>CM057478.1:36379196-38856696 GCA_030035585.1 Dugong dugon
GTTTAATGAGAAACTATTTGTTCTGTAAACCTTCATCTAATGTACAATTAAAAAAAAAAAAGATTGACTCAAAAAAAAAAAGAACAGACTTACTGGTCTGATAGAGACTGAGACACCCCAAGAGTATGGCCCCCGGACACTGTTTTAACTCAGCACTGAAATCACTCCTGAGGTTCACCCTTCAGCCAAAGATTAGACAGGTCCATACAACAAAATGAGACTAAATGGGCACAGCAGCGCAGGGGCAAGGATGAGAAGGCAGGAGGGGACAGGAAAGCTGGTAATAGGAAACCCAAGGTCGAGAAGGGAGAGTGTTGACAAGTTGTGGTGTTGGCGATGAATGTTACAAACCAATATGAGTATTAACTGTTTAATGAGAAATTAATTTGCTGTATAAACCTTCATCTAAAGCACAGTAAAAAAAAAAAAAAAACACCACCAAAAAGTAAAGGCCAGTACTGATATCTGGGCACCATCCAGTTCTTCTGGTCTCATGGCAAAGGAGGCAATTGTTCATGGAGGCAATCAGCCACACATTCCATATCCTCCTCCTAGTCCTGACTCTTTTTCTTCCCCTGTTGTTCCAGGCAAACAGAGACTAATTATTGTGCCTTGGATAACCACTTGCAAGCTTTTAAGAACCCAGGCACTGCGCAACAAAGCAGGAGGTAGAACAGATGCACTAAACACATTATTACGCCAATTAACTGGGATGTTCCATGAAACCATGACCCTAAACCTCCAAACCAAGGAACCAAATCCCATGAGGCATTTGGTTATACATAAGTAGCCTCAGCAGCTAGTTTTTTTTTTGTCATTGTTTAAATATATCTATCACATAATTTTTGCCAATTCAACTTTTTACAAGTGTACAACTTATTGGCAGCAATTACAGTAATCGGCTGCACAACCATACCCTTAATCAATGTGATTTTTCTATCACCATTAACCCGCATTTTCCCCCTTCTTCCTGCCCCTGGTAACCATTAATAAACTTTGGTCTCTATACATTTGCCTTGTCTTGTCTTTTTATATAAGTGAGGTCATACAATATTTGTCCTTTTGTGATGGACTTATTTCACTCAGTATAATGTCTTCAAGCTTCATCCACACTGTAGCATGTATCAAGACTGCATTTCTCCTACTGGCTGAGTAGTATTCCATTGTATGTATGTACTACATTTTGTTTTTCCATTCATCTGTTGATGGGTATTTAGGTTGTTTCCACCTTTTGGCTATTGTGAATAGTGCTGCAATGAACACAGGTGTACAAGTCGCTTTTTTGAGTCTCTGCTTTCAAGTCTTTTGGGTACATAACTAGGAGGGTAATTGCTGGATCACATGGCAGTTTCATTTTTAGTTTCTTGAGGAACCACGGCGCTGTTTTCCACAGACACTCTACAGTTTTGCATTCCCACCAGCAATGGATAAGAGTTCCATTTTCCCCACACCCTTGCCAGTATTTGTTATTTTGTGTGCTTCTTTTTTTTTAAAAAATCTTAGCCATCCTAGTGGGAGTGTAATGGTATCTAATTGTGGTTTTAATTTGCATCTCTCTGATGGCTAATGATGCTGAACATCTTTACGGAAGCAGACTGCCACATCTTTTCCCTGCAGAGCAGCTGGTGGGTTTGAACTACTGACCTTTGGGTTAGCAGCCAAGCGCTTAACTACTGCACCACCAGGGCTCTTCGTCTATAAGAAACCCATCATAAAATTCAAAGACAGAGGTAGATTGAAAGGTAATGGGAAAAGATATATCATGTAAACAGTAAGCCTAAGAATAGAGAGGGTATGTAGAAACAAAGCATACTTCAAGAAAAGGTCCATTGCCATGGATAAAGAGGGATATTCCATAATGACAAAAATGTCAATACAGCAGAAAGATACAGTCATAAGTATTTATACACCTAATAACAGAGCTTCCAAAATATGAAGAAAAAAATTGGTGAAGTTGAAGGAAAATTAGACAATTGCATAAATAGAGCTTTCAAATAAAATGAAACTAAACAGAAAATCGCTAAGATATAGAAGATGTGGGCCACATTCCCACCCACCATTGTCCTAATGAACAATTTATACATAATATTGTAGAAAGGAGCCCTGGTTGTGCAGTGGTTAAAGCACTTGAATGCTAACAGAAAGGTTGGCAGTTCAAAACCACCAGCAGCAGCTCTGCAGGAGAAAGATGTGGCAGTCTGCTTCCGTATAGATTTACAGCCTTGGAAACCCTATGGGGTCGCTATGAGCTGGAATTGACTTGATGGCAGTGGGTGGGTTAATATTGTCCAATATTGTTTTCAAGTACGCATGATACACTCACCAAGATAGACTATATATTGTAGCATGAACAAAATTGAGGGAATTTAAAACATTAAAGCCATACAGAATACATTCTCTTAACACAATAAAATAAAACTAAAAATCACGAACAATAAAATATATAGAAAAACCTCCATATATTTGAAAATTAATATATTCATAAATAACCCGTGGGTCAAAAAAGAGATCACAAGGAAAATAAGAAATTATTTCAAATTAATAATCAGAATATATCAAAATTTGTGGGATACAATTAAAGCAAATTTAGCAAGCCAACAGGATACATACAAAAAAATCTATGATTTTTAAATGTTAATATGAAATGTTCTGAAAATAAAATTAAAAAAAAATTTACAATAGCATCAATACTAGAAAATATTTAGAAATAAATGTAATAAAAGATGCTTAAGCGTTCCATACTGAAAACTATAAAACATTGCTGAGAGAAAAAAACAAAACAAAATGTCCAGCTGCCGTCAAGTCAGTAGAACCGTGCTCCATAGGTCTTTCAATGGCTGATTTTTCAAAAGTAGGTTGCCAGGATTTTCTTCCAAGGTGCTTCTGGGTGGACCTTTCAGTTAGCAGAGGAGTGCAATAAATCCTTTGCACCACCCAGGGACCCCTGAGAAAAACTAACCAAACCTGAAAATCAAACCTGTTGTGCTGGAGTTGATTCCGACTCATAGAGACCCTACAGGACAGAGTAGAACCTCCCTATAGGGTTTCCAGGGAGGGGCTGGTGGATTTGAACTGCCAAGAACCTAAATGAATGGAGACGCTGGAATGCTTAGGAGACAGGATAAATGTGTTAGGCATTTCCTGCCTTTATATGAAACATTTGGGAAGCTTTGCTCTCTCGTTTTCTTTTTGGAATATTTTCAAAACAATGCTCAAAAGTTCTTTGAGCCAGAGGAAAAAAGCCTGGTCATGCCATCATCACAAGTTTGATGCCCATATGGGCTGCTTGGTTTTGTCCTAGCTCTTCTTTTTCCTTCCAATTTTATGTTTGTCAGGCAGGATGTGAGCATCTGAAATCAGCAGATCTAAGTCTGGGCTCTGCCATTTGTCAGTTTTCAGCCATTCTGCATACTCCCCTTAACACACGTACACCGTTTTTCCCCTCTCTTTCATGGTTTAGTTTCTGTCAGGAAGCTGATCCTGCCACTTAAAGGTAAGCTTTGGCTCTTGGTCTGCGTTTAGGGGATTTACGCAGCAATTCTGCCCATGAATACCATAGTATCAAATCACTTTAGCTGGTTTGACTTCTAACACATCCCTCCATCTGCAGAGCTAATTCATGAATCTGTAACCTTTCCCAGAAGCACAGGGAGATCTGATCACAAAGAAAATGAGAGGACCTTCTGGAGAAAGATTGATATGTCTCTATCAAAAAACTCAGAAAATTCCAAATCTAGTATTATAATCTTTTTGCAGGAACCCGTTGTGTAATTCAATACAGACAAGTGTTGAAGGCTGCCTCTCAGGAAATATCAAATGTAATCTAAACCTGAAAATTCTGTGTGCAGCAGCATAACAAGGTCGCACATCTTACGCGATGCTCAGAAACCATGGCCTGGGCCACTGTAGCTGGAGTACCTTGTCCTCGATCCCAAGGTTAAGCCAGGTGAAAGTGGCCGGGAAAGAGGAACTCAACTCACCTTAGAGTGGTAAAATACAACCTTCATGCTAAGAGAAAAAAGCCCTGCTGGTGCAATGGTTAAGCACTCAGCTGCTAACCAAAGGTTAGTAGTTTGAACCCACCCAGAGACTCTGTGGGAGAAAGACCTGGCAATCTGCTCCTGTAAAGATTAAAATCCGTTGCCACGGAATCAATTCTGACTCATAGCGACCCTATAGGACAGAGTAGAACTGCCCTGTAGGGTTTCCAATGCTGTAATCTTTACGGAAGCAGACTGCCACATCTGTCTCCCACAGAGTGGCTGGTGGGTTTGAACCACCAACAGTTTGGTTAGCAATTGAGTGCTTAACCACTAGTCTACCAGGGCTCCTTGCATATATGATAGATAGAATCAACTCCTAAGCATTTGATTTATAACCTAAGTATAGCCTAAATTAGATATGTATAATGTATATATATGATACATATAAATTATTTCAGAAATTTCTCATGTATACCTATCCTCTCAAACTGATTATATAAGCAACTATATATGATATGTATTTAAAAATGTGCGTTCAAATATTTAGCATGGCCAAATTTTTTTCACATACTCTTGTCAACATTAAAATTACTTTTCTGTGTTTATAACTGGCAACAATGACTATTTACTCCACCATGCTTGTTCTTGAAAGCCTACTTCATGAATTATTAGTTTCCAACGGCTTTGGGAGAGTGTCTGCCGCTCCCCAAAGTGAACATGCCTCCCTGACTCACTGACGCATGTCCTCTAATCTGTCAGCAATGGCAGCGGAGGCTCTCCTCCCCCTCAGACAGCAAACGGCCTGGCACTTTAGTCAAGAATTGGCAGAGCTCTCAGAAAAGAGCAGCACTGTAGTCGGTAGCAGGAGTTCATGACTTGGCTCTGACCCTTAATCGTTGTTGTTAGGTGCTGTCAAGTCCATTTCAAATCATAGCAACCCCATGTGACAGAGTAGAACTGCCCCAGAGTTTTCTTGGCTATAATCTTTCTGCCAGGTCTTTCTCTCGCGCTGCTGCCGGTTCACACCATCAACCTTTTGTTTAGCAGTTGAATGCTTCACTGTTTGTACCACCAGGTCTCCTTTGAGCCTTAATTGGTAAGTGCATTTGTTTCTTAGGGCTGCAATAACAAAGGACCACAAAGTGATGGCTTTAAGCAACAGAAATATATTGTATCACAGTCCCGGAGGCTGAGTCTGAAATCAGGGTGTCAGCCACGCTCTGAGGGAGCATCTGTTCTGTGCCTCTCTTCCACCTTTGGGTGATGGCTGGTGATTCTTGGTGTTTCTTGGCCTGTAGATGCATCACTCCAATATCTGCCTCTGTCTTCATATGACCATCTTCCCTCTGTGTGTGTCCCTGCCTGTGTCTCTTTTATAAGGACATCATTCATATTGGATTAGGATCATGCTACTCCAGTATGGCTTCATGTTAACTGATAACATCTTCAAAGACCCTATTTCCAAAGAAGGCCACATTCACAGGTACCGAAGGTTAGGACTTCAATATATCTTTTTGGGGAGCACAATTCAATCCGTAATAGTGGGTAAGCATCTTTAGGCAAATTATTTAACCTCCTTAGCTCCCAGTTTCCTTGTCTGAGAAAAGGGGGCCAGGAAAGCCCCCACCTCACAGGGCTGTGTGAGGATTAAATAATAGGTTGCTTATAGAGATTGTAAGGTGCCCTGGTGGCTCAATTGTTAAGAGCTCAGCTACTAACCGAAAGGTCAGTCATTCAACCCACCTTCATTTCCGTGGGAGAAAGATATGGCAGTCTGCTTCCATAAAGACTACAGTCTTGAAAACCCTATGGGGCAGTTCTACCCCATCCTATAGGGTCACTATGAGTTGGAATCAACTTGAAGGCAACAGGTTTGGTTGTTTTGGTTTGTACAGATCTTAGCATATTACCTGGCACAGATCACACATTGAGTCCACACTGGCTATTTATCATAGAGGCTTCTAGTGCTCATGCATAGTCAGTCGCCTCTCTTTTGGGCCTGTGGGAATGACCCTTCCTTGACCCTTTGCAGCTGGATAGGGCCACGTCATTAGTTCTGATCAATGGATCACAGTAAGAAGTGACGTGTGTCATTTCTAGGCCAGGGCGTTTAGTTGGGAGTGCAAGATCCTGGAGTGCGCTCTCTCTTTGCCACAAAGAACCCAGTTGCATCATGATAAGATGGTGGTATCATAACGCTGTGGCATGATCACACGGAGCCGACAGAATGCCCTTCTAAACTATATTAGACATGTAGCATGAACAATACATAAGCTTTTGTTGTTTAAGCCATTGATACTGGGGCTATTTATCACTGCAGCAAAACCTAACTGAAACTGATTTACATACTATAGGCCAAGGCAAGTCATCTGTTGAGCTCAGATTTCTTATTTTGATTTCCAAGGCCTTGTCAAGGTCCCTGATCTACAACCTTTCAGGGGTAAGTACAAAGAGTTTGGTCATTCCTTCCAAAGAAATTGAAGGTCAATCATCTTCTTAAGTGTCTCATCTTCATCTGGTTCCACCAACATTTCCCTTCCTGAACCAAGTTACTACTAAGGCCTTCTTTTGAGAAAGTGGATGATATAAATTATGTCTGCTTTTCTAAAACAGTTTCTACTTCTATAACAGCTTTTACAACCAAGATAACTTTTTAAATACTGCACCAAGGCTATTAAAAAGAATGGAAACTACAGATCATAAAAATGTCAACCATGAAACACTCATTTCCATGCAAGTTGTAAAATAAAATCAATATATGTTAACCTATTCTTTAAGAACAAAGGAAGATAAGGGGAAATTTCAATTTTTTTTTGTTATTATTTAATCCAAACTCATGGATTCATTGTTGTTTATGGCTGGAAGGGAATTCAAAGATCATCATATTCAACTACCTCAAACTGTCAGTATCAAAGCTATAGTGGTTCGTGTCTAAATATTTAGTAATAGTGACAGAGACCACATGTATGTCCAATTACACATTTTTAAAGGCTAGTTAATGATTTTACAGTTTTCCAGAAGCTAAGAAAGCTGAGATTAATTGCTGGAAGAGCAAAACTTCTTAATAAACATGCCAAGAAGAAAGAGGATTCCAGAACAGCTAATGTGATAATTTAGGGGAAAAAAAAAATCTATCTAAAGAAGCACCAAGCCCCTTGGAAAAAAGGTGAAATAGCCCTCAAAGATCTTTAGGAATTGTTCAGGTTGTCATTGGCCCGTTTTTTCCTACTTTCTTTACTTTTTCTTTCCTTATCTGAATTCTGGCAACCACAATGATCGCCAACTTCTGTAAACAGAGGGCAAGAATCAACATTTACTTCAAGATCTTTGTTTTCTTCTAAAAGGTGACTGCTTGCCCCTGTGAGGGACAGAACCCAGGGTGTTCATCTTAAGGTCATAGGAGATGGTTGGACCAAGCCCTCTCCATGCTTACCAGGGTTATTATTAGATTGGGTAGTCAGAGTGGGTGTCTGAGGAGATCTGAGGATGGAGACCTACCGCCTGTCTGTGAGTTTATGTACTGTTGTGATCTTCATGTTGCTGTGATGTTGGAAACTATGACACTGGTATTTCAAATACCAGCAGGGTTGCCCACGGTAGACAGATTTCAACAGAGCTTCCACACTAAGAAGTACTAGGAAGAAAGGCTTTGTGATCTACTTCTGAAAATTAGTCAATGAAAACCTTATGTATCACAACAGAATTGGACTCACCCTCATCAATGATCATGAAGTTGGCACAGGCCCAGGTAATGTTTCATTCTGTTATACACAAGGTTGCCATGAGTTAGAGCCAACTCAATGGCAACTAACAGCTACAAGGATGGGGATAGCCCTTAGCCAGGAATGGACAGTGGGTCAGCTAGGCTGCAGAAAGCAATAATAGTGGTTCTGAGAGGCAGCACACCTGGTGGCTAAGAGTACAAATTCTGGACCAGACTTACTGGGTTTGAATCTTGGTTCTTCCATTTTATAGATAGGAGATTTTGGAAAGGTAACTTAATTTCTTCATTCCACATTTTCTCATATTCAAAATAAGGATGACAATAATGGTTATGAGTGCAAGATCCCAGAATGTTCTCTTTCTTTGGGAACCCAGATGCATCATGTTAAGACAGTGGTGTCATGACACGGTGTAGCATACTGGCATGGATCAGAACTCCCTCCTAAGCCCATATTGGGCATGATGGCATATCGCATGAGCAATAATAACTTTCTGCTGTTTAAGCCATTGATATTGGGGCTGTTTATTACTACAGCATAACCTAACCCAACCTGATTCAAAGACTACTGGCTAAGGCAAGTCCTTTCCTGAAACCAGAACACTGCTACGTTGATTAAATGTACTAATATTTGTAAACGATACCTGGGGCATAATAAGTGCTACCTTATAGGTGTTTCATAAAAAGAAAATAATGATGTCAAAATCATGT
This sequence comes from Dugong dugon, assembly GCA_030035585.1. Taxonomy (NCBI): domain Eukaryota; kingdom Metazoa; phylum Chordata; class Mammalia; order Sirenia; family Dugongidae; genus Dugong; species Dugong dugon. The sequence continues at coordinate 36,387,612 of CM057478.1, forward strand.
GATCATATTAACAACTTATGTTTATTAATCAGAAATCTGAAACATGTCTTCAGCTTCACAGTCCACACGTGAATTGTGGCCAGTGTTAGAACACTTTAGAAGTACAAGTACCTTTATCTGAATGAGATCGAGACTCCTTGCTACCCTCCTAATGGAAAAGCATGTTAGCACAAACAATTCAAGAAGATGTGCAATTCTGAAATTATTTAATTTGATGTTTTTCAGAATAATTTAGGAACATGCATCTACGATTCTGAGTATTCATTTTAAATTGAAGCAGCTGATGCTCCTTTTACTTGGGTACCTAGACACTGACCTGCAGAGCATGGGAAATGGACAACTTTTGTCCTCACCTCCAAACCTTAGAGATCCTTGCAGTGAAAACATTCTTACCAGTGGATGGCGATCATGCGTCATGATGCAAAAGGCCACATGTAATTTGGAAAGTTTTGACAATGAGCAGGCAGAAATGGAGGCAGAAGGATGAAAAAGTGGTGAGCAGGACAGACACAGTCATTGCACTCGGGAGCTGCTGACTATCTCAAAATAAAATAGTCAAGTTGTAGAGATGTAAACCATTTCAAACCTGCTACCCCAACTGCCTGTCTTGCAGAGTTACAGGCATATTCAAATAAAGGCATTAAAGACAAAGACAATGGAGACCAGCGTTGTCGATTGATGGCAAAGGCTCTTGCTGGGCCTTGAGAAAGAAAAGGTAGCTGGTTCAGAAGACCCAGTGTTAGTCTTTAATAACCTTTCATCACCAAATTTTTATTTAAAAAAAATTTTTTTTGATGCTATTATGTGTTTTCACTAATGGAAGTCATGTTGAATCAAAGACCAATTTGGAATTTTTGATATGAGTTATGGATTTTGAGATATATGATCTGGTAATACAAGCCACCAGTGAGGTGAGTGGCACTGTGGCACCACTGATCTGTGGCATGATAGTATGCCAATGGGAACTAGAGATGTAATTTATTGCAAGTGCCTTTTCATTAGGTTACGTGGGGAACCTCTGGTTTTCCAAATATGACACAAAAAAACTAAAATGAACCCATCAGGGCTCCCTAACTATCACACAGGAAAGCCATAATTATGCTTGCAAGCCTTATCTCACAGAAATAAAGGGGAAAAAAAGGCAGAAGTTTACAAAACTAACTCATCCAGGAAGCATCACCCAATACAATGCTCAACCTACACAACAATGAGGTTCCAACTTGAGTCTGCTGAGCTTCATGCATTTCAAAAGGGACCCGCCTTGACAGTTAAATGCATTAGAATCAGAATAATGCCTTACTTCTGAGGTCCAGAGGCATAAAAATTGGCTGGTATATCATGGATCCAATAGTAACAAAAGAGTTTTTAAGAGGCTGGCTGCAACAAAATGCTGCAGTAAGTGTGAGAACTCTACTCCTCACCTGACTCCCATCCTTGGCTTGCTCAAGCTACATTTTCCGGATTCTGAGTGCCGTGAGTGACAGTGTAGAGTACTCCTTATTTGACTCATCTCTGAAGTCACATAGCCCTGAGGATACTTTCCAGTCCTGTCACTTAATAGCTGTGTGTTATTGATCCAGTTAGTGATTGCCCATAAGCCTTAGCTCCTTTATCTATAAAATGGTTTTGCCAATCTCTTAGGTTTTTTTAAAGACTAAGTGACATAATTTTCATAAGATGATTAGGACAACATTTGGCACTTTCCTACTGGAAGCTGGTATCCCCTGTGATTTGACCCTTAAGAGCCAGACATGGGCAACTTTCTCTCACGTGTATGTTTAGGTACCTGTTTTGGCTAAGGCTGAAATTTTGATAAGCCATAGTTTTATCATCTCTAAGATGGTGGTGGGACTCCTTTTAATAGAGTGACTGGGAAGACTGAAGAAGATAATGGACAGATCATGCTCTTGTAGCCCTGGAGAGCAGAACAAGGGTGAGGGCTCCCACAGTCCAGAATGTGAGCATTCACGTCAGGTCCTTCTTCAAGATTTTTGGCCGGAGCAAGTGGTAGAATGAAGGAAAGGAGATGTCTGAGGCTTGAGTCATTCTAATATTTAGAGGGTGTAGAAGACAAGAAGAAAAAAGCAAAGGAGGTTGGCAAGGATTGGCCGGGGAGAAAGGAGAAGAATCATCAAAACATCTTTCTTCATCCTGTCCTATTTCATTATTTTCCTAACATATTTATGTTATTCAATCATGTTTCTCTAGACTATAACAAATCAATAGCACTAAAATATTATAGAATGTGCATTTTATCACTAAAGTTAAATATTGAATCAGGCCCTTGCAACATTAACCTTAGTTTATCTAGGTTGTAAAACATTAATACCTAAAAATTTTAATAGAAAACTATAGTCATCTATATTATTATTTGCTATGAGGAGCCTTGGTGGCTCAGTGGTTAAGCTCTCGGTTGCTAACTGAAAGGTTGGCAGTTTGAATCCACTAGCCACTCTGTGGGAGAAAGATTTATCAGTCTGCTTCTGTAAAGATTTATAGCCTTGGAAACCCTATGAGGGCAGTTCTACCCTGTCCTATAGGGTCACTATGAGTCAGAATTGACTCAATGGCACTGAGTTTGGTTTTGGTTTGGGTATAATTTATTAGGTACCTACTTTGTTTCAAATGTTATGCTAGCTCCTTTACATGTTTGCTATCATTTAATCCTTAACACAATTGAATTTGCAAGATTCCCATTTTACAGATGTGGAAGCTAAGACTCAAAGAGGTACAGTGACTTTCCAAAGTTCTCGATGGGAGTAAATCAAAACCAGACTAAACCAGTTGCTACTGAGTGATTCTGACTCATGATGACCCCATGCATGTCACAGTAGAACTGTTCTCTACGAGGTTTTCAGTGGCTGATTTTTCCAAAGTGGATCACTAGGCTTTTTTCCAAGGCACCTCTGCGTGTATTTGAATCATCAACCTTTTGATTAGCAGTCAAGTCTGTTAACCATTTCAACATCCAGGGGCTCCATCAATGGTAGTAGATAATAGGTTTTTCTGACTACCAAGCCTGTGACCTAAAACACTAACCTACATAACCTCTCCACAATACTGACCAAGGATACTGAAGGATATATTGAGTTGCTTTCTGCTGCCTTAAGATTTGTTAGTAAGGGAAGTAATGCTGCTCTTTGGAAGGGAATCAAATAACTAACGAGAACAAAGATGTTTTTAGATGCCATTGAGTCAGTTCTGACTCATAGTGACCCCATGTACAACAGACCGAAACGCTGCGCCATCCTCACAATAGTTGCTATGTTGAGCCCATTATTGCAGTCAATATGCCAGTCCATCTCGGTGAGGGTCTTCCTCTATTTTGCTGACCTTCTACTTTGCCAAGCATGATATCCTTCTCTAGAAACTAGTCCCTCCTGATAACATGTCCAAAGTACGTGAGAACAAAGACAGATGGCACAAGGATGGAGTTGCAACTAGGCTAGTGAAACTCAGACATCTATTTGAAGATGTTAGCACAGCTAAAGAATAAACCAGGCCTAGAGGGGGTAGTCAACAGTGGAAGTCTGGAAAATAAGATGCCTCGTGGAGGCAATGTTGGGGGTGCCTATCTTGGACATAGAAAGAGCTGTGGAAGCAAAGACTTCCAGCATTTGGGTTATAATGGCAGTCTAAGCCCATTGGTGAAGTTACATGAGCAGGCTCCTTAGCCTGATTCCTTCAAACATTCACTCAAATCAGTGCATCATGCTCACTAAGCACTCTTCTGATTATAGTATGGCTTTCCACGAAGGTTGGAGCAGAAGCAGGAAACGTGCTGACCAGCTGAACTTTGAGCATTCCGGTCCCTGTAACAGTAATTTCTCTTTGTAAACTAATAAATTGACTTCACACTGCAAGAGAATTTGCTGATTGTTTGGACTATGTGTATATCTGTGCCTGGGATCATCATTTCTCTTTTTTGAATTAATAGATTGGCTTCATCTAGGGAGCGAAGATGCTGCTCACATAGACTTTGAGTCTTCTGGTCCTTGTCACAATCATTCCACTTTGCAAATTAATAAATTGGCGTTCAGCTTTTATAATCCCCATTGTGAGGTGGCTTCATGTGCACCAGCCCTACAAGGCGGTTCTTCTCTTTGGGTTGACAATACTGGGAGATCCCTGGGTGACCAACTTGTTCCAGTTTGCCCAGGACTTCCCCACTAGAAGTCCAGTGTCTCGAGAATCCCATCTGTCTCAGGCAAACCCGGATGGCTTGCCCAGGACTGTTTTCGTTTTAGAACTAGAAGTTCCACCTCTTGAGAACCCCTCATTCCCAGGTGAATTGGGATGGTGTGCCACCCTACAGCCTGGTACAGCCTGATTGCTTCGTGAGGAAAACCCAACATCACTGTGAAGCTGAACCAATGTGCTTTAAAATTTATCGACATGTACCAAATTCAAATTTCATATCTAGCTTTAGAAGGACCTTTAAGCTGTCACTGTCTTATGACTGCTAGATATCACACCACAATGTAATCCAAGAATATTTTATTTTACAGCTCTGATACTTAGGCATTTTATAGAAGGCAAGCTTTACACTAGCACGCGGGAGTTAAAGTGGTTGTTTTATACCTGGACCACATCCAGATTGCAGTTCTTCCTGGCCGAAGACAGTCTAGGCTCTTACTTTTAGATCCCAAATCCATTTGCCAGTTATTACATAGTGGTGAGGCATGGCTGAGAAGAGCTTGGCAACTGAAAGTTTCCCCAGCAGTTTCTGCTGCTGTGTGCATGCTTTCCTTCCCTTTTCTCCTCCCTGCACCCTGGCGAGGGGAGTGTGGGAGGAAGCAACACATCCAAGGAACAAACCCTAGGAATTACAATCTTTCTTCTCCATTTCTTGTAAAAATAAAACAAAATAGTTGCCATCGACACTGACTCATGGCGACCCCATGTGTGTCAGAGTAGAACTGCACTCCATAGGGTTTTCAATGGCTGATTTTTCAGAAGCAGATCTCTAGGACTTTCTTCCGAGGTGCCTCTGGGTGGACTCGAACTTCTACACTTTCTATTAGCAGCCAAGTATATGAGCCATTTGCACCACCCAGGGACTCCTCCATTCCTTAGAGTTAGCAGCAACTGTACAACCACTTGCTGTCCCATCTTAACCATCTTCTCACTAGCTTTCAACATAACTGACCACACCTACTTCTCCAAGGCTTTTCTTGACTTCTGTAATACTATTTTTTCTTGGAGTCTCTCTACCTTTAAGCTTCTGCTCTACCCAATCGCTAAGTGTTGGGGGTCCTCAGGGCTAACTTCTGTCATCTCTTCTCTTTCTAAATCTGTGCCATCTAATACATGGCCCCAAGCTACATTTGACCATTGAGCACTTGAAATGTGTCTAGTCTGAATTGAGAAGTGCTGTAACATACTGGACTTCAAAGACTTACTATGAAAAAAAAAGGATATAAAAATCTCAGTTTTTATATTGATTACATGATGGTATGTGAATATTTTGAATATATGGGGTTAAAGAAGATATTACCAAAATTAATTTTTCCTGATTCTTTTCAGTTTTTTTACTTGGCTATCAGAAGAAGTACAGCCAGGATGATCCCTAGAAGTGAAAAAGGCAAGACTTCGTCTCACACCCTTTGGATATGTTATCAGGAGGAACCAGTCTCTGGAGAAGGACACCATGTCTGGTAAAGTACAGGGTCAGTGAAAATGAGGAAGACCCTCAACAAGATGGATTGACACAGTGGGCTCAAACATAGCAACGATTGTGAGGATGGCACAGGACCAGGCAGCGTTTCGTTCTGTTGTAAATATGGTTGCTATGAGTCGGAACCAACTCAATGGCACCTAACAACAACAACAACCAGAAAATTTAAATTTACATATGTGGCTCACATTATACTTTTATATTTCTATTGAGCAGTGCTGCTATAGCCAAACATTGTCAAGTCTAGTCATGTCTACCTCTAATTATGTCTCAAGTCAATCTACTTGTCTTCATCTCCTTTGCTATAACCTTATGCTAGGTTTAATGTAACAACTTCCTAAACAGTCTTTCATGGTGATGGATTAGAAATGGCCACCATTTCTTTGTCACTCTTCTCATCAAAAGGTGGAGTCTATTTTCCCTCTCTTTGAATTGGAAATAACCCTGAATCAATAGAACAAACTGGAAGTGATGCTATGTAACTTCTAAATCTGGCTCCAAAGAGAGCTGTGGTTCTGCTTTTACTCGCTTGGACTGTGTCCTTTGGAAGCCAGCTGCCATGGAAGGCATCTGTAGCCCAAGCTAGCAAATGGAAAAAGGCCACGTGAAGAGGCACCAAGATGTTACACATGAATGAAGCCTTCTGGGGTCTTTCTGTCTAGCCCAGCCACCAGCTTAAAACAGCTGAATGAAAGACAGAGCTGATACCCAGCCAAGCCCTGCCTAAATTCCTGACTCACAGAAACATGGCTAAATAGAATGGGTATTGTTAGGAATCTCTAAGTTTGGGGTTGTTTGATACACGGCAATAGATAACTGAAATGGCCTTCTCCCCTTCACATGCATGACTACTCTCAACCACCTATCACACAGCAGCCAGCCAGCAGTATCATTTTACAAAGTTAATCTGAGGGTCATACCCTTGCATCCCTTTGCACTTAGAGGATAAGTGAACCTCCATCTCCTGTCACTCTTCCCATTGATCCCTGGGACCTAGCCCTCAGACATCACAAGCGTCATTGGGTATTTATGGTCTAACAACTGTGCAGCTAGAAATTCACTTGTTAGTCCAGTGCCTCTTGATGGAGCACTATGTGCCAGGCACTGAGTTGAGTGTTAGTCCACAGTAGGACCAAATGACATGGGAGATGGACAAAAGGCATGAAAATAAAAAATACAAATTGTGACTAATGCCGGAAATGGGGGGGAAAAGACTATGACAATGGCTGTGATACAAAGTTAACGGGATTTAAGTAAGGGGATTAGGAACGATTTCTCTGAGATAATACTCAACCAAACATTTAAGAGAAAGATCCTCTACATCATTACTTATTCATTAACCTCAACATCATTGTTCCTATACCCGGTTCTAGGAATGCAAAGCCCAGAGTCAATGTCCAAGACAGGCCACCCAGATCCCCCTAAGCCTAAAGCCTCAGTCATTCTGATAGCATTCATTTTGCTAAAATACCTTCTTCTTCATTTTCCTCTTCTCTGTATGTTGCCTCCTCACCCGATTTGGAACCTCGGCTTCCAGCCTCCAAACCCAGGTCTACAGTCTCCCTAGAGGGCCCCTCTCTCAGATAATCATCTCCTGGACTCCTGGGGCATCTCATTGCCAACATTAACATGGAATTAACACAAGAGTTGGCAAACACAACGTCCAATTACACCTCAGTTCTCCTGTAATGTTGGGACAGGGATTATTCATAATTTCCATCTTTAGGGGTGGTGCTTCTATATTTTTTCTCTGTCTACTCCTTTATATATTTACAAATATTATTATATACCCTTTAATAGCTTTTTAGCCAGTGGTCTATGGTCTCATTTAGCTCAAATGGGCAGGGAGGCAATACGAGGTCTTTAGTGTCAAAGCTATTTGGAGATAACTTTGCAGTGGGTGCCCTAGACCCTTTGATGTTTGTTCCTCAGTACACGGGACAGCATCCTCCCTAGCACACAGTGATGGGTGAGCACGAGGAATTGTCAGCCAGGAGAGGCATTGTTTACTCCTTTTTGCTTCTGTATCTGTCAATCACTCACCCCACTATGTTCCCAAGGTTGGCACAGGAATAAGGTCACTGGAAAACCATCTTGGAAAGAGGATTTGCATAAATCATGATTCTGGGAATTCACATGATATGATTTAAGGGACACAAAATAGCCCCTCTGCCCCAGTATGGGCCCTCTGCTACCCTGGTGTAGAGCCTGAAATGTGTGCCATTGGAGTCACCTCTTGAATTGACCCCAGGAGATGCTAATTAAAAAAAAAGAATATATATATATATATATATGGAAAAGGAAACACACTACAGAAATGGAAAATCCACTAGTCCAGGAGCCAGGAAACGAGCTCTAGTTGCAATTCACCTCTAATTCTCCACCTCTGAAGAGTTGGATCTCCCTAAGGACACCCAGGCTGTGACAGGTGCCCAGGGGCCCTTATCACAGATCTCAGGCACTACTGATTCCAGGTGCAGCTGTGCTGTACGGTTCTCTGTGAGCTCAGACTCACCCAAGCTCACGTGACTACAAGGCATTCTGTCCAGGAGCTTCTCTGACGTTTGGAGGAACTTTCTCTGAAGGTGGGCAGTTAACAAGCCTAGGGGCAACTCCCAAACCCTGGGGGAAGGAAACCTGTGGATATAGGTTCCAACCACCATGTTTCAGGTGGACAATTCTGGGAGGCATTCTACAGGCTTCTCAGAGGTCCTGGTAGACTTGAAAAAATAAATTCCCATTGCCTACAGAAGCAACCACGATAATACCCTTTGTGACTGGCTTTTCCTCCTTTCCTGATTTATTGTCCCCATTCACTTGCTTCTGCTTCTGGGGTGGTCTGCCTCCCAGAGAAAGTGCCTGCACCCAAGTCCTTGTCACAAGCTCTGCTCTCCAGGACACCAAACTAGGGCCTCCACCCACCCTGAATGAAAGTGATGAGCACATAACAAGCGGTACCATCAGGTGGGGAAAAAGAAAATAAAAAGAAAGAAAATATCCTTGCAAAGCCTTGCCAGAGTCCTAGAAGAGAGAAAATCTCATCACCAGACTCTGTTTCTGTAAGGTCAGTGTGTGCCAGAAATAATTCTTTCTCTCAGACTGCATATTTGTTTTTAGGATCATCCCAGATGCTGGCTTCAAAAGTTTTCTAGTTGTAATGTGCTATATGAGACTAAATTTTCTTTCCACCATGTCCAATTACATTTCTGCAGGAGACACTCACATCAGTATCCTGGAAACGTCATTAGTGCTTTCTCCCCACGTGATCGGGGGGCTCAGGAGAGGAGCCTCACCCCTGAGATCCATCCCCCTCCTTCTGGCGTCAGAACCCTCCTCCGACACCATCCTTCAACACTAAGATTGGAATTCTGACAAAAGCATTTGTCAGAATAAGCGACACCCCTGTAATCTGTGAGGTCACAGGGGACACATACACTGGGGAAAGAGAAATGAATTATTTGACATCTGCACACTGTAACACGAAAACAGCAAGCCATCAGGGAAGAACAAATATTTCTCTAGAAGAATTTGGCCAGTGGCATACAAGAAAATCCCCACTCAAATCAACCACAGAGACTCTGCTACTCAGGCCTCTTTATTTGATGAGTGAGGTGAAACCTAATTTTTCCACCATGAGCAATAAAAATGAAAAAAAAAAAAAATCTTCAGAGGGTCTGACGGTGCCTCTCACAAAAAGAAGGGCAAAATCCCCACCCCAAACCTGGCACAATACTTAACTGATGAAATGTAAAAACAAACAAACAAACAAAAAAAAAACAGGTCAGTATTTGAGGATTAAACAATGTTATTTTTACAACTTAAAATAATTTTTAAAAATTCATGAATTTAAATAAGTATTCTTACTTTTAAAAGCCAAGCTGCTTGTTATCATGATGATTCAAGATACTTAAAAAAGTCAGTTTTAAGACATACTGTGTCAAGTTTTAATAATTATATATACATATATCTCACATTGAATTCTATATTATGAATTTTCTATGACAGATTAGAATTCACAATATGAGATGGACTGACATGGTGACTTACACCATAATTCTATGTATGTCTATAATTCGACCAACAATACATAATGCAAAAATATAAGTGTACAGTTTGATGATTTTATTCTTTGTCAGAATACCAGTGTAACCACCATCTAGATCAAAATGTACAATATTATCATCACCCAGAAACCACCCTCATTGTCTCTTTTAGTCATCACTCTCCCAACGGTAACCACTGTTCTGATTTCTACCACCATAGATTATTTTTGTTGAACTTTACATGGAGTTTATTCCTTTGTATCTGGCTTCCTTTATGCCATGTCATGCCTATGAGGTCATCTATGTTGTTGAGCACAATACAGTTCTTTTTTAAAAATTCTGTGTCATACTCATCTTACATATATATAAAAATTTACCCATTTGTCTCTTGGTGGAGTAGTGGTTAAGAGCTTACGGCTGCTAACCAAAAGGTCAGCAGTTCGTATCCACCAGGTGCTCCTTAGAAACCATGTGGGGCAGTTCTACTCTGTCCTATAGGGTCACTATCAGTCAGAATCAACTCGATGGCAATGGGTTTCTTTTGTGTGTGTATCTATCTATCTATCTATATATATATATGGACGTAACTAAGTTTAGGATTGTTATATCTTTCTGCTGTATGGTTTTAAAATTGTGAAATATCCCGCGTTATATATAGTAATACTTCTTCCCTAAGGTCTACTTCCTCTGATAATGGCATAGCCATACCAGCTTTCTTTTGGTTAATATTTGCATGGTACATTTCTTTAGATTCTTTCACTTCCAATCATTTTGTACCCTTACATTGAAGGTGAATCCAGTTTAAACAACATACAGGTATTGTTTTAAAATCCAATTTAACAATCTTCGCTTTTCATTGGAGTATTTATCAGTTTACATTCCTGTGTTTCCACGTGATCCTCCTACACCGCACCTTATCTTAGTAAATCACCTGTTTGTGAACAGGCCCTCTGTAAATTGTCTGAATTATCCTAATACGAGTGTCTCTCCTGATACACAGAGATAAAGGCCGTGTAAAAATGAGTACATATCAAAAGCCAAAAAAAAAAAAGACAGAGAAAGGAAAACTGGATCCTTGTGACATCTGTTTAGCCCCTATATTAAGCCCGTGATACTTATTTAACTTCTGTGTTACTCTACACTTGAAGCCAGAACCTCACATCCCTGGACATTTTAACAATGAATATCATATCACGACTTGCTCTATGGTAATTCTCTCTTTACTAGATAATATTATCCCTTACTTTCTATGTTCCAGGAACTGTTCTAAGAACCTCAGATGCATTAATTAATTCAACCCACATATTAATTCCAGCAGGTAAGTACTATCATTATCACCATTTCACAGACAGGAAAATTTAAAGCTTAGAAAGGCAGAAAGAATTTGCCCTAAATCAGAAGGTTGGTGAATTCCAGAGCTGGGATTTGATCTCATAAAATCTGACTCAGTGACTGAACTGTTAAATTCACCACCTTACGGCCTCTCACTAGATATTCTTATGTAGAAAGAACCCCCAGGCTACATCTTTAGACCTTGCCCCAACCTACTGTTGTTGTTAGGTGCCATCAAGTCGGTTCTGACTCACAGTGACCTTAAGTACAACAGAACGAAACACTGCCCGCTCCTGTGCCACCCTCACAATTGTTGCCCAATCTACAGAACCTATTTACTTTCCCAAATGCTATTTTATACACTTTCTATTTTATTAATCATTGCTGACAATCTGTCTTTTAGATTGTCCTTAGTTAAGGTTTTATTTCTGAAAGTTCCATTTTGGCTTTTCTAAAACTTCTTAAATCTTTTATGGGTCTTAATAGCGTGTTTTCTATAAGAAATATGGATTGCAGTTTTCTGCCATGTACGGCAGAATTCAGGGAGATATGAAAATATATGAACCTGAATTGTTAATCTTACATCTATTTCTATAGGATGCTATGCTTTTTCTTGCCAAAGAAATGTTGACAGTTTGGATTTATAACAATGCATTCAGAAACCTTGAGTTTTTATAACAGAAAATAATGTATCATTAGGCACTCTGAAAAGATAATGACGCATTTACTACTTCTTGTTCATTGTAGTAAAGGTTTCTAGAAATAAACATTAACTCGTATGGACTTGGCATATGGATCATTCATAAAGTAAGCAGAGAATGCATGATATAGTTAGCTGCTTTAATTATTTCTCCATAAATCATTCATGCTTCTGATTTATCTAGCCACTTTCCTTCTCTTACATGTGTGAATTATTCTCACTTCCACATGACAGGGGAACATTATCATCAACAAGGACAAAGCTAAATCTCCCTCAAAAAAAAAAAAATTAAATAATTAAGTAGTTGATCAAAGAAGCCATAGTCAAAATAAATCAAGCAAAGAAAGAAGCACTAGAAAAGAGGGCTGTATCTCTCAGAGGAAACAATATTTTTGGCCTTAGTTTTCTTTGGGGATTTGAATACTTCATCCTTAATGAGATAATGGGCATACTGAGTGGTGTAAATGGTTAAACCCTCTGCTACTAACTGAAAAGTTGGTTGCTTGAATCCATTCAGAGGTGCTTCGAAAGAAAGGCCTGGCGATCTACTTCTGAAAGATCACAGCCATTGGAAACACTATGGAGCACAGTTCTACTCTGACACATGTGAGGTTGCCATGAGTCGGAATTGACTTGAAGGCAACTGGTTTGTTTGTTTTTTAATGAAGTAATAAAAAATGTGATAGGCATTGCAAGTTATAATTAGAGCTATATGTGATGGGAGGTGTCAGGAAGCATGAGGCTCAGATTTGGCTGTTTTGCTCGGTAAGTGGGGATTTGCTGAGAGATCTTGCTCCATGTGCCAACCCTAGAATGTTCCTAATGGATCCTGATCATCTCAACACAATCCAGATTACAGAGACCCCGCCCCCCATAGCAATCGTTCTCATCTATGTGAGTCATACAAATTGCAAGTATATCATGTTTCTGTGGCTTTATTTTCACTGTGATTAATTACAAATCTCAAGAAGAAAAAAAAGAAATCCATAGCAACTGCTTCACTTATGGGCATACAGCATTTCTTTGTCTAAAAATATACATTATGAAATTATAAACAAGCCAATGGCCTTGCAAGTGTTACAATTCCTAACCTGGTCTTGATTCCAGTAACCCTGTGCCCAACCTATTAACAACATCCCTGAGAGAGAGATGTGGAAGAGACCAGAGCATTTCCAGCAAACATGGAGAAAGCACACCTTACTTTAGCAGGAGAATCATATGAGTAATGGCGAGTGGTGGGGGGTGGAACTGACAGAGCCAGTTTGGGATCAATGTGAATGTTGCTCAGTAGCATGGGAAGACACTGGGAACCTTTGAACAGGCATGATGTGTTACCAAATATTCTTTGGAAAAGCAGCTAGCAGTAATGGACACATGGATTGAATCACAAGGAAAGGAGGTCTGACTTAAGACAGAGAGAGACCATTCACCAGGCCCCATCACAGGCTAGATAAGAGAAAATGATCCTTAAACCAGTTGTGGGTGCTGGAATGGAAAGAATGTAAAAACCACGTGGGGGAAAGAGAGAGAGGACAAGAAGTGCCAACTGACCTCACAGGTGATGAGGCATCAAAGACAAATCTAAAGTGGTGAACATGGGCATCTGGGAAGACAAGAATGCCATTTCAAGAAAAGAGAGCACCTGGGAAGATGAGCTCTGTCCATTTAGGAGGCTAAGTGTTTATACACATACACACTTTAAACTTGAGAGGCACATAAGATATGCAGGTGGGGATGTCCTACAGGGAGGTAGAACTGCAGAACTCAAGGTCAGACATGGAGCTATGGGTTTGGAGACAACGTAGAGATCAGACATTTAAAGTTACTAGGTTTGGTGACACTGTTGAGGGTCGTATAAATCAGCAGAGGAGAGTTAAGGCAGAAATCTGAAGGACATCTCCAAAGGGACTAGGAGCAGGAAGAGAGGTTGCCATATGTATGAAGAGCTGGAGAACAAAAACAGTATAGTGTCTTGAAGGCAAACAGGAGAGAATTTCAAGGAGCATTTCAAAATTGTCAAATGCTTCAGAGAATTCAAGTGGGATTGGGAAAAAGACAATCTAAGGAATGCAGCTGCTCGGTTTTCCACAGCCTTTAGAAGAGCAATTCAGCAAAATGTTGAGGGTAGGAGACTCATTCTGAAGAATTAAGAAGTGAGTGTGATAAAGTGGGGATACTGAGTGAAGATTACGCTTTCCAGAAGTTTGGTGAAGCGAAGGACAGTGGTATGAAGGTGAAATAGCTCTGTGGAAACTTGTTTTAACCTAGGAAGATTTGAGCACATTTGAAGGTAGAGGGGATGATTTAGAGAGGAGAACAACTGAAGATGTAAGGTGGAGAAGGGGAGTACCTAATGAAAATAGAGGCAGGAAGGAATGGGGTCGAGAGCATAAGACTTGGTCTTCCTCTAAGGGGAAGGGAAGAAGTAAAGGTGGAGATATGGAAGATGCAAATTGAGAAAACTCAAGTTGGATGGTATTAACTTTGCATCAAAGGAAAACACAAGGCCAGACGCAGAAAATTGAAGGCAGTAGGTAGGGCTCCTTGCTTAAGGTAAATGGAAAAGTCTTGGAGTCATGCTCAAGGTGATTGGCAATAAATTAATGATGAATAATTACCGAGTAGCAATAAGGGCAGGAGCCTGTAGAGAGGGAGTTGGGGAAGTTCTAAGACAGTGAATGCCTCATCAACCAACTCTTTTTCACATCTCCCCTTCCTGTTTTCCTGATCTTTTGTTTCTTCGCCTATATTGGGGCTTAATATTTATACCTACTGAGTATTGCTTTGATAATTTCAGTCCATCTTTGTAGATACTTAAGTTCTTTTTGAATCTCAAGTCTGTCATCTAATTAATATGTAGCTGGCAAAGCTACATACTCGATAAATTAACGTGTCTTCGTATTTTCATCCCCATCATTGGGATGAAACCAATGAGTCAGCTCCATGGATTACAACCAGAAACCATTCTCCAGATAGACATGGACTATTTTTTTAACCTTTATATACAGCTATTCAACCGATATGAATGAACCTCACTTACTAATACTCATTTCATATTTCTCTATTTTGACAAAAAAGATAAGATGTTTTGTTGAATGCTTTTTTTGAACAGTCTGCTTACAAAATATAGTTCCAAAATGTACTAGCTATAAAACCTTGGGTAACTTTGTAAAATTAAGATATTGTCTGATATAGTGCCAGAAGATGAGTCCCCTAGGTTGGATGGCACTCAAATTTTACAGTGGCTGAAACAATGGACTTGAGCATACCAATGATCGTGATGAAGGCACAGGACCAGGCTATGTTTTGTTCTGTTGTACCTGGTGTACCCATGAGTCAGAGCCAATTTGGCAGCAACTAACAAAAACAAAAATTAAGATACCACCACCTGCCTCTCAGTTTGGTGTACTGTGGCAATTGGCATGATGCTGTGATGCTAGAAGCTGTCACTGGTATTTCAAATACCAGCAGGGTATGGTGGACAGGTTTCAGCAGAGCTTCTAGACTAAGTCAGACTATGAAGAAAGACCTGGCAATCTATTTCCAAAAATTATCCAATGAAAACCTTATGAATCACAACAAAGCACTGTCTCAACTTGCTTGCTTTGGACACATCATAATGAAGGATCAATTTCTAGAGCAGGACATCATGTTTGGTGACGTAGAGGATCAATGAAGGCAGTGGGAGACCCTGGCACATTGGATTGGCACATTGTTGGGTATTTATTCAACAATGGAATGAACATGCTGGCTATCATGAAGATGACGCAGGACTGGGCAACATTTCGTTCTGTTCTACATCGTGTCACCAAGAGTTAAAAATGACTTGACAGCAGCTAACAGCAAAATTAAGATAATGGTACTTCTTCACAGAATTGTTGTAAAGATTATTTGGTTCAACGTAAGAAATATATTTAGAATGGTGCCTGGCAAAGGGTTAGAAATAAATAAATTTTGGCTATATTCAGCACTATTAACATCAGTATTAACTCTATCTATGACATTTGTAAAGCTATTCAAAAAGTGTTTGGTGCCAGGTATTGTACTAAGTGCTGGATTTATAGAGTGGACAAGATAAACACATTCTCCCCATTTATGGAGCAAATAAATTACTCTGATCTAATGAACCAATACTCTATAATGACAGTATGTAGAATTTGGAAAAATATAGGGGAAAATACTTCTCTTGCATTTCTTTTTCTTTGATTCAGTTTCTGGGCCTTCTTTCTTATTTTCTTTCCCCCCTCTTTTGAGAAAATATTATCCAAAGGCCTGAATGAAAGAGGAAATCACAGGAAAATAAAGCAAGTAAGACTGATAGCCATGCTCTTAGGGGCTAGGATTTGCTAATAAAGCCAAACTGAATAAGGGACTTAGAATAAAAAAGCAGTCAAGCCTCAGTTATCTGTGCTAACCAGGGTTTATGAGAATGGACAATGTGAGAGAAGGCAGATAATGCATCCTGATTAGCTATCTTAACTCTAGCAGCAGAGACGAGAAGAAAAGAACAGTAGCACACCCAGAGATCTGGAGTGAGGTTGATGGACAGAGGGCAGTCTTCAGAAAAGCTAGTTATATTATTCAGGATGATACCTGGGTCTCTTGGAGAACTACTGTTGTTTATAGTTTCATATCTTCAAAGGAAAGAAGTTGTAAAAAGCCTCTGCCAACAGGAGCCCAATTTGCCTAACATGATAAAGGGGTTGGTAGACAATGCACACCTTTTGTCAAAAGGATTTGCTGCAAAAAGATCTAACCTTGAAGGGACCATCCTGTTTCTATGAGAGAGAGCCGGAAGGCAGGAGAAACTATTATGAAGATGTCAGGGAAAGGAGAAGCCCCTCTTGGATCTCAGGACCAATTTTCCCTGATTGGTGGAAGAGTACAGGAGCACTGAGGCAGATCCTCTAACCTTCCCTTCTGAATTGTTACAAGGTTGGAGAGGAAGGGTGGGTCAGTGGGGTCAAAGGAATAAGCTCAGTGCAACAGAAGGTTGCCTCTAGATCAAGGAGGATATTTCAGAGCTGTTATTTGGAAGCCAGTCTCAAGATTTCTAGGCCTTTGGTCTTGAGGAGTTCCTGAACATCTATAATTACTCAGTCCCTAGGGGAGCTCTTCTTCTGCTAAAGCCTTCCCCATTGGCTATGTTCTCCAGTCTTTGGAGACTGGGAATTGCCAAGAGCTTTGAGGCACCTTGGTCTGCATTAGAAACGTCTGCACACATGCTTAGGTTCATTAATGCATCAAATTCTGAAAATGCATTTGGGATCTTAATCAATTTTTTTTTTTTTTGAGGACTGATTTTTCTTTGCATGACCAAGAAAGAAGAGCAAGTGTTAGCAAAACATGTTTTCTGTTAAAAATAAAAAAGAAGCAGCTGTCTTATACTTTGATCATCTCACACACACACACACACACACACACACACACACACACTTGCTCTTTAACTGTTGCTACCTCTTGCCATATCAAGAAACAACTCAGTGAACAAACATATTGGCCCCTGCTGTGGAACCCCTTGTGGGATGTAGGTGCTTTTTTTTTTTTTTTTTTTTAATGTAGCACCCCTAGAGGGTATGGACCAGGGGAAGAGGTTCTAGTTCAGTCACCAAGAGCCAGAAAAAAGAAATCATAATGAGATCAAGCCCTGGCCACAGGTTAAAAGTGTTTGCTGTTTGTGCATGTGACACCTTGAGACTCCGCTTGCCTTCTTGGCTTTGCCTGAACAAATTCATTATATTAGACCAAAGAACCAAACAGAAGAGAATGCATGGTCTGTATTGAAGACTGTGTTCTCTCATCACTGGAGTTTTCTCATCTCAAAGATGAGGGCCAAACTCTTCCAGAGAAATCCCCATCAGCTCCAAGTCTCCAATAAGAGCAGCCATGCAGACCAGCAAACCTGTGGTGACTGGGTATCTCCATGGGAAGCACTCTTGGAGTTCCAAAAAAAAAGGGGTTTTAAAAAAGAGGTTATCATGCTAAATTTAAACTTAGAGTTTACTAGTATTTGATTTATGGTAATAACTAGAGATAGGAGTTAGAAACCTATCAGAAAATCTAGACAAATGTGTATGTTAGCACGTTATCTTACTGATCATAGACACTAGGTGGAACTTGCCCTCTGATTATGCTATATCCCATTTACCCGAAGAACCCTGAGCATCTGTTGGGAGCTAGCTGTGGATAGAACCCCGGACCTAGGAAACCACTGGGGATTTGGATCCTGGGCTGCCATTGACCAGCTCGATAACCTCAGATCTGCTTCTTGACCTCTCTGAGTATTAGTTCCCTCACTTATAAAACAGAAATAACACCATCTGTTTCAAGGTACTGTTATGAGGATTAATCAATTAATGCATACGAAAATAAAATGTTAAGTTATATTTTTCTATATAAATGTAAGGTATTTTAGCTATATTTCAGCTAGACTCCGGGACTATGAAGATGAACAAGATAAGGTCCCCGGAATCAAGGAATTTGTAGCCTAGGAGACCTTTACATTTGGAAATCTTGTGCTATTTCCATAAGGTTCTATGTCCCAAGGTTTTACCCATGACGAGAGTTTTCAAAAACTGCCAGGACAACACAGGACTTGTCCACCTACTTAGAATTTCTCCAGGAGTTTTGTTCAGTTCTGGAATTTTATTTCTAACCACTTTTTAATTTTCCACTGTCTTTTCAAAGTCTTTACTGGAGAATAGTAGAGCAGTAGTTCTGTTGTAAACGTCAGTATTACCAAAATAGCAGTAACTACATAAAGTCAGCAGCCCCAGGCTCAACACCTAGGTCTGCCACTGACTGCCGCATGATGACATTGCTTACTACTTAACCTTTCTGAACCTGGGCTCCTTCCACATCTGCAAAATATGAAGAATATTACCAATGTCACAGGCTAGCTAAGGACCAGGGAAGAAGATGTAGGTGAGAGCATCTAGGGCAATGCCCTGACGTGTGGCTGTTGTTATTAGCTGCCTTTGAGTTGGGCCCCAACTCATGGCCATCCCATGCACAACAGAAGGAAATGCTGTCAGGTCCTGTGCCATTTTCATGATAGGTTGTAGATCAGACTGTGTGATCCACAGGTGTCATGGATTGAATTATGTCCCCCCAAAAATGTGTGTATCAGTTTTGCTGGGCCATGATTCCTAGTATTGTGTGGTTGTCCTCCATTTTGTGATTTTAATTTTATGTTAAAGATGATTGGGGTGGGATTGTATAACACCCTTACTAAGGTCACATCTCTAATCCAATGTAAAGGGAGTTTCCCTGGAGTGCGGCCTGCACCACATTTTCCCTCTCAAGAGATAAAAGGAAAGGGAAGCCAGCAGAGAACCGGGGACCTCATACCACCAAGAAAGCAGTGCTGGGAGCAGAGCGCGTCCTTTGGACCTGGGGTCCCTGTGCGGAGAAGCTCCTAGTCTGGGAGAAAATTGACGAGAAGGCCAACAGAGAGAGAAAGCCTTCCCCTGGAGCTGACACCCTGAATTTGGACTTTTAGCCTACTTTGCTGTGAAGAAATACGTTTCTCTTTGTTAAAGCCATCCACTTCTGTTATAGCAGCACTAGATGACTAGGACAACAGGGTTTTCATTGGCTGATTTTCAGAAGTAGATAGCCAGGCCTTTCTTCCTAGTCTGTCTTAGTCTGAAAGCTCTGTTGAAACCCGTTAGCATCATAGCAACACACAAGCCTCCACTAACAGGCTGATAGTGGATGCGCATGATATGCATTGGTTGGGAATTGGACCTGGATCTCCCACATGGAAGGCAAGAATCCTACCATTGAATCATTAATGCCCCTAACATGTGGTAGGCACTCAGTAAATGGTTCTTTCCAGCTTACTTTTGAAATACATAAATGTCCCATTAGAATCCCAGAGCTGCTCTGTCCAATCGCTAGCCATTAGCCACCTTTGGCTATTGAACATTTGAAATATGTTTAATAGCCTCAACTGAGATATTCTTTAAGTATAAAATACACACCAGATTTTGAAGACTTAGTATGCAAAAAATATTAATAACATTTTCATTGATTACTTGTTGAAACAATAATATCTTAGATATACTGGGTTAAATAAAACATATTATTAAAATTAATTTCACCTTTTTCCTTTTTAATGTGGCTACTAGAAAACATAAAATACATAAAACTTGTGACTCACCTTCTATTTCTTTGGGCCACGTTGGTCTAGAATGTGAAATCTAGTGAAAAGCAACTACTTTCAGTTATCAGGACTTTCTATGAGATCAGTTATTTTTTCCCCCAAAGCAATTCATTAAAATTAGTCTTTATAATATAGTTTTCTTAGATTCTGAATCACAAAGCAGTCTGCTATCTACTTAAATTAATGAATGGAAGGCTGTCTTTTCATCTATATTTGAATAGTATTCTGAAGCAACGAGTCATAAACACACCATTTAAGGCATGTGTCCAAATGTAGCAGCCTAATATTCTAGGCCCAATTCTTGAATCTGTACCATAATTTTTGAGCTATATATTTTCCTCAATTTGGGTGACAGTTAAACGGATGCTGATTTCCCTTATTAGTAACTGGGGAGACTTTTGCCATAGAGAGAGGTACTTCACAGGTTTATGAAGTTACATACTTGTTAAATCAGTGCATATTAAGTATCTACATCTTTAATTCATAATTTCTTTATGGCCACAGTAAATGCACAGATTGGTCCTCTGCTGAAATGGTTATAAAATATTTTTCAGTTAAGTTAAGTTCGATACCATTGACCAGCTCAACAGACTCCATGTCACTCTCAGTCAAGTAATAAGGTCTGCAGACAAGGTAATTACTTTGACTATAAGCTGGTTGCTCTCATTCTTAGGAATGCTCTAAACAAATGAAATCACACCACCTGTGTAGCTTCATGACTGCTCTCTTGGTGGTTAGATGGTATGATGGCCAAAACTAACAGAAAGGATTGAAATGTTTGGCTCAGGGTTGATTGAAAATAGAGCTTATTTTAGTAACAAGTGTGCATACATATTTTTGTCTAGAATGTGGAATTTAGAATCAGGAAAGGTGGAAAAAATGTATAGAGGTGACAGACCCTCACTGGATACTTCAGTGAAGAATCAATTCTCTGTGACTGACAAGTCCTCCGTTAGCCGGGCACGGGGTTAGATACGACTTTTCTCTTTTTTCAGGTATCGTATTAGAACACGCATGCAAGCCTGGGGTGTTATTGTGGAGACCTGATGAAGCCACCACCCGTCTGTCAGCGGAGGCTGGTGTGTTGCTATGATGCTGAACAGGTTTCAGCAGAGCTTTAAGACTAAGACAAACTGGGGCGAAAGGCCTGGTGATCTACTTCTCAAAATCAGTCCGTGAAAACCCTATGGACCACAACAGTCCAATATGCAAACAATCACGGGGATGGGGCAGGAGCAGGTAACATTTCATCCCATTTTACATGGGGTAGCCATGAGTCGGGGTCATATCAAAGGGAGGTAACAGCCATTGCTTTTGAGCCTCCAGCCCCAAGGTTTCCCTTGTGGTACTTAGCAAGTGGAATCCTGAAATTCTGGAAAACAGTGGATTTAAAAGTTGTAATGCCCCCAGGGGCCCAAATACTTAATAGCCAGCAACATTGTTGTTGGCTTCTAGGTAGCTGATAATGTATTATATATTTAAAAAAAAAAAAAAAAAAAAAAAAGGCAACTGTTTTTCCCAAGTCATTCCTTTCTCTGCTTGCTCCTTTTATTTCATTTTTATTAACAATTTCCATCTTGATTCTTGAAAGTGGATTAAACAACAAAAAACCCAAGTCCATTGCCATTGAGTTGATTTCGACTTGTAGAGACCCTACTGGACGAAGTAGAACTGCCCCATAGGGTTTCCAAGGAGCAGCTGGTGGATTTGAACCTCTGACCTTTTGGTTAGCAGCCAACCTCTTAACCACTGCACCACCAGGGCTCCATTAGGAGCCACAGTAATGTTTTTTAACTTCCATGTTTGTGATGATGATGAACAACCACGATAAAAAAAAGCCTTAAATTTAGCTTTTTCAGTTTCCATAATTCTCTTTCCTTGTTTTATTTTTCAGGGCTTTTTAAAACAGCAAAAGGGGATAAATAAATTTTTTGCCTTTAATTTAAGTGACTTGATTAAGAGACCAGTTTCCTTTACTGCAAGCACCAGGTATTGACTTCCACTTAAGAAGCGAAACTTGTTGATAATTGATTTTTAAATACTGCCAAGTCTTTTGGTGTTTATTAAATGGACCCATAAAAATAGAGTCCCCCTCTTGGAAATTTAGTCAGTGTCTCACATAAAAAGGAGTCTTGGTGGCACAGTGGTTAAGCACTCGACTGCTAACTGAAAGGTGGGCAGTTCGAACCCACCAGCTGCTCCTCAGAAGAAAGATGTGGCAGTCTGCTTCCGTAAAGATTATGGAAACCCTATGGGGCAATTCTACTCTGCCCTACAGGGTCACTATGAGTTGAAATCGACTCAATGGCAATGGGTTTTTTTGGGTAGTCTCACATAAGTTGGGGACCCGAGGAATGGGAATATGATAATTTACATTCACCTGTAATTCTCAATTCCCTACACATGGTTCACGTGTTGGATTTTGGACATACTGGACATGAATGATGGATTGGGGTGTCTCAATTTTCCTGGTTCATCACTGAACCTTTATTATAGGCCTGGCTCCAACCATACGTTGATGAGGAATAAAGGACATTTTAACGGCATCTACCATGTGTGGGGCACTCTTTTAAGTACTATGCATATATTATCTCATCTAATCTCACAATTTCCCCCTGAGGCAGATACTACTACTATCCCATTTTACAGCTGAGGAGACTGAAGTGGGGCTGGTAGGTGTAGCACTGTGAATCCAGCCAAGGCAGTCTGACCCCAGAGTGGGGCTCTCAGCCTCCCTGTGAGAGCTGAGCCCCTGAGCTCAGGAACTCAGAATAGAGATGGGAAGAACACAAGTCCACAGATAGTTAAAGTTCAGAACAATGATGAGGGAGAGCCAGGCAGAGTTCTAAGAGGAGGATGGCGGACAAACATCTAACCAGCTAAGGGGCAGTCGGAGAGGCTGCCTTGCAGAAGGGAGATCTTGGCAAGTCCCAAAGTATCCGAGGAGCTAGCCAAGTTAGTTGGCTGTGGGCCAAGCTGGGGCAGTGGAGGAGAGGACACAACCCAGGCAGAGGCAGCAGCCAGTATGAAGGGGGTGAGGGGAAGCTTGCCAACTCAAGAAAGGACAAGTGGTTTGGTAGGGCTGGGGCCCACAGTTCCAGGTAAGGAGTGGGGTGAGAGGGGTCTCTCATTCCACTCATTCATTTACTCCAAAGACATTTTCTGAGCACTGGGTACTGTGCTGGGCTTGGGGATACAGCAGTGAACATGGAAGAGAGGGAAACCCTCAATGAAATGAACTGACACAATGGCCACAACAGTAGACTCATACCAACGATCATGAAGATGGCACAGGACAAGGCAATGTTTCCTTCTGTCATACATAAGGTTGTCATCAGTTGGAGCCAACTTGGCGCAACTAACAACAGTCTGTGAGCCACCATGACTGTCCATGGAAAACTGTACCACGGGGGGACTTGGTTCCATTTTCTGTCTTGTTCATGAGGAGCCAGCTGCCTAGGCCACGGGAATCTAAGTTCTGTAGTTATTCCTGTTGTGGGCTCCCATGTTTTAAGACAAAGCTAGCAGATATAGTCCATTTAGCTCCCAAACTGGAAGTCAGAATAAATTCCAACAATTCCCCTGATGCTCTTACCTCCCAAACTGACTTCACCACGTTCTTTAATTATGTCAGAATTCCTCTCCATGATACATGGTCATGGAAGCTTACACCTCCTTAACTTAGAAAGAAAAAAATAAATGGTGCTCTTTTGGCTAGAAAATGAGCATGATTAGTCCTATTTAAACATCAGGTAAAGACATTTCTGTAGAAGTAATGAAACGCAAAGCTTTTCCATGCAAACCTTTGAAACCCTGTGTATAAGTTTAAAAAAACAAAGCCTGCTCCCTCTCATCATTGGCAAGCAGTGAGAGATAGCTGAGGGGGGACAAGTCACTTTCTGTCCAGGAATATTTTTGTGAGTCAAGCTCCCCATTATCTTTCCACAGGATAGGAAACCTTTCTTGCATGTGTGTTAACCTCTCCACCCTCCATAACAACCCTTCTGCACCTGACAAAAGACTGGGATTAAATCCTTCCTCTGCAGATTTAGATCTAACATGATTTCACATAGCCCAGGCTGGACTCTGGGTGGCCCATTAAAAATGCAGAAATAACTTCAGAGTCTGCAATTAAACCATTAACAATGAGTTTTCAGAGGTTCAGGGTATAGGCTTTCCAGGTGAAATGGGTTGCAGGTAGCAGGTCAAAAATGAGACATATCCTTTCATTAATGAAGAGCCAGGTTCTAGGTATTGCTGCTAAACTGGGCTTTGCTGTGGTTATATTTACCCTAGAGAAACCTTCCATCCTTCCTTTCACTGGTGTGAAATGAGAAGCTGTGTAATCTCTCCTCTTTGGGTTATGCTGGGTGCCCCACCTGCCTCTCTGATCACATCTTCTCTTTCTTTTGTTTGGTTTCTCTTTTTTCCTCCTACCCCAAATTCTGATTCTGACTCATAGCTTGAATGAGTGTGCTCTCATCCCTTATCCTTCCTCTAGAGTCTCTAAAATAATACCATTCATGAGACATGTCATTTGGTGACTGATGCAGTGACCAATAGAAGAGCTTCATGATGCAGACTCTATTCTTATCCTCATTTCATAGATGAGGAAATTAAGGTCCACAGAGCTGAGTGACTTGCCCAAATGCACTCAATTATAAAGTGGCGAGGAAGAAATTTGAATACACTATATCCAACTCCAAAGCAAATCTCTTAGCACTGTGCTTTTCTTCCCTGAATTTTTTTACCCTGAAATCCAGTCCTGTATTCCCCACTGTCTTCTGGGCATTTCTATCAATATGTCCTCAGGAGCTACCAACTCAACACATTCAAGCATATTAGGACATCTTTCCCAGTCCCTCCTATCCTGATGAGTCTAATTCATCTCCATCCTCCTAGGCAAGATAATGTAGAATCATCTTCCCTCTTTAATGGCAATCATAGCTAATCAGACACTGAGTCATGGCTTTCTTCCTGTGAACCATATCTTCCATTTGTGGTTTTCCTTCGTTGTTGCTCCTGTTGCTCTAACTCATCCCTTCACCCCTTGACCCATGGGTAGTGGCCACAGTCACCCAGGTGGCACAGCTTCCTGGTGTGCAAAATAGCAGGAAGAGAATGGGGGTTTGGACAAGAAGGCCAGAAATACAACTTCATTTCTTCCAATTTCAAGCTAAGGGATCTTGGCCAAACTCTCACATCTGTAGGAAGGGGATAATATCAGCAATGCTGTAGGGAGGTTGTGAAGATTAGAAATACTGAGATGTCCACATTTAGGAGAACTAAGATATTCCAACAAAACAGGTTCTCAAAAAATGGTGGTACCCATTATTATCACTATTAGCTCCACTCTCTCCCCACTTAAGTCAAGATTGCTGGATGGATTCCTCCAAATATCATCTCCATCATGCTCAGTCCTCTGCTCAAGAACTACATGGGCTCCCTGTTGCAGCATCAGTTAAATGCTGAGTATTATGACTACATATGTTATCTCATTCAATCCGTATGAAGACCTGGGAGGTAGTATTATCATCCTTGTTTTACAATGACAAAACCTAAACAAAATGGAGGCTCAGAGAGATAAAGCAATTTTCCCAAGGTCACATAGCTAGGAAAGGATACATCCTGCAGGGGACTGGACTAATGTTTTACTCATGGGACATTCTCAACTATCCATATTGACCCATTTTTCAAGATCCAGCTCAGTCTTCCCCTTCAGAGAAAGAAGAGGCAGCATGAGGGTGTGGCTAGAGGCATGGGTTCAAGTCTCAGCTCTATGCCATTCCCTTTTCAATACGTCACCCAGTCTCCTTCTGTCTCAGTTCCCTAATGAGTAAAATGGAGACAACAGCAGCTGTCTCATAGGTTTGCTGGGAAGATGAAATGAGTTGGCATTTGCAGCCCATTGGGAATATTGCCTGGTACACAGTAAGTCCACCACCCGCCTGTCAGTTTGTCATACTGGAGTGGTTTGTGTGTGGCTGTGATGCTGCAATCTGTGTGACCAGTATTTCAAATAGCAGTAGAGTCACCCATGGAAGACAGATTTCAGCAGAGCTTCCAGATTAAGACAGACTAGGAAGAAGGACCGGCAGTCCACTTCTGAAAAAATTGGCCAGCAAAAAACTTAGGAATATCAATGGAACACTGTCTGATATAGTGACAGAAGATGAGCCCCCAGGTTGGAAGGAACTCAAAACATGATTGGGGAAGAGGTGTCTCCTCAAAGTAGAGTCAACCTTAATGATGTAGATGGAGTTAAGCTTTGGGTACCTTCATTTGCTGATGTGGCATGACTCAAAATGAGAAGAAACAGTTGCAAACATCCATTAATAATTGGAATGTGGAATGTATGAAGTATGAATCTAGGAAAATTGGAAGTCATCAAGTGAAATGGAATGCATAAAGATCCATATTCTAGGCATTAGTGGGTTGAAATGGACTGGTATTGGCCATTTTGAATCAGATAATCATATCGTCTACTATGCTGGGAATGAAAAATTGAAGAGGAACGGTGTTGCATTAATCTTCAAAAAGAACGTTTCAAGGTCTCTCCTGAAATACAACACTATCAGTGATAGGATGATATCTATACATCTACAAGGAAGACCAGTTAATATGACTATTATTCAAATTTGTTCACCAACCACTAATGCCAAAGATGAAGAAATTGAAGATTTTCACCAACATCTGCAGTCTGAAATTGATCAAACATGCAATCAAGATGCATTGATAATTACTGGTGATGGGAATGCAAAAACTGGAAACAAAGAAAAAGGATCTGTAGTTGGAAGATACAGATCTGTGGTGGAAACAACACCAGAGATCATATGATAGAACTTTCCAAGACCAATGACATATTCATTTCAAATACCTTTTTTCAACAACATAAATGGTGACTATACACGTGGACCTCACTGGATGGAAAACACAGAAATCAAACTGACATCTGTGGAAAGAGATGATGGAAAAGTTCAATATCATCAGTCAGAACAAGGCCAGGGGCCGACTGCAGAACAGACCATCAATTACTCATTATGCAAATTCAAGTTGAAGTTGAAGAAAATTAAAACAAGTCCACGAGAACCAAAATATGACCTTGAGAATATCCCACCTGAATTTGGACACGATCTCAATAATAGATTCGATACATTGAACACTAATGACTGAAGACCAGACGAGTTGTGGAATGACATGAAGGACATCATACATGAAGAAAGCAAAAGGTCATTAAAAAGACAGGAAACAAAGAAAAGACCAAAATAGATGTCAGAAGAGACTCTGCAACTTGCTCTTGAATGTCGAGTAGCTAAAGCAAAAGGAAGAAATGATGAAGTAAAAGAGCTGAACAGAAGATTTCAAAGGGTGGCTAGAGAAGACAAAGTAAACTATTATAATGAAATGTGCAAAGACTTGGAGTAGAAAACCAAAAGGGAAGAACACACTTGGCATTTCTAAAGCTGAAAGAACTGAAGAAAAAATTCAAGCCTCGAGTTACAATTCTGAAGGATTCTATAGGCAAAATATTGAACCATGTAGGAAGCATCAAAAGAAGATGGAAGGAATACTAGAATCACTGTACCAAAAATAATTTTTGAACGTTGAACCATTTCAGGAGGTAGCATATGATCAAGAACCAAGGTATTGAAGGAAGAAGTCCAACTGCACCAAACGCACTGGCAAAAAACAAGCCTCCAGGAATTGACAGATTACCAACTGAGATGTTTCAACAAATGGATGAAGTGCTCACTCTTCTATGCCAAGAAATTTGAAAGACAGCTATCTGACCACCCAACTGGAAGAGATTCTTATTTGTGCCCATTCCAAAGAAAGGTGATCCAACAGAATATGGAAAATATTGAACAATATCATTAATATTACACACAAGCAAAATTTTGCTAAAGATCATTAAAAAGCAGTTGTAGCAGCACATCGACAGGAAACTGCCCGAAATTCAGGCTGGATTCAGAAGAGGACGTGGAACAAAGGATATCATTGGTGATGTCAAATGGACACTGGCTGAAAGCAGAGAATACCAGAAAGATGTTTACTTGTGTTTTATTGACTTATGCAAAGACATTCAACTGTGTGGATCATAACAAATTATGGGTAACATTGCAAAGAACAGGAATTCTAGAACACTTAATGGTGCTTATGAGGAACCTGTGCATAGACCAAGAGGCAGTCATTCGAACAGAACAAGGGGATTCTGCGTGGTTTAAAATCAGAGAAGGTGTGCATCAGGGTTGTATCCTTTCATCATACTTATCTAATCTGTATGCTGAGCACATATTCAGAGAATCTGGACTATACAGAAGAAGAATGAGGCATTAGGATTGTAGGAAGACTCATTAATAACCTGCAATATGCAGATGACACAAACTTGCTTGCTGAAAGTGAAGAGGACTTGAAGCACTTACTGATGAAGATCAAAGACTACTGCCTTCAGTATAGATTATATCTCAACATAAAGAAAACAAAAACCCTCACAACTGTACCAATGAGCAACATCATGATAAATGGAGAAAATACTGATGCTGTCAAGGATTTCATTTTACTTGGATCCATAATCAACGCCCATGGAAGCAGACGTCAAGAAATCAAATGAATTATTATGTTGGGCAAATCTGCTGCAAAAGACCTCTTTCAAGTGTTGAAAACCAAAGATGTCACTTTGAGGACTAAGGTGCACCTGATCCAAGCCATGACATTTTCAGTTGCCTTATAAGCATGTAAAAGCTGGACAATGAATAAAGAAGACTCAAGAATTGCTGCCTTTGAATTATGGTGTTGAAGAAGGATTTATTGAATATGCCATGGACTGTCAGAAGAATGAACACATCTGTCTTGGAAGAAGTACAGCTAGAATGTTCCTTGGAAGAGAGGATGGCGAGACTTTGTCTTGTGTACTTTGGACATGTCATCAGGAGGGACCAGTCCCTGAAGAAGGACTTCATGCTTGGTAAGTAGAGGGTCAGAGAAAAAAAGGAAGACCCTCTATGAGATGGATTGATACAGTGGCTGCAACAATGGGCTCAAACATAGCAACAATTGTGAGGATGGTGCAGGACTGGGTAGTGTTTCATTCTGTCGTACATAGGGCCGCTGTGAGTTGAAACTGACTTGATGGCACCTAACAACAACGCACAGTATGTACTATGTACACAGTGAGTTCCACAGGAAGTACTATGTACTTAATAAGTACCACACACACAGTGAGTATACCATGTGCACAGTGAGTACCTCATGCACAGTGAATGCCTCATACCCAATATGTACACACATGCAGAAGTACCATGTGCTGAGTCATTACCACATACACAGTGCGTACCACATATGTACACGTACACAGAAGTACCATGTAGACAGAAATACCATGTAAGTGTTGGCTGTTACCATCAGTAAGTATCCCATGACCTCTTCCTTCTCTAAAGGCACAGAGCATCATCAGTTTTGCCTCCCTGCTTAGTCTTTCATCAGTTTGCAGGTTTATTTTCCCTTTCTAACCAAGAGCTAAGCTGACTCATGTGCATATTGATGACTCTCTCTCATTGTTCATCCGCCTGACTGCACAGTAGGACCTCAAAAGAACAAACTGAATTTCTAGTAAGGCTTCTGCTCTCCTCAGAGGGATTCTTTTGCTATCTTTTTGTTTTCTTCTTCTTTTGCACCCCCCCCCCCTTTTTTTTTGGTCTGTTTATTACAGACAGATCTGGGTATCTTCACCAGGCCTGTTTTCAAACCTCAGAAAATTACTGGAGGTGGAGAAGAATGCCCCGTTCTGCTGGAGCCCGGCAAACTGCATGGCAGAGAAGCCTCAGCAGTGCTTTAGAAGAAGCAAACAGTGGCAGCTGAGCTTTGAGGGACAGTGGCAAATGAGAACCAGCCAGGGTTCAGAGGAGCTTGGTCTTGGGAGGGAAGGCCCACCAGGACTCAAAGACCAGCACTTCACAGCCGAGTCCCCTATAATGAAATCCCTGCTCTCCCAGCCCGTAGAGGTGGCATTTGTCCTGAGCACGCCAGCATCCCTCCTGCTCTGTTTTAAGTCAAGTACTATGACATCTTCTTCCCCAGATTTAAAGACAACCCACAGGTTGTGATGAACAATGTCCATCTAAATACATTTAACCTGATACACAAAACCCCTTTACACGATCCTCTGTACTGTTCACTTGTTCCAAAGGCACTCTGTGCTACACATCCTGAATGTTTTGTTGCTTTCGATCTGCCAAGTTCTTATATCCCAGGTTAGTAGGATGCTGTGAAAATGGACTGACCATGGCTAAGTAAGAGAAAAGCTTGTATTTGTGGTGCCAACATATGTCCATACTGGTAGGGATACAATGATGTCCTGTTTTCTTTGAAAACATCAGTGATATGCTTTGGATTCTTTTTTAGCTTGGCATCCACCCTTGCTTCAGGAATTCTCAGCTACGGAGGGGAACTGTAGCATTTGTCCAGTCCAGGGATAGCAATAGATTCCATCCCTAGCAACACCTTTAAATGATCAGCGACAATAGCTTCCAAAGTCACGGCGCTGAGAAAGATACTAAGGGCAAGCCAGGGCTCAATGGCAAAGAGTCTGGTGGTTGAGTAGCAATATCTGCCACAGGCATGGTGGCACAGCAGGGCTCACACATGCCACTTACTTGCCATCCATGACTGTTTAACCTCTTTAGTCTGCAGATTAAGAAGTGATATGATTCTCTCGAGATCACGCAGACAGCACTGGCAAGAAAGCAACACTCACATTGCCAGTTGTACAGTCTGCTGCCAGCTGTGTAGCCAAGGCTCACTCCACCACCCAAGCTCCACCAATGAACAAAATTAATAGACAGAACAGGGTTATGGGGAGTGTGGCAGATTGAGGAAGGCAATGAGAATCACAGGCTTTGAAATTTGGGGAAGACCAGACCAGGAGTGGCTAGGTACTCAAAGCTGAGGACACATCATGATGGCTGTTATTATTTTGCCAAGGCCTTACTGAGTCTCTTCCCTCCTTTTAATCAAGAAGCCACATTATCTTTGAGTACCTGGTGAAGGAAGAGGTGAGTCAGTTGCAGTAAAAGGTGCCTTTATGATACTATCAGGAAGCCTGGATGGCAGTCTGTGGCACTCATAAAGTGTATGCATATGCGTGTGAGTGCAGGGTTCAGCATGCATGCACATCTGGAAAGGAGTAGGCACTAGTGCATGGCTAAGGATCAGTGCCATATGCAATGGTTGCCCTGTTGTGCAACTCTAGTGGGACACTGTGGTTCTTGCCTGCCAATATCCATTCCCCTTCCTAATTTACTTTCAGTAACTAATTCTGTTTACTCTCAGTCCATGTTTTAGCTGGGACTGACTCCCCTCTGGCTTCCGCAAAAGGCATGTGACTCAGACTTAGCCAATCACAGCATCACAGCCCACTGGACACAGTGTTTGGTTCAGGGATGGCCACATGACTGGATGAGAACCAATGAGAGTTGATGTCAGGATATTGTTGGCATTATCGGGAAGAGAAGCTCTCTCAGGAGACTTCAGACTGGGGAAGGAAGTAGAGCCTCCGCATTAGGATGTAGGCAGCAGGGGAGTGATTGCCTGAGAGTGAAGCCAACACGGGGAAAACTGAACCACAAGATGGATACACATCAAAACTAAAGCCATCATTTGGATGCCGGTACATACCCATGCCTGAAGGCAGAACCACCCCTGAAATATTTTAGTTGTGTGAGCTGATAAATTCCCACCTCCCCCCTGCCCTTTTTGAGTTGTGTTTCTGTACTTTGCAGCCACAAAAGAAACTTTGGCCAATGTAACAAGCTAATGACCCATTTCCCACACATGACAGACAGACCCAGACGTTCCTCCTCGAATCCAGCTTATCTGGAGCAGCCGGTTACCTGCAGGGAGCCCTGGATGTCTCTCCCCCCAACGATTACAAGTTCTGCCATGTCTTCTGCATGGGGCGTCCGTGCGTGGATGAACAGAGTCCTTCCCACTGCAGTTACATTTCTTCGGGCGACTAAGCTGCCGTCGCTGTTCACCTTGAAGTATGGGCTTGAGATCTCATAGCGCAGCTTGTCATTCCCCTTACAATCACTGAAGGTCACTGGAAACAAGCACAATGGGGACACAGTGAGTAGGCTGACAGCCCAGGCCTTGAGGTATCTCTGGCCTGTTGAAGGTGGACCACCTCCCAGAGCCCATAAACACTGCCCCTTATTCTATACCAGCCCCCTTCTCCCTCCATGGCTTTGTTCATGTTGAAGACTCAATCAAGACATACCCCTTAACCAGTTCCCACGCTCCAGGCAGGTAGTAAGCACTGAGGATGCAAAGATGAACAGGAGACAGCCCCTGGCCTTGAGTGTCATGGGTGAGGTGAGCATTCAGACATGGCAGAGTGATGTATGAGGAATGTGACCCAATCCTGGCATGCATGAGGTACTGTGGAAGAACCAAGGTATGTTTAGGAGCATCATGGGAAGATATTTGTGCTGGGTCTTAAAGATGAGCAGGAGATTAGAAGGCCTCAACTTCTAGGTTGAGGGAACTATGTGTACAAAAGCACTTGTGTGTGTGGTTAAATAAAACATAGATTTGGGGAAAGACAACTAACTTGGTATGCTTGGATTAGAGGCAAATTTGAGCTGGGAGAGGAATGTTGGGGATGTTGAAGGAGAGGCTGGAAATGAAGCTGAGATGTCCTCTGGAGACAAATTGGGGAAAGTCACTACATTAAGGTATTCACCTGTAGCTTGGACTATTTTTAGAGGGGAAAAGTTCAAGATCAGGTTTTGGTCTGGTTCCAGTGTAGATTAGTGCTTCCCAAGGGCTGGAGTGCATCAGAATCAGATGAAGAGCTTCTGAAAATATCAGAGGACCAAGTCCAAGCCCAAAGATTACAATTCAGTGGGTCTGGGTTATAAAAATTAGCTGGGAGATAGGCAAGAAGAGAGGTCAAGAAAACCAGTCAGTTTTTGTTAGTTTTGTACAAATGATGCTCTGCTCAGCTTAAACAGTGGTGCTGGCAATGTGGGGAGTGGAGGGATTTACCCGAGGTTCCTAAAACTGAGTAGTGAAGCCATGTGTAGGGGGCACAAGGAAAAGGAGCCTTCCTGGATGAGCCACATGAAGCAGGAGACTTTGTCACTTGTAGTGGTCTGACAGCTGGTCAGGCTCCCTTCTGACCCAGTGCACTCTCCTACCATCCCAGGCATCACAACCATTGTGTGTGTGTGTCTTTGCCTGTCTCTATCTCAGGCCCCTAGGCATAAAATTGTACTACTGGCTTTTTCCCACCACTTTTGGTTTCTTAGCTTTCTGCTGAAGAGGCTTTTTTGTTTGTTTAGTAAACTTATAATTGAAGTATAACGTAGATACAGAAAAGGCTACAATTAAAATGTACAACTCGATGAATTCACATAGCGAGTGTGCCCACACACCCAGTACTCAAGAAGCCCAATACCTAAGAAGTAAAGTATTATCAGCCCCCACCCAGAGTCCCCTCATATCCCTGCCTAAATAAAACTCCTACCCTCCACCGCAGAAAGTACCTCAATCCTACTTTTAACTGCTTCTAACACCATAGATTAGTTTTGCCTGTTTTTGAACTTCATATAGGTAGGTGCCCCTTTGTGTTTGGCTGCTTCTGCTTGACATGTTTTGAGATTCATCCACGCCGCTGCTAGCTGTGGTAAGTTATCCTTTTTACTATATGGTATTCCATTATGTGACTATACCGAGTTCATTTATCCATCCACTTGCCCTTTGGCATCTGGGCTCTTGCCAGCTTTCAGCTATTACAATATCGCTGCCAGGAACATTCTGGGGTCTATCTTTTGGTGAGCACCTACTTGTTTTTATTCCAACATCTACATAGGTCCTAGAACAGAGTTAAAGCTACTTAAATAGCTGATGAACTCAACTGATCTTTCTAGCAGGGAAGATGATGCTTACAGTGATAATGATCATATTAGCTGATAATAATAGTAATAAAAATAAAGGCTAATGCTGTTGGAGCACTTGCCCCATGTGAGGCTCAGCTGGAAGCAGTTTTCACTCATTATCATATTTAATCTTCACAATGACCCTATGAATGGGATACTACTTCGGCCCCCTTCCCCATATTTTATAGATAAGGTAATTACGGCTCAGAGAGGGCAAAGAAGATCACACACACACACACACACACACACACACGCACGCACAGGTTTTCTCCCTAATTGCCACGTCCCCAGCGAAAAAGAAGAAGACCCTCAATGAGATGGATTGACACAGTGGCTGCAACGATGGGCTCAAGCATAACAATTGTGAGGATGCCGTAGGACCAGGCAGCATTTCCTTCTGTTGTACATAGTGTCGTTGTGAGTCGGAACAGACTTGAAGGCATCTAATGACAATAACATGAAATCTTAACACCACAGATACATTGTATATAAAAAAAGTTCTATTTTTGCTCCCCTATCCAAGAACCCATTTTCACCCCCTTGGGGTCAATATCACCCCACTGAGAATACAAGATCTACAGGCATCATTCTCCCCAGAAAGATGGACTAACTTGCCCAAGGTCACATACAGAAAGGGGTAGAGCAAGAATGCATCCCCAATCTGTCTGCCATGACAGTCCAAGCTCTAGACCGCGTCCACTTCCCAAGAATGGCTGGTCAAAACGGGAAAGGGCAGTTGCCACATTCTGACACCCTTGGGCCACTCACAAATCCCTCAGGGGGGTCGTCAGAAGTCCCAGGTGAGAATGTAAAGAGAGACCAAATCTACATTCGAGACCTGACACATTGCAGGCATCCAGCATATGCTAGCTCTCTGCAAACCTTGGCTGAATTCAACAGCTAAGGTCTCCACAAGTTGAGTGGTTGTTTATTTCGGGTTGTTTATTTCAGGAGCAGATGCTTTAGATGGTGGTTCTTTAACACTGGCTACCTATTAGAATCACCAGGGGGGCATTAAAATAAATAAAAAAAAATACCAATGCTTGGCCCTGCCCTGTGCTGAGATCCTGGTATAATTGCACTGGTCTGGGTCCCGGGCACTACTACTCCTTGAAAGCTCCCCAGGTGAATCTTCTGCCGCCAAGGCCAAGAACCAGGACCTTAGATAATACACTGCTTGTCAAGATGCCAGTCCCCACACTTCCCAGTAATTCCTGGCACAGAGAGGAGGCTGAGGACTCAGTACGTCAAGAATTGCTATTCCTGTGTCCTAAGAA
Organism: Dugong dugon; assembly: GCA_030035585.1. Taxonomy (NCBI): domain Eukaryota; kingdom Metazoa; phylum Chordata; class Mammalia; order Sirenia; family Dugongidae; genus Dugong; species Dugong dugon. Next base: position 36,422,745 of record CM057478.1, read on the forward strand.
AGAGCATTTTTTTAATGGTAGGTTTCAAAACCCTTTCCTAATGCTCTAATGCTCAGGAGGTCCACAACCTTGGGAAAATTGCCTATCCTCTTTCTGCCTCAATGTCTCCATCTGTAAAATGGGGGCAAATAATAGTACTTACCTCATAGAAACCACAGTCCATGTGGTGAGGATTAAACAAGAAAACATGTACCTACATACATAAAGCACTTAGAACAGAGCTTGGAGCCCCATGTATGTGAATTAGCAGCATTGTTACTCCTATAATTCTGGCACCAAGGTAGCTGCCTTTCCCTGAATGTCTGCCTTCTTCCAGCTGGTATTCCACCTGCCTCCTGGGTCCTTCTACCTCTTTCTAATCACGTATGCCTTCTCTGGTCTGCCAGACCATGTGCTGTTGCCATGGAGATGGTTACTGGTTCCTACAGGCACCTCCGCTGATGCTTAAGAGGGGAGGCAGATGGTTCAGACCCAGCCTTGCTCATTGCTGAGTCCTCCCCCTTTTCTTGGCAAAGCCTCACGAGCTCACCTGAGAGGTCATGAAGGAAAAATGACATCAAAGGAGTGAAAATACAGAGCCCTACCCATAGTAGACTCCACAAAAGTGTGTAGAATAATCTTCAAATAAATGGTTTGTACAGATAACGTCATACAAATCTAAGGTACCGTTTCTCCAAAAATAAAGACACTATGCTGAGAGCTCAACATTCATGATTTCAAGGAAACCTGATATTGTCAACATGAGGAAGGGACTTGTTTTTCCTCTCTGGAAATTGAGACTTAGTGAGATTGAATGTGTTCTCTAGAGTCACCCAGCTGGTATGTGTTCAGAGGAGATACTCAAACCCAGGCTGTCTGACTCCAGAACCCACACCCTGCCATCATGCTAGTGTGCCTGGGAGGATGTCTTCCTTCCTTTCAACTTTCAGCTTCCAGCATCACAATTCTGCCAAACCCTCATGTGCAATTTATTACTCCCTTAATATTTTTCTTTTAATTGACTCACTTTGTAAAATTACATAAAATTATTAGAAGATAACCTTTATAATACACATTGGAGTGCCAGGTGCATTTTTCTAATACACAGTAAAATAAATTTCAAGAGTCAAAAAAAAAAAAAAAAAAAGATTGTCCTTGTATTATAAGTTGAATTGTGTCCCCCTAAAATAGGTGTTGCAGTAGCCCTGGTTGTGCAGTGGTTAAGCACTGGGCTGCTAACTGAATGGTCAGCAGTTGGAACTCACCAGCTGCTCTGTGTGAGAAAAATGTGGCAGTCTGCTTTCACAAAGATTATAGCCTTGGACACCCTATGGGGCAGTTCTACTCTGTCCTGTTGCATCGCTATGAGTCGGAATCGATCTGATGGCACACAACAACAACAAAATAGGCATTAGAATTCTAACCCTTATACCTGTGGATGTAGCCTGTTTAGAAATGGGATTTTCTTTGTTATGTTTATGAAAATATACCAGTGTAGGGTGGGTTCTAAACCTAATCACTTCAAAGTTATAAAAGAGTAGACACAGAGATGCACACATACTGGGGAAGATGGATGCCATGTGAGGATCACCAAGAACCAAGGATTGCCTGGGGCTACTGACAAGGCAGGACTCAACAAGGCAGACACCTTGATTCAGACTTCCAGCCTCCAGAACTGTAAGAAAATACACTTCTGTTCTTTAAAGCCACCCCCTTGTGGTATTTCTGTTACAGCAGCGTTAGGTAACTAAGACATCCTTGTATCCACTAAAACCCTCAGTGTGATGCCTGTTCCACCTTCTTCCAAGAAATGCTGGCCTGGGCTATACTCCCCTCCCCCAGCCATGCTCCTATGTTAGCTACTTTGGCAATATCGAAATGAATGGTCTGACATATATGAAGAATACTTAAGCAAAAGAGAAAGAATTCACCTCATCCTTTTTTCTCTTCTTTCTGGAGAAAGCAGAGTCTCCTTCTGCACCTATAATAATTTCACCTCAAATTCCCTACTAAAGGGGACCACCAATACCGTCAGTCCTACATCATTGTCTTGTATTATTAACTTTGTTGACACAACCAAAAATGTCAGTGATTCTCTAACTTTTCAGTAGAGACTGAGCCACTGTGTGTTTCGGGGCACAGAGTTCAAAGAACACTTAAAGATGAAATTGAATAATGTCTATCTGTTTAAAAAATGTTTGTTTCTATAGAGACAACCTCCTAATTAGCTCTGAATGACATCACGTGGGTAATTGAAAGGAAAAACTCAAACAAACAATTAAAATTGTGAACAAATATTCAAAACCTCTGTCTGACAGAAAAAATATACTATCTGTACTATTCTGATCCTATAAACGACTTCCCTACATTGTTTATCACTGTGGCATTTAAAATAGCTTCTGGAAAGAAAAAAATTATATCTATATAATATACTGTACATGGGGATTTATTGGAATCAATTGTACGACATCATTCTTGAGATAATCTTTGAACACCCCAGGAGAAGAGAGAGGGAAGCGAAAACTCCCTACCTGGGGAAAAAATGCAAATTAGACAAATGGGCACCACTCAGTGTTTCAATTATGCTTTCAGTGTGTTTCCACTCAAAATGTCCTCTGGGCTTAATGCAAATGTCACAAAAAGACAAACTATAGCTGGGAGACAAAACCACAGTTGTAACGGGAAGTTTGGCTCCTGAATTAAGGGGCTTAATCTTCCTCACCCGGATTTTATGCTTTTTCTATTTCTTTTTTTTTTTTGAATCTGGTTCTTAAGAATGAAGATCCAAAAGACATAGGTTTCTTACCATCTAGAAATGTGTGAGGGGGCAAATTAAGCAGTCGTATGATCTCAGAAAATAGGAAAACACAGATGAACTTAATTTATCTGCGAAATATGGAACAGTCCTGCTCATAGAGACAAGTATGAACGAATATGGGGAAATAGTGCTGTTCTTGTACGTGCATCTGGGTCAGCCTGTGAGCCACACATTCACATTTTCAATGGGCAAATGGCCCTAAAGGTGATAAACACTTTTAAAGACATGCGAATTGGTCTGCTCCTAAGTTGAAACACCTCTAAGAGTTGGTGGTCAGACTCCACTTGTACGCTTGTGCAAGGATGTGTGTGAAACAGTAAGTCTGTAGGATCAGAATCAGGCAACCTATGGCTTACAGGCACCCTCCACACACCCCCTCCCCGATACGAGTGGATCCACTTCCAGGATTCTATACGGTAAGGGTAAATAACAAATGGGAAAAATAAAAGGTGCAAATGGTTTTAACGTGTTTGGCTGCTAAGGGAAAGGTTGAAGGTTTGAGTCCACCCAGAGGCACCTTGGAAGAAAGGCCCGGTGATCTGTGTTGATGTCAGGTGCCATTCAGTTGGTTCCGACTCATAGCAACCCTATGGACAACAGAATGAAACACTGCCTGGTCCTGTGCCGTCCTCACAATCATTGTTATGCTTCAGCCTATTGTTAGTGATCTACTTCCAAAAAATTAGCTGTTGAAAACCCTATGGAAAACAGAGCTACTTTGACATACATGGAGTCACCATGAGTTGGAGTTGGCTAGATAGCAACTGGTTATCTGGAGAGATATACATTTATTCCTTTTTTGCACCAAATCAAAAAACAAACCAAACCCGTTGCTGTTGAGTCAATTCTGACTCATTGCTACAAAGTAGAACTGCCCCATAGGGCTTCTAAGGAGCAGCTGGTGGATTTGCACTGCTGACCTTTTGAGTTAGCAGCTGAACACTTAACCGCTGCACCATCGAGGCTCTGTCTTTCCACCAGGGATATAGGGATATATATCTCTCGGTCGCCCCCTGCCCAAGGGAAAAAGGGAAAGAAACTTCCTTCCCCCTCCCTTTTGCTTACAGCATTTACTTTAGAAAACTTGCAGTTGTAAATTCTTTCTCTGTCTCTTTTAAATATATATAAATCATTTTAAAAGGCTAAATAAGCTTCCTGCGAGTCTTACAACTCAGGAAGGTTTCTCAAGGACCTGGGAGCCATCTCTTTGAAATGTAATCTACAAGAAGACAGTGCCTCTGTCTCCCTATTTCCATGGTAGTTTAAACTAGGAGTCTGGCTCCAAAATGAAACTATCTACCTGTCACAGAGATGAGAAGTTTCATTATTTTGTTACATAAAGGCAATTAGAAAACACAGGTGGCCATGTCTATCACCAGGTAAATTTAGGATGCACTGTGTGTGACAAAATGGTGCTGTCAAGTCCTCTTACTTGAGGACTAATTGTTTTTTTGTCTTGAAAACATGTATGAAACGGGCTACATCTGTTTGGCTATATAAACGGTCAGAGTTCTGTCTTTGCAAACTTTTTAGAGGACTGACTGTGAAACATCACATTCTGGTTTAATGCTTATTTAATAATAACATTATTTTCATTCTCTTCAACCTTCGTGGAGAGGTTTTCTGGGTTGGGAGTAGATTTCGTTTTTAATTATGTTTACCCAACAGTTTCTACGCACAGAAGAGGGTGAGTCTGTTTCAGTGGTGTGTGGGTAACAGAAAAAGTCCTGACTTGCAGCATTTGCCAATTTCTGTGGTGTAAATGCTCTCAACATGGCTGATTTCAGCCTACCAATGTGCTATCAGCTAGCTTGCAAATTTTCTAAAATTTGGCAATTAATTGATTTTCAGGATTATCAGTACTAGGTGGATCCAGCACACCACTAGGACTGGGCACTGCCCTTGTGCAGGAGTATATAAACTGTTTGCTCTCCCTCAGACTAGAATAAATCAGATATCCCAGTAGGCCTTTTCTAGTTAGTAAAACAGAATTCAGTTGTTCTGTCAGCATAAAGGGCCTGAATATGGGATGATCTGCATTCTTTGGTGGAGCATGGAAAGCAATGCCATTCCAACAACTAAAGTAGCATTTAATTCAGAAACATCAGAAGGACTCTCCCCAGGATCTAGATCATCACATAATTGCTTTTCACATCCCCCAGTATCCCACTGGCCTCCAGAGGTCCCAGCTTCGTTTTCAGAAACTCACAGGGCTTAGTCCAGAGCCTCTTTGGACCTACCCGAAGAGGGGAAACAGGAGCATTTCCTTTAGCTTCCCTGAACACCCTCATTTCTCAAGCATCCCCATCAATCAAGCTTTCTCTAATGTGGGCTCAGCCCCACCCACACTGAGCCAGACACCTGGGTGATACAAGAAGCATGTCCTCCAGCCCTGGCCCATTCTATGCTCCTGATTTCTGAACGTACTGGATTGTGTCCTGGGCTCCACATTTGGCCTGAAGTCAGGACAGACATTCACAGGGCTTCTGTAAGGTTCCAGGAGCCTTCCTAACCACGACTGATTAATCCAGGAGTGGATTTTGCTTCCAAAAGCTCAGTAGATCTGATTGGTATGGAATGAACATAAAACAGTCTTAATACCATGCCATGTGTCAACTCCAACTTTGATAAAATAGAGTTTCAATTCTATCATGTCAGCCAGAGATATCATAATGAATGATTCAGTCAAGTGATCTTCAGCACGAACCTATTTTTGCCATGTAAGCCCTTAAGGGTTTCTTCTTGGAAAAAGACAGAACTCATACCTGATTTCAGGGGATTTTCTATGCCTACCATTAAAAACTGAGCTGCTACCTCTGAACCTGGCTTTTCTGTCAGTCTTACATTTTTCCCTAGCTATAGATTCTGTAAAACATGTCAGACTGTTTTCTGAAACAAAGCTGTATATTGCCTGTGCTGTGGGGGTTATCAACACCATGAATTTCTATTTCAAATTGGAATTACTTTATATAGCATAGCACCTGACACAGTACTCACTCAATTCTGTTTGTTGAATGGATAGCGGAATCTCAACTTGGCAGCTAAGCAAATTCGAAAATCCTAAAGAAAACTGTGAATGATGGCACAAACTCATGTGAACATTTGAGTAAGTCAATTTGAAAGTCACTCATTCAGCAAAACAGAAATCATGACTTCAGCAAGTTAGAGAATCTCCAAGTCTCAGATTTACAAACATTCTCCCCTTGGTGTTTTCCTACTGTCTCCATTCTCAGGTCTCCAACATAGCCCTTGGTTTTTCATTTATATAGTAATTATGTACACACATGCCCCCCTCCCTATGAGTATCTCTAGGGTAAGTTAATGAGAGATTTGCTCCACTATAACTTTAAGGTGATTTGGGTTCACAGTTGTAGTCGTCTAGAGACATGTGGCAGAGTGTCCTGGCTGATTCTAAATTAGGATCCAGAGCTTGATTATCCGTAATGTTCAAGCAGGCCCGTGATTTCCAAGTACCTCTTCTTTGCCATGAGCACGTGTACATGGGAGAAAGGGGCCTATAATGAAGTCAACTTATGCATGAGCACCTAGAGAGGGAGGGAGAATCAGAAGGAAGTTGGAGAGAAGGGCACGGTATTGGTTTCCTAGTCCAGTCCCATGAATCTATAATTTAGGGAGAAAGGTGTATATAATAGCTCAAAGATTCACAAACCACAGGCAGCTTCATATAATCACAAACACTGTTACTTGGGTCCCTGATATCAGTCTGCTATGTGGTCAATTGGCCCATCTCTGAATGGAATAGTGCTTGGCACTGGTGCAGGAAAGACAAAACCAAGTACAGGGTCTTTCAGCACCTTGAGGGTTTCATGGCTTTGGGGACTCTAGAGATGGACTTTAGAAGAACTCCACAAACACGCTTCCTTCAAGAGCTTACCAGGAACGTTAATCAATAAAGAGGCCAGAATGAGAGGACACGGAAGAAGAGTTTGTGAGTTCACGTGAGAGATCCTTAAGGTCTTGCAGAAATAACTGGAAGTAAGACATGAAGGGGGACAGGTTGAGGTCCTACAATGGTGCAGGTGGAGGCTACAAGTTCATACAATGCAAATATTAATGTTTGCATGACCTCATTTTTGTTCAAATCCTGGAAAAGCCTGAAGAAATTCAAGTTATGGTTTCAAACCTCTAGTTCTTTCTTGGTGAAATGATTTGTCCCTGGATACTTTCAAGTGGAACCCAGATGACTGTTCAGCAGTAACGTTGTTCAAGAGATTCTAGTACTACGCGATGTCCCTTGCATTGGGAAACTCTATTGTTCTAAACCTCAACATATTATTCCATTGATCCATTAAAATATCATTAGTGCATTTTCAATGTGCAAGACACTAGGCACTAGGCAGTAAGGACAAGTGGCAACAAAAACATGAACCAGGTGTTATCTGCCTCTGTGATATTCACTGCCTAGAAGTTGGGGCCATGTGATCATGCGAAGGGCTGCCATTTTGTAAGGGTGGATGTCTCATTTCTTTATTGTGTCAAAAGGCTGAATAAGCACCCTAGGGTAGAAATCAAAAGCAAGCAGAGCACTGTCCAGTATAATAAATTCTTTCTAGCAGCTAGATATAGTCAAGCAATGAGTGAGTTCATTATTACCAGAGGCATCCAACGACAGGAATGATCAACAAGTATGCCTTACTTTCCTGAAGAGGTGTGCTCTCTAAATAACTGCTTAAAAAGCAAATTTCTGTATATTTTTCCAATGTTTTGTTGTAAAATTGAGTACATTCTTCTTGACAATATTTTGACCTTAAGTCATAATATATTATTGTATTTTAATATTATATTTTTAATATATTAAAAAATTAAGAGATACACTATAATTTTTAAATAAATACTTATACTAACCTATAAATCAACAGCAAAAATATACAATCATATGTGAAAATGTTAGATTGGCTATGAGAGGTTAAAGATCTCACTGTAACGATCCCCCACATCAATTTAGTAAAACTCTTAAAGTCCCTTAGCTTTGGCTCAATTCCTTCCCTAGAATGCTAAGCAGGACAATACACTTGTTCTCTTTCCAAGCTTCTGTAGAAGCTGTTGAATTTTAGAAGGCATAAGGATAACTTGGGGATGAAGATAGGTAGGAATGCAGCAGAGGTAATAACCCAACATTTGGAAATAAATGAAAAGATCCAAGACAAGCAAAAAAATTAAAAAACTACACATAAATCCTCAGGGACTGTGTATTGACTCAGTCTTCTAGTGTATAAATATTGAAATAGCTGTATAAAGTACCACAACGAGTATAGAAGACACAGTCTTTTCTCCCAAAGAGCAAATGATCTATGATCGGAAGCAGTACTTAGTAAACAACAGTCTGTAAACATTGAAACATTGAAGGGGAAGACAGGTTCAGGGAGAGAAGGAAGAAATCATCAAGCTTTGAGCACAATATCAGGAACATAATATATATTTGATAAGTGACAGCCTCTCACCCCAATTCTCATAAAAGGTATTACAACCATTTTACAGAAGGGGAAAGGAGGTTTGGAGAGGCTGAGTTGTCCATGGCGAAATTTAGCAAATCAGTCTTTACGGGGTTAGTTTCCCAACCTAATTGAGCCAAAAAAAAAAAAAAAAAAAAAAGTGGACAAATTGGCTGGGTATCAAAAATTTGCAAAACTACAAACTTTGGTTTATGAACTAGCTGAGGATGTTAGCAAGGCCTATTCACACTAGTTGAGCACTAGTTCAGCTAATGTAAATGACTGTGGCACCAAAGTGAAAAGGCTAAATTGAACACGTACTGGAAAGTAATCGCATCATCCCCCTAGTTTTCCAAGTCGCTTTCCATAACCATAATGGTGCTGGTTTTTCATGTTTAGTATCTATCTTCCGTAATGGTGATCATTTATGGAGCATGTTACGTATGTCAGGCACTGAGTTAAGCGCTTGGTAAACATTCATTCTTTTAATCCTTTCAACAGTCCCATGAAGATAGTACTTTATAGATGAGGAAATCTGAGGCTCAGAGAGATGAAGTAAATTTCTTAAAATCTAGCTAGAATTTTACTTGTTACATCTATTGTAGAGTCTTGTCCCAGATCCTCGGGGGAGAAATACAGGGTGAATTCTTACAGATTGGTGGAATCCAAACTAAATGTCAGAAGTTATTCTACTTCCTCGGAACACATGGCTTAACAGGGAGCCACACAGACTGTGTCTTTTGCTGAATGAAACAGGTGTCCAAGATGGAAGTCAGTGGACTCTTGAAGTAAGTGATTAAATACATCAGGGTGCAAATCAGAGAGTAGAAGTCAGAAGACCCTTGCTGGTCAAAGCTTAAGGAACATTTCTGCACTGAAGAAGAAGAAGGAAAATGCATGGATTGAGCCCAAACGTAAGATGTTCATGTAGCCCTAGCACACCTGAAATTAGTCAAGAGCTTTTACTGGCTTCTTTTAAAGGCTAGAATAAGAGATCTCTGGAATTTGTGAACACTGATATATCTATAACTTTCATCAAATCACTCTTGATACTTGGGCTTACTGCAAACCAACATCCTGCTATTCTGCTGCTAAACCATTGTAAGTCTCCAAATCACAGCAAACAAAACATCACAGAGGGAAACCACACACACACAGACACAGACACACACAGACACACATACACACACACCCCTACAGCCTCACCTCCATCAGCTCGGTTATGCCGAGCGCTGACACACAGCCGGCAATCACAAAATAGCAGTGGACTCTTTTTGGTTGTAACCAATTAATTCATCCACCTCCTCCCTAATTGCAGTGGGTGAGATGCTCTCCAGCTGTGATTACAAATTGGTTCTGTCTAGTTGACAAGACCTTATCAGGAAATTAAAATACAATGATCTGGCTTATAATACATGAAGCACAATTAATTCTGGGATGCATATATGGGTTTTCTGAGGTAAGCAAGAAAACGATCAGCCCTGTAGGTCATGCCGATTCATCCTCCAGTTGCCAAGAGATTTGTATTGCATCCCTTATGCCATATGGCTTCGTCTCTAGATCCAGTCTTGTGGGAATGGAGGAGGCTGCCTGCCAAGAGTGACTCGTCACTTGTCAAAGGTATCCCATTTTCCTGTGATTTCTTCACTCCACAACAATAGCCCTTGCTCATTTCCTTCTGAAGCAAATGCCAGTGCAGCTGAAGGCTTTTGCGCTTTCCACCCTACCTGAATTATCATGGGAAGCACGTGGGCCAAATTTAAATCATAGCTTTCCAGGAAAAGTGGCATCTTTTGCAATGGAAGGATTCTTATATGGGGTCTCAAGTATATTATTGTGATTATAGAAGGCCCCACGTGTCTGGAAATGTTCTTTTTCTCACACACCCACGGCAAGTATAAGGTTCCTGAGATTTATTGCTTGTGCTTTTCCTTTATATACATACATACATATATATATATATATATATATATATATGTATATATATATATATATATATATATGCCGTGAGCTGAAACATATGGTCCCACGCAACTGTGATATTTACGATAATGAATCACAGATGTTTAAATGGGTGTAATCTGAAAACACTTAAATGGTAAGATGCCGGGATCTCACTGCAAACATTGCAAAGTGAGGACCTTTGGATTATGTTGATTTTCAGATATTATCACTAGAAATACAACTTTACAAATCCTGGGAAGATATCAGGCAGAAAGGGATGTGGTTTTCTTCCCCCCTTTAAAGAAACAGTGTTCAAAGCAAACACGGAACTTCAAGGGTGTAGATTTGGTTATTCTATCGCTAACTTAATTGAAGCTCACTCTAGAATTAAGAGGTACCTTGAGTAGCACAGTTAATCGCTCAGCTACTAACTGAAACTTTGGTGGTTCGAATCCGCCCAGAGGCCCCTTGGAAGAAAGGCCTCATGATCTATTTCTGAAAAGTCAGATACTGAAAACCCAGTGGAGCACAATTCTACTCTGACACACACAGGGTTGCTGTAAGTGACCTAAACATTATCTCAACGCCTGTGTTTTGCCTTTCATTTTCTAAAATATAATTGACTGGGAGATACTTTCCATTTAAAACCATCTCAAGAGGTTTAACTTTTTAAATATACTTTTTAAAGTCATTATCAGCAGTCATTAAATATATGGACAAGCACTCATATAGAAGATGAATATACCCTGAAGAATAGAACAGTGCATATCCATATTTTTTATGTCTCTAAAGTAATAATTTAATTTAGAACCAAGCAGTTAACTGGGCATTATACTTCTGATCAAATTCCCACACAAAACTGTCTTCAAGGTCTATTTCTCACACTTAAAGTGATTTTGTCATTAATTTTTGTGTTTTTTTCTTGTAGGGGTCTATCATTATTTTCCCCCAAATGACTAAGATGTCTGATTTTCTGCACTCTGTAAGTGACACCATTAAAAAATTTAGCTTCCTGGAAAATGAAATGAGAATTATCCAACCCAAAGGTGGTAAGGTGTCTTACTCATCTTGTGCTGCTTTAACAGGAATACCACAAGTGGATGGCTTTCACAAAGAGAAATTTATTTTCTCACAGTCCGGTAGGCTAGAAGTCCAAATTCAGGGCGTCAGCTCCAGGGGTAGGCTTTCTGTCCCTGTCTGCTCTGGAGGAAGGTCCTCATCATCATCAGTCTTCCCCAGGACTAGGAGCTTCTCTGCACAGGCACCCCACAGGCACTCAGCTGTCTCACTCCCGGCGTCGGCTCCAGCACCGTCTCACACTGGTCTCCTGGTACTGTTGCTGTTGGTTCTCTGCCACTGTCGCTTCTCTGCTGCTACAGGTTCCCTGCTGTTGCTGGTCCTCTGTCACTGTCGCTTCTCTATCCATTCAAAAGTTCAAAACCACTTCCACATTTTAGGTATCTGTTGGAGCAGCACCCCACTCTCTTGGTACTAAATTCTGTCTTAGTCATCTAGTGCTGCTCTAACAGAAGCATCACAAATGGATGGTTTTATCAAAGAGAAGTTTATTCTCTCATAGTCCAGTAGGCTACAAGTCCAGATTCAAGGCATCAACTCCAGGGTTACACTTTCTCTATCGGTTCTGGAGGAAGGCCTGTGTCATCAATCTTCGCCCGCACTAGGAGCTTCTCTGCACAGGAACCCTGGGTCCACAGGACACGCTCTGCTCCCGGCACTGCTTTTTTGGTGGTATGAGGTCCCCCTGTCTCTCTGCCTGCTTCCCTTTCCTTTTATCTCTTACTAGAGATAACAGGTGGTGCAGGCCACACTCCAGAGAAACTCCCTTTACACTGGATCAGGGATGTGACTTGGGTTAGGGTGGTGTTACAATCCATCCCTAATCCTCTTTAACATAAAATTACAATCACAAAATGGAGGCCGACCACACAATTCTGGGAATCATGGCCCAGCCAAATGGATACACACATTTTTTTGGGGGGACATAATTCAAACCATGACATAAGGAAACAATGGTTTTCCTTTTTTATCTCTGTCAAGGACTTGGTTCATTAACAAGAAGCAAAACAACACTTCTCTGGGTAAAGAAACAAAAACCCCTCAAGATGTCTTAACATCTCTACAAAGTCAGATCTATATTGGAACAAGGAAAATGAATAGTCACTTTGTATTTTAAATGCTCAAAAATCCAATGAACATAGGAAAATACTACATTTAAACTACAGCCCATAATGTCCTCTGTGATTTTATAAGCTCGCACTGGTTGGTCTCCTGGGTTCTTAAGCCTGGATATCACAGATACGAATTCTTCCTTCAGCATTCAAAAGGTCCTGAGTAATAAGGGCCCACTTCTGGGCTAGAACCCAAATTCCATTGCCTTCGCGTCGATTCCGACTCATAGTGACCCTATAAGACAGAGTAGAACTGCCCCATAGGGTTTCCAAGGCTGTCATCTTTCTGGATGCAGACTGAGATAACGTTCTCCCACACAGCAGCTGGTGGGTTTGAACTGCCGACCTTTCACTTAGCAGCCGAGAGCTTAACCACTGCACCACCAGGGCTCCTTTCTGAGCTAGAAAAACCAAAAAACCAAATCTATTGCCATCCAGTCGATTCCGACTTGTAGCGACCCTATAGAACAAAGCAGAACTGCCCCATAGGGTTTCCAAGGAGTGGCCTGGTGGATTCCACCTGCCAACTTTTTTGGTTAGCAGCTGTAGCTCTTAACCACTACACCACGGAGCTGAAATCAACAACCGCAGGTGCGAAATGAAGGAAGAATGAGGTAGAGTCCATCTTCCACTAACAACAACTTTGATCATGTTAGTTGGGCTGCAGCAATGAATACAATGGTATGTTCAACCCCAGCTGTCCTCTAAGGAAGGTGGGCCTAGCTAAGGGCAAGACCCTTTGTTCTGCTGAGCCTCTTGTTGGGTTTGAGTGTGACAGTTTGGGGGTAAAATTCATGAGCTGCTGAAGAGTTTGGCATAATGAAAGATTAACTAGGAGAAGAGGGACAATTGAGGCAACAAGGTCCGAGGAGCTTAAATTGGAGGGGACTAGAGAGATGGTGGAAGACCATGCACGTCTCCCCTGGGTCACCCAGACCCTGAGTAAAGTCGATCTTGGCGCAAATGCTGTGTGTTTGTGAGTATGTGTATGTGAGTGTGTGTGTGATTCTGCATGTGTGTAAGCATGTGTTGTGTACATGTGTTTGTGTGAGCGCATTTGTATGTAAATTTGTATGTGTATGTGAGTGTGTGCATTCGTGTGTAAGTGTATGTGTGTATGTGAGTGCATGTATTGGTGTGAGTATGTGTATGTGTGAGTGTATGTTTGTGTGAGAGACTACGTGTCCACACGTGTGAGTGTGCGTGTGAGTGTATAAGTGTGTGTGTGTACATGTGTGTTTGTTTCTTTTGCAGCCTGGTGCAGGGACCACACTTCACTCTCTGGATGGCCTAGGGCGAGAAAAGACAGTTGTTTAGACACAGTATCCAGAGGCAGAGGTGGGCCAGGAGGGCATAAGAGCCTAGGAATCAACATAAATTATGAGAAGGGCTTTAGATTTCCACTCTTTGTGAAGCTGGGGCTCCAGTTCAGTTTAACCCTCCACGGGGCAGAGTGGGCCTGTATACACCTGGCTGACATTTAATACATATTAAGCTCTTTCATTAGCCAGATGGGCTGTTAAGACTTCACATGCATTATCTCATCATCTTGCTACTTTTTCACAACTGTGTGTGATAGTAGGATTAGCTCCCCATTTTATGGTTGAAGAAATTGAGCCTAACAGGATACTGAAGGACAAGTGTAGAAGAACCTGGTCCCCAAGCAGGTCTACCTGGCCTCAAAGCCTGAGGTTCTTCCAGCTTAGCTCTACTGTCTCTCACCCACTCAGCAAACTGAATTTCAAGGCCCTTGTTAGGTCCATTTGCATAAACCAGAAGGAAGTCAGCCCCTATCCTTAATGATGCTGAGTCTAGTCAGCAAGTCAGTTGTTTAAAATAAGGTGACAAGGTCGTGTGATGGCGCATATAGTACAAGTGGGAACTCAGTTCTCCAGGAAGAGAAAAGAACAAGGCCTCAGACTTGAGCCTGACCTGGGGATGGCTTCCAGAAGAAAGGGCATCAGAGCTTCTCCTTGAAGGAGGAGGAGCCAACAACTAGGTATTTCCACAACTGACTCAGGTAAGCACCACCACTGGTGACTGACATTAAAAATGGACAGATAGATTTCACCAGAGGATGATTCTAATCTCAGGTCCACAAACCATATCTAATTCCCCTTCCTTATTTTTTTTAAAGTACCTCTTTAATTCAGTAGGGGTCTAGGTGGATACCACTAGAGCCTGCACCAGCCAACCCTGTTTGCAGTTAGCAGCTGATTTGTCCATGGGGGATGTGTCTGAAAATATTCTGAGCAGCTGCAAAGCGTAACACGTATTTCAATGTGGAGAGGAAAAATAGGGCAGGAGGAAATGGAGCGTGTGTGGGGTTCTTCTTGATTAAATTTTTTAAAGGAGATAATGAATTAGGAGAAAATGTGAGAACAAATAGTATTCTATAGTTTATACTCTTGAATTAGCAGCCAAAGAAGCAAACAAACTCTAAATTTCTATTTCTGAGAGTTGGTTATATATCTCTGTGGTTCTGAAGTTTTTTCTTGGAGTTAATGCAGGTGAGAGGGATTTTTACTGAGAAATGAAAATAGTATTGCCCTCTCTGGACTTCCGTTTTCTCGTTGTGAACACGATGGGGTTAGCATAGATCACGGGTTCTCAAAGGGGGCTCCCAGGGCCAGCAGAATCAGCACTGCTTAGGAGCCTGGTAGAAATGCAGATTCCCAGGCCCCACCTGCGAGATACTCAATTAGAATCTCCAGAGGAGAAGCCTGGCAATCCAAGTTTGAACACATCCTCCAGGGTATTCTGGTTCCCTTTCAAGTGTAACAACCCCCAGGGTAGATAATCTTCCGATGCCTTTACAGCCATGTGACTAAGTTCTATTAAATTGACGCTGTCTCATATTAACTATACACTATTTGATACTAAGTGAACAAAAAAGAATATCCATTAAATATACAGAGGGAGTAGCAGCTTTGGAGCCAAAGTGCCCCTCCCCTGCGTTCAGATGTGTAGAGTGCCTCTTCCAGCTGGGCGAGATTGTACACGGATTCTCAGACACTCAGTTTCTTGATCTGCAAAATGGGAATAACAATGCCTATCACCTAGAATTGGCTTGAGTGAAAAACAAGAAAATATAAAGCATCCGTTACATAGGAAGAGGCCTAAAATAGTCACAAGGGTAATTTTATTAAAATAATGGACTCAACCCCAGTCAGTTCATTGCCTTCCATTTTAATAAACATCATATTCTAGGCAAATGAAAAAGAGCTCTTATTGATTGACTCTACTTAAATGGAAAGAGCTGTTTTTCTAAAAACACCATCTTCAGAGGCGGATAGGTCTCTCTTAGAAGGATGCAGGGTAATGGATGTTACTATCCAAAGAGCCAATTAAATGCCATTTGGTTCTTACTTCACTCTCTGAAACTAGGGACACACAGAGTAGCATCTATTGATCTCAAAGGAAAGAGGGAGAGAGAGAAGCAGGCCTCATCCTGGAACGGGCCATCATCATCTCCTGTTTGTTGTTGCAGTTGTTAGGTGCTGTCCAGTCGATTCTGACTCATAGCGACCCTATGCACAATAGAATGAAACACTGCCTGGTCCCGTGCCATCCTCACAATCGTTATTATGCTTAAGCCCATTGAGGCAGCCACTGTGTCAATCCATCTCACTGAGGGTCTTCCTCTTTTTCACTGACCGTCTATCAAGCATGATGTCCTTCTCCAGGGACTGATCCCTCCTGATAACATGTCCAAAGTATGTGAGACATAGTTTCGCCATCCTTGCTTCTAAGGAGCAAGTCGTAGAAGGCTTAAATTCTGCAGCTTGCTTCTTGCGCTGAAAGGAGTAAGGGTGCTGTAGAACTAGGGAGAACGGACTGGAGCAAATCCCCCGGAACCCGCTCCCTAGCCCTACTGGGCCATCCAGGTCTGCTCTGAGCACTGAGAGAATTGTGGGTTTCAGAAGTTTAGGAGAAAGGGCTTCCCTCTTTTCCTACTGGATGGGCTTTGTCTTCCTCAACATTTCTGAACTGGACTGTCCTCATCCGTGAAATGGGTTTCATGTTGAATGTACATAACTCCTGAGTTATATAACAAATGAAGATGAAATGAAATTGGGTTCACAGATTGCTTGCACAGTGCCTGCACAGAGTAAAGTTTCAATAAACTTGTGATTGCTAGCATTGGTATTTAAGTCCCAGTGTTCTGGAGAAACTGGAAGAGGTGCAAAATTTTGCTGGCAAATGAGATCACTGCTATTTACGTGAATTTTAGGAACTGGAGTTATTGATCTTTAGCTTACCCAAAGATTATGCTGAGCAGAAACCAGTTTCTGAAAATAAAATCACCACCATTTGAAAAAGAACTAATTTTTTCTAAGAACTGGTCATGCCTCATGAGGAGTCCTTGGTTGGTGCAACTCGACTGCTAATCAAAATGCTGGAGGTTCAAGTTCATCCTGAGGCACCTCAGAAGGAAGGCCTACCGATCCTTTTCTGAAAAATCAGCCCTTGAAAGCCCTATGGAGCAGAGTTCTAGTCTAACACACACGGGGTTGCCATGAGTCAGAATGGCCTCAGCACCAGCTGGGATACTGGTTAATGCCTCATAACTCGCCCCAAATCATTATTATCTTGTTTAGATACTCACAGGCAAACCAGTGATTACAAATGGAATTACCCTCGTTTTGGATATGGACTGTCCACAATGATAGGGCAAGTCTTACCACAGAGAATGGTATTATTAAATCTTGCTCTTGACCAGCCTTCCCCAACATGCCTCATCTTCCTCAGTCTGAGCCTTTGATTAACCCCAGAAAGGCAGGCTCCAGCATTTTTTACAAAGGAGCTGCCTTGAGGGAAAAAGTAAGTCATGTCAGTTAAAATCATTTATGAGACATGTCTGAATTTTATTTTCATACGCACCTGGGAGAAGGCATCTCAGATCATTTTTTTCGCCTCTCTGTATCACATGATCTGAAAATATACACCTAACATGGCAATAAATTCCTTCATGGTAATTAACTATTGTGTTGGGGAGTATTTTTCTTCTTTTCTTGTATTGAAGATGTGATTGAGACTTGAAAGTTGTCCCACCCCCAAAGAGCTTCCAGAACTTGGAAATTACCATAAAGTTTCCAGTTAAAGGACATCTAAGTTCAACATTACCCAACTAAACACAAGCCACCTTAAGCTCCTGACCTAAAGGGCTCTAAATGCAATGCTGACCTTAGATTGAGTACATTTCAAAACAATTTTAAGTGATACTGTCAATTGCCAGTTAAAGACTTTTACATGATTCCAAACAAACAACACAAACAAGCAAACAAAAACCCAACGCTAGGTGGAGGATGTTCTGGATAATACGCAGAGGTCATATTTTAAACTAAATCTTTCAATGTCTGCTATTTGTTTTTAACCACCATCAACGAGGACAACCCTACAAACATATAATTCCTGTCAGGCTCTTAAATGCTGTACCAGGAATTATTCTAAAGGACTGAACCCACCATAAACATGTTTAAAAGAAGCAAATCAAAACAAAACAAAAAAGCAAAAGAAACAAACAAAACCCTAGCCCCCTTGTGTGAGACAGAGAACCAATTCCGGTGCCCCCAGCAAAGATGAACACGTGATGAGAATTCAACATGGGTTCACATTGTTGCTGAAATAAACTAATTTGTAGGGCAGCTCCTGGTCATCTGGGAGGTAGAGAAGGTGAGCGCACAGATGGTTGGAGAGTCACCTCTCTCCTTCACAACTGGAAAACACTGTTCAATGTTCTACCTGGAAATTGGACATCTGGAGGTCTGAGGCTGTCATTGGGAGTAGTTTAGCTCAAATGAGAGACACTGAGCTGTGGAGAATGGCCCTAGGGATCCCCTTACCTGCAGCTAAGCCCACTTTAGCACTTTCATATGTCTGTGTGTGGCAGAAGGTAGGGAAGGAGAAAGAGACAAAAACGGAGAGGGAGAAAGTGAAGAAGGATGGGGCTTGGGGTTCATGGGCTTTGAGAGAGACATTCTCTATTCTCTTGACCTAATCTTTAAGTGGAGACAGCAAAATGTTCATTCAAAATCTAGAAGTGAAGGGTGGTTGTTGTTATTAGGTGCTATTGAGTAGATTTTTGACTCAAAGCGACCCCATGTGACAGTGCAGAACTTCCTCATAGGGTTTCCTAGGCTATAATCTTTACAGAAAGGAGCCCTGGTTGCTCAGCGGTTAAGTACTTGGCTGTTAACCAAAAGGTCAGCAATTCAAAACTACCAGCAGCTCCTAGGAAGATGTGGCAGTCTACTCCTGTAGATTTACAGCCTTGAAAACCCTATGTAGCAGATCTAATGTGTCCTACAGGGTGGCTATGAGTCAGAATGGACTCGCTGGCAATGGGTTAATCTTTACAGAAGCAGATCGCCAGGTCTTCCTCCCATGGAGCTGATGGGTAGGTTCAAACCAGCAACCTTTTTGTTAGCAGAGTGCTTAACTGTTTTGCCACCAGTGAAGTGGAGAACCCTTAATTGGTAGAGCCCATCCCACCTCCTAATTGGGGCTCTGGCAGAAACTGCATCTTCCTTTTAGTAGTAGACTCTCTCCTCTCACCCTCTGGGTTATAGGTGGACACATGGCTATCTGGGTAGAAACTACACTTCCCAACCTCCCTGGTGGCTGTGGTCATGTGACTCAGTTCTGGCCAATGGGGAATGAAGGACAGTGAGAGGTGGAACTTCCTACCAATATCCTTTAAAAGGAAGGTGCTTCTTTTCCTCTTCCTCTTTGTCCCCTTCCTAAAGGTTGGATGTGGTGTGGGACATGGGGAAGAGGATAGTACCCTAAAAGATGGCTGAACAGGATTGATAAAATACCAGTCCATGCTACCTGGAGTCACAAAGCTACTACAAGTTTCTGAAGACATCATGAGGGAGGGCTACCTGCATCCCTTGACTTTCTCCAAACATGGATCCCTGAATGACACTGTATTGAACTGGTGTATGTTTTTCTGTGTATATCCTTCTCAACAACAAAATAAATAAAATTCAGGGGATAAAAGAGCATTTATTGAGTGTCTGCTATAGGCTGACACTTTCTTTTGCGTCTGCTCTTCTACTCTTTCCTTTATTCATGATACGGAAGCACAGTATTTACATGAGGCAGATCCACTCAGAATTTCCCCAAAAAGAAACCAAAGGAGAACAGAAAAAACGGAGAGACATCATAAATTTGGAAGTTCCTGTTTATACAGAATTATTTAGGAGACAGAGTATGCTGGTTAAGCACTGTTCACAGATTTTTAACGATTTCATCAAACATTCAGGGGCTCCTTTGAAGGGAACAGTTGGAGATGTTCGTGGGAGAAAGCCTCTTGGTGTTCTAATGCTATGTTAGAGCAGCAGATAGGCTTGGTTTTGGCCGCTCCCATGTCTCTTCCTCGCTTCTTCCTATAACATCCCAGGACATGACACACAGTGATGGATGGGGCCCACTCAAGTCTGAGAGGTTTGCATTTGTGTCGTACTTGCTTGCATGAGGAATAAGGCACCTTCTCGGTTCTTTGGCCATGTTCATACCGCATCAGCAATAATCTGTGATCAACTTCATTTTACATTTATTTATTCTCCCTACACACTGTTCATCATTTTGTCCCTGTTTATGAAGCTGGCTTTTTGAAATATCAAAAAAACAAAACAAAACAAAAAAAAAACCCCAAAATTTAAGCCATTTAAAGAGATAAATCATCAGCCTGATACTACCTGGGATCACAAAGCTACCGCAACTTTCTGAAGACATAGGGAGAGACTGCCATCCACAGTCCTAGACCTTCTCCAAAGTAACAGCCCTATCTCACCTTTCAAGGGCAATTCTCAGCTCAAATCATATTTGCATTGACCTCAGAGGCAAGCTGGGCTTATCAAGACTGTCATATGGGACTAAATACTTGCAAAATTCAAATGAGATAAGAAATATTTATATAAGTCATTCTGGTGTTGGGGAAAGGGCCTCAGCTGCTAACCAAAAGGTTGACAATTTGAATCCAACAGCTTCTACCTGGAAACCCTATAGGGCAGTTCAACTCTGTCCCATAGGGTTGCTATGAGTTGGAATCAACTCGATGACAATGGGTTTGGTTTGGTTTTGGGTTCCAGTGCCATCATATATAAGCTGAGTGGTCTTGAGCACAGTATCAGCATTTTCATCAATAAAGTGGAGGTTATTATACCTACCTGTCTAGGCTGTTGCAAGGAAGCTGTGAAATAGTAAATATAGTAGATGCTCAATAAACATGTGTGGAATAAACGGTCATTGCAAGTTAAAGCTCTGCATAATCTGCCCCCTCTCCCTCTCCCTTCCCTACTACTCCTTCAATACCAGGTATGCTCCAGTCCTGATGCCTTTGCAGTTGCATTTCCCTCTGCCTAGAATGCTTTTTCTGCAGACATCCATATGGTGCATCCCTCACTTCATACAGATCTCTGTTTAAATGTCCCCCTACATTAGTGTCCTAGGGCTGCATAACGAAGTACCATAAACTAGATGGCTTAATATAACAGAAGTTCATTGTCTCACAGTTCTGGAGGCAAGAAGTCCAGATTCAGGATGTCAGCAGAACCATGTTCTCTTGGAAGGCTCTAGAGAGAAGATCCTTTCTTGCCTCTCCCTAGCTTCTGGTGCTTTCTGGCAATGCTTGGTGTTCCTTGGCTTGCAGTCACATTACTCCAGTCTCTGCCTCTGTCGGTCTTCACATGGCTGTTTTCCCTCTGTGTATCTGTGTCTAATATAGGTTAACTTTTGTTTTTCCTCTTTTTATGAGGGACCACTGTAATCCTCATCTTAACTTGATTATATCAGCAAAGAACCTATTTCCAAATAAGGTAATACTCACAAGGTTCCAGGTGGACATGAATTTTGGGGGGAAACTATCCAACCCAGGAGAGTTCACTCAGTAAGGTCTTGCCTACTGACCACCTCTCAATTTAAAATTTAACCCCCAACTCTGAGCCTCCCTGTAGTGCTTTATTATTGTCTATCACTCTGGTCACAATTCAACACCCAGCACAGTTTACTTGTTTCTTGTTTGTCTGCACCCAGCTCTCATGGAAACTTCACAAGAGCAAAAGGTTTTGTCTGGTGAGTCCACTGTATTAGTTTCCAAGGGCTGCCATAATAAATCGCCAGAAAGTTTGTGGCTTAAAACTGTAGAAATTTATTCTCTCATGGTTCTGGAGGCCGGATGTTCAAAATCAAGGTGTCAGCAGGGCTGTGCTCCCATCAGAGGCTCTAGAAGAAGATTCTTTCTTGCCTTTTCCAGCTTCTGGTGGTTCTAGGCCTTTTGGCTTGGGGCCAATCACTGTAGCCTCTGCCTCCATCTCCACGTGGGCTTCTCTTCTTCCCCCTGTGTCTCTCCTCTGTGTGCCAGTTATAAGGACACTTGTCATTGGATTGAGGGTCCATCAAGATAATCCATGATGAGTCAGGACAACTGGACTAAACCAAAGCTAAGAAGTTTCCTCAATACAATCAAATACTTTGAGAGACAGAGTAGCAGGGGTAGGGGGTCGGGGGACCATGCTTTCAGGGGACATCTAGGTCAGCTGGCATAACAAACCTCATTAAGAAAATGTTCTGCATCCTACTTTGGTGAGTCACATCTGGGGTCTTAAAAGCTTGCAAGCGGCCATCTAAGATGCATCTGTTGGTCCCAACCACTTGGAGTAAAGGAGAACAAAGAACACCAAAGACACAAGGAAAGTATTAGCCCAAGAGACAGAATGGGCCACATAAACCAGAGACTTTATCAGCCTGAGAGCAGAAGAACTAGATGGTGCCCGGCTACCACCAATGAACATCCTGACAGGGAACGCAACAGAGCGTCCATGATGGAGCAGTAGAAGGATGGGGTGCAGAACTCAAATGCTAGTAAGAAGACCAGACTTAATGGTCTGACTGAGACTGGAGGCACCCCAGAAAGCATAGCCCCTGGACTCTCTATCAGCTCAGAACTAAAACAATTTCTGAGGCCAACTCTTCAGACAGGGATTGGACTGGATTATGGGACAAAAAGTGATACTCGTGAAGAGTGTGCCTCTTAGTCAAGTAGATACAAGGGACCAAAGGGGCAGCTTCTGTTCGGAGGTGAGATGGGAAGGCAGAGAGGGTTAGGAGCTGGTTGAATGGTCATGGGGAATCAAGGGCGGAAGGGAGGGGTGTGCTGTCACAGAATGGGATGAGCAATTAGGGTCTCATAACAATGTATGTATAAAAATTTTGTATGGGAAACTAACTTGAAATGTAAACTCCATTTAATTACAATAAAAAAAAAATTTAAAAAAAAAAAGATAATCCATGATGATCTCATCTCCAGAGCCTTAATTTAATCACATCTGAAAAGACCTTTTTTCAAAATCAGGTCCCATTCTCAAGTTCTTGGAGTTAGGATGTGGACATATGTTTTGGGGGCTGCCATCCAGCCCACAGGAGCCCTGGTGGCACAGTGGTTAAAGTGCTTCGCTACTAACCTAAAGGTTAGTG
The DNA here is from genome assembly GCA_030035585.1 of Dugong dugon. Taxonomy (NCBI): domain Eukaryota; kingdom Metazoa; phylum Chordata; class Mammalia; order Sirenia; family Dugongidae; genus Dugong; species Dugong dugon. The sequence continues at coordinate 36,445,610 of CM057478.1, forward strand.
GTTCGAACCCACCAGCCGTTTCATGGGAGAAAGATGTGGCAGTCTGCTTCTGTAAAGATTACAACCTTGGAAACCCTGTGGCGGCAGATCTACTCTGTCTTATACGGTCACTATGAGGTAGAATCTACTCCATGGCAACGGGTTTGGTTTTGGTATCCAGTCCACCACCTCCACTGTTGTGTCTTCAGAGCTGACAAATGAGCCTGACACATACAAGTGCTCCATGCATGTTTGTTGACTGAATGACTGAAAGTCTAACATCAATAATCCCTAGAACATGGCGGACACTTCAAAGTGAGGTCACTTCTCTTTTTCCCTCCTGTATCTTGTGATCTGCCTGAAATGTTCAGTTCTGCTAAAAGGAATTTAGTGAGACAGTCAAGGAAACCTATTTTGCCCATTTAGAAAGAACGACTTTCCATGACCACCCCAGTCAGAAGTGTTCGCCCCACTGTGGCTTCAGGGATCACGCTGACAGGACAGAATTCACCACCACACGCAGTGCCTTCTTCTCGTCCTGTCATCTGCTCAGATCCAGTCATTGGTGGTGTGAACCACCACACAGAACCCCTCTGACAGTAGACACAAAATGTGAGAGACTCATCTCTAAGAGCATACATCCATTAACAAGACTGCCAGAGAATTCCTCAGAACCTTACTGATTTGCATAAATACCTCTCAGTCAATTTGTTTTTCTTAAAATGAAAGTGGCAGCTCTCTGGCTGAGGCCCCACCGCCAAGGTCTGGCAGCTCCACATTCATGCGCACAATGCCAGTTTGAACACTGGGGCACTGGAGCAGGAAGAGATGAAAAATGTCCATTATCAGCGTTGGTCACTCTTTGCTTGAACATACTGAATAACTACACTTGCATGGACAATAAACTCATTTAAATGGGTTGTAGGAATTTAAACTAAGGCAAGATTGCTTGTGCTAAGTGGTAACTAGAGGCATATACATGCATTCCTTTTCCCTTGCAAGGATGATCAAAAAATGGAATTGCTAAAGTGACCGACATTGACCAACATGAGTTGCTTGCCTCTCTGCAGGGTCCTATGCTGAGTAGGCAGTACAGGGATGTTTTTAAAAAAATCAATAAAAAGTCATCTTTTCCTTCAAGGGACTTACAGTCTGTTTAGAGAATCATGACAAAGTTCTCAAATAACCAGATTAAAAGTAGAAAGTTACAGCAGTAGGAATTCACAAAGGGAGTTCTCTGGGTTTTGAAGGGAAGAGGTGATAGGTCTGGGTGGGAGTAAAATCAGTTGAGCCTTGGTGAGGGAACGTGGGAGTGAAAAGCGCTTAGGAGCTCAAGATGAAAAGGACACAGGATGAGGAGGACGGAGCTCAAATCATGCTTTGTCCTGAAGAGAGGCACAGTGAGGACTGAATGTACTTGGGGACAGAATATGTGTAGACAGAAGTAACTGATAAGAAAACATGTCATAATGATTAGCATTTACTGAGCACTTACTAAGCTCCTACTAGGTTCTCTACAGCATGCTCTATGTAGACCAAGGTTTCTCAACCACAACACTGTTGACAGTTTGGGCTGGGTGATTCTTTGCTGTGAGTGGCTGTTCTGTGCACTATATGATGTTGAGCTGCATCCCTGGCCTCTCCTCACTAGATACCAGTAGCAACCAAAAATTTTATGACAACCAAAAAAGCTTCCAGACATTGTCAAATGGCCCTGGAGGTCAAAATTAACAGCTGTTTGAGAACCACTCTTAAAAAGCAAATTTTTTTCTTTTTTAAATCCAATTTACCCTTTAAGAGAACCCATGAAGCAGAATTATTAGTCTCATTTTATTGATGAGGAAAGAGAGGCATGAAAAGGTTAAAGAACGTGCTGTAGGCCTCACAGGTGGAAAGGGATCTTGGCGCTTTAGAATGTGTGCTACAAATATTTTTTCAATATATCATTTGCTTTCACATTTGGGTATATATACACACATATATATGTACACACATATGTTATTGTACAGAAGCATTGAAATTTTATGTAGTCAACTATATAAATTTTTCATTCAGCCTATAGTTTTGACTTTTGGTGACATGTTTAAAGTCTGCCTAACCACAAGATTATTTGGAAAAAAAAAATCACTTCTGATAGATTTTTTCCATTTTTTAATTGTTTTATTAAACACATATCTTTGTACCATCTGGAATTTATTGTTGAGAAGGTACGTATATACACACAAACCTGAATTATATGTCTATACAGGATATTTGTTCCTTGTTTAAAAAAAAAAAAATCAAAGACAAAAATTGATATTCTCCCAAATCATGTTACTCAGTGATGTTTACACAACATATTGGTAAAAATTCTTCCAGTCACTTCTCTGTGGACTATGAGTTGAGATGTAGGAGTTTTGGGACTGAGAAAGGAGAAAAGAAAACAGCTAAACACTAGTCTAATGTTAAGGCTATGTGTCAACTTGGCTAGGCCATGATTCTCAGTGTTTGGCAGGTACTACGTAATCACCCTCCATTTTATGATCTGATGTGAGCAGCCAATCAGTTGTAAAGCCAACCAGTTGAAAGCCAATCAACTGAAAGCCAATCAGTTTCCTTGGGGGTGTGGCCTGCATTCAATATATATGGATGTTCTGGCAAAGCTCTTTGTGGATCCTGCATCTGATCATCATCCTCTGACCTCCAGTTCTTGGGAGCTGAGCCAGCAGTCTGCCACCTGACCTGAAGATCTTGGGATTCACCAGCTCCTGCAACCCCATGAGCCAACAGCCTTCCACCTGATCTGCCCATTTTGTCAGCCCCTGCAACCATGTGAGTCAGGAGAAGCCTTCAGCCTGATGACTGATACACAGATTTGGGACTTGCCAGCCTTGAAAACTGCATGAGCCATTTCCTTGAGCTAAATCTCTCTCTCTCTAACGTATATATACATACACATATATATACACACACTTCATTGGTTTTGCTCCTCTGAAGAACCCAGCCTAAGACAACTAGTAACATGGGGGGATATCTCCAGTGAGAACAGATAAACACCAGTAACATTGGGGGATGTCTCCAATGAAAATAGGTAAACACTAGTAACATTGGGAGATATCTCCAAAGAGAAAAGGGGGCTAAAAAAGGAGTTAAAAAGTCCACAGTTAGAGAGAGCAGAGGAAGATGGTGAGGTGAGTGGATGCTCCCATCTACTCTCTCAGCAACTAACACACTGAACAATGAATCAAAACAAGCACAGAAGGAGATCTCAGAACACCAGACAGCAGCTGAGGAACTGGCAAATGGGGGTGAGTCCTGAACCAGGGGAGGGGAGGAACGGGGTCAGCACAAAAACCAAGAGATCCTACCCGCTAACACACGGAGCATGAGCTCATTGCAGCCAGTTGGAAATGGGACTGGGTAACACTCCAAGCCGGGAACACAGAAAGGGAGCTTATCTGAGGAAGCTATAGCTGAATTTTTTTTCCTTGTTATTATTTTTTAATTGTACTTTAGATGAAGGTTTACAGAACAAATCATTTCTATTAAACTATTAGTACACATATTGCCCTATGACAATGGTTAACAACCCCACCACACGTCAACACTGTCCCTTCTCAACCTTGGGTTCCCTATTACCAGCTTTCCTGTTCCCTCCTCCCTTCTAGTCCTTGTCCCTGGACTATTGTGCCCCATTAGTTTTGTTTTATGGGGCTGTCTAATCTTTGGCTGAAGGGTGAACCTCGGGAGTGACTTCATTACTGATCTAAAAGGGTGTCCAGGGGCCATAATCTCAGGGTTTCTTCAGTCTCTCAGGCCAGTAAATATGGTCTTTTTTTTGTGTTAGAATTTCGTTCTACATCCTTCCTCTCTGTCCAGGATCCTCTGTTGTGATCCCTGTCAGAGCAGTCAGTGGTGGTAGCTGGGCACCACCTAGTTGCACTGGACTCAGTCTGGTGAAGGCCATGGTAGTTGTGGTCCATTAGTCCTTTGGACTAATCTTTCCCTTGTATCTTATTTTCTTCATTCTCCCTTGCTCCCAGAGGGGTGAGACCAGTGGAGTATGTTAGATGGCTGCTCACAGGTTTTTAATACCCCACATGCTACTCACCAAGGTAGCATGTAGAACAGTTTCTTTATAAACTGTGTTATGGCAATTGAGCTGGATGTTCCCTGAGATGGTGGTCCCCAGAGCCCTCCGCCCAGCAATTCAGTCCTTCAGGGAGTTTGGAAGTGTCTATGGAGCTTCCATGACCTTTCCTTGTACAAGTTGTTCTGGCTTCCCGAGTATTGTGTACTGTCTTACCCTTCACCAAAGTTACCTATAAGTGAATTTTTTTTAAGGAGCACTAATTGACACTCAGAGTTCACTTGGCCATGCAAGTGAGAGGTGGCAAAGAAGACCTTAATGCTGTGTGAGGGTAGTGTTGAACCTTGCTGAGGCCTGAACCTAGCAGGCACTAGGACCCAGAAGAGCTCAAGGGCAACTGGGCCTGGGGAATGGTCCAGACTGTCAGGCAAGCAGGAGATGGCCCCCAGCAGGACACCGGGGGTAGTGGATGTGCTAGTGCAGAGGCACCAGTGATGAAAAGATTTAAAAAAAAAAAAAGGAAAAAACCTCAGTCACCACAGTAAAGTCAATCCCACCCTGCACACCAGCAGAGGTGTCCAGCAAATCCCCCCTCCTGCACATGCCTATTGAATCCCAGAGACCAAGCAAACAGATCTCTGGAATTTTCCCACAATAAACAAAATAAAAAATTTAAAGAAAAGATAATGAAATGGCTGAAGTTCATCTAGTAAAACAGACATAAACACAAGAGAAAAAGGAACACTGAAAAGCAAAACACGAGGAAGAGGAAATCCCTCCTGTGGAGGCCAGACTAAGGCAAAGAATTGATAATTTTCAGACCATGGTGCTAAATATGCTTAAAGAAAGCAAAAAACACAGAAAAAGAAAAAACAAGCAGAGTTCAGGAAGCAAATGGAGGAACAAAATGTGAGATTCAACAAGGAATTTGAAAAGAAACAACTAACAACAATAACAAAAAACAGAACTATTAGAACTGAAGAACAAAACATCTAAATTAGAAAAAGCACAAGAAACACTCAACAACAAAGTTGAACAAGCAGAAGACAGACTATCTGGATTAGAAGACAAAATATCTGAATTTATCAAGTCTCAAGAGAAACAAGAGAAAAGAACAAAGAAAAGTGAACAAACCCAAAAAGAATTGTGGAATTCAATTAAGAAATCTAATATTAGAATTATTGGAATCCCAGAGCAGCATGACAACAATAAAGGCATACAAACAATTTTCCAAAAGATAATCAGAGAGAATTTCCCAGACCTGGGCAGAGAACCAAGCCTGCAAATACAGGAAGCTACACAAACCTCAGTCAGAAGAGACACAAAAAGATCAACTCTGCAACGTATCTTAATAAAATTCTTGAAAACCAAAGACAAGGAGAGAATTTTGAAAGCAGCAAGAGAAGAACACAATTTAACATACCCAGGTCTTTCATAAGAATCAGTGCAGATTTCTCCCCAGAAACTCTAGAGACCAGAAGACAATGAAGTGATATATATAAAATACTGAACCAAAACAATTGCCAACCAAGAACACTTTACCCAGCAAAGTTATTATTCAGAAATGAGGGAGGTAATCAAGACATTCCCAAACAAACAGAAGCTCTGGGAATTTGCCACTACCAGACCAGCTTTGCACACATTACTCAAGGGAGTACTCCAAGTGGAAATGCAAGAACATTAAGAAATAAGTACAAAATAAACCTATCGAATATAGGTTGTATATTGATGTTAATGGAGACACACCAACAGAAATGGGGAAGGGAGGAGCATATCAGGAATAGATTTATTATTTTAAGGTTGTATGTTAACAGTTATTCTTATGCTAGACGCCATAGTAATTGTAAGTTATGTAATGTAACATACATGGTAACCACTAAGAAATCATTAAGAAGAAACACTCAGGAGAAAAGAAGGAAGTTAACAAAAAGGCTCGTCACAAGAAAATAGCTAAATGCAAACAAAAACAGAAAAATCAGTATAATAAACAAACAAGATATGAAATACTGAAAAAACAAATAGCAAAATGAGTGAGGGAGACAATTCGTTTTCAGTAATAACCTTAAATGTAAATGGTCTTAATGCACCATACAAAAGGCAGAGAGTAGCAAAATGGATTAAAAAAAACATTATCCATCCTTTTGCTGTCTACAAGAAACTCGCCTTAGGGGTAAGGACACAAATAGACAGAAAATCAATCAAAGTAATCCACCACATAAATAAAACAAAGGAAAAGAATCACGTGATCGTATCGATAGATGCAGAAAAGGTATTTGATCAAATTCAACACCTTTCCTGCTGAAAACTCTCAGCAAAATAGGAATAGAGGGGAAATTTCTCAGCATAATCAAGGGCATATATGAAAACCAACAGCCAACATCATACTCAGTGGAAAAAGGCTGAGAACCTTCCTTCTGAGAATGGGAACAAGACAAGGATGCCCATCATCAACCACCCTTATTCAACACTGTACTGGAAGTCCCAGCCAGAGCAATAAGAAAGAGAAATAAAAGGTATCTAAATTGGAAAAGAAGAAGTAAAATTATCACTATTTACAGATGACATGATCTTATATAGAAAAAACAAACCCACTACCTTCCAGTCAATTCCGACTCACAGTGATCCTATAGGACAGAGTAGAACTGCCCCATAGAGTTTCCAAGGAGCGGCTGGGGAATCTGAACTGCCAATCTTGTGGTTAACAGCTGAGCTTTTAACCACTGTGCAACCAGGGCTCTGCTCCGATATACAGAAGACTCTAAAGATTCCAAAGAAAACTGCTAGAATAGAAGAATTTAACAACATTGCAGGATACAGGATCAACACACAAAAATCAGCTGGGTTCCTCTACACTAACAAAGCCTATTACGAAAAAGAAATCAAGAAAACAATCCCATTTACAACAGCCTGTAAATCAATAAAATACCTAGGGATCAACCTAACCAGGGACATAAGAAGATTATACAATGAGGATTACAAAACATTGCTACAAGAGACTAAAAGAGATCTACAAAAATGGAAAGGTATCCCAAGCTCATGGATGTTATTGCTAGGTGCCTTCTAGTTGGTTCCGACTCATAGTGACCCTATGTACAACAGAATGAAATACTGCCTGGTCCTGCACCATCCTCACAAACATTGCTATGTTTGAGCCCATTGTTGCAGCCACTGTGTCAGTCCATCTCATCAAGATTCTTCCTCTTTTTCACTGACCCTCTACTTTACCAAGCATGATGTCCTTCCCCAGGGACTGGTCCCTCCTGATAACATGTCTAAGGTATGTAAGATGAAGTCTCGCCATCCTCGCTTCCAAAGAGCACTCTGGTTGTATTTCTTCAAAGACAGACTTGTTTGTTCTTCTGGCAGTGCATGGTATATTCAATATTCTTCACCAATGCCATAATTTAAAGGCATCAATTCTTTTTCGGTCTTCCTTACTCATTGTCCAGCTTTCACATGAATACGAGGTGATCGAAAATATCATGGCTTGGGTCAGGTGCACCTTAGTCCTCAAGGTGACGTCTTTGCTTTTTAACACTTAGAAGAGGTCTTTTGAAGCAGATTTGCCCAATGCAGTATGTCATTTGATTTTCTGACCGCTACTTCCGTGGGTATTGATTGTGGACCCAAGTAACAAATAAATCCTTAACAACGTCAATCTTTTCTCCCTTTATTATGATGTTGCTTATTGGTCCAGCTGTGAGGATTTTTCTTTCTTTATATTGAAGGCTGTAGTCTTTGATCTTCATCAGTAAGTGCTTCAAGTAATCTTCACTGTTGGCAAGCAAGATTGTGTCATCTGCATATCACAGGTTGTTAATGAGTCTTCCACCAATCCTGATTCCACATTCTTCATATAGTCCAGCTTCTCAGATTATTTCCTCACCATATAGATTGAATAAGTATGGTGAAAGGATGCAACCCTGACACACACTTTTGCTGATTTTAAACCAGGCAGTATCCCCTTGCTCTGTGTGAACAATTGCCTCTTGGCCTATGTACAGGTTCTGCATGAGCACAATTAAGTGTTCTGGAATTCCCATTCTTCGCAATGCTATCCATAATTTGTTATGATCCACACAGTCGAATGCCTTTGCATAGTCAATAAAACACAGGTAAATATCTTTCTGGCATTCTCTGCTTTCAGCCAGGATCCATCTGACATCAGCAATGATATCCCTTGTTCCAAGTCCTCTTCCGAATCCAGCTTGAATTTCTGGCAGTTCCCTGTTGATATACTGCTGCAAGTGCTTTTGAATGATCTTCAGCAAAATTTTACTTGTGTCTGATGCCAAAGATATTGTTCTATAATTTCCACATTCTGTTGGAACACCTTTCTTTGGAATGAACACAAATACAGATCTCTTCCAATCGGTTGACCAGGTAGCTGTCTTCCAAATTTCTTGGCACAGACGAGTGAGCACTTCCATCACTGCATCTGTTTGTTGAAACATCTCAGTTGGTATTCCATCATTTCCTGGAGCCTTGTTTTTCACCAATGCCTTCAGTGATGCTTGGACTTCTTCCTTCAGTATCATTGGTTCCTGTTCATATGCTACCTCCTAAAATGTCTGAACGTCAACCAATTCTTTTTGGTATAGTGACTCTTTGTATTCCTTCCATCTTTTTTGGATGCTTCCTGTGCTATTCAATATTTTCCCCATAGAATCCTTCAAAATTTCAACTTGAGGCTTTAATTTTTTCTTCAGTTCTTTTAGCTTGACAAATGTTGAGCGTGTTCTTCCCTTTTGGTTTTCTAATTCCAGATCTTTGCACACTTCATTATAGTACTTTACTTCTTCTCGTGCTGACCTTTGAAATTTTTTCGTTCAGCTCTTTTACTTCATCATTTCTTCCTTCATTGTCTTCAAGAGAAAGTTTCAGAGTCTCTTCTGATCCATTTTGGTCTTTTCTTTCTTTCCTGTCTTTTTAATTACCTTTTTCTTTCTTCATGTATGATGTCCTTGATGTCATTCCACAGCTCATCTCGTCTGCAGTTATAGTGTTCAGCACATCAGATCTATTCTTGAGACGGTGTCCAATTCAGGTGGGATATAGTCAAGGTTGTATTTTGGCTCTCGTGGACTTGTTTTAATTTTCTTCAGCTTTAACTTGAACTTGAATAATAAGCAGTTGATAGTCTGTTCTGCAGTCAGCCCCTGGCCTTGTTCTAACCAATGATATTGAGCTTTTCCATGGTCTCTTTACACAGATATAGTCAATTTGATTCCCAATGAGGTCCACGTATACAGTCACAACTTCTGTTGTTGAAAAAAAAATTGGCAATGAAGAAATCGTTGGTCTTGCAAAATTATTTCATACAATCTCTGGTATTGTTTCTACAACCAAGGCCATATTTTCCAACTACCAATACTTCTTCATTTCCAACTTTTGCATTCTAATCATCAGTAATTATCAATGTACCTTGATGGCATGTTTGATCAATTTCAGACTGCAGAAGTTGGTAAAAATCTTCAATTTCCTCATCTTTGGCATTAGTGGTTGGTGAGTAAATTTGAATAATAGTCATATTAACTGGTCTTCCTTGTAGTTGTATGGATTTTATCCTATCACTTATAGCATTGTACTTCAGGATAGATCTTGAAACATTCTTTTTTATGATGAACATGATGCCATTCCTCTTCAATTTGTCATTCCCAGCATAGTAGACCATATGATTGTCTGACAAATGGCCAATACCAGTCTATTTCAGCTCACTAATGCCTAGGATATCGATCTTTATGCACATGGATAGGAAGGCTTAGTATAGTTAAAATTTCAACACTACCTAAAGCAATTTACAGTTTCAGTGCAATCCCAACAATATTCTTTCATGAAATGAAAAAACTAATGACAAATTCCTATGCAAAGGAGAGTAATCCCAAGTAGCCAAAGCAACATTGAAGAAAAAGAACAAAGCAGGATGCCTTACACTCCCTGATATCAAAACATACTATACGGTCTCTGTAATCAAAACACCCTGGTGCTAGTTCAGTGACAGACACATACACCAGTGGAACAGAATTGAGAACTCAGAATTAAACCCAAACATCTATGGAAAACTGATCTTTGACCAGAGGTCAAAGTCCAACCAGTGTGGCACAAACAGTCTTTTTAATAAATGGTGCTGGCAAAACTGGATATCCACGTGCAGAAAACTGAAACAGGACTCATACCTCACACCAAACACAAAAACTAACTCAAAATGAATCAAAGGCCTAAACATCAAACTTAAAGCCATAAAATTACTGGGAGAAAACTATGTGACCTAATATTCTATAAATATAGGGCAACAAGCATTACAACAAATGTACAAATAGAAGACAAAATAGATAATTGGGACCTCATAAAAATTATAAACTTCAGCTCATCAAAATACATCAAAAGAGTAAAAATTTTTGGAAAAGACATCTCAGATAAGGGTCGAATCGCCACAATTTATAGAAAACTTCAACAACTCAAGAACAAAAAGGATTTCATACCCTCTCCAGCATTGACAAACAACCCAATTTTAAAATGGACAAAGGACATGAACAGAACCTTCACCAAAGATGACATCCAAACAGCCAACGAACACATGAAAACATGCTCACAATCATTAGCCATTAGAGCGATGCGAATCAAAACCAAAATGAGATATCATCTCACTCCTACTAAAATGGCACTGATTTTAAAAAAACAGAAAACAACAAATGTTGGCGAGGATGTGGGGAGATTGGAACACTTATTCGTTGCTACTGGGACTGTAAAATGGTACAACCACTATGGAAAATGTTTTGGTGCTTCCTCATAAAACTAGAAATAAAGCAATCTTAACTATCTAGAAATTCCACTCCTAGGAATATACCCTAGAGACCTAAAACTACTGAGGAGTTTTAAGGATTAATGAAAACAGGAAAACCAAAATGAAAATAACGAGAATGCTGATATATTGTGAAGAATGTAACTGATATCACTGAAAAATATGTGTAGAAATTATTAAATGAGAACCTAATTTCCTGTGTCAACTTTCACCAAAAACACAATAAAATATTTTTAAAAAAGAAAGAAAGAAAGTACACAGATAAGGAAGCAAATCAAAAGAATGGAATGGAATAGAAAGCAATAAAGAGATATTTTCACGATAGTGACACTCTTTAAGTACCAAGTGCAACAGCAAAGTTCTTGCTTGATGGAACCTGAGAGACTGCATTTTGGTGCTTGAAGGGATGCTTTTGAAGCATCTCTGAAGACAGGAGCTATCAATGTGCATATAGATTAAGGAGTGAGTGAAAGATTAAATGGTAGAGGCATGGAGTGGAAGCTTCTTTCTGAAGGTGAGAAATGGGAAGGGATGATAACTTAGGGAGAAAAAAAGGATCAAGGGAAAGCGATGTAGCGGTTTCTTAACCTGGGCTTCACCAATGTTGAGGGAGTACATGAGAGGGATTTAGGGGAGTCTCTGAAACCCCTGAAATTATATTTAACATATGTGTGCATATTTTTCAGCGATATGAAGCATGTTTTTAATCTAATTACCATTAAGCACTAAGAATTACGTTGTTAGAGAACAGAAGCAATGCTTGGTAATATACAGCAGAGGAGAATGACCCCAAGGCAAGGGCCTAGATTGGAAGTTGAGAGTAGTTGAAGATAACTGATAGGACGAGGCCGAGAGGTGGGGCAGATGAAGCGAGAGTGTCCCTGGGCAGCAAAGTCCAGTCTTAACATCCTGCTTACTCTTATATCACCATGTGCTATCATCATCATAGGCAAAGGCTATCCAGAAAAAAAATAAAAGAAAAAAAGTCACTCTAAATAAAACAAGACCAAAAAAAGAGGAAAGAATCTCACCAAAATGATAACCCTGTTTATTTCTGAATGGTAGAAATGCTTTTTTTCTCACTTCCTGTTTTGTCTATTTTCCAAAATGCCTTCAGTTAATATATGCTGATTTTGAAATCACATAAAACATCAAGATGTTATTAAAATCAATGCACTAATACATTTTAAAAAACAATAATTCTAGGGAGAATGAGGCATGTTGCAAACAAACTGGATTTCTCCAAGAAAGGTCTATATGCTGAAAAATAAAGAGCATCAGGGCTCAGGAGAGCTTTTGAACAGCAGGAAGGATAGGATTCAGTCAGCCAGGAAGAGTGGCTAGTCCCCAGCTCTTCCACATATTAGCTTGGGCTCTGAGCACCTGACTCTGAGACTCTGCTTTCCCATCTGTGAAATGGAACACCAATACCTTGCATACAGAGTTTCCAAGCAGGTTAGATGGATTAATTATATGAATAGATGCTTCATAAATGCACATTCTTAGAGTTCTACAAGCATCAGCACCACCTTAGCTGACATCATTGGTCCATTAATAGCCACAAATGGCACTTAGTCTCTTTCTATCCCCACCTTCAAAATAGGACCTGGAAATGACAGTGAATATTACAATGATGTGACATAAACTTACTTTAGAAGCCAAGCAGACTAACGGGCGAAACCTGGAGTTCTATGTTAGGTATATCCGAGCTCAAATCCCAACTCTTCTACTTATTAGCTATGTGATTTTGGAAAAAAAAAAAAAAAAAAAAACCTTTTGAGGCTCCATATTTTCATCTAAAAAAATGGGGATAATAACAAACTGGGCTCAAGCTTGTTTTGGGTGAAATGAGACAATACTATTAGCTGGGAGACTGGGATGAGATTAGGGATGGGTCATGTAACTGTTGGGTCTGATCTTGTTTTTATTGAAAATGCTGATATTTCATTTATCGTGGATTTTTTGCATTAATTTTGATCTTTCTAATATATTGCATTTTGATCTTTCTAATATATTGCACTAAACTATTATTCATCTTCATTACTGAGTTTTTTGGTATCCCCTTAAACTTTGCACCCAAAGCGAGCATCACTCTCCTGACCCTAGCCTTGGCTCAGAAGCTGACACTTACTGAGCACACAGGAGTCAAGCATTGTGCTGATCACTTAATTTTACATGCTTGCCTATAAGTAAAATATTTGGTACAGTCCCTGGCCTAGAGTAAGGTACCACCAGCATCACCATCACCATCGTCACCATTATCACCATTACCATCATCACCATCACCATCATCATCATCACCTTTATCACCATCATCGCCAATATCATCACCATCACCTTCGTCATCATCACATTATCACCCTCACCATCACCATCAACACCACTATCATCATAATCATCATCCCCACCATCATCACAACCATCATTATCATCATCACCATCATCACCATCATCACCACCTTTATCACCACCATCATCATTGCCACTATAATCACCATCACCATCATCCCCACCATCATCACAACCATCATTATCATCATCCCCACCATCATCACCACCATCATCATTGCCACTATAATCACCATCACCATCATCCCCACCATCATCACAACCATCATTATCATCATCCCCACCATCATCACCACCATCATCATTGCCACTATAATCACCATCACCATCATCCCCACCATCATCACAACCATCATTATCATCATCCCCACCATCATCACCATCATCATCATTGCCACTATAATCACTATCACCATCATCACCACTATCACCAGCACTCACATTATGATTTTCTAACTCATCTTAAGTAACTTTCCTAATATTTTTGAGTTGTGGTTCCCTTATCTGTATTATGAACCTAACACTGTTCCTCATAGGGTGCTGTAAAAATTAGAGTTTGTTTTTGTTGTTGCTACTGTTAGTGGTTTTGCTGCTTCTAATGCATGCTATACCTCCTAAGCAAAGACAGTGAGTGCTCATCAAGAAACTAGACAACTGCAATGAACAGGGAGACTAGCCAGGCAGAGCCATAGGGCAGGGCCACCCTAGGTCCTGGGCTGGCTTTTGTAAGGCTGTCTAAGATTTTCACACAAAGCATCACACACTATTCTCAGAGCTGACATTTCCATACTCATAAAGCTCAGTGTTGTTCCAGTTCAGGAAGCTGATGAGTCACGGACTAGAGAGTGTAGGAAGCGGAAGGGGGTTTGCGCTATATTTTTTGTTTGTTTTGCTTACAGTTTTCATTATTTCTTAAATGGTTTCAGATCTGCAACAGGAAAGTCATATAATAACCTCTCAGTCACGGTCCCACCCAGAAAACCTCAAGGCACTAATCGCCTTTTTCCTAAAATGGAAGAGTTATTTCATCTGCCCAATGGTTTCATATTCCTTTGCTCTGCTTTTGCTCTGTAAGCCTTTTAATTGCATAAGGCATAGCCACATAAACAAATAAGGGAGAAAACAGGAAGATGAACACTCTCTTGACTCATCTCATTTTCAATCCCACTTGACAACACAGCAGTACATGGTTCTGATAGAGGCTATGAGGGTCGGGATTCGACCCCCTTCTTGCCACTGCCACTGTGTGAAATATAAACATAGTGTGCTTCCTCGTGATTCAAATAGATCAATTCCCCTGCAGCTCATGAGTGGGCTGGGTAATCTTCCTTCTCAGTGGATGCAGCATGGTCTCTGTTGCCATCTAGTTATATCCAATCAGAATCACCCGTGATAGGCTAGGGTAATGATGTGGCTCTAGACTTTTAGAAGTTGTATAACTGGGGATGAGTATCACTTCTATTTTGAAAATAGTTGCTTAGTGTGTTTTAGGATACACTATGGTATTATAATAACAGGCCACAAGATTCAGTGGCTTAAAGCAACGAAGAAGTTTAGTTCTCCCTCAAGTAACAGTCTGGGTTGGTGGTTCAGAGTTGGAATGGTGGCTCAATGATACTGGCCATGCATCTTGCTGCCATGCCACCTCCAACATGTTGCCCTCTTTGGCTTGTGTTCCAGCTGGAGGGGAGAGGGATTAGGAAGGGCAGGGCATGGTTTATTTTCCTTTCAAGGGCACGGCTTGAGGTGCATATATCACATCCACTCATGTCTCTTTAGGTACCACCCAGTAACATGGCCACACCTTATAGCAAACGTGGCTGGAAAAAGTTGTCTTTTGCTCGGTGAGCATCTGCTCAGGTAAAACTGCTATTCCTATAAAAGAAGGGAGTATGAGTGTAGTTGAGACCACTTGGAGTTCCCGCCCAGTTGAGTTGAATGATTATTTGCCAAAGTACGGAAAGAGGTTTCCTTACCTGAAGTCCCCATCCCCAAGCCTCTTGGGTTGTGACAGTGATTGATGGTGATCTTGAAATGATGAAGTGAAGATAGCAGCAGCTAACATTTACTGATTTCTTGCCTTATGTGTCCCTGTACTTCTTAGCATTAGTTCATTTTATCCTCATAACAACCCTATTGGGTCAATAATAGACTTATGTCAATTTTGCACATGAAGAAACTGAGATGCAGTATGTTCAGCAACTTGCTCAAGGTCATGCAAAGAGTAAGCTTCAAAGTGGCATCTAAACTCATGCTTGTCTACATCCAAAATTTATTCTCTTAACCACTTTGCATAAAGATACTAATGGAAATCTCAGGCGCTTCAATACTTCGAAAAAATGAACTACTCTGGCACACTTTGCCAAAACCAGATCATCTGAGCTAGCTAAAAGTTTTGTGTTTCAGGCTAGAATGCTGTAATTTGGATTGGTTATTCCATTTATTGTAGACTAAACAGGATTTTTTGACATTAATCCATTAAAAAAAAATCATTTTGGTGAAAGTATACACAACCAAAGATACACCATTTCAACAATTCCTACATATACAATTTAGTGATGTTGGTTACATTCTTGAAGTTGTACTAACATTCTCTCTATCCCATTCCGCCTTATTTCACCACCATTATCTTAAACTCACTGCCTTCCTAAGCTTTTCATCCATCTTTCAAGTTGCTGTTGTCAATTTTATCCTACATAGATAATTCTTTAAAAGAGCACAATGCTCAAAACAGACATACTTTACTAATAAGAATAAGTTATATTTTGGTTCAAAGAAGACTTCAGGAGATAGTTTTTGTTTAAGGTTTAAAGTTTAAAGATTACCTCAGGGAAACAGTTTTGGGGGCTCACCTAGCCTCACTGACTCCAGAAAGTCTAGATTCCATTGAGAATTTGAAGCAGCTTAAAGACATGGATTAATTTTTAAAAAGCAGGAAAATGAATGCATGATTGTTAAATGTGGTGTGTTTAGTACATAAGATCCTTCTCAACATGGCTTCTGCAAGTCCTCCTTGCTGGCCCGCATGAAACTGTAAGCCAGGGTAGAGCCAGGAGAGCCCTGCAAGATCCCTAAGGGAGAGACCTCAAGCTGCCCCCAAGCCCCATGAGGGTCAGCAGTGCTGAATCTCTGAAACCCTGGAGCCTGGTTGTGTACAGAGGTGAGATGTCGGCCTCTAACTGTTGAGAAGTCCTATCAAAGACCTGAACAGAGTTTTAAAGCCTGTTAGTGCGATGCGCAGAGGGTCGGCTGTGAGGTGCAGCTGCTGTCATCTTCATGCATCAGCACATTGCAACACTTGGAATGGGAAAGGGAATACAACATCCCCGCAAACAGATGGGTAATTAGATGGAGGAGGGAGCCAGATGCTGTACTTCCCCTGAGGCCAGCACCCCAGGGAATGGGCTTGCTCTGCAGAAGGCATTTCCATTCCTGAAAAGGGATGCAATAGTGAGGAAAGAGAAAGGGCTTCAGGGCTTCTTTGAAGGGGAAGGAGGGGTACCCGTGGAGGGGGACTCCCTCTCTCCAAGTTAATCCTCCACCAGCCCCGTCTTTCTATGCAAAAACACCCAAGTGCTCTGCGAGCACTGTCACGCCAAGATCCCACCTGACCATAACCCTGGCAGAAGGACGTTTCAGGAAACGTGGCTTGTGAGCTCCTGTTCCTGGTTGGCTCCTGGTTGGTCGTGCTGGTGTGAGGGCTGCTAGTGCTTGTTTCCGTGGCCTGTTTTCTGGATTTCACAGCACAGGAAAGCAGACTCTTTTCTCTGATATGAGACGAGGTGCTCGACTAAATCTTATCTGTGAAGCAGCATCCTTCGAACCCTGAGCCAGTCCAATAGAAAGTGTCTTCAAGGATGATTCAGCTGCAATTGTTTGCTGTTAATCTAAAATAAGCTCTTGTGGGAAAAGTCCTCTAACATCACCCAAAACATTACTTTGCAATGATGATGGAATGTGGCTTGGCAAAGAGACTGCAGGAAAATGTCAAAGATTAATTTCTAGAGTCTGCCCAGGGTCAGTTTGCATGGCTCTCTCCCCAGCCCCTTCCTTTATTTTCTCAGTTGAGTCAAAAGCTAGTGTTGACTCAAAGCCTTTAGCAATTTAAATTGGTAGTTATGGGTTAACGAGTATATCTGCAAGATGTAACGTGTTGTCCAAATTCAAGGAACAATAACACTCTGTCTGGGAGGCACCAACGCATTATGGTGAGGTATTATAAAGAAACTGGAAATGAGGGAACCAAGACTGACTGCCCTTGGTAGATAAACCTGTGAAATTAGCTCCCAGAAACTAGTCATGTAATTTTAACCAAAGGTAGCAGATTTCAAGATCAGAGAATGTGTAGACAGTTATAGGATTAAATGCGTTAACTAAAGAACCAACGTGTGAATCGGAAGGCAGGGCCTGATGAGTCTTGAAGAAAGAGAAAAGTCGGCATGACCAATCTAAGCTCTGCCCCAGGAAGACGCTGACTTTGAGGATCCTGGGGGAGATGCACACCTGAGCTGCTTCTGCCAGGTTGTCATTACACTCTTCCTGTTACATGCCATGCCCAGTCAGCAGCTTCACTTCTGCCACTACTTTATCACCCCAGCCTTACTTGTCCTGTTCCTTTCCATTACTGTTTAATTTTTTATGGGGCTAACTAATTATTATTATCTTTACTTGGTCTTTAACTTCCTAGAGCTGACTTTAACCTCCTAGAGGACAGAGACCATAAAGCAACTTCATCTGGATATAACCCCCTCGGCGTCTAGTACTGAGATGAGCAGTTGCTTTGAAAAAATATATTCATAGATTGATTAGTTAAATCAAACCAAATTATAGATCATGCAAACATTTAGCTAAAACTTTTTGACCCGGGGGTGTAGTTACGGAACATTGCAGAATGCTGGTCTGCACCCCAAGCCACCGAGCTCCACAAGAGTTTTAAGCCAGCCTTTCTCAAGTATGGCACAAGAGCCCTTTTGCAAAAGAATCAAAGCTGAGGATGCTTTTCACAAATACATATTCTTAGCCCTGATTGTACATATCAGAATCTCCAGTGGATGGAGCCTAGATAATAGGCGTATTTTCTAAAAATTAACTTCATTATAAATTTAACAGAGAAGAAATCTTTTTCATGTAGTTTACAAGCAGAGACTTTAGTTACATTAAAACATTTGTAGAATTTATTCCCATGTTGTGATTTATTTGAAACTTTTATCAAAGACTATCACAATATGGCAAATAGTTTTGCTTTTATCACACCCAAAGATTGGAAGAAATCTATTTCCAGCACAGTCCCTGATTAGGCATAGTGTCCTCAAATAAAACTACCTAACTTCACCATCCTTTACAATATTCACAATGAAAAATGAGGTTGATTACAGTGTCCTAATTTAGACTATTAATATTTAAGATTAAAATTATGAAACTGAATGATTTGACTCAGGTTCCAATGAAAGGTTTTAAAACATCACAGTACAGAGAAAATTGGCATTTTTATAACATCCCAGGCAACTCTAATGCACAGTTTGAGAACTTCTGATTCCATGCCAAGCTCTTCATTGAACAAATAAAGACACAGTGCTAGAGAGGAGACTCGGTCATGATCTCACAGCTAGTTGATGACAGAGGCTGGGCTAGAATACACTTCTGCACTGTGTGAACAACACAACCTGGTACCATTCCAAAGTTTACCACTTCCTATTACAGCATGAGGAAATGATGTCCTTAATGAGACTAATCAGTGCAGTGTGGCACCTGTGACACACTCTTTCACTTCCCCATTGCCCCTCTCCCACCTTTCTTCTCAGTGAAAATGAATTTTTATTATATGACCCACATCAATGGTTTCCTCATTGCTTTCTGATATTTTTGACATGGTTGGTCCTCCACCTCATACGCTATGTCCTTTACGATTAATGAAAACTTCTCTAATAAATTTGTGTGACACTCTGCCTGCAACCTAGATGAAGATTTAAAGTAGGTTTGTTAAATTGGTAAAATAAAAGGTTTTTAATTTCTCCTTCCCTCTTCCTCTGTCATGTTCAAAGCTGAGATCTGGTGTGTTCAAACTTCTGTAATTCTCCCCACTCATAGACACAATCATTTTTATTGCTGGAATCAGCAGTACTTTAAGTTACACTGTACCATGTTCAATGTTTACATCAGAAGTTGGTTGAAATGACCATGCCCCCCGATCACTCTTTGCCCCTTGCTAGCTCATTTCAGCCACCCCACTAGCCACGAGAAAAGTTTTACAAATTATGCCTTGTAGGTGTTGATGGAATGGGGGATTGGAGTGGACTGGTTGCTTGATAAGTTGCTAAACTGGACTTGAGAGGGGCAGGAAAGAGATGAAAAGCCAGATTGAAGAATAGCCTTCCAGCAGGTGGTAACTAAACTAAAGGAGTTGAAGTTAGGGTTGAAGAAGAATCAACGTAATGTTGGCCGGTTTATATCAAAATTCTGCATCTTGCCCTTACTAGGGGTGCATAAAGAAGAAGGCACATTATAAAATAAACATTTAAAATATTTTATTTTTGCCTTAAATTATCTTTCAGAAGTTTTATATATATATATATATATAAATATATATATATATATAAAGTTTTATATATATATATATATATATAGTAAATATGATCCATGCAATACCTAAGATATGTTTGTGATTAATTTTTCAAATTAATGTGTTGTTGTAGTGAACTTTCCAATATTGTTATTAGTTTGAAATGGTTTTTCAGGCCATATAAATTGTCAATCATGCTTATAGAATGGTAAATTGGGCAGGAAGGAAAAATGGTATCATGGAGCTATCTAGGACAATTGAAATACAAAAAAAAAAAAACAATATGACTGAAGTTTAAGTCTCCGCTGAAGATATTAAAGAGACATAGTTTGAAATGGTATGCCAGTTATAACCCCGGAGAACTCCAGAAGGCCAGGGAGGCAAGGTGGGACTATGTCTCCATATGAGAGATTAGGCATATCTGCTTCAAGGTGTGATCAAATCAAGGATGGCATGTATGTGGCAGAGATGCTACCACTGCTTCCTTATGCCCTAACTATGGCAGGCACCATTACTATACTCGTTACCAATGAGACCTGCATGGCTTCAGAACTGTTCTCAAACCAGGGCTACTGACTGGTACTGGCCCATGAAATAAAAGTTATTTTTCATTCTTGAGTCAACATACGCCCGGGCCTTGGGGCTAAAATCTGATGAGAGTCTTAATAAAAAAAAGATATGGGAATTTCTTGGTTCCTTTGTTAGACTGGCATACAGATAGCTTGGAATCCTGAAAAGGAGGTGCAGGAAGGACACACATGAGTCCAATCATGTGATGAGGCTACACCTGAAAAGATAAATATTGGCAGGCAGAGAAGAATGGAGACCACAGAAGGGTATTTCTGTTTCCTTACTGCTGAGTCATTCCGAGGGGAGCATGAAGAACTGCCATCATCCTTGAAATGCAGTTTGCATATTTTTCTAGAATCGTTGCTTTTCTATAGAGCAATAGGCTCTCCATTCCAAAGGTGAACTTCAGAAATGCTGAATTTAAGAGTAATTGGCAGCTGCCTCCTTGACTTCTAGTCACAAGGGACTGGGACTGGGATAGAGAGAAAGCAAAGTTATTTTGGGAAAAAAGAGCAGATGCAGAGAAGGAAAAAATAATAAATGAAAAAGATGTTGTCATCTGGTCTACAGACCAATAGGCAGGCTGAAATGAGTGCATTAGCTGATGAGAAAGGACTTGGGTTTGAAGACCTTAGACACAGGAACTGCGCACTGAGGGGAGCTGGTCAGGGAAGACGGGACCAAAAAGGAGAAATTAGCTGAACAGTTGAAGGAGAAACTAGAGAGAATTTCTATAAAAGGATTCCAATGATTATAACAAGGGCAGTTTCATTATGCAACTAAGGGACTAAACCAAAGTCTAAACGTAAATCACAGCACTTGCTTAAAGAGATGGTCAGGATAGGGATGAATAAAAGTAACTTCTCCATAAGTGAGTTAAGTTAGGAGAGCTAGCATTATTAAAGATCTGGGCATTACCCTCCCTGCACCTAGCATGAAGGCTTAGATTTTTTTCACATTCCTCATCAATAGAGAGAGAGAGAGAGAGAGAGACAAAAAAAAAAAAAAAAAAAAAAAAGGTTTCCATAACATCACTGGCTGTTGGAGCCTTGTTCAGGCTCTAGGCTCAAGGATGGTCACGAGAGGTTCCCTACAGAAAGAAGGAAATCAAAACGAACAGATTCCAAGGCTTTCTGACACCACTTTGCTGAGCCCCTCTCTAGAGTTGTAACATCCAGAAAAAGTTTACAGTACCATGATGTCCCTGGGCTCATGGCTTTTTCCTGTTCTCTGTCTACATCCCCCCATCACCTCTACCACCTTGTCCAAGGCAGAGCAGCACTTGCCCACTCACTTCAGGTGTTAAAATGGTGATTACTAATAGGCAAGGGAATCTTAAGTGCAAACTATACATTGGTCAAGTGAGATCCAGGGATGTAACTTTTTTTGTGTACGTGTGTGAGTGAGTTCAACATAACATATGAAACTTCTTCAGTCTTCTCTCTGTCTCCTGTCGTATCTACTCTAGTTATAGGTCCCTCATCTAGCTTCATTTCTTAGAATCTTTTTCCTGTTGTGACTTCTCACACTGCCATCTTCCAGGTACAGGTTAAATATTCATTCATTACTTTATTAATTCATACATTCTCTATCTCCTCTTTCAGCTTTTTAAATGATTGAGAGTTTATCTTCTCTGTGTAAATGCAAAGCCCACTATAGATATCAATTTGAAGCTAAGTCATCTAATTCACTAATTGATTAATTAACTGATAAGCGCATTCATTTACCTGCCATGTCTTGGGGCTAATTTAACTGTTGCCCAGTTTAGCACTGGAGACAGAAAGAAGAATGAGACAGTTGGTGTTACGGATTGAACTGTATCCCCCCAAAAATATGTGTTGTAAGTCCTAACCCCTGTAGTGGTTATAATCCCATTTGGCAATGGGTGTTCTTTGTTATGTTAATGAGATAAAATTAGTGTTGGGTGCGTCTTAAATCAATGTCTTTTGAGATATAAAAGACATTTAAACAAGCAAGCAAGAGAGCAGAGATGGGGAAAGATAGATGTCATGCCACATGAGGATCACTAAGCAGCCACAGAACAGAAGCTGAAGAGACAAGAACCTTCCCCCAGAACCAACACAGGGAGAATCTTCCCCTTGAGCCAGCACCCTGAATTCAGACTTCTAGCCTACCAACTGTCAGAAAATAAATTTGTTTGTTAAAACAACACACTTGTGGTATTTCTGTTATAGCAGCACTAGGTAATGAAGACAGATGGGATCCAAGGAACTTACAGTCTAACTGGTAATGAATGTCCTCATCTGATGGCCTTTCTGTCTTTGCCTTCCACTCATGGACAACTCTCTGTCTTGGAGGACATAGCAGCCTACCAAGTGAGCATCCTGTCTCATTGCTAAATGTTCCCTTGCTTATTTGCTCCCTTTCTGGACCTTTCCAGCTCTAGAGCTTCCGTGGTCTCCAAGCTCTGTCCCCACAGCTTCAGCTTCCAAATTCTCAAACTCAAATCAGCAGTTGAACCCTTATCCTCCTGCCCTCCACTAACCTGCCAAAACAAACAACATCCCCTGTACTGTGCTCTCCTAACCCTGGATGTTTCTTTCTCTAAAAGAATTTCCATATATTAAAAACAAAACACACACACACCACACCCTCCCACTTATATTGCTTCAGATTTGGCCCATCGGTCCTCATCAATCCTTACTGATACAGAGAAAAGGGTTATCACTACAAGATAATTTAAAAAAAAAAAAAAAAAGAAGTCTTGCTTTAATAGGCAGTGGCAGTGTAACACCACAAGCAAGCTAGGGAATGCTTTCCTGGGAGGACTGGAGTTCTAGCCAGCTAATGGTAGAAAAGAATCCCTGTGTGGTACAAAGGGTTAACACACTTGGCTGCTCACTGAAAAGTTGGGAGTTTGAATCCACTCAGAGGTGCCTCGGAAGAAGGGCCTCTTGATCTACTTCTAAAAAATCAGCCATTGAATACCCTATTAAGAAGCACAGTTCCCCTCTGACACACTTGGGGTCATGATGAGTCTGAGTCAACTTGAAAAGCAACTGGATTTACCAAAGTGGTACAAAATGATGAGATGAAGGGCTGTTGGCTCATGAGATTGGAATTAACAGTTCAGTGGAAGAAAGACCACTTTAATTAGAAAGAGGTTATTTTTTACATCACAGCACACAGTACTGCAAAGAGAGGGATGGGCAAGCCAACAAAAAGTCCTTATGTCTCTAAGTGACATTGAAACCTGGTGAGAAATACAGCCACAGGGAATTCCTTACACTTTCTTTACCATTCGTTGTGATTGAACCATTGATGTGCAACTGATAAAGAAACCTTTATCTACTGGCTGATTCTGTGTCCAATGAAGCAGCAGGTTATAAGACCCCTGCCCAATAGTTTAGAAGATAGCTAATTAATTCAGTAGAATCCTTTCTCTTGGGAAATTTTATATTTGAGATATACACACAAAATAAGAGGGATATTAGCAGTAATTGGAAAAAGGCAAAATAATTTAAAAAAACTGAAAAACAACACAGATAAGAGAAGCCTCAGAATGAGTATGGTGATAGCCCCAGAGGAGGGAGCAATGGGGGCATGTTGTTATTGTTGGTATGTGCCTTCGAGTCAGTTCCAACTCATAGCAACCCTATGTACAACAGAACGAAACGCTGTCTGGTCCTGTGGCCATCCTCACAACTGCTGATATACTTGAGCCCATTGTTGTGTCAATCCATCTCGTTGAGGGTCTTCCTCTTTTTCGCTGACCCTCTATTTTACCAAGCATGATGTCCTTCTCCATGGACTGATCCATCCTGATAACACATCCAAAGTACTTGAGACAAAGTCCCATCATCCTTGCATTCTGGCTGTACTTCTTCCAAGACAGGTTTGTTTGTTCTTTGGCGGTCCATGGAATATTCAAGGGAAATTCTGGTGATGTAGTGGTTAAGACCTATGGCTGCTAATCAAAAGGCTGGCAGTTCAAATCCACCAGGTGCTCCTTGGAAACCCTATGGGGTAGTTCTACTCTGTCTTATAGGATCTTTATGAGTCGGAATTGACTTGACGGCAACGGGTTTGGTTTAGTTTTTTGGTGGTATATTCAATATTCTTTGCCAGCACCATCATTCAAAGGCATCAATTTGTCAGTCATCCTTATTCATTGCCCAGCTTTCAAATGCATATGAGACAACTGAAAACAAGATGGCTTGTGTCAGGTGCACCTTAGTCTTCAAGGTGACATCTTAGCATTTTAACACTTTACAAAGGTCTTTTGCAGCAGATTTGCCCAATGCAATGTGTTGTTTGATTTCTTGACTGCTGCTTCCATGGGTATTGATTGCAGATTCAAGTAAAATGAAACCTTTGACAACTTCAATATTTTCTCCGTTTATCATGATGTTCCTTATTGATCCAGTTGTGAGGATTTTTGTGTTCTTTATGTTGG
Organism: Dugong dugon; assembly: GCA_030035585.1. NCBI lineage: Eukaryota > Metazoa > Chordata > Mammalia > Sirenia > Dugongidae > Dugong > Dugong dugon. The sequence continues at coordinate 36,470,355 of CM057478.1, forward strand.
GGTGTAATCCATACCAAGGCTATAGTCTTTGATCTTCATCAATAAATGCTTCAAGTCCTCTTCACTCTCAGCAAGCAAGATTGTGTCATCTGCATATCAAAGGTTGTTAAATTGTCTTCCACCAATCCTGATGCCAAGTTCTTCTTCATACAGTCCAGTTTCTCAGATTATTTGCTCAGCAAAGAGACTGAATAAGTATGGTGAGGGGATACAACCCTGACGCACACCTTCCTGACTTTAAACTATGTGGTATCCCTTGTTCTGTTGGAACTGCCTCTTGATTTATGTACAGGTTCCTCATGAGTACAATTCAGTGTTCTGGAATTCCCATTCTTCACAATGTTATCCATAATTTGTTATGATCCACACAGTCGAATGCCTATGCATAGTCAATAAAACACAGGTAAACATCTTTCTGGTATTCTCTGCTTTAAGCCAGGATCCATCTGATATCAGTAATGATATCCCCGGTTCCATGTCCTCTTCTGAATCCAGCTTGAATTTCTGGCAGTTCCCTGTTGATGTACTGCTGCAGCCACTTTTGAATGATCTTCAGCAAAATTTTACTTGTGTGTGATATTAATGATATTGTTTGATAATTTCCACTTTTGGTTGGATCACCTTTCTTGGGAATAGGCATAAATATGGATCTCTTCCAGTTAGCTGGCCAGGTAGCTGTCTTCCAAATTTCTTGGCATAGATGAGTGAGCACTTCCAGCATTGCATCTGTTTGTTGAAACATCTCAGTTGGTATTCTGTCAGTTCCTGGATTTTTTTTTTTTTTTTTTTTTTTTGCCATTGCCTTCAGTACAGCTTGGACTTCTTCCTTCAGTACCATCGGTTCTGGATCATATGCTACCTCCTGAAATGGCTTAATGTCCAACAGTTCTTTTTGGTACGGTGACTCTGTGTATTCCTCCATCTTCTTTTGATGCTTCCTGCGTTGTTCAGTATTTTGCCCATAGAATCCTTCACTATTGTAATTGGAGACTTGAATTTTTTCTTTAGTTCTTTCAGCTTGAGAAATGCTGAGCATGTTCTTCCCTTTTGATTTTCTAACTCCAGGTCTTTGCACATGTCATTATAGTACTTTGTCTTCTCGTGCTGCCCTTTGAAATCTTATGTTCAGCTCTTTTACTTCATCATTTCTTCCTTTTGCTTTAGCTACTCAACATTCAAGAGCAAGTTGCAGAGTCTCTTCTGACATCCATTTTGGTCTTTTCTTTCTTTCCTGTCTTTTTAATAACCTCTTGCTTTCTTCATGTATGATGTCCTTGATGTCATTCCACAACTTGTCTGGTCTTTGTTCATTAGTGTTTAATGCATCAAATCTATTCTTCAGATGGTGTCCAAATTCAGGTGGGATATACTCAAGGTTGTATTTTGGCTCTCATGGACTTGTTTTAATTTTCTTCAGCTTCAACTTGAACTTGCATGTGAGCAATTGATGGTCAGTTCTGCAGTTGGCCTCTGGCCTTGTTCTGCCTGATGATACTGAACTTTTCTATCATCTTTTTCCACAGATGTAGTCAATTTGATTCCTATGTATTCCATTCAGGAGGTCCACTTGTATAGTTGCCGTTTTTGTTGTTGAAGAAAGGCATTTGCAATGAATAGGTCGTTTGTCTTGCAAAATTCTGTCATGCGATTTCCAGCATTATTTCTATCACCAAGGCCATATTTTCTAACCACCGATCCTTCTTCTTTGTTTCCAGCTTTCACATTCCATTCACCGGTAATTATCAATGCATCTTTATTGTATGTTCAATCAATTTCAGACTGCAGAAGTTGGTAAAAACCCTCAATTTCTTCATCTTTGGCCTTAGTGGTCAGCGCATACATTTGAATAACAGTCATATTAACTGGTCTTCCTTGTAGGTGTATGATATTCTCCTATCACTGACAGTGTTGTACTTCAGGATAGATCTTAATTTTTTTTTTTTTTTTTTTGGACGATGAATGCAATACCATTCCTCTTGAATATGTCATTCACAGCATAGTAGACCATATGACTATCTGATTCAAAATGGCCAATACCAGTCCATTTCGGCTCACTAATGCCTAGGATATCAATCTTTATGCATTCCATTTCATTTCTGATGACTCCCAATTTTCCTAGATTTGTATTTAATACATTCCACATTCCTATTATTAATGGATGTTTGCAGCTGTTTCTTCTCATTTTGAGTTGTGCCACATTACCAAATGAAGGTCCCAAAAACTTAACTCCATCCACGTTAAGGTGGACCCTACTTTGAGGAGGCAGCTCTTCCCCAGAGTAATCTAAGCGCCTTCCATCCTGAGGGACTCCTCTTCCAGCACTATATCAGACAGTGTTCCACCGCTATTCATAAGGTTTTCACTGGCTAACTCTTTTTGGAAGAAGACTGCCAGGTCTTTCTGGGGTCTTAAAAGCTTGCAAGCAGCCATCTAATATGCATCAGTTGGTCCCAACCACTTGGAGTAAAGGAGAACAAAAAACACCAAAGACACAAGGAAAGTATTGGCACAAGAGACAGAATGGGCCACATAAACCAGAGACTTCATCAGCCTGAGACCAGAAGAACTAGATGGTGCCCAGCTACCACCAATGAATGTCCTGAGAGGGAACACATTGGAGGGTCCCTGATGGAGCAGTAGAATGATGGGATGTAGAACTCAAATACTAGTAAGAAGACCAGACTTAATGGTCTAAGACTGGAGGTGCCCCAGAAATCATGGCCCCTGGTCTCTCCATCACCCCAGAACTAAAACAACTTCCGAGGCCAACTCTTCAGACAGGGATTGGACTGGACTGTGGGACATAAAGTGATACTCATGAAGAATGTGCCTCCTAGATAAGTAGGTATAAGAGACCAAAGGGGCAGCTTCTGTCCAGAGGTGAGAGGGGAAGGCAGAGAGAGTTAGGAGCTGGTTGAGTGTTCATGGGGAATCGGGGGTGGAGGGGAGGAGTGTGCTATCGCAGAATGGTGTGAGAGGTTGGGGTCTCATAACAATGTATGTTAAAAAAAAAAATTCTGTATGGGAGACTAACTTGAAATGTAAACTTAATTTAATTACATCAATTAAAAAAAAAAAAAAAGACTGCCAGGTCCTTCTTCCTAGTCTGTCTTAGTCTGTAGGCTCAGCTGAAATACGTCAGCCATGGGTGACTCTCCTGGTATTTTAATACTGGTGGCATAGCTTCCAGCATCACAGCCACACGTGAGCCCCCATTTTACGACAAACTGACAGACGCCTGGGGGAATGGGAGCGTACTTCTGGGAAAATGGCAAGATAACCAATCATTAAAGTTGCTTCTGGATCATTTGTTTGTTCTTTCAATAAACCTTTCCTGAGCAGCCATTTTGCACCAGGCACTTTGCTACGTGCTGCTCTTTCCTGAAAACTGAATTACTAAGATGATGTCTAGTATTTTCTTACACGCTATAAGTGACTTTCAATAGACCACCTGGTCTGTTCTACACAACTTTAAAGGACATAACTAATAAAGCCTAAGACATCTAGGGAATTAGGAGTTCCACCCCCAGTGAACTGAGATATTGGTCCCAATTCTTTATTCCCTTGTAGAAGTTGGAGCCATCGATCCTCTTACCGTGGCCTATGGTTAGGCGTGGCCATGTGCCTTGCTTTGACCAACAAGATGTTTTTGGATGTGATTTGGGCAGAGGCTTGAGATGTGCTTGCATGGTTAGACTTGCCTCTTGTATTTCTGCTACCACCAGAAGAACGACAAGCACAGTGAGCAGGCCTGAGCCCAGCCCACTACTTGGATCTAAACCCAAATAAGCCCTAGATTAGATCAGCCACGTTCTAGATGACCTTCAGATGCATGAGCAAAACAAAAATGCTTGTTGTGGCAAAGCACTGAAATGCTGAGGTATTTTTAACACTAACAGCTTAAAAAATCAGAGAGAACTGGCAAGCTAAGGAGTATGATAAAGGACTTTTGTGACCATGGATTTCATATACTTATGGTGTGGATGCAGGCTATCTGAAAATGAAAGCAGGAGGGGTGTTTTCAACAAAGCATCCTTGTTTTCATTGTATCCAGTGTCAAAGGTTTGCCCTCTAACTCAACAGAAGTCAATTCTGGGGTTCATTCTAGTTCCCAAGTGTTACCGAAGCTCAGATGTACCAATATGAAAACAATTTGCATCATGGTATGAACATCACTAACATCTACTAGGTACCTGGCTGAGCTCCAACCCAGTAACAAATTGTACTTACCATTTTGTCATTTTCCCCCACAACAACTCTAGTATATGTGTATTATGAATATATTGGAAAAGAAGGGGCCAAAGTTCAGAGAGGTTAAGGGTCTTGCCCAAGATCTCACAGACAGGAAGTGCTGAAGCTGGTCTTAAACCTAGATCTGACTATATGTGAAACCAATTTCCTTGTCTCCAGAGGGCGTGGGATGAGAATTTTTCTGTAAGGGAAATGAGGGGAAATGCTGGGAAACAGTTTAATGAATACAGTGGTCATCTGGTCATCAAAGCACCATTTATTATCCTCACTGGAGCCATCAGGTCATAAATTTGATGGTACTTTTCTTTCTCCCAATCTTCCAAGTCTTACTTATTTCAAGATCTCTGAGTTCTGCTCTCCCTACAGAATAGGATGAATCATCTCCTAATTGCTTTTTGCTATAAGAGAGATGCCTTTTAACTTCCCCTCCTTTATATTCCAAAAAAAAAAAAAAAGAAAGAAAGTTCCCCTAAGGTATCAGAGATACTGACACTAGAGTTCCCTGGACACCTGTGTGTCCTACAGAAGTCGAAGAGCATTAGGATTAAAGGCCTCACATTTTGCTTCTTTAAGGATTTCTCTTCAACACTTAGGAGCAATAGAGCAAATAATACCACTTAGTGACCTTATTCAACAGGAACCAGGTTTGAATTGATGTTCTCAGTCACAGTCAGTTAAGGGCTGAATGCATGCCGCCTTCCCCATCTTCTAGACAGGGGCAGGAGCACAAAGGAGACATGTGAAAGACACAGGTGCTCCAGCTTCAAAAGGAACTAGTGGAAGCACTGCAGATGCTGAGGAGTTGTGACAATTGCACTCTCAGCCCCAGGGTAAAAGCAGTGATTATAACATTAACTAGTAGTTATTGAGCACATAGTACATTTCAGGCTCTGGGTAAAGTGCTTTAGACACAGGCTAGCAGAGTCCTTGAAAAATATTCAGGTTAAATTCTCTAGGTTTAAATCTCAGCTCTATACCTTATTAGCTGGGAAAATATTAGCAAGTTATTTAACTTCTTGGTGCCTCAGTTTTTTCGTCTATAAAATGGGAATCCTCATAGAACCTTCCTCATAGAGTTGTCAGGAGTCAGTGAGCTAATAAGAGATGTAAAGTGAAACAGTGACTGGCACAGGGCAGGTTCAATGCAAGTGTTAACTATTACCATTACCCCTTTAGTCATTTTGATAAACCTAAGAAGGAGGTAACACTATCATCCCATTTTATGCTAAAAAAACTAAAGTTTTGAGAAGACGAATATCTTACCCAAGATCATTGGCAGATAAGTGGCAGAGCCAGAAATCAAACTGCCTCCTGACAGAGCTTGATGCACATGTCCTTAAGCGCATCAAACCAAGCAGACCAACTTCTTACAGCACAAAGACTTCTAACGTGAAGGTGCTGATGAAACACAGCTACCTTCTGGGGCACTGCCCTGAATTTTGTTGAATAAAGCAGAATAGCTTCCTAACAGGGCTGGCCATTAGAATTGCAAGGGAAGGACTTAGTTACAGTTTCATCCAGCTTCCTAGTTCCCTTACCTGGAGATCCTGATTTAGTACATTCAGGGTATCTTTTTAACGGCTTCCCAGGTGATTCAGATCATCTGCCACGTTTGGAAATCTGCTGGAATAGGGTACTGGGATGATTGCTGAATCCATACAACTCTCTGAGATGGAAAAGTCTTATGGGACTTCCCAGTTCAATTTCCCACCCACAGAAGAATCCCCTATACAGCATCTCTGGTAAATGGGCCTCCAGCTACCCACTATATGAGGTGTCTGTTGGAAAAGCCCTCTTTACATGAACCCAGTTCTGTTTCCCAGCAGCTTCCACCCACTGTTCCTCCTGTTGGAAGCACAATGAACATTTCCTCTTACACAGTCAGTCCTAGGAAATGGGAGGATGGTGGGAGGTTGCCTTTGCATCCTTCAAACGGACAAAACCAAACCCACTGCCGTCAAGTTGATTCTGACTCACAGCGACCCTACAGGACAAAGTAGAACTGCCCCATAGGTTTCCAAGGCTGTAAATCTTCACAGAAGCAGATTGCCACATTTTTCTCCATGAAGAGGCTGGTGGGTTTGAGCCGCTGACCTTTTGGTCAGCAGCTGAGCACTTTTAACTACTGCACCACCAGGGCTCCTTCAACTAGATAAGGACTGACTAATTCTGTTGTTCAGGGTTTACACATCCCCTCCCTCTCCTTCATATGTGTACTCATGGTGAATTGCTCCAAAACCTCTAGTCAGTGAGGTATCAATGATGTCGAGTGTTACATCGTCTCCAAGCAGTCCTGTCTCACATATTTCTCAGTTGTTTCTAAACATCTCATTGCCCCCCACCCCCCGCCAAACACACACTTTTCTCCTCCTGCTGCTGGGAAGTTGGCATTGTCAGAAGACTCCCTTTTCCCAGGACCCCAGGGAAGTGGGTGGGACCAGTTCTTCACATCGGGTCTAGTCCTTTAACCCTCTAGCTCAGACACAGAGCATGTTAGTCCAGATCTCAGAGCAGAAGATGTAACACGGGATTTAAAGACCACTGATTCTATTATGAGGAATGTGGGAGTGAGAGAAAATGGGGAGAGGGTATGGAGGTTCTGGGAGAGCCCTCTGACCAAGATGCAGGTCTGCTCCTGAGCCAAGAAGAGAGGAAAGGTACATCGGTAGACGTGTCCTAGGCTTTCCTACAGTCTAAGGAAGGGACAGCAAGGCTGTAGGGCAGTCGTTGAGGAGTCCAAATCAGAGCAGCCCCAAGCCTCCCAGGAACAGATTTTCCTAAGCATCCTTCTTGTGCTGAGTCATTGGTGGGACCAGCTAATAAGAACCACGGCCTCAGCACAGACACTGCGATGGGTTTCAGAGGACAGCAGCTAGGGCCACCAGTCAGTTATGCTCTCTGTGGCTGGAGACCACACGGCATATTCTCATGGCTGCCACACTGTGAAAATGTAACAGTGACTATTTACAGAGCATCACTTCCACTCAGGTTGTTGGAGAACTCCACCACAGCTTTGTGATTTGCTTCTCACCCAAGTCTACAGAAAGGTTCTTCAACCTTCGGCAAATGTTGAGAAACCTAGGGGATACTTGGGCCATTTGCAGAATGAGGTTCATCAGAAGGAGGAACTGAACTGGATCTAGGATTATAATGAGTTTACTTGTATTTGTGTGGAGTGGAGGAAGGACAAGATGTCTAGAGTCTAGGATTGAGATTGGTTTGAAATTCAGAAAGAGAAATCCTCTGCATAGAGACGAGAATTGAAGCCACACGAACTCCGATTATTGTCCAAGGAAATAACATAAAGACAGAATAGACCTGATGCCAGAATCTTGAAAAATATTAACTTGTAGATAGTAATGGCAACAATTCTTCTTTCCCAGGAACTATTCTAACTGTTTTGTATAAACTAACTTATTTACAACCCCGTGAAGTAGATATTGTTATCCTCACTTTACAGATGAGTAAACTGAGATTAAACATTTCAAACAACTTGCCTAAGATCATAAAGCTAATAAGCACTGAAGCTAGGAGTCGAATCAAGGAACTTGAGCTCCAGATTTCATGCTCTTAAACACAATGCTATACTTCATTTTCCAGAATGGAAAGATGGGGAGTGTCATGGATTGAATTATGTCCCCAAAAATATGTGTATCAATTTGGCTAGGCCATGATTCCCAGTATTGTGTGATTGTCCACCATTTTGTCACATCCTATGTGTTGTAAATCCTGTCTCTATGATGTTGATGAGATGGGATTAGCAGCAGTTATGTTAATGAGTCAGGACTCAATCTACAAGATTGGATTTTGTCTTGAGCCGATCTCTTTTGAGATATAAAAGAGAGAATCGAGCAAAGAGACAGGGGACCTCCAGGACCATGAGAAAAGAAGCACTGGGAGCATAGTGGATCCTTTGGACCTAGGGTTCCTGCAGTGACAAGCTCCTCAACTGGGGGAAATTGATGATAAGGACCTTCCTCCAGAGCCGACAGAGACAGCTTTCCCCTGGAACTGACGCCCCGAATTTGGAATTCTAGCCTAATAGAATGTGAGAGAATGAACTTCTGTTTGTTAAAGCCATCCACTTGTGGAATTTGTTATAGCAGCACTAGATAACCACAACAGGGAGGAACAGCCTTCAGACAGCAAGCTGGGAGGAGGGGCAGAATGCTATGGGATGGAAGCCACAGAAGGACTGATTCCAAGGCTGGGGTAGGAAAGAAGCAAGTCAACAGTGTTGATTGGAAGCTGCAGAAGTTGAGGAGCATGAGCTGTGGAATGGTCATTCAGAAGTCACTAGTAGCCTTTGAGGAGCTTATTTAAATGGAGGAATTGGGGGAGAACATGCAGAAAAGGAGGTATAAGGTTGTAGCAAAGGCTGACTGTGATCATCCCATGTGGGGAGATATATCAAAAAGTAAGGGAGCACTTGCAAAAAAAGTAGAAAGAAGGATCCAGTTAAAGTGTATCTATTATTTTTATTGTATAGATTGGTGTTAGGTATGAATATTTATTTTTAACAGAAAGGAAAAAGAAGAACACCTGGAGATGTTTAACAGAAAAGGGACCAAATGCTGGAACAAGCTGTACCATGGACCGGGAAGGAAAGACTGGCCTGAAGGTTGACCTTTAGGAAGGAAAGACATTCTTTCCCCTGAGAGGAGAGGAGATAGGCTTAGAACTGGGCACTGGGGAGGAGGACGGGGCATTCACACAGAGTTGACTTGATTTACCACATCCTCCTCCAAGGCTCGGCAGCTGGGCCAAGGCTTCAAGACTGGAGACTTATGAGGAGACGGGAAAGATCTGGAATCATAATTGTGCTGTGTGAGCTGGGGAACTGAGAAAACATGAATAAAGCATTCTTGAAGGAGTGAATTTATCAGGGCACAAAGTTTATTCACAGAGGTTGAGAATTAATTTAGTCTTGAGATATGCTTGTGAAAGGCAAAATGGAAGTTTATTATTATTTCCCTCCCTTTGAAGCATTTTTAAATGACTAAGTGAAAGTCGGCAACCAGCTCAATGGAAAATGTCCCCGTAGAAATGCAGCCCTTCTGAAAATTGCCTTCGGCTGATATTTGTATGTATATAGGCCAATCACAAGAGGCTGAGCCCTCCAAAGATGACTGGAGCTTCTGAAGTACCCAGGCTCCCTTTGTGCTGAAATAGCAGAATTTGGGGGGAGGAAAAAAAAAAAAAGGTACAGCTATGATTCACTAACTATAAGGCACCAGAAGTGTTTCAATACATTCAGTTAACGAGGGGAGCAGCCAACGAGAAATCCCTGACATAGGGATTTAATAAACTGTTGTTTCTTTTTAGCTCTCCTGAATGCCCAGCCATAAAGCAAACAAGCAAGCATTTTTTTGACTATTACAAAGCCATGATGGTTGAGAGATGAGGACCAGAGAAGCTAAGATGGCTCATGGAGGTAAAGGCATCCTAAAATAATACATTTTATACAGATTTGGCGACTCTGGCTTTGTGGAAGGAGTCCCTGGGGTGGTGCAAACGGTGTACTCGCTCAGCTTCTGAAAGGCTGGAGGTTCAAGTCCATCCAGAAGTGTCTCAGAAGAAAGGCCTGGCAATTTACTTCTAAAAAATCAGCCACTGAAAACCCTATGGAGTGCAGTTCTACTCTGACATGAATGAGGTCTCCATGAGTTGGAATCAACAGCAACTGGTATGGTGGTGGTAGCTTTGTATATGGGACTCTGCTTGGATAAGTCACCTAAACATTTTTAGTCTCAGCTTCTTCATCTATAGAACATGGAAGCTACTGTCTACCTTACTAGGTTTTTACAGGACTGAATGAGAGGCTTTGGTTAAGAGTTCACTGCAGTGTCAATATGTAACAAGCCCTCAAAAATCATATTTACAGTAGTTTTAAATATATAGTTTAGCCATCTTAAACTTATAATCTTGTGTTTTAGTTAGTCACCTTAAATAAATCACCTTTTGTCTAGCACTTGATAAATAAGAACTATTCCAACAACATCTATTTATCCCATGCAGATCTGCCCCTCCTCCTTTCTCCACCCTTCTACGGCCCTGGGAGATTGGTCTCTGTTGACTCAGTCGAAAGGCTAGCTGGCCCTTTTGGCCCTGGACGGTGGGCAAAACCCATTAGAGAGGGAAGGCAGGGAGGGAAATGGATGCAGGTATTTATTCTTCCACTCGGTGCGTGCTGAGTCACTGAGGGGTGCTTGTATCTCTCAACTGAAGGTCTTACTTCCTGCCAGGTGGTCCCCACAGGTCACCCTCTCCAGGAGTGCAGAGAGGGGAGGGCTCTCTCTCGTGCCCCTTCAGGCCAGGGGTGATAACTGCCCCTTGTGGTGATTAGCCCCAGGGCACTGCACCACCCCTGTGGTTTCCCTACCCTACACCCATACACTTATAAATAGTCCCCTTATTAAATACTCTGTTGTCGTTGAAGCCTTTGCTGTTGAGTCAATTCTGACTCATAGCAACCCTACAGGGCAGAATGGAACTTCTCTGTAAGGTTTTCAAAGAGTGGCTGGTGGATTTGAACTGCCAACTTTTTGATTAGCAGCCAAGCTCTTAGCTGCCATCAAGTCAGATCCCGACTCATGGCAATCCCCACGCACAATGGAACAAAACGCTGCCTGGTCCTTGCCCTTCCCATGATTGGCTATGCATCAGACTGTTATCATCCATAAGTTCTCACTGGCTGATTTTTGGAAGTAGATTACCAGGCTTTTCTTCCTAGTCCATCTTAGTCTGGAAGCTCCACTGAAACCTGTCTGGCATCATAGTACCATGCAAGCCTCCACTGACAGACAGGTGGTGGCTGCACGTGAGGTGCATTGGCCGGGAATTGAACCTGGGTTTCCTGCATAGGTGGTGAGAATTCTACCACTGAACCACTCAAACCCATTACCACTGAGTCAATTCTGACTCATAGAGACCCTACCACTGCTCCCAAATACTCTGTAAATGACCGAATTTGAGTGTGTCATCTGCTTCCTGCTATAACCCTGACTCAAATAAGACCCAAGGAAGAGACCCCAAATAATGCTAGCTCTCCAAGAGTTCCTAAAATCCTCTCCAAACTCCACTTGTTCCTAATGACTGCCCATACTAATTTCAGCCAAGGTTTGCTCTGATCTTACTGTTTTCTTCTTTCAGAAAAGTATGGCAGGAAAAAGTTCACCACATACTCCTTCTTGGTTTGCATCTGGGTGACTTACTGCAGACAGTAAAATGACTATTAAGCTCCTTAATAACCTGGCCCTCTCTGTCTGCCTGGAGTGGGGCTTGGCTGCCTCACTCACCAATGGTCCCGTGCAACCCTTGCTGCCCACAAAGGAAAATGGGCCTATCGCTGGAACTCTCTGTTTAGCAATCCCGGAGAGGTTGGGACCAGGGAAAATTAAAAATAAAGTTGAATCCTGGAAATTTACTAACCAGACTGGAGCAGAAGCCTTTAAGAACATTTGAAGGGTAGCTTTTTAGAGTATATTGCTGTTGTATATTTGTTTTGAAAATCCTTTAAGAGGAAAGACAGAGCTTTCACTCTTATCTTTTTGGCATCGTCTCCCGGGGGTGGTCAGACGGTGTGGAAGAGACATGGCAAAGTCACTGGCCTTGCCTTGGATGTCCCTACTCCTTGCCCTGCCCATTCACTGTGGCCAGGCCTGAGGGGTGGGAGCCCTGGCTCCTGAGGCCACCCGGCCAGCCAGCTGAGTTTCAGTCACTACCATTTGTTCACAAATCTAATGTTGGCTGAGTGCATTCTTTGTGCCAGGCACTGTGCTTGGTTTAGGGGATAACAGAACCTCAACAGTCCTGCTCTGGAGACAGAGTGCCTGGTACAAATCTCTTCTCTATTACCTACCACTTAAGTATCTGTGAGCAGGCCTCTCAGTCTCCATGCACTATGTCTCGATATCCACGTATGTAAAATGGATGTTCAGGTGGTCATGAAGTATATTTTATATAATGCTGTCAAACACAGCACAGTGCCAGGGCAGATAGTCAATAATTACTATTTTTATCCATAATGGGTGTCCTTGGGTAGTACAAATAGTTAAGCGCTCAGTTGCTAACTGAAAGGTTGGTGGTTCAGGTCCATCCAGAGGCAGCTCAGAAGAAAGACCTGGTGATCTACTTCCCCCCAAAAAAGCAGCCACTAGAAACCTTATGACGCTCAGTTCTACTCTGACACACGTGGGGTTCACCATAAGTCAGAAATGACTCAATGGCAACTAGTTTGGTATTTCTGGTATCCATAATGAAGTTGACAGAAAAATGTCTAAGGTACAGTCTTGCCTGGGGCTCCAGCAGAGGGAGGAAAAGAGGCACATGAATCCACAATTACTGTGGAGGGCAACCCATTCTGTAATAAAGAAGAGAGAGTCATGGGACCAAGGAGGAAGAACCTGCCTCCACCTGGGCGAGTCAAGGAAGGCTTCTGAGGGCTGCAAGTGAGAGTTGTGTCTAACTTCTTCAGAGCCCAGCTCTTCAAAAGCTGGGGTCCCCACGGTGTGCCTCTTCTGAGCTCCTGTCTAATGAGGACTCTTCCACCGTCTCCTGAGCCATTTATCTACTTTTCAACTTTCAGCAAGCCTCATCTCGAAAGATGCTTCTCTTCCCTCCCTTGTCGATGCCTCTGCATTTCTGCCTCACTTTGTTAATGGCCTTCTGACCAGGCACTTTCGTCTCCTCACAACACAGAACCCTTATAGCGTCGTTTTCCGCGGTTTATAGCAGCCCCACTATTCTCTCCTCTCGTGCATTATTTAGTCCCGAAAAGCGGTGAGGGAGAGAGCTTGCAGGAAAGATGTCAGAAAAATAAGTGGTGTGTAATTGCATCATGCTGTGGACAGTCGAGAAAGGAAATGGCTGTTTCATTCAGGGATGGGGGGTAGGGGGTAGGGATGTGGCCAAGGAGGAGGAGATTTACTTGAAAATAATGTATACAATTACTTGTATTTAAATATGTGCAAATTGATTGCAATATATTATTCTCCAGAGAGAAGAGCAGGACCAGCAATGGATAACATAAATTGTGAAGGAAGATCAAATATTTTCTTTTCTGATTTGTGAGATATAAGAAACTATAATTATTGCTATATAGCTATTGTGGTGATGAGACTATTATTATTGTTGTTGTTATTTATTGGGTGCTAAGAATCAATCACTGTATCAGGTACCTTTGCATTCATGATCTCTTGTAACCCTCACAGTAGTCCTATGAAGCAGGCAGTATCATTGTCCCTATCTTACAGAGGAGGACACTGAGGGTCAGAGAGGCCGAGAACTTGCCCAAGTATATGATTCAAGGATCTTCTCACATCCATCTGCAAGTGGATCATAAAGCATGTTGCTGTAGTTATTTGGGGTTATGGGAGCTAGGGTAATTTGGATGCTTCTCATTGGGCCATGGGGAGTTCAATGTGGAGGACACATAGCCTAGAGGGACATGCAGCACTCAGAAGGGACAGACTAGATATCCACACATAGCGTCTCTAAAAAGAATACTTTGTAAAAGAAAGTAAGAATAAAGTATGTAACACAGTATCACTTGTATCAATTTAGACACTAAATGCATGTATACAAAATAACAAAAGACATTTTTGCATGAATATTGTACACATTTGGATTCATTGTTAACCTTGCCTAGACAACTAGGCAAGGGAACAGGGTGGGGAGAGGGATAAAGGGGGATCAGAAAAAGACTTGTATCAAGCTGAGTCAGAATTGACTTGACAGCAATGGGTATCAAGCCATAAAGAGACATGGTGGAACCTTAAATGGATTCAGCTAAAGTGAAAGAAGCCCAGCCTGAAGAAGCTGCATACTGCATGATCCCAACTATATGACATTCTGGAAAAGCTAAAACTATAGACAATGAAAAGATTGGTGGTTTCCAGGGGCTTGGGGAAAGGGAGGGAAGAATGAATAGGTGGAACATAGGGAATCAAAAATATTCTGCATACTGTAATGGTGGACACATGACGTTATACATTTTCCAAAACCCATAGGACTGTACAACACAGAGTGAACCCTTATGTAAACTATGTACTTTAGTTAAAAATAACGAGTCAGTGTTGGTTCATCATTGTAACAAATATACCACAGGAATGTATGTAAACAGTAGGTGAAACCAGCATGCAGTAGGGATAGGGGGAGTATATGGAAACTGTAATTTCTGCACAATTTTTCTACAACCTAAAAGTGCTCTCAAAAATAATGTGTGTTATTCTGATCTTCGACAAGGGCCCAAAGTCCATCAAATGGGGAAAAGACAGTCTTTTTAACAAATGGTGCTGGCAAAACTGGATATCCATCTGCAAAAAAATGAAACAGGACCCATACCTCGTGCCGTATACAAAAACTACTTCAAAATGGATCAAAGACCTGAATATAAAGCCTAAAACTATAGAGTTCATAGAAGAAAAAAATAGGACCAACACTACAGGCCTTACTTAATACACGGCATTAACAGGATACAAACCATAACCATCAATGCACAAACCCCAATAGACAAGCTAGATAACTGGGATCTTCTAAAAATCGAACACCTATGCTCTTCAAAAGACTTCACCAAAAGAGTAAAAAGAGAACCTACAGACTGGGAAAAAATTTTTGGACACTACAAGTCAGACAAAGGTCTAATCTCCATAATCTACAAGAAAATCCAACACCTCTACAACAAAAAGACAAATAGTCCTATTAAAAAATGGGCAAAGGAAATGAACAGACACTTCACCAAAGAAGACATTCAAATGGCCAACAGACACATGAGGAAATGCTCGCCATCACTAGTCATTAGAGAAATGCAAATTAAAACCACAATGAGATACCATCTCACCCTGACATTACTGGCACGAATCAGAAACACTGGAAATAACAAATGTTGGAGGGGCTGCAGCGAGATCGGAACTCTTATGCACTGCTGGTGGGAATGCAAAATGATACAACCATTTTGGAAAATGATATGGTGCTTCCTCCGAAAGCTAGACATAGACATACCATTCGATCCAGCAATTCCACTCCTAGGAATATATCCTAGAGAAATGAGAGTCGTCACTCGAATAGACCTATGTTCATGGCAGCATTGTTCACCATAGCAAAACAGTGGAAACAACCTAGTTGCCCATCAACTGATGAATGGATAAACAAACTATGGTACATACACACAATGGAGTACTATGCAATGAGAAAGAACAACAATGAATCTGTGAACCATCTCATAACATGGATGAAACTGGAGGACAATATGCTGAGTGAAATAAGCGAATCACAAAAGGACAAATATTGTATGAGACCTCTATTGTAAAAACCCATGAAAAAGTTCACACACAAAATGTAACAATCTTTGTTGGTTACCAGGGATGGAAAGGGTGGGGGGGAAATACTAAATAGGCAATAGATAAGTGGTATCTTGGGTGAAGGGTGAGACAGTACACAATACAGGGGAAACTAGCACAACTTGTACAAGGAAAGGTCATGGAAGCCCCATAGACACAACCAAACTCCCTCAGGGACTGAATTGCTGGGCGGAGGGCTGTGGGGACCATGGTCTCGGGGAACATCTAGCTCAGTTGGCATGACACGGCTTATAAAGACAATGCTCTACATTCTACCTTGGTGAGTAGTGTCTGGGGTCTTAAAAGCTTGTGAGCGGTCATCTAAGATACTCCACTGCTCTCATCCCTTCGGGAGCAAGGGAGAACGAAGAGAACAGAATACAAGGAAAAGATTTGTCCGAAGGACTAACGGTCCACAGCCAACAAGGCCTCCACCTGACTGAGTCCAGCACAGCTAGATGATGCCTGGCTACCACCGACTGCTCTGACCAGGATCACAACAGAGGGTTCTGGACAGAGCTGGAGAAGGATGTAGAACATAATTCTAACTCACACACACACAAAAAAAAGACCAGATTTACTGGTCTAAAGGAGACTGGGGAAACCCCAAGAGTATGGCCCCCACACACCCTTTTAGCTCAGTAGTGAAGTTATCTCCGAGGTTCACCGTTCAGCCTGGGAGTGGACAGCCCCATAAAACCACATGGGACTAATGAGGTACAGTAGTCCAGTGACAAAGGCCAGAAGGCAGAAGGGGACAAGGAAGCTGGTGATAGGGAACCCAAGGTTGAGTAAGGATATTGTTGATGTGTTGTGAGATTGTTAACCATTGACATAGGGCAACATGTGTAGTAACTGTTCAATGAGAAACTATTTTGTTCTGTAAGCCTTCATCTTAAGTGAGAATAACAGCACAATTGGAAGAGCATAGTCAATGTCACTGAACTGTGCATGTAGAAATTTTCAAAATGGTGTATCTTTGGCTATGTGTATTTTCACCAAAAAAAATAAAGGTTGAGAAGTTAGAGGGTTGACATGTTGTGGGGTTGTTGACCAATGTCATAAAACAATGTGTGTACTACTGTTTCATGAGAAACTATTTGTTCTGTAAGCCTTCACCTGAAGTACAATAAAAAATAATAATAATGTGTGTTAAAAGGGAAGGAAGGAAGGAAGGGAGGGAGGAAGGAAGAAAAGAGGGAGGGAGGGAAGGAGGGAAGGGAGAGAGGACAGGAGGAGGAAAGAAAGAGAGAGGGAGGAATGAAGGAAGGGCTATCCTTGCTCAAACATCACCCTCTCAGTGAAGCCCTCCCTGACCCTCTCCACCCCAGTGGAGGTGCAAAGCTCCCTCACATAACTCTTACCAGATTCTTGCACACTGTCTTGTATTTCTTTGCTTGCATTTCTCCCCTTACTACGAGCTTCTTGAGAGCAGGGACTTCAGCTTGTTTTCCTTTGTATCTTTCAAGCGTAGCACAATGCCTGCCTCACAGTAGGTGCTTAACATATGTTTTGTTAAATTGAACAGTGAACAGTGGGAAAACAAGACATCTGGAGTGGGGTGTCTCATATGAGCTGACACTTAGAAAAAAAGTCTAAGGATACTCAAATGGGTTTTAAAGCTGTGTTTGGAACACCAAGCTGAATCATACACCCTGCTTCTTGCAGGTGAGTAATGTAGGGGGTGGCAAAGAGAATGTAGACTTTCCGAGCATCCGTTTTGCCTCTAACTTCTCAAAACACAATGCCAAGAAAAATAATCATCAAAATAAAAATGCAGAGCGCACATTTGTAGGAGGGAAAGGAAACCCCAAGATGGGTGAAGACAATGTAAGACAGCACCTAGTCACTCTAAATGAATTCAACCCAGAGCAATGGGAAAGTGTTGAGACAGGGGAGAGAAAATGTATCTCCAAATTAAAGGAGTCAGTAGATTCCGAAATTCTATAATGAGATTGACGTTGTTCTGGGTCAAAATTCCAGAGCTGATCATTAAAGTGACAGTTCTGAACACTTGAAAATAAAGGGGCAATCTTCAGAAGCCTGCAAGGGTTCATTAAAATCAACGAGAACCTGAGTGACCTGATTTCCTTCATAGACATTAAATGGTAAAACGTGGAACTGCAGTACGTGGAACTGCAGTAGATACCTGATAGGAATTTCAGCAAGGAGTCTGAAGACCTCCTTCTTAGTGTTTTGAGGACAAAGGGGATGCTCGCCTTGGTCACCAGTCCAGTGATCACAACCAAAGGGCACTGATTCACAGAATGGTGCCCATCTCAATGGATGATTCTGGAATACTACTACCACCCGTAACAATATTGACTGACATGGATCGAGTGTTCCCCATGTGACAGGCACTTTCCTTGGGAATTCACATGGGGTTGCTCGGTTTATCCTCACAACATCTCTATGAGCACGGCGCTGCTATGATTGCTTTTTGCATGTGAAGGAAGTAAAGAACTGAGAGGTGAAATAACCTGCTTGAGGTCACATGGCTAGTAACACATGACTACTGAGATGCAGCTAGCCCCAACATGCTATTCTGCTGAAGAATTTTTACAGTAGGAGCTGGACAGTGCAGCCTTAGAAATTGGACTCAGATGTCAGAGCTTCTGTACAAGTGGAACAAACAAAAGGGATTCCTTTCCCCTGGCTTATCCTTCCACAGCTCCCTACTTCTCACCCAAACACAGCTCTCAGACCGGATCCTGCCCTGAATGTTATGCTTGTCCTGCCCAATCTCTTTCTCAGCAGCAGGTCTCTGTCCCAAAGGAGTCAACCTCATGACAGTGTTCCTGTCTTGTATTGGTCTATTTCCCACATGGTTTTAACCCCTGGTTCTCCTCAGGTGACCTATGCCCCTGAGTTCTCGCTTTAGGATTCGATCTCACCCTATGCTGTCCCTCACTTGGGTAGACACTTTTCTACTCGAAGTCCATCTCTGCATTTCTGCCCGAAGATTATAGTCAGGTCCAGCAACACAAGACTCCCTGCGTTAGAGGGTTAATGCCTTAAATACCTGAAGAGGCTACCCTTACACGTAATCCTCAGAGCAGAGCAGCACTGCAAACAGACCAAGGTTATTGGCCATGAAGAATCAGTTGCTACCAAGACTGGGGTTAGAAGGACGCCTGCCTGTTCAAATAGGGTCAGGAAGAGGGAGCACCTCAGGGCACAGGCAGTTAAGAAGGAATAATCCGACTGGCTTAAATGTCTTGCTTTTTACATTCTATTCTCATCTAAACAAAGTGATCTATTTGGCAATGTATTATGGCTAAGAGGAAACCAGTGGAATTCTGCATTGAGTTTGGGGAGACGAGTTTGTATCAGAACTACATTCAGCCGTTCCATCATCTGAGGCACACTGGTGGAGCATCTGCCAGGAACAGCATGGTGAACTGGATCATGTTCCAGGTTTGGAGTTGGCAGTCTGAGGTTCAGGTTCCAACTCTTGCATCTCAAGCATTTGCGGGATGGCCTTGGAGAACCACTTAGTCTCTCTGCCCTGTATTCCTTAATTTTAGAAATACACGTGATGATACACACCCTACAGGGATGTTAATGAGATTATGTGTGGCTTCCCCAGAAGCAGACCCTGAAACAAGGATTCAAGTGCAAGTACTTTATTTAGGAGGTGAAGGAAGCCCCAGTATGGGAATGGGAAGTGAGACAAGGTAGGGGAAGCAGCCAACAAGAGTTTTGTTAGCAAGTCAGCTGTCACTATGAGGAAATTGGGGCTGAATCCCGCTGGTGAATTCTGGAAGCCAGTTTAAAACATGAGCCTCAGAGTTACCATATCCAAGGGGTTAGGGAGCTGGGGTATTTATACATCTGCTCCTGCTGGTCTTTGGTTGAAGGCTACTCCCAGAGTGTAAATGAGGCCAATATGCTCTGGAGTGGGAAGGTGTGGTTCACCTGCAGTGACTGTTGCAGACTGTGCAAGCTACTCTATGTGATGGCCTTTTGTGATTCATTCAGCATTCAACACATGTTTAAAGAATACCTATAGCATAAACAGTGCTGTGCTAGACCCTGAGCACAGAAAGTAAGTGGCCTGCCCTTGTGATAATTTCACTGAACTGTGAAAGATAGAAACAAAACAGATATTTACAGTCAATAGTGATGAGTGTAGGATAGGGAATTAATGGGGGGGGGCAGTTATGGAAAATATAGTACTGGAACTAAATCTACAATACAGGTCAAATCCCTCTACCTCAAGCAGGCCAGGTTTAAGCTAAGTCCTTAAGGATATGCAGGAATCAGTCAGAAACAATGAGGGATCTCCACAGGAAGGTAAATTTGATTTGCCATGGAGTTGGCTCTGACTCATGGTGACCTTAAGTATAACAGAAGAAAATGATGCATAGTCCTGCACCATCCCCACGATTGTTGGTATGTTGGAGTCTATTGTTGCAGCTATTGTGTCAATCCATTTGAGGTAAATTAGGCTTTAGAAAGCCTTGACGTGGGAGAGACCACAGTTCATGCCAGGAGTCAGCAAACTATGGCTTTAGGGCCACATTCAGCCTGTTCCTGTTTATGTAAATAAAGTTTTATCGAAACATAGCCACACTCATTCCTCTATGTGTTGCTGATGGAGGCTTGCATCATACAATGGCAGAGGTGAGTACTTACAATAAAAATTGAATGACCCACAAGGCCTGAAATATTTATTACCTCACCCTTTACAGAAAAAAAAAAAAAATGCCAACATTTGGTTTGTACAATGACCTAAAAGTACATTTTAATGCATTTTAAACCACTGAAAAATGTTTATGACTACTTTGGTGCAGATATGTATAAGAATGCACTTACCAAAAGCTCACAGCCTACTGAGAGAAACAAAATGTCAAAAAACAATTATAACGCAGTGGGATTGATGTTGTTATAGAAGCCTAAAGCAAGGGCTTATAGAGTAATTTGTCTCCCTGGGAAGTGGATATGGTTTCAAGGAGGAAGAGGTGGGTCTCGGAGTTTGAATCTGTGTTTTTGGTCTAATGAAGGGAGTTAGAATTAATCTAGACAACGAGTAGAGTGTGTTAAAATTTTGGAGAAATGAAAAAGCAAAGAGCAAGACTGTAGTTACCTCCTTGTGCCTCCAGGCAGCTGGTGGGCCGAGAGTATGGCCTCCTGGGAGATTTCCCACTTAACTCCCACTCACCTCTATCACCAGCTTCTAAAAATTTTTAAGCGTTAGTCAACAATAACAGAGAGTAACTGGATCACTGAGTCTAAAAACCTTCTAGGAAAATGACAAACTCTTTAGATAAAGAATTTAAGGCAGGAAGGTGGCAGGTTTCAAATGAAGCAATAAGAGTTGACGTGTTAGGATACGTGGGTATAAAAACTGTTTCTTATGACTCCCACTGGCCAAATTGAGGACAAATGGAGCATGAGAATAACTAACAACGGTAACAGATTATAATCCCACAGATTGAAACAAGAATCCACTGATAAGAATAAATAAATGGAAATAATAAACGGGGGAAGAAGGGATAGCTTTTCCTTACAACAGAATATCAACTAATAAATGTAGACGGAATCATTTGATTATAAAATCACTATTTGGCGATCACTACAGTAAAAATTGTTTTGGGTAAAAATTACCAATGAAATCTTGAACTAGTGAGTAAAAATATGGTAAGAAACAAAATATTTGCATAGTCTCTAAATATCTCCCCACAAGATACTTTCTCATTATAAAGGGAAAAACGTTTGGAGAGAAGAAGCCTGGCAGACACCACACTAACGAAGAAACCAAAATTAATGACATCAGCGAAGAGGCAAACTAAGTGCTTCCCGATGAGATTTCACAGAGAAGGATACAATAATGCTTCTGTGGTTTTTGCCAAAAATGCACAACTTGGATCTAAACGTGAAGAAACACCAGGCAAACACAAATTGTGGGACAGTTTATAAAACAACCGACCTAGAATCTTAAAAAAACTGGAAAGGTCACTAAAGACATAGAAAGGTCAAGTAACTTTCAAGATTAACAGAAGCTGAAGAGACATGAAGTATAAACACCAAGTAAAGTCATAGATTAGATTAGATCCTGAACCAGAGTATTTTTTCTTCTGCTATAAAGGACATCAATGTGAAAATTGGTGAAAATTTGAATACGGTTTGTTAGCAGTGTTACTTTTCGGATTTGATCTTTTTCTTGTGGTAGTATAAGAAAAGAATTCTTGTTTTTAGCCATTGAAACAACAGTGAAGGCTAGGAATTAACAGGTATCATGTCTGCTGTTTACTCTGAAATGCTGGAGGGGAACGGAGGAATATTAAGTATATGTGATAAAATGTTCGCTTTTGGAAAAACTGGGTGAAAGGTATTAAGGAATTATCTGCAGACCTTTTGTAACTTTTCTGTAGGTGTGATTCATTTCAAAACACAAAGTGAGAAATAAAAACTTTGTGTGTTATGGAAAACAGACTTAAAAACATGGGCTCTGGAGTCAGACCAGCCTGGATTGGACATTTGAGCCTTTATTGATTAGCTGTGTGATACTGACCAAGTTATTTAGCCTCTCTGAACCTCATTTTCTCATTAATAAGATAGAAATGATAGTGTCTATTTCTCAGGGTGATGTAAAGACAATGTACTGTCTGTAAAGCACTTAACACAGTACCGGACACATCTGAGCCTGCCCCCAAAGAGTGCTCAGAGATTGGCCATGGGGCTTAGTCAACTCACTGGACTTTTCTTTCTTCCTGCAAGAAAGACACTTGGCTCCATTGGCTAGCTACATTTCTAGGTTCCAACTTCCTCTTTAAACTAATATACCATGGAAAAATTAATGAATAATCACACAATCAAATTAAAAGTTCTAACAGGGACCCCACTCCCTGCTAGAGAATTGTGTCTTTCCTAACTTGGCTCTTTGTTTTCCCCCTCCTCAGAAGAGCATTCTGTTTGCCAACCCAATTCCCAGGACTTTGAAAGATACTGTGGAACAGGAAGAAAGAGAAAAGCAAAAATACAAGGGGTATCTTGGGCTGGGAAAATGAGAGGGTGAGAGGTTTGCGCTGGGAGCAGAAGTGGGCAGGGAGAAATTGCAGAGGAAAGGACGTGAGGAAGAGTGGCTTTGGGGTAGAGAGTAGATCAGTTTTAATATTCTTGAAGGGAAGGGAGTTACTTTTTATGTGTGGTTAATTGCTGGACTATGCTTTCTTTGACAGTCGACGGTGACTACTGGAGGTACATCATCTGCTACTTCCACTTTCATTACTTGCTTCTCAGCCAGGTGATATTCTTGGAAGATAATCAAGAAAGACTTCCCTTCCTTGCCAGCCATCCCTCTCCATTCTTCCGTCACTGCACTGAGAGTTGGTACCACTACCATGTCACAAGCAGGAGGGAGGTGAAGAGAAATCTCATATTCACCATTTTGGCAGTAATGGATTAGTTAAAAGTTGGGGGGAGAAGATATTTTAACTGTTGAATAAACTGAAGGTGGTTATGTTTAACTTTTAAAAATGTATTGATTTTAAATTACCCTGGCCACCCCTGACCTCCATTAAAACGCGGGAGCTTTAAATGAATTTTCTTACTCCCTGTGAAGAAGTGCTTTGAGTCGATACGAGCCTCCTGTTTCAAACGTGGAGAGCAATGTTGATAGAAGTCACTCACTTAAATTCACAAGGTGGTTGGAGAGAAGCCACGGCCTTCATTAGTACAGAAAGCTCATTTGACACTTATCCAATGTGGGCAATTATCTTCTTGCTCTCTCTCTCTCCACGCCTCCCTGAAGGTTTAATGGGATAAGCCACTATTTGCTTTTTAAGATGGCTACCTGCTGCCACATAGTCCCCAGTCCTTATCACCAAAGTACATTGGTATGAGATTGGCGCCTACTTGGTACTTCCTTTTTAGTCTAGAAAGCCCTTAGGGATATTTCAAGATAAAGCCATTTCATAAATGTAGCTGTATTACAGAGTAAAATGCTTTAATAGGGGACTTTGAGAAAATTACATTAGCCTATGCCTCTTTTTCAAGGGGGGATGCCATTCAGGTTGTTTTATAAGTGCAGAGCAAGCTCACTACGGGTTTTTTTAGATCTTCACAATCTCCATTCCTTTTCCTCTTTGGTATGCATTTTCTTTCCAGTGTTTGAGAATTATGAGGTATAAATTGAGCACACATAGTGACTCAGGAGGTGTCAAAGCCCTCCAGCGCCACCAGGCACTGGTTGGTCCCCATGTGAACAGTGGAGCTCAGGGACTAACAAAGCCACCGTGGATTTCTACGTCCCACATCCAGCTGTGCGGACAGGTGGACGCCTCTGCTCTGCGATTTGGCTTTCCAGTGAGTTTGTGATCGCTCCCAGAAGACCTCAGCCACAAGTGCTTCAGAAACAAGGCAGGGAGACTCTGCTCTCGGCGGGCTTCTTACCTCCAGGGGAAACGGGTGAAATGGGTATTTCAGGTATCACAACAATGCATGCAGAGCAGAGCATCCAGCAAACTTCAGGGACCGCTGGCTGTGTGTCGGGGATTGCACCAGGTACCAGGCACTCAGCGGACAAATGCAAATCAGATGTGGGCTCTGTCCCCATGGAGCTTACATTCTAGAGGGAGAGTGGGTTTAATAAACCATTACATAATTTATTATTTAATTATACTTGCAATCAGAGATACGAAGGCAAAGTAGACTATGGAAGAACCTAAGAGGGGCCCAACTCCCTGACTCTGTGGGATTAGAGTTGAGTCTGTGAGAAAGTGATGGGGTGAAAGCAAAAGGAGGGCAGGGTTATTTAGGAGGGGGTGGGGCAGGATGGACAGAGAGGACGAAGGTCTGAAGGAGGAGAACTGTGAGCACCCAAGGAGCTGGGTGCTGAGATCTGGGGGCGGGGGGAAACTAACCAGAGACCATGCTCAGGGCACCGTGTGGAGGCTGTGTCCTTGTGGCAAAGGGAAGCGCTTGACAGATTTTAAGGAGCAGGGTCCTAGGTGGAGCGGGGGTTGAACGACAAGCTCTCGGCATCGCATGTCTTAAAATTTTTAGTGTGGTAAAGTATATGTAACAAAACATTTGCCATTTCAACCATTTTTACGTCTACAATTTGGTGACATCAACTACACTCACCATGTTGTACAACCATCACCACTGTCACTTCCAAATTTTGTCATCACTCTTAATAGAAACTCAGTGCCTCTTAAGCACTGACTCCGCCAGCCTCCCCTCCCCCAGCCCATGGTAACCACTCAGAAACTTCGGTCTCTATGCATTTGCCTTTTCTAGATATTTCATATAATTGGGATCACATGGGATCAGACAATATTTGCCCTTTCGTGTCTCTCTTATTTCATTTAATCATGTTTTCGAGGTTCATCCATGTCATAGCATGTTATCCGAACACTGTTTCTTTTGGATGAATGTCAGTACTGCATTTTGAAAATGCCACTCTGGCTGCTATGGGGGAATGGAATGGAGTGGGTATGTATAGAGTGGATGGGAGATTATTTTAGTAAGTTAAACAACAGGTGAGAGTTGCATGGATTAAGCTGATGACAGGTGTAGAGAACAAGTTGACTGATTTCAGATCGTTCTAGGGGGCTTGCTGGAAACAGTGCTGTGCTCTAGGGATAAAGACAACTGTGCTCTCAAGTCCAATGGGGAGAAAGACAAGAGACAGCTCCATTTCATGTCAGCCTTGCTATGGTGGAGGCATGTATAGCAGCCCCATGTGCTGGAAGGCCCAGATGCTTAGCTTTCCCCAAAGGCAATCTGTCCAGAGGTTTAAACACTTGAGCTAATACTTGGAATTCTGAGAGGCAGTTGCACTTCACTGAAAGCATTTTTTGCCTATTTTGTACCTTCTCTCCAAAGTTATTTCTTTAACATGACTCTCTCACCATATATGTTACCATACAGGAATAAAGATCAAATAAGTTTTATGTTTTAACTGAAAAATAATTTAGCAATTTCCTGAATTATTATTTTGCTTATATATCATTTCCTAGACTCAGTTTTTTAAAGGGATTTGTCCTAGGTTCCAAGTCATTTGTGACTATTAGTAAATAAAACCATTAAAACTTCAAATTTGTTCATATTTCACAAGTCTTGAATTACATAGCAATCCAAGGTCAGCACTGTTAAAATATTAACATCTTGAGATATTTTTTTCAGGCTTTAATGAAACAACTGGTTTTCAGAAATGAAGTGGAGACAGAAGGGCAATCCCCAGATGTGCTATTTGGTCTTCTGTGCTTCACTGCACTGGCCAGGTGTTCAGAGATTGTGCATAGGCATTTGCTAGTTTCCAGTACCAAACCTTCCAGACCACCACTCCTATCCTCCTTCTCCCTTAGAAAGCTCAGCCCTTTTTCATGTAGCCCATCTCTCCTAACTTCCTTTGCTCAGTTCTGCAAACTAACATAGGCATCTCTGACTTCTGTGACACAGTTCCACTAACTCAGTGGCTTAAAACAGCAGAAGTTTATCCTCACACAGTTCTGGAGGCCAGAAGTCTGAAATCAAGGCGTCTTTCTCCTGGAATACCACACCCCACTACCCAGCCACAGATGGCTTTATCCTCCATTTCAAATAGGTCTCAAAATCAATGTGACTTCCTGGACTAGCCTTCCTAGCTCTTCACTCTGCTTTATTTTTCTTCATAATCTGAAGTCAGATAATAATTTCATGAGTTTACTTGTTGTTTTCCTGCCTCTCCCACTAAAGCATCGACTCCATAAAGCAGGGAGAGTTCTTGTGCATCTTGGTCACCAGCACCTAGAACAGTACCTGGTTCCTGGTAGGCATTCACTAGATATTTGGAGAACTGAGGAAGAAACTGAGATTCAGAGAGGCTGTGTGACTTAGGCAAGAAAGCGCAGCTAATGTAAGATAGACCCTTTTATGTAGTAACTGGATAATGGGTCTTCCCTGCCCTAAAATGTCACTGAGAAAATACAAATCATATGTAAAAACAGGTATTTAAATGAAAGCAGAGAATACCTGAAAAATGTTTATCTGTGTTTCACTCATTAGGCAAAGGCATTTGACTGCGTGGATCATAACAAACTATGGACTACATTGTGAAAAACGGGAATTCAAGAACACTTAATCATGTTCATGCAGAACCTATACACAGACCAAGAGGCAGTTGTTAGAACAGCACAAGCGGATATTGCATAGTTTAAAAACAAGAAAAGTGTGCGTCAGGGTTGTATCCTTTCACTATACTTATTCAATCTGTCTGCTGAGCGAATAATCCTATAAACCAAACCATACGAAGAACACGGCATCAGGATTGGAGGAAAACTTGTTAACAACTTGTGATATGCAGCTAACACGACCTTTCTTGCTGAAAGCAAAGAGGTTTGAAGGACTTACGGATGAAGATCAAAGTCTTCAGTATAAATTACACTTCAAAATAAAAAAATAAAACTCCTCACTACTGGACTAATAAGTAATATCATGACAAAAGCAAAAAAAGAAAAACCTGTTGCTGTCCAGTCAATTCTGACTCATAGCGACCCTATAGGACACAGTAGAGCTGCCCCATAGGATTTCCAAGGAGAGGCTGGTGGATTCAAATTGCTGGCCTTTCGGTTAGCAGCCTGAGCTCTTAACCACTGTGCCAGCAGTGCGCCAACATCATAATAAATGGATAAAGTAGTGAATGTTATCAAGGATTTCATTTTACTTGAATCCACAATCAATGCCCATGGAAGAAGCAGTCAAGAAATCAAATGACGTACTGCATTGCATTAAATCCGCTGCAAGACCTCTTTAAAGTGTTAAAAAGCAAAGATGTCACTTTGAGGACTAAGGCGCACCTGACCCAAGCCGTGGTATTTTCAGTCGCCTCATATGCATGCAAAAGCTGGACTATGAATAAGGAAGACTGAAGAAGAATTGATGCCTTTGAATTATGTTGTTGGCAAAGAATATTGAATATACCATGGACTGTCAGAAGAATAAACAAATCTGTCTTGAAAGAAGTACAGCCAGAATGCTCCTTAGAAGCAAGGATGGTGAGACTTTGTCTCACATACTTTGGACAGGTTATCAGGAGGGACCAGTCCCTGGAGAAGGACATCATGCTTGGTAAAGTAGAGGGTCAGTGAAAGAGAGGAAGACCTTCAACGAGATGGATTGACACAGTGGCTGCAACTATGGGCTTAAGCATAGCAACGATTGTGAAGATGGCGCAGGACCAGGCAGTGTTTCCTTCTGTTGTACATAGGGTAGCTATGAGTCGGAAGGGACCCAACAACAACATTTAAATGAAGCCCTAAATCTACATGAATGACGTCCGTGGGTGGCACAAATGCTTAAGTGCTAGGCTATTAACCAAAGGTTGGAGGTTCAAACCCACCCAGAGGCTCCTTGGAAGTACGGCCTGGTGATCTGCTTCCGAAAGGTCACAGCCTTGAAAATCCTATGGAGAAGTTCTACTCTGCACACACGGGGTCACCATGAGTTGAAACTGACTTGACAGCAACTAACAACAATAAATCTACATGGAATTATGAACTATTTCTAGACAGATTGGTACTGAAATTGCAAAACAAGCAACTTTTTTTTAACCTCCCCATTGGAAAGGACATAGATATATTCTAACTTTCCTATACAGAGAGAACAACAAAGATATGTGTGTATTCACACATTATCAGGTCAAATATATGTGAATAATGGCTTAATTATGTTGCCTTTTATTCACTAAAAATTCATAAATCAAGAAAAAGCTTCAGTACTATCATAGACACACGAGTCTACTTGGTTCTCTGTGTGGTGCAAGGAGTAACTGAGTCCATAGAGGGAGGTATAGTAGGCAGAATAATGTTCCCCGCCCCCAAGATGTCAACATTCTAATTCTCAAAACCTGTGTATACATAACCTTACCTGGCAAAGGGGACTTTGCAGATGGAATTAAGGCTACTAATCAGCTGACCTTAAAATAAGGAGCTAATCTAGGTGGGTGCAATGTAATCACAAGGGTCCTTAAAAGTGGAAGAGACAGAAGACAGAGTCAGAGGGAAATGTTACTACAGACAAGCCATCAGAGAGATGCAATTTTTTCTGGCTTTGAAGGTGGAGGAAGGGGGCCAAGAGCCAAGGAATGCAGGCCACCAGTAGAAGCTGGAAAAGGCAAGAAAATGGATTCTCCTCAGGTGCCCTGCTGACACCTTGATTTCAGCCCAGTGATGCCATGTTGGATTCTGGTTAATGGAACTATAAGATAATAAACTGGTGTTGTTTTAAGCCATTAATATTGTTGGCCATTTGTTATAGCAGCCACAGGAAACTAATACAGGAGGCAAAATATCACCCCCTAAAAAATGCCATGCAACTTTGAAATGAATTTACTTTAATTATATTTCATCATCAATGCTTTCTTGTTTTTCTCTTCTTTTTAAGCAGAACATCAGTCTGAAATACACAAAAAGATGCAGGAATTGTGAGGTACAGCCTTTCCAAAGAACAGGGGTGGGAGGGGATTGCTTACTTTTGTGTATGCTGTTGTTGTGAAAGATAACTATTTTTATCTGAAAGGGAGATGTTGGGTATTGGTTACAGCTGTCAGGCCAACAACACTGCTGGGAGAGCCGCTTTCCTCACCCAAATTCCAGATAATGTAGATTTCAGCTACACCATGGAAGCCTAAGCACACTGCAGTTTGATCTTCAATCTTCTCTCTTCACACCAGGCAATTCCTGGGGTACATTTCATTCATCACAAGCTCTTCATTAACTGCCAGGATGGAAGGTCACTGACAGTCCTTCAAGGTGAATACTCCTAAAATTGTTTTTGCTGGCCCAGGTAAATGCAGCTGAAGGCCTTTAGGCCAGGCATAGACTTCCCTTTTGGCCCAAGTTAACAGGCCTCTGCCTGGTCCTGAAGACAAGTGATACTGATGTGTGGCTGGTGACTTCAGAATCAAATGACTCCTAAATGGATGTCTCAGGCTTAGACCTCTCTACAAGCTCCAGACCCAACCATCCAGTGCCTGTTTGACCTCCTTGTGACTGTATCACTTGACCGCTTAAAATCCCCCATGTCTAATTCTGAACACGGAGTCCCTGGGTGGTACAAACGGTTAACACACTGGGCTGCTAACCGAAAGTTTGATGGTTTGAGTCCACCCAGAGGCACCTCAGAAGAAAGCCCTGGTGATCTACTTCTGAAAAATCAGCCATTGAAAACTCTGTGAAGCACTGTTCTACTCTGACACACTTGGGGTTGCCATAAGCCAAAAAACGACTCAATGGCAGCTGGTTTAATGTTGAACTCATTGTCTTCCTCTCAAATCTGCTCTCTCCCCTATATTTCCTATCTTGGTAAAAAATTCTGTCAAATAAGTAATTTTTCAATCCAAAATCCTAGTCATGCTAGATTTCTGTCTCTGCCATACTTCCAACACTGAATCATCACCAGATACTTTCAATTTTGCCATCTAAACTTCTCTTCTTTACACCCTCTCCTTTCTATTCCAACTGGCATTGCTGAATTTATGTTTAAAGGTAGGATAGTTCAGAATAATCTTAACATTTATTGAGCATGAACAATATGCCAGATACTGTTTTAAGCACTTTTATGTGAATTATCTCAGTTATTCCACCCAGCAACATTATGAAGTAGGTATTAATATTATTTTTATTTTTAGAATCAGAAACTGATGCTAAGAGAGGTCAAGCATATTTTCCAAGGCCAAACAGCAAGTAAAAGGTAGAAGTGGGATTCCAATTTAGGCATGTCTCACTCCAGGGATTGAGGACTTAGTTTCTAATCTGTGAATCTACTGAGAGTGGGTTAGAATAGTGGCCTCTCCACCTACCTTTGCCATCCCTTGGATGGTGTGGGTGCCTCCAGCCAGGTAGATTAAGGAAAAAGTGAAAAGAATCTGCTACAGGGCCACTTCTGCCTTACCTCGTGAGGAAATGACCATAGACAAAGGTATGAGTAGCCATTCCCTGACCGCCATGTCTCCAGTAGTAGCAATAGCAGATAACACTAGCAGCAAAAGGATAAAAAATGGTCATTGTAGCCACCATTTATTAACTGCTCATCACTGGCAGGCATTTTCCTAAGCACATTATATGCACTATCCCATCTGATCCATGTAACAGCCTTGTGAGCAAATGAGGTTCAGAAATTTCTAAATATCATAACATCAATAAATGATACATCTAGACCTTTCTGAATCCAAAGCCGATGTTCTCAACTGCTATTATCTACTGTCCTGCAGGTTTGTTCAGCACAAGATATGGATTCAGAAGATAGCAAGTAGCATATACAAGTTATGTCTACTTGGGCAAGTACTTTACCTCTCTGAACTCAGTTTTATCACTGGTAAAATTAGGGTGCTACTGCCAGCCTCCTGGTTATCCGTCTTGAAGCTCCATTATTTGACACCACTGGCTTGTAAATCTGTTAAGCTGACAACAAATGGTGTGACTCCCATGCCCTCAAGTCTGCCAAGACTGCACATGACTGGGAGAAAATTTTACTTATCTCTTCAAATTAGTTTTACAAAAAAGAATGTAACAGAATCTTCTATTTGTCCCCCTGAAGAAAAACAGCATTTCCCTATCTTCCTTGAACTAAATATAGTCATGTGACCAACTGTTGACTAATAAGATATGAACAGAAGTGGTAGATACAATTTCCCAGCTGTACACGTAAAGAGAGGGAATATATGTCCTCCCCTTCCCACTGACTGGATATCAGGGTGAGCCATCTTGGGCCATAATGACACAATCAGTATTCCACAGATGGCAGAGCAATGACAAAGAGGTCAGGTCACCACCACAGTGGAGCCACCACATCGGCCAGGACTGCTTATGTCTAGGCATAACAGACACTTCTATCTTAATTTAAGCCACTGCTGCTTTGGATCTTTGCTACAGTATCTGAATCCACACCCCTTACCTAACATAAGGATGGAAGGGAAATCCACTTAGCCACATGTTATTGAGAATGTACTTCTTATGGCTCAGTTCATGCAAAGTGTTCCACGTAAGAGAACCCGGCACAGTCAGTGTCCATTAAGAGGTAAGAAGTTTGGGTTGGCTTAGTTCAACTTAGAGTACAGGCAAGGGGGGTGGTGAAAATGAAGACAGAGGGATCATCAGGGGCCAGGCCATGAAAGAGGTGCTTAGCTGTGTTAATGAATTTGGACTATACCCTGGTGCAATGGCCATCCACAGAGGAGTTCTGAGAGTGGCATGGTACTTCAGAGCCTTAGAATGATCCTTTTCATGCTAAGCAGTGCAGAGATTGGAGAACCAAGACTATAGGTAGGGAGTAGAGTTAGTGGTAAAAGATGATGGGGACTAAGAGATAAGGTAGCAATAGGGATGGAGAGAAGCAAATCAGTCTGAGAGACAGTAGGAGGCCGATGGCTAAGACCTGGTGGCAGACTAGTAGATGGGTGAGGGGGGATAGAGCAAGGAGCAAGAACCATGCCCAAGTTTGTGGTGCGGGCACCAGCATAGTAAATGGCACCCTTGATCTGCTAATATAGGAAACATACACAGGAGAAAAAATAGTTTGGGGGGCTGGGTTAAGGGTGGAGTTGATGGGTAGTTTGTGGATTTAATTTTGTACTGGTAGAATTTGACATGCTGATGGCACCTCCAAGAGGAGGTGTCCAGTAGGTAGAGTGAGAACATAATAAATCAATGATGGAATGACTATGATTGCATTAACTCCTGCTTGTTTCACAGCCGAGCCTTCAGTCAGCATTCCTACAACCACAGGAACAAGCACACTTTCTTGTTTTCCCAAATTAAATTGTGCTCAGAGTAAGGTCAGAAAAAGATGGACCCCCCCTCAACCATCACTGTCCTGTAGCATGAACCAATTTTATTTTGATTTTGCTAGGTGGAAGCCACTCTGTAAAGCATTCTCTTTACTTAAATTACAAGCCCCTTGTGGGGAAGAGGTTTTCCATTGCTTTTTTGTGTGGCTGATAATTAGCCAGGCAACAGCATTAATTGACAATCTAGCATTTCTGAGCACAGCTTGCCTTAGATT
This sequence comes from Dugong dugon, assembly GCA_030035585.1. NCBI lineage: Eukaryota > Metazoa > Chordata > Mammalia > Sirenia > Dugongidae > Dugong > Dugong dugon. The sequence goes on from CM057478.1 coordinate 36,502,934, forward strand.
CAGGGTGAATTATCGGGATGCAGTAGCTGCTCGCTACGAGGTGGATCTCAACAGTGTCTAAACAGTGCGACTTCTGGTGCAGTTACTCTCAAACTTTACTTTTGTGTCCGTGCTGGTCCCCCACTGTATTCTCAGCACCTAGCACAGTGCCTGGCTTACAGCAGGTGCTGAGTAAAAACAAAAATGATCGTGTGTTTAATGAACTGCCACTGTACATGCTATAAATTCTAGCTATTTAGAAACTGCAGGCCAAGTATACTCTGGATGACAATATGCACTGCTACACCCAGTAGGGTTAACCAGACACCCCATAATCATAAACTAAATGAATAATGATAAATCAATTATAAGTGAAAAGCAAGAAGAGCAAGCATGGAGATCCAGGACCAACTTAAGTCAACTCAGATAATGCACTGGTAACATACTTCTTGAATACTTTAGGAATTCTAGAAGTCTTTGCTAGAAACTGCATGATGGTTACTTTTCTCCTTTGCCAAGCTATGCGAGGCAGGCAGCCTGCTTAGCTGAACAGCAGATTAAAGCTGTCAATAAACTCCAGGGCTGCTTTGGAAAACAGTCTTGCAGTTTCTCAAGTGATTAAACATAGAGTTACCATATGACCCAGCAATTCCACTCCTAGGTATATATCCAAGAGAAAGGAAAACATGTTCACAAAAAAAACTTGTACATGAATGTTCATGGCAGTGTTATTCATAATAACCAAAAAGCAGAAACAATCCAAATGTCCCAAAACTGACAAATTAGTAAATAAAATGTGGTATAGTCATACAAAGGAATATCATTCAGCCATAAAAAAGAATGAAGTACTAATACAAGCTACAATGTTGACGAACCTTTAAAACATTATGCTAAGTGGAAAAAAAAAAACCTAGATACAAATGACCACATATTATATAATTTTACTTATATGAGAAGTCCAGAGAAGGCAAATCGATAGAGAAACTGGTTGCCAGGGGTTAGAGGTGGGGTGCGGGAAATGAGAGTATCTGTTAACGGGCACAGGGTTTCTTCTGGGGTGATGAAAAAATGTTCTAAAATTGATTGTGGTGATCATTTGTACAACTGTAAATATACTAAAAACTGTATTTACAACTGGAATTGTATACTTTAAATGGGTGAATTATATGGTATGTGAATTGTATCTCAAAAAGCTGTTATAAAAAAATAATCACTAGGAATGAGAACTCACGTGGTAAGTTATTAGTGTATTAGCAGCATTTAGTCACAGACAGTAATACAACTCCATGGAAGAGCTCATCTCAAGTGCTCTGTGACTCTGCGCAGTCACTTCCTTCCCCATCTGTAGACAGCGGCACCGCAGATGCTGTTGGTGCCTGCTCATATCCTCTTGCATCCCCACAGTCTTCTTTCTCCAAGTCCCTGTGTCTCTCCACCCACATGCTTTTTGCAGCCATAGAAGTATGCTTGGTGCTCATGCAGAATGAACCAGAAGCGCTGAGATTCAACCAACTCCAAGCTGGAGATGGTGGCTCAGTACCCCAGCTTTCGGGCTCATCACGTGGCACGACTCTGAGGTGTGTCTTCCAGACATGCCCAGGGGGACTGAGCCCCAGCTTCCCCCATGGCCACCTGCTCATTAATGCATCCTATACTGGCTTCCTTCCCTTCCCCAGCTCACTTCTCTATTCCGCACCAATGCTTCCTGGAGTCACTTTCCAAGCAAACTATTTGCACTCAAACTCTTGTCTTTGTGTCATTTCTGAGGGAACACAATTGTCTTAGCTTTCTAGGGCTGCCATAACAAAATACCACAAAGTGGTGGCTTTAAACGGAAATTTACTGTCTCTCAGCTCTGGAGGTTGGAAGTCTGAATTCAGGGTGTTGCCAGGGCTATGGTCTCTCTCTGTCAGCTCTAGGGGAAGATCCTAGCCTCAGATGGCTCTTGATGTTCCTTGGCTGCTTATAGATGCATCTGCCGCCACTCTCATGTGACATCTGGCTTCCCCTTGTGTGTCTCTGTCTCCATGTAGGTTCTCCCCTTTCATGAGACACTGCTCAGGAGGGATTAGGACTTGGACTCACCCACATCATACTCCGGTATGATTTAACTGATAATATATTCAAATATAGGAGCCCCGGTGGCACAGCAGTTAAGTACTCAGCTGCTAACCAAAAGCAAGGTTAGTGGTTAGAACCCACCAAGCTGTTCCATGGGAGAAAGACCTGGAGATCTGCTTCCACAAAGATTACAGCCTAGAAAACCCTATGTGGTAGTTCTACTCTGCATATGGGGTCGCTATGAATTAGAATTGACTAGATGACACCCAACAACAACAATAATATTCAAATAAAGACCTTACTTCCCCAAACAAGGTCACCTTCACAGGTGCTTCAACATATCTTTTTCTGGGACACAGTTCAATACATAACACAAACCTAAGATAAGGGATAGTTAGTGTTCTTACGGCTGATGGGAGGATGAGATATTATACATAAAACATTTCAACAGTGTGCCTGGCCACTGAATAACTGTTAGCTACTATAACTATTATTATTACGGTTGTTGTTATTATTAAAAACAAATAGTTGACTTGATTTTTTTTTTTTTTTTAATCAGATCTTGGCCCATCTGGGAACCCGTCTTGGCTTTCCTATATATACAAGCAATCCCAAAGTATTATTGTGCTTATTATTTCACTGTTGAGCCTCCAGTTAGTTATCTTCCCCAACTGACTCTAAGTTTTCAAAGACTTTATCTAGCAAACTTCACAGATTAAGTAATAATTCATTTGCTCTCCCATGTTTTATTAATCAAAGCCACATGTAACTGCCAATCAGGGCTTCTGATCAGCATGAAATTACTAGGGTCGCCACACAGAGCTATTATCATTTCAGTCAGAAGCAGAGAATCCTGATGTTTTTGTTAGTATGTGGAGCTTTATCACATGTAAAAGTATGAGTCTATTAGATTTTCTGAAATATTTACACAGCGTGCAGACCTCCATTGTGCTCTCCACGGTCTCTGAAGACCCAGGAACCCCATGTTGGCAATTGCTGATCTAACAAACCAAAACTCATCAAGAAATACGCTTGTTTTTGTTGTAAAACTGCAGCAATAAAAACTTTATTGCCATATTTGGCAATAACCTTTCCATATATGATGAGAAAATAAAGGATAAATGGATTTTTGGTACTGTATTTGTTATCTTGGCCTTTCCGTAATGAAATATCCTCAAATCTAAGGGTGGCTAGATTACTCTAGGATTCCAAGCAATCTGAGTTTTCCACTACAATATTTAGAGATCATAGTCTATGAGCAAAAAGAAGAGAAGAGAGAGAGGGAGAAATAACAAAGTAGTTTAGAAAAGGAGAGAAAAAGGAATAGCTAGTTCGCCATTGCTTACAGTGAATGCCATTCACTGGTGGTGTGGTCACAGGCAATGTGCTTGGCTCTCTGAATTCACTCCCACCCTTCTCCACCCTGCTGAGTCCATGGGCAGCTCACCTGGCTCCCTTGCCATCTGGCTGGGCTCAGCAAAACAAAGTACACCGCACCAAGAGAACAGCAATGGGAGAAGGATAAGATGGGGTGTCATTTCCCTTGGTTCCTTCCCTAGGGGTCAGGAGGGCAAGCTGCATCCCTCACCTGTAGCCCACAGGTCTAGCATGGCATCCCCTTCCACACAGCTCTCTCTGATGCTGGTTCTGGTAACCCCTCTCACCCTTCACCCTGTAAGTTTTACAATGGTAGTGGTTCCCCCCCATTTCTAGGTCTGAGATGCTGATCAAACCCATGTGGTTTCCCTACATACTGTCCGTATCTTTGCCAACTGTGGCTTTATTACACTCTCTTCACATTTACTACTTTAACTGTGCCATTTATTTTCTGCCAGAACTCTGGCCGACATGCCCAGACAATGTGACCAGAAGAAAGAGGTTAAGAAAGCCAAGTTGCTATCGAGCATAAAGTGTGAAGGTTGGTAAGAGAATTAAATAACACGATCCAGCAAAAATATTTAGCATACTGCCTAGCACATAAGAAATACTTAATAGACATTGTTGTCGTTTGCTGTCACGTTGATTTCATCTTATAGCGAGACCCCATGTGACAGAGTAGAACTGCCCCCATAGGGTTTGCCAGGCTGTAATCTTTATGGGAGAATATCGCCAGGTCTTTCTCCCTTGGAGCCACTGGGTGGGTTCAAACCACCAACCTTAAGGTCAGCAGCTGAGCACGTAACCGTTGCACCACCAGGGCTCCTTTTTAATACACATTAGCTGCTGTTCTTATATCCAAGGGCTTCTAGGTAAACCCTATTTGTTCCCTGCTTTGTGGATAACAAGATGCACCTTCTTCCATGTTCTTGGAATCTGAACTCATGCTAGAGCCATCACTGCAGGTCAGAGCATAACCTACTTGCATGAACTCTAGCCAGTACTCTTTGAGAGCTTACTGTTTGCAGGGGACTGTGCTAGTTACTTTCCAAGTGCTGTCTCATTTACCACAACAGCGCTAGGAGGGAAGTCATTTAAAATCACCCTGCTACAGGTGAGAAAACTAAGGCTTGCAGTATTTACAAAGCTGCCCAATTTCATGTGACCCATAATTGGTGGAGCACTTGAACCCAGGACCATGTAATTAATCCACAGTTGGCATCCAGGTTTCCCTGTTTACAGAGACCACTTCTTCAAAGCAAATTCTGAGCTATTTGATGGGCATGGAATCAGGTTGTCTGAGTGTGGAAAATGTCTATGCATTTATCATTGTCAAAAGTCCTTCCCAGAAAATACGCTGTAATCGTACATTTAATTCAGCTCCAGCACAATGCAATGTTCCAGTGATATGTACGGCAAAGTGACATGTGTTAAGATAGTGACCTTGTTGAGAGGGAGTCTCATAAAACTTGTACTAAGGAAAAAATGACAAACAAACAGATGTGGTGGTTTACCGGCCTCATCTCTTTGTGGCACCTCTTTGGCTACTGGGAAGCAAACAGAACACTTAGGAAGAAATGCTGCATCTCCCAGGCCCCATGGGCATAGGACTGCTATACTACGAGAGGATTTATGTCCTCTGTATCTTTGAACATTCACCAAACTTCCCATTGAGAAGATAGTCAAGGGCGCCTGAGCGAGCATGTGTCAGTGATGAATGGATCCTTCTCTTCAGGGCTCTTGGCCTCCCTCCAGGTTGAGCCCCACCTACGACTATCGACAAGTACCTGGGATCTTTGCAGATGCTGCAGATGGGGAAGCTGTTCATTGGGCATCCCACCACAGTAGAACTGGCTGCTACAGCCTTAGCTCCTGCAGTGGGTTAGTCTAAGAATTCAAATGTGGCCCCTTTTGGTGCTGCCTGTTAAGACACCCATCATCCCTATGCAAGCTGTGTCCTGGGTTTGGAGGAAATAAAAGAACAATTCCTATTATAGCCTTACCAGTGCATACAGCTGAATATCAGTGTTCACTATTGGGTCCCCACCCCAGGACAAGGGGGGGCACATCATATGAAGACAACAAATATTTGCTGAATCAATGAAAAGCCACCTCTTCTTTGGGAGCACAGACAACATTTCTTCTCAAGAGATTGGGAAAGGGTGAGGGAGGGAAGGATACACCCTCTTGCCCAGCTCTCAGTCTTGCAATGATCCCTTTTCTTTGGAATAAAATCTCTACATACACATATACCAACACATGGCCATTCTGTCCTGTATCCTCTCCATCTGGCCACAAGTGATTTATCCAGGAGAAGGCACCGAACTACACCAGGTCAATCAAATTCCTCTATGGGAACCGAAATTCTGAACACAGAAACATAGAGATGGGCAGTACCCAAGCTGAAGTGTGTCAGTGGAAGATTCTAGAAGGCTGACAATTCTTGTTCCTGAGCACCCCGCATGTGTCTTGGTTTCTTTCCCTTTCTAAGTCAGATTCCACTCCCCTCCTTAGGTTCCATGCACATTCCAGATCCCGCCAACCACACACATCTTTTTTTTTTCTGCTTAATATTAGAGTGGATTCCTTTTGCTTGCTACCAAGAGAAATTTAAATGATACTCCAAGTAAACCACAGTGAACATAAATTTTGGTTTCAAATGAACTATCCAATTGTTCATATAAAGATGATGGCTCCTATCAAATAACGAAGCTTGATTTTGAGTTTGGAAAGCAAAGCAACTCATAATTAACACAAAGATGCTGTTTCACAGTGAGCCAGAAGACACACTGAGATCAAAGTGGAGGTGACTGCAGGCTGGTCCTTCTCAGAGGCATGTGAAAGATGGGAAAAACAATTTGCTATAAAGAAAGCTTTCTTTATCTGGCTGTTGCTGGAGCAAATGGCAGAAAACAAGGACATACTTAAGGGCAAATAACTTGGTTTCATCTCAGCCCTGTCACAGAAAAGACAATTGATTATAAAACGAAACGCATGCATTGAAACACCCACATTAGAAGTTGGCAGTAGACTCTCCTCTCTCAAAATCTCACCTTTGGTCATGGGGGAGGTTTTCTTGGAGTGATTTGTAGAGGTTTATAACCTTTCTTATAATGTAGAGTTTAAACACGTTCACAATAACAGAATCTCTTATAATAATATTGAGAGTGCTATTACTTAAATGTTTTAAAATTTTGGCTGGGAAATATATCATAAAAGTAACAACTTCTGTAGGTCTGTCTTTCTAGTCCTTATTAAGATATTTTCGGTAAAACTATGTTAAAATAACCAATAATCTACAATCATGGTTGACCATGAGTTTAATTCAAGTCAGGAGGATTAATTACTTGGTGCCTTTTGGTAAAATTTTCAGTAAAGGCTCTGCTTTGGAGTGAAGTCAAAGAAGGTAACTGAGAAAAGTAAAGTAATTTTTTGAGATTGAAGGACACGGCATTTTAAGCCACATCTTTGAAGGTAAGTAATAGCATTGTTCCATGCTGTGTCCTTAAACTCAATTCTTACAAGAAAAATAAAAGATTGCCATCATAGCTTTGCCCTCACTTTTCAACAAAGGTCCTTATGCCTTTGATCTTTTGATTGCTCCCAAACAATGATTTCTTTGTTCTAAAAATAATTCTTCTCCGAGGATGAAACAGAAATTTATTTCTCGGGACTATGTTGAACGGAACACACTGAGCGCTAAGGGGGAAAAACGATAAATCTATCGAAGGCATGCCATGTGTTAAATTTGCTGCTGATGTTCCCAAAAAAAATCTTCCTTAATATTTTTAGACCAAGATTAATGTACTTGCTGATGATTTTAGAATAGAAAGAAGTCTACACTGAACATCTGCTTCATTGTCTTAGTTCTAGAGTCAACCTTCTGGCTTAAAAACTTAGAAAGCACATTTTAGGGAGTAAATACATAATTTTGGCTTATCCAAATCATCTACCCACATGCTTGGGTTTCAAAATGGCTTTTCATTTCTTTGTTTTGACAGAGATTAACTTTAGAGGTACTGGCTTTATTAAGCTTTGTATGACAATGTCTTGCAATGTTCATTAAATAATGCTTAGTACAGTAAATGTTAAATTACCATGTTACATCTCTATAAATACATGGGAAGTCCATATGAATGCCAAATGAATTCAATGTGGTCATTTCTATTACAATAAATGCCAAATGAATTCCGAGCGATGAGGCACTTAAAATGTCATACACTTCCAACTAGTTCCATCATGAATTCATTACTGCCACGTGACACCCATGCTTGTCAGGGTTTCCATTTAAAATACTATTTTCAGCAGTTTGCAATAAAATTCCATTTGAGGAATTGATTCTCATTGGAAAAACGGAAGCTGAGCTCTAAGTCTGGGAAAGTAGCACCAAGGTAACTTTTGCTGCATTGGGATTTGCCCCTTGAACTTGCTAGTTTAATATTTGAGTAAAACATATATAAAGTATCTAGTTATAGTGTTTGCTACTTGATGCCCAAAGGAAAATTTCATTGGATAAATTTTCTTCTTGAACAAAGAGAAGTTCTTTTACAGTGTATCTTTGAAAAAAAACGCACTTAATTTTTCACCATTCTCATTAAGGTAGACATTTCAGAATTACACACTGCAGACAAATGGAGAAACTGCGATGCCATAAAGTAACTATTTTGTCCAGACACAATCACAGATAATCTCTGAACCTCATAACCTGGTATTTTCATTGTTCCAAGAGTAGCCAAAAGTATTTATTCTGCAGCTTACTCTAGATCAGCCTTCCGTCCCTGGGAAGTAGAAGTAGGAAGACAGGTAGAGTGAATATAAGTGACACAAGGAAGAGAGCTGGAGAAATACAGATTGAAGCATTTAGCATCTGAACAGGTAGTAGGAATAACTACCAACTCTGGTTGAGGAGTGACAGATCCCACAGCTTGAAAATGAAGTTAAAATACAAATGCTGGTTAGTGTCAATATCAACTGGCTACCCTTGTTAGTAATTATAGATGAAAATAAGGAAGAGGGACAGCCTTAAACTTTCTTACATTTTAATAGGCATATGTTTAGAAAGACTTTGGCTTAGTGTTATCAGCAATCTGGAAACTCTGGTAGCGTAGTGGTTAAGGGCTACAGCTGCTAACCAAAAGGTCAGCAGTTCAAATCCACCAGGTGCTCCTTGTAAACTCTATGGGGCAGTTCTCTGTCATACAGGGTCACTCTATGAGTCAGAATTGACTTGAGAGCAACGGGTTTGGTTTGGTTTTTAGGCATTAGCAATAATCCAGTTGTATTTATTTAATCTGTTACAGCATCGTTTGCAATAAATGTATGTGCTGTCTAAATGCAGATTCTGCTTTCAAAACTTTCAATCTCACTCTAGTGATTATATAAGTCCTTTTGATTTCCAGTGACTTTTTAGGCATGTGTATGTTATGTTACTACACCATAAATCAGATATGTTAGCTTGAGATTTTATTTTGTTACTGAATCAAGATGAAGCTTAATTTTATATAAGGAAGGAGATAGGACAATTTTAGTCAGAGTGCCTTACTATTAGTAAAATATTTTACAGCTAACACAGCTACTTATGTTTGAACTTACATTTCAGAAGAAGTTCTGATGTCCTCCCTCCCATTCTTCTATCCATATACTGATCCATCCATTCATCCATTCATTTATCAGTCTACCCATCCATCCTTCTATTCATCTATTTATTCATTCATTTACTTAACAAATAGTTATTGGGTGTCTACTATGGGCTAGATGTTACAGTAGGCACCAGAAGGTATAAGATCAGAAACACACACACATTTCCCTCAAGGAGTTCAGTTAATTGGGGGAAAAAGAAGTATCAAGAAACTATTATGATATACTAGAGGAAAAATGCTATAAAAATGTAAGTGCTAGAGAAGATCAAAAGAAGGGGTTGCATACTTTCCTTCGATGAACCTTGAAACATTTCACAGAGGAGGTAACAGCCAAGCCAAGCCTACTAAAGGACTTGGGATTGTACCTGGGAAAGAACTTGAAGGCAGAGTTTAAAGTTGCTATTTTATCATGAAGAGGATCCTGGGTGGCAGAAATGGTTAAGCGCTTCACCACCACCAAAAGGTTGGCAGCTTAAATCTAGCCAGAGGCAATCTACCTCCAAAAGATCACAGCCACTGAAAACCCAGTGGAGCACAGTTCTACTCTGAAGCACATGGGGTCACCACGAGTTGAATCATCTCAATAGCAACTGTTCTGTTTTTTAGTATTTCAGCATGGCTACCTAATACTGTGTCCTCTACCTGCCCGAATCTTATGAAATATTTTTGAGGGTAAAATACTTTAGCCACAATGCCTCATCTCAATAACTTCTAAACGTTTGGTAAGATGGAAGGAGCAGAGTGAAGCTTCCTTTCCTTGCCAGGGTGGGGATGCAGTGGGAGGCTAGGGAGGTAGGGGGTGTGGGGGTGGGGGTTGGGGGGGTGGAGGGCCTAGTAACAGAGGGAAGAGATTTTATTACACTAGGGTATCTTCACAGCAAGCAAGGAAGGGTCTGACCCAAAGCAAAAGTAATATGAAGTCTTCACTATATATCACAGTAAATGAACTGAAGAGGCTTTTTTGTTGTTCTTTGGTTCTTATAGAAATCTCCAGTGGTACAGAAAGCCTTGCCTCGTACTCGGTAGTGTTACGTTCTCAACTTCATCCAGTGGCCTAGGAAACATCATTTTAAAACCCATTCTCACTTGATCTGGGGATGTAGATGAGGATCTACACTAGAAACTCCCAAACTGTGGCCTATGGGCCAAATCTGGCCCACAGCCTGTTTTTTGTAAATAAAGTTTTATTATAACACAGTTATGGCTGTTTGTTTACATATTTTCAATGGCTACTTTGGGGCTACAATGACTGTTCCCATTTTTGTTTTTGCTACTGGGAAGCTCAAAGAAAATTCAAGCAATTTTATAAACCACGGTTGTCAGTGTCATATATTCTTCAAAGTTGATAGCAACTGTTTTAATTTAGATATCCCCTGTGCAATTTTAAAACGTCTCATTTAGACTTATTTTTAACAAGTTTATTGAGTGTGGTTTGTGTAAACTGCTTCACATAATACTGTGTGAAACGAAGTAGGGGATGGGTAGATAGTAGATAAATAGATGGAAGTTAGATGGTAGGTAGATAATAGATATACAGACAGGTAGGTAGGGAGGTAGACAGACAGAAGACAGGTATCTATAAATCCATTCATCTGTATCTAACTAATCAATAAACAAAAATCTACAGGGCAAATGACAAAAAAAAGTATAGTTTTAAAAGAAGGGGACAGTAATGAATAGATACCCTGGGTCAAGGATAGCATTTCTCAACCTCAGCACTGTTGATATTTGGGTCCAGGTAATTCTGTTGTGGGGACTGTTCTGTGCATTGTAGGATGTTTAGCAGTATCCTGGCCTCTAACCACTAGATGTTAGTAGCACTCCTCCCCCTCATTATGACAATCTCTAGATATGTCCCCTATGGGGCAAAATGTCTCCCACTCTCAGGTGAGCACTACTGGTCTAGAGAAAGCTGTCTCCCTGGTTTATTCTTTCCCGATACACCTTTCTGTCCAAATGCTTGCTCTGTTAAGAAATAATCCCAAAGCTCACTGCAGACACAAAGTATCAGTGAGTATGTTGAGAAGCAATCCTCTTTCCACCATGTTAAGCCAGGCCAGCGAGTCATCCAGTGGAAGCCCGGGACTGAAGAATGTGATAAAACCAAATCCCATAAATGCAATTCCAAATTAGGTCCCTTCTGTAGCCTGTCCATTGTGCTGGACAAAGGGAGGTGAGGTCTGTCATGTACTCTCAGCTCTGGAAAGACGATTCTCCTGATCTCTAATGACCATAATGACTTAAATAATGGCTAAGTAATGGATTGGGTTATTTCCTACAGCTGGAGATCAAGAAAAATTACTTAATCTTGAAGGGTCTGAATTGATAAAGGGCTGGTTAAGCACCTCACAGCAGCAGAATCAGATGCAGAGGAGGAGAATATTGCATCTCCAGACCCAGAGGCCGGGACCCTCTTTCCCAGTAGACTCTGGAATCAGCTGAAGCTGATAATTGCAGAGGAAGCAAGAAAATGTAAGATGACCTCAACAATTCAGGGAGCCAAACTGCTTGACAAAGGAAACTTGGTTCATTATTAGCACATTTTGTCTTGCTTACACCAAGCATCCCAATACAGAATTTAGAGACATCTGTGTAATTGACTGTAGCTATCTGAATTGTATCTCAATTGATATATCCTAAGGGCAAGGGCAGGCTTATGTTTTTGTTCCCCAAAGTGTCTTAGACATATGAAATAATAAATATCTGATTGACTTGATAGAGGTGGTGGTTTGATACAGTGATGCTGTGTCAGATATTCCTTGTCTGATAACACCCAGGCCACCTGTCAGAATTTCATATGGAAGGAAGGAGCTGCCTACTTCCCCCAGAAAGGATTTTCAGGTTCTTCACTAACTACACTTTTTATCGTGGATTCTTTTTCCATTTGATTCATATACATTTTCACTATTGGATACTTTGGTTTGTACACCAAAAAGATAAAATCTGTCAATAATTTCATCAAAATTTTACTTTAGGTCCATCCTGCAAGGGGTAAATTATTACAAGAGATCTATAGTATCTATGGCTCGTGCCACTTAAGCAATATTCAATACATATATAGAACAAGAAGAAATCATACCAGTATTTCTTTTCTATGCATTAGAAAGGAGTCTGCAACAAAGACAATTAGAATGTAAGAACAGAAGATCAGTAAGTGGGAAATGACAATAATCCTAAACCTAAACTATCAAATCAAATATGTAATTAAATGTATATAATTAAAAAATGTAATTAGTCATGCACCATAAGATTTTTTAGATGCATATTGATAGCGTTACAGCAGAGTTATTATAGTAAAATGAGAATCAATTAGCTCATTCTTATTTAGCCATACAAATGACTTGCTTCTCTTAGGGAGGCAACTGAGGTTATGGGAGAGAACATAGACTTTGGAGCTAAACAGAACTGAGAGCAAAGCTGGTGTCACCAAATTCTAGGTTAGTGACCTTGTACCAGCAGTTTAACTACTTGTGACCTCAATTTTCTAATCTGTAAAACTAGACTTCAAAAAACCCACTTGAAATGATTAGATTTTGGAATATGCCAATGAATGCTAGTTTTCTTTATCCTTCTTCTGTCTCTCTGCGGTTGTATAGAAAATGACTTACCTTTGGAAAATTCATAACATATCTGGAAGCCAAAGCTTACAATGAGGACCATAGCTTGTCGTATGGTCTTGTAAAATGTGAGTGACAGTCCATGTTTACTTGAATTTCCAGCTACACTTTCTACAGATCCAGGCCATAGTTTTGCAAATTTCCTGGCATATGGATCCCACCTTCCATTGTTTGTACCTACTCACCCTACAATCGTGTTTGTCAGCAGAATTTCTTTCATGAATAGGAAACATCCATCCCCCAATGTGGAACATTATTGACTGAGGTTATATCATTTAATCCTCAGAAGAACCAGGTAATATGGGATTATTACTAGTCTCACTGCAGGAAATGAGTACAGTGAGAAGCTGGGTAACTTGCCCAAGGTCATATACTGGCAAAAGGGGGATATGGGCCTGTCAATACTGTGGAGCTATAACAAATAACAGGGAAACGAGAATGGGGTCTCTTAAATCTTGATACTATGCCATTTCTGCTAGGCATGCCACCTTTGCCTAATAGTAAATCCTGGCATCTGGAACCAGAGGCAATGTAGTATCATGGGAAGAGGATGGATCTCAGTATTAGGAAACCTTAGTCCTGGTCTGGGCATTAAAACTCACCAGGTCTGTGACTTTGGGAAAACCACTGATTCCCTTTGAGCTTCAGTTTTTATGTCTTTAATTCCACTTCTGTTTGGGTATGTTGTTTGTCTTATTGGCATCTTCTATTCCAGACTAGAGTAAATACAGCATTGTTTATATCAACCAACTCAGTAGGCCCATAATAAACTGAGAAAACTGCTGAGTGGGGAATCCCCAAGAGTTCAAACTTGTGAAGTGCTTCGAATTTCTCTCAACCCAATCCATCTGTGTCCCTTCCTCTTTTGGGCTATGTCCTGTATTATAGTTCCGCTATCAGAGCACTTATCTCAGGGCATGTAAAATTGTCTATGTAAAAGGAAAAATTATTTTAATTGTCCTTCTTGTATTGGCACAAGGATAGATACAAAGACCAAGGAAATAGAGTCTAGAAATAGACCACACATATATAGTAATTTGATTTATGACAAAGAAGTTACTGAAAATTGGTAGAGGAAAGGATGCCCTTCTCAGTAAATGTTGCTACAGCAACTGGGGGGAAAAAAAAAATAGAACCTTCATCCCAACCTCAAACCACACACAATAATTAATTTCAGATGGATTATAGACATAAATGTAAAAACTAAAGAAATCAACCTTTTTGAAGACATGGTAGAGACTAATTATGACCTTCTGGCATGCGGATATTTCTTATACTGGACACAGACATCAATAACCATTAAAAAATGATAAACTGAACTTCATTAATAAGAACATCTGTTTATCAAAAGATACTGATAGGAGAGTAAAAGACAAGTCACAAACTGAAAAAGTAGACTCACAATGCATATATCTGACAAAGATTAATATTCAGAATATATAAAGAACTCCTTAAATTGCCACTAAAGGAAGTATCTTCTAAACAGTGGTAAACTCTTTTATTCTGGTGACACTTGTTGGGTCTGGATATTAGTACACGAGACTGGAGCTCAATGGAGAAGAAGGAACAGTGAATTATGGAATTATAGAATTATACTGTGGAGCAGACCCAGCATACTAGGTGGAAAATTGAAGGAGAGATGTGAAGGTGATGTGAGATGGAGAGGTTGGGTGCAGGCAAACAACGAAAATGTGCCTGGCACCCAGGGGGTGGATTATCCAATAGGCAAGGTAAGCATGCTGCTTACCTTCCTTACCAGCTTATCTGTAGTGAACAATTTCACATCTTTTCACCACATCAAAGATTCTTCTTCTAGGTACGGCTTGTATCTGTCTCTTTCCCAACCCCACAGCACCTTCCTACAAAAATCAAAGCCTCTTTTCAAATTTATAATCCCTGATAAGGGCTGATGGCCCAGTAAGCAAGGTAAGCATGGGTTTACTTGTGCTTACTTATTAATCTGTAGTGAACAATTTCACATGGGTTTCACCGTATCAAAAAAATGTGGTGAAACCCATGTGAAATTGTTCACTACAAATGATCTGGTAAGCAAGGTAAAGCACGGTGCTTACCTTGTCTATTGGATAATCTGCCCCCGCTGGCACCTGAAAAACATTTAAGAATATCATGTGTAATACTCCATTGGGAATTGACACAATCTTCTAGATACAACCTTCCAGAATTTCAATAAAGCATGTGTCTTGGATTGAACTGTATTCCCCCAAATGATGCATCAACTTGGCTAGGCCATGATTCCCAGCCAGTACTGTGTGGTTGTGTTCCATTTTGTGATCTGATGTGATTATCCTATGTATTGCAAATCCTAACCTCTATGATGTTAATGAGGCAGGATTAGAGGCAGTTATGTTAATGAGGCAGGACTCAATCTACCAGATTAGGTTGTATCTTGAGTCAATCTCTTCTAAGATATAAAACAGAGAATTGAGCAGAGAGGAGAGGGATCTCCTACCACCAAGAAAGAGGAGCCAGGAGCAGAGTCCTGGGGTCCCTGCACTGAGAAGCTCCTAGACCAGGTGTGATGGTTAAGATTGTATGTCAGCTTGGCTAGACCATTATTCTCCGTGTTTTAGCAGTTGTATAATGTTGTGATCACCCCCATGATGGAATCTGCTGAGTGGTACTGGCGGAGGGGGGGCCTGTGGCAGCTCACCGCCCTCTTAGTTTCTTCTCTCTGCCTTCGGCCGGTCACCTTCTCCCTGCTCGGCTTGCCAAGGTTTTTGGCTTGTTCCATACTCAGCAGCTGCCTCTTGTTGTCTCACTTCCGGTTCGTGGGACTTGAGCTAGCAGCTTACCTGTTGATCTCAGAATTCGTTGAACTGCTCAGCCTGCAAGCCAAGAGTCTGGTTCCCTGACCTGCCGACCTTGGATTCACCAGCCCCTACAGCTACGTGAATCAGGAGAAACCTGATTGTCTTGTCTGCTCATCTTGGAATTCACTGACCTTCACAGCCTGTGAGCAGGAGCCCCTCTCTGACCGCCGACCTTGGGTTCACCAGCTTCTGCGGCTACGTGAACTGGGAGAGGCCTCTACCCTGATCTGTGGACTTGGGACATTTTAGCCTCTACAACTGTGTGGCTATTTCCTTGATATAAATCTCTCTACGTATATATTTATACACTTTACTGGTTTTGCTTCTCTAGAGAACCCAGCCTAAGACACCGGGAGAAGATTGATGACAAGGACTTTCCCCCAGAGCCAACAGAGAGAAAAAGCTTTCCCCTACAGCTGGCGCCCTGAATTTGGACTTCTAGCTTCCTAGACTGTGAGAGAATAAATTTGTTTGTTAAAGTCATCCACTTGTGGTATTTCTGTTACAGCAGCACTAGATAACCAAGATAGCACGCTTCCTATATAATGCTTCATTTAAGTTTTTTTGTGGAGGTAAAGGAAGAATCTATTTTCTACGTGTGGATTGTTGAATGATACGAGAAGAATGATAAGGCAAAACAGTTAAAAATGCAGAAGCATGATCTTGGAGCTAGAGTTGACTGTTGGTATGCGAGTGCTCCACCCCCACGAAATTCCAGACATTTCAGTAATATCACTTACTTGTCACAAATCATGGAATGGAGTTTGGGGAAGGTGTTATCTAGATTTTATAGGATTGGAGATTCAGACCGGCAACTGATTACATCTTTTCATTACTTCTCTCCCCATGAAAACATTAAGTTCTTTGAGAGAAATGTATATAATATAAGCCAAAAAATATTTGGTGAAAAATGAATGAATGAATGAGTTCATGAATGGAATTTAGGCATTTTGCTCACTCTGGTCAGCTTTCAGAGCTTCCTGATTACTTTTTGACTAGCCATCTCTCATTTTTCCGGTAGCTTTTCATTTGTCCATTTTTCTATCATTTTCCGGAAGCTCCTAGTCATATGCTTGTTGTATTATCCATTTACAAAGTACCATTTCAACCTAAATGTGCACCTTCTCCATTTGGGGGATGAGTTGCACTATAGCATACACCAACTCAAATGCATTTGCAAAATAATTACCCCTCTTTCATACTCAAGGCTTGTTATCTGAATAAATGTTTCCCTAATAAAGCTTGCAGCTGGGTTGAGTTTGAGAAATACAACAATTAGGAACCATGGGACAAGAGCTCAAAAAAGGGTTCCCTTTAAACACCAGTGTTGGCCTCCTACATGCCTGATTAGGAGGAATGGGGCCTGGATGTGACTGTCAACACAGTGCTGATTGCTAATCAAGTGGCCCCAGTATGTGCGAGCAAAAGAAAATTAGAAAACAAACGTAGATGGCTGATTAGTTTTCTACAAACATCTTGGAAGATGTGTGAAGCAGGAGCCAGCTAAGGTGAGACAAGTTAGAAGAATCCAGCTCTCTGATTTGTCAGCTTCACCTGAGCCCAAATCTGGAATGAAAAAAGGAACTATAGAACAGGGTATTGCACTGATTCCAAAACCTACATGAATCTACTAGGTAAACAGTAATAATGATAACAACCAGAATCATAACTGCTAAGGTTTACACCCAGCTTTACCACTGAACATGCATGCGATGTTCATTAGCTCATTCTAGTCTCCTAATTACCCTATGAGGTGGTTGTTAACTTTCCTATCTCCATTTTACAGGTGCAAAAACTGAGTTACAGGCAGGGGGGTAATTTTTGCATATTGCGAATAACTCTCCACACTTGCTAATCTCCTTTTTTTGCAACGGAGAAAGTAGGCCTTAAGATCACACAAAAACTGCATTGAGACTTTCCACTTGAGGTAGAGTTGACAGAGGAGACTCTCTGTGATTCAGCTGACAGAATGGAAGCACTCTGTGATGTGAAGTTATTTAATGTCTTTTCACCACTGGCCTTCTGAAGTCATCTTATGCACCAGAGAAGAAGCTGTCAGTGGCCCAGCCAAACCCCTCAGACCCCAGCCCATGTCACTGTGTTCCAGACAACTTCTGATGTCAGGGTCTGCAGTCCTGGGCTGAAGGCTTTCCCCAGAACCACAGAAAACTGCTCTGCCTGTGTAAATGGCAATCTGGAAGTGCCCTCGGATCTTTTTCCTGGAGCATCCTTCAACTGAAGGAGTTGGTGAAAATATCCCAGCTAAAGGGAATTGGTGTGTCAATACATGAGCTCCCTTGCCCACTGGTGGGATAACTTTGCAGCATGCTTTCCACACTGTTTCCAGAATTTCCTCATGGGATTAAACTTGAGTTATCCACTATGGCTTAATATTGTACCCTTCATTGACTCTCTTTCCTTTCCCCTTATCTCAATTACCTTTCTGGTTCTCCCTGCAGCTCCTAAATAAACTGCTTGCATTCACATCTGTGTCTCTTCTTGAGGACCCTGATTAAGACACATACAAATCCATGTCATCTCATGTGTCCCCAGTGGACTAGTGTGTCAGATTTTGGGAAACAGTGTCCTCACAGAAGGCCAATACTGGTGTCAGGCCTTTCTCACACCACAGACTGTATACTTCAGATAATCCGTAGAAAGCTCAGTATTGAAATTACCTCATTATCTCCACTAAGGCTGGTGGAGATCACTGATGTTTTGAAAGTGCTAATCTAAAAGAAACATTGATCAGTTAATACTCTCAGTTCACTGAGCTCTATTCCTGACTCCAGTCATAGCACCAGGAAGCTTAGCTCTCTGTAGGAATGCATTCACCTCATCATGATTCCTTTTCATGTCTTTACTGAGGTAATATATACAAAGTAACCAGGCAAAGAATGTTTTTACACCTCTGGCAAAATAGCCGTTGAAAAAGCTATTCCCTGTATAACTCAGTGCCCTTTTCAGTAAAGGCTCTTAAGAGACATTCCTATCAGAAATAAATGCCAAGTGTGGAGAAAGTTTTCTTTTTTCATAATTGGCATGTTTCCTTTTTTATTTTTAATCAAACAATAAAAACCATTTAACCCGACATATTTCCATTTTTTCCATGGCAACCTGGAAACTCGGAGCAAATCTGGGGCTAAATTTTAATAATGAAATCCCATTATTTTTCTTCTATATTGTTTGATGTCTTAAAAAAAAATTACCTCTGTGCGATTGTACTTTAATAAGCTACTTTAAAATGTTAAAAAAAATGTGGTAAATATGATCAATAAATAAACACTATCTAATCTATAAACATCACGAAAATACTATCCTTGCTAAAAATTAGCTTTAGAAGGGGACAGCTATTATTAAGACTTGACCAAGATTGTCTCATTTGGTTCACGGCAAAAACAATGTCTCTGCATGTTCAGAGATAGCACATGAAGAATCAATAGTAATCTCCATAACTGTTGGCTTACAAAGATATAAACATGTATTCATTCATTTGGTCACAGCTTTTGTGTATCGACTATGTTCTGGGCATTAGGGTTAGGAACAGCCTCTGAGAAAACAGATATTGACCCTGTTCTCATAGAATCTGTCATTCAGTGAAGATGCCATATGTGTGTGTGCGTGTGTACATAGCCTCAGTTAACTACTACTCACCCCACCTCCAATGAAAAATAAAATAGCAAGAATAGGAAATAAGAAAACAGCTTTGGAAACACGATTGTGAATGTTTACGTAAATGGTCCTGGTATCTCCGTGGCTGGCACATAGCATGAGTCATGGTTTGAGCCATTACTGCTCCAGGAAAAAATGTGGAAAACAATGCAGCAATGAGTATGACCACCCTATCAACAGGGAACAGACATTTACCAGTTGAGTTTAATGCTAGTTATTATTTTTATTTTCTTAACCCCCCAAAAAAAATTAAAAAAGGAGAACTCTGTAGTGGCCATCTGCTTAATGGTACGTAAGGTCTGGTCCAGACATGACCACCAGCCTGTGGCCCCACTTTGATTTCATGGTGCCATGCTGAGGATACAGCACAGGCCAGGACTCCAGAGACTCTGATAAAGAATTATCTCTGGTCTTGACACAATGTCACCACATACTTCAAAGGTGAGTTCTCAGAGGAACCACAGAAAATCTGTGGAGCTTGATACCCAAGACACAAGTGGGTGGACCAAGTCTTCCATCTCTCTACCCCAACCACAAACCCACCGAAATCTGACCTCCAGCCTGAGAAAGCCAGAGGGTGCATATGAGCCACATCTGTAGAGAAGGTCTAAGGGTTATAACCAGGGAAGCTTGAGGTCGGTAGCAGGTCTACAAGTGACTGGAAGCAGGGCTGGATATGGGTGATGAGAATTAAAAATCATCACCCAGATGGAAAGGAAATTGAATGGGCAAAGGGCAAAGATAAATGAAGAATTTAGAGGATTCTAGGCAATGGCTATAAAAGGAGTCCAAGGGCTTGATTTGATTGGTCCCTGATCTCAATGTGAGGGAGGGGGAGATCCGTATCAATTAATGGCACAGGATAAAGATGCTCGCTACACACAAGCAGAGATGATTCTACCTATTCTCAGAGTGCTTGTCGATACATTTACCTTGGTCCCAGACATTCCTAGCTAGGACATGGAGTTTTCAATATGAACTTTCTGGACTATAGCAGTGGTTATCAAAGTGAAGTCCCAGGACTAGCAGCACCACCATTGCAGAAACTTGTTAGAAATGCAGATTCAGGCCCCGCATCTGAACTTCTGAATCATAAACTCTGAGGAATCATAAATTCTGAGTGTTTCAGTGAATCCTGCAGGTAATTCACACTCAACTTCGAGAACCACTGGCCCAAGATCCAGAGTTCTCTGTATAGTTTTCCCTCATAGGACCCTCTTACATTCTTCTTTCACCACCCAGTGCTGGGGAAACACACTGGGAAAGCAGCTGTGTCTCATTTATCCAGACAAAGATTAGGTCTTGAGATCAAAGGGACTATATATAAATAGTTGTGAACTATCTGACTGCACAACAGAAAACAGGCACCCCGGAAAATGATTCAGTCATCTTAAAGGTTAATAAACTCCCTCATGCAAAGACACGTCATAAAGAGAGAGAAATTTCGTAAATGCAATACACTAATCTTAGAATTAAATTAAAATGCGAGCTCCTGCTTTCATTTATGCTGCCAGTAAGTCATGCTCATCCCCCATGCTCAACTACTGCAGCTCATTGCTAAGACTCAAGTGCAGAACCTTGCATTTATATCTAGTACATTAATTGCTAGAAATTCAGCCAACCATTCTAATCTACCAAATTATTTTTGATTCCTGAATACATTATCCAAAGTATCAAATAACATGCCATTGACATATACATACATATATATGTATAATATTTCCACTCACCATATCTCCATCGATAGCAGTTATAAAACGCAAATAGGTCTAGGATGAGGGATAAAAACTGGGCCTGCATTAGAAATCTTCCTTAAGTTGACAATGTCCCATGAAAGACATATTTTCAGGAACGGTTATGCACATAATCTCGAGTCTACCTCACTTGGCCAGCATTTGGATCACTGACCCCCTCTGTTCATAAGCATTATCTTATGAAACTCTGTAAAACTCTTTGGCAACTGAGCCATCCTCTATTTTAGTGAAGTTCACGGAAGAAGTTAAGATTCTCCCTTGTTGTGGATCAGCTGGAAACAGCCAAACTCACATGCCTCTTGAAAAATAATCCCTTTGCCTCTTTAGGGAGGGTTGCCTGAAAGCTAAACATTAGAAAGATGGGGATAATGGGAATGAGTGAGGATTGTAAAATAAAATAAAACAGGATACCCAGTTGAATGTGGATTTCAGATAAACAATGAATACTGTTTTAGAACAAGTATGTACCAATAATTTAAAAATTATTCAGCTGCATCTATCTGACTCAAAAGCCTACTAAAGTAGAATGTCTTGTTTGAAAACTTCCTTGAATTAACAAATACAGATGCTTGTCTTCACGCAAAACAGTTTCATTCTTCTCACTAACTAAAGTGATATTTCCCTTTTTGGAAGAGTTAGCAAGGAATTTATCAATGGGGCTGGTCCATGGTTCCCTTCTTATTCAGCAGATGTTTTCTGAATATCCACTCATGGCCAGGCCCCACGCTAGACAGCATGGTAGACAAGACCGTCTCACTTTCTGCCCTGCAGAGCTTATGAGGGTATCTTATCCCCAACACCAAAGAAATTGTTGAGGTCCAATTCTCACTTCCCCATAGGTTACAGAATTGCTGAACTTCTGTGTATGCCCAGAGCATTGACAGCTGAATGGCAGGGGCATTTGGGAAAGCATTATGGGTTCAAGTCTTTCCAGAAGCCAACTTACACGTGTTTACCACTGAAAAATAGAATACTCCATATTTACCAGTCTCTAAAACTATTTTTTCTTGTTTGTTGTTATTAGATACGGTTTCATAAGACAAATCAGTATTATTTTCTAGTTATCTTCAATTACATGGTAAGAAAATTCTGTGTAGGGTAGTAAGGTAAACGAGGTAAGATATATCTTTTAACAAAAAAAGAAGGTGGCCTAAATATATGCGAGGTTGAGAGCAGGTTTCTTTGGCAGAGTCACACATGTAATTACCTAAACACAAGAACCTCTGTAAGATTATTCTCCAGGGAATCTTTAATAAGGCTAGAAGGTTCTACTTTATTGGGAATAACTTCAGTAGTGGGTTCAATCTCTTCAGTAACAGAAACAGAACTTTTCTGTTCTATAGGTACCAGTAAAGCTACCCCTGCAAGGAAATGATAAGACCACAAGCCCAACGTTAGTGGCTGCAGGCAAAGACAACTTTCAAAATTTCAGAATTTTAATCAAATTTGAAAAGAGAAGAGAGTTATGTCCTCTCTGACAGGCCATTACTTCCTGAAAAGGAAATGGATAGAGTGGGTATTTAAATCTCCATTGCCCTCCTCACTCACACTGAACTTGGACATTGATTTATTTAGGCACCTGTAGAGCTTCACAGCATTCATTTAAGTCCTCAATTTAAAATGATATATTTTGAGGCGTAACTGCTCAGAATCCTAAGGACGTCTCAACATGTTTATTAATGGATAATCACAAACCTCTGCTCTCTCTCTGCAATTATGGCTCTGAAGAGGTTCCAAGTTTTAATAAATTATTTACAAAAAAAGAAAATACATAAATTAGACACACAAAAAGGAAACACATAACTTTGACATCCTGTATTAGTTTCCTGGGGCTGTCGTAACAAATTACCTCGGACGTGGTGGCTTAAAACAAGAGAAATCCATTCTCCCCCAGATCTGGAGGCTTGAAGTCTGAGATCAAGGTATCTGTAAGGCTGGTTCCTTCTGGAGGCTCTGGGGGATGACCTGTTCCATGCCTCTCTCCTAGCTTCTGGTGGTAGCTGGCAACCCTAGGCATTCCTTGGTTTGTAGGTGCATCACTCCAGTCTCTGCCTCCACCTTCATATGGCCACCTTCTCTGTGTCTTTGTGTCCTCTCTTCTTCTTATAAATAAGTGGGGCCCTCAGTGGGGGTCCCCCCTACCCCCACAAGGAGGCAGGGTGGGGTACACCGGCCTTGTGGGCTGCAGATGAAACACCACTACTCTAGTCACTGGATTTTGGGTCTATCCTAAAATCCAGGATGATCTCCTCTCCAGACCCTTAATTACATCTATAAAGACCCTATTTTCCAGATAAGGGCACATTTGCAGGTATCAGGGGTTAAGACCTGGACATATCTTTTTGGGGGATACTATTCAACCCAGCACATATCCCTGTAAAAGCTACAGGGTTACTTCAAAATAGAATTTAAAACACCCAAGTGTGGCACATATTTAACACATCTATATTTAATAAAATGTGTATAAAATGCTTAGCAAAATACCTGGCACACAATGAGTGTTTGTTAAATGTTAGCTATTGCTCCATTACAGTATTTAAAAAGATAGGATGTCAGCCAGGCACAAAAGAGCACATGCTGTATGGTTCATTTACATAAAGCACAAAAGAAGAGAGCTAGTCCATGTTATTAAAAGTCATAACAATGGATCTCCTTGGGGAACAGTGACTGGCAGGGGGTGCAGCAGCCTTCTAGGGACTGGTCACACTCTCTTTTTCGATCTGGGTGCTGGTTACATGTTTGTGAAAATTCATCAAGCTATAGATTTGTGACACACACACGAGATACTCAATAAATGTTTAAAAAAATAGAGTGTCAGTCTGTTTCAAATGATAACATAGATGCATCTTGCAGGTGATCAATAATTTAAAAAATGCAAATGGTTCCAAAAATGGATAATGAAAGACGTCCACAAAACTGCCAGTCAGAAATCACAAAGAAAGAAAGCAGCTCGCAAACACTGACCGTTATGTGATGCATAGTGGTGATATTCAGCCTGACAGATATTATGAAATATCTCTTCCAATGTCAGAAAAATGGAGAGAGACTTGATCAACAGGCAGAAGGGTAGACACATGAGAAGAGAAGAGCAGACAGGATTTCAGTTAATCTCAGAAGCACAGTTTGTCCCAATCTCCGATTGTTCTCATACTTTCTCATTAAATGTCAGATACAATAAACAGTGCAAGTGCTTTATAAATCTTCCATTACTTCAGGATTTAAAAACAATAAAGAAATGCAACCATTCAAATCTATGAATTCCTGAAACGTAAGGGGTTTTCAAAGAACCTATACAACTCCCATCATGGGCAATTCTTTTTCAGGTACGAAGAACCTAATTGTGTTGTGAGAGAAATGTAAACGAAAACCAGTGGGATAGTCCATGTTGCCCAAAAGACTGGCCAATACGGAGCAAGTGTGATAGTATTCAGAGCCAGTGAGGGTGTGGGGAAAAGAACACTCTTAGATACTCCTGGGAGCAATATCAATTGGTTTGACCCTTAGAAAGGCAATTTGGTAGTACTGGCCAAAATTTCAGATCTGTCAAAATCTTCAACCCAGCAATAAAATTTCTAGAATTCAATCCTACGTTCAATGGGTGTGTGTGAAGTGATATCATTGCAGCACTGTTTATAAGAGTGAAAAACTAAGGCAACCTGCATGCTCATCAGTTAGGGGAACGATCAGATACGTTAAGGATGCAAATGTGATGAGTAGTATGCAGCCATCACAAAGCCTTAGGTAGATCACACACACACATACACTCACACACATACTAATGTACAGATTGCATAATGTATTATATATGATCGAATGGAAAAAAATCAGAATAGTACTTCTGGCATGACTACATTTTTGAGAAAAGAATCTATTTCTTTAATACTGTATCTGTTGGTATACAGCTAGACAAACATCTAGAAAGACGAACAGTATCTGTTTGTATATAGCTAAATAAACATTTGGATATACAAACACCAAATTATTAATAGTCATTACCTTTGATGGTAGATTGAGGGTGGTAAAAAGTGAAAATATTCATGTTTTTAAATTTACACACTTCTTTATTGTTACATATTTTTAAAGAGCACATATAGTGTTTGTATACAGTTACAAAAACAGAAAAACCCAAAACCCAAAAAGAAAGTAAACAAAGGAATAATCGCTGATTGAAAAAAAACAAAAGCTCTGCAGTTCAGGTGCATATCTTTAGAAAAAGCGAGGAGGTGTGAGAAACTCTGAAGTTCCTGTCTTTATGGGGGGTGACCTGCACAGAAAGAGTAGCATCATTTCAAAACTGAAGGTGAGTTTTATTTCTCACCCTTGAAGCATCTGCCTTGCCTGCACAGTGGCTACCAATAGCTTCCTGCTCTTTAATCAACCCTATCCCTTAATTTTCCATCTCTTTCTTTCTTCAGCACCTACTACCACACCAGCAGTTGTGGTCCCAGCCAACCATGACTCCTGTGGGCTTGTGTAAGAGGCCCCACCTGCAGAACTATCCTAAGGACACATCTGCATTTCTCACAGGCCTCCGTTTTCTTGGCTCTTACTGCCTTTGCTATTGTTCCCAGGCTCCTGATTTCACTCTGAACTCTAGCGTTGTTCTCAAGCAGCACCGACTTCCCATTCTTCTCCTTAAGGCTTTGGACTGTCTGCTGGTGCTCCAGGTTTCCTACATTCCTATCTTCTCTTCTAGAAAATTCCGTGAGAGCCATCCTAGCAGAGTTGGCTAATCCCTAGCTCTTTGCCCACTTCCTCCAGCAAGTCGCTCTTGACAGCCTCCCTGATCATCTTCTCCTTTTCACTCCCACTGTTCTCCACACCACCTCTGCCATCTTACCTAGAGTACTGCTTTCTGCTTCACTGTTTATCCTGTGGGAGAAACCCATTCAGAACTGGGCTCAGTCCCGGCTCTGCCATTTACTACCTGTGTCTCCGTTTCCTCATCTACAAAGTAGACACAATTTTAAGACTGGCCTCAAAGGATTGCTGTGAGGATAAAATTATTAACACAGTGAAAGCTCTTAGAACAGTGCCTGGTATGTAATAAGAATTCAATAACTGTAAATTATCATTACGA
The DNA here is from genome assembly GCA_030035585.1 of Dugong dugon. Taxonomy (NCBI): domain Eukaryota; kingdom Metazoa; phylum Chordata; class Mammalia; order Sirenia; family Dugongidae; genus Dugong; species Dugong dugon. The sequence goes on from CM057478.1 coordinate 36,528,944, forward strand.
CCACACGTCTTTCCAACTAGACTATGCACTTATTATGCCAATGTTATCTTATAGCCCTAGTACCTAATACAATGACTGCTATTTAAAAAGTGCACAAAAACTATTTATTAAGTATCAGTAGATTGCCTTGATATATAGCAGACCATTGTGGCATACACAGATGTAAAGAAACCTCATTAACACTGTTCACTCATTCACTCAGTAAGTACATTATTAAGCACCTGCTGTTTGCTAGGCAGTGTGCTTGTGCTAAGGACTAAAGATGAAAAGCATGGATTTATTAGCACTCACAATCTAGTCAGGGAACCAGAGACATAACCATTCAGTTACAAATACCAGTGTGATTAGGGCTATGATGGGCGGATATGTGGTGCTCTATGGGGATGGTTAGGAGGGAAGACTTCTTAAGAAATAACTTCTAAACTGACATCTGAAATATAAATAGGGAATTTCCAGGGAAAGAGGAAGGAAAAGAGTTATAGGAAGAGGGAACAGCAGGTAAAGACCTCATCTGGTTTGGGCTATTTGGGCACCAGAATTGTGACTTTGGGTAAAGAAGTCTCTACCCTTATCAGGCACCCCTATATAACTTCAGCTAAAAGGCTTTATGATGATGGCAAATCACTGGCTGACAACAGTCCAAGTTACACTGTCTGTGGAAGACTGAATTTTCTCAAGATAGAAGTCACCAAATACCACATCACTCATGTTCTTCTTACAATGTAGTGGTGACACACCTCTCATTGAGTGGTAGAGTCTATGTTCCATCTCCTTGAACTTTGGTGGAACTTTTGACTTCCTCAACCAACACAGACTATAGAATATGATAGAAGTGATGCTACCGGACTTCCAAGCCTAGGTCATCAAACTACTATGCACTTCTACCTTGTTCTCTTGGAACACTCACTCTTGACACCAAAGCTACCATGCTTTGGAAAGGCCATGTGTTGGTGTTCTGGCCAAGAGCCAGCATCAACCACCAGACATGTAAGTGAACAAAGCTTAAATGAGTCTAGCTTCCAGTTATTGAGTTACTCCGGAGACTTCAAGCGGTCTCAGTTAACATTGTGAAAACAGAGAGGAATGTCCCCACTGATCTCTGCCAAATTGCAGATTCATGAGCAAAATAAATGATTGTTGCTTTAAGCCACTAAATTTGTGAGGGTTTGTTACACAGCTGTAAATAACTGTAACACTGGAATAAGAAGAACAGCAAAGTACAACATCTGATTTTTGTCATGAGTGGATTGATTACAACCCTTGACCGACACAGCTGAGATAACAACTCTGGTTTGCTTGAAGTCCCCCTGCGCATCTCTCAGATTGCTCAGACAGGTCAAGGGAATTGACTATAAAACCAAAAACCAAACCCATTGCCGTCAAGTCTATTTCAACCCATAGTGACCCTAGAGGACAGAGTAGAACTGCCCCATAGGGTTTCCAAGGAGTGACTGGTGGATTTGAATTGCCAACCTTTTGGTTAGCAGCCATATAACTTAACAACTGTACCACCAGGGCTCCAAATTGACTATAGCTACATTGATATACTCAGTAGCTCCGTGGAAAAAAGACCTGATGATCTGTTCCCATAAAGATTACAGCCCAGAAGATCCTATGGGGTGGTTCTACTTTGTCACATGGGGTCACTATGAGTTGAAATTGGCTCAACAGCAGCTAACAACAACACACTGCAATAAAGGAGCAGAGCCAGGATTCCTTACCTGGCTTATCTGTCTCCAAAGCTTGAGTGCCTAAAAACCTAAGATTCTTTGCCTCCACCCTTTAGTGTATAGTGAAGACTTCTGGAAGAGTCAAGCACAAAGGCAAGGATGAGCTTTACAGCAAAGGGAAGATAAGCAGGGAATCATTTCTAAGAAGGTTGTTGGGATTCATGGTGCGGAGTTTAGCAAAGTTAGGACAGCCTGACAGTGGTTCAGGGAAATGAACAAGGTTTATTATCTAAGTCAGTATTTCCAATTAGTAACTCTAAAGTTTCAGAAAAGCAGGCAGAGGGGTGTGAAAATGTTTTGATACGTTTAAAGGCCCTGTGCAAGGATCAGCAACTACAACCCACTGGCCAAATCCAACCCCCTCATCTGTTTTTGTAAATAAAGTTTTATTGGAATACAGCAACACCCATTCATTTATGTATTGCCTATGTCTGCTTTAAGGAGCTTTGGCTGCACTGTGGTTAAGTGCTTGGCTGCTAACTGAAAGGTCAGTGGTTGAAACCCATCAGCAGCTCCGCGGGAGAAAGATGTGGCAGGCAGTCTGCTCCTATAAAGATTACAGCCTTGGAAACCCTCTGGGGGTTTTACCCTGTCCTATAGTGTCACTGGAGCCCTGATGGCACAGTGGTTAAGAGCTTGGCTGCTAACCAAAAGGTCAGCAGTTCCATCCACCAGCCCTTCCTTGAAAACCCTACAGGCAGTTCTACTCTGTCCTATAGGGTTGCTATGAGTTGGAACTGACCCAATGGCAACAGGTTTGGTTTTTCTTTTTGTTTTTGTACTACAATGGCAGAGCTGAGTAGCTGTAACAGAGACCATATGATCCACAAAGCCTAAAATACTATCTGGCTCTTTATGGAAAGTGTTTATAACCTCTGGCCTAGTGGAATGTATACATTTACCCAAGATAAAGCTGCACAGACTAATTAAAATGTCTTTTTAATTTTTTTTTACTGTTGACTGGAATTACATCAACTCTCCTGCTGATTATTCTATGTCAATCAGAGGCTCTGGCTGGCAGTTCTTCGAGTCTTTGTTGAATTTTAAAATCTGGGAAAACTTGTTATTACTTAACGAAAGGAGTTTGTAGACAGAATGTTCCAACAGATGGAGTCCATAGAGAAAGAAAAAAAGAAGTAAGACACGTCCTTGGTGCTAAAAGGCTTAGAATCACTGAGTCAGGAAAACCGCAGTATTAAAGTGATAGAGAGAGGATGAGGAATGGACACAGGTTTGTCTTACATAGACATGTTGCCATCAAGTCGACTCCGACTCATGGTGACTGTGTGTGCGTCAGAGAAGAACTGTGCTCCAGGGTTTTCAATGGCTATGATCTTTCAGAAATAGATTGTCAGATCTTTCTGCCAAGTTGCCTCTGGGTGGACTTGAACATCCAACTTTTCAGTTAGTAGCCAAGAACAAAACTGTTTGCACCACCCAGGGACTCCTCGTCTTATGTAGAAGTTATAAACTCAAGGTGTGAGGGCCATATCTGGCTCTCTGACATGTTTTCTTTTGCCCACCTATTTTGATTCCTTTAATATAGAGCCATTATTTACATGTTGGCAGACCACTCAGGTTAGCTGGCCCAATACCTGTTCATAATTCTCTTCTCCCTGACCTGCTTCTATCCTAGAGGGGTATGTTAATACTTGCTTTCCCAGCCTCCTGTGATGCTAGGGTGACCACATGACCTGTTCACGCCAATGAGATGTCACTGGAGATCTGTTAGTGGTTTCCAGGGCAAATGCTTGCTTTGCTGATAAGAGAGTGTCTCCCTTCCTTGAATACTGATCTACCAGTTGCCATCAAGTCATCCTGACTCATGGCAGTCCCACGCGTGTCAGAGTAGAACTGTTCTCCATAGAGTTTTCAGTGGCTGATTTCTCAGAAGTAGATCACGAAGCCTTTCTTCTGAGGTGCCTCTGGGTGAAGTCAAACCTCCAACCTTTCAATTAGTTGTTGACTGGGTTAGCCATTTGTACCATCCAGAGGCTCCTGAATACGGATACCACAGTGATTTCCAGCTTTTCCTGATCTAATACTGAGCTTACTTTTAATACTTCCACCTGGCAATTATCCACAGGAACAGAGTGGCAACTGCTCCCCTTAAACATGGAATATGTGCTCCCTGGGTGGTTCCAGTTGCTCTGGGCCTCTTCTCTTGATTGTGTACTTCCTCCTCCCTCTTGATGAGGAGGTCAGGAGCTGCTGGGTGTTGCTGACAGGTGACAGAGGTAGCCACCCACAGAAGCTACTGCATGCAGAGGACGGGGTCTCTGCTGAGTCTGCCCCACCTCCCAACAATGGAGGATCACACACCACTCAGTCTATCTTCATGTGAAGCAAGCTGGGATCTCTTAAGATGATTAAAGGATGAAAATAAACACTGCAAAATCGACCCGCTCGAGTAATCAGAGTATTATTCTTACCCAGTTCTAAGGTCTCATGGGAACTTTTTAAAGAAAAAAGGAATCTCTATTTTTTTTTTCAGTCATGTATCAATAATTGTCTCCAAAGTGCTTTAAAAACAAGAATTACCAGCTTTAACGAGGGGGTAATAACAGCACTGAGAACATCTGAGACTGTTCATCCCTAATAAAATTCTAAATGTTAGTGAGTTCCATTAGTCAAAGCTTTCACTGGCGCACACATTATTTATAATGTCATTATGTATTCAGAGAAGTGCCGGCGATGGTGACTTAGGAGAGGTGGTGCCATTGTACAGGAAACCTCACTTTCTGTATTGATAACGGTAACTCACTCATTTTCTTAGCACTCTTCAGGTTTATCCTAAAAGCTCTAAAAGTAGGCAGGCAGTGGCTTTTCTTAAGATGCTGGAATAACCTCAGACCCAATTGACAAACAGGATAGGAAGTAATGGTATCACAGAAATGAGAATCACAAATGCACCGTTGCTGAGCAAAAGCCGGAGTGCCTTAACCACAGCCTAAGTAAATACTGCGTTCTGATTTCCCCCTAAAATCACTGGATTACTAGAAGGCCTTGGCCCTAATCCTACACCTTTCCATTTGTTTTCAATTATGATGATGTATGTGAATATTTGGGAGGCCAGTGGATAGTTTTACATGGTCTCTGAATCAACACGGCAGCTCTTCTGCATTTTATCATAAAGCAGCCAATTAGAAAGTGGGTTCTTAGATCATTATCCTTCTGCTTTGCATTTACCCTGCTCTTACAGGAAAGTTATCTCTAACTAGTTTCCCTAGGAAATAAGTTATGTAATGGCTTACCCATCATCAACTTCGGTTGAATATAAAAGTTCTGATCCATGACTTGTTGCCTATAAACAGTTCTCAAAAGTTCTGAGACAAAACTTGAGGATAAACAGCTGCCAGGTACCTGTGAGACTTGAGTCCTAGGTAACAAAACCACACTGCCTTGGGGGTCCGGGTTACATAACTCTGATCATTTGCAGAGAAGAGGACTGGGAAATTGCAGAACTGCAATTGCTGCTTCCAACCCAGGAGTTTCCTGTTTATCTTAAATGACAACAAACAATTATTTCAAATGCAATTAATAAAAACTATTGTTTGTATCAGAGGAGTAAACACAGTGGAAGGAAAGAAAACAAATCTTTATTAAGCGCCTACATTTTGCGTGCATCAGACTCTGTGTTCCATGGTTTCATGTGATTTACCTCAATGAATCTTCATGGCTACTTTGCTAAGTATGTTTTTTTTTAAACTGAGAAAACTAAGCCTCAGGAAAGCCAAGTGCTTTACTCAAAGTCAGAAGGTAGCAAATGAAACTAAGATATGTCCCATATCCCATGAGACCCAGGGACATGCAGGGCAGGTGTCTGCTCTGTCACATTCCTAAGTGTTGGTCTTTACTTGAACCCTTCCAGAGGGAAAGACCTTACTTTTCAAACTTTAGTTTGGCATTTTCTCGTGTAGCTTTATTCCTTTATAAATCACCAACTATAGAAGCAGCAGCAGCAACTGTCACTAATTAAATCCTTGCTGTAAACCAGGCCACCAAACATCCGTCAGTTTGTCCTACTGTGGTGGCTTTCATGTTACTGTGATGTTGGATGTTATGCTACCAGTATTTCAAATATAAGCAAGGTCACCCATGGTGGAGAGGTTTTAGTGGCGCTTACAGATTAAGACAGACTAGGAAGAAAGGTCTGGTGATCTACTTCGAAAAATTAGCCAATGAAATCACAACAGAGCACTGTCTGACTAATTTGCTTTGGACACGTCATCAGGAGATATCAATTGCTAGAGGAGGACAATCACGTTTGGTGAAGAAGCGGGCCAGCGAGGATGAGGGAGACTCTCAATGAGACTGACTGGCACAAGAGCTACAATGATGGACTCCAACATGCTGTGATGATCATGATGACACAGGACCAGGCAGCGTTTCGTTCTGCTATACGTAAGGTTGTCATGAGTCAAAGTCAACTCAACAACAGCTATCTATCTATACACCAGATAGAAGTCCCTTATGAAGCAAATGGTTATGAAAGGTTGGAGGCTCAAGTCTACCCAGAAGCACCTTCAAAGAAAGGTCTGGTGATCTACTTCTGAAAATCGACCATTGAAAACCCTACTACGTATCACAGTCCAACTCTGACACACATGGGGTTACTGTGAGTTGGAGCTGAGTCAACGGCATCTGGATGTTTATAAACCAGATACTAAGTATACTGTATATACCAGTTCTTACACCTGCTTCATTCATTGACTAATTCATTCATTCATTTAACAAATACACATTAAACTCCTACTTTGTGCCAGATACTGAGGGGCATGAGAGTTGCCCATGTGACAGATATTAGTACTGTCCTTTTATCCATAAGAAAATCAAAGGTCAAAAAGTAGTTAAACCTCAAGTTATACATGTGGCGCAGACTGGTTAGCAGTTCATGAAAATATTTCCTTATCCTTCTGGGCACATGATTAATTTTCCAGCTTCCCTTGCAATTCGGTCTGGTCAACAGAACAAGGAGAGAAGAGTGGTCACCAGTTTCAGACCTGGATCATAGAAATTTCCCATGGACAGTCCTTTTGAGAGCCAGAAGTAAATGTCTACTTGTTAAGCTCCTGAGCTTTGGGGATTTATCTGTTGCAACAGCAGGGATTATCTTGTGTAATGCATAAATCTAGCAGAGGACCAAGACCAGGACTTGGATTCAAATCTGTGTGATTCTAGAGCCCATGGTCTAGGTGAGGACACAACTCGCATTTGCTTCTCTGGAACTTATATGCATTGATCTGAGTTCTACCCTCCAGAGTCTGAAAGAACCTGCCTGTTCCTCCTTCTGTAACACAGCCCTTGAGAGACTTGAATTCCATCCTCGTGTGACTTGCTTGCCTTTCCCCGTTCCAGCCAGATATAATCTGGTTTGCCAATGGCGCCTGCATCCATGGCTCCCGGAGGGGGCATTCGACCTTGACCCAGGCCTGGACCATCCGTGTATCTGATCTTCCCTGGTCACAATAACTGATTCAGGGAGGTGCACATAACCCATGTTGATAAAAAAGAGCTTCATTCTGGACTTTTGGTTGAATTGAGGGAAAAAATATAGACTCTTCCCACTGGAGTTGCTAAGAAGACAGAGTATGAACCTGGAGCTGCTGGCAGCTCTCTTGGCACCATGAGGAGAGAGACTATTAAGAAAAAGAAAAAAGGCAACATGGGGCCAACACAGAACAAAGCCAAGCAGAGAGATGAAGAGATGAGCTCTGCTGGTGGGTAGCATTTGAGCCTATAAATCCCCCACCAGGCCTCTCCGTGGACTTCTCAGAACAGGAGCCAGCAAATACCCTTTCACTACAGCCAGTGTGAGTTGAGTTTCTGGCACTTGTAACAAAAAAGTTCTGACTAACACAGGGATTGCAACCTCCCTTGATTTGGACATTATCCTTCTTAATACCCAGATTTCACCATTGCTCTCTTGGAATTCACAAATTGTCTTCTTATAATTCCTCCACTTGACTCTAAGCTCCATCAGGACATGGACCATGTCTGTTTTGTTTGCTAGTATATTCCCAGTGCCTAGGTCACAGTAGGTAGTTAAACACATCATAGATGAAGACATGGACAAGTGACAGTGAACAGATGAATCTGTTCAGAAACTTACTGGGACTTCAGTTTTGCTTCATAGGGCTTTAATATTCTCTATCTTTTAAAAGTTTGAACATGCCCATCTCTTTTCTACTCATGTCTTTTCTCCACGATATCTCAAAATTACAGAAACTGTTGCTGGAATTGTAATCACCATTTTCTCAGTGCCCTCTGTGAGAAATAATTCATCTGGCTCTATAGATATAAACCCTGGTCAATCAATAAAACGGTTGCCATCAAGTTGATTCTGACTTATTGACCCTAGAGGACAGAGCAGAACTGCCCCATAGCGTTTCAAGGAGCAGCTGGTGGATTGGAACTGCTGACCTTTTGGTTAGCAGCTGATCTCTTAACCACTGAGCCACCAGGGCTCCCATAGGATGCACTTTTATCATCTTCTCAACTATCTTGGACCCCAGTTTTCCCCTGTTTACATTTGTGCATCCCTTTTCCAGGGTGATGATTATTTTCTTTGATCCTAACAATGGAAGTAACTTGACACAGGTGGTTTTGCCACCTTTTTACCAGGGCACCACCTGCCCTGCCATCAGGCCTGGCCACAGCTGCCTGCACAAACCTCTTGTTATGTTCTTCAGCTTGTTTGAAACTTGCAGTTGTTCTGGGAGCTTCAGCCTCCCATATGAATGTGATGGGCCGTGCCCCTCATAGACACATTAGTTTATTTTATATGCTATCTTTGAAACTGAGTTTATTAGAGAAGCCCATGTTTTAGAAGCCTTTTCTCTCCCCCACCCTCTTCCCTCCCTCTCCTCACTCTCTCCACGCTCTCAAATCTCTCTCAGGTTTTTGCAGTTACATAACCAGAATATCCCTTGGAAGAGCCTTTATTTCTTTTGCTACTGTGCTCTGCATTAGAATACTTGGTATAAAAAAGGGTCTAATTTTTTTCTCTGAAACTGAGTTGAAATACTCTTTCCCCCAAACTAGGGCAGCTGCCTGGGTTGACCCGAAATGCCCCTCCATCGGGATGACCAGTATGAGACCCACATGGTCACTTTTCCCACTGCCCCCATGGCTCTACAGGACCTACCTGTCCCTCCTTTACAGCTAATGCAGCCATTCCTTCCCTCTCAGGTTCCACGCGTGAGCATCTTCCTCCCACTGACTTTCTCCAATGAAAGCAGCAGCGTGTGGCCCTCCTTCCCCACGCATCCCCTCCCTACAGGGCGCTGTTCTTATATGCCATCTGGCTTCTAATACGATGGCCTTACATCTCTATTTTTGTCCTTATGTTTCCCAGTGACTACCTCTGCAATGAGAAGCTGTGCAGGTGTCGATGTGGGAGTATTGTAGTTTCATTAAGACTTTAAATATTTCTGTATAACTTTCGTTTGTTACATATTCATCAAAATTTTGGCCAATTCAATTTTATTTAAGAAAAAAATCCAAATGTGTCACCTAAGCATGCATAAATTCTATATATTTCACAACCATCTCCCCATGGACAAGATTCTGTAAGTCTTCAGCTTTCTTATTTCAAAGCTAAAATTAAGATACATTTTAAATAACAAATACTTCAATAAACAGGAGAAAATTCTGTCAACATGCCTGAATATGTTACCAGGCTTCACGTTTATGTATCTCTTATGCCATTTATCAGTCTTCTTTTATTTGAATCATGTATACATGAATCTCTTACTTCCTACACTGAGCTCCTAGGAGCCTGTGGCTTAATTCGTTTCTGTATCTCCTATTGCATCTTGACCCTTGTGATATATACAGGAGGTGACAAATAAATGCTCACTCCATAGAACTGAACTGTGAACTCTATGTAAACTCAATCAGATAAAAAGGATTCCAACAGCAGTGTATTGTCTGGTGGCATTTAAACACGGTCCTCTATGGAAACATCCGATATATTAAATATGAATTACTTTAAACTATTCATTAAAGCAGAGCCAAAAAGCCTTCTGCTTGGAAATGCTTTGAACATGTACTTTAAAGCACCAGGATGCCTCTCCTTCATGTGATATTATAATTTAGACAAGTCTTCCCTATAGGAAATCGGCATTCGGGAGACTGGATGTATCAGGTGGCCCTCAGATTACCTACGACGCTAAAAAACGAAGAAGAATGAAATATGCCTATATTTTAGAGGGTAACTTCAAGTGCCTGACATGAAACGTATGAATCTAAGGGAAGAGTTAACTTTATAAGGAGCTATATAACCATGCTGTCTGGGATAGACAACCATCAAAACTCACCTGAATCCTTTCTTGAAAAGCATCACCTTCAAGCTTATGGCCAACTACAGCATAACTCTTCTGAGCACCTGAGCGGCCCCCCAGTTCAGGATGAGGTTTTAGGTACTGTCCTTTCTCCATACTATATGAAGAAGAACGTGGCACCAGGATTGGAGAAAGACTCATTAACAACCTGAGACATGCAGGTGACACAACCTTGCTTGCTGAAAGTGAAGAGGCTTGAAGCACTTACTGATGAAGATCAAAGACTACAGCTTTCAGTATGGATTACACCTCAACATAAAGAAAACAAAAATCCGCACAACTGGACCAATAAGCAACATCATGATAAACAGAGAAAAGACTGAAGCTGTCAAGGATTTCATTTTACCTGGATCCACAATCAATGCCCATGGAAACAAGAGTCAAAAAATCAAATGACCTGTTGCATTAGGCAAATCTGCTGCAAAAGACCTCTTCGAAGTGTTAAAAAAAAGCTAAGATGTCACTTTGAAGACTAAGGTGCACCTGACCCAAGTCATGGGATTTTCAATCACCTCATTTGCATGCAAAAGCTGGACAATAAACTAGGAAAACCACAAAGAATTGATGCCTTTGAATTATGGTGTTGGTGAAGAATATTGAATATACCATGCGACTAGAAGAACAAACAAATCTATCTTGGAAGAAGTACAGCCAGAATACTCCTTAGAAGCAAGGATGGCAAAGACTTTGTCTCACATACTTTGGACATGTTATCAGGAGGGACCATTCCCTAGAGAAGGATATCATGCTTGGTGAAGTAGAGGATCACCGAAAAAGAGGAAGACCCTCAACGAGATAGGCTGACACAGTGGCTGCAACAATGGGCTAACACATAGCAGTGATTGTGAGCACAGTGCAGGACCAACTAGTGATCCGTTCTGTTGTATATAGGGTCAACTCAAAGGCACCTAACAGATAACAACAACCTCTCTCTAACCCCGCTGCTGACCGGACACTGTAAGATTTTTCTCCAGTAACTGCAATCCCCCCAGAGCCCCTATATTTCAGCAAGGAATGAAATAGTCCCTGTCTATCTCTTTGGTGTATTTGTAAAGCATTCTGGTATCTTTTGGCAGGAAGCTGCTAAAGAAAGATACCTTCGTTGTGGTTTACAAAGCCACTTCCAAAATGTGTTTCTTCGGCCCTTTGAGCCAAGTTTAAAAATAGAAGCCTGTTAAAACTTACCTGGAAAACCACTGCCACAAGGACACGTGCTCCCCGTAATTGGAGGCCACGCTGCAGTCGGTTACATTAGACTACTGCGATATTAAATCCATATCCTAAAACTATCTTAATTGACCATAAAAAGGACAATTGAAAACACAGAATTTGATCACTGCACATACAACACTAGTGTTATAACCACCAAATTAGGCCATTTTGCAGACAGCATCCAGGCCTGAGTTCCCTTTAAGCCGTCTCAGGGTTACATTTCATCATCCTGTTTCAAAGAGGCAACAGGATATTAAGTCAATCAGGATTCAGTGAAAGTTTAGACCATTGCACATTGTGCAAATTTAACATTCGCTTTCGTTCACCATCCATGATGGTGGCGAGCAGGGGCAGGGGGAGCATTCCAAACATTTTCTTAGATTAAAATGAGACTTTCCTGACGCTCGCAGTGACACCTTTTGGTGTCACTGGATTTAATGATGTTATAAATAATGAGTTAAACAAATTTGGAGAGTCTGATTAATGAACTGCTGGGACGATTTCAGAGTAGAGAACACTGAAGTCTAAATGGAGCGCGTAACTTCCAGTTCTCCAGCCTCTCCTGAATTGTAGACTCCACAGGATGGTCATGCCTAAACTTCTGCCTAAACTGGTTCTGAACAAGCTTAAATAAAGGCTGACTGGCCTAAAAAGATCATAGTAACTTTAGTTTCTTTACTTTGCTACTTCATTTGTCAGGGAAATCAGGCTTGCTAGCTCCGAGCAGGTACCTGGGTCCTTGTGGAGGGCACAGTTATCGCCAAGAATCACGGGTAGCTCACTTGCAGGCAGTGAGTTGAAAAAAAACTGACCAGTTCTGCCACGTACTGCTTGTGGGACAACTGAGAACGGTTAACCGCTTGGCTGCTAACCAAGAGGATGGTGGTTCAAACCCACCAGCTGCTCTATGGGAGAAAAGACCTGGTGATCTGCTCCTGTAAAGATTCCAGCCTTGGACTAATGGACCACAACTACCACGGCCTCCACCAGACTGAGTCCAGTACAACTAGATGGCGCCCGGCTACCACCACTGACTGCTCTGACAGAGATCACAACAGAAGGTCCCGGACAGAGCTGGAGAAAAATGTAGAACAAAATTCTAACTCACAAAAAAAGACCAGACTTACTGGCCTGACAGAGACTGGAGAAACCCCAAGAGTATGGCCCCTGGATACCCTTTTAGCTCAGTAGTGAAGTCACTCCCGAGGTTCACTGTTCAGCCAAAGATTAGACAGGCCCATAAAACAAAACGAGACTAATGGGGCACAACATTCCAGGGACAAGGACTAGAGGGCAGGAGGGGACAGGAAAGCTGGTAATAGGGAACCCAAGGTTGAGAAGGGACAGAGTTGACATGTCATGGGGTTGTTAACCATGGTTATAAAACAATATGTGTACTGTTTAATGAGAAACTATTTGTTCTGTAAACCTTCATCTATAATAAATAAATAATCTGGCAAGTAAACCAAAATAAATAAATAAATAAATAAAGATACCCGCCTTGAAAACCCTGCAGAACAGTTCTACTCTGTCCTAGGGGGCCACTGTGAGTTGAAATTGACTCAAGGGCATCAGGTTTGGTTTTTGCTTTCGGCTGCTATTTCCCCCTGTAAAATGGGGTAATAATAGTACCTACCTGAAGGCATTGTTGTGCAGATTACATGGTTATCATATTATATGGGGCACAGATAACACATCTTAAGCATTATCATGGTTACTAGTAAGCTGAAAATGCTGGGGCTCTGGGTGGGGGGTGGCACCAGTTGTTCCAGGGAGAAGGCTGCTCTAGAATCTAATCTAGGTTCTAGCAGGGACCTGTCAAACCTCTGATAGAAAGGAGGCTGTGACTAGAATCCTGCCTTTGTCTCTGTAGTTCCATTTCTCGTGCCTCACTCCCACCCCTGTCCTGACCACATCAGTGCTCTTCTGATGCAGCACTGACTCCTTTGCCAGAAGGCTTTTCTCTGACTACTGCTCTGCCAGCTCTTACACACGGCCTGACAAATAAGTAGATGTATAAGTACCCCAGAACTCCTCACCCTTTGGGTGGAACAACGCTGAGGCATGCTCTACACTGTTTCCCAGAGTGCCCCAGCAGGATTAAGCTCCAGTTGCCCAAGGTGGTTAGAGCCTTAATTACACTGACTTTAATAGCTAGTCCCCTTCCCATCCCTGTCACAATCAGCTACTCTCTACCTCTGCTTTCTTCATCCCCCAAATGAGCTACCTGCCCTTGAACCTTTGTCTCAGGGTCTACTCATAGGAACCCAAACCAAGACAATCTTCAATGGTCCCTGCTCCCCATACACATCCCCTCCATCAGGCCAGTATTTTTGTCCACCCCAGTATCTCATGCCTTGGTTTACCTGCTCTTCTGGCCTCTGCATCACAGAATCACCTTGTCATGGATTGAATTGTGTCCCCCCAAAATATGTGTCAACTTGGCTAGGTCATGATTCCCAGTATTGTATGACTGTCTACCATTTTATCATCTGATGTGATTTACCTAAGTATGGTAAACTCTATCACTATGATGTAATAAGATGGATTAGTGGCAGTTATATTGATGAGGTCTACAAGATTAGGTAGTGTCTTAAGCCAGTCTCTTTTGAGATATAAAAGAGAAAAGCAAGCAGAGAGACATGGGGACCTCATACCACCAAGGAAGCAGTGCCGGGAGCAGAGTGTGTCCTTTGGACCTGAGGTTCGTGTGCAGAGAAGCTCCTAGACCAAGGGAAGATTGATGACATGGACCTTCCTCCAAAGCTGACAGAGAAAGCATTCCCTTGGAGCTGTTGCCCTGAATTTGGACTTGTAGCCTACTGGACTGTGACAGAATAAACTTCTCTTTGTTAAAGCCATCCACTTGTGGTATTTCTGTTTTCGCAGCACTAGATGCCTAAGATACAACTTTACGCTCGTTTCCATCCCCCACTCCCATTCTGACTGCCTCATGTGTGGACCCACTGGTCAGACCACAGGCCAGAATCTTCATGTACTTTATCCACAGACCAGTCTGATGGCTACAGCCTGGATTTCCACACTCTTCCTTTCATTCAAACCCTGGGGATTCAGATATCAGACACAGAACCGAAAAGGAGAAAGTTCTGAGTATAATGGGTTAAGGCAAAATGTGTGGAAGAACATATGTGCCCATCTGAATATTCATGGGTGCTCTGGATTAGGCCCCAGAACACAGTTCCCAGAAGAACCTGGTGGTGCACACTTCTCTCTCTCTCTCTGTGGGTCTGCTTCCTGCCCTTCGGAAAAAAGGTTAAGCTATAAGTAACTTCGTATCAGAAAACTTTTTTCAGAGCATTTTAAAGTCTATGTTCCATTTCTCCTGATTTTTTCTCTTTTAATTAGGCCAAAATTTAGTCAGAGAGTCTTATCCATCAAAGCAAATAAAAAGGCCCCCCATGCCCACCTCATGCATTTTAAATTAGGGATAAATACAGATTTTACAATGTTGAGACACCAGACATTAGAAGAGACACAGTTTGTAGACACCACTCTCCTTAAATGTAACACCAGAAGACACAAATTATAGTTGTTCTCTTCTCCCTGGGGTCAGTGAAGGACACCTAGCTACAAGTATTTTATTTTATTTATTTATTTATTATTTTAATATTTTATTGTACTTCAGGTGAAGGCTTACAGAACAAACAGTTTCTCACGTAACAGTAGCACACGTGCTGTTCCATGACTTTGGTCAACAACCCCACAACATTTTAACCCTCTGAATTCTCAGCTTTTTTTTTTTTTTTTTTTTTTGGTGAAAATACACAAAGATACACCATTTCAAAACTTTTTACGTACACATTTAAGTGACATTGACTATGCTCTTCCAATTGTACTGCCATTCTCACCCAAGATGAAGGCTTACAGGACAAAATAGCCTCCCATTTAACAGTTACTACAAATGTTGCCCTATAACAATGGTTAATAATCTCACAACACATCAACAGTATCCTTACTCAACTTGTGTTCCTTATCATCAGCTTCCTATTCCCCTTCCGCCTTCTGGCCCTTGTCACTGGACTCCTGTACCTCATTAGTCTCATTTAGTTTTACTGGGCTGTCCACTCCCAGGCTGAACAGTGAACCTTGAAGGTAACTTCACCTCTGAGCTGAAAGGGGCCATACTCTTGAGGTTTCTCCAGTCTCCTTTAGGCCAGTAAATCTGGTTTATTTTTTATTTTTTTATTTTTTATTTTTGGGAGTTAGAATTATGCTCTACATCCTTCTCCAGCTCTGTCCAGAACCCTCTGTTGTGATCCTGGTCAGAGCAGTCAGCGGTGGTAGCCGGGCACCATCTAGCTGTATTGGACTCAGTCCGGTGGAGGTCTTGGTAGCTGTGGTCAATTAGTCCTTTGGACTAATCTTTTCCTCGTATCCTGTTCTCTTCGTTCTCCCTTGCTCCCGAAAGGATGAGACAAGTGTAGTATCTTAGATGGCCGCTCACAGGCTTTTAAGACCCCAGACACTACTCACCAAGGTAGAATGTAGAGCATTATCTTTATAAGTAGTGTCATGCCAATTGAGCTAGATGTTCCCCGAGACCATGGTCCCCAGAGCCCTCCGTCCAACAACTCAGTCCCTCGGGGAGTTTGGATGTGTCCATGGGGCCTCCATGACCTTTCCTTGTGCAGGTTGTGTTAGTTTCCCTTGTACTGTGTACTGTCTCACCTCTCACCCAAGATACCACTTATCTATTGCCTATTTAGTATTCCCCCCCCCCATCCCTGGTAACCAACAAGGATTGTTACATTTTGCATGTGAATTTTTTCATGGGTTTTTACAATAGATGTCTCATACAATATTTGTCCTTTTGTGATTGACTTATTTCACTCAGCATAATGTCCTCCAGTTTCATCCATGTTATGAGATGGTCCACAGATTCATTGTTGTTCTTTCTCGTTGCATAGTACTCCATTGTGTGTATGTACCATAGTTTGTTTATCCATTCATCTGTTGATGGGCACCTACGTTGTTTCCATCGTTTTGCTATTGTGAACAATGCTGCCATGAACATAGGTGTGCATATGTCTATTCGAGTGACGACTCTCATTTCTCTAGGATATATTCCTAGGAGTGGGATTGCTGGATCGAATGGAATGTCTATTTCTAGCTTACTGAGGAAACGCCATATCATTTTCCAAAATGGTTGCATCATTTTGCATTCCCACCAGCAGTGTATAAGAGTTCCCATCTCCCCGCAGCCCCCTCAACATTTGTTATTTCCAGTATTTTTGATTCGTGTCAGTAATGCTGGGGTGAGATGGTATCTCATTGTGGTTTTAATTTGCATTTCTCTAATGGCTAGTGAACGCGAGCATTTCCTCATGTGTCTGTTGGCCATTTGAATGTCTTCTTTGGTGAAGTGTCTGTTCATTTCCTTTGCCCATTTTTTGATAGGATTCTTTGTCTTTTTGTTGTAGAGGTGTTGGATTTTCTTGTAGATTATGGAGATTAGACCTTGGTCTGACTTGTAGTGTCCAAAAATTTTTTCCCAGTCTGTAGGTTCTCTTTTGACTCTTTTGGTGAAGTCTTTTGAAGAGCATAGGTGTTTGATTTTTAGAAGATCCCAGTTATCTAGTTTATCTGTTGGGTTTTGTGTGTTGATGTTTATGGTTTGTATCCTGTTAATGCCATGTATTAAGGCCTGAAGTGTTGGTCCTATTTTTTCTTCTATGAACTTTATAGTTTTCGGCTTTATATTCAGGTCTTTGATCCATTTTGAAGTAGTTTTTGTATACGGTGTGAGGTATGGGTCCTGTTTCATTTTTCTGCAAATGGATATCCAGTTTTGCCAGCACCATTTGTTAAAAAGACTGTCTTTTCCCCATTTGATGGACTTTGGGCCCTTGTCGAAAATCAGGTTACCGTAGGTGGATGGATTTACATCTGGGTTCTCAATTCTGTTCCATTGGTCAATGTCTCTGTTGTTGTACCAGTACCAGGCTGTTTTGACTACTGTAGCTGTATAGTAGGTTTTCAAGTCAGGTAGTGTGAGTCCTCCAACTTTATTCTTCTTCTTCAGTAGTACTTTACTTATTCGGGGCTTCTTCCCTTTCCATAGAAAGTTAATAATTAGTTTTTCCATCTCTTTGAAGAATGTTGTTGGTATTTGGATTGGGATTGCATTGTATTTGTAAATCGCTTTAGGTAGAATTGCCATTTTCACAATGTTGAGTCTGCCTATCCATGAGCATGGTATGTTTTTCCATTTATGTAGATCCCTTTGGGTTTCATGCAGCAGTGTTTTGTAGTTTTCTTTGTATAGGTCTTTTACATTCCTGGTCAGATTTATTCCTAAGTATTTTATCTTTTTAGGGGCTATTGAAAATGGTACTGATTTCCTGATCTCCTTTTCATCGTTCTCTTTACTGGTGTATAGGAATCCAACTGATTTTTGAATGTTTATCTTGTATCCTGCTACTCTGCTGAATCTTTCTATTAGTTCCAATAGATTTCTCATGGAGTCTTTAGGGTTTTCTATGTATAGTATCATATCATCTGCAAACAGGGAGAGTTTAACTTCTTCATTACCAATTTGGATGCTCTTTATTTCTTTCTCTTGCCTTATTGCTCTAGCTAGAACTTCCAGAACAATGTTAAATAGGAGTGGTGATAAAGGGCATCCTTGCCTTGTTCCTGTTTTCAAGGGGAATGTTTTCAGCCTCTCTCCATTAAGAATGATGTTGGCTGTTGGTTTTGCGTAGATGCCCTTTATTATGTTGAGAAATTTCCCTTCTATACCTATTTTATTGAGAGCTTTTATCAGGAATGGGTGTTGGACTTTGTCAAATGCCTTTTCTGCGTCAATTGAGATGATCACGTGATTTTTTTCTTTCCTTTTATTTATGTGGTGAATTACGTTGATGGATTTTCTAATGTTAAACCATCCTTGCACACCTGGTATGAATCCTACTTGGTCGTGGTGTATTTTTTTTTTTGATATGATGCTGAATTCTATTGGCTAGAATTTTGTTCAGAATTTTTGCATCTATATTCATGAGAGATATTGGTCTGTAATTTTCTTTTTTTGTGATGTCTTTGCCTGGTTTTGGTATTAGCGTTATGCTGGCTTCATAGAATGAATTTGGAAGTGTTGCTTCCTCTTCTATGCTCTGAAATAGCTTGAGTAGAACTGGTACAAGCGCTTCTGTAAATGTTTTGTAGAATTCTCCAGTGAAGCCATCTGGGCCAGGGCTTTTTTTGGTTGGGAGTTTTTTTATTACCTTTTCAATCTCTTCTCCTGTTATGGGTCTGTTCAGATTTTCAACATCACTTTGTTGTAGTTTGGGTAGGCCGTGTGTTTCTAGAAATTTATCCATTTCCTCTAGGTTTTCAAATTTGTTGGAATATAGTTTTTCATATTCTGTTATAATCCTTTTTATTTCGGTTGGGTCTGTTGTAATGTCCCCCATTTCATTTCTTATTTGGGTTATTTGTGCCCTCTGCTGTTTTTCTTTTGTCAGTCTGGCCAGTGGTTTGTCGATTTTGTTTATTCTTTCAAAGAACCAACTTTTGGTTTTGTTGATTCTTTCTATTGTTCTTCTGTTCTCTATTTCATTTATTTCTGCTCTGATCTTTACTATTTCCTTTCTTCCAGTGGTTGTGGGCTTTTTTTGCTGTTCTCTTTCTATTTGTTTGAGTTCTGTAGTTAATGTTTTGATTTTGTCCCTTTCTTCTTTTTTGATATGTGCATTTATTGCTATAAATTGTCCTCTGAGGACTGCCTTTGCTGTGTCCCAAAGGTTTTGGTATGATGTGTTTTCATTTTCATTTGATTCTAGGAATTTTTTAATTCCACCTCTGATTTCTTCTATTACCCATTGATGTGTAAGCAGAGTATTATTCAGTTTCCACGTGTTTGATTTTTTTTCCTGGCTCTTTCTAGTGTTAATTTCTACCTTGATGGCATTGTGGTCAGAGAAGATACTGTGAATTATCTCAACGTTTTGGATCTTGTTGAGGATTGCTCTGTGGCCTAAGATGTGGTCTATTCTGGAGAACGTTCCATGTGCATTGGAAAAGAATGTGTACTTTGCAGCGGTTGGATGGATTGTTCTATATATGTCTATGAGGTCTAGTTGGCTGATTGTGTCCTTTAGGTCTTCTGTATCTTTGCTGAGTTTCTTTTTAGTTGTTCTGTCCTTTACTGAGAGTGGTGTGTTGAAGTCTCCTACTATTATTGTGGAACTGTCAATTTCTCTTTTCAGTGCTGTTAGATTTTTTTTTATGTATTTTGGAGCCCTGTCATTGGGTGCATAGATGTTTATTATGGTTATGTCTTTGTGATGGATCGTCCCCTTAATCATTATATAGTGTCCTTCTTTGTTTTTTATGGTAGATTTTGTTTTAAAGTCTATTTTATCTGAGATTAGAATTGCCACTCCTGCTCTTTTTTGGTAGTTGTTAGCTTGATATATTTTTTTCCAACCTTTGATTTTTAACAAATTCACATCTTTGTTTCTAAGGTGTGTCTCTTGTAGACAGCATATTGATGGATCCTGTTTTCCTATCCATTCTGCCACTCTCCGTCGCTTTATGGTGCTTTGAGTCCATTTACATTCAGTGTAATTATTGATAGATGGAAGTTTGTTGCGTCATTTTGTAGTGCTTTTTTTTGTGGTGCTGAAGTTTTCTTTGTTCTTCTTACTCTCTTGCTACAAGTATTTTAATCAAACCACTTTCTGCACTATGCCATCTTTCATATTAATCACTCATCTACTTTAAGGAATGTTTTTACCTAGAGGAGGATTTTACACTAGTTCAGAAGACCCTAGTTATTTGAGAAAACATTAGCCTGTGTGCATTCATTCAGGCATTAATTTAATAACTGTTTGAACTCTACTTCTGTGTTGTGGAGACCCACAAAGCTTTTGAAGAGGAGTAGTCTATGATTATTTTAATTAAGCTCACTGGAATTTAGTTTTGCAGCGTGTGACAGGGGGTTGTAGTAATGCCCAACCTCCACCCCTGGTTAGTTTACTAAATAACTAAAACAACAAGACAAATATATGAAAAGTGATATATTAACACGAAGAAGCAGTGATTGAATAAGCCTCAGTGGGGGGGCACAGAAGAGGAATGGTCAGGGGGAGTAAGTTGGGGATTTTGGGAGAAGAGGAGCAAATAAAAGCTGCTATGCCCACAGGTACCATGGTAATGGCAGGGTGGGACAGCTCAAGAGAGAGCGGGGACAGGAGCAGCTGTCGAATTGAAGCAATGGGATTTGGAGGCCTCTGAGGGTGACCCAATAAGTTGGATTGGACCAGGGATGAATTGTGAGCACTTTAGGTTTGGGAGGGGAGACTTGAAGTCCAGAGTGGCATGACAAGGCAGAGGGGAGGCACAGGAGAGTGGACACATCTACAGCTCCAGAACATCAGCATCAGCTGGTGGCAGAACCCTTGCCTTTCATGCGGGAAACCAGGGTTCTATTCCCAGACAATGCACCTCGGGTGTAGCCACTATCCATCTGTCAGTGGAGGCTTGCGTGCTGCTATGACGCTGAACAGGTCTCAGTGGAGCCTCTACATTGAGACAGACTAAGAAGAAAGACCTAATGATCAACTTTTGAAAATCAGCCAATGTAAACCCTATGGATCACAGTGGACTGATCCCTAACCAATAATGGGGATGGTGCAGGACCAGAAAGCATTTTGTACCATTGTGCATGGGGTCACCATGAGTTGGGGATGACTTGACAGCTGCTATCGATAGCAACAGCACCTCAAAGCAGGCAGATGATGACAGTCCTGGGGAATTTGGTGACAAAAGCCAGGATTCCAGGTCAGGAGCCTGGGACATGAGCATAAAGGGAATCCAGGACCAGAGGATCATGATGGCAGTGAGTGAGGAGGACACAGACGAGAAAACCTCCTCTGGCTGTCCACGTTTAATGGATGATGGATGCATTAAGGTCCCCGGGCACTGCTTCCACATGAATTGTCAGAGTGTCTTCAGTATCTGTTCTGGTTAGCTCACTGATCCTGACTGTAGTCCTCTGAAGGAGCCCTGGTGGCACAGTGGTTAAGTGCTCAGCTGCTACCCAAAAGGTCAGTGGTTTGAACCCACCAGCCACTCCAAAGGAGAAAGATGTGGCAGTCTGCTTCCATAAAGACTTATGGTCTTGGAAATCCTACAGTGCAGTTATACTATTGCCATCCACATTTCACTGAAGAAGATGCAGAGTCAGAGGGGGGACTTACCCAGGATTATACAGCGCACAAGAGGCCACATCAAGGTTTAGATCAGAGCCGCCGCAGAACTCCCCCCTCCCCACCAGGTCCCCAGATCCTAAAACATGTAATGACATGATGCTTTGGGCATCAGGGAGCCATTGTAGTTTTTTAATGAGGGGGGAAACATGATTAAACAAGAAATGATAAATTAAGTGGTTAGTCCGGCTGAACCTGAATCTGCTTTAGAGTCTCGGTTTACCTGTTTTGGCAGAAGCTTCTTTTTCACGCAGACCACATTATGCCAATAAGATGTGTGAATGAGTGAAAGGTGCAAAGAATTTCTGCACACAGGGAAGCTATGCGGTTCAGTCACAGTGCTCTCAGAGCTTGGGTCAGGTTCTGACCTTACTCTTCCCATCAATACAGGGTCAAGTGTCCTCATCCTGGGGGCTACAGCCCGGAATGGCCTTGCCCTGAGCTGGGCTGAACTCTGGGTCTAGTGTCCTCTCCCTATTTCTAGCCTCTGACAGAGGGTATTGCCAGTCTCAAAGAGACCCCCATCCCATTTGCTGCCCCACTGACTGCTCAAATCAGAGGATAATCAATGCCTCAGCTGGGAAGCCTACCACATCCTTGGCCCTCTGGGTAGCCATGAATGCCTCACTGTGCTCCAAGAAGAACACAGAGTTTTGGAAATGCCATTCTCTAACTTAGTCCCTTCCAAATTGAAAGGTAATCTTTTTATACAGTGTGCGTCGCACTAGAAATGTACAGAGAAAAATAACAACACGTGGCCACCAAAGAGCACCACTAAACGCCCACAAGACCTGTTTAGTGGTTTGAGACTTGGAGCCAGGGAGCCTTCTTATAGAACAGCACACATTTTCCAGCAGGGATTAGCCTTGAGATTAGAGCTTAATGAAACAATCACTAACACTGGAGGCTTGGGCGAAAGAACCAGCAGACTCTAGGGAACTCCTGGTTTGTCTGGGGAAGATATTTATCTAATAAACCATGAATAAATAATAGAGAGGTGCCTAAAGTCAAGAGATGCAGAGAAGCCTAGGGACAAAGGTAGGGGAGGGATGTATAAGAAGATGCTTTAGAAGCAATTTAATGTTTTGACTTTGCAATAGACATTCATTCCCAGGGAAACACTTTTCATGAGTGGAGACAGGAGCGTGTAAAAGGATGCTCATGGCTGTATGTATCAGGTGGAACAGGCTAGGTTATGCTGTGATAACAACTCACTCCAAAGCCTCCATGACATTTCTTGATCAGGCCACACGTCCCAGGCAGGAAAGCAGCAAGATTCTACCCATTGTTGTCACCCAGGGACCCTGATGACAAAGATGACAGCATCTTATTAACCACCATCTTAAGTTAAGGTTTCAGGTTCAATGGAACAGAGAAGAAAGGAGTGGAGAGGTGAGTACTGACGATGACATCCTTTGGTCTAGAAGTCACATACGGCACTTCCACAAACACATTTCAATAGCCACATCCAATGATGTGGTCTTGGGTACTCTCAAGAAGGTAGGGAAGTATAATGTTTTTTGACCAGAAAGCAGAAAAGAACCAGATATTGGTGGATATTAGTAATATTTACTACATATGTAATGGCAAGAAACGGAAAGAACACCTAAATGTTTCCTCATCTATAATCATCTATACACCTATACATCCATATGAGAAAATACTATGCAGCAGTTTAAAAAGAAAGAAGTAGATCTATATACACTGACTTGAAAAGTTAAAATGCAAGTTGTAGAAATATGCATATAGTAGCATCTCTTTTATATATGGCATACTCATCAAAAATCTCTCCCATCGATGGACACACATACACATACCTTCAGGTCCAGAAAAAGGTCTGGAAGGATACCCATCAGACTAATAATGGTGGCTACCTCTAAAAGAGGTATACTACTGGAGGCAGAAGAGGGGGGCTTTTGTTTTTCTGAATTATTTTTAAAATAAAAATTTACTCATAAACAGCATCTGAAATGCTTTATAATGTGTTTGAAAGAGATATTTATCT
This sequence comes from Dugong dugon, assembly GCA_030035585.1. Lineage (NCBI taxonomy): Eukaryota > Metazoa > Chordata > Mammalia > Sirenia > Dugongidae > Dugong > Dugong dugon. The sequence continues at coordinate 36,552,468 of CM057478.1, forward strand.
GTTTCCCCGGGATTGTTGGTTGGGTGGCCCCTGTGCTAACCTCTTGTACCATATTCATTGCACAAAGGTTACTGGGACCACTTCTGACTTCCCAGGGTTCCATGAGCTGCTCCAGCCATGTGATCTACATCCCTCTCCAAATGGGAGGAATTTTCACTACTAGCTGGCCCTACCTTAGCTTTGCCTCTGGCACTTTCTGGAACATTCTGGAATGTTAATTCCAGAGCGATGCACCTCTTCCCTCAGGTTCTATCTATCCAATAATACCTTTGGCATCCGTTGGACAGTATCCTTGAAAAGGTCACAGTTCCAAATGTTTTATTTTTCCTTTTTCACTTCAAAACTTATTTGTCCCCACAGCAGAGGGCTGTGGGGACCATGGTCTCGGGGAACATCTAGCTCAACTGGCATGACACAGCTTATAAAGACAATGCTCTACATTCTACCTTGGTGAGTAGTGTCTGGGGTCTTAAAAGCCTGTGAGCGGACATCTAAGATACTCCACTGCTCTCATCCCTTCGGGAGCAAGGGAGAATGAAGAGAACAGGATACAAGGAAAAGATTAGTCCAAAGGACTAATTGTCCACAGCTACCAAGGCCTCCACCGGACTGAGTCCAGTACAGCTAGATGGTGCCCGGCTACCACCACTGACTGCTCTGACCAGGATCACAACAGAGGGTTCTGGACAGAGCTGGAGAAGGATGTAGAACATAATTCTAACTTACAAAAAAAAAAAAAAAAGACCATATTTACTGGCCTAAAGATGACTGGAGAAACCCCGAGAGTATGGCCCCTAGACACCTTTTCAGCTCAGTGGTGAAGTTATCTCCGAGGTTCACCGTTCAGCCTGGGAGTGGACAGCCCCGTAAAACAAAATGAGACTAAAGAGGTACAGTAGTCTAGTGACAAGGGCCAGAAGGCAGAAGGGGACAAGGAAGCTGGTGATAGGGAACCCAAGGTTGAGTAAGGATATTATTGATGTGTTGTGAGATTGTTAACCATTGACATAGGGCAACATGTGTAGTAACTGTTAAATGAGAAACTATTTTGTTCTGTAAGCCATCATCTTAAGTGAGAATAACAGCACAACTGGAAGAGCATAGTCAATGTCACTGAACTGTGCATGTAGAAATTTTTGAAATGGTGTATCTTTGGCTATGTGTATTTTCACCAAAAAAAAAAAGGTTGAGAAGTTAGAGGGTTGACATGTTGTGGGGTTGTTAACCAATGTCATAAAACAATATGTGTACTCCTGTTTCATGAGAAACTATTTGTTCTGTAAGCCTTCACCTGAAGTGCAATAAATTAATTAATTAATTAATTAAAAAAAAAAAAACTTACTTGTCCTCTGTCCACCCCTCTTCCCTCAGGTTAGAGATAATGTGGGTCAATAGAACCATGAGCACAATAAATTCTACCAGGCATCTTATTCCCCCAAAGCACCTACTGTTTTAAATCAAGTAAAATATCCAACTTTCTAGAAGGTCTTGCAGAAGTACCAGTATATTTCAGACACCATAGCAAGCCGGAAGGTAAATGGTGTGAGGCTGGCTACAGAGGAAGCTGTGTGTGTGAAGGACCTTCTAATCTCACTGTAGACCTGGCCTGTGTGCTTGAATAAATGCTCCAGGTATAAACAGAGATAGCAACTCTAGAGGATGAAACCATGAAAAGCAAGTTGGAGGGTTCAGCCCATGGTTTGGATTCAAAAGGATACTATTTCTTTGTTGGGATAAAAAATCCTCAAACTACTAGTAAGAAACAGATTGAAACAAAGCCCTTGCTCATGCAGAAGCCTGGAGCAGTGTTTGTGGTGGCAAGGAGTTCAGAGCAGAATCCTTGACAAGAGGGAGTCTCTCCCCACACTCCTCATCCGAAGGATGCTGCCCAGGTGCTCTTCCTCTACTCAGAAAACTCCACATAAGGAAATGCAGATGCTGTCATGGCTGTGACTTCATCATGAACTTTCTTCTATATTTTTGTAAAACAGAGGAAGAAAAACTGCCAAGCATGGAATATTTTGTTTTTATCTATCCAAAGAAAAATAAACACTGGCTCTAGTCACCCATCCCTGTTAGTGATGGAAACAAGACTGGGCTGAGTCTGGATACTTCGTAGCCAAGTCAAGGCTCAGATTGTAGCTGCTGTGTTGACTTTAGAGAACTCACTGAATCTCTCTAAACATGAGTTTGTGATCTACAAAATAAAGGGACTGTAATCAAAGAGGATTGCTGGACTCCAAGGGATGCTATGGAAGCCTTTTAAGACCCCAATGAAGGGCAAGAAGGGGGTAACAGGGAATCAGTCTCAGCCTCCTCTTTCCCCTTCAAACACATCATCTGTGCTTTTCTCCATTTTTTTCTCTGGCCTTCATTGTGACTGAAGTTCCATTTTAAAAAAAGGAGTCCGCTGAACTAAGTGATCATCAGATCCCATGTCTGTTTCTAAAATTCTATATCCCAAACTGAGTTAATAAGTAGACCTGCAATACACGTGACCCACTGAGCTAGAGTGAAGGATCTTGGGAGGAAACCGTTGTTCAGCATCTAATGTGTACTAGGCATTTTCAAGTGAGTTCCCTCACCCAAATCCTTTCAATGAGAACATTGTTGCATTTCTGTCTCCCCAGTTCTTTAGCAAGGTACTATATCCCTTTACAGTTCTCATTTTTTCAGGACATGGTAAATACCAGCTCTTATAAATTGGCTTATGATAGCTTTCAAAAGATTTTCCACATAAACAGCCAGAATTTTGATGTAGTAACAAAAACTAACTTCTGGGGGCTGATAGCTCACATCAGAGAAGTAGGGAATAAGGCCCAATCATGTGCTAAATGTACCCTCGTCACTGCCATCTTAGGGAGACTGTTAAGCTACAAGCTCTCTAATAAAAGGGTTTCTGAAAATCTGAAAGCCTGAAATGGAATCTGCAGAAACTTCCCCATCTTGCTTAAGAAAATACAGTAAACAGGACTATCTTCTCATGCTGTTGCACAGAAGTGCTATATACCATCTGCACCTATATTTTTAATCAGAGTATGTTCTGTTTAAATATTTTCCTGAAAGGTAAATTCTGATAGAGCCTGAGAAAACAGAACAGGGATGAGATACTCTAAGATCTTGTGCTGAACTCTGCAATATGTTAGCCGCTAACCATGGTGGTTACTGAGCACTTGAAATGTGACTATTTCAAACTGAGACTTGCAGAGAGTATAAAAGGCACAGTGGAATTCAAAGACTTCATATGAAAAAAAAAAAAGAATAAAATATCTCCAAAATGTATTACATTAACAATATGTTGAAATGGCAATATTTTGGATACATTGATTTGAATAAAACATATTATTAAAATACTTTCATCTGTTTCTTTTTACTTGTTATTAGTGTGGCTACTAATAAATTTAAACTTACTTCTGTGGTTCACATTATATTTCTATGGGACACCTTTGGTCTAAGGGATGCATGGTTTCTCTTGCATTTTATTTTGTGATTTACTCTGAACATTTTGGTTCTGGAAATTCTAACACTCCTTTAGTGGTAATTCTTAAAAAATTGCTGTAATAATTCACACAAAAGAGTCACTGTTTTTTCTTTATGGTAACTATTCCCCTCTTTCATAATAAGTATCAGACAGAAAGTAAGATTAATGAGCACTTATTTTGCTCTTAAATGTTTAGGTATATCATGATTTGCTGTGACCTTGGCAAGTTACTTAATTTCCTGAGGCCCTGACATCGTCACCTACAAGATAAGTTGGTCCAGAGACGATCTATGACAGTGATTGTCATCTTGTCAATGGTTATGAGAAACACCCATCAACAGCCATTGTCACTGCCCACTGTGCTTCCTTTCACTTCCAGTGGAACATCGAGGATACATATTCAGACACTCAGTAAGAAATTTCTAGGAAGGGTTAAATCTAATAATTAAGAGTCAGAGCCTACAGAATACTGGAACCATGTTAGAAACTGAAGTTTGTCTCATCCAAATTCTGTGTTCTCCTCATTGGAAACTGTAGCTCAGAAGGAATAATGGCCTGCAAGTCAAGTCACCCAGCTGGTCGAGGCAAAAGGCTGGCTCTGGTAAATACGGACCACTGGTTACACACTCTTCACGGTACCCCACATCTGACAGCAGGGAAGGCTTGAGGGACATAGAACCACAGAGCAAAGACTATGATGCTGATTATACATCCATATATCACTTCCTTCATCCCTTAGACCACCATATCCTGTTGGGAGGTGAATTTTCTCTGTCTTAATTTACCACAAAGTATAAAAGGAAAAAGGATTCAGAGGCATGAGAATTAGCAAGGAGCGTCTAGGAGAACCACTATCCATCCATCAGTTTGTCATACTGTGGTGGCTTGCATGTTGCTAGGATGCTAGAAGTTATGCCACCGGTATTTCAAACACAAGCAGGGTTACTCATGGCGGACAGACAGGTTTCAGCAGAGCTTCCAGACTAAGACAGAGTACGAAGAAAGGCCTCGTGATCTACTTCCAAAAATTAGCCAATGGAAACCCTATGTAGAAAGCCAACAAAAATGAGATGAATTGACACAATGGCCACCACAATAGGCTCAAACATACCAATGATCATGAAGATGGCGCAGGACCGGGAAGTGTTTCATTCTGTTATACATAAGGCCGCCATGAGTTGGAGCCAACTGGACGGCAACTAACAACAGTCTAGGAGAAAACTCAACTTCTTCTCCCAACCTAAGTTGAAAGTCATCATTCAACTTCTCTTTATAGATAGATGACGGACTAAACAGAAAATGACTCATAAGAGCTTCAGGTGCCAAATGTTCTGATGAACTAGAACTTCCAAAACGTTTTACATGTTTTCCAACCTGATAAGATGGTGGGTGAATCAGAAAGTTCTATTCTGTTTAGACCTGAGGAATATCAGGGTTAGATAAGACCATGACTGACAAAAGTTTATATTTATTATGAAAGATGCCAAGTTATAATTAGGTGTTTTTTTTCTTTAAGTCTTACTCTAAATTGCTTGTCGCATTTTGCAATATCATAATTAGCACTAGTTAATTTGTGTGCTTAAATATTTTAATGACAGGTTATCATTTTAATAGAAAAAACAGTTGAGAAGAAAGTAGCAGGATCCTATGACGTTTAAGGTGGTAGGGGGGACTGGGTTCTGGAGCAGACAGAACCAGGGCCCAATTCTGACTTGTCACTTCCTAGCTATAGCAATCTCAGCGTTCTACACACCTCCCTGAACCTCAGTGTTCTTATTTATGTAACATAGATAATAATGCAGACTTCGTTAGGATGCTGTAAGGATTAGTTTGGAAGTAGTGGTGGTTTAGTGGTAGAATTCTCACCTTCCATGCTAGAGATCTGGGTTCGATCTCCAGCCAATGCTCCTAAAGCACATTCACCAACTGTCTGTCAGTGGAGGCTTCTGTGATGTGTTGATGCTAGACAGATTTCAGTGGAACTTCCAGAATAAGATGGACTTGAAAGAAAAAGGCTGGTAATCTACTTTCGAAAATGAGTCAATAAAAACCATGAGGATTACAGTATTCTGATCTGCGATGATCACGGTGATGGTGAAGGACCTGAGAGCATTTTGTTCTGTTCTGCAAGAAGTCTTCAAGCAGCTAACAACTGTGATTATTCCAGGCCATTACCGTATAGCCCCTAACATGTACTATGCCATTTCCCTACATCCACTGCCCCACAAGGAGAGAGAAAACATGTAAGGGTCTGGGTCCCAAGTAGGAAGTTTCTAGTATGGTTTAATTGTGAGCAATAGTTTCCTGAGATAGCTCAGGATCAGGAAACCAGAATCAGCAAAATTGTGAGGAAAAGGGCCCATGTCCCAAGAGTGAGATGAAGTGAGTAGCAGGGTGCTTGGCTGGGAGGGTCAGAATCAGGATGGAGTTAGGTGGGAGGTAAGGTTGAGGATAGAAATTCAGAACTGGAACCATGAGCTAGTGCTTTCTCATCATGTGGGGCCAGGCTACAGGAGAGAGGCAGAGAATCTAAAAGGCCTTGCATAGGATCAAACACCAACCAGGTCACTCTGTACCTGGGCAGGGCAGGCAGAGAGCGATGGTGGGTTGTAAAGCTCATCTCTGGGTGACTCATGATACAATAGGGTGGCAATGCCAACTCCATCTACCCAAGGTTCCAGGCAAATATTTTGCTGTTGTTGATGCCATTGTAAATGAGTGTCTGCAGTGGGTTATCCCGTTAACAATTCTTTAGAAAGGCTTGAGGTCTGGTTTCACCACATATCGCTCACATGACTGAAACCCTCTGGGCCTGAGTTGCCTTGTCCATAAAGCAAGGCTACCACTACCTTCTTCATAGCGTTATTGCAAGGATTAAAGGAGATAATGTATGAAAAATGTAGATGTAGGGCCTGGACTAGAGAAGGAGCTCAGTAATTGACAGCCATGATGATGAAGTTGATGATGTTGATCTCATCTCTCTCACAACTTCTCCAAGACCCTTCCAACCTATCCAACCTTCAGCCTCCCCACTGATCAGTGTTTCCAACCTGCTGCTAACAGCTCACATCAGATGCAACCCCCTCCCTATCAAGAAGCCCAAGGCAGAGATCCACTGGTTTTTAAAAGAATATGTAGACGGAAATAAAGGGGGAACCAAGGTGAGCTTAGAGGGCTAAATCTACCAAGAACAACTCAATGAAAAAAAAAAAAGTGAACAAATGAATGAATGAATGACAAATACCAACATAGGTATAGTATTTAGACAGCAGGACTAAATATGGCACTGATTAATGGGTAGGTGAAGCTAGGGGGAGCCGAGAAAACAGGCACATGACAGACGTGGGGAGGGTGAGGTTAAGAAGCTAAACACATACCTGGTGAAATGAGTAAATAAATCCCAAGGAAAGAATGAAAATGAGAATTAATCAGGAGTGTGCTGAGCCGTGGCACTGCCAGGCACAATCAGAGGGTTTCTTAATTGCTTGTCAAAGACCAACGCGTCCTGGCAAAATGATCCTCTACTAACTCTGGGACTTTTTTTTTTTTTCCTAACTTGGCTTCATTTATCATGATTAGAAAACAAGTCAAAATTGATTTCTATTTATTTTATAGAGCAAATCCCCAGGGAACTCTTCTTCCCAGTAGGTTTGACGGTTTTTAACTGAGACAGGGAATACCCTCAGAACATAAAGGGCTGCTTGACATGGCTCTTGAGGTTAGGGCCCGTGTCAGTGAAGTCTATGGGTTTTATGAAAAACGGCAGTCTCTTAAACTTTTGCAAATCACCTTAAATCCATCATCCTGAGCCTGTTAGTTCTTTCCTGCTTTAAAATGGGCAAATGAGATGCATGTGATACCAGCAAAAAGGCCCAACCTCTGGAATCAGACAGACTTGTGTTTGATTCTTAGCTCTGCCTCCCAATAACTGTGTTATGGATTGAATTGGGCCTTCCAAAATATGTGCTGGGATCCTAACCCCTATCTTGTGGATGTGATCCTGTTTGGAAATAGGGGTCTATTGTTATGTTAATGAGACCATATCAGTGTAGGGTATGCCCTAAACCTAATGACTGACTTATAAAAAAAGTAGACTAGATCCAGAGTCACACACAGGGGTGAAGACAGGTGCCATGCGAGGATCATCTATAAGAGGCACCAACGAACCAAGGAAAACTGGGGGGGCTACTGACAGGAAGCAGGTGACGTGGCCCAGACCTTGATTTAGATTTTTAGCCTCTAGAATGGAGAGAAAATAAATTTCTATTCTTTGAAGCCACCCCACTTTTGGTATGTGGGTTACAGCAGCACTAGAAGACTAAGACACTGTGTGACCTTGGGCAAGTCACTAAAGAAATCTCTGAGATTTATCTTGGGGAAAATGAGGTCCCTGCTACTTCCCACTCAGATTATCTGGGAGGATGAGGGGTCAAGTGTGTGCCAGTTATTGGCACAGAAGAGCTAATTTCCAGATGGAGGTGACGGCAGCTGTGTCCTACAAGTCCCACAAAACCACTCATTGGATTTGAAGCTGCATGTAGGCCAGATCTATGTCGGCTTGGCTGGGGGGCATATTCTGGCAATTTCAGAGAGCCTGTTGTATAGCTGGCATCCATTTTATCTCGTTAACACTCACATTGCGCCTAGTATATGTCTAGTTCTGTTATAAGTGCTTACCAGGTATTAATCCACTCATTTCAACAATTATTTGCTGGCTGTCTGACTCACTCATTTACTCATTCCACAAAGAATAAATTGTCACCTTCCATGCAGGAGACTCAGGTTCTATTCCTGGCCAATGCACCTCATGTACAGCCACCAGCCGTCTGTCAGTGGAGGATTGTGTGTTGCTACTATGCTGAAAAGGTTTCAGTGAAGCTTCCAGACTAAGATGGACTAGGAAGAAAAGTGTGGTGATCTACTTCTGAAAATCAGCCAATGAAAACCCTGTGGATCACAATGGTCAGATCTGGAACCAGTCATGGGGACTGTGCAGTGTTTCATTCCATGGTGCATGTGGTAGCCATGAGCCAGGGGCTGACTCAACAGCAGGTAACAACAACAACATGCCCAAGCAATGTGTCTCTTTGAGGAGGAAATCTTTCTACAGCCTAGAATGCAGGGGTATATTCATTCATTCTTTGAACCACTCACTCTTCTGCTCACCAGATATTTATATTTTAGTTGTACACTGCTCTCCTGGCCCACTATCACCATCAGGCATCCTAGACGAAACACAGGGTCAGCTTGCCCCACCTCTGCCTGGCTATCCAAGGACCCATTTATACAATCTACATGCAAACATACATACCCAAACACACACCCACAGGCAAACCCTCTCCATTCCATGAAGATTTTGTTGATCGAGTTAAGCATTTTGAAAGGACTTCGAGGAGTTTCCTCATTTGGGGGCCTCGCATTGCCTGCAAACAAGCTGTGACGAGAAGGATAAAACAATGCTAGCAGAAGGTCAAAATACATCCTTTTTTTCTGTACAGACATTTTTGTTCCTTGAACAAATTCCAGGAGATCATGTTCTCTTTCTGGAAAGGTAATCATAGGACAAAAAAAAAAAAAATAATCGATATACATCTTGGCCCATGTGAAACAATCTTACAAAGGAGGCATCAACGTGATCTCCAAGCACCTAGAAATTCCCTCTGCCTTTTGGGCAACCAGGTCTTTCTCAGATGCCTTTCCTTGACATGAAAAGGCCCTATTTCTGGGATTTAGTGCTTAGGACTTTCCTGTTCCTTGTGGTTTATCCTTAATCCTCACAATTAATTCCGAGCCTCCTGCCTGGGGAAGTTTCTGCTGGAGAACTTCTTGACATTTACCCAGCCAGGGATGAGGTGACTGATGTGTCCTTCACTTTCAGGCACAAAAGCCTGAAGGCTGGGCAGAAATTATCACCTGCCTCGGTGCTGGCCTCTCCTGGGCTCACCTCCTGACCCCCCACTCTTGATTTCATCCCTTACGGCTCCTTGGGAACTCTGCCCCATCAATTACCCTCTCTCCCTCCCATCTTCAATCACTTCTTCACCACTGGCTACTCCTGGCAGCTTACAAACACGTTTAAGGCTTATTTATCCCAGGAAAAGAAAAAAAAAGAAATACCCTTTTCTTAAGTCCCCTCACCTCTGAAGTGACTTCCCTATGTTGGGCTTCCCACACAGCTAAGCTTCTTGAAAGGATTCGCTCTCTGCCTGCCTTCTCTAGATCACCTCCAACGCACCCCTCAAACCAGGGAAAACTGGCTGAGGGTCTCATCAATGTACCGAAACTCTTGCAGCAGAGATCACCAGTAACCAAGTGAATCTCAGCTCCAATTCACTCCCTCCAGAGTTGATTCTGCTTGGTCAGTCTGGGGTATTTAACACTGCTGTCTTTCATTTACTCTTACAATCATTCACTTATCCGCATCCTCTGGGGTGAGCACTCTGCTGGGCTCTGGACAATGTGGTATGCCCGCAGGGCTCTTACCACCATCAGGAATAAGGACGTTGCAGGCCCAGGCGGAGTGGACTCTGTGCTGGAAGGTGGTCCTGTGGGGACTTGCAGCCCTCAGACCTCCTCAGAGAGACAGAAGCTTTTCTGGTGTGCTGGCATTTAAGTGGGGGATAAATAGGAGTGTGTAACCTCGAAGGCATAACTCAGGAGGACCTACTCCTGGAAGAGGAAACAGCATGTGCAAAAGCGCTGAGGTAGGTAACTGAGACCAGGGCTACAGGGCTGGGCCACAGAGGCAAGCGGAGGGCAGTGTGAGCCGGGGCTGGAGGGACGTGGAGGACCAGATGGTGCCTGCCACATATATGGGCTTGAAATTTTTTTTGTAAAGGCAGTGGGGAGCCCTGAGGACCATTCCACCCTTGCAATCACTTGCACACACTCACCACCAGAATGCCAGGGGCCAGGAAATAATAGGATCGTTACAAGCCAGTAGAAGAAAAGTGACATTGGCTACTTCTCAATTCTAGTTATGTTGAAAACATGATGATGCATTTAGGGATTTTTTTTTCTGGAGGACATTGTGGTTCATTCCCTGGTTGACAAAGAAATGCATTTATTCCAAAAGGTCAGTTGAGACAGCAGAGAGATGTGCTTAACTAAATGACTCTCAATCAATGTGAAGTTGGTAAGTGTGCATGCATGCCACAACATATATGCTCACACACATATACACTCACTAGCTCACTCACACACAGATGTTCCAATCACACACATGCACATAAACTCACTCATGCATACATGCTTATTCACAGATGCACTCAACTGCACACTCACATACACATACACACTCTCACTCATGCACATTCACACTCTCACCACACATGCACTCCCATTTGCACACACGTGCAGACATGTATACACTCTCACTCATACACATGGACACTCACAAACATGCACTCACACGTGCATTCATACACACACACGCACACATGTATACACACTCACACCCATGCATACACTCACAAACATGCACACTCCCCCACATGGACACACTCTCATGCATGTACAGCACACACTCATACATACGCACATACACACGTGCACACACGCACACAGAGACATACACACGTGCCACCCACCTGCACGCAGTGCCTCATTTATTCCTGAACTTCTAAATTAGAGCTTCTACTAGATAATAAAATAGACAGGATATTTGTTATCATCAAACAAATATGAAAGTGAGGTTCAGATAACATGAGGATTCTGAAAGTTAAGTGCTATTTTATGGTACCTTTCAATTAAGAAGTGCACTGCAGATAAAACATGGCTTTGGTGTAAACCATTGATGTATTGTGTTGTTAAGATCAATGAATTATTAAAAGGATAATCTTTTAAACACCAAGAAATTGTCTTCTAGTGTACTCTGGAGGCCTTGGGTAAATGCATTACACATACAAATCTACCACTGTCTCAGCTGTAATTTATACAAACTCCAAGCATCCACCTGCCGTCACAGTGATTCTGTCTTCTGCCAACCACTAGGGCAGTGAGGTCCTGCAGACCGAGGCGTGGGGCATGGAAGTGGTCACTGCGTGTTGCCATCTGTCCTCTACTTCTCTAGCCTACTGAAGTGGGCTCTGTGATGTCCCGCTCATCCCACCCTTCAAAGAAGGACTTGTTGCCTCCGTGTATGGGCAAGTCCTGGGACTACAGCCTTCACCTGCTGGCCCCTTCAGGGTCTGCGTAGGCTGCAGAGAGTCACCTCACCTAAGGATTCACCCCTCCCAGGGCACCCACATCCTAAAACTGACTGAAGCCAGGACAATCTTCAATAAATATCCATTATGCACTTGAAAGTCTGCTTCCAGGGGGCCCAATGCGCAACAACAACCTGTCCAGGATTCCAGTCCCAAATAACTGGGGGCAGCTGTCTCCCTCCCTCCTCCACGCTTTTTCCAGTTCTTGCCATCTACCTGGGCCGCCATCCCCCACTTCGCCAGAGAACATCCGACTGCTCCCTCCAGGCCCAGTACAAATCTCTGCACACAGCCACGGCAGCTATTTGCTCCTCGCTCTGCGCTTGCAGAGCCCTCTGTGCTGATACAGACCCTGCCTTTGCTGTTCAATAGCACAGTGCTGTCTGAAAAAACTCACCAAAGCTACACTCGCATTTTTAATTTTCTAACATTGTTGTTGTGTGCCGTCGAGGTGATTCCAACCGGTAGCACAAGGGTTAAAGTGCTGATAATCAAAAGGTTGGTGGTTTGAACCCACCAGCCACTCTGAGGGAAAACAACCTGGTGATCTGCTTCAGTAGAGATTGTAGCATGGGAAACCCCATGCGGCAGTTCCACTCTGTCCTACATGGTCGCTGTGAGAATTTTCTAATAGCCGCATCTTAAAAAGTAAGATAAAACTGGTGAAATTAATTTCAAGGATCTATCTTATTGAACTTAATATACCCGAAATATTATTTCAATATGTAATCAGTGTAAGAGGATCCCTGGTGGTGCAATGGTTAAAGCACTTGGCTACTAACCTAAAGGTTGGCGGTTGGAACCCACCAGCTGATCTGCAGGAGAAAGATGTGGCAATCTCCTTCCATAAAGATTTACAGCCTTGAAAATCCTATGGGGCAGTTCTACTTAGACCTACACAGTCACTATAAGTCAGAATTGACTTGAAGGCAGTGGGTTTGGTTTTTGGTTTAATAAATTTAAAAATTATTGATGAGATGTTTTACATGATTTTTTTCATACTGAGTCTTTGAAACTCATTGGGTATTTTATGCTCACAGCACGTCTTGGTTTAGACCAGCCGCATCTAAAGTACTCAATAGCCACACGTGGCTTACTGTACTGGACAGCGCAGACCATGGATGCCCTAAAGACATAATGATTAGGATTTAACCCATGGACTGTCACTCAAAGGCATTTAATAAAATGTTTGCCAAATGAATGAATGGTCAGTGATGAATGGATGACTAAAGGGATGAGCAACGACAAGTTCATGAATACATATCTTGGTTACCTAGCCCAAACCTGGGAATCGATCAAAAGCCCCTGCCCCTTGCTATGTTCAGGCTCCTCCTGTATAGGGCAGCATCTCTCCTTGCACCTGTACCTGCTATTCATTAATAAAGTACAGCATTAAAGCATTAACAGTTCAGGGCATGGACTTTAAGCAAAAACTTTAGACAACAGAGTTTTGCCACTTATTAGCTGCTGAGCTTGGGCAAATTACTTACCTAACCTGTTTGGAGCCTCATTTTCCTGATCTGTGAAAGGAGAACAGATAGTAATGGTACCTAGTGTTGCTATGAGAACCAAATGAGGCACTGCATGTAAATTGCTTTGCCCATGATAGATGCTCAATAAAAAAAACAGCTAATAAATTCAACAGCGAGGCTGACAAGCTAGAGGCAAAGTCGTTCTTTCACTGATTCATCTATTCATTATTTAGTTATTGAACTAACATTGTTTATTCAACTCTCGTGGCCATGAGAATGAGTTTAAGTGAAGAGAAAGTATTGAGCAACAACCCCAACTGTTGTGTGCTGAAGTCCATTGCCACATTCCTTGCCAAGGCCATGCTTCCTACATACTGCTCCCAGCCAGTTACTGAGAGTGACGGGGACACTAAGGCAGGCCCATTCCTCGGGGTTGCAAGGCTCCTCTGATGGGCAGCTCTGGCTCAAGTATGTCCCAATGGCCTTACCGAATCTTCCTTAGAACTGCACTGAAGCCTAAAATAACTCTGCCCTTTCTCCTTACCCTCGGTCCATCATTCCAGGGCAGAACTGCATGGCTATCCCAGAATCCCTGGTTCTCTCCCCATTTTCTCTTCTAGGAATTTCTCCTAATACATTTCTTGCAGTTTAATCCTGTTGGCACAAAAGTTCAGCACTTGGCTGCTGACCAAAAGGTTGGTAGTTCAAGCTTACCCAGCAGCTCCGCAGGAGAAAAGACGTGGCAATCTTCTCCAATACAGATTACAGTTTAGAAAATCCTATGGGGCAGTTCTATTGTGTCATGTTGGGTCACTATGAGTCAAAAATCAACTTAATGGCACACAACAACAACAACAATCCTGTTTTGGTGTTTCCATCTCAGAGGACCAGGAGACCACAACCTACAATATCCCTGGCTCTGTTATAAGAAGTGCTAAGAATACAGCTGTGAACAAGGAAGACAAGACTCCTGCTCTCCATGAAGCCTACATTCTTATGGGGAGACAGATGACTGCACAAATAAATGAGAAAATGTCAGGGTGTGAGATGTGATATGAAGAAAATCAGAGTGATGCCATAAGGTAATCAGGGATGGGTACTCAAGCAGGTGACATTTGAGCTGAGATCTGAAAGGCAAGAAAACACCAACCAGGCAATCGTTTGGAGGGGGCAGGAGGAAGGAGCATGTGCAAAGGCTCTGAGGCAGAAACACGCTCTCTGTATTCAAAGAACATATAGAAGAACCAGTGAGGCTGGATTTTGGAGACTGAAGAAAAGACTGGCAGGGAGTTAGGCTGAAGAAGTGAGAAGGGATCCAATCATCAAGGGTAAGAAGTTTGGGTTTGAGCCTCCCTATGAAGGGGCAGAAAAGGGTTAAGCCAGGGGTGACATGATCAGATTTGTGTTTTTTAAAACATCACGACTGATAAAGCCCAACAGCCCTACTATGGCCTAAAATGCCCCACGTGATCACCATCTGCCTCTACGTCTGCAGCCCCACTTTCTGCCATTCTTCCCTTTGCTAACTAACCCTTGCCTCAGCTACACCATCCTTCTGGGTGTCTCTCAAACGCACTAAGACCTTAGCTATTTTCCTTCTCTCTGGGTGGAGCATGTTCCCCCCAATACTTGCATAGCTCATCCAGTTCATTTCAATATTTCTCAAATGTGACCCCACTGGGAAGGCCATCCTATCTAAAGTCGACTCATCATTTTCTACCCTAGTTTACTTTTCTTTGTTGATCTTATCACTACCTGAATGATATTATTATTTATCAATTGACTGTTGTTGTTTGGTGCTCCTAAGTCAGTTCCAACTCATAGCGACCCTATGTACAACAGAACGAAATACTATCTGGTCCTGCATCATCCTCATAATCGTTGCTATGTTTGAGCCCATTGTTGCAGCCACTGTGTCAATCCATCTCGTTGAGGGTTTTCCTCTTTTTCACTTACCCTCTACTTTGCCAAGCATGATGTCCTTCTCCTGGGACTGCTCCCTCCTAATAACACGTCCAAAGTATGTGAGACAAAGTTCACGGCCATTGCTTCTAAGGAGCATTCTGCCTGTACTTCTTCCAAGATAGATTTGTTTGTTCTTCTGGCAGTCCATGGTATATTTAGTATTCTTTGCCAACACCATAGTTCAAAGGCATCAATTCTTCAGTCTTCCTTACTCATTGTCCAGTTTTCACACACATATGAGGTGATTGACAATAATGTGGCTTGGGTCAGGCACACCTTAGTCCTAAAAGTGACACCTTTGCTTTTAAAAACTTGAAAGAGGTCTTTTGCAGCAGATTTGTCCAATGCAATACATCACTTGAGTTCTTGACAGCTGCTTCCATGGGCTTTGACTGTGGATCCAAGTAAAATGAAATCTTTGACAACTTCAATCTTTTCTCCATTTATCATGATGTTGCCTATTGGTCCAGTTGTATGCTTTTTGTTTTCTTTATGTTGAGGTGTAATCCATACTGAAGGCTGTAGTCTTTGATCTTCATCAGAAAGTGCTTCAAGTCCTCTTCAGTTTCAGCAAGAAAGGTTGTATCATCTGCATATCGCAGGTTGTTAATGAGTCTTCCTCCAAACTTGATGCCACATTCTTCTTCATACAGTCCAGCTTCTTAGATTATTTGCTCAGCATGCAGATTGAATAAGTATGGTTAAAGGACACAACCCTGACACACACCTTTCCTGATTTTAAACTGTGCAGTATTCCCTTGTTCTGTTCCAAAGACTGCCTCTTGGTCTATGTACAGGTTCCGCGTGAGCACAATTAAGTGTCCTGGAATTCCCATTCTTTGCAGTCTTATACATAATTTGTTATGATCCACACAATCAAATGCCTTTGCATAGTCAATAAAACACAGGTAAACATCTTTCTGGTATTATCTGCTTTTAGCCAAGATCCATCTGACCGTATCCCACACTAAAATGTCAGCTGTCTTGGAATCTGAACTTCATTCCCAACTAGATGCCCAGCATGGAGAAAAACATATGTGTGTCATATACACCCAATATTTGCTGAATGAAGGGATGGATGAGTGAATGTCTTCAGGCAAAGGACCATGCTATTTCCTAACACAGGGTCTGGGATACAGAAAGACTCAGTATATGTCTGTTAAGGAATGCAGGAAATAAGATGGCTGGTTTTTCTGAGGAGACTGGGTTAGAGTAACCTAGTTGGAGGTTGGAAGTTACTCAAGTGGCAGTGGCTGGGTAGGGATTAGGAGAAATGAAGTGGCTTGGACCCAAGTTGTACAATGGAAGGAAGAGATGTGGATAGGGTGGTGCAAAGGTTAAGCACTCAGCTTCTAACCAAAAGGTTGGTGGTTGGAATCCACCCAGCAAATCCGCAGGAGAAAGACCTGGCATCCTGCTTCCGTAAAGATTACAGCCTAGAAAACTATGGAGCACTTCTACTCTTTCACATGGTGTTGCTATCAGTCGAAAATCGACTGATGGCACCTAACAATACAACAATAATGGTGCTGAAGCCATGGAATCTGGAACTTGGAGAAGAGTCAGGTGGACGGAGGGTAAGTGTTCTCAGCATATAGAAGGGAGAACGCAGCTGAGGTCTGGGAGGAGGCCCTCCTCAGCCAGAACCCAGCAAGTGGAATGGTGGTGTACTGGAGTCCAGTGATATAAGAGGTTGGTTGCAGAGTTTTCTAAAATACTCTGGACCTGGCTTCCTGGGGGCTGGCCCAGAGGGAGCAGGGAATGGCCGCATCTTAGCAAGTAGACGCAACTCAATTCTTAAACAAAGAGGCTGGTCCTCCCATGTGCCAAACAGAAAGCCATTTTATCACTTTAGAAACACTTGGTATATAGCCTTTACCGCAAGTATTACCTGCAGGGAAAATTAGCACTTTATAATCAATGCATCACATTTCTACATTATCAATTACTAGAAAACCATTACTTTACTCAGTCCACATTCCACACTGTGTTTATTCACATATTTATTTCATTTTGGAGCACAGATTCAGCACATTGTTAATATTTCTTGCTATTGCTTAGGCCACATTAAAATTGCCTGTATCTATTTTTGCATTTCTCCTATTTCAAGCTGTGTCTGTCAAAATTGCTGATGCCAACACATATGTATCTGTGTGATTTTGTAACATATTAAAAACTCAGACTGTCCTTTGAATATCTAATTGGCTCTAGCGCTGGTGAGGTTTATCTGTTTGGAGTTTGCTGGTTTGTTTGTTTTCAATCTGTGATGACTAACTTACATGAAACTCAGGGATCCTGGTTGTCCACAATTAGAATCGCAATGACTTTGACTTCTGGTTTACTATTTTTCTTTCCTCTCTCATTCATGAGGACACAATTCTCATACAATTGACAGGGAAATATATAGTAAAGACACTGTTCACAGTTCACAAACTTTACCAACTTTGTCTTAAAAAACAAAATGTGGAAATGTGTTTAGCAATTACTTTATTAAGTTCAATATCTGTGAAAAATAATTATCGTATTTGACACTAGTGTAAAATGCCAACATTCTAAATGAAAGAGCTGACGGGTTACTACATCCAAGTCCAGAACTGCCTGAATGCTTTTCTTAATTTGGAAAATTCAGTCAACATATTGCAGCATGAAAAAAAAAAAAAAAAACTGCACTGAGCATTTCAATTAGTTGTTTTCCCAGTTATTTTTAATTAAATGCTAAATGACAGAACAACTTGCAGTGGTTCTGTTAGACTGTGTAGACCTTCCCACCCCAAACTCCCTCTGGTATGTAGCAAAGCAGCGAGACAATAAATTGTACACCGGAATGACTGTTTTCCCTTCCAAGTAGACATCGAGTGACATGACTCACTTACTCTAACCACACTGCCACTCGCCAAAAATATTTTTGGCCTCCTCTCTGAGGATTGTGTTCAGAGCAGGCAATATACTCCTTTGAATAACCTTTATGGGGGACAATCTTTGTTCTTGGAAAGTGGATTTGATCTTTGCAAACAGTCAAATATCATCCAGAACCAATCCTGGTGACTAAGCTGGCTGAGACCACAGTGTGTGGAAGTGTGCACACACTCTGTGCACATGTGAGAATATAATAAGAATAATGTTGTCATTAGCTGCCGCTGAGTTAGACCCAGACTCATAGCAATGTCATTGTGCACCCTAGGGTTTCCATTGTGCCAGGCCTTTCTTCCAAGTCTACCTTAGTCTGGAAGCTTCACTGAAATCTGTTCAGCATTATAGCAACACGCAAGCCTCCACTGACAGATGAGTGGTGGCTGAGCATGAGGTGCGTTAGCTGGGAATCAAACCTGAGTTTCCCACATGGAAGGCGAGAATTCTACCACTGAACCACTGCTGCCCTCTATAATAATAACAATAACAACAACAACAACAATAACAAATAATTCTTATTAAGTCCTTTCTGTTCCAAGTAGTGTTTCGAAGCACTACACATGTTTTGTATCATTTAATTCTCGTGACAGTCTTCAGAAGAAATAATATTATCATCCCCATTTTACAGATATGGAAACTTAAGCATAGAGAGGTTAAGTAACTTGTCCGAACTCAATGAGTTCATAAGGGGAAGAGCTAAGATTTGAACCCAGATTTTTAACCTCATGCATCTCAAACTGCCTGAACCAATAGTTATAAACAAGAAATCAAAACTGTTCTGAGCAACAGCAGTTCACTTTTCTCATCTGTATAATAAGACAAGTGACAAGCACTTCCAATGTTATAATAAAGACTTACTTAGTAATTATACATACCATTGCCTGCACTATCACTAGCTCATGGCAAGGCCTGGTATTTCTAAATCATTTCATTCTTGAGTGGGTTATTATTTTGCTTGACCATATGGGAACCTAAAGTGTGACCAGTTCTTTAGGTCAGGACTACAAGAATCAGTGTAACCCATGGTCTGCTCAATGATGTGGTCTCTGGTATTCACAAGTATGACACAGGCAGCTCTCTGTAATACTATCTGTCATGGACTGAATTATGTCCCCCCAAAAAAATGAGTGTATCAGTTTGGCTGGGCCATGATTCCCAGCATTCTGTGGTTGTCCTCCATTTTGTGACTGTAATTTTATGTTAAAGAAGATTAGGGTGGGATTGTAACACCCTTACTAAAGTCACATCCCTGATCCAATGTAAAGGGAGTTTCCCTGGGGTGTGGTCTGCACCACCTTTTATTTTACAAGAGATAAAAGGAAAGGGAAGCAAGCAGAGAGTTGGGGACCTCATACCACCAAGAAAGCAGTCTGGGAGCAGAGCACATCCTTCAGACCTAGGTCCTTGTGCTGAGATGCTCCCAGACCAAGGGAAGACTGATGAATCACAAGGACCTTCCTCCAGAGCTGACAGAGAGAGAAAGGCTTCCCCTGGAGCTGACGTCCTGAATTTGGGCTTGTAGTCTACTAGACTGTGAGAGAATAAATTTCTCTTTGTTAAAGCCATCCACTTGTGGCATTTCTGCTATAGCAGCACTAGATGACTAAGACACTATCCATTCATGTTTCTACTTGGATGGTATTTTCTGATACATAAACAAGAGCACATGGTCTGTTAAGTCCATGAACAGTCAGAGTGACAATGGAGCTGTCCAATTTAACACATTGAATATTCTGTACAATCCACACTTGCATACAACCAGTGAAACTTCTTATTTTCAGTACTGTGTTGAGTTCCTACTATGCTAAATGCAAGTGAATCAAAGATGAGTACAAAACAGTCCTTGAGTTTTAGCCTAATAGAGGTGTGCACAGTTCTAGAAGAGGATTTTCTAAAATGTTTTCTCTACTCTTCTAAGTTTCTAAAAAGCACTGTGGGCTGAAAAAAGTTTGGGAAATGCTGGGTT
Source organism: Dugong dugon (assembly GCA_030035585.1). Taxonomy (NCBI): domain Eukaryota; kingdom Metazoa; phylum Chordata; class Mammalia; order Sirenia; family Dugongidae; genus Dugong; species Dugong dugon. Next base: position 36,572,469 of record CM057478.1, read on the forward strand.
CCACGAAACCCGCTTCTTTTCTGGAGGACATCCTAGGTACCCACGAAATCTGTGAGTTTCCAATAGAGAGTTACAGAACACAGATTTTTCCAAACATACTCCAGCAAGAACTCATTTCACTCAGAGCCTCTGATAGGGATGGGGCTTGGTGAAAACCATGCTGGACAATGATCCTAGGGGGGTGGGGCAGCAGGAAGAGAGTCCTAAAATACTGGAAGAACGAATCATAACAATAATAAAACCAAACTACAAAAAGCCCTCCTCAACAGGATACAAGGAAAAGATTAGTCCAAAGGACTAATGGTCCACAGCTACCAAGGCCTCCACCAGACTGAGTCTAGTACAGCTAGATGGCGCCCGGCTACCACCACTGACTGCTCTGACCAGGATCACAACACAGGGTTCTGGACAGAGCTGGAGAAGGATGTACAGCATAATTCTAACTCACACAAAAAAAGAAAAACCATATTTACTGGCCTAAAGATGACTGGAGAAACCCCAAGAGTATGGCCCCCAGACATCCTTTTAGCTCAGTGGTGAAGTTATCTCCGAGGTTCACTGTTCAGCCCGGGAGTGGACAGCCCCGTAAAACCAAATGAGACTAACGAGGTACAGGAGTCCAGTGACAAGGGCCAGAAGGCAGAAGGGGACAAGGAAGCTGGTGATAGGGAACCCAAGGTTGAGTAAGGATATTGTTGATGTGTTGTGAGATTGTTAACCATTGTCATAGGGCAACATGTGTAGTAACTGTTAAATCAGAAACTATTTTGTTCTGTAAGCCTTCATCTTACATGAGAATAACAGCACAATTCGAAGAGCGTAGTCAATGTCACTGAATTGTGCATGTAGACATTTTCAAAATGGTGTATCTTTGGCTATGTGTATTTTCACCAAAAAAAAAAAAAAAGAGTTTGAGAAGTTAGAGGGTTGACATGTTGTGGGGTTGTTAACCAATGTCATAAAACAACATGTGTACTCCTGTTTCATGAGAAACTATTTGTTCTGTAAGCCTTCACCTGAAGTACAATAAAAAATAAAATAAAATAAAAAGCAAAAAAAAAAAGCCCTCCTCTATGACTTCACCTCACAGTCACTTAACCTTTCTGAGCTTCTGGTATCTTAATCTCCAAATGAAGATAAGAACATCTCAATGGCTACCTGCTGGTTTACAGAGTTTCTGTGAAGCCTAAATAGAGCAACAAATTCAAGCATACCTTATAAACTCCACTCTTAACAATGCAATTTTTAAACCTTTTCAATAGAGCAATTTCATCTATTAATAACTCCAGGACCGTGATCCGAGACTCCAAATGAGGTACCAGAAGAGCTAACCCAGGACTGCTGGCCTCAGTCATTTATTTCAAATTCTAGCAAAGGAACAATAAGGAAAGGGGTTTGAGATGGCCATTGAGCCCAAGGCCACCCAAAAAGGCTGAGGCTGGAAGTGGTAATGAGTGACCAAACTTACATTCCCTCACAGAAGGGGCTGGGTCTTCTGTACAGTCCCATCCCAGTCAGTCCTGAGGTAGACAATCAAAGCTCTGGATGGCTCTCGGTCAAGGTCTCCTTGCCCTGAGCATTTTTTCTGGATAAGCCTCTCAGGTCACTAATTACCTGTGCTGACTCCATCAAGATTCCAGGAAGGGATCCCCAGAGCCTGAAACCGTCACCAACGATCAGTGTCTCTAGCTGTCATGAAGACTGAGGGACTTATTGGAGATGTAATAAAATGCTAATGCTTTGTATTTTGGAGCCAGCATTATTATTACCTATAGCATTGAAGCTGTGGAGTCTCAAAGACATAAAACCAAAGTACCACAAGACAGTCATCACAGAAATGCATTTAAGTTTTAAAAAAATTTCCTCTGGAAGTCTGTGGCCCATGACACTTCCCAAAAAACGGGTCTATACTTACTTTAACAAACTTCTTCGTGACAGTCTTCCCACTAAAAAAACCTTAAATTGGCCATGCACTCAGATTCATATATTTTAACTGTAGTCTTTTTTTTTTTTTTTTTAATTTGAATGGAAAACACATTTAGATTGAACTGGTATTTTAAAAAAGGATTTATTGTTTGCTTTTTTTCTAAAGCAATACTGAAATCTAGACAGAGTCAACTCCATTGTGTGAGCCTCCTTTGTCTAGACCTGCTATAGAAATGTTGCTGGGTCTTAATCCTAAAGACATATAGGGATCAGAGAAGCAACTGGTATGGTTTTATTCTATAGATACTATGAGCCAAGGACCTGGCAAATTTTCCCTCTTTTCTTTGACTGTTGGTAGTATCTCAAATTTATAGTCCATCCCTGCTGCCTGCACATGGTAGACACCATGGGTACCAACCTTCTCCCAACTTCATCCTATTTTCTTATTTGTATTTTTCCCTCCACCCAACTTCACAACCCAGCTTTTTCTTGCCATAATGAGAACAAGTCACCTTCAGTCATTTTTGAAGCACAGAAAATGGACAGGTAGATAGACAGGTGGAGAACAAACAGACAGACACAAGTTTCCTTAATCAAACGTGCCCTGGTTAACTTCACGTTTGTATCAATTCAAAATGATTCAGGATTGCACAGATGACAGCATTTAAATATGCAGAGGGTATTTTTGGAACAGAAGAAGATTTTCTGTGGGATTTTGTGAGAAAACAAGGTTAAGGAGAATAATCACCTAAACAGTGACTCTCATTCACATGAGGATGTTTCACAGAAGTAGCTTACCAAAATGGGCCACCAAAATAATGATTCTAGCCCAGGGAAGAAAACAAGGTGAGCTATTAACTCGGGAAATCTGTTAACTGCACGAGATCTTATAACACCCCAGGTGGTGAACCATTCACAGACTTGGGTGCAAGGAAAGCAACCCTCCAGCTTGCTCAAAACAGACATTTTGTAACAGGCCACAAGACAAAGAAATGAAAGAAAAAAAAAGAACCAAAAGTAGAATCAAAAGGACAGAGACAGATTGAAACATTTCAAGTGGCTTAATTACATTTATTATTGTTGTCAACTACTTTAAAGGCAGCCCCTGACCCATGGCAAACCATGCACAATGGATCCAGTCCTGTACCATCCTCACTGGCTAATTTTCAGACTTAGATCACCAGGCTTTTCTTTCTAGTCTGTCTTAGTCGGGAAGCGCCGCTGAAATCTGTTCAGCATCATAGCAACACACAAGCCTCCACTGTCAGATGGGTGGTGGCTGTGCATGAGGTGCCTTGGCTCCTTTAACTATACTTAAACCAAACCAAACCCATTGCTGATGAATCCATTCCAACTCATAGCGACCCTATAGGACAGAGCAGAACTGCCCCATAGGGTTTCCAAGGAGTGGCTGGTGGTTTTGATCTGCTGACCTTTTGGTTAGCAGCTGAACTCTTAACCACTGTGCCAGAAGGGCTCTAGCTATACTTAGTGGCAGATAAATGGGCAGTGTTTCAGCGCTGCTGTCCAAAGCAATGAGTAACCCCATTCAGGGATGGAGTGTGTTTGAAGTTCATGTGTGATGGGAATTGTAGAATTTTAGTGCTGACAATCATCCATCGCCTGGCCTCTCTGGTTCCAGCTCTGAGGGATTGGCAATGGCCACTTAGAGCAGCCCCATACAGAGAAAGCTTTCCTTCCACATGACCAGGAGAAACATAGGGGTGGACCCACAGTATCTTTTAGAGGCAACGGAACAAGCTGATGGGACTCCTGCCTGGTATGTGCCCTCTGTTTCTGGTGCACCCCCTCATTTGACAGAAGAGGAAACTGAGGCACTCAGAGAAAAAGGGGTGTGATCAAGGTCACATGGGTCCTGTCCTCTCAGTGCAGTGTTTGTCCAATGTTCCCTGCCACAGCCAGCTCAAATGCTTTGTCTTTTTTTTTTTAATTTTTTAATTTTTTTTCTTGTACTTTAGATGAAGATTTACAGAATGAATAGTTTCTCATTAAAGTCAGTACACAAATTGTTTTATGACATTGGTTAACAACCCCACGGCATGTCAACACTCTCCCTTCTCGACTTTGGAGGAACTTTTTTTCTGGTGAAAATATACATAGCCAAAGTCACACCATTTCAAAAGTTTCTACATGTACAACTCAGTGACATCGATTACTTTCTTCCAACTGTGCTGCCATTCTCACTATCCCTTTCCAAATTATTCCATCACCATTATCTTCAACTCACCGCCCCCCAGGCTTCCCATTAAACCCTTTGAGATGCTGTTGTCAATTCCATCTCACATAGATACTTCTTTTTTTTTTTTGTTTGTTTGTTTTTGTACCTTAGATGAAGGTTTGCAGAACAAATAGTTTCTCACTAAACAGTTAGTATGCATATTGCCCTATGACAGTGGTTAACAACCCCACGACATGTCAACACTGTCCCTTCTCAACCTTGGGTTCCCTATCACCAGCTTTCTTGTCCCCTCCTGCCTTCTAGTCCTTGTCCCTGGACTACTGTGCCTCATTAGCCCCATTTTTGTTTTATGGAGCTGATCAATCCCCAGCTGAATGGAGAACCTCGGGAGAGATTTCACCACTGAGCTAAAAGGGTGTCTGGGGGCCAAACTCTCGGGGTTTCTCCAGTCTGTCAGGCCAGTAAATCTGGTCTTTTTGTGTGTGTGTGTGTTAGAATTTTGTTCTACGTCCTTTTCCAGCTCTGTCCAGGACCCTCTGTTGTGATCGTGGTAAGGAGGAAAGTCAGTGGTGGTAGCCGGGCACCATGTAGCTGTACTGGACTTAGTCTGGTGGAGGCCTTGGTAGCTGTGGTGCATTAGTCCTTTGGACTAATTCTTTTCCTTGTATCCTGTTCTCTTCATTCTCCCTTGCTCCCAAAGGGGTGAGACTAGTGGAGTATCTTAGATGGCTGCTCACAGGCTTTTAAGACCCCAGATGATACTCACCAAAGTAGAAAGTAGAACATTGTCTTTATAAACTGTGTTATGCCAATTGAGCTAGATGTTCCCTGAGACCGTGGTCCCCATAGCCCTCCGCCCAGCAATTCAGTCCCTCAGGGAGTTTGGATGTGTCTATGGAGCTTCCATGACCTTTCCTTGTACAAGCTGTGCTGGCTTCCTCAGTATTGTGTACTGTCTTACCCTTCTCCAAAGTTACCACTTATCTGTCGAACGCTTTGTCTTTACTCTTCTAGACTTCACGAAGCTTGCTACGAAAACTGCCAGCTGTGATGAATGAGGCAATGGAAGCGCTTATCCGATCTGCCTTCCTAGGACTGGGCCACAGAGGACACAGACAGGCAGGGCCTAGAAACCCCGCAAGTCGTTTTTCAAAAGGTCGTTGTTGTTTTCTGCAACGTGGATCTCAAGAAATCATGCCATAGATGTCTAGTCCAAACAAAAGCTAGTAAAAGACCTGAAGTACAGCCCTTTATCCCATTCTTCTTGGATAATACAGTGAATTCTGGGAGAGTCACAACTTGACGAGACTGTCTTATTTTCCGGAGTCTCACAAGTCTTCCACCTTTGACAAGGCGCAGTCTTACAACTTCTCAATCACTTGCTATTAGTGGAAAATATTTGAGTTTTCCTTCTATGACAGGTTTCCGCCTTATACAGGTTCCAGCTTTCACAGGACAATAATATGTTCAAGAGAAACTGCTGAAGTTCAGAAATGCAGTGCAGGGAGCCAGGGCCACTCCTTCCCATAGTTTGTCTCTGGAGTGGGGATTCATCCTATTTTCAAGCCACCCTTAGTTTCATGGGTGCTGAGGGTGATTGGAGTCACCTGCTGGTGTAAACCCTTTGGAAACTCTTCTCTGTTTCTTTTTTCCCTGGATGTTGTCTCCTCAAGTCCTTCTCATCAAGCTTTCAAGCTTCCAAACTTCATTTCTCATCTCGAGTCCTAGGGAAGGAAAGGCAGTCCTCTGGGAATTTTCTGGGCCAATCAAGACCATGAGTTTTGAGGGCTCTTTCCTGTTACTGGCAATGGGTTAAAATGTCTCCTCCTTCTATGTTATTCCCTTTCTGATTCTTTTCTCTCATTTAGACTATGGGTCAGCATGCTACAACCCAAGGACCAAATTGGCCCTCTGCTTGTTTTTGTAAGTAAAGTTTTATTGGAACACAGCCACATTTTTTCACTTATGTATTTTCTGTGGTGCTTTTATGCTACAACCACAAAGTCCAGTATTTGCATAAGAGACCACATGGCAGTCAAAGCTGGAAATATTTACTATTTAGCCCTTTACAGAAAAGTTTCTCAACCTGTGCACTAGACCAAAGGAGCGCAGTGGTTAAGCACTCAACTGCTAACTGAAAGGTCGGCGGTTTGAAACCACCAGCTGCTCTGCAGGAGAAAGACGTGGCAGTATGCTTCTGTAAAGACTTACAGCCTTGGAAACCCTATGGAGCAGTTCTACTCTGTCCTATAAGGTCGCTATGAGTCAGAATCAACTCTACGGCAATGGGTTTGGGGTCGGCACTAGACAATGAATGAAGATGAATCTTTGGGTAGAAGGTTTAACATGATTTTCTGCAGATATTAAGGGGAAATCTTTTGGTGGCTTCTTTACCATATGTAAGAGAAGGCTTCTGTGGTGCGAAGTCTGCACTGATGTGGTTGTAAGGGACCTGGGTAATAAGCAAGGGTTGTAAAGAGAAGTGCAAAGAAAAATATGAGGAGCACAGCACCAAGAGCAGACACATAAAGGCGTAATAAAAGGAATAGTTACCTACTATCATTACCTACTATTTTTCTTCAATGAGCAAAATGGACTTCAAGTTTAGGACATGGAAAACATCACAAAAGTTGGAGAAGACACACTAAGGGCTGGAAAAGTAAGAAGGCACTGAGGAACTTAGGAATGGGCTCAAGTCCAACAGTACTCAGCTAAAAAGGGTACTGGCCGAAGGGACATAATTAACTTTAGGAAACCTTGAACAGAGAGAGAAATTCAGAATACCGCAGATAGCCCATGTCTGATTTTTCAGACACTAGAAAACAGCACGTTCCAGAACCTTCTCACTAAAAAGTCAAATATTAAACTCTGGCAGAATCATTAAAAAAAGAACAAGCACCCCAATGAAAAAAATGTACAAATACTATAAGTTGACAATTTTAAGAAAGTGACATAAATATGGTCAAAGAACATATGTTAAGTTCAACTTTGCTTGTAATTAAGTAAATGCAAGTAATAAAACAGTGATGAGATCTCATGTTTTGTCTACTGGAATGGCAAATGTTTGCAGAGATAACACATAAGGTTGGCAAGAGTGCAGAAAATCAGGCCGCCTTGTCCATATGGAAATGCAAACTGGTGCAAACGTCTGCTGGGCATGGTGGCAATATTGTTCAGTTTTAAAATGTGTACATCTTATAACCAGTAATTTCACTTGCAGCAATTTAGTCTAAGGAAATAATTATGAATAAAGATATTCACCACAGAGTTATTAATAACAACAGAAATTTGACATAATCTAAACACATATTTGTACTAGTTTCCTAGGGCTGCTGAAACAAAGTACCACAAACTAGTGGCTTAAAAAAAACAACAACATAAATTTATTCTCTCACAGTTCTGCAAGGCAGAACTGCAAATCAACCTGTTGGCCAGGCTGTGCTCCCTATGAAGCCTCTAAGGAAGATCCTTTCTTGTCTCTCCCAGCTTCTGGTAGCCTCAGGCATTCCTTGGCTTGCGGCAGCATCACTCCGATCTTTATCTCTTCTTCTTGGCCTGTGTCTCTCTCTGTATCTCCTCTTATAAGCACACCAGTCACATTGAATTAGGGCTCACTATAATCTAATACGAGCTCGTCTTAACTATTTACATGTAAAAAGACCCTATTCCCAAATAAGGTCGCATTCTGAGAGTCCAGGAAGAATTTGAATTTTGGGGGGACACCATTCAACTCGATACTAGACCTATAGTTGTTTAGTTATGAATATTTGTACTGTAAAATATTTTCAACCATTAGAACATCATTTAAAACTGAGTTTATGAAAAAGATGGGCCTCAATAATGTGAACAAAATATGCACGTATATTTTTAGTGTGTTTATAATTATAATTGTAATTATAATAGCTAGCCACTGTATTAAGCATTTAGTACATATTTTCATATTAGATTTTCACAACTCAGTATTGAGTAACAAGGGTAATAATAATCAGGATATTGGTTTGCTATTGTTAGGTGCCATGAAGTTGGTTCATAGCCACCCTATGTACAACAGAATGAAACGCAATTCAGTCTTGTGCCATCCTTATAATAGTGGGTTATGTTTGAACCCACTGTTGCAGTCACTGTGTTAATCCATCTCGTTGAGGGTCTTCCTCTTTTTTGCTGACCCTCTGCCTTATCAAGCATGATGTTCTTCTCCAGGGACCAGTCCCTCCTGATTACATGCCCAAAGTAGGTGAGACAAAGTCTTGCCATCCTCACTTCTAAGGAGCTTTCTGGCCGTACTTCTTCTAAGACAGCTTTGTTTGTTCTTCTGGCAGTCCACAGTAGCTAATATTTATTGAAAACGTCCTCTGTGCCAGGCACTTTGCCAAGCACCTTATGTGGATTATACCATTAAATCCTAAGGCAATTGTATAAGGTAGGCACTATTATAACCCCATATACTTTTTTAATATTTCCGTTGTATTTTATAATAGAAAAAAAGCCATAAAATCATGCCCAAGGTTACATAGAAACTACATGGTACAGCCAGGATTTGAACACATAAAGCAATCTCACTCCAGATTCTGCACTCTTAACCAATGCACTGTACACTTAAGGTACTATTATCTCTTACTCAAATGGATGGAAGCACAAATGAATAAATATATGGAAGGATGGATGGATGAAATGACAGATGGCTGGCTGGCTGGGTGGGTTAGAAAGAAAAAAACAAAAGTGCTTATTTATGAGTAGTTCTTTTATGGTTTTATTTACTTCTTTGTGCTTTCTCAGGAATAACCAACTTTTCTAAAATGTATCACTTCTGGACTAAAAAAAACAGATTTTATATTAAAATTAATTATAATGCAAGACCAAAAAAGGTGTTCAAAATGTCATGGTCTTTCTGTCTCTTGCAAAAGGATGATTTAGTTTTAGGCTGAGGCATACCTGAACAACACCCCCCTTCCACTGCTATATATAGATAGCCCCAGAAGAAAATTTCCAACACACCGCCAAAATACAAAGCGACTTCCTGAATATCACCCAAGAATCCGTGCGGAAGTCCAGCCAACTAAGAAGAAATGTGCAAATACGATTTTCTCCCCAAAAGAGAGAGCTTTAGACTAAAGCCACCGTTGGCTAGAAAATCAGGATTTCAAAGAACTTCTTTTCTTTTTCTCCCCACAGCCTCAGTTTCTCTTGTGAGCTGATGATTGAAGGAAAATAACATGGCTGCTGAGGTTTTCAAAGGACTTTCATCCAAATGTTGGACAAGGCTGAACAATCTGAGAAAGCAAAGCGGCCTAAGTCTTGCTGGTTGAGAAAAACTTGGAGAGGCCTTTCAAGTCTGAGCTGTTTCTATTCCAATTGCATAACCGATGAAGTGGGGCAGAGTTTAAATTTAACACGTTGATTTCGGCAATGACATTTCTGAGCAAATGTTCTATTAGTGTTAACTTTAGGTGAGTCAAACACCTACAATGAGGAACACGGGAAAATAGATTCCCCCGACTTCTCTCACTTTCCTCCTCCGTCCCTCTGCTTACCTTTGGCAACATAATGTGCCTCCGAGGATGTGAAAATTATAGGCACCAGGTTGCTGCTATTAACTAAATATCTTGCTTTGGCTGCCACATCAGACAACTGAGGGAGCCTCATTTTATTACCTGTCAGCTCTCCTACTTAGAAGAGCTGAATCCTGCTCCCTCTCCTAACACCCCCACCCCAGGGAGCCTCCCTTTCTCAGCAGCATGCCTCTGCTGGCTGCCAAACCCATCTTATACCTGCAGATTGCCTTCCCTTGGGAAAGGGGACTCTTAAAAGTGATCTCTAGTTTAAAAGTCTATCAGCCACTAGAATACATCTGCATTACGCTGGAAAGAAAGGAAGGAAGAACTTCGTGTCCATGCACAGATGTATTCCATCAACAAGGTTTTCATTTACTTATTTAATATTCATATGGCACGTTGGTGGTTCTGTGATAGAATTTCCTCCTTTCACACAGGAGAACTGGGTTCAATTCCCAGCCAGTGCAGCTCACACACAGCTACCACTCGTCTGTCAGTGGAGGCTTGTGTGTTGCTATGATGCTAAACAGGTTTCAGTGGAGCTTCCAGACTAGGAAGAAAAGCCTGGAAATCCACTCCAAAAATCAACCAGTGAAAACTCTACAGATCACAACGGCCTGATCCACAGCTGATCATGGGGATGATGCCGGACTGGGCAGCATTTTGTTCTATTGTGCATGGGGTTGCCATAAGTTGGGGGTCAATTCGATGGCACTTTACTATTTGCCAGGCATTGTTCTAACAGTTCTGCTTAATTTATTGAATGTGCCCAGAAAGTCCATGAAGCAGTATTATAATTATCCTCAATTTACAGATGAGGAAACTGAGGTACCGAGAGGGTAAATACTTGTCCAAGATCCAACAGTAAGCTGCAGGCTGCAGAGTCAAGAATCAAACCCAAGCAGTCAGCTCCAGTAGCCCTGTGTATTCACTGAGGCGCAACACTGCCCCAGGTGCAAAGCAAGGAATGGGGATGCTCTCTACTGACGTCATGACCCATCTTAGAGAGTTCCTGCACCGTGCATGCTCTTCTTTAACCCTCAGAGCAGAGTATGGGTTCATAAGCCCCTCATAGAGATAAGGTTAATCACCCAGCTGTCCACCTGTCGTACTGTGGTGGTATGCATATTGCTATGATGCTGGAAGCTATGCCCCTGGTATTTCAAATCTCAGGGGGTCACCCAGGGTGGACAGGTTTCAGTGGAGCTTCCAGACTAAAAAGAAAGGCCTGATGAAAAAAACCCAGTGAAAACCCTATAGATCACAAGAGAACCCTGTCCGACATAGTGCTGGAAGACGAGCCCCCTAGGTTAGTCAGTGGCCGCAACAATCAACTCGAGCATAACAACAATTGTGAAGATGGTGCAGGACCAGGCAACATTTCTTTCTGTTGTACATAGGGGCGCCATGTGCATGAATTGACTTGGTGGCAACTAACAACAGCAGATGAGGAACGTGAGTGCCTAAATATCCTCCCCAGGAGGTGATGTGAGATTTATACTGACTAGGCTGAGAGGTGCCAAAGCACCTGCTCTGTACCTGTGTTTCCCGGTGTGGTCCTCACACCACTGCCTTGGAATCACCTGCTGTGCATTAAAATGCAGATTCCTGGGTCCCACCCTAATCGTACTCAATCTGACCCACTGGGTGTGGGGCCTGGGAACTTCTATTTTCCACAAGCTCCTCCCAGGTGACTGATACACACTCTAATTTGAGAACTGCACCTACATCATCATGCTGCTTGCTCTTCCTCTGCTTCTATTACTTAGTAAAGTTGCAGTGATGTGATGACAATGCTGATGATTAATAATAAATAATGCAGAAAGCAGTTCACATACAACAGCACATACTCTAAGAAGACACCCTCTGCTTTCATTTCCCACAACTGCTTCATAGGCCATATTTTCCATGATAAAACTGGCATACCTTCCAAGCCATCTCATTTCATATCCCTTCTCTTATGTTTTCTGGATTTAATGGAGTGAAACCCCATTGTCAGAGGCTCAGGTGACTGCATTGTGTAAAAGCCGGTCTCTCCGACCCACAGAACGTAACAATAAAACCAGATCATTGAAATTAGTGGGCTCTCTCCTAAGACAGATCACTTCGGACCTCTACATATCAGAGAAAAATTCTAGGGTTTGTTGAATCCTCGCACTAAAGGGGTAGGTGTGTACATGCTTCCTTCATTTACACAGCTCCATTTTTTAAAATCAAAATATTATTTTTCTTCCTAATATTCCAAGCAAGAGAGCAGGCATTACCAAGATGAGAAAGAGCGAGCAGAGAATGAAGTGTCTTGGTAAACATTCTACTAGGAGTATGCATAGAATTTTTTTTTTTTTTTAATTAATGGCTAAATTTTGTATGCCTTTTTGATTTGCTTTTTCTAAAAGGAAGAAAGGAAGGATAAAAATCACCCTTAGTCTTCTACATATTTTCTTTAATATAACTCATTTTCTCCAACAGAAACATACACAGACCCAAAGAAGATGAAAGTCACCCTTGGCCCTCCACATATTCTCTGCAGTCCTCCACTGTCACCGCAGAGGTGACCACAGTCATAGCAGCCAGCTGCCCCGCCAATGGCCAGGTGTGCCTTACAGGCATCCGTGTGGGTCTGCTAGTTGTCAGAGGCAGCCAAGATGTTGACTCTGGAGCCACACTTGGCAGTGAGTGATCCTCAATATCTGGTCTCCACATCTGTCAAATGGGAACGATGTTAGTGCCCTCCTCACAGGGAGGCTGTGAGGACTGAAGGCATGGTTCCCGTCTTCTCCCTGGAAGCACTCTACTGGTAAAGATTAACATTTATTGTTGTAACACTTGTGTACCTTACTTCATACCACAGCAGTAACTCATGAAGAGAGAAAAGGGTAAATTGAATCATAATTTACCTGCCCTAGAAATTCTTGCTCTTTATTATAAAAAGCTCTAATGTGAATCTTATGTAAGAAAAAAGATCATTTCATCTGTGTGTGTGTGTGTGTGTGTGTGTGTGTGTGTGTGTGTTTATCAGGCTTTTCTGACTCAAGTTTGCTGACTTAAGGTATTTCTCTATATTGTATTGTTAGAAACAGGGATTTAAAAATGTGACAGCATTTCTTACAAAATAAAAACAATACAGCCTCTCCATAAAAAGAAATGGAGAGGAAAGAAAGTCAAAGAAGCAAATGAATAGCGTCTGTAATTCGCCTACCCAGAAATAACCTCCGCTAATATTTTGACATAGTCCTTTTCATCCATCTATATATTCTTAATGTATATGATGCTATTTTTGTGAAGAAAATGACAAAACAGCAATCCAGAGTGTCTATCTAGAAAATTATGCAGAGCACAATGACATTCTGGAACCCAGTTTTCAATGATGTCAGTCATCACTATCATAAAACACATTACATAATAATCAAATTTACTATTGGAACCCAAATAACACAATGTTTACCAATTTATATTTCATAACCCTGTATTTATGCCTGTCAGCTGCTCTACTTAAATGGGAACACAACTATCTCCCACTTCTCCAGAGTCTGATGTGAAGAGAATACATCTTAGAACAGAGACATCTGTCGGAAAATGCAAGGAAAAAGAGGAAGAAGGAGCAAGCCACAGATATGGTGGGTTTGGTTTGTAGCTAAATGGCACCTCTGTGTTGTCATGAGCCTCAGCTACTCTTGCTCTGACAGAGGTGAGGTGGCGAAAAGGTTATAAAACAAAGTCCTTTGGCTAGTTTATCCTTGCCTGTAGTTAATCACTTCTTCCCTTCAAAGCACATCAAGTGGTGGTTGATGATGATGTAACAGTGCCTGTGACAATACTGGCAAACATTTATTGAGTGATTAGTGTGTGCCTCTTACTGTGTTCTGCATATTATATGCATTACTCCACTGAATCTTCACAACACAAGTAGAAAACAGATACAATTGTGGTGGTTGTTATTAGATACCGTCGAGTCAGTTCCAACTCATAGCAACCCCAAGTACAATAGAAGGAAACACTGCACCATTCTCACAATCATTGCTATGTTTGAGCCCATTGTTGCAGTCACTGTGTGTCAATCCATCTTGTTGAGGGTCTTACTCTTTTTCACTGACCCTCTACTTTACTACACCTTTCATGATTTCAAACCATGCAGTATCCCCTTGTTCTGTTCGAGAGACTGCCTCTTGGTCTGTGTACAGGTTCTGCGTGAGCACGATTAAGTGTTCTGGAATGCCCATTCTTTGAAACTTTATCCATAATTTGTTATGATCCACACAACTGAATGCCTTTGCATAGTTAATAAAACACAGGTAAACATCTTCCTGGTATTCTCTGCTTTCAGCCAAGATCTATCTGATATCAGCAATGCTATTCCTTGTTCCAAGTCATCTTTTGACTCTGGTTTGAATTTTGGGCAGTTGCTTGTTGATGCACTGCTGTTACTGTTTTTGAATGATCTCCAGCAAAATTTTACTTGTGTGAGACATTAATGATATTGTTCAATAATTTCTACATTCTGCTGGATCACCTTTCTTTGGAATGGGTACAAATATGGATCTCTTCCTGTTGGTTGGCCACATAGTTTTCTTTCAAATATTTTGGCATCAACGAGTGAGCACCTCCAGTACTGCATCCGTTTGTTGAAACATCTCAGTTGGTATTCCGTCAGTTCCTGGATTCTTGTTTCTTGCCAATGCCTGGTGATGTAGTAGTTAAGCGCTACGGCTGCTAACCAAAAGGTCAGCAGTTCTAATCCACCAGGTGCTCCCTAGAAACCCTATGGAGCAGTTCTACTCTGTCCTTTAGGGTCGCTATGAGTCGGAATTGACTCGACGGCAACGGGTTTGGTTTTGGTTTGGTTCAGTGCAGCTTGGACTTCTTCCTTCAATGCCATTGGCTCTTGATCATACGCTATCTCCTGAAATGGTTAAATGTCAATCATTTCTTTTTGGTACAGTGACTGTGTGTTTTCTTTCCATGTTCTTTCGATGCTTCCTGTGTCATTCAATATTTTGCCCATAGAATCCTTCAAAATTGTAACTCGAGGCTTGAATCTTTCTTCAGTTCTTTCAGCTTGAGAAATGCTGAGCATGTTCTTACCTTTTTGTTTTCTAACTCCAGGTCTTGGCACATTTCATTATAGTAATTTACTTTGTCTTCTTGAGTCACCCTTTGAAATCTTCTGTTCAGCTCTTTTACTTCATCATTTTCCTTTTGCTTTAGCTACTCTACATTCAAGAGCAAGTTTCAGAGTCTCTTCTGACATCCATTTTGGTCTTTTCTTTCTTTCCTGTCTTTTTAATGACATTTTGCTTTCTTCTTGTATGATGTGCTTGATGTCATTTCACAACTTGTCTGGTCTTCCGTCATTAATGTTCAATGCGTCAAATTTATTCTTGAGATGGTCTCTAAAGTCAGGTCTCAAGGTCATACTCTGGCTCTCGTGGACTTGCTTTAATTTTCTTCGGCTTCAACTTTAATGTGCATATGAGCAACTGATGGTCTGTTCCGCAGGTGGCCCCTGGCACTGTTCTGACTGATGATTTTGAGCTTCTCCATCATCTCTTTCCTCAGATGTAGTCAATTTGATTCCTGTGTATTCCATCTGGTGAGGTCCACATGTATAGTCACCATTTATGTTGTTGAAAAAGGTATTTGCACAACCAAGATTCAGAGATACCAGTTAACTGCCTGAGGTCATACCACTAATAAGTGACTGAGTCTGGATTTGACACCAGCAATGTCTGACTAGACATGTTACATCCCTACAAGGACTCCAACCAACAGGTGATGTCAACAGTGAAGAGGCTCAGGAACATGAAGGACGATGAGCAAATCTCCAAGGTGTGGAGTTGCTTATAGGAAATTCATCTGGTTTTATTTTACTTTTAAAAATAAACATTTTTTAAATAAAATAGTTATAGGCTGAACCTTCATATACTTGTCAGGCTACAAAAATAAATGTTTAACCAAACAGCATTTAATAAATAAGTCTAATATTAATGGTGAGGGACTTCCAGGGAAGTATAGTCTAGTAGGTTTTTTTTTTTTAATATAGCATTTAAAATCTAACTGGATTTATGAATCTATTGTGTTGTATCTTGCTTTTTTTACTTAACATTAAAAGACACTTTTCTGTGTCTTCAAATATATATTCAAAAAATATATTTTAATGGCTACATAGTGTTCTATCATATGGATGTACCAGAATTCATATAACATTTCCATGGGTTGTTTCTAAATTTTTCTTATTATAAATTATGCTCCAAGTAACATACTTATGCCTAAATATCTGTATTTTTTTAATTAATTCTGAAAGCTTTAAGTATATACTCCATCTACAGAGCACAATATCAAATGTGGCAAAACAAAACAAAGCAAACCAATAGAAGTGAATGAATTTTTCTTTAGTGACAATAACTCAATCACCATTAGACATTGGCTTAATCAGGTTTTTTTTTTTTTTTTTTTTTTCTCTTTTGAGAAGTGTCTTCCTTACGTTCAACATTTGTTCTTTATAGAGAGTTCACACAGAAGATATACCAGGAACAAGGGGAAGAGTGTGTTAACAAGGGACATTTTTTGTAAATATTTTCCAAAGCATCCAGTTCCTCCTTTTCCTAGTATGAGGATCATCCAAAACAGCCTGGTGTACCTTAAAACATCATACACTCCATCAGAACCAGGATTATTTTCTATTTTCAAGTCCCTGAGATGGATTCAGCCTTCAATATGAGAGTATGGACAGATGGATGGATCAAGAGAATTATTTTTATGAGCCTGGCATTCTATTTATCTATCTCCTTTAGCAAATTCTAGTCTATCTTTATTTTATTAAAAAAATAAACATTAAAATCATATGTTCATCTCATCCTTAGGAAAATATTTCTGTTTTAAGCATTAAAACACATCTGCTTTAAAAATACCTCACAGACTTTTAATTCAAGATGGTAGACTGGCTGAGCACTCACCTATAACTAAATGATTACAAACATAGGTACATAAATAGACAAAACACACAAAAAAATTAATAATAGGATACCTGAAAGATAGAATTTGTGAAAGAAACAGCTTGGATTACATATAAAAAGTACAGCAGAGTACTACTAAAAAATGGTGGGAGTGGGTCCAGGGTGGTATCATGCCTAGAAGCGGTGGGAGCTGGGAGGAGAAGGGGGGCCTAGGGGCCACAAGACAGGTGATTAGCTATGGCACCACAGTGGGAGAAGTCAGAGAGTCTTCCCCTTCTCCTCTCTACCACTGTGCCAGGTAACAACACTAAGGAACGTGGGTGGCTCTCTCCAGGAGCAACAGTTACTGTGGAAGCTTGGGTTGAGGGGAGAAGGCAGTGATCCTGTTGACTAGCTTCACCTGGAAGAAAAGGGATGTCCCTATATTCAGAAGACTAGCACATCTTGTCCATCCTTTCACTAGAAATGAAAACACAACAGGACACAAGCCAAATTAGCAACTCTTAATCCTTCCCTTCTTCCAAAGAAAGTTGTAAGAATGGATCTGCAGGCAATCTAAATAGGAATTTTAATGAACAGAAAAATGAGCCACATGAACATTTACCAAACATTTGAACAAAAGAATCACTGTGAGAAAAAAAAAATTAAACTTTCCCCTATGGGAAAAGGGGTTCCCTCAAAAAGATCACAAAGTTTATCACATCCATGAAACAAGAATGCACTTCTGGTATTCGATCTATGAGGAATTCTGTCTATAAGGAATTCTACCTTTCAGAACCAGTTGAAGAGTTTAAAAATAAAATAAGTAAATAAATATAGGTGGGACAGAAAATAAGATATTAGTTGAAGAGTAAATTAATGAACTGGAAGAACAATTCTCCCAGAACAGAGAACAAACAGATAAAGAAATAAAAGAAAGCTTACAGAGATATAAGGAAAGATCCAGAACTTCTAATATCTATCTAAATGGGAGTTCAGAAGTAGATATCAGATAGAATTCAAGGGAGATAATAGTTAAACAAACAGTAGAAAATAATTTTTCTGAGCTGAAAACATGAGTAATATAATAAAAGTTCCTATGACTTTTAAGGATTAAAAATAAAAGGAAAGAAAGAATGTGGTGGAGGGAGAAAAGGAAAAGATAAAAAAAAAAAATCCTAAAATCTTACAGAGGAAATTCCAGAATAACTTTTAAAGGATGAACATCAAATGAACATGTCTTCTCAAAACCTGCTCCAGAAACAAGAAGACACTGCTAATGGCATATATCTTTGAACTTAGAATTCTATACCCAGCCAAACTAATTATTTTGTTGTTGGTTGCATATTTTCTTTTCTTTTTCCTGGTGCAATAAAAACTTCTAGAAATAAATGATAGAAGAGATTTATTGCTCACAGATCTTCTGAACATTACTAGATAATATAGATGAACAAGGAAAAAAAAAAAGAATCCAGGAAGAAATAGTATGATTCGAGTAGCAGTAGTGAGCAAACAATTTAGTAGAACTTACTGCTAAAACCCATTAGTATTAATTTGTAAAGATGTGAGAAGAGAAGAGGGCAAATAAAGGAAAGTGTGCTCCATGTCTTAATCAAGAGGAAAATATTGATACCGATAATTTCAAATGAATGAAGTCCTTTATATATATATTTTTAATTTAGTAACAATTACTAAAATAACAGAAAATTTTAAATATACATACGTATGTCTGCATGTATACAAACATACACACACACATATTTATGGAAAGGTAGGAATGAGTAGGAAAGGAAAGGGGAATAGGAAAGAAATAACTAAAGAACATGGTAAATAGATCATTAAAAAATGTGGGGAATAAGTGAACAACTCTAAAAATCCCCATAAGCAAAATAAATATGCATAAGTTTACTGACCAATAAAAGAGAAAAACACAAGCTCAGTGTAAAAAGTCAGCCATATGCTTACATATGTGCTATATTTATATGATATATACCTCAAAAATCTAATGAAGAAATCAAATTTATCAATGTAATTATATAAACTAAAGAGAATACATGATGAAATAGATCTACATATATGCTTAGAAAGAGTACCAAAGTAGTCACAACAAATTGTTGAAAGCAGTTATGGTGTATCGTGTGAGGGTGGTTAGAGCCAAGGGATTGGGCATTTCATTGTAATTTCACCTGTGTTTTACTGCCATACCTTCTTCTGTGCATACCTCATTGCTGGTGAACTCCTAAGATGTAAAAAAATATTTCTATAATACTTTCTTAGCTAAATTTTGTGTTTGAACTGGGTGACCTAATCATTTATGCTTTTAAGACTGTGACTCAGTTTTCCTTTTCTTTTTCCCTTTTGGCTTCATTCTGGATGCTATAAATTATATTGCTCTCAGGGATAGTTGGTAAGAGTGGGGTTAGAAGGCCGTGCAGGTTGAGTGCGGGGATGCCACCTGTAGTGATGAGTTAGTACATCTAAAACATATGGAACAGCCTAACACAGAAAGCATTCAGTAAGCCTAGCTCTTACTATTATTATTACAATAAAATATCAAAAGCGTTGCCAGTGATATCAAGTTGCTAACTATCTAAGGAGACACCAGATGTCTTCCTTGCCATCTGACTGTAGCGGCTGTGGTAATGTGCCTCTCAGATCCTGCTTCAGTACTTATTTTTCCGGCTGCTGGGGAGAGTATTCAGCTGTCAGCCTTCTATGGAATTCTCTTGGCTAAAGAGAGTTTTTTCCCCAAAGTCATGGTCCCTTCCCATGGCACACATCCAGTGACAGGTCACTGTAGAGTAATAAAAGCCTGACCCCCTTGTCCCAACTCAGCACTAATCTAAAGGGCCATCCCAGCTTCAGAGCTACCCAGGAGACGGGCTGCAACTTCAGTGAGACTGCGTCAAAGCCCAACTTCTCCATTTACCCATTCCTGCTTCCTTCTCCTCCCCACTTCCACAGGTGGTGATGGTCAAACTACTCCCTAATAAACTTCCTACACATTAATCTCTGTCTCAGAGTCAGCTCTCTGGAGACTCCAACCCATGACATCATCCAAAGTGCAGGCTTGGACCCCAAACGAGATGGCCAAAAGATGTAGACTAAAGCCTCTACAGACACCAACACTTAAACGTCAGTCTTGGATAAGCCCAGCCATTGAGTCAACCTTACCCATGTGTCTTTTTCAAATATATTCCACAAGAAAAAAGAAAACAACAACAAAACACTGGAAAGTTATGTGGGAAATAGAAAGAACACAAACACAAAGGGAAATCTTTCCTAAAGTGCACTGGGCATCAGAGAGTAATGCTGAAAGGCTTTTATCGTGTTCTCATGGCATTAGCTCCATGGATTTTCACAGCCCCAGGAGCTGGGCTTTATCCAACCTATTTTACAGATGTTGAAACAGAGGTTCTGAGAGTGAACTGCCTCACTCAGGGCCAAGACTTGTATCTAAATCCTCAAAAGGGTGTTCAGTCTTTGGATATCATAAAGGTAAAGTTGACCTTGGTACCAATATTAGTAATGATGAGCTGATCAACTGAGAAAATAGAACATCATATTGATGTAACAGACAAGTTATTAATTTATAATGATAGCTGCTTTTCACCATAGTGAACATGACACGCTTCCTAACACGGTGCTGTTGGCCATTGATTTAAGCTATTAGGGTAGCAGCTGGCCTTCTTCAATCAACCAGGCAAGTGTTATCCATAACCAGGATGGACCTGGCAAAGGTCCCAAAACAAAGCAATTTGCTACTTTTCATTCCCTAAATCCATCACCAAAATAACAGAGCAAACGCTCCCATTCAAATCACTTTTATATACGCTCAGCCTGAACAAAATGAAGGCCCTTGGCAGGCGAAACATTCAGTCTCCACTTTAGTGCCATCGATACATGAAGCAATCGACCAGCCTGGTGCTGTGTAAATGTAATGGGAAACATTTTAATAATAAACTAAATACATTCAGATCCCTCAGCCAAGCTACCTGTGCCGAGCGCCAGTTTATGGGGTTAATAATTCGTTTCGGTAGGAGAAAATATGCTACACTTGAGAGGCAAATAACCTTCATTTCAAAGTAGAAAATATCTAGAGTGGTAAGAAGAAGACTGAGAAAAAACATGGATGTATATTATCAGTACGTATCATTTACTCACAGGGCTCTCACTGAGGTTTGGGGGCCCATCATCAACTTACATTAATTGATATAAATAGCTACCATTTACTGAGCACTGGCTGTGTGTCAGTCTCAGATGTACCTTCAGCATCTCATTGAGTCCTTGCCTTTTAGAAGAAATTGAAGCACAAAGAAGTTAACTTCCCTGAGGTCACAGAGGTAGTAAGAGGTAGAACTGGGATTTAAACTCAAGAGATCAGATCCAGAGCCTGGGCACTACTACGAGGACCGCAGCTGTGATGTTAATCAATAAGCGTGTGCTCAGTCTGCTACACTCTAGCCAGTGCTTGCTACTCCTCCAAGACAATTACAGAGCTGGTGAGAATTGAGTATGAGGTGGAGGAACATACCAGACGTATATGTCATGGGCGTAGTTGGTGTATGTTTAGGGAACGGGAAGGAACTACGGTGGCAAATGGGAGGACTTGTGCCACTAGAAAGCTCCTTGTGGCCTCAGAGAAGTTGGGCAGCTCGTGAAACACTGAAAACCCTCTTTTCTGCCATTAAAAATGCCTAAATGACTAAACTTCAGATACTCAGGTGACACCTAACCAACCAGTTGCCTTTAAGTCAACTCCAAATCCTGGTGATCCCATGTGTGTCAGATTAGAACTCTGCTCCATAGGGTTCTAATGGCTGATTTTTGAGAAGTAGATTGCCAGGCCTTTCTTCTGAGGTGTCTCTTGGTGGACTCAAACATCTAACTTTCAGTTAACAGGTGGGCACATTAATCATTTGTATCACCCAGGTGACACCTGCTGTTATGTTGTTACATGCCATCCAGTTGATTCCAACTCACAGCCACCCCATATAACAGAGTAGAGCTGCCCCATAGGGTTTCCTACAAAGGCATAACTGCTGAAGATGGGGTCTTAGTGTTTTTGAGTCATAAAGACACGATATCTGGATTTTTGTGCTCAATTCAGCAATGGTCTCCTGGAGGTTTGTAAGGTCCCTCAAGGCTACTCATGTCTCCCCATTCATGGTCAGCAACCAGCACTGATGCCTCCAACTCTACTCAAACCTACCTAGTCCCTGAGAAAATTCTGACCAAGACAAGCAAGCTATTAGAAGCTCCAACCCACAGGAGATGGTTCTTTTTTTAATTGTTGTAGTTTAAATGAAGTTTACATTTCAAGTTAGCCTCCCATACAAAAATTTATACATACATTGTTATGTGACCCTAACAGCTCTCCCCTTACTGTGACAGCACACTCCTCCTTTCCACCCCTGATTCCCCATGTCCATTCAACCAGCTCCTAACCCTCTCTGCCTTCCCATCTCACATCCGGACAGAAGCTGCCCGTTTAGTCTCTTGTATCTACTTGAGCTAAGAGGCACATGCCTCACAAGTATCACTTTATGTCCTACTGTCCAGTCCAATCCCTGTCTGAAGAGTTGGCCTCGGAAATTGTTTTAGTTCTGGGCTGATAGAGAATCCAGGGGTCATGCTTTCTGGGGTTCCTCCGCTCTCAGTCAGACCATTAAGTCTGGTCTTCTTACTAGAATTTGAGTTCTGTACCCCACCTTTCTCCTGCTCCATCCGGGACTCTGTGTTGTGTTCCCTGTCAGGGCGGTCATTGGTGGTAGCTGGGCACCATCTAGTTCTTCTGGTCTCAGGCTGATGAAGTCTCTGGTTTATGTGGCTCTTTCTGTCTCTTGGGCTAATACTTTCCTTGTATCTTTGGTGTTCTTCATTAGGAGAGGGTTCTTGAATAAATGTCTCTGCTTCCTCCTTCCGGTAAGCTGGGGTTTGTGCCTCAAGTAACAGGGGAAATCTTACTAAAATGTATTTGCCTGCCTTTCTTTTCAGTTTTTCCTACTAGATCTCTCCCTCCTAGTGCCAGAGGAGCCCACTGCCTCAGGGAGGATTAAGATGTTGAATCAGGAATGCAAAGAGAGAGAAAGATTCAATATCCAGCCTAAAGACTATAGCAAAACAGAAGTCTTCTTCAAAGCCAGGCCATATTGAGAGAGAAAGAGTTTTCTAATTTGCAAATATTGTACTGTAAGCTTGGTAGAGTTAACTCAGGATTTCAGGGAAGAGAGGTTCCCACCCACCATGAGGCCTGGGGCGGGGAAGATGGGGAGATGCTGGGCAGGGAGGGAGGCAAGGTGTGAAGGTTCCCTGGGTCTCAGAAAATCTGGCTTCTGAGTCTGACTCCACAGCTGATATGCTATTGAACTCTACATTTTTAAAGTGCATATATTTTCAAGCATTTTACTCTCTTATTTTCTATGGGCTCAGCAGAATGACAACAAATCAAAAAGAAATATTTTCACCCCTCCCTTCCAAGAAGAAAAGCCAAGTTCTGCATCCCAGAGGCTCAGGTATTCCCTAGCTTGCAAGTTAAGAGTGGAAAGGTTTTGAATGCCTAGGCTACAGGAAGTTAAAAACTAAAAAATGGCTAGGGCTGGGTCTAGGTGAAGCTCTACAGCTTACAGAAGATTGAATGAGCTCTTTTTAGACTGGATAGGAGTTAGATTCTAGGGTATGTCTAAATGCTTCTGGAACATTCACTGTGAATTTTCACATTTTAGAACATGAGTGGTCCTCCAGTTAACAAACAAACAAATAAAATCAACCTCCAGCATTCTCCAAACTTAGGTAACTTCAGAACATATTCTTTTTTTTTCCCCTTTGCATTCTTACTACCATTCTGTAGAACAGTGTTCCATAGACAGAAGTTTGGAAAATGATTTGGGAAACATACAAACTACCATGTGCTATCAACACAGCACAGCTATTAAGACCAAGAACGGAGACCACTGTGTCAACCTTAATGGTTTGTTCCCAGAAACCATTACACAAGGAAGATAAGACTCCAAACCAATAAATAACTCCACTAAAGGAAATTCATGCACATTCATTTATCTGAGTCAAAAGCCTGCTTACCTGGAAAAATAGCTCTTTTATCGAACAGTAACTTACTTATCAAAACTTCAAGACCCTCACCTTGCTATGTCTACCAACTCTAAATCATTATGTCATGAACTGTACCCAATGGCAATATGTTTCCCACCTTAAAGCACTTGTCCTAGATCTTTCCGTCAAACCCTGTAAACATCTATTTTGACTTCTGCCTTCTGAAACATGGCTAAGATTCTGTCAAAATGGTGCTCTCCCTCATGAAAGTGAGTTCTAGTATGTGTAGCTTTGCTTTATTACCATGTCTGGTGAAACATGGGGGAGTTGAACTTACCGTGCAAAATAGGAGCTACTTGGCCACATGACCGAACCCCTCAATGTGGGTGCCTAAGTGACCTTTGAAAACAGGTGGATCACAGGAATGTTCCCCCATGGTCAGAACTCAGCACTGCCCTGGTCCCCAGCTAGTTTGAGCCAGCTGTCAGAACTCAGTAACTGTATGCATGCCTCTTATCTTTATTTGCCCACAGCCTCTTCTTTAGGGAATGGGCATCCAATTACCAGGCCACAGAGTGGGCTCTTGACTCAATGTCAGGTCAATCAGCTTCTTTTCCAGGGATGTAGACAGCCAAAACTGGAAGATATTTGGAGCTGAATTATTCCTATAAAGACATCCTAAGACAGTGCTACTGCAAGTGTGGTCCACAACCAGTGCACGATCTCCTGTTAAGGGCATAGAAAGATTAGTACAGAAATTGAAAGCAACATGACAGAGTAATATCACACCCGTTGAATATAATTTAAAAATAAAAAGCTTGCATTTCATATGCCTTTGTTTTTTATTTTTCTAGTAATTAAATTTTATTAAGAAAAATTACTTAAAACTTGAAAATTGGGCAAAAATGTGGGTGGTATGTTCTTTCAATGGCATATGGAGGCATTAACAGGTGCATTCAAGGATGATTTAATTACCTGGGAAAATGTAATTTGTTCACCTCATTGTTTACTACTTACTGAAGTTTGCAGATTTAGTAAAATTACATGTTAATTTATAGATTTCTGTTTAATGGAGATGCAAATAGTATCTAGCAGAAAATATAGCCCAAAGGTTACAGTTATTCACCACGTAGGGCATTAAGGAGCTTTGTCTGTAACTTAGCAAACTTACTCTGACATTCCAAATTGCCTATAAATATCTAGCTCCACAAATGTTCTCCACGGCTTATCATCTTATTGGTTTCCCTTTTAATTAATGAGTCTTTAGTTGTGTTCATTTTAGATTTGTACGTGAGTCATGTTTTTAACTTTTTGAAAATTACATTTTGACAGTTTTATACAAAGGTATGCACTGAAACAAAATAAAATGAAACAAAAAATAATCTTTCATAACAGCAAATCTGAAAAGCACTGTCCTACCTCTCTATGAGTTCCCTCTGCTAAGACCCGTGGAATTCCCTAGCTTCTGTCCTTTCTGAGGCCAAGTTCAGGTCTTTGGATGAACCTGTGAGCCGTACAATTTCTTTCTACTAAATCCCTTTCTTTAAAATCCAATTAGTCAGGGTTGTAATTACAGCTGACATAGTCCTTTATAACAGGACCGTTGAACCCTTCCTCAGATATACAAATAGGGTATACCCGGTACTAAAACCTATCATACTAAAAATGTCAATGTCCAGGGCAGAAAGCTTGAATTAGACTCTTCCAAAAGCAAAGCAGGCAACTGCTGACATTAAAAAAAAAAAACAACAACAACAAAAAACAAAACTAGATGCACACTTTTAGCTTACTTAGGTGTCCCTGGGTAGTACAAACGGTTAACATGCTCAACTGCTAACCAAAAGGTTGAAGATTTGAGTCTATCCAGAGGTACCTGATAAGAAAGGCCAGGCAATCTATTTCTGAAAAATCAGCCATTGAAAACCCTGTGGAGCACAGTTCTACTCTGACACTCATGGGGTCACCATGACCCAGAGTTGACTCTATGGCTACTAGTAGGTAGTAGCTTATTTACCCTCACTCACTCTAGAACTACCTGGTTCCAAAATGGATGAACCACCTGACTTCATGTCTTTACCAAGGAACTGTTGCTTCCCCACCCACCTTTGCAATCAAATCCCTCCCGAGTATAGACAAGGGCCTGGTTCTAGCCCATGTCCTGCATGGCCCTTTTGACATTGGGATTTGACTCCAGGCCACATCCTCTATGGGCATTATCAGACAATCTCAGTTGCCCCCAAGTTCAGTCCTCGCCATTCTTAGTTTCTTCAGTGCCTAGAATTTGATGCTGAATCCCCCTCCTAGTGTGAGTTATCCCCACTCACCCTTGCTTTCTGTTTGTAATTCAACCAGCTTCCTTCCACTGAAAAATGCAGTGCTAACCATATTCCTTAGAGGTTTGGATTCATATTTTGAACTGTTTTTCCAGTACTAATTATTTCTTTCATGTTATTCAGAATCGATGTTTCCTTATTTGGAATCCCTCTTCCCCCATGGAATTCTATGTATACATGTGAAAATTAAAACCAGTTTTAGCTAAAAATAGGTCTTCTGGAGGTCTTCAGAATAAGCTGACATGCACAGTTAAGAGGAACCTGGATGACTGACAACTGTTTTGGCTTCAAATGAGAATGAAATAGGCTGTGAAGCACTTGGCCACTTTTTGGGGCTGGCCTGCCAAGACATCATTTACCAACTTGCTACAAGTAGGAGAAGGGCTGTGGGGGTTGGCTGACACCTGGAGGATGGGACAGCCAGATGTGGCTGGGATGCGAAGAGGACAATCAAACGTCTTACCAAGAACGAGGCTGTGACTTTTCAAGGGAAAGTTCTCCTGAGGAGTGCAGTTGGCAATTCTGAAATCCAAATGTCTCTGAACACCAAAAGTGTTTTCACAACCCATTTGTCAGTAAAGCCCAATCTGAACTGATGGGATGTTATTTGTGGTCTTTATTTATCCTACTTAGGGTAAACATTCATATGTTTTACCGAGGGCATCGAACCAGTTTCAACCAGTTCAGTCATGGCCAAGGAAGTGAAAGCGGAACAGACACAATTTTTAAAACTTTGGGTGTCGGAAAGCACAATGGGAAGAATTATGGGTCAAAGTCCAAGAATGGAAAACTCAGAAGAGGTATAGTGAGCTCTTTCAGGAACTTGATGCATGAGACTGGATTACTGCCAGAACTGAGGAAAGCCACACACATTCGAAACAGCACAGTTGGCTGCCATCTTTTTTTTTTTTTTTTTAACTGTGTTTTTGGTAAATCTTCACAGCACCAATTAGTTTCTCATTTAAAAATTTATACACAAATTGTTTTGTGATATTGGTTGCAATCCCTGCAATGTGTCAGCACTCTTCCCTTCCCTATCCATCCCAGGTCCTCCACATCCATTCATCCAGTTTTCCAGTCCCTTCCTGCCGTCTTGTCTTTGCTTTTAGGCAGGTTTTGCCCATTTGGTCTCCTATACTTGACTGAACTAAGAAGCATGTTCCTCACATGTGTTATTGTTTGTTTTATAGGCCTGTCTAATCTTGGCTGAAAGGTAGACTTCAGGAGTGGCTTCAGTTCTGAATTAGCAGGGTGTCCCAGGGCCATAGTTTCGGGAGTTCCTCCAGTCTCTGTCAGAGCAGTAAGTCTAGTCTTTTTTGGTGAATTTGAATTTCATTCTGCATTTTTCCCCTGCTCTGTCTGGAATCCTTTATTATGATCCCTATTAGAGCAGTTCATGGTCGTAGCTGGGCACCATCTAGTTCTGGGCTCAGGGTGGTGAAGGCTATGGTTCATGTGGACCATTAGTCTTTTGGACTAACATTTTCCTTATGTCTTTCGTTTCCTTCATTCTCCTTTGCTCCAGACAAGTTGGGACCAATAGATGTATTTTAGGTGGCCGCTCGCAAGTTTTTAAAACCCCAGACGCTACTCACCAAAGTAGGATGTAGAACATTTTCTTTATGAACTATGTTATGCCAATTGACCTAGATGTCCCCCAAGACCATAGTTCTCAGCCCTCAGTTTCAGTAACTCAATCCCTCAAGGTGTTTGGATGTGTCAAGGAAGATTCCTTGTCTTTGTCTTGGTCAAGTTGTGCTGCCTTCCCCTATGTTGTGTGTTGTCTTTCCCTTCACCAAAGTTACCACTTGTCTACTAATCCAGCTAGTGATCTCCCCTCCCAGACCCTCCTCCCTCTCATAACCATCAAAGGTTGTTTTTTTTGGTGTGTAAATCTTTTCCTGACTTTTTATAATAGTGGTCTCATATAATATTTGTCCTTTGGTGATTGACTAATTTCACTCAGTACAATGCCCTCCAGATTCACTTATGTTGTGAGATGTTTCGCAGGTTCATCATTGTTCTTTATCATTTCATAGTATTCCATTGTGTGTATGTACTATGATTTGTTTATCCATTCATCTGTTGATGGGCACTTAGGTTGTTTCCATCATTTTGTTATTGTGAACAGTGCTCCAATGAACATGAGTGTACATATGTCGATTCGTGTGACGGCTCTTAGTTCTGTAGGATATGTTTCTAGGAGTGGGATTGCTGGATAGTATGTTATTTCTATTTTTAGATTTTTAAGACAGTGCCATATCATCTTCCGTTGTGGTTGTACTATTTTACATTCCCACTAACAGTGCATAAGAGTTCCAGTTTTCCTACAATCTCTCCAACATTCGTTATTTTATATTTTGTTGATAAGTGCCAGTATGTCAGAGTAAGATGGTATCTCGTTCTAGTTTTGATTTGCATTTCTCTAATGGTTAATGATTATGAGCACTTCCTCACATATCTGTTAGCTACCTGAATGTCTTCTTGGGTGAAGTGTCTGCTCATATCCTTTGCCTAGCTTTTAATTGGATTATTTTTTTGTTATTGAGGTGTTGAAACATCCTATAGATTTTAGAGTTTAAACCCTTGTCGGATATGTTATAGCCAGAAATTTTTTCTAGTCTGTAGGTTCTCCTTTTACTATTTTGGTGAAATCTTTTGGTGAGCATAAGTGTTTAATTTTTAGGAGCTCCTGGTTATCTAGTTTATCTTCTGGTGCTTGAGCATTGTCAGTCATAGTTTGCATCCTACTTATGCCATGCATTAGCGCCCGTAACATAGCCTCTATTGTTTCTTCTATGATTTTTATCATTTTAAGTTTTATATTTAGGTCTTTGATCCATTTTGAGCTAGTTTTTATGTATGGTGTTAGGTATGGGTCCTGTTTCATTTTTTTACAGATGGACATCCAATTTTACCAGCACCGTTTGTTTAAAAGACTGTCTTTTCCCCAGTTAATGGACTTTGTTCTTTGCCAAAGATCAGCTCACCATGTTGTTGTTGTTAGGTGCCGTTGAGTCGATTCTGACTCACAGCGACCCTATGTACAACCAAACGAAACATTGCCTGGTCCAGCGCCATCCTCACAATCCTTGTTATGTTTGAGCCCATTATTGCAGCCACTGTGTCAATCCATCTCATAAAGTGTCTTCCTCTTTTTCACTGACCCTCTACTTTATCAAGCATGATGTCCTTCTCCAGGGACTTATCCCTCCTGATAACATGTCCAAAGTATGTAGTCTTGCCATCCTTGCTTCTAAGGAGCATTCTGGTTGTACTTCTTCCAAGACAGATTTGTTCGTTCTTCTGGCAGTCCATGGTATATTCAATACTCTTCCCCAACACCACAATTCAAAGGCATCAATTCTTCTTCAGTCTTCCTTATTCATCATTCAGCTTTTACACATATATGAGGCGACTGAAGACACCATGGCTTGGTCAGATGCACCCTAGTCTCCAAGGTGACATCTTTCCTTCCAAACACTTTAAAGAGGTTTTTTGCGGCAGATTTTTCCAACACAATGTGTCTTTTGATTTCTTGACTGCTACTTCCATGGGTGTTGACTGTGGATCCAAGTAAAATGAAATCCTTGACAACTTCAATCTTTTCTCCATTTATCATGATGTTGTTTATTGGTCCAGTTGTGAGGATTTTTGTTTTCTTTATGTTGAGGTGTAATCCATACTGAAGGCTGTGGTCTTTGGTCTTCATCAGTGTTTCAAGTCCTCTTCACTTTCAACAAGCAAGTTTATGTCATCTGCATAATGCAGGTTGTTAATGAGTCTTCCTCCAATCCTGATGCTACATTCTTCTTCATATAGTCCAGCTTCTCAGATTATTTGATCAGTATACAGATTGAATAGGTATGGTGAAAGAATACAACCCTGACACACACCTTTCCTGACTTTAAACCATGCAGTATTCCCTTGTTCTGTTTGAACAACTGCTTCTTGATCTATGTACATCTCACCATAGGTGGATGGATTTACATCTAGGTTCTCAGTTCTGTTCCATTGGTCTAGATGTCTGTCGTTGTACCAGTACCAGGCTATTTTGAGTACCATGGCTGTACCATGGCTAAGATCAGTAATGTGAGGTCTCCTACTTTGTTCTTTGTCTTCAATAATGCTTTGATTATCCAGGGCCTCTTTCCTTTCCATATAATGTTGGTGACAAGTTTTTCCATCTTGTGAAAGAATGCTGTTGGTATTTGGATTGGGATTGCATTACATCTGTAGATCGCTTTGGGTAGAACTGACATTTTCACAATGTTTAATCTTTCTATCCATGGGCATGGTATGTTTTTCCATTTATGTTGGTCTCTTTTGCTGTTTTGCAATAGTGTTTTGTAGCTTTCTTTGTATAGGTCTTTCACATCCATGGTTAGATTTTTTCCCTAAGTTATTTTATCTGTTTAAGGGCTGTTATAAATGGTACTGTTTTCCTGATTTCCTTTTCAAAGTTCTATTTATTTGCGTATAGGAATCCAACTGATTTTTGTGTGTTGATCTTTTTTCCTGCCACTCTGCTGAATCTTTCAATTATTTCCAGTAGTTCTCTTGTGGAATTTTGAGGTTCTTTAGTATAGGATCATATCATCTGCAAATAGGGATAGTTTTACTTCTTCCTTTCCAATTTGGATGCCTTTTATTTCTTTTTCTTGCCCTATTGCTCTAGCTAGGACTACCAGCACAATGATAAATAGGAGTAGTGATAAAGGGCATCCTTGTCTTGTTCCCATTCACAGGCAGGGGGAATGCTTTCAGACTCTTTCTTTTGAGAATTATGTTGGCTGTTGGTTTTGTATTTGTGTTTTTTATGCTGATGAATTTCCCTTCTATTCCTATTTTATTGAGAGTTTTTATCAGGAATGGATGTTGGACTTTATCAAATGATTTTTCTATATTGATTGAGATGATAATGTGATTCTTTTCTTTTGTCCTATTGATGTGGCGGATTACATTGATTGATTTTCTAATGTTGAACCATCTTTGCATATCTTGTTTGAATCCTGCTTGGTTGTGGTGTATTATTTTTTTTAATATGATGCTGAATTCTATTGATTAAAAATTGTTGAGAATTTTTGCATCTATATTCATGAGACATATTGCTCTGTAATTTTCTTCTTTTGTGATGTCTTTGCCTGGCTTTGGTATCCGGGTTATGTTGGCTGCATAGAATGAATTCAGCAGTGTTTCTTCCTTTTCTATGCTCTGAAATAGTTTGAGTAGTACTCATGTAAGCTCTTTTCTGAATGTTTGGTAGAATTCACCTGTGAAGCTGTCCAGGCCAGGGCTTTTGTTCTTGGGAGTTATTATTATTTTTTTTTTATTACCTCTTCAATCTCTATTCTTGTTATGGGTCTGTTCAAATTTTTCTATCTCAGTTTATGTTAGTTTAGGTAGCTAGTGTGTTTCTAGACATTTGTCCACTTCCTCTAGGTTTTCAAATTTGTTGGAGTATAATTTTTCATAGCATTCTGTTATGATCCTTTTTATTTTAGTTGGGTCTGTTTAATGTCCCCTATCTCATTTCTTATTTGGGTTATTTGCTTCCTCTCCTGTTTTTTCTTTTGTCAGTTTGGCCAATTGTCTTAGGCTGGGTTCTCTAGAGAAGCAAAACCAGTAAAGCATATAAATATATATATATAGAGAGAGAGATTTATATCAAGGAAATAGCGCACAGAACTGTAGAGGCTAAAACATCCCAAGTCCACAGATCAGGGTAGAGGCCTCTCCCAGTTCACGTAGATGCAAAAGCTGGTGAACTCAAGGTAGGCAGGTCAGAGAGGGGCTCCCGCTCACTGGATGTGAAGATCAATGAATTCCAAGATCAGCAGACAAGACCGCAAGGTTTCTCCTGATTCACTTAGCTGCAGGGGCTGGCGAACCCAAGGTCAGAAGGTCGGGGAACTGGACTCTTGCTCACAGGCTGAGAAGTTTGACAAATTCCAAGATCAACAGGGAAGCTGCTAGCTCAAGTCCCATGAACCGGAGGTGAGACAACAAGAGGCAGCTGCTGAGTCTGGAACAAGCCAAAAACCTTGGCAAGGCAAGCAGGGAGAAAGTAACCGGCTGAAGGCAGAGAGATGAAACTAAGAGGGCAGTGAGCTGCCACAGGCCCCGCCTCCGCCAGTACCACTCAGCAGATTCCATCATGGGGGTGATCACAACATTATACAACTGCTAAAACACGGAGAATAATGGTCTAGCCAAGCTGACATACAATCTTAACCATCATACCAATGGTTTGTCAATTTTGTTCATCTTTTCAAAGAACCAACTTTTAGTGTTGTTGATTATATTTTTTTCTGTCCTCTATTTCATTTAATTCTGATTAAAAAGAATTCTTCCATTACTTTGTCTGTGTTTTCCTTGATTTTGGATTTTTTTTTTTTTTTTGGTCTGTGTTTTCCATAATTCTGTCTATTTTTTACTTGGTTTTCTATCTGTGTTTTCCTTGATCTCATTCCTTATCTCTTGGTGAGCCCTAAATATTAGTCTTTTGAATTCCATATCAGGTAGTTCCACTGCCTTTTTTTTCTACTGGAACGACATGTGATTCTTTATTTAGGTCACTTTCTGGAGCTATCTTGTCCTGATTTTTTATATGTTTTGGTATTGTCTGCTGTCTCTGAGACATTAAGTTATTATTTTCTTTATTTATTAATTGTATATTCATTTTTTCACCCTGCTTTTATGTTTTGATTTGAGATGCCAGGGTGGGTGGGCCAGGCATGTTTTGCTGCTTGTTCATCTGTGTGCAGAGTAGCTCTCACCACCTTGTCTGGGTGGGCAGGGTAGCAGCAGGCAGGGTGAGCCTACTTCACTGTACATTGATTTGGCAAGGTGGCTGTGGGCAGATTGCGTGGGTGCTGTCTGCCTCCTGATGTTGGTCCAGTAGTATGGGAGCGTTCACAGCCCTCCCGAGACAGGCAGGGATGTTAAGATTGGGAACAATATGGACTCACTTCCCACTGTTCAGCAGTTAGTCAAGTGGTAGGAGGGGAAGGGTGGCGCAGGCTCAGAGAGGTGGTGGGCCTGAGCACTGGTGATGCTCTAGCTGCGGCAGCATGGCACAGACTGCTAGGAAGGGGGGTGACATATGGGGGTTAGGTGGGGAGGAGAAAAGAAAGAGGGAAAAAAAGGAGCCAGCAAAGGGGGCGAGGTGGACCCAGGGACCGGAGGGAAGAGGGGAAGAAGTGGCGTACATGGCTACATGCGGTAAAGAAAAGTACGAACGGAAAAAAGAGGAAAAAAATGGTGGCACAGCAGGGGCCAATAAGTGGGGATGGGTAGACCCAGGGTCTGGTGGGAGGGGAGGGGAGGTGGCTTATGGGGTTATGTGGGCGGGAAAAGAAAAGAAGAAAATAAATAGAAAACAAGATGGCAGTATGGTGTTAGCCGGCAGGTGATTGTGGGGTGACCCCTGGTGGCAGCTGGTGGCAGCTCTCTAGGTATGGTGGTACAGTGGGGGCTAGCAGAAAGGGAGGGAGGTGGCATAGGGGGTTAAGTAGGAGGGAGAAAGAGAAAAAGAAGAGAAAGAGGAAAAAAAAATGGTGGCATGGTGGAGTCCGGTCAGTGGAGACAGAGCAAATCCAGGAGCAGTGGGAAGAGAGAGGAGGTGACGTGCTGGGCTAGAGGGGAGGGAGAATGAAAAAAAAATTGGTGATGTGGTGTGGGCTGCAAGTGGGGAGGGGCAGACCTGGGGCAGCTCAGCCACCACATTTGAGAAGGGCACCACTGTTTCTGTCTCTTTGCAAAAGTGACCAGTAAAAAGATTTGATTGCTATGCAATGCATACCTGCCCTTGTTTTCTAAGAGGGAGATTAAATTTCTAGCAGGGCTTTGACCCATAATTTTTCCCATTCCAGTTATGGTTCTGGTTCTCTGAAATTTTAAAATTTAGGTCTGTTCTGGTGTCACTTCCTTGGCCGTGATTGAACCAGGAAAAACCAGTTCGAGGACCTGGTTTTACTGTAGAAATATTGATATGTTATTACAGGGTATTTCCCCAGTTCTGACCGGTGGGGCCATGTTATATACAGGAGCAACACCTGATAACCTCTCTAAATGCATATCTAGCCCTATAGCTTAGGAGGAATCACTTCTCCAGCGCTTTTCAGGAAGCATCTTTTTAAGGTTTAGCCCCAAGAAACGAGAATGAGGGAGCAGTTGGGGAGGGAAGACAGGTTCAAGTGTCCCTAGAACATAGAAATGCCTACAAGGGAGTTTTAGAGGAAGTAGGAAGAAAATGTGCTCAATTTCAAATGAACCAAGTTAATGAAAACGTCTCTGTGCCACCTTTGGTGGATAGCTGGCACTGTCTATTCAAACACTGTCATTCTACAGACAATCCCCTACCTGGCTTTATTCTCTCAAATGACAACATCAAACCACCCTGATAGAGCTTGTATGTGGCAGACACTGTTTTAAACCTCTGACAGTTGCATTCTTATTTTATCTTCAAAATATTGCCTCAATTTTACAGATGAGGAAACTGAGGCACTGAGAGGTTGGGTAACTGGAAATCCTGTCGTATGCGATAGAGACAGGTAATACAATTCAGGAGCTGACATCAACATCCTTGTGTGGCTATCGAGGACACCCCAGGCAGTTCCCAGGGGGAAAGGACAGGAGTGCATCACTGTGAGAGGAAACCCCAATACTGGATATAGCATTTTATACACAAAGAACATGGGCTTGAGTCAGGCAGATGTGGGTTCTTTTCCCACCCTGACACACTGAGCTGTTGGACACTTAAGTCAGCCTCTATATACTCATCTATAAAATAGGGTTCATAATCATACCTTACAGGGTGGTTGTGATGATTAAATAGATGAAGTGATAGCCTCTTTACCGGATCAGAGTACTTCAGCTGAAAAATCTGTCCCCATCTTCTAGCCTTTGCATTAGCTGATCCCTCTTCCTGAATGTTTATGTAACTGACCTTCACCTGGCTAGTTGGGGGTCTCAGCGTCTCAGAGAAACTTCTGTGACTGCTTATCATATAGAAGCTATCCAGAAATCTCTATCATGTGATTTTGCTTTATTTCCTTCCTAATACTTTTCACCATTTTTTCATGAGTCATTTCCTGTATTCTTAGATGTTTATTTCTGTCATGTCTGTCTCTCCTTCTCCACTAGTAGAAAAGCTCCAGAAAAGGAAACACCTTTGAAGGCTGGTTCAAAGCTGTATCCTTTGTACCTAGTACAGCGTCTGGCACTTGGTAGGTGATCGTTAAGAATTTCCTGAATAATTGGCTAAATAAATGGTGGGGACTCAATATATGTTATTTCCTTTCCTTTCCCCTTTTTCTACCTCCTAAAGGAGAATTTAAACTTGGCCAAATACCAGACTGTTTGGGGGATATTTTGAATGGCAAGTGTTTGCACCTCTTGCCCTTTTGCTTTTAAGCCAACAAAAATTTCCATGGAAATTGAGATGAAAAGGACAGACAGAGGGCACGTGATTATAAGAATGTGTATGGATTGGATCCATTACAGGATAATAATATCTTCTGCCTTCTTAAACTATTTAAAGCCAGGCTTAATATTTCCCAATTTATAGTTTGATGCCTTATTCATTAAGCAGCCAGATTCATGTGGCTCTAATACGTAACATTGGGATATGCTCCTGTCACTTCCGTATGTCCCTGTATTCTCAGTCTCTTGAAGAAAAACAGAAATAAAAGAGATTTATACCAGCTCCAGAACTATGTGAGTAGAGACACTCAACAGGTTGAAGAGTGAGGCCATATGGCAGCACTTAGAATTTGACAGTCTTAATTAAGCAATCTGCTCACCAGCGTCACCAGCAAGAAACCTGGCAAGACGACTGTCTTCATTGCCTGCCACCTAAGAGACGTTTCCATTTCTATGTGTGCTGGGTGCTAAAAGTTCTCATGCATGGAGCACAGCCTGTGGTGGCAGAATATTCATACAGAAAGGGTGCTTGGCGATAGAGTACAACGCCCTCAGGGAAGACTCTCTTGTTTTTGGCAGCCCAGCATCCATTTCCCTTTCTTGGGGAAGTGCATCTCCATTCTCCCAGGCTGGCAAATCAGAGCCCCAAATCTTCTTGGATACTGTGATTGCTTCAGGGATAGGCACATGACCAAGCTGGCCCAAGGGGAGTTAGCCATGAGACTTTTGTTGGAACACTTGGAAAAGAGATGCTCTGGGTTGCTGAGCTGGAAGAATGAAAGGCTGGAGCTGCTGGTAGCCATCATGGAGGGAACCCCTCTGAGAGTGAAGAATGAAACCAACACTGAAGAAAGCAGAGCTGAGGGGCAGAAGAAGCTATTGATGACATCATTAGAGCATCTGGATCCAGATGTCTGAAGCCGAAGCCAATCCTGAAATTTTCAATCATGTGAACTGATAATTTTAGATATTTTTTCCAAAGCTAGTTGGAGTTGAGTTACTGTCAGTTACAACCAAAATAGCCCTGACTTCATCGTACAAATGAAGAAACAGAGGTCTAGAGAGGGAAAAGGTCATGCATGTCAGTATTAGAGCTGTGATGAGACTCCAGTAATTAGGCAACTCTTTTGGAACCATCTGTCTTCTAGATGCCTTCCAAGTCTAGATCTGTGGCGTTCTCTGGATATCTGCTCAATTTGCTGCCGACTCTCCTGTTCATCTGTCCCCCAGTACACAGGCCAACCACCTCTGAACTTCTGAAACGGCTTCACTAAAGCCTGAGCCTTCCCCACTCTTCTTTTTCATCTGGCTCCTATTCTAAACTTCCAGAAAGCCAGCCACACTGTCCTTTCCACCACTGCTCCGACCATATGGCTTCCCTTTTCACCCATTACCTGTATTGACAATTCAGTACGTGGAAATAGATTTCAAAGCCTTTGATCAATAATGACCAGCCCTTGCCCTTTCATCTCTGAGCACCTTCCTCTGCTTCCTTGACAACGGTTAACACCTTGACTCCTGCCAATAAAATCAATGAAGGATAAAAATGAGACATGTGTTCCGTGGTTTATGGCATACCATTTGATCTATACACCAGTCTTAGGAGCAATGGCTACTTTTGTGGAGGTGACTTTAGATGCCTATAAGGGGCAGTCAGGTGGGCAGAGAAAATGAGGAAATTGACCGGGGGTCAGGAAGACAGCAGACATTGGAGGGCCCAGGAAATAGGGTAGCTGATCATTGCCATAGGGAATAACTCAACCACTCCTACTGCTATACTATTTCTAGCAGCAAATATTTCAGTGCTTTCCTGGACCACCCCTTAAATCCAAAGCCCTTTACATAGACTAACATTTAATCCTCAGAAGCTGCTGCCATTATTGATCCATTTTTCAAATGAGGAAACTGAGGTACAGTGAGGTTTTTCTACACTGCCCAAGTGACTTAGCTAATAATGACTGACCTTGAATTTGAATCTAGCAGTCTACATCTGGGGTTTATATTCTGGAGGCCCAATGCTTCCCAGCAGTTGGAAATTTTTTTAAAGGGCAACTCTCATTGTTGACAACTAATTGCTTTCATTGAATTCCCCAGGCTCTCAGACTGGACATATCTGTAGGGCAAATTTAGCCCAGGGGCTGAGAGTGTGATACCTCTGGCCTATTTGTTACTTCCATTTTACTGATAAGAAAACTTATGCTAAGAGAGCTTAATTTATGTTTATGTCTCTCAGTTTATAACTTTCTCTCTGTTACTTCACATGATCCCCAGTCTTCAGGGTACAACTTACAGCCCAAGTCCAATGGAAGGTTCTCCAAGCATTTTATTATATCCTTTACTCTGTAGCCATGTGCTTTTCTCTTATCCTATAGCCATTTTATTATATTACTCTACATTTATGAAATGAGATAGTTAGTACAATGCATTTATGAGGATCCTAATGAATATTAATTGATTACTAGATTGTTACAAATACGTTGGTGGAGGAGAAGGGCAAGCTCATAAAAACATTACATTTCTACTGGGCTCTGTGTAAATAAAGGAAAACCTCTCACTAATGTAAATAGGAGTCCACATTCTGGCTCAAGGCACAATCTTCTTCATAATGATAGAGCAAATTAGCATGACACCATAGTAATTTTCTTGACACCTCACAACAACTCCAAACAAATACACGACTTGAAACCCCAACTGCAGGGGCTCAACTCAAGACAGACTACAAAACAGGTGATATAAAATAATTCCACTAATCAGTTAATCTATCTCCCAAACTGAGAGTAAATAGAAGTTAGTAATGTAAAGAACAACCAGAAAACAGACAGGAAATTATCATTATTATTTAAAAACATCATAAAAACAAAACCAAAAGAACTTAGGAAATTCTCAACGATGCAGAATATAGACAAAGTCAACTTAGACTCAGGAAACAGGCATTCCTCCACCCACCAGGTTGCAAAGTTCACCCATTTATTACCATCCAAATGAGATCTTTTCAGCAGGGTCAAAAGGGCCTTTGTTTTGACATTTAATTTGCTGGCAATGTATTTCCTACGTTAGCATGCAAAACATTTCTCACACTGCTTTTTCATTAATTGCCGTCATTTTTCAAGCTCCTTGTTTGATTTATAGTCAATTAAAAACACCCTCGAAAGCCATGACTCATGTATGTTCAGTACCAATATAATTAATACGACACCATAAACTTCAGGGGTGACCTGGCGGCTTAGTGAGGTCGGTGTCACTGTGGCATGGCCACGCTGTGTCCTGGTGAAAGGGACTCACGGGGAGGGCAAAAAGCCAGGAGCCCACAGTCATATACAATCTGGCACTGGATCTATCCGTAGCAAAGAAAAAGAGCTACATCTTCTCTATCACAGAAGAAAGATGTACTTGGCTACAAACAGAAAATGATAATGTAGTAGAAGTTCTTGCTCTGTTCCATCCAGGTTGACAAAAATAGATGGGAAAACTAAGCGGCAAATTTCCTTGATTTATCAACATCAACAGTCCAAACTAAGAGACTCTAGACCAGAAAACTGCGGATAAGAACCTGGAAGAGTGGGTTCAAATCTTGGCTCCACAAATTACAAGTGATATGGTCTTGAGTAAATTGTGAAGCCTTAGTGTCTTCAGGTGTAAAAAGGCAAATGAGAGTATCCTCCCCTAAGGGCTGAGGTTCAAGGGACCCTCGACCCTTAGGGAGCACCCAGTACCACCATCAGCATTCAGTGCCACTGATGCGGCAGTGTTCACATTGGCGCTGCCCTTTATTTCAACACCTGTTCCGAAGTTACTCAACACTTGTTAGATTTTCTAGAAATGCTCCTCTCTTCTGTCAGCATAAGCATACGCCCTTCATGAGGAAGTCTCCCAAGAATTAGCCTTGCATCTCCAGAAAAACAGCAAATTGAAACTTCAAAGAATATCAGAAAAGTCAAGAACAAAAACGAGTGACATCAACTAAATGTCTCAGACCAGTGGTTTCCAAACCCCAGCCTGTGATAAAATGAGGTAAAGAAAAACAATTTGGTGCATTCTTCACAAAGCAAGATTTATTCAAAGGAAAGGATTGCCTTTTCTTCTGTAATTAGTCTTTATTCCATTTTTGTTTGGTTTTTGGTGTCAAATGATCTTTCACAATAAAACGATGACCTAAGTAAATGTTAGCATTTTCCCTCTCCCTGTCTGACCCTACCACTGTTTCTCTTTCATTTCTTTGCCATTTTTCCATATCCAGACTTAGCAAAAAAAAAAAAAAAAAAAATTAAGTACTGCTATCAATCAAAAAAAAAACTTTTTTAATTGATCTCATTTATGAAGTTCCAATGTCTGGAAATCACTGATTTAGATCTTTACCTCTTTAGATTTTTTAAAATTGTGGTAAATATGTAAGTAACAAAACATTTTCCATTTCAACGTTCTTCGCATGTATAATTCAGTGGCATCAATTACGTCCATCATATTGTTCACCCATCACCATTACATGTTTCCAAGTTTTTCTGTCACCCTTAACAGAAGCTCAGCATCCCTTAAGCACTGACTCTCCTCCTCCCCTCCTTCCGGCCTGCCCCCAGTAACCACCAGTAACCTTTGGTCTCTATAAACTTGCCTATTCTAGATATTGCATGTAAGTGGGATCATACAATATTTGTCCTTTTGTGTCTGACTTATTTCACTCAGCATCGTGTTTTCAAGGTTTGTCCATGTCATAGCACACATGAGGACTTCATTTCTCTGGAGGCCTAGTAATATTGCATTATAGGTCCACTGTTGATGGACATTTAGGTTGTTTTGTCCTTTGCCTGTTATAAATAGCGC
Organism: Dugong dugon; assembly: GCA_030035585.1. Taxonomy (NCBI): domain Eukaryota; kingdom Metazoa; phylum Chordata; class Mammalia; order Sirenia; family Dugongidae; genus Dugong; species Dugong dugon. The sequence goes on from CM057478.1 coordinate 36,612,706, forward strand.
CGGATTGAACACTGGTGTACATGTATCTGTGCTAACAATTACAACTATGTATGTATCTAACATCAGAGTCTAAATCTATAAAACACTGATAGAATTGAAGAGAGAACTAGTACTACAATACTAGTTGGAGACTTCAATAATACACCATTTTCAAAAATGAACAGAATGTCTAGAAAGAAGATCAATAAGGACATAGAGGACCTAAACAAAACGATAAACCGACTAGACCTAACAGGCATATAAACAACACTGCGCCCAGCAACAGCACAATATACATTTTTCAGATGTTTAATGCCAACGTGATTTGTCTGCTTTAAAGCTAGGTTCAGATTATGAGGAAACTAGGTCTAAGGTCTATGAATTACAATAACAACAACAATAATAATAATAACAGCTTCCATTTATTTATAACTATGTTCTAAGCACTCCTCAAGCTTTGTGTGTATGTGTGTGTGTGTGGCACAAAAGGTGTGATCCATGAAGGATAAACAAGGTATAAAGGATAAAAAAGAATACAGTCCTAATGTTTTCTATCCATTGCTACATCAACTCTAGAAGTAAGGACCACCATTATCCTTCTTACAGAGATGAGACCATTAAAACTTGGAGAGTTTGAGTAGCTCACTTGTGGTCACACAGCTAACATATGACTGTGTGGGTACTTGAACTCTAGTCAATGTGAGTTTAAAATATGTGTGATCTTAACTACAATATTATAATTATTAGTGGGAGTAACTTGACCTATCCTTTGCAGAACTGTCAGAAGGTGAGGTCCTTTCCTGGGTGTGGGGAGAGGGACAGAGAAGAAGCAAAGAGCTCAGTAGAAAGCATCCTCTGCTAAGAAAAGGAGGAGGTGGTCAGAGGTACATGACTTGCTGGAACTGAGCAACTTTGTTCTCTCCCCCACGTAGGATCTGCATCAAACTGTGAGTTCTTACCAATACTCATGTGTTCCTCTATGTTTCCTAGCTTCTCTTACAGTTAGGTTGGCCACATAACAAAGACTGGCCAATACAAGGTATTATGGATTGAATTGTGTACCCCCCAAAATATATGTCAAAATCCTAACCCCTACATCTTGGAATATGGCCCTGTTTTGAAATAGGAGTTTTCTTGCATTATGTTAATGAGGACTTACTGGAGTAGGGTGGGTCCTCAACCTAATGCCTTTTGAATGGTATCTTCTAAAAACGGAAAACAGACAAGAAGAGAGGCATACACACAGGGGGAAGAGAACATGTGAGGAAACATCTACAAGCCAGAGAACACCAAGGAATGGCTGGAGTCATCAACACGGACAGACCCTCCCCTAGAACCAGTACCCTTATGTGGACTTTTAGCCTCCAAAACTGTGAGGCAAAAAATTATGTTCTTTAAAGCCAACCATTTATGGTATATTTTGTTATGGCAGCACTAGGAAACTAAGGAAGAAGGTGAGAAGAAATGATACATGTCACTTACAAGCTGAGGTAGTTAAAGCAGCTGGAGTACAGTAGCCATACTCTTTCTAGTCCTTCTGTTTGCCAGCTCAGTGACTAGAAGCCAAAAGATGGCAGGACCAAGTTGGAAATAGCCTGGGTCCCTGAGTCCCTGCATGGAGGGAAGCCCCTTGGAAGAGGGCTATGCAGGAGAGCAACCTTATCTGTATCTGACCACAACTTGAGTGGCAAACACTTTTATTGTGTTATGTTGCTGGGGCTGTTTATTACAACAGCATAATCTAACCTAACCTGACTAGTGTAAGTTCCATATTAAATGTATGATTCTAAGTGTTATATGTTAGATGAAGTCGGCTATTACAATTTCTCTTTGTGTGTGTGCCTGTGTGTATATGGCCCAAAAGGAGTGATCCATGAAGGATAAACAAGGTAGAAAAAGGAGCACACTCCTAATAGTAACTAGATGGCCAATGGAGTATCCTTTTGGTACCCTGGAGGCTGCAGAAATACCTCACTAAGGGGAGCTGCAGGGTCATGAGTATGATTTCCCGAAACGGACTTGATGACAAGGGATTCCTCTATAGTGTCAGGAAGGTCTATCTGAGCTGATGGGTGTAGGACAGAATATTCTATGATTTTATAGAACACAAGGATTCAGAAAGAGGTTTAACACTTGGCATTTTCCCACACTAATAGGGTGCGAGTCCATTTTCCAGGCCAGCACATGTTCTTCTGGAACATGAGTGTCAGCTGGGAGGCTGTTACCAAGGTTGCTGTCAGACTCTAATGTCACCAAGATGGCAGCTACCGGAATATTTTCATTTTGCTGCAGAAGATAGAGCCACCACACCAGGCAATCCAAGAGAGTTCTTCGCACAGGAGGCCTCTAGGGACTACCTCCTCACACCCTTCACAGACTCCTCTCCTCTCCGACTATCAAGACCTTGAATGGATGTCTCCTTTCTGAGTGGCTACTCTCTAAGCTGCCTTCTCCTTCCTTCTTTTACTTCTCACTGAAAAAGAGGGAATAACCACATCTTTCCAGCTTACCTTTCAAGACTGAGATGAAAACAGGAAAGTTTTGCCCAAGTTATCATGAGTTAGCAGCACTGCGTCACAATTTGAAAGATGCTATGAAAGCACCCCCCTGGTTACATTAGAAGAAATAGTGGAATACCATGTTTTGATCCTAGCAGCTTGTTGAAAAATGGCCTTTTAAAGACGAAAGCTAGTTAGTGGAAAGAAGAGCAGAATAAAGAGTTATTTGGATGTGAAGAAAATAAAAGGCTTTAGATGGAACTGAGGGAAAGATGTATCAGAGTGAACAGTGAATAAAATATTAGGGAAATAAAAGGAGTGGAGGTGACCATTAGTAACAGTTAAAGTAGAAAAAGATAAGTCATTGAGGATTGAGGAAGAAGATGTAAAAGGATAAAAGGAAATGTTACTGTGTGAACAAAGAGAGCAGGAAGTCGTGGGCAGAATAAACATTCCCTGTAACCTGCTAAAAGCTGAGCACAGAATTGGTTGAATATAAGTCTAGGGTATGAGCAGATAAACTACGTCTGTCAGGCAAAGAGACAACACTTTCAGACAACTTTATAGAACGGTAAGGAGCAAAGACATCAATTGATCAATTGTGCTGTGTTTATCCTTTCTGTAACACAAAAATTCACAATGACTAGGAACCCAAATCTCTTAAATATTGCAAAGATTTCTGTTACGTAAAGGAAAAACAGCAAGTGTAAGCACCATAAGCAAGGCCCAAAATAATGGTTTCTTTTAAACTCTGCTATTATCTATGACACTAAAATAGCCCTAACCATTTTCTGGATCTTTGGTAGGAGACCTCAAATATCTAAATATTTTAGAATTTGTAATTTTGTTTCATTCTTTTCAGTTTTCATCCAGATACTAGCCTTCCATCAACATAGTCTTCATTCTGAGAGCACCAACCACTCATTGATTTCTTGGTTAATGACATTTTTGAGAGATGGAAGGGTCTTTTGATGAACCATAGGGAATGAATGAAAGAAACCAAGAGGGAGGCAGGGTAAATGGGTGGGTAGGTGTCAGGCAGGGAAGGAAGACTGACTTAAAAATCTGGGTTGTTTAGTGGGAAAACTCTATACAATATTTTGGGCTTCTTATTTCCTATTTAAAGCAGAATAGAGTGATGTATTGTTCCTACCTCTGGAAATTTGTATTTTGCAAACAATATTCAATGGTTAAAGTCTTATTTATCTAGTGCTGCTGTAACAGAAATACCACAAGTGGGTGGCTTTAACAAACAGAAATTTATTTTCTTACAGTTTAGGAGGCTAGAAGTCAGAATTCAGGGCCCCAGCTCTAGGGGAAGGCTTTCTTTCTCCGTCAGCTCTGGAGGAAGGTCTTTGTTCCTTAGCTCCTTGGTGATCTTCATGGGGCATGGCATGTATCTTCCCCCCATCTCTGCTACCTTCTCTGTCCTAATGTTTTATTTTTATATCTCAGAGGTGATTGGCTTTGAGGTAGAGCCAACATGGTGGCCTAGACAGCTTTGTCATGCCATCCCTCCATGCAAAGATCTGAAAAACTAAGTAAAACAGATACATACATCAACCCGGGAATCCTAAGCACCAAATGAAGAGATAAAGAACTAGATCAGACACTGAATGGAGGAAGAAACTGATGGAAAACAGAGAACAAGGAGGGAAACAGAGTGGAGGTCCCCTGCCAACTAACACAACACAATGTTGTCATCTCGGAAAACAGCCAGCAACAACCGCAGACAGGCAGTAGGTGAAGGAAAGTTCATGGAGCTCCCAACAGGAGATAGAACACCTGGTATCCAGAGAAACACGTTTTCCCACCTCTCATCCTTCTGGTGAGTGGCAGCAAAAATCCCTTCAGCCCAGCAGCTCCCACCACGGGGTCCACAATACGAGCCCCCTCCCGTGGCCTGCCCCACCCTCTTCTGCCACACTGCTTCCCCCCCTTCTTCCTTTTCTTTCTCCTTCCCACCTAACCCTGTACAGCACCTCCCCCCAACAGTAACCCCTGCCACCCCATGATAGCTAGAGAGCCACAAGCCCACTGCTGCCCTGGGTCTGCCCAGCCCCACCCACCACCTCTTGCCATGTGGCCATTTTGGTTTGTTTGTTTTCTTTCTTTCTCTCCCTTTTCTTTCTTCCTCCCACCTACTCCGTATGCCACCTCCCCCTACTTCCTGCCAAACACCCACCATGCCGCAGTGGCTACAGAGACACCAGCCCACTGCCACCATGGGACTGCCCGCCCACCAGCCATTTTCTTTTTTTCCTTTCTCTTCTGTCATTTCTTTCTCCCTCCCACCTAGCCCCATACATCACATCCCCTCCCTTCCCACTGGCCCCCATGTTCACCTCTCCCCATCTACCGGTTCCTGACACACCACCATTTTTTGTTTGTTTTTTCCTTTTTTGCCTTTCTCCTTGTTCATTCTCCCTCCCACCTAACCACATACGCCACCTTTCCCCCTGTCCACTGAACTCCCACTGTGACACCACAGCTAGAAGGCAAGTGGTGCACCGGTTCACTGCTGCCCCAAGTCTGCCCCACCCACACCTGCAGATCCCTATTGCACAGCCATTTTTTCTTTCTTTTATATCATTTCTTTCTCCTTCCTACCTAGCTCCATACATCATTTCCCCTCCTTTCCCTTTGGCCCCCCGGATCTGCCCTGCTCCCACTCACTGGTCCCCACTGTGTTGCTATTTTTTTCCCTTTATCTCTTTTTCCCTTCTTATTTTTCTTTATCCCTCCCACCTAGCCCATTATGCCACCTCTCCAACCCTCCCACTGGTCCCTGCTGTAGACAGAGCACCGCACCAGCAGTGCACTGGCTTACCGCTGTCCCAGGTCTGAGCCCCCACCAGCCAGACCCTACAGCACAGTCATTTATTTATTTTTTTTCTTTTTATTTCTCCCGCCCACCTAACCCAGTACACCACCTCTCTCCTCTTCCAGTGGGCACAGAGGTAAGCCCTGCCCCCAACCACTGGCTACTACCACGCCACCCCTTTTTCTTCCTCTTTCTTTTCTTTTCTTTATCTCTCCCACCTAGCCCCATATGTTACTTCCCACCCCTTCCCCTCAAAGCCCACCACTCTGGCATAGCTAGAACATTCCTGGTGCTAGGCCTGCTGCTGCACCAGGACTGCACCGCCCTATCTCTCCTGCCACTACACCACCTGCTGAATGGTGGGAAGCAAGCATAGACCACTCCCAATCTGACATCACCGCCAATTGGGTGAGGGGCTGTGAATGTTCCCACACTGTTGGACCAAAATCGGGAAGCTGACAGTGCATGCTCAGTCTGCCCTCAGCCACCTTGCTAAACCGGTGAACAGCGAAGCAGGCTCACCCTTGCTGTTGCTGCCCTGACCACTCAGACAAGGTGGTAAGAGCTATCACAACCAAAGATGAAAAAGCAGCAAAGCAGGCCTGGACAGCCTGCCCTGACATATCAAAACAAAACAAAACAAAAAAACAAATGAGCATACAATCAATAAACAAACAAACAAACAAACAAAAATACTACTTTAATGTCTTGGAGACAGCAGACAATATGAAAATATATAAAAAAGCAGGAGAAGATGGCTCCAGCAAGTGACCAAAACAAAGAATCAGATAACCTTCTGGTAGAAGAAAAGGCTGTGAAACTACTTGACACAGAATTCAAAACACTAATGTTTAGGGCTCTCCAAGAGATATGGGAAGAGATCGAGGAAAACACAGAAAAATACAAGGAAAAAACTGACAAAACCATGGAAAACACAGACAAAACCAATGAAAACAGCCAAAAGCAAGGCAAATACAAAGCAATAGAAGAATTCAGAAAAATAATACAAGAACAAAACATAAAATTAAATAAACATTTAGAAATCCTACAAAACCAACAACTAGAAATCCAAAAGATACATAACAAAATTTGAAAAAGGGACAACTCAATAGAAGGTCTTAGGAGCAAATCTGAAACAATGGAAGACAGAATCAGCGAGACTGAAGACAAACCCATGGACGCCACTTTGTTTAAGGAAAAATAAGTGAAAAGACTGAAGAAATATGAAGAAAACCTAAGAATTATGTGGGACACAATAAGAGCAAAAATTTGTGTGTTACTGGAGTTCCAGAACAAGGAGAGAAAATGAAAAAAACAAAAACAAAAAACACAACAGTGAGATTGTTGGAAATTTCCTGGCAGAAAATGTCCCAAATACCATGAAAGACAAAAAGTTGACTGTCCCAGAAGGTCAACAAACCCCAAATAAGATAATGTGATCAAGACATATCATAATCATTCTTGCCAAAATCAGACAAAGAAAGAATCCTGAGAGCAGTTCGAGAAAAATGTAAAGTCACTTCAGAAGGTAAAACAGTAAGACTAAGCTCTGATTACTAGGCAGAGACTATGCAGACAAGAAGGCAATGGGATGACATACATAAAACCTTGAAACAAAAAAGAAAAAAACCTGCCAGTCAAGAATAGTATAGCCTGCAAAACTCTCTCTCAAATACAATGGCAAAATTAGGACATTTCTAGATAAACAGAAATCAAGAGAATTTGTAAAAAAAACAACACTAAACTTACAAGAGATATTAAAGGGAGTCATTTGGTTAGAGAATCAATGACATCAGACAACACCTGAGTCTACAACACAGGACAGCATCATCCAGATACCAACCTAGGTAAAGAAATTTCAATAATAAAGCTAAAGATGTAAAATGGAAACAGAGACATCAACCTGCAAATGATGATGTCAAAACAATAAAAGTGAGAATAAACAGTGTAGGTATAGAACTTTCAAATGGAGAAGAAGTCAAGGCGATATCAAGTATAAAAGACTGGTCCAAACTTAGGAAGATAAGGGTAAATTTCAAAGGTAACCATGAAGACGGTTAACAAGCCTACTCAGCAAAATAAAAAGAAGAAAAACATAAAGAGCCAGTAAACACAAAATCTATAATACCAAAAGAAAAGAAAAGAAGACCCACAAACAAAAGGAACTCAGCACAGGGAAGTAAGAAGAAGAAAGAAAACAACAGCAGCACAAAAACAAAAAAAAAAAAAAAGCTCAACAATATGAAAGCAACAAACTCAGGCCTATTGATAAGCACAATGAATTTAAATGGCTTAAATTCACCCATAAGGAGACAGATAGTGGCAAAATGGATAAAAAAAATAAAAAACACTACCCAAAAATATGCTGCCTACAAGAGATATTCTTTCGGCACAAAGACATAAATATATTAAAAATAAAAGGATAGAGAAAAAATGTATCAAGCAAATAGTAACCAAAAAAGAGCAAGAGTGGCAATACTAACCTCAGATAAAATAGGCTTTAAGTCAAAATTAACCATAAAAGATAAGGAAGAACATTACATAATGATTAAAGGAAAAATCCACCAAGAAGACATAATCCTATAAATATCTATGCACCCAGTGACAGGTCTCCAAAATACATAAAACAAACTCTAAAAGCACTAAAAAAGTGAAATAAACAGTTTCACAGTAACAGTAGAATACTTCAACACACCACTCTCGGTAAAGGACAGAACATCTAGAGAGAAACTCAACAAAGATACAGAAGATCTAAAGGCCACAGTCAACAAACTTGATGTCATAGACACATATAGAACACTCCACTGAACAGCAGAAAAGTATACATTCTTCTCCAATGCACACAGAACGTTTTCTAGAATAGACCACATTTTAGGCCACAAAGCAACCCTCAATAAAATCCAAAACATCAAAATAAGACAAAGTATAATGAGTATAATGTCATAAAAGTAGAAATCAATAACAGAATGAACAAGGAAAAAAATAAAATACATGGAAACTGAATAACACCTTGCTTAAAAACAACTGGATAATAGAATAAATCAAAGAAGGAATCAAAAATTCCTAGAATCCAATGAGAATGGAAATACATCATACCAAACTTCAGGAAACAGCAAAAACAGTACTCAGAGGTCTATTTATATCAATAAATGCACATCAAAAGAGGAAAAACATACTAAAATCAAAATGTTAGCCATATAACTTGAAGAAATAGAAAGACAGCAGCAAAAGAAGCACATGGGCATCAGAATAAAGGAAATAATAAAGATTAGAGCAGAAATAAATGAAATAGAGAACAGAAAAACAATAGAAAGAATCAACAAGACCAAGAGTTCGTTCTTTGAAAAGATCAACATAATCGACAAACCATTAGCCAAACTGACAAAAGAAAAATGAGAGGAAGCAAGTAACACAAGTAAGAAACGAGATGGGGGACATGACAACAGACTCAACTGAAATAAAAAAGATCATAACAGAATACTATGAAAAAATGTACGCCAACAAATTTGAAAACTAGAGGAAATGGATAAATTTCTAGAAACACATTACCTACCTATACTAACACAAGCTAAGACAGAAAATCTGAACAGACCCATAACTACAGACGAAATTGAAGAGGTCATAAAAAAAACTCCCAACAACACCAACCAACCAACCAACCAAAAAAAAAAAAAAAACAGCCCTGGCCCAGACAGCTTCACTGGAGAATTCTATGAAACATTCAGAGGAGAGATCACACTAGTACTATTCAAACTATTTCAGAGCATAGAAGGGGAAGGAATACTCCCAAATTCATTATATGAATCCAGCATAACCCTAATACTAAAGCCAGGTAAAGACATCACAAAATAGGAAATTACAGACCAATATCTCTCATAAATATAGATGCAAAAATTCTCAACAGTATTCTAGCTAATAAAATTTAGCATCATATCAAATAAATAATATACCATGAAAAAAAATGGGATTCATACCAGGTATGCAAGGATGGTTCAACATTAGAAAATCAATCAAGGTAATCCACCTCGTAAATAGAACAACAGAAAAGAATCACGTGATCATATCAATCAATGCCGAAAAGGCATCTGATAAAGTCTACCACCCATTTTTGATAAAAAATCTCAAAAAAATAGGAATAGAAGGTAAATTAATCAACATAATAAAGGGCCCTGTACCTTATGCCATCGAGTCAATTCTGACTCATAGCATCTATACAAAACCAACAGCAAACATCATTCTCAATGGAGAGACCTGCAAAGCACTACCCGGAGAATGGTAACAAGATAGAGATGCTCTTTATCACCACACCTACTTAACATTATGCAGGAAGTCCTAGCTTGAGCAATAAGGCAACAAAAAGAAATAAAGGGCATCTGAATTGAAAGGAAGAAGTAAAACTATCTCTGTTCACAGATGATATGATCCTATACACAGAGAACTCTAAACATTCCACAAGAAAACTATTAGAACTAATGGAAAGATTCAGCAGAGTAACAGGACATAAGATCAACATATAAAAGTCAGTTGGGTTCCTATATACCAACAACAAAAACTTCAAAAACGGAAATCAGGAAAACAATACCATTTATAATAGCCCCCCAAAAGATAAAATACTTAAGAATAAATCTAACCAGGGACGTAAAAGACCTATACAAAGAAAACTACAAAACAGTATTGCAAGAAACCAAAAGATACCTACATAAATATAAAAAATACCATGCTCATGTGTAGGAAGACACAACACCGTGAAAATGTCGATCCTACCCAAAGTGATCTACAGATGTAATGCATTCCCAGCAGCATTCTTTAACGAGACTGAAAAACTAATCACCAACTTTATGTGGAAAGGAAAGAGGCCCTGGATGAGTAAAACGTTATTGAAGAAAAAGAACAAAGTACAAGATCTCACACTATCTGATCTCAGAACCTACCGTACAGCTATGGTAGTCAAAACAGCCTGGTACTGGAACAATAACAGCCACAGAGACCAATGGAACACAGGTGAGAACCCAGAAATAAATCCATCCACCTATGGTCAACTGATCTTTGACAAAGGACCACAGTCCACTAAGTGGGGGAAATTACAGTCTTTTTAACAAATGGTGCTGGCAAAACTGAATGTCCATCTGTAAAAAAATGAATCAGGACCTGTACCTCACACCATACACAAAAACTAACTCAGAATGGATCAAAGACCTAAGTGTAAAACCTAAAACAATAAAGATCATGGAAAAGAATAGGGACAATGCTAGGAGCCCTAATATATGGCATAAATAGAATGCAAACCATAACTACCAATGGAGAAACAGCAGACGATAAACTAGATAACTGGGAGCTCCTATAAATTAAACACTTATCTCATCAAAAGACTTCACCAAAAGAGTAAAAAGAGAAAACTACAAACTGGGAAATAAATTTTGGTTACAACATATCTGACAAGGGTCTAATCTCTAAAATCTATAGAATACTTCAACACATCAACAACAAAAAGACAAATAATCCAGTTGAAAAACTGGAGAAAGGATATGAACAAACTCTTCACCAAGAAGACATTCAGGTAGCTAACCGATACATGAGGAAATGCTCACAATGATTAGCCATTAGAGAAATGCAAATTAAAACTCCAGTGAGATATGATCTTACCCCAACATTACTGGCACTAATGAAACAGAAACTAACAAGTGTTGGAGAGGTTGCAGGGAGACTGGAACTCTTATGCACTGCTAGTGGGAGTGTAAAATGGTACAATCACTATGGAAAATGATATGGTGCCTCTTTAAAATGCTAGAAATACAAATATCAAAGACATAGGCACACCATGTTCATTGCAGCATTATTTACGGTAGCAAGAAGATGGAAACAACCTAGGTGCCCATCAACAGATGAATGGATAAACAAATTATGGTATGTACACACAATGGAATACCACAGAGTGATAAAGAACAATGATGAATCTGAGAAACATCTCACAACATGGATGAATCTGGAGGGCATTATGCTGAGTGAAATAAGTCAATCACAAAAGGACAAATATTGTGTGAGACCACTATTATAAAAACTGATGAAAAAGCTCACACACAGAAAAAAACAACAATCTTGCATGGTTATGGGGGGGGGGGGGATAGGGAGAGGAAATCACTCGCTCTATAGTAGACAAGAGGTAACTTTGGTGAAAGGAAAGACAACGCACAATATAGAGGAAGTCAGCACAGCTCGACCAAGACAAAGCCATAGAACCTTCTTAGACACATCCAAACACCTTAAGGGACCAAGTTACTGAGGGCTGGGGACCATGGTCTTGGGGGACATCTAGATCAATTGGCATAACACAGTTCATAAAGAAAATGTTCTATGTTCTACTTTGGTGAGTAGCGTCTGGTCTTAAAAGCTTGCTTGTTACCATCTAAGATACATCTATTTTCCCCATCCCATCCAGAGCAGGAGCAAAGGAGAATTAAGAAAACCAAAGACACAAAGAAAATATTAGTCAAATGGAGTAATGGACCACATGAACCACAGCTTCCACCTGCTTGAACACAGAAGAACTAGACAGCGCCCAGCTACTACCACTGACTGCTCTGACAGGGACCACACAACAGAGGGTCCCGGACAGAGAGGGAGACAAATGTAGAACAAAATTCAAATTCACACACACACAAAAAGACCAGACTTACTGGTCTAACAGAGACTGGAAGAACTCCCCAGACTATGGCCCCCGGACACCCTGCTAACTAAGAACTGAAATCATTCCTGAAGTCCACCTTTCAGGCAAAGATTAGACAGGCCTATAAAACAACAATAACACATGTGAGGATCATGCTTCTTGTTCAATCAAGTATACGAGACCAAGAGGGCAACACCTGCCCAAAAGCAAAGATGAGAAGGCAGGAAGGGACAGGAAAACCAGGCAAACGGACACAGAGAACCCAGGATGGAAAGGAGAAGGGCGAGAGTGCTGACACATTGCAGGGATTGCAACCAATGTCACAAAACAATTTGTGCATAAATTTTTGAATGGGAAACTAACTTGCACTGTAAACTTTTACCTAACACACAAATAACTAAAAAAAAAAAAAAAAAAAAAAAGGTGACTGGCTTAACATACACCTTACCCTGATAAAGCCTCTTAACATAACAAAGAAAACCCATTCCCAAATGGGATTATAACCACAGGTATGGGGGTTAGGATTTACTACATACATTTTGGGGTTGGGGGGACACAATTCAAACCATAGCAGGCATTCTCAAGACCGTGAAAGCTTTCATCCTTATTTAGGTACCAGATAAACCACACCCGTTGCTGTCAGGTCAGTTCCAACTCATAGTGACCCTATATTCATAAGGAGTCCTGGTGGTGCAGTGGTTAAACGCTCAACTGCTAACCTATGGGTTGGTGGTTCAAACCCATCAGCCACTCCGCAGGAGAAAGATGTGGCAGTCTGCTTCTGTAAAGATTTACAACCTTGGAGACCCTATGGGGCAGTTTTACTCTGTCCTATAGGGTCACTATGAGTCAGAACTGACTTGACAGTAACAGGCTTTTGCTCACGACATTTCTCTGAAGAAGGGATATTGGTGGAAATTACCCACGTCTCACAGTACAGAGAAAATAAGACAACCTATATTCATTGCTTTGAGATGAAATTAAAAGTACCTAATCAGACCCAGTCTTTGCATTTTTCACCCTAGTAACATGCATGGACATAAGTTTTCACTGAGAGGGGGCTGGTCAGAATTTGCTGACCCAACAGCTCACACACAAATATAAAATTTAAATGTCCTCTGTCCCCATATCACTGACTTTTCCTGAATGTACAATCACTGATGATCAACCCAGTTCCAAATAGCATTTGCTAGCTTACACAGAACAAACAACCATAACCCACTTAATTACTAAGGGGATTAAGAAAACAAAAACAAAACACAGAACTGTGATATTGGAATGTACAGTACGGTCTAGTTTAAATTAAAAAGATCCCCCAAAGTATGATCGTTTCCAGCTTCTCAGAGGTGAATTAAAAGCTGTTTGGTGTCCTGAAGATTACAGAAGCAATCACATTTATGGGCCTGCTTTGCATACCAACTCTATTAATTTCCATACTCAGGGTGGCTTCCTATTTCCAAGCATGTTAACATAGATGCCATTTGGGATAATCGCTTGGGGAAAAAAAAACAGATGAAAGGAGGAAGGAGGAGAGGAGAGGCAGAAAAATTGTTCTCTTAAACCAAGTTCCATTTGAAATATATTGATTCTGATAAATACAATAATCAAAAGACAAATGAGGGTTCCTATCAGTCTGATCCAGGAGTCATGCTCAGGGATCAAATTAACATGAAATCACATATTAGAATTCACTCTTTGAGTTCTGCACCCTGTCATTACAGACTCTAATTATTGCAATGATTTCATTGGTATAATTGCACCAACGTGTGCGTGGGCTTCACCTTGGACAGTTCCCTTGGTGCCCAGCATTGCATCTTCATTACTGTGCTCCTTTCAACTCTTAAAACGTGTTTCAGCCACATAGAAAAATCCAGTCAAGCAGGCCTTTTTTTTTTTTTTTTCTTTTCTTTTTTCTGTTTCTTTAAACATGCTAGCCACATAGCACAGGCATGAAAGAACGTGGCTAGCCTGGAAGGCAAACCTAAGACCATAATGGCAAATGGGCAATTACTTTCCTTAAAGGGACTTAGAGCATCCAGCCAATTAAACCACTGTTTTCATATCTTCTATCCCACAAATATTAAAGAATGGTGCTTAAGAGCCTACAATTAAATGGCTATTTGTCTACCATCGATTTTAAATTCTATTGCACTAAAACTGTGCTTGTTATACATTTAGCAAAATACCCTACGCCCTCATAAAGATAAAATAATACAATATTGACATTAAAAATAGGAAGAAATTATAGTCACAGACATGAGAGGTACACATTTTAAGGAAATCAGTTGGAATCATGTAGGATTTTATTTTGATCTGCAGAATAGCCAATAAAGGTTTTGAATCTTTCTGAAGACCATGTTATTAGCCTCAATAAAAAGAGTTTTGAATTCTGGTGTCTGAAAATTCCCAGAAGCCACAATCCTGCTGTCACCATTATTTTCATCTAATGTTGTATATGGGAAACTCCAGATAGGACACCAGTCTAGGAAGGCAATTGTTTTGTTCTCAGGGGTCTGCCCAGGGGAAATGGACTTCATTTCTTGTATGCCGTGTGGTACTCACATTGGAGGCGGACAGTGCCCTTTCCTGGGGGCAGATGGTGAATGCCTGCCAATGATAAAATACTCAAGGGAGAGACACACTGACCGCTCTATTCACCTCAAATCTGGCAAGGCCCTAAGTCAAGACCTTCCACCCTGGGTCAAGCAGCGACGTAAGAAAAATGATCAGAAAACACTTTGGGAATAGCACATACTGAGACACGTTCATAGACAGGGGAGAATGCAAATAGGAGAACAGGCCAAAAGTGTTGTCAAGTGACATCGCTTACAGTTTAGAATCGACTGGTCCTTGATGAATTCAGCTGGCTGTTCGATATGAAACACTTTCTGCTGAAATCCAGGAGTGCAATCCAAATCTTCTGCAGATGTTAGCAGCAGCACCTGAGAAAATCAAAGACATCAATATTTTAATAGCGACTTCTGTGTTTGCCCCGCAAACTTTTACCAAATCTATGACTTTTAGAAATGAGCTGAGGTTGTAATTTCATCTCCCAAACGAAGAGGTAAGTTGATACTTCTTCTGTGGCTGCCAACAATTCGCTTTGGCAGTGAGATTTGGAAAACGTGCAAATGAGAACAGCTGCTGCAGTTTCCATTAAGTTGCAGTTATAGGAATAACTTTGTCAAATTTTTACACCTGCTAAGATTCTCACCATGGTTTCCATGTGTGAAATTTCATTACAGAAACTGTCAATTTCTTATGATGCCTGGGCTAAAATCAACTTCAATATCATACATGCAAAGGAGCACTATCATCTGTCAAGAGGGGGGAAGGAAAATTAAAATATTCCATTAGAAGTTGCTTCTAAAAAGAGTCTAGGGCCCACTAGACCTTCACTATCCAATATGGTGGCCATGTGCCACATGTAGCTACTGGGCTCTTGCCATGTAGCTGGTCCAAAACTGAGATATTTTAAGTGTAAAATACATACTGGATTTTGAAGACTAAATACAAAAAAGTAAAATAATAATTTTTACCTTGATTACACGTTGAAATAGTATTTTACACATTGGGCTAGATATATTATTAAAATTAATCTCACTAGTTTCTTTATATATCTGTAAATTTGGTAACTATAAATTTTTAAATTTATAATTGCTTACAGAAGTTCAGTTTTGTCCTTCTAAATCCTTAGGATACTTCATACAGGTGTCAAAAATAAAGTTAAATGTGTTGTAACGAAAGTATGTGGCCCTCTCCTGGGAAACATGAAATCTTTAGTATGCAGTAAGAAACAGTCATAAGGTTTAGTAACCAAAGAGTACAAGCTCCGTGAAGATAGGGATTACCCCTTTTAACTACCTTTTTATACCAAGCACCCACTATATACCCTGGCACAGAGAAGATGCTCCATAATAGTCAAAAAACGAAAGGCAGCATTTTTTAGCTCTTCTATATAACAAGCATGTAACACTGGTAGCATAGTACTTAAGAGCTGCGGCTGCTACCCAGAAGGTTGGCAGTTCGAATCCACCACGTGCTCCTCGGAAACCCTATGGGGCAGTTCTACTCTGTCCTATAAGGTCGCTGTCTTTGTCATCTAGTGCTGCTACAACAGAAATACCACAAGAGGATAGTTTTAACAAAGAGAAGTTTATTTCCTTACGGTAAAGTAGGCTAAAAGTCCAAATTCAGGGTGTCAGCTCCAGGGGAAGGCTTTCTCTCTCTCTCGGCCTTCTCATCAGTGTTCCCCCAGACTAGGAGCTTCTCGGCACAGGGACCCCGGTCCAAATGATGCGCTGTGCTCCTGGCACTGCTTTCTTGATGGTATTAGGTCCCCCTGTCTCACTGCTCACTTCTGTCTTTTATATCTCAAGAGATTGCCTCAGGACACAATCCGGTCTTGTAGATCAGGTCCTGCCTTACTAACAAAACTGCCACCCATCCTCCCTCATTAACATCATAGAGGCAGGTTTATAACATACCGGAAAATCACACAATGCCAGGAATCATGGCCCAGCCAAATTAATACACACATTTTTGGGGGGACACAATCCAAAACACGACAGTCGCTATAAAATAAGCAAGGAGCCCTGGTAGTGCAGTGGTTAAGAGCTCAGCTGCTAACTGAAAGGTTGGCAGTTCGAACCTACTAGCTGCTCTGTGGGAGAAAGATGTGGCAGTCTGCTTCTGTAAAGATTACAGCTTTGGAAATCCTATGGCACTGTTCTACTCTGTCCTATAGGATCACTATGAGTCAGAATCAACTTGAAGGCAATGGGTTTTATATAACAAGCACTGTGCAAAGCTCATTATATGCATTATCTCATTTAATCTCCACCACAACCCCATGAAGTATGTTTCATTCCAAGATGCATTTTACAAAGGAAGGATATAAAACTCTAGAGGTTAACAAGCATGCCCAAGATCAGACAGTTAGGAAGGGGAGAGCCAGGATTTGAATCCAGGTTTAATATCTTCTCACTTGGCACATGGTCAGTCACTGTCCGCCCATGCCCAAGACTTCCATGTCAAGGCAGGACTTAGTATCTCTTTGTTTAAGATAATTCTCTAAAACCTGAGGAAGGCTGTTTTATCTGAGCATAATGCAGGCTGAAAATGCTTGGAAATTAACATCTCCAGAAGCAGCACTCTACCAATCACCTGTGAGTTGGTGTGTAAATACCCCAACTCCCTCATCCCTCGGGTGGGATAACTCTATCTTCCAGTTTCCACTTGGAATTGATCTCCAGTAGTCCACAATGGTAGCTGGCTTGATGACTCATCTTTCTTTAGCAGCCTTCTTTTTCCTCATCCCCTACTGATACTTTCTGAGATCATCTCCCATATGAACTACTTGCAGTTGGATATATGACTTACAGTCTACATCCGGGAAAACCAAACTTAGACACCAGAACACACACTTCTAACCACTGCACAAAGGCCGTCAAAGAAAACTCATTATCATCCCCACCAAAGAACTCAAAGGAGTGCAGGGAAGGTTGGAAGCTGTTCTTCCAGGGCTCCTCTCTAAATGCCAAAACAAAACCAAAGCCATTGCCGTCGAGTTAAATTCTGACTCCTAGTGACACCATAGGACAGAGTAGAACTGCCCCATAGGGTTTCCAAGGCTGTAAATCTTTATGGAAGCAGAGTGCCACATCTTTCTCCCATGGGTTGACTGGTGGATTTGAACTGCCAACCTTTCAGTTAGCAGTCAAGTGTTTAACGACTGTCCTACTAGAGCTCCTTCTGTAAATACCAGTCCTCTGAAATGCACTGAATCCTAAGGAATGATAGCAAGAAACAATCTCCAGAGGTTCATGGTGTGGTGACCTAAGAAACATCAGAGAAACTGAAATGGTGGAGTCATCCTCTTGGTCGACATCATCTTTCTCAAATAAAAGGGGGAAGGATGTTCTAGTCCAACATCTGTGCAGTTCTGCTCATAAAATTTTCCCTTGTGTCAAGAGCAGGCTCTGGTTGGATCACTTTAGAGGAAATCACAATGCTGGCATCCCATGAAGCACATCTACAGAATGCAGATGCAGGACTCAGAATAATTTGCTGGCAATTTTGCAAGCAGAAAATCTATAACTGCCAACACTAATTCAGCTAAACAGCAAATGTTCAAAGGTTGCCTCCAGGCACCCTGTGCCTACAGTTATACCTTAACCTTCTAATCATCTAATTCTGCCCTCAAATCCTGGGCCAGTAGACCATTCATCCCATAGGTATTAATGGAGATGACATTTCTCCAGGGATCTGGAGCATGAGAATCCAGGACACAGAGGGAGCACACAATTCTTGGGTCATTTCATCCATCAGTCAAAATTCAGTTGAGTGCTTTATAACATAAGAGTATGATCCACCCTCCTGGGCAGGTGCCACTTACTGAGGTAAGAATTATGAAATCATTCATTCATTTACTCACTCATCCATGCATTCATTCATTCACAAATACTCATTAAAATCCTAGGATTCAGTTAGCACTTTGGTAGGCATTGCCCTGAAGCTTACAGAGAAACACTATAATGTAGTAGTTAAAAGAACACATTCTATAATCATTTCACTTGGGTCAAATTCTTGGCTCTGCCATTTACTGGCTGTGTGACTCATCATTTTCCATGTCCACTGTGGGCCTCCGTTCTCTCATCTAGAAAAATGTGGGAAATAATACATTGTGCGGATTCAATGGAATAACGCGTATCAAGTAATAGAAATGATGCCACACAGGATAAGCGGTCAACAAGCGTTAGCTAAAATTATCGTCCAAAGGAGAGAGGAATTTACAAACCATCACTTAATTAACAGATTAACCAAAATCAAACTTTTCCTTCATGGAAAAATACAGGTTTCTTTCTTGTTAGCTGCTGTCAAGTCAGCCTCCTACTCATGGCAACCCCGGTACCAATAGAACGAAATGCTGCCCGGTCCTGCACCATCCCCATGATTGGCTGCAGTTTAGACCATTATGATCCTAGGGTTTTCACTGGCTGATTCTTTGGAAGTAGATCACCAGGCCTTTCTTCTTAGCCTGGAATTTCTGCTGAAACCTGTTCAGCGTCATAGCAATGCACAAACTTCCACTGACAGATGGGTGGTGGCTGTGCATGAGGTGCATTGGCTAGAACCTGGCTCTATCACGTGGAAGATGAGAACTCTACCACTGAGCCATCAGTGCCGCTACAGGTGTCTCTGGGAGCATATAAAAGTCAGCATGCAGAGTAGTCTTATCTCATTTGGGGAGATCAGGGAAAGCAAACACACAAATGGAACCTTTCCACTTAGATCACAAAGACGAATAAAGATTATGTCATTAAGTGGAGAAGAATATAGACTCATCCTTTTAACAAACAGTCTTTGCTTCCATATGAATTCCTTTTTGCATCTCTAGGATTCCTGTAACATATCTCCAAAATTACAAAACCACATTATGTTAAAAAAAAAAAAGAAAGACTAATTCATAGCTTCTAAAAAAAGCAAACAAACAAAATTCGTGTATGTTTTGCTGCGTATATTCTCAACAACAACAGTAACGTAAATAAAATGTAGGAAAAAAAAGGCTTGATTGTCCATCATGGTGGTGTGTTCTAGTTTCTGCTATTGTCCTTTGACTTTCTAGCAAAACTCAAAACAATACCTGTGAATCAACTTGTCACTGATACCCACTCTTCAATGTCAGTTGCACTAAGATTGGTGGTGGGATATGAAGGAATGTCCCCCACTGATATAAGCATTAGTACTTGGATGTTACTCTGAAACTAGGCGAGCTCCTTCTCCAATATCATCAGAAGATGTCACTGTTACTGGGCAATTTCTCCCCCATCCCTCTTAAATGTTTCCAGAATATACGGTATGAACAACATTCCAAATTTATCCTAACGCCACGGCAATAATGGTCCACTTTTATGGTGCTTTTGTTTACTTATGCATTAGCTTGCACCTCATAAACAATAGGTAACTGACACATCTTTGAAGATCAGCAACAAACAAATGCTATGATCACCAGAGGGTTCCTACTATTTGAAAATTACAATCAGCCAGCTTATGAAGACAGATTCATGTTTCAGACAGACGGTAGTCACATGTCTGAGCCACAAAGGCTCAGTATGAATGAATCCCGGTTCTACCATTTGCCAGCTGGGTAACCTCAGGCTAGTAACCCTCAATGTCTCAGTTTTCTCAGACATAAAATGGGAATAATAACGGTATTTTACAGGTTATTAAGAGGATTAAATGAGTTAATTAATGTAAAAAGACTCAAGTAGTACCTGACGCATAGTAATTGCTCAATAAATGTTTGCTATTCCTATTATTATTGTTTTATGCATTATGTTTAAACTAATATACGTGGTACATTGATATCCCCTAGAGTAGATATTGACCAATTATCATCAAAATAGTACTTCTGATGCTACTATAAAACTGCTCAGGGAGTAGGCAATGCTCAGAAATATTCAAACGGCAACTGAGTCAGAGAGTACAAGGTCAGGAGGGAATTGGCATCTTGGGATCAGCTGCAGAATCAGAACATCAGTGCCTGAGGTGGGGTGAATTGGGCTGCTTTTGCAGGACACCAAGCAATTCCTTTGAAGTGACAGCCCACAGTCCTGTCCTCGATGCAGGAGTCACTGCTCTAACCTCGTGCATGAATAGCAAACCCTTACATCACCCTTCTTTATACACGGTTCTCTTTTTAGTTTCGCTTTCTTTGCGGCTATGCAGAACTCTGCTCTCCAGGTTTATGTTTCTCCTGACAGGTAGGGATTCAAAAATATACCCAACTTGGAGTCTGTTTTCAGAGAAAGGCTTTTTTCCCCTCCAGACCACAGGCTGCCAACCAGCACCATAGGGGGTGGGCGTGGCCAGCAGACACAGTTAGTTGAGCCAGAGTAGTCTTTCATAAAAGCTGAATTATTGTGTTACATAGAGTTCACCTCTCTGAGTTGCCCGTGTCTCTGCCATTCCCTAAGGAACTGCCTCTGCTCACCTGACTCAGTTATGCACTTGCCTTGCCCTCTGGACGTCTGAGTTTGCAACCTCTCCTTTAGATTGTGGCAACAGGCTCTTGGAGCAAAGAATCGCCCATGCTATGAGTTGCTGGCTATTTGTCACAATGACACCCATGCCCTTGTGCTTATTTCTCCACTGCAGTTACTTTGGCCACATGACTAAGTACTGGCCAACAGAATTGGGGTGGGAAGATTTTCACCACTTCTAGGTCTGGCCCCTGAAATCTCCTGAGCCATCTTTCACACCTATCCATACAAATAAAAAAGAAAGACTCCCAAGATGGTGGAGTTATCCAATAAGAAAGAGCCCAGAACTCAATTACTGCTGACCCTGAGGATGGGTACCCTGGAGGTCCACCCAAAAAGGAGCATCCACTAGCCTCTGTGTTAAGTCACTGAGATCTGGGGCTGTTTGTTTCAGCAGCTAGCTGAACTGATGATGCAACTACGGGCAGAGGGGCTTCTAACCACTCATGTTACAGGCACGTCCCCGAGGCCAGAGAGATAACGGAACTGAGGAAGAGCTTCACACAACCATCTTGGAAGTAAACATAAATAAAAGGGAGAAACTTTCTGTCACAAATAATTATCTAACAGGCTGTGAACATCCTCAGATCTCATCCTCTCCTAAGCCAGCTCCACAATGGCATTTTGCAAACCAACTTGCTCGTGTCTCCTGGCTCCTTGTTGTTTGCCTTTACTGACTAACTCCTGCTCTTTTGCTATTAGTGCAGATGGACAGTTACTTTATCCTCACCACAAAACACCTCTGGTTTACTCTTGTCAAAGTCAGTCTATTGTAATCAGCTCAGGGGGTCTTAGATTGGCGGGGAAGAAAGGCTACTATCTCTGACTTGCAGGATATAAAAATGTTACAGCAATGTAGTCTGATTGATTCTTTATCTTGCCAGGGACAAAAATCCAGGGTCCTGGAAGTGTTTATAAATGCACACTGTCTACTGGGAAGGCACAGTGAAAAAAGATACTTCAAAGATATACACGAGCACACGTACACACACACACACACACACACCCGGTGTCCTTGCTGTGAATAAGCTCATGTCATCCACAGTCCCCCTGAGTCTAACCTCCTTAAAATGTTCCTGGTGTTTTACAGCTCCAGGAACATGAAGTATCTGTCATCTTGCTGGCCCTTAAAGTAGCAGACACTTGGAAACGATTTTGTGATTCCTGGGACGGTACAGGGGGGAAAGCTTCTAGTCTGGTGAGTCCTGTTGTTGCTTCCATATACCATTTGAAACCAACAACCAAGACCCTGTTTCTAATTTAATGACATACAACATAAACCAAAAAAACCAAACCCACTGCCGTCAAGTTGATTCCGGTTCATAGCAACCATATGGGACTGAGTAGAACTGCCCCATAGGGATTCCAAGGCTATAAATCTTTACAGAAGCAGACTGCCACATCTTTCTCCCATGGAGCAGCTGGTGGGTTCAAACTGCTGACCTTTCTGTTGGCAGCTGAGCGCTTAACCACCGCACCACCAGAGCTCCTGATATATAACATAAACCCATTGCTGTCGAGTCAATTCCAAATCATAGTGACCCTATAGGACAGAGTAGAACTGCCCACACAGTTTCCAAGGAGCAGCTTGGTGGATTCAAGCTGCCAACCTGTTGGCTAGCAGCTGAGCTCTTAACCACTGCACAACCAGGGCCAATATGCAGTATTTTTTCTTCACATTATGGAAAAGGAAGTGTCACATATCATGTATCTGGAAAAGGATGAGACAAGAAGCCAAAATTAATCTGGGCTCAGATTCTGGCTTTCTTGCCATTCCTCTGACTTCAGGCAAATTACTTAACCTAGAACAGGCTCTATGTTCCCTGTGGTAGAATGAGCATAAGACCCCCTACAGCAAACAGTTACTGGGAGGCTTTAATGAGATTACGTAAACAGAAGGCTATCTGCTAGGTAAAGTAATGGCCTCTAAAGACATCCACATTCCCAGAACCTATGAATAAGTTAAGTGACGTGGCAAAAGGGGAATTAAGGTTGTTAATCAGCTGACTTTTGTATGATCATCCTGGATTATCAGGGTAGGTCCAATGTAATCACAAGAGTCCTTAAAAGTGGAAAAGGGAGGCAGAGGTCAGAGAAAGAGATGTGATGACAGAAACAAATTCAGAGTGATCCCATGTGAGAAGGATCCACCTACTGGGTTTGAAACAGGAAAGGGGCCCCAAGGTGAGGAATGCAGGTGGCCTCTAGAAGCTGGCAAATGCAAGGAAATGTATTCTCCTCAGAGCCTCCAGAGAAGCACTGCCCTGTTGACACTTGGATTGTAGCCCAGTGAGACCTGTGTCAGACTTGTGACCTCCAGCACTGTAAGATGATAAATTTGTGTTGTTTTAATCCCCTGAGTTTGCAGGCATTTGTTACAGCAGCATGAAGAAGCTCATGCAGGCTACCATGGAGTTGACCCCATAGTAGACACCCAGAAAGTGTTGGCTCCATTAACTTGGTTTTTCAAGATGTAAGCTAATGTATTAATTTGAATAAACCAATGAAGAAGGAGAAACAGAGGAGGGGAAAAAAGAGAGAGGAGTGGGAGAAGACAGAAGCAGGAGGGAGGGAAGGAAAGAAGGAGACAGGGAGGATGAGGTTTTGGAATTTTTTAATCAGCCTGTCAGAGAATTATGATGTACAAATCACCATCCTAGGTGCTCCTTTCCTGAGCAGAAATAGAGGCAGTCTCTTTTTCTCTTGTCTTAGCAGTTGTTCCTTTCATTGTTGGTTTTTAGATCTGCTGTTAGGACAGACAGATCAGGTTCATTTTTTCATTACCTCCCTTAATCAAACTTTTAAAATTTCTCTTACATGCCACGCCTAGACTAGATGCTGGAGATGCAGAAATAACAAATCCCTTGATACAGGTAAGCACTCGACTACTAGGTGAAAGGTTGCAAGTTCCAACCCACCCAGAGGCACCTTGAAAGACAGGCCTGGCAATCTCCTAAAAGGTCACAGTCTTGAAAACCCTATTGAGCAGTTCTGCTCTGTCACATAGGTCGCCATGAGTTGGAATTGACTTGACAGCAACTAACAACAACAACATAAGGAAAGTCAGACACATAAGCAAATAATATAAACCTGTTGTCACCAAGTCGATTCCAACTCACAGCAACCCTACAGGACAGAGTAGAATGGCCCCATAGGGCTTCCAAGGAGCTGCTGGTGAATTCAAATTGCTGACCTTTTGGTCAGCAGCCAAACGCTTAACCACTGCACCACCAGGGCCCTGTAAAATATAGTACAGTATAATGTAAAATACAAAAAAAAATCTATTTTTGAGAATTAATTAGAAAGTAGTTAAGAGCTCTGATTCTCCAGCTTGACTACCTGGGTTCAAATTCCACCTTTGCCACTTATTTGCTGTATAACCTTGGGCAAGTTTCTTAACCTCTCTGTGCTTTGGTTTTCTTGTTTGTATGATAAAGCCAATAATAGTGTCTACCACCCTTCCCTGCGGGGTTTAAAGAGTTAACCTAAAGTGTTTAAAACAGGAACCAGCACATAGTAGGTACACTAAGTTACCTAGCAGTATTATTATTTATTAATATAAAGGAGTATGTATAAAGCATTATGGAAATACAAAAGAAGGAACACCATACTCTTTTTGGGTGAGAAGAGGAACTGGGACCATGTCACAGAGAAGGCCATATTTGAAAGATGACTGGATTTTTTAAGTGGTAAAGTATAAGAAAGAATGTTTCAGGCAGGAGTTTAGTAACTGCAAACCCCCATGCATGCCAGTTCAAGAAACAGAGAGCAAATTGGCAAGGATCAACAAGCTCTGGGTTGTTTTGAAGATTGTTTGAAGGTGTTTTGTTGCCCCTAAAATAGGATTGAGCTGGCCAGGCATGTCCTTGTTGACAGGACTAAAAACGGAAGCCAAAAATGGTCCACTCAATGAAATCACAATTTCTATCTAAATGGAAAAAACTACTGTTAAGATTTTTAGATTAATCAACTAGGCTGTAGTGTACAATTTAAAGGGAAAAATGCCGCTGTGTAAGAATTCCAGTTAATGCACTCTGGAAGACTTGCCTCACTGTCCTTAGTAGAAACTAGAGTCTGTGTCTGCTCCAGAGTTCATGGGATTAATGTCTATTTATAAAATTCTGGTAACTAAATTAGTGGCATCAATCACCAGGTAAGACCTATTTCTTTATGCCAAGCAAAGTCAGAGATACTCTGAGGTGAGACTTAGTAATCCCAGGAAGTTTAATTGATCAACTATTAAATATTTACTATGTGCCAAACAAGGGCAGTGGTGGTTCAGTGGTAAAATTCTCGCCTTCCCTGTGGAAGATGCAGGTTCCATTCTCAGCCAATGTACTTCATGTGTAGCCACCACCAGCCATCAGTGGAGGCTTTCATGGTGCTATGACTCTGAATAGACTTCAGCAGAGCTTCCAGACTAAGGTGGACTAGGAAGAAAGACCTGGTGATCTACTTCCAGAAATCAGCCAGTGAAAACTCTGTGGATCACAACAGTCTGATTCACGATCGATCATTGGGATAGCACAGGACTAGGTGCATTTTGTTCCTCTGTGTATGGGGTTGCCATGGGTAGGGGCCCAACTCAATGGCAGCTAATACCAGTAACAACAATGTGCCAAGCATTGGAAGATTTCCCTGATCTACACATAAAACCTTCAATCCATGGAGACAAGAGGTGGAAGACCTACTAAATGAATAGCTGTGGGGCTTGAGAAATCAGCTTCTGGTGCCTGTATCACATCCCTCCACCTAGCCTCTGGTCTCAACCACAACGGTGGTGGACAGTTCCCCTGTGAGTTCAGACTTGTCCCTCAAGTGCTTCCTAACATCTGTCCATCTCTGCTTCTGCTTGTTCCCCTACACTGCCTACTTGCTGGATGCAAAGGCAAGTGGAGTTGGGAAATGTTGACGAGTTAAGTCTCCCAGGGACAGTTCTACATCCATGAGAGATATGGCTGGTTAAATGCCCAGCCCACCTTCGTACTGGTGGACAACTCTAAGCAGCATCCATGCAGCCCTTAGCCATCCTGACAGATTGAGCCCTGCAAATCAACAGCAGTGAGCACGATCACCCTTGTTCATTGGCACCCCATCCTTCTCTCTTCACTCTCCTGCCCCTCACTCCTGCTTCCAAATAAAACTTTCTGAACCCGCTCCCGTCTCTGAGTTCAAGGACACCCAAAATTAGGCATGCCCTGCGTATTCATTTCCTATGGTTGCTGTAACATATTTCCACCCACCTAATCCTAACATCCACAATCAACGCCCACAGAGGCAGCAATCAAGATTTCAGAGGACGTATTACATCAGGCTAATCTGCTGCAAAAGATCTCTTTAAAGTGTTGAAAAACAAAAATGTCACCTTTAGGACTAAAGTGCACCTGACCTAAGCCATGGTATTTTCAACTATCTCAAATGCATGAGAAAGCTGGACAACAAAGAAGGAAGACCAAGAAGAATTGACACATTTGAGTTATGGTGTTGGTGAAGAATATTCAATATACCATGGACTGCCAGAAGAACGAACAAATCTGTCTTGGAAGAAGTACAGCTGGCATGCTTCTTGGAAGCAAGGATGGCAAGACTTTGTCTCATGTACTTTGGACATGTTATGAGAAGGGACCAGTCACTGGAGAAGGACATCATGCTTAGTGAAGTAGAGGGTCAGCAAAAAAGAGAAAGACTCTCAACGAGATGGACTGACGCAGTGGCTGCAACTATGGGCTCAAACACAGCAGCGATTATGAAGATGCTGCAAGACCTGGCAGTGTTTCCTTCTGTTGTACGTAGGGCTGCTGTGAGGAACCAACTCGATGGCCCCTAACAACAGTCCTAACAACATATATTTATTATACTACAGTTCTGGACATCAGAAGTCTAAAATGGGTCCAGGGGACTACATTCCTTCAGGAGGTTCTAGAGGAGAATCTTTTTCCTTTTCCATTCAAGTATTCAGAGGCCACCTACATACTTCGGCTCACGGCCTCTTTCCTCCATTTTCAAAACCAGCAGGATAGCATATTCTCACACTGTCACTCTGTTCCTCTGTTTCCTTCATTACATTGCCTTCTGTCTCTAACAGCCCTGTGATTACATGGTCCCACTAGATAATCCAGGCTCACCTCCCATCTCAAGATCCTTTCCTGACTGTATTTTTTCACAAATAACCACACAAAGCTGCCCCTGACGTGTTATTTTCGCAAGCACACTATGCCATTTTTTTTTAAATGTTGCTGACTTAAATTGACACTAAGAAGACATAATTAGACCATGAAATAAGCAGACCTTAAGATGATCTAAGGGGTTCACTTAAGATGATCTGATAAGGTTTTCACATTCAACTGTTGAGCTAATATGCTATAATTATCAACTTAAATTAATATAAACGTACAGTTTCGATGTTTATTTTCTGATTAATGGGGGACTACCAAACTCCATCCATGACTTCCTGACCATGGCTTATACCTTTATTATACAATTATGATCAGAAGTAACATTTTCAGATTATTTTTATACACAAATGCAGGAGATTAAAGAAAATTAACAGAACAAAAGAAAATTAACAGAACAAAAGAAAATTAACAGAACAATATAATTTACCTGTAATATAGGAGATGGGTGAATGAGGCCAAAATTAACTTCTGGAAATGTAATAAGACATGCATGGTATATGCATGGGTGTGCTATGCCAGAACTGTTTTACTTAATTTCATCATTTCTGCACGTTATATTTGTGTGCACGTTATTTACTTGGGCACATTTTTTGCGAAAAATACGGTAATCACATCTGCAAGTCCCTTTACCCGTGTAAAGTAACATTCACAGGTTAGGATGGGTTCATTTGGGGAGATTATTATTCAGGCTACCCCACCCCATAAATAGTTTGTATAAGGGAAGGGAGACATTCTGTAAATACAGTTTTATCCCAAAATGTCCAAGAGGAATTCTCTCCACGATCGCCCATATTCCTGACAACATTAACCCACGAAATCAGGAAAATCTAAGCCAAGACTGCACCAACGGTCAATAGTTACAGATGCAGTCCCAATGCTGTGTCAATTGTACAACTAGACTTTGACCTTTTCTTGCTTAGAAATAATTATCAGATCCTGCCTGGCCTTGCTGTGAAGTGGAACATTTTATTCTAACTGCGCAACTCTCAACACTTTCTTCTCTGCCAGACATTAGACAAGATGTCAGATTTGTCATCAGATGGGAAGATTTTTATTAATTATCCTTCAGAGGCAAAGTCCTTTTTGTAATTTATTTTTTCACACCAGGAAACTTCTTCTATTGAACTAAATGTCTATCTTGTTAAATTGTTTTTTCTGCTAAAGGTCCTCACTCTGAAAATTTCCAGAAGAAATAAACCAAGCAAAAATTGGTGTTGAAAACAAGGAAATGATTGTGTTAAGCAGAACACCACATATCCTCTCCCGGGACAGAGTATAAGAAAAATATGCATCTCTTCTTTGAGCTCTAACTGCCTAATGTATAGTGAAAATAGAAATTTTCCCAAATGCTTGTTTGCCTGAATCAGAAGGAATTTTGATGGCTACTCTTTAAATACCAATTAGCCATGTCCTGAAGGACTCATTCATTGATGGAAGTTACATCTACTGAGTGACTACTATATGTGTCAGCGCCAAGATACACAAGATACACAAGAGACAAGATCCCTACCTTCAAGGAAAACAGAGCACAGTAGGAAAGACTGCCATACAAATGGATACTTTTAATAAGAAATTAAAAGTGTAAGAATGGAATAAGTGATCTAGTAGAAATAGAAAAAAGGAGGGCACAATTAACTAATTCAATGTTGGAGGCAGGTGAGTCAGATCACTAGAGAAAGCACTGTCCTAGACCACACCAAAGGAGCCCTGGTGGAACAGTGCGTAAGTGCTTGGCTGCTAACCGAAAAGTTGGCAGTTCAAACTCAACCAGCCGCTCTGCAGGAGAAAGATGTGGAGACCTGCTTCCATAAAGATTACAGCCAAGAAAACCGTATAGGGCAGTTCTGTTCTGTCATATAGGGTCTCTATGTGTTGGAATTGACTCAACGGCACCTAACAACAAGTTGGTTGACTTTGCTTGTGTACCTTCATGTTTTAAGTAAAAGACAATGGCCAGTGGGGATGACTACGAATGACAGAAGAGCTGTAAACATGGGGCCACACCCCAACTTGAACTTCCTCTTCAGTGAAGCTACTAGTGTCGCTCAGAAGGACTCAGATGTGTCAAGACTGAACTACCCTGATGGTTAAAAAACTCCTAGACAACTGCTAGCAATATCATTTATTTTGAAAAAACAAGAATTTTTGCAAAAATAGGGACTAGAAAATAATTTAATTTTAATATGCAACCTCTTTTAATTTTATCTCTTTGTTTTATATCTTCAGAGTAATGATATGGCATCTAAATGGAACACATGGTGGACACAGGTTTCAAAAGAGAAAGAGAAGGAGGCCTTCCAACAATGAAGAGTACCCAGGGGAGTCCAGCTCTCTGGGAAAGAAATGCCCTAGTGTGTAGCATTTGCCAACTTCCATGGTGTAAATACTCCCACCATGTCCAATATCAAGCAACCAACGTGAAGTCACTGAATACAGACTTGGGAAGTAGTGTGCACCTTTGACTCTCTTGAGGCAAGACACTCTAGCACAGTACTGTGTAAACCAGTTGCTTATTCTAGGTGGCTCGAGACAAGAACTTACCTGGATTCTTGCAAAGCCTCTATGAGTATGAACCACCCATGACACAAAGTAGGGCTCCCCTCCTGCCCAGGGTGACATTTTGTAATTGGAGATGGAGTTACACTACACATTGAGTTAAAGTTAATATAGGCTTGAAAAACCGTTCTACTAACGGAGCAAAATAGGCTACCACAGTTCAGTTTTACAGTAAGAAAATGCAACGGATCTTTGATTCATAGCTATGTGTTATTTAAATATTGCCTTTGATGTTTTATCCAGCGTCCTAGCTCAAATGATCAGAGATAATCCTGCTTTCTGACATAATTAGGGAGCTGCTGGTCTGCTAAGCTGGAAGATAATCAATTTGACCTTGAAAGTTTGTCTACAGTATCATACTAATGTTGAGAACACAGACGTGCCAGCCACACTTGAGTCTCCCTCAATAGTTGAACATCAGCAACAGACTCTGTTACAAGGGCAAATGCGCCTGTGAAAGAAAGGCTGCAAATCATGATGGCCAGCAGGCCCCATCTGGCCACTATATCTGCTAGTTGGCCTTTCGTTTGTGGATTA
This sequence comes from Dugong dugon, assembly GCA_030035585.1. Classification (NCBI taxonomy): domain Eukaryota; kingdom Metazoa; phylum Chordata; class Mammalia; order Sirenia; family Dugongidae; genus Dugong; species Dugong dugon. The sequence continues at coordinate 36,642,984 of CM057478.1, forward strand.
GCTGCTAACATTTAAACAGCAGGGATTTTCACGTGAGTATCTGGATGTGGGGCAGCACTGGGGTTGGAGTCAAGCAGGGCAGTGCTTCATGGAAGACAAGGCTGTTCCTCTGACAGCTTCCTTTCCAGATGGCCATCGTCCATGCCCCTCCCTTTTGTCCCTGGCAACAAGTGCCATTTGCCTTTTATCATGACCACTGTGCTGGTGTTATCCTTACATTGGAGTTAACAATGATTTTCATTTGGTATTCGTCTTGATGTAGATTTTTCTTACACCTAGGCCTCTTCATGCATTTATGTTTCCTACTTGGCCTCCATGGGCACTCATGTTTCCACTCTTTACCTAACGATACTCCCGGGAAATGAGTCTCCCTTGAATGGGATCCTTACAAGCCATTTGTGAAGCCACCACCACCATAAAAAAAGACTCCAGTATCCTCTTCTTAAAACTGCTTCTGTATTTACTGTCTTCTAGAATCTGGGAAGCTGAGTCAGCCTACTCCATTATTCAAGCTGATATTTCTTTTTCAGAGCATCAGGTCATTCCTTCTTAGCCCACTTGTTCAAAGGCACAGAGGTTTGCAGGTGATAAAGGTGGTTCATGGCTATTCCCTGCAGACCGCAGACGTCCCCTCCCTCTACTTCATCAACAGTCCCAAAGATCACCCCCTGTCCCTCACCCCTACAATAGGCGGGAAGCCTCTTAAACCTGCTTCACACTAAAAGCAAACAAAAAAGGAATATGTGGATACCAACATATTAAGTCACCAACTCCTCTTATCATTGCAGCATTAAATTTAGCTGTGGATGCTCCAGTCTCTTCTCCCCATCCATCAAACTTCTGTCAGGTTTTGAACCGAGAAGGAAAAATATAGGCTAAAATATATTGAGAAGGACAGTATTTTTTTTTTTCTCATGTTCATTTGAGTCCAGAAGCTCAGTTACCTGAAATTTTGAACTCAGCTGAATTAATGCAATAGTCAATGTCTGCTAATCCTATGGCTCTTTCAAAGTAACTGATTCTTTCTATGGGAATATGGTAGCTCTACCTCAGTAAAATCTGGAGGAAAAGAGATCTTTTCCAACTACTTGATGAAATTCACCATAACGTGAAGGGCCTTGACACTAGGCTGGTAGATATACTACACTACGAGTCTCCTTCAATAACATGGATCAGCTACAGCCTTGTTCCAGGGCAAAGATGCTCTCACAGACGTGCACACTGTGATGGCCGGCTAGCCCATCTGGTTGCTATACCTGTCAGACGGCCAGCAGGACATGCAACCAAGTAGGCAATGCTGAGGGCCACAGCTAAGCCAGTGGGAAAGAAACTGGGGAGGAAGAAGTGTCGGGTTCCACCTGGAGTGACCAAATGTTCTGGTTTGCCTAGGATAGTCTTGGTTTTAGCACTCAAAGTCCCCTGCCCCAGCAATCCCCTATAACAGTTGCCATTGAGTTGACTCTGACTTACGGTGTGTCAGAATAGAACTGTGCTCCATAAGCTTTTCAAGGAATGGTTTTTCAGAAGTAGATTGCCAGGCCTTTCTCCTGGGGTACCTCTGGGTGGACTCCAACCTCCAGCTACTTAGTTGCTGAGCATGTGAATCATTTGCACCACCCAGGGACTCCAGGAAACCCCTTGTTGTTGTTAGTTGTTGTCAAATTGGTTCCAATGCATAGTGGCCCTATGTACAACAGAAAGAAAACACTGCCCAGTCCTGCACCATCCTTACAATCGTTGCTATGTTTGGGCCCATTGTTTCAGCTACTGTGTCAATCTATCTCGCTGAGGGTCTAGGAAACCCCTAGTCCCAGGTAAATTGAGACTATTAGTCACCCCAGGCCCAGCAGGAAACCGAGCTATTTGAGGAGAGATGGATACAGGGACTAGCAAAGCTGTGGGCAAGAGCAGGGGGAGACACAGGGCATAGGGCAGCATCCCGGTAACAGTGGGGTGCCATTATCACACCTAAGCCTAACAGGCCAGGGAAGAGACAGTCTCCAGGACCTGGCAAAGAAACTGCACAGAGGAGGTTGCCTGGCAGGAGCTGTGAACCCCACTGGTGGGACCAGCAGCCTGCATGGTCTTACTCTCCTCGCTCCCTCTGAGCTGTCCAAACGCCCCATTGGTTAAATCAGTGACTGGCCAACCACAGTCCACTGACCAAATCCAGCCCTCTGCCAGGTTTTGTAAATAAAGTTTATTAGAGCACATTGGTTCATTAATTATCTATGACTGCTTTCATGCTACAACATCAGAGTTGAGAAGTTGTGACAGAGACCATATGACCCGCAGAGACTGAAGTATTTATTATCTGGCCCTTTAAGAAAAAGTTTGCAGGCCTCTGGGCTAAACCCACCGGAAGCCAGAGAGCAGGAGAACTCCATATAGGGCACGCCACGGGGCAGGAGGAGAAGGGTAAAGAGGGACCTGAAGGGGCAAACAAAGCTGCCCAGAATGCTGTGTGCCTGTGATAACAATTTCAGAACTGGAGGACTATTGGCAGAATATACGCATACAGTTGAAAGCAAAGCAGAGGTCCCTGCAATTACCCAGCGTATAAACAAAACCATGTACCTCTTAAGCAGCTGTCCAGGAGCCAGCCCTTTTGAATTCAGCTCATGCAGAGAATGAGAGTGTTGAAATATGGGATCCGAAAAGCCCAGAGGCACTTAGCATCTTCACGGTATTGTAGTGGTGAATTTTCTCTAAGTTCAATAATTTTTAAAAATTTTATTCCACATTGAGAAGAAAACACCTTAAAGTAACATAAACAGGAAGGATACAGGGGTTTTGTTTATTCTTTGGGCTAGAGACCAATTAAATGTTTCCATAATAATTCCAAACATTCATGGGACAAATATTAATTGGGCACCAACCACCTGCCCACCCCTGCGCTAAGCACTGGAAATGAAGGAGTGAATAAAACAAATGTGTTTTTCTGCCCTTAGGGAACTTAAGTCTATGGAGGGAACACCAGTGAACAAGTGAAAAATAAATGTTGCTGTTGTTAGGCGTCATCAAGTCGGTTCTGACACACAGGGATCCTGTGTACAACAGAACAAAACACTGCCTGGTCCTGCATCATCCTCACAATCGTTGCTATGCTTGAGCCCATTGTTGCAGCCACTGTGTCAGTCCATCTCATTGCAGTCTTCCTCTCTTTCACAGACTCTCTACTTTATCAAAATAAATACAGAAGATAGTTTCAGAAACAGTTTTAGAGAAAATAATTAGAACTGAGTAATGGAGTCCCCCTGGGTGGTGCAAATGGTTAACGTATACTTGGCTGCTAACCAAAAGGATGGTGGTTCAAGTAAACCCAGAGATGCTTGGAAGAAAGTATGGGCTATTGACTTCCAAAAAATCAGCGACTGAAAACCCTATGGAGCACAGTTCTACTCTGACACACATGGGGTCACCATGAGTTGGGGTGTGGTGGAATGGGGTAGAAGGAAGGACACTGATGTGGGGTCTGGAAAGCATCTTTAATGAAGTGAATGATGAGGACTTGGCCATGAGCTTCAGGGAAAGGGCGTTCACGGCAGAGGCAGCCGCAAGCACAAAGGCAAGGCCTTGCAGCAGGGACAGGCTAAGCTATAGGAGGAAGGACAGGGTGGCTGGTGGATGGCGTGGTGGATACAGTCAGAGGGTTAGGCAAGGCCTATGGCCTATGATGGTGTGAGAAAAGAGCTCACACTGCAGGTCTGAGGCTACATTCCTAGAAAGGCCTGCGTGCAGTGTTGGCCCTTGGCTGGTACCTGGGAACTTGGACTTTGGGAGTATTCCCACCATTCTCTAACTGCTAAGAGTGGCTCACCATGCCTAAACTGTTTTTATAAACAATATTGTTTTTGCTGAACACCTGTTTTCCTTTCAGGAGTCTGGAATTTTGGTACACACCAGGCACAGGGTACTTATGTGACCAGCCCCCAGTAAAAACCCTGGGCACTGAGTCTCTAAAGAGCTTCCTTGGTAGACATCAACACACATGTCACACTCATTGCTGGGGGAATTAAGTGCGTCCTGGGTGACTGCACTGGGAGAGGACTCTGGAAACTTCTGCCTAGTTTCCTCCAGACTTTTCCCCATGCACCTTTTTCCTCTGCTGATCCCATGTGGTGTCCTTCTACTGGAATAAATTGTAGCCATGAGCATGAACATATGCCGAGTCCTGTGAGTCCTGCTCACCATCACCAAACCTGGGAGTGGACTTGGAGACCCCAACACAAATGGCAGATTGGAGATCACTGATTTACTCTGTGCCAGAAACCAAGCAGAGCACGCACGTGGATTTTCTCGTGTAATACTCTCTACATCCCATCACCACCACCATTTTACGGATGAAGAAATTAAGATTCAGAGTGTTTCAGGGCTTTCATCAGGGTCACCCAGCTGAACCTGGCAGAGAACCCGGGCGGTCTACTACCAAGTCCACAGTTCACCCTCACGCTCATCCACAGTGCCTCCAGAGCCTGCAGGAAATGCAGGGACATTTTTGCATACTTATTTAACTCCCACCTCAGTGTGTCGCCCAGTTTAAGCCTTTAATCTATTTCATCATGAGATGCTCCAGCAAAGCTCATTCAAGCTCCACCTCTTAATCTTGATGGTGAATTTGAGCCTTTGTTGTAAGATAGACTATTAAGATTTGGCAGTAAGATTCTTCAAGGGTGATAAATACGCCTTTAAAGGGACTGCACATCCAGTGACTGAATAACTCTGTCCTAAAAATGAAAGTCATACTTAGAGAATGGAAGGGTGGGTGATGAAAATGCAAAGGAGAATGACTTTACTGGCTGCAAGGAATTCAGCTCACCTTGTCACAAAGAAGCACTAGCGGGGTGAGCTCCTACCAGGTCACAGCAGAGGTGCTATAGATTGCAGGATCTCGGCACTAGAAACCTCCTAATGGACCGTGATGCCTGCTGTTCAAAGACTTCTTCAGGTAGCACAGGAGGCAAAGGTGCTATTTTTCCTATTAGTCTGAACCTATTTGTGCTCTCTTAAAAATAAAGACGGCTTTGGGTCGGATTCCCTTTACTGTCAATATTTCTCAAAGGGGGTACATATGCCACTGGGTACGTGAGATAATTTTCAAATGTATACTCAGATGAACATTCTTTAAAAATTTTTAAAAATTGTGACTTTATTTTAATGCTTACCTCCTTTTTATAGCAAGTAATATTGATTTTCTATTTGTAGTAATGATGAAAAATTTCCTTTCTAAATATATTTGTGCACAGCAGTACACTTATTTATATAAAAGTTAGTACAGACGAAAACGTGGTTATGTAATAATAATAACCTAAAAGATTTAAGTGGAAGAAACCCTGAACTGAATAATTTTTTAAATATCTGGCAAGGTTTGCAGAGAGAGTTCAAACAGAGGCAGGAAGAGAGATATGAGGATAGACATCCTTCAGAACTGAGAGACAGTAGCTAAGCCATATGACATCTTAGGGTGGTTCTCAAATTCTGGCTACCAGACCAGCAGCTTCAGTATCCTGTGGGAACTAGCTAGAAGTGCAGACTCTTGGGCCCTACCCCCAACCTACTGAATTAGAAACTCTGGGGATGAGGCCCAGCAAACTGTGTCTTCACAGCCCTCCTGGTAATTCCAGTGCCCCCTCAAATTTGAGAACCACAGTTTTAGACGACTCCCCTTTGGATCACGCATTCAACCAGTAAGCACTAATGAAGCATCTTTAACATGCAAAGTTCATATTCACACTTACAGCCCTGCAAACTACAAAGAAAGAAAGTACCTCAAACATTTTACTAAAGACACGTGTCACATGCTGTGAATGAATCATGGCAAGTTCTGATAAGTGGAATGAGGCTCTGCTATACACAGAGGCTCAGAGGCCTGGAGCTGTGGTCTCCCAGGGTGTTTGCAGGGGAGACGTCCCTGTGTGACCAAGACATATATTCATTTTATTATCACAGACTGATCAAGCTGATGAAAAGTCTGGCCAAGAATTAAATGTCTTCGGTTTGCTGGAGGCAAGCATACATATAGATCGACCATCACAGCAGGACCGTTCAGCCTCCTCCTGTGTATAAGCTGAGACCTCAGAGCCTGGAGAAAGTTCTAATGGAGACCAGGAGAGAGGAGGCCACTGGTCAGCTGTACTGAGGGGCAGAGTGTTTCCTCACAATCTAGGAGTCCGAGGTTATGCACTGCTAAGGCCTCACGTGGGTTAAATAACCAGCAGTGGATTAGGATAGAGCCAGGGGAACACGAAAAAGTGGAGGATTTCCTCAGATCAACGGTAGTGCCCTGATTCACCCTCCCCAGGAAGCACATTGGAGGAAATTTGCTGGGTAGCAACCATATTAGCAGCACTAAATGCAACCTCTGTATCTAAAGGTGGGGCAATTCTTGAGTTTAAATCCAGGCTCCAGGTTACTTAGAAAAGGAAGAAGAGATAAAAATTTATAAAGAGCTTTCCCTGTGAACTTCAGAAGGAGCAAAAAATTGGTTCAAACTCCCTAGAGCTGCCCCGTCCAACATGGCAGCCACCAGCCACGTGGGGCTCCTGAGAACTTGAAACGTGGATGGTCCAAATTGAGATGCACTGTCAATACAAAATGCCTACTGGACTCAAAGACTTGGTAGGAGAAAAAAAGTAAAATAACTCATTTTAGATTTATCATATGTTGATTTTAGTTTTATATTGATTATATGTTGAAATGATACTATTTTGGATACACTGGGTTTAAAATTAATGTCACCTCTTTTTACTTCTTTGAATGTGGCTACGAGAAGACGTAAAATCATACCTGTGGCTTTTGTTAGATTTCTACGGAACAGCGCTGGTCTAGAGCAGAGGTGGGCAAGCTTTCTCTTAAAGGACCGGGTAGTAAATATTTTAGGCTTTGGGGGTCAAAGGCAAAATCAAAGCTATTTTGTAGGCACTTGGCACAGTGGTTAAGCACTCAGCTGCTAACTGAAAGGTGAGGGGTTGGAACCTACCAGCCACTCTGTGGGAAAAAGATGTGGCAGTCTGTTTCCATAAAGATTTACAGCCTTGACGTGTGTATTAATTGTTTAATGAGAAGCTAGTTTGCTCTGTAAACCCTCATCTAAAGCACAATTAAAAAAAAAAAGATTTACCGTCTTAGAAACCCTATGGGGAAGCTCTGCTCTGTCCTATCGGGTCATATGAGTCAGAATCATCTTGACAGCAATGGGTTTGGTTTATGTGGTATGTAGTCATTTAGCGGAGCCCTGCTGGCACAGTGGTTAAGAGCTCAGCTGTTAACCAAAAGGTCAGCAGTTCAAATCCACCAGCTGCTCCTTGGAAACCCTATGGTGCAGTTCTACTCTGTCCTTTAGGGTCACTATGAGTCGGAATTGACTAGATGGCAATGGGTTGGTTTTGTTTCTTTTGGATGGTGCGAACAGTTAAGTGCTCAGCTACTAACTGAAAGGTTGGTGGTTCGAATTCACCCAGAGGCACCTTGGAAGAAAAGTCCTGGCAATCTCCTTCCAAAAAATCACAGCCATTGAAAATCCTATGCAGCACAATTCTATTCTGATACACATGGGGTTGCCATGAGATGGAATCGACTCAATGGCATCTGGTTTTGGTATGTAGTCATTTTAAACGTAACCGTTTAAAAATGTAAAAAAACATTCATGGGCCTTACACAGCAGGTGGTAGCCTAGATTTGGCCCAGGGTTCATGTTTGCAGGCTTCTGATCTGGAGCATAAAATGCCTCAGAATATCGAATACATAGCCCTGTGGACCCAGCAGTCCCACTTTTGTGGAGCTGTCTGAGAGAGTGGACATGTATCTGGCATGGGACAACTGTGAGGAAACTGAGGCTCAGATCCACGGCTGGTCAGCTGTAAAAGGGAAGGCGGGGCTTGATCCAAGGACTATGCTCCTCATCACCGTGCCTAACTGACGAAAGGTGCCTGTTTATTTTCTCCTTTTCTCTCTTTTTAGGAGTCTCTCTTGTGATTGTATGACTATGTCACATGACCCAACACTGCACTTGGCACCAGGTAAACAGGTGGGCATGCTTGAATGACTGGGGATCTTGCTGTGGGTTTTTTGTTTTGTCATCATTTTTAAAATTTTGCTTTTTTGAACAGCTTAATTGAGATATAATTCACCTATAATGTAATTCACCCGTTTAAAGTATACAATTCAATGGTTTTTAGTGTATTCACAATGGTGTGCAACTGGCAACACAAGTCAATTTTAGAAAATGTTCACCACTTCAAGACGAAACCTTATATCCACTAGCTATCACTGCTACACCCTTCCCTTTCCTCCTCCCATGCCTAAGCAAACTTTAATCTACTATTCTCTATATAGATTTCCTTATTCTGGACTTTGCTATGAATGGAATTATACAATATGCGGTCTTTTTTTGTCTGGCCTCTTTCACTGATCATAATGTTTTCAAGGGCCATTCATGTCGTAGCATGTATCAGGACTTCATTTTTTTATGGTCGTGTAATATTCCATTGCATGTATAGTCTACGTTTTGTTTATCCGTTCATCAGTTGATGGACATTTGGGTTGTTTCTACCTTTGTCTATTATGAGTAGTGCTGCTACGAACACTCGGGTAGAAGTTTCTGTGTGGACATGTGTTTTGATTTCTCTTGGGCCTACGCCTCGGAGTGGAATTGCTGGGCCGTCTTCACTGTGGTTTTGAGATCTCTCCTCCTGCTGTTCCTCTGTCACAGTCACCAAGGATGGGCTGGAGATCAGCCATCTAGTCCAGGCCCCTGCTTTCTGTGCACAAGGAACTGACTTTTCATTCATTTGGAAGATACACACAGCCTGTTGTAGGGGAGAAAAGACCTCTAAGAGTCCAACAGCAAGAACTGAGTTCAGCATGTCAAGAGTTAATTCTCTGATGCCGAGGGTTATTAATACAGGAAATAAAAAGCAGCCGTGCCCTATCTTCCAACAGCAGACAGGCTGGCTGGCACGGAATTGAGAAAATTATTATTTATTAAAAATAAGATAGTCACGGGCGAGTGACTAATCCTGATTGGGTTCAGAGACAATTCCCCACCCATGAAGCGAGTAATACATTTCTTGAGAAAGGTGTTTTGTTAAATACAAAATGCCAATGGCACTATTCTTCATCTGATGTGTGCTCACATGTAATATCTTTTCACATTAGAATGGTGTCAATGGTGGAGAGACCTTCAAAATGGCCCTATCACATTTTCTCTGCAAAGCAGCCACTGCGCTGTCAGCTGGCATAGAGCTGGGGCCTCTCCAGAGCCCTGAGAATTTTCCAGGATGAGGCTGGAGTGGATTGAACACAGCACCCATGAAGTGGCTGGGCTGGTGTTAGGCTATTCACTGGGCACAGAGAAGCACAGAGAGGGAGGGAAGAATCGTTTTCCATCTCCATCAGATGCAAAAGCAACACAAAACCCTTGAGAGCTAGAAGGGATGTGCTCTGAGCATGTTTTCCAAACTAAGAATTTGATAATGCAGTGAATCCGTGGAGAGTTCATGGGGACCTGAATGACACAGTGAGAAGCTGTTGGCTTCTCAGACTGAGTTTAGCCTCTGAAGTCAAGTAGACCTGAGTTGGACTCTTCGTACCATCACTGATTATCTATGCAGCTTCCACGGAGGCACTTCATCTCCAGGGGCTGAAGTCTGACATAACCGTGAAATGGGCAGTGATAACTACTTGGCAGGGTCATCAGGAAGATTAAAGAACAGGTGCACAGATATGCTTGGCACACAGCAACGAACACTGCATAATTACTCATTAACATTTGAAATCAGAAAGCTCTGGAATGTCTGAGGTGCTTGGTCGCTATGTTACTTAGCGAGTGCCTTTGAGAGGTCTCTTTGCATCCACTGGCCTCTCACATGACTTCTCCCTCTGCCGGCGGTCAACATACTGACTCAGTTGATTGACAAGCAGGTATAATACCAGGATGAGAAGGATGTAGCAAATGTGTCACAGCTTTCCAGCTCACGCATGTAATAGCTATTGTTAGTCCATCACTGCGCTTTCTCCCATGGCCAGATTCAACCTCAGAATCCTTCCCAGCACCGCCTCCCAGAAGCTACTTCCAAATGGTTGGCATTGTCATAGGAATCAAAATCCACCTGACTTTCTTGGTGTGGTCAAATTTGAATGCCATCTCAGTGGCTGGCACCCAATGGATGCTCAAGAAATTATTTTTTTCTCTGCATTTGTATTTTGGAATATACAGCTATTTGTTCAGTGCTGACGGATCCAGATGTAGGAGCTTATTGGAATGTGGCAATGTTACTGAAACAATTTCAACTTGTCACTCTTTTCTTGTGGTGACGGTTTGAGAAGAGTATAAGATTCATATGATTCACTGTGAATCCTACACATGATTTATAAATCTAATTATAACTGTGGATAGCGACGGCAAGCTTCACCCAGCCCATAGATACCTATCAATAGACTGCATTTTTTCGTCTGGTTGTTTGTTGCCATGCCGTTAAAGCAACGAGAAGGAGGAGGAGGAGAAAAGTTACACCTAAGTCTTAAGTACCTATTTGTCCTAAAACACTTGAAACTATGGGAAAGCCAATGCATTAATCAGTGTTGAAAAGCAAGCTTTAAACACGGTAAAACTTATTTTCTAGTTGCTTTCACGTTCATAATTAATGACGAGTATTCTGCCATTTATACGGAATTAGAATAAACAGTGGTTTAATGAGATTTCACTAGGCCACTTGCAAGCACTCTATCAAATCTTATTTTCAATACGTGAAAAATGTCTCCTTGACTTCTAATGCATTTAGGGTCAACAGTAACATCTTCATACATAAAAGATTCCATTCTGCTATTAAAGAAGAGGTAATTATAAGACAAGGGTCACCTAGAAGGTCTAGGTTTTGTGTAACTTCTATTCTAATTAATTTATCGTATGTGGGATTTTGCTTTGGCTTCTAAAGTGTTGATCTTTTATAGCTACCACATTCCACGTGATAATGGGTTTTATTCCTTCAAAAGGTCACCCTTGACACAATTACGCCGTTAACAGACGGAGCCTATGAGCCTGGGTATTCCTGTATGTCGTTGCCTCGTGAAAAGTCCTTTAGCAAAGTCCCTGGTCTTTTTTGCCCTTCAATGTTATTTAAAAACCAAGAGGCCAAGGCATTTGGACCAAAGGTGAGAAATTCAATTAATTATCAGGAAGGTTGCCTTCACAACGTCAATCCCATGGAAGAGTGTAGATTCACAGAAATATTTATATCTGAGAATTCGTGTCCTTTCCCCCTCTGTTTTCTAAGTGAAATGACCTAGATGTTATTGTTATTTTTCTCTGTATTTATTTTGTGGCTGCTTTTTCTTCGGGCAGTATGGCCCACAGCCGGGGTCCTTGGCCCTTTCATCATCGGGAAAATTGTGTGTTGTTCCTTGGGTTGTTTCCTTCTGAGGTTTCACATTCTTTTAAAGATGTTAGTCTTCCAAGCCAACTGAGGTTATTAAGTAAGAGTCACGTCATTTCTCAGGACCTCTCAACCTTTTGTAAATCAAAGACACACATATAATTCTGAAATAGAAGCATCTTAATTAACCAACCAAAAGAGTTGATAGAATTTTGGCTAAAAGCAGAGAAATGAGATACAGACCTAACCAAGGATAAACGTATGATTCCAACTGGGATTTCTGAAATGCTGACAATTTGCAAATCACAGTCACTAACTGCAAAGGAGCCCTTAGATCAGAGCTTCTCAAACTTCACTGTGCTTGTAAGTCACCCCAGGCTCTTGTTCAAATGCAGGTTCTGACTCAGGAGGTCTAGGGTGGAGCCTGGGATTCTGCATTTCTAACAAATTCCCAGGTGACGCTGACATGCAGCTGGTCACAGGACCATGATTTGAGGAGCAGGCTCTGGATAACAAGAGACAGTGAACAGGGAATCGGGTCATGAGGGTGCCTCTTTCAGCTCCAAAGATTTGCTAAGCGCCTTCTATATGCCAGGGCCATCATCATGCCAGGTACACTTTCATATACAATGTATCAATGGGGCACTTTTTCCTGAAATGTCCATTTGCTATTTTGCCGCATAGACGCTGTGTGCATTCCAAAGAAGAGTTAGACTGTTTCTGGGGTTCTGATTGTTTCCATGGCTCTTATGAAGTGTACAGTAACACCATTTTTACTGGCCTTCTTCCTTGTAAAGGAGTCCAGGTGGTAAAGTGGTTGAGCACTCAGCTGCTAAGCAAAAGGTCAGAAGATCAAACACACCAGCCATTTTGCAGAAGGATGTAACAATCTGCTTCCATAATGTTTACGGCCTGGGGAACCCTGTGGGGCAGTCCTACTCTGTCCTGTAGGCTTGTTATGAGTTGGAATCGACTTGATGGCAATGGGCTTGATTTTCTGGTTTTGTTTTCCTCCGTGTAAGGAATGGTTCATGGATTCCCTTAACATACGTTTACGTGCCACAAACTGTGCTGAACAGTAGGTATATGGCAGTAAAGGAAACAGACATAGCCCCTGACCTCAGTCTAGGAATGCACTAGATGCCAATCAATCTAGGAAGACACTGAATGGGTAAACTCCCAAATCAACATCTAATTATAAATACGATGAGTGTTAAAAAAGAAGAGGGAACATCCTCTCCTTTTCTAAGTGCTTCCTTACGAGCAAACAGAACTGGGTAGATCTTCCCCTTGCTTTTAGTCACTCTCAGTGTTGGTTTCCTAGGGCCGCCATAATAAAATACTACAGACTGGGTGGCTTAAAGCAGTAGAAATGTATTGTCTCACAGCTCTGGAGGATGGCAGTCCAAGATCAGGGTGTTAGCTGTGTTGGTTCCTTCTGAGACTCTAAGGGAGAACCTGTTCCTTGCCTCTCTCCTACTCCTGCTGGCTCCCAGCGTTGCATAGCTTGCAACTGCTGCATCACATGGTATTTTTGCTCTGTCTCTGAGTATCTTCTCCTTTCTTTTAAAGACACCATTTATATTGGATGAGGACCCACCCTACTCCAGTATGACCTCATGTTAACTGATAACATCTTCAAAGACGCTATTTCCAAATCAGGTCATGTTCCAGGCGTTAGGACTTTAACCTGTCTTTTTTGGGGGGGGGAACAAAAATTCAATCTACAACACCCTCCATTTGTTCAATGACTGTTCATGGTATCAGAAACTATGCTTGATGCAAACATGAGTATCTTATTTCCTTAGTGCTGCTGTAACAGAAATACCACTAATGGGTGGTTTTACAGAACAGAAATTTATTTTCTTACAGTGCTGGAGGATAAAAGTTCAAATCAGGGTCTCAGCCATGTCAATTCCTTCCTTGTAGGTAGCCCTGGAAGTTCCTTGGTTCCTTGACTTGTAGACGATCCTCACACGGTGTCTGTTTCCCCCCATGTATGCATGCCTCTATGTCCAATCTGCTCTTTTTATAACTCAGAAGTGATTAGATTTGGAACCAACCATACTTGGGTCTGACTTAATAAACATAACCAAAAACCCCTATTTCCCAACAGGATTACATGCACAAGTATAGGGGTTAGGAGTCCAACACACATTTTGAGGGGATACAATTCAATCCATAACAATGAGGAAGATGCTCCTTGCCCTCAGGGGCCTTTAAAGATGGCAGGAGAGAAAAGATGTTGAGTTCCATAATGCCCTCTCAAGATACAGCTGTGTATCAATGTGTCCTGACAGAGCCTAGTGCAGTGTCTGTCACTTAGCTGGCAATCAAATCCTTTTTGAATGATGAAACAAATGGAGGAGTCAACAAATGCTAAGAACAAGTGTGCTCCCCAGAGTGAGAATCAGAAAAGGTCTGGTATAGCGGTTTCATTGTGGGCTTTACACACAGAGCTGGGTATGGGTCCCAGCCCTGACACCATCCAGCCATGGGGATTTTAACAAATTGCTACACCTCTCAGAACCTTCATTCCGTCTTGTGGGAGGGAAAAAAAAATAGTGATAATAACACTTTCCTCCTAGGATTGGTGTGGGGATTAAATGAGATAATATCCATGAAATGTTTACTCCAAGGCCTGGCAAAGAGACATTATTCAGTAAACAATAATGTTGGTTACTCTTAACGTCATCGTTATTATTATTTTCCTAATGCTTATTATGGAAATGGCATGTGATACAGCCCTCAGAGGAGGTGAAGCATTTTGACACATAGAGATAATGAGAAAGGCTCTGCTGGTGGAGAAAACAATTCTTGAAGAATCAGATTATTGCTTACACATTCAATAAATGTGCCACTGGTTATTTGTGCTTGCCAGGGAATTAGGTGAAGATTAATTAATATTTATAAAGTATTTTGATATCCATGTAATATCTAGTAAGCAATTAGTTCTGTAACACAAAGCCAAATCCTTTTTTACATACCAAACAATGTAAAACAAACCAAATACAGCTGTATAAGAAGGAACAGAATTTCATTAACTCATGTTGCAGGAGATATACAGCCAGTTGGGTATCTTCCCCTCTTTGAGTGATTTTTTTGCTGATTTTCTATGGCTTCCTACTGCATTTCCCCACCCCACCCCCTTGCAGCCCCAAATCAAATGATTTCCTCCTGGGTAGCAGTGAAAACAGGAGGGGGATGAAGGCAATTGCAATTCCAGCCTATCCAGCCTGGGCAGTGTGCTGGGCCCAAGTGTAGAGAAATTGTTTCACAGGGAAGCAGACAGGGCTTCCCACTTGTATATATCCATATCCATCATCCTAGCCAGGTGGTGTTAAAAGTGTATGTTCCCTTTTTCTAAGTTCAAGAAGAAGAACTTTAGAGGGAATAAAAAGAAAATCAGGTGCAAATAAAAAGGTGTTCCTGCTCAGCTTCTTAGCAGTCCACGTGTACATGTGTACTGCCCACCCACTAGCTGAACTGTCTGGAACAAAGCAAAGGTTCTCCCAAGCCCTTCAAACCATTTTCCAAGGACCATTCTTTCTTCTGGACAACCTGATGCTACACAGCCATAAGTCCTTTGTGTTCAGCTTTTGCTAAAGCCCATCACCCTAGCTTTAAAACATCCAACCATGTGTTCCCTGGGGAAGCCTCTGCTCTATGAAACCTTAAGCCTAGTACGTGACACGGGCACAAAAGGAGTTATCATGCAAGAAGCAGATGTGGGGGCCAGCTTTCTCTTCACCTCTGCACCCTCCTCCCAGATGCAGATCCAGAGAAGGTTCTGTAGCGGTGCTGAAGCCAAGTACTATTGGAAGCCTTTCTAGTCGAATACAACAGAGATACACTGCCAGACTAAACCCTTCCAGAAAACAGCACCCTCCAGAACCTCCCAGGATGGCATGATCCACTGTCTCTGTCTGCCCAGGACTGAGAGGTCTTCCAGGATATGCAATTGTCAGTGCTAAAACGGGGACAGTCTTAGGCAAATCGGGATGGTTGGTCAATGTACCCCTATTCAAGGTAGAGCATTTCATCCCCATCAGGGTGATAAATATGATAGCCGAAAACAGGAAGCTCTGGCTCCATGCCACACTCATAGCACATCCAACCATCTGTGCCAGAAATTCTCAAAATCGTTCTCCACTTACCATTATTGCTCTATTCAAATTACCCAATCAGTATCTGGCCTATCCCTTTGAAGGAAAAAGCACATCAATGCTGAGGACGTTTTTAAAGCCATTCTTGGACCTAATCCTCCCCCAAGGTTCCATGTCCCGCCTCAGTTTCCCCACAGTGATTACTATTTCTTGAAGCCAAAGACAAGTTCAGACATTGTCTAGAAAGAAGCTAGCCTAGATCTGTCTACTGATTACCTCTGTTCTAAAGGATACTGAAGTATAAAAAGTTTAAGAAGCATGAACCTACTTCTCTACCTGTTTTTATTTACAAAAAACAAGACTCACAACATCACCACATCTTGAAAACCATCAGGTAGCCCCTTCCCAGCCGTCTGCCAAGGTTCGCAGGTCAAGACCTCTTACTCTACCTCCCTCACTCTTTGGGTTGCAGACCCTTGCTTGACCCCTTAGAGACTGCAGCTGTCTCCAGAGCTGGTGCCCAAAGCCCTTTTGTGGCTAAACAGTAAATTCTTATCCAAAATAGTAAGATGAAGAAATCCTGTTAGAAAAAAACTTCAAAAGATAATTAAGGGACAATTTGCCCTGGAAAATTACAAACCTAAACTCTCTATCTGAAAACTAGTTGCTTTCAAGTCGATTTCAACTCACGGGGACGCTGTGTGTGTCAGAGTAGAACCGTGCTCCAAAGGGTTTTCTGTGGCTGATTTCTCAGTAGATCACCAAGCATTTCTTCCGAGGGGCCTCCAGGTGGACGCGAGCCACCAACCTTTCATTTAGCAGCTGAGTGTGTTAACCGTTTGCACTGCCCAGGGACTCCAAATACACCTTCCTAAAAGCCCAATAAGCATATTTTACTAAATTAACATTATTATTACTATTTTGAGAAATTAGCACCAGCAGAGCAAAGCTGAGGTTGTATTGCCTGGCTGAGCTATGAGCCAAACATGTCCACAGACAGAAATAACCCCTATTTTATCACCAGGCAGAGGGGAAGCAGAACATGCCAGGGGCTTGATGAATCATTGCAAAGCCCGCCATGTGGCATTTTTCTGTAATTAACACAATTGTGCATTCCTAGTACCTTTCCCAAGTCCCCTGAGAGTTAGGGGTCTTTCTCTCAGCATCTCCAGCTGTTGAAACTTGAAAACATACCTTATCTTCCTGTGGTCAATATCTGGTAATTCCACATTTTAATCACATTTAGATGTTTATGCTAAATCTCTCAATTATCTAAGCTACCTGCCAAACTGTTTCACTAGCGAACCCACTAAGTTACTTACAAGTCAAAAAAGCTTATGGAACAAATTGCCACATTCGGTAATTTACAGGCACTTTTCATTGTATGAAGCAATTTAAAATTACTGGAGCACTTCACGTTGTGGGTTTTCTTTCCCCCCCCTGTAAATGCTTCAATCTGGAAGTGATTGGGATTCTACCACTGTGACAAGCAAAGTAATTTAACTTTTTTTGGAGGACTTTTTATACATATATATAATAGAGGCACCTATTTTTAAGAAATGACTGGAGTTCTGATCACGTGCCATGTTAAACAATTAGAATCACTAAAATGGTTAAGATTTCATCAATGCTTCAAGTTTGGGATTAAATTTGAGATTGTGTGTGGAAAATAAAAACTGTAGGACCATCTTCTATCCTCATCCCAATTCCTTATTAAAATCAGAATTTTAACTTGGACTATGTAAGCCTCCTGCCATATAAAAGGCACTGCAGTTCTAAAAGAGCCTTACTTCATTCAAAAGCAACCCTCTGATTTCAGGTTTGCATTTTGCTCTAGTGTGGCTATTTATAGAAAAGTAATTCAGAATCAGAATCGCCTCTCCTTAGCAGGCAATGCAACTCAAAAATACTTGTTAAAATTGTTTAGATCGAAGAGAAATAGGCTAAGGAAATTTTAGCCCTCACTGTTCACTAAATTCAAAATCGGATCAAAAACAACTTTCAGCTAATGAGATTTTTTTTTCTTTCACTTTGTTTTTTGAAGCATTGAGAAAATGAATGAGATGCTTTGTTCCTAGAAAGTGGTGTGTTATCTAAAGATGGTACCGCAAATCCAGATGGTAAAAACAGGGTGGCGGAGGATGGCTGAGAAGTTAGCTGCACCCTCGCTGGTCTGGCTGGTGGAGGAGAGAAATTTCTGTGCCATCTAAACATTTTCTAGTATTTATCAACTATATTCATGGATGGGAAGGTTTTTTTGGGGGAAAGAAAAGCCCTTCATTCTGTTATTTACTTATTTATTCTTACTAACTTTAAACAAACACGGAAGTGGATAAAATTATATAAAGAACTGCCAGGTCCCCATCACTAACTTCAACATTGAACTTATGGCCATCCTTCGTTCATCTGAATACCCATCCACTCACCCTTCGCCCCTTTCCCAGGCTATTTTGAAGTAAATTCTGAACATCATATTTCATCTGTAAATATTTCAGGATGTATCTTTCCTTTTTTTTTTTTTAACATCAGCACAATACATTATCACACCTGAACAAAAATTACAAGAATCTCTAAATGCCACAAAATATCCAGTCAGTATTCATATCTCCTTATCTCATGATTTATTTCAGCTTATTTTAAAATCAGGATCCAAATTAGGAACAACCGTTGTGATTAACTGATATGTCTCTTAAATGACTTTTAATTCAAAGGTTCCTCCTCCACGTATTTTTTTTTTTTTCTTTGCAACTGTTAGTTGAATAATCTGGGTTGCTTGTCCTGAAGTATCTCACAGTGTAGATTCTGCTGACTTCATCCCTGAAGTATCATTTAACATGTTCCCCTGTCCCCTGTGTTTCCTACAAATTGGCAGTTAGACCCTAGAGATTTGATCAGATTTAGTTTTAATATTTATGGCTCAAGACCACTAATAGCACTCCAAGATATATACCCAAAAGACTTGAAAAGTGGAGACTCAAACAGATACTTGTACACCAATGTTCATAGCAGCATTATTTACAGTAGCCAAAAGGTAGAAACAACCTTAGTGGTCATCAGCAAATGAATGGGTAAACAAAATGTGGTATATACGTACAATGGAATATTATTAAGCCATAAAAATCTCTAGATATGTATCACTAGAGTCCTTGGGTGGTGTAAACATGTAACACACTTGGCTGCTCGTGGAAAGGTTGGATGTTCGATTCAGTGCAGAGGTACCTCAGAAGACAGGCCTGGTGATCTACCTCCAGAAAATCAGCCATTGAAAACTCTATGGAGTACAGTTCTACGCTGACACACATGGTGTTACCATGAGTTAGGGTTGACTCAATGGCAACTGTCTTTATTTGTTTGTTTGTTTTAATAGGTGTCACAAGAAAAATCCCTTAGGCTCTATGGGTGGGAGTGAAGCCAATGGGGAACATGGCTGCCCCAAAGGTGGGGCACACAGTCACACCATGGGATCTGCTAACTCCAGGGTTAGGAAGCACAGGATGTCTGAAGGGAACACACACTCCCTGGAGCCCTTACCCAAGCTCCTCCCTCTTTCTGAAACTATTTCCTCCTTGCCTGTCCCCTTCTTCTCTAACTCCTACACTTCATTCAGCAACCACAGCAAGTCTTTCTTTCTTGGGGAAGCTACTAGGGATTGAATTATCTCTCCTCAAAAGTTATACTGAAGTCCTGACCCCTGGTACTGGTGAATGTGACTGTGCTTGGAATTATAGTCTTTGAAGATGTTATGAGTTAACATGAGGTCAAACTGGAGTAGAGTGGGTTCTAATCCCATCAGAGTGGTGTCCTTATAAAATAGGAGACACAGACAGACAGGCACAGAGAAGACGGCCATGGGATAATGGAGTTATGCTGCAGCTACAAGCCAAGGAATGCCTGGGGCTGCCAGAAGCTGGGAGAGACAAGAAACAGTCTTCCCCTAGAGACTGTTGGGAGTCTGGGAGGTACAAAAAGTTAATGTGGTTGGCTGCTAACCAAAAGGTTGGAGGTTTGAGTCCACCCAGAGGTGCCTCAGAAGAAAGGCCTGGCAATCTACTAGAAGATCAGCCATTGAAAACCCTATGGAGCACAGTGTTTCTCTGACACACAGAGGGTCACCAGGAGCTGGAGTCATCTCAGCAGCAACTGGTTAGACTTTGGAGGGAACGCAGCCCTGTGACACCCTGAATTTGGACTACTAGCCTTCAGAACTGGGAGACAATAAGTTCCTGTTCTTATAAGGCACCCCGTTTGTGATATTTTATGATAGCAGCTCCAGAACACTATGACATAAGTGCTTCCTTATCATCCCCCACCTCCCAACTGGGTCAGAGTCCTCTATTGTTCATTTTCCTTTTTGCAGGCCACTTATCTCTGTTTGTAGTCACATATCCAGGGGTGTGATTCTGCGGTTAGGGTCTTTCTTTCCTTCTAGACTGTGAGCTCCAGCTATTGGGACTCTGTCTATCTGTGCTCAGTCTTGTAGCTAGAGCATCCAACACATTGCCTGGCCATCAATAACCAACATGGGAATAGGAAGGCACTGAGGACTGGCTTCCCCTTGAGCCTAGAACCAGCTTCACAAGGCCACACAGAGCTGGCCCAGGGCCAAATTCACAGAGGGTGTATGGGCCAGCTCCAAGCCTGGAAATTCAGTCATCTACATCGTGTTGCCTCCTCATTAGTATCAATTTTAAAAATCACTGTATGCCAACATCATAAAGGTAATTTACTCTTGGAAAGGACACTTACTCATTTGCTTTAAACAGTCATTACTGCTCCAAATTTCCCCTCAGAATTTCATGTCAATGATCCCATAGGGAATTTGAAAGTAAAACCAGAAAAATAACGATGTAGGGAAAATGTCAGATGAGAGCTGTGAACACATTACAGAGCTTCAGCTAACATTGTTGCTGTTAAGGTCAAGGATTAAATAGTCATCAGTTTGCAACCTTCCAATGGAACCTTTCCTCCCTGATGGCAGCTGGTCTCCAGCTTGCCAGTAATGATGGCGTCTGCTGTAACTGATGGCTTCATCTAATGAGGTGATCATTGTCTAGAAGTCACAAGGCTCACCCTGGTCGGCAAGGGCTGGTCCCACACTTACTGGGAAGGACTCTGCCAAAGAAAGGGCAGGCTTCTTCATATGAGTAAGTCTAATCAACCACATTCTTGCAACCAAACATAGGTAGTCATGGTCCAACAAGGGGATGGAATGTTTACACGGAGGACCATGCCCAGACAATCTGGGACATACACATACCATCCTTATTAAAGAATGGCTCTCAGAGTACCTGGGTGGTACAAATAGTTAACATGCTCGGCTGCTAATTAAAAGGCTAGAGAGTTGAGTCCACCCAGAGGTAGCTTGGAAGAAAGGCCTGGCAATCTATTTCCAAAAAAATTAGCCATTGAAAACCGTATGGGGCACAGTTCTGCTCTGACACAACATGGGGTCACCTCGATGGCAACTGATTTTCCAGACCCAAATCCCTCTGGTGGAGAAAGTGCGAGTCTCACATTTACATCAAGAACCATTTTGGGAAGGGACCCTGTCTGCCTCATTCACCTCTATCACAAACCTGTCATGTAGTAGGTGATCAATAAATATTTGTGGAATGAATGAATGACTTATTTCCACAGCCTGGGCCATGGGAGTTACTGTAATGCAGTTCCAAAAGCAGAATGTCTGGGTTTGAATCCTGCCTCCACAGTTAAGTAGTTATATTACCATGGAGAAATTACCTAAATTCTCTGTGCCTCGGTTTTGTTATCTATAAAATGGGCATAAAAATAGTTCCTACCTGACAAAGTTATATTAACTAATTACCACAGGGAAATTGCTAAATTCTTTGTGCCTCAGTTTCACTATAAAATGTGCATAAACATACTTCCTACCCCATAGGGTTGTAAGGATTAAATGAGCTAATACCAATGAAACACTTAGAACAGTGTCTGATGCATTGTAAGGGTGCAACATGCGTCCTCTTCCTCCTCCTCTTTCTTTTCTTCTTGATTACAAATGTGTACATATACTAAATACCCAAAATGTGCCAGGCCCTGTGCTTGGTGCTTTATACACTCTATCGACTATTTCAAATCCTTTGTGCTGTTTTGCTTGTGATTTTAATGAGGAGTGGTAGAAACAAATCAAGGGTATTCCCAACAGTGTCTCATTTAATCCTCCCCACCTCCCTATACTGCAGATAGGATCATCTCTGTTGGAAAGATGAAGAAGCTAAGAAAAGTTGGTGACTTACTTATGTAAATGATAGGTGCAAGCAAGGAATTAGGTCAACCTCAGCCCCGCCCGACCGAAGCCTCCACCCTCTACCTCTGCACTGGTTCTTTGAAACATTTCTCAGAGCATTTTTAACACTAGCAACTTGTTCTGTCCAGTACCCCACCATCCCAGCCCCCTAGCCTGCTGCACTTTTGCTGTTCCCATAGCACGCTGTGGTTGTTAGCTGCCATCAAGTCAGCCCCTGGCTCGTGGTGACCCCATGGACAATGAAATGAAATGCTGCCTGCTGCTGCGCCATCTGCATGATCTGCTGCAGATTGGGCCACTGTGATCCATAGGATATTCGTTAGCTGATTTTCACAGGCGATTCCCAGGCCTTTCTCTCTAGTCCATCTTAGTCTGGAAGTTCTGCCGAAACCTGTTCTGCATCATAGTAACATGCAAGCCTCCACTGGCAGCCAAGTAATAACAGTGCACGAGGTGCATTGACTGGAAATTGAACCCGGGCCTCCCACATGGAAGGCAAGAATTCTGCCACAGAACCAGCACTGCCCTAATCATCTTCTAAAATACTGTGTGATTTTTGTTGTTAGGTGTCGAGTCAATTTTGCCTCATAGTGACCCCATGTGACAGACTACAACTGTCCCATAGGGTTTTCTTGGCTATAATCTTTAAGGAAGCAGGTTGCTGGGTCTTTCTCCTGAAGAGCTGCTGGGAGAACAGCCCCCTTTTTGGTTAGCAGCCAAGTTAACTGTTTGTGCCACCAGGGCTGCTTCTATGTGGTTTACTTATTTATTATTTGTCTCTCCTGCTAGAATGTTAGTTCTACAAGCATAGAGACCGTTGCCTTTGTTGTTCACTGATGTATTCCAACTGCCTAAACAATGCTTAGAAAATCATAGGAACTCAACAAGTATTTAGGAAGGAAGGGAGAAACAAAGAGATGGAGGGAGGAGAAAAGGAAGAAGGAGGGAGGGAGGGTGGGAAACTCCTCCCACGCCTTCACTCTACCTGGTCCTTGTTCAGTGACATTTCCTCCTGGCAGCTCTGTCAACTTCGCACAGGTGCCCTAATGTACGTCTCCTGGACGTGCCATCTCTCCAACACAGTGGTGGGGGGCAGCCAAGGATCTAGGGCAGTCTCATCCCCAACAGTGACAATGCTGTGACAGTGGGGTGGGGGAGTGGCAGGACGCAGGCAACAGGGAGTCTTTTGCATAAAGAAAAGTACAGGAACTCATGAGTCCCTAGTGCACTGCTGTGAACACACTAATTCTAAAAACTGTTGATAGGGAATCGGCATCGGAGACTATAATCTGTGTCACTACCCCTGGCTGGCCGCTATCAAGGTTCAATGCCTCCTTTATCTGCAAAGTTACCTGAAATTTACCCTCATGCTTAGCAGGATAAAATATGTTATCCGATTAATTTAGATCAATTCATTGATTGTTTTTGTAATTAAGGGATTACTCACCTAGCAATCAGAAGATTACTTCGAGGCAGTAAAAACACCTCAAACAATGAAATTTATCCAATCTATGTGTGGAATGTGCAATTTTTTCCCCTCTCTCATAAAACTCAATCTTATTGAATAAACAGAAGCAATTGCACACGCCCAATGGTTTTGCTGCAAGAATGTCTACACAATGTTCGACAGCACCTCCTGGCAAAGCAATAGTGATTACAACCCTCAAAAAGCTCTCCGAGGGGAGCTGTCGCCACCATTGAAGCGGCTTTACAAAGGCATTAGTTCATTTCACCTTTAACCACCTTTTCTTCCCTATTCACAGTTACAACACCACTAACTGTAGATGGTTGCTCGTGTGCAGAGATATGAATATGCAAATGTACTGGCGAAGGGAGCCACTTGTGAAGACTCGCTCTTGATCACTTACATGCAGCTGAAAGATGCCTGTGGCCAGATGAGAGGTGCCACCATCACCTTAAAACACTCCGTTCCTATGGCTAATGAGACAAAAGTGTTCAGAACCTTCTGAGCACCTCTGAAAGGGCAAACATGGGCTATCTTCTTGTAATGATGCCTATACTTTTAAATGAAATGCAAACTCTTAGTTTCCCCACCTCTTTCTAGCAAACTCCTATTCATCCTTCAAAAGCCACCTCAGGTGCCTGCCATTCCCTCTTCGATGCGCCCATATAGATCTCTATTCCTCTTTCATGAAAAGTATCACATTAGGTGCCAATCATTATGAGCAGCTCAAGGACCAGACCTATAGGTTACTCAAGTTTTTGTTTTTGTCCTCTGTTAAACCTTTTCAGCATTGGATGGAATGATTTCCCTTGTCTTTCAGCCCTTGGTTTGAATGTCAACTTTACGATCTACTAGCTCTGTGACCTTGGCCAAGAAACTAAACATTCAAGAGCCTCAAAGTCCTCATCTATGTAATGGTGCCACGTGCAAAATAGGGTCATGGTGAACATTAAAAGGAAAACTAAAACAGTGTCTGGCACATAGTAAGTACTCAATAAATACATGTTCACTGAATAAATGAATTCAGATGGCAATGAATAATTATCACTATCAATAACTTTAGTGGCTTGTGTGTTGCTATGATGCTATGATGTGGGAAGCTAGGCCACCAATATTTTAAATACCAACAGGGTCACCCATGGTGGACAGGTTTCAGCAGAACCTCCAGACCAAGACAGACTAGGGAGAAAGGCCTGGTCATCTACTTCCAAAAATTAGCCAATGAAAATCTAATGGATCGCAATAGTATATTGTCTGATACAGTGCTGGAAGATGAGGACTTTAGGTTGGAATGCTCTCAAAATACACAGTAACTGCAACAATGGAAATGAGCAGACCAGCAATTGTGAAGATGGTGCAGGACCAGGCTGCATTTCATTCTGTTGTACGTGGGGTCACCATGAGTGTTGTACATGGGGTCACCATTGAGTTGGGGTCAACTTGGCAGCCACGAACAAGATGAATAACAACAGCAATGGCAGAAAGCACGGGGGTGAGCCTGTCTGGGAGGCTAACGCGGATTTCTGCATCTAGGAGGGCCTCCTGTGTATAAGGCAGGAGAGGGGCTAATCCTGAGGCCCTATGGGAGCTGGGCTGTGGGCCCCTAATTTGTATACAAAGCTGATCCCGCACACATCCTCCTCTTAACTGGAAACAAGCCTATGTCTGGCAACAACACCCCACACTAAGGCTCTCCAGCGCCTACTGAGGTACTTTGTAATACTATTCTGAAACAAAAACAGTCACACATTTTATCAGTCCTAAACACGTGTCTTGCATTCAGAAAAAACAGCATTTTCCTTTCTCCCAACAGTCATCTGTGGTGTTAAACTGTATATAATTAAAAGCATCCGTGAACTATCTGGAATATAATGCTTTAAATAAACCCCAAATTATTGTAAGTAAAGCTGTTGAGACCCCACAGGATAATGGCTGGTCAACAAATATAATGCAGCAAAGTGATATTCTACTACTGGGGACACTGATCTCCATCGTAGGACAGCTGCATAGGAGACCCAGGATTAGAAAAAGAAAGTGATGTAGGATGGAAAAGAGTCCAAAGGGGGGACTGTTTGGTACAGAATTTCAACTAATCACTACTCCCACTTGATTTCCTTTTAAGATTGGTAGGCTCTAATGAGAGCAGCTTGTTTCTGAAAATGCGAATTCTACCTAACATTCTTCGATCGTTTTCCAAGTTACAGGCCTTGTTCTAAGCACTTGACATCTTCTAGCTCGTTGAATCCACACAACAACCCTCGAAATGTGTATCATTGTCATGGCCATTGTACCAAATAATCCTTTGCCATCAAGGTGATTCCAACTCATAATGACCCTATAGGACAGAGTAGAACTGCTCCATAGCGTTCCTAAGGCTGTGATCTTTACGAAAGCAAACTGCCACATCTTTCTCCCTCGGAGCAGCTGGTGGGTTCGAAAACACCGACCTTTCAGTTAGCAGCTGGGCACTTAACCACTGCACCAGGGCTCCCTGTGTCCATTGCGCGGGTGAGGAACCAACGCACAGTGTGAGAGGTCAGGTTAATTGAGCCCCACCCTGGTGGAGCTTCCAGCACCAGAGTGCCCGGCCCAGAGAGTGCCTTTAACAAATGTCTCCTCATTTCTTTTCTTGTCATTCATACCCCAGGCACAGCTGCTGAAAGGAGCCCTTGTTACCCTACTGAATGCACAGTGGGGTGTTGGGGAGCACTTCACGGTTAGTAGTCAGTGTAACCAGTAATTGGTGGGGCTGCAATGCAGATCCCCACATTCTGTCCTTGGACGGTCTATGACCACTGGCCCACACTACCTCCCCAGTTCTTACTGCATCACTGCTCCTACTCCATGCAATGCTGTCTGCTACTCATGAGGTGCCCCCCAACACCCAACTGTGTGCATTTGATGCAGTAACAAGGGCTCCTTTCAGCAGCTGGGGTATGAATGACAAGAAAAGAAACGAGTAGACATTTGTTAAATGCACTCTCTGGCCAGACACTCTGGCGTATACACTCTCAAGCCGGAAGCTCCACCAGGGCAGGGCTCATGTCTGGTTTGCGTGGTTAGACCCCAGCACCATCCACAGCAGCCAGTACTTGAGTAGGCACCCAGATGTGTGTTGAATGAATAGGTCTCTATAATGGTCCTGCAATTGCATAAATAGTGGAACTGATTCTCAGAGAGGGCAAGAGACTTGGTCAAGATCCCACAGTCAGTTATCGTTTTTAGCTGCTGCCAAGTCACCCCTGACTCATGTCAACCCCATGCACAATGGAACAAAACCCTGCCCAGTCCTGAGTCATCGCCATGCTCAGTTGCAATCTGACCGTTGTGGCCCGCAGGGTTTTCATTGGCTGATTTTCAGAAGTAGATTGTCAGGCCTTTCTTCCTAGTCTTAGTCTGGAAGTTTTGTTGAAATCTGTTCAACATCCAGCAACACACAAGACTCCACTGATGGACAGGTGGTGGCTGTGCATGGGGTGCATTGGTTGGGAATGGAACCCAGCATTCCCTCATAGAAGGCGAGATTCTACCATTCAACCACCAGTGCACAGTCAATTAGGGCAGAGCTGATATTTGAAACCAGGATCTAGTGACCTTCAAGATCTATGGTTTATCCAATATGGCTCAGGTAGGGAGGTTACAGGCTGGGGCAGCACCAGGCCATCTAAACTCAAAAGTTTTGTTTCAGCAGAGAAGGCTCAGAAGTCTGGGGCCCGCAGGCTCCAAGGTAGCAGAAAGAGACCGGCCAAGGCCAGCTCTGGCAGTCTAGGGTCAGCATAGCTAAAGCAGCAAGGTGCATGGCCACAGGCAGGCTCCAAGAACTTGCTTTTTGAGGCCTTTTATCTTGACCCCAGGTAGCTCAGAGCACTATCTACAGAGAAGCACTCTCTGTACTTAAAAAGAGCCTGCCAGCTAATGCCATTTCTGAGCCCTTTGATGAGTACAAGAGTCCACAACAGTCAATAAGGTTTTCGTATCTGAGTCTTGAGAGGTGTGCAACCCTCAGCAGCATGTGGTGTCAAAACCAGGGCTCAGGTGCCTCAGAGATGCTGCAAAGTTCTCACCCAAACAAGAGAAACAGAGCAGCTCTGAACCCCGAATCTGTCTGCATCACAGACTCCTTCCCATGACAGAACCCTTATTTTTGACCACCCAAAGCCCTTAACTCAAATCTTCCCTTCTCAGATAATGTCTCCCCAACCCCAGCTTCAAAAGCAACAAAGGAAACATCAGTTGAGCCCCTCAGTTTCCAACCTGCTGCAGACACCAACCTACGTGCTCCACGGTGAGTAAAGCCCGTCAGAACTGAAAATGCCCCAAATACAACATGTGCTTCTAAGACACAGAGACCTGGGCTGAGTCTGCGTTCCACTGAGGCAAGAACTGGAGCAGATCACTTTGCCGTCTAGAACAACAAAAGCCTCCTCTTTAAGATGAGGGAAAATAAAAACCTACCTTTAAAGGTGGTTTCATCGTTCATTCATTAACTCTCCTGCTATAAAAAGTCAGTACTTCCTCCTATGTTTTAAAGTTTATCCCCTCCTGCCTTCTCCAGAACTTTATATCATCATCCAACCCTTCTCTCCCCATATCTTTGCACCTTCTCTGTCTCCAAGGGAGCCTACTGAGAGACAAGTCACTCCTTTGTAAAAGGAGGGAGGGAGGGAGGGAGGGAGGGAAAGAGGAAGGGAAAAAGGAAACCTTTTTTGACTCTATATCCATCTCCAACTACTTCCCCCCTTGTTTCCTTCTTAGTGCTACACTTAAAAGATGTGTCTGTAACTGCTGCCTCCGTTTTCTCCCCTCCCGACTGGCTTCCCCTACCATCACTTCACCAATACAGCTCCTGTAAAATTAACAACCTCTATATCACTAGAGGAGCCCTGGGAGCACAGTGGTCAGGCTGCTAACCGAAAGGTCGGCAGTTCGAATCCACCAGCCGCTCCTTGGATACCCTATGGAGCAGTTCTACTCTATCCTATAAGGTCACTATGAGTCAGAATCAACTCGATGGCAACCGGTATATCACTAGAAGGAGGAGCCCTGGTGGCGCAGTGGTTAAAGCTCGGCTGCCACCCAAAAGGTCAGCAGTTTGAACCCACCAGCCGCTCCATGGGAGAAAGATGTGGCAGTCGGCTTCCGTAAAGATTACAACCTTGGAACACTAGGGGGCAGTTCCACTCTGTCCTATAGAGTTGCTATGAGTCAGAATGAACTCAGCAGCAGTTGGTTTGGTTTTTTTGGTTTTTGGATATCATTAGATCCAATGAGGCACTTCCAGCCTTTTTTTCAACTTTCATTTCACTTGACTCCTCCCTTCTTACTGAAGAAGCATCTCCTCTTGGGTCTTTCACACCACCACCCTTGCCCACTTTCCTCCTTCCTCTGTGGCTGCTCCTCCTCAGTCTCCTTTTTAGGCTCACCTGCCTCTGCAGTCCATTGAACCTGGAAATCTTCAAAGTTTACTGCTTGCCGTTTTTCTCACTCCTTCCCTTGCAGGAAGTCACCATATAACAAAGGCTTTAATCATTGTAAATATCCTAATGACCCCCAAGCACATCTCTACCCTCCTGGACTTCTAGATACAGCAAGGTAGCTGTGCAGGAACTGGACGAGTAGTTCCTCTCTGTGAGCATGATCCTCAAGGTGGGGCCACTTCACTAGTTTCTAAAGATGGTCTGTTGACACAGTGGTGGTTAAGAGTATAAACACACTAAGAGAAGCAGTATGAAAACAGGCAGTCAAGGGATAGACATGTTTATGTAGATTAATGTCCTCCCTTGCATGGTCCCATTTTCAGGCTGATGGCAGAACCTACTTATGCCTCTATTCCAGATGCATGTATCCTCCCATCTATTTAGTGTTTCCATGGGGATACTTAAGAGGTGCCTCGAACTCAGCAGGCCCAAAACCAAACTCACATTCATCTTCCCTAAACTTGGCCCTTTTCTGGCATTCCCATTCTCAGTAAATCCAATGGTGTCAGCCAAAATGCTAGGATTCACTCTTGACACCTCCCTCATCCCTATATCAACACATCCCTAATTCCTGTAGGCTTTTACATTAATCATCTCTCAATTCCATATACATCTCTCCACCACCTCACTGGAGTACAAGACGCCATGGCTACTCATTTGAAATATCCCTTGACCTACTAACTGGTCTCCTTGCTCCTCTTCTCCATTTTCTGAACACTGTAACTCAGGGGTTCTTTAGATGGGGAAAAAATACATCTTTATTTGCGTTATCCTCTAATTGAAATTTATCATTTCTATTGATTATGAATGTGGGCCACAAATCACAGTAATATTAGCAGCAACTGTGACTTTGTCACCAATTATAGAAACAATTATCATATCACATTATAGTTGCTGTTAATATCTAGAAATACGATGCACACCCATCACTACTTTAAAATTATGATCACTAATAAATCCACCCCCAAAATTGCAATTGAGTCAATTCCAACTCCTGTTGACCCCATGTGTTTCAGAGTAGAACTATGCTCCATAGGGTTCTCAAGGGTGTGTGACCTTTTAGAAGCATATCCTTAGGTCTTTCTTCCAAGGTGTCTCTGGGTAGATTTG
Source organism: Dugong dugon (assembly GCA_030035585.1). NCBI lineage: Eukaryota > Metazoa > Chordata > Mammalia > Sirenia > Dugongidae > Dugong > Dugong dugon. Next base: position 36,672,779 of record CM057478.1, read on the forward strand.
AACCCCTAGCCTTTGGGTTAGTAGCCAAGCACTCATTTATGCCACCTAAACCCGCTACTGAATACTATTATTTAAGTCATTAATAGAGAAGCATATATACAGTGGTGTCATGGTAAATGTTTAACAACTGGCTCCTGGGAGAAAAAAAGTAAGGATTTGCAGTGTTTGCCAATGTCCGTGGTATTAATACTCCCACCATGGCCTACCAACTATCAAGCTACCAACGTGACGTCACCGAACATGGATTTGGAAAGAGATGCACACAACCAGCTTCTTTGAGCTGGTAGGCATGTGCCAGCTCCAACACCCCCGTATATATGTTACTATATCACAAATACATTTACTATTTTCACAAATACATTAAAATATTATAGTACAAATACAGTAAAGTATAAGTGGTTTCTATCACAATTCTCAGTATTTTATTTTATGCACTAAACATTATCTTCTGAGATGGGCTCCACAGGATTCACCAGACTGACAGAGGGGCCCATGGCACAGAATGGTTAAGAATCACTGCTGTTCTCAGGATAATAATTCCAAGGAGAAATCTGATTAAGATTATCCCCTACACATTCTGATACCTGCACCCTCACATACATCCTTAAACAAGTAAAAGGCTTCCTACCACTCTTAGGATAAAATGAACATCCTTCAAGTGAACTTGAAGGCCCTGCATGGGCAGGCTGATCTCATCTTCTCTCTCTCCTGCCTCATGCTCTTCGCATCCAAAGCCTACCACAAACTAAGTGAAATTACAAATGTTGATTTACACACCTTTCCTGGAATCTCTCCCCCTCCTCTGCTTATTTCAGAATCTTCTCTGTTGACAAGGAGCTTGAGTAGTGCAAGTGGTTTGTGATTGGGGCCAACCTAAAGGTTGGTGGTTTGAACCCACCCAGTGACTCTGCAGGAGAAAGGCTTGGTGAACTGCTTCTATAAGATTATAGCCAAGAAAACACTACAGAGCGGTCCCACCCTGTAACACATGGGGACGCCATGAGTCGGAATCTACTTGATAGCAATGGGTTCTCTGTTGACATGGATGAGCAGTTATGAGAGCCAGGAACCAGAATGTGGGAAAAGGGAGCAGGATCTCAGAGCCACTTACCAATGTCATATCCTGGAGGAAGTCGATTTCCCCCATCTGTGGCCATGCTACTTACACCACCATAGAAATGCAGCCTTCTCACATCGAGCGTCTCTCTTTGCAAGTCACAGTGGAACTTTTTAACTGTTCTCCCAAACACTTTGAGATTCTCTTAAAACAAGGATATTGAGACAATAACTAAAGTTCTCAAGGATGAGAGAAACCTTCCCAATGCTTTCTCATAGCTATCTATCTCCTCCTCACTGACAGGGTCCTCTCATTTCCACTTGTTTTGCAGACACTTGTTTCTTCTCTGACTTTAGCACAGAAAAAGGACAGGCTTTGCTTAATGAGTTGCTGTTCGAGGCCCTTGACTCATTCTACCACTGCTCACTGCAGATGACTTCTTTGTTGAAACTGCTTAAGTCACACAGGTCATCAAAGGGCTGTCTCTGGATGATGTTTCACTTAAGGGGGAAAAGTTAGGCACCGTAGCCTCAGCTTGAAGTGGAAGAGTTTTCCTCTTTCAATCAATGATGAAGGGCTGTCAACAACTAAGTAATTCCTAATCACTGTTGGCAAACGAGAGACCGTCAAGGGGCAATGGCAGACTTCTTCCATGAGGGAGGCTGTTCTTAACAGATGAGCTTATGGAGAATGAACTGAGATGTCTTAAAAGCAAGTCTCTGTAGCAGTTAATCAAAAACCTGTACCTCTTTTCTGAACAAGCACCTTCTACGTATCTTGAAAAAGCCATAAATTGTGCTAATCCACTTCTTTTACTGCGGTCCAGAAAGAATTATTTTTGTTAATGGCATGATAAATCAGCAGACTTGTTAGTGAAACTGTTGAGAAAATGGGTTTTGAAAATGAAAGCTATATTTGTCAGATTTCCAAATTCCCTCCTGGGAACAAAGATGGTAACCGTAACATATTGCTAAATTCTATTACTTTAATACATTTATGTTGCTTGAGATATGGGATGCTAAGGAAGGGACATACATAAATCAAGGGTAAAAACATAAAACCAAAACCAAATCCAAACATAGATATTATGGCTGTAAATTCAGAACTGATTTCAGGCTTAGTATTCTGATAGATTTGAATGTTATCACTTAAACACTTCGAGAAGCTGTTCAGCCTCCTTTATATCCCCCAAGTGAATTCCTAACGATGATGTGATCTTACCGCCCCTCCTCTCCAGGGTCTCCAAGTCAAAGGAGCCCACACCATCGTCTTCGGGGAGAAACTCACTGGCTTTCTGAATAGCACTGGGCACGGCTAAACTGCTCTTCCTTTATTTATTATATGCCTTTCTGGGGAAAAATACCTTGAGAGGTGCTCGAACTCACTAGTGATCAGAGAAATGCAAATGAAAAGTAATGTAATCATAAACGTAATAAGCCAAACCTGCTGCTCTTGAGTCAATTCTGACTTATAGTGACCCTATAGGATAGAGTAGAGCTGCCCATAGGGTATCCTAGGCTGTTATCTTTATAGAAGCAGGTTACCAGGTATTTTCTCCAGCAGAGTGCTTGGTGGGCTTGAACCCCCTGACCTTTTGGTTAGCAGCTGAGCACTTAACCACTGCACCACCAGGACACCTCATGTAATCATAGGTTGGCGGAATTGTTTAAAGTTTGATAATATCAAGCAAGGAAACGATACTTTCATTCAATGCTGGGGGAGTGTATGTGCGTAATTTGGTACAGCCAATTTGGAAGGGTAATCTGGCAGGATCTTTAAAAAAATGCAAACACATGTATACATACACAGATGGGTAAGTATATATAATGTACATATACATATACACATATGTGTACATACATGCTTCACATACACACATCTGTACACTCTTACACATACATACACACGTATATACACACACATATATATATATATATATATATATTTACTTTTTTCACATCTATCTAGAAAAACATGTTTATGTGTGAACATGGGGACATGTATAAAGATATTCACTATAAGATCATTTTTCATAGTGAAAACCAAGAAGGAAATAAATAAATAAATAAATTTATGGCAGACCTACACCATGAATATGATGTCACAGTTAAAATGAATGATTTATGTCCGTGTGTATTAACATGGAAAGACATTTAGGGTAACTTCCTGACTGAGATGATAATGCTATTTACATCTAAGAATGAGGAATGGGGACAGATTAGGGGGATAGTAAAAAGACATTTTAGCCTTATGTGTGATTATTTAATTTTTATTTGCCCTTTTTGGCTTAAATTCCTAATTTAAAATCTTAGTTGTGCCATTCACTTGCTGGGTGAGGGAGTTTGGGCAGATTACTCAGCCCTTCCCTCTGTGCCTCAATTTTCTCCTCTACAACATGGAGATAAACATCTTTACCTTGTGTAAAAGTGGCTGACTTTTGCCAGGCACACAGTAGGTACCCACCATCTTCCAACATGATCTTATAGAAAAAATTGCTATTGTTTATACTCTCAAGGATAAAGAGCCTTGCTTATGGCAGCTTTTCTAATGCTCCTAGTAGTTGCCTTTTCAATTTCATCCATAAGTTCTCCCTACGTCCCTTTGTTGTCAATCCCTCTTATTTCATCTTTGGCTTGTCTGTTGTAAGGATTCAGCTCTGATAGCATTTGGAAAAGCATAAGGCATTCGGTGACAATTTTCTACTAAGTGTCTCGACAAAATCAAAGGACATTGTATCTGTAATTCCCTAGAAAGCAGACAGAGAGATATCAAAGGCTGTTAGATCTTGCTTAACAGAAATATAGGAAGATGGAGATCCCAGAAAATGAGCTCCGTTATTTCAAAGAGGAAGAAAGTAAATAATATCATGCACGCAATAATTTAGTAGTTCTTAAAAAAAAAAAAAATTAGGAGAAGCAGAGAGAAAGAAGAGGCTTTTGGAATTATCCATGTCACTCATTTTGCAAATGAGGATGCCTACACAGAGGGGTCACAGGCTTAGCCCAAGGTCCTTGAGTTAGTTAGCAGGAGACCAAAGACAGACCCTGGGATTCTTGACTGTGCTCTTTACTCTCCTCCCCAATTTGCCCCTTGCCTAGAGCTCAGTAAGATGTATAGTCAAAAAATACTGTAATTGGGGAATATTCTGTCTCCAGTTAATAAGTTGACCCTGGATAATAACCAATTCCCTTTGATCATTTTAAGGGAAAAAGAACACACAGATTGAAAATGGCCCCAGATACACTTGAAAACTATATTTAAATTAGTAACTGTCTACATAAAGTTTGTTAAAATCTCCAAGAATTATTGGATCTAGTTGCAAACATTTAATAACTCTCTAGCAATTTTCTCCCATATACAAAATTCTTCATTGTGGGTTTGGGTGGGGGGAGGGTAATATTTCAGGATAAGTTGTTCTTTTCACCCTTTAAAAGAAACAGGAAGTCTATTTTCTCTTCTTCCAACACATAAAAATTTTAGCTTGAGATGTAACCTTAAACATACAAGGAGTAGTTTCCAAGACAAGGGGTCATTCCAAGGACCCTTATCACCAGAAATCAAGATGTGGTGTCATTTTTACCTAGATGGTTTTGCTCTTCTGTTTTTTCCTTATGTTGTTATTAGCTGCCATTAAGTCAGTTCCAACTTATGATGACCTCATGTACAACAGAACGAAATCTTGCATGATCCTGCACCATCCTCACTATTTTTCTATGCTCAAGTCCATTGTTGCAGCCACTGTGTACTTTGAGTAGCTTCCAACCTAGGGGGCTCATCTTCCAGCATGATACTGGCCAACATTCTGTTGTGGTCCATACTGTTTTCATTAGCTAATTTTCAGAAGTAGGTCATCAGGTCTCTATTCTTAGTGTGTCTTAGTATGGAAGCTCTGCTGAAACCTGTCTACCATGTGTGACCTTACTGGTATTTGAAATACTGGTGGCATAGCCGCCACCATCACAGCAACACATAAGTTACCACAGTTGATAGGCGGGCTATGGTTCTTCCTTATAGGTAAGTATTATCTCCTGCTCTCCCTCTCCATCTGGGGATCTTGGGCCTCTGACCTCTCCCTTTGACCTTGGAATCCTCCACTCTTCTCACTTCACCCTTCCCAGCTACTAGAACCTCTCCCCATCAATTATGTTAAAGAGAAGTATCTTCCATCCTCAATCAACAAACAAAATAGAGGACAACCACACAATACTGGGAATCATGGCCCAGCCAAGTTGACACACATTTTTGGGGGACACAATTCAATCCATAACATCCTACCCTTTGGCCCCCCAAAATTCATGTCCTTGTCATATGTAAAACACTTTCACTCCATCATATCATAGCAAAAGTCATAAACCAACTCTCAGTCCAAAATCTCCTGGGGCAAAATTCCTCTTCATCTGTGAAATCCAGACTATAAGTTATCTGTTTCCAAAGTACAATAGTGGAACAGGCACAAGGTAGACATTTCCATTACAAATGGGAGAAATTTGATGGAAAGAAGAGATAACAGGCACCAAGCAAGTCAACAGAGCATATTACATTAGCTCTGAAGGCTTGAAAATAATCCTCTGTTCTCTGAGACCATTTAGGCAATAGCCCTGCCCTCCAGACTCTGGGTGTTGACCACTCTCTCAGCATTCTGGGTGGAGGCTATTTTTTGTCTTTAGGGGAAAAAAATGAAAGAGGCTATTTGATCAAAAAGGATTAAAACAAATAAAAGCAATTTCTTAACAATCTGGCCAATTGCTGTATTTCTATGTAACATTTGGAACACTGGTTATGAGGCTAAATCTGGCAATGTCTGTTGTCGTAAAAGCAATTTAAGACTTTAGTCAAACAAACAAACAAAAAGGTACATGATCCCAAACACGCTCACACACACAAAAAAGACATTATCCCAAACCCAAAAGCTTATAATTAGAAAGGTGAATTACTTGCTGTTTGGGCCGAAAATTTAATCAGTCTTATTCTCTCAAGGAGTTGCTTCCTCTCCTACCTCTGACCCATTGCCATCGAGTTGATTTTGACTCATAGGACCCTATAGGACAGAACAGAACTACCCCGTGGGGTTTCCAAGGCTGTAATCTTTATAGGAGCAGACAGCTGCATCTTTCTCCCACGAAGCGGCTGGTGGGTTCAAACCACTGACCTTTGGGTTAGCAGGTGAGTGCTTGCTTAACCGCTGCACCACCAGGGCTCCTCTCCTACCTCTAGCTGTCTTGTATTTTACCCTCACAATGATCACTACACCGCATTTCATCATTCCTCACTGGAAAGTGCTAGGGCACCGTGTTCTTTGCAAATTTCACCTTATTCCCTGCACGCTGTGTTCCTCAGTTATGTTTTGTCCCGCTCTACTATGTCACAATGAAAGCCTGGAGTCTCTGTGGACCTGAAATTTCACCACTAGAGAAACACAACCACATTTCACTCATCATTGTTTCCAGGGAGTTGCAAGATAAATACGCAAACTATCCAGCTCTCCCTGCCTGAAGTGCTTGGAAATCATCCCCACTAGGAAAAAAAAAAGAAAGCACCGTTTTCAAACTGAAGATGGGATCAGGTAGGCTGCAATTCTGGGCTAGAATTAAATGAGATCTTCCTCCAAATTTCTCTCTACCCATTACCCCACTTCTTATCATTAATTGACTCAGGAAAGGGATAATATTGCTAAAAAGCAGAGAGGGATCAAGAATATAAAAACTTAGAATTCAAAAAATTTAGGATTTATAGACGTTTTAGTTATAAGAGCCCAAATTTCTATATTTTAAACTCTAAATCATTTTTTTTCTTAATAAACTTTATTAAGCCAATTGACCTAGATGTCCCTCGAAACCATGGTCCCCAGCCCCCAGCCCCAGCTACTCTGTCCCTCAAAGTGTTTGGTTGTGTTCAGGAAACTTCTTAGCTTTTGCTTTAGTCCAGTTGTGCTGACCTCCCCTGTATCGTGTTGTCCTTCTCTTCACCTAAGATGATTCTTGTCTACTATCTAGTTAGTGAATTCCCCTCTCCCTCCCTTCCCACCCTCGTAACCATCAAAGAATGTCTTCTTCTGTGTCAAACTCTAAATCTTAAAGGAATCTGGGTATAAATTTGGTGACTTAAGTGGTAGATTACTCTCCACCTATCATCTACATAAAACTTCCCTGGGTTGGAGGGAAAATGAGAAATACAGGAGACATGGTAAAAGAGGACATGTTGATGAGTCCCTGAAAAGGGACAATGGCATCTCCACTCTCTGGCTTGTGTCCCCATGCCCAGTTCTGCAAGGGAGCACCTAAAGAGTTCCCACGTGCTCTGGGAGGGGACTGAAACAGTGAAGAGAGAGCCAGCAGGCATGAATCATCCTTGAGCTTGGAAGGAGGAGAAGGCTGAAGACCATATGGGTACAGTAACATCTCAGTGGTCACCAGAATGCCGCCCACCTGCCATAGGCCTTGGCAGCATGGAAGCTCAATGGAGCTTAGAGCACCAGGCAACCGTAGGGGCAGTGAACGCACTTAGCTTACATTCCCATCAACTCATAGAAATGGCGATCAAAATAGAAATTCATTTAAAGTTTTAGAAGATAAAGACAGTTGCCTTTCTTGCACACCATAGTTTGTAAACAGGAGATTAGTACCTTCTACACAAAATCTTATTTGTATTGGAAGAGTACAATACACTTAAGACAGACTGGCTAAGACATGCCTTTAAGATAGGACTAGAACTCACCCAGGACTTCCTTCAAAAAAAGCGCCATCACCAACCACCCAACTATGAGAAATTATCCAAATCAGACTCTCACGCTCAGTCACCAAATAATGTTTTTCTAAGTCTTTTTGACTTTGAGTAACTCACAGAAGGGCCTTCCTACTTGTCACACTCATATTTGGGTATCTCTCATTGCAGTCCCCAACTATCTGCCATTGGTCCTGGGCCCAGCTCCATTCAGGCCCCACACACTACATTTTAGTATCTTGCCCAAACACACTCTCCCAGGATTTTGCTGGGGTTTGGCCCCATACATCTGTTTCTCTACTGGCAGCTTGAACCAGCCATGCCACTCTGCATAGCTGAGATAAGACAATGACTGGATTTGGACAGCTGTAGGATTTAATCATCAAATGAGAAGAAAGGCCAAAAACACACAATATTAGAGTTACTTTATTCTTAAGTGTCACCAATCAACTTTATAATCTAAATACCTCTCTCTCCTGCACATAGCCCCCTTCCTCTTGAGTTGAAAGATCTATCTCCCCCATCAAGGGCTCTCATATTCGGGTCCTAACAGAAAGAAGGATATGTGGAAATGGTGGCTGAGGGCAAAGGTAGCACCTCCCTCAAAGAGAAAGACACAGCAAAAGTGAAAGACAAGTCCAAGCTCTCTTCTGCAGTAACAAACTCTTGGGATACTTCATGATTCTTTAGGCTAATGGTTTGATGCCATGTTAATGTTATAATGCTTTATATCAATAGTTTTCCTTTCAACTTCTGGATGAGGAAAGACGGATAAGGTGAGAGCACTATCCTTGGAAAGCTTCTAAGTAAACAACTATATGTAATTCTGCTTCGAGCAGAAATGAAAATATGGATTTAGGTAAAGCTGAAAGCCAAATTTGAGAATTTCATGCACATTCACTGATAAGCTTTGATCATTTTTCCTAAATTTCTTAATAACCCATTGCCGTCTAGTTGATTACTACTCATAGTAGTAATCATACTCATAGTGACCCATAGGGTTTCCAAGGAGCAGCTGGTGGAGTCAAACTGCCGACGTTTTTGGTTAGCAGCCAAAGCTCTTAACCACTGTACCACCAGGACTCCAAAAGTTTCTTAATAGCTCTCCCGATTTGTATACAGCCCTTTGAACCCTGTATATGCTGATGGGTGATCAATTCATAGCCTTTCCTTCTCCACTGGATTCTTGGGAATTGTGTTCAATCATAGAGCTGTATCACTTGCTATACACCAAAGGGTGTAGGAGCAGGGAGTATCCTACCAAATACTGACTACCTGCTCCATGCTATGCATTGGACCAGGTATTTTATATATACAGTTTCTCCTAATCCACACAGCAGCTCTATAGGGCATATATCATTCCATTTTTCATATGTGGAGACTGAGGGAGAGGCTCACAGAGCAGAGGATCTGATGCTATGAAACCAATCTTTTTTCTTTATGTCCTCCTAGTCTCTGCCATGCCTAAGAGCCTTAAAGTGATGACATGAGCCTTTTAGTTGGTCTCGTAAATTTCCATTTAAAAAACCAAAAGATTAGAAATTCAAGTTCTACGTGTTGGTTTTTTGTTGTTGTTCTTATTCGTTTGTTTGGGGGGGGGGGGGTTGTATGCTTTTTTGAGTCTGAGCTGCTCAGAAATCCCAGATAAGCATTGTGTTAGAATCTTGGGTGCCATGAAAGTCAGTAACTTAGGAAGAGCATAACCTAAGTTTCCTGAATTCTGAGATGAAAAAGGTCCAAAAAGCAAGGACTCATGGATGAGAATTTTCCAGAAAACAAATAACAATAGCCCTTCAGGGATAAAGGAGAATTATTCACAGCTGAGATCAACTTAAGTCTTTGAACTCTCCAAAGGCAAGAAATAGCACCATGGACCACACTTCTTAGACATGGAAGCCGAGAGTAGTCAAGACCTTCCCAGGGCTCACTAACAGGAGACCAGCAATACTAGCTGCGGTCAAGTTGTTTTTGACTCTTGGTGACCCCATATGTGTCAGAGTAGAACTGTGCTCCACAGCAGATCACCAGGCCTTTTTTCCAAGGCACCTCTGGGTGGACTCGAACCTCCAACCTTTCAGTTAACAGCCAAGCACATTAATCATTTGCACCACCCAGGGACTGGCCAGCAAACACAAAAGAAACTATCTATTTGTACAATCACGCCTTTTTTAAAGCCAGACATGCTTGTCCTGTCTGAACCCCACGGCCTGGCAGTGTTTCCACCCTAGAATGGCACACTGGAGGGAAAAACACCAACAAGGATCAATGAATCCATTCCAGGGCCCCAGATGGATGTTTTAGAGTTCCTGAGACTGCCCAGGGTCCTGGACAGGGCTTATTTCAAAGCGAGGGGATGGCAAAGGTGAAGTGCACATGGGAGACGAATGGAGGCAGACAGCAGTCCGTCATTGCTGAGAACCACAGGAAGTTTGCTCCTTGGCAACTTTAAGTACCCTTTTCAGCCAGCTCAAAGCGGGAGGTCGGAACATTGCCTCAACATTCTGTTAAGGGTCGCTGCTTCCCTGTTCCCCAGTACACTCTGTTTTAAAGCTGTTTCCCTCCAGCTGTAGCATCTCTGTCATCAGTGTATCCTTGTATAATGTGTAGTCCTGTCCTCAGGGCACGGGACAGGGAGAAGAAAGGTGAAGCCAGAGAGAGAGGCTGGGAAGATGCCACAGAGAGCAAACCCGGGAGGGTGGGCACACCTGTTAACACTGTGAACAGGCTTTTAGTATGGGCGTGTTTCTGTGGTTTTGCTGGGCGTTAGGGTCCTGTCTCAGTTACCTAGTGCTGCTGTAACGGAAATACCACAAATGGATCGCTCTGAAGAATAGAAATTTATTTTCTAACAGTTCTGGAGGCTGAAAGTCCAGAACAGGTTCTCAGTCATGTCATTTCCTTCCTTGTTCGTAGCCTGGGTGTTGCTTGGTTTCTTGCCTTGTAGAGGATCCTCACACAGCATCTGTCTTCCCCTGTGTGAGTGTCTCTGTATATAATCTGCTCTTTTTATAACTCAGAAGTGATCAGGTTTAAGACATACCCTATAGTGGTATGGCCTGATTATCATAACATTAGATTGCATTATGGCAGGTAATTACATTACATTTATGGGTATAGGGGTTAGGATTCCAACACATATTTGGGGAGGAAGGAATTCTGTCCATAATAAGACCCACCTCCTCTGATACAACGCCATGCAAGAAAAGGAGAGCTTCTGGATCTCTCATCTGATCTCAGAGCCCCGTTTCTTAGGGAACTCTGAGCCAGATATCCTCCTTAGATTTTCCCTCTGCCAGCAGGAGCAGAAAAGAGCATTCTATAAAACTGAGAGGGCCACCAGCTTCACCAGGGTCAACCCTCAGTTACCTGTAAAGCTGGTGTAGCAGACATAGTTGCCATCCCACCTACATCCTCTGGCACTGACTGTTCTCACATCTGTAGCTTCTTCCTGGAGCTCCTGTGATTCTGCCTGAGGCTTTCTGTGGCCACAAGAGCATGCTGGGCCTGCTTGCTTGGCAGGCAGGATGTGCCAGGAGGCGTGCCCCTGGGAGCAGTCGTCAATCAACGAGAACAGATAAATACCCCAGCTTCCTGGCCCCTTGTGTGGTACAGCTCTGAGGTGGTCTCTACACAGTCCCCACAAGGTCCTCAACTGGACTGAGCCCCACTTGCCCACGGAGGTAAGATGTTCATCCACACATGCTCTACTGTCTTCCTTTGCCCACACCTTTGATTCCTCCCTGTTCCCATACTTGAGTTTTCTGGGCCACCTTGCAAATAAATGACTTGCATTTCAATCTTGTTGTCAGGGTCTGCTTTTCAGGAGCAGAGCCTAGGTACTGGGGGTTGGTGTGCTGTGGATAATAAACTTTTAAAACTGCTTCTTCCCCAAAGTATACCTTTGATAGGTGTCCACAAGGACACAGCATCATTTTACATGCTGTGTACATACTAGTTGAAGAGGTTAAACCAGCATTTCCAACTTTCCATCTCTGGTTAACTTGTGCACTTTCCCTGGTTACTGATCCCAGAACTTCATGCCTGGCTCCTCTTGTTGCCTTGAGTCAGCACCCAGTAACCTTGCTACTCTTGATCCAGGCTGCCCCTCTGACTTCACAGCTGTGAATAAGTGCTGGATCGGATAGTTGCTGACTTGTAAGAACTCAGTGACAGGCAGGCTCCTGAGGGATCATACCAAACGAGAGGATTCTAGGAATAGGGTGGGTTAGACCTGGTTTTCCCCCAAAGCATCAAAATCCACAGGAGATAGAGGTCTCTGGAGGATCATCAAACCAGTAGGTTAGACAGATCCACAAAAGGGACACTGATTCATAAATTCATCAACCAGGTTAATCACAAACAGGTTGAAAGTAAGCCTAGGAACAACCCATGTGTGTTGGTGGGCATATTTTTAAGGCTCAGTAGGGTGAAGAGTGAGTCTGAGAGCTTGGGAGCCAAGTGGGACTGGACAGTTGCTGTTTCTTAGGAACGGACCCAACAAATCCTAGTTCTAAACACCAAGGACTCCTGTGAGGTCAAATGTGAACATTTTAAACACTGGTCTTAACCTGTGCTCAGTAAGGGTCACAAACAAGTAACTTCATGCTGCTTTTGAGTTTCTAGACCACCTATCCCCTTCTCTTCCCTTTCTTAGTGGGATAAAACGTACCTAACGGAGTCAAAAGGGAGAAGAAAGGAATAAGACGCTTGAAAATCCACACACTGGGTTTAAATAATTGAGTACTGACTGCAAATGAGTAAAACAACCAAACTCAACATGACTCTGTGTTTTTTATCCAAGACTCCCAAATCCCAGAACAAACTTTAATTAGCACAGGATCAGTATTCTTTGGGCTTTAGGTAAGCCTTGTTCTTTGTTATATAATGAAGTGTGCAGCAGTTGAATGGCATGACTAAGGACAAACAGTAAGCAAATATATAGTAAATATTCCCCAACTCATGTATCACTGGCCAAACCCTATTATTGAGAACAATTATCTAAAATGAGTGATTCTTAACCTTTTTTGGGACATGGCCCTTTGTTAATGGATGACACTTGGGTGAAACTTGTCCACTCCTACAACATTTTGCTTACCTTGTGGCGGGGGGTGTGTGATGGGCCTCCTAAAGCCAATCAATCCCTTAGTCTCTGCTCCAGGGATGCCAAGTTACCAGTTGCCCAGTTGCCATAGAGTAGATTCCAACTCGTGGCAACCCCATGTGTGTCAGAGTAAACTGTGCCACATAAGGTTTTCAATGGCTGACTTTTTGGAAGTAGATCATCAGGACTTTCTTCCAAGTTTCCTCTAGGTGGACTTTCGGTTAGCAGCCAAGCACATTAATCATTTGCACCACCCAGAGATTCCAGATTCCAAGTTATAACCCTGTAATTACACGAATGATTTGGGGAATGCTGGATTTTTCTCAGCCCAATCACTGAGGAGAAGATCCTTTGGGAATGAATGACCACTATTTTGTCTCAAGTTGGCTGAGGAATCTATTGAACTGGGTTTTGATACAACAGAATCATAGAATTGTTAGAGAGGCCTAGGCCCCGGAATGAAACCGGTCTTCCTCATTCAATAGTTAAGGACTTCTGGCATATTCTCAAATTTGATGAACCCAAAATAAACAAACAGACCAAAAACAAGATTCAGGGGAATTATTATTGACAAGAAAGGCAGAAAAATATGCAACAGTTAATGGTTAACCCAAGAGTCTGTCTTATATTTTAGTCAAAATGGCAACAACCAAATCCACTAAAACAAAGATGCAATTTTGCTTGCATACAGTAGGGAGGCCCTGAGTAAACATCTGAGAAAACAGACGCTCTCTGCTTGCAACAGCATATGGTGATAATGCAGCAGTTCCGCTGTCCCTATTCAGGAGCCAATAAGTTGTTCAGTTCTAACAGCAATAAGTCTCGTGGTGGGATGCCATCAAGCCAAAATCCATAACATCAGGAGATAGATGAGGCATATGCTTAAGATGAAAAATCTACAGTCCACTTGGAAAATCAAATTCAGTAGCCATCATTTTTTTCCCAGAAGAACAAAAACATTTTTTTTTTCTGTTTTAAAAATGTCTCTGTTCGTTGCTGCAACATAAAATCCCACATTGCATCAGAGAGTTAACAGGAAAAAAAAAAAGGAACTGAACTGACCTTCTCTCAGAAGCCACTGGCTGAAATAAATGAGTCCAAATGAATTAATACAAAACAAGAGTTTTCCATTTATTTCTCCTTTATTCCAAGGTGGAATTAGCAATGTTGGAAAAAAATACCAAAGTGATGTATTTATCCTGATAGCATCCCCTTAACGACACGCTGCTTCTAGAAGCTAATGAGCTTTCACAGCAAACCGCTGAGTACGTCTAGATATTAGGGTTAAAAGCCCATCTTATGGTAAATTACTCCAGACTCTAATTTGGCAAGAGTAAATGATTTGTGGTCCAAGTGGGGATTTTGTGCCAAGTTCCTAATTTGGGCTGTACACAATATTTCAAGACCAACTTTCATTAGTATCAATTTACAAGTGAATTATGTGTAAGCAACTGAACCGTACAACAAAAAATAATACATATTGAACTTTCCTTTGATCACTACCTAGCTTTGTTCGTTTCTAAACACCGTGGTGGACCTCTCAGTGCTTTTTAAGATACTGGAGGTATTTGGGGAGAAAGACATTATTGACTCGTCACTTATCTCCACTTTCATCTACTGTTCCCTGAGTGGTCCTAGTGGTCAAGTGAGAATGCTGGTGGCACACTGCCCAGGTCGGAATGCCAACTCAGCTTTCTTGGGCAAATTACTTCACCTCTCTGAGTCTCCATTTCTTCTTCTGCAAAATGGGAATCAAAACTGGTTCACCTCCAAGGGTTATCATCAGTATAAGATGATCCATTTAAGCACTTAGGACAGTGCCTACAACATAGCAAATGTTCAATAAATGTTAGCTAGGATGCTCCTGCTGCTGCTTCTAAAAATGAAGAGGAAGAGGAGGAAGAAGAATAAAAGGGATAAGGAGGGGGAAATCATACTTCCTAAGCGTGTCTCTGTTGGAAACCGTACTGAGTACTTTCAAATACCAAGATTTAAAGAACACTACAACTATTAAAATAAAGAAGTAAACCATAACAGAAGCTACTGCACGATCCACACACCCTTCCTATAGTCTACAATAGCAGGAACACAACTCATGGAAGCCAACAGCAAGTACAAGACATCGAGATTGAATGAGAGCACCCTCAGACATTTATCGGGGAAAGCCAGTCTGCTTCACAAGTGACCAGAGTAAACTGAGCTGTTTGAAGCACCCAGTCAACCAACCAGTGTCTTTGTTCATCTGCTTTTACCATCTTAACAAATGTAAGATTTAAAATTAGCCACCAGGAACCCTAACCCTGGTAACCAATCACCCACAAGAAAGAGTCCAGTTAACCTGGTTCCTTGACTTGCAGAGGAACTTTGCTCCTCTAACATTCAACCACAGTCGAAATGAAAAAAAAAAAACACAAGACAACACTGTGTCTCTATATGCTGAGCTGTGTGAGTTGTTACATTTGTAGCTCTTAGACTTTGGACAATTTTGGAACTTCATCTGATTCCCAGGCTGCATCACCTGGTATTCCTCTGACTCTCAAATGGGGAGCAAAGCAGAGGACTGAACAGAGGAGGAGAAAGGAGGGAGTGAGTTGGGGAATGTATTCCCTGTCCACACCTTGGTAAACATCCCCTTCATTAAGCTCTCTTCAAATAACCCAACTGGTTAATTGCTGTTGTTTTCCTGCTGGGACCTTGAGAACTTAGCACTCACTCTAACAGAATAAATACCACCCAGTCTAGCTAGGGCATGTGTTTCCAGTACAGCCCAGCCCCCCAAACCCACTACTGCTAAACAAATAATTTCTTTTACAAGGATCAGCACAAAGCTGATTCCTATGAAGCGGAGGTTAAAGATATCCCAAATGTCCAACTTTGCCAAGCTGCTGTACCATTCCATCATCTCTAAGATCAACTACTCCCTCTCCCCTCTATACTCTCCCTCCCGTCTTTGGGTTCCCTAATTCACTGCAAAGTCTCACAGAACCATATAAAGGAAATGGCTCACATGGTTGTGAAGGCTGGTAAGTCCCAAATTCATGGGTTAGGTGTAGGCTTCTCCCTCACCCTCAGTCTCTGCCCAAAGGCACTCAGCTTTCTCACTCTGTGGGCTGGGAAGCACACAGCGCTCTCTCCTGTGGGTCTCTCCTTCCTTGGTGGTGGTGGGCTCTTCTCCTTCCCACCTCTGGGGTGGCTCATTTCAAGCTCAGTGGGAAGGCAAAACCGACCAATCCCCTTGGTGGGCCACAATTACCCTATCACACAGTCCCGATGGATCACCTGGGTGGGAGTTACAAGACTATGGCTAGAAAGGCCACACAAAGAGCGATCCATTACACCGCAACTGCCTTCCAGCCAGGGGCCAGTCTGCCACACTTGAGCCCTGGTGGGTGGTGTAGTGGTTAAGAGCTACAGCTGCTAACCAAAAGGTTAGCTGTTTGAATTCACCACCTGCTCCTTAGAAACCCTATGAGGCAGTTCTGCTCTGTCCTATAGAGTCACTATGAGTCAGAATCTACTCAACAGCAATGGGTTTGGATTTGGTTTTGGTTACTCAACCCATGGGGACACTTGTGCTTATAATCCCTGTTGCAGAGTAGGGAAGCAACTTCTAAAAACCACGCTGAGTGATTCAGACATCGCCTAGCCCACACTGGGAAGGTTGACCTGCATTTACGGCTCACCCCACCATTACCCCTGAAGCCTCCCAGCCAATACCCTATGCAGTGATGGTTGGGGAGTAATAACCAGAAGTATAATCACATCATCGCATTTCAAGAAACCATGTAATGGAAGCAGAGCTACAAATTTAAGAAACAGCCCAGGGGGAAAAAGAAAAGCTTTCATGTGGTGCATGAATATTTTAGGTAGAATGGAAAGAGCTTTGAAATCAGACAGACCTGAGCTCTAATATTAGCCTCCTAGTTGTGTGACGCCTACCAATATGCTTCACCGCTCTGATGTTCTTGTTTTGCAGATTTGTGAAATGGGGATGCCAATGCCCGCTCCACTGGGTTATTATACAGATTAAATAAGATCGTGTTACAAGAGTAACCTGGTACCCCGTAGATCACTCTATAAATGCCAGCCTCCTTCCTTCTGTGGTTCCAGTGTAGATGCTACATTACATTCGATCTTACTCATAGTTTAGTCCTCAGAGGACGTGTGCTCAACTTGGAGCTCCCTGGCAGAGGAGTGTGTCTGGTAACTTTGTGAGGCAAAATGATGTTTTGAATCTGGACCCATGATAGTGACAGGGGAGACCACTACACACACGTGCTTTGCTCTTTGAAAAACGAGCACAAACCAGTGGAAAGGACAAACTGGCATGTCTTCTGAGAGGGTATGGTCTCTTTCTGTCTGAAGGTTTTGTTAGGCATCAGATTTAAACAAATTCTACTGCAGGGTAAAAAGGGTGCACATACACCCACCTCTGTGGGGCCCTTGTAAATCTTACCATCATTCACCGGATTCTCACCCAGATGACAGACGTATCTTGAGCATTGAATTAAATTAGTATATGAGCCTGAGTCAAAACAATGTTTTCCCTTAAATGGTTAAACTATAATCAGCATCTCTTTGGGGAAAGGGTAGAAGGAGGTCTCTTTGTTGTCTAGTTTAACAGCAGTTTGGATACGGGATGGTGAACAGGTTTAATTTCTCGAGCTAATTCAGATCCACTAATAGCTGCCATGAAGTGATGTTATGAGAAGTTTTGGGGGGTCTCGAAGAGTGCGGTGATGGTTTAGTGATGTCTGCCCTGTAAAGGAGGAAGGGACCGTTGGTAGCATGAGTGACACATATTTGACAGCTTTGGTCCAAGGCTCTGGGCTTGCAGTGAATGATGGGGATGGCTCTTTCCGTCAATGCTGCTGCCCTTTCTCTAAACTTATTCTTGAACCATCATAGCTCTCTTGGATGCTCACAGCAGAACACTGCCCATCTGTGTACCATCTGATGCTCCAAAAGATGGGCTCTATCAAATCTTGCCAGTAACGTTTAATACGCAGCAAACCTTACTTAACAGTGACCAAAAAGTCACCCTCCTTTCCCACACCAAAAGAGGAATTTATAGGAAAAACTCTTGAGAGTTATTACAATATAAAAACTAGAGCCTTATCTCATCTGGACTTTCCTCAGCTTTGAGGGCAAATTTTAAAACAATGAGGAGTGACTCATGCCAAGTGTATGGTCATGAATAAGTCAGATTGAATGTGTGTCGGACAGGGCTGGGTTGGAATAAGGACAGATGACAGGGTTCCTGCCTCCCATGAGCATGACAGCTAGCCAGAAAAGGCAAAGTTGCATATGTGATAGGAGCAGGGCTGACATTCAGCCAGTACACACGATGCAGCCATTGCAAAAATACTGAAATACTTCTGTCCCCAAGGTAAAAAGCTTCTGTTGCGCTGAGCCCTCTGAGTTCCCCTGCCCTAATGCCCTAGCCTTCCTCTGGGATCTCCCAGGACCCCCTTACAATTCAGCAGCTAAAGGGTTAATGCTAGTCACAGCAGGAGACCTCCAAGGTCCCACTAAAGCCTGAGGGCCAATGTCCATTCTGAATGAACCAGGTGTTGAATATTTTGGATATCATCCCTGGCATCAAGTGCGGAATGCCTATAAGCCAAGGTACCATAACAGAACATTAAAGGTCAAAAGAATCAACTGAAAAGATGAGTCCTGGAAGAACCAACATGGCAACTATGAACCCTCAGAATGTAAATCCAGAGGGCAGGGCCGGGTCTGTCCTTCACTTTGGAAATCACAGCTCCTAGGAAGTGCGTGGCCCAGAACAGGGACTTAGCTTCTGGTTGTTGAATAAAATAATGAATGGGATTATTTAGGGAACACACTCAGAGATGTTGAAGGTGGTTCTCAAGAGATGGGCATCATGACATTCCAAGAAACCCTGTATCGAAAGCAGAACTTTACACTGAAAGCAGAGATTGGATTCTGGGGAAGACTTGGCATCTCCAGGGACCCATGTACTTCCTCTAGGTATCCACAGGGGGCAGTAGAGACTTGTGGCAAAGAACCCAGACCAGCTGGAACCAGATGGTATTGAGTTCACCTGGCTCTGCCACTTACTAGCTGTAATTACTCTGGGCCAGCCAGCCACCTTCCTGAGCTTTGGTTCCTGAACTGTAAAATGGAGATATTCCCACCCACCTCTCAGGGATGTTGTGAGGATTAATGAAACAATGTAAGGAACCTGACAGAGAGCAGTCACAAGGCTACATGTTCCAATAAATGTTGAATGAAAAAAATAAGGACACATCTGTTGGGGTGTCTATAATGCCTATGAGAGATGGAGAGTCAGGAATAAGGGTGCTTTTCCAGACTGGCCCCAGAGCCATCAGGATCTAAGAGAGAACCTAGCAAAGAGGGAGCAGCATGTGACCACAGCTAGGGATGACCATTTGAGGTTCTTTGATCACTCGAGGCCTAAGCCAATTCCAACTTGTCACCTGATTGGCTTTAAGTTCTCCCTTCAGGGCCCTTCTCCTTAGGTTAGGTTGCTAAGACAGTGAACGTGGTCTCCATGTTAACCAGCAGAGATGGCCCACTCAGGTTCAGATTCTAGGCAAAGGCCACAGCCAAGTTGGACCAGGACCCTTACTTTCCCATGCACTGGGACAACTGTCCATGAGTTAGAGCTCTCAGATCAGTAACTAAAACCTCCAAGGAGAGACCCTGACTAGCTAACTGTAGAAGAGGGGACTCCTCCTCATTGAACTGGGGGTGCTACTTGGTGAAGGGATGTGTGAGCCTGTTGGGGGTGAGTACGGGAAGCAAACACCAGGAGGCAGATACCAGTCAGGCGAAGAGAAGGGGGGTGTCATTTCTTCAGATCTGAGATCAGCGCTTGTCTGTCTTCAGAACAGAGCCGAACACGGGGAGGGATCAGTAAACGGTTTCCTAGACTGTTAAATGACCATTTCTCTACTCCTGAATCCTGGAAACGAACTGCTTTTCTGCCAGTGCAGGAAAAGAAAGGGAGTTTACAAGATCTGGGAAGGAGGAATTCAGGCAGAAGCATCAACCTTGTAAAAACTGAAGTAGGAAAAATTGCTTTAAATTATTCTACAACTTCAGAGATAAACTATCATACCAGCTTGAAATGAAAACTATAGTTTTTGAACTATTAAGGCTGAAGGGATATTATATTTATAGGGTGTTTGGCTAAGGTGTTGCAACATAATATTCATTTCAGTCAAAGAGAAATTAAACCTCTGTTTGAGAAAACGTGGTTGGATTCAGTGACATCAAATCTTTTCGAAATTAACAAAACATGCCGGGTGCTGCTTGGGTCAGAGATGAAACTTTTCAAAAACGATTTTATGTTATCAGCCAACCCTAGTAACTTATCCCTGAAGGGAAATATTTGAAATGATTCTCTACTCTACCCCCAGGTTTTCCTCTCAAAGGTGAAGAAATAAATAGCCCTCCTGATGTTGAAATGATTTAAACCGGATTTAAAGTGTTCTCAAGGAAAACAAAGATGATCATTTCAGTTTGCAGGGAGAGTCTATAGACTAGTTCCCTTACCAGATTCTTCCGGAAAAACCCCAAAACCAAACCCATTGCTGTCGAGTCAATTCTAACTCATGGCAACTCTATGTGTTACAAAGTGGAACTGCTCCATAGGGTTTTCTCAGCCGTAATCTTTACAGAAGCAGTTTGCCAGGCCTTTTTTCCACAGTGCCACAGGGTGGGTTTGAACCATTCATTTAGGTTAGTTGTCAACTCAAACTATTCTTCCAGCAAAGGGCTGCCCATATGGAAGAAGCTTCTAGCAGTGAATTTCATCTGAGCTATTTCAACCCAGCAAAGGTCTAGCTTCTCCTGATAAATCACTTACTTACTTAAAATCACTTACCACTGCCCCAGGCTCTTCCTTATTTTTCTAACTTCAAGGGGAAAACCTGAGAGGCCTATCTTCTTGCTTAAATGGTGGCCTGTGATGCTGCCATCCTGAAGCCGTCTAATCCCTTTCCCTCTGAGGCCTTTCACAGCTTTAAGAAAGGGTTTGTGGGGCAGCCCTGTGGATTCCAAACCTCCTCAGGGGCACAGTAATCTACATAACAGACACAGGAAGGGGGCTGTGGAGAATAAAATGAGTGATAGCAGAGTTTTTTCAGGGTTTTGACTTTTAAATGATGCGGCCCAGCAGGGGTTCGCTGAGCACAGGCAGACTGACACAGAAATAAGAATAATCATTCAGGAGAATGGTCTTTGAAACTTGAGGTACCAAACGCAATTGGATAATGAAACACTGGGAACTCCACGGGGTATTTTTTCACCTCTGTAAAGAACATTCAGTTAAACGCTTTTTCATTTGGACAGGAGGGGTGGAGCTTTTTTTTTTTTTTTTTCTCTTGTTCTCTTTTCTACAGAAAGTATCTTCTTGGCTCCTGGCCCAAACTTTTTTCGGGGGGGATGCTTTTTATTGCCTGCTTTTACTCCCCCTCGAGATCCACAATGGCCACACACCCTGCCTTCTCGAAGGTTGATGGAAATCCCCCATGTTGCCCTTGGAAATGCTCATTACCAATGAGAGACACAGTGGCTTCACTGGGTGATGCATTGGCGATACTTCCAGAGGCTTCTAGTGCCTCCATTTCATGGGCCACTTGCTTAGCTGCTTCTCAAATGCCTTCGTGCTATGAGGGCTGCATTTAACTTAGCCATCTGTGAATAACTCCATCCCTGGTAGATTAAATCCAAAGACAAGACTGTTTCCTGGCCAGAATGTCATCCTGTCCCAGATGGGCCAGCAGAAGTGACTTCTTGATGTGAGAATCTGATGCTGTCGTTTCCCCAAGCCCTTGGGAGCATGCCATGTATTACACGTGGACTTTCTTACACATCAATTAGCACTTAGCACTTTATAGTCCGGAATGATGTCACACAGCCTGTGTGTAGTCAGGCATTGGACGATGATTTCAGAATTAATGGTCATTTGGCTAGGAGAGGTATTATACATTTCTTTCTTGGAATGTGACAGGATAGGAGGAATATAAGAAATAGATTAAGGGCTCCCAGCGGTGGAGCCATGTAGCCAGTTCAACTCACCTTGACTGAAGTTCTACCCTGTGCCCGGCTTTGTGCTTGGTGCTGGGGGCACAGTGGCATATGAGACAAGGCTACTGTTCCAGGGTGTTATAGTCTAGTGTGGGGTTCTTAACCTGGGGTCAAGGACTTGACAAAACTTATGGATGGTCTTCAGGGGTCCAGAACCTCAGGAATGACACATAATACTGAATGTGTGTGTATGGAGGTATGTACACATGTGTGCCACCACCCCTCTGTCAGTTTATTGTACTGTGGTGACTAATGTGTTACTATGAAGCTAGAAGCTATGCCACCAGTATTTCAAATACCAGCAGGGTCACCCAGGACGGCCAGGTTTTAGTGGAGCTTTCAAACTAAGACAGACTAGGAAAAAAGGTCTGATGATCTATTTCTGTAAATTAGTCAATGAAAACTCTATAAATCACAACAGAATATTGTCCAATAGAGTGCTGAAAGATCAGCCCCTTGGTTGGAAGTTCCTCAAAATACACAGTAACCACAGCAATGGATTCCAGCATACCAACGATTGTGAAGAAGGTGCTGGACTGAACAACATTTTGTTCTGATGTAAATGGGGTCGCCTTGAGTCAGAGCTGACTCAATAGCAACTAACAACAACACCAACAACACGTGTGTATATATTTTTGGAATAGTGGATCCATGGCTTTTATTAGATTCTAAAAAAAGAAATATGAATCCTCACCCACAAAACTACAAGTGATTACTGCCTTTGTTACTTTGTATTCCCCAAGTATGTAAGAATGGGTATTTATTAAACGTTGAACGAATGAATATGATTGACTGAATTAATGAGCGATGATTCCCATGCTGGGAAGGGCAGACAGGCAGCCGAGTAGTAGGGGTCCCGATGTGGAAGGATAGAGAGGGGGTAGAATCATCTCTGATCTGCAGTTCTGGGTGTACGAAACCAAGGAACTGGGGAAAGTTCAAAGTTGAATACCTTACGTAAAGAAAAGTAAAACCAAGAAGGAGGTCAAAACAAGTCTTCAAAGTAAGGAGAGTCTGACATAGGTGCCTCAAACAAGATCAGGCACCAAGTGGCCAAACAGGGAGAAAAAGGACCAGGAGCAATAGGTCAAGCCTTGCAGGCAGGAAGGCCGGGCCATATGGGAGGATGACGCACAACGGAAGGCGTAGGGAGGGCCTGGAGGAGAGCTTGGAATCAGGCAGCCTCTAGTTCAAATCCTGCCTATACTCTTTAACTTCTCTGTGCCTCGCTTTCCCCAGCTGCAAAATGGAGATATGGTACTACCTCCTCAAAGGGTTACTGAGAAGAGTAAAGGAGAGAATTAATGCAAAGAGAAAAGCTATTGCTCAGAAAAGCCTTTGATTGACCTCATCTTCCAGGGAAGGGTTGAACTATTTAAAAGGTTACAACTAGTGAGATGCCACTTAAACCAGTAACCAAACATGTTGCCGTCGAGTTGATTCCAACTCATAGCGACCCTATAGCACAGAGTAGAACTGCCCCATAAGGCTTCCAAGGCTGTAATCTTTAAGGAAGCAGACTGCCACATCTCTCTCCCATGGAGCAGGTGGTAGGTTCAAACCGCCGACCTTCCGGTTAGTAGCCGAGCGCTTTAATCAGTGAGCTACCATGGCTCCTTTGATGCCACTGAAGTGCTCCAAAAATCTATTCACATCCATTTCTCCTTCTCCTCTCCATTTTCACTCGTCCCATGCTGCTCATCCAAGGCACTGCCTATTACTGCGCTAAAGTGACTCCTCATATGAATCAAAGCCTCCACATAAAAAATGTCTCCATTTCTCTTTGAGAAGATGGTTACTTTCCTCTAGTAAAGAATTATTAGGAAATCTGATGGGGTAGAAGGATGTCCTCAACTCTCCATCAGGACTTCTCGCCCTCTCCTTCACCACTGTCCTCTCTGCAGCTGCCACGCCCTGGTGGTTCAGCCTCCACCACGTGGCTTCTCTGTACCTTGGCATTTCCATCCACAGTGCAGCTGTCCTCACCAGGTGTTACTGGACAATTGTAGTTGTCGCATAATGGATCTCCTTGCCCCCAGTCATGCATTTCTTCTACTTCTCCCATACACTTCTGGAAAACTGATCTTCCTACCTTACCCCTTCATGAAAACCCTGTAGATTGTTCTTTGCAAAATAAAGAACAAGTTGCTCACATGGCCTTCAAGGCCTTTCATAAATTGGCTTAACTAGGTTTCTCGATCTTCCATCTCACCACATCCCTCCACACACCTGATGCTCCAGAAACAACTGACCACCAGTCATTCCCTGAAGAGGCCATGTGCTTGCACAGCCCCATACCTGCAACACCCTCTTGCCTGTTCTCAGTACTTGTCTTGCTGCTGGCTGTTGCCCCAGGGCTGCTCGTGGCTCCTAGAGACCCTCCATGGCTCTTTGCCACATGACCTGCTTTGTAGACCCTCTCACAACATGACAGCTTACTTCTTCAAAGCCAGCAATGAAGAGAGAGTCCCTCCAGTCAGCTAAGACTGTGTCTTACATAACAATACCTAACCACAGGAGTGACATCATCTCCTTTGTCAGATTCTGCTGGCAAGTCACAGATTGTGTCCATACTCAAGAGGAGGTGATTATACAAGATGTGAATACCAGGAGGTAGCAATCATCATGGTGGCTACCCTACAGTATACTCAAAACAAGTACAGTCTGTGCTTTACTCCCACTTATTTTACCAATGATTTCTTTTGAATTCCTATTAATAGGTCAAGAAGCCCTGTTTGAGAAGTATTGATTTAAAGTATTCAGTATTAATAGTCATACTACATTCTTCTAGTATATTGTATAAGTTATGCAGTTGTGTGTATGTGTGTGAAGTATAATTTTAAACTCCACTAGCCAGCTCTCATCTAGAACTACCAGAGTGTCTGGATGAGGAAGCAACCTTTCATGTCACGGTGAGCAGTGGCTAGAGATGGAGAAAGTTTTCCTCATAAGCAAAACTGAGCCAGAAGAGCATCAGGACTGGGAAGTTCTATTGGTGCCTGGCCATCCTGATTCTCCCCAGGAGCACACCAGCAACACCTGTCCTCAGAGAGGAGATGCCGTGTGTGCAGACAGAGCATGTTTTTGTCAGTGATAGAGCCTGCTGTGGGGACCTGAGATACGATGGCTCTTAGAACCTGATGACTGGAACGAGAGACACTTAGAACAGGAGAAATTCATTTAGTTCTGTGTCTTTTTTAAAAGAGCTAACTACTCATTTTTAAATCATTAATGCTCTCTGAGCTAAAGCAAAAAGAGAGTACTGCTCTAATAGAAACATGGTATCCTGTCCACAGGGCCTCCCTGTAGCGCCCTCCCTGCCATCTTTGTCCAGCCCAGAATATCCTTTGAAATAATTTCTGTTGCTCAACTCCCTCATTTTAAGTTGGAAAAAACTGATCCCCTGAGAGCTGAAGTGTCTTGTCAAAGCCACACCACTACGTCTAGACCCGTCATTCTCTGGACACCTCCTTCATATTCTAGAGAGATCCGCAAAGGTGAGCTGTTTCCCCACAGGGTCCCATGGCCTCTTCACACACCCTGCCTTCTCAAGCATGCCCCTAAGAACACCCTCCTTCCACAAGTTTACCATCACTGTCATTAACTCTCAGCTTAGGGAATCATATTGAATTAACATTTTCTGTTATCTTTAATAATGTGAGCAACTCAACCACATATAAACTAACCCACCAGCAACAGCTTCCCATTGCCACTGGGGTACCTTGAGGGTGGGGTAGAGTGTGAAGTCCCCAAGACAAATCAAAGCAAGCCTTATCAACGTGAGTCTGACCAAGCTCCTTAGTTCTGTGGATACAACAGGAAACAGTCAAAGCAGCAAATGAAAACTTGGGAACCCAGAGGAAAGTCTAAAAAGGAAACATAGACTAGTAGCCTGGTAGGGGACTCGACCTGGAAGCTCACCTCCACCTGTGCTCAAGCCCTGCCCGTGTTCCTTCCGACATCCCCCTCCAAAAGTTTATCCAAAGGCTTAATGAGCTAAAAGGCATTAAGAGTCATGCATGTGAATAA
Source organism: Dugong dugon (assembly GCA_030035585.1). Taxonomy (NCBI): domain Eukaryota; kingdom Metazoa; phylum Chordata; class Mammalia; order Sirenia; family Dugongidae; genus Dugong; species Dugong dugon. Next base: position 36,698,770 of record CM057478.1, read on the forward strand.
TGCCAGCGATTCCTGCTCCTTAATTGGATGCAAAGCACATCACCTGGGCTCCACATCCCAGGATCTGTCCGACTCATTGTCAGGCGGCACTCTAGTGCACCCCATTCCAAAGAGCCCGGTAGGAGAGGAAGACATCAACTGCGAGATCTGCTGGCTTCTGCCAAATTCACAAACACTGGCAGCTAAGCCTATAGATAGAACGAGGGGTAATTTCATGCAAATGCTCTGTGCTATTCCCTGAGCTCCAAGATTAGAGATGTCAGAAAATGTAAGTGTTCCTCTGGTTATTAACACAAAGAGCTTATTCAGCCTGATTCCCTGAGCTGGGAGTTAAAGCCTGGGTATGGTGAACTCATGGAGGGAGAGTCTATTTAGGGGGCCACTGGGGAGGGCAAGGTGGGTGCAGAGGCCATTCTACCTGATGGGCTACAGGTCACTCTGAATATATCTAAGTGGTGTCCAGAAGGCTCCTGCGGCTCTTGGGGCTCGGCCATCTCCAGGCACCTGCTGGAGGTGTGGACAGCTATAATGGGCAGTAATGAGCTTCTACTGCTAGTGGGAGAAGCCCAACCCAGACCAAGCCAAGATCACAGGGTTTGGGACCAAAATCTGAAAGATGAGTGCAGAAGACACTCCTTGCTTTTGTTTTTGTCTTTTCTTTCGTTTTTCTTTTCTGGGAGAGAGACCTCTTGGTTCCTAGATACAGCTCTCCTAGATTTTTGGACACATGTTTCTCCAATTTTATATGCCAAATTATTTTTGGTCATAGTCTCCAGAGGCCACTGACTTATTATTCAAACAGGGTGCTTCTCAGAGATGATTTTAAACCTTGTGAATGGTATGCAGCAACGGAATGCTTCAGAGAAAACAGATGACACCATTGTCCAACTTACTTTGTCCTAGGTTTAGTACAGGGATTCCCAGTCAGGGTTTGGAGTGAGACTAACTTGGGGTTGGTCCTGCTCCCTGCTGGGTGTGAGACCTGTGGAAGCCCCTTACTCTGCCTGGACCACATCTCCCCAGTCTGTCAAGTTAAGATAATAAGACCTACTTCTCAGAATCGTTTTGAGGAATCAGTGAGGTGATATATATGTCTAGCATGTAGTAGATATTCAATAAATAGTACCTAAGCTATTGTTCACTGATTTTTATTAAAGTCCACAACAGAGTTCTTTGCACATAGTAAGGACTCAAAATTTCTCTATCATCGTCAGGTATCAGTCTACCCACATCACCCCTATACAATGGCAATTTTTTCCAAATAATACAATGAATCAAGTGGGACACATCTTCTGTTTACCGCCTAGGACATATGTTCTGCTAGGGTATTTTTTATTTGTTTGTTTTTGGACTGTTTAATATATCCCAGTACATTGGCCATTCCCAGCTATAAACATGGACAAGGTAAAGAAGTCAAATCAATTATAAGCAAGTTTGGAGAGTCTGTTCCCAGAAGAATTCCACCTACAGATGTTTGCCTTGCCCAACCTGAGACCAGCACCAACGGAAAAAAATTCTTCAATGATAAGACCAGGTTTTGTTTTATCAGGTCAGACAAAGACACTCTTTACAAGTGAATCATATTTTATTTTATGAGGCTATCTATTCCAAATAAGTAGAGCAATGATTCACGGAAAATTATGAATCCTCACATGGGTCATACCCCTGTTGATTTACAGCTCTTAGAGGCTACACAGAAGTGAAGGATGCTTTATTGCTAAGTAGGTATTCGCACCTCTTGTCCAACTACCCTTGAAAATAACAGTGTTCTGATTTGGAAGCATGCAGATATGTTGCAAGCAAGCCCTCTGGCATGGATGTTTCCAGAAATGATCTCACACATTTTCAATACAATGGTATCAATTCTGCCCCACAGATTATCTTGAAATATCTATGATGGTTTTCCTCCCTCTTATCCTCCCTCCATACTGAAACAGACTTGAGTCCTAACTTTTCTAAAAGAAAGAAAAGAAAGTGCCATCAATTAGGAATCCATGGGTGGTTTTACTGATTATCAAATTTCTACAAGAGAATGCAAGACTATAGACAGACAAATCTTGAGCCAGAGGGTATACGTTATTAAAATCAAGAGTATGATTAATTAGTCATTTACGTGGAGTATTTTTATCTTGTACCTCTCTCCACCACTGTTGTGATTGCCTGCTGTGGACATCAGGTGTATTGCTCTATTTTGCATACTAATCAACGTCCACAGAAGTGCAGACTGAGGGTCAATTTGAGCTCCACTGAACATCCATTTTAAAGAACCAGCTTTTATTAAATAGGCCTGAAGTCAAGGAGGCCATAATACATACTGCAGAAGAAAATGAGAAACCAGCGATGGCTAAGCTGTCTTGTACTCAGATGAGCCAAGCACCAACCTGCGATCACATACCTGGCATGTCGGGTCTTCCTCCCTGGCCTGTGTCTAAAGAATCATCAAGTCCTGTCTCTTCTCGTCCTTTGGTATTACTCTAACCCATTCACTTCTCTCCATTTCTCCTTGCCACCCCAGTAATCCAGGCACCCCATTTCTCTCCTGAAAGTCTGTAATAGCCTCTTCACTGGTCCTCCACTCCTAAAATCTGTTCTCCTTAAAGCAAAGCTTGTTATGCTATTTCCCTGCTTAAAACCTTGAATGGCTCCCTATTGCTGCTGTCAGAAGGAAGCCCTAGTTCTTTAACTCCGCCCACAAAGACTTGGTCAATATCACCCCAGTCTACCTCTCCCTCTTGCTCAATGTGCATGGCCCGACTGCCCTTTGTGGAGGCGTCTAAAATGTTCAAAATCCTTTTCTGACTTAGGACTTTGCATTTGCTGGCCCCTCTTCCTGAAATGCCCCTGGGCTGTGCCTCTGCCTAGTTAATTCTTTCTCACTTCCTGGTCCCAGCTAAAATGCCTCTTCTTCCTGGAAACCTTCCCTGCCTTCCCTTCACCTCCGTCTAGAGATGGTTACCAGTCTTCATAGAATCCTGTATTTTTCTTTTATAGCCCTCTTCAGAATTGTAACTAATTCATTTCACAATTAGCTATGTAGCATTTTCTCCTCCCTCACTAGATTCCGAAGCTCAGGTGGGCAAGGATGATGGATGAACTGTTGACAGACATTATCACCAGCTCCTAGCACGATGCAGGGTACATAGCGGGCCCTCAATAAATGAGAGGGTTAAATATCAATAATGAGGGAAGCAAGGTATAGGGAAACCTCTAGCTGCCCACCAGAATCATGGCTCTTCTCTTCCTGGGCACCCAAGTCAGACTGCATTTCCCCATCGTCCCTTGAGGGTAAGTGTGGTTATGTGACTGAGGACAGGGCATGCAGAGCCACTTCCTGGTATGAACCACACAAACCTCCCATGCATGCGCATGCCGCTCCAAGCGCTTTCTGCATGCTGGCCAATCCGATTGCAGATGCCCAGGCCCGGTTGAAAGCCAAGTACTGAAAACGGCAGCGCTGCCCAGCAGTCTGGGTTTCTGGATGACTGCGTGGGGAAAACATGTGGGGCTGAACTGCTGCCCCACAACCAACAGATTGTAAGCAAACACTCCTTGATAACAGATGTGGTTCATTGTGAGAAAATGTTCAGTTACCTTGGGAGGTGAGGATGCGCAGTTTGTGTAAGCAGGAAATAAGCTTCTGTTCTGTTAAACCACTGAAATGTTGGGGTCCATTTGTTACCACAACCTCTCCTAACATAACTGATACACTAGGATTAAAAATAGCCCTTGGAAATGAGTGCACAAAGGGGATCCCTCGCCCTACCCCCACCCCAAACACAAACGACCCCCTCCATGAATACAGATCTTATGGAGGAAGAGGAAAAAAGGGAAAATGTTATAAAGAGATGAATAATACTTTCTTTTCTTTTTCTATTTATTTCCATTTATATCTTCTCCTCCACTAACTCAGTCTCCAATAATTGTGAGGATAATCTGATTACTTGTGTTTCTTCATAAGGAGCCCACCATTGCCTCATATTTCTCCCCATCCTTACATACTGCCCTCATAATTCCACATTAAGCCCTAGGTAAGGGTGAGCCCTCGAACTCAGGAGGGGAGAACCTCACAAAGCAATATAAGGTCCAGAAGTCTTCTCACAAATTAGAATCTCATCTAGCAAGCAATTCCAGTTAATTCAACGCAGAATTTACTTTTGCCTCCAAGACAGTTCAGGGTGGAAAGAACCACCTGGTGGATTCTTCAAACCAATAAAAAGTTCTTCTGTATGTCCTTGGGGCTTTTGTCAAGTAACCTCAGGGCTGGGAGGGGGCACCTCCCAGGAGCAGGTTCTCTGCCCCAAGCCAATCTTTTTGACTCAAGCTGAGCGGAAGGCAGGCATAGACAGCTCTGCAAGCTTCTATAGAGCTAGTTAATCCAGCTGAGTTAATGACAGGCAGCCACTTACCCCTGTCACAGAGCAAGCACCTCATCAGTCAGCTGGCTGGAGCTTCATGTGCCCTCCCCCAGCCTTGCTTTGTCCGTGGAGCCTCCGCGCTCATTGGGAGCACCTGCTCACAGAGTTGGGGGACCTGGGGCCCTAAAGGGGAGGACCCGAGCACTTTCTGGCAATCGGTCTGGAGCTCCCATACCCTAGAAGACCGTTTCTTCAACAGGAAATGTTCCCTTGGTGCCAACCCTGAAATAATAGAATGGAACATTTTCTCACGTTGAGCCACACCTATGTCAACAAGCCTTTGCTTCCAATCTATTTAAGCTCCATGGGGAAGGACACTGTGTAGGTCTCGGACATTTTTTGGTAGTGCTGGGCCTCCAGCACCTGGGAAAGCACCACAAAATCTAGCTTCCGTTTGGGAAGCTAAGTTGCCCTAGTTACAGCTGCTGCATTTTACCAGCAACCAGTGGTCTCTGGGAAAGTCATGAAGGCCTCGACCAGGCCGTGTGCAGAGCCAGCTGCCAGGCCCTGGAGCTCAAAGCCAACCTACAGCTGTCAGGATCCTGTGGCCTCACCACAGACCGGGGTGGGGGGGACGAATGTGAGCCCGGGGGACCTGGTTCTGGGATTTGCTCCATGATGGGGCTGCTTTTGTTGTTTTGGTTTTGGTCAAAGATGGCACGATGCAAAGTTATGCTAAGCTTTGGCCTTGATTAAGTGCAAGTTTGCGTTTTGGTCCATCTCCTAAAATGTGTTTTTCCATGATTTGTTCATCCATCCATTTATTTATTCCTTTCTCCTTTCTTTCATGCAAAACTAGAGGCTGATCTAGAATCTCTGTCCTTTTGATTACTTTTCCTGAAGCCCTGTTCTCTGGTAGACCCGTTGCCTTCAAGTCAATTCCGACGCATAGTGGCCCCATAGGACAGAGTAGAACTGCCCCACAGGGTTTCCAGGAGTGGCTGTTGGGTTAGAACGGCTGACTTTTTTGTTAGTAGCCAAATTTTTAACCACTGTACCACCAGGACCATCCAAATGTAGATGGTTCTCCCCAACAACAAACTGACACTTTGTTCGGAACTTAAAACAAAAAACAAACTCATTGCCATGCAGTCAATGTATTCAGCCACTGCTCAGTTTCTTGTTCTTACCCCTCTACCTCCCTCCATCTGGGTGATTACTCCCGTATTTGCCACGTATAGCATTAGTGTTTGCATGTGGAAGCTGAACAATGAATAAGGAAGACTGAAGAAGAATTGATGTCTTTGAATTATAGTGTTGGCAAAGAACATTGAATATACCACGGACTTCCAGAAGAACACAAATCTATCCTGGAAGTACACCCAGAATGCTCCTTAGAAGCAAGGATGGTGAGACTTCATCTCACATATTTTGGACAAGTTATCAGGAGGGATCAGTCCCTGGAGAAGGATATCATGCTTGGTAAAGTAGAGGGTCAGAGAAAAAGAGAAAGCCCCTCAATGAGATGGATTGACATAGTGGCTGCAACAATGGGCTCAGGCATAACAACAATTGTGAAGATGCTGCAGGACCAAGCAGCGTTTCCTTCTGTTGTACGGAGGGTCGCTGTAAATTGGAACCAACTGGACGGCACATAACAACAATAGCAGCATTAGCGTACGTGCATCTTTCTTTGAAACCTTCAGACCAGGCTTTGAACCGGTTTTTTCCAGTTTGAACCCCTGCTGAGAATTTGCGTTTCCACCCCCAGATATACTGAATCAGAATCTACAGTTTAACGAGATCCCCAGGTGATTCTTATGTATAACTTCCTGGGACCTTCTTAGAAATGCAAATTCTCAGCAGGTGTTCGACAGGGAGGGGATGAACTGGTTTGAAACCCTGCTTCACGGTAAGTTATTCCTTGTAAGAATCCCCACAGTAACATGGCATATTTCTCTATAGTTGCACTCTGCATGCTGCTGTGTAAATTTTGGTTTATGTATGACTTCTGTATTAGATTGTAAGCCCCTTAAGGGAAAAACTATGGCTGATGTGTCTCCTTATTACCAATGCCTAGAAGTTTGATAAATGTTTGAAAAATGATTTTTTACACAACGGCATGGATGGATATAAGAATATACAGCAATCCCTCGGTTACAAACGAGATACATTCCTGAGTGTGTCTTTAAGAATTTGTAGGTAAGTTGGAACAGGTGCATATGGTTCTTATTTAGCCTTACTTTAGTACAAGAGAAGGCTGGAAGCCTTTTCAATTATTCAAAAGCTGCTCGTGATTGTGATGAAGAATTTGTTGTGAGTAGGGGTTGGTTCAATCGTTTCAAAGTGAGGGCAAATTTACATAACATTAAAGTGCAAGTAGGAGTTGTCCTTAAGCTGGATGTTCATAACAGGAGGACTGCCTGTATTAATGAGTGACAGGGTAGGTGTGTGGATGGATGTATGGAAGGATCAATGGATAGATGGATTGATAGTTGGATAGATGAGTGGATAGGTGGATGGACGGGTGGGTGGGTGGATAGATGGACAGATGGGTGGATGGTTAGTCGGGTGGATGGATAGACAGGTATATGGGTCTATGGATGGGTGGATAATGGGCCAGATGGATGGATCTATACAGGTAGTCCCTGACTTACAACATACTCAAGTTACAACAAACTGCACTTATGACTTGTCTTTTTTTTTTTTTGTACATTTTCTGTACTGCATACAATGCTGCAGCGCATAATTTGCTGATGTTATCATTCTCAGATGTTCACTCACAGATGTTCAATGTTATGATTTACAAAGATACTGATAATAAAAGGCAATATTAATGAAAATTTTTTAAAAAATGAGGTATTCGACTTAACCTCAGAACCGACTTACAACAGATTCATCAGAACAGAACCCCGTTGTAAGTCAGAGACTACCTCTAGATGGACAGATGGGTGAATAGGTGGGTGGATGAATGGGTGGATGATATAAGACTAGGTGGGTGGATGGATCTATAGGTGGGTGGATGGATGAGTGCATGGGTGAGTAGCTGAATAGATGGATGATAGATAGTTGTATAGATGGGTGGATATATGGATGGACAAAAGATGAATAGATAGGTTGTTGAATAAATCGATGGATGGGTGAAGAGGTAGGTGGATAGCAGATTGATGGGTAGGGTGAGTAGGTGGATGGGTGGATAGGTGGGTAGGCAGCTAGATAGATGGATGAAAAAATGGCCTTAATCATCAAGGTGCCAATGGATACATCAACAAAATAGCTTACTTCCATTAAGATAACACAGAACTATTAATCCCTTGAATAAGCTCACAAAACCTGAACCACCAGCAGGAGAAACAGTAGGCATGTCCCTTGTGCCCTGCATTTCCCAGAGCTTGAGGAATTGGGAGAATGCTGTCATTTCAGGCTATTGCTCAGTGGATGTAAATGTCCCCTATAGCAACCAAACAGCATGACCCTGGCAGTAACCAACCAAATCTTTGTTTCATTACCTTTTTAAAACACATTTCTGGTATATTAAAACTGCTCTTTCATTCTTCACAAACGATGCCAAAAATGAACCGAGAGGCAAGCAGCAAAAGACACACTTAAAACAAAAGCTGCCCTGAGAGGGAAGTAAAGGAGTCAAGTTCAAAACCACCTGCCTTCCCAGGCAATGCTCACAAACAGTCCCTTCAGACAGGATAAGAGGGCTGCCTACCCCAAATCTGACCTTGTTCAAAGCCACAGGGCTTTCCTCCTTCCAATCCATGGTTAGTCAGAAAATCAGAAAATGTACCATATTCAGTGACTGTCAAATGTAGAAGGAGCACTGATGGTGCAGCAGTTAAGCGATTAGCTACTAACCGAAAGTTCAGTGGTTCGAATCCACCAGCCACTCTGAGGGAAAAAGATGTGGCAGTCTGCCTTCATAAAGATTACAGCCTTGAGACCCCATGGGGAAGTTCTACTCTGTCCTATAAGGTCACTATGAGTCGGAATCGACTCAGTGGCAATAGGTTTGGTTTGGGTCAAATGTAGAAGGAAACATAACCCTTGCTTTCATGTGTGGGGTTATTGTGTTTTTTATTATTACCACTGTGTTATAAAGGTCTTTCCTTCCTAAGTTAATAACAGAACAATGAACCAGTTTGAAAGAGAAAAGCTGCCAGTCTGAATAAAATTAGTCTGTTTCATTTTTTTATTAAAAAAAAATTAGGAAGCTAACCATGCCAATTGTAATTTTAGTGAGTTATTTCTAATGTGAGTTTATTAGACCATGAATTTTCCCTTGAGCTAAACTAATGACCACTATTAGGTATGCTACTCTATTTTAAATGATCAAAATATTCAATGGAATAAGATGGGAAAATGGATAGTGATAATTACAAAATGTCAGCATCACCTGGAATCAATTTACTAATATGTCAGTTGGGGAACAGGGGAGAGGAGTCAGTTTAAAATGTGCAGAAGGTACGTTGCACAGGCTGCTGTCATTGACCCTTTGGGGACTGTCACGACTGAATATTTATATCCCTTGCTCCCCGGCAGTTGTTTCGAGCCTGATCGCTACACCCCGTGTCAGAGAGCCAGCACAGGGTTGGCCAGGAGAGAGAACTCCTTCTCCTTGCGTCCCCAGGCCCTCACCTGCATTTTTGCAGGGAGCTGGATACAGAGCTTTCAAATAAACCAATCTCTGTTGTAGTCACCTCGGGTCTTCCGATGCGGCTTTCCTCTTAGTTTTGTGGTACTGACCTCCCCCACCCCCAATTCCGGCAGGTGAATACAAAGCAGGATTCTGTGTAATTAGTCGTGTTGCAGATTATGGCAACCAGGTTGCTTGATTTTAGGTCACACGTTTCAGTGGTGCTTGTTTTGTTTAAGTAAATCACCTGTGTACCTGAAATTATGGGCAAAATGATTGGTTCTTGGCGTACAAGGGCAGAGAACACAGCCGCTGAAGTCTATCTGTTGGTGAAAAATGCAGCTAACATGATACACGGGTTTCATTCCTCGGGGGACCCATCAATTCGCAGGGCTGTCACAGGTACTACGCGACAAAGTAGGACGAGAGTCATGGCTTTCCTTTTCCTGCAGTTACCCCTCAATATCCTTCTAACACCATCTCCTGCACTAAAGATGTGTAGGGTAAACACACAGGCATGCACGCACACATGCGCACGCACACACGCATGCACCCACACACATACAATCAAGCGCTGCGTCCCTCTGTATCTCCAACAGCCCGGTTCCAGTGGGAGGGAGTGCTCGGATAACCTCCCAAAGGAGCGCTGGTCGGTTACAGGTAAATCGCTAAGTTAGTTTGAATCTTTATTTCTGGTTCTTTCAGGTCTTCTCTCTCACCCCCCTTCCTAGGGCCACAGTCATCCCTCCTGCTTCACTCTCACACTCTCTCTTCCTTTTGCCCCAAGGCAAGCAAGACTCTTTTCTGCTGGACACCAGGGAATGACTACCGCTGTTCCGGCGGCCCTGACTGGATAGTGACCCTTGAACTCTGTTCTGGTTGGATCAGTCTGGCAGGCAGCAAAGGGCAGTGGTTGAGACCATAGACCAGGGAGGTAGACTGCCACCTACAAGCTGTGTGACCTTGGGAAATCCCTCAACTTCTCTGTGCCTCAGTGTCCTCATCTATAAATGGAGAAAATAGTACCTGCCTCCTAGGGATTACATCTGTCTAGTGCTTAGAATGGTACCTAGAACACAGTAAGTGCTACCTATATATTTATTACATTAAAAAAAATTTCTGATGGGCTGATCACTCACACCCTTCTCCTTCCTTATTCTAACTCTGTACATCAAGATTCCCTTTCATCTTTGTTACAAAGTCTAGCACATTTTTTTCAGTCCAATCACCTGTGCGACAACCCCATGGAATTAGAAGCTTGGAAGTAAGCCTATCTGTTATGGATTGAATTGTGTCCCCACAAAAGTTATGTTGAAGTCCTAACCTCTGTACCTGTGAATGTGACCTTGTTTGGAAATAGGGGTTTTCTTGGAAGATATTATTAGTTAAATCACTAGGATGGGTCCTAGTCCTAATCCCTTCTGAGTGGTGTATAATAAAAGGGGAGAACAGACTCGGAAAGAGAGTCACACACGGGGGGAAGACAGCATGTGAGGATCCATCTACAAGCCAGAGAATGCCAGGAAACATCCGGGGCTACCAGAAGCTGAAAGACACAAGGAAGGATCTTCCCCTAAAGCCAACAGAGAGAGCACAGCCCTGCCAGTGCCCTAAATTCAGACTTCTAGCCTCCAGAACTGTGAGACAATTAGTTTCCGTTCGTTAAAGCCTTCCACTTTGCGGTGTTTTGTTACGTTAGCCCTAGAAGATAAGACACCATCCCCAGATGAGCCTCGAGGTGATGCTACCCCAGCTGACACCCTGATTATAGTCGTGACTGTAGCCGGTGGACCCAGATGTGCTCTGATTCCTGACCCACAGAAACTGAGAGATTATAAATGTTGTAGTTTTAAGCTGCTAAATTTTGAGCAATTTGTTATGCAGCAGTAGATAACAAACACAGATACAGATGAAGGTACAAAATACCAGGGCTCCAAGTTACAAAACTGGCAAGAAAGACAAGCCCTATCATGTCTACTCATGCGTTAGCTCATGTCCACCCAGACCTGCCCAAGTTGCACAACTCCGGGAGGCACCATTCACAAAGAAAATAATGTGGAGTAAGTAAGTAATTCTCCCAAGGGACTTGGGTTTAATTTTTACCTCTGCAACCTATTAGCTGTTTGGCCACATCAGGTCTTGCATCCCTGATCTGCAGCTTCCTCATCTGTAGAGTGGGTGTAAGAATCTTCACCTCATCTATCTGCCAGGAAAGGTAAACAAGATGGAAAGAGCAGTGTCTGCACAGAGCAGACCAACTGTGAGCTCGATGGTTCTGAGTCTCTGGCTTCAACCAGATTTTCCAGCGCTTTGGTTCTTAGCGAGGTATTGAGACACCTTGATCTGGGTCTTTACTCCACCTGGAAATGGCACCTCCCACCTCTCTCTGGCAGGGGAAGAGAGAAACAAAGCCACCTCAAACCACTTCTGCTTTTCCAAGGCAGTTCCTCCATGGCGTTTGATTACACCATTCAGTACCAGGTGCTTAATTTGGAGAGAAAACCCACTCCATAGTCAACCCATCTAGGTACAATGAAAACAGAAAACAGAACATGGATTACCTTCCTCGTTCAATTAAAACCACTGCACCCCAAACCAAATGGCGAAGGCACTGAGATTCTTATTTGAAAAGAAGGTTCATGTTTGCAGGTTGTTTGCAGATTATTCTGCTTGCCATTATGTCCATCTGGTCCCTTTGTGTGTCCCAATTTACTACAATAACGTCCACGCATTCAGAGCCTCTCCTGAAGTATGCTTGCTTATTAAAAATCATAAAGGGCTGATCGAGCACCAACTCTGTGCTGGACATTTTTGCATACAGTTTTTTAGACTGTCACAAAAACGTACGGCATAAATAGTGCCCCTTCCCATGGCTTTCCTCACTCCATCCATTCACGAAAAAGAGACGTCACGATGAGTTCCCAACAGAATCTGGTCCTGGAAAAGTCAAAGGACATTTCCCCCAATATGCTCCAAAGCAAAGAAGGAAAATACTAACAATTGCAAGGGTCCACCATGTGCCTGGTTTCATGCCAAGGGCGGTATGTAGCTTATCTCAGGTAGGCTGTGAAGTGTATTACTACAGATAACCCTGTTTGTTTTCGTAAGTGCATGTAAAACAGTGGCCGTGGTTGTTCCATGGTAGGATTCTTGCCTTCCGTGCGAGAGACCCAGATTGGATTCTCAACCAATGTATGTCAAGCATAGCAACCGCCTGTCTGTCATCAGAGGCTTGCGTGTTGCTATGATGCTGAACAGGTTTCAGTGGAGCTTCCAGAGTAAGATGGACTAGGAAGAAAGGCCTGGGGATCTATTTCCAACAATCAGCCAATGAAAATCCTATGGATCACAATGGTCTGATCTGCAGTCAATTATGGGGATGTCATAGGACTGGGCATGGAGTCAGGGGCCAATATGACTGCAGCTAACAACAGCAATGGAGCCCTGGCGGCGCAATGGTTAAGTGTTCTGCTGCTAGTCAAAAGGTCAGCAGTTAAAATCCACCAGCTGCTCCTTGGAAACCCTGTGGGGCAGTTCTGTTCTGTCCAATAGGGTCACTATGAGTCAGAATCAACTCGATGGCAGTGGGTTTGGTTGGGTTTTTTTTTTTTTAACAACAACAAAGTATTTTGTAATGGTAAAGTGAACATACATATACCCATACAAATACACGCATTGTTGTTAGGTGCCGTTGAGTCAGTTCCAACTCATAGTGATACTATGTACAACAGAATGAGACACTGCCTGGTCCTGTGCCATCCTTACAAGCATTGCTATGCTTGAGCCCATACATACACTGAGGAAAACGAAATGTACTGAAGACCAGTGACTCTTGAAAGGCAGCTGTAGAATGTTATAGGATAAAACACTAGATAAAAGTACCCAAAGCACAAAGTTGTAACTTGCCTAATGTTCAAAGGAAACTTCAAGCTGATACTCCAATATGTCATGGGGATAAGTCCATCCATTACTTCCTGAGGACTGCTGGATTATTTATGTCAGGGGATCCCTAGGGGCTAGCAGGGCAGAGCATGACAGGAATGAAGCTACAGTGGAGGCCTTCCAGACCCTTCACTATGTCCTCACTGCTGACCACTACATCAATCCAGAGGTGGCAAATCAGAGAAAAGGAAAGGAGGAAACCTCACAAAGTGGCAGCTCTCAGGGCAAGAAACCACAAAGCTTAAGAGGGACATTCATCTCTGTTGACACAAGAGAATTCAGACAGCCTGACTGTAAATGTTTCTGCTGGCTCAGCCCATCTTCGGGTTTCCTCTGCCTCTCTCTTCCTCTGTTCTGAGCCCCTGAGCTGACACTGAGAGAGGAAGGGAGTATATTCAGAGCTCCATCACTTGATGGGACTTGGGTTGCTACCTTTTCCATCAGGTGGTCCAACCACTAACTGTGGACTCCCATGCTCCTTCTATATCCCCTTCTCTGATAACCTGATGGAGCACCTACGAACATCTAAGTTTATGGTCCTCCTAGGGCATCGTGATAACCACATTAACCACTTACACCTGTATCACACTGGCTCAGTCTACAGGAAGCGGGAGCAGGGAGGTATTCTGGATTAGTTATTAAAAACTCTGGCTTTGGACTCAGGCTTAATGGGTTCAAAGCTCAGCTCTCCCACTTAGCAGCTCTATGATTTTGAACAAGTTACTTTACTTCTCTAAGCCTCAGTTCCATCATTTGTAAAAGAGAGATGACGAAAATGATGATGGTGACTACAGCAATGGTGATGATGATGTTCATAATGATGACGATGTCTATCTCTGAGGACTGCTATGAAGAGTAACTGAAGTAAAGCATCTAGTTCAATCCCATGAGTTGGCTATTATTATCTTATTCTTTCTAGGTGTTGTCTATTAGCACTTGTACCCAGGCCACCTCCAGGTCCATAGACCCTGCCCTGAAATCCAGTTGATAGTCCTCCTTGCCAGTACTCTTTCTCTCAGACCCCCCAGCCTAGACCCCCTGAGCATGGGGAGAGGGGGGTTCCCTGCTACATCAGTAGCCAATACAGATTAGCTCTGGCAGCAGACACTGTCACTGCTCCATCCACATCCCCTTGGGTCCCTTGGCCAATTTACTGCTCACAGTCTCCCCATAGCCAGCAGCTGCAGTGGTGTGCTGGTAAATGTTTAACAACCATTCCTGAAGGATGAGGGAGGAGCCCTAATTTGTAACGTTTGCCAATTTCCATGGTGTAAATACTCCTTCTATGGTGAATTCAAGCTACCAGCATGAGGTCAACCAGCTCACAAAATTTCTAAAAATGTAATTCATAGTTGTCGCAGCCCTTACCAGCTAGCACCAGCTCACCAGGATATCTGCTCTCCTTTTCAGAAAAGGCATGCATCCAGGCTGCAAGGATCTGCTCAGCCTGTACCCATGCAGTACAAGAAGTATCTGGGAATTTGTTCCTCTGCCCCCCTTTTCCCAGCAAGCCCTAACCAAGGGCTGGTGGGTGCAGAGGTATAAATATTCAAGCTCTCTCACCTCTGATGGGGCCAGCAATGAACTGTGACCCCCCACCATCTCCAGTTTCCCTGGGAGATTAGGCCAATGTTACCTCTGTGGGACTCTGCCTGATCCTGCACCCTTGCTCCGACTTCTTCCTTTCCTAGGCTCACTTCCCCACTTCCCTACCAGTGTTTCCTGGGAACCTTCCTAATAAATCACTTGCACACACATTCTCATCCCAGGGCATGTTTCTAGACAGCCAAAGTTAAAACAGTGCTTAAGAGCTTGAGTTCTATACTTCATCACCCAAGACCTCTGATGGAGATGTACAAGGATGTTGTTTCCATGCCTGCTAACACAACAACCATTCTACAGCCCATGGATCAATGAGTAATTTCAACTTTCAAGTCTTATTATTTAAGAAATGTATTTCATACACCTATAGCTGCCACAGATAGTGATTCCTCTGATGGATCTGGGAGAAGTAAATGGAAAACCTTCTAGAAAGGTTTCACCATTCTAGATGCCATTAAGAACATTCATGATTCATGGGAGGAGGTCAAAATATCAGTATTAACAGGCATTTGGAAGAAGTTGACTCTAACCCTCATGGATGGCTTTGATGGATTCAAGACTTCAGTGGAGGAAGTAACTGCAGATGTGGTGGAAATAGCAAAAGAACTAGAATTAGACATGGAGCCTGAAGATGTGACTGAATTGCTGCAATCTCATGATAAAACTTTAATGGATGAGGAGTTGCTTCTTATGCATGAGCAAAGAAAGGGGTTTCTTGAGGTGGAATCTACTCCTGGTGAAGATGCTGTGAACATTGTTGATATGACAACAAAGGATTTAGAATATTACACAAACTTAGTTGATAAAGCAGTGGCAGGGTTTGAGAGGTCTGACTCCAATTTTGAAAGAAGTTCTATTTGTGGGTAAAATGCTATCAAACAACATCACATGCTACAAAGAAATCTTTTGTGAAAGGAAGAGTCAATCAAAGTGGAAGGCTTCATTGTTCTTATTTTAAGAAATTTCCACAGCCACCCCAACTTCAGCAACCACCACCCTGATCAGTCAGCAGCCATCAACATCGAGGCAACACTCTCCACCAGCAAAAAGATTACAATTTGCTGAAGACTCAGATGACGGTTAGCACTTTTTAGCAATAAAGTATTTTTTAATTAAAAAAAAAAAAGGAAAAAAAAAAAACTTATATTCTAAAGCCACATGGACCTGAGTTCAAATCCTGACTCTGATACAAGCTGTGTAACTTGGGAACATCACTTGAATTCCCTGAGCCTCCATTTCTTCATCTATAAAATGGGGTTGAGTCCCTACCAGTAGGGCTGTTGGGAGAATGAAAAAAGATGAATCCTCTAAGGGGCTTAGCACAGAGCCTGGCTCATAGTGTATCTTCAGTGGATGTTGTTGTTGTTATTATTGTTAAAGCGAGCATCCTGTCTGGCCTCCAGACCAGAGCTTCACTTGGGATTGTTGACAACTGGGCACTCCCACAGGTAGGACTGCATGACCTCCCAAGCCTTCTCTGAGCTTGCAAGGGCCTTGGAGACAGAGCCTAGATTCTGTTATGGACTGAATTATGTCCCCCAAAAATATGTATTGGAATCCTAACCCCTGTACCTATGGATGTGATCCTGTTTGGAAATAGGGGTTTCTTTGTTATGCTAATTGGATCATACCCATGTAGGGTGAGTGCTAAACCTAATTACTCCTGAGTTATAAAAAGAGCAGATTAGATACAGACACACACACATGAGTTGGCTATTATTATCTTATTCTTTCTAGGTGTTGTCTATTAGCACTTGTATCCAGGCCACCTCCAGGTCCATAGACCCTGCCCTGAAATCCAGTTGATAGTCCTCCTTGCCAGTACTCTTTCTCTCAGACCCCCCGGCCTAGACCCCCTGAGCATGGAGGGGGGGGGGTTCCCTGCTACATCAGTAGCCAATACAGATTAGCTCTGGCAGCAGACACTGTCACTGCTCCATCCACATCCCCTTGGGTCCCTTGGCCAATTTACTGCTCATAGTCTCCCCATAGCCAGCAGCTGCAGTGGTGTGCTGGTAAATGTTTAACAACCACATGAGGATCATCTACAAGCCAAAGAAGCAAGGAATTCCCAGGGCTACTGCTAAGAAAGGAATTAACACAGCCGAGACCCTGATTTGCACTTCTAGTCTCCAGAACTGTCAGAAAATAAATTTCTATTCTTTAAAGCCACCCACCTGCAGTATTTCTGTTACAGCAGCACTAGGGAACTAAGATTCCTTCCTGGAAAGAGTCCCTATCCCATCTTTCTCCAGTGTGAAGGGAACAAGTCACCTGGTTACTCCTGACCAGCTCTGTGATCTAGAAATCCCAGCATGCCCTGCTCCTGAGTCTGCCCAAGTCTGGATGGCCAGGCAAGGCTCAATGGAGAGCAACGAGCAACTGGGAAACTCCCAGATCAGGCCCTTTGTGCACCACGCAACCAAGTCTCTCACCCCACTGGCTCCACCTTCACGTGGGAAACAGCAGCTGACTCTGCATGGGTGTGCTGAAATGGGCCCTCACAATGCTGGTGGCAGACAGACTAGTAACAACTTTTTGTGAAAGCCCTCAGGCAACCTCTACCTTGACCTTCAAAACACCAATAACCTTGCATCCAACAATGGCAATTTTAGACATCCTTCCTACGTAAAGAATTCTAAATGTGGAAAAAGCTTTCTGTAGAAAGATAACCAGCTTAGCCCAGTGCTTTGTATACAACTGGCATATAATACATTTTATTTAATTAATGAGTTAGGGTGTCAAAATAGTAAACAACTGGAAAGCATCTTCATCTCAATGGTTAAACACAAAGAAATAGAGAAATGTGGGGCAGACAGTCGATAAAAAACTGTACAGCTACTAAAAATAAGGTTTGTTAAAAATTGTAAAGCAATGTGAAAAAGTTTATGACGTGAAAGAAAACACATTTTAATTAATACAGACATCACAACTTAATTATTTTAAAATACACTAAAAGAAACCCACTGGAAACATCAAAAACAAATGTGCCCCAATTTAAGGAAATGCTTAACTAAAACATGATATACCTAAGCGGAGGAATACCACTGAAAACTGTGTGTAAAAACCATGCAGTTATCTGTCTGTGGAATGGTAATATAGCTCAAAGCATCATTATTGCTAATGTAATTACATGGATCAATCTTATGATGATTTTAAAGCAAGACACTGAATGTATGATTTGTGTTGAGTCCAGCTATGTAAAAGTAAACCAGCAACTTAAAAATGTATGCATAAGGGAAACAATTCTAAGTAACCACAGCCAACTATTAAGAATCATTATAGTTGGGCTGCAACCCTGGAGTGGTTTTTCTTTCTTTTTCTTTTTTATGCTCCTAATTTTCTCTAATTAGGGAGAATTACTTTTATAATAAACAGCATTCTTGATTGATTGGTTGACTAACAACAGTGCAGCATGCACACATACACAGAGATGAAATAATAAGGAATGGAAAGCAGGGAGAACATTACTATTCAAACACTTTTCTCTTTTAATGGTCTCCAAATTTGTTTTCTAATAAGGTTAAATCACGGCCATGTTCTATGGCAGGCAGCAGCCCAACCCAACCAGAAGAATCTGACTCGGATGAAAACTTCCCAAGCTAGAGGTAAGCTCCAGCTGACACTCCAGCCCTTGCAGAATTAGCTCGGGACAGCAGCAGGGTGATAAGGTATGCAATTCAAGAGCAAGGGAATTCAGAGCTCTCTGCTGATTGAAAATCTAATTCAGTCTTCCTTGTCTGTGCAGTTTGCACTGTATATTCATGGGTTTGTCAAATCTCACCTTCGAAATCAAATTCCCTCTCCGGTTTGCGCTAGCAGCAGCATCCTGTAGGTTTAAGACCATTGTTTCCAATTGGGTTTTGCTTTTTAATTGCAATGTGTTCAGGTAAGTGTGTTCTTGCTGATGCCGTAGAAAAGCTAGCTCAACGGAGGCCCATTGATTCACCACCTGGTGGGCACATGTCATACTATGAACAATTCATCATTTGTAAGCATGGGGGAAATGGTGGGGCGATCATGGAACAAATCAGTTCCTCCTTCCCCCCCAGCAACTGCTACCACAAGAAATATGTAGCATTTGTCCTTAGTAATGTTCATTTACCTATATGCTGGGCGGCATTCTGAGAGGTAAGGGTCATCGGCCACTCATCTCCTTTGAAAGTTACCACCTCCCAGATAGCTTCCTCAACTGGAGCTTTAGTCTGGCATCCATAAAGACCCAGGTTTCTTCCTGTATTCCTCCTGATGCAGAGGGCATGATGCTTCTTTCATACCCTATTTCCGAACATATGAGGATACAGTATATGAAAACTGCCATCTGGCTCTTTCTTTTTTTCATGAAGCCATTTGCATTTTCTTAGTATAATTAGTATCGCACCGTAACTTGTCAATATTCTTCTGCAGTGCCATCAAATAACTGTTTAGGTATACCTGCAACTTTGATGATTTATTTGTTGCAACATGCTTTTAAGTACTGGTGAGGGATAATTACCAGGGAGATTATTACATGGTGTTGGGTTAATTAAATATGATAAAGCCATTTGCCTGTGGCATGATGGGTCTGTTTCAACCTAAATGATATAAAATGGTCAGACTCGTCGAAGGCAACATGGTGACCTCACAGAAGATTAGACCTCACCAAAATAGAATCCTGCTAATGATGTTTCTGAATTCGATCCTCTATCTCGATTTCGCTAGCTGTCTTTTTAATCAGGAAGATGTCATTACGATGTCATTGGCGCCCAGCCCACATGAGAAAATGAGAGACCTTCAAACTACCTTGAAATGTTTGCAAAACACAAAATATTAAAGGTGACAAAGGGAACCTGCTGACACTGAATTGCTTCTGATCTTCTTTGTTAGACCAAGTCAGAGTCAGTCTGAACAGAGAACAGTCTGCTGGGTTATAAAGATAAGAAGCAAGACGAGGTTACAGACTGATGTCCGGTGGCTGTCGGACTGTCTCTTGCCTGCAATGGAGATGTCACTGGAAGCATGAGCTGGAAGTCTGATAGCAGCCAAGCCCAGCCCTCATAACTACACCAAGGATTCGGAGGGGGGGATGAAGCTTTCTACTTTAATTTCAGAGCAGCAAAAACAGAGATTGATGCTCTACCATATTCTTAAAGACACAAAAGCACTTGACCCGGTCAATATTAATGGCTGGATGCTACCATGTTGTTATAAGAAAATAGAAATGTTCTCTACTGCCCAATTCCCATTTCCTTGGAAAGGCCAAGTTGACAGATACAACAACTGCTGCAAAGCCCCTAGGGACCAAAATGGTCGATTCAGTCAAATACACGGTAAATCCAGCCCCCAAATATCAATAAAGCTAATTGCTAGAATGACTGGCCAGGTGAGGGGCTTCATTTGCAATTAGCAAGTATCTACCGGGGCCTCCCAGGAGCAGGTCACTGTAGGCAACCAAGGAAACGCCTTATGAAACTTTGTCCCTGTCAATAGCAAGACACTATCTTACAGTTTAGTTGAAAAAATAAGACGTGTTGTGTGACTGTGCAGCAAGGAGAAGCATTATAACCAGCTATACGGAAAATAAGTCTCATTACTTCGTGTTTTCACTACTTACGCACTAGAGCAATTGTTCCTGACTGTTCCCTCTCTTGTTCATCATCTCTCTCCTGGACCGTCAGCCTCAACCCATCTCACACCTGCTACTCAGATGGGACTGATCCCCTTGGCTTTTTCTCCTTGACTCCTTTTCTATTTGGGGTCTTGAAACCATCTCTCTCGTTTCACTTCTTTGGCTCTTATGAGTGAATAGTGCATTTGGTCTAGCCCCTCCCTGGGCACCTAAGGCAGAGAACAGGACCTTCAATTCCAACCCCCCACCACCATATTCCCCCTCAGTCCAAGACCAGGACCTGATCACTAACAGCAACACCAACGATGAGTGGACTCATGATTCGTGTCCAAAGGAAGGAGAATTCAGGCAGAAACTCAGGGTGGTCGATGCAGGCTTCAAAGAGGTGTTGGGATTGGAGCAGAGCCCTGGTGGAGGGGCAGGATGTAAACAGGCAGAGACGAGGAAATGGTGTAGAGATAGCATGGGAGCAAAGGCACTGAGCTGGAAAGCAAAGGGCCAGGGGCCAGGGACACACATGTGTGGTTGGCACAGAGAATTTATGTCTGACAGCAGGGCCAGGTAAGTACAGAAAGACTCATATTTAAAGGAACTGAAAAACTATTTGTTTGGACTGATTCAGAAGGTATACTGGTGCAAATACATGGTTACTTAAGGAGGCCTTACAAAATAGTCATGCCAGATGATTACATTTATACCAATTCTAGAGCAGGCAAAACTCATCCTTGGTAGAAAACAATCAGAGCAGGGATTGCTTTGGGGGCAGTGGGGGTTGGAATTGGCTGGGAAGGGGCTTGAGGAAACTTTCTGGAGTGATGGGAATGTTATTTGTCTCGATAAGCATTCAGGTACACCTGTGTGCATTTGTTAAAACTCAGAGAATGCACATTTAAGATTTATATGTTTCACTGTATGTAAATTTTACACCGGTATCCTTGGGTGGTACAATGGTTAAGCACTTGACTACTAATTGAAAGCTGGTGGTTAGAACCCACACAGAGGTGCCTCCAGAAGACAGGCCTGGCAATCTGCTTCTGAAAGATCACAGCCTTGAAAACCCTACGGAGTGCAGTCCTACTCTGCACACACGGGTCACAATGAGTCAGAATCAACTCAACAGCGATTGGTTTGGTTTTTTGTTTGGTTTAAATTTCACATCAAAAGAAAAAAAAAAACACAAATATTGAACTCTAGTTAATGATATGCACGCTGAAGTATTTAGGGCAGAAGCATACCAATGACTGTGATTTACTCTGAATACATCAAATCAAAACTGGAAGATGGATTAATGGATGGGTAAGGGATGCAGAGAGGGAGAAAGTTGCAGTAAAAGCAAGTGGGGTAAAATGTTAATGGTCGAACCTAGGCAGTAGGTACATGGGTGGTTCACTGAAAAACTCAACTTCTCTGTAGGCTTGAAATTTTTCATAATAAAATGTTGGTTTTTGTTTTTTTTTTAAATTGTATGTCGGGCACAGACGGTCCTTGAATATTATCCTTTTACAGGCAAAGGACGTCTCACATTTTGCACTGAAGACGCGTGAGAAGAAAGCAGTTCTAGGGCATTTAGGCAGGCTGCTGCACTGGATAATGATCTACAGGAAAGACAACCACGATGACCACCATGCAAGCCATGCCGTGCCAATTCTCTTCCACACGTTGCTGTAAAAACAAAAATTTGCATAGCGCAGTTAGTAAAATACTTGGGGGCTGGGGCGGCCAGCAAAAAAGATACAGAAGGCTTGTGCGTTATTTGCATAAAATACAGTATTGCTATTATTACCATATGCTGAGTTCTCTTCCTGCCAGGCATTAGGCTGAGTACTTTCCAGCAAGCACTATCTCATAATCTTCATGACAACCCTAAGAGGGAGGTACTAATGGCCCCATTTTCTGATGAGGAAACTAAGCCTCAGTAGATTATATGACTTGGCCAGAGCTAAACAGGCAAAAGGTTGGGGAGCTGAGATTCAAATACAGGCTGAGGCAGGCATGTGCTGGGGACACAGCTGGCAACTGGCGGCCCCAGGGTTTGAACCTAGGTCTAAATGACTCAGCATCCACCTAGTGTTCTGTTCTTTATCACAACATTCTGCAGTTACCCTTGGCAAGACAGTGTATCCCTAGACTCAGACCATTCCTCAGTTCTTTCCAGAGTTAAGGGGAGAGTTTCAATCCCTCAGAAACTGGATCGGAACCTGGTGTTAAATGTGTCAGCTTTGGATTTAACGAGTTTTGCAAATTATTCTCAGTGCATCATGACCAAAATTCTACAAATCTTCCCAGTCTTAACAAGACTTGATGCTAGACATCCTATGTAGCACAAGACATTTTAGCAGAACACGAAAAAGAGACTCCTGCATTACCTCAGAAGAGTGGTTTTAATGGTGTCCTTTCAAGCAGTGAGGTAAGGTGGTGAAGAAAATAATTTATGGCTGGAAGCCCTTGTGGGCACTTTGGTTCTTAAGTCTGGTATAAGAAACACAGCCTTAGGGGACAGAGTCACTTTATATTCCCTAGGAATCCTGGACTTCGGTGTCACACAGATGTGCCTTCAAATCTCACATAACTAAAAACAAAACTAGTTGCCATCCTGCATTCAAATCTCATATAACAAGAAAAACAAAACACAGTTGCCATGGAATTGATTATGACTCATGGGGGCCCCGTGTGTGTAGAGTAGAACTGTGCTCCATTGGGTTTGTGACCTTTTGTAAGTGGATGGCCAGATCTTTCTTCCGAGGCACCACCTAGGGACTCTCTTACATAACCAAAACCAAAAAACCAAATCACTGACTTCAAGTCAGTTCTGACTCATAGGAACCCTATAGGACAGAGTAGAACTGCTCCATAGGGTTTCCAAGGCTGTAAATCTTTACAGAAGCAGATTGCCACATCCTCCTGCTGAGGGGCTGATGGGTTCCAACCGAGTGCTTTAACCCTGAGCCACCAGGGCTCCTTCTCACACAACCAGTGAAGAGATTTTATGAGGAGTTATTTAAACCCTGTGAGAATCTGTCCTCCTTTGAGATGGGCATAATTCCATGAAATTCACAGGTCATCATAAGGAGAAACCAACGTTTGGAAACCCACAGGGCCTGAGGTGATGCTCAGTGGAAGTTTACCTCCTCCCCACTCTCTTCCCGGTACACAGGAGGAAATGGCACTCAGACAGGTGGGCCATGAAGTACTCCTCAGAGGTATGTTTAAGACCAGGAATTAGCAATTATACCTCCCTTAGAATGCCTTTCCAGTGAGAAGCTCATAGTATAAAAAATTATATGCTTATGAAAGCAATTATTCTTTTTTACACCACATGATTTTCTCATACTAAATAACCATTCACAATATAGATTCCCCATTGATATCCGTATCATCAGTGCCAGCACTGGGAAGGAGCAAAGGGGGAATCGGTGGGGAGCTGTTAGTGGGTTTTCAGTCAGAAACAATGCAGTCTATGATTTTGGCAGTTAAAATAGAAGGAGTCGAGAATCAATTTCCATTTAAAACTTTTAGTGCTAGGCACACAATGGAAACTTGTTGAGTTGAGGTAAAGATGAGGGGCTTTTCACTGGATGCATAATAGCAGTATCTTTACTTTATCTTGAAGTCTCTGGGTGGTGTAAAAGATTAATGGGCTTGGCTACTAAACAAAAGGCTGGCAGTTTGAGTCCACCAAGAGGTGCTTCAGAAGAAAGGCCTGGCAATCTACTTGTAAAAAATCATCCATTGAAAACCCTATAGAGCACAGTTCTACTCTGACACACATGGGGTTTCCATGAGTCAGGATCGACTCAACAGCAACTGGTTAGTGGTTTTACTTTACCTTAGGCTTCTAGAGGGGCTATAGTGCCAGTAATTGGAGCCTCAAGAGGTATTTAGCCAACAGAATTCTGAACTTCACTATAGATCAAAGGGCTCAAATACTGGTCTATTAAAAACATAATAGGAAAAAAGGCATTCAATTTGGCCTGACATATCCATCAACTATGTGGAGATACAAGGAGATTCCACAAATAACTGAATGACTTAAGAAAGAATTAAGTGACACTGTGAGTGTATCTCAATCTCACAGCATCAAGGAATGCAAGTAAGCAACCAAAATCAGCTCTAAAATGACTCATATCCTTCATTTACTTAGTCAACATATATTTATTGAGCACCTACTACGTGCCAGGTATCATGTGAGGCCCTGGGATATAGCTGTGAAATAAATGGACAAAAATCATACCCTATGTTTCTTAACCCCATGAAGGCTGCACAGTGGATCTCAAAATGACCTCTCTGCTCTCATACTGCTTCCCTCACACTCCCAGGTCTTACCATCCCTCTTTAGGATTTAGACTGGAGTCTGTCCCTTCTGCTTCTCCTCCCAGATTTCCTCAGGGAGAATTGGAGGAGTCCTTCAGCAGGCACAGAAGAGGAAGAAGCTGGATGGACAGAACTGGATCCCTCTCTAGCATCACTGCATCCCAAACCGTTTGTTTTAGGATGTGCAGAATGTATGGAACTTTCACTACCGCCCAGAGGGCTTGTGGCTTTTCAAGTGGTATGTCAGTGAAATCACAGACAACTTTGATTTCTTCTCCAAGCAAGGATGGCAAGACTTTGACTTGCTTACATTGAACAAGTCATTAAGAAAGAACAATCTTCAGAAAAGGCTGACACAGGAGCCTCACAATAGGCTCAAATATACCAAGGATTGGAGTTCCGGAAAAATGGCGCTCTAGGCAGAAGCACCACGCTGTCCCTCCACAGCAAAGATCCGAAAAACTAAGCCAAAGAGAGAATACAACAATCCTGAAACCCTAAAACATCAAATGAAGCAATAAAGAACTCAGCCAAGCACCAAATGGAGTGAGAAAACTGACACAGAACGGAGAGCGAGGAGAGATTCATGCAGAGGTCCCCTACCAGCTAACGCAGCGCGGATCCGCCATTTTGGACTCCTATCGGAGACCAGCAAACGGGGGTACGAGAAAGCAGCTTCATGGAGCGTCCAGCGGGAGACAAAACAACCGGTAATTTGCAGTGTGCGCTTTCACACTCCCCACACCTCTTCGCCCCGGCTCGGCCTCCTCTGCTTCCTGCGGCCATGGTCTCTTGACCAGGAGGTGCCAGCTGCTTGGATTCCACACACCCAGGCGGGCAGCTCTCTGGGTGCCAGTTGTTGGCTGCTAGTGTTGCTTTTTTTCCTGCTTCTTTTGATTTCTCACTTGCCTCTCTCCGCCTCCCCTCCTTTCACTTGAGTGCCTGGTTCCGTGCGCCATCTTTGCTTCTTCCTGGGGGGCTCCAGAGCACCGGCAGTTTGTAGTGTGCACTTTCCCACTCTCAGCCCTTCTTCGCCTGCTCTCGGCCTCCTCTGCTTCCCGCAGGCACGGTCTCTTGCCCGGAGGCACTGGCCTGCACTGGCTGGCTCTCTGAATACCATTTGTTGGCTGTTGGTGTTGCTTTTTTTTTTTTCTGCTTCATTGGATTTCTTGCTTGCTTCCCGCCGCCTCCCCCTCCTTTCGCTCGAGTGCCCGGCTCCGTGTGCCATCTTTGCTTCTTCCTGAGGGGCTGCGGAGCTCCATTCGAGTATGGAACTGCTTCCCAGTCTGGGCTGCCGCGCTGGTGGGATTCCGGGGCTTTTGTTCATTTGTTCGTTTTGAATTGTTTGTTTGTTTTCTTTTCCTTTTCTTCAGTTGGGAGCCCCTTCTGCCCAGGAGGAGCTGCGTGGCAAGGAACTCCCCTTCAGCTTCCACAGACATGCAGAGGGATCACTGAGAGCATTTCTTTTTTCGTTTTTTTTTTTCTTTCTTTTCTGTTTTTTTAGGGGGCTTTCTTTTTTTTTTTTTTTAATTTGTTTTGTTTTCTTTGTGCTCTTTTTCCCTTTTTGTCTTTCTTCATTGCTCAGTTTCTTGTCTCTCTACATCTTCCTTCTCTTTCTGATCCCTGAATACCAGGCATTGTATACCTCTACGCCATCTAGCCAGCCTGTACTGAAACACCTGAGAGCAACTTCACCAGACCTCGTAGCTGCATCGGTGGGATCCCTGGGAACTTTGCGGTTCTCTAACCTTTCTGATTATTATTTATTCATTCTTTTCTTTTCTTCCTCTTCCCCTTTCTGTTTTTCTCCATTTCATAGTCTCTCATCTCTCCATTCCAACGGCAAGCTCCCAGAGCATTCTATTTTGTTTGTATGTTTTTGGCTCCTGTTATTCTCTCCTCTCTCCCATATCCACCTTAGCTCCACACATAACAATCTCCCCGGTGCATCCTGCCTACCTTCACTGTGAGCTTGACATCACACCACCAAGCAGTACAGGCACGGCCTACCAGAACCTGCCCCGCACTGATTACCGACCCGCCCTGGTAGCTGTAGTAAGTGCCACAAACAACCCATCCCAGTAACTCCTCTGCAGCTAGACCTGCCCTACTGTACCATATATGAGTGACTGACCCTGCCAGTTGGAGAGGAGACAAAAAGTACTGAGGACACAGACGAGCAAACAACAAAGAACACACAGTCCGCCTGCTCAGACATAGTCAAATATATTTTTACAAAAGGGACAAAACAAACAAATCTATAATCAATAAATGAGAAAAATAATCACTGAATGCCCCCAAAACAGCAGACAATATCAAATCATTTACAAAAACAGGACAGGATGGTTCCAGTAGGCGTCCAAAATAAAACACCAGATGACTCTCCTGTGGAAGAAAATGCACTAGAACTACGTAATAGGGAATTCAAATCTCTAATACACGTAATTCTCCAAGAACTGAGGCAAAAAGCTGACAAACATGAGGAAAAAATAGACAAATTCATGGACAATACAGACAAAAAATTGGAAGAATTCAGGAAGATGATGCAGGAACAAAATGCCAAAATAAATTCACAACTAGAAATTATACAAAAACAACAATTAGAAATCCAAAGGATAAACAACAAGATTTCAGAAATGGATGATGTCATAGAAGGGCTGAGAAGCAGATTTGAAACCATGGAAGACAGGATCAGTGGAACTGAAGACAAACACGTGGATACAACTCTGTTTCAGGAAAACTCAGAAAAAAGAACAAAGAAAAATGAAGAGACCCTGAGAGTTATGTGGGACACAATCAAAAGCAAAAACCTTCGAGTGATTGGAATTCCAGAACAAGGGGAGAAAACAGAAAACACAGAGAGGATCAATGAGGAACCGCTGACAGAAAACTTTCCAAATATCATGAAAGATGAAAAGCTGGCCATCCAAGAAGCTCAACGAACCCCATATAGGAGAGACCTCAAAAGAAAATCACCAAGGCATATCATAATCACACTCGCCAAAACAGAAGACAAACGAAGACTCCTGAGAGCAGCTCGTGAAAAACAAGAAGTCACATACAGAGGAGAAACAATAAGACTAAGCTCAGATTATTCGGCAGAAACCATACAGGCAAGAAGGCAATGGGATGACATATATAAAATCTTGAAAGAAAAAAACTGTCAGCCAAGAATAATATATCCTGCAAAACTCTTGTTCAAATTTGATGGTGAAATTAGGTCATTTCAAGATAAACAGAAATTAAGGGAATATGTAAAAGTCAAACCAAACTTACAAGAATTATTAAAGGGAGTTCTTCGATCTGAGGACAAACAGCTTCAGTTCACAGGCAGAACCTAGGACGCAGGATCATACCAGCCAGATACCAATCTAGGAAATGAACTCTCAAGGACTATCCAAAGCCAAAAGAAATACAACAGGGAATCAGAGCACTTAATCAGTAAATGACAACAACATCAAAACAATAAAAGAGGGAATAAATGGCATAGGTATACAACCTTCTAATGGAGAGGAAGGCAAGGTGATACCAAGTAATGGTAGACTCCTTCAAACTTAGAAACATAAGGGTAAAATTTATGGTAACCACAAAGAAAGTTAACAAACAAACTCAAAAAAAAGAGGAAAAACATATAGTCTCAGCAAAAAAAAAAAAAAAAGAAATGAAAAACAAATCCACAAACAAAAGTAACTCAGTACAAGAGAGTAAGAAGAACAAAGAAAACTTCAGCACCACAAAAATAAGCACTACAAAATGACAGCAACAAACCCACATCTATCAATAATTACACAGAATGTAAATGGACTCAATGCACCCATAAAGAGATGGAGAGTGACAGAATGGATAACAAAACAGGATCCATCGATATGCTGTCTACAAGAGACACACCTTAGAAACAAAGATGTGAATTGATTAAAAGTCAAAGGTTGGAAAAAAATATATCAAGCTAACGGCTACCAAAAAAGAGCAGGAGCGGCAATTCTAATTTCAGATAAAATAGACTTTAAAACAAACTCTACCATAAAAGACAAAGAAGGACACTATTTGATGATTAAGGGGATGATCCATCATGAAGACATAACCCTAATAAACATCTACGCACCCAATGACAGGGCTCCAAAATACATAAAACAAACTCTAACAACACTGAAAAAAGAAATTGACAGTTCCACAATAATAGAGGAGACTTCAACACACCACTCTCAGTAAAGGACAGAACAACTAAGAAGAAACTAAGAAAAGATACAGAAGACCTAAAGGGCACAGTCAGCCAACATGACCTCATAGACATCTATAGAACACTCCATCCAACCACTGCAAAGTACACATTCTTTTCCAATGCACATGGAACGTTCTCCAGAATAGACCACATCTTAGGTCACAGAGCAATCCTCAACAAGATCCAAAACGTTAAGATAATTCAAAGTATTTTCTCTGACCACAATGCCATCAAGGTAGAAATAAACAATAGAAAGAGCAAGGAAAAACAATCAATGACATGGAAACTGAATAATACCCTGCTTACACATCACTGGGTAACAGAAGAAACTAGAGAAGGAATCAAAAAATTCCTAGAATCAAATGAGAATGAAAACACATCGTACCAAAACCTTTGGGACACAGCAAAGGCAGTCCTCAGAGGACAATTTATAGGAATAGATGCACATATCAAAAAAGAAGAAAGAGACAAAATCAAAACATTAACTACAGAACTCAAACAAATAGAAAGAGAACAGCAAAGAAAGCCCACCACCACCGGAAGAAAGGAAATAGTAAAGATCAGAGCAGAAGTAAATGAAATAGAGAACAGAAAAACAATAGAAAGAATCAACAAAACCAAAAGTTGGTTCTTTGAAAGAATCAACAAAATCGACAAACCACTGGCCAGACTGACAAAAGAAAAACGGAAGAGGACACAAATAACCCAAATAAGAAATGAAATGGGGGACATACACCAGACCCAACTGAAATAAAAAGGATTATAATAGAATATTATGAAAAACTATACTCCAACAAATTTGAAAACCTAAAGGAAATGGATAAATTTCTAGAAACACACGGCCTACCCAAACTACAACAAAGTGATGTTGAAAATCTGAACAGACCCATAACGAGAGAAGAGATTGAAAAGGTAATAAAAAAACTCCCAACCGAAAAAAGCCCTGGCCCAGATGGCTTCACTGGAGAATTCTACAAAACATTTACAGAAGAGCTTCTACTAGTACTACTCAAGCAATTTCAGAGCACAGAAGAGGAAGAAACACTTCCAAATTCATTCTGTGAAGCCAGCATACCGCTGATACCAAAACCAGGCAAAGACGTCACAAAAAAAGAAAATTACAGACCAATATCTCTCATGAATATAGGTGCAAAAATTCTCAACAAAATTCTAGCCAACAGAATTCAGCATTGTATCAAAAAAATACACCATGACCAAGTAGGATTCATACCAGGTATGCAAGGATGGTTCAACATTAGAAAATCAATCAACGTAATCCACCACATAAATAAAAGGAAAGAAAAGAATCACATGATCATCTCAACTGACGCAGAAAAGGCATTTGACAAAGTCCAACACCCATTCCTGATAAAAACTCTTAAATAGGTATAGAAGGGAAATTTCTCAACATAATAAAGGGCATCTATGCAAAACCAATGGCCAACATCGTTCTTAATGGAGAGAGGCTGAAAACATTTCCCTTGAAAACAGGAACAAGACAAGGATGCCCTTTATCACCACTCCTATTTAACATTGTGCTGGAAGTTCTAGCTAGAGCAATAAGGCAAGAGAAAGAAATAAAGGGCATCCAAATTGGTAATGAAGAAGTTAAACTGTCCCTGTTTGCAGATGATATGATACTATCTATAGAAAACCCTAAAGACTCCACAAGAAACCTACTGGAACTAATAGAAAGATTCAGCAGAGTAGCAGGATACAAGATAAACATTCAAAAATCAGTTGGATTCCTATACACCAATAAGGAGAACGATGAAAAGGAGATCAGGAAAACAATACCATTTTCAATAGCCTCTAAAAAGATAAAATACTTAGGAATAAATCTGACAAGGGATGTAAAAGACCTATACAAAGAAAACTACAAAACACTACTGCATGAAACCCAAAGGGATCTACATAAATGGAAAAACATACCATGCTCATGGATAGGCAGACTCAACTTTGTGAATATGTCAATTCTACCCAAAGCAATTTACAAATACAACGCAATCCCGATCCAAATACCAACAACATTCTTCAAAGAGATGGAAAAACTAATCATTCACTTTATATGGAAACGGAAGAAGCCCCGAATAAGTAAAGCACTACTGAAGAAGAAGAAAGTTGGAGGACTCACACTACCTGACTTCAGAACCTACTATACAGGTACAGTAGTCAAAACAGCCTGGTACTGGTACAACGACAGATATATTGACCAATGGAACAGAACTGAGAACCCAGATGTAAATCCATCCACCTACGGTCACCTGGTCTTCGACAAGGGCCCAAAGTCCATCAAATGGGGAAAAGACAGACTTTTTAACAAATGGTGCTGGCAAAACTGGATATCCATCTGCAAAAAAATGAAACAGGACCCATACCTCACACCATATACAAAAACTACTTCAAAATGGATCAAAGACCTGAATATAAAGCCTAAAACTATAAAGTTCATAGAAGCAAAAATAGGACCAACACTTCAGGCCTTAATACATGGCATTAACAGGATACAAACCATAACCATCAATGCACAAAACCCAACAGATAAGCTAGATAACTGGGATCTTCTTAAAATCAAACACCTATGCTCTTCAAAAGACTTCACCAAAAGAGTAAAAAGAGAACCTACAGACCGGGAAAAAATTTTTGGACACTACAAATCAGACAAAGGTCTAATCTCCATAATCTACAAGAAAATCCAACACCTCTACAACAAAAAGACAAATTATCCTATTAAAAAATGGGCAAAAGAAATGAACAGACACTTCACCAAAGAAGACCTTCAAATGGCCAACAGACACATGAGGAAATGCTGGAGATCACTAGCCATTAGAGAAACGCAAATTAAAACCACCATGAGATACCATCTCACCCTGGCATTACTGGCACGAATCAAAAACACTGGAAATAACAAATGTTGGAGGGGCTGCGGGGAGATTGGAACACTTATGCACTACTGGTGGGAATGCAAAATGATGCAACCATTTTGGAAAATGATATGGCGCTTCCTCAGAAAGCTAGAAATAGACATACCATTCGATCCAGCAATCCCACTCCTAGGAATAAATCCTAGAGAAATAAGAGTCATCACTCGAATAGACATATGCACACCTATGTTCATGGCAGCATTGTTCACAATAGCAAAATGATGGAAACAACCTAGATGCCCATCAAAAGATGAATGGATAAACAAACTATGGCACATACACACAATGGAGTACTAGGCAACGAGAAAGAACAACAATGAATCTGTGAACCATCTCATACCATGGATGAAACTGGAGGATACTATGCTGAGTGAAATAAGTCAATCACAAAAGGACAAATATTGTATGAGACCTCTGTTGTAAAAACCCATGAAAAAGTTCACACACAAAATGTAACAATCTTTGTTGGTTACCAGGGATGGTAGGGGCGAGGGGGCAATACTAAATAGGCAATAGATAAGTGGTATCTTGGGTGAAGGGTGAGACAGTACACAATACAGGGAAAACTAGTACAATCTGTACAAGGAAAGGTCATGGATGCCCCATAGACACATCCAAACTCCCTGAGGGACTGAATTGCTGGGCGGAGGGCTGTAGGGACCATGGTCTCGGGGAACATCTAGCTCAATTGACATGACACAACTTATAAAGTCAATGCTCTCCATTCTACCTTGGTGAGTAGTGTCTGGGGTCTTAAAAGCCTGTGAGCGGTCATCTAAGATACTCCACTGGTCTCATCCCTTCGGGAGCAAGGGAGAATGAAGAGAACAGGATACAAGGAAAAGATTAGTCCAAAGGACTAATTGTCCACAGCTACCAAGGCCTCCAATAGACTGAGTCCAGTATAGCTAGATGGTGCCCGGCTACCACCACTGACTGCTCTGACCAGGCTCACAACAGAGGGTTCTGGACAGAGCTGGAGAAGGATGTAGAGCATAATTCTAACTCACACACACAAAAAAGACCAGATTTACTGGCCTAAAGGAGACTGGAGAAACCTCGAGAGTATGGCCCCCAGATGCCCTTTTAGCTCAGTGGTGAAGTTACCTCCGAGGTTCAGTGTTCAGCCTGGGAGTGGACAGCCCCGTTAAACTAAATGAGACTGACAAGGTACAGGAGTCCAGTGACAAGGGCCAGAAGGCAGAAGGGGACAAGGAAGCTGGTGATAGGGAACCCAAGGTTGAGTAAGGATATTGTTGATGTGTTGTGAGATTGTTAACCATTGTCATAGGGCAACATTTGTAGTAACTGTTAAATGAGAAACTATTTTGTTCTGTAAGCCTTCATCTTAAGTGAGAATAACAGCACAACTGGAAGAGCATAGTCAGTGTCACTGAACTGTGTATGTAGAAATTTTTGAAATGGTGTATCTTTGGCTATATGTATTTTCACCGAAAAAAAAACGTTGAGAAGTTAGAGGGTTGATACGTTGTGGGGTTGTTAACCAATGCCATAAAACAACATGTGTACTACTGTTTCATGAGAAACTATTTGTTCTGTAAGCCTTCACCCGAGGTACAATAAAATATAAAAAAATTATATATATATATATATATATATATATATATATATATATATATATATATATATATACACCAAGGATCATGAAGGTGGCACAGAACTAGGCAATGTTGTGTTCTGTTACACTGAGATTGCCATGAGTTGGAACTAACTCGACAGCAACAACAACATCTCACCGAAAAAGCAGGTGTTAACTGTATTATTATTGTTATTATTATACTAGTTATCCCTTATTTACAGATGAGGAAGCCGGTTTAGCATGATTTCAGCCTTCATATTGTCATGTGGCTCAGAATTCCGGGATCCAGAAATTGAACTCACTGTCAACTGTCCGGCTCCCAAGTCCATGGTCTTGTCAGTTTAACACTTTCCTTTCAAAACTCGGGGGCCCATTTAAGAATCTGTTGAATGGATGATCATCATTCATGGATTTTTTAAAAATATTTATTAAATACCAGACACTATGTATTTTTAAGGCAAAGACTGTGTTTTGGTTTAAATTGGTCAGCGGTTGGTCTTAGAGTGTGTCTTTTCATTTTTTCAATCATTCTGCAAATAGTTATTGAGTGCTCACTATGTCACAGGTGCTCTCCCGGGGCTGAGGGTGAAGCAGCAACCAAAACAGAAGTGCTTCGGCTCTCACGGAGTGTGCATTCTAGAGGAGGAGGTGGAAATAGACAAAATTAAAGTACGTACTATGTTAGCAGTGCGTGCTTCACAGTAAGTGCTGTGGAGAAAGGGGGATGTTCAGCAAGGAGATAGAGTGTGTCA
Organism: Dugong dugon; assembly: GCA_030035585.1. Taxonomy (NCBI): domain Eukaryota; kingdom Metazoa; phylum Chordata; class Mammalia; order Sirenia; family Dugongidae; genus Dugong; species Dugong dugon. Next base: position 36,732,725 of record CM057478.1, read on the forward strand.
GGAGACAGGCGGGATGCTATTGTATACAAGATGGTCTTATGAAACGTGAGGTTTGAGTAAAAAAAATCTAACTAAAAAGAGGAACAAGCCATAAGGATTAGGACTGGGAGGACCTAGGGATTCATTCTGGGTGGCGAGAACAGCATGTGCAAAGGCCCTGAGGTCGACAGGTGCCTGATCTGTTCCAGGACTAACAAGGAGGCCAGTGAAGCTGGGTCCCCGCATTCATGTGCTTACATAAAGACTACAACCATCAAGGTGCTGCTGGTTGTGCTGATTATTTTTCCACAGTTACACCACGGATGCCCTGCTTTGTACTTGCCATCTTAAAGCAGTTCATGTACCTTCCAGAGGGTACAGAAGACAATTATTTTTCCTCAGAACAAATCATTAAGCTGCTTTAATCACTCCATAACAATTTCTGGATAATGAAGAGTGTGCCCACCCAAACCACCCAGGGCATCCCCAAGAGTGGAGTCTGCTGGTTAGAAAAGCAGCTATAAACAGATCCAAAGCAAGCAGAGCTCTCTTCCTCTTCCTCCAGCATAGCAGGGCTTTGTCTTCCCAAAGTCTTTGCTTAAGGCTTTCCAGGGACTCCCTCTCCCAAGTCCAGCATGCCCTTTGTTTGTCCAGGGGACTTTAACTATGGATGTAGAAGAAGTGACCTGGCCAAGTGACCTGGCTATCATTGAGCTGTCCAAGACAGTGGAAGCCACAGACAGAAGACGCAAAGCTGAGAGTTTGGCTTCTAATTAGTGGAAAATTGAAGTCGGTTTGAATCATTGGAATAACTGACTATGAGGTTTATTAACTAGTATCCTCTCACATATATTTTCTATTAATACTCTGTGGTAGCTCCTGTTAGCTACAGTGCTTGAGGATCATGTGCATTAAGAGATAATATTTTAGAAAAGTCACAAGTAAATTTGGCCAAAGAGTCCAAGCTTGAATAATTTTCTTTTTATGAATAGTAGATAACAATTTAGAGATGATCGATTCTAATGCCACAGAACTCTTGAAAATCCTGAAAATCAGGGCATTTTTGGAGCAGAAAGAGAACTGAGTAATCGCATTCAACTCCCTCTTTTTATCACTGAGGAAAACAGATGAAGTCTGAGGTGCAGGTGACATAAGGAATAGAAGGAAGTATACCCTGGTGGCACAGCGGTTAAGCACTTGGCTGCTAACTGAAAGGTCGGCAGTTCGAAACCACCAGCTACTCCACAGGAGAAAGACCTGGCGATCTGCATCCATAAAAATTACAGACATAGAAACCCTATGGGGCAGCTCTACTCTGTCCTGTAGGGTTCCTATGAGTTAGAATTGACTCAAAGGCAATGGGTTTATACATTTTGTTCTGTTATACATAAGGTTACCATGAGTCTAGGGCCGCCTCTACTACAACTAACAATAACAACATAACAAGCTGAGGCACTTCCGGTTGCTCAGTCTTTTCCATTCTCACCCTGATTGGTGGCTTCACTTTGCAACTATGCTTGACACACCCCATGAAAAATTCATGGAGCCTTTCACGTGCTTAAACTTCGATTTCTCTTTGACTTTTAGCTTTTGTGCCTTTAATGCATATCTCACCTGTGAGAACTCAGTGTAAACAGAAACTATTTTTCTTTCTATCTAAAGTTATTCTGTTCTGATTTTTTCCTACTAGGATTTATATATATATGTATGTATATGTATATATATGTGTGTGTGTATACATACCTATATATATGTATATATGTATATATACATGTGTTTGTGTGTGTGTGTGTGTGTGTGTGTGTGTGTGTATAATGTATGTATGTGTGTGTATATATATGGAGACCTGGTGGCGCAGTGGTTAACAGCTATGGCTGCTAATCAAAAAGTCAGCAGTTTGAATCTACCAGCCGCTTCTTGGAAAACTTAGGTGAGAAAAAAATTTTAGGCATCACTCCAAATTTCACAGCTCTGAGCCATTCTCATTTTTCCCCCTCAAAAATACGTCACAATCTCCTTAGAACAATGCATCTTGGAGAAAACTAACTTTAATAAATGGAAGGTGTTAGGCAATGAAATAAGAGAAGAAGAAAAGAGTTTTGAAAGTTTGCATGACTTTTAATCATGCCCAAATCACCAGTTGCACTAACTCCCAGCTTGCTGTTGCCTTCTTTGGATTCTCTAGCATATCCATTTGCAATCCCATGTGATGAAGTCAACCAACCCCAAAAACCTCTGATAGTCCTGACTGAATACCAGACTTTGGCTAGGCCCCCAAAACTCTCTGTGTCCCAATGTTCTCACTGGAAAAAATGAAAATATTAGTATTTATCCCATAGGATTGCAGGGGAGTCATATGGATATAGTGTATGTATCCCTCTGGCATGGTTCTGGAGTGCCTAGGTGGTGTAAATGGTTAACAGACTCAGCTGCTAACTGAAAAGTTGGAGGTTGAATCCAACCAGAGGTGCCTTGAAAGAAAGGTCTGGCGATCTACTTCCAAAAAGTCAGCCATTGAAAACCCTGGGGAGCACAGTTCTACTCTGACATACACGAGGTTGCTGTGAGTCACAGTTGACCTGGCAGCAACTGGCTGGTTGGTTAGTGTGGTTCTAGTACGCAGTTGAGATAATAAATAATGTAAAACCTGCCACATTTAGTAAATGGGGTCCAAAATGTGCATCGTTTAAAATGAAGGGTTATGATACCATAATATTAATAAAAATACAAAATTTCCATTGCTGTCCACTGTTACAAAATCATAAACAATGGTGAGCCTTGTACTAGGCACAGCTGACAGTACACACAAATGATCATGATGTGATCATGTCCTAAACCAGCATCCCTCCTTTCCCAGCAGAAGATAAGAATTCAACCCTCTGCCTTTGGAGAAAAGGCTGGGTAGAGGACCAAAGCTAATGTCTGATGGTGAATCACATCCTACCTACACTTGAATTATTGCCAGCCGTACTGCCCTCCTTCCCTCCACCACTTAGTAAGCACCAACAGTGAGCTGAGTGTTTGTACCAGAGACACAGATGCTCCTGTGCTTGGAGCAGCCCTGAGGTAGGTGCCCTGGACAGTACTGTGTCCCCAAAGAAGCCCCTGCTCAGGAAAATGCGCACAAAGTTGACAGGGATTATGAAAAAGATAAGGTTAGAGCAGCCTGCTCCAGATCCTTGCAAATTTGTAACCAGAGGATTAATGCAAAAAATAATAATTCTAATTGCTTTTAAAAAGAACTGGCACACTTGTAAAGACATGATGAATTCTTCATAATTAAAAGAAAGATACAGTATATATAGGACTTTACCTTTAAAAAAAAAATGAAGGTGGGATGATGGAAGGCTTATAAGGAAGGGCTAAAGCTGGTGACTGATAGAAACAGAGGCCTGAGGGATCAAGATCAGACAGAACCGCTCACTAAGCACTTCCAAGAGGGAAGACCTGGCCAAGTGAATTGGGAGGAAGAGCCTGGGGTGAATTGCCTACACCATTCTGTATTCCTCTGCAGCTTGCTACAGTCACCGGTATCAGTATACTTTCTGTCAGCTGTTGCTTCTTGGTGGTGTAAAACATCAGTGTGTCAGGCAAAAGTGCATATAGACTGTCTTAGTCATCTAGTGCTGCTATAACATAAATACCACAAGCAGATGGCTTTAACAAAGAGAAATTTATTCTCTCACAGTCTAGGAGGCTAGAAGTCCAAATTCAGGGCACCAGCTCCAAGGGAAGGTTTTCTTTTTCTGTCAGCTCTAGGGGAAGTCTTTGTCATCAATCTTCCCCAGTCTAGGAGCTTCTCCACACAGGAACCCTGGGTCCAAAGGATGCACTCTGCTCCCAGAGCTGCTTTCTTGGTGGTATGAGGTCCTCATGTCTCTCTGCTCACTTCTCTCTTTTATATCTCAAAAGAGATTGACTTAAGACACAATCTAATTTTGTACATTGAGTCCTGCCTCATTACTGTAACTACCTCTAATCCTACCTCAATAACATCATAAAGGTAAGATTTACAGCACACAGGAAAATCATATCAGATGACAAAACGGTGGACAATCACACAATACTGGAAATCATGGCCTAGTCAAGTTGACACATATTTTGGGGGGACACAATTCAATCCATGACATAGATCAACCTGGTTTTTATGTTATACTGATATTCCCATATTTAATCAATTGTATATGAGCTAATTTGCTTTGCAGAAACATTTAGTATAGTACAGCAGACTTGAGTTAGGTAAAGACCATGATACATGATCCCTGACATAGACAGCTCATGTTGTTCCTTGCAATGGGTGTAATAAGGTATTGTCTAAGTATAGGTTCCCCTCCAAAGCAGAGCCCAAGAAGGATTTTGGTTCAGTTAATATATTTGGGGGTTGATCCCAAGAAGCAGAAGTGAGGAAGCAGAAAAATGAGGCAAGGAAAAGCGGAATACGGATAAAGGTTATGTTAATAATCAGGTTGCTGCTGTGTGTAACTGGGGCTCAGTCCCAATGGGGACCGTCTAAGATACCATTTACCCACTGACTCCTATCCCCTACTGAGTGATACCTAGGGAGTTAACTCCCCCTTACTTCTAGAACTTTCCTATTTGCTGCTCAGCATGCTTCCGGTGCTGAGAAAACCCTCAGAGAAAGAAGAGAGAGACAGAGACATTTGAGGTGGGAGCTGTAAGCTCTCAGCTAGGTGAACTTAGGTGGGCCAATGGCAAAGAGGTGGGGGGCCACGGTGGCTGATACACGTATTTAAGAAAAGGCTAGCAAAGGCTTCTCTATATGTGAATAAATCTTTTGGGAAGGATTGAAGGGTGCTAAGTCCAGTTGTTGCCACACCCCAGGCCACCATCCCTAAATATCAACCACTAGTGAATGTTCAAGGAGCCCTGGTGGTGCAACAGTCAAGTGCTCAGCTGCTAACCAAAAGGTTATTGGTTCAAACCTGCCCAGTGGCTCTGAGGGAGAAAGACCTGACAATCTTCTTCCGTAAAGATTACAGCCAAGAGATCCCTTTGCCCTGTGGGGCAGTTCATTGGGTTAAGCATGACCCCATGCTCTTACAAAGGAAATATCCCAATGCCTGTCACACCCATACACTTGGGTATTTTCTTCTTCATGTAGAAGAAAATACCCAAGTGTATGAATCTCCAGAGGAAGGAGTCCTGTGGTTCCTTGAGCATAAGTGGTCATGCTCTACATGGAGTGACCCCTCCTCTGGACACTGGTGATTATCTCATGGTGCACATGTGACCTAAGAGCAACCAAACCTTTAGTCTTGTCAATGGTGTAAAGTCTCAGTCCAAACAGCAATCATGGTGATTATGTGGATCAGTCAAATTTTCTCTCTAGAACTTGAACTAGGTGACCTGAAAACCCTGTCCCTAGATCTGGGATCTTAACTCTCTCTGCAGTTCCTCAACCAGGGTCCAGTATCTGGGAGGCCTGGATGTCCAGCTATTTCCAGTTCCATGAGATTTCTTTCTTTTGGTCTCATTACTCGTTTTGATGATATCATTAAATCCTTGCAACTCAAGTCAATTCCAATCCTTGCTTCTTCCTGTTCTAATCCGTCATTTCTCCTTCTTCAGACCTATTTCTGTCTTGGGTCAACTTCCTTTGGCACCATTTTCCTTCCACAATGGCTTGCTGTTTTGATAATTTCTAAGTATTCTAATTTTACTTGCAACTTTTCTGCTTTCTATTCCCTTGTGGTTCCATTCATCACTCTTACCTCCGAATAATAGTAATAACTTATACTTGCTTAGTATTTTACACTATATAAAGTACATTTGCATGCATTGTCTTATTTAATTCTCAAAACAATCCCAGGAAGTACTATATACCCTTTTAACATATGAGGAAAATAGGTTTAGTGAGGTTAAATGAACCATCTGTTGTCACAGAGCTAGTGAGTAGCAGAGCTGGTTCTTGAACTACATAGTCTGACCCCAAGTTCACTGCTCCAACTATATCACAGCTGCCCTATTGCCTTAATAATATTTCTTGTTCATGGAAATAAATTCTGTACTGGACTTATGTGAGTTCTTCACATATTTACTAAAATTTTAAAGTATCACTGCAAAGTTGTCTTTCCATTCACTTTATTTGAATTATCATTTGTTTTCAACATTTTGGAAAATTTCTCCAAAATAGTATTGCTTTCCAGGAGGAAAAAAGGGATTCTCTGAGTTTTATTTGCTTTTTCCTTCAACAAACTTTTTTTTTTTAAATTTTTGTTTAATTGTACTTTAGATGAAGGTTTACAGAACAAATAATTTCTCATTAAACAATTAGTACACGTATTGTTTTATGACATTGATTAACAATCCCACGACATGTTAACACTCTCCCTCCTCGACCTTGGGTTCCATATCACCAGCTTTCCCGTCCCCTCCTGCCTTCTAGTCCTTGTCTCTGGCTGTTGTGCCCCATTTGTCCCGTTTTGTTTTATGGGTCTGTCTAATCTTTGGCTAAAGGGCGAACCTCGAGAGTGACTTCATTACTGAGCTAAAAGAGTGTCCGGGGGCCATACTCTCAGGGTTTCTCCAGTCTCTGTCAGGCCAGTAAGTCTGGTCTTTTTTTGTGAGTTAGAATTTTGTTCTACATCCTTCTCCAGCTCTGTCCTGTACCCTCTATTGTGATCCTGGTCAGAGCAGTCAGTGGTGGTAGCCGGACACCATCTAGCTGTACTGGACTCAGTCTGGTGGAGGCCTTGGTAGCTGTGGTCCATCAGTCCTTTGGACTAAGCTTTTCCTTGTATCCTGTTCTCTTCATTCTCACTTGCTCCCAAAGGGGTGAGACCAGCAGAGTACCTTAGATGGCTGCTCACAGGCTTTTAAAACCCCAGATGCTACTGACCAAGGTAAAATGTAAAACATTTTCTTTATAAACTATTCTTACCACAATTTTGACATGTAACATATTTAACGTGACTGATCAATCAGAACATATGCCTAAACGCCCAATAAGGCCAAGATGCCCAAGCCACCTAACAGTTATCCCTGCCACAGAAGATTCCAGGGAGATTTTGTTTGGGTTTTGCCCCCCTAACTTGAGGTTGGGTACTTTGTTCATCTTAGTCATCAGTAAATGTCAGTTGAATGAATGAATGAGTGATTGAACAATGAATTGAATAAATGAACGGATGAGGGACCAGAAAGACAAAATAGGAACAAGGAAATTGAAGGGAGGAAGCGAGAATCTATGTTTTAAAAGATTTCAGAAAATGGGAGACCCCATCAGAATCAACCAACCTGAGAAAATATCATGATGAGGAAAACTATTGTTTGAACAAGATTCCCTCCTTAGAGCCTTCAGGTTAATCCTTCTGTGCACTCCCTTCGCTAATCTTCCCAAACACAACTTGCTTAAGAGGTTTCCTTTGTTATTTCCTCAGTTTCTCTCAATACAATCACTGCCAATAACCAGAGGCTCGGAAGAAGGGACTTTTCAATGCTCTGTGCCCACCGGCCATCATTTGGGGCTGAATGCACAGGCCATACACCACACGGACCATAAGATAAAATGCAAGCAGCAGAGAAAGGGAGAAAGATGGATGAGCACTGCAGTTGATGGCTAATTGTCTACGTCATCCCTGCCTGACCCACCGCATTTGGAGCGAAGAAAACGCTGCATATATTTTATCAGGTCCATCCCTTCCAGTGTGTGTGTACACCTGTGTATGCAGGAGCATGTGTGTGCATACACACACACAGAGTGCTAACAGATTTGTTTTTGTGGTTATATTAAAGCGGACTTTGAAACTGTGGCATTGGTTTGAGTTTCCCCTTAAAATACATGATTGCTCTCACAAAATGTCATTTCAATTACAGAAACCCAATAATGAACCCCATGCACTCTTGGCTCGTGGAGTACCCACTGACTGTGACAAGCACTAGTTGAGGTTTGGGGCTTTTTGTATCATTAATAAAAGGATGCAAATGAAATGACCTGGCTTTCAGAGATGATTATCGAGAGAGCCTACACAGCAAAGGTCTGTTGGAAGCTGTTTTGCATTTTGCCGTATCATCACCACAACGAAAGGTAGAGCTGCTCAGAAATCTAAATAAATTAATAAATAAACCACACCATAAGGATATTGATCCAGCAGCCCTGAACTGAGAATGGTCTACTGCCTGCCTCCGTGCAAAAGCCTGGTCTGCGTCAGATAGGCATTAGCACTGGTAAAAGCAAAATGAGTCCTTTGCGGCCACTCCGAGGAACCCTAAGTAATTCCCACATGAAACTTACACCTTTTTCCAGTAACTAGAAATCTGGTTAGGAAGGCTGATTAAACAACTGACTTTCTTTAATAGGGCAGCAAATATTTACTCTCCTACAGTACACATCCCAAGATGAGTTCAAAAGAGTAATTTTCCCTGGCAGTTTTCGTCATTCATTCCACAATCATTTATTCATTTATACAACAGTGATTCTGAATATGTGTCCATTTCTCTTTGGGAATGAGAGCCAAGGAGAAGTATGGAATGCTAAAACTGATGTTTTAGGGCCTTGTGGCAGAGAGAGATATAACAGGGTTTTGTAGAAGTCTAAACGTGAATGGAATATGAGAGATTAGAATGGCCATAGACTGTGGGTAACGTTGAGGAGATCCCTGCCCCTAACCCTATGCTGTAAACCACAGGGGGGAACAGGCCATCCTGTAATCGTGAGCTGCTGTCCCTGTAGCTTTAAAGCCACCAGACGTTTAAGGACAAACTGATAGACCCAGAGGGAATCTGAGAGATCACCTAATTCATCGATTCATTAAAATACCCTGGATTTTTTTTTTCCTTTTTTGCAAAAGAAATCTTTCATGAAACTTCGATATATGGAAAGGAAGAAAGAGGAGTGGCCCTGGCTGAACTGACAATAGGGTGCCCAGGACTCTACCAGAGACCACCCCCCCACCACGATGCCTTAGGTGGATCCACAGAATCAAGGGCTCCATGGAACATGCAGTAAAAACTGTTCATGAAGTTCAAGCCCATTTTTCAGATAGCAAAACTGTGACCAGGAGAATCAGCAAACCTGCCCATGGTCACAAAACTAAGTTAGAGATAGAACTTGGCATTGGAATCAAGGTCTAGTCCTCACATTAGAGCTTGCTGCATTTGGTTAGGGAGAGTTTCAGAAGGGGTGAGGGATAGACTTCAGTTTTGGACATCTTGAATTTTAGGTGATGGTTGGACATCCACATGACGATATCTAGGAAGTAATTGCATGCACAGGTGTGTGTAGCTGAGCACAGAAGAGTAACAAATTCACAGATTTAGGAGTTTCCTTATGGAGAAGATAAATGATGTTCAAAGATAGGGCAGAAAGCCCCCGGTTAAGAGGTAGGAAGAAGAGCCAAGAAGAAATGTTTGGAGATGTAGGAGGAAAACGACAGCAAAACAGATCTGGATATTGTTTTTGAGATGGAGTGAGGTATTAACTTTCAATTATGCCAAAACTATATCTCTGAGGGAGACTGAGAGGAGTCAGTGGATGGTGTAATAGTTAATGTGCTCAGCTGCTAACTAAAAGGTTAACGGTTCAAGTCTACCCAGAGGTGCCTCAGAAGAGTGCCTCTGACAGTCTACTTGCAAAAAATCGGCCATGAAAACTCTACAGAGCACAGTTCTACTCTGACGCACACGGGGTCACCCAAGACTGAGAAGCAGGCATTTTCAGAAGGAAAAGCCACCTGTATTGGAATTAGGACTTCCATCAGTTTGGACTGTATCAACCAATCAAGATGTGTAAATATCTACTCAAAACAAAGCTCTGGGCTAAGTCATTTAGGAAGTGAAGGATTGTAGAACAGATTGTTCCAGACACACCTAGCAGTAGGTGAGAGAGAGGGGAGGGGAAGGAAAAGGAGTCGGCACCAAAACAGGAACGAAGGAAGATTTCCTTTCTACACATAGCTCTCCACCCTTCATCGCCAGGATCCCGGAACAGAAGTTGACAGTCTGGAGAAATCCACTCTTAGCTCCATTACATTTTCCGTTATTATTCTATTCATTGTTCTCACACCTCAGGCCATCCAACTTACGTAATGAGAAGACAATTTAGTGGGGAGGAGAGGCGAGTATTGATTGTCAGGGGCCTGCCTAGTTAGTTTAGAGTGTAAATAACATACTAGTTGCCCATGCTGCTGCTTTGGGGGAAATCCCACTAATTTCAGTCATCCTCTTGTTTTCACCAAATTTGGCAGCAGAATTTTTAGAGGAATATTCAGATAGTTAGACACGGTCATTATTTTGGGGTGCTTTAGCCTATATGTTTCTGGGAAACAGACACAGCCAAGGGGCTGTTCCCTGTGAAGTTAGCCTCGAGAATGAGTTCCCATAGTCACGGTGGGTAGACTTGCATTTCTCATCCACTGCAAGGACAAAAGCTACCCTCTTCTACCTGAGTGCTGATAAGCATTAAAAGCTATAACCAAGGGCGGCTGCATAATTCATGGGACCAAGTACAAAATGAAGATGTGGGGTCCCTTGCTCAAAAAGCAAGAAAAAATTTTTCCCATTTTAACATGATCCTGCTTCTCACCCTGCCAAGGTGGTTTATAACTGCCATTCTGTGTCATGCTTCCTCAAGCATGAAGACATTCTTGAGGTGAGTACAGGCCCTTACAGGCACTTAGAGCCTTGCCCCGAGACTCCACATGCAGGGCACCCCCACTGGTGGGGGTGGAGGGCGGCAGCAGTAGCTGCGCAGGGGTCAGGGAGTAGGTGGCCAAGAACCCATCCCAGGAGTGGGGAGGTGACAGGAGGTAGGACTGCGTGTGAGCCAAGGGTCCAAGCCCCAGGGCATGCTCCATCGTCTCACTGGCCTTCACTTACACAACGACAACAAAAAAAAATCTACTGTATTAAAAATTTTAAGATGGCAACTATAGAGCATTCGCCACCAAGCATAGGCCCCCCTCTGAGCAGGGCCCCCTCTGAGCAGGACCTCTCTGATCAGGGCCCCTCTGAGTAGGACCTCTCTGAGCAGGACCTCTCTGAGCAGCGGCCCTCTGGGCAGAACCCCCTCTGAGCAGGGCCCTATGTGAAGGTATAGGTTTGCACACCCATGCTGCCAGCCCTGACTATCCTCTTCCCTTTTTCTTATCTGTCATGGTGACACCAATTGGTGCTCATCTGCTTACTATGTAATAGCATGTGTTGAGGATCATGTATGTGAGTAAGTAGTGAGTAGGATGGTGCTCAGGAAGAGGGAAGAATGGGAGGAACCCAGTTGAGTTAGCTCGTGAAAGGGCCAGCACCATAATTTTTGCAAATCGCTCATGACTGGCTTTCATTCCTTCACTGTTATGGATTGAAGTTTAAGAGTCTAAACAAAGAATTTTTTAAGGCACTTGTTTCAAGTGACCAGTCCTAGCGTTAACAGTGCTCACTAAATATTTGCCAAAAGAATGCACTCGACCACAACAGAAAACTGGAAATCAAAGTTGTTGCCTGTGCCTTTGGGAAAAGGAGCCATTTTAAGCCAATCTGTGGCAATTTGCAATGTTAACAAGCTCCAAGTGGACTTACAGAATTTCTCCTTACAGGTTATGTTCAACTCTGATTATCTGGCAACATCCTTTCGGATATTTTTGCCTCTTTCATTAAAAAAAAAAAAAAAGGTGCTATTATTGAAGGTCTTCCTTCTCTAAGGACCTTCCTCTTACAGAACTGAGAGCAGGAATGGGCTCAGAGCTCAGGTGAGACCCAGGGCCCTTCTTCAGTCCTGTGTCAGAGCTTTAGTCTAGTGACAGACTTGAAGGAGGTGGGCAAGGGGAGAGGGAACTGGGCTCTGACGTCCAGAGCAGAGAGTGAGCAGTAAGCCACAAGGAAAGATGGAGACCAGGAGAGGCACACACTCAGGCCCAGCCCTCTGAGGTTGGCTTTTCAAAAACTGATTAAAAACCAGACATCCTTTCTGAATGTTCAGGAAACTTTCACTTACCTAGATCAGGACCCAGCTTGTTTCCTTGCCCAGCATTCAAGATACTCTCATTTCTGGCTGCAGACATCCTACCATCTGCTTCCTGAGTTCTGTTTACTCCCCACCCAAAGCATCACAGCCTTTGGAATTGACCTTCATCCACTCAACTCAACCTCTCTCCTCCAGGAATGACACAACAGACTCTTAGAATAACAGCCTCCTTTTGGCAAAACAGCTCCAAGCACTGTTGGTTATAAAGGGTCATTGAGGAGTCTTAATCCAATCTCTGACCCCACTGAGGAACACCCACTCCAGATATCAAAAGAGAAGCCTCCTATCTTTTAGTTGCATATTTCTGGGGACAGGGAGCTCTTACCTTAGCATACATTCGTTCTGTCAATCAGTCATTTAAAAGCTAACACTGATCACCTTCTATGGGCCTGGACGTATGTTAGGTGCAGGTGAAAATAAAGGAAGAGAAGGAGGAAGGAAGGAAGAGAAGGAGAAAAGGGATTCGCTCTGAGAAGTTAAGTGACTTGAGCAAGGTTTGAAAATTGCAGAATTGAAGAGCGAGGGCTCAGATTTCATGAGGCCTATGTCAGTGTTGCCTGTGCCCACCATACTGCCTCCCTTGCTCTCACTTCTATCAAGCCTCTTTCTTTAAATGAAAATTGCTTCTGTATGTAGACAACTCCTCATAAATGGGATTTCTAGACTACATAAGTCAAACCTCTTTGAGTTGCAGTATGAACTTAAACAAATAGAGAATCTGAGACAATAAAGAAAATATCAGGCACGTGTAACTGGGAAGTCCTAGATGTGGACTCTGGGTGCAGCTGGATCCAGGGATTTGAACACCATCAGGCTTTTCTCTCTCTCCTTCCCTCCCTCCGTCCTTCTCTCCCCTCTTCCTCCTTCCTCTTTCTTTTTATCTCTCTTCATCTTTTGGCTCTGTTGGGCTTTTTATCCAACTCCCTGTCAACATGTGGAGGAAAAGTTGACCTCCACAGCCCCATGATTACCTAGGCCTTGGAACTAATCTTTTCAGAGAAGTGAGAGGGCCAACTCTGCAACATTCAAATTTTTCCAGTTGCTATTGATTGATTCTGACTCGTGGAGGCCCCATGTGTGTCAGAGTAGAACTATGGTCCATAGGGCTTTCAATGGCTGATTCTTTGGAAGTAGATTGCCAAGTCTTTCTTCTGCAGCACATCTGGGTAGACTGAAACCTCTAGCCTTTTGGTTAGCAGCCAAGCGGATTAACCATTTGCACCACGCAGATTCAAATTACTTCCCCCTAAGGACTCAAAATTTCCCTATATGGGTCATAAAATGGGCCTCTAGTCCAATCAGTGAGTTGAGAAAATTCAAGATCTGATTGATCAGTTTGATATAAGTATCTATTGGGGTGTCAGACACACTTACTGAAAATTCAAGTAGAATTGCTTGAAATAGGTCTGTGGCAGGAAGGAGAAAGTGTTGGGCAAACAAAAACGTAGCAGAAGCTTAGTACTCAGGTCTTCCACCTTCTGCCTTCACACCTAGTGTGATTATCTATCACTCTAAGGCATGTAACCAAACCAAAAAAACCAAACCCATTGCCATCAAGTTGAGAACTGCCCCATAGAGGTTTCAAGTAGTGGCTGGTAGATTCGAACTGCCAACCTTTTGGTTATAGCTGTAGCTCTTAACTACTGTGCCATCAGGGTGTGTAGATGTCCCTAATTCTCTAGAGTGCTCTGATCAGTCACAAGCACAGTGGAACCAATATGCATGCCTCACTTGACTTACCATGTACAATTATTAACAGAGTTTAGAATAATTGCTTTTTTCTTCTTAGCAGCTGCATCACACTGATGACTCATATTGAGGTTGCAGTCCAAGGAAAAAGCCCAGGTAGCTGTCACACGGAATCAAAGTTCAACTCAGAGAAGAATTTTCGTCTCTGCGATGGCACTGCCAGGAGATTACTCAGCGCCCATTTTGACTGTCAAATTGCACACACAGTTAAAGACACAAGCAATCAGCTTGTCCTGGAAGTCAGAATAAAAGCTGATACCAAGCAAACCACACTCTGCTTAGTAAATTAGCTGCCATGTGTAATTCCCGCTGAAGTCCTCTTCTGGATGGGAGCATGAATTAGGCTGCAGTAATGAGGCTAATTTCCTGTGGGGCTTGTGGACCTAGTCTCCTTTCTTAGTAGCTGCACGTCCCACCACAGAGACCATCAAGGGCTTTGGTAGAGCCCCAGTGATGATGCTGAAAAGCCGATGAGTCACATATCACAGACCAGCTGCTCGGCTGGTGGGGGTTAAGGGGGTGCAGAGAAGAGAGTAAGAACTTCTGGACCCACAGGGGACGTATCAGATGAATTTTTCTGCATCTGGGAAAGTCCAATGGAACCTGCTTCTACAACTTGAGCCCAAAGTTAAGACGTTCTGGGTATTAATGACTTTCTAAAGTTGTGCCTTGGTTTGTAAAACATGGAGTTGCCTGGATATAGACAAATGGACTCTCCCTTGTTAAGCATATAGCCATTTAGTCACTTTTGGGAAAAACCCAAGTGGAGAAGACAGTAACAATTTTGCCTTTGGAATATTAATACCATGCTATTCCTAAATCCTGAGAGTTGACATAACTCACAACATTCTCGTTGTTCAGACATTAAAAAAAAAAAAAAAAAAAAAAAAGCCGTTGGGGACACTAATTTGTGAAAAAATACAAAGCCAATAAACTTTATATTTAAACAATTCAGGTCTAGTTAACATTAAAGCAATGGTTTCAAGGCCGACATTCTTTACTAGTTAAGCTAAACTATTGTTTGGTTTTAAGAAGGCTTCAGGGGATATTTTTGGTTTAAGGTTTAAAGATTATCTCAGGGCAATAGTTTTGGGGGTTCATCTAGCATCCATGACTCCAGAAAGTCTGAGTCCATGAGAATCTGAAGTTCAGTTCTATATTTTCTCCCTTTTGATCAGGATTCTATAGAAGAATCCTGATCAAAATGTTCAGTAATGGTAGCCGGGCACCATCCAGTTCTTCTGGTCTCAGGGCAGAGGAGGCAGATGTTCATGGAGATGATTCACCACACATTCCACTTCCTCCTCCCGCTCTTTTAAGATCTATCTACATATGATCAAGTTGATGACAACAACTCAAAAGATTAGATAAAAAACTTAAGGGGCATTGAGTTTATATAAATGAGACAAGAACAACTCAGAAAAGGAGGGTGTGAATGGTTGTACAACTTGAAGAATTTAATCAATGTCATTGAAGTGTACATGCAGAAACTGCTGAATTGGTGTATGTTCTGCTGTGTCTATTCTCAACAACAACAATAACCAAAAAACAAAAAAAACAAAATCAGTGGTTCTCAAATGTTAGGTATGAGAATTACCTGGAGGACTGTTAAATAGTAGAGCCACTACTAGTTTCTGACTCAGTAGGTCTGGAGTAAGGATCAAAAATTTGCATCTCTAACAACCTCCCAGGTGATGCTGACGCTAATGCTGATACTGAGGACCAAGGACCACACTTGAGAACCACTACAGTAAACAAAAATGACTCTCCCAATACGTGAAAGAATCTAACTCTTTCCTTAATATATAAAGGGTATGCAAGAAGAAACCAAAGCACTCCTGAAACTTTAGATGAGATATTGTTAAACACAGATTCCAACTCAGTAGATTTGGGATGGACTGAGACTCTGCATTCTTGACCAGCTCCAGGTGAGGCTGATGCTGCTGGTCTGCTGACCCCAGTGTGCTCTCCATAATAAAAGAGTTGACTTTTATAGGCAGAGCAATTGTGTATGGTACAACAGCATTTCATTCTGATTAAATAGTTCAACTGGAAATAAATCCCCTTTGTGAAGGGAGTATATTTTCTACTTCTTTTATATATATATATGGCAATCACATTCTGTGGGAAAGCGCCTGGCCTAGAGGACTAAGACAATGTAACAATTCAATTCAACAACATATACCTTGCGTCTACTGTTTGCACACCAATTTTCAGGGGCAGGGATACAAAAATGAATGAGATAGGATCATTCGAATCACAACACCTAGTGCCTAACAATTATCATAACATTACAGAAAGTTAAATTGTTGTAAGTGACCATCAAAAATAAAGTCTGTATCATACTGAGACAAAACAACGCAAAACAATTAAGAATAGTTCTGATCATTGTGCTAGTCTTGCAACTTCTGTGTAAGTTGGAAAATTTTTCGAAGTAAAATTCTTTTAAAAAGTAGTTTTGAAATTTTTCCAGGCTTTAGGAAAATAAGATTTTATACATATGTATGTATAAGTAAACCACTTACTTAAGGAGAAGATAAGTGAAGTAATTTCTTCTAGAATGTCTCTTGGCATTTTAAATGAAAATCTATTAGCTGATAGTACAACTTCACTCAGAGATGAAATTTTCACAACTAATGATAAAGACAAAAATACATCATTTTTTTCTGCTAGAGTAATAATGCCATTTTTAAAAACAGAAAAATATCTAAATATCTTAGATTAATTCCTTGGTTCTCACTTTAGGTGGCTGGCCTGGAAAGACTCCTAAATTCATGAGTCTATTTCCCTTTCAATAAGGAGAACAGTTTCTGCTTCTGCTTCTGTGAAAACACTCCAGATTTACTTCCGAAAATTAGCCAGTGAAAACCCTATGAATCACAACAGAATACTGTCCAATATAGTGCTGGAAGATGAGCCCATGGGTTGGAAGACACTCAAAATACACAGTGGCTGCAACCATGGACTTGAGCATACCAACAATTATGATGGAGAAGAACTAGGCAACGTTTCATTCCGTTGAACATGGAGGTCGCCATGAGTCAGAGCCAACCTGATGGCAACTAACAATAAGAACAACCATTTAGCCAGGAATCGCTGAGATGGGGTGGGGTGGGGGGGTCTTTTTTTTTTTTTTTTTTTTAATAACCTGTTATAGTTCCTCCTTGGAGCTTGAAGGGCAGAAGAAGGGGTGGACTGGGATAAAGAAGGACCTGACATTCTGGAAGCTAGTCCAGAGATTTATGTCCTAATAAAGAGAGGTGTGATGCATAGATACATCAGCTGGACCAACAGGTTCACAAAATCCCCTCCTGCATTTCAAAAAATCACTAGGAGCCAGAGGCAGCAATCCCAGACTCCCTACTGCTACCCACAGATAGATGTGTGCTTTTGATTCATTGCCTCTGAAGTGCAGGAAGTCCAACCTGTGAAAAATGACTACAAAGGGGGAGAAAATTAGAGCCCTCAACACATACCTTTTTTCAGTGTTTACTATAATTACTCGTGTAATCCTTGTGCTTGGTTTTTTGGGATTGTTCCAACCTCATATTTGCTTCTCTTCTTGAGGTTGTGGCTGGCAACTCTTGAAATGGGCTGGGAGAGGGGGCTGTCTGTCCCCTGTCCACTAACTGAGCTGTGGTGGAACAATGGGACCAAGCATGTCAGGGGAGGTGAGCCAGACTCAAAATGTCCTAAGCAGAAGCCCTTTTTTTATCTCCCCAACAAGAAATAATTGGAAAAAACTTTCATCTTTGAAGATAGGATTCCTTATGCATCTTGTTCATTGTTTTCTCCAAAGTCTAGAACAGCACTGGGCATACAGTTGGTGCCCAATACATGCTGGATGAGCAAATTAATTAATCAATATAACAATTTCAAATTTTTCTGTAAAAAACTAGTTTAATTACACACATCTGAGCAGCTTGATATTTTTCTATTAAACATGTTATGTCTATATAATTTTTTAAAATGCTTGAAAAAATGTATGGTTCTTTTACGTAAAACATGCAGAGAAGAAACTTTGGAAAGAAATATGAGAAAGCATGACCCGTGAAGGGAGGAGTAATCCTTGAAGTCTTTTCCACACTCATACCTTTTATGCAGACTAAGAAAAAGAACGCTGAGTGCCTGAGTCTGTATTTTAAATTGTGTAAATGAATTAAAGTTGTGTCTGTTCTTTGTCTAGATGATAACCCCTTCAATGTCCTTGCTAGAGCATTTGTTCCAGGGTAAATAATGTCTTCAAAATATGTACGAGCACTAGTCTGTAATTATTAAAATGTTTACTGTTGATGAAAATTGGTTTTGCCCATAAGATGAAGCCCAAAAAAGAAGCATTAGGCATTAGGTTTATATTTTAAAAATCATTCCCAAAAGAGTGATTGGTATAGGCAATGGATAACATGGAGTTTACTATACTATTCTATATTTTTGAAATAATCAGTTTGTAATGGTTACTATTATCTCATATCATTTCATTCTAAATGTGTAATTAGTAATTTTATGTACTTAAAAATTGCATTACGTCACTTATACTTTACTTCAGCATGTGCAGGAATTAGACCAATCAATTTGTTTTTAATGGACTCATGGAGGAATTTTTCAGTATATTCTTGAGACTTACAGTTCACTACTAGCTTTTCTCAGTGCATGATGGATAGTTTCTATTTTAAAATATGGCATGTGTTGTGATATAACTTAAATTACTTTTCTGCCAGGAGCATGCATTCCTTGGAGTTACAATTATGCAAAGGGAAATTATACATCATATTCCTACTCTATCTTCCTTTATAGTCCTTGTTGCAGTTCTTTCATTCAGGTCCAATTACATTAGCGAAAACAGGATTTTGCATCTATATTAAGAACAATTCAGTTTAGAAAATTCATTTCAGTTCTTAGTTAATTACAGGAGAAAAATGGAAGCCAATCTAAAAAAAGAGTCGAGGCTCAAAAGTAACAAACTTCGCGCATAAAGTGTTATGCATAATCAATAATTTAGAAAATCACAAGCCCACTTACAAATACAAGTTAATGTATCATGATTATATGTTGAGAAGAAACATTTTTAGATCTTTTCATATACTACATGCTCATTGTGGAAAATTTAGAAACTAGACAAAAGCACAAAAATAAGATCACTCTGCAATGTCACTACCCAGAGATTAACTACCATTAATATTTTGCTATATTTCCTCTAAGTCCACAGTTTTGCTCAGACAAAATATAAATATCAATATCCCAATATACTTTACAAAATTGAGATCAGACAGTATATACGGTATACTCTAGAATTTCTCTGTTGGGAAACATACAGTAAACATTTCCCCCATTAACGATTCATCTTAATAACTGCAGATTTTATTTTGCCAGTGTTATGTCTACATCATGATTTATTTAACCTAGTTCTACTGTTAGAAATGGGGGCGGGGGTTGTTTCCATTATTTACTACTATCAATGATGCTACAATCAATCACTAACCCTATATAAAAAATTTTTTTTTCACATCGGTATTTCCATCTGACTAATTATTTGAAATCAGATTTCTGGGTCAGCACAAAGGAAGATATTTAAGCCTTTTGAAATGTAATGATAAATATCTCTGAAAGTTAAAATTCACACTGCCACCAGCTGTTCCAGGTATCCAGGCCCTTGCACCAATACGTTTTACCTTTTTAAAAATATAATTGCTAGTTGGATGAGTAAAAACGGCATCTCCTCATTTTCATTAGTTTCTGTATAATATCTTTGATTATTCATGTGAATAAACATATCTACATGTGCCCTGGCCATATTTCCTTTAAAAATCCTTGGTTTATACACCTCCTTCAATTAAATCCAGCAACCTTATCTGAAGTCTACCATATTACGGGCAGAGAGGTAAGTGCCAAGGACAGAAGATGAATGAGACGTGGACCCATCATCAAGGATGTCATAGTATAGTAGAAAAACAGGCATGTAAGTGAATAATTCCAGCCTATGATTACAGTGCTATATGGACCTGTGTATAAAATGCTAGGAAACCACTGATAAGGAGCAGAACACTTCCCTGGGGATCAGTGAAGGATAAGGAGATGTTGTAAAGTTTGAGCTGGGCTCTGACAAATAAACAAGAATTCACCAGGCAGGTGGGTGAGAGGAAAGATCCTGGCAGAGGAAACAGCATGGGCAGAGGCAGAGATGTGAATGCACACAGACCGAAGGAGGAGAGAAACAACATATTGTGAAGGATCTGCTGGTGCCAGTTAACCGTTTGAGCTATATTAGCAGGCAATAAGGATTCACTGACGTGTCTTTCAGCAGAGAAGGGACATGGCCGGTTTTAGGTCTTAGAAAGTGGAAGGAAAGGAAAGCCTGGAATCATTTTGGGAGGTGAGTAAGAGAGAACCAGGGCAAGGATAACTGCAAGATAGCTTCAGCTATTGGATAGAGAGGTCCCTAGGTGGTGCAAATGGTTTGCACTCCCCTGCGAACCTAAAATGAGTCCTCCTGGTGCAGTGGTTAACCGCTAGGCTGTTAACCAAAAGGTTGGTGGTTCGAAGCTACCCAGCAGCTCTGCGAGAGAAAGACCTGGTGATCTGCTCCCATAAAGATTACAAACCTAGGAAACCCATGGGGCGGTTCTACTCTGTCCTACATCATGATTTATTTAACCCGGTTCAGACTGTTAGAAATGGTGGGGGAGGATTTCCATTACAATGATGAGTCAGAATGGACTCCAGGATACCTAACAACAACAACAACTAAACTACAGGTTAGCAGTTCAAACCTAATTGGCAGTGCCACAGAAGAAAGTCCTGGCTATCTGCTTCTGTAAAGATTAGAGCCATGAAAACCCTATGGAGCAGTTCTACTCTGTAACACATGGGGTCACCATGAGTCAGAATCGACTCGATGGCAAGGCTGGTTGATTATATGGAGAGTGATATATTTACTTAAAAAGCATAGGCAGGAAGGAAAGATAACAATTCATTTTGAATAATCAGTCTTTTTATTAAAAAACAAAAATGCTAAAACAAAGTAGCTGTGCTAGAATGCATTCTTTTCCCCAGCTTTTCACTTCCCATATCCAGTCCTTTGCTATGTGACTTTGCAGTTCTTACTACTAGGATGGTCCCCCACTGATGCTGGGCTTGGCCAGACAACTTGCTTTGGTCAGTGGGTAGAAGTGACATGTGCCAGTTACTGCCTAGACATCAAGAACTGACGTGTGTTTCTGCGTGTCAGTCTGGGAACTTTTAATCACCACCAGGACAATGAGACAAGCAAGGAACAGGCCTGCAGGAAACCCACAACCTGGAATCATACCCAGCTGAACCTAGCCTAGATCAGCCAACCCATCACTCAACTGACACATATATAAGCCATTGAGTTTTGGTGTGGTTTGTTATTAAAAAAAAACCAAAAAACAAAAAAAGACTCATTACTATTGAGTCGATTCTGACTCAGGGCGACCTCATGTGTTACATAGTAGAACTGTTCCATAGGTTTTTCTTTGCTATAATCTTTACAGAAGCAGATTGCCAGGCGTTTCTTTCCACAGAACCACTGGGTGGATTTGAACCGCTAAACTTTAGGTTAATAGTCGATCACAAACTGTTTGCACCACCCAAGGAGTTCTGTGGTTTGTTGTTGTCAGTTTCTGTCATGTCAGTTTCAGCTCATGGTGACCCCATTTGTGTGGAGTAAAACTGCTCTGTAAGGTTTTCAAGGCTCTGACCTTTCAGAAGCAGATTGCCAGGCCTTACTTCCGAGGTGCTTCTGAGTGAGTTTGAACCACCAACCTTTCAGTTAGTAGTTCAGGGCTTAACCATTTATGCCACCCAAGGATGGCAAAGGCTAATTGATACAGTGGCATCAATCTTCCTCTTTAATTTCTGGACACAGCCCATTGTGTTTGAGACACTTTTAGAGAAATTGGGTTGGGCTAATATCTAGAAAGTGGAATAATATAATTTGAAGTTTGTAATGATTAAACATAGCCCAGTCCTTCCAACTGTAGAATGTCATCTCGTTAACCGGAAGTTGCTGATGAATTTCCATCCAGAACAAAAGTATTCACGTTTTACATAAGAAATCAATTGGCCATTGATTCAGTAGGGCTGACAAGCATTACAATAAAATTCTAAGTGTACAGAAGTGGGCTCGGCTCCCTGTCGTGAAAAAGCATATTCGTTGCCTCCTCCTGGTCAGTGTTATATGTAAGCAGCAACCTGCTGGGCCACATGGAGGTTTTTTAATCAGGTTGTAATGGGCTTTCTCATTCTGTTCATTAAGATGAAGAAAGGTTTGCCAGAGAAATGGTCAGTTAGGTTGTAATTTGCTTTCACATGCAAATTAAGGGATAATTAATTTGAATATCTGTAGATGTAGAATCTGTGTGTTTGACATATTTTCATACGTATCCAACACTGAAAATTCAAGTATCTTTTCAGGGAAAAGAAAAGTTCTGTGAAAGTTAAAAGAGATTAAACAATATTCCATTCTGAATATGCATTATTCAGTAAATACTGCAGGTAGTATATATTTAGCCCACAATTCAGAACCAACTATTTTTTCAACTTGTTATTATTTTGAAAAAGGCTGACATAATTCTGAATGTCGCCACATTTCCCTTTCCTTTTGCGAAACCAACGCTTCGTTTGAAGTATGGCTGAACCAAGGTCTAAACTATGTTTAAATATTCAGAGGCAAATCTCTGTGCCTTCCATTAACTTGACATGGCAACTTCCACGTCTAGATTTTTTTAAGAAATGAGAAGAATTTTTGCTCCTTGCTGAAGCAGGGGGTATAAATGGGCCTAAATGATTTCTTACCTTTGGAAACTGCTACTTGGTCTTACTCTCACTCCTTAAATCTAGTGAAAAACTTGAGCATTTTTCATGAAGGAAAACTCCACAAAGTCTGAGGCAGGGCAAGATTCATTAAAAAAAAAAAATACTTCTAAATTTGAATTAAAATGAGAATTCTTGGGTGGGATGTTCTCCCCCTTAGAGGTAGGATCTAACTTTTAGAGCTGGGCCACCTACCATAGTTGTGATAAAGCATGATTTCTTTATCTGGAAGTAGGATAGTCAGACTGCTGATGAATTCAACCACGAGGGCACATTGTCTGAAAGGAATGTTTTTCCTGGTTTATAAAACTACCCGAAGATACAATTGTTAAATCACATCTGACGAGGCAAACAACAAATTACCGTTATTGAAAAGAATGCCATGCAATTAGGATTATGCTGAAGGATGAGTGATGGATGACTGTCACACCTAAATGGTACCCAGTGCACAACCCCTAGGAATGGGGAACACTGAAGATTTGTTTCCAAATAATGGGATAATAAACATATTTTTCTAACTGCTCCATTGAATGTTTAACTCATTTCTGCAATAAATTGGCCCACCAAAGAGCTTTGGCAGGTCTATGACATGTGAGGCTCAAGAAATGCAAAAATTAATAAGACGCAGATAGCCACTGACCTCCAGGGGCTTTAGATATAACAGGACAAATAAGATAAGACATGCTCATGAATAATGACAGTCAAGGAAATAAGCGATAAGTGTGAGATGGAAAGCACCACCAGTTATGTGAAATTTCTAGGCATGGAGGGCTGTAGAATGGGTGGGATTTATATATGGAGAAAGGCAAGAGCATTCTGGGAAAAGGAAATGGTACAGACATTGTCCTGGGCTCAGGAACCTGACAGGTATATTCCTATCATAGTTTTATTTAGCCACAGCATGGGGAAGAGTGGAAAAGTAAACTGGAAATACACACTAAAACAAGATGGGGCGGGGGTGGGGCAAAATACCAGGCTAAGGAATTTGGAAACTAGCTCCAGAGCCACTAAATGTTTCAGAGTAGGAGGAGGATGTGTTAAAAGCAACCTTGTTGAAATGTGAATGGATGAGAATGAGAGAGATTTAAGTGGAAACTCTAACTGGGTGATGATTTCTGTTTGGGATAGGTTTTTCTCTCCCATACCTTCACTTTCCTAATGTTTGGCATCAACAAAAACTAAGAAACTCTGTGTAATGTAACTCAAGCCAGGTAAGAAGTCAGACTCCTTTTTAGCATAAGAAGGTATTTGAAACACAGTGAGGTTCATTTTCACAGTGGAAATGATGAGAGGGAAGGGTGCCAGGGAACACCATCTTGATCCTTGATTTTCAGCCTAGGTAACTAAGGGAATGACAATAATGTTACTCGACATTAGTAAGTCAAGCGTTTGGTTACTGATATGATGAATTTGCATGCCTTTGGGAAATCTAGATGCCCAGTATCCAACTAAAACTGTACGAGAGTTCAGTGATTGAGATTGAGATTTAGGCACCATCTCCTAAATAAAACTATGATAGAGCAAAGAAAAAAACAAACCTACTGTTATGGAGCCAATTCCAACTCATAGCAACCTACAGGAAAGAATAGAACTGCCCCATAGGGTTTCCAAGGCTGTAAATCTTTACAGGAAAAGACTGCCATATCATTCTCCCGCAGAGCAGCTGGTGAGTGTGAACCTCCAACCTTTCAGTTAGCAACCAAGTGCTTTAACCACCGTGCCACCAAGGCTCCTAAAACTATGATAGGATACTTATAATGAATGCTAAGGAAAAAGTTCCAAAAGTTAGAGTAGAATTAAAAGTAAAACAAAACAAAAAACAAACACTTCACTTGGGTATTGGGAAGAGGAAAAGGAACCAAAGGAGACAGAGAAAGAATATTTAGGGAGGAGAAAGGAGAACCACAACTATGCTGCATCTGAGGGCCAAGGCAAGAGGAACCAACCATCAGCAGCACAATAAAGGGTTGAAGAGGAAGAGAACTGAGGGAAGACTTTGGACCAGGCAATGTGGAGGTCTTGGATGGTGGGGATAAGTGGTGAGGGTAGAAATCAGAAGGCTTAAAGGTACAAGGAGGAACCCGGGTAAGTGGGTAGTAAGGAGGTAGAGGTAGTGAGTATAGCCCAACGTTTTTAAAAATGTGTTGGTGAAAAATATGAGAAAAACAATAGTATTGGTAGGTGATTAAGGAAGACTTAAACAGAGGTCAATGAGCTGGTGGAGAGAAAAAAAGATAATATGACACAATAAACTTTAATTCAACAAGTATTGTTGAGTTCTTACCATGTTCCAGGCATTAGCGATATGATCCTGAACAAGAGCAGGACTTCTACACCATGGTAATTATGACTCTGGATTGCAATGTTCTGTTTATTTAGGCTATTAGTTTATCTAGAGCAAGAACTATTGCTTGTCCACCTGTGTCTCCACAGAGCCTAACACAGCATCTGACACATGGTAGAACTTCAGTAAACGTTTATGGAATCAATGAACAGCACAGTCCCAAAGAGTGAGGGCAGTGGTGGTTCAGTGGTAGAATTCTCACCTTCCATGCAGGTGATCTGGGTTCCATTTCCAGCCAACGGGCCTCATGCACAGCCACCACCCGCCTTGGCAGTCAAGGCTTAGGTGTTGCTATGATGCTGAACAAGTTTCAGTGTAGCTTCCACACTAAGTTGGACTAAGAAGAAAGGCCTGACGATCTGCTTCCAAAAATCAGCCAATGAAAACCCTATCGATGATAACCATCTGATCCCCAATCAATCATGGGGATGGCACAGGACCAGGCGGCATTTCATTCCTAATACCAACAACAACAACAAAAAAACCTTTAAGAAGTTATTCCCTATCTTTGCTTGGTCAACTCCCCTGTCTTCTGGGTCTAAACTTAGGCATTGCTTCTTCCAGGGAGCCTTCCTCAACCTCCAGGACCAAGTTAGCTAACCACTCTGTGTGCCCATGACATCTTAGGCAATCTCTATCACAGTAATCTAAAGAGAGAAAAGCAAGTTAAGAAGTCATTTCAAGATTTTTACCAGTGACAGGAAGCCTAGGGGACAGTGAGTGATGGAATAATGATGATGGAATAATTGGAAAAGGATAGTGAGAATAGCCGGACAACTGGAAGAATGTAATTGATGTCACTGAATTGTACATGTAGAAATTTCTGAAATGGTGTATCTTTGGCTATGTATATTTTCACCAAAAAAAAAAAAAGGTCCTCCACCCTTTATCACCACTCTTATTTAACATTGTGCTGGAAGTTCTAGCTAGAACAATAAGGCAAGAAAAAGAAATAAAGGGCATCCAAATTGGTAATGAAGAAGTTAAACTGTCCCTGTTTGCAGATGATATGATACTATCTATAGAAAACCCTAAAGACTCCACAAGAAATCTACTGGAACTAATAGAAAGATTCAGCAGAGTAGCAGGATACAAGATAAACATTCAAAAATCAGTTGGATTCCTATACACCAATAAGGAGAACGATGAAAAGGAAATCAGGAAAACAATACCATTTTCAATAGCCCCTAAAAAGATAAAATACTTAGGAATAAATCTGTCCAGGGATGTAAAAGACCTATACAAAGAAAACTACAAAACACTACTGCATGAAACCCAAAGGGATCTACATAAATGGAAAAACATACCATGCTCATGGATAGGCAAACTCAACTTTGTGAAAATGACAATTCTACCCAAAGCAATTTACAAATACAATGCAATCCTGATCCAAATACCAACAACATTCTTCAAAGATGTGGAAAAACTAATCATTCACTTTATGTGGAAAGGGAAGAAGCCCCGAATAAGTAAAGCACTACTGAAGAAGAAAAATAAAGTTGGAGGACTCACATTACCTGACCTCAGAAACTAATATACAGTTACAGTAGTCAAAACAGCCTGGTACTGGTACAACGACAGATATATTGACCAATGCAACAAAATTGAGAACCCAGATGTAAATCTATCCACCTACGGTCACCTGATCTTCGAAAAGGGCCCAAAGTCCATCAAATGGGGAAAAGACAGTCTTTTCAACAAATGGTGCTGGCAAAACTGGATATCCATATGCAAACAAATGAAACAGGACCCATACCTCACACCGTATACAAAAACTACTTCAAAATGGATCAAAGACCTGAATATAAAGCCTCAAACTATAAAGTTCATAGAAGAAAAAATAGGACCAACACTTCAGGCTTTAATACATGGCATCAACAGGATACAAACCATAACCATCAATGCACAAACCCCAATAGATAAGCTAGATAACTGGGATCTTCTAAAAATCAAACACCTATGCTCTTCAAAAGACTTCACCAAAAAAGTAAAAAGAGAACCTAAAGACTGGGAAAAAATTTTTGGACACTGTGAGTCAGACAAAGTTCTAATCTCCATAATCTACAAGAAAATCCAACACCTCTACAACAAAAAGACAAATAATCCTATTAAAAAATGGGCAAAGGAAATGAACAGACACTTCACCAAAGAAGACATTCAAATGGCCAACAGACACATGAGGAAATGCTTGCAATCACTAGCCATTAGAGAAATGCAAATTAAAACCACAATGAGATACCATCTCACCCCGGCATTACTGGCACGAATCAAAAACCCTGAAAATAATAAATGCTGGAGGGGCTGCGGGGAGATCGGAACACTTATGCACTGCTGGTGGGAATGCAAAATGATACAACCATTTTGGAAAATGATATGGCGCTTCCTCAGAAAGCTAGAAATAGACATACCATTCGATCCAGCAATCCCACTCCTAGGAATATATCCTAGAGAAATAAGAGTCGTCAGTCGAATAGACATATGCACACCTATGTTCATGGCAGCATTGTTCACAATAGCAAAATGATGGAAACAACCTAGATGCCCATTAACAGACGAATGGATAAACAAACTATGGTACATACACACAATGGAGTACTAGGCAATGAGAAAGAACAACAATGAATCTGTGAAGCATCTCATAATATGGATGAAAGTGGAGGACACTATGCTGAGTGAAATAAGTCAATCACAAAAGGACAAATATTGTATGAGACCTCTATAGTAAAAACCCATGAAAAAGTTCACACACAAAATGTTACAATCTTTGTTGGTTACCAGGATGGGAGGGGTTGGGGGGAAATACTAAATAGGCAATAGATAAGTGGTATCCTGGGTGAAGGGTGAGACAGTACACAGTACAGGGGAAACTAGCACAACTTGTACAAGGAAAGGTCATGGAAGCCCCATAGACACATCCAAACTCCCTGAGGGACTGAATTGCTGGGCGGAAGGCTGTGGGGACCATGGTCTTGGGGAACATCTAGCTCAAATGGCATGACATGGCTTATAAAGACAATGCTCTACATTCTACCTTGGTGAGTAGTGTCTGGGGTCTTAAAAGCCTGTGAGCGGCCATCTAAGATACTCCACTGGTCTCATCCCTTCGGTAGCAAGGGAGAATGAAGAGAACAGGATACAACGAAAAGATTAGTCCAAAGGACTAATTGTCCACAGCTACCAAGGCCTCCATCGGACTGAGTACAGTACAGCTAGATGGTGCCCGGCTACCACCACGGAGTACTCTGACCAGGATCACAACAGAGGGTTCTGGACAGAGCTGGAGAAGGATGTAGAGCATAATTCTAACTCACAAAAAAAAAGACCAGATTTACCGGACTAAAGGAGACTGGAGAAACCTCAAGAGTATGGCCCCCAGACACCCTTTTAGCTCAGTGGTGAAGTTATCTCCGAGGTTCACTGTTCAGTCTGGGAGTGGACAGCCCCGTAAAACCAAATGAGACTAATGAGGTACAGGAGTCCAGTGACAATGGCCAGAAGGCAGAAGGGGACAAGGAAGCTGGTAATAGGGAACCCAAGGTTGAGTATGGATATTGTTGATGTGTTGTGAGATTGTTAACCATTGTCATAGGGCAACATTTGTAGTAACTGTTAAATGAGAAACTATTTTGTTCTGTAAGCCTTCATCTTAAATGAGAATAACAGCACAATTGGAAGAGCGTAGTCAATGTCACTGAACTGTGCGTGTAGAAATTTTTGAAATGGTGTATCTTTGGCTATGTGTATTTTCACCAAAAAAAAAAGGTTGAGAAGTTAGAGGGTTGATATGTTGTGGGGTTGTTAACCAACGTCATAAAACAACATGTGTACTACTGTTTCACGAGAAACTATTTGTTCTGTAAGCCTTCACCTGAAGTACAATTTAAAAAAAATAAAATAAAATAAAAATTAGCATGAAACACTTAGATCTAAGTTAAAAAATAAATGTGAAAGACATGTATAATGAAAATCAAAAAATATAGCTGTGAGTAATAAAAGAGGATCTAAATAAATGGGAAGATAAAAAAAAAAGGTCCTCCAAGGTCCAGAAGGGAGACTGTTGACATGTTGCGGGGTTGTTAACCACTGTCACAAAACAATATGTGTACTGACTCTTTAATGAAAAACTATTTGTTCTGTAAACCTTCATCTAAAGTCCAATAAAAAAAAAAAAAAAGATTTTTACCAGTCCCTGAGCAACAGAGAGACCGAGTAAAACTACAGCATAGCTCATCGACTCATTAGGAAACTCGGGGAATTACTTTCTTATGCACTTCAGATATCTCATGAATGACTCCCATTGGTTCCCGTTCTACTCCTGTGGGTTTTCCAAGTCAGATCTGACCAGTATGGCTGAATTCAAATGAGCAGAGAAGCTTCTAAACCAGCCTGGGGAGTGCAGAATCTGGGTTTTCTCATATTGTCAATCTCCTGCAAATAGTCAAGCCACACACGTTATAAGCAAAGCCTGTCAGACTCCATTGGCTGGGCCGGCACCCAAGTTAAAATGCAACTTGCTAAGCAGTCTCCCCAGCAGATAGCTTTCTTTGGCAGAACAGTGCTGCTCAACCCCAGAAGGGAATTTGATAAAGTGCTTTATTGGGTGGCAATATTTTGGTCCTGGCTTTCCTCAGGTTACAGTGAGATAATGAAATTGGAATCCATTTAAACCCTCCGTTTCACCCCACACGGCTCATAGACACCATGTCAAACCACATCATGCTGCAATACATGTGCTAAAATCTATAAGCTGAAGCCCCCTATTACACGCAGTACTCTCTGTCAGACTGGAGATAAATCGCTGAATATAATTTCTTGATTTGCCCACTTGTGTAGCTGTATCAGATCGCAAATCCAAGGCAATAGTCCCCACCATGAAGATGTATAAATAAGTATATTTCTTCATGCCAAGTTTAGCAACAAACAGTCTTGCTGGCTAGTCTATGAATAGTACAGCCACTGCTGGGACAGTTCATGTGACAAGGACTTAGTCTCTAGGCCAGCTTCTAACCCATAGAGACATCATGATTACATCATCCTTTGTCTACACATTCTGGAGAAAGGTGGGTCCAGGGAAATAGTAAGCCAAAGACCATCCACAAATAACACTCATTGGATTGGGAGACATTATGAGTTAGACCAAATCCTTGGGACTTTGCCCTTCTGCTTGCTTCCTTTTATTTTTCTCTTTGGGGTGGATCTTAGGCCATAAAGTATACACAAAGGCTCTACCTTCAACAGATATTCAGAATTTGCCTATTGCTCACCACCTCCTGCTTCAAGCCACCTTCACGTCTCAGTTAAATTACTACACTAGTCTTCTAATTGGTCTTGCTTTGGTCCTTGCTCCATACATGGTCTATACGGTGGACACCGTGATATGCCACTTAAATACCCCTTCAGTGAAGGCCCTGTTGTCCGAGCTGCTGGGAGTGGGTCAGCAGGCAGTTCTTGGCTGTCAGTCCCTTCAGGGATGCCCGAGACCACACTCCTTCATTGTAACTGTCACTGTCATTGAACAACCTACAGTCAATGACTGATTGATGCTAGAGTACAGAGGCCTGGCCATCTCAGACCACTATGGGACAATTCTGAAGCTCCTGTGTGAGTAGCTAAAGCTGTCTTTGGGCTGCATCGCAGCTCAATTCTCCCTTTGCCCATCCTGTTTCCTATCTCTTCTTTCCACAGGTGCTAATCCCAAGGGAGCTCCTTATTCAACATCCTATATGCTACATTCCATTGAGTCAGCTTTCCTAGTCTGCATCTGTCTATTAGTCGTCCTTTCATCTTTACATGAGATCAGCGCTTAGACTAGTGTGGTCACTAGTACATGGGCTGGAAGATTAACTGCTCCTGGCTTTCACCTGGAATGGGCTGGTAGCAACCTGGCAACTCATTTCTTGACCGATGTTTTTGAGGGAGAAATTGCTTTTAAGCAACCCTCATTCCATTCCATTCATCTTCCAGCTTCAAATCATTTACAACAGCTTGAGAAATAGATTTGTCCTGGCTGGTCTTTAAGGAGACAGTCAATAATAATATGAGAAATAGTTACTATGCCTGGAGAAAGTGGGCATCGATTTCAGCAACTACTGAGACCTCAAAACTGGATTTCAAATATGTTGTAGTGGAGTGATAACCATTTATTACTTAACTTGTTGAATGTACACTTAACTTGGGCAAGGTGGGGCTGATGCCAAAACTCTTAAACACAAGTTCTTTTTTTTTTTTTTTAATCACAATTCCATTCAGATATGAATACTCTGAGTGCCTACTATTCTCAATAGACTGTTAGGTTCCAACGGCACAATGATAAGGAAGATGGACCATCCCTTCCTCGAGAAACCTGCATTCTTTTGGTGAAAGGGGATAATACGCCACCATAGGATTAATCATTTAATGATAATTAAGGTAAGTGTTGCAAGGAAAAATGTGCATAATCGGGTGAACTCACTTGTCTGGGGGATCAAGGAAGTATTTTTTGAAGAAGTTACATCACAGCTGCAAATCAAAGATGAGTAGGAGGGAGCTAGGCAAAGAGAAGAGAGAGAGAGAACTTCAGGAGAGGCACCATGTAAAGGCCTGAGAGATGCCATTTTAGCTTCCAGCTGGGAAGTAGTTTGATTTCTTCCAGCTCCTATTACCTAGTGTTTTTAACACCTGAGAACATTTTTGCGGTTCTTTCTAGGTGTCAGGGGGTAGTGATGTTCAGTGGTAGAATTCTCACCTTCCATGCAGGAGACCTGGTTCGATTCCCAACCAACGCACCTAATGGACGGCCTCCACCCATCTGTAAGTGGAGGCTTGCGTGTTGCTATGATGCTGAACAACAGTTTCCAGACTAATATGAACTAGGAAGAAAGGCCTGGCAATCTACTTCTGGAAATCAGCCAGTGAAAACCCTGTGGATCACAACAGTCCGATCTGCACCCTATCCTGATGATGGTGCAAGACCAGGCAGCATTTCATTCCATCATGCATGGGCTCCGCATGAACTGGGGGGCTTACTCAACGGCAGCTCACAACAACACTCTAGGTTTAAAACACCATAAATCCCCATTCTAGGCATTTTACAGACATTAATTCTTTCAACAGCCCATGAGTTAATACATTAATATTACCCCCTTACAGAGGAAACCGAGATTATAAGGAATTAAGCAACTTGTCTAAGGATGTGGTTATGGAGAAGTAGAGCTGGGCTATGCAGGGAAGATTCCTACATATCCCTCATTCAGGAGTATTTGAACCTGCAGAGAGACTGGGATGCCTCCAAAACATGCATTGAGGTTTCAAGATGCAGAAGGAGAGGGCTGTCCAAATGCTGCAGACTTGGATGGTGAAGATGAGCGGATGGTCTGGGGTCAGTCACGAAGACCATCCATGGTTAGCAGAGTCCTGAAGGTTGGGCTGTCTGTCTTCCCGGAGGAAGAACTTTGGAAATTGACCACACAGAAACATGTAGAACTAGCCAGCTACCAGTCACTTGTGATTATTTTCCTAGTGGTTTAAACCCCTCCAAATCCACCCTGATACTTGCTCAGATCTCTTATACTTTCATACATGATAGGAGCAAAGGGAGGGGAAAGAAATGAGAAGACAATGTTCTAAACGTGATGGATTCTTGCCATTTAAATCTGGGATAACTTCTCTAGAAGTCAAAGTTGATTCTTAACTGTACGTGTAGCTAATGCATCTCTAAATCACAATAGACCTGATTATTCTCGGGGAGACCGGGGATGAGAGGAACGGCTGCCGGTTAGGAGCTGTCGTGCCTGCTAAGTGCATCAGAGACATTGTGATTTAAGCTAAAATTTTACTTTTTAGGGAAAATGAAGACCAGCCAATCTTCTAATTTGGTGCATTAGGGTGCGAAGAATAATGCGACACGTGAGGATAAATGCACATCTTGCAATTGTAGCCTCCAGCAATTTGCAAACCTGGCAGGATGTCCACGATGTAAACTCCGGAGGGTGTCCAGAAAGGAGAAAAATGAGAAGAAAATGCAAAAGCACAGCAGCCACTTCTCTGCTGCTGTCATTTGACTTGTCACTCCCTTCTCTGACCACCTGTGGCCCTTCTCCCCTGCCCCATCCCCTTGACAAACGCCAATCCCTGGCTGCTATAGTCAAATTCTGATGGATAGAGGGATCCTTGCAGTCCTATAAGCTTCATTAGAAAGTATAAAAACAGCCTTGTAGCAACTTAGATCTCTGCCTTGTTATTAATCAAAGACAGGTCCCCACTGCTTTATATAAATAAGTCTCGGTCTAGTTCTAATTCTGGTGTTGGACAAATGATTTAGCAACCTTATGCATCAGTTTTCTCTTCTGGGAAATGGGGATAATAAAACAACACCCCTTACAGAGTAGTGTGAGAATTCAATGAGTTAATAAAAATGAAAATGATTACAACAGCAGCTAATATTTCTCAAGGGCTTATTATGCACCAGGCACTGTGTTAAGCACTTCATCTGTGTTCTTGTTAGAGCTATTGATGACCCCATGTACAACAGAGCAAAACGTTGCCTGGTCCTGTATCAGCTTCATAATCACTGGTTTTCTTGAGTCCATTGTTGCAGCCACTGTATAGTCTTGAGTGCCTTCCAACCCAGAGGGCTCATCTTCCAGCACTACGTGGGACAATATTCTGTTGTGACCCATAGGGTTTTCATTGGTTAATTTCTGGAAGTAGATTGCCAGGCCTTTCGTCCTAGTTTATCTTAGTCTTGAAGCTCCAATGAAATCTGTCCACCATGGGTAACCCTGCTGGTATTTGAAATACCAGCAGCATAGCTTCTAGCATGACAGCAACCCACAGGCCACCACAGTACTACAAACAGACAGACATGTCATCTATCCTAACTCTTAATCTCTTCTACCAGCCTATGAGATAGGTATTATTTTTCCTATTTTGCAGATGAGGAAACTGAGGCACAGAGCCATTAGGAACATACCCAAGGTCACACAGTAAATAAATCAAAGGAGAAGGGCTTAAGCAGATGCAAACTCTAAATCAGGGATTGGCAACCACCTGTTTTTGAATAGCTTGCAAGAAAAGAATGGTTTTTACATTTGTAAATGGTAAAAAAAAAAAAGAAATCAAAACAAAAATAATACTTTGTAGTGTATAAAAACTGTATGAAATTTCAATGTCCATAAATAAAGTTTCATTAGACACAGCTATGCCCTCTCATTTATGTATTGTCTCTGGCTGCTTTCATATTATATTGGCTGAATGAGTTGTGACAGAGAACTTCTGGCCTGCAAAGCCTAAAACGTTTACTATCTGAACGTTTATCAAAAAAGTTTGTTGACTGTTATGGATTGAATTGTGTCTCAAAAAAAAAGATATGTTGAAGCCCTAACCCCCATACCTGTGACTGTGACCTGTTCGGAAACAGCATCTTTGAAGATGTTATCAGTGAGGTTAACAAGAGGTCATACTGGAGTAGGGTGAGTATTAATCCTATCTGAAAAAAGTAACCACCTTATGGAGGTGCTTAAGATATAATAAAACGATCCATACAGGGTTATTAGCTTAGTTCCTGGTTCCTCTTTTTATAAAAGAGGGGAAGAGATACAGAGAGACAGAGGTAGGATGCCATGTGACGCTGCAGCTACAAGCAAGAAACTGGGAGAGAGACATGGAACTGATTCTCCTTCAAAGCCTCAGAAGGAATCAACATGGGGGACACTGATCTCTGACTCTCAGCCTCCAGAACTGTGAGACAATAAATTTCTGTTGTGTTAAGCCATGTACTTTGTGGTATTTTGTTACAACAGCCCTAGGAAACCAATTCACCAACCCCTGCTCTAAACCACTACCTGATACAGTCAACCAATCCACTTGACTCCTGGGCACCAGGGACCTAAAGGGAACTAGTGATGGCCTGGCTCTCCATTTGTGCATTAACTTACTATGAGCACAGGCATGTTTGTATGTATGCTCATTTCTGGACATCTTTCCCATGAGTAAAAGTAACATCATCCAGAACACCAGAAATGCCCCCATGATTAGTGAAATCTTGCACTCTATTCCCAAAGGAACTGGGTCCCTCTTGCAGCTGAGGACAGCTTGGCTAGTGTGTCTACTCCCTGTGCATCTAAGATCTCACACCTTCACCTGAGAGCTTCCATAATTCTCTTATCCTGGCCAAGAAAAGCACTGCCACATATCCTCAGAGCTTGTTAAGTCTGTGCACTGAAAGACAACTAAAGAACTGAAATAATTATCTGGGTAATGAGTTAAAAACCACTCTTGCCTAAAATAACCTGGTAATGAGTGAGCCCTGCTATCATATTCATTGAAAAGGAGCATTTCTCCGAGTGCCAACCGGAATGGAGGAAGTGTCAAAACCTGCTTATAAATGGGAATGCACAGCCAGGGGTCCTGAGTATGATTTTCCAAAGTGAAAACAGAGGTAAAACACACGTAGTGTTTTATCAAGTAAAGCTGAAGGGACCTCTTTATTTCATACTGAGAATAGGCAGCATTTATTGAGAGCTTATCTGGTGCCAGGAACTAAGCTAATAAGCTTGTGTGGATCGTTTTATTATACCTTAAGCACCTCCATAAGGTGGTTACTTTTTTCATTCCCATTTTGCAGATGAAGAAACTGAAGATCTGAGGGGCTAAGTTAGTTGCCCCTGGTCACACAGTTGACAAGTGATAGAGCTTGCATTTGAATCTAGATTCTACTAGTCTACAGTATATATATACTACACACCCTACAACACTCCCTACAGATATAAAAATAGGCTGAGACAGGTTCTGTGCCCAGGGCCACAAAGCTGGTTGGTGGCAGAGCTGGTACAATTCAGATTCTGAGAAATGAAGCATGATGTATGTGGGGGAGAGGACATGTCTGTACTATTTGTGGAGAAAGAAGGGGGAGGGGCATGCATTTTTTTCTATTGCCCCTAATCTCAAATCATCACCACCATCATCATCATCACCACCACCACCACCATCACCACCACCATCATCACCACCCCACCATCATCACCACCCCACCATCAGCCACAGTCCACCTGCCAGACCCCACTCACACAGAACCTAAAGAAGGCTGGAAGACGCAACCTAGCTATGTGTGCAGGAGAAAGAAGGAAATGATTTGGTGAATAAGTAGCCAGACCTCACTCCAGGATTCAATTAATATTTGTTAACTGGAAAAGCAAATGCCAATGAGAAGCAAAGAAATGTCGCCCGAAGGGTGGAATGACACGTGGTTGGGGGGAAAAGCAGAGCACCCCATACAGATATGGACCTAAGGGATTTATTGCCATGGTTCTTTGACCAGAACTCAGGCTAGCCCGGCTGCTTCCTGTGGGTAACTTCTCACATTAAGTCCCTTCTCCCCAGACTATTCCCCAGGTCAACCTGTTCTGCCTTCAAACCTGGGCTGGTGGCTTCAGCCATAATTCCCAGACGTTGGGTCAGACACACCCAATTCTACCCCTGGGCGTCAACTTTGGACCAGGGCTTCAAAACCCCTGCTGAGAGTTTGCATTTCTAACAACTTTGCAGGCAATGCTAATACTACTGGTTAGGGACCAATTCTGAGAAGCACTAGTAGAGCATTGGTTCTCAGAATTAATTATATAGAAGAATCACCTGGGGAGCTTGTTAAACTGTAGATTCTGTCAGCGTATTGGGGTGGAAATGCAAATTCTCAGCAGCGATTCGAACCCGAACAAACTGATACGAAGCCCTGCTTCCAACATCTCAACCCATAATCAAGTGGGAAGAAAACCATTTAGATTTAATTTCCAGTCAAGGTGCTAGAAACAATGTATTGACTTTTAAAATCAAAACGTAAGGAAACATGTGCCAAACCCCAGACGCCAAATGAATAAGCAGTGGGAACTTTATGGTGCCAGAGATGCCATCAAATCAGGGCACTTATCACAGGTGGGCTTTTATTACAGAGGCTTAGGTATGCAGGAGCAAGGAGTACCTAGAGGCCAGGGACTGAACTATTCATTTCTGGATCCCTGGCAGGGGAACTGGGAAGAGCCTTTTACCTGGCCAGAAGGTGCTGATAGTAGGCAAGTGTTCTTCTGGTCCACCCACCATCTCTCTGTTTCTCCATGCACCATTGTCCCAGTTTGTCTTTGGACCTCTCTCTCCACATTTAGTTCATGAAATTCATGGTGACTCACCTCCAGCACCAGAGCTGTCATGTGACTCTGGTCTGGCCAATCCCAGCAGTCCACCTGCTCATGGTGCCTGGATCAGAGATGATCACAGAACTCAAGCTGGGTGGGTGAATTATTGTCAACCCTTTGCAAGGACTGTTGGAAAGCAGCAGTCTTCTTTCTGCTGAGGATGTGAAACTAGGAAACTGTAAGTTTGAACCCACCATCAACTATTTTCCTACCTCATGAGGAGAGCCTGCCTGGGAGTGAAGTCACCACAGAAGAAAACAGAGCCAAGAGATGGAGAGAGACCAAATTCATATGACAATATTCAAGCCCCTGGATTCAGCCATTCCCGAAGCTTGATTTTCTGAGCTTTTTCAGTTATGTGAACATGTATGTTTCCTATTTTGTGTTGGCCATTAATTGCTTGAAATTAAAAGAATTCTGATGAAAACAGGTCTAAAAAGTCTTGTTGAATCACATTGGAATAAGATACAAAAAAATTCTATAGATACCCTGTTGGGTTTCAATACAAACCAAGAAGTCGTCTTTGAATCTATGTCCTAATCTCTTAGGGAGCCAGTTACAGTGTGATCTGTCTGTTAGATGGGGCAGTGGAGAGGGCAGGGTAAAGAATTCTAGCACACAATACATGAAAGCACATTGAAAATGCATGCATTTCCCACCATCTCCACTGCCACCAGCATAGTCCATCCAAACTTTCATTTCTTACCTGGACTATATTTATACCCTAATGACTCTTTCCTCCCCACCCCAGCTTTGTCCCCTTTGCTCCATCCTCCACGCAGTAACAAGAATGATTCTAAATTCATTGCATGCCCCTCCCCTGCTTACAATTCTCAATGATTTCCATTGTATTTAGGATCAAATCTGAACTCTTTGTAGTGGCTTACAAAGCCCAGAATGATCTGGACCTTATCTATCCATCAAACTGCACTTCTGGCCACTTTCCCCTTCGTTGGCATGGTATACCTTTCAAATCTTCACACTTATCAGTCTCTGTATTAACTCCATACCTTTACCCTTACCATTGCTCTGTTTGGAGTGCCCTTCTCCAGCCTATATGAGCAATCTCAGAAGCCTTAGCCCCTCACTCTAGCCTCACTAGATGGTTCCCCAGGTCAGTGACCCTTCCATGAACCTATGCTCATCCTGTCCACTCAACCCTCCTCCCTAGCTGTCTGAGGACCTCCTTGCCTCCAGTCCCCTAGTCACCCTAAACATAACTTTCCCAGCAGGTCCCCATTGGCCCCATGGCAGAATCAATCCTCCCTCATC
The DNA here is from genome assembly GCA_030035585.1 of Dugong dugon. Taxonomy (NCBI): domain Eukaryota; kingdom Metazoa; phylum Chordata; class Mammalia; order Sirenia; family Dugongidae; genus Dugong; species Dugong dugon. The sequence goes on from CM057478.1 coordinate 36,771,039, forward strand.
TATACATCACATGTGTAAATATATCAGGGCACATTGTAATATGGTTATTTGCTTATAAATCTGAATCCTCTTCCAGATCAGGAGCTTATCAAGGGCTGGGACAATGTCTTAATCTTTTTGCTACAGCCTGGGATAAAAATACCACCAGCAACATCACAGTGCTGAATGAATGTTTGTTAAATAGAAGGAAGGAATGACTGTTTATGGAGTAAATTAACCAAGTGCTGTTAGGTCAAATCCCTTAGGGTCCCTGGCTGTACCTTCATCCTCTATAAAGTGAATGGTTTGTGCCACTAGTTCTCAACCATGGCTGCATCTCAATCATTTGGAGAGATCTCAGAAAACACAGATTCTTGATCCCACCTCCAGAAAATCACAGTCATTCATTCATCCATTTGTCTAATGCATTTAATTGAGCACCTACTATTTGACAAGTTTTGTTTTGAGCACCAGAGAGGAGTCAGCCTAGGCCCTTGTCCTCTTGAAGCTTCTATTCCAGAGATCGTATTAACCAATAATCAGTTGCTGTTGAGTTGATGTCGAATCATGGCAACCCATGTGTGTCAGAGTAGAACAGTGCTACATAAGATTTTCAATGGCTCTGAACTTTGGGAAGTAGATTTCCAGGCGTTTCTCCCAGTTGCCCATGGGGGTAACCAGCTTGATAATAACCCTTTTATTAGCTCCTTTCCTTCCCTATCTCGTTTCCTTACTCCTCCTAACAGTGTTTCCTGGGATCACCTCTAAAATAAACAACTTGCACATGAACCCCTGTCACAGAGTCTGCTTCTGGGGAGCCCAATTTAGACAGCTTCCCTGAGCACACAGGTGGGAGCATGCCCAGTGGGTGCACACTCAAAGAACACTATTCTTTTCATGCAGGGAGCTCATCTCAGCCTGCGATTGTACAGCCATTCTGAGGGTTATCTGATGCCTGCCTGTCTCCCTCCTTAACCAGTGGAGCCCACTCTAGTGAGCTGAATAATGGCCCCCAACGTTACCAGGTTCTAATCCCTGGAACCTGTAAATGTCACCTTACATGGCAAAAACCCTGTAGATGTGATTAAGTTAAGAATCAACACCTGCAATGGGGAGCAGCTCCTAGACTATTCAGATGGACCCTAAATGCAATCACTAGTATCTGTATAAGACAAAGGCAGGGGAGATTTTACTACACATAAGAGGAGGAGGCAACATAACCATGGAGACAAGAGATTGGAGAGATGTGGCCACAAGCCAAGGAATGATGGCAGCCACCAAGATGAAAGAGGCAAGGGACAGTTTCTCCTCTGGAGCCTCTGGAGGGAATCTGGCCCTACTAACACCTTGACTTCAGTCCAGTGAAACTGATTTTGGAATTGTAACCTCCAGAACTGTAAAAGAACAATGGGTGTTGTTTGAGTCACCAAGTTTATGGTCAGTGTTACAGCAGCAAGTGGAAACTCATACACCCACAAGCAGGGTGATCAACCAGTAAGCACGGCATGCACCAGCTTACAGTAAGTAAGGTGTGCATGGGCTAAATTGTGTTCAGTTACTAATCTGTAGTGCATAATTTTAACCTGGGTTTGAAAGCCAGAAACCCAGGTGAAATTGTGCACTACAGATTAGTAAGTAAACACAACTCAGTCCAAGCATACCTGGCTTATTGGGTAATCCGCCCCTGCCCACAAGGGCTACTTTTCTGCTCTTTGATGCTTCTGGCTCCTCACAGGCCCTCTTGACTAAGCCTGAACCCACGACATCTGCTTTCAAGTCCCAAACTCTCTCCAAACATTTCTTAATCCAAGGTCATGCAAAAGGCCTGGCTTCAGGCGCCATTGGGAATTTAAGACAGAACACCAGCTAAGCTCATTCTTTCCATATCACAACCACACTTTTTCAGTTATTAATTGTTAATGCCTTGTTAGTGAGCATTATTAAGCATGTTAAGCCTGGGTATGGCTTTTTCAAAGATGCTGTAAATATCATGAGAACACTTGTCATGTGGCAGAGGCACTAGAATTCTAAGACGCGCAGGCGGAAAATCAATTGTGACCACAAACGAGTTGCTTAGCCACCCTCAGCGCTGATCCCGCACTGCCCACAACAAAGTCAAGCCATCTTTTTGTTGTGAGGCACAGGAGGCCCCGCTTCCTGTTCTGGTTTCTGCTTGCTCATTAACAGGTAGTGAAGGGTAGGTTCTTCCTTACTGATCTTCAGAACAGCACTTCGTGCAAGGCTGCCGAAGAAAAGCCCCAAAGGATTTTATTTGATTTTTGTACAGAACAATAATCTCCCCACCAAATTAGCTGCCGAACTGGTGGGTTTCACCTTGAAATTATTGGCAGGGCAGCAAAACAGGGATGTCTATATTTGCTAAACCTTGCTCAAATATACACCCCCACCATTTGCACCCTGCCAAGGAATTCCCTGGGAAACAGCAAGGCCATGCCATGGACGGGGACAAAAAATACAGTGCAGGAGAGATTAGAACCACAAGACAGCACTGGCATGTGGCACGCGGTGGCAATGACGGTTTTGTCTTTGCAAAATGACAAGCGACAGTCTTGGCTCAGCCCCGCCTCTTTTTCTTTCTTCTGTTTTCAAAAGCTTCTTGGCTAGAAAATGCCCAACTGGAGAACCCCAGAAATGCCCTCCCTTCCTTAGCCATGTCATCATGTTACTGGACACCTTTTATGGGCTGTTTGGTGGTAGCTAAGCCCTGTGTTGGCCAGCACTCGAGGTTGACAGCTTAGGAGTGGCCTCTCCCCAGTCAGCTGGTCGGGCTTGGTTCTTTGGCTCTGCCTAACCTCAGATAAGGAAAAGGCTTTCCAGAGAAAGGTCAGATAAGATCACAGGGCACGGATCAGCAGGCCTGCCCAGGGAGGCTCTGCAAAAGCTGTCAGAGGGTGATTGGCACACCTCACCCTCCCAGGAACCTGGTGTTCCAAGTTACCAATCACCTCACTTTCTAGCCAACAATAGACCCCTGCTGTCTTTGTCTTTGTGCATTCAAATCACAAGCACAAAACCCAGACTTCCTTCTTGGGCTCTGCATGTCCTTTGATTCCTGCCTTGATGGGAACTGGCTTTTCTGAACCTTGGAAGATGTCCTGCAGGAAAGCGAAAGTGACAGCAGGTTCTGAGGAGAATGTGTTGGAGGAAGAGGTGGTGACAATTCGCCATGTCACCCTTTCAAAGAGAGCGGGAGGAAGACAGCAGACCCAAATTGGACTAAGGCTGTCCAGGTTCTCAAGGATCCCTCTCTCCTAATTGCCTTCGTAGCATGTCTGTTAAATTTAGATAACGCTTAACTAGGGCCCAGAGAAGACCCAAAAGGGAGCACCAAAAATGATGAATAGCTTGTAAAATTGGGCTTATGGATGGAAGGATTAGGGGTTATTTATCCTGGAAAAGCAAAGCAGGGGAGGGACATATAAAAACGTCATCCTAGGTTAATTATGTAAGTAAGAGCCATGCAGCTGGCCTGGAATCTCAGCCATTTGGCAGGGACCATGGGCATGCAGGGGGTTTCTAGTTTGAAAATCATCAGTCGCCTGCACAGATTTCTGGAGAGGCTCACTGTTGCTGGGTAATATTAGTTATGGATATGCCAAATCCCTTCTAATGAGCTCAGACTCCACTCACTGAAAATCACTTCTAACTGTGTGATGGGGATGAAATCTTTCTTTGTCCGTGGCCACAAAAAGAGACTGGCAGGGGTCCCTTTTATGACGGTAGATGCCAGGACTCCCTCAAGTCCTCTCCCAGGGTCAGGTGTTAGGAGCGGTGCTCGGGGCTCCGTCCTCCAGGAAGGAAGATGCTGCAAGGAACGTCCTCCCAGAGCAATGAGCTGAACTTGGGAGATGAGAGAGAGGTGTCCCCTTGGTCAGCACAGCCACACTTGGCTGGTGAGGAGTCTGTCTCCTGGGTCTACCTGCTGCCCACCCTGAGGATGCGTCTTCCTGACACTCAACACACGTGTAGTGAGCACACCTGGTCCCTCCAAGCTCTGGTCTGGGAATCGAGTGCATGAGTTGGAACAGCCATGGAACTGGTTTTGGCCCACTTGAAGCTCAGGGTCTAGCAGAGGAGATGAGACCAGTAGACTCTGATCTTCACGAAGCTGAAAGGGACAGTGGTCCCCAGAGAGGGGCAAAGCCCTGGAGGAGTTCACAAGGCTGAGAGCTGGAACCTAGAAAGACTTAATGGAGGGGGAGCAGACTCTGAACGGGGAGTGCTTGTGGGTGGATGCCCCAGGCCAGGCCCTGGAAACAGCCGAGAATCATGAGAGACAGTGAGTCATGCATCTTAGTTGGGGCTCTAGGGGAAAGATGGGAAAACAGGGCAGCAGGCAGGGAGGTCAGCAGGAGGAGGATGTGACTTCTGGCACACTTGCACTCTGGATTTTATTGGTAGCCATTGAGAAAGATACCCGGGAGAGATGTGATGGACCAAGCACAGGTCGATGAGGTTGGAGGCCATTATATAGCCCTAGTAAGAGATAATGAGGTCATTTACATAGGTTATTGGGCAGGATTAGTTAGAATGGAGAGGAACAGGCAAGGTGCCCACATTAAGCTCTCCTTTCATTTACATATAAGTAATCTTAATGCTAATAACAAATCACTAAAGTGAGTCCCAGAAGGGAGTGTTCTCACATAATTTTTTGTTAAGATGTGTGTTTTAAGGTAATAAAATAAAATGTATTCTATAATTTACACTTTTGCTAAATTACACCAGCCCTTAACTAATTAGTAAAAATTAATGAAGATTGACTATATTGATATAGGAAGGGTCATTATCTTCATTAAGGTCATGCTAGGTAATGGCATAAGACTAGAGAAGGAGAACATTCATTAGAGGAAAGGCTGCTGGATATTTTCATGCTAGTAAGTCTTTAAAAATCATGGTAAGGTTAGATGGAATAATCTGATAGTATCTGTCCTCTGAGAGGCTTGGAGCATAAAATGGCAGGAAGGCAAGACAACAAAGAAGGTTAGATGGAGGCCTCTAGATTGAGACCACCTACGTTCAAATCCAACATCTATTGCTCAATAGCTATGTGATGCTGAGCAAGTGACTTAACATTGTTGAATCTCAATCTCCCCACCTGTAAAATGGGATTATAATAGCTCCTAACTCAGGGGGCTATTGTGAGGATTAAATAAAATAATGTCCTTGAGACATTGGCTGCATAGTAGGAAGTTACAAGCATTATCTATCATCATTAACCACCATCTGTCTGTCAACCATACTGGGGTGGCTTTCATGTTTCTATGATGCTGGAAGCTATGCCACCGGTATTTCAAATACAGCAGGGTCATACACGGTGAACAGGTTTCAGCAGAGCTTCCAGACTAAGACTAGGAAGAAAGGCTTGGCGATCTACTTCCAAAAATTAGTGAATGAAAACCCTATGGATCACGACAGAATATTGTCTGATACAGTGCTGGAAGATGAGGACCCTAGGTTGGAAGTCACTCAAAATACAGTGGCTGCAACAAGGGACTCAAGCATACCAATGATCGTGAGGATAGCATAGGACCAGGAAATGTCCTGTTCTGCTGTACATGGGGTCGCCATGAGTCAGAGCTAACTCAGTGGCAACTAATAACAACAACATCATCATTAAACACCCTCTGGACTTCTGCTGAGTGCCTAAACTTTACAGTGTATTCCCTTGTTTTCATCAGCAGCTAGACCTGGGGGGCGGAGAGGCATCAGCAAGAGGCAATAGTGCTGAATCCTATTCCTGGCTTTTCCATCAATAAGGTGGGTGACCCTAGAAGAGCCACTCAACAACTCTGGAACTCAGTTTCCTTGTGTGTACAATGGGAAAGTAGACCTCTATTGGCATTTAATACTTCTTTAAGCCCTCCACTTTTTTCAAATGGAATCTCATCTGGAAGCCTAATGCCTAAAGACATCAAAGCAGAGATACCCGGTTGAAGGTCACTCGCAGGCCTGGAGTCCCAGCTGTTTATTGTGCCCTGCTCCTCTTAAACCCTGCCCCACTTTAGGCCCCAAGCCCTCCTCTCTTAATGTCAGAGCTCTGCAGGACACGCTAAAAACTATGGGATTATAGGGCCTCCAAGGTCACGTGGGCTTCTAAGATTCTGTCCTCCAGGGAAGAGGGGGGTGATCAGGGGCTCTCTGGCTAGCCAGACGAAATACAGCCTTTAATAAATGCTGAAAGATCTCCTTGTAAACCGTGTACCCCAGTACTCCTAATTAGAACCTCCACACTGGGGTCACTTACATGCTGCCCTTTCATGTTGCATCCTGTTTAGAAGTCCTGGAGAGTGGAGTGGAAAATATCAGCGGGTTTAGACACAATGAAATGCTGATGACTTGCCCAGACCCTCAGCTGCAACCTAACAACACCAATCCGGAACAGGAAGAGATTAGGTCCCTAGCTGCTTCCTCTGTGTACGTGCACCAGCTTGGTGTTTTTGTTTTGTTTTGTTTTGTTTTTGATGTTGGGCTGAAAAAAGGTAGGTGACAATTTATAAGTTATGCCAAGCCAAACTGTTCCTTCAAGGATGCTGGGAATGGGGCTTTTTGATTCTTAAATATATGTGAGTTGGAATCGACTCGACGGCAACAGGTTTGGTCTATATATATATATATATATATATATATATATATGTATATATATATATGTATATCTATATACATATATACAGTGTGTGTGTGTGTGTGTGTGTGTGTGTGTGTGTGTGTGTGGTGTGTGTGTGGAAAGAGAGACATCAAGCTGAAAGAGGCTGATGATGTTACCAAAACCACTCTGGAGCTCATTCTGCTGAGGATGAGGAAGCCATCATCAAAACCCCCATGTCCTCCAATCCCTCAGTCCTGGAGTTACTCTGCTGCCTAACGCAGACCTAACACAGACAGGCATTCTCTTCTCCTCATTTCCTTAAGAAAAGGGAAAGATTCTGTCCATGGAAGAGCTCTGTGCACAGGCTACATGCCCCCGTCTTCTCCCTGTGGTTGGAGGGCACAGCCTACACCTTGTCCCCCATAGAGCCTGGTGGCACCTATACAGCCATTGTCCTTTCTGACTGGTCAGTGCCACCATTGGACCAGTTGTTAAATATGTCAGATATCATTTCTACACCTATCCATTTCCTACATGTGTGTATAAACCCCCTCATTTGCTATCTCCAAAACAAGTCGGCCGGCCCTGAATACACAGCCTCATTAGCCATGGCTGGCTTTTGCTCAATTAATGAAAAAGAAAAATCAGGCATAGAATCAGTGTTAATTACTTAAGCTGGATACAGCTAAATCAACTACTTGACTATATTATTGTACTTCCAAGTTTATGCTTCAGGAAACAATGTAACTACCTGTGGCAAAAGCTATCATTGTACAGATGTAAACCTTATATGCCTTAGTCATGCAATCTGGGGTTTCTGTAACAATCCCAGACCTAGGGTTTTTTTGTTTTTTGTTTTGTTTTTTCCTTTTGATAAAAAGGGCCCACTAAATGTAGAACTAAATACATACTGATTTTATAACTTCAGAAGAGAAGTCTGGCCTTAAATAGTCAGAAAAAAAATTTTGGTTTGAGAAATGTGGCCAGCACACATGCCTAATTCATTGAGAACACTGCAAAATTAAAATACCCTAGGTTCTTCCAAACATTGTGAATTGTAAATTCCTTACTACCAATCTGCATGGTCGGGTCCTCACTTATCTCTCCAACTTCTCAACTCAATCGCCCCCTTGCTGACTACTGGGGAGCCACATGGCCCTCTGCTCCAGGGCTCAGTGTGGCTTCCCCTTCTTATCCCTCCCCGACTATCCAACACTTTCCCTGAAGTTACTCCCTTACCTGTGTGTCTATTTCTTCAGAACACTTACTGGGAATTGCTCTTACCTTGTTAACTGTTCCCTTGTTTATCACCTGTCTTTTCCACCATGATAATAGGAACTACATTTGCTTTGTTCATCAGTGTATCTCCAGAACCTCATATGGTGCCTATACAACAGGTGCTTATGGATTAAATTGTGTCCCCTCAAAATATGTGTTGTAATCCTAACCCCTGTACCAGTTGATGTGATCCTGTTTGGAAATAGGATAAATTATTATGTTAACTGGATCATAGCAGAGTCTGTAGGTTCTAAATCTAATCACTTCTGAGTTACAAAAAGAGCAGATTAGACCAGAAACATATACAAATTGCAGACAAACACCAAGTGAGGATTGTCTACAAACCAAGGAACCAAGAAATGCCCAGGGCTACCAATAAGGAAGAAATCAGTAAGGCTGAGACCGTGATTTGGACTTTTAGTCTCCAGAACTGCGAGAAAATAAATTTATGCTCTTTAAAGCCACCCACCTGTGGTATTTCTGTTGCATCAGCGCTAGGAAACCAAGCAAGAGGTGTTCAAAAAATGTTTGTGGAGGGAAGGAAAGAAGGAAGGAAAAAGGGAGGAGGAGAGGAAGGGAGAGAAAAAGGAAGGAGAGAGAAAGGGAGGGAATAGAGGCAAGGAAGGAGGGAGGATGGGAGGGTGGGAGATAAGGAAGAAGGGACAGCAGCATGAGTATAAACCTGATACATGAACTGTTGATAAGGTGGCAGCCCACAAAGGACACAGCTATTGAATCCATTAAACAGTGCACCTGCTGAAAAGCGTCCACACCTTTCTAATGCAATCAGGATTCCCCTGGCAGAGAAAGGACTATACATTGCAGGCTCATAAGCAAAAGGAAAAGCACAATCAAGTGTATTATTCTTTCCAGTAATATGTAAGGTTGACATAAGCAGAGCCTCCTAATCCTCTTAGACTATGATTGATTTTATTAAAGTCTTTAAAATTTGAAAACCTGAGGACTAAGTTGAATGAAATATTTGTGAGGAAGTAGACATGTGTCATGTAATATGTCCCCACCCAAAAAAAAATAAAGGAAAGGAAAATGTACTAATTTTTTGAATGAGTTTTGGGATCCTGAGCTCAGTTAAATTCTTCACTGCTGAAATGTGCCTGGCTCTTCCCAGTCATGAAGTCATTGAAGGGAAGACTCAGATGGGTACCATGGGAGGCCGGCTGATTTCCAGGAACCATGATGCTTCACACATGTACCAACTAGAGGCGACTGCACGGCTCTCACTAATGAGACATTGTATTAGCATATTGAATTCTAATTGTTACATTTCGGAACATCCCTTTGCTAGAGACAAAGAGGGAGACAATCAAATTTTAAATAGAAACACACAGGACATCTAATCTGCTCAAGGGGGCTGTTCCAGAAGCCCATCTTATGGGTGCTGGTCTCCCTCTTGCTCTGATATGTCTCTGACAACCCATCATGAAATGATGGCCCGGAATCCACCTATTTGCCTGGATCCTGCTGCTTTGGTGGCTGGCAAGGTTGTTACTATCCCCAGTGTGACTTTTGACAAATTGCAGGTTTTGACACAGGTATATGGTGGGTCTCACGGGTGCCCACGTGGGTGGAAAGAGGAAACCATTCATTTGCCTGCCCAGCTGGCAAGTCATTGTGTTTCATCTCCCTCCTGATTCAGCAGGCATCTTCTTATCCAGCAAGACTGTTTCTGTCTCCCTAATCAGCATTGGGTGTCTCCCAAGAGCCTGCGTTTGATTTAATTTTTTAAATCAACTAGCAGTTATTAAGTTGTTGTTGTATGTGAAGACGTAAGCCAAACACATTCCACGCACTATCCCATTTATTCTGTACAATCTGGGATGTAGATATTATTCTAGCCATTTAGCAGATCAGGAAAATAAGGTTCAGGGAGATTAAGTAAATGTAGCCAATTTGGTGAGAGGCAGAGGCTGGCTGGAAGCCAGGGCTATCTGACCCCATATCCCTAGCTCTCTACTGCCGAGCCCTGCTCCCCGCTCTGGGAAGCCTTCCTAGATCCACCGGGCAAGAACAAGGAGCCCAGGTGAGCTGGACTCCGAAGCTCTTGCTCTTAAGCAGTCCCTCCTAGTCCCTACTTGGGACAGCACCAATTACAAGCTACTGAAGATTCTGGCTTGCTGGTCTACCTCCCTTAATTAAATTTTGAGTTCTTTGGGAGTAAAGAATGGGTCTTGGACATCTTTGTAGTTCCACCACTTAGAGTCATTGTTATTGTGTACCAGATGAATGAACGAGTGAATGAAGAATATCAGTGCAGGTAAGCAATGGGGGAGGCAGTGCTGCGATAACGTTGTGAGAAAGTTAACAGTCCAGAGAACCAGAACGGCCTCGGTGGACACAGCCTTAATCTTTTCACATCTGTAATTCAGACTCAAATTTGGCAAGACAGATGCCCACATCAACTCATTCAAACCATGCCGGAGGCATTGTGTCCCCCAGAGCCCACTGGGATCTCGAGGCTGCTTCCAGAGGGCTAAGAGCCCCCACTCTACCCCACGCCTGCCACTTGACTGCTCTGCGACTTGCAGTTTTCCAGTTTAGGAAAATTCACACCACGCCGTCCACCTTTATCAAAGGCTTTTTCAGCTGTGGAGGCGTGATGGGTTTTTTATTTGATGCCGTTGTAAAGGAGGGGCCAGGACGAAGGAGAAACGAGAAAAACTGAATGCCTGGAAAACAGAAATTGGAAACCGATAAAAGCGAAGACAAATGCCAAGGAGTCTATAACATGGATGCCTCCGGAATTCTGAAGCTGACTCCTGCTGAAGCGGACAGGATTACATTCTGAGGCCGTAGCACTAAGGGGCTTTCTCCGAAGGACTTCATAAGGAGACAGCCCACATTGCTGTAAATGGACATCCACCCTCCTCAGGCAGGGCGGAGAAGGAGGAGGAGGCAGGAGCCGCGATCGATTAGCTGGGATTTGAGAGAGCAAAAGTCAGTCTTCACAGTTTACAGAACAATTTTTAGTTTCTCCTTGTCTTAGGTAGTACTCCCTCCGAATTAGGAGTCAAGTGCATGTGGTTATTTAGGATGGGGTCCAGGAAGGGGTGATATGGAGCTGGAGGAGTGAGGCAGGGTTGAGAAGGAAGCCAATAAAGCAAGCATCATCAATCCAGTTTCTGCTGTAGGCAAATGGAGTTCAATCCCACTGGAAATGCAAGGAAGATAAAGGTGTACAGCCGGCCCAGATATGACCCATCAAAGGGGCTACGGAGCTGGGGCATTGATCCTCCAAGCCCATTCATCACTGGTTAAGAGCAGCTCCTAGGGTGTAGCTTCCCCAGAGCTTCTGGCCTGCCCTGCATGCAAGGCAGGAATGATCCCACAGCCAAAGCAAGCCGCAAACAGATAGTCCGGAATTCGAAGTGAGAAGCTGCCAGCAGGAATGGTGAATGGGGAATGAGTATGTGCAAGGCACCAACAGGGTGTGTGACAGTCCTGAATTATGTTATATACACCTTATGATATACTATATGTATGTATGTGTATACACACATATGCATACACATACACACACACATATATATAAATCAATCAAAACCAACTGCCATCAAGTGGACTCCAATTCATGGCGACCTCATGTATGTCAGAGTAGAACTGAGCTCCATAGGGTTTTCAATGGCTGATTTTGGGGAAGTAGATTGCCAGGCCTTTCTTCCAAGGCACCTCTAGGTGGACTTGAACCTCCAATCTTTTGGTTAGCAGCCGAACACATTAACTGTTTGTATCAACCAGGGATATATGGTGACTATATCCATATGCCTACAAGGAAAACCAGTTAATATGACTATTATTCAAATTTATTCACCAACTACTAACGCCCAAAACGAAGAAATTGAAGATTTTTACCAACTTTTGCAGTCTGAAATTGCTCAGACATGCAATCAAGTTGCTTTGATAATAACTGGTGATTGGAATTCGAAAGTTAGAAACAAAGAAGGATCAGTAGTTGGAAAATATGGCCTTGGTGATAGAGACTGCATGATAGAATTTTACAAGACCGACAACTTATTCATTGCAAATACCTTTTTCCAACAACACAAATGGCGGCTACACATGTGGACTGCGTCAAATGGAGTACGCAGGAATGAAATCGACTACATCTGCTGAAAGAGACAACGGAGAAGCTCAATATCATCAACCAGAACAAGGCCAGGGGCCGACTGTGGAAGAAATCATCAATTGTTCATATCCAAGGTGAAACTGAAGTTGAAGAAAATTAAAACAAGTCCACGTAGAGCCAAAGTATGACCTTGACTATATCCCACCTGAATTTAGAAACAATCTCTAGAATAGACTTGATGTACTGAACACTAATGAACAAAGACTAGAAAAGTTGTGGGATGATACCAAGGACATCATACATAAAGAAAGCAAAAGGTCATTAAAAAACAGGAAAGAAAGAAAAGACCAAAATGGATGTCAGAAAAGACTCTGAAACTTGCTTTTAAATGTAGAGTAGCTAAAGCAAACGGAAGAAATGATCATGTAAAAAAGCTGAACAGAAGGTTTCAAGGGTCAGCTTGAGAAGACTAAGTGTTACAACAAAATGTGCAAAGACCTGGAGTTAGAAAACCAAAAGGGAAGAATATGCTCGGCATTTCTCAAGCTGAAAGAACTGAAGAAAAAATTCAAGCCTCAAGTTGTAATACTGAAGGATTCTATGGGCAGAATATTGAATGATGCAGAAAGCATCAAAAGAAGATGGAAGGAATACACAGTCACTGTACCAAAAAGAACTCATCGATGTTCAACCATTTCAGGAGGCAGTATGTGATCGAGAACCAATGGTACTGAAGGAAAAAGTCCAAGCTGCACTGAAGGCATTGGCAAAAAACAAGGCTCCAGGAATTAATGGAATACCAGTTGAGATGTTTCAACAAATGGATGCAATACTGGAAGTGCTCACTCGTCTATGCCAAGAAATTTGGAAGACAGCTACCTGGCCAACCAACTGGAAGAGATTCATGTTTGTGCCCATTCCAAAGAAAGTGATCCAACAGAATGCGGAAATTATTGAATAATATCATTAATATCACATGGAAGTAAAATGTTGTTGAATAATTAAAAAACGGTTGCAGCAGTACATTGAAAGGGAACTGCCAGAAATTCAAGCCAGATTCAGAAGAGGACATTGATAAGGGATATCATTGCTGATATCAGATGGATCTTGGCTGAAAGCAGAGAATACCAAAAAGATGTTTACCTGTGTTTTACTGACTATACAAAGGCATTCGACTGTGTGGATCATAATAAATTATGGATAACACTGGGACAAATGGGAATTCCAGAACACTTAACTGTGCTCCTGAGGAACCTGTACATAGACCCAGAGGCAGTCGTTTGAACAAAACAAGGGGATGCTGAATGGCTTAAAATCAGGAAAGGTGTGTGTCAGGACTGTATCCTTTCACCATACTTATTCAATCTGTATGCTGAGCAAATAATCTGAGAAGTTGGACTATATACGAAGAAGAATGCTTCATCGGGATTGGAGGAAGGCTCATCACCAGCCTGTAATATGCAGAAGACACAGCCTTGCTTGCTGAGAGTGAAGAGGGCTTGAAGCACTTACTGATGAAGATCGAAGATTACAGCCTTTAGTATGGATTACACCTCAACATAAAGAAAACAAAAATCCTCACAACTGGACCAATAGGCAACATCATGACAAATGAAGAAAATATTGAAGTTGTCAAGGATTTCATTCTACTTGAATCCACAATCAAAGCCCATGAAAGCAGCAGTCAAGAAATCAAACAACATATTGTATTGGGCAAATCTGCTTTAAAAGACCTCTTTCAAGTGTTAAAAAGCAAAGAGGTCACTTTCAGGATTAACGTGCACCTGACCCAAGCCATGGTATTTTCAATCACCTCATACGCATGTGAAAGATGGACAATAAGGAAGACCGAAGAAGAACTGATGCCTTTGAATTATGTTGTTGGTGAAGAATACTGAATATACCATGGACTGCCAGAAGAATGAACAAACCTGTCTTGGAAGAAGTACGGGCAGAATGCTCCTTAGAAGCGAGAATGGTGAGACATCGTCTCACGTACTTGGGACATGTTATTAGGAGAGACCAGTCCCTGGAGAAGGACATCATGTTTGGTAAAGTAGAGGGTCCATGAAAAAGGGGAAGACCCTCAAGGAGATGGACTGACACAGTGGCTGCAACAATGTGAAGATGGCGCAGGACAGGGCAGTGTTTTGTCCTGTTGTACATAGGGTCACTGTGAGTCGGAGCCAACTCATTGTGTGTGTGTGTGTGTGTGTGTGTGTTATGCGTATGTACAGTGTGTGTGCATAATATATACACATAGAAATAAAACACAAACACACATATATCCGCGTGTGTGTTTTTACCAGTGGAAGGAAACATAAAAGTAAGTGATGGTTGTCTCCGCATGTGTGATGGTGTGTGTTAACTGATTCCATAAATATTTATAGAGCATTTACTATGTGCTGGGCGTAGGAATACACAGTGGCCAAGCTAACAAGGCCTCTGGCCCCATGGAGAGATGGAAATACACAGACCAGAATAGAGGATACATTCTTATCAGATAAGTGCTGTAAGGAAAACGGCGAGGCTGGGGGAAGTCTCATTAGCAGCTGAAGTTTGTGCTGTGATATAAGCGACAGGGAGCTTGGCAGGTACAACTCTCGGGGCCAGAAGGTTCCAGGCTGATGAAATAAAAAATGCAATACCCCTAAGTTAGAAAGAAGCTTTTTTATCATCTTTACACTTTTATATTTTCAAATTTGCTGCAATGTTTATGACTTGTTAAAATCAGAGACAAAAAATAAAATTATTTTAAAAAATTATTTGAGTGAGGGAAAGAAAAACCCAGACAAACATGTTATTGATTCTTAGAAATTTGACTGATAAACATTCCAAAATTGGTCATCTGGTGAGAACCAGAAAACCTCCATAAAGTTCTCTTAATGGATAGGAAGTCCAGAACCAATCAATAATGTTTATGGAGCCTTCCCTGTGGAACAGGCACTGCCTTTGGGCCCTGGGGAACCCTGACATGAAGAAGACACTGCCTCTACTTCCGTGTTCAGTGAGGAGGTGGGGATCATACAAAACCAATTGTATGAAGATATATTTCATGATAAGAACCACAATGCCCATGGGAATGAAAAGAGGAACAAATCTTGTGCTGTGAGTCTAATTCAGACTGGGGAGCAAGGGCAAGGCTGAACAGGCTTTGTGAGGTGGCAGGCCTTGGAGCCGGGCTTGCCATGTAAGCTTGCAATGGCTGCAAAGGGTGTCACAGGCAAAAGAATGGCATGGACAAGGGCAGGAGAGGAAAACTGCAGCAAATGAGGGAACAAGGCATTTAAAGTGACTGGAGAATCTGGTCTTAGCATTCAGCGAGAGAGACACAGTACGATAAGAGGGTTGGGATGGAACGACAGAACACCTTGAAGCCACGAGTAAAGGTCATTTGCTTTTTTTGTCAGTCACTCATTCATTTCCCTGCTTCTGGCAACAGTACTCCAGTTTCCTTGGGAAACACCCCCTCTGCCATCTAAGTCCATGTGGGTGGGTGAAGCTGACTACACAACAGGCTTGGCTTCAGAAGAGGCCATGTGACTTAGACTGGCCAATCAGAACATTGTATCTCCTTGTTCTTAGCAGTTGGCTCATGGATGGGCACATGACCAAATGAGAGCCATTGAAATCTAGTTCCAGGATTTTTATTGAATGTGTTGGGAAGGGAGAAGTCTTCTCTCCACTGGAGCTGCTGGGAGGATGGGCTGTAAGGGTGGGATTGCTGCTTGAAGCCATATCATCACCCCAACATCACAGTGAAATTGATAAAGAGGGAAGAAATGCAGAGAGAGGAAGCAGATCAAACATGCTCCTGATGAAACCTTTTAAGGTCCAACCATGACAGAAGCTAAATTAACTCTAGGTTTTCCAGTTACGGAGCCTAATAAACCTCCTTTCCTTTTCTCTTAAGCTAATTCAAGACAGGTTTCTATCACTTGCAACCAAAAGCCCTAATTAATACACCATACTAAGCATATGCCCACACAAAGACTCGTTCACAAACGTCCACATAACAGGCAAAAATTGGAAACAACCCAAATGTCCACCAATAGGTGAAGGAATAAACAAAATGTGGTATATTCATAAAAGTACCACTCAGTAACAAAAAGGAATAAACTACTCACACATGCAACAATATAGATGAATCTCAAAAACATTCAGAGTTAAGAAAGCCAGATACGAAATACTGCATTCAAATTATACTCCATTTAAATGAAATTCTAGAAAAACTAATTTAAACTAGAATAACAGAAAGTCAATCAGTGATTGCCTGAGGCCAGAGGTAAGGTTGAGGATAGCCTGGGAAGGGGCACAAGGGAAATTTTGAGGTGACAAAAATATTCTATATCTTGGTTGTGGTGGTGGTTACACACAGGTGTATAAACTTGTCAAAACTCTTAGATATGCATACCTAAAATGGTTGAATTTTATTGAATGCAAATCTCAATAAAGTTTTTTTTTTTTTTTAAGGAAGGCAAAACAAGGAAGGCATTTTTAGACAAAACTCCATGTACCATGAATCTTCATATGATAATATAGAAAAGAAAAAGCTAGCAAAGGTTTTTGAGACAAGAGGTTCCCCCACTCAGAGCTGTTTGTTCAGAACATTGATCGATCGGCAGAGTTCAGCATGTTAGGAGTAAGAGCTTAAGCTCCGGGCAGAACCCTCCACATTCAAATCGCAGATCCACCCCTGAGTTAGCTGTCTGACTTTGGGGATATTACAAAACTTCTCTGTGCCTCGCTTTTTTCATTTGTAACATGTGGATAGTAACAGTACCAACCTCAGAGGGTCACTGTAAAGACTGATAATGCAAGTAGAACACTCCAAGAGGAGGCACTCAGAAATGTTACGGTACTAGAAGTCAAGGTCAAAGTAGATTATCAACTGGATGGAGAAATTGATTATAACAAAGCGATTGTACAGTCCAACTAAAAAAATAAGACTTTGAACCAGAAAAATGACCATGGAAATGAAAAGAGGGGCGTGGATTTGAGAAATATTTTAGAGGTAGAATCAACAAGATTTGGCAACTAATTGACAGCAAAGAAGAGGAAGAAATAAAAAAGTACTCAGAACTTTCTAACTTTGGAAGCTGCAAAGATGGTAATGTCATTATCTGGGATGGGAGAAAAAAACAGGAAGAGGAACTGGTTCACAGAGGGAGATAATGAGTTCATTTTAACCATATGGGGCTGGGGCTGCCTGAAGGACAGCAGGTTAGAAATGTCCAGGATGCGCTTGCAATGCTTACCAAGAAAGAAAAACAAAAAGAATTCCATAAAGCAAAACTCATTATCTCTTTCTGTACTTTTAGAGATCAGGTTAGTGTTCTGAATAGTAATCATTATGGATAATCACTACATATGAAAAAAACCAAGGCTGGATGTACTGGGAAGCCATACCAGAGAGCAATTAAAATGTATCCTGTCAGCAACACCATCAATGAAATCTTGCATGAGGGCAGAGAGAAGAGTAAGACACAAAACAGGATGAGAAGCAATGATGTTGGCAGCTACTTTCCCCAGCTGCTTTCAAAATCCTAGGACAGGACGTAAGGTTCCAGAATCTGAGAAATGATCAAGCTTAACCCACAATTCAGACTTCTTAATCCTCAGGAATTGGAGTACCCAATTACAAGCCCCGATTTTTATGACAATATTTTCCTTAAAACATGGAGGTTTGATTTGATTATTTGAGAAAACATGTAAATGCTCACATATACACTGGGAATTCCTTGCTGGTGAGGGCACTTCCAGATCTTCCTCTGGAAGACAGCATTGATGATGCTTCACCCTGGTAAAACAGTTGTCAAGGTGATCCCTACTCATGGTGACCCCAT
Organism: Dugong dugon; assembly: GCA_030035585.1. Classification (NCBI taxonomy): domain Eukaryota; kingdom Metazoa; phylum Chordata; class Mammalia; order Sirenia; family Dugongidae; genus Dugong; species Dugong dugon. Next base: position 36,788,833 of record CM057478.1, read on the forward strand.
GTGTGTCAGAGTAGAAGTGTGCTCCATAGGGTTTTCAATGGCTGATTTTCTGGTGATTCTCAAAGATTGTTCTGTAGAATATTATCTCATGGGATGCTCTGTGAACAAAAGGGTTTCAGGGTTGAGTAGATCTGGAAAAGGTTGCACACTTCAACTCCTACTTGGGAGTTCACCGTGTACATTCATATATCAAAGGCTCTGAGAAATCCTGCAGGACATGTCCATTTAACTTTAACCAAGTTGTTGTCAGGTGCCATTGAGTCGGTTGTGACTCATAGCGACCCTATGTACAACAGAATGAAACACTGCCCAGTTTTGCACCATCTCACAATCGTTGTATGCTTGAGCCCATTGTTGCAGTCACTGTGTGTCAATCCATCTTGTTGAGGATCCTCCTCCTTTTTTGATGACCCTCTACTCTACCAGGCATGATATCCTTTTCCAGAGACTGGTCCCTCCCGATAGCACGTCCAAAATACACAAGACAAAGTCTCGCCATCCTTGCTTCTAAGGAGCATTCTGGCTGAACTTCTTTCAAGACAGACTTGTTTGTCCTTCTGGAAGTCCATGATATATTCAATATTCTTCACCAACACCATAATTCAAAGGCATCAGTTCTTCTTCGGTCTTCCTTATTCATCGTCCAGATTTTGCATGCATATGAGACAATTGAAAATACCATGGCTTGGTCAGGTGTACTCTAGTCCTCAAAGTGACATCTTTGCTTTTTTAATACTTCAAAGAGGTCTTTTGCAGCAGATTTGCCCAATACAATATGTCCTTTGATTTCATGACTGCTGCTTCCATGGGCATTGATTGTAGATCCAAGTAAAATGGAATCCTTGACAACTTCAATATTTTCTTCGTTTATTATGATGTTGCTTATTGGTCCAGTTGTGAGGATTTTTGTTTTCTTTATGTTGAGGTGCAGCCCATACTGAAGGCTATATAGTCTTTTATCTTCATCAGTAAGTGCTTCAAGTCCTCTTCACTTCCAGCAAGCAAGGTTGTGTCATCTGCATATCTCAGGTTGTTAATGAGTATTTCTCCAATCTTCATGCCACATTCTTCTTCATATAGTCCAGCTTCTTGGACTATTTGCTCAGCATACAGATTGAATAAATATGGTGAAAAGATACAACCCTGAAGCATACCTTTGCTGACTTTAAACCACACAGTATCCCCTTGTTCTGTTCAAATAATGGCCTCTTGGTTTAACCTAGATATCTCCCATTTTATTTAGTCATATTTATCTTTGATTTCAAGGAGCCCTAGCTCAGCTGCTAGCCAGAAGTCAGCGGTTCAAATGCACCAGGAAGCCCGCTTCTGTAAAGATTTACAGCCTTGGAAACCCATTGAGGGCAGTTCTACTCTGTCCTATAGGGTCACTATGAGTCAAAATTGATTTGATAGCAACACATTTGTTTTCTTTTTGGGATCTCTGCTTGCATAACACTCCTCGGCATCCTGAGGAGCCAATATCAATAAAGTATACTTTGGGTCTACAAAGAAAGGCCTGGTGAACTACTTCCAAATATCAGCCAATGAAAACCCTGTGGATCACAACAATTTGGCCCACAACTGACCATGGGGTTGTCGCAGGACTGGGCAGGATTTCATTCCATTGTGCATAGGGTCGCCATGAGTAGGGAGCTGACTGGAATAAATGAACAAAGTCTTCTGTTTGGCAACTTGCAAGCAAGTGCCCAGCCAACTAATTGGCTGATTCATTTTATTTTCCTTTTTCAGAGAACTGTTGAGACATGGAGTCAGTACCACCCACATGGGCATGCACAAACTGTATTACTTATTGTTGGTGAAAAATAGATTGGACATGCCCCTCCCAATAGCTAAGTTTCACTTGGCATCGATGCAAGAGAATGTCTTAATATTGTTATATTTTGTTCTATGACATTGTTTGTGGTTTGGTTGGAGAAGGAAAAACACTAAAAACTATGTTTGTGGATTAAGTATAAGGATGCAAAACATGTATGCTGATTATATTTTGGTTGAAAAAAATGCCACAATCACCATGAAGTCTTGTTTTAAACACATTTCTTTAAATACCATTTCTAAAAGGGTCTTAGCAGGGAGGACTCTAGAAAGCCAAATGAAGAAATACATTAAGGCGGCCATGTTAATGAAGTGGAGATTGTGAGATGGGGCCTTGGAATCTGTGGCTTCACCTTCTGCGCCCTTGAAATCAGTCTCATCTCAGCCTGGGTTGGGTTGAAATTAACATAATTAGATGGCTCTCTTTCCACCTGTGTCATGTGTGTTCTCAAGAGGGTGGAACAGCCCAGTCTGCTCACTCTGGTTGTCCTCCCAAAAGCTTCGCCCTCACATGCAGCAAAGATAATAGCTGTTCTTTGCAGGGCAACCTCAGCTAAGCATAGATGCTCCTCCACCCCCACAATAGCCAAATCAGTTCATATTAAATCAGTTTAATCAAATCACTTCAAGTCTCTCCCCATATGAAATGGGATGATATTAGTAATATCTACCTTCAACAACAAGGCTGTGTGAGAATCAAATAAAATGACAGACGTGAATGCATTTTGTAAATAGCACAGAGTAAATTATCATTAGTGTGAAGATCTTTTCTCCTAAACAGGGGGCTGGCAAACTGTGACCTATGAGCCAAAAAGACCTGCAGGCTGTTTTTGTACAGCCGGTGAGCTTAGAATGTTTTTTACATTTTTAAAGGATTATTTTAAAAAAGAGGAAGAAGAACATGCAACAGAGTCTGTATGTGGTTTGCAAAGTCTAAAACATTTGCTGTGCAGCCCTTTACAGAAAAAGTTTCTGAACATCTGTCTTAAACAAACAAAAGTGGCTTTTTCTTTGCCCTCCAGTAACCCATTAACCATCAACATTGAGTCAATTCCAACTCATAGTGACCTACAGTGGGTTGCAAATATGTGGCCTTGATTCTTCAACCTACGTGTGCCATGTGATCACTCAGTGGCCTTCCCCTCTGACATGAGGCTCAGCCCTGTAACTTGTGTGACCAATGCGATGCTTGACAAAGAGGCTCGAAAACCACCCATGGGAATGAGCTTGCTCTCTCTTGCTGTGTAACAAACACCCATAAAACCTCAGCAGCATGTAACAGTGTTTGTTGCCCGTGAACATGGGGTCATCTGTTAGCTAGGTGGCTCTGCCGACCCTGGTTGGGCTTGCTTACAGGTCTGGAGTTATCTGGTTGTTGGCTGAGCTAGGTTGACCTTGGCTGTGGTGACAGGGATGACTTGGCTTTGCTTCAAGATGCTCTCATCTTTTACCAGGCTAGCTTGGGCATGTTCTCAGAGCAATTGGCAGAGCCACCTAGCTGACAGCTGACTCTGTGTGCATGGACAATAAACACTTATATAATACTAAGGTTTTGTGGGTTATACAGCAAAAGTTATCTAATACATTCTCTTCCTTTTCCTCCACCGTCTACAAAGGACACTCACTAAGAGCAAGTCATCCCTACCTGGTCCCGTCTTTGCTTTCAGAATCAAACATATGATTGAGATCCACTGGCTCTCCATATCTGGCAGAGAACACTAATAAGAGTAGAGACGGCAGAGCCTTAAAATCAGAGCTTTCATTCTGATCAGTGTTCCAATCTTCTAGACTCTGAACATGGTATGAACAGGCCTACAGCACCAGTTAGAGCCTTCTTATCTAAGCTGAACTCTATGGACCTCCATTATTCATTAATTCATCATTCAACAAGCATTGTTTTATAACTCCTACGTGTCAGGCTCTGTGCTAGAACACTGACGTACAGTCCTGTCCTCAAGGAGATTATCTGTACGGTAGGTTAGATTCTATAGTCCTGGATCGTCTTCACCAGCACTGCCCTGGTGGGGCACCAGCAGATGATGTAGCTCCATAATTTGATTATAATCTATTCTCAGTCGTGCAAGTACAGATTCCATACACTGAAAAGCATTTGGTTTAAAATTCATGAAAAATTCCAACACACGTACGCACACACACGACATTATCTCCTTGGCCCCTTTATAGATGATGAAATGATGTGAGAAAACTATTTGGGGTGAGAGTAATAAAGTCTCATCATTTTTTCTGCAGAGAAAAGTCTCCAGGTACCTGGAAACATGGTAATCTGTTCTGATAGTTAACTTTGTTCAAACTACATTAAAATTGAAACATGAATGCAAATGTACAATTTTTTTCTTTGAAGACGTAGTGTGGTAGTTTTAACATACGTCCACAAATTCTTTGACACTCCTTCTTTAAAGAGGTGGAGCTCAATCACTCTCCCCTTGATTGTGGAGCTGGACTTAGTGACTCACTTCTGATGAGTAGCATGAGGTAACATTGATGGTGAAGGCAGGGGCAGATTACCCAATAAGAAAGGTAAGCACGGCCTTACTTGTGCTTACTTACTAATCTGTACTGAACAATTTCACATAATTTGGTGAAAAACATGTGAAACTGTTCACCACAGATTAGTAAATAAGCACAAGTAAGTCTATGCTTAGCTTGCTTACTGGGTAATCCATCCCTGTTAGGGACTGTAAACTTGAAAAGAGGCTTTGATTCTGTAAGAAAGTACTGTGGGGTTGGGAGAGAGACAGATGCCAGCCATACCTAGAAGCAGAATCTTTGATGAGGGGAAAAAAATGTGAAATTACTCACTACAGATTAAGGTAAGCCCATGCTTACCTTGCTTATTGGGTGATCCACCTCTGGTGTGCATGACGTCCAAGATTAGAACATAAAAAGCATACTGGTTCCTTCCCTACTCTCTCCTTCTCTGGGTTTTTTACTCTAGAGAAGGGGAGTTGCCATATTACATAGACACTCAAGCAGTACTATGGAGAGGCCCATGCAGCAAGAAACAGAGGCCTCCTGCCAAAAGCCACGTGAGGGATCCATCTTGGATCAGATCCGTCAGACCAAGTCCAGCCTTCAGGTGAATGCAGTCCCAGCCAATGTCTTGACTGCAATGTCATGAAAGACCCTAAATCTGAACAACTTAGTTGAGTTGCTCCTGTGATAATAAATATTTATTGTATAGACCACTAAGTTTTGGAGTAATTTTTACACAGCAAAATAGATTATTAATACACATAGCATGAAATCATTAAAAGCGGTCAAAGTTTACCTAATTGACTTGAAAACAAAGGAATTAAGTAACACGAATTGAATAGGAGGGGTCTTGGAGAATCCTGCTTTCTTTGACACAAGGTTGCATTTATCTGGCAAATTGAGCAATGGGAGTTCTGATTCTGTCGCTTCTTGGTATGAGTCAGTTTTTGCACACATTTTGCCATTAAAACCAAAGGTGCAGAAGCTGACTGGATGTTAAAAGATGACATCACGTTGCCATGCCAAAGACCCAGCAACTATTAAAATTTATTACATTTGCAAAATATCAACGTTCTCATTGATTTTTGATTTTCAGAAAAATGAAGGGTTTTTTTTTTGTTTTAACTTGCATAGTTTGTATTTTTTGAAGTTTTTTTTTTTTTTTAAGAAAGTACCCCTTAATTTCTGTTTAAAAAAATCTAGAGTGAGTGACACCAACTTTTTAGTAAAGATTGTCTTTTTTTTTACACTCTATAATGGTTAAGCACTCAGCTGCTAACTGAAAGGTTGGCAATTTGAAATCACCAGCCACTCCTCGAGGGAGAAAGACGTTGCGGTCGGCTTCCGTAAAGATTACAGCCTTGGAAATCCAGTGGGGCAGTTCTACTCTGTCCTGCCAGGTAGCTAGTTGGAATCGACACGACGACAATGGGTTTTCTTATAATGTAAACAGAATCTATTTCAGATGCAACAAAATAAATTGTATGCAGAATGTGACTGTATATATTTACGTATTCTTTTCTGATTGGGGAGCAGTCCAAAAGGATCTGTGATCAACAAAAGATTAACAACCACTATCGAGGGGTACTTCCCTGTGAGTCCTATCTATTTCACTGAGAGTAGATGTCACTTGTATTTCAGTCTTGGGGGGAAAAAAGTAACTCTCAGAGAAGCATTAGATCGGCTGAGTGCTGTGGGCAGAATTGACAAATGTGTGTAGATAAGAAATATATTTGGCAGGCTAGCAGATTTGGAGCATTTATCTGCAAGGCTGCTCTAAATGGGTTACAGTTGATTTAACTCTGTGTTTAATGTCACTCAATATCTGGTATATAATCTGTTAAAAATTAAATGTACTCTCTTATAAAGCCAAAAGTTACTCAGCTCAATTCGGTCTGGCTGCAGCGCATAACATCACGCTCTGACATTTAGATCTAGTGATGTTCCACCTCTACAAAGAATCAATCAATGACCTAAAAACCATGCTTCTCACAAGAATTCAGACAGGGTTATGACTGTAGATCAGCACAACAGCCCCCTTTCCCTGAAAAATGTTTTACAAGGCTCAGTGGCCCTGGATAAGGGATATCTAATCCGACAATGCTATCATATGTCCCCCTTCTGGCCTCTAACTCCAAAGCTTCTTTAGGAGCATCACATGTAAAAGCTAAGAGAGGAAGGAGAAGGGAAGTTTCTCCTGCTCAGCACTGGAGTCAGGTGCTTACTCTGCCACAGGTGATAGTCAGATTGGGACAGGTTGAAGGGAGATGTAGAGTCACTGATAATTTATTAAATACTTTCCGGGTACCCAAGTGCTGAGTAGGAGACCAAAAATTAGAAACAGACAAATTGATCCTTGTTTTCCAATAATTTAAAGTATATTTGACAGCATATAGAAATATCAAAAAAAACAACACATAGAGGGATAGTTTGAGATGCTGTCAATATATGTACATAGATTAAAGAGATGTGCTACAAATTGAGAAAGACTAAAGCAGGAATACAAATGACAGAGCTCATCTAACACCATTCTTCCATCCTGAGCCCATGACAGATATCACCAATTAATCCCAGATACAGTTAAGCCCAGATAGAGTTCCAGAACCTTCTTCCACATAACATACCAGGCAGTCACTACTACTCAACCTGATCCAGTTTATGAAATGAAGACTGTTTGAAGGAGTAATGGGTTGAGGGGACCCTGAGACAAACAGTCACTTCCAAAAGCACTGAGGGTGTTGGAATATTAACGCAGGTTAAAGGAAAGGGAAGGCTGCAAACATATTTAGGAAGAGGTAGACTTTTTACGGTGAACAATTAGGAGGGAAATACAACTTTAGCTTCCCCAGCAAAAAGGAAGGAGAAAGATTAGTTCAAAGACTTCTGCAGGACCAAAAGGCCTATTGTTTGGACAGTCTTTAACTGGTGACGGGGCATGTTTTGAATGAGGACAGAGAAGCTTTCCCTCCCTGACTAGTCTGTTGCTTCTATTATGCTCACCAGGAGTACCCAAGACCACTCCTTTATAGGAACTTCTTTATACAACATACCACAGCTGTATCCCTTGAACACATAGGGGTAATAGCATCCTCCCCTCTCCCTCTTGTATCCCTAGAGTCTGACTACTATAACCCCTCAGAGAAATGCCTGCTTTTTGGTGGGTCTCTGGGAGATTGCAATGAAATACAGTTAACAAACTTGCGCTTTCTCAGCATAGTTCTAACCAGTTCAGTTTGGTTTCCTGAAGTCTAATTTTTCAAGGAAGCTAAATCCACATACAAGAGGGATCTACCCTCCCTCTCCCAAAGCTGGTCTTCCAGTGCTTCCAAACACCTGAATGGCAGGCAATGCCGGCCATTCAATCAGGCAAGCTAGAAACCAAGGATTTATACCTAATGCCCATCTCCCACATTCCATCCATCACCGCATCTCACAGACTTTACCCCCAACTGACCCAAAATGCCTTCCACCGCTGTCCATTTCTACTGCAGCCACCCAAGTCCAAGTCTCCATCACATCTTACCTGGATACTGCAAAGCCTCACAGCTGCACTGGTCTTCTCCAAGCCAGTCCCTATTCTCCAAGCAGAGAGCTCCTTGTGAGATGCAAACCCATTTCTTTTTCATTTTTTAATTGTGCTAAGTATATATGTATATACAAAATAACATTTGCCATTTCAACATTTTTTACATGTACAATCAGTGACACTAATTATGTTCCTCATGTTAGGCAACCATCACCACCATCTGTTTCCAAATTTTCCCATTTAATAGCACCACTTCCCTGCTTACAGTCTTTATGGACAGCCACACACACCCTCCCACCTTCCTCTGGGTATGGAGTCCAGAATGGGTAACAGGTTTCATAAGGCCCCAGAGGGCCTGGATTCCACTTACCAGACTGCTGCCCACTGAGCTGCTTCCAGTTCTAAGAACACACCATGCTCCATCCTGCCTCTAGGACTTCACACATGCTGTTCCCCCTGCCTTGAGATACTTTAACTCTCCTGCTGCCTCCTTCCTCCAGTCACCTCCCGACATACATACATATATCCATGTGTTTTTCTTTCAAATCTCAGCTCAAGAGTCACCTGCTCAGAGAAGCCTTCCTTCCCTGACTAGTCGGTTGCTTCTATTATGCTCACCAAGAGTACCCAAGACTGGTCCTTTATAGGAATCTCTTTCTAGAAGCTAACACAGCTGTACCCTTGAACGCACAAGGATAACAGCATCCTCATCCCTCCCTCTTGTATCCCTAGGGTCCAACCACTGTAAACCCTCAAAGAGTATTTTTAAATGAATGAACGAGTGAACAATGAGTATCATCAACAGCAGACTCTTATTTAGATCTAGAATTTTGCCAAAGATTCAGAGAAGGAAAATATTTTGGTAACATGAGGTGTGTCAGTGAGAAAATTCACAAAAGAGCTGATTATTAAGAGAGGTTTTCAAAGATAGCTGGGAACGGGCCTGGGGAGGAGAAGAGGGAGGGAGATTCAGTTTAATAGTCTCAGTATAATCGTAGGATAAATAAAGTTGAGATAAAGCAGCCTCCTTCTCATGCCTGCAAGCCATTGATTCAGCTAAAAAGGCAATTACCCAAGAAGAATATGAATATTGTCTATCAAACTGACACAGGAAAAAGGGCTGAATGTTACAATGATAGTAAGCAGTCCATAAAAAAAAGTTAGGGCGTTGAAATACCAAAGTCTGCCTGTCACATTTTATTGTAAGTAGCTCAGATAATTCTGTTCAATCTCATCTGCTTGGAGCCAAACACTAGTTTTCATTGTGAGGCAGGAGGGTGAGGTATTTTCTGTGAAAGTATCCACAACTGGGAGTTGTCACATAAACTTTTCTGCATAAAGAGCTTGATGTGCTTATGAATAAGTTAACTGGGGAAGAAGCATTATTAAGAACCTACTAAGTGCCAGGCACTGAATTTTTATGATGAAGTTATGCAAACATAAGTTTTATTTTTATGTCAATGTGAAATTGAAATTCAGAGTTTGCTTAGATTACTAGCTCAGGGCCACAGACTTAATAAATAAATAACAGTATTTTAATCCAGCTTTTCACTGTGCCTTGATACGTCCCGTGAAGTCAGCGATGAGGCTTTTGAACCAACAGCATCATAAGATTTTCCAGGGACAGCAGAACCCTAGAGTTCACTGGAATTCTACCGGAGGCTTTATGACCTTGACAGAGTCTCCGATCAATGACACAAAACAAATGTCTTTTTCTACTCCTGCTTTTCTATGAACTATGCCTAAAGGGGCAGTAATTCAAATAAATATCAGAATGTACTTATGCCTTTTAACACATGGCAGTGTGCAGGGCAGTGTGCAGAGCAGTGCTCATTAACGACTTATTGATAGCAAAGATCTTTTTGATGTGGACCTGCATACTGGTATGTTTCTGTAATTGCCTACTCAGACATTCTTGCAGAGTGCTCGTGTGCAAAGATATGCACTCCTTATGCACCATATACTAACGTCAGTTTGAGGGCCCAAATGTTTAGAGCTCACATCCGCACTCATCCTAGGCGGGGGAGGTGGTCCTCCTTAGATAAAGGCTGTTGCTTTCAACAAAGGGTATACTGAGAGATCCTACACCACTTTGTGATCACATAGAAGGATTTTACCAGCATGCCCTCTGTGGGACCCCAAGCCTAGATTTTCATGTTCGTATTAGTGTTATTTACTGTTATGTAACAAATTGCCCCAAACCAAGAGGCTTAAGACAACACATATTTATTATATGTTGTTATGTTATTTTTAATTTCACTCTCCACATATGGAGACTATAAGGAGTAAAGCAAGTTGATGGTGAGTCAACTCCACAGAGCTTTCAATGGCTGGTTTTTGGGAAGTAGATTGCCAAGTCTTTCTTTCAAGGCATAGATAAGGTAATAATGGTCAATTACTTAGGACAGTGCCTGGCACATAGGAAATGCTATAAAAGTGTGTGTTAAGCAATAAATGCTTGTGGTCTCCCTTTCCCCACTTGAAGGTCAGGCCCTGTCTCGTTGATTGTTTTATCCCTGGTGCCCAGGGTAATGTCTGGCACAGGCAGGGGCTCAGTATATATTGGCTGAATGCAAAGATGGAGTCTTCCTTGCTGACACTACCCTCTCATTCCCTTTACGTCTTTATGGAGCTTGGCTGGCTTTCCTTTCAGCCTTCGCATTGCCAGGTACATGACTGACTGTTTATCAGCCACATATGCAACTAAACCATTCACTCTTCACCCCTGACTTGGCTCCTCTTCCATTACCCAGACATATAGATGTGGGGGCCAAGGCTAGCCTAGATCAGCCAACACCCAGATGACTCCAAGTGAACAGGCTATGCCAGGCCCAAGGGCATTCATGTTTGGACATGAACAGGGACAGCAATCAACTGACAGTTCTTTTCTTCATTCCACAACTCACTGGCTGCATTCTGGGATCACCACTGTAGCTAAAGAAGTCATCTGCAAAGGGCTCTTGGGATCTGATTTTTCGAAAGTGTTTCTTTGCTCCTTTTTACAAGGTTAACTCCTCTGGCCCTCAGATCAAGTTAGAGCTGAATGTATTTTCAGTCTATAGTGTTTCAGAATAATCTATAAACCTGTGCAATCTTTCAGATAATTTATAAATATGTGAAATAAAATTAGCCCTAGTATCAGTCCACAGGGAACATTACTCTAACATCATTTAAAAAAAATATTTTAAGCCCTTTGATTCTTATATCTAAGCCAAATTCCTGATCTAAAACTAAATAAACTCCTATTAAAAAGTAATAGAACTTTGGGGTGGACACATGTTAAAAGTTTTTTGGAAGTCTACATAGTATGTGCCCACTAGTTCCTCACTATTCATCTGCATCCTTGTCCTCCCCACCCCCTACTGGGGCATGTATGGATCTTCAGCCAAGTGTGATTTATTAGGACAGAAAAACCTCTGCCTCTGTTTCAGGAGCTATGTTTTCTTCAGCTGGTATGGTAGTGCTGCCTTACAGAACGGACACCTTGGCTTGTCCAGACTGGATCTGCGAGATGTGAGGCGTGGCATCTGAGAACAGGAGTTCCTTTAAATGCTGTATAGAAGTGGGAAGGACAGTCCATGTCCGCAATCCTGACTTACAGTGAATATGAAGGCATCAAACACATTGCAATCTGTAGTGACACCCCAGCTGGCCACCTTCACGAGCAGAGCAAATACATGACAGTAACAGGGAAGTGACAGAAGTCACCCCTGTGTTCCTTCACGACAGGGGGCCTGAAAGAGACACCCCAATTCTAAGATTGGGTTCTGAAGAGCTTTAAAAACCAACCAGCCAAGGTTATGCAAATAGAAGACTGCTATACTGATTATAATGACGGTCATCACTAAAATGGACAAAAATAATAAAATTGCCTTTCCGTGACAGTGGATGGATGGGACAACTTGATTAGCAACAAGGAGCTTTCCCTGAAATATTTTTCATTTTTAATTGTGACAAGTGTAGAACTCAGTGACATCGATTACACTCACCACGTTGTGCAACCATCACCACCATCCATTTCCAAAGGTTTTTCAGCACCCCAAACAGAAGTTCAAAACCCCTTAAGCAATAACTCCCATTCATCCCTCTGCTAGCCCCTGTTAACAATTAATCTACTTTTTGTCTCTGTTCATTTGTCTATGGGAGATACTATATATAAGTGTGATCATACAATATTTGTCAGCTGAGAAAGCCATTTCTGCTAGAACCTGGGCAGGCCCATCTCTAATTCAGGTATTTTCTCAGACTTACCAGGTAATGTCCGCTGAACAGTTTGAAACACCATTTGTATCTTGAGAAAACATTTGGATGCAGGAAGTTAGAGGAATAAGCCTGAATAGATGCATTAAACCTACTAGAAAATCACCCATTACTTTATCCATGTTATTCCCTCAAAGCACAAACCCAGCAGGTATAGAAGACAGCTGACCTCATTCTCAAATCTCAGCATAAAATCCTGGCAAAATAAAAACCCTGGTAGTCCAGTTCTCAGTGGGGAACCTCTGTGCATTTGAGGGCCTGGCAGAGATCGGGGGCCTGGGCCACAGCCCTCTGCTTCTCCCACCATGGCCCAAGAACACACTTCCCTTTTCATTTGGCTACGTGGTCACCCTTGTCTCTTTCCCTTCAGTTGTCAATCCATCTGGTCACAAAACCGCCAATGCCTACCTCTCCACTCTTCTTATTTTCTTTCATTGCATTACTTTTCTAAAAATTACTAAATATTAAAAACATATAAAAATGTATTTCATACTTGTATCCTTATTTGCTTTTACTAACACTAACAGAAACATGCAAAAATGGTTTAAAAGAAATATGTCATCTGAATGAATGATGTTTTGACTATCAGTCTCTAAAATTGGTTGTCACTGTTGATATTTTTTATTCAATAAATGTTTGGGAGTCCCCACTGCATGCTAAGCTCTGGAAACACAACTGAAGAAACACAGATTTGGCTCTGATGGGTTTTATAGTCTTGTATAATAATAACAACCGTGCTGGACTTATTTCATTTAATACACAAATATTCATATGGTCCTGGTCCCCTTCCTACCACTAAGAAAGGTGAGGCTCAGAGAGGTGTAAAAATGTGCCCATGCTATTTGGGTTGTGCGTTTAGGTGCTTGCTTTGTGGACAGGAAGCATGTTGGCAGACATGTAAAAGCCCAGCATGGCATCCAGCACACAACCCAGAGGTAGCAGTTACTGGCAGGTCAGACCAGTGCTGAACAAGAGGGCACATTGGCTGGACCATATCAGGCAAGAACCCAGCAACTGCCTTGGGGTTATATGCTTTAGAGATTCCAGGACAGAAGCCCCAGTAACACAGTAAAGGCAAAGCCGCAGACACCAGTCTCATTTCTATGCTTGGACCATCACTACCATACAGATGTGTGATCAGTGAGGGCCTGAATTCCTCCTTACCATGTTGCAGTGTTGTAGCAAACAGGTAAAATCATTCTACCAACCCAAGCCCGAGTATGCCTGTGTCGGTGGGGGAGGGGGTGCCTGCCAGGAAACCCATCACTTAGCGATTGGTAAGAGTTTGCCCTGGCTCTGCTCCACCCCGTGGATGGTTTGAACAGAGTCTTCACTGGGCCACAATTTTGGGATATACCAATTCTAAGGGATCAGAATGGAAAGTAAACACACATTGCAAATGATCTGTTTATCCTGCATAGACCAGTAAACCCATCTTCCTACTGATACTGCTGTGGTTATTAGCCCCAACTCATGGTGACCCCATGCACAACAGAACCAAATGTTACCCAGACCTATACCATCCCCATGATTGGTCATGGATTGGACCGTTGTGATCCATAGGATTTTCACTGGCTGACTTTTGGAAGATCAGCAGGTCTTTTTTTCTAGTCTTAGTCTGGAAGCTCCACTGAAATCTGTCCAGCCTCACAGCAATAAGCAAACCTCTACCTACAAGACTGGTGGTGGCTGGGAATGAGGTGCATTAGCCGGGAATAGAACCCGGGTCTCCCACATGGAAGGTGAGAATTCTACCACTGAACCAACATTGCCCTCCCTGCTGATACTAATAAAATCTGTTCATAAATCTGGAATAAAGCTCAATGCAATTTCACTACACAGGGCATGGCAAGCTATGGATTTAGTTATTCCTGGTGCCAAGCCCTGCTTCCTCCTTTATACTGTGCATGTGCATGGGTGCTAATTGCTTCCTGACCCCAGCTTTAGAGACAGACTGTATAGGGAGAGGGGCCCCAGCCCCCAGCCCTGCCTGTCTTTGGAAAACTGCTGACCTGAACCCCAGACATACTCATATGTAACACATAAGACCCAGCTCCCTTCCTCTCCCCGTTTGCACAACGATTGAGACAGATTCCTACTTTATGAAGCAAAAGAAACAGTGGGTTTCCCCATACACGATGGCTTTGTTTAATTAAGCAACAGCTTATTAATGCTGAGCTCTCATTTCTAACCTTTCAATAAAACATCAAGAATTCCCCAGTGTCTTCTCTCCCTAAGAAAGCTCCGTTAGAGTTCCCCTGATGCGGCTTGAGCAAGAAGTTGTCTTTCCTTTATTGCTTCCCACATGTGCTTCGTGGTGGTCAAGAGCATTGCCAGCGTTCAATATAATCACTATAAATAAACTCTTATTTATTACTGCTCTTCTCCATCACTCTATTTTCCCTGCACATTAAGCGACATTCCAAATTGTCAACAGAAGGAAGAAAAGCATGCTGGGTGCTGCAATCTTTCATACAAGTTATCACATGGAATCATTGTAACAATTATTTGAGGAAACTAATATTCTCATTCTTAGATCTGAAAAACTGGAGCTCAGTGTGGTTAAGTAATTTACCCAGGGTTTCTCAGCAACTCAGGAGCAGGCCTGGTTAATCCTAAGCATCATGCTCTGATCCTGGATCACACTGCTGCCTGTTGGAAAACTAGGGAGGCTGGGAACCCTGCATTCTTTAGTCCTTCACCCCCATAATCTCTGCCGACACCAGTAACCAATCACATAGGGAAAGCCAATACTTAAATGCTAAGACCCTCAGCATTTACAAGAAAGTGTGTCAATGGGGAGGAAATTAGTGACCTCTTTTCTGGACCCCTCTGTGTCCCCTGCAAGGCCAAGAGAAAAACAGTCCAAAGATCTTCCCTAGCTAAATGACTACATGTCCAGTTCACCCAGGAGAACTCTGGTTTAGGTCTACTGTCCTGGTGCAATTATTAATAGCACCCCATTTCACCCTCAAGCACGTCCTGGTTTGAACTAGAAATACATAGTCACTCTCTCCCAGGCCCCATACACACAAAACACATCTTCTCTGCAAATAGTAGCTATCAATGTTGATGATAAAGACCATCAGGCATTACCTGAATTTCTGAGAAGGGTGTGGAAGGGTCATCATTGTTTCTTCTTGCAGTTAAGAAGAAAATGGTAACTCTAATTCACACGGGGACATGTGAAGGAGAAGCACACCCTTTCCACCTTTGTACTCAGCTTTCTGTTCAAAGGCAGATTTCAGGCTTGTTCATCACGACTTAACTTCCAGGGGCTGGGGTCATTCACAAAAGGTGTACCTGAAAACCACTCATCATAAATGAGGACCATCTCCCATTATGACAAAGGTTCTGTGTAAAGGCCTCTGAGATGGCACCTAGGCACAGCAGAAGTATTCTGGACTTGGTCAGACCTCTTCAGGGGACCCAAAGGCTGAGGGTGAGCACAAAGGCAGGCAGAGATGTAAGCCCACCCAGGCAGAGGTTGTCTGAGCCAAGCCTGGTGAAATGTCTACTGGGCCCCTTACAGCCCAAGGTGTCTATCACATGTACAAACCCTCACACACCAGGATATGTTCAGGCACACACACATACACGTAACACACACATGCAAAAGCATGCGTATCCAAATGCTCACATACACATACATGCATACACAGGGGCACACAGACGCAAAAGCACACAAATATACACATGTACGAACACATCTTTGTCAACAACTAATCAACTAATAGTTTTTGCCCAGGTACTTTTTACCATGTAAACATGATCTCACTATCTGTCAGGAAAACTGAAGCATTTTCCCCCCATTGGACCATTTCTCCCCAACAGCCTCCCCATGGCTGTGCTCTGAGTCACTTAGGTATTTACCAGGCACACACACGAGCTGCTCTGCAGAAGACCTTGTATCCTTTGTCTGAATTCTTGCCCAGATTGTCTCATTTGCCACGCTCCAAAATATTACATAAAAATAGCTGAATTTAGTCATTTTAAAGCAAATTCTGTTACATGTGATTTTTTTTTCCTTACACACTTGTCTTCCACTCATGTCTTCCTCAAAGCTCAGAAGAGGCTTGGCCTCAGGAAGGGCTGAGGTCTGGGCTCTGAGTTCAGGTTCCTGGTACATCTGTAAGTCACGTTTGTAGAGAATAACTTCCAAGAGGGTGTGTCCTCTGAGGTCCCAAGACTGCATTGTGTCCTTTTATGCCAAAGTGCCCAACAGCTTAGAAAAACAGTGAAGGACAACTGTAACTAGTTCTGTTCTGAAGCCTCAGTATAGACAACAGAAGGATCTGGTATCCATATTTTTCACAGAAAAATTTTGGGAAGAATCCTCATTTGTTCAAGTAGTGCCCTGACCTTGACTTCACCCGAAGACATGAAGCTGAGGTGTTAATATATGGTACATGTCACACCGTTTCTCTACCTGTACCCATGGCAAACATCACAAATCAACTGCAGCACACTTTCCTGATTAGCTTCAGGATCTTGCTCAGCACAGATATCTAGGCAGCCTCCACAGAAGAGTCGACCTACACAATGAAACCGACTTGCCATCCTAAATGTAGACACAGGATTATGTCCAAGGGCTGGCAACTCCACCACATTCATACCTGGCCCTAATGGGATAAGTACGATGAGCACTTAGATCAGACGACCACTGTCACCTTTTGTTCTGGATTCTGGACTGCGCTCTGTGAGCCTGCCTTCTAATCCCTGACACCCAGGATGTCTCTAGGTATCTGAACCTGGCATTTTTCCCCCTTGTTGGTCATTTCCCCCAAATAGGCTTAAGTCTCTAACTTCCTTAAACTCCTCCTCAGCCTGCCCACTTTGATTTCTGCTCTTCATTCATTCTTCATGCTGGTTTTGATAGTCAGAGAATCAACGATAGTATTGGGGAAGGGGTGGAGAGGAGGAAAGACACTCCCTACCCAACTTCCTAGGGAAGATTTTTAAAAAGCAGGGAAGAGGGGGGTAGAAAAGTCAAAGGTACATGCACAGGGGCAGATTAACCAGTAAGCAAGGTATGCTTAAATCCTTGCTATTGGGTAATCCGTCCCTGTAACATTTGCTATGATTCTATTATTCTGTAAAAGAATAAAAAGCAGATATTTTTCATCAACATAGAAAGCAAAGGCCTAGCTGAACTATGTCTTCATAATATGGAATGTAATGATTCCTGGTCCGAGCACCAGAAAGCAAAAACATGAGCCACATGAGTCTCTGCTTCCTCATCTTGTGTCTCAGCTCCCCTCTCATTTAACATTTATTTAATAAACTCGACAATGTGGATGGCCTGGTGAACAGGACAAATATGGTTTTGCCCTATGATACATTCTTCAATCCATTAATGCACTGTTTCACGTGCCCTGTCTACAACCTCAAGGGTCTGACCTTTATTCTCCTGCCTCTTGATAGCTGCTGATCCTTTTGGTCCAACAATCTTCATGGGCTTGGCTTCCTTGATCTGATCGAATGTCATGTAACCTGGTATGATTTGATTAGGGTAGAGGTAGTTAGAGGGTCTGAACGTAATCTCTTACCACTTGGCAGCCCTGCCCTGTCACTGCGGTAGCATATTGGAGGGCCAGGTGGAAAGATTAATGGTACTGCCACTTCAAAGCACCAAGAGTGGGCCAAGCAGGCCAGGCGTATTAGGCAATAGTGGGCTAGTAAATGGAACCAGCAAGGTGCAGGAAGGGAAGGCGGCTGATGAGCAAACAAACTAGAAAGAAAAGCCAGAATGCTAGGTTCGTGCAGATCACACTTGAACAGACAGGTAGTCTAGAGCAGGAAAACAGGGCCCAGGGCTGAGACAGTGAGAAGTTCAGCAAGAGCACACCTGGGCAACATCATCTATTTACAACTTGATTTCCTGCAGGGCATTGTTTCACTGGAGACTCATGACTTTAGTCACTAGTATGACTCCTGTTTCCACGGAAGTTGACTAAATTCAGAGAGCTAATAAGTTGAGGGCCGAGACTTGAACTCCAGGTCTAATCGAGCACTGTTTTTTGTAGGTAGAGTGTAGGTCTTAGGGTTGGGCTGAGCTGTGGGCAGAGCCGTTTGTTTGCTGCCCTCTGATTTTCTGAGTGTGGTGGGTCATGGCTTCGAGGAAACACCAGGTCCTCTAAGTGTCACTAACTTCGAAAATAGTAGGAGCAGAAGGCTAGGCCTTCTGGGAGAGCCTTCCAATATTTTTCTTAGAAGCGAGCACATCCATTTCCTAATTAATTATTTTCATTAGCTAAGCTCAATTACTTTGTGTCTACCTCGAAGAATACAACTTTTCTCCTTGGAGACTTCCTATTTGAATTTCCAAGGGGGCAAATATTGCCAGAAGCATCTTTTATGTAATTACATAGTGTAGATATTTCACTCTCTCTTTACTTAACGATTATTAAATACTGAAATTAACTTCCATACTTGGATGTGGATCCTATCAGTTTAAGGGAAAGTAAATGTATAATGGAGTATTTCTCCCTGAAGAATTGGGAGGAGCAAGCACATTAGTAGAAATTCTACAGATGCCCATCCATGCCTGCAATAAGTTACCTCTCCTCTCACTTCCCATGATACCACAGTCCAGTGTTTCTCAGACTAGGGTACTTGTACATTCTCCATAAGAATATCCAGGAATGCTTGATAAACACAGATTCCAAAGCCATCAGCATACCTGAGGGTGGGAGCTGGGAATCTGCACATCCAACGCTCTCGCTAGTGAATTCCGTGTGTGCTAAAATCTGAGAATCAATGGCAGTGTGATAAATGAAGACAGCCTTAGCTTTGGGAACAGGAGATGCAGAAGGAATACAAGCCAGTCTCTTCTTATATATATTTTAGAAGTAAGAATTAAATAAATATTACCTATTATTACTTTACAGTTATGATAAATCCTGAGATGAGAGCTTGAGAGCTGTAGTTTATTGGGGATGGGGAAGAACCAGTAGGGACGTGGGAAATAAGACAAGGAAGGGAAGGCAAACAGGAAAGGGGTGTCATCAAGCCAGTTCACCACTGTGGGCAACTGGAGCTCAGGTCTGCTGGGGCCTCTGGGAGGGAGTATGGAGCACATACCTTGCAGCTATCGCACCCAGAGGGCAGGGAAGCTGGGGTGTTCCCCTACCAGCCCCCGTTAGCCCTTAGCTGAGGGCTACTCCCGGGAGATGGCAACTCCCCAGTACTTCTGTGTGTGCACATGCAGCTTCAGCAGCCAGAGAGAGCCCTCAGGCAAAGAAATGCAGCCTTGGCAGTGTGAGGTTGGGCTAAGATAAAGGCGAGGGAGAATGCGGGCACCCAGAGAGCCTGCTGCTTCTCCCACCAACTCTCCAGCAAGGTGTCAGCTGTACATGGTGCTCTGCTAAGATGGTAAATGAGAGGCAAGCATGAACAGTGTGAGAAGTGCCTTCTCACTTATTTATATATGCATGAATGTATATATGCGTGTGTGTAGGTATTTAATTGTGGTATAATAAGTATAACATAAAATGCACCATTAGTGACATTTAGTGCATTCACAATGTTGTGCAACCACTACCTCCATCTAGTTCCAGAACATTCTCAGCACCCCAAAAACAAATTATTCCCTCCTCCTAGCCCCTGGCAACCACTAATCTATTTTCTATCTCTATGGATTTGCCTATTCTAGACATTTCATGCAAATGGAATCATACAACATGTGGCTTTTGTGTCTGGCTTCTTTCCTATTCTCCACTCCTATTTCCTGGGGTCCCTAATCCCTGGTCTAAGGCTATACTTTCTGGGGTGAATGTGGGCTGAGTCAGGGAGGATGGAAGGGTTGTTTGGTTTTGCAAATATTTTATTGTGAATAATAGGTTCTCCTTGCTCAAGGGACAGACTCCTCACTGTGTTGAGGAACAGGGTGGCCCACATCTTTAAGGGGTTGAACGTATACACCACTGTCTCCTTGAAGTCCACATTCTCCACAATGAACTGATCCAAGGGCAGACCAGGCTGCCAGTTTTGCACAGGGTATTTGTGTACCCCTTGGTCTCAACAGAGAGATTCAAAATATTTTTTGGTGAAAATGCAAGTTCATATTCACCCTCCCAAGCAGTCACTGATGCTTCCAACATTCTTCTTTGTCATGGGGAGAAGGCTATGTTTCAGTCAAGAAAAGTTTTGAGTGCCTAGGACTAGCCAGGATTATGTGAAACTCCAGGGATAAGACAGTAAACATAACCTAGTCCTTGCTCTGCAGAAGTGAACACTCTAGATTGAAAACACATAAGCAAACAGGACATTCTAGCACCTTACAAAATCTTACAACTGGAGCAAACATGTAGTGACATACTGAGCATTCAAAACCAAAACTTGTCTTCCCTACATACCATGCATTGCATTTAAAACCAGCATTAATAAAGGCAATCCTTAGATTTATCCCACTTTCTTATATTGAGATGAAAATATATTATAAAGCATCCACTCATCTATCCACTCATCCATCCATGCACCCATCCATCCAACACACAGCATGTCTGGTCACAACATTCTTCCAGGAGAGAGAAGTTTCTGGTGCTGGATGCCTCACATGGGAACTTGAGGAGGCCTGTGTAAAGGGCAAAGATGACAGAAGATGAGTAATTTTCATGCAAGACCTCCATGCAATGCTTCTTACTATTCTCACCACGACTCCTTAAAATTATGCTAGAGGTGTGACTGTAGACTTCTTGGATCATATTTGCAGACACTTTCCCAACAGGGCCCAAACACATATCAATCATTCAGATACGTCAAATTTGTGAGAGCTAGGTCAGGGGCCAGGTTCACTAGGATTAGTTCGATTGGACACTTGAAGAAAGGCTTAAACAAGACACTCAGAAAAACATCAGGACAGTTAAAAAAGAGGAGGGAATGCCTGTTCCAGCCAGAGTGTCTAATTCCTACTCTCAAAAAACTCTATGTTTGTGGAAAAGAATGGTAGACTGTGGAACTGAAAACAGTTGTGTTAGGGTAGTGTGATCAGAGGAACCTTTTTAAAACTCCGTCAGTGTTACTGTGGATATTACAGCATACTAGGTCTGTGATCCTGGAGACCTGGGCCTGAATCCTGGCCGTGGTATATTTAAGTTCTCACTTAAAGTGAGACTCGATTTCCCAACCTATTAAAAGGGTCTAATTCTATCTACCTAATCCATGCATCCATTAATTCAGTCATTATTTACTAGTACCTACAAGTTGCCAGCTGTACCAACAAGCAACATCGTGATAAATGGAGAAAAGATTGAAGTTGTCAAGGATTTCATTTTACTTGGCTCCACTACTATTGCTCATGGAAGCAGCAGTCAAGAAATCAAACGATGCACTGTATTAGGCAAATCTACTGCAAAAGACCTAAAATGTTAAAAAGTATTAACAGGAAATTCTAGCACCTTACAAAGTCTTATAACTGGGGCAAACATGTAGTGATATATTGAGCATGCAAACCCAAAACTTATCTTCCCTACATACCATGCATTGCATTTAAAATCACCATTAATAAAGGCAATCCTTAGATTTATCCTACTTTCTTATATAGAGATGAAAATATATTATAAAGCATTCACCCATCTATCCACTCATTCATTCATGCACCCATCCATCCAACACACAGTGTGTCTGGTCACAACATTCTTCCAGGAGAGAGAAGTTTCCGGTGCTGGATACCTCACATGGGAACCTGAGCAGGCCAGTGTAAAGGGCAAAGATGACAGAAGGGGACTAATGTGCACCTGACCCAAGCCATGGTATTTTCAATTGTCTCCTATGCATGCAAAAGCTGGACAATGAATAAGGAAGACCAATGAAGAATTGATGCCTTTGAATTATGATGTTGGCAAAGACTATTGAATCTATCATGGACTGCCAGAAGGACAAACAAATCTGTCTTGGAAGAAGTACAGCCAGAATGCTTCTTAGAAGCAAGGATGACGAGACTTTGTCTCACATACTTTGGACATGTTATCGTGGGAACCAGTCCCTGGAGAAGGACATCATGCTTGGTGAAGCAGAGGGTCAGTGAAAAAGAGGAAGACCCTCAAGAAGATTGACTGACACAGTGGCTGCAACAATGGGCTCAAACATAGCAATTATTGTGAAGATGGCACAAGACCAGGCAGTGTTTCATTCTGTTGTACACAGGGTTATGATAGTTGGAACCAACTCGATGGCACCTAACAACAACAAGATACCGAGCACTGAGCTCAATAGTGGGATTCAATGATGACTCAAAAAACAGCTGTTGCCCTTGTGTAGCTTTGAGTTTCAGGGGAAAAAATATTCCTGTCTAGGCAATTCCGATGCATAGCAACCCTATAGGATGGAGTAGAACTGCCCCATAGGGTTTACGAGGCTGTAAATCTTTACGGAAGCAGACTGCCACATCTTTCTCCCTCAGAACAGCTGGTGGGTTCAAACCACCAACCTTTCAGTAGGCAGCTGAGCACTTTAACCACTGCGACACTAGATCTCCTCATAAGTAAATGAGAAATGATGGTTATCACCAGTGCTATGAAGGAGAGGCTTGTAAGAGGGTGATCTGCCCTAGACTGGGATCGGACTTCCCTGAGGAAGTGACAGTAGAGTGAACTAAGATACAAAGGATGAATGAGTATGAATTACATAAAAGGATCAGGGGCAGATTCCAGGTAGAAAAAGGCATATGTCTAAAGATCTTTGTGTATGATGGTTTCAGCAACTGAACTAAGACTGTTGTGATTGGAGTTCAAAGTACAGAGTGAAGTGACAGGAGATTGGAGTGATTGGTATTGGTAGGTACATCCCATTCAAGGTCTTACAGCTCCTGTTGAAAGTTTTGGGATTTATTTAATTCCAAAAGCAATGGGAAGTGATTGAATGGCTTTAAGCAAAGGGATGACATGATCAGATGCATCATCTTGAAGCTCTCAAAGGACCACTCTGGCTGGGAAGGACAGAGTAGACTACAGGAAGGGAAGAGTGACTCTGGGCAGACCAGTTGGGAGACCATATTGGTATTCAGGGCAAAAAAAATGATAGCTCAGATTAGGGAGCTGGTGAGAAGTGGATGGATTCCCATGATATTTTGGAAGCAAAATGAAAAGGATTTAAATTGGGCTAGGAGGGAGGGGCAAAACTGGTTGGATAAGGTACCACGGATTGAAGTAGAGAACAGTGGAAAGCAGCTAGGTATAGAGTGACGATACTGCACTGGGTTGGGAAATGTTGAGTGTATGGTGCCTTTGAGACATGCAAGAGGGATGCAAGTGAGCAGTGGGATAGACATCTCTGGAGCTCAGAGATGACTAAAGTGAAGGACTAAGCTTGTGAGTCACTGGTGGTCAGGGTGGTGGCAAGTGAAACCATGGACATGGATGAGATCATTGTGAAAATAAATTTTCGTATAAAAAGCACCTGGAATGCTACCAGGCACAACATATTAGGGGCTTAATAAATCTTTTTTCCCTCCCTCTTTCCCTGTCATTTGAACAACAGGATGGGGAATGAGTATGGACAAACCCTCAGGGAGCTGGTTCATGGTGAGGGAGAGGAGAGCCAGTCAGCTTTGTATGGCTGTTCTGGCCTTTCGAATAGCTTTTGCCAGGAAGAGCAATACCTCTTTCTCTTGGCTTTGCAACCCCATGCCCTTCCTTCTCTCTGTTTTATAAACAAGGTGTTTGTGTTAAAGGCAGAGGCCACAAAGGCTAAACTGGATATGCAGAATAATTCCCTCTTCAACTTGAACTTTCACTGGACCTCAGAAGAAATGGCAGGAAGGGAACAAGAGAATGTTCCTTGGCCTTGCTTGCCAATAGCAGGAAGATGAGTCCAGTGGGTTTGGTGACCTCTGCACCAGAAATATTTTTGCATAGCATTTCTGAAGTATCTAAAAGAGCATCTTTAAATGAAGGAATTGTAATGAGGCAAATGTGGCTCTAACCAGCTTCGAAATGTGTGCTATAGTGTCAAGAGGTTACGGCATCAAATTCTTCACTTTCTAGTAGAAGAGGGAGATGTTTTCATTTGCTGGTACCAGCGAGCTTACTGGGCTCTGGAGAAGCTCTACTTTTCTATGTGTGTGACATCTCCAATTTCTTCCTTCCATCAAGCTGACGTTCCATTGATAGCCTAGAGCACTTTCCTCGTGCCCAGTGGAGTGTTTCAAGGACATATCCACGAAGTATATAGAAATAATAGATGGGCCACAGGAATTTACAAAGGAATAATCTCAGGTTCTATCCACATTTAAAGCAAGAAAGCAATGCCACAATGGGTATGTCAGTGAAATCTCAGGATAAAATTATTTCCCTCTAATTCACTGCAGTATGACTTTTACACTTTTTCAATATAGGGTACTGATCCAATACCACTTTTAAGCTGCAAAACTGTTAAGACAGCTAAAATGATATTTGTCCCCTAACTACGCTGACAATGTTTGAATCCTTTCTCCCTATTGCTACTGGAATAGAAATAAAGGCATTCTGGTGGTATTCTAAATGTCATGCTTCAAAACTCTAAGATACTCTTTCTTCTGACACCTGATTGATGGATTATGACTTTTTGATAGCCATCAAATTAATAGATTATGATTTTTTGAAGCCAGAAACTATGCAATTATTGCCACATTCTATCTATAAAGAGATAACTTATTCTTTGTCATCCATTCATGTCTCAGAAGGCAGCCCCCGTCCCACCAACACATACATAATTATAAATAATTTGGTTCCTCCTGTCTTTGTCTCTTCCCAGTATGCCACCACCTCGAACATCCACAAAATAATGCTCTTTGAAAAAATGTTAGCACAGGAGATGGTGACACGTCTCATATTTCTCAATAATGTTTTGCAAATTTAACTATCCGCCATCTATGTAATCCCTGGTGATCGCTTCCTTTTGCTTTAATGTAACTCATCCAAGGACTTCTCTAGAGCAGAATTAGGAATGTAAGAGTCAAGATATTTTCAAGTCCAGGTACATGCCCCTGCTGCAATTATCCAAGGATTTCAGTTTCAACACAGTGGAGACAGGTGGAGAAGAAAACTTCCCTAACTGCCTGGAGAATTGCTAGCACTTTTCATGCCACTTCATCTGTTTAGATCTCCTATTCATTTCAAATACGTAAATTGAAGATGAAGACCAAGTGATCCATTTATGATACTAGTTGTTGATGCACTCTCTAGTCTGATCTGAAGAAAGGGATCTTTACAAAGACAATTTATGAAAGGGATGAAATTTAAACTGTCAGTCCTGCCAATCACAATGGTAACTCCCCTAGGCTGATACTAACCCAGTTGCCATTGACTCATTTCTGATTCATGGCAACCTCATGTGTGGAGAGAGTAGAACTGCTCCATAGGGTTTTCAACGGCTGATTTTTCAGAAGTATGTAGATCGCCTGGCCTTCCTTCTGAGGTGCCTCTGGGTTCACTCGAACCTCCAACATTTTGGTTAGCAGCCAAGCTCGTTAACCATTTGCACCACACAAGAGTCAGGATGAATTTGTTGGCAACTGTTTTTCTTTTTTTTTTTTTTTTTAGGGTAATACAAGACATCCACAAAGCCACCGCAAGGTCAGGGTTTACTGACTTAGGGTGGGATTTCCTTCCAATTCATCTCCCAATTACAAGTGTAAGCCTGTTTGCAATCCAGATCATAAGAATTTTAGAACTGCACCTTCAAATGTCTCTTCTTAAAGGGGAGGAAAAGCACCAACAGGAGAACCAACATAGTCAGCTCTGCTCTCCCTCCTCGAGCCCTGGCGCATATCCTTTCAAAGGTTTAGAGGGGAAGAAATAAAAACCTTTTCTTCTGTAGGCTCAATTAATACAGTAAACCAACGCTTGTATTGGAGATGTGTGAAAGAGCACGTCACCAAACATGGACAAAACTTAAAAGGTTTTGTCAATTTGAGAGGACTTGGAGCAGCTGCCCATACTGTTGCCTCTGTAGCTAAGGCTCTCACCCTAACAAACTCCTGTGCATACATCAAGAACCCATGTAAGTGGTATCTTCTCTCTGAAACCTCCCTCTATCCACTCTAACCCGAATGCTTTTCTCCCTGCCCACAACACACCTTTGCTTAGCTAAGTTATACTCAGCTTTTTAACTTAGGTTAAATACTATCTTGTCCAGGAGACATTTCCCAAGTCAGACCAGACCAAAACCCTCCTGTTGTGTCATTGCATTCTCTTTTTTGTAGCCCTCATGGCTCCTGGCATTACTTATTTAATATCTGTCTTCTCAGCTACGTAAGTTCCACCAGGGCTGGGGATGTATCTGTGTTATTCACCACAGAAGATGCAGTGCCCAGTGAAGTACCTGGGTCACAGTAAGTGATCCACAAATATTTGTTGCATCAAAGATTTTTATTCCCAAGGCTCTCTCCCTGGAAATACTTTTCGTTCCTACTGGTGAGTTCCCAGAGGGAACTGTTTGTTGTAAGCATTCTTGGCTCCCTGCACAAGGGTGAAGCTCAGTGAGTGCTTGTTGAATAATTAAATGAATCAATGAATGAAGAAAGGGACAAGTGACTGTAAGGAGAAACAATGGGAAGTGGAAATTAATCAACCCACATACATTGGCCAAATTCTTATTTGGAAGACAAGAAGTAAAAATAGTTTTCCTTTCTTAAGGGGAACATGACATTCCCACCTACCAAGAAAAATAACATCACAGAGCAGTCTATGGAAAATACCAAATCAGTGAGGTTAGGTAGTGAGACTACTCCAAGGAGAATGAAGTCAAGGCTTCAGAGACTTCCCAAAGGAAGATGAAGGAGGATGTGATGAGGGTTATTGGCTGATAATTTGGAGGTGTGTGTGGGAAGTGGGTGGGACAATATAGCGGAAAAGGGCTAAGGGTGGATTGAGGGAAATAAGAATACAGAATGTCAGTGATATTTTGATTCTGGGTGATTTGGACAACATTAATACCAATGACAGAAATATGGTGGTTAGGGAAAAGCATAAGCTGACTTTAGAGGGGAAATCATAGCATATTTCTGTAATGAGTTTAACGTGATGGTGGATATATGGGTGCCTAGGAGAGAAATCAGAATAGAGATGTATGAGTCAATTGCACAATAATAATAGCTATCATTTATTGAGGATTAACACTGAGCAAGATACTCACTATATAGTTTACACACATTATGTCAGTTGACCCTTAACAACAATCCCATGAAGTAATTATTGTCATGATTCCTATTTTACAGATGAGAAAACTGAGGCTTAGGAAGTTAAGTAATTTGCCCAACCTCACACAATTGTAAATTTATAGAGTTAAGAGTTCGAACACAGATCTGCTCAACTTCAAAGCCTGAGTTCTTAACTTAAAAGACTGAAAAGCAAGCGAGAGAGCGCAGGATTGAAGCTAGAGGTGATCCCTGAGAACCTTCCAGTAGCGAAGCCATTCTTTCCAAAACAGTTGGCAGGAGTGGTGGGTGGGGGCAGCCATATGGAGAAATACCTCCTTCTGTCATGAGGCACAGTGCAAATGATGCTCACAGTGAGAGCAGCTTGCCAAGTGCATGGCCCTCTCTTTTCCTTATTCTTAGACGTTTCTTCCCCATAGTGTCACTTCCTCTTGCATAAACTTTCATTCATGGTATTTAATAAATCATAAATGCTGCATTCATGACATTTAATAAGTCATGAATGGAAAGATGCCCTAAGAAAACCCAGAAGAGAAAGAACACGACTAAGTCTTTGGAAACCAATATCTAGATCTGAGAAACTGAGTTCTGGAAAAGCTTGAGTATCAAGTAGAGATTTCAGTTGGGTTCATAAAGATTAGCATTTTTATCAAAGTCTGAGCAAAATATTAGGGATAGATTATGCTATTTGAGTAGCATTGTCTGCCAGTTTTTCATACTGTGGTGGTTTGATGGTGCTATGATGCTAGAAGGTGTCTTATCAATATCTCAAATACCAGCAGGGTCACTCATAGTGGACATGTTCCCAGACTAAGAAAGACTAGGAAGAAAGGCCCAGTGATTTGCTGTAAAAAATAAACCACTGAAAACCCTATAGATCACAATGGAAAATTATCCAGTATAGTGCTGGAAGATGAGCCCCTAGGTTGGAAGGCACTCAGAATACAACAATGGACTTGAGTATACCAACAATTGTGGAAATGGCGCAAGACTGGACAACAACATTTTGTTCTGTTGTACATGGCATCATCATGAGTTGAAGTCAACTCAGCGGCAGCTAACAACATGCTATGTGAGTTACAGTTAAGGGTTAGTGAAAAAAGTATACCTATGTTTCTTAAGTCGATTTTTATCAAGTTTGCTTTAAAGATTTATCTGCTTTCACGTTTGATGTTAAATTTAATTCTTTTCTTAAACATTTGACTAAGAAAACTTTGATTAAAGATTTGGAAACACATATTTATAAAATGTGGTTAAACTTAAGGAGTTACCATCTTGAATACCAAGAAAAGAATAGGGCTTGTTGATTGGTTCATGTGACCAAGGTACTGTACCGGCACTTGGTGGCAGTGCATACACAATAACATAGAAGCAAAATTCAATATCTTACATCCTAAAACTAGAAATAATCCTTCTCAGTTCCCTCTTCTGTCTTTTTCACTTGTGACTTACACAGTTGTGTTCTTTTATCATTTACGTTATTTGGGAGTAACTGATTGATTGTCATGGGAAAAAGGGCATGAGCTTTGGCATTGGATAGACTTGGGTTCAACAGTCAAGACAGCCAATCTCTAGCTACATGACTTATTTCTTTTCTCATCTAAAAAATGCTTATGAAAGGCTGACGTGAAGATTTAATGAGATTATATATGAAAAGTGCTTGGGACAGTGTGCTGTAAAAACAATACGTGATCATCATCATTGCATTATTGATATTGTTACTACAATTATTATCCATGATAGGAGATACTGGGAAGCAAACCTACCACAATGATAGTGTTCCTCTGGGAGGATGAACAGTGGTAGCTCTGGGAAAATGTTTTGTTTATGTCTCAGGTACTAAACAGCTGTTCCTACATATTAGGACCAGATGTTCTGAAATGATATGCAACATTATGTTCAATTCTAACTTTTACTGAATAGCCTGTTGATGAAAAATGACTACTAGAGGAGATGATTTATTAAAGGGAAATCCATGGATGTGTTTTTAAGTTTCATACCTGAATACCCCAAATTATGTGCCGGTCTCCATACTCTGCACACGGTGGAGGTCTGTCCTATTCCGAGAATCTGCTGGAAGCTCATCTCCTGATTACAGCCCCAACTGTTGCCCCAACCCCTGGTCCCATGGACATCTGCTTGTCGCATCGGGTACAGCAAACCTGGGCGGTATGTGATTGTTGTTGTTAGCTGCCCTGGAGTCAGCCCCAACTCATGGCAACCCCACGTACAACAGAAGGATATGCTGCCTGGTCCTGCGCCAGCCCCACGTTTGGCTGCGTATTTGACCACTGTGATAAGCAGTTTTCATTGGCTGCTTTTTGGAAGTTGGTCCCCAGGCCTCTCTTCCTAGTCCATCTTAGTCTGGAAGTTCCACTGAAACCTGTTCTGTACCATAAAACACACAAGTCTTCGCTGTGAGACAGGCGGTGACTGTGCGTGAGGTGCACTGGCTGTGAATCTGCGGTTTCTTGCCTGGAAGGTGAGAATTCTACCGCTGAACCACCACTGCCCCCAGTACAGGGTTTCACTATTTATGCACTGACTCGTTCTTATAGATGAGAACTCTTTACTGATTCCAAGTAGCTGTTGCTTTTGATTTTGTTTCAAGCCATTTTTTTTTTTTTTTTCTCATTTCACACCCACCTGTGCCTGAAGGAGAATCCAGTGGAGAAGGTAGAGAGAAGGACGAAGGAAGAGATAGCTGTAAACTTCCCCCCTTAGTACATGCCACAGAGGCTGTTGTTTTAACTCTCCTACAAAACCTTAGGTTTTCTTTTTCTGATCCCTCTAGATGACTTCCAAATGTTCAGATTAGGGGAGCATTTGCAATTCAGTGTGAGATCATATACTTTGGTGGTAGCCAGCAAATCCTGCTTTGCTTTATTAAACCTTCCCAATAAATTCCCAGGCACGGGCAGTATACGTCCTGGACACTGCGACACTAGAAACCCAGGCAGACCCTTAAACCCCGCGACAAGCAGCAGTTAGCCTAACAGGGGCTGCTTTTCCATCTGCATATACTCCTATAGTAGGCCAGCCATGAAGGGTGCAGAATGGCTTCTCTCTATCTTTTAAAGGGACAGCGTACAAATTGCAAGGAATTCTCCATACTGCGAACACAAAATACATCCCTGCCAATGGAGCCAAGAGAAATATTTAGCACATAAACTGCCTTATGGAGATCCATTTGTCAACTCCCTAACTAGAATTCAGGACATTTGTCTTTGCAAGCCTACCGACCCTGCTGAGGTGTATCTCACTAGAGAGAGTGATGATTGGGGGAGCAAATGGTTCTGCCCAATTATATATGCTTAACTGATCTAGATTCTAGAAGGCATAGCGTATGGAAAAGCTTTGCCAGCTAATCACAAGAAAAGCAACAGCATCTTAATTGGGCAGCATTACACTGGGTGATATTACAATTAATTACAATGTCTAATAAGTTATCTATAATGTTTTTAATGAGAAACATTTAAGTCATTCTGGAATTTTTCCAGTCAAATTAATTTGGAGGACTTGAGACAGTATTACAAGTAATGTTATCGGAATTACAATTACACGCGTACTAGAATGTGTCACTTAAAATAAAGGGCTCGATGGGTAAGTCCTACAAGACCCACTATTTCCTCTGTCTACTTTATTAATGTGATAGTAGATGAGATATATCACACCAGTGTCCATTTTCAGTGAGTCTGATGAGGCAATATGATCTTCTGGGCTCACAAAGGCCAGGGTGGCGCCCATCCACCACACATGGGATGTCAAGGAGATTGGTCTTGATCTGCACCTTAGCTTTGTACCAGGTACTGTCTCTGCATCTTGCCATGCCCCAAGGGCTGCCAGAAGGTAATGACTCCCCTGATGGGTAGCCCACAGCCTGCAGGGAGTTTCCCACCATGCACTAGGGCAGCACTGCTCAGGCCTAAGCCTCAGAGGTCCTAGAAGCCAGTTTGCTGCTTCTCTGGCTTGAGGCTCGTCTACGGCCTGAGTCCAGCTAATGCAGCCCCTGGGACACCAGTGGTAACGAGCAATAACGAAAGTGGTCAGAGTGAGTGCCCTAGGCCGAGTGTGCCCTGTGCTCTACTCATTTAATCTTGCAACTTCCTCAGATGATACACGCACTGCTATCATCTCCACTTCCTGCAGCATGAAACTTGTATTTGCAGAAATGGCAGAATGTGCTAACAGTCAGAAGATACAGTCTGGCTCCTACTCAAGAGCTGATAGCCTCTCTGACTTGGCCCCTCCACGACTTGTCCTGCTCTGTTCCAGATGCTTTGCTGGCCAGAGACACAGCTTTTTGCATTCCAGGGGCTCACATTATTGACAATCCGAGGGCAGTAGTTCTCCAACTTTAGGGTGCACAGGAATCACTTGGGAAGTTTGTTAAAATGCAGACGCCTGGGCCACACCCAGAGGAATTCTGAATCTGTAGGTCAGAAGCTGTTGTTAGCTGCCTTTGAGTAGGCCCCTAGCTCACGGGGACCCTATGCCCAACACAACAAAATACTTCCTGGTCCTGTGCCATCCCCATAATGGGTTGTAGATCAGACTGCTGTGATGCATTAGGTTTTCATTGGCTGATTTTTGAAGTAGATTTCCAGGCCTTTCTTTCTAGTCTGTCTTAGCCCGGAAATTCTGTTGAAACTTGTTCAGCATCACAGCAAAAAGCAACCATTCACTGACAGCCGTGTAGTGGCTGTGCATGAGGTACATTAGCTGGGAATCAAAGCCAGGTCTCCCACATGGAAAGTGACTAATGGCGGGGCCCAAAAATCTCTTCATTTTTCAAACCATGAAGCACACGGTATAGATTCATGCTTAGGGCAAAAATACCATGCTAATGTTTGCCCCTGCGATGCAGCTTTGGGATCAGAACCATGCCCTCCATCCCAGCACAGGCTCTGAATGCTTTACAGCCTACTTCTCTTGCCCCTTGTGGAATGAAGTCAGTGACAGATTGGGCAGAGTGTCCTCAGCACCCTTTAATTATCAGCGGGCCTGACACATCTCTGGGGTTGACAGTTCTTGTCAACCTTGCTTTCCCAGGCTGGCTGGCATCATTCACTGTGTGATCAGGGCTCCTGGGACACGGGGGACAACCAAAGTCTCAGGTTCCAGGATTCAGTTAAGCAGCTGAACCAGAAAGCTACAAGCATGTGGTCTATAAGCTGCCCATTGTGAGCCTTGGTAAACTTGCCCACCGGGTAGCTGAGTCCTGTTCCTGGTGGGGGTAGGAGCCGTCCTCTGTTGTCTGCTTGGTATTCATGGCATCGGCGCACAGATGAGCTCTAAAGACTCGGAGGGCAGCCCCGGTAATGGTATAGCAATAGACAGAGTAACATTCAAGTACAGACGAGAACCTGTGTTAATATTAGGTCTGCCAGACAAATACAGGTGTTTCTGAAAAACTGTATTAGGCTTTAACTTATCTCATTTAGAGACAGCTTTGCAAGTGGAGTATAAAAAGATTGAAAAATCTCCATAACAACAGAGTCGAGAATGTCACGGCAAGGCAAGAAGCAAAAAAGCTCAGGATGCCATAAGCAGGCAGGAGCAGGCCAGGCGGAGTGCAGTGGTAGTGCAGTCCGTGACTGGGTGATGCAGTGGATGCCCACCCGCTCCAGAGCCACTGGGCCTCACCTGTGTCTGCTCTAGCTCTGCCTGGGCTCTGGGCCACTTCAGGCAGGGTCAACGTGGAGGCCCCCAGCTTCCTGTCTCGGATGCGAGCCTCTCGCCTCCTGCCCTAGGTTTCCTTCTTGACTCTGTTAAACAGCAACCAGTTGCTATCAAGTCAGCTCCTACTCATGGCAACCCCATGTGTGTCAGAGCAGAACTGTGCTCCATAGGGTTTTCTTTTATTATTATCTCTGTAATAAACTTTTTATTTTGGATAAATTTTAGATTAACTGAAAAGTTGCAAAAATAATAATACAGAGAGTTTCCAGATGGCCTTCACCCAGTTCCCCTAATGTTAACATCTTACCTAACCAAAGCACACTTGTCAAAATTTGCAATGCCTGCTTTATTGAAAGTAGATCACCAGGCCTTTTTTCTGAGGTACCATTGGGTGGACTTGAACTGCCAACCTTTCAGTTAGCAGCCGAGTGCATTAACTGTTTGCACCACCCAAGGATGATTCTTGACTCACTAAGGGCCCCATCCACGCCTGCACAACCACAGGTTCAAAAGCAGCAAAGTCCCTGGAAAAGCATGTGGCCAATGGCAGATGGGAATCAGTAGATAAACTCTTCCTCCTTTCTCCCCACCCCACAATCCAGAGTGGCTGACTTCTCTGGGGCAGGAGTCTGCATACTAAGCAATCAGCTGCACTTGGACACAGCCGGCTCCACAGTGCTCCTCCTTCCCAGCTTCACTCCCCTTCTCCCTCACTCCTACTCCCTGGAATTCTCTTCCCAAATACAGTAAGAACACACGAGCCCTCTGCTTTACAGAGTGTCCAGCAAGGGCAGTGACCAAAGGTCACCCCCTAAATTCCAATGCCTGACTCTCATTTCTGTCCCATGTGAATAAGTTGGTATAAAATCATTCCTCCCTTATGACACCATGCAAACTATTCCCCTCCCAGAAGGAAGAGCTGAATCACTTCTCAGCCTGGGGAGAACACCAGAACACTCAGAGAGGTCCTGGAGTAATAGGGGAATACAAATGGAAGGTAGGGGCTATGACCTGTTACTGAACTTCAACTCAGTGGAAAGACCTGCACAACATACTTGACATTGTTCCTCTGTTTCTCATCATGCATCTTAAAAGGATCCCGAATCTCAAGGATGTGAAACAACATATTTGGGTGGTGGGAAAGCAGGCCAGATCTAGGGTTAAATGACCTAACTTTAAATCTGGCTTCACTATTTTCAGTGAGACCTGGTGGCACAATGGTTAAACACTCGGCTGCTAACCAAAAGGTTGGAGGTTCGAACCCACCAGCCACTCTGTGGGAGACAGATGTGATGATCTGCTTCTGTAAAGATTACAGCCTTGGAAACCCTATGGGGAAGTTTTACTCTGTCCAATAGGGTCATTATGAGTTGAAATTGACTCAACAGTAATGTGTTTGGTGTTTTTGGTTTTTTGTTTTTTTTTTGGTTTCACCACCTTCTATCTGTGTGACCTTCAGCACTTAATTTAATCTCTCTAAGCCTCAGTTTTCTCATCTACAAAATGAGGGCATTAACAGGACCATCCTCATAACATTGTGATGCACACAACAAATTAGCAAAGATAATCCACACGTATCCCTTATTATAGTGCCTGGGTTATAGTAAATAGCAGAAATACATTTGCTGTAATTATTATTGTTGTTGTTGCTATGTAGTAGAGCCCAGACGCCACTGCAAGTGTGTCTGACCTCAGGGTGGTTCCTCACCACCCACTGCCCATCCCATAAAGAGTTTGTGTTGGCTCACAGTGCCCACCATGTCCCCAAGTGTGGCTCTTCTGATGGAAGGAATAAACGCAGTGCACACCACCCATCCATCTGCGAGAGGGCCTGGCTAGGACCTCGATGTGCTGTGCTCCAGGTGATCAGCCTTTGGAGGGGAGACCGACTGTCTCACCACACCGTGTCTATTACTTAATGTGGGCAATAAGGTTTTGTGCGTGGCATAATTCGTACAATGAACAATAAGCCATCCATTCCCCTAAGTATGTGGCTGATTGCAGAAACAGCACAAGAGCTTGGAAAGATAGAAAACACCTAAGTTGTCGACAAACACATTCCAGGTTCGCTGAGCAGGTTCCCCAGAAACTATGTGTTTTGGCACAAGTAGACATTCTATTGCCGTAGGCAGAGATGGACATCCTGACTTTGGATGAGAGCCCATGAATTTAAGCATCACACTACTCCTTCTCATACCAGGTCTGATGAGATATAGTCTCCCCACCCCACCCCACCCCCCACATAACACACACACACATACTCACATACACACAAACATCCACACACATATTCATGATATAAAGGAATTATTTAAAGATTTCTATTTTATCTAGCTTTCAAAAAATCGAGAATAGGGGATGAAGAAATGCCCTTTTACCCTTTAAAGAATTTGGTATGACTTTTCTCCTTAGATCAGTAAATGTGCATAATCAATAGCTGCCCTAATATTGAACGATCTCTGCCTTCCTAGAATCAACTTTACTTGGATATGACATATTATTGTTTTGTAATTTGTTTATATGACTATCAAGGGAGATCTTTCCATATCAGAATATCTGTGTCTACCCCCATTTTTTGAAAATACTCAAACCAGTGTGTTATATGGATATACCATTGTTTATTTAACCCAGCGCTATCCAAGAGAACTCTCAGTGATAATGGGAAAATTCTGTATCTGTGTTGTTCAGTATGGTAGGGCTATCCCTATGTGGCTGATAAGCACTTGAAATGTGGCTTGTGCGACTGAAGAGCTGAATTTTAAATGTTATTTAATTTTAATTAATGGAAATTTAAACACAGACATACGTAACTTGTGGCTAACCAGTTACCTAATTGAAGGGCATGCATTAGTTGTATCGAAATCATCTCTACTTGATATTCTGATAGGATGCCATCTG
This sequence comes from Dugong dugon, assembly GCA_030035585.1. Lineage (NCBI taxonomy): Eukaryota > Metazoa > Chordata > Mammalia > Sirenia > Dugongidae > Dugong > Dugong dugon. The sequence continues at coordinate 36,824,661 of CM057478.1, forward strand.
TGTGTGAGAGAGACAGAGACAGAGAGAGACATAATATCTGAGTGCTAGCTCATAATTCCTTAACTGACATTTTCCCCAACACCTTGTGCTCTCTATTAATAATAAGCCAGGGGCCTACAATCTACCTTCACTTCTGATGGTAAAAAGACAGACACGAGCGTCTGTTTGTCATAAACTCAACCTGAGGCTCAAAGATGCCTTTAACGCAGTTAGCAGCCTCTTTGGAGTTACGTGGTTGCCCTGCAAACACCCAACAGGGTGGACCTTCTACAAGGTGTTCATGCTGATCGCCGGGCCTCCAGCGAGGAGGTACTTGCACTAACCTCCCACTTGGGAAAGAGAATCTGCTGGTTGCTGGCATGAGAATGAGCTGGCAGCAACCACTTCACTCAGTGCTTGCAGTAAAGAGTCATTAATAGGGCTCATATTCAAGTACGACAAGCAATATTTTAGTCTGTTTCTTAATGTCCCCCAATTACCAATTCCTATCTGTCCCTTCCTATCCCCAGAAAAGCATAAATAATGGGTTTGGTGGCACTTGGTGTAATTAGGCGGTGAACAGAGCTAATCGCTTGTGATGGTGTGTGGGTCTGTTGGACTATCTCTAGGTACAGCATGTGGAGGTGTGAGTGTGATGCCAACCCCACTGGGTCAGATGGACAATGAGCAGATGCTGCGGAGAGATAAGAGGATGGAAGGGAGACTCAGAACCATCCTTCTGGCAGGAAAAACACCACCAGCCCCTGGGCAGTCATGCCACACCTGGTTCCTTCCTTTAGAGGAGTCTGACCGCTTTGAAGCAGCCACTGCCACGTGCCTGGGAAAGAAGATGGTGGATGTTTGCTTGTTTTTATGACTTCTTCAATGAACATTAAAAAAAAAAAAAACGAGTTCTGGCAAAATGGCGCTCTAGGCAGAAGCACCATGCTGTCCCTCCACAGCAAAGATCTAAAAAACTAAGCCGAACAGAGAATACAACAATCCTGAAACCCTAAAACATCAAATGAAGAGATAAAGAACTCAGCCAAGCACCAAATGGAGTGAGAAAACTGACAGAGAATGGAGAGCGAGGAGGGGTTCATGCAGAGGTCCCCTACCAGCTAACCCAGCGTGGATCCACCATCTTGGACTCCTACCAGAGACCAGCAAACAGGGGGTACAAGAAAGTAGCCTCACGGAGCTTCCAGCGGGAGACAAAACAACTAGTAATTGGCAATATACACTTTCCCACCCACCACCCTTCTTCACCCCGACTCGGCCCACTGCTTCCCGCGACCACAGTCTCTTGACTGGGAAGCAGAGGCTGCTTGGATTCCACACAGCCGAACGGGTGGCTCTCTGAATGTCATTTGTTGGCTGCTGGTGTTGCTTTTTTTCCGCTTCTTTTTATTTCTTCCTTGCCTCTCCCCACCTCCCCCTCCTTTTGCTTGAGTACCTCGCTCCATGCGCCATCTTTGCTTCTTCCTGAGGGGATGCAGAGCTCCAGTAATTTGTGATATACGCTTTCCCACTCTCTACCCTTCTTCACCCACACTTGGCCCCCTCTGCTTCCCACGGACACAGTCTCTTATCCAGAAACACCAGCCCGCACTAGCTGGCTCTCTGAGTGCCATTTGTTGGCTGCTAGTGTTGCTTTTTTTTTTGCTTCTTTTGATTTCTTACTTGCCTCTCGCCACCTCGCCCTCCCTTTGATTAAGTACCTGGCTCCATGAGCCATCTTTGCCTCTTCCTGAGGGGCTGCAGAGCTCCATTCGAGTGTGGAACTGCTTCCTGGTTTGCGCTGCCGTGCTGGTGGGATCCCGGGGCTTTTGTTCGTTTGTTTGTTTTGAATTGTCTGTTTGTTTTCTTTTCATTTTCTTGAGTTGGGAGCCCTTTCTGGCCAGGCTGAGCTGTGTGGCAGGGAGACTCCCCTTCGGCTTCCACAGACGTGCAGAGGGATCCCTGAGAGCATTTCTTTTTATGATGGTTTTTTCTTTCCTTTTTTTCTGTTTCTTTGGAGGCCTTTCTTGTTTTTCTTTCTTTTTTTTTTTAATTTGTTTTGTTTTCTTTTTCCTCTTTTTCCCTTTTTGTCTTTCTTCATTGCTTAGTTTCTCAGCTCTATATCTCTTCCTTCTTTTTCTGTTCCCTGAATACCTGGTGTTGTATACCTCTACACCTTCTAGACAGGCTGTACTGCAACACTTGAGAGCAACATCCCCCCACCTCATAGCTGTACCGGTGGGATCCCTGGGAACTTTGCGGTTCTTTAACCTTTCTGATTATTATTTCTTCATTCTTTTCTTTTCTTCCACCTCCCCTTTCTGTTTTTCTCCATTTCATAGTCTCTCATCTCTCCACTCCAATGGCACTCCCCTAGGATTCTTTTTTGTTTGTTTCTATGTTTTTGGCTCCTGTTCCTCTATCCTCTCTCCCATATCCATCTTAGCTCAACACATAACAATCTCCCCACTGCATCCTGCCTACCTGCACCATACGCTGGACATCACACCACCAAGCAGCAGAGGCACGGCCTACTGGAACCTGCCCTGCACTGATTACCGACCTGCTCTGGTGGCTGTAGTAAGTGCCACAAACAACCCATCCCAGTAACTCCTCTTCAGCTAGACATGCCCTGCCGTACCATACTGAGTGACTGACCCTGCCAGTTGAAGAAGGAGGTGAAAAGTATTGTGCCCACAGATGAGCAAACAACAAAGAACACACAGTCTGCCTGCTCAGACATGGTCAAAATTTTTTTTTTTTTAAAAAATGGACAAAACAAACAAATCTGCAATCAATAAATGAGAAAAATAACTACTGAATGCCGTGAAGACAGCAGACAATTACAAAACATTTACAAGGACAGGACAGGATGGTTCCAGTAGGCGTCCAAAATAAAACACCAGATGACTCTCCTCTGGAAGAAAATGCACTAGAACTACCTGATAGGGAATTCAAATCTCTAATACTCAGAATTCTCCAAGAACAGAGTCAAAAAGTTAACAAACATGAGGAAAAAATAGACAAATTCATGGAAAATACGGACAAAAAATTGGAAGAAATCAGGAAAATAATGCAGGAACAAAATGCCAAAATAAATTCACAACTAGAAATTATACAAAGACAACAATTAGAAATCCAAAAGATAAACAACAAGATTTTAGATACGGACGATGTCATAGAAGGGTTGAGAAGCAGATTTGAAAAGGTGGAAGACAGGATCAGTGGAATTGAAGACAAACACTTGGATACAACTCTGTTTCAGGAAAACTCAGAAAAAAGAACAAAGAAAAATGAAGAGATCCTGAGAGTTATGTGGGACACAATCAAAAGCAAAAACCTTCGGATGATTGGAATTCCAGAACAAGGGGAGAAAACAGAAAACACAGAGGATCAATGAGGAACTGCTGACAGAAAACTTTCCAAATATCATGAAAGATGAAAAGCTGGCCATCCAAGAAGCTCAACGAACCCCATATAGGATAGACCTCAAAAGAAAATCACCAAGGCATATCATAATCACACTCGCCAAAACAGAAGACAAACGAAGACTCCTGAGAGCAGCTCGTGAAAAACAAGAAGTCACATACAGAGGAGAAACAATAAGACTAAGCTCAGATTATTCGGCAGAAACCATACAGGCAAGAAGGCAATGGGATGACATATATAAAATCTTGAAAGAAAAAAATTGTCAGCCAAGAATAATATATCCTGCAAAACTCTTGTTCAGATTTGATGGTGAAATTAGGTCATTTCAAGATAAACAGAAATTAAGGGAATATGTAAAAGTCAAACCAAACTTACAAGAATTATTAAAGGGAGTTCTTCGATCTGAGGACAAACAGCTTCAGTTCACAGGCAGAACCTAGGACGCAGGATCATACCAGCCAGATACCAATCTAGGAAATGAACTCTCAAGGACTATCCAAAGCCAAAAGAAATACAACAGGGAATCAGAGCACTTAATCAGTAAATGACAACAACATCAAAACAATAAAAGAGGGAATAAATGGCATAGGTATGCAACCGTCTAATGGAGAGGAAGGCAAGGTGATACCAAGTAATGGTAGACTCCTTCAAACTTAGAGACATAAGGGTAAAATTTATGGTAACAACAAAGAAAGTTAACAAACAAACTCAAAAAAAAAGAGGAACAACATAAGGTCTCAGCAAAAAAAAAAACCTACAAAAACAAAAGAAATGAAAAAAAATCCACAAACAAAATTAACTCAGCACAAGAGAGTAAGAAGAAAAAAGAAAAACTTCAGCACCACAAAAAAAAGCACCATAAAATGACAGCAACAAACCTACATCTACTAATAATTACACAGAATGTAAATGGACTCAATGCACCCATAAAGACATGGAGAGTGACAGAATGGTTAAGAAAACAGGATCCATCAATATGCTGTCTACAGGAGACACACCTTAGAAACAAAGATGTGAATTAATTAGTAGTCAAAGGTTGGAAAAAAATATATCAAGCTAAGAACTACCACAAAAGAGCAGGAGTGGCAATTCTAATCTCAGATAAAATAGACTTTAAAACGAAATCTACCATAAAAGACAAAAAAGGACACTATGTAATGATTAAGGGGATGATCCATCATGAAGACATAACCACAATAAACATTTATGCACCCAATGACAGGGCTCCAAAATACATAAAAAAACTTGAACGACACTGAAAAGAGAAATTGACCGTTCCACAATAATAGTAGGAGACTTCAACACACTACTCTCAGTAAAGGACAGAACAAATAAGAAGAAACTCAGCAAAGACACAGAAGTCCTAAAGGGCACAATCAGCCAACTTGACCTCATAGACACATATAGAACACTCCATCCAACCACTGCAAAGTACACATCCTTTTCCAATGCACATGGAACGTTCTCCAGAATAGACCACATCTTAGGCCACAGAGCAATCCTCAACAAGATCCAAAACGTTGAGATAATTCAAAGTATCTTCTCTGACCACAATGCCATCAAGGTAGAAATTAACAATAGAAAGAGCAAAGAAAAACAATCAATGACATGGAAACTGAATAATACCCTGCTTACACATCACTGGGTAATAGAAGAAACCAGAGATGAAATCAAAAAATTCCTAGAATCAAATGAGAATGAAAACACATCATACCAAAACCTTTGGGACACAGCAAAGGCAGTCCTCAAAGGACACTTTATAGCAATAGATGCATACAACAAAAAAGAAGAAAGGGACAAAATCAAAACATTAACTACAGAACTCAAACAAATAGAAAGGGAACAGCAAAAAAAGCCCACAGCCACCGGAAGAAAGGAAGTAGTAAAGATCAGAGCAGAAATAAATGAAATAGAGAACAGAAAAACAATAGAAAGAATCAACAAAACCAAAAGTTGGTTCTTTGAAAGAATCAACAACATCGACAAACCACTGGCCAGACTGACAAAAGAAAAACAGGAGAGGACACAAATAACCCAAATAAGAAATGAAATGGGGGACATTACACCAGACCCAACTGAAATAAAAAGGATTATAACAGAATATTATGAAAAACTATACTCCCAACAAATTTGAAAACCGAGAGGAAATGGATAAATTTCTAGAAACACACAGCCTACCCAAACTGCAACAAAGTGTTGCTGAAAATCTGAACAGACCCATAACAAGAGAAGAGATTGAAAAGGTAATAAAAAAAACTCCCAACCAAAAAAAGCCCTGGCCCAGATGGCTTCACTGGAGAATTCTACAAAACATTTACAGAAGAGCTTGTACCAGTACTACTGAAGCTATTTCAGAGCACAGAAGAGGAAGCAACACTTCCAAATTCATTCTATGAAGCCAGCATAATGCTGATACCAAAACCAGGCAAAGACGTCACAAAAAAAGAAAATTAGAACCAATATCTCTCATGAATATAGATGCAAAAATTCTCAACAAAATTCTAGCCAATAGAATTCAGCATCATATCAAAAAAATAATACACCACGACCAAGTAGGATTCATACCACGTATGCAAGGATGGTTCAACATTAGAAAATCAATCAACATAATCCACCACATAAATAAAAGGAAAGAAAAGAATCACATGATCATCTCAGTTGACACAGAGAAGTCATTTGACAAAGTCCAACACCCATTCCTGATAAAAAATCTCAATCAAATAGGTATAGAAGGGAAATTTCTCAACATAATAAAGGGCATCTATGCAAAACCAACGGCCAACATCATTCTCAATGGAGAGAGGCTGAAAACATTCCCCTTGAAAACAGGAACAAGACAAGGATGCCCTTTATCACCAATCCTATTTAACATTGTGCTGGAAGTTCTAGCTAGAGCTGTAAGGCAAGAAAAAGAAATAAAGGGCATCCAAATTGGTAATGAAGAAGTTAAACTGTCCCTGTTTGAAGATGATATGATACTATATGTAGAAAACCCTAAAGACTCCATGAGAAATCTACTGGAACTAATAGAAAGATTCAGCAGAGTAGCAGGATACAAGATAAACATTCAAAAATCAGTTGGATTCCTATACACCAGTAAGGAGAATGATGAAAAGGAAATCAGGAAAACAATACCATTTTCAATAGCCCCTAAAAAGATAAAATACTTAGGAATAAATCTAACCAGGGATGTAAAAGACCTATACAAAGAAAACTACAAAGCACTACTGCAAGAAATCCAAAGGGATCTACATAAATGGAAAAACATACCATGCTCATGGATAGGCAGACTCAACATTGTGAAAATGACAATTCTACCCAAAGCAATTTACAAATACAATGCAATCCCGATCCAAATACCAACAACGTTCTTCAAAGAGATGGAAAAACTAATCATTAACTTTATATGGAAAGGGAAGAAGCCCCGAATAAGTAAAGCACTCCTGAAGAAGAAGAATAAAGTTGGAGGACTCACACTACCTGACTTGAGAACCTACTATACAGCTACAGTTGTCAAAACAGCCTGGTACTGCTACAACGACAGATACATTGACCAATGGAACAGAATTGAGAACCCAGATGTAAATCCATCCACCTACGGTCACCTGATCTTCGACAAGGGCCAAAGTCCATCAGATGGGGAAAAGACAGTCTTTTTAACAAATTGTGCTGGCAAAACTGGATATCCATCTGCAAAAAAATGAAACAGGACCCATACCTCACACCGTATACAAAAACTACTTCAAAATGGATCAAGACCTGAATATAAATCCTAAAATAATAAAGTTCATAGAAGAAAAAATAGGACCAACACTTCAGGCCTTAATACACGGCCTTAACAGGATACGAACCATAACCATCAGTGCACAAACCCCAATAGATAAGCTAGATAACCGGGATCTTCTAAAAATCCAACACCTGTGCTCTTCAAAAGACTTCACCAAAAGAGTAAAAAGAGATCCTACAGACTGGGAAAAAAGTTTTGGACACTACAGTCAGACAAAGGTCTAATCTCCATAATCTACAAGAAAATCCATCACATCTACAACAAAAAGACAAATAATCCTATTAAAAAATGGGCAAAGGAAACGAACAGACACTTCACCAAAGAAGACATTCATAGGCCAACAGACACATGAGGAAATGCTCGCGATCACTAGCCATTAGAGAAATGCAAATTAAAACCACAATGAGATACCATCTCACCCTGCCATTACTGGCACGAATCAGAAACACTGGAAATAACAAATGTTGGAGGGACTGCGGGGAGTTCGGAACACTTACGCACTGCTGGTGGGAATGCAAAATGATACAACCATTTAAAAAATGATATGGCCCTTCCTCAGAAAGCTAGAAATAGTCATACCATTCGATCCAGCAATCCCACTCCTAGGAATATATCCTAGAGAAATAAGAGTCATCTCTCGAATAGACATATGCACATCTATGTTCATGGCAGCATTGTTCACAATAGCAAAACAATGAAAACAACCTAGATGCCCATCAACAGACGAATGGATAAACAAACTATATGGTACCTACACACAATGGAGTACTGTGCAACGAAAAAGAACAACAATGAATCTGTGAACCATCTCATACCATGGACGAAACTGGAGGACACTACGCTGAGTGAAATAAGTCAATCACAAAAGGACAAATATTGTATGAGACCTCTATTGTAAAAACCCATGAAAAAGTTCACACACAAAATGTTACAATCTTTGTTGGTTACCAGGGATGGGAAGGGTGGGGAGGAAATACTAAATGGGCAATAGATAAGTGGTATCTTGGGTGAAGGGTGAGACAGTACACAGTACAGGAGAAACTAGCACAACCTGTACAAGGAAAGGTCATGGAAGCCCCATAGACACATCCAAACTCCCTGAGGGACTGAATTGCTGGGTGGAGGGCTCTGGGGACCATGGTCTCGGGGAACATGTAGCTCAAATGGCATGACACAGCTTATAAAGACAATTCTACCTTGGTGAGTAGTGTCTGGGGTCTTAAAAGCCTGTGAGAGGCCATCTGAGATACTCCACTGGTCTCATCCCTTCGGGAGCAAGGGAGAATGAAGAGAACAGGATACAAGGAAAAGATTAGTCCGAAGGACTAATTGTCCACAGCTACCAAGGCCTCCAATAGACTGAGTCCAGTACAGCTAGATGGTGCCCAGCTACCACCACTGACTGCTCTGACCAGGATCACAGCAGAGGGTTCTGGACAGAGCTGGAGAAGGATGTAGAACATAATTCTAACTCACAAAAAAAGACCAGATTTACTGGCCTAAAGGAGACTGGAGAAACCCTGAGAGTATGGCCCCCAGACACCCTTGTAGCTCAGTGGTGAAGTTATCTCCGAGGTTCACCGTTCAGCCTGGGAGTGGACAGCCCCATAAAACCAAATGAGACTAACCAGGTACAGTAGTCCAGTGACAAGGGCCAGAAGGCAGAAGGGAACAAGGAAGCTGGTGATAGGGAACCCAAGGTTGAATAAGGATATTGTTGATGTGTTGTGAGACTGTTAACCATTGTCATAGGGCAACATTTGTAGTAACTGTTAAATGAGAAACTATTTTGTTCTGTAAGCCTTGACCTTAAGTGAGAATAACAGCACAACTGGAAGAGCATAGTCAATGTCACTGAACTGTGCATGTAGAAACTTTGAAATGGTGTATCTTTGGCTATGTGTATTTTCACCGAAAAAAACAAAAGGTTGAGAAGTTAGAGGGTTGACATGTTGTGGGGTTGTTAACCAATGTCATAAAACAATATGTGTACTACTGTTTCATGAGACACTATTTGTTCTGTAAGCCTTCACCTGAAGTACAATAAATAGATATATATATAAAAAGAATAACTACAGAGAAAAAGAAAAAAAAACACCCACTGCATTGAGTCAATTCCGACTCATAGCGACCCTATAGGACAGAGTACAACTGCCCCTAGGGTTTCCAAGGCTGTAAATCTTTACGGAAGCAGACGGCCACATCTTTCTCCTATGGAACGTCTGGTGTGTTCAAACCACTGACCTTTTTTTAATAGATTAAAAAAAAAAAAAGCACGACTGATGAATATTAAATGCTAACCAGCTGCATCCTTCCAAAGGCTATCCTCATCTCTGTTAACATCCACATATATTGCACTTTTATTGCCGGAACAAAATTGTAGCAGCAACAACAGACCTCTAAATAAAGGAAGAAAAAAAATCAGCCACGAGGCTGAAAGCCCTATAAATCAAACTGTTTTCATTTTTCTGCGCTCCCTTTCTGTCTTTGTTCGTGTGTATACATAATTTATGTCTGAGTGGCTTTGGTTCCAGGTATGCAGGAGATGGGATTAAATATAACTCAACCCTGCAGCAGCTTTCCTTCTGGGCCCTCGGACCTCTTGTTCCTTCCCCTTTGCTCCTGGCCTCTGTTCTGCCAGGTTTTGCTCTGGGTTTAATCCCAGGGGCCCTGTTGGACCCATCCTAGGTTGACTGACTTTGGCCACCTGGTCTAGCCTCTCAGACTTCCCCCACACCCTGGCAGGCGTTGGCATGCCCATGCTGGATATTTTCAGTAGAGAGCTGTGCTGATTGGCAGGTTCTCTGCTGTATACGGTTGTTAAATATTTTAAACATCACCTTTGCTAGAACCATTGGTCTGCCTGGAGTGAACTCACTTTTTTTTATCATTGTAAAATACATACAGCAAAATATCTGCCATTTTAACCATTTGTAAGTGTACAATTCAGTGACATTAATTACATTCACCATGTTGTGCAACTGTCTCCATTACCTATTTCCAAAATTTTTTCATGCCTCCAAACAGAAGCTCAGAACCTATTAAACCCCCTCCCCTCAGCCGCTGGCAACCACTAATAAACTTTTACGTCTCCATGTATTTACCTTCTTCAGAGCAAATTTACCTGAATATCAAATACACAAACAAAGTGAATTACAGAATTCTCAGCACATACACACACAAAGGAAAAATGTGTTATTTCCACCCAGAATGCTTTCTTTTGTTGAGCATCTATTTGGTGCCAGGCATGAGAGCGTTAAGAGGAGCAAGCACCCTGAACAGACATCCAAACAGGGCGCAACAGCCATGGCGCCCACCATGTTTTGGGCGGGTTGCATGCTCTTTAGATACAATGTAATCTTCAGAACCACCACTCCGCTTACTTTTGTGTGTCTCCCACTGGCCTGAGATGCCAGGGGTTGAAGGATGTGTCTAGGAGTCCCAGCATATACTACAGACCCTGGCTTATAGCAGTGGCCACCAAATGCTAGCTAAAACTTAAAAGTGCTTGACTAGTAGTCTGTTATCATGAGACATCCTGTTTCTACTCCTTCCTACCTGGGTGACCTTGACCACTCCAAGCCTCAGCTTCCCCACTGTTAAAAGTGAGGAATAATAATAACAATAGCAATGCCTCTTTCATCTGGTTGTTGTGAGAACTAATGGAATTAATACTATATATGTAAAGTTAATATATGTAAATTTAAAAAAATCAACTATGGAGGCGCTGAGCTTTTGCAGGCTTTAACGTTGCGTTGCGGTCTCTGCGCACATAGCAACAGTTGATGTCACTGCTTTGCCCTCCTTGACCAGTGATTGCCCATCACTCTCAGAATAACATCCAAACCCTGCCGGTGGTCCTATCTCCTACTCTTAGTCCAGCACTTTGGTGCCCTCACTATTTCTGGAACACACTGGGCGTGCTCCCTGCTTCAGGGATTTCACACTTGTTCTTCGCTCTGCCTGGCACAGGGCACTCTCCTCCATTTCAGGCAGCTCTCAACTGAGATGTCCCCTCTCCAGGGCACCTCCCCTGAGCCCTCATCAAAGGGAGTGCCTTACTATACTTTATTCCCACCACGTGTCTTTTTTTTTTTTTCACAGCACTTCTTACTAACGGACTTTATTTTTTTAACTTCTGCCTCTCCTACTACAACATAAGCTCCATGAGGGCAGGGACTTCGTTGTGTCTACTGCCATTTTCCTTTGCTTTGAACCACATCTAGCACATAGTGGGCATTCAATAAATGCGCTGAATGAATGAACGAATGAATAACCTTATACAGTGGTAAAGGGAGGGGAAATGTCTTGGGTTTCTTTCTGGACCACTCCCGATTCTTGAAGCCCACCCTGTGCCTTAGAGCCAAGAGAATGACTAAGGGCACAAGCTCTGGAATTACTTGCCATATTAGCACAGCATATTAGCTGCATGGCTGCAGGCCTTGGCTACTTCACCTGTATAATGGGTACAATGGCAACACCCACCTCATTGTTGCTGGGAAGAGTGAATGCGCTTATACAAAAGCGCTTAGCACAAAGATAGGCACATGGCAGCTGTGACGTTGATTGCATGTTTAATATTACAACCTAAGAGCTCTCGCCTCTCCTTCCCCTTCTGCTGTCCAGCATACAGGAGACTAGTTCTGAACATGAGAAGAACCTTGTTTAAATCCTGGGCAGCATTCACATCCTTACCCACAGCTCGTTCCCCTGGGGATGTCTGCCCCCAAATCAAGGTTGTCAAACACTTTAAATGTTATTAAATTGTCCAGTAAATGAGAATGCCCAAAGCAGAGAGCCAGTCAATCGGGATTATTCTAGAGCTTCAAAAAGACAGAAGGAAACCATTATTAGGTTTAAGAATATTGCGTTCCCTCTCCCACACAGCCTTGATCTAAATCTTCATTTAATTGGCAGCCTTCAGCGCTGTCAGAATTGCATTCTGAGAACCAGGAGAAGTTTTCAAACATTCACACAATGTTATATGCTTGGCTCAAAAGTACTCAAGGGGAAAGAATGATCCTTTCTGGAAGGGATTTGGAAAATGCTGTATCACTGATGCTACAAGGGCTGGGAAACTGACCTTAAGCAGGAACAGGAAAACAACACTGGCATGTAAACTGAAGCCAAGCAGATGGTCCTGAGGTTCGAGGCAGGAGACTCGGTCTTCCTGTCTCCTCACTCCCTACACATGGTTCCTGGAGGCCCAGAATTGGTATCTTCCCACCTCTGTGTCCTCATAACTTCCCCCACTGCCTGGCACACTGTGGGCATGAAATAGGCGTTTCTGCAATGACTAAATGAGGATTTTTGTGTTTTTATATAATAAGGGGATTTGGCTCTCAAGCCAAGTGTTTCTGTTGGACGGTTCTAACCAGAGTATGGGCTGGAAGGGAAACTTACTGATTTCTCCCCATCCACCCTCCTCCTCATGCGGTTGATTAGCAAGTCTCATCTGTGGCATTGTGCCTCCTGATCTGCAGTATCCGTCCCCTCCTCCACTCTCTTAGTGCCGAGATGGAGGTCTTCAGCCTTTCTCACTGGGACCACTGCAGAAGACACCCAAATGTCTCCCCTCTTGTATTCCTATGCATGCACAGCATGCTGACTGTTGGAAAACCCAGGCTCGATGGTGTCCCTCTACTGCTCAAAAATCCCATGCGGCTCCCTGCTGCCCTCAGGCCAAGGCCCAAGTTCCTTAGCCTGGAGTGCATGACATCAAGATCTGTGAGCCTGTCCAGCCTCCTCTCCACTGCTCCCTCTCACTCCCACACCCCACACTCTGTGCTTCAGCCACACCAAGCGACTCCAGTCCTCCAGGACAGAACCACCAGCTCTGTGCACGCACACCTGGTCCCACGTCTTGTGATTCTGTGGGACCCTGTTCAAACATCACCTCCCCCACAAAGTTTCCCTTGATCTTGCTCCTTTTCCCCCAACCAGGGCCAGTCTCTCCTCTGTGCTCCAGACCTGAAGCTGAGCACCACAAAGCTCCTACTTTATTTACTTTTTTTTTTTGCATGTAAATCATAGTGAGGCTCTAGAGAAAGTGTGCAAAAGCCTAAGAGTGCAGCTCAAGGTTTCTACAAGGTGCCCAGCACTCAGATCGAGAAATAAAACATTATTAGGTCCTCTGAAGTCCTGCTCAGGCCTTCTTGGCAACCACTTTGAAGAACAGTTTAGAAGTATCTATTAAAGCGTTCAGCTACCAACAAAGATGTCGGTGGTTTGAATCCACCCAGAGGCACCTCTGAAGAAAGGCCAATCTATTTCTGAAAGATCCCAGCAGTTGAAAACTCTACAGGGCACAGTTCTACTCTGAAACACAGAGTGTTACCACAAATCATAATTGACTTGATGGCAACTGGTTTTTTAACTGGTTACTCAAGTAAACTGCCAAATAGTTTTCCCAAGTGGTTGTACTTCCAAGCCCTTACATCTGTACTGGCAGTGTTGACTGTCTTGTCTGTTTCACCTTCTGATTTATAAAATCTGAGATTAAGGACTATAATTTGGTCATCTCTTTATCCCCAGCTCCCATCACAAAAGTGGCACATGGTAGGTATTCTATAAGTGTCGAATGAATGCATAAATGAGAAGGGTCTACGACACACTCTCAGGGTAGACAATGGTTTCGATCCTCTGCAGTCTATGCTTTGTTAAATGAGTTTCTCTCATGAACCCACAGTAGTGGAATGAATTTGGGATTCCCATTGGAACTCTCAAAAGACCAGATGTACCCTAGAGATTGTCAGAGGAAAAAAAGCAAAAGCTTTAAAGGTCATCTGTTTTAATCAGAAAAACCAGAATCCTAGGTAAAGCGGCCAGTTAAATTGGTTTGACAGCTAACCTCAGCAGCAACTGCAGCTTCCAGCATCTTCCTAGATTGGCGCATTTTCCAAGATCTGTGACTTTTAAATGAGGACTAGGATCAAAGGTCAACCTTACCTCCTGGAGCACAGCTAAGTATGTGCTGGAATCACATCACAGAGTTAACTTCAAAGCACATGGGCAGTGACAGCAGCCACCTGTCTGTCTTCAAACCCAATAAGTGCCTTTCTGATGCCATCAATCAGTAAAAGACAAGGTACGAGGGGCAGCCCATCCTTATTTAACCAGGCTCTTCTCATCTTGTTATGAATACAAAGCACACTGCACAATCCTAGCTCAGGTGAGAAACAGAACCTGTGGGAAACTGCCAGAAGGCCTGTTATTTTCCTGTAACCTTTCAGAGCCAGGGGGTGTCGCCTGTGACAGCCCCGAATGGCAAACCAATAATACTTTTCCAAAGTGCAAGGCTCTGCTGGGACATGGAAACCCAACTCCACAATTTGATCCCTCTTTCCCAGAACCTGAGCCCTGCCCAGGCCAATGATCTCCTTAGAAAGTGCTTGTGAGGTAAGTGTGTTCCGAGAACTTTGCTTTGATGAATGTGACAGGAAGAGGGAAGAAACAACAATAAGTCAGACCAGCAGGTTGTAGCTTTCAAAATTCAAGTTGGAACTAGTGGCCCTAAAGAATATAAGGGCCTCAAACAGCTCTGATTGGACGGAGTCACTGAAACAGGTTTTCACATATGGGCAGTGGCCTGTGGTTAAATCTACATATAGCACATGCATGCAAACCCCCTGGATGGAAAGCAAAATTTAAATGTCACCCAAACGAAGGGGATAATTTCCCTCTGAGTTCACCTAGTCCTGGGTTGAAGAAGCATTTGAAAAACCAATAAGAGGCTACCAGGGCTTTTGGTTGGATTTTGAGACATAGTCTCACCTATCCCTTGAGACTACCACATGTCTGTCAGTGTGTTGTACTGTGATGGCTTGTGTGTTGCTATGATACTGGAAGCTAATGCCACTGGTGTTTCAATACGAGCAGGCTCACTCATGGCGGACAGGTTTCAGAGGAGCTTCCAGACTAAGACAGACTAGGAAGAAGGGCCTGGTGATCTACTTCTGAACTTTAGCCAGTGAAAACCCTATGGACCCCAACAGAATATTGTCTGATATAGGGCTGGAAGATGAGCCCCCTAGGTTGGAAGGCACTCAGAATACGGTATCTGCCAACAACTGACTCTAGCATACCAACGATCATGAAGATGGAGCAGGACCAGGCCACGTTTCGTTCTGCTGTGCATGGGTTGCCATGAGTTGGAGCCAACTAATAACAACAATAATTTTTAGAGCAGTTTTAGGTTTATAGAAAAATTGTGCGGAAAGTATACAGAGTTCCCATATAACCCCTCCCCCACAGTTTTTCCTGTTGTTGGTTGTTGCTGGGTGCTATTGAGTCGATTCTGACTCATAGTGACCCTATAGGACAGAGGAGAACTGCCTTATAGGGTTTCCAAGGAAGGGCTGGTGGATTCGAACTGCCGACCTTTGTGGTGGGCAGCCTGAGCTCTTACCCACTTCCCCACCAGGGCTCCTATTATTAGCATTTTGCATTCCTCTGGGGCATTTGTTACAATTGATGAACCAATATTGATACATTATTAACTAAAGTCCATAGTTTACATTATTTTTATCTTTTTTTTTTTTTTTTTAACTTTCCAACTGAAGCTGTTTGTTGCCCGGCTCCACTGGGCCTCTAACCAGCCTGAACTAGTTCCCGTGCAGGCTCAGCCGCAGGGCTCCT
The DNA here is from genome assembly GCA_030035585.1 of Dugong dugon. Classification (NCBI taxonomy): domain Eukaryota; kingdom Metazoa; phylum Chordata; class Mammalia; order Sirenia; family Dugongidae; genus Dugong; species Dugong dugon. The sequence continues at coordinate 36,840,493 of CM057478.1, forward strand.
CTGCCGCCCGGTGTGCCCGACTGATTTTTACACTATGCAAGATCAATCCTGGTCATGTGATTTCTCTGCAGGCTCAGCCTGGGACAGAATGCTTCCTTGACAAGTTACGTGGTCACCAAGGGTAGGAGAGAGCGGGCTGAGCATGAATGCAGCTTGCTGGAAGCCAAGCACTAGAGAAGCAGGGAGATTGGGAGGAAGAGCCAGACAGAGAACTGCATCAAGCTGAGCCTCTTCAGCCCAAGAATGAAACAATTTTGGGCCCAGCTAATCCGGAGCAGAAATAGCCAGGGTAGGGGTTGCACTCAGAAAGACTGAGTGCCTGGGTTAATAAGGCTTTTAGGATTCTTCACGCCGAGTTGGTAGTGCAGAGACTTCTCCAAGCATCAATTATAAGAGCATAAAACTTTCTGGAATGGAGAAAGGGCACAGAGTTCATTGTGCTTGCTGGGGTCTGATGGATCTTCATCCCCCCCCCCCCCCCCCGATGCCTTCAAAGTCCTTCATTACCTTACTCCCTGAGCCTCCTCAAGTGCCTCCTGAGCTCATTCTAACTGTGCTTTAATGAACACCCTGCTTATTAACTCTTTGGTCAAAAAGAAAAAAACAACGTGCAACCTAACACACCTCATTTATTGAAAATTGCAGAAAGTTAATTTCCAACTGACAAAGCTACTCATGGCACTGTGGCTTGCACAAATTCCATTGTCTCCAGAGGGATGGGAGAACCGACTGCTGCCTGGAGGGTAATGTGAGGTTGTGTTCCAGGTGCATTTTCCCCAGGCACATTTGTTAAGTCACTGTTGTCACTGTTGCCACCCCATGTGACAGAGTAAAACTACCCTATAGGGTTTTCTTGGCTGTAATCTTTATAGAAGCAGATAGCCAGGTGTTTCTCCCACAAAGCCACTGGGTGGGTTTGAACCACCAACCTTTCAGTTAGCAGAGGAGCTCTTAATCATTCACCTCCAGATCTCCTTTAAGTCACTGAGCCTCAGTTTCTTGATCTATATAGTTTGGGGCTGTTTCCCTGGAAATGGGGTTTATTGTGAAGAGTCAGGTGTCAGGTGTCCTGCCCCATTTAGACTTCCAGTGTTCCAGGCACTGTGTTAGGTATCTTACATGCTTCAGTTCATTCTTGTCAGAGCCTGGTGAGATAGGGGTTATTACTATTCTCCCCATTTTCCAGATTAAGGGACCAAGGCAAAGTGAATTATGGAATTTGCTCAAGGTCACAGGGTGATGGGGCTGAGATTCACACCCAGGCAGTCTGCTAGCCTCATTCTTAACCAATAAGTTCTTTCCTTTTTCTTTTGCATTTTTCATTTCATCTCCCCTTCCTCTTGCTCATTTAGATCTTCCATCCTCTCCATTGTTGTGTACATTCCTTATGCTCACATCTGTCTTTAGGCTAGGATGTGCCATGGTCTGAACCATCATTCCACAGGTTCTCCCACGGCGTCAACTCATTTCCCATCACTTGACCAGGACTGCCCTCTCCAAAAGGACTAATGGCCCCTCCTTCTTCTTGTTAAATCCAATGCTTTCCCAGTTCCTTCCACTTTCACCTCCTGAGAGTATCCGCCACTTCCTTCTTGAAATTCTTTCTTTTGTATTTTAACATTATAATACCCTGGATTTCTTCCCCTTTATGTGGTTATCTACCCATCCACCCATCCATCCATCCATTCATCCTCCTTCCTTCTACACATCCATTCATCTTCCATTAATCCATCCTTCATCCATCCACCCATTCATCTATCCAGTTCATTTAATAATGGTCTGAGCTCAGATGCTCTGTGACTTTGAACGAGCAGCTTTACCTCTCTGACTTACTGTCACTTCACTTACAAAACAGGAATAGAAGCTTACAGGATTGTTAGGCTTAAATGAGAGCAGATATAAAGAAACCTGGCTCAAAGCCATGCTCAGTATATATTATTCCATTGCTAATTTTCTCCCACGCAGTCATCCCTAAAATCTTGCAGTCATTTGTGGTATTTTTCTCTTTCTCATGATCCTATTCACCACCAAGTCTCTAAAATTGGCCCTGTCCTTTCCACTCTCCCTACTGCCCTCATTAGCTTGCAAGCTTGACTTCTCATCTCTGGTCTTTCCCAACCCAATCCATCCTCCACACATCCTCCAGATTAATTTTTCTGAAATATCATTTTCCATTATGTTATTCCCTTCTTCAAAACCTCCACTGGATCTCTACCACCTATTTTTTTAGACATTTTTTCTTCTTCCACTTTCTCAAGTTCATTATATTGTTCATTATAAATGTAATACATGCACATCAGTGGAGATTTGTAAACTAGAGAAAAGCAAATCACTCAGAATCCCACCACGTGAAGAGAACGGCAGTTTAGATTTTGATAAATTTCCTTTCAGACCCCACCCCGTTCTCCCATATATGCAGGCTTGTTTTGCTTAGTGGAAACCCTACTATATACCCGCTCTCCTGTTCAGTACCCATTTCTCATTTGTATGACTTTCCCGCGTCATTATCATCTTCATAACCCTTTTCTTCAATTGCTGTGTAATATTCCATTGAGTGGCTTAACCGGTTTTCATTTGCTGGAAATTTAGCTTATTTGTAGAACACTTAGGACTGGCAAGCATATGGCAAACACTCATTAAATGTTGGCTATTGTTATTATGCCCAATTTGGTCTATTATATATAATGTATATACATTTCTGTACATTTTTTTCCTGTATTTAGTTCTGTTTCTTCTCAAATGTAGATTACTTGCCCAAAGGGATTACTGTTTTATGCCTTTTGACACTGACTATAGCAGATGCTGTCGGCTCCCCACACACATTCCCCAAACTCATATCCATTGGAGGGCCATCCCAACTTCCAGCTGCCAGAATCTATACTTCTTTGCCTGCTGTGGGCTCTCTCTGGGTCCAGAGTCCATACTCAGCAGGGAATAAGTGCTAAAAATGAATGCCACCAGTGGCAGCCCTTAAGCAACCACTGACAGGCTGGAGTCATAAAGTCCACAGCCCCGGGGCCCCTCAGGAAGGATGACTCAAAGGTGGATAGTCCACACTGGCTCCCAAATGTTCCCAGGGCATTAATTCCCAGACACCCACACTGGTAAGGGGCTTTAAAACAGACCCTTTTTTTGCAGCCTCCCCTTCCTTGGCTCCCTCCCCCTCTCCCCTACCAGTTCTGTCTGGATCACCTCCTAAATAAATTAATGGCACTCAAATCCTCCTCTCAGAATTTGCTTTGGGGTGGGGGCTCAGACTGAGACTGTGACAATTCGCTGATAAAGAGCTAACAACTATCATCTGTTTAGTCCTGTCCGCTTGCCTCCTCATCTACTTAAACAACCCAGCTTCCTTCCATTTTTCATGACCTTATCCTTTGCTCGGCCCAGTGTTCACAGGGTTGTCTTGCATCTACACTGCAGCTGTATCAGATGTGGTTGTTGTGTACCATCGCACCGATCTGGACTCACAGAAACCCCATTTGACAGAACAGAATTGTCCCATAGGGTTTCCTAGGCTGTAATCTTTATGGCATAAGATGGCCAGGTCTTTTCTCCTGAGAAGCCATTGGTGGGTTGGAACCTCCAACCTTTCTGTTAGCAGCCAAAAGCTTAACCACTGAGCAACCGGGGCTCCTCTAGCCATATCAGGTAGGTATTATTACCCTCATTTCACAGATGTGATAACTAAGGCACAGAGAGGCTAGGAAACTTGCCCAAGGTCACACAGCCCTGCCATCCGACCTGGTATTCTAACTGTAATTCTGCCTTCCCCCAAGGCCTAGGCTCTTAAACTTAACCATCTTGGTGTACTGTTAAGCACTGCTTTCTAGCAATACTAAGATTCTTTGGCTAAAATGATGCTGATGCCACCCCTGCCGTGCTGATACAATTTCACACTCCAGTCACATTCACCATCACCCAGAACAGCCTCTTCAGTGCCCCTTAACACGCGATGAGACCATCTGCCTCAAATGTGTACCCATGCTTCTCTCCAGCCTGTAACACTCCCCTTCTTCTCTATCTGGCCAAATCCTATTTGTCCCTTCATGGTCCGGGTCCCACACTGTCTTCTCCTTACACACTTGCTCCTGACATACCTGACTCTGCCTCTGCTTCAGTTTCCTCATCTATAAACGGGGATGATAATAAGACCTGCCTCACAGGGTTGAAATGATAATTAAATGAAAGCATCTGGTACAGGGTACAGTTCATAGAGGCAGGTAATAAATTCATACTATCACCTTGGTTACCTATGACTTCTCCTCCCACCACCTCCTAGATCCTGACCCCCTTCCACTTCTTCCCTCACATTTCACAGATGATTTCTAGTAATGCAGCACTAGTAAATTAAAAGTCAGGCATCTGAGGCATCAGAAAAATTATCCAAAACTTGGAAATAAGTCAAAAAGGTTGGTGGCCCACCTAAGATACAACTCTTGGTCTCTACTCATCAGGAGAAAAGGAGAAAGAAGGAAACCAAAGACTTAGAAGAAAACTAGTCTACAAGGCTAATAGCCTACATGAGCCATAGCCTCATCTACCCTGAGACCAGAAGAACTAGATGGTGCCCGACTACCACTACCAACCGTTCTGATCAAGGCCACAATAGATGGTCCCTGATAAAACAGGAGAAAAATGTGGAACAGAACTCAAATCTTTAAAAAGTCCAGATTTACTGGACCAGTTGAGACTAGAAGTCTCTCTGAGACTATCACCTCTTTAAACCTGGTACCGAAATTAGCCCCTGAGGTCACCTTTTAGCGAAATAATAGATTGGCACACAAAATAAAGGATATTACCCATGAGTACAGTGCTCCATTAAAAAACCATCTATATGAGACCAAAAGGTCAACAATTACTCTAAGGCAAAGATAAGAAGATAAGGGGACAGGTAAACTAGAGCACTGTAAAGGGAACAACCAGAACACAAAGAAAATGTTGACACACTGTGAAAAATGTAACTAACGTTACTGAAAAATTTGTGCAGAAATTGTCAAATGGGAACCTAATTTGCTAGGTAAACTTTCACTGGAAACACAATAAAATATTATTTTTAAAAAAGGCTGGTAGCCCATCCTGTGAGTATCATTTGGGGGCAAAGGCTACCAGATAACTAGAGCAATGTTCTAGTTTATTTCATTGTTTATTCTTGACTGAAGGTCCCAGACTTAGTGAAGTCACATTAACTTACTGATTTGCAACCAACAAAGATGGAAATTATTTCTGTTCAGTGGAACAGATAACCCCAAAGATTGAGCCATGGTACACATTACCCGGTTTATATCAACTCAGCAATCTACCTCATCCTAACGTTTCTTTGTTAAACTGTTTCTCAATTCCCTCGGAAACAATAATAGCATCTCAATGGTTTCCTCATAATGTAATGATTTAAATTTTATATTTACTCCCAAGTCATGATTTTACCTTTCAGATAACTATGCATTAACAGAGGCTTGCTACCAGTTACCTTTTCACAGGCCCAACCCCGGATGCTGGCCTCCTAGAAGTCACAGGGCGGGGAAAGATCCAAACCCCCGTGTCTGCTGGGTCGGTATGAAACTCTGCAGTTAGACCAGGAAAGCTCAGCCTCACCACTACTGGCTTTTGTGGTGGCAGCTGCCCTGTGCAGCATCCCTGGCCTCTATCCACCAGATGCCAGTAACACCAAAAATATCCCCAGACATTGCCGGATGTCCCGTGGGGAACAAAATCATTCCCAGTTGAGAACCACCATCTTAGACTATTCTCTGTAGGGGAGTATCATGGGCAAATACCAGAGTGGTCAGTAAAGATTCATAATGGGGCACAGAGAACTATTCTGGCAGGGGAGGGAGCTTCAGAACCCAATGTCTGTGGTCCTGGATTGCACTGAGCTCCTCCCAGGTTTCTAGCACTGTCGTTGTCCTTTTGTCTTTCTCCCCTAAGGTGGATAATCAGCGTCCAAAGCATCTGTGTTGGTCTCATCCACCTTAGAATCCTTAATGCATAGAACAGTGCCTAGAATACAGTTGATGCCAACAGTGCCTAGCATTTAGTAGATGTAACACATATAGAGAGAGAATATATATGTAATCCATATGTGTATATGTGTGTATATGTGATGTATATATAATATGTGATATGTATGTAACACGTGTATATATGTGTACAGGCAGTCCCAGATTACAAAAGAGTTCCATTCTAAATCTGTCTTTAAGTCAAATTTGTACATAAGTCAAAACAGGTAGGTATGGTTCATGTCTAACATCAGTTACTCAGATGCTTGACTTAGCATATAGTACAACTTTCGGTGCGTAAAAAACATTACAGAAACACTTCCAGATACACTAAAATATCTTTAACATAATAATACAGTAATAATAATGTTTTGATGCACGTAGCAAAGTAGCACCTGTTTGTTATTACAAACCATTGTATATACCTCGAATTTTTAATGTAATAGGCTTAACGGGAGCTGGTTCATAGCTACATTTGTAACCTGGGGACTGCCTGTATATGCTGTATGTATGTATGTAATATATGTGTAAAAGGAGCCCTGGTGGCAAAGTAGTTAAGCACTCGGCCAAAAGGTTGTCAGTTTGAACCTACCAGCCACTCCGCAGGAGAAAGATATGGCAATCTGCTCCTGTAAAGATTACAGCCTTGGAAACCCTATGGGGTAGTTCTCTCTGTAGGGTCACTATGAGTCGGAATCAAGTCGATGGCAATAAGTTTGGGTAATATACATGTATTATGTAGTGTATGTGCATATGCTATATGTAATACATGTGTATATACATATGTGTGTGATCTATACGCATATATATGTGAGAGACATGTGTGTGTTTATATATACATATAACATTAAAGGAGGTAGCTGTCAAGTCAGGCTTTGTCTGAATGCCCCCTTTGTCACCCAGGTCTTCTGACCACCTGTGTAGACATTGGCTTTCACCCAAAGGCATCCTGTGCACCCTTCTCAGGGCCTCCCAGAGTTAGAAATACTCTTGGCCATATGGGATGGAGCAGAAGGTCAGCCCTGGCCCTGCCCTGTGTCTCTGTGGGGCGAGCCAAGCACCTGGCTCGGGAACATTTTCCTCCTCCAGCAGAAGAACACTAGCAGCGTCTCTCCTGCCACAGCCTTTTGGAGCTGCATTCTCAGAACCCCTGGAGGGTGTGTGAAGATGTGGACCCTGAGGTCACCCCAGCTCACCCTTGGTTCTGGTTCAGTAGTCCTAGGTGGAGAACATGCATCTCTAGCCAGCCCCCAGGCGAGGCTGGCCTGCAGACCAGGTCTGGCCCACACTCTGAGAACTCGTGCATCAGGGCAGCCAGTTTTCCGCTGGTTACCCTGTGAACTACTGGTCCTGAGGAACTCCATGCAAGTTTCCTTACCCCAAAAGGTCTGGAAGGGCATTGGGACCACAACCTCAGAGCTCCTCTGTGAAACTCAAATGCACGTTAAAGTTGCAGAGGCATTTGGTTGTGCAAAGCCAACCCAGACCAAACCTGGCTCACTCCTTTCGAGGCTCACTTCTCCAGGCAACTCCAGAGTCTCCCAGAGTATTAGCTTATGAAACCCATTTTCCCAGAACCCTTGTTAATATTCCACGGAACTAGCATCTCTTCAGCCTTTGCAAAAGGCTCTTCATACTTTGCAAAAGCTGCCTGGGAAAACTGATCCAGAAGGGCTGAGTCAGAGCTCACCTGGCTTAACAAGCGCTCCTTGTCTCTTGGGATGGCATCAAGAGCTACGAGGGCCCAGAGCCCCTGTCACCTAGGAGCGGCCCTGCAGACTAGGCCAGAGTCACTTCAATTCCCAGCTCCTGCCGCTGCCCAGATTGCCATGGCTCCCTGGCCTGAGAGGCCAGGAAGGCATTCACATCCTCTCAGCTTTGCCTTCATGAACCATGGCCTCCACTGCAGGACCACAAGCACAAGGCCTGGGCCTGGTCAGGACAAGCCCTGGGGGCCCGTTCCTGTCGCACTGCATGTTGGATAATGCTTTGTCACTCTGCATTTTTCAACATGAAAAAGAAATACAAATCACCAACACAAGGTGAGGGTGGGGAGGAGTAATTCCCTTGTTAGGGGGGATTTGGGAATTTAAGGAGCACGGAGAGGGGTTGCTGGAGTGTTGCTGAGCGTAGGGGTGTCCTTGATTTGGAGAGTGATGAGTGCTGGGTATAAGAGCTAGAGCTCCTTTCCCTGCCTTGATTCCCTTCTCATTATCAGGCTCTTGAATCCTCCCACTGAACCAGCCAAGGGGTGCCAAACATTCATGTGAATTTGGGTAAATCCTTCCAGCAATCTGGTATCAACTTGAATACAATGACAATTAGTATGTCAATTATTCTCTCTCTCTCTCTCTCCCTCTCTATCTGTGTCCCTCTTTCTCCTGAGCTGCTTATTAATTTAAAAAGCCAGCCACACTACACACCTCCTTCTCCTACAGTCTCTGGGTCTTACTGCCAGGACCCTGCACCAGAGATACTTGGGTCGGTGGCAATAACAGTGAGATAACAACAAGGACAGATCTGGATTCACTTTGCAAATGTGCAGAACAAGAGTGAGGAGTCATTGCTGTATTTCTAACAGGCCAAAGTTACCTTGACCACATGGGTTACTTTTTTAAATTAATGAACGAAATTAATTAATGAAACACATGTGAAAACCGGTGCCGCAGTCAAGAGTGGGGTTTGGGTGCCCAACTGCCTCAGTCTACATCCTGACACTGCCATTTGCAGGCCCCATTGGCAAGTTTCTCAATATCTTCTTGGCTCAGTTTTCTGATCTGTGAAATGGGCCGAGGACAGGGCCCTTTGGAGGGATAGTTAAATTAGTATATGTGAAGCAAGTAAACTGGTGCTTGTACCTGGTAAGCACCTGTAGGAAAGGTTGCGTATCCCCTTTCCCATAGCACACAGGTGGAACTCGCAGGAGCCCTGAGGTTGCACTGCCCAAGGTTTGTTTGTTTAACAACAGCATTACTGAAATATAATTCACATAGCATAAAGTTCCCCTTTCTAAAATATACAATTCAGTGATTTTTAGTATATTCATAGAGTTGTGCAAACATTGTCACTATCTAATTGCAGAACATGTCCATCACCACCCAAAAAAAAACTTGCACCCGTTATCAGTCACTCCCCATTCCCTCCTCCCCAGCCTCTGGTAACCACTAATGTATGTCCCTATGGATTTGCCTATTCTGGACATTTCCTACAAATGTAGCCTGTTGTGTCTGGGACAGCCCAGATTTGGTTCGAATCCCAGTCTCCAACCTCCCAAACTGTGTAAGCTTTATTAAGTTCTTCAGGAGTTTCCCCATCTGTGAAGTGGAATTAAAATAATCGTAGATACCCCATAGGGTCATTACGAGGATTAAATGTGCTAATTAATACAGCTAAGTACTCAGGCAGGGCCTAGTTCATAGTAAGCATGGCATAGATATTAGCCACCATTACTGCCATTGTTGCTGAGGGTCAGCAAGTCGATTTTTAACTCATAGTGACTCCATGTGACAGAGTAGAACTGCCCCATAGGGTTTTCTAGGTGGTAATCTCTACAGGAGCAGATTGCCAGGTCCTTCTCCTATGGAGCCACTACGTGTGTTTAAACTGCCAACCTTTCGGTTAGCAGCCAACTGATTAACTGTTTCGCCGCAAGGATCCTTCCATTACTGCTACTACTATTATTATTACCACTTCGCAGTTTCCCTGCCTCAAAGCATCCTAAAATGAATAAAACACAAAGAACACAATTCTTGCCCTCCTCCGTGCACACCTCGTTGAGAGGATAGGACTGGAAAACCAGCTTAATGAATACAGTGAAGTCTTATCATATGCACGTTTAACTTATGGAAATCCAATTCTTCTACCAAAAAAGTAAAGAAAAAGAGCAATTAAATGCTGTAAAATTACATCTTGCCTATATTCTTTATTACACACTGTACATTACGGCATGCATTATATGTTGCTACATATTGATTACAGTACAAGGCTGCATACACAAAACCACCATATACTGTACTTTAACGGGCAACTTAAGAAAGTTCAAGGGTAATGACGACTTTGTGAACTTTCTAACCTAATTACTGAGTAAAATGCAACTCTACTGTGTGCCAACAACAATAACAATTCAAATTATTCCAGACCAATTCAATCAACCAACAAGTCTTCTGTTGAGTTGGGTGTTAGGCTGCAGCATGTTCCAATTGGTCAATACCCATAAGCCAAGCACCATTTCTGCCCTCCACAAGGTCATAGTCTCATTCTGGAAATAAACCACATAAGAGTAATCATAGGAGCATTGAGAGGCAGGAATTGGGTTTAGGGAACAAATGAAAATAATCTCTCACTCACTTGCCAAGAGGGGACCAGCAGACAGGAGAAGGGCTATACCCTTTCTCCGTCATTGTCCATACTCTTGCCTGCTCTACTGGTCTTCATAGTGCTCATCACCACCCGGCATGACATACTTCTACCTGCTCATTATTTTATTGTCTCTCTCCCAACTCCCTCATCAGGGCAGGGACTTTGTCTATATTGCTCACTTCTGTATTCTCAGTGCTTAGAAGGTTGCTGACCACTTACTGGATACCCAGTAATACTAGCTGATGGATGGAAGAATGAATGAATGAATGAGGGTAATTGTTTAAACAGCCTCCACCTTTCTCCCATCTGTTGTCCACATAATATCCATAGTCAGTTCTTCAACCTCAACTTAGATATTCCTTAACTGTTCAAAAGGAATGGGGTTGTATTCCACATCAAAGATGAGGACCTAAGAGAGCACTTCAGGGCTTTGGCATACTGGTACCATCTAGTGGGAAAGAGAGTATCTGCAGGTGGGCACTTAACCAAACTCAGAAGGTTTAAAACAATAACATCTCTTTCTTTTACCATTAGCTCTACTGAAGAGGTTTCCAGTAACCCAGATACAGTAACCCTTATATACTCAAGTCCTACCCAGAGCATAGGAGTCCCTGGGTGGTGCAAACAGTTAATGCTCAGCTCCTAACTGAAAGATTAGAAGTCCGAGTCCACCCAGAGGTGTCTTGGAAGAAAGGCCTGGTGATGTACCTCTGAAAATCAGCCACTGAAAACCCTATGGAGCACAGTTTTACTCTGACACACACAGAGTTGCCATGAATTGGGATCGACTCAACTGCAACTGGTTTTTACCCAGGGCATATAACGGCAGTTCAAAGGCCTGCTGTGCTCCACTATCTTTCTGCTCAGGGCTTTTCTGAAGCCATGGTTGCTCTCCCAGACCAGCAAAGACTCAGCAGGAAGGTAACCCTTAGCCAAGGGAGGGAGGGAATAAATGGACATAAGCCCCAGCCTCCTGTCTGGCAGAGGGCTCATTCTGAAGCACCTTTCACACAATTCTGCAGCAGTCAGCCCCAGCTGCCCACAACAGTGTCCAGCTCAATGACATACTCTTATTGGCTTTCCTTCTTTCTAGTCTCACTCTCTCTACTCCCTCACTTCTCTTCCTTGGAAGCATCTCCCAAATCAGCTCCTGCGCCCACGACCATATCTCCAGCACTGCTTTGGGGGAACCCAATCTAAGACTTCCAGGTGGTAAGAAAGCCTTAAGAATGTAGTACAGATAATGACTACAAAAGTTAAATTATTATATTTTTAGAGCTTGTCTGAGAATTATGTTCCATATTTGACAATGTGCATTCTTACATTTATCAAAGTTAACAGGGAATAAGCCAACGATGTGTGGCCCTAAAGGAGTAGGGCCATTCTCCTGGGGACAAAGGGCTAAAGAAAATGTCTGGTCTCCCTCCCTGGCCTTTGTCCTACCTCTGCGTTGCACAAGGTTGGACAACTGGTCAGGTAGCTGATGATTTAGATCAGTGATCAGCAAACTACAGCCCCTGAGCCAAACTCAGCTCACTGCCCATTTTTGTAAATAAAGTTTTATTGGGACACAGTCATGCCCATTAGTAAAATTTATATATTGTCTATGGCTGCTTTGGCACTACATCAGCATTGTTTAGTAGTTGTATCAGAGGGTGTATATTTACTATCTGGCCATTTACAGAAAAAGTTTCCTGTCCCTGGTTTAGATCAGCAGCTGTCAGATTTTTCGATTCCCAGCAGTAAAATTTCAACAAAAGAACAAATAGGGAATGGACAAGGGGTTGCAAACAATATCTTATTTTACAAATAAGGACAAAATCCCTCCTACTTATTAGCAACTTAATTTTATAAACAATAGGACATTTCATCCCTAAAATGTAGAAAGGCCACAGCCTCAAAACAAAGGGATTTCTTCCCAAGACAGGATCTTGGCCAAGCTCAGAACAACACTATTCTATTTCAATTTTCTTTCATATCACTATCACTATCCGAAAGTATCATATTTACACAAAAACGAATTCAAAATGAATCAAAGACCTAAATGTAAAACCAAAAACTATAAGAATCATAGGAAAAAAATAGGGTCAACACTAGAGGCCCTAATGCTTGGCATAAATAGGACACAGACCATAACTAACAATACACAAACACCAGAAGATAAGCTAGATAACTGGGATCTTCTGAAAATTAAACACTTGTGCTCATCAAAAGACTTCACCAGAAAAACACAAAGAGAACCTACAGACTGGGGACAATTTTGGCTATGACACATCCGACAAAGGTCTAATCTCTACAATCTGTAGGAAAATCCAACACTGCTACAACAAAAAGACAAATAATCCAATTAAAAAAATGGATAAAGGATATGAACAAACTATTCACCAAAGAAGACATTCAGGCAGCTAACAGACACATGAGGAAATGCTTGCAATCACTAGCCATTAGAGAAATGCAAATCAAAACTACAATGAGATGCTATCTCTCCGCAACATTACTGGCATGAATCAAAACAAACAAACAAACAAACAGAAAATAACAAACATTGGAGAGGCTGTGGGGAGACTGGAACTCTTATGCACTGCTGGTGAGAATGCAAAATGGTACAACCATTTTAGAAAGCGATGTGATACTTCCTTAAAAAGCTAGAAATAGAAATACCGTAGTATCCAGCAACCTCACCCCTCAGAATATATCCTAGAGAAGTAAGAGCTGTCACATGAATAGACATATGCACACTCATGTTCACTGCAGCATTATTCACAAGAGCAAAAAGATGGAAACAACCTAGATGCCCATCAACAGATGAATGGATAAACAAACTATGGTACATACACACAATGGAATACTAAGCAACAATAAAGAACAATGACGAATCTGCAAAACATCCCACAACATAGATGGCTCCTGAGGGCATTATGCTGAGTGAAATAAGTCAATTACAAAAGGTCAAATACTATATGAGACCACTATTATAAAAATTCATGAAAAATCTTCACACACAGAAAGAAATAATCTTTGACAGTTACGAGGGAGTGGAGGGGAGGCACTATCTAGACAATAGATACGTGGTAACTTTGGTGAAGGGTAAGACAGTACACAATACTGGGGAAGTCAGCACAACTTGACTAAGGCAAGATCATGGAAGCTTCATTAAAAAATAAAAAACAAATTGCGTTGAGTTGATTCTGACTCATAGCAACCCTATAAGACAGCGTAGAACTGTCCCATAGGGTTTCCATGGAGTGGCTGGTGCATTCGAACTGCCAACCTTTTGGTTAGCAGCTGAGCTCTTAACCACGGCACCATCAGGGCTCTTCACCAGGGAAGCTTCGTAGACACATCCAAACTTCCTGAGGGACTAAATTACTGGGCTGAGGGCTGGGGACCATGGTCTCAGGGGACATCTAGCTCTACAGGCATAACCTAGTTCATAAAGAAAATGTTCTACTTCCTACTTTGGTGAGTAGCGTCTAGGGTCTTGTAAGCTTGTGAGGGGCCTTCTAAGATACTCCACTGTTCCCACCCTGTCTGGAGCAATGGAGAATAGAGAAAACCAAAGACACAAGGGAAAGATTTGTACAAAGGACGGATGGACCACAACTACCACAACCTCCACCAGTCTAAGTCCAGTACAGCTAGACAGTGCCTGGCTACCACCACCGACTGCTCTGACAGGGATCACAACAGAAGGTCTGGGACAGAGCAGGAAAAAAATGTAGAACAAAATTCAAACTCACAAAAAAAGACCAGACTTACTGGTCTGACAGACATTAGAGAAGCCCCAAGAGAATGGCCCCTAGAAACCCTTTTAATTCAGTAGTGAAGTCACTCCTGAAGTTCACTCTTCAGCCAAAGATTAGACAGGCCCATAAAACAAACAATAGTACATGTAGCTTAACCATGTATACAATAATAAATGGGCATACAAGCCCAGGGGCAAGGACAAGAGGCAAAGACAGGAGGGGACAGGAAAGCTGGACAAATGGAAATGGGGAACCCAAGGTCAAGAAAGGGAGAGTGTTGACACCTCGTGGGGCTGGCAGCCAATGTCATAAAACAGTATGTGTATTAATTGTTTAATGAGAAACTAATTTGCTCTGTAAATCATCATCTAAAGCACAACAAAAAAAGAAAAAAAATAATTTTTTTTAAAAAGGATCATATTTATTTATTTTGTTTACTGTCTTTCTTCCCATTAGAATGTAGACTCCAAGGAACCAGGAAACCTTGTCTTTATCACTGCTGCTTCTGGTGTTGAACATCATGCTTGAGATCTAGAGACTGCTCAGTAAATATTTGTTACATGAACGACTTAATCAAATATGCACAGTGTGGATTGGGGGGCACAGACACAGATGTCCTGAGCTAGACAGAGAGGCCAGGGTGTGGCATGACTTGGTGCATGGAGTGGTAAGGAGTGGTGCCAAGTAGGGAGTGTGTAGACCCCCCGGAATGGGAGCTCTGTGAGGGCAAGGCTGTGTTCATGGCTACATCCCCAGTGCATATAACCACGGTGTCTACATGTAGACATTCAACAAATATTTGTTGAACTAATGACTACCTTACCTAAAGCAACGGTATTCATTTCCTGGGGCTGCCATAACAAACTGGGTAGCTTTAAATAACAGAATCTTACTGTCTCACACTTTTGGAGGCTCAAAGTCCTAAATCAAGTTGTAACAGAGCCGAGCTCCTCCAAAGGCTCTAGGGAAGATCCTTTCTTGTTTCCTTGAGTTTCTGGCAGCCCCAAGCATTCTTTGGCTTGCAACTGCAGCCTAATTCTGTCCTCACAGGGCTGTCTTTCCTCTCTCTGACTCTCTGTGTCTCTGTTACTCTTTTATAAGGACACTACTCAGGTGAGATGAGGACCCACCCTACTCCAGTATGACCTCATGTTAACTAGCTACATCTTCAATGACACTATTTCCAAATAAGGTCATGTTCACAGGTACCAGGGGTTAGGACTTCAACATATCTTTCTGGGTGGACACAATTCAATCCATAATGGTGCTTAAGTTCAATTAAAAAGAAAATCAGGAGGAGCCCTGGTGGCGTAGTGGTTAAGTGCTCAGCTGCTAACAGAAAAGTGAGCTGTTCCAACTCACCAGGTGCTCCTTGGGAGAAAGATGTGGCAGTCTGCTTCCGTACAGATTACAGCCTTGGAAACTCTATGGGGCAGTTCTACTCTGTCCTGTAGGGTCACTGTGAATCACAATTGACTGAACGGCAACAGATAAGAGTTTGCAGTAAAAATTCCAGATAATGTAGGTGAAAGGCACATAGTAGCTGCAGTAAATTGTAGTTATTTTGAATAATAATAACAAGTGCTCACAGTACGTGTATACATGCATACATGTGTACACACCCACGTGCACATACTGCCCCAAACAGCCCCTGGGAAACAGTTGCTGGGCAGATGCATCTAGAAGATAACATCCAACCAGATCAAAAGACTTCCTGAGGCATGAAATCCCCAGAGGACCAATCTTTGGGGAGCTCCCAGCAAGGGAACTGGCAAATCCTTCCCTAGGGGGCAAACTTTATTTATTTGTTAATATCCGTGCATTTTAAAATCCACTGGCATATCCTTAAGACAGAGACCCCGGGGTACCTTTAAACCATAAACTTCCTTGGATCCCCAGTGGGCAGAGGTAAATGCAACAAGCATTTCTTAAGCACCTAGCAGGTGCTAGTCATCAGCATACAGTTATTTAACCCTCACAAAAACCCTGCAGAGCAGGTGCAGTTATTCCCTCTCTTCATTTGCTTAAACACAGGAGGAGGGAAATAAAGTAACTGATCTAAGGTCACTCGGCGTGCAAATGGCTGGGCCAGGGTTCACATTCACTTCTCAAGGGTTTATAAGTCTCCCCAACTCCCCTAAGCACCCAAGACACCAGCTTCTCTGGGCCTGGGCTGGCCATAGGCCTTAAAGGGACTTCAGCACTTTATCTGCTGAGGGCCAGGGCTGTGCTGTCTACATGTCTAGAATCTCAGTTAGCAGCATTCTGGGCCCTTGGTTAGTACTAAAAATTAAGGGAACAAAGAAGAGAGAAAGTAAAGAAGAAAGAGAGGAAAGGAGGGAATTCTATCAGTACTATCGTAAACTAACAATACTGTCTTAGCACTTATTGTTTCCTATGGTAAGAATTACCAAATTTGGAATTATTTCAGCTATTTATTGACTTGTTTCTTATGGGTGGCCCTCACTAGACTATGGGCTCTACGAGAGCAGGGACTGTGTCCATTTGGTTTACCTCTGAATTCCCTAAATGCCTCTACAGAGCCTTAGCGAGTGAGTGAAGAGAGCAGAGAAGGCAGAGATATCACATTCACCCAGACCAGGGGTTCAAATCCCAGCTCCCCACTTACTGGTTCTGTGAGCTTGGGTAAGGTCCTTAAACTCTCCAATTTTCTCACCTGTTAAAAGGGGGGCAATGGCTGTACAAACCTCACCTTCTAAAGGTGAAGTATCTGGTAGAGTGTCTGGCTTTCAGCACTCAGTAAGTATCTTTTGAGGGAAATAGGAAGAAGAGAAAGAGAAAGGCAGAAGAGACAAATTCAGAATCAGTACTGCCACAGAAAGCAACCATCCTTTAACTGCAGAAACCCCCAGAACTGCAAAGAGCAAAAGAACAGTTGTGCCAGCCTCTGTTTTTCACACATCAAAATTCACTCAGTGAGAGAATCAAGCTCACCCAAAACCGGAACCTGTATAAGGTGGAAACCTGGCAGAGGAGGAAAGCTCAAATATTTTCCACTAAAAGGAGCAATAGAAAGGTGGTAAGACTGAACCCTGTCAAAGGCGGAAAACTTGCAAGACCCCAAAAAACAAGGTAGTCCTGTTGAGTTCCGGCTCTCACAGTTTTCACTGTATTTTTATAAGGATCCATTGTATACCTATAGAATCCTAGTTGAAGGAGAAGCTTTAAAGCAAATTAGATGTCCCTGCACTTCAACAACCTTTTCTGCACTTCACCCTCACAAACCAGTCCACCTTACAGATGAGAAAATTGAGGCTGCTTTACCGAAGGCCACATAATGAGTGAAAGAGACAGCTAGAAACGAAACCCAAGTCCAGCGGTGTGCTGAAACCAGACTGTGCTGGCTTGAAAGAACCCATTGTTAAATTTTCAGGAAATTTTCAGGTTGATAGATTGAAATCAGTCACGGTAGGAGTATTTACACCACAGAAATTGGCAAACACTGTAAGTCAGGTAGTTGGTTTTATTTAAGTTGCTGTTATCATTGGCGGCCTTGAACATTCACCAGGCCACCACTGTCCTGGCACCCAGTTGAAGACTCTGCTACTATACCTAAATGCATAAGAGTCACTGAGACTAACCCCAATATGCTGAAATGAAGGCATATTAGCATTCGCAAAGAGATTGCTGAAAGTAGTATATCATTATTTGCTGCATGTAAGAAATATTTCTAGTGCTGCTGATTGAATGTTCAAAAAACGATTAAAGGGCTCAGCAATGTTTCTCTCAAATATCTTTTGCATGAAAGTCTCAGAGATTGGTTAATTATAGAGGCTCCACATCAGTCACTCTAGTCAAGGGCATTCTATGCCCCCACAGCGCCCATCCCAGACGTGAGCATGGAGAAGATTCTCCTGGCATTGGTGTACAGCCCTCGATGCCTCTCCTGAGGAGTATTACTGCAGCCTGGCTAACACCCCCATGGAAACGGCCCTCAGACCCTGTTTACAATGTCAAACACCTGAATTCCCTGTTCTGGCAAGTAACTCCAGCCTTCTGCAACTGGACAAACCAGAACCCAAGCAAGAATCCTTAACCCGTCCCTAACCTCATCCTAGGAACCCTGGTGGCGCCATAGTTAAGGGTTCAGCTGCTAATCAAAAGGACATCAGTTTGAATCCACTGGCAGCTCCACAAGAGAAAAGATCTGGATATCTGCTTCCATAAAGATTACAGCCTAAGAAACCCCATGGGCCGGTTCTACTCTGTCATGTAGGGTCACTATGAGTCAGAATCGACTCGGCAGCCCCCAGCAACAACAACAGCAACCTTATCCTGCCGTCTCCAAACCCAGCCACCATCAAGCCCTATCAAATTCTCCTCCTCACTATCTTGCAGATTATGAGTTGGATATGTCTACTTCTCTTCACTGTAGCATCACTCCCCAGTCTAGACTCCCATCATCTCAGGGCTCAATTGTCCTCTCCCTTCTACTCATACCCAGCTCCAATCCACTGGCTACACTGCAGCCAGAGTGATCTTGCCAAAATGGAAATCTGACCATGTCATGCTATACCTTCCCCTCACTGCCTCCAATGGCTCCCATAGCTCTGGGATAAACACCAAAATCCCTGCTGTGGCTAACAAGGCCCCAGTGGCTCTGGCACCTCCCAGGCTCACATTGCTGCACTTGTCTTGTTGCTCTTACAGCTCCAGCTGCACTGGGCTGTGGCATTTCCTCCTGCATGGCAGCTTTGCCCAGGCTGTGCCAGCTGCCTGGAACAAAGACTTTCCCCACCGCACCCTCTAATGTCCCTTTGTGCATGAGCCCTCCTCCTCCTCCAGATTATGACTGGAGCATCAGGACATCAGAGAGGCCTCCCAGATCCTTCATTCAGATCCAATGCCTTTCTTATATTCACTTATTTATTTATTGAGCACCTACTACAGGCCAGGCACTGTTCTAGGCCCTGGGGATACAGAAATGAACAAATGAGGCAACAGCATATGCCATGAACCAAAACCAAATCCATTGCTGTAGAATCGATTCCAACTCATAGCAACCCTATAGGACAGAGATGAACTGCCCCATAGGGTTTCCAAAGCTGTAAATCTATACGGAAGCAGAGTGCCACATCTTTCTCCTGCGGGGCAGTTAGTGGGTTCAAACCGTTGATCTTCTGGTTAGCGGTGGAACACTTAACCCCTTGTGCTACCACAGCTCCTTCCGTATACGCCATAACAGAGCTTATATTTTAGTGGGGAAGAAAGACAACCAACAGGCAAGCAAAATATATGGAATGACAGGACCTCACAGAGCTATGCTTCCTTCCTTCATAGTGGTTGTCTCTAGTTTCCATCTTTCATTCATTGATATTTGTCTCCCCTGACAGGCTCTAAGCCCTAAGAGAGAAGGGACTGGGTCTGCTTTGTTTGCTGCTGGGCCCTGAACATATATACAGTGCCTGGCACATAGTAGGTCCTCCTTAGATATCAAAGACACCTGTTGAATCCATTTGGTCCTAGTTGAATCTCCCTAAAGTCCAGCTGCTTGAGTGCTTGGGGCAGGAGGAAGAATCCCTAGTGGCGGTCAGACCCCTGCTCCCTCCCATCCCCTTGAGAAGACTCCCTGCAACCCCTTTGACTGTAATTTTGAGTTATACAGGGTTTGCATACTTATTCTGTAAAGGTCCAAATAGTAAATATTTTAAGTTTTGCAGGCTGTACGGTCTCTGTTGCAACCACTTGACTCTTGTACCATGAAAGCAGCCTTATACAATTACATACACAAATGGGTGTGACTGTGTTCTAATACAACAACTATTTTCAAAAACAGAGCTGCAAGCAGGAATTGGTCCACAGGCCGTACTCTGCAACCCCTGAGCAAGATGATCCCATATGCTCTACAGTGCATGGTACTTGAGGGTGGGATCTGTCTGGCCTGAGTCAGTGATCGTTTCTGCTGGTGCAGCCCAGCAGCTTTCCACAGACTACAGGGAGATTAACACAGAAGCTCTAGCTCCAGGCATTTGCAGTCACCATCCTGCAATGGGTGGAAACTGGAGGAGTGAGATGGAGGCCTGCAGCCCCAGTAAGACAGAAAGGGAGGCTGCCCCATCCCTTCGCAGGATCCCCAGTATCTCCAGAGGCTGAGCTCAGTTCTGGGCTGCCCAGGCATGGGGCAGGGCTGTTGTCAGCCCAGCAGCTGCTGCCTCCACCCCAGCCCGGCCCACCATTAGCCTCGGGAGACACAGGGGCTTTGTGCCTTGGCCGTGGATCAGGGACTCTGGCTGGTGTCTTTGAAATGAGACATGACATATCAAAATGTGCTTTTTGCTAATGTTAATTTCCAGGAATTTGACTTCTGTTGGCAACTGACAGAGGAAAAACAATTATTTTTTTGCTTGTATGTATGTGTAGTTATATTTGTCTCAATCTCCGGGGCTGTAGCTACGGTAAACAAGAGCCATCGGGGCTTACTTATTGGTATGGGATGAGGTGGACAGATTAGACCAGTATTTACAGAGGCAGAGAGCATTAATTGTAGCATGAACTATTGTGGGCGTTAACCATTACAAATAGCTACACAAACATCACACAAGGTTGGCAGTGCTTGGGTCACAAGGTCCTGTGTACAAAGGTACTCTAGGTGACAAAGCTTGGGATGTAAAGTTACTCTGGAGTGACAGTGCTCTGAGTGTTAGCTCAGTGCTCCCAGAGTCCTAGGCAGGACTAAATATACTAGGTTATTGGGATGTTCCGTACTGTGGGTGAGCAACTCTCTTGGAATGCAAATTCTCAGGGTGTCACCATTCCCCAGGGGTAGCAATGCTCTTGGTATAAAACTAGGGCTTTGGCTGCCAGCATATACTGATATTTTGGGCATACCAACACTCTGGGTGTACTGTGCTCAGGCTGACTCAGTGCTGGTGGTGAGTCACTTCTCTGGCTGTATCTACTCCACGAGGAGCAATGGTCTGGGTGTTACATGGCTCTGGCTGCCCCCAGATGCCCAACAGCACTGACAGTGATAACATTCTCAGGGAGGGTATGCAGTTCCTTGTGAATGGTCATGCTGTTCCAAAGCTCACCACAATGTAGTTCAATCAGGGGGATCAAAAAGAAGCCAGCCCCTTCCTTTCCAAATAGCCCATCACTGAGAAATTAGCTGCTTCAACTGGATCAAGCCTCAAAATCTGTGAAAGTAGACCTTCCAAACTCAAATGGCTACAGAAGCAAGCGGGAAAGATAAATGACTACAGTGGGCTAGGTCAGTAGTAGGGAGTGGTGGGGATTGTGGCAAACCACAGAGGCATGGCCCACCTAAAGGAAGCTGTTGCAACTCAGCTCCAGCCAAGGGTTGTCATGTGGGAATGAGGATCCAGGGTTGCTGGACCTTCTGACTTTTTAAGAGATATAAGAACATGGATTTTTTTTAAACATACAGTTGCCCACTTTCAAAATGTTTGGGGCAAGCTATATATATCCATGGGCAAAATCTGGCCTGTGGCTGCTACTTTGCAACCTCTGCCCAGAAGCCAGAATTGCAAAGTCAGGATACATGGGCTTCATCACCAGCAAGCAGATAACTCAAGGTCCTATCTGCTAAACCAGAGGGTAACCCATTCACCTCCATGGGCCCTGACTTGGTCGGCATTTCAAGTTTGAAATGTCCTTCGTCCTGCTCTCTGGCCTGCCCTTGGCTTCATCTCTCAGCAGAGAAATAAACCGCTCTCCACCCTAATCCCAGAATAAAGCCGCCAATGGGTGAAGGAGCAAGGGACCCCCTAGTCTGGCCAGTCATCATCTGTGCAGACTGCTCGGAAAGGAGCCAGGCCTGGGGTCCCAGTTGGCTGTGAAAGAGACAGACCACATGGCATTGTATTGACAGCATCCTTCAGGAGGGTCTGATGCTTCCAGGTGTGTAAGCACCTTGCTGACAGCTAAATCGAAACAATGCCAAAACCATTGGCCACTTGATTTGACTCTGCCCAATGGATTATTGTAACTGGAGGACACACTGATATTCCATCTCCTTTTCAACCGGTGTTGGAGGGTGAGTGGATGTGCCTCATGACTCATTCTTGGGTGTGGCTACCTAATGGACAGGATTATCTCCCGTCACAGGCAGAACTGTTCCTGCTGAAAGAATAAAACCAGATCCAGCTGAAGTCAAATGCCTGGAAATTTCAGGACCTCCTTTCATTCCATATTGCACTGTCTTACAAAGGTCTTTGAAATTTCCCTGCTCTCGTACTCAGAGGGGATGCACAGTTGAAGAACCAAATAGAATAGAACCGACCACAACCGGAAACACAAGACAGATGGACAATTAGTGCAAAGGCAATGAGTCCTCTCATTTTTTTTTTTTTGAGGGGGGGCTTGTAGCAAATAATGTGGAATATGGAGAACAGTTTTGTTTTGATGAAGCTGCTACCCTGAAGTTCTTTAAAATGTGAGCTGTAGATTCAGTATTTTGTGATGCTGTGTATGGAGCCCTCTTCTGGAGAACTGTTTCAACAGGCATTAAAACAAGATCAACACACACACATACACAGAGAAATACTGTTGGTTATTTAGATAATCGGACCTTCATTCGAGTGTGAATTCAATCCATGGTTTGTCTTTTTCCTTGCCTTCAACTAAATAGAAAATATAGACTCCCCAAGAAACTGTATTTTTGGAAGGAAGGAGAGAAGGAGGGATAGTCTCCAGAAACTAGCTGTACTTTGACCTAAGCTGTAAATTTCAGATTGAGTCACAATTTACACATCCAACATGTAAGGTATCAAAGGATGATACTTTAAGATAATGCAATTACTGGGTACATTGCTTTGTTGGGCAATTTCACTGTAACACATAGAGGATACTTCTGGAAGGAAATAGATTTTACTTAATGGAAAACTCAAGAGCTAAAGATAGAAAAGGGGAGAGGGGAGGGGGGCTGCAAAGGAAAGATCAGCCAAGATGACTGTGGGGGCTTTTAATATAGACTGTGGGATTACATAAATTCCAAATTACAGGTGCAGCCTTACAGTCTGTAGAATCTCTTTAGGGACTTGCTAAAAAAAAAGTGCAGACACTCGAACTTTGTCTCCTTTCACCGTTGGCATCTGTTTCTCCAGTACTTTTGAAATCTTCTAGGCTGTCCCATGCAGAGCCCATCTGGAGGGTGGGGGTGCTCTCTGCAACTCTCCCAGTCTTCTCCCCCTCATCCAAGAGGTTCTGCAAATACGCACTGCTCTTAAAACCCTAAAAATCTCTTATAAGAATCTTCAGGGGCACTAGAGCACACCAATTCTCACTTAAAATTCTGAAAATCAAGATTCCGACTCCAAGAGAGAACACCCCACTCTCAGTCAAAATCTCAGAACCCCGTGGAACATTTTTAGTCACTCCCAAGCGACTGCTCTCCAAACCTGGAACCACTCCCTAAAATCCTGATTCTTAGGAGATTACTCACTCATTGTTAGAACTTTCAGTTAGTTGCAAATGCCACTAACCAAGTGGAGGGGGGGGATCATATTTACAGTGGAAGTTCTTGCTCACAAAGGACTTCATTTCACGTTTATTACTTATTGTTGGCAAATTCCAGGGGCCACTTTCAGGATGAACTTTCCCAAAACACTCCAGGGAAGTGGACAGGGGACTGTCCCTTAACTTTGCCAGCTTCCAGCCAGTGTTGAGTGACACTGCATTCCTCCTTCCCCTTTCAAAATGCCTAAAACAGCAACACGGCCAATAAGCTTATAGAGACCGATGGCTTCCCCTGCCTGGTCCAGTGTCAGCCTGGCCCAGTGTGTTACAACTGTGCTGGAAAAGTACACACACGCCTGCCTGAACACCACCAGAGCCGCTGACTAATTTGCTTTATTACACTGGTTTTCCCTTTCTTCTGTTTTCTCCCTGCCTCAGGAAGTTTTGTGTTTGCTTGTTGACTCAAGACTCCCCCCACTTTTAGTATGTCACATGCAGCTCTGCTCTTGAACCTCTTGCTGGATAACTGAAATGCAACAAAATGAATTCTCTGCAAAATGTTCTTGCTACCCAGATATCAATGATTGTCCTAATGTGGACATTTGCTCTCATTATGCATAACGATCTTAGAGGGAAATAAGCCTCCCAGGGCAGGCACTGTGCGGCAAAACCTTTGTTACCCCATTTTAAAGAAACTGAATGAGCTCAGAGCCAGGCCCAGCGTGAGGCAGACACACCAGTTGCTTTGCAAAAGGTGTCATGTACAAAGCCCCTAGTGCGGGGGCGTCTCTGGAGGCTCTCTCTCTCACGTGGGTCTGTCCTGCTCTAAGGGAGGCATAACTTTGGACAAGCCCTGGAATCGAAGCTGAGGTCGACATCCACTAAGAGAGGGGAAGGACTTTAAAGTGCTTGATCAGGCAATGCTAAGGGCTACTGGACACTGTACCAGACATAGTGGTGAATGCTTTTTGTAGGGCATCCATGTGAATGCAACTGACTGCTCCCAGCAATCCTAGGAAGGTGATAGATTATTTTACAGGGGAGAGCCTGGGAGCTCCAAGACGTTAAGCAACTAGTCCAGGGCCCTACAACTGGCACATGGCAGCCAGGTGGAGGCACACTCTGAACTCCCTGCTAAACTGGGCTATGCAGACACACACACAACCTTAGGGCTATGCAGGGTCCAGGCAGTCTGTAAAACTGGTTCACAGGCAGCAGTAGGATTTGTGGCATGACTTCAGGCTACAGGGACCCCAAGAGAGTCAGGAGCGAAGTCCTGGAGGAAAAGGTGCTATAGCTGGGAAGTCCTGGATGGGGCCATGTATCCAGGGGAAGAGGAAGTCATGAGTGGGGGTGGAGGTCAGCAGCCTGGCACCTTAGCGCTGTCCCCTGGCACTAGTATCCACCCCCCTCCTCTGAGTCATGTTTATGGTCATTGTGCTTCTGGGACAGCGGCCCATTTCCAAACTCTAACCCTAATCTTGATCTAGCACTGGTCACCCCTTATAAGGCTGCACCCCCCTCCCTTCATCCCAGCCAGCCCTTTTCTTCCCCATCACCCTTACTCATCCACCGGCTCACACAAGTGCTTTTTCCCCTGACACCCAGAAGCCTGGCCAGAACTCTACACCCATTCGTAACACCCTGGGGGCACTCACTATCTCCTTCCTTCAGCTCTGCCAGGCGCTGCCCTGCTCTTCCCCGCCCATTTGTAGGCTGCCAGGACGGCCTCAGGGGACTGGGTGCTGTCGCTCTGGGAAACCACAGGCCCCTGAGCAGGGCTGGGCGTGCCCCTCAGCCGCCAGCACCCTGGCTTGGCCTCAGAAGACTGTTTTCCTGCCGGCAGGCAAACCTCCCAGATGCAGAGGAGATTGCTGGAGCACCGCGTCTGCACCCTCCTCCTCCCTGGTTGGCGGCCCTTCCCTCGCGCAGCAGCGCTCCCAGGGTTAACAGGCAGCTGCAGCCCGTGTAGGCAAGGCTTGAACTTTTCTCTGCGCTCCGCGACCGGCCAGGAAGGCAGCGGAGGCAGCAGCGCGGGCCCGGGCGGCCGGAGCTCCAACTGGCTAGACAATGGGGGCGTGGGGGCCCGGGCTCTGGCCCTTCCGGGCCCGGGGTCGGGGATGAAAGGACCCCGATGCGGGCGCGGCGCTGCCGGCGCCTGAGCGACAGCAGCAGCCGGGCTGCGGCGCTTGGCTGGACCGATGCACCTTAGTGCGCGCAGCGGGGCTGGGTGAGGGGCTCGGCGCCCCGGGAAGTCGGCGGTGCCAGGCTGGCCTCTCAGCCGGGCAGCCCGCAGTCCGGACCCGAGCACCGCTGCCCCCGCTAGGTGCTGGTCTGGAGAACCACGACTCACTGGAGTCGCCTCCAACGGAGTCTTTCTCCAATGCAAGAGCCGCCAGGGGAGGCGAATCAAAGTTACCCTACTTGATGTAGGCAAGCATGTCGCCCCTGCTTGCAAAAAAGAGGGTTTGGGAGCTCTCTCCTCCTCCCAAGAACGTACACACACACACACACACACAGAAGCCAGGGTGGGAAGCTAGGGCCCCCTGAGGATCTCCAGGGCTGGCAATGACCTCCCTTCCGAGCCCCGGGCTGCCTCCGCCGCTGCGCCCGGAAGCCCCGGGCCCCCGGAAAGCCCCCTGGTCCTGGACGCGCTGGGCGAACCGAATGCAGAAATGGGGCGCGAGCCGCGCCGGAGCGAGGCTGCCGACGGCCGGCAGCCGCTTTTCCCTACCTGGGACAGGAGAACGCACAGAACGAACGGAGTTCCCAGCTGCATTTTGCCCGACTAGAAGAGCCCGGCGGCGTTTTCATTCACACACGCGGCTGCACTGAGCATATTTTCCGTGGGAGCCAGGCTTTGAGGAGAGGCTCTGCCTCGCCAGCCAGCCAACTTCCCAAATAGATCAGTGGCAGCATCACGAAAGCATTGGGTAGAGGCTGATGACCAGGACCAATGGCTTTACAAGACGGATTCCTTCATAAAGCTCCCTCGTTTTGCATGGCAGATACGGGGCTAGCACCTCGCGCAGAGCGAGCCCCTAGGAGGAGGAAGCCCATTTGCCTTTTTGGACTGTTGGGGGCTCCGCTTCACAAATCACGCCTGGGCAAGGCAAGCAGATGCCACTTTTCCGGAGAATGGAATTGCACCAGGAGCTGGCGGCCACTTCCAGCCTCGTGCGAAAAGATTCTCTTTATTAAAGTGTTAATAAGATCCACTTTATTTCCAATAAATCATATAAAATGACCCCAGCAGTTCCTGCCCTTTCTACGCCTGGAAAGGCTTGGTTGTGATTTTTTTTTTTTTTTCCTTTTTCTTTCTCTCTTTTTTTCCCAGTATGGCCCAAGTCAAGATGGTATTTGGTGTTTCCCTGCCATCTCTGCCATCTCACAAATCACAAAGAGGACAATTCTAGCCTACAGGGAAAAAAAAAAAAAAAAAAATCCACCAAGGGACAATAGATTTTATTAACTGCTCAGGTGACAGTCTGACTGGTCGCCAGCTCTACAAATGTGCATCTGGCACTGAATCTGGGGCCATGATTTGAGGAAACTTTTTTTTTTCTCTATAGGAATGTGACCTTTCAGAAGCTCCTGGCTACAGAACAGCAGTAGTCACTGCTCAAGGGATTTTATAAGTGGGGAGCTTTGGGGATGGGGGTAAGAGAATATCTAGGTCTGCCTTCCCCCAGTAGCAATCTAAGCATACACACCTCACTTTATCATTTCCATGTAGCCTCTTCTAAAAAGGACTTAAGGTGTTTTACAATAAAAGATATTTGTGCAATAGAATTTATAAAACCAAATTAGGAAATCTGGGCTAGGAGGAAAATGTCAGAAAATTGAAGTGCTAACCTCCATCTCTGATAATATACTTGCTTTGATTTGGATCTGAGCTTCCTGGTGGTCAAAGCAATAACAGAAACATGTAAACTAGTTATTGTTATAGAAACAGGCATACAAATGTCTCCAATATAATTCCCCCAGCACTAAATACTGAAAGAAAAAAAAAAGTGGCATCTAATAATGTACAGGACACTGAGCAATGAAGCATGCATAGATCTAGTGGACAGGGCTATATTTCCCAGCATGTGGCACAGAGCCTGAGACATGGGGACAGTCATTAAACCCAAACTCATTGCCGTCGAGTCAATTCCAGCTTATAGCGGCCCTATAGGACAGAGTAGAACAACCCCATAGGGTCTCCAAGGCTGTAAATCTTTAAGGAAGCAGACTGCCACATCTTTCTCCCACTGAGCGGCTGGTGGGTTTGAACCGCTGACATTTTGGTTAGTAGCCAAATGCTTAACCACTGTGCCACCAGGTTGTTGAACAAGTAAGTAGATGGCTGACTTAATCAAGAGGCAGCAGATCTGGGTAGGGCAAAGTGTCTGGAGCCACACGGTCTAGGTGCAAGCCCAGCTCTGCCACTTTCATGTAAGTTACTCAAACTCTCTGTGCCTCAGCTTGTCCACTGGTAAAATGGAAATACAAATAGTACTGAACTCGTAAGGTGTGGTGAGGATTACATGTAAAAATAACTACCCATTACTGGCCTAAAGGAGACTGGAGAAACCTCAAGAGTATGGCCCCCAGACACCCTTTTAGCTCAGTGGTGAAGTTACCTTCGAGGTTCACTGTTCAGCCTGGGAGTGGACAGCCCCGTAAAACCGAATGAGACTAATGAGGTACAGGAGACCAGTGACAAGGGCCAGAAGGCAGAAGGGGAGTAGGAAGCTGATGATAGGGAACACAAGGCTGAGTAAGGATACTGTTGATGTGTTGTGAGACTGTTAACCATTGTTATAGGGCAACATTTGTAGTAACTGTTAAATGGGAGGCTATTTTGTCCTGTAAGCCTTCATCTTAAGTGAGAATAACAGCACAATTAGAAGAGCGTAGTCAATGTCACTTAAATGTGTACGTAAAAAGTTTTGAAATGGGGTATCTTTGGCTATGTGTATTTTCACCAAAAAAAAAAAAAAAAAAAAAAAAGCTGAGAATTTAGAGGGTTAAAATGTTGTGGGGTTGTTAACCAAAGTCATAAAACAGCATGTGTACTACTGTTACATGAGAAACTGTTTGATTTGTAAGCCTTCACCTGAAGTACGATAAAATATTAAAAAAAAAAAAAAGTAACTACCCAATAAATGCGAACTGATACATTATTTTAAATCCCTTCCTTATCAGCTGTTCAGTCACATGGTCTCCAACAGGCTGTCCCAAGATTACTGATGAGGATGCAGTGGTGTTCTGTCAATCAGGAGCCAGATGAACTGAGCCCATGAATTTAGTGGACACAAAGGTAGGGACAGAGAGCAGGGCACAGCTCAGGAAATGATGAACTATGGTGAGTGGTAAGGACGGGAGAAAGATGATGTCCTAGCCAGGTTTCCACCAGAAGAAGCTCAGTGGAGAGGAAGCACTTCTAAGAGTAGAGAGTGTCCAAGGCTGCAATCAATAGACAAGGCAGTATGATGGATTTTCTACTTCTGCAGGCCCTTTCTGTGGTCCTCTCATACAACTGTCATTAGTGCTGTTCACCAAGCATCCCAGTTTTCTCCCTTCTCGGCACACAGTAGGGTTGCACTTGCTGGGCCCCTTGTGATCAGAGTGGGGTCATGTGACTAGTTCTAGCCAATGACCTGTAAGAAATGACATGGGTCACTCAGAGGCTGCAGTATTTAATTGCCAGTGTGAGACAGGTTGGTTTCCTTGGCAATAGATGTGGAGACAAAGATGTGTACCAGGTGGCTTACTAGGGAGTGTTTTCAGGAACATCTATAAGAGCATGAGGGAAACAAGATTGGCAGATGGAGAAGTTGAACAACCTTGCAATTGCAATAGAAGCTTCAGCCCATCTTAGGGGAGCTCTGAGGCTGGGATGGCCCTTCAGAGATGACCCTAATAGACTGAGGGGGCTGGGCCTTTGTGCTCCCAGTGGACCAGTTGTGGGATATGAGCTGCCCCCAAGGAAGGGGATAATCTTGGGGGAGGCAACTCAGTTTGGCCAAGGGCAGTCTTCTGTTCTGACCTCAGATTCGTCATCTACATATAAAACTAGGGCATTGGGCCCATAACAAGTCAACAGAAATCTATGATTCCCAGCCCAAACATGCTCTTGTGAGTTTGATGGTACAAATGAAGATAAATGTAGATTTGTCCAGCCGAAACCCTACTGACTCTGTCCACAGGCGGAAACTGTTCAGGCAGTTACCAAGGTCGTGGAATTTGGTTCTGGGTTGTTCCATTGGCAGGAGGAACGTCCCTATCCCACCTCACCTGACTCCCAATGGGTTTGCCCAAAGGGCTAGTTCTCATCCCTTCTTTGCTTGGATTTTGGAGCTGGGAGGAGTCGACTTCAGGGGTCTTCTTAGGCCTGAGGCTCACTTCTATAAACCCGCAGAGGCCTCAACTTCTCCCACAGAGCCCGGCAAAGTGGAAAGAGATTTGTCAACTAGATGAGAACTGGTTTGGGATCTCCAGACTCCATTTATATTGGGAAAGTTATTTTTCCTCCCCAGGCCTCAGTTTCTTCATCCACAAAATGGGGATGATGACACTCCAAAGGCTGTTGCAAAAATTGATACTACTTCTCCTCACCACTCCCTACTCCTCCTCAAAGAAAGCGCGTTTTGCCAAAGGGCACAATGTAAGGTTTCCTTCAACAAAGACAGGAGGAAAATCATTTCACACCAGTGATAAAAGGCCTCTGAAGAAGAAATCCATTTTTGTTTGTTTGTTTTTCCCCCAGCTTCCTAATGGGGGTCTTCTAGCTGATGGATTGATTGACGGTGGCAAATAAATAATGATACTGAAAATCAACCCCCATCCATACCCACCCCATCTCCTCCCACCCAGCTCCTGTCTAAGGCACCGCTGCAAGCTCCCCGAGAAGTTGTGTCTGCATGGAGACACCGTCAAGGTTCACACCACTTTTCCAGGTGCACCTGCCTGGCTTGGGATCTGACAGAGTCTCCAACAACAGCTGCCTCCTGCTGGTGCTATGGGTGGAGACTGTTTCCTCTCTCTGGCTCATGTCGATGAAGACATATCAGAGTGCAGGGAGGGAGCTGTGTTGGGCCATGCTCGTGTGCTTGCGTGCCCTTGTGCACATGCGCATGGGCATCTATGTATATGGGGGGGACAGAGACAGTTGGTGTATAGTCCAGCAAAGATAATTCATGTAAATGTTGGTACCCTTTGAGTATGCTACTGTCATGAGGCATTCTTATAAAAAAGCGAAAAACCAGATAGAAGCCCTTATGAGACACAACAGCTGTCAGATATGACTGGAGCCCTCAATACTGGGGATATACTTGGACGACCTAGGAGAAAGCTCCCACCATGCAGCATTACGAAATACTGTCATGCTGATGGTGTACCCTTCTCAACGGGACAGCTTCTACATACACCCAAGATGCTGACAACATACCTTCTCACAACAAGTCTTTCCCTGACCACCCAAAAGTAGCCCCCTGATCACTCTCAAGCTATGTACCCTGCCTTATATTTCTTTATAGCCCTTTTTGTTACCTGGCCCAGTACTATATATGATCAATAGCATTGTCTCAATTCTTCACTCCAGCATGCCTCTAAACCCTTAGCCCCTTGACTTTGGGTTTGACTGGGGGATTTGCTTTGGCCAATGGAATGAGGTAGAAGTGATGGGGTACAAGTTACCCGCCCAGGCTCCAAGGGGCCCTGTGTGTTTCAGCTTGTTCTTGCTTGGGTCTCTACCAACGTCTTGAAAAGAATATTGTGGGCTAACTTTTCCAGGGAGGAGAGTGGAGTACCCCTGACTACCTGAGACACTTGAGCAAGACCAGCAGAGCCCTGCTCAGATCATCTGACCCACAATTGTGGGAGCTAAAAATATATCAGTGCTCCAATTTTGGAGCGGTTTTTACGCAGCAATAGCTAACCAATAATTATATTTGCTGTTTGTTGTCTGTCTCCCTCTGGAATATAAGCTCCACATCTGTCTTTTTGCTGTTGTGTCCTCAGCTTCTAGAACAATGTCTGGTGTAGAGTAGGTGCTCAGAAATTTTCTGTAGAATGGATGAATTAAATGGCGTTTGTACTAAAAAAATTTGTGATACAGATAGGAAAACTTCCTAAAGGTACTGCCCCGTTGGAACTACTTCTGATGGCAACTGTTCCATCCTTCCACACTGAAAGCAGCCTCTGCCTATCAGATTCAGCCTAGGACAATGCAAGTTATTCTCACAATAGTCTAGACCAGGACAAGGAGGTGTAAAGAACATTCCACACAGGCTAGTGTGAACATGTGGGTGCTTGGAGATCTTTAGCAGAGGACACTTGGGGGTCTGATGTTTTTTTGACTCTCCCCAGTATATGAAGAGCTCACACATGTAAGAATAAATCGGAAAATACTCCTTTGGCTTTGAGGGGCTGCACCAATATGCTGTCCTCTGTGAATATGTTTAATACAATCACAACATCTACCTTAGCATGGAGATGAAGCCAGGAATTACTTTTAGGCATCTCAGTTAAATTGGCTGAACTGTCTTTTGGACCTCAGTCCCTCCTTAGCAGCAAAATTCTGCAGTCAGACGCTAATTTTATCCTGTGAACCAGAAGCAGTTAAAACCCCCCTCTAGGTGTCTCCCTTACCCAAAATTAGTGGCCGGGGTTATTTCCATACACAGAATCATGTCAACATCAATTCAGTAGAGCAGTGGTTTTCAAAGATGACCCTAGACCAGCAGCATCAGCATCACCAGGAAACTTGTTAGAAATGCAAATTCTCAAACTACTGTTTCAAAAACTCTGGGTGGGGTCCAGCAGTCTGTGTTTTACAAGCACTTCTAATTCATGGTTTGAAAATCTCAGCTCTAGAGAATTCCCCACTACTCACTTACATATATTCATTCATTCATCTATTCATTTCATTCAAGAAACATGCATAAAATGTCTACTGCGTATTAGCCACTGAGCTAGGCAAGGGGGAAAGAGATGATAAGTCATGGTCTGTGTGCTTAAGAAAATATGACTCATAGAAATACATGATTCTATTACAATGTGCAACAGGAGGTTCTAAGAGCAAGTCAGGCAAGCCAGAATTGTGGTGCACTGAGACATGTTTCAAAAGAGACAAGGGGGCCACTGTAGTTGGTCTCCACAGTGTGTCAACAACCATCTTGGAACACCATGTGACAGAAGTTGTAATTTTTGTATCTGTGGATAACAAAACCCAAAAACCAAACCAGTTGCCATTGAGTCAATGCGGACTCATAGCGACCCTATAGGACAGAACAGAACTGTCCCAAAGGGTTTCCAAGGCTGAAATTTTTATGGAAGCAGACCGCCACATCTTTCTCCCATGCAGCGGCTGGTGGGTTCGAACTGCCGATCTTTTGGTTAGCAACTGACGCTTAACCACTGTGCCACCAGGGCTCCTTATCTGTGGTAGAGAAACTAAATAACAGAAAAAGGTGATTCGTAATTCAACACTCTTTTTAACTGAATTTGGAATGTATTCCTCACAACCCCTTCTAGGTTAAGTTGAAAAATGTCAGTATCTGTGTGGGGGGGCATTATTTATTCAGTTGAAAGATAATAGTTAGTGGACATTTAGATTATTGGAAGACCTCTTATAATGATACAACAGCCCCATGCCCAGCCACCCGCCTGTCTGTGGTCCTCAAGTGAGGGACCACTGGACAGAGCAAAGTGGAAATGGGAGGGGGAGATAGTGACCAGAGGGATGGCAGAAGACAAGGCTGGGCAGTTTGCGGGTCCAGACTAGGGCGGGCTTTAATGCCAACCCCAGCAAGCTGAACTTTATCCATCTGGCAAGGGAAAATCATTCAAATGGTTTAAACAGGGATGGTTCCAATATCTCATTTACATCTTAGGAAGATAACTCTGGCTGCATTGGAGGATGGACTGAATCGAGGACCAGGAAAAAAAGAGAATTCTTGGAAGATTATTGTGCAGACAATATAGATGACAAGAACAAAAATTCTTTTTCTTACATTCCCGCACGGTGAGTGGGGTAGGGATATTACATGGCCATCTCCCCTGCCGCCTAGGACAGTGTCTGGCACATGACATAAACTTCAGCAATCATAGACGAAGGAAAGCCTACTTATTAAATTATGTTAGATTGACTTTGAGCCCCAATTCTTCACCCCTCCCTGTAACCAGTCCAAGTTCAACAGTGGAGTGAACTTCCTCACCTTTGACTTTGGACTTGGCCATATGGCTTGCTTTGACCAATAGAATGAGGAAGAAGTGACAGTGTGCAGTTCTGAGCCCAGGTCTTAGGAGGCCTCATACGTTTCTGTTTGACCTTACACTTCTGCTATGTCCATGAAAAGAGCATGTCCTGGCTAGTCAGCTGGTCCAAGGAGGATGAGAAACACGGGAAGCTGAGCCATGGCCAGCACATCTACAAATCTGCAGTGAGAAACACAGTTGCCCAGCCTAGATCTATCAAACTCCAGCCAACTCACAGATCCGCAAGAATAAATGCTTGCTGGTATATGCCACAGAGATGTTTGTGGTTGTTTGTTATCCAGCAATAGCTAAATGATACATAAATGAAACTCATTTTTAGAACCTTGAACAGCTCAGGGAATGGGCTGAAAGCTGAATACTTAAATCCAGCACAGACATTTATGTGGGCATGACTAACATTTAATGTCTACTCCAAATCCAACACATTAATAATGTCTCGACTTACCAAAGAGTCCTCTCTTTCCAACCAGCCGATCCAAGCCAACTGTTTCCTTGAACATCCCCATTTACTTTTTAAATATTTACTGCAAAACTATGAATCTCTCCAGGTTTTTTTTTTTTTTTTCATGCTAGCATAACTGTGCCACATGGGAAGCTGAAAATATTGAAGTTGTCAAGGGTTTCGTTTTAGTTGGATCCACAATCAACGCCCATGGAAGCAGCAGTCAAGAAATCAAACCACATATGGCATTGGGAAAATCTGCTACAAAATACCTCTATAAAGTGTTAAAAAAAATAAATATGTCACTTTGAGAGTTAAGGTGTGCCTGACCCAAAGCATGGTATTTTCAAGCACCTCATAGCGACCCTATAGGACAGAGTAGAACTTTCCCATAGGGTTTCCAAGGCTGTAAATCTTTACAGAAGCAGACTGCCACATCATTCTCCCTAGGAGCTGCTGGTGGTTTCAAACTGCCGACCTTTCGGTTAGCAGACAAGTGAGCCACCAGGCCTCCTCTCCATCATAGATTAGACATGTTTTGTTCCTGGCTCCCTTGCATGTATCTTTGCACATATGCACTCAGTATATAAACACCCACCCCTCATTATTGTGCACGGACCTCTACCCAGGCGACTAAGCACTTCACTGTCCGTCATGAGAATCTTGGCGTCAACGTCCGTATTGAAGTTCCCTAGTAAAGCCTTGTCTCATCAATGTGGCTTTTACTGCCTCTTTGTTCAGAATCCAGCCTGTGTCCCTCAGAGTCACTCCTGCTGCTGGCCCAGTAGGATGTGACAAAGAGTTGGATGCAACAATAATTGGGATGTAGGAACCAAAGAGGACAGGTACATAGGAGAAGGGTCTCCTTAGCCATGCAAGTCTGCTGTGTGTAATACTTGTATTTACTGCAGCAAAGTAAACTATTGAACGATACACATCTCTTATCTCAGCATACCTCGTCGAGAGCAGTGGTTCTCAAAGTGTGGTTGCACTGTGTATCCCCATCCAGTCCCAGGACTCCATCTGGAAATGTTGATTGTCTACGCTGGAGATGTTTCCACTGTATAAACTCAAAAGTCAATGTGTTTTTAATCACAAAATTCTCTTAGCACATGACAGAAAAGGGGCGCTATCTCCTGCCTCCCTCTCCAAATTCCTCCCTTTTCCACCTCCCCTTTTCACTGCATTCCAGCCACTCTGCTCTTCTCTCTGTCCTCAAACATGCCGCACTCTTCCCTACCCCTGGGCCCGTGCACATTCTAGTCTCTCTGTCTGGAATGCTCTTCCAACCCCCTCCACCCCAGCTAGGTCATTCTCTGAGTTCCTGAGCAGTGCAAACAGTTAATGCACTCAGATGCCAACCAAAAGATTGGAGGTTCGAGTCTGCTCAGAGGTTACTTGGAAGAAAGGCCTGGCAATCTACTCTGACACACATGCGGTCTCCATGAATTGGGGTTGACTCCACAGCAACTGGTTGTTTTAGGTCATTCTCATCCTACAGAAATCCATTTATATTTCACCTCCTCAGAGCAGAAGACTTCCCTCTCCCACTTATCCCTCATTAGCTCATTTCCTTGTTTGCTTCCATCATGACACTGTCTATCATTCCTCGTTGCTTTATTTATTGTTTGTTTCCTTCACCAGAATATGAGTTCTAGGACAGCAAATAAATATCCATTTATGGTCATTATACCCATTGCTGTCAAGTCGATTCCGACTCATAGTGACCCTATAGGACAGAGTAGAGCTGCCCCATAGGGTTTCCAAGGCTGTAAATCTTTATAGAAGCAGACTGCCACATCTTTCTCCCATGGAGCAGCTGGTGGGTTCAAACTGCCAACCTTTCAGTTAGCGGCCAAGTGCTTAAACACTGTGCCACCAGGGCTCCTTACTGATTCTTACATTCCATGATATTAATATGTATGATATACAATAAATATTAATATATATTGATCATTATATTCTGGCACCTAGAACCATGCCTTTTCCATGGCGAACACTCAATAATTTTTTTTTTCTTTTTTAATGAGTGAATGGATGATCTTCTGGCCCATGAGATTAGATGGGCCAGTGGCTCTCTGGCTGCATAGATCTTGCTGGGAATACCAAAGAGCGGTCCACTGGCCGATGACTGAGGGACACACCCAGGGACCCACAGGGCAAGAATCTGGCTGGGAGTAAGCGTGCATGCTTGAAAGTTTACGACTGTTTAAAATAATCAAAACCACTGAAATCTGAGCATAAGGTTTCTTCTGAGTAGTTATTATATATGCATATAGGGAGACCATTTTGATTCCAGAAAAAAGCAAATGGCTCAAAGAAGCTAGGTACAGTGGGGCTTATAAAGAGACAAGGAGGGAGAAATGTAGAAGATCAACCACTGGCTAATCTTAACAAGATTGGCTGAACCCCGCCTTCTCTCTTTACTGAGATCAACTGATACCAGTTCAGAAGATAAATCTCTGCCCCTCCACTCAGCCATATCTTTTGAGATCCAAATTTAGTAAGCCTGGCTTTGAACAGGAAAGAAAGGATTTGCACAACTCAGAGCTGTTTTCATAAAACGTAAGATCAAGGGCCCAGGGGGCCCTGTGGACAAGTCAGGTAGACTACAGTCTATTCTCTTTGCAAGACATGCCCTAGGGGAATTGAGGACCAGTTTTCCCAAGGTGAATCAGGAGACACTGAGGTGATCCAGGGCACACCGGAGCAAGACGCGGTAGAGTATTTTCAACACTATTTTCTCTTACTTGACAGGTCAGGAATTCATCTAAAGCCTTTTCAAAGTGCCAGGTTCTTGTTCACATAATGAATCTATTGATTCACTCTTTGTCCCCAGGAGACTTTAAAGACCACGGAGTGTCAAGAGAAAAGACAGAATTCTCGTTGCATGTCATGGAGCCTTATGTGTGAAGAAATAGGTCTCCACATATCCCCAGAAGATGCCCGTGGCACAGTTATTATTCTTTGGGGTTAAATGATTATTTATTTCAGGAGTTACTTAGCTCATTGCTCTCAGCTAACATGGCTCACATGCTCATAAATTGCCCTTCTCTTAACAAAGGAAGCAGACTAGCACGACTATTTATTTTTTTCATTCATTCAGCAATTATTTTGAAAACAAGCAGCAAGGAGTAGAAATAAAGAGATACTTTCCTGAAATCAAGTTAAGTAATTGGACTCCAGGTTCCTAGCCTCCTCCTAATCTCCTGTCATACTTCCATATTGTTTCCATAACAACTTTTAATTTAACCAGTAAGTATCGAGGATCTCCTCTGATCCAGGCACTATTTTACTCAGCAGCAAATAACAGCAACTTTGCTCCTGGATTCTTAGGATTTATATAAAACCTTCAAAGGCTCTGCATTGCCTTTAGGTTGAAGTCCAAGCCCATAACTTGGCATTCAATACCCTACATAAGGCTCTTCTGCTTTATCCCCCCAACAAAACCTCAAGTACCAGCCACACAGGAATTCTACCATTTGCTCCACCATATACAAAAGTACTTCATTCCTCAGGGCCTTTGCACGTGCTACTTCCTAGGAATTCTCTCCACAACCTTTTCTTCTATGCAGTCCTAGGTTCACTTGGTGAGCCACAGCTCAACATTAAAAACCAGCTCAAATGCCACCTCCTCCAGGAAGTCATCTCTGATTCTCCCAGGCTGGGTTCATTGCACTTAGAATACATCATTATTCATTTACCTGAGTCCCTCGCTGGACTATGAGCTGCTGGAGGTAAGGAACCAAATCTTATTCTCATCAACATCCTCAATAAGCCTAGTGCCAAGCACACACAGTATTTCAAAATAACGTGTATGCATCAATAAATGCATGCATGATAATTATGAGTGATGTGATATTTATCAAGTGCCAGACACTTTTCCAAGTGTTTTATGCTTACTTTTGTCTCATTGAGTCCTAACCACCTCCATATAAAATATGGTATCTCCTGTCATTGATGACCAGTGATGGACAAACCTGCCCTGGGGAGAAGGAACCTATTGCAAGAGGAGAAAGCATCAACCTGGGAGGCAGACCCCCGGGGTGCGAGGCCCGTCTCTGCCATCTATTCACGCTATAATGGAGAACAGGGTATTTTTGAGGCCTCCGTGTCCTTTCTTGTTAATAAGCACTGATGCTGGAGTCAATCTGCATCTAAATTCTGGCTCTATCCCTTACTAAATGCAAGATGTAGGCAAGCTACTTAAGTCATTCATCCATCCATCCATCCGTTTAGTCACTCAACAACCACCATTGAGTACCTGCCATCTGCCAAATACTGTGTCACACACACAGTGGGAATAATTATAGAAATAATAGCTAACACTAATTGATAATTCATAATTCATTCTTATTTTATTATTTATTCATATTCTTTAAGTATTATATTTTGTTTTTCTTATCTTATTATAATTAATATGATTGATTGAAAGGTGACATTACTGGTTAATGTGCCAGCCACTTTTCTTTCTTTCTTTATTTTATTGTTGTAGTTTAAATGAAGTTTATATTTCAAGTTAGTCTTCCATACAAAAATTTATATGTGCATTGTTATGTGACCCTAACTGCTCTCCCCATACTGTGACAGCACACTCCTCTTTTCCACCCCTGATTCCCCACATCCATTCAATCAGCTCCTAACCCTCTCTGCCTTCCCATCTCACTCTGGACAGAAGCTGCCTGTTTAGTCTCTTGTATATACTTGAGCTAAGAGGCACGCTCCTCATGAGTATCACTTTATGTCCCACAGTCCAGTCCAATCCCTGTCTGAAGAGTTGGCCTCAGAAATTGTTTTAGTTCTGGGCTGACAGAGAATCCAGGGGCCATACTTTGCGGGGTTTCTCCAAACCAGCCACTTATCTAAGCACTTTTTTTTTTCAAAATGATTGTCAAAATAATATCTACTAAATTTCTTTTTAATTTGTACATTCCTTTTCACCTTAGTGAAGTAGAATGACGTTTTCATATTGTAGGTATTTAATAAACATCTGATTGATTTAATTGGATTGAAAGAGACAGATCTTAAAAAAATTTTTTTTTGGCAATTCCAGAGTGTATTTTAAAAATAAAAAGCATATAAGTCACTATATGGTTCTATATGGAGCCTTGGTGGCGCAGTGGTTAAGAGCTCAGCTGCTAACCAAAAGGTCGGCAGTCTGAATCTATCAGCTGCTCATTGGAAACCCTGTGGGGCAGTTCTACTCTGTCCTATAGGGTTGCTGTGAGCTAGAATTGACTCTATGGCAATGGTTTGGTTTTGATTTATATAGTTCTGAACTGAAAATACCATAGACTGCCAGACGAATGAACTAATTTGTCTTGAAAGATGTACAGCCAGAATGCTCCTTACAAGGAAGGATGGTGAGACTTTGTCTCACTTACTTTGGACATGTTATCAGGAGGGACCAGTCCCTGGAGAAGGACATCATGCTTGGTAAAGTAGAAGGTCAACAAAAAAAAGGAGCGAAAAGGACTGACACAGTGGCTGCAACAATGGGCTCAAACATACCTACTATTGTGAGGATGGCACAGGACTAGGTAATGTTTTGTTCTGTTACACATGGGGTCGTTATGAGTCAGAACCGACTTATCGGCACCTAACAACAACATATAGTTCTAAGCACTCTTTATATGTCAGATCATTTGATACTCAGTGCAATCTTAAGAGGTAGATTCCATTGTCATTCCTATTTTAAATTAAGGAAATATAAGGCAAACAGGAGACAGGTGGCTTGAGACCAGCTCACCAGCTCACCACTGCCTTTCACCCTGTGCCCCTAGCCACAGGGAACTTCTACCTCCTTTCTAAGTCTCAGATTCCCCTTAAGAAAAAGGGGCTAGTAATACGATCTCTGTCATGGCATGGTTGTACAAATTAAATGATTTAATTTACATACATGCTGAGCACAATGCCTGGCACAATACATATTAGCCTCTAAAGGGCTGGACTAGCTGATTTCACAGATTCCTTCCAATCCTATGTTCCATGGAATCAGCCAGAACCCAAAAACTCTATATGTCACCACAGCAACTTAAGAAGGAGTCTGATCCTGGGAGATGAGGGGGTCACCAAGGCTTTGGATTCGGCCCCCGAGTGGCAGAACAGGGCACTTGCACAGCTATGGGACTGGCCACTGGACTAAAGTTTCTAAATTCAGCCTCAGCCAATTCCATTGAATCTAAGGCTAGCTCTATATGAGCAACAGTAAGCTCTCACAAGATGATAAAATTCTAGCTGATTCCAGTGAGCCACCAGCAGGGAGTGATGGGCCTAGGGCCTGGCCACATGATTTTGCTGCTATCAAGACGGAGAGAATCAAAGGACCAGATTGTACAGTATTGGTTGGATTCCCTGTCTCTCAGTTACATCAATCACAGTCAGAGTCCCCATGGTCAGAAATGTCTTGGCAAGCACCCAGGTTGTCATGGGGTACACCAAACAAAGCAATGATGATACTAATAGTTGGCATAATCGAGCCCTCACTATGCACAAAGCAGGAGCCAGATGTTTTTCAGATATTATTCTCCTCAGCAGATCATGGGGATGGTGCAGGGCCAGGCAGCATTTCATTCCTTGTGCATGGTATCACCATTAGCAGGAGGGCAACTCAACAGCAGTTAACAACAACAATCTCCTCAATCCTTGCCAAGTAGGTATTATTATTATTATCATACAACATTGTCACTATGCCTCACAATATCTAATGTTTGGGTAGGCAGTCCATTATCACTCAGAACTGATCACATTAGAGTCCACAGACTAACAGTTCATTCATTCATTCATTTGATCTATCATTAAAAAGTACTGATGGAGTCCCTTGATTATGCCAAGCGCTGTTCCAGAAAATACAGTTGAGAATACAGCAATAAACGAAACAGACAAAATTCCCAGACCTCAAGGAACTTATGTTCTAGAGGTGGCAAAAGGCAATAAACAAGATAAAAAAGGTGAGATAAGGCAGTGGTAAGCGTTCTGGAGTAAAAGCAGGCAGGAAAGGAGAGAGCACAGGAAGATAAACACGGTTTCATGAATTTTAACATTTATTTGTGATTATTATGGGA
Organism: Dugong dugon; assembly: GCA_030035585.1. NCBI lineage: Eukaryota > Metazoa > Chordata > Mammalia > Sirenia > Dugongidae > Dugong > Dugong dugon. Next base: position 36,881,807 of record CM057478.1, read on the forward strand.
TGGGTGCCATTCTAAGTTTTTTCACGTATAAACTCAGTAAATCCTTCCAGCTACCATAGGATGTAAGTTTTATTATTACAGTCACTATTAGCTGTCTTGCCCAAGTCACGTAGCTGACAAGTGGCAGAGGCAGGACCTGAAACTAAGCAGTCTGGATACAAACGTTACACCCTTAGCCAACCAAGCTACAAAGTGGGCTTGGTACAGATTGGCTTGTTGTTGATGTTATTAGTTACCATTGAGTCGATTCCTACTCATGGCGACCTCATGTGTGCGGAGTAGAACTGTGCTCCATAGGTCTTCAAGGCTGTGACTTTTTGGAAGCAGATTGCCTGGCCTGTCTTCTGAGGTGCCTCTGGGTGGGTTTGAACTGTCAACCTTTTGGCTAGTTGTGGAGCGCTTAATGGCGCCACCCAGGGATTCCTACAGCCTGGCTTAGCTGGTCTTTATTGAGACCATAAGGACTCCAGTTTGTATGCATGTTTGGAAAGCTCTTTCCACTGTTTCTCCTCCTTTCTTCCTCTTCTACCCCCCTCTTTCTTCCTCCCAAGGGTTCAGCTCCAACCAGTTACTTGAGACCCACAAGCCCTCTCCTCCCCTTAAGGCCACATCTCACAGAGCTGCCTCCTGGAATCTTCCTATTCAGAGTGACACACCTGATAACCGACCACGGTCCTCTCACAGCATGGATCCCTATCACTTCATGATGATGGGGAGCTAGACTAGAAGACCCCACTCCACTGGGGCTGAGAATGAAGATGAATGAAGGAAGTTAAAGAAAACTTCATCAGCCACCATCCTCATTTTTTCAGATGAAAAAACTAAGTAAAAAAGCTGAACTAAGATTTGAACTTAGAGTTGTTGGGCCCCAAAGCTCTTAATCATTTGTATTAGTTTCCTAGGGTTGCCATAACAAAGTACCACAAACTGGGTGGCTTAAAACAACAAAAATTTATTATCTTATAGTTTTGGAGGCTAGAAGTCTAATATCAAGGTGTTGGCTCGGCCATGCTCTCTCTGAAGGCTCTAAGGGAAGATCCTTCCTTATCTCTTCCCAGCTTCTGACAATTCCCGGCAACCTTTCGTGTTCCTTGGCTTGTAGGTGCTTCACTCCATCTCTGCCTCCATCTTAATGTTGTTGTTTTCCCTCTGTGTCTCTTCTCCTCTTTTATAAGGAAACAAGTCATATTGGACTCCAGCTTGACCTCATTTTAACTAATTATATCTGCAAAGACCCTGTTTCCAACAAAGGTCACATTCATAGGTACCAGGGGTTTGGATTACTTTCTTTTTAAAAAAAATAAATATTTCATTGTGCTTTAGGTCAGGTTTACGGAGCAAAATAGATTCCCGCATAATGACTTACACACAGAATTTTCCAAGTTGTTGGTCACAGCCCCCTCCATGTGTCAGCACTCTCCCCATTTCCACCCTAGGTTCCTCGTTCATTACCTTTCGCTCAGTTTTCCTATCCCTTCCTGCTTTCTTGTCTTTGCTTTTGGGGAGATGTTGCCATTTTGGTTTTATATAATTAATTGTTCTAAGGAGCTCGTTCCTCTTGGGTGTTGTTATTTATTTTGTAGGCCTGACTATTGTTTGGCTGAAAGGTAGTGTTCAGGAATGGCTTCAATTCTACTTTAGAAGGCTGTCTTAGGGCCATAGTCTCGGGAGTTCTTCCAGTCTCTATCAGACCAGCAAGTCTGGTCTTTTTTAGGGATTTGATTCTTGTCCTACGTTTTTCTTCCACCCTGCCCGGGACCCTCTATTGTGATCCTGGCTAGAGCAGTTGGTAGTGGTAGCCGGGCACCATCTAGTTCTTCTGGTCTTGGGGTCATGCAGGCTGTGGTTCATGTGGTCCGTTAGTCCTTTAGACTAATTGATCCCTTGTGTCTTCAGTTTTCTTCACTCTACTTTGCTCTGGACTGGATGAGACCAATATTTGTATCTTAGATGGCCACTTGCAAGCTTCTAAGACCCCAGACACTATTCACTAAAGAAGGATGTAGAACATTGTATTTACGAATTATGTTACACCAGTTGACATAGATGCCCCCTGAGTCGATGGTCCTTAGCTGTCAAGCCTAGTAACTTTGCCCCTCGAGGTGTTTGGTTATGTCCAGGAAGTTTCCACGACTGTTCCCCTTGTGTGTTCTGTTGTTTATATTAACATACATGCAGCATCTGCTAATGTTTATAGACTAATAACTACAACCAGATCTTTACCTGCAGGTATGTGTGCTCCCTTGCATCTTCTCACTCCTCTTTAGCATACCTCTTTACCTGTATATCCATTGGTAGATTATTATTTGTTAATACGATTGTTGCAGGGTTGTCTATGTTATGGCAATTATTGTGATTGCCCTTTATTCTTGTGTTCCTCTCAGTGCATTCCTTTGCCTTGGTCATGTTGTACTGACATGTCCCCTATTGTATAATGTTTTTCCCTTTACCAATATTAATGTGTGTCTTCTTTCTAGTTGGTGATTTTCCTTTCCTCCCATTCCCATCCCTTGTAACCATCAAAGAATGTTTTTATGTGTGTGCATGTAATCCTTTTCTTGGTTTTTTACAGTAGTGGTCTCATACAACATTTGTCTTTTTTGTGACTGGTTTGTTTCACTCAGTATAATGTCCTCCAAGCTCATCCATGTTGTGATGTTTCCCGGATTCGTTGTTGTTCTTTATCGTTGCATACTATTCCATTGTGCGTACGTACCACAGTTTGTTTATCCATTTGTCTGTTGATGGGCACTTAGGTTGTTTCCATCTTTTTGCTATTGTGAATAGTGTTGCAATGAACCCGGGAGTACATATGTCTATTCATGTCACATCTTTTATTTCCCTGGGGTATACATGTAGGAGTGGGATTGCTGGATCATATGGTATTTCTATTTATAGCTTTTTAAAGAAGTGCCACGGGGGTTTGGATCTCAATAAGTCTTGGGGAGGGACACAATTCAACTCATAACGTGATTAGACTTTACTGTTGATTTAAAAGAGCAGCTCTGTGCCTACGGGGATAATAGGTGTTCAATCAAGTATCTGCTTAAAGAGTAAAGAGGCAGATGGATGAGTGAATAAAAGGCCCACAGAAATGGGTACATGCCCACAGGCAGGAGTGCCGAACAAAAGAGTAAAGACAACATATGCATGAAAGCGCAACAAGGATTGGCACAGTCTGGTTGATACCCAGCTTTGGAAACACCAGGGACCAAGTGCTCTTCCCAAGTACCACTGTAAATAAACGTTTGCAGTGTTGAAGTTGGCAGATTTAGCCTGGTCTTTCAACCGCAGTTTTAGAAGGGTCTCTTACAGGGCCTTTTCCTTTTACAGAAAAAGACAAGTGCATGTATAGGACATAACTGGGGAGAGGCACCTGTTCAAACTGGCTCCAGCACCTGGGAAGGGAGCGAGTGCCCTTGGGAGACCCAGAAATGAGGCGGTGATTCGGAGAGGAAATTGTGCTGCTAATCCTCACACTGTGACTTTGCCCGCCTATAATCGCCTAATAGCAGGGCACATAATTAGCAGAAGAGATTGCCCTGCCCTTTATACATGTGTCTGCAATTACATTTCAAACTGGGGTGATAAGTGGCATGATTGGTTTCCTTGTGCAGGCGCGGCAGCTCCTAGGAGACAGGCGGCCTTTCTCCTGAAGCTGTGGTGGCACTGTGGGTCAAGAGAAGGACAGGCACTGGCAAGTACACCATCTTCCATCACCAAGGAGCAAATCCCTGCCATCACTGCCAGCTGCGCCTTGTTCCCCAGGGCCTTTACACTGCTGTCCCCTCTGCTTGCATCTTAAGAGGCAGGTTACATTGTTGTCCGCATTTTAAAATGAGGAAACTGAGGCACACAGCTAAAGGAGAGGCAGTTGAATCCAGCCCACCAGCTCTAAGTCTCTGTCCACACACCACCTTCTCAGAGAAGCCTTCTGCGATCTCCTCCCCAACCCCACAGTCACCGCTCCTCTTCCTCTGGTTAATTTTCTTTACATCACAAATCACAACATGAAATCATGTCTTGCGTTTGTCTGTCTACTTGTATATTGTGTTTCCTCACTAGATTTACTGCTCTACAAGGGAGGGATCTTGCCTTGCTCATCACTGTGTCCTCAGCACCCAAAAAACATCCTGTGACAGTGTGAACACTCAACAAAGAATAGTGAAAAAAGTGGTTCACAGACTCCACCATCTGTCCCTGGGGACTTGCCACAGTGGGGTGTGTGCTCTACAAGCATAATGAAAGATGCTGGAGAGAGGGTCCAGAGCTTGAATTTTGGAGGCAAACAACATATTGCATCAGGCAAATCTGCTGCAAAAGACCTCTTTGAAGTATTAAAACCAAAGATGTTACCTTGAGAACTAAGGTGAGCCTGACCCAAGCCATTGGTATTTTCAATCGCCTCGTACGCGTGCAAAAGCTAGACAAGGAATAAGGAAGACCGAAGAGGAATCGATGCCTTTGAATTATAGTGTTGGCAAAGAATATTGAGTATACCACGGGCTGCCAGAAGAACAAACAAATCTGTCTTGGAATAAATATAGCCAGAATGCTCCTTCGAAGCAAGGATGATGAGACTTCATCTCACATACTTTGGACATGTTTTCAGGAGGGGCTAGTCCCAGGAGAAGGACACCATGCTTGGTAAAGCAGAGGGTGAGAGAAAGAGAGGATGATCCTCGATGAGATGGACTGACAGTGGCTGCAACGATGGGCTCAAGCATGGCAGTGATTGAGAGGATGGCGCAGGACCGGGCAGTGTTTCGTTCTGTTGTTTATAGGGTCATTATGAGTTGGAACTGACCTGAAGGCACCTAACCACAACAACAACTGGGTCTAGGCATAAATCCTGGTTTTTGCAAATGGTTAACATACTCAGCTGCTAACTGAAAGGTTGCAGGTTCGAGTCCACCCAGAGGTGCCTGGGAAAACAGGCCTGGCAATCTACTTCTGAAAAATCAGCCATTGAAAACCTTGTGAAGCACAGTTCTATTCTGACACATACTTGGGGTCACCATGAGTCAGTGTCGACTCCACAGCAGCTGGTATCCCTGGTTTCAGAAGCATTTCCAGACTAAGACAGACTAGGAAGAAAGGCCTGGTGATGTACTTCTGTAAACCAGCCAATGAAAATCCTATGGCTCGCAATGGTCCAATCCGAAACTGATCATCAGGATGGTGCAGGACTGAGCAGTGTTTCATTCCCTTTTGCACAGGGTTGCCATGCATAGGGGGCCAACCTGACAGCAGCTAGCAACTACATACAACAACCCCTGGTTTCTAGGTGAGGAAACAGAAGCACCTAGGAACCAACTGACTTTTCCAGAATCACACAGTTCTCTGAGAATCACCTGGGACTTCTGATCGCAAAGGCTTTTCTCACTATGCCAGGTTGCTCCTTTTGAAAACGAGAACAGATCACAGAAAACAAACAGGACATGAACACATGCAGCCCTTAGCCTTAGAAAATTTAGTTTGTGACTCAGAGTCCTTTGCCGTAACAGCTTCGACAGAGAAGGACAACCAGTGAACCAGAGAAGGCAGGGTTGGCAGATAAAATACAGGCCTCTCGGTTAAATCTGAATTTCAGAGAAACAACAATTTTTAGCACAGATAGGCAATAATTGTGACATACTTACACTGAAAAGTTATTGTTTCTCTGAAATTCAAATTTAACTAGCCATCCTGTATTTTTTTTTTTTTTTTTGCTAAGTCTGACAACTCTATAGCCTTGGGTTTCTCATAGCCCATCAGTGTGTATATGATTATAAGCTAAATAGTGCTCCCCACCGGGGTAGAAATTTATAATAGACATTTTGAGGTGTCTACCCTGGTGGCACAGTAGTTAAGAGCCACGGCAAGCAATGGCTGCTAACCAAGAGGTCAGCAGTTTGAATCCACTAGCCACTCCTTGCAAACCCTGTGGTTCTACTCTGTCCTATAGGATCTCTATGAGTCAGAATTGACTTGACGGCAACAGGTTTGTTTGTTTTTTTTTGACCCAGTTCAAGGCCCTCCTGTCTGGTAATTCCCCTACACCACCCACAAGGGTAGGCCCTAATCACCATGATACCCTGTGGTCCTGGTTAACCCAATACTCTCTTGAGAATTTAAACCACGAAACATGGAGAATGGAAGATGGGAGCTAAGTCAAATCTATATCCAATGGAATCTTCCAATAAATTTCTCACTCTTTCCTGTCTTCTCTCTCTTTTTTTTTTTTTTTTTTATTGTATTATTTGTTAGTTTTCGTCAGGTGGGATTTTGGCTTTTGCCATCAAATTAGTCTTGACCAGGGCATACCTCTCCTGAGGTAATTTTTGTTTTCTTTTTGGCTCATGGAAGTTTTAAAAATGATCCCTATTTTAAGTGACTGGATGAGGGCATTATTTGCCTTTTAAAAATTCTTTAATATTACTTATTTCTCCAGTTTGTCACATTTTATTTTCAATCGAAAAAAAGTACTATAAAGAGGCCTATCTTATGGAAAAGCTAATGCAATTTAATGTCTTGAAAATCACAGTAGTTCTAAGTGTCACTGGCTTTGATGGACACCATCCACCCTGTTTCACATACTGACTAGCTGACACAGGCACATGCCTGGGGAGGGGGATGACAACTACCTTCTCGTGCAGAAAGTGAAAACCCCGTGCTAGACTGCCGGTGTGGTGTGGCTCCCTCATGGCGGAGGCCAGAATCTTGCATTGCCTGACACCTGTGGGCTCATGCTGCCCAGACATTGGATTTTTTATGTATTCCAGGGGCATAGAAGCACTAACAGAGCCCCATCATCCCATAAACTTTGGAAAACAAGTCCCAAGAATCCCAGACTGGAGCAAGGAACTCCTTAACCCAGTTACAGAGGCTTAACAGTCCCTCTAAAAATAATCTGAACAGCTCTATTCTTCTATTTGTAGCAACTATCAGGTCCTCCTCTCTTGGCCCCAAGCCCTGGCCTCAGCCGCCCTAGCTCTGCCCAGCTCCTGACTCTGATGGTCTGGCTTTTATTTCTGCTCTCATGCTGATGATAATCCTTAGTCAACTGAACTTCATGTCACATATTCCAAAACTTAAAAATCTCAACTAACGAGAGCACAGTAGTGTTTTACTCTGTGGAATGTGCACCCTGACCCCTCTATAGATTTTCAATGCTTACTCCCGTGGACAAATGCTGGAACCCATTTAGAGAGCCTACATATTGTAGTGGACAAATATCATGGCTTCTTTCAGAGATGTGCTATCTGCACCTTTTCAAAAAGCCTTTTTGAAGGTTACTAACTGCTGGCAAGGCCCCCCTTCCTCTCCCCTGCTAAGCATCACAAGGCTTCGTCGACCTCCCCAAGTGTCACAGGAGCCCTCCTCTCTGACAACCACCAGGCAATGCTCAAGGGCACCTGGGTTGTATTTGTGGACTTTTTACCGCCTGTAACTTGATATGTTCCGGAGCTGGGGTACAGCAGTCCAGGCCTCTAAATGGTGAGCCCTCTCTTTGTTCCTGCCTGCAATACAGTTCTCATAAACTATAAACTTAAAAAAAAAAAAAAAACTGAGTCTTTTTGTCCAGAAAAATGTTTCTTCCATAAATTAAGGCAAAATTGGCTTCTCTAGCTTTGGACTTCAGCTCTCTCTGCTACCCAGCTTGTAATCACTGAATTAGTTACTTATTGTTGTCCCCAAAACTTGTGACTTAAAGCAATAATAAACATTCTTTATCACTCAGAGTTTCTATGGGTGAAGAATTCCAGAGCAGCTTAGCTGGTCAGTTCTGACTTGAGCGTCTCTACTGAGGTTGTAGTCAAGATATTAGCCAGGGCTACAGTCATCTGAGGAGCCCTGGTGGTGCAATGGTTAAGCACTCGGCTGCTAACCAAAAGATTGGCTGTTCGAACCTACCAGCTGCTCCATAGGAGAAAAGACCTAGCAATCTGCTTCTGTAAAGATTGCAGCCTAGGAAGTCCTATGGGGCAGTTCTACTCTGTCATATAGGATTGCTATGGGTCGGAATCGACACCACAGCACACAAAAACAACACAGTCTGCTGAAGTCTTGACTAGTGCTGGGGGAACTTCTTTCAAGGCAGCTCACTCATATGGCTGGAAACTTGGTGCTGGCTATTGGCAGGAGGTCTCAGGTTCTTCTTCATATGGCCTTTCCATAGGGCTCCTTGAGCTTCCTCATGTCACAGTTACTGGCTTCCCCCACAGTGAATGATCTAAGAGACCAAGATGAAAGCTGCAATGCCTTTTATGACCTATCTGTAGAAGTCACAAACCATAAGCACCACCATACTTGACTGGCCCTCTGAATCATTGTGGTAGGAGATTACACAAGGGCTTGAACTTCAGGAGGCCAGAATCCCTGAAGACCATTGTGGAAGCTGCTTCCACACTTATCACAAGCCCTTCCCACCCTATCCTTTCTGCTTCTGGCCACCATTTCATCAATCCCACTTTGAGACCCTGGAAACCCATACAAGGATCTGTCCACCTGGCTGAAACCTTAATCACTATGCCTATTTAAGATTCTAACATTTTAAAGTATTTAAAATGTCATTATTTATTAAAATTCTTCCTTTAATAAAAAAAATGTAATGGAGAACCCGAGGCGAAAGTCTTGGATGCACTAGCTGACTACAAGCTCAGAGTCCAAAGTGAAATATGACAGAGAGAAAAATGGCCAATGCAATTTCAAACTGCATTAACAGAGGTAGAGTATGCTTATCAAAGAAGGTGATAAGCTTGCTGATGTCTGACGTAGGCCAGACTGGAATATCAAGCTTAAATCTGGTATCACATCAAGAGGGAATTTGACAACCCACAGTATGTTAAGAGAACAGGGAGCAGGGATGAAATTCAAATCTAAAATATAAGAAGGATGCCAAGTATTTTGCAAGCATTATCTCCAATGCATTGTCTGATCATTTTCTTACCCATCTGTCACTTCCCTTGGTCCTCCCTTCCCATCTTATCCAGCTTTTATTCTGCCTTAGAGTCCCCCAGTCATAACCTTTCACCTGGCCTAAAGACCCTTCCTAGCTTCCCTTTCTTTTTCCTTCAACATCCCACAGCGGGCCTGTTGCTGCCCCAGTAACTCAGGGATGATGGCATTGACAATACTGCCCTCAGGTACAGCACACGACAGTTTACCAAGTGCTTTCATGTGTATTATCTTATTCTGACTGAAGTAAGTCAAGTTAGCCATGTTCTTTGGAGCCCCATGGGACAGAACAATGACCAAAGGGTGGGCACTTGGGGTAGTCAAGGGAACTAGATATTTTTTTCTTAATCCAAGGAAGAAAATCTTAGCATATGGAGTGTAGCTTTATGAATCAGGAAGGACAAGTTTCACTCTAAGGAAACCGAGGCCCAGAAAGCGGCAGACCAGCAACCTAGGTTTCACGGCACATTAGAGACAAAGCTAGAGCCAACAATCCTGTTAAAAACTAAACAGAGTTTCTGCAGAATAAAAGTTTTATTCAAATTCAAATACTTGCAAATCGAGAAATGCTAAAATGAAAGTTAAAAATGGCATTCCGAAGAGGGAGCATAAGTGCATGTCTTTTATCAGAACTTTATACAGGATGGGGAAAGAGTATGGGAGTACATTTAATTGGTTGACGTTCAACATGCTTTGTAAGACTCATTTAGCAAGAATTTCTATTGGCTGGGTATGATGGTTAATGTTATGTGTCAACTTGATTAGGTTTTGATTCTCAGTGGTTTGGCAGACACTGGACAGATTGCCTTTCCATAATGTAATCACCTCCATGAAGTGATCTGATGTGATCAGCCAATCAGTTCTAAGAGGAGTTCCCTTGAGTGTGTGGCCTGTATCCAATACGTATGGACGTCCTGGCAAAGCTCGCTCGCTTGCTCTAGTTCCTGTATCTGACTAGTCATCCTCTGACCTCTGGTTCTTGGGATGTGAGCCAGCAGCCTTCCGCATCACCTGCTGATTTGGGGTTTGTCGGCCCCTGCAACCACATGAGTCAAGAGAAGCCTCCAGTCTGACTCCTGACTCATGGATTTGGGACTTGCCAGCTGCTATAACTGTGTGAGCCATCTCCTTGAGACAAATCTTTCTCCCTCTCTTTCTCTATACATATATAGATATGCTTTCCTGTTTGTTTGCTTTTTATTCCTCTAGACAACTCAGCCTAAGACACTGGGGTCCTAAATCTTAGCCACAGTTTCCTGTGTTCCACAGTTGGTTACTGTAACAATGTGGGTGGGCCATCTCAGGATGTTGCAGAACAAGTTATTTTGGTCAAGAGTGTAGTCATGGGTCATTTACTCTAAAAAGCAGAAGCAGGGGCCTAGGACAAAATGGAGTCAGACCTGTGCCAGCCATTTTAGTTACGTTAAGTGCTTCCGTTTTAGAGTGCTCTTTCAGGATCCAAGTATTCGAACTTCCAGTTTAGCTCTCTTTTCTCTCTCTACCATCACAAAGAAATCTTCCTTCAGGTTGAAGTGGAGGGTGGGTTGGACAGCAAAGAAAGAGCTTTCTCCTGTCACAGGGAGAGTGTGAGCTCAGGTGGTAGCACCCTAACGTGCCTCGAGGAGCTGAGGCAATGATGGTTTGCACATATAAGTGCCCACTCATCTCCTCATCCCCAGGGACATTCATTATTGAAAACTCAGCCGCTAGGGAAGGACAGGAGCTAAGAGTCAGAAGAATGCATGGGCGCCCTTTGCAGTCGTTACAGGCTTTCTTTCCCATTTATAACAAACTCTGTTAAAAGCCTGTGTGGAGAGTAAGAAAGTGGAGCAGAAGGAACAAAAGCAAACATCTATTTTATTTGTGTAACAAAGGCTTATGGGAAAAGCTGGCTTTGGCATAACAACGCGACTCTTCTACATAATTTTACATGAGGAAGAGAATTCAAAAGAGCTTATGTGGAAGACACAGGGGATTATTTGGAACCTGGGAAGCTTAGGGAGCAGAATCTGACAGACATTACTGGGATGAGGGGCCAAAAAGAGTAGAAAAGTGTTTCCAAATTCGAGCAAAACACAGCTCTCACCCTAGAGGCCCAGGACAGAGAGGAAAAATGAAACTGTTCCCAGAAAAAGCAACTCAATGAAAATGGCTCTAAATTCTTCTTCTTGTTGTTGTAGTTAGTTAGCTAGTTAGTTGCCATTGAGTCAGCTCCAACTCATGGCGACCCCATTTACAACAGAAGGAAATGTTGCTCAGTCCTGTATCAGCTCCATGATCCTTGGTATGTTCGAGTCTTTGCTGTGGCCCTGCCCTTAGTCAGAATGAAAAAGCCAGTGCTCCTCCAATTTTAGTAAGCTACCCTGGGATCACATTAAAATGCAGGTTCTAATTCAGCAGGTCTGGGGCAGGGTCAAAGATTCTGCAGTTCTAACATGTTCCTGGGTAATGCTGCTGCTGCTCAAAGGACCACACTCCAAGTAGTGAGGCCATAATAAGCTTCAGTTTCCTCAGCTGTGAAATGGGGTTAATAGTACTATCCTTACCGGCTTATCATCAGAAATAAATAAAACATTGGTTTTGAAACTAGGTTGCAAAACACTAGCTTACAAAACACTCTAAGACTCTAAGTAGTTATGATTCCTGGGTGTTCTCAGCCCATCGCCTAAACATACTTGAAATCCCTAGAAATGGGCTCTAGGGAAGCAATGGCGGGGGAGAAAAGGCCATCAGGACACCCAGATAAAGGTTCTCTCCCATAACTAGGGGTGATAAGGAGGGGATACAATTCTACAAGCCTTTGTTCAAATCCATTTCTGCCTTTTCCTCTTAATACAATTATCATGGGCCCAAAATTATTCACATGTAGAGATTTACCAGTGTGTCCCTTCTCCAACTCAAACAGAGCTTTCAGGTACCAAAGGCAACAGAACAAAGTTATAGGTGAGGGAGCCCCTCTGGGCTAGAGGATTGAGAAGCTGCTGGCTGTGTGGGGGCTCCAGACACTAGGAAAAAAACCAGAGTCTAATTTGAGTTGATCTGAACTACGTACATGGGAAGGGTCAGCACCACTGGCTCCTTCTCATCGATAGTAACACACTCTCAAGCCTTTTCCATCTTAAAAAGAAGGTGTTGATTCCTCAAAAAGTGAAACATAAAAAAAGAAAATAACAAATGTTGGAGAGGTTTTGGGGAGATTGGAACTCTTATGCACTGCTGGTGGGAATGTAAAATGGTACAACCACTATGGAAAGTGATATGGTGCCTCCTTAAAAAGCTAGAAATAGAACTACCATACAATCCAGCAATCCCACTCCTAGGAATAGATCCTAGAGAAATCAGAGCAGTCACATGAATAGACATATGCACATCCAAGTTCACTGCATCATTATTCACAATAGCAAAAAGATGAAAACAACCTAAGTGCCCATCAACAGATGAATGAATAAACAAATTATAGTACATAAACAATGGAATACCATGCAACAATAAAGAACAATGATGAATTCGTGAGAAATCTCTCAACATGGATGAATGTGGAGGGCATTATGCTTTGTGAAATAAACCCATCACAAAAGGACAAATGTTGTATGAGACCACTATTATAAAAACCCAAGAAAATGTTCATACACAGAAAAAAAAAAATCTTTTGATACTTCCAGGCAACATGGCACTATAGACAGAAGCACCACACTGTCCCTCCACAGCAAAGGTCTGAAAAACTAAGTCAAACAGAGATACACGTCAACCCTGAAACACTAAACATCAAATGAAGAGATAAAGAACTCAGCCAAGCACCAAATGGAATAAGAAACTGACTGAGAACAGAGAGCAAGGAGAGATACATGCAGAGGTCCCCTATTAGCTACCGCAGCACAGATCCACCATCTTGGACTCCTATCAGAGATCGGTGAACAGGAGGTACAAGAAAGCAGCTTCACAGAGTTTACAGCAGGAGACAGAACAACTGGTAACTAGTGATATATGCTTTCCCATCTTCCATTCTTCTTCACCCCCACTCAGCCTTCTGTGCTTCCTGTGGCCATAGTCTCCTGGATGGGAAGCACCAGCTTCACCCAAGTGCTGCTTGGATTCCACTCGCCAGCACTGGCCAGCTCCTTGAGTGCCATTTGTTGGCTACTGGTGTTGCTTTTTTCTGCTTCTTTAGATTTCTTCCTTACCTCTCACCACCTCCCGTCCTTTCTCTCAAATACCTGGCTCTGTGTGCCATCTTTGCTTCTTCCTGAAAGGTTATGAAAAACTGCTTGACTGTGAAACTGCTTCCTGGCCCATGCCAGCACACTGGTGGGACCACTGGGACTCTTTTTGTTGGTTTATTTGTTTGTTCTGATTTATTCTGTTTTAATTTGTTTGTTTTCTTTTTCTTTTCTCTGCTTGGGAGTCTCTTCTAGCGGGTAGTAGTGCGCAGCTTGGGAGCTACTCCCTGACTCTGCGCAGATGCACAGTGACATCCCTGGGGGCATTTTTTTTTCCTTGTTTTTGTTTTTTTTATTTATTTGTTTTATTTTCTTCTCTCTCTTTTTCCCTTTTTGTCTTTCTTCATTTTCAGTTTCTCGTCTCTCTATACTTACCTTCTCTTCCTGTCTCCTGAATATCTGGTGCTGTGTGACCCTTCTACTCCTTCTAGCCAGGCTCTACTTCATGGCCTGGGAGAAACTTTCTCAGTCCTAGCAGCTGCACCGGTGGGATCCCTGGGGGCTTTTCTTTTTTTTTTCCCCTCTAATTTTTATTTATTCATTTTTTTTCTTTTACCCCTTTTTCTTTTTTCTTTTTGTTTTTCTCCATTTCTTACTCTCTCAACTCTTGACTCCAATGGCAAGCTCCCTTATCACTCTTTTTTATTTGTTTGTTTGTGTGTATGTTTTTGGTCCCTGTTCCTCTCTCCTCTCTCTCTTCTCTCCCATACCCAACTTAGCTCCACATATCACAATCTGCCTGCTCCTTACTGCCTACATGCACCATACACTGAACATGACATCCCCAAGCAGCACAGGCACGGGCTACCAGAACCTGCCCTGCACTGATTCCCAGCCAGCCCTGTTGGCCCTAGTACATGTCACAAACAATGCATCCCAGGAACTGCCCTTTAGCTGGACATGCCCTGCTGTACCATACCTGAGTGACTAACTCTGCCCATTGGAGAAGGACGTGAAAAGTATCATATCTATAGATGAGCAAACAACAAAGCATGCACAGCCCACCTGCTCAGACATAACCAATTAAAACAAAAAAGCAGGATGAAACAAACAAATCTACAATTAATAAACAAGGAAAATAACTACTGAATGCCCCAAAGATAGCAGACAATATCAAAACATACAAAAACAGGACAGGATGGTTCCAGTAGGTGTCCAAAATAAAACACCAGATGATTTTCCAGTAGAAGAAAATGCACTAGAACTACCTGATAGGTTATTTAATCTCTAATATTCAGAATTATCCAAGAGTTGAAGCAAAAATCAGACAAAAATGAAGAAAAAATAGACAAATTCATGGAAGAGGCAGACAAAGCAATGGAAGAATTCAGGAAAATAGTGCAGGTACACAATGCTAAAATAAATCCACAATTGGAAATCGTACAAAAACAACAATTAGAAATCCAAAAGATAAACAACAAGATTTCAGAAATGGATAGTGTCATAGAAGGGCTGAGGAACAGATTTGAAATGCTGGAAGACAGGATCAGTGGAATCGAAGACAAACACTTGGATACAACCCTGTTTGAGGAAAACTCAGAAAAAAGAACAAAGAAAAATGAAGACACCCTGAGAATTATGTGGGATACAATCAAAAGCAAAAATCTGCAAGTGATCAGAGTTCCAGAACAGGGAAAACACAGAGGATCACTGAAGAACTGCTGAAAGAAAACTTCCCCAATATCATGAAAGATGAAAAGCTGGCCATCCAAGAAGCTCAACGAACCCCATATAGCATAGACCTCAAAAGAAAATCACCAAGGCATATCATAATCACACTCACTAAAACCAAAGACAAACAAAGAATCCTGAGAGCAGCTTGTGAAAAACAAGAAGTCACATACAGAGGAGAAACAATAAGATTAAGCTCAGATTATACAGCAGAAACCATGCAGGTAAGGAGGCAATGGGATGAAATATATAAAATCTTGAAAGAAAAATATTGCCAGCCAAGAATAATATATCCTGCAAAACTCTCATTCAAGTATGATGGTGAAATTAGACCATTTCCAGATAAACAGAAATTAAGGGAGTATGTAAAAACCAAACCAAACTTACAAGACTTATTAAAGGGAGTCCTTTGATCTGAGAACAAACAACATCAGACCACAGGCTGAATACAGGACCCAGGATTGTACTAGCCAGATACCAACCTAGGAAATGAACTCTTAAGGACAATGCAAAACCAAAAGAATTACAACAGGGAACAAGAGAGATTTATCTATAAATGACAACAGTATCAGAACAATAAAAAAGGGAATAAACCGTGTAGGTATAGAGCCTTCTAATGGAGAGGAAGGCAAGGTGATACCAACTAACAATTGACTGGTTCAAACCTAGGAAGATAAGAGTAAATGTCAAGGTAACCACAAAGAAAAATCAACAAACCTTCTCATCAAAATAAAGAAGAAAAACATAAAGTCTCAGTAAAAACAAAACCTAAAAAAACAAAAGAATGAAAAAAAAAATCCACAAACAAAAAGAATTCAGCACAGGAGAGTAAGAGGAACAAAGAAAATGTTAGCACCACAAAAAAAGCACTACAAAATGACAGCAATAAAGTCACACCTATCAGTAATTACACTGCATGTAAATGGCCTAAATGCACCCATAAAGAGACGGAGAGTGACAGAATGAATTTAAAAAACAAGATTCATCTATATGCTGTCTACAAGAGACACAACTTAGAAACAAAGATGTAAATTTATTAAAAATCAAAGAATGGAAAAAATATATCAAGCATACAGCTACCAAAAAAAAAAAAAAAAAAAGCAGGAGTGGCAATACTAATCTCAGATAAAATAGACTTTAAAATAAAATCCACCATAAAAGACAAAGAAGGACACTATACAATGATTAAGGGGACGATCCATCATGAAAACTTAACCATCTTAAATACCTACACGCCCAATGACAGGGCTCCCAAATACATAAAACAAAATCTAACAGCACTGAAAAGAGAAATTGACAGTTCCACAATAGTAGCAGGAGATTTCAACACCCAACTCTCAGTAAAGGACAGAATATCTAGAGAGAAACTCAATAAAGATACATAAGACCTTAAGGGCACAGTCAGCCAACTTGACCTCATAGACATATATAGAACACTCCACCCAACAGCTGCAAAGTACACATTCTTTTCCAATACACATGGAGTGTTCTCCAGAATAGACCACATCTTAGGCCACAGAGCAATCCTCAATAAGATCCAAAATGCTGCGATAATACAAAGTATCTTCTCTGACAACAAGGCCATCAAGGTAGAAATTAACAACAGGAAGAGGAAGGAAAAAAAATCAATTACATGGAAACTGAATAACACCCTGCTTAAACATCACTGGATAATAGAAGAAATCAGAGACGGAATCAAAAAATTCCTAGAATCAAACGAGAATGAAAACACATCATACAGAAACCTTTGGAACACAGCAAAGGCAGTCCTCAGAGGACAACTTATAGAAATAGATGCACACATCAAAAAGAAGGAAGGGACAAAAATCAAAACATTAACTATAGAACTGGAACAAATAGAAAGAGAATAGCAAAAAAAAAAAAAAAAAAAAAAAAAAAAAAAAAGCCCACAGCCACTGGAAGAAAGGAAATAACAAAGATCCAAGCAGAAATGCAGAAATAAGTGTAATAGAGAACAGAAAAACAATAGAAAGAACCAACAAAACCAAAAGTTGGATCTTTGAAAGGATCAACAAGATCAACAAATCACTGGCCAGAACGACAAAAGAAAAACAGGAGAGGATGGAAATAATCCAAACAAGAAATGAAATGGAGAACATTACAACAGACCCAACTGAAATAAAAATGATCATAACAGACTATTATGAAAAACTATACTCCAACAAATTTGAAAACCTAGAGGAAATAGATAAATGTCTAGAAACACACTACCTACCCAAACTACCACAAAGTGGTATGGAACCGACCCATAACAAGAGAAGAGATTGAAAAGGTAATTAAAAAAAAAAAAAAAAAAAAAAAAAAAACTCCAACGAAAAATAGCCCTGGCCCAGATGTCTTCACTGGAGAATTCTACCAAACATTCAGAGAAGAGCTTATACCAATACTACTCAAACTATTTTGGAACATAGAAAAGGACAGGATACTTCCGAATTCACTTTATGAAGCCAGCATAACCCTGATACCAAAACCAGGCAAAGATGCCACAAAAAAGGAAATTAGAGATCAATGTCTCTCACAGATATAGATGCAAAAATTCTGAACAAAATTCTAGCCAATAGAATTCAGCAGCATATCAAAAAAATAATACACCACAACCAAATAGGATTCATACCAGGTATGCAAGGACGCTTCAACATCAGAAAATCAATCAACATAATCCACCACATAAATAACAGAAAAGAAAAGAAAAGAATCACATGATCATCTCAATTGACGCAGAGAAGGCATTTGACAAAGTCCAACACCCATTCCTGATAAAAACTCTCAATCAAATAGGTATAGAAGGAAAATTTCTCAACATAATAAAGGGTATCTATGCAAAACCAACAGCCAACATCATTCTTAATGGAGAGAGGCTGAAAACATTCCCCTTGAAAACAGGAACAAGACAAGGATGCCCTTTATCTCCACTCCTATTTAACACTGGGCTGGAAGTCGTAGCTAGAGCAATAAGGCAAGAAAAAGAAATAAAGGGCATCCAAATTGGCAATGAAGAAGTTAAACTGTCCCTATTTGTGGATGATACAATGCTATACACAGAAAACCCTAAAAACTCCACGAGAAAACCACTGGAACTAATAGAAACGTTCAGAATAGTAGCAGGATACACGATAAACATACAAAAATCGGTTGGATTCCTGTACACCAATAAAGAGAACAATGAAAAGGAAATTAGGAAAACAATACCATTTATAATAGCCCCTAAAAAATAAAACACTTAGGAATAAATCTAACCAAGGATGTAAAAGACCTATACAAAGAAAACTACAAAACACTACTGCAAGAAACCCAAAGGGAGGGCAGGGCCAAGATAGCAGAGTAGTCAGATGCTTCCGGTGGACCCTCTTACAACAGAGACCCAAAAAAAAGAAGTGATTTGATTGTATATGGCAATCTGGGAGCCCTGAACATCAAAGGCAGAGTTGAGGAACTGGGCTGAGTGGCAGGGGAAGGGAGAGATGGTTTGGAAGCAGTGAGGAGTTACCAGATCTGATCTAGTAAGAGCCTGAGTCCTTCAGGCCTGATCAGCTTGGGGGTGAGCGGTGAGGCAGGCAAGCAGCCATGCTCAGGAGGCACATTTTCTGCAAAAGGAGAGACCCAGCACCAGAGTCTACATTGCCACCCAGAACCAGTGAGAAGCAGCCTTCCACGAAAGATAAGTACTTGCATATGGCTTACCGTGTGGATCAAAAACACCCCCCTCAGGGAAAAACCTCTCTCCCATTTACCTCCCCGCCCCCTGCTCTACATTGCATGCTGGACCATCTTCAGCAACTGCCGAGTCCCTGGGCCAGAGTTAGGATCCATCACATGCCCGGAGCAATTCTCCCTGCCTTAGAGAGTGAACAAATTAACAAACAGGGGAAAAAATAAACTGATGGCTCCTCTAAGCCAGGAACCCAGGGTAGGCACAGCTCCTTTGCCTAGGCAAAGGCATAAGGGATCCACAGACTTTGAGTGCCTTTCCCCCTGCTTAGACTTGTGTGGGCCCATCTCAAAAGCATAGGCCCTCATTACCATAGTACAAGAGGATATATACCGGAACCCTAACTTCAACTTTTTTCAGCTGTGAAGTGGCAGGTTCTTGACATTTGACACTGCTCTGCCCATTAAGCAGAGTCTCCACCTACCCACATTAGGGGCCTGGGGGCTGGTGGCTCCACCCTTGCCACCTAGACACCTGCGATAGGGGCCCATGAATAAGAGGTGCCCCCCAGTCCTACAACCAACAGCATTAGGCGCTCATAGTCTGGCTGCAAAATCCACTCACCTACATGCTCTAGGGAACAGGGACACGCATTCCTACTGGACATTCAGCCCCCTGCCTTGCTCAGAGTGTCCACCTGCTGCAGCCAGATGCCTGTGCCTACACCAGTCACCCATGCCTATCTAGGACTGTAAGTGAGAACCTACACCACACACTTGGTGACTACCTGGGCACCTGAGCTGAATCCATACAGGAGGAGTGGGCGGACTCCTGAGCTCACATACTAGTAACAGATCTAACCACCTGGTGCAGGACTTTAGAGCTTCAAAGATACCAATAATCAAACTAGCTCATACAAGCAGCCTATTTGGGCATATCAAAACAAAACAAGAAGCTAGGACATAGTAAGCAAACATATAATAAATAAATATAATAACTTATTGATGGCTTGGAAACAACAGTCAATATCAAATCAGGTAAAGAGGTAATCCATGATGGCTTCAGCAAGCTCCCAAAATAAAGAATCTAGAAATTTTCCAGAGGAGGAAAATTTCTTCAAATTAATGGAGGCAGAATACAAAAGGTTAATATACAGAACTCTTCAAGAAATTAGGAAGGAAATTAAGCAAAATGCAGAACACACAATACAGGAAATTAAAAAGATTAGAGAAGAGCATAATGACAAATTTAACAGGCTGCAAGAGTCCATAGAGAGACAGCAACCAGGAATCCAGAAGATTAACAATAAAATGTCAGAATTAGACAACTCAATAGAAAGTCATAGGAGCAGAATTGAGACAATGGAAGTCAGAATTAGTGAGATGGAAGATAAAGCACTTGACGCCAACTTATTTGAGGAAAAATCAGATAAAAGGATTTTAAAAAATGAAGAAACCCTAAGGATTATGTGCGACTCTATCAAAAGGAATAACCTACGAGTGATTGGAGTACCAGAACAGGGGGAGATAACAGAAAATACAGAGAGAATTGTTGAAGATTTGTTGGCAGAAAACTTCCCTGATATTGTGAAAGACCACAAGATATCTATCCAAGATGCTCATCGAACCCCACATAAGGTAGATCCCAAAAGAAAGTCACCAAGACATATTATAGTCATACTTGCCAAAACCAAAGATAAAGAGAGAATTTTAAGAGTGGCTAGGGGTAAAGGAAAAGTCATCTACAAAGAAGAGTCAATAAGAATAAGCTTGGACTACTCAGCAGAAACCATGCAGGCAAGAAGGCAATGGGATGACATATATAAAGCCTTGAAGGAAAAAAAACTGCCAACCAAGAATTATCTACCCAGCAAAACTGTCTCTCAAATATGATGGCAAAATTAGGGCATTTCCAAATAAACAGAAGTTTAGGGGATTTGCAAAAACCAAGCCAAAATTACAAGAAATACTAAAGGGAATCCTCTGGTTAGGAAATCAGTAACATCAGATAACAACCCAAGACTGGAACACAGGACAGAGCAACCAGATATCAACCCAGATAGGGAAGTTGTCTTAGTCATCTAGTGCTGCCATAACAGAAATACCACAAGTGGCTGGTTTTAACGAAGAGAAGTTTATTTCCTCACAGTCGAAGTAGACTAAAAGTCCAAATTCAGGGCATCAGCTCCAGGGGAAGGCTTTTTCTCTCTGTTGGCCTTCTTCTCTTCAGTGTTCCCCCTGGACTAGGAGCTTCTCTGCGCAGGGACCCCAGTCCAAAGGACGTGCTCTGCTCCCAGCACTTCTTTCTTGATGGTATGAGGTCCCCAATTCTCCGCTTGCTTCCCTTTCCTTTTCTCTCTTACAAGAGATAAAAGGTGGTGCAGGTCACACCCCAGGGAAACTCCCTTTACATTGGATTAGGGATGTGACATAGGTAAAGGTGGTGTTACAATCCCACTCTAATCCACTTTAACATAAAATTACAATCACAAAATGGAGGCCAACCACACAATTCTGGAAATCATGGCCCAGCCAAATTGATACACACATTTTTGGGGGGACATAATTCAAACCATCACTGAAGTCACAAACGTAAATCAAAGCTAAAACACTGAGAATAGGGAAACAGATGTCAATATGTAAATGATGACAACATTAAAATAAAAAAGAGGGACTTAAAAAATGTAGACATAGACTTTGCATATGGAGAGGAAGTCAAGGCGATATAAAGAAATAAAACACTGGTATAAACTTCGAAAAATAGGTGTATATATTAAGGTAACCACAAAGGAAACTAACAATCCTACAAGTCTAAATAAAACAACTGTAAAAATATAAAGACTCAGCAAACACAAAATCAACAAAAATGAAAACTATGAAAAGAAAATACATAAAGAAAAATGACTCAGCACAAAAAATTAAGAGGAACAAAGAAACTGTGAATAACACACAAAAAAAACCTCAAAGTGACAGCACTAATCTCATACCTATCAATAATTACACTGAATGTAAATGGACTAAATGCACCAATGAAGAGACAGTGAGTGGCAAAATGGATAAAAAAACATGATCTGTCTATATGCTGCCTACAAGAGACACATCTTAGACTTAAAGACACAAACAAACTAAAACTCAAAGGATGGAAAAAAAATATATCAAGCAACAACACTCAAAAAAGAGCAGGAGTGGCAATATTAGCCTCTGACAAAATAGACTTTAAAGTAAAATCCACCACAAAGCTTAAGGAAGGACACTAAATAATGATTAAAGGGTCAATACACCAGAAAGACATAACTGTAATAAATATTTATGCACCCAATGACAGGGCTCCAAAATACATAAAACAAACTCTTAACAGCACTGAAAAGAGAGATAGATAGCTCCACAACAGTAGTAGAAGACTTCAACACACCACTTTCGGTGAAGGACAGAACATCCAGAAAAAGCTCAACAAAGACACAGAAGAGCTAAATGCTACAATCAAAGAACCTGATCTCATAGACATATACTGAACTCTCCACCCAACAAGCAGCCAAGTATACTTTCTTTTCCAATGCACATGGGACATTCTTCAGAATAGACCACATATTAGGCCATAAAGCAAGCCTTAACAACGTCCAAAGCATCGAAATATTACAAAGCATCTTTTCTGACCATAAAGCCATTAAAGTAGAAATGAACAACAGAAAAAGAAAGGAAAAAAAGAAACCCAAAGGGATCTACATAAATGGAAAAACATACCATGCTCATGGATAGGTAGACTCAACATTGTGAAAATGACAATTCTACCCAAAGCAATTTACAAATACAATGCAATCCCAATCCAAATACCAACAACATTCTCTAAAGAGACGGAAAAACTAATCATTAGCTGTATATGGAAATGGAAGAAGCCCTGGATAAGTAAAGCTCTACTGAAGAAGCATAAAGTTGGAGGACTCGCACTACCTGACCTCAGAACCTACTATACAGCTACGGTAGTCAAAACAGCCTGGTACGAATACAATGATGGGTACATTGACCAATGGAACAGAATTGAGCACCCAGATGTAAATCCATCCACCTACAGTCACCTGATCTTCAATAAGGGCTCAAAGTCCATCAAATGGGGAAAAGTCAGTCTTTTTAACAAATGGTGCTGGCAAAACTGGATGTCCATCTGCAAAAAAAAAAAAAAAAAAAAAAAATGAAAAAGGACCCAAACCTCACACCATACACAAAAACTAATTCAAAATGGAACAAAGACCTAAATATAAAGCCAAAAACTATAAAGTTCATAGAAGAAAAAATAGGAGCAATGCTAGAGGCCCTAATGCACAGCATTAACAGGATACAAATCATAACCAACAACACACGAACTCCAGAAGATAAGCTAGATAACTGGGATCTTCTAAAAATTGAACACTTATGCTCATTAAAAGATTTCACCAAAAGAGTAAAAAGAGAACCTACAAACTTGGAAAAAAATTTTGGACATTACAAGTCAGACAAAGGTCTCATCTCTAAAATCTACAAGAAAATCCAACACTTCTACAATAAAAAGACAAATAATCCAATTAAAAAATGAACAAAGTAAATGAACAGATACTTCAACGAAGAAGACATTCAAGTGGCCAACAGACACATGAGGAAATGCTCGTGATCACCAGCCATTACAGAAATGCAAATTAAAACCACAATGAGATACCATCTCACCCTGGCATTACCGGCATGAATCAAAAACACTAGAAATAACAAATGTTGGAGAGGCTATGGGGAGATCAGAACTCTTATGCACTGCTGCTGGGAATGCGTAATGATGTAACCATTTTAGAAAATGATATGGAACTTCCTTAGAAAGGTAGAAATAGAAATACCATACAATCAGCAATCCCACTCCTAGGAATATATTCTAGAGAAATAAGCGCAGTCACACGAATAGACATATGCACACCCATATTCATTGCAGCACTGTTCACAATAGGAAAAAGATGGAAACAACCTAGATGCCAATCAACAGATGAATGGATAAACAAACTATGGTACATACACACATTGGAGTATTATGCAACAATAAAGAACAATGATGAATTTGTGAAGCATCTCATAACATGGATTAAACTGGAGGACATTATGCTGAGTGAAATAAGTCAATCACAAAAGGGCAAATATTGTATGAGACCTCTACTGTAAAAACTCATGAAAAAGTTTACACACAAAAAGAAACAATCTTTGTTGGTTACGAGGGCTGGGAGGGGTGGGGGAGACACTAAATAGACAATAGATAAGTGGCAACTTTGGCAAAGGGTAAGACAGTACACAATACTGGAGAAGCCAGCACAACTTGTACAAGGAAAGGTCATGGAAGCTCCATAGACACATCTAAACTCCTTGACGAACTGAATTGCTAGGCAGAGGGCTGTGGGGACCATGGTCTCAGGCAACATCTAGATCAATTGGTATAACACAGTTTATAAAGACAATGTTCTACATTCTACCTTGGTGAGTAGCGTCTGGGATCTTAAAAGCCTGTAAGCAGCAATCTAAGATACTCCACTAGTCTCATCCCTTTGAGAGCAAGGGAGAATGAAGAGAGCAGGATACAAGGAAGAGATTAATCCAAAGGACTAATAGACCACAGCTACCACGGCCTCCACCAGACTGAGTCCAGTACAGCTAGATGGTACCCGGCTACCACTACTGACTGCTCTGACCGGGATCACAACAGAGGGTCCTGAACAGAGCTGGAGAAGGATGTAGAACAAAATTATAACTCACAAAAAAGACCAGATTTACTGGCCTGACAGACTGGAGAAACCCCAAGAGTATGGCCCCCGGGCACCCTTTTAGCTCAGTGGTGAAATCATTCCCGAGGTTCACCATTCAGCCAGGAATCGGACAGCCCAATAAAACAAAAACAGGACTAATGAGGCACAGCTGTCCAGGGACAGGGACAAGGACTAGAAGGCAGGAGGGGACAGAGAAGCTGGTGATCGGGAACCCCAGGTTGAGAAGGGACAGTGTTGACATGTCGTGGTGTTGTTAACAATTACGTGCAATACGTGTACTAACCGTTTAATGAGAAACTATTTGTTCTGTAAATCTTCATCTAAAGTACAAAAAAAAATTATGTGAGATCAAATTGACAAGAGCAACTCAAAAGGTTTGATGGGAAGCCTAGGGGGCAGTGAGTTGAAGATAATGGTGATGGAACAATTCGGAAAAGGATAGTGAGGATAGCAGCACAACTGGAAGAATGTAATCAATGTCACTGAATTGTACTTGTAGCAATTTTTGAAATGGTATATCTGTGGCTATGTATATTTTCAGCAAAAAAAAAAAAAAAGTCCTCCAAGGTCGAAAAGGGAGTGTGTTGACATGTCTTGGGGTTGTTAACCAATGTCATAAAAAAAATGTGTACTGACTGTTTAATGAGAAACTATTTGTTCTGTAAACCTTCATCTAAAGTATAATGAAAAAAAATTTTTTTAAATAATCTTTGATGGTTATGAGGTTGGGGAGGGGTTAGGGAGAGG
Organism: Dugong dugon; assembly: GCA_030035585.1. NCBI lineage: Eukaryota > Metazoa > Chordata > Mammalia > Sirenia > Dugongidae > Dugong > Dugong dugon. The sequence continues at coordinate 36,906,819 of CM057478.1, forward strand.
GACTCACTAACTAGATGGTAGACAGGTGTTAACTTTGGTGAAAGGAAAGATAAAAACAATATAGGGAAAGTCAGCACAAGTTACCAAGGCAAAGCCATAGAAGATTCCTAGACACATCCAAACACCTTGAGGCACCAAGTTGCTGGAGCTGAGGCCTGGAGACCATGGTCTCGGGGGATATCTAGCTCAACTGACATAACACAGTTCATAAAGAAAGTGTTCTGTGTCCTAGTCTGGTGAGTAGTGTCTGGGTTCTTAAAAGCTTATGAGCAGCCATCTAATATACATCATTGGTTCCATGTTATCCAGAGAAAAGAATGCAGAAAACCAAAGATGCAAGGAATATATCAGTTCACAGGACTAATGGACCACACAAACCATAGCCTCCACCAACCTGAGCCCAGAAGAACTAGATGGTGCCCTGCTATCACCACCAACTGCTCTGACAGGGATCACAATAAAGTGTTCCAGACAGAGTGGGAGAAAAATGTAAAACAAAATTCAAATTCACAAAAAAAGACTAGACTTCATGGTCTGATAGAGACTAGGGGAACTCTGGAGACTATGGCCTCTGGACAATCCTGCTAACTCAGAACTGAAGCCACTCTTGAAGTCCACCTTTCAGCCAAAGATTAGACAGGCCTATAAAATAAACAATAAGACACATGAGGAACGTGCTTCTTAGCTCAAATATAAGAGCAAATGAATAACACCCACCCAAAAACAAAGATGAAAAGGCAAGAAGGAACAGGAAACCTGAATAAAAGGATATGAGAAACCCGAGGTGTAAAGGGAAAAGGTGAGAGTGATGACACATTGTGGGGATTGCAACCAATGTCACTAAACAATTTGTGTATAATTTTTGAATGAGAAACTAATTTGCTACTGTAAACTTTCACCCAAAACACAATAAAAATTTTTTTTTAATTTTGCTTTAAGTGAAAGTTTTCAATTCAAGTTAGTTTCTCATACAAAAATTTATACACAGATTGTTATGAGACTTTAGTTGCTCTCCCTATACTGTGACAGCACACTCTTCCTTTCCACCCTGGATTACCGTGTCCATTCAATCAACTCCTGACCCTCTCTGCCTTCTCATCTCACCTCCAGACAGGAGCTGCCCATTTAGTCTCAGGTATCTACTTGAGCTTAGAAGCACAGTCTTCATAAGTATCAATTTATATCCCATAGTCTGAAGAGCTGGCTTCGGTAATGGTTTTAGTTTTGGGCTAATAGAGAGGCCGGGGGCCATGTCTTCCGGGGTCCCTCCAGTCTCAATCAAACCATTAAGTCTGGTCTTTTTACTACAATTTGAGTTCTGCACCCCACTTTTCTCCTGCTCCATCAGGGACTCTCTGTTGTGTTCCCTGTCAGGGGGGTCATTGGTGGTAGCCAGGCAGCATCTAGTTCTTCTGGTCTCACGCTGATGGAGGCTCTGGTTTATGCAGCCCTTTCTGTCCCCTGGGCTAACATTTTCCTTGTATCTTTGGTGTTCTTCATTCTCCTTTGCTCCAGGTGGGTTGGGACCAATTGATGCATCTTAGATGGCCGCTTGCAAGCTTTTAAGACCCCAGATGCCACTCACCAAAGTGGGATGCAGAACAGTTTCTTAATAAACTTGTTATGCCAACTGACCTAGATGTCCCCTGAAACCATAGTCCCCAGGCCCCCACACCTGCTACTCTGTCCCTCGAAGTGTTTGGTGGTATTCAGGAAACTTCTTAGCTTTGGTTTAGTCCAGTTGTACTGACTTTCCCTGTAGTGTGTGCTGTCCTTCCCTTCACCTAAGATAATTCTTGTCTACTATCTTGTTAGTGAACTCCCCTCCCCCACCCTAGTAACCATTAAAGAATGTTTTCTTTTGTGTTTAAACCTTTCTTGACTTCTTATAATAGTGGTCTTATACAATATTTGTCCTCTTGTGACTGACTAAATTCACTCAGCATAATGCCTTCCAGATTCCTCCACATTATGTTTCACAGATTCATCATTGTTCATTATCATTGCGTAGTATTTCATTGTGTGAATATACCATAATTTGCTCACCCATTCGTCTGTTTATGGGTACCTAGGTTGTTTCCATCTTTTTGCTATCGTGAACACTGCTGCAATGAACATGGGTCTACATATATCTGTTCATGTGATGACTATTATTTCTATAGGATATATTCCAAGGAGTGGGATTGCTGGATCATATGGTATTCCTATTTCTAGCTTTTTAAGGAAGCACCAAATTGATTTCCGAAGTGGTTGTACCATTTTACATTCCCACCAACAATGTCTAACTGTTCCAGTCTCTTCACAACCTCTCCAACATTTATTATTTTGTGTTTTTGGGATGAATGCTAGCTTTGTTTGGGTGAGATGGTATCTCATTGTAGTTCTCATTAGCGTGTCTCTAATGGCTAATGATTGTGAGCATTTCCTCATGTGTCTGTTAGCTGCCTGAATGTCCTCTTCACGAAGTGCCTGTTCATATCCTTTGCCCATTTTTTAATTAGGTTATTTATCTTATTGTTGCTGAGGTTTTGCAGTATCTTGTAGATTTTAGAGATTAGACGCTGATCAATTTTGTTGTAGCCAAAATTTTTTTCCAAGTCTGTAGGTTGTCTTTTTACTCTTTTTGTGAAGCCTTTTGATGAGCATAAGTGTTTGATTTTTAGGAGCTCCCAGTTATCTACTTTCTCTTCTGGTGTTTGTGTATTGTTAGTAATGTTTTGTATTCTGTTTATACTATGTATTAGGGCTCCTAGCTTTGTCCGTATTTTTTCTTCCATGATCTTTATCGTTTTAGATTTTATATTTAGGTCTTTGATCCATTTTGAGTTAGTTTTTGTGCATGGTGTGAGGTATGGGTCTTGTTTCATTTTTTTGCAGATGGATATCCAGTTGTGCCAGCACCAGTTGTTAAAGAGACTGCCTTTTCCCAAATTAATAGACTTTGGGCCTTCGTCAAATATCAGCTGCTCATAGGTGGATAAATTTACATCTGGATTCTCAATTTTGTTCCATTGGTCTATGTATCTGATGTTGTACCAGTACCAGGATGTTTTGACTACTGCAGTGGTATAATAGGCTGTAAACTCAGGTAGTGTGAGGCCTCCCACTTTGTTCTTCTTCAGTAATGCTTTACTTATCCAGGGCCTCTTCCCCTTCCATATCAAGTTGGTGATTCGTTTCTCCAACTCGTTAAAAAATGCTGGCGGAATTTGGCTCAGAATTGCATTGTATCTGTAAATCGCTTTGGGTAGAATTGACATTTTCACAATGTTGAGTCTTCCTATCCATGAGCAAGTTATGTTTTTCCGCTTATTCAAATCTCTTTTGGTTTCTGGCAGTACTGTCTTGTAGTTTTCATTGTATAGGTCTTTTACATCTCTGGTTAGATTTATTCCCAAGTATTTTATTTTCTTGGGGGCTATTGTAAATGGTACTGATTTGGTGAATTCCTCTTGGAAGTTCTCTTCGTTGGTGTAGAGGAATCCAACTCATTTTTGTATGTTTATCTTGTATCCTGATTCTTTGCTGAAATCTTCTATTAGTTCCAGTAGTTTTCTTGTGTATTCTTTGGGGTTTTCTGTGTATAAGATTATATCATCTTCAAACAGAGATACTTTTACTTCTTATTTACCAATCTGGATGCACTTTATTTCTTTTTCTAGCCTAATTGCTCTGGCTAGGGCCTCCAGTACAATGTGGAATAAGAGTGGTGATAAAGGGCATCCTTTTCTGGTTCCCGTTCTCAAGGGAAATGCTTTCAGACTCTCTCCATTTAGGATGATGTTGGTTGTTGGCTTTGTATAAATGACCCTGATTATGTTGAGGAATTTCCCTTCTATTTCTATTTTGCTGAGAGTTTTTATCATGAACGGGTGTTGGACTTCGTCAAATGCCTTTTCTGCATCAATTGATAAGATCATGTGGTTCTTTTTGTTTTATTAATGTGATGGATTATATTGATTGTTTTTCTAATGTTGAACCATCACTGCATACATGGTATAAATCCCACTTGATCATGGTGAAATTATTTTTTTGATGTGTTGTTGAATTCTATTGACTAGAATTTTGTTGAGGATTTTTGCATCTATGTTCATCAGTTGTATTGGACTGTAATTTTGTTTTTCTGTGGTGTCTTTACCTAGTTTTTGTATCAGGGTTATGTTGACGTCATAGAATGAGTATGGGAGCATTCCATCCTTTTCTATGCTCTGAAATACCTTTAGTAGTAGTGGTGGTAATTCTTCTCTGAAAGTTTGGTAGAATTCTCCGGTAAAATCGTCAAGGCTAGAGCTTTTTTTGGGGTGGAGGGAGGAGTTTTTTAATAACCTTTTCAATCTCTTCTTTTGTTATAGGTTTATTTAGTTGTTCCACCACTGTTTGTGTTAGTTTAGGTAGGTAGTGAGTTTCTAGAAATTTGTCCATTTCCTCTAGGTTTTCAAATTTGTTAGAGTACAATTTTTCATAGTATTCTTTTAATGAATCTTTTAATTTCAGTTGGAACAGTTGTGATGTCACCCACCTCATTTCTTATTTGGGTTATTTACTTCCTCTCCTGTTTTTCTTTTCTCAGTTTGGTCAGTGGTTTATCGGTTTTGTTGATCGTTTCAAAGAACAAGCTTTTGGTCTTATTAACTCTTTCAATTGTTTTTCTATTCTCTATTTCATTTAATTCTGCTCTAATTCTTATTATTTCCTTTCTTGTGGCACCTGAGGGCTTCTTTTGCTGCTCTCTTTCTACTTGTTCAAGTTGTATGGCTAATGTTTTGATTTTAGCCCTTTCTTCTTTTTGAATGTGTGCATTTATTGCTATAAACTGACTTCTGAGCACTGCCTTTGATGTGTTCCAAAGGTTCTGGTAGGATGTGTTTTAATTCTCTTTGATTCTGTGAATTCTTTATTCCGTCCTTAATTTCTTCTATAACCCAGTAGTTTTTCAGCAAGGTGTTGTTCAGTTTCCATATGTTTGATTTTTTTTTTTTTTCCCCTTGCTTCTTCTGTTTTTGATTTCTACTTCTATGGCTTTATGGTCAGAAAAGATGCTTTGTAATATTTAGATGCTTTGGATTGTTAAGGCTTGCTTTATGGCTTAATATGTGGTCTATTCTGGAGAATGTTTCATGTGTGTTGGAAAAGAAAGTATACTTGGCCGCTGTTGGGTGGAGTGTTCAGTATATGTCTATGAGATCAAGTTGGTTGATTGTGGCACTCAGATCTTCCATGTCTTTGTTGAGCTTCTTTCTGGATGTTCTGTTCTTCACTGAAAGTGGTGTGCTGAGCTGTCTATCTCTCTTTTCAATGATGTTAGAGTTTGTTTTACGTATTTTGGAGCCCTGTCATGAGGTGCGTAAGTATTTATTATGGTTATGTCCTCCTGGGGTATTGACTCTTTAATCATTATATAGTGTTCTTCCTTAAGCTTTGTGGTGGATTTTACTTTAAAGTCTATTTTGTCAGAGATTGATATTGCCACCCCTGCTCTTTCTTGAGTGTTGTTTGCTTGATATATTTTTTTCCATCCTTTGAGTTTTAGTTTGTTCGTGTCTTTAAGTCTAAGATGTGTCTCTTATAGGCAGCATGTAGACAGATCATGTTTTTTTATCCATTTTGCCACTCTCTCTTTACTGCTGCATTTAGTCCATTTACATTCAGCATAATTATTGATAGGTATGAGTTTAGTGCTGTCGTTTTGAGTGTTGTAGACAGTTTCTTTGTTCCACTTAATTTTCTGTGCTGAGTCGTTTTTCTTTACGTATTTTCTTTTCATCTTTTTCATTGTTGTCGATTTTCTGTTTGCTGAGTTTTTATGTTTTTCTTGTTTTTAATTTTGATGTGTAGAATTGTTAAATTCCTTTCTGGTTACCTTAATATTTGCCCCTATTTTTCTAAGTTTAAACCATTCTGTTATTTCTTTATATTACCTTGACTTCCTCTCCACATGAAAAATATATGACATTTTTTAGTACCTCTTTTTTGTTTTAATGTTGTCATATTTTATTGATGCCTCTGTTTCCCTATATTCTGTGTTTTAGCTTTGATTTATTTTTGTACCTTCCCTATGTGGGTTGACATCTAGTTGCTCTGCCCTGTGTTGCAGTCTTGGGTTGTTATCGATGTTATTGATTTTCTAACCAGAGGACTCCCTTTAGTATTTCTTGTAATTTTGTTGTGGTTTTTGAAAATTCCATAAATTTCTGTTTATCTGGAAATTCCCTAATTTCACAATTATATTTGAGAGACAGTTTTCCTGGATAGATAATTCTTGGCTGGCAGTTTTTTTTCCTTCAAGGCTTTGTATATGTCATCCCATTGCCTTCTTGCCCGCAAGGTTTCTGTTGTGTATTCCTAGCTTAGTGTTACTGACTCTCCTTTGTAGGTGACTTTTCTTTTATCCCTAGCTCCTCTTAAAATTCTCTCTTTATCTTTGGTTTTGGCAAGTGTGATTATAATATGTCTTGGTGACTTTCTTTTGGGATCTACCTTATGTGGGGTTTGATGAGCATCTTGGATAAATATTTTGTCATCTTTCATGATATCAGGGAAGTTTTCTGCCAACAAATCTTCAACAATTCTCTCTGTATTTTCTGTTATCTCCCCCTGTTCTGGTACTGCAATCACTCATAGGTTATTCCTCTTGATACAGTCCCACATAATTCTTAGGGTTTCTTCATTTTTTTAAATCCCTTTATCTGATTTTTCCTCAAATAAGTTGGTGTCAAGTGCTTTAACTTCCATCTCACTAATTTTGACTTCCATTGCCTCAGTTCTGCTCCTATGACTTTCTGTTGAGCTGTCTAATTTTTCTGGATTTCTTTTTGCTGTCTCTCTGTGGATTCTTGCAACCTGTTAAATATGTCATTATGCTCTTCCATAATCTTCTTAAGTTCTGCTGTTGCTTTGTCTGTGTGTTCCTTGGATTTTCTGCATTTTGCCTGATCTCCTTCCTGATCTCTTGGAGAGCTCTGTATATTAATCTTTTGTACTCTACCGCTGGTAATTCCAAGAAATTCTCTTCCTCTGGAAAACTTCTTGATTCTTTGTTTTGGGAGCTTGCTGAAGCCATCATGGTCTGCCTGTTTATGTGATTTGATATTGACTGTTGTCTCTGAGCCATGAATATTTTATTATATTTATTTATTTTATGTTTGCTTACTTTGGCCTAGCTTCTTGTTTTGTTTTGTTTTGATATGCCTGAATAGGCTGCTTGTGTGAACTTTGTTTGATTATTGGCACCTTTGAAGCTCTAATGTCCTGTCACCAGGTGGTTAGTTCTGTTACTAGGTATGTGAACGCAGGAGTCTATTTTCTTATCTTGCATGGATTCAGCTCACATGTCCAGGTAGTTGGTCACCAAGTGTGTGGTGCAGGCTCTCACCTACAGTCCTAGACAGGCAGGGGTGATTGGTGTAGGCACAGGTATCTGGCTGAAGTACGGGGTCATGTGCTGAGCAAGGCAGGGGGCTGATGGCTGCCCCTGAGTGTCTAGGAGGAAAGTGTGTTCCTGTTCCCTAGAGCACGTCAGTGGTTGGGTTTTGCAGCTGGACTATGGGCACCCAGCGCTGTTGGCTATAAGGACTGAGGGGACCACTTATTCTTAGACCCCTGTCATAGGTGGCTAGGTGGTGTAGGTGGAGTTACCAGTCCTCAGGCCTCTGATGTGGGTAGGTGAGGACCCTGCTTAAAGGGAAGAGCAGTGTGAAATGTCATGAAACTACCATGTCACCATATAGCTGATACAGTTGAAGTCAGGCTTAAGGTATATACCCTGTTGCACTGTGCTAATGAGGGCTTATGTTGTTTAAATGGGCCCACAGAGATCTATGCAGTGGTGAAAGGCATTCAGAGTTTGTGGACCCCTTATGCCTGTGCCTAGGCAAAGGAGCTGTGCCTATCCTGAGTTTTCAGCTTAGGGGAGCTGGCAGATTATTTTTTCCTCTTTGTTAATTTCTTCCCTCTCCAAGGCCTGGAGAATGGCTCAGGACATGTGATGGGTCCTACTTCCAGCCCAGTGGACATGGCAATTGCTGTAGCCAGCCTGGGACCCAGTGCAGAGCAGGGAGGGGGCCGGTAAATGAGAGAGAATTTTTTCCCAAGGGGGTGTTTTTTTGATCCGTGCAGTAGGTCAGACACATGTACTTATCTTTTGCTGGCTGAGCACTTTTCTCTGGTTCTGGAGGCCCAAGTAGACTCTGCCGCTTGGTCTCTCCCGATTTGGAAAATGCCTCCCAAGCACCACTGCTTGCCTCACGGCACACAACAGCCAATCTGGCCTGAAGTATGCCAGCTCCCACTGGGTCAGGTCTGGCAAACTCCTAGCTGCTTCTGAACCATCTCTCCGTCTTTCTGCCACTCAGTTCAATTCCTCAACTTTGCCTTGGATGTTCAGGGCTCCTAGATTGTCATACATAATCAATTCACTTGTTTTTTCAGGTCTTTGTTGTAAAAGGGACGACAGGAAGCATCTGACAACTCCATCATCTTGGCCCTGCCCCAAACACAATAAATTTTTTTTTAAAAAGTGAAACATAGAAGTACCGTATGACTTAGCAAACCAGTCCTAGGTATATACTCAAAAAAATTGAAGGTAGGAATGCAAACAGAATCTTGTACACCAATATTCATAGCAAAACTATTCACAATATCAAAAAAATGGAAACAACCCAAATGTCCATCAACAGGTGAATGGACAAACCTAATGTAGTATAGCCATACAGTGGAATATTATTCAGCCATAAAAAGGAATAAAGTACTGATACATGCTACAACATGAATGATCCTTGAAAACATTATGCTGAGTGAAATAAGCCAGTCATAAAAGGACAAATATGATCCCACTTATATAAAATATCTAGAATAAGCAAATGTATAGAGACAAAGTTTACTGGTGGCTAACAGGGGTGGGAGGGAGGGGGTTACCAGGAGTGGGGGGGGGAGGGAGTCATTGTTTAGGGGGCACTGAGTTTCTGTTAATGTTGGTGGAATAATTTGGAAACAGTGGTGATGGCTGTGCAACATGATGAACATAAGCAATGTCACTGAATTGTACATGTGAAAAACATTCAATTGGCAAATGTTCTGTTTTATATATATATATATATAGTCACAATAAAGCAATTAACAAAAAAGAGGTGCTGCCTTCAGATGGGAGTTCTGGGTGGTGCAAATGGCTAACATGCATGTCTGCTAACCAAAAGGTTGAAAGTTTAAGTCTACCCAGAGGCACCTCAGAAGAAAGGCCTGGTGATCTACTTCTGAAAAATCAGCCATTGAGAACCCTATGATGCACATGGAGTCACCATGAGTTGGAGTTGACTGGACAGCAACTAGTTAGTTGTTAGTTGCCTTCATATGGGAGGCAGGTTGACACAGGCGATTGAGGTTGAACGGGGCCAGCTTATAGCACGTTCTCTGGGAAAAGCACATTAACCTCACTTCTTCACCCTTTAGTTCCAGTCAGACCCTCGCCAGCAGGGAGAAATAAGGCAGGACAGCTCTTGTCTTTCCTTCTAGACCCCCAGTTTAAGAGAACCCCAGTGTATGACCTAGGGAACACCAAGGAGCTTCTTCGTAAGTTTCCTCCTGGGCCCTAATGTTTTCTTAAAATGTGCTGTTGCCCAAATCAGCCATGCCAAGGTCATGGCTAGGGTGGATGTCATAAAAGTGGATTGTCTGCTGAGCATTTTCTGTGCCATATCATTAACAGTCCTCACCTCACGTAGTAGCATTATTTCTACAATCTCCATTGTACATACCTGGAAACCGAGGCTTGCAAAAAACAAGTAATTAGCCTATGATTTCACAGCTAGGAAGTAGTGCAGCAAACATTCCAAGCAAGGTCATTGGACTATAAGTAACTTCTCCACAGGTAGGCCAACAGCTGTAGGGTTAGCACTAGGCCTCGGACCCAGTCTCTACTTTGGAGAAGGCTGAGGAGTCCGGGAACACTCGTGCCCTCTCACCCCAGTCACCTTCAGTGCTGCCTTTCAATGTTTCCTGGAAACTGAAACCGGGCTTGAGTGGCAGTGACAGCTGGACGAAGTCCTCCCCAGAAGGAGAAACAGGGAGCATGGTCCAGCCAGGGTGTGGCCACGCCCCTCTTGGCGAGACCTGCGAGCCGGCACCTTATTATGCTGCGCGAGTCCACACCGGCCTCTCCCAGCCCATTCATCATTGTTCCGTGCAGTCCATCACTTTGACACAGTAGCCTTGATATAGCCTTCGTCCCGCCGCTCCTGGCTTCAGCCATCTGGAAAGCGGCGCGCTGGGCAATCAGTCTCTCCGTCATTAGGGCGAGTGGAGAGACTCTCCTGTGGACGCAGCTCCCTGTGTGGGGGAGCAAAAGGGCAGGCCGAGGATTTTAAATTAAAGGGCTGGCTTGTGGAGGCCTGTCTGCAAACAGAGGCGGCACAAAGATGGGTGGTGTGCAGCCAACAGCACAGGGAGTAGTATCCTTTTGCTTGGCCCTCGGGAGCAACAGGGAGCACTGGGGCTGGGCTGGGCACAGAGAGGCTAGTGCCTCGGAGACGGTGAGAGGCAGCCACTGGGATCCACAGACGTTCCTGAAAGGCGGGAGCCAGCAGAGTTGGTGATCCGCTTGGCTGGGAAGTCCGCATGGTGGTCAGCCGCACATGCTGGAGAGTCAGTACCCTGGACTTGAATCCCACTTCCCTACCTGCTCTCTGTGCAGTGTTGAGTGCATTACTTATCTGCTCTGAGCCTAGGTTTCCTAAACTATGAAATGGAAATGGTAAAGGCACCTACTCATTGGATTTTTAAAAAATTTATTTTATTGTGGTCAAATACACACAACATAAAATCTGCCACTTTAATCATGTTTAGGTGTACAATTCAGTGGCATTAACTGTATTCACCATGTTATGCAACCATCACCACCATCTATTTCTAAAACTTTTTCACCCCACCAAAGGGAACTTCTGTACCCATTAAACAGTAACCTCCTGTTCCCTCCTCCCTGCCCCCCAGCCCCTGATTAACCTACTTTCTGTGTCTATGAATTTGCCAAGTCTAGATATTTCAAATAAGCGGAATCATATTTCATTTCTTTTCACAGCTGAAAAACAGTCCATTATAAGGGGTATAGGAGCCCTGGTGGCACACTGGCTAAACGTTCAGTTGCTAACCAAAAGATCAGCGGTTCAAACCCACCATCCACACTCCTTGGGAGAAAGATGTGGCAGTCTGCTTCTGCAAAGATTTACAGCCTTGGAAACCCTATAGGGCAGTTCTACCCTGTCCTATATGGTCGTTGTGAGTTGGAATCAACTTGACGGCAGTGGGTGGGTTCGTATGGATATACCTACCGCACTTTGTTTATTCATCTACTGATGGACACTTGGCTTGTTTCCACCATTTGACTATTGTGAATGGTGCTGCAGTGAACACTGGTGTACGAGTCCCTGTCTTCAGTTCTTCTGCTGTATACCCAGGAGTGGGATTGCTAGGTTATATGGTAGCTCTATGTTCAACTTTTTGAAAAACCACCATACAGCCATTAGTATGGCACTGTACCATTTTACAATCCCACAAACAATGCACAAGAATTCCAACTTTTCCACATCTTCACCAACACTTGTTCTTTTCCAATTTTTTATAATAGCCATCCTAGAGGATGTGAAGTGGCGTTACATTGTGGTTTTGATTTGCATTTCCCTGATGACTTCATTGGATTTTTGATGTTAAAATGGAATAATCCATGTTAGGACAGTGCTTGGCACATAATAATTAGTCAATAAACATTAGCTATCATCAGTTTCATCACTGACAAAATGTAGCGCTCAATACTGGGGACACTGTCTCAGAAATGGGAAGGAGAGGTTTGGGTCTTGTTAGGATTATGTTCCCCCAAAATATGCATTGGAATCCTAATCCCTATACCTGTGGATGTAATACAGTTTAGAAATAGGGTTACAACCTCTATGCCCGTGGACATAATAGTGTTTGGAAATAGGGTTTTCTTTGTTATGTTAATTAGATCATACCTGAGTAGGGTGGGTTCTAAGTCTAACCATTTCTGAGTTATAAAAAAAGAGCAGAATAGATACAGAGTCGCACACACAGAAAAAGACAGAGGCCAAGGAGTGAGGATCATCCACAAGCCAAGGAAAACCTGGGGCTACGGACAAGAAAGAAATCGACATGGCTGACAGCCCAGTTTGGAGTTTTAGTCTCCCTGAACTTTGAGAAAATAATTTTTTGTTCTTTAAAGTCACCCACTCACAGTATTTCTGTTACAGCAGCATTGGGTAACTAAGACAGGTCCTCAAATAGACCACAATGTGCATGCAAGGGCTTGAAGGCATGGAAAAATGAGGGACTTCAAATATGAAATTAAAAGAATAAACCATATTTATTAGAGTCACCCTAATAACTCTAACAAATAAACCCCAATATTTCAGTGGCTGAACAAAATAGAATTTTATCTTTTGCTCATGGAACCGTCCAGGGAAGGTGTCTCTGATTGGTGGGTGGCCAAGCTGGTAGAAAGGGAAGCGGTGTGAGGAGTGAGTGTGAGAGATTTTCATCAAACAGCCCCTGCAGTGGTGCCCATCACCTCAGCCACATTCCATAGGCTGGCACTTGGTCACATGACCACGTCTAACTGCAAAGGAGACTGGGAAATATCTCATGTCTGTGTGCTCAGGAGAAAAAGGAAATGAGTTTTGGAGAACATATTTGGTGAACAAAAATGAACAATTAGACTGCCTCTTCTCCAGAAGCCAGGCCCGATCTAAAACCTTGTCTTTAGGTCTCTGGAGAAATTCTGCATGGAAAGGCCCTGCTGCGCCTTTTTATCCTGCAATTCATCACAATCTTGTGACTGCCAGCCAAGTCAGTCCTTTCTCTAGGCCTGCCTTTACATTCTGAGTACATGAATGTGGTAGGAAAAATGTAGGGCATGTCTGTTCCTGAAGTGGTAGCAAGTTCAAGACATGACAAAGAAGAGAGGTGAGAAAGTTTGATCTCAGTTTTTCTTGAGGATGAAAGGAAAAAGAGGGACCCAGTGTCAGAGACTGGGTTTTGAGAAAGTCTGGTAGGTACAAAGAATCCTCAGTCTTCCCTGTGAGGCTATTAGGTCCCCATTATTTTGAGTAAGTTGACCAAACAAGTCTTGCTTTGAGATGAAGCTGCTGCTGGAATCTCAGTCATTATGACAGTTGGGAAAATACGGATCAATCCCTGAGAAACTGATTATGTCACCACATTGTCAAAGCTTCAGACCTTAAGATGGTTGTGGCCAGGTTTCCAGCAACAAGCCTTGGGATTTAACTGACATCCCCTGATTTTGGAAAGAGAAAAGATTCCAAACTGTGGCATGTAATCCAATCATAAGCTAACATTCTAATTGTCTGAGAGTCATCCTGATCAACCTTCAAGTACCTGACTGATCACTAAGGTCACTACATGGTTAGTGTCACCCAGTGTCATCCAGACACTCCCTAGATGGTGGGAGAGTCACTGTTGTCCCTTCTACAAAATTAACTGCATCTGGTGACCAAGCACAAGGAAACACAGCAAACAGCTTAGTGAATGACAATTTTGGTAATCAATACAAAATGTTTTCTCTAAGTTTCAACTGAGAACTATTGCACAGACATGACATTGATCTCATTGTTTCAGTTTTCTCATCTAAAAAAACAGATATATTAATATTCCTCCCTGTGTAGATGAAACTGTTGTTTGGTAAAAATTCACTCCCTCTCCCCCAAGTTCCATGGGAGGAGTACATCCTTCTTTCCCACTGATACTGGACTTGGTCATGTAACTTGCTTGCCAATGGAATGTAGGTTGAATCTGCAACATGCGGGTCTGAGTCTAGGTTTTGAGAGGCATTGTGTAATTCTGCTCATCCCTCTGGGATCTTCCAACCTCCACCCTGAGAAGAACTTCCCTAAGTAGTTACTATTGCTCCATCCTGGGACCAAGAATGAAAATATGTGGAACAGAGCCACCCAAGCCAAGCCCAGCTGCCCAACAGAGTTAATAAATAAATGCTTATTGTTGGATGCCACTGAGTCTGGGGATGGCTTGTTACACAACATTATGGTGGCAATAGCTAACTGATACATTCTCCATATGGCAGCAACATAGCAGCAGGAACATTCTATAGTACAAAACAACTTACATAACAAATAACCAAGCAATTATCCGGAGTATCTTTGGCCTCGGACTGGACCAGGTCATTGAAATAGAGCTCTCGTCACATCAGGTCTGTGGGTCAGGGACCAAGAAACTTGCTTTCTTCCCGCAGGCAGTTTTGTGTGTGGCTCCATCTTCACTCACTCAGCAAGTGGAGTGGAGACTTAGTGCTCATTCTGTTCTTCGTTTGGAAAGTTTATCATTTAATATCTCTGAAGTCAGGTTGGCCACACAAATCTTGTTTCTGATAGTGCAAACTTCCGCCTTTGCAAGAAAGGCAGAGATAACGACTGTAGCACAGATGGAGGAGATTTCTTTAGGGAAGGAAAGCAGCATTTAGGTTGGCTAATGCCTTCCCTGGTGAGCCATTGTCTCCTTGTTTGGGGTTTCTGAGCCCTCATTTTGGATACCGAGAGACTCTTCAGCTGAGATTTATGACATGGAAACAGTCAACAAGAGCCAATGAATCAGTCTGGGAAGTCATCTTGCCCTCCACACAGTACACTTCCGTCTGCCTACCCCAAGTACTTACCCTTTTCTTAAAATTATTATTTATCTGATGAACCCATATTAAAGCAGTTTCATGGGTATACTCAGCCAAAGGGGATCATAGTACACATGTTTATGTGATGACTACCTTGGCTTAAATATGTACTTTGGTTTATTCATATATTCATTTTAGAAAGCATCATCTCTCTCCATTACACATGAGAGCTAGGGAATATGAGTTTGGGCCCAGTCACATTCTACATTGTGCAGGGCAGCGGGTGACTTAAGAAATCACCTCATTTGTCGACTCCATACATTCTAGCAAAGCTCTCATCTCCAGTCTCAGGTCCAGACAAGAGGGAGCAGTGCAGACATTGGGAAGTTCTGCATGGAACGCTGCCACTTCCCCCGGCCAGCCTGTGCTCTCCTCCATCTGCACTTGTTTCCTAGGAAATTTCATCCATTCCCATGGCTTTACACATCATCTTTGCACTGACAACTCCTGCATTTAGACCTCTAGCCCACAACTCTCCCCTGAGCTCCAAGTTCATAAAACCAACTGCCTGTTTGATACCTCCACTTCAATGGTTTAACGACATTTCATAATAATATGTCCAAATGGAATTCTTGATCCACCCTCTCCCCACACAATACATACCCAACTTGCAAATCTGATTTTCTTACAACCTCCCCATTCTCAGTAAATAACATTTTCATCCTTCCAGGCTTAAGCCAAGTATCTGGGAGTCATCCAAGCCCCTCTGTCTTCCTTAGCCCCCAGAACCAATCCCTTACTTACTGAGTTCTGCAGAGTTTTTTCAACACACGTATAGATTCCATCCACTTCTCTCCACCATTACCACCGAGTCCGAGGACCATTATCTCTTCCCTGGACTTTTGTTATACCCTTCTGCTTGGTCTTCCTGATTCCATTCTCTGCATAATCAGTGATTTTTTTATAAAATATAAGTTAGACTGTATCCTAGCTCTCCTCAAAACCCTCTAGTGACTTCCTGATGTAAAAAATTACCAGAAGTTTAGTAGCTTAAAACAACACAAATGGAATAACTTATAGGCTGAGAGGTCAGAAGTTTGAAACAGGTCTTACAAGCTAAGATTGAGGTGTCAGAAGAGTTGAGTTCCCTCTGAAGCCTCTAGGAGAAAAGCCATTCCCTGCCTTTTCCAGTTTCTAGAGGCTACCCGAATTCCTTGGCCGTGATCTCTTCTCCATCTTCAAAGTGCATCACTCCAACTCCTTGTTCCATCTTCGGATTTCCCCTCAGACTCTGACACTCCTGCCTCTCTCTGATAAGGAACTTTGTTGTCTTCGGCTGGGTTCTCTAGAGAAGCAAAACCAGTAAAGTGTACAAACATAGAGAGAGATTTATATCAAGGAAATGGCTAACACAATTGTAGAGGCTGGAATGTCCCAAGTCCGTGTATCAGGATAGAGGCTTTTCCCCATTCACCTAGCGGCAGGGGCTGAAAAACCCAAGACTGCAGGTCAGAGAGCAGGGCTCTTGCTCACAGGCTGTGAAGATTGACGAATCCCTAAGATTGGCAGATAAGCTGATAGCTCAAATCCCAAGAACCAGAGGTCAGATGAACAGGAAGCAGCCACAGGATCCAGAGCAAGCAAAAAGCCAGTACTTCTGCTTATATTTGGATGCAGGCCACATGCCCCATAAAACTCCCTTTCAACTGATTAGCTTCTCACAGCAGATCCCGTTATGGGAGTGATCACACTGAGAATTGTGGCTCAGCCAAGTGGACACACAATCTTAACCATCACACTATGATTACATTGGGCCCACCTGGATAATCCAGGATGATCTCCCATCTCAAGATCATTAACTTAATTACATCTACCAAGTCCCTTTTGCCATGTAAAATAGCATATTCACAGGTTCCAGGGATTAGGGCATGGCCACCTTTGGGGCCATTATTCTGATTACCATACTCAGAATGAAATTAAAAGTTGTTTCTCTGGCCTACAAGACCCTACACAGAGTCTTTGTTATTGTATGGCACTCTGCCCTTGTTCAGCCAAACCCCACTGGCTTCCTTGCTGTCGCTCAAACGGGCCATGAATCCTCCATGTGTTGTCCCTCTTCCCTTGGACATTACCCCCCAGATACCCACAGAGCACTCTCCCTCACATAATTCAGGTCTCTGCCCAAATGCACCTTATGGAAAGCCCTTCTCTGACCAAATGTCTAACACAGACCCTCACACACATCCACATACCATAATTATCTGTTCCTTACCCAGCCTTATTTTCCTTCTTAGTATCTGAAATAGTATATACTTTTTTGATGATAAGTTTATCACTGAACCCTCCCCTCTAAATGTAAGCTCCATGGGAGGAGCGACTTTGCTTTTGCTCAATGCTGTTTACTTCATGCCTGAACAGTGCTTAACACGTAGGAAGCTCTCAATGTATATTTGTTAAACCAGTGAATGAAAGAATAAAAAGGATATTACCTAGGTGCAATAGGTCATAAACAAGGGACTGGCTAATTATAACTGATTTTAAAAGACTTAATAAAGAAGGCAACAGTTAGGCATTGACCAGGTAGACAAAACATCTATCAATCCTTCCCATACCTAATAGTCCTTGAGTGAACAGAGGAAATTGGGTTGTGGTCTAAGGAGGCTGAAAACTCTCTCACCTTGAGGAAGAATAACCAAGGGGCTCCTTATCTTGGGCCATGTCAATCGTTCAGATACTTGTAGGTTGACAGTTCAGTTTTCTTCAGTTCACCCAGGGCTGTTGTCAGTACCAAGCAAGGCAGGAATAAGAACTCAGGCGTGATTGAGACAAATATCCACACTGAGAGGAGTAAGCCCCTTTCCTGGGAGATTTGCGGCAAGGATAAAACCAAGTTGAGGTAAGCTGTATCTTGGGAGTGCAGTATCTGTCATTCTCCACTGAATCCTGTACTGATTAAATCCCTGCTGTATGCCAGGCATGAAGGGTACAATACTGACTAGTTCCCCTGAGGTGCCGGTGGTCTAGTGGTCCTATTCATAGCAGTCCCCAACTAGTGCTGGGAGTTATGGGGGGTAAGATATTGTCCCTATAGGACAGGGAGGGGAAGCTGAGCAGAGCTAGGTCAGTGACTCTGACTCTGGCCAGCTGGACCTCATGCCGACTGGGTAACTAGATATAGTAAGCGGACAGTCTAAAGAATAGGGAGTTGTATCCATATTGATCACACTAAAGATCCTCATTTTCAATGCCTCCCTGATAGTCTTTGATAGTGCCCTCTCACGCTACTCTTGTGACTGGCTTTGGCCAGTGGGATCAGAGGCCTGATAAAAGACTTGAACTAGTCTGCTTCCTCACTTGTGCCCATGACACTGCCATGAGAACATGTCCAGGCTCAGCTAGGGGAGGGATCTGAGAGACACATGGGGAAAGGATGACTTGTTCCAACAAAGGTCATCCTAGACCAACTAGCCCCAAGCTGACTGCTAACTGGCTACAGATCAGCTGAGCCTGACCCAGATCAGCAGAACCACACAATTGCCCTATAGACTCATGAGAAGTAATAAATGGTTGTTGTTTAAGCCACTAAGATTTGAGTGGTTTATTACACAGCAATAGCTCGCTGTTACAGGGTAAAGACAGATGACTTGTCCGTGGAAGAGGGCCAATACAGAGAGGCAGTGAATGCTGTGTCTAAGAAGTTCTATAGTTGTGTTGGTCATCGCCATCAAGTCCATTGGCCGTAAGGCTTACATCTAAGAATTTCAAAAGGCAGGATGCACTGAGTATGACTTCTTGAGTATGAGTATGACTGAGTATGACTGGCTCAGACATTGGGCTAGTTCTGCTCCTACAGTTTGGATTGATCAGCAATTTTATTTTAGGCACCTGGAAAAACAAGTCTGGGCTGATGTTGAGCACCTGTGAGAGGCTCAGGAAAAAGAGAAGAGAACAAGAAGTCTCCTTCCACCTGTAAGAAGAATGTATGCTTCTTGGCAACCAAGGGCATGACGTGATCATCAACAACCCACCTTCCCCTGCAGACTCAGCAGCCACAAGGAGACCTTGAAGAAACATTGACAGAAAGACAAGAACAATTTCAAGCTATTCCCTCTAAAGTTTTACCAATGTTTGATGGACATGAAGAGATATTCTTCAGACAGCAGAGATTTCTCCCTCAGATTTGCCCTCTCCTTGGAATAAAATCAGCTGGACAGAATTTCTCTTTTCAAATGTAAAACATTGTTTCCAAACAAAGGGAGTGAGATGTTTTCTACAGCTGCTCCACATCTATTATGCATTTACAGAAGCATTGTTCATCAGGTTTTTATGATGCAAAAAAAAAAAAAAATTAAGACGAGAGGCACTTCTTGTCTCTGAATCTTTTTTGTTTAAACATGTTTTGCAAATGGCCAACAACTCCTGTTACTTAGGTTAGCATCCAGAAAATGTTAGCACTTGGTTATAAAATCAGCAGCTAATATGCTTAATGACTTTCCATTATACCCAACAATAACTGCAGTGTGCTTTAAAAATTCATTTGCATTCATACCCCTTTGACCTATCCATCAGAACCTTGAGGCAATCATGCTCTAACTGTTGACTAATAATTACCCTAGTTAACCTGAGGGGCCTCGGTGAAGTATATCCATATGGGAAAGGAAATGCCTTTTGGAGGGGAAAGCAGAGTCTCGGCTCACAACTCAGCTTTGCCTTTCAAGAGCTCAGCGTCCATATGCTTTAATATTCAATAGGATGCTAGTGAACCCAAAGTGACAATGGGGAGGGCCAATGGGAAAAAGGCCAAGATTGGTGACTGAGGGAGGTAAAGTTGAGGTGAATGGGACAGCTGTAATATTGAGGAGTGTCTGAGGGCAGAGGGAAGACTCTAGTAACATTCACATTCCCAGTTCAGTGCAATCACTAGAAACAGATTGGTCTCTGATCATCAAATACAGATGCTCAGCATTGTAGTTCCTTTTTAAGCTCATTCAATGAGCTATGTGCAAGGGGGGTTCAAAACCCTACCCTAGCACTTAATGATACTCCTTGTTAACTATTAGTCCTATCCCATTCCTCACACCACAAGCCCCGTCTTCCATCTGCCTGGCCTCCAACTGGGGCCTCAGCCCGTTTCCTCTCCTGCCTTGACTTTTCAGAACTGTTGCTCTGCACTTGACTACTTTATGGCTCTAGTCTTATCCTCTCATACCAGGATTCCCATAGTCCCTCATCTGGTTTTACTCCATCAAGCCAAACTTTTTCCTGTTGGATCCAAATTTGGGATCTCCTGCTCCAAAGATCAGCCTCCCAAACAGGAACCCTGAAGACACTTAAGCTTAAACCAGGTAAGTTTGCTCTAGCTCAGAGCTTCTTGAACTTTAATGTGCATATGAATTACCTGAGGGTCTTGTTAAAATGTAGATTATGATTCAAATAGATCTGAGAGTCTGCATTTCTCACATACTCCTAGGCTGCTGGTGCAAGGGTAACACTTTGAGTGGCAAGCTTCTAGCCAGCGTTTTTCTATCTTGCCACTATTAAGGCTAGATAATTCTCTGTGCATTGAAAGATGTTTAGCAGCACCCCGGCCTCTGACTCTTTAGATTCCAGTAGCACCCTCCACCCAGTTGTGATAACAAAAATGTCTCTAGACATTGCCAAATGTCCCCTGGAGGGGGTGTGAAAAATTTCCCCCAGTTGAGAACCACTTCTGTAGCCTTTTTGCTTAATTGCTTCCCATGGCATATATATAGAAGGCCACAACATAAATCGAAAAAGAGGTAGATGGCTGCAGGAATTGACCATTCCAGGGGTTTCAGCAGCTTCATGCCCATGCTGACCACCAGCACCGGCTACACAATCTGCGGGGCCCAGTGCAAAATGAAAATGTAGGGTCCTAGTTAAAAAATTATTAAGAATTTCAAGATAGCAACAGCAGAACGTGAAACCAAGGACTGTGTGACCACATATGTGGCTTATCCATGAAGTTGGTTCCTGGCTGAAGGGATCCATATTTGCCACCTCTGTTAGTTGGGAAGATCTGCCTTAAAGGATGCTCTGCTTATTGTCTCACCCAATAGTCTTAGTGTCACCAATGGCCTGGTACAAGTTCTATGAGATGAACGTTGGGAGAACAACAGTTTTCAAACTGTTCTGCTTTGTTCAATTTGTTCTTTAATATATTTCGTACCAAAAGCACCAATTGGTAAGAAAGGACTGAAGAAGACTATAAAGATTCCAGAGAAGCCTGCTTTTAGTAAAGCTCTTTGGTACAATGACAGAGGGTCCACGATGGGAGAACTGAGAATTGAATTCGTTGACACATAGTGATAAAAGTTTCCCAAGTAAATTCTTCCTGAATAGAAGGAGATTGTCATGGAGGATTCAGGCTGTACCAGCAGAAGTACAGAGCCTCTATTATACTCTTCCCAGTTTGCTTTAACCAAGAAGTTATGGAGAGTTGAAGCTGGGAGTTAGATTAATAGAAAATGGAAACTATGATGTAGAGAAGCCAGATCTCCCCTAGAGGGGCTGGAAAAAACCTGGTTCACAAGGGGCTGCCTTCCCCCTGGCACAAGCCAGAGCAGTCTTCAGTGGGCAGACTCATAAATAAGCTCCAATGCAGGGCTCCAGGGGAAGAAAGGTATAAATGAGTTATGAGTAGGGGAAAAAACTAATGGCCTAAGTAGTGATAGGGAACAACTGAGTTCACAGCAACAGTAACCAGCCTTATCAGATATTCATATTCTTTTATTTCTAACTTGGATCAGAATGCTACCTCCTTATTTCATTATTATGGTAAGTGTGTATTAGTTTTCCAGGGCTGCATAACAAGTGACCACAAACTGGCTGGCTTAAAACAATAGACATTTATTCTCTCACAGTTCTTTATGCTAGAAATCCAAAATCAAGGTGTCCATAGGGTCTTGCTCCCTCCAAAGGCTCTTGAGGAGATTTCACTCCTTGCCTCCCCAGCTTCTGGTGACTCCAGGTGTTCCCTGGCTTGCAGCCGCATCACTCCAATCTCTGCTTCCATCTTCACAAAGCCTTCTCCTCTGAGTGTCTCTGTGTCTCTCCTGTCTCTTGTAAGGATACTTGTCATTGGATTGAGGGACCACCTGGGTAATCCGGAATGATCTCATGTCTAGATCCTTAACTTAATTACATCTGTAAAGATCCTTTTCTAAATGAGGTAACATTCATACGGTCCAGGTATTAGGACATGACCTATCTTTTTGTGGGTCACCATTTGACCCACAAGCAAAAATTAACCTCATCATTTCTTAGAAAACCTATCATTTTAAGGAAGATACCTAGCAGGCCAGATCATGCGCTATGTTGGAAGAGACCCAAATCCCCTGTTTCCATGCTTCCATGAGGGGAATTCTACACCATTGCCCAGGAGAGGGTGAAACTGGAGTTCTTCTGGCCCCCCGTTTCATCCTCTCACTCACTCTTGCTTATAGGAAGGTCACAGACTGTCTCTGGAAACTAGGGGAGGTTGACATCCCTTGGGCCACTTAACAGGGGTGGGGTCATTACATGGATAAGCAGGCAGCCAAGCTCTATTCCTCCCCAAATGATGGGTCAGGGGTGGCCAGAGATGCTCTACTGGCTGGGAACTTGTTTAGTATGATTGCTGAAAACCCAGCTTTGCTGTAGATTGGTTCCCGGTCTAGATTTAAGTGTTATCTGCAATAAAATTTCACTTCGACCACAAGCCTAAGCTGTATTTTCCAGCACAATGAGTTGGAGATCCTGAATTTGAGGGGTTTGGGTGCTGGCCTTACCAAAGAATAGATCTGATGTTTAGCTTGATAATGATCTGGTTCCTCATGTCTGTTTTCAAATGGGTTAGGGTCTACAGAAAGAGAGGAGGGGGTACTAGAACCCCTAAATCTCCAAGATGTCATTTTTCTGTTTTTTCTCTCTTATATATCTCTATGCATTGCTTACATAGCCAAGGTACAGCCATTACTATTTACTAGCTCTTAGCTTCAGAAACTGAAGTCATATTGTCTAGAAAAGATAATCAACATTTACAGGTGTGGCCTTGCTAAAATTAAAACTTAGAAAGTGATAACACATATTATACAATTCAAGAGGTGAATTGCATAATAAAAGTTCCAGACTTGGTTGTATATACTTGACAGCAAAATGCCAACATAAAATCTTAAACATTTACTTCACCGGATGTTGACTATAAAACATCAAGTATTCATTAGAGTGAAAGAATAAAAACTTATTCTCATAGTAGTGAAAAACAAGAAATAACCTAAATGTCTAGGGGATGGTTAAATGAATTCTGTATCTCAATATTCTGGAGTAGTATATACCAGTTACAAGTTGCCTTGGAATTGATTCTGACCCATGGTGACCCCTATGTGTGTCAGAGTAGAACTGTGCTCCTTAGGATTTTCAGTGGCTGATTTTTCAGGAGTAGATCACCAGGATTTTCTTCCAAGGTGCTTTGGGGTGGACTCAACCTCCAACCTTTTGGTTAGCAGCCGAGCACTTTAACTGTACCACCCAGGGACTCCTGGAGTAGTATCTAGCCACCAAGAAAACAAGAAAGTGTGTTATAGAAAAACAGAAGTTGTATGATAAAGATCATGGAAGAAAAAATAGGGACAATGCTAGGAGCCCTAATACATGGCATAAACACAATACAAACCATAAGTAACAATGCACAAGCACCAGAAGAGAGACTAAATAAATGGGAGCTCCTAAAAATCAAACACTTATGCTCATCCAAAGACTTCACCGAAAGAGTGAGAAGACAACCTACAGACTGGGAAAAAAATTTTGGCTACTACAAATCTGATCAGCGTTTAATCTCTAAAATCTACAAGATACTCCAAAACCTCAACAGCAAAAAGACAAATAACCCAATTAAAAAACGGGCAAAGGATATGAACAGGCACTTCACCAAAGAAGATATTCAGGCAGCTAACAGACACATGAAGAAATGCTCACGATCATTAGCCATCAGAGAAATGCAGATCAAAACTACAATGAGATATCATCTCACCCCAACAAGGCTAGCATTAATCCATAAAACACAAAATAACAAATTCTGGAGAGGTTGTGGAGAGACTGGAACACTCATACACTGTTGGTGGGAATGTAAAATGGTACAACCACTTTGGAAATCGATTTGGCTCTTCCTTAAAAAGCTAGAAATAGAAGTACCATATGATCCAGCTACCCCGCTCCTTGGAATATATCCTAGAGAAACAAGAGCCGTCACACAAATAGATATACGCACACCCACGTTCACCGCAGCACTGTTCACAATAGCCAAAAGGTGGAAGCAACCTAAGTGCCCATTGATGGACGAATGGATAAACAAACTATGGTATATCCACACAATGGAATATTACTCAATGATAAAGAACAATGATGAAGCTGTGAAACACTGTATAACTTGGTGGAAGCTAGAACTTATTATGCTGAATGGATTTAGTCAGTCACAGGACAAATAGTGTATAAGACCACTATTATAAGAACTCAAGAAAAGGTTTAAACACAGAAGAAAACATTCTTTGATGGTTACGGGGATGGGGAGGGAGGGTGAGGGTTATTCACTAACTAGATATTAGATAAGAATGATCTTAGGTGAAGGGAAGGCCACCACACACTACAGGGGAAGCCAGCACAACTGGACTAAGCCAAAGCTAAGAAGTTTCCTCAATACAATCAAATACTTTGAGGGACAGAGTAGCAGGGATGCGGGGTCTGGGGACCATGCTTTCAGGGGACATCTATGTCAATTGGCATAACAAACCTTATTAAAAAAATGTTCTGCATCCTCCTTTGGTGAGTGGCATCTGGGGTCTTAAAAGCTTGCAAGCAGCCATCTAAGATGGATCAATTGGTCCCAACCACTTGGAGTAAAGGAGAACGAAGAACACCAAAGACACAAGGAAAGTATTGGCCCAAGAGACAGAATGGGCCGCATAAACCAGAGACTTCATCAGCCTGAGACCAGAAGAACTAGATGGTGCCCAGCTACCACCAATGGACATCCTGACAGGGAACACAACAGAGGGTCCCTGATGGAGCAGTAGAATGATGGGATGCAGAACTCAAATTCTAGTAAGAAGACCAGACTTAACGGACTGACTAAGAATGGAGGCGCCCTGGAAAGCATGGCCCCTGGTCTCTCCATCATCCCAGAACTAAAACAATTTCTGAGGCCAACTCTTCAAACAGGGATCGGACTGGACTTGGGGACATAAAGTGATACTTGTGAAGAACATGCCTCTTAGACAAGTAGATATAAGAGACCAAAGGGGCGGCTTCTGTCCATAGGTGAGAGGGGAAGGCAGAGAGAGTTAGGAGCTGGCTGAATGTTCATGGGGAATCAGAAGCGGAGGGGAGAAGTGTGCTGTTGCAGAATGGGGTGAGTGGTTGGGGTCTTCTAAAAATGTATGTTAAAAAAAAAAATCTGTATGGGAGACTAACTTGAAATGTAAACCTCATTTAATTACAACAATAAAAAAAAGAAAGAAAGAAGAAAGAAAAACAGAAGTTGTAGAATAATATGTAGCATAAACCTGTTGCTGTCGAGTCAATTCCAACTCATAGCAACCCTATATAGGACCCTATTTTTGATCAAAGAAACCTCATATTTCTATATATACATGTATATGAAAATGCTAAATAAAACTCTACAAAGATTCACACTGAGCTGATAGCAGTAGTTCACTCTGGGAAGAGGCGAGGCCTTAGAGGTAGCAGGAGTGATGAATACAGAGTTTCACATTTAGAATTGTTTTAATTTCTGATGATTAGAATGTATTCCCTTACTACTTGCACAATTTAAATAATCATATGAATTAATTATTTTATTTTTAGAAAGGGCAACAGGCAATCACTGGGATTTCAGACACTATAAATGGGTAGTTAGGTTTCATCAAAAATAATAGATGAACTGATAAAATTTAATAACCAAAACAAGCAAATAAACAATATGCATACATATACATATTTATGTGTGTATACATATGTGTGCGTATATAATATATATGTGTATATATATACGTATATGTATATATTTATATATATAAATTAGCATAGCGCCGTTACAAAAATACCTTGAGGGGGGAGGGAACAGTTGGCAAACAAACACAGAAGGTGCACATTATTTACATAAAAATACAGTGTGTGTGTATATATATATTCACATGTATGTATAGAATTATATACATGTGTGGAATTTATTGAAAAGTATTTAATTTCAGTATACATTTTCACAGATTAAACAACTTGAAGTTCTTCTCAGAATTTTTTTTGCTTCCAAAAAAAAAGTTGTGTTTAACAAAAGAACAATTTCCCACTCCCCCTTTCCACCCTGACTCTCCAGGGTTTATCCCCGGATGCTGGCTGAAGTGAGTCAGCCCTGTATTCTGAAAGGTCACGGCAACAATAGCACTTTCACATGATTTTGTAGGTAAAAAAAGCTCTACTCACAACCAAAGGCATTGAAAGAAACGCCACATGGCTTGGTCAAATAAGCAAGGCTTATTAGTTCAGAATTCTGGCTCTGCCAATTTGTAATTAAATGGCCTGGCAGAATAATTTGATCTTACCCACAACATGAGGGATAAAAATAAGTACTTCAGAAGGTTAGCATGAGAATTCAGTGAGGTAACACACAGCAAAGATCCAGATAGCACTGAGCCTGACAGGAAACATGGCTCAGCAAACGTTGACCCTTGCTTTCCATTGTCTTTGGAGGATGGGGGAAGTCTGTGTTGGTCTTTCCTGAGTGGGAGACCCTGTCTTGACAAAAGGTGACAAAGAGTAGCAGGAGTGACTTTCCTAACTTTGGGCCCGAGGGGTCACCACCCTGCCCCTGGACAGGGACAAGTATAATTATGTTACCGGAAGTCTCCAACCTTCTAGTAAACACTCATCACCTTCTCCACATCATTCTCATTTCAGAGCTTTTGTGTTTGTGCAATTGCTTCATAAACCACTTAAGAGTGATTCTTTATTTAGTCCAATTAAAGTACATTTCTTTTCCTCTTCATTTTGGGACAAGGCCAATTGCATGAAATAAGTTTCTAGAAGCTCTTGAAGGAAAATACCACCCTTCCATTACTGTTGGCATTTAACTAGTTTAGAATTATGTTCCTTATTAGTAAGGCTCCCTCATCTTTCTTTTTGTGGTCTTCCCCCCTGCCCTTACTGACATCTTTAATAGCTGGTCACTTCCTTAGTATTCATGATTCCCGAATGCTGGGGACGGTGCTCAAAATTTCCCTGGGTGAATCAGATGCTAAATATAGGGCCACCACTCTTCTCTTATAAAACCCAACCCCGTCCCACCCTCTCATCTCCACAGTTGGCTCATTTGCTGCCAGGTCCTCCTAGCACCCCTCCTTTGCCATCCCAAGCTTCCTACCTACCCGACAGACTACAGCCAAGAGCTGTGAAGTGGAAGTGAGACATTCAAGTGCCAGGCAGGATTTGCTGCACTCACACTGCAAAGTCTAGAGGCTGGAAGGGCAGGCTTGCGGCAGAGATTAAATTACATAATGTACATAAAGTGCCCAAGATAGCACCTGGCACTTAGTTGTGGTGGTGACTTCTCCCCTTCCTCTTACCCATCTTCCTCTTTCTCTTCCTTTTCCTCTTCCTCCTCCTTCTCTTTTTCTCTTTCTCATCTTCCATCATCATCTTAACATTAGTAACAGCCATAATTTCTAGAAATCTTATTCACTGTCAGGCCCCATGCTAAGTGTTCATCCATAACACTGAATTTAATCCTTAAAACTTCTCTGTAAGGTAGATATTATTTAGCTCCCCTGACTGCATCAAAGGCAATAAAAGCAAAATCTATTGCCATCAAGTCGATTCTGACTCATAGTGACCCTATAGGCAATAGTTAATAGTTAAGACATTAGCTTGTGGAGCCCAAACAGCTGGGTTTGAGTCACAACCTGCCACTTACTAGCTGTTGGTCCTTGAGTGAATGGTTTCTTCTATGGCAGCCTCATCTGTAAAATGGTAAATAAATAAGGGCAAGTTGTACCCATGTCTCTAACCAGCCTGATGCTGCCACGCCTAATGTGCACGTGGTTTTTTGTGTGGGGACATCTCTCTCTCTTAAAAAAGGTAATAGATACAGCTGAGCTGTCCCCCTTCTTTCCCTCCCCAGAAGTAGCCTCTTTTCAGAGGTTGGCATGTCCTTTCTATTAAGACCAGACTCATGTAAGCCTTGGAAAGTCTAGCATGTCCTCAGGGAGTGGCATGACTAATTGGTGCTGGTCTCTGTGGACAGTGGGCCACACGCTTATTCGTCGAAGTAAAGGGCACATATGTCTCAGTAAGCTCTTCAGAACACTTTGAATTGCTTGGCTCACATCCAGCATCTCTGCCCTACCCCTCACGCTCCCCAGTCTTCGAACCATTGTGACAAGCAGTTCTGCCTGAGGTGACTGTCAGAGGAGCAGCACCATGAGTCTGTCTTCATGTTCCTTCCCACCCTTGCAGAGGTAGACACGGGAACATTAGGCTCTCTGCCCTGTGTGCCAACAGTTCCCAAAAGCTGACTGAAGATGAAATCTTCACCCATCCCCAACAAATGGACAAATTTTGAGTCTTGGCATAGAGCTAAATAAATTTAATGAAGAGGCTGATCTTCCTTAGAGCTTCAGCCACATACTTTCTATACTACCATTGTGACCAGTGTCAGTTAGGTGGGTGCTCAGCGTGGTAGAGCATGTATCTCTTGGGTGAAAAATCTATGAAATAGTGGCGAGAGTAGATGGTAGAGATGGTTGTCTTTGAATGTCCTTACTTGGCATATAAGAAGTTGACCATACTGTTTAAGTTCCCTAGAGTTATATATGGAGCCCTAGTGATGCAAAGGTTAAGCGCTTAGCTGCTAACCAAAAGGTTGGTGGTTCAAGCCCACCAGCCGTTTTGAGGGAGAACGATGTAGCAGGCTGCTTCCATAAATATGTAAGTGTTCACATACAATGTTGTATTTAATCCTGAAAACTACTCTGCAAAGTAGGTACTATAAAGATATATAAAATCTTCTGTGGTCTAGGAACCACAGATCTGATATTTTGACTAATGGCATGCAATCTGAAAACTTTGAGATTAACTAGAAACATACAGGTGAACAACCTATGGGAGGCAGCAGCAGCAAAGGAGAGTAACTCAGCTCTGCCACTTCCTTGGGCACATTGCTTACTTCTTTTCTTTCTGAAATGGGTGTAGCACCTTCCTTCCACCATGACACCATCACTGTGCAGGGTGGTTTGCATGCATTACCAAATTTAATGCTCACAATAATTCTGTTGGATGAGGATCAGTATTCTGCTATGGGGATGAGGAAATCAAGAGGAAGAGAAGGAAGGCAATTGTAGAACTAGTAAGTAGCTTGGCTGGGGTTCAAACCCAGATCTGCCTGATTCCAAAGTTTGTGTTCATAACTACTGTGCAATTGTGTAGCCATATGGGAGCAAATGAAACATTAATTATAGAAGTGAAAATTATAAACAGTAATGTGGATTTTATATTTTTGTTTAACTTGGATGGTTAGCTAAGGTGTTTGGGATACATGCTGTAGAATGTCAGACTCTCCAGTTCTGAGGTGGTAGAAGTCAATTAGATTTTCCACTCAGGGCACCCACCTAACTGACCTTGGTCACAATGTAGTATAGAGAGTGCCGCTGGCTCAGGGAAAATCCATCAAAACCACTTGCAAGGCTACTCAATGTATATCACATACTCTATCACAGAAGGCAATTAAATGCCTTACATTTCTCCAATAGCTCCCTGTGACCAGTCTCTACTAGGCATGATGAATACGGACTTTCTGTATACTTATCATGTTAACAACATCTTCTCCACGTTGCGTTCCTGTGACAGGAGTTACTACAATTACACTAAAGTGTGAGGCCTAAATGAGGTGAAGCTCAAACAGAGCCCAAATTTGCCAGAAGTCGTTATTCCCACCTCCTTCGTCATTTCGCCACACCTCTGCTCCTCAAATTAGAACAGTAGCCACTGTCAAAGACAAGGCGAGCAGATATAAAGTCCCACCCTATGGAAGCTGCCATTGCACTTGGCTGCAAAGAGGGGACTAAGTGAACTCAGTCAATAAACAGTGAGCTGCATCGCACACAGCTCCAATTTAGATCATCACTCAGCCAGCTCTGGGCAGGACTTGAGTCTTGCATTGTCACACAAGAAAATAGACTTGGCTTCTGCCACCCTGGAACCAATCTCACCCTGCTGTTGATCAAAAGTGAGAGAACCACACATTCTCATCTGCACAACCTTTATGGGTATCCAACTATGGTTTGGTTCAGGTCCAGGCACAAACTTGAATTAAAGGTTGAAATTGATGACTCAGAGCTTAGCTGGAAATACAGGCGAGAAAATGGAGCCATGAACTGGCAGGAAAATATGCCTGAGGATGAGAGGGAGAGAGCAAAGAGGCAGATGCTCGGACCAGCTTAGGCCTATGTTCCACAATGTCTGCCCCAGGAGCTCCCATTAAGTTATGGTGTTGTGGGCAGCAGAGGGCACTATTAATTCATCCTGGAGTAAACAGCACACTTGAAGAAAAACAATGGGTTTAGAATAAGTTTGTGTGTGACATTGGGCAGGGGAATGTCATGGGAGCATTGTTATCACCTTAAACCTCTCATGTTCTCAAACTCACAGAAGAACAAGAATCCAAGGAGTGGCTAGAGAGTGAAAGTGACTCCTGCATGGATGTTTATTTTTAAGTTTTTGGGATCTAGATCACACACACACACACACACACACACACACACACACACTCTCACAGGCATCCACACTAAATAGAGTGATTACTATGGTCCAGCTTCACAGTATTAAATGCTTTTCATGCATTTTCTAATTTAATCTTCAACTATGTGGGTAGGTACTATTATTATCTCCATTTTACTGACGAAGAAACTGAGGCTCAGGTCAAGTGACTTGCCCAAATTTTACTAACAAGTGAATGACAGAGCGGGGATCTGAGCCAAGTTCAGACACCAAGGCCCAGGTTTGTAACCACCATGCTGTGCCTCATCACAGACACCTTTTCCTTAATGTGAGAAGATAACACCAACCCCTTAACTGTCACCCGGAACTGAACCAAAAAAACCAAACTTGTTACTGTCAAGTCGATTCTGACTCATAGTGACCCTATAGGACAGAGTAGAACAGCCCCATAGAGTTTCCAAGGAGCACCTGGTGGATTCAAACTGCCAACCTTTTGGTTAGCAGGCACAGCGCTTAACCACTACACCACCAGTGTTTCCATTCTGTGTTGCTGCAGCTTGTCTTCCTCCACCAGTCACCCGGACCCTGTCCCAGTAAATGTCCTTGGTTAAGAAGCAGATAGCTCTGTTAGAGGTTAAACATCCTCTAGGTTCCAAAAATCTGCATGTGGCCCAAGGATTTTAACCTCAATGACAACCTAAAGGTGCTGTATCAATAGGGTTCTGAGGTCATCAGTTACAGAAAACAAGTCAGGGCATAATAAGCAAATCAAGGGAATTTATTTGGAGTAAACTGGTAGATCACCGAGCTGAAAGAGGACTTGAGAGAAGGACAGAAAAAAGGACAGCCCATAGGCCATCATGGCCAACCCCTTTGGTCATGTCCTTTGGGGCACCTCAGTTCCAACTGCCTCACATCTGACTGGCCTAGGTTGGATCCTGTGCCCACCCCTGCAGAAGGAAGTGAGGTACAGGACAGTCAGTGAACCCTAGTTGATGGTCCACAGGGCCTCATGAAATGGTGGAGGGGAAATTTCCCAAAATAATTGCAAGGGCACTTTCCAGAAGAAGAGAGGAAGGCTAAAGAGTAGGCAAACTGAATCCATGACAGATGCTCTCAATGTAGCCCAATTTTTTGGCTGTCATGAAGTTAGGAATCATATTTATTCTTTGAATGAAGAGCTAGCATAGAACATGGCACATAGTAAGTTCAATAGATGATGAATACATACATTGATCAACCGATAAACCAATAATTCGGTGTTGACCAAATGGATTCAAAAAAACCAACAGACCCACAGTTGACTGACTTTCTAGAGGTATCACCAACATGGACTTATAATTGTATCACCTCTAAAATAGTTCACTTTGGGATTCCTATCTCTTCTGGATCCTTCCCAAAGCACTGTTCTGGTTAATATTGCTCATCATGTTTCCATAAAATTATCTGATAGGGATACAGAAGCTATTCCTCCTAGAATCATTGCCTCACAGTGCTAAAATTTCATTGCAGACCTTCTAACCCAATTCCTTTCCCAGGGATGGTGAATACATAGTTCATATGTCCTCCACCTTCCCCACCTCCCAGATCGAGGACAGACATTGCTAATGGATGATGGCACTCTTCCAGTTTAGCCTAGGCGGTCAGTAAGAATCCATCAGACTTGGTCTACAAGGTAAAACTCACTTATTTTTCCTGACTCAAGACATTTGGAATCACTGCTTCAACATCACAGCCAAGAGATGACCCAGCTCATGCCTGACCACCTCCATAGGCAGGAAGTACATTCTCTTCAAGACTCTTTATGTCTTCATAATTCTGCTAGAAAACCTTTCTCAGGGGCACTTTTAGGTGAATACAGAGACAGACCACCTGCGCCTGCTTTGCATGCCTCTTTCTAATTTTTTATTAAAATACTCTGGAAGATACAAACAACAGACTGCAGTTGGCCCTTGCAGAAAAATCCCATGAAAAAAATCCAGGGGGAATTTTCTCTAACTGCACTGACAGTAGGGATTGATGGAAAAGCACATTTTTTGAATACACACCTTATGCGCTAGCCTCTAATTCAGAATGGCATATACCCCCAAGAAAACTGGAAACATGTCTGTCCCTTACTCCATTAAATTTCACTTTGTACCCCTTATTCCTACACTGCACAGGAAAGAAATAGAAGTTGACCCCCAAAAAAATATCCTGAGATGTCCAGAACCAGGGCTGTGGGGGGGGGCCTCCTCTTCCTGTCAATGGCTCCTCTTTATCTGTATTTATTCTAAGACGATGACATTGGCATGTGCCATGACAAGCAGTAGGTTTGAGTTCTCAGATGCTTGGATACCTAAGGAAAAACCCTGTTACTAGCAATGTGGTCTGTCATGCCCATATTGTACAATGAAGATCTGCAAATAGCAATAACATCTGAGAAACCAAGATGGGGTAAGAAAGTCCCCTCCCTCAGTCCAACTGGTCTGCACTAAATGGTTACCTCCCTGCTAGGAATTCAAAGGGAGGCTGTGCCCATGTACATCTGTTGACATCTGATAGAGAGAAGTCAACACTTAAGTGGACACGGAAGGGGAGGGGTGCCTGAAGGTGTTCTGCCCAGTCTGTTGACAAAACATCCCTTATTATCTAAGGAAATGCTAGCAGCATTACAGTACAGTACCCGGTGCAGAGAGGCCACTAACAAAATAATGTTTTGAGTAAATGAATAAAAGATGACAAAATTAATGCACTTAAGGGGATAATGAGTACAGGGGAAAGAACAGACCTCTAGAAATCATGTTCTTTAAGAACAGAGCATGGATTGTTCAGAGCCAGAGAGGTGGAGAGGATGAGAAAGATGCAAAGCTCTCTACTGATGTTCCCTGGGAAGCCAAATGTTCAAGAGCAAAAATAAGGTCTTCCTTGAGGGCAGTGACAACAGGAGGGACAAACTGGAAATTAAATCAGTCATGTGCCTGCAAGTCTGAGGAACAACCAGACACAAAGGAAAAGCTAGGGCTTTCTCCAGGGTTCTTCCCTTGCATCACTTACAAAGGCTGCTTCCTTGGAGATGCCTTTCCTGACTATCTAAAGTAGACCCTACCCTTTGCTCGCTATCCCATTACTCTGTTGTGCTGTTCTTCACATTTGTTTGTGCATTGGTTCACTGTCTGTCTCCACGGATGGAATGTAAGCTCCATGTCTTACTAGTCTTCACTGATTCACTGCTGAACCCTTGACACATAAAGGTGCCTTGTTACATAGATGCATGAAAAAAAGAAATGAAAGAAAGAAAAAGTTACTGCAACCAAATATGATCTATTCTTTCAAAGAAAGTGTGGTTTAATAACAGTAAACCCGCTAATATAATGCATGATATCAATAGGTAAATTTTAAAGGTAAATTGAAAAATAAATCAACATAATATAACACCTAGTCATAATTAAAAGGAAAAACTCTTAGTATATTAGGAATAAAATAGACTTAATGATTAAAAAACTAAGTTAAATCAACAGTCAATATTATATTTAATAGTGAAACACCAGCAATTTCTCCTAAAATTTGGAATTAGATAAGAGAACACAATATCTAGGAAAATTGGAAGTTGTCAAAAATGAAATGGGATGCATAAGAGTTGAAATGGACAATAGTGACCACTTTGAATCAGACTATCGTGTGGTCTACTACGCCAGAAATGACAAGTTGAGGAGGAATGGTGTTGCATTCGTTGTCAAAAAGAACATTGCAACATCTATCCTAAAGTACAATGTTGTCAGTGATAGGATGATATGCATACACCTACAAGGAAGACCAGTTAATACCACTATTATTCAAATTTACACATCATCCACTAATGCAAAAGATGAAGAAATTGAACAATTTTACCAATTTCTGCAGTCTGAAATTGATCAAACATGCAATCAAGATGCATGGACAATAACCAGTGATTGGAATGTGAAAGTTGGAAACAAAGAAGAAGGATGTATAGTTGGAAAGTATGGCCTTGGTGATAGAAACAATGCCAGAGGTCGCAAGATAGAATTTCCAAGATCAACAACTTATTCATTGCAAATACATTTTTCAACAACATAAATGGCAACTCTATACGTGGACCTCATTGGATGGAATACACAGGAATCAAAGTGACTACATCTGTGGAAAGAGGATGGAGAAGCTCAATATCATCGGTCTGAACAAGGCCAGAGTCTGACTGTGAAAACAGGCCATCAGTTGATGATATGTGAGTTCAAGCTGAAGCTGAAGAAAATTAAAACAAGTCCATGAGAGCCGAAGTACGCCCTGGAGTATATCCCACCTGAATTTAGAGACCATCTCAAGAATAGATTTGACACACTGAACACTAATGACCAAAGACCAGATGAGTTGTGGAAGGACATCATACACCAAGAGAGCAAAAGCCCATTAAAAAGACAGGAAAGAAAGAAAAGACCAAAATGGATGTCAGAAGAGGCTTTGAAATTTGCTCTTGAATGAGTAATAGCTGTAGCGAATAAGAGAATGATGAAGTGAAAGAACTGAACAGAAGATTTCAAAGGGCGGCTCAAGGAGACAAAGTAAAGTACTATAAGGAAATGTGCAAAGACCTGGAGTTAGAAAACCAAAAAGGAAGAACATGCTCGGCATTTCTCAAGCTGAAAGAACTGAAGAAAAAGTTTAAGCCTTGAGTTGCAATACTGAAGGATTCTATGGGCAAAATATTGAACACCCAGGAAGCATCAAAAGAAGATAAAAGGAATACACAGTTACTGTACCAAAAAGAATTGGATGATGCTCAAATATATCAGAAGGTAGCATATGATCAACAACTGATAGTACTGAAGGAAGAAGTCCAAGTTTCACTGAAGGCACTGGCGAAAAGCAAGGCTCCAGGAATTGACAGAATGCCAGCTGAGATGTTTCAACAAACAGATGCAACACTGGAAGCACTCACTCGTCTATGCCAAGAAATTTGGAAGACAGCTACCTGGCCAACTGACTGGAAGAGATCCGTATTTGTGCCCATTCCAAAGAAAGGTGATCCATAAGAAAGTGGAAATTATTGAACAATATCATTAATGTCACATACATGTAAAATTTTGCTGAAGATCAGTTTAAAACGTTTGCAGAGTACATTAACAGAGGACTGTCAGAAATTCAGGCCAGATTCAGAAGAGGAAGTGGGACAAGGGAAATCATTGCTGATGTCAGATGGATCTTGGCTAAAAGCAGAGAATACTGAAAGATGTTTACCCGTGTTTTATTGACTGCAAAGGCATTCAACTACGTGGATCATAACAAATTATCGATAATATTGGAAAGAATGGGATTTCCAGAACACTTAATTGTGCTCATGAGGAACCTGTACATAGATCAAAAGGCAGTCATTAGAACAGAACAAGGGGATACTGCGTGGTTTAAAATTAGGAAAAATGTGTGTCAGGGTTGTATCCTTTCACGATACTTACTCAGTCTGTACGCTGAGCAAATAATCCGAGAAGCTAGACTACACGAAGAAGAACACAGCATCAGGATTGGAGGAAGACTCATTAACAACCTGTCATATGCAGAGGACATAACTTGCTTGGTGAAAGCAAAGAGAATTTGAAGCACTTGCTAAGATCAAAGGCTACTGCCTTCAGAATGGATGACCCCTCAACATAAAAAAAACAAAAATTCTCACAACTGGACCAGAAAGGAACATCATGATAAACGGAGAAAAGATTGAAGTTGTCAAGGATTTCATTTTACTTGGATCCACAATCAACACCCATGGAAGTAGGAGTCGAGAAATCAAAGGATGTTTTACATTGGGCAAATCTGCTGCAAAAGACCTCTTTAAAATGTTAAAAAGCAATGATGTCACTTTGAGGACTAAGGTGCACCTGACCCAAGCCATGGTATTTTCAATCACCTCATATGCATGTGAAAGCTGAACAATGAATAAGGAAGACTGAGGAAGAATTGACACCTTTGAATTATTGTGTTGGTGAAGAATATTGAATATACCATGGACTACCAGAGGAACAAACAAATCTGTCTTGGAAGAAGTACAACCAGAATGCTTCTTAGAAGCAAGGTGGCGAGACTTTATCTCACATACTTTGGACATGTTATCAGGAGACATCAGTCCCTGGAGAAGGACATCATACTTGGCAAAGTAGAGGGTCATCAAAAAAGAGGCGGCCCCCCGATGAGATGGACTGGTACAGTGGTTTCAACAATGGGCTCAAACATATCAATGATTTTGAGGATAGCATGGGACCGAGCAGTGTTTTGTTCTGTTGTATACAGAGTTGCTATGAGTCAGAACTGACTCAATGGCACCTAACAACAACACGTAATATCCAAAATTATTTTAAAATTTTCTGAGAGTTAGTCCATTGAATAAGTTCCAGATGGATTAAAAAGGTAAATGTATATATAGGGCATTATAAAGAATTTTTAAATGTGAAAAATTAATTGATCTTGCTAAAAGTATCCAGGCATCAAAGCAGTGAAAAAATCACAATGGAAAAGACAGATGTATGTGTCTACACAAAAATTAAAGCTTTTTCAACGTTTAAAAGTAATAAAATAAGGAAAACTTTCGCAAAAAGGAAAATCCCAAAGTATATGTATTTGTTTCATATACATAAGTTAATTTTATTTCAATAAAATGCTTTTAAGATGTAACAAAGTGATAATGTCCCAATTTATAAAGAGTGATTATAAATCAGTAATAAAAAGCCTTAAGCCAAATTTTAAAATTCCAAAAGTTACAAAAGCCAAATTAAAAAAGAAATGCAAATGTTTAAGTGAACAAAATTATTCAACTATTTAATTTTTCTAATAAAAATTTATAAACTAAAACAATAAAATAGCATTTTATTTTGAAACTTTTTAATAATTAAGCTCTAGGCTATTGAGGTGAAGTGAAGCAGGTACTCTTATTGGCTCGTGGCAGTCACTGTTGAAAGAGTAATTGTTGAAAGCCAGTTGACATCCATTTTTCTCCCACTGCTAATCTATTCTCCACACTATAGCCAGAGTAATTTTCTCATAAGGTAAATATACCATACTGCTTCATTGTAAGATTGTTCAAGCACTGTCCACTGCTTTTAGGATAAAGATCTAAATTATGCCACAATCTACATGGCCTTTTATGGTGTGATCCTTGTCTTCCCCTGAGCCTTCTGTCCCAATATCTGTCCTACATTGACAAGAGCCTTCCTCTATGCACTCAATATGCAATGTTCCCTCTCACCAATGTCTTTTCCGTTGTGGTCCTCCTGCCTGGAGCACTCCTACCCTCCTCCCAACTAGCCCTTATTCTTTCTAGATCTTAGCTCAGTCTTCAAACCCCAGGAAAATGTTCTCTGCTCTCCATGAATAGGAAAGAAGTCCTTTCAACAGAGGTTCTTCGAACACCATGGACCTTTCCTTCCCCTTAGGCATCATCCTTTTAATTTTATATTTATTTAGGTTGTTATTTAATCAATCTCTCTCCTTGCCTAGACTGTGGGCTCCCAGAGAGTGATGGCCAATCTGTTTGTGTTCATCATTGTAGCCAAAGGTCCTAGCCCAAACGAGATGCTCAACAAATATTTACTGAAAGAAGCAACTTGCTCCAGTTTGTCTTGGCCTCTCAAAATAGCAGGACCTTTTAAAGCCTTGCCCCCAACCATAGTTTGCCAATGCAAAGAGGTGCAGGGCTTTCGCATCTCTGGTTCTAGTCCTATATAGGGCTGAACAACAGCGAAATTACTGTCCTCAACATACCGTCAGTACACCATGTCATCTCCAGTTTTACTCTCATGTACTTGTATTACTGGACTTCAAAATAGGATACTATGTTTATCCCTACTAAATTTCTTCTTGTTAAACTAAGCCCTTTTGACCATTCTTCTGAATTCTGATTTTGTTAAATTACATGTTTCCTACTCTTAGTTTCATGTCACCCACAATTAGTTTTCTTCCAAATTATTGATAGAGTGTTGTATAATTACAATGATGACTGTGAGGATAGTCATCGGTACTTGGGCCCTTACTTAGAAGTACCAGACCCCATGACATCCTGTTTGCATGCTGATTCCTGTCCCATTCATAACAGCATTATGAGGTGGGTATTGCCATCTATCTTTAAGTATGGTAAATCCGAGTCTCTGTGGATCAGCTTACTTGTCCAAAATCTCATAGCACGTAAATGGAAGGAAAAGAATTTGAACTTAGGTATCTGCATCTCTAAGCCTCTTTATACGACAATAGTGGTTTTCAAAGTCTTTTTAGCCGTGCAGCGTATTGTTTTAGCTAAATATTATGTGGAATCCTGTAACAGCTAAAATAGAATAAAGCTCTATACAACACAGCTTCGACGTTGCTATAGGATGTCAGGCTGATGTCCAC
This sequence comes from Dugong dugon, assembly GCA_030035585.1. Classification (NCBI taxonomy): domain Eukaryota; kingdom Metazoa; phylum Chordata; class Mammalia; order Sirenia; family Dugongidae; genus Dugong; species Dugong dugon. Next base: position 36,945,586 of record CM057478.1, read on the forward strand.
CAAAGAAGGCAGAAGTCAGAGGCCTGGGTGAACATATAAACCTCTATTGGGTTCACAATGGATGAATCAGTCATTTGTTCTAGAATATTCTACAATGATGGAAATTTTATATTCTGCAGTATCCTGTATGATAGCTACCAGTGCTAGTATAACTAAGAAACTGAATTTTAAAATTTAATTTTAATTATTTAAATAGGCACACATGGCTAGTGACTACTATATTGCACAACACATTTCTAGAAGTTTTAAGTTGGTCTTATTACACCAGCCTCTATCCCATACTTACTTATCTTCCCCAAAGTACATTAGGAATCAAAATGTCAGTTTGGGCATTGAGGAAGTTGGGGCAGATAATGCTCCCTAAAGAGCCATGTGCTCCCCTGCATTTCCCAGCCTCCCTAGCAGTTAGGTTGGGGCCATGTGACAAGATCTGGCCAAAGGACTCTGAGTGGACTCATGTCTGTTTTAGGCTGAGGCAAAAGACTTGGTGTACCTCTATCTCTGTTTCCCCTTGGAGGCCGAGTGTTCCAGCTAGCATAATACAAGATGTGAGAAGGGACTTCACATGAGGGAGAAATAAGCCTTTCTTGTTTTAAACTACTGAGATTGCAGGATTAATTGTTAAAGCAGCACAGTGTTGCCTAGGCAGGCTAGTGAATAGTCACAATGAGAGCTCTTAGAATTCCTGGCAAATAAGAGCAACAAAGAAGCAGCAGAGGACAGAGGGTTGAGAAACCAGAGACAATAGACCAAGATGAGTCATAAATAATTTCCACTAACAATAGTACTCATTTTTGTGCCTTAGCCTGGTGGAGAGAGAAGGAGGCACTTTTACATCGTCCTCCAGGTTAATAACAGCAGATAATGCCGAATGGTAATCTCTGTTCTATTATTCTTCAGTTTGCTTCTAAAGAAAATTTCTCCCACACTAAGGGCCATTTTGCTTCTTTCTTCAGGAAATAGGCTGAAGCCAATAATGTGATATAAGTGGAGATGATAAAACCTGGGTTAGCAATGACTCCTCGGGCAGCCCTGTGTCCCTGGAGCTGTCAGTTAGAAATGGTTTAATGGGACAGATGTGGACCTCTTGTGTCAGGGGTAATGTGGGAGATAGACATTTATGGCCACAGCTTGTTAGACGGGGCTCCGTTTTGCTAGAGGCTATTCCTGACTGGGATGATGATTCCTCTAAACCCCTGAAAGTTCCTTGCTCTTCCTTCGGTTTAAAGAGTCAGTGGCTACCATCTCCTGCCCCTCGAAGATTCAGGAAAACATGAAGTGTAGTTCCCAATTTCATGGCCTTATGAGAGTTCCAAAGTCTTTAGGATAGCATTACCAGCTGCCATTAAATCTACCCAGACTCATGGTGACCCCATATGTGTCAGAGTAGAATTGTGCTCCATAGGGTTTTCAATAGCTGATTTTTTGGAAGTAGATCTCCAGATGTTTTTTCTGAGGTGCCTCTGCTTGGCAAACATACACCATCTAGGGAGTCACAATAGCATACTACAGTGCAATGTTGGGGGACAGGCTCGGAGGCCAGATTTTTCCTGGTTCTGTGACCTGCTAGCTCTGTGACAATAGGCAAGTTAATTACTCTCTCCGGGCCCAGTATGGAGGACCCTGAAAGGGCACTGCCTAAATCTCCTTGGATCCCCTTAACCGACTTGGGGTGTCCACCCCCAGCTTCTGTGTGCCTTGTTCCTCATGTCTCATGCCCTTCAGAAGACCACCCTTGGACTTCTGAAGCCACTGCACCAAGACAAACCGAGGGAGCCAGAAGTACCTGAGAGTTTACAACCAATCCCCTGGGGCAGCTGTAGTCAATGACTGGTTCAGGACTATCAGAGTCAGCAACCGTGACTCCTGGAAGCACAAACACTGCTGTATAATGTACCTCCAGATCTCCTGACAGGATCAGGCTGAGGCTGGCGCTTTACTCAAAATCTCACCCTTGCTTGGCTTCTTCCCTGCCCCATCCTGCTTCCCCTACTCCCATACCTATTTCCCCAGAGAATATTTCCTTTTTTAAAATAAAACAAACTTTTAATTTTAGAACACTTTTAGATCTACAGAAAAACTGGGAAGATAGTACAAAGAGTTTCCATATACCCCACACCCAGTTTCCATGATTATGAATATCTTCCTTTAGTATAATACATTGGTTACAATTATGCACCCAACACTGGCACACTATTATTAACTGAGGTCCCTACTTTATTCATATATCCTGAGTTTTCATTTAGTGTTGTTTTACTATTCCAAGATCCCATCCAGGATACCACAGTACATTTAATTGTCATGTCTCCTTAGGCTCCTCTTGGCTGTGAAAGTTTCTCACACTTTCCTTGTTTTTGATGACCCTGACAGTTTTGTATAGTACAGTTCAGTTATTTTGTAGAATATATCCCAGTTGGGATTTGTCTGATGCTTTTTATCATGATTAGACTAGGGTTGTGTTTTTGGGAGTAAGACCCCAGAGATAAAGTGCCATTCTCATTATATCATATCAAGGGTACATACTATCAACATGATTTATCACTGTTGATCAAGGTTGATGTTGACCTTGATCACCTGGCTGAGCTAGTGTTTGTCAGGCTCCTCCACTGTAAAGTTGTTCCCCATTTCCAGCCTATACTCTTTGGAAGGATGTCAAAGTACTTGGGTTATATTCCAGTACTTCTCTTTTTTTTTGCTCAAATTTTTCCAACTTTGGCCATTGAAGGGTCTTTCAGTTGGCTTCTGTGGCTTTTGACATACCCCATAATTGTGGGTTTTGTTTTTACTACTTCTTTTCTTTCTGGCACTATAAGATGTTCCAAGCTCACCTTTTATATTTCCTGCTCCAGTCCTAGAATCAGCCATTTCTCTAAGGATCCCCGTTTCCTATTACTGGAGAATGGTTTTAGAAACCAAGATCTGGGTGCTAGGCATGCTCATTGCTACTGGGCTGTCATTGCTTCTAGGCCCTCTCAATCAACAAAGCAAGAAAATATATGTGTACATATTAACCTCTGTAATACACACATATAAACATATCTATAAATATTTCTGTATTTATCTGTATCTACATTAAACCAAACATGAGTTCATACTGATATATTCAACTCTAATCCAGTACCACATGAATCATTCTAGTCTTCTCTCCTTGCTTGTCTGTGCCTCCCACACCGATGGTGAGAAATCTGACTCCTGCCGTTTGCCATTCATTTACTTAATTGCTTGCTCATTTTCAGCATACATGCAGAGTGGTTTCAGCATTTTTAACACATTCCCTGTGGGAAACAACTTTATCAACTAGAATTCAGTGTTTATGTACAGTTCCTTTGGCCTTTAATCTACAGACTCCACTCCTTTCCAAAATTACTTACATAAGCACCATTTTTTCCCATCCTCTTAAAGTGAGGTTTTTCATGCATTTAACATACAATTAGATTCTTTTGTCACATTCTGCATTCCATCCTCCAAACTCCTAAATGATTCTTTTAATTTGGATACATTATGTTTCATTCACTGTGTTTTAAATTCTGTGGGTTTTGACAAATGCATAGCATCATGTATCCACTACTACTCTATCATAGAGAATTCATTGCCCTAAAACAATCCCTCGTGCTTCACTTAATACGGTCCCTCAATCTCTGTTAATCACTGATCTATTTATTGTCTCTATAGTTTTGCCTTTTCCAGAATTCTATAATAATGGAATTATACAGCATTTAGCCCTTTCAGATTGGCTTCCTTTACTTAGAAATAGGCATTTAATACTCACCCATGTCTTCGCATAGCTTAATAGCTCATTTCTTTTTATCACTGAGTAGTATTCCATTGTTTGATGGTATCATGGTTTGTTTATCCTTTCACCTATTGAAGGACATCTTGGTTGCATACAGTTTTTGTTGATTATGAATCACTATAAACATTCACTTGCAGGTTTTTCCATGGACATGTGTTCAAGTATTTGGGTAAATGCCTAGGAGTGCACCGCAGATCATATGTGAAGACTGCATTTAGCTTTGTAAGAAAATGCCAAATGGTCTTCCAAAGTGGTTGTACCATTTTGCATCCCCAGCAGTAATGAACGAAGGTTCTTGATGCTCCACATCCTCACCAGCAATCGGTGCTCTCAGTTTGGTTTTGTTTGTTGGTTTGTTTTAGTATTAGCCATTATAATAGGTGTATAGGGTATCTCATCATTTTAACTTGCAATTTCCTAATGAAATATGATATTAAATGTCTTCCCATACACATATATTCCATCTGTATATCTTCTTCGGTGAGTTATCTGTTCATATTTTTGCCCATTTTTAATTGGGCTGCTTGTTTTCTTATTGTTGAGTTTCAAGAGTTCTTTGTATATTTTATTTTATTTTTTCCCATACAAAAATTTATACATACATTTTTTAAAATTGTACTTTAGATGAAGATTTACGAAACAAAAAGTTTCTCATTAAACAGTCACTACACATATTTATGACCTTCATTAACAACCTCGCAACATATCAACACTCTCCCTTCTCGATGTTGGAGGAATTTTTTTTTTTGGTGAAAATATACATGGCCAAAGTTACACCATTTCAAATGTTTCTCCATGTACAATTCAGTGACATCGATTACATTCTTCCAGTTACGCTTCTATTCTCACTATCCTTTTCCAAATTATTCCATCACTGTTATCTTCAACTCACTGCCCCGTAGGCTTCCCGTCAAAACTTTTGGTTGCTGTTATCAATTTGATCTCACACAGATAATTCTTTTTTTTTTTTTTTGGTACCTCCAATGAAGGTTTTCAGAACAAATAGTTTTTCATTAAACAGTTATTACATATATTGCACTATGACAATGGTTAACAAGCCCCGACATGTCAACACTGTCCCTTCTCAATATTGGGTTCCCTATCACCAGCTTTCTTGTCCCCTCCTGCCTTCTAGTCCTTGTCCCTGGGCTGCTGTGCCTCATTAGTCCCGTTTTTGTTTTATAGGGCTGTTCAGTCCCCAGCTGAATGGAGAACCTTGGGAGTGATTTCACCACTGAGCTAAAAGGGTGTCCGGGGGCCAAACTCTTGGGGTTTCTCCAGTCTGTCAGGCCAGTAAATCTGATCTTTTTTTTTTTTTTTTTTTTTTTTTGGTGGGGAGTTAGAATTTTGTTCTACGTCCTTTTCCAGCTCTGTCCAGGACCCTCTGTTGTGATCGTGGTAAGAGTAGTCAGCGGTGGTAGCTGGGCACCATCTAGCTGTACTGGACTCAGTCAGGTAGACGCCGTGGTAGCTGTGGTGCATTAGTCCTATGGACTAATATTTTCCTTGTATCTTGTTCTCTTCATTCTCCCTTGCTCCCGAAGGGGTGAGACTAGTGGCGTATCTTAGATGGCTGCTCACACGCTTTTAAGACCCCAGACAGTACTCACCCAGATAGAATGTAGAACATTGTCTTTATAAACTGTGTTATGCCAGTTGAGTTAGATGTTCCCTGAGACCATAGTATCCACAGTCCTCCAGCAATTCAGTTACTCAGGGAGTTTGGAAGTGTCTATGGAGCTTCCATGACCTTTCCTTGTACAAGCTGTGCTGGCTTCCCCAGTATTGTGTACTGTCTTACCCTTCACCAAAGTTACCACATATCTATGACCACCCCACTCCTCCCATCCCTCGTAACCAACAGATAGTTTCTTTTTGTGTGTAAACTTTTACATTAGTTTTTTCAGTAGAGGTCTCATACAATATTTGTCCTTTTGTGATTGACTTATTTCATTCAGTATAATGTCCTCCAGTTTCATCCATGTTATGAGATGCTTCTCAGATTCATCATTGTTCTTTATCTTGGCATATTATTCCTTTGTGTGTATGTACCACAGTTAGTTTATCCATTCACCTGTTGATGGGCATCTAGGTTGTTTCCATCATTTTGCTATTGTGAACAATGCTGCCATGAATATGGGTGTGCATATGTCTGTTCATGTAAAGGCTCTTATTTCTCTAGGATATATTCCTAGGAGTGGGATTGCATTTTGTAGTGCTTTTTTTCTTTTTTGTTTTTTGTTTTGTGGTGCTGACGTTTTCTTTCTTCCTCTTACTCTCTTCCGCTGAGTTCCTTTTGTTTGTGGATTTTTTTTTTCATTTCTTCTGTTTCTGTACGTTTTTTTAATTTTTTTTTATTGTACTTCAGGTGAAGGCTTACAGAACAAATAGTTTCTGATGAAGCAGAAGTACACATGTTGTTTTATGACATTGGTTAACAACCCCACAACATATCAACCCTCTAACTTCTCAACATTTTTTTTTTTTTTTTTTGGTGAAAATACACATAGCCAAAGACACACCATTTCAAAAATTTCTACATACACAGTTCAGTGGCATTGACTATGCTCTTCCAATTGTGCTGTTATTCTCACTTAAGATGAAGGCTTACAGAACAAAATAGTTTCTCATTTAACAGTTACAACAAATGTTGCCTGATGACAATGGTTAACAATCTCACAACACAACAATATCCTTACTCAACCTTGGGTTCCCTATCACCAGCTTCCTTGTCTGCTTCTGCTTTCTGGCCCTTGTCAGTGGACTCCTGTACCTCATTAGTCTCATTTGGTTTTATGGGGCTGTCCACTCCCAGGCTGAACAGTGAACCTCGAAGGTAACTTCACCACTGAGCTAAAAGGGTGTCTGGGGGCCATACTCTCGGGGTTTCTCCAGTCTCGTTTAGGCGAGTAAATCTGGTCTTTTTTTTTTGTAAGGTAGAATTATGGTCTACATCCTTCTCCAGCTCTGTCCAGAATCCTCTGTTGTGATCGTGGTAAGAGTAGTCAGCGGTGGTAGCCGGGCACCATCTAGCTGTACTGCGCTCAGTCCGGTGGAGGCCGTGGTAGCTGTGGACGATTAGTCCTTCGGACTAATCTTTTCCTTGTATCCTGGTCTCTTCATTCTCCCTTGCTCCCGAAGGGATGAGACCAGTGGAGTATTTTAGATGGTCGCTCACAGGCTTTTAAGACCCCAGACACTACTCACCAAGGTAGAATGTAGAGCATTGTCTTTATAAGCTGTGTCATGTCAATTGAGCTAGATATTCCCCGAGACCATGGTCCCCAGAGCCCTCTGCCCAGCAGTTCAGTCCCTCAGGGAGTTTGGATGTGTCTATGGGGCTTCCATGACCTTTCCTTATACAAGTTGTGTACTGTATTGTGTACTGTCTCAACCTTCACCCAAAATACCACTTATCTATTGTCTATTTAATATCCCCCCCCCCCCATCCCTGGTAACCAACAATGATTGTTACATTTTGTGTGTGAACTTTTTCATGGGTTTTTACAATAGAGGTCTCATACAATATTTGTCCTTTTGTGATTGACATATTTCACTCAGAATAATGTCCTCCAGTTTCATCCATGTTATGAGATGGTTCACAGATTCATTGTTCTTTCTCGTTGCATAGTACTCCATTGTGTGTGTGTACCACAGTTTGTTTATCCATTCATCTGTTGATGGGCATCTAGGTTGTTTTCATCGTTTTGCTATTGTGAACAACGCTGCCATGAACATAGATGTGCATATGTCTGTTCATGTAATGGCTCTTATTTCTCTAGGATATATTCCTAGGAGTGGGATTGCTGGATCGAGTGGTATGACTATTTCTAGCTTTCTGAGGAAGGGCCATATCATTTTCCAAAATGGTTGTATCATTTTGCATTCCCACCAGCAGTGCATAAGTGTTCCGATCTCCCCGCAGTCCCTCCAACACTTGTTATTTCCAGTACTTTTTATTCGTGCCAGTAATGGCAGGGTGAGATGGTATCTCATTGTGGTTTTAATTTGCATTTCTCTAATGGCTAGTGATCGCGAGCATTTCCTCATGTGTCTGTTGGCCATTTGAATGTCTTCTTTGGTGAAGTGTCTGTTCATTTCCTCTGCCCATTTTTAAATAGGTTTATTTGTCTTTTTGTTGTAGACGTGATAGATTTTCTTGTAAATTATGGAGATTAGACCTTTGTCTGACTTGTAGTGTCCAAAAATTTTTTCCCAGTCTGTAGGATCTCTTTTTACTCTTTTGGTGAAGTTTTTTGAAGAGCACAGGTGTTGGATTTTTAGAAGATCCCAGTTATCTAGCTTATCTATTGGGGTTTGTGCATTGATGGTTATGGTTCGTATCCTGTTAAGGCCATGTATTAAGGCCTGAAGTGTTGGTCCTATTTTTTCTTCTATGAACTTTATTATTTTAGGATTTATATTCAGGTCTTGATCCATTTTGAAGTAGTTTTTGTATATGGTGTGAGGTATGGGTCCTGTTTCATTTTTTTGCAGATGGATATCCCATTTTGCCAGCACAATTTGTTGAAAAGACTGTCTTTTCCCCATCTGATGGACTTTGGCCCTTGTCGAAGATCAGGTGACCGTAGGTGGATGGATTTACATCTGGGATCTCAATTCTGTTCCATTGGTCAATGTATCTGTCATTGTAGCAGTACCAGGCTGTTTTGACAACTGTAGCTGTATAGTAGGTTCTCAAGTCAGGTAGTGTGAGTCCTCCAACTTTATTCTTCTTCTTCAGGAGTGCTTTACTTATTCGGGGCTTCTTCCCTTTCCATATAAAGTTAATGATTAGTTTTTCCATCTCTTTGAAGAACGTTGTTGGTATTTGGATCAGGTTTGCGTTGTATTTGTAAATTGCTTTGGGTAGAATGGTCATTTTCACAATGTTGAGTCTGCCTATCCATGAGCATGGTATGTTTTTCCATTTATGTAGATCCCTTTGGGTTTCTTGCAGTAGTGTTTTGTAGTTTTCTTTGTATAGGTCTTTTACATCCCTGGTCAGATTTATTCCTAAGTATTTGATCTTTTTAGGGGCTATTGAAAATGGTATTGTTTTCCTGATTTCCTTTTCATCGTTCTCCTTACTGGTGTATAGGAATCCAACTGATTTTTGAATGTTTATCTTGTATCCTGCTACTCTGCTGAATCTTTCTATTAGTTCCAGTAGATTTCTCGTGGAGTCTTTAGGGTTTTCTACATATAGTATCATATCATCTGCAAACAGGGACAGTTTAACTTCTTCATTACCAATTTGGATGCCCTTTATTTCTTTTTCTTGCCTTACAGCTCTAGCTAGAACTTCCAGCACAATGTTAAATAGGATTGGTGATAAAGGGCATCCTTGTCTTGTTCCTGTTTTCAAGGGGAATGTTTTCAGCCTCTCTCCATTGAGAATGATGTTGGCCACTGGTTTTGCATAGATGCCCTTTATTATGTTGAGAAATTTCCCTTCTATACCTATTTGATTGAGATTTTTTATCAGGAATGGGTGTTGGACTTTGTCAAATGCCTTCTCTGTGTCAATTGAGATGATCATGTGATTCTTTTCTTTCCTTTTATTTATGTGGTGGATTACGTTGATTGATTTTCTAATGTTGAACCATCCTTGCATAACTGGTATGAATCCTACTTGGTCGTGGTGTATTATTTTTTTGATATGGTGCTGAATTCTATTGGCTAGAATTTTGTTGAGAATTTTTGCATCTTTATTCATGAGAGATATTGGTTCTAATTTTCTTTTTTTGTGACGTCTTTGCCTGGTTTTGGTATCAGCATTATGCTGGCTTCATAGAATGAATTTGGAAGTGTTGCTTCCTCTTCTGTGTTCTGAAATAGCTTCAGTAGTACTGGTACAAGCTCTTCTGTAAATGTTTTGTAGAATTCTCCAGTGAAGCCATCTGGGCCAGGGCTTTTTTTGGTTGGGAGGTTTTTTTTATTACCTTTTCAATCTCTTCTCTTGTTATGGGTCTGTTCAGATTTTCAGCAACACTTTGTTGCAGTTTGGGTAGGCTGTGTGTTTCTAGAAATTTATCCATTTCCTCTAGGTTTTCAAATTTGTTGGGAGTATAGTTTTTCATAATCTCCTGTTATAATCCTTTTTATTTCAGTTGGGTCTGGTGTAATGTCCCCCATTTCATTTCTTATTTGGGTTATTTGTGTCCTCTCCTGTTTTTCTTTTGTCAGTCTGGCCAGTGGTTTGTCGATTTTGTTGATTCTTTCAAAGAACCAACTTTTGGTTTTGTTGATTCTTTCTATTGTTTTTCTGTTCTCTATTTCATTTATTTCTGCTCTGATCTTTACTATTTCCTTTTTTCCGGTGGTTGTGGGCTCTTTTTTGCTGTTCTTTTTCTATTTGTTTGAGTTCTGTAGTTAATGTTTTGATTTTGTCCCTTTCTTCTTTTTTGTTGTATGCATCTATTGCTATAAAGTGTCCTCTGAGGACTGCCTTTGCTGTGTCCCAAAGGTTTTGGTATGATGTGTTTTCATTCTCGTTTGATTCTAGGAATTTTTTGATTCCATCTCTGGTTTATTCTCTTACCCAGTGATGTGTAAGCAGGGTATTATTCAGTTTCCATATCATTGATTGTTTTCCCTTGCTCTTTCTATTGTTAATTTCTACCTTGATGGCATTGTGGTCAGAGAAGATACTTTGAATTATCTCAACGTTTTGGATCTTGTTGAGGATTGCTCTGTGGCCTAAGATGTGGTCTATTCTGGAGAACGTTCCATGTGCGTTGGAAAAGGATGTGTACTTTGCAGTGGTTGGTTGGATGGAGTGTTCTATATGTGTCTATGAGGTCAAGTTGGCTGATTGTGCCCTTTAGGACTTCTGTGTCTTTGCTGAGTTTCTTCTTAGTTGTTCTGTCCTTTACTGAGAGTAGTGTGTTGAAGTCTCCTACTATTATTGTGGAACGGTCAATTTCTCTTTTCAGTTTCGTTCGAGTTTTTTTTATGTATTTTGGAGCCCTGTCATTGGGTGCATAAATGGTCATTATGGTTATGTCTTCATAATGGATCCTCCCCTTAATCATTACATAGTGTCCTTCTTTGTCTTTTATGGTAGATTTCGTTTTAAAGTCTATGTTATCTGAGATTAGAATTGCCACTCCTGCTCTTTTTTGGTAGTTCTTAGCTTGATATATTTTTTTCCAACCTTTGACTTTTAATCAATTCACATCTTTGTTTCTAAGGTGTGTCTCCTGTAGGCAGCATATTGATGGATCCTGTGTTCTTATCCATTCTGTCACTCTCGTGCATTGAGTCCATTTACATTCATTGTAATTATTAGTAGATGTAGGTTTGTTGCTGTCATTTTGTGGTGCTGAAGTTTTCTTTGTTCTTCTTACTCTCTTGTGCTGAGTTAATTTTGTTTATGGATTTTTTTTCATTTCTTTTGTTTTTGTAGGTTTTGTTTTTGCTGAGACCTTATGTTTTTCCTCTCTTTTTTTTTGAGTTTGTTAGCTTTCTTTGTGGTAACCATAAATTTTACCCTTATGTTTCTAAGTTTGAAGGAGTCTACCATTACTTGGTATCACCTTGCCTTCCTCCCCATTAGAAGGTTGCATACCTATGCCATTTATTCCCTCTTTTATTGTTTTGATGTTGTTGTCATTTACTGATTAAGTGCTCTGATTCCCTGTTGTATTTCTTTTGGCTTTGGATAGTCCTTGAGAGTTCATTTCCTAGATTGGTATCTGGCTGGTATGATCCTGCATCCTAGGTTCTGCCTGTGAACTGAAGCTGTTTGTCCTCAGATCGAAGAACTCCCTTTAATAATTCTTGTAAGTTTGGTTTGACTTTTACATATTCCCTTAATTTCTGTTTATCTTGAAATGATTTTATATATGTCATCCCATTGCCTTCTTACCTGCATGGTTTCTGCCAAATAATCTGAGCTTAGTCTTATTGTTTCTCCTCTGTATGTGACCTCTTGTTTTTCATGAGCTGCTCTCAGGAGTCTTCGTTTGTCTTCTGTTTTGGCGAGTGTGATTATGATATGCCTTGGTGATTTTCTTTTGAGGTCTATCCTATATGGGGTTCGTTGAGCTTCTTGGATGGCCAGCTTTTCATCTTTCATGATATTTGGAAAGTTTTATGTCAGCAGTTCCTCATTGATCCTCTGTGTTTTCTGTTTTCTCCCCTTGTTCTGGAATTCCAATCACTCGAAGGTTTTTGCTTTTGATTGTGTCCCACATAACTCTCAGGGTCTCTTCATTTATCTTTGTTCTTTTTTCTGAGTTTTCATGAAACAGAGTTGTATCCAAGTGTTTGTCTTCAATTCCACTGATCCTGTTTTCCACCTTTTCAAATCTGATTCTCAAACATTCTATGACATCGTCCGTATCTGAAATCTTGTTGTTTATCTTTTGGATTTCTAATTGTTGTCTTTGTATAATTTCTAGTTGTGAATTTATTTTGGCATTTTGTTCCTGCATTATTTTCCTGAATTCTTCCAATTTTTTGTCCGTATCTTCCATGAATTTTTCTATTTTTTCCTCATGTTTGTCAACTTTTTGCCTCAGTTCTTGAAGAATTCTGAGTATTAGAGATTTGAATTCCCTATCTGGTGGTTCTAGTGCATTTTCTTCCAGAGGAGAGTCATCTGGTGTTTTATTTTGATGTCTACTAGAACCATCCTGTCCTGTTCTTGTAAATGTTTTGTAATTGTCTGCTGTCTTCACGGCATTCGGTAGTTATTTTTCTCATTTATTGATTGTAGATTTGTTTGTTTTGTCCCTTTTTTTAAAAAAAAAATTTGACTATGTCTGAGCAGGCAGACTGTGTGTTCTTTGTTGTTTGCTTATCTGTGGGCACAATACTTTTCACCTCCTACTTCAACTGGAAGGGTCAGTCACTCAGTATGGTACAGCAGGGCATGTCTAGCTGAAGAGGAGTTACTGGGATGGGTTGTTTGTGGCACTAACTACAGCCACCAGAGCAGGTCGGTAATCAGTGCAGGGCAGGTTCCAGTAGGCCATGCCTGTGCTGCTTGGTGGTGTGATGTCAAGCGCACAGTGCAGGTAGGCAGGATGCAGCGGGGAGATTGTTATGTGTGGAGCTAAGATGGATATGGGAGAGAAGATAGAGGAACAGGAGCCAAAAACATAGAAACAAACAAAAAAGAATCCTAGGGGAGTGCCATTGGAGTGGAGAGATGAGAGACTATGAAATGGAGAAAAACAGAAAGGGGAGGCGGAAGAAAAGAAAAGAATGAAGAAATAATAATCAGAAAGGTTAAAGAACCGCAAAGTTCCCAGGGATCCCACCGGTACAGCTATGAGGTGGGGGGATGTTGCTCTCAAGTGTTGCAGTACAGCCTGTCTAGAAGGTGTAGAGGTATACAACGCCACGTATTCAGGGAACAGAAAAAGAAGGAAGAGATATAGAGCTGAGAAACTAAGCAATGAAGAAAGACAAAAAGGGAAAAAGAGGAAAAAGAAAACAAAACAAATTAAAAAAAAAAAAAAGAAAAACAATAAAGGCCTCTAAAGAAACAGAAAAAAAGAAAAGAAAAAACCAACATAAAAAGAAATGCTCTCAGGGATCCCTCTGCACGTCTGTGGAAGCCGAAGGGGAGTCTCCCTGCCACACAGCTCAGCCTGGCCAGAAAGGGCTCCCAACTCAAGAAAAGGAAAAGAAAACAAACAGACAATTCAAAACAAGCAAACGAACAAAAGCCCCGGGATCCCACCAGCGCAGCAGCGCAAACCAGGAAGCAGCTCCACACTCGAATGGAGCTCCACAGCCCCTCAGGAAGAAGTAAAGATGCCTCATGGAGCCAGGTACTTAATCGAAGGGAGGGCGAGGTGGCGAGAGGCAAGTAAGAAATCAAAAGAAGCAAAAAAAAAAAAAAAAAGCAACACTAGCAGCCAACAAATAACACTCAGAGAGCCAGCTAGTGTGGGTGGTGTTTCTGGACAAGAGACTGTGTCCGTGGGAAGCAGAGGGGGCCAAGTGTGGGTGAAGAAGGGTAGAGAGTGGGAAAGCGTATATCACAAATTACTGGAGCTCTGCATCCCCTCAGGAAGAAGCAAAGATGGCGCATGGAGCGAGGTACTCAAGCGAAAGGAGGGGGAGGTGGGGAGAGGCAAGGAAGAAATAAAAAGAAGCGGAAAAAAAGCAACACCAGCAGCCAACAAATGACATTCAGAGAGCCACCCGTTCGGTTGTGTGGAATCCAAGCAGCCTCTGCTTCCCAGTCAAGAGACTGTGGTCACGGGAAGCAGTGGGCCGAGTCGGGGTGAAGAAGGGTGGGGGGTGGGAAAGTGTATATTGCCAATTACTAGTTGTTTTGTCTCCCGCTGGAAGCTCCATGAGGCTGCTTTTTTGTACCCCATGTTTGCTGGTCTCTGGTAGGAGTCCAAGATGGTGGATCCGCGCTGGGTTAGCTGGTTGGGGACCTCTGCATGAATCTCTCCTCACTCTCCATTCTCTGTCAGTTTTCTCACTCCATTTGGTGCTTGGCTGAGTTCTTTATCTCTTCATTTGATGTTTTAGGGTTTCAGGATTGTTGTATTCTCTGTTCGGCTTAGTTTTTTAGATCTTTGCTGTGGAGGGATGGCATGGTGCTTCTACCTAGAGCGCCATTTTGCTGGAACTCTGTAGGTTTTGTTTTTACTGAGACTTTATGTTTTTCTTCTTTATTTTGATGAGTAGGTTTGTTAACTTTGTGGTTACCTGGGAATTTTCCCTTGTCTTCCTAGATTTGAACCAGTCTATTATTACTTGGTATCACCTTGCCTTTCTCTCCATTAGAAGGTTCCATACCTACACCGTTTATTCCTTCTTTTTTTGTTCTGATGCTGACATTGTTTACAGATTAACCTTTCTGGCTCTCTGTTGTAATTCTTTTGGTTTTGGATAGTCCTGCAGAGTTCATTTCCTAGATTGGTATCTGGCTACTACAATCCTGTGTCCTATATTCAGCCTCTGGTCTGAGGTTGTTTGTTCTCAGATTGTAGGACTCCCTTTAATCAGTATTGTAAGTTTGGTTTGGTTTTTACGTAGTCCCTTAATTTCTGTTTATCTGGAAATGACCTAATTTCACCATCATATTTGAATGAGAGTTTTGCAGAATATATTATTCTTGGCTGGCAATTTTTTTCTTTCAAGGTTTTATACATGTGATCCCATTGCCTCCTTGCCTACATGGTTTCTGCCAAATAATCCGAACTTAGTCTTATTGTTTCTCCTCTGAATGTGTCTTTTTGTTTTCCTCGAGCTGCTCTCAGGATTGTTTGTCTTTGGTTTTAGTGAGTGTGATTATGATACACCTTGGCGATTTTCTTTTGGGGTCTATCCTATATGAGGTTTGTTGAGCTTCTTTGATGGTCAGCTTTTCGTCTTTTATGATATTGGGGAACTTTTCTATCAGCAATTCTTCAATGATCCTCTCTGTGTTTTCTGTTTTCTTCCCCATTCTGGAACCCCAATCACTCGCAGATTTTTCCTTTTGATTGTATCCCACGTAATTATTGGGTTTCTTCATGTTTCTTCATTCTTTTTTCTGATTTTTCCTCAGAGTTAGATCCAAGTGTTTGTCTTCAATTTTGCTGATCCTGTCTTCCATCATTTCAAACCTGTCCCTCAGCTCTTCTATGACTCTGTCCATTTCTGAAATCTTGTTGTTTATCTTTTGGATTTCTAATTGTTCTTTTTGTATGTTTTCTAGTTGTGAATTTATTTTGGCATTTTGTTCTTGTATTATTTTCTTGAATTCTTCCATTTTTTGGTCTGTATTTTCCATGAATTTGTCTGCCTTTTCCATGAATTTGTCTATTTTTTTCTCATTTTTATCTGCTTTTTGCTTGAAGTCTTGGATAATTCTGAATATTAGAGATTTGAATTCCCTATCAGTTAGGTCTAGTGCCTTTTCTTCTACTGGGAGGTCATCTGGTGTTTTATTTTGTACACATACTTGTACCATCCTTTCCTGTTTTTGTAAATGTTTGCTATCGTCTGATGTCTTTGGGGCAATCAGTGTTATTTTCCTCATTTATTGATTGTAGATTTGTTTGTTTAATCCTGCTTTTTTTGTTTTATTTGGTTATGTCTGAGCAGGTGGGCTGTGCATTCTTTGTTGTTTGCTCATCTGTGGGCACGCTACTTTTCACCTCTTTCTCCAGTGGGTAGGGTCAGTCCCCAGGTATGTTACAGCAGGGCAGGTCCAGCTGAAGGGGAGTTGCTCAGATGGGTTGTTTGTGGCACATACCAGGGCTGACAGTGCGTACTGGGAATCAGTGCAGGGCAAGTTCCAGTAGGCTGTGCCTGTGCTGCTTGGGAGTGTGATGTTCAGCACTTGGTGCAGGTAGGCAGGAAGAAAGGGGTAGATTGTGATGTGTGGAGCTAAGATGGGCATGGGAAAGATGAGAGAGAGGAACAGGAGCCAAAAACATACGCACAAACATAAAAGAGTGCTAAGGGAGCTTGCTATTGGAGTGGAGAGATGAGAAACTGAGAAATGGAGAAAAATAAAAATGAAAAAAGCAAAAGGGTAAGTGTCTGACTATTCCACCTTCTAGGCCCTGCCTCTCTTTGTATATTTTAAACATGTCCTTTATCACTTAGGTATTTTGCAAATATCTTCCCTCAGTTGTTGGCTTGTCTTTTCATTCTCTGAATAGTGTCTTCCAAAGAGCAGAAGTTTTTAATGACATACAGCTTAACAACGTCTTCTCTTATGGATCATGCTTTTTGTGTTGCAGTGAAAAACTCATCACCAAACTCAAGTTCATATAGATTTTCTCCTGTGTTTTCTACTAGAAGTTTTATAGTTTTGTATCTTACATTTAGGTCCCTTTCCTATCCTGTGGTCCTCACTCCCTTGCAAGTTTATTCTTAGGAGAAAACCTCTCAATAAATCACCCCTCAAGAGTTTCCCTCACGACTTTGACATGCAAGCAAACTTGAGTCCCTGATTGGACTAGGCCCCTGGGGAACTAGACCTGTGGCAATTGGTATTCAGTAGTGTGGTCTTGGGAAAAAAATGAGATTCTGCTGATGGATCATTTGCTGGCTGGCTTTGAATGATCCCACAGAAGATTCCCATCAGTGAAGCTATGTGGAGTACTGATAGTCCCTGATGAGCAGGCACAGTGCAATTGCTAATATTTTCACCTTTGATGAATCATAACAGGTGAAAGATGATGCACTGCCTCATGCAATCTCTCCAGCATTTGAGAGGCATGGGGGTGAGAACAGTGATTATAAGGACTATGGATTTGGGAAGTTATTACAGAATACCGTTGATGCTTTGAAGAGAGAAAATGACGAAGTGAATTGTAATATTCCTGGAAAAAAAATACCCTAGAATGTAATAGCAGGCATCCTTGGGATTCCAATCCTTATCCTAGGATGCTCTAGGAAGCCATGTCACCTGTACCTAAGGGGGTTTCCCCAAACGACCCTCTACCCTATGTATGTATAACACCAAATTTTCTAGCTACTCAACCAAACACATTACAACATAAAATCTGTTAAAATTGTTTTTTGGTCTATGAAGACCTAAACAAAGAAGAGATTGAGGAATCTTTCACTTTATAGCATGTGGATTTTGTCAAAGAGATAGCTGTTTTGTCATGGGGCTTAGAGCTTTTTCCCAATTCAATTAATTGGAACCTCACAGAAAAGTAAATGCTGTAAAAAAGAAGACTCAAACATCTGGGACACGAAGCACAATCCAGCGGAAAGCACTAATATGATGCAGTCACAGCTTGTGGATGGGAATTTTAAGAGCCTTTATTTCTAAGAACTACTGCTTAGAGAATGTGGCTACTTTTTACTGCTAGCGCACAAAACAGATTTAGGTGATGGTTTTCTTAGAATGCAATTTTGTGAGGCTTCTCCAACGCATTCACTCAATCAAAAGATAGTTACTGAGTGCCTCTGTGGTGCCAGGAACTGTGTTAGGGTACAATGGTGAACAGAGTAGACACAGGAAATGCCTGTCCTCATAGAGCTTAGGATCTAATTCCACTTCAAAAATCCATGGCCCAACAGGAAAGAGTCACGGAGAGAAGGCCATCCTGACAGCACATGTGACCTTCAGTCAAGGGACACAGCCTGAAGCACCCTCGGCCCTCCGTCCTCCGTCTGGGCTCCTGCTAGAGCTTGCCATTGGCCAACCCAATCAGAAGCCAGAGAGCCAAGGAGCCCCAATGACGCAGTTCATATGATGAGCCTCTAGGAGCACCACACTGGGAGGAGAGTGGAAAAGAATGGACCTGGAGGGGCAATGAAAAGTACTCAGTACACAGGCATGGTCCAGTGACAATGAATGACTATTATCTTAGCAAATGACTCCCCGCCTGGCCATACAGGCTGCAGGAGAGGCTCATGGTATCCCTTGTATATAATTTTTCTCTCATTTAATTCTGAACAAAATAATCTGCTCTAATACATAGGGCTAGTGTTTTGTCTTCCCATATAGGAATATAGTTTGTTGATATATGTTTACTCCCCTCTACTTGTATACGACCTATTTCTTGAGAGCAAATTTCTCCCTTTGAGGACTTTGGAATTCTTAAAAGATCATATTTAGCCTTCTGCTCTGAAAATATTGATAGAGATAAAACCTGTAATATCCCAATGTGACTGCCAATTTGTGTTCAGGACAGCTTTCCTGTGAGAGCTCCTGAAACTGCTGAAGAAAACAGTAAATGTGGCGAAAGGATAATAGTGAATTATCAGAATTATTACTATTAAATGTTCACTTGCTACCACCAAGAAGGAGTTCACAGCATAGGATGCCCTCAAAAGCAATAGAGCCTAACTCTGAGGATGATGTTGATGTCAATTAAATTAGCAACAATAATATTGGTACATATTATTCAAATGCCTACTAAGTGCCTGACAGAATGCTTAGCCCTATGTATATATTTTATTTAATACTCTATTGATATCATCAATATCAGTTTTATACTTGCTGAGTGAATGAATGAACTCCCTTAAGCTTTCTGTACCTCATTTATAAAATGGGCTGAGGCATGTAAAGCGCTTTGTACATCACTGGTAAAAGGTACTCAGTAACTGTAAGCAACTATAGCACTTTTTACATCCACTCATTATCCTCACATTAGCTCTGAAAACTAGTATCTTGCAGGTGAGGAAGCTGTGAGCTAGCAGATCAAGTGGGCTGTCAGTTTGATCTATCATCAGAGTCTCCGTGTGTGGGAATGGTGTGAAGACAAGAAGGCCAGGGGTAAGGCAGAATGGTTCACTACCATTTTGTTCCTGCCTTTTCCAGCAAAGGACTCACAATCATAGACTGTTTCCAGGGACAGAATTCCAAAAATAATGATCGAATGTATGTATATTCAGTTAATATTTTCTTTCTTAATGTAGTGATTACCAGAAATGATGTTGGGTTCACTCGGAGGTATTTGTACTGAATAATAATATCTCCTTCCTTGATAATGTTACTGTAACATTCAAGAAAAGCTGTAGGCAGAGCACAATGTATCTTGATTTCAACAGGGCATATAACAAGGCTCTTAGAGGCCTGGTGGCAGCACAGTGGTTAAGAGCTCAGGCTGCTAACCGAAAGGTCAGCAGTTCAAGTCTATCAGCTGCTCCTTTGAAACTTTACTGCGCAGTTCTACTCTGTCCTGTGGGGTCACTGTGAGTTGGAATCGACTTGATGGCAATAGGTTTTTTTTTTTTTTTTTTGGTCTTTAGGCCTTAGGCATAAGATGGTGAAATGTGGGTTTGAATGTTGGATTTCTGGCCTATATCAAGGATCAGCAACATTTTTCTGTAAAGAGGCAGATAGTAAATATTTCAGACTTTGCAGGCCATATGACCTCTGTTACATCTGCTCAACTCTGCCACTGTAGTGTGAAAGCAGCCATAGCCAATACATAAAGAGGTGGGTATAGCTGTGTCCCATTAAACTTTATTTATAAAAACAGGCTGCAGGCTGCATTTAGCCCATGGGCTATAGTTTGCCAAACTCTGGCCTAGGTGGTTGAGTGTCTGTACCCCTAAGTGTGCTGTGGACTGAACTGGCGAGAGTCTACTGTAGATTCGAAGATAGGTTGACCACATTTACAAATGATGCAAAACTAGGAAAAATATGCAGTATGATGAATGACACAGTCAAGATTTAAAATTATGTTGAAGAACTGAAACTACCAGCCTAAATAAATGTGATATAAGCTAATGCCTGTAAGGGTATTGTTCTTTGATTAGCAAAACATCAACAACAATAAAACTAAGCTACCTTTTACAAACACAGTAAAGGGAAAATTGGGTTTGACAGTAACTGCACTAAAATGACCTGGGTTTTGGTCAGATGCTTTGCTCATTATTCATCCACTAATTCATTCACTCAGTTAGTTTTCAACACTAAGCCCCGACTGTTTACTGGAGACTCTGTGCAGTTCTGGAGTGGTTTTAACAATAAATAAAACAGTCTTAGTCTTTAAGGACACATAATATCGTCCATTGGACATTACAGATGTCCCTGTATTCATTCATTCATTTGGTTGTTTTTTTCAACAACTAAATATTGCAGCCAATAGTATGGCGGAGCCAGAGCAGCGTGTGGGGATGATAGAGGCAAATAAGAAATAGGCTTTGCCTTTGAAGAACTTAAAATTTGATCTTAGAGCCACACATATATGAATAGATAAATTACACTACAGTACAGTGTATGGCGTTTTAGAAATATGAATCTAATGCTGTGAGAGCAGAGAGGATGAAACAGCTAATTCACCCCGAGAAATCCACGAAATCCTAACGTTGGAGCTGTGCCTGGAAAGCAGATTAGGAATTTTACTATCAGATGTTGCTCCGTTCTTTAAGGCCTGAGGGATTTTCGTGCCTAGTTAGGAACAACCGCAGATAACCACAGTAATTTGCTTAATGCTCCATTTAATAAAATAATCTATTCAGCTATAGATAAATTTTTGAAAATAGTATTTTTTTTTGAGAATGTAAATGTTGCTTAAAAATTTGAGTAACCTCCTTCAAACAAATTAAGCTGAAATGACAAATGCAGTCCCTTAGTTCCGTTTTCTCCAGCAGCTTGCCCTGATCAGGGTTGGAGTGTGCGTGATATAATTTAGAGCTGAGGGAACACCAGTGGAGGAATGGAGAGTCAGATCAGGGAAAGAGATCAAGGTAGTTACCATGGTGAGCCACCGAAGCTTAATTCTGCAAGCAAACTCTGGAAAATGGTATAAAGCAATGCCTTAGAATTATCCTGGCCAAGGCGGGAAGGAGCTGGGGTATATATACCCCACACCTATCAGTCATTGGGTAGGGGATGTCTTAGGGTGTTGATGGGGTAAATTCCAAGGCAATTCCAGCCCACTCTGTGCACATTGCCAGTGGTTCTGGAAGCCTGCAGGCAGCCCGCTGACCAAGATGTAGCACAAGCTGTTGGGGCTCAAGCTGGAGTGCATGGAAATGGGAATCGAAAGGGGACATAGGAGGAACCCCAACAGCAGCTGCTACATACACTATGTATGATTAGTTTGAACATGCCAGACACCTTCAAGAACAGACAAAACATATACATTCGTAATGCTTACAAATGTATTACAACACACTAGAGCCTTTTCTAAAACAGCAACACCAAGCATTTCATTCACTGCTTCATTATTTCTGTTCTTGCTCATATAACTTTCTAGGGTTATTGCTGTGCAGATTTTATTTCTTCCTAGAATTTTCATTGTAAGGTTTTTGACAGCTTTCCTGGTTGCAATTATTATATCAGGCCCAAAGTGAAAGAAAAACTATTCAGGCCAGCTGAGGTCAAGTATCCCCCAAGGTAATCTAAGCCTGGGCCGCAGCTGAGTAAACCGCACTCCACACATCCTTAACATATAACTTTCTAGGTCTATCCTTCACAGTGGTTTTACTTTTTGGCAACTTGGGGGTCTCCTGTCAAACTATGTACTTTGAAAGTCTTGTTTGGCTGGCCGTATACCCCTCTGCCCCTTATAGTGTCATCTTAATTTGTTGATTTTGTCTATTAGCATTATTTAAAGTGCACAAATTTATAGTCATATTTTATTTTAAGTTGTACAGCTTTCTAGAGGTTTCATCTCCCAGGAGATGAGAAATTGGGTGTATGTACTTACCATGTTTCTTGAGGACTTTTGGCTAATTCGTCATTTTGGAACACTGGCTTGACCCTCCTTCTATTTGGTCAGTGTTTGTGACTATCAGTGCTGATCTGTCCTACCTGGGCTTTGAACAGAACCCTCTTTGTTGTTTTTGGAATTACTTGACTTATGCACACTAGTCTAATTTATTCTTTCTTAATTTCTCTGATAGAAGAAAGTACATATTTCTATTTCATGTATAAATACTTAGATGAAGAAAGTAAAAATATTTATTTACATGGGAAGTGGCACAGCTTTGTGGTAAGAACACAAACTGTGGAAACCAAATGACTCGGATTCAAATTCTGGCTCTAGCACTCTCCAGCTGTGTGACCTCGGAGAGGTAATTTAACCTCTCTGAACCTCTGTTTCCTCATTTATAAAACAGGAATAATAGAATTGGTTTCACACGGTTGCTGGAAGGATTACATGAGTTATTAGACATATGGCGCTTATCACACAGCCAGGGACATAGTAAGCCCTCGGTAAGCTTTTGCTATTATTACCATGATGATTATGATGTAACCACTCTCCTCTATTTATTAAAATAAATTGGAGCATTGAGCACATCTTATCATATTCACCCTTTCATACTAAAACTAGGAGTCCTGGTGGCACAACAGTTAATACCCGGCTGCTAACTGAAAGGTTGGCGGTTCGAACCCACCCAGCTGCTCCATAGGAGAAAGACCTGGCAGTTTGCTCCTGTAAAGATTACAGCCAAGAAAACCCTATGAGGCAGTTCTACTCTGTCACATGGGGTCTCTAGGAGTCAAAAGTCAACTCAACAGCACTGAACAACATATTAAAACTACCGTATTATGCACTGTATGCTAATTTTGTTAAGTAGCATTATGAACTCATAGCCTTCTGCAGACTTAACATTTCCCAATTAACCATAATTATTGCTGTTAATATTCTTATTATTTCTGCTCAAATTATTGGGCCTCTGAGTCACTGAGTGGAAGGCTGCCTGCCGCCCAGCTGGTGGGGGTTTCTTTAAGTGAGTTTCTTTGTCCGTTCAGTGCACCCAGGATGGTTTTGAAGCTTTCTGACAACAATAGAGCTTTCCAAACCACTCACGTTTTTCTCCATCCCTAAAACATGGAATCAGCATTCTGGTGTTTTTTAGCAACTAAGGTCTAGGCACTGAGGGGTTGGTGCTGGGCAAAGGTACATCATTGACTTCTATTGATGAGCCATTGTTAGTGATGACAGAGTTATGTTATTTTAAAAGCCTGAATTCACTCTTATCTGTCTCGGTTTAACACATTTGTTTATGATATCCTATTTCTCAGCCAATATGGTTTTGTTTTCTTCATTACTAAGCTTTTACCTAATCTGGAAAGCAGAGAGGAGGGTGGAAATAGGAGGGCACTCCAGGCAAAAAGAGCAGTGTGAGCAAAGGAAGAACATGTCAAGTTACAGGTGTGGTTAGAGCACAATGAGAATGGGGAAGACTGGTTGGGAATCACTTATTGTCTGGTCTACTGAGGACTCCAGAGCCACTTCCTCTTCCCTCCCTGACCAAGGCAATTCCCATTATACTACACTATCAAACACTGCCTAGCTCTCCTTCTACTACTGATCACTAGCTGCGATTTTACATTTATTTCTGTGACTTTTTGATTAATGTCTGAGTCTTCCTTTAGGCTATAAGCTCAAAAGGGCAGGGGAGTATTCGTTAGGGAGAGAAAAAAAAAATTCAAAAACTCAGGTGCCTTAATCCACTATAAGGTTTTTTCTTGACTCAGGTAAAATTAGTTGGATGTTTGGAAGGCAGCCTTCCATGCAGTGACTAAGAGAGCCAGGCTTCTTCCATTTAGTTGTTCTACCATGCCTGAGGCCTGGGTGTCCTCTCCTGGATCACTGCATTTGACCAGCATCTGAAGGAAGAGAGAGAGTGGAGGATTGTGCATGGAAGGTTGAATGGGCCAGCTTTGGTAGTAGGGTCCAGCATACCTAACCATTCTCTTACATTGGCTTGAACATGGCCTCACCTACATTAAGATGCTCAGGAAGAAGAGGAGAGTGGCCTCTACCACATGGGGCTGTGCCTGGGTTATCTCTCTGTGGTATCCCCAGAGCCTTCTCAGCTCAACGAAAACATACTTAAGTTCTCAATATTTATTGAATAAATGAATATTAAATGACACAAGTCTAGGAAAGTAGGTTGGACTAGATTCTCGGAGCCTTGAATATTATGCTGCAGAATGTGGCCCTTATCGTGGAGACAGTGGGAGTCACTGAGACAACAGTGTGCTATGGCTGCTGGAAAAAAACAAGTGCAATCTGAACGTATGTAGTGAGAAGGGAGGGCAAACATGAACATAGAAAGTGGCTGCCTATCTACCTACAGTATTTTGCTCAGTCCTGGGTACCATCTTGTTGAAAAAGAGTTTAATAATAAGCTAGGAAGCATTTGGAGGGTAGCCAAGATGACGGAGAGGCTGGAAATCATTTCCTCTGAATATAATAGGAAAAAACAATGGAAACTCGTACATCAGAAGAAAGGAAGACGCAGTAGGAGAAGGTGGAGGTGCTGAGGTGCATAGGTCACAAGTCTTAATCCAACTAAAGCCTATGATAACCCCAGAGAGACTAGTAAGGGTGGAAGACTTACTAGATGATGTGGGCTGGGCAGCCTCTCACAATCCACCGTATGGTGACGGAACCCTGAGATGGAAGGACTCCTAGATTCACAGTAGATTGAGGTCTGATCCACCCAGACTCCATCCTTATTGATCCTTCCTTATGGGCAATAATGGTTTTAAAAGGCTGCTTCTAAAATATCCAAATTCCTTCTGCCTCTGACGGTTTCCTTCTGCCTAGAGGTCAGCAACAGGGGCTATCGTGGACTTGGATCCAGGATATGAATAAGTGCCCTAAAATGCTGACATTCCATTTCTACCAGAATGTCCCAGAGCTCCATTTACAAATTCCCATTCTTCCTTTGGGAGACATTTCCAATTTGTGGATATGGAGCACAGCTTGGTGGTTATAAGTTCTGGCTTTGAGATCAAACAGACCTAGGTGTGCAAACTGGCTTCTCTACTGACATTGTATTTGAAGAAGTTAATTTGCTTGAGTCTCAGTTTCTGTCTTAGGCTGGGTTCTCTTGAGAAGCAAAACCAGTAAAGTGTATAAATATACATATAGAGAGAGATTTATATCAAGGAAATAGCTCACACGATTGTAGAGGCTAGAACATCCCAAGTCCGTGGATCAGGGTAGAGGCCTCTCCTAAGTCACGCAGCCGCAGAAGCTGGCAAGCCCAAGATTGGCAGGTTGGAGAGCAGGGCTCCCGCTCACAGGCTGTGCAGATTGACGAATGCCAAGTTAGGCAGATAAGCTGACAGCTCAAGTCCCAAGAACTGGAGATGAGGCAACAGGAGGCAGCCGCAGGACCCAGAGAGAGCAAAAAGCCAGATGTCCCTTTCATCTGATTGGCTGCTCACAGTATATTCAGTCATGGGAGTGATCACATTAAAACACTGAGAATCATGGCCCAGCCAAGTTGACACACAATCTTAACCATCACAGTTTTCTTGGCAGCAAAGTAAGACTAATGTAAGTTCTCTCTCGGATGTTTTCTCCAGATCTACTCACTACTCGTCTAGACCATTCTCTCTGCCTTGGAGACCAGTCTATATGGACTACACCAGTGGTTCTCAACTGGAAGACATTTGACAATGTCTAAAGACTTTTTGGTGTGTCATAGCTAGAAGGGGGGTGCTACTGGCATCTAGTGGGTAGAAGCCAGGAATATTGCTCAACATCACACAGTTTGCAGGGCAGCCCCCACCACAAAGAATTATACAGCCCCAAATGTGTTTTGCTGAGAGTGAGAAACCCTGGGCTCTACCAACAAGTTCTTCTGCCTTCTGGCTTCCTGTTGGCTTGGACTAATGGGGAACCCTGGTAGGAATCAGAGGAGGGAGGAGAGTGAGGTCAGGCTATTTATTCCCTTTGCTCCCACCCCAAGGGTGTACCTTGGGGTGCTGTGTCCCTCCACCGAAGGCCCCCGCTCCATTGAGGCTGGCTTTTCTCTAAGTTTAGGCAACTGCTCCTTGCCCTCGTCTGTCTGGTCTAAGGGTGGTAACAGCACTGCTGGTACTAGGCCCAGGTTACCACACTTTCTCTTGAGGTTCCTTTATACCTTGCCACACCTTTGTACGTGAAACCAAAAAAAAAAAAAAAAAAGAAACCAAACCCACTGCTGTTGAGTCGATTCCAACCCGTAGAGACCTATAGGACAGAGTAGAACTGCCCCATAGGGTTTCCAAGGCTGTAAATCTTTACAGAAGCAGACTGCCACATCCTTCTCCCAAGGAGCAGCTGGTGGGTTCAAACTACCAACCCTTTGGTTAGCAGCCAATCACTCCTTTGTACACTAAAAAAAAAAATTGCCATCAAGTCGATTCCAATTCATAGCAACCCTATAGGACAGAGTAGAACTGCTCCATAGGGTTTCCAAGAATTCGAACCGCCAACCTTTTGGTTAGCAGCCAAGCTTATTAACCACTGTGCCACCGGAGCTCCCCTTTGTATGTAGTCTCTTTCAAATAAACCCTCTCCAAATTACCCTGATTTATTTGATCCTACTATCTGTTTCCTTTTGGAATTCTGACAAGTACCAACCTCATAAGGCTGATAGAAGGTTTTGGTGAGACAACAGATGCCAAATGCTTGGCACAGTGCATGGCAGGTTGTAAATATTCAGTAAATCGTGGCCTTCTCACAGTTCCACCTTGGGTGTTGCTGTTACCCTGTGTAGCATGTTGCTCTTCTTTCACAAGTACCACCTGAACATTCTCTCCCTTTTTAATTTGCAGCACACTTGGATCTTAAGAGTAGATCAATACTTTTTTTTTTTCTTTAACAGCTGTGCTCTAGTGTCTAAAGAGAGCTGTTTTGCAGCAGAGGTCAAATATGGCACCAAAATATGTTGTGAGTTAGAAAGTCTTTGCAGAAATTCTAGGAACATCTCTGCTCTCAGAATGCTAGGCATTATTTGTGTCCCTGTCACATAAATTTGGAGGCACTGTCAATGCTGGTCTTTTTCTCTCCAGGTTTCCTGACTCAGTAGTAAGAATGAGTGAGTCCAATTTTTATTCCTGGTGGCAGGAGGAGAGAGGCAGGATGACTGCCTCTGCATTTGTAGTTGGACAAGATCCAAACAAGGAGAGGGATATTGCCATGTCCCTGCCCATGAGAGCATGAGGCCTAGGACGGCCTTACCGTGGGTAAAACTCAAGACCAGAGCCTAGCCTTAGAGTAAGTGTATTTAGGGATGTGATGAAGCCATTGGGATAATTCACTCATTCATTCCCATAATACATCTTGATACTTGAGAGTAATTCTGATGCTATAGTGTTTAAGCCTATTCTATGCTATTATCTCAGAATATAGGACAATAATAATTATAGGTAATATTCATGTTCCCATCCATGGTCTCATTTAAATCTCAAAAGTTCTGTAAGGCAGGTGCTCCTATTAGCCTCATTTTAAACACGATGAAACTAAGAGCTAGAGAGAGTAAGTCACCTGCCCAAGCTGCCCAGTGGTGAATCAGGATTCCCACACAGACAATCGGGCTCTGGAGTCAGACAGACCAGCATGAACGTGGAAGTTATTTTACCTTGCTAACTCTCTGCCTTCTGTGACCCAGGATATGGTACCCAGCTTACTGTTCGGCCCATGGCCAATGCTCAAGGACTGGTAGGGAACACTGTTATTAAGAGGTAAGGAACCATGAGTCTGTCATCCCTGATGGCCAGTCTTGGCTCTGCCTCTTAACAGCTATGTGTCTTGGGCAAATCGTTTAACCTGCCTGGGCTCAGTTCCCTCACTTGCAGATTGTAGGATAATAATGTTGACCTTACAGGGTTGCCATGAGGATTACATGACAAATGCAGAGGTCTCTAAGCTGGGTCAGAGGATGACCCACGGGGTGCAGGAAGAAAATATTCAAATTTCTAACTTATTTAATCCACTCCAAAATAAAAAAAAGAAATTAAGCTGTACTGATATTTAATGTAGGAGCCCTGTTGATGCAGTAGTTAAGTGCTTGGCTGCTAACCAAAAGGTCGGTGGTTTGAACCCACCAGCCACTCCACAGGAGAGAGATGTGGCAGTCTGCTTCCATAAAGATTTCAGCCTTGGAAACCCTATGGGGCAGTTGTATTCTGTCCTATAGGGTCGCTATGAGTTGGACTCAACTCGACAGCAATGGGTTTGGTTTCTTTTGGTTAATGTTTATTGTGGTGGTGCAAATGGTTAAGCACTTGACTGCTAGCCAAAAGATTGGCTGTTCCAACTCACCCACACGCTCCTCAGAAGACAGTCCTGCCAATCCACTTCTGAAAGGTCACAGCCTTGAAAACCCTATGGAGCAGTTCTACTCCATGCACATGAGATCTCCATGAGTTGGAATGGACTTTACCGCAACTAACAGCAATAACGATATTTAATGTATATGTGGACACTTGCCACCACCCATTTGTCATTTTGTCATACTATGGTGGCTGACATGTTGCTGTGATGCTGGAAGCTATGCCACCAGTATTTCAAATACCAGCAGGTTCACCCATGGTGGACAGGTTTCAACAGAGCTTCTAAATTAAGATAGACTATGAAGAAAGGCCTGGAAATCTCTGTCTAAAAATTAGCCAATAAAAACCCTATGGATTACAACAAAATACTGTCTAAGGCATCAACTCGTTTACTTTGGACGCATCATCAGGGGGGACCAGCTGCTGGAGAAGGGCATGATGTCGGGTAAAGTGGAGGGCCAGTGAAGGCCAGGGAAATCCTCCGTGAGATGGATTGACACAATAGTTGCAACAATGGGCTCGAACATACCAATGACCATGAAGATGGGACTGTTCTGTTATACATGGGGTTGTCAGAGGAGTAGGAGCTGACTGGATGGTAACTAACAACAGCAGCAATAACAACACAGACATTTGACGCCCATGTTTGATCTGTATGGCAGCTGTTTCCTCATTCTGCAACGCAGAATAGCTGGTACCACCCCCTCATTCATTCATTTGCTTTCAGCAAATTGCCTTGTGTGGCAATCTATGGGTGCCCGGGTAAGTGGATTTAGGGATTATAATGTCTAGTTTTTAAGCAGACAAACTCTCACAAAATGAACGGATGACTTAGAAAGCATTCCTGCTGAGAAACTGTGTATTTAAAAAACTACTAACAAATGAACAACCAGAAAATGGTAGAACTCATCTTTGTGAAAGAGCACTCTAAAACTGAGACACTTAATGTTACTAAAACTGCCGACACGGGTCTGAACTGGACTTCATTATGTCCTAGGCCTCTGCTTCTGTTTTTCAGAGTATGTGACCCATGCCCACAATTCTGACCAAGATAACTTACTCTGATATGTCCTGAAGTGGCCTGCCCAGAATGTTGCAGGAAACAGAAGGAACCAGCTCTGGAATGCAAGAACTGTGGCTAAGGTTGACCACCTCAGCCAATAAAAATTCTTGATAAGTAAGTCTTAAGAGAGCATGTTGTATGCCAACCAGTCGAATGCACCCCTGTATTCTTCCCAACTCTGTACAAAATTCTACAAAATGAGTATAAAAGACATATGCTTATGCTCCCTCTCTGGAATGCCATTTTTGAACTTTCATTTTGGCACTTCCAAATTTGCAAATCTTTAAATCTGGGTAAAACTCTTCTTTTACAGAAAACTCTTTAATTTTTAACACCTTTCTCACACATCTGTTTGGGGTCTTCATCCACTACTTTACAAGGTAAAGAAAATGAAGATACAACCTGAGCTAACAAAGCACTGCCCACCTCAGAGTAAATTATCATAAAATGGTTTGATATATGGATTTATGCCCTCTATCATCAATGACAAATTCTGCTCTTTGAGTAACTTGTGCCTGGAGCTATTAGCCACTACGGTTAGCAAGACATTAAACAGTATTTATTCCAACTTAATTTCATCCTTTTACAATTTCTTGTCTTGTGTATGTTTTATAAGGGACGCCATGAGCACCATTTTACAATGTGTAAATAAGTATTAAATGTAATTAGATTGGTGCTATGTGATTAAAATCATTGTTATTGATGGAGTTTGCGTTTTAAAAAGTGTGGAGGCCCCTGAGCGAATGTAAATAATTAAGTAATTGACTTAAACTTGACCACGCAGTAGATGCTCAGTAAAAAGCAATGGTTATTATTAACATTTTTCCATTTATTAAGTACTTACTACGCACAGTTTTTTCACAAATTAAAAAAAAATTATTATGGAAAAGTTTAAACACCCAACACATTGAGAGAATAGTTTTATGAACTCTCATGTACCCTTACCGAGCTTCCACAATTCTCATCATTTTGCCAGTCTTTTCTGTCTTCTTCCTACTTATTTTTCTGTATTATTTTAAAACAAAGCCCACCTCATTTCCGCTGTAAATACCTTAGTATGAATCTCTAACAGATAAGGACTGTTTCTTTATTGTTGTTATTTTTAACCACCTCACCATTATCACATCAAAAACAATTAACAGTAACTTCCTTAATATCATCTGATTGTTGTTGTCGTTGTTGGTTCTGACTCAGATGACCCTATATACAACAGAACAAAACGCTGCCCAGTCCTGCGCCATCCTCACAATCAGTAAAATGTTTGAGCTCATTGTTGCAGCCACTGTGTCAATCCATTTCATTGAAGGTCTTCCTCTTTTTCACCGACCCTCTGCTTTCTAAGTGTGATGTCTTTCTCCAGGGACTGGTCCCTTCTGCTAAACACGTCCAAAGTACGTGAGATGAAGTCTCACCATCCTTGCTTCTAATGAGCATTCTAGCTGTACTTCTTCCAAGACAGATTTGTTTGTTCTTCTGGCAGTTCATGGTATATTCAATATTCTTTGCCAACACCGTAATTCAAATGCATCAATTCTTCTTCAGTCTTCCTTACTCATTGTCCAGCTTTTGCATGCATATGACACAATCGAAAATACCATGGCTTGGGTCAGGCTCAATTTAGTCCTCAAAGTGAAATCTTTGCTTTTTAGCATTTTAAAAAGGTCTTTTGCCGCAGATTTGCCCAGTGGTGGTGCCTTGGTTAAGCACTTTGCTGTTAATCAAAAGGTCGGTGGTTTGAACCCATCAGCTGCTTGGAGTGAGAAAGATGTGGCAATCTGCCCCCATAAAGATTATGGCCTTGGAAACTGTATGGGGAAGTTCTACTCTGTCCTATAGTGTTGCTGTGAGTCAGAATCGGCTCAACGGCAACGGGTTTGGTTTGGTTTTTATATCATCTGGCACTACAATAATGATATATTATCACGTTACGAAATATAATAACGTTATTATCTTTTGAAAACACAAATATGATCAGATCCCTCCAGAAGTGCCAGTGGTGTCATTAGGGTTGGTGTTACTCAGTGTGGTAACTCATGGTGTCACCCACCCCCGCGGACCTCCTCCCGTACCAAACAATACAGAATCCTTCCTAATGTTTGTACTGTTACTCAGAAATCGTAATTCCCGTATGTCACTCCTCCTTTTCCTTTAATTACTACTTCATCCTCAAAAAGTTATTGATACAGGTTCACAAATACTAATTACCACAATACTGTAGCTGAAACACCGGAAAATCTGACAAAATCAGGAACTAAAAACAGTGGCAGCAACAGTGTGTGCTAGTAGCACATGCAGATGAAATCACGTGATTTGAAGCGTCATTGTCATTGGGTAGTAATGACAGCTCTGACCAGAGCACATTAGAAGGTTCAAAAAGTAAATTAGGATAGGTTTTTAGCCTTGTAGGTATATTGATACATGTAAGCTGGGCTTATTAAAAAATGAAAAATGTTTTCATTGTTGAATTAACTACAGGGATGTTTTTATAAAAAGCAATAAATTTCTGATGAAACACTGCAGAAAAATTTTATAGACAGTCATTTTGGTGTCACTTCCTCTGACAGTGTCATTCGATATGGTCCCCCGCAGCCCCCTAGTTACTCCAGTGACTGGTGCTCCGTTTCATTCCTGGTTATGTCCAAACTCCTCATGGAGGCCAAAACACCTGGCGGGGCCTGCCGCTGCTGCACCCACCCTGATACACCACACGGTGGCGCACTCCCTCTGGTTCCTTAAACACACTGCAGTCACTTCCCTGCAACCCCTCCCACTGTTGTCTCCTCCTCCTGGATGCTCCTCTCCCTGAGCTTCTTGTGGCCAACTCCTTCTCAAACTTCAGGTCTGAGCACAAAGGTCTCCTCCTCAGAGGAGTCTTTCCTGACCACGTGTCTAAGTAGGACCCATGCTGCCTGTTCTGCTTTCTACTAAATAATGCTCTTACATTTCAGGGCACTCAGAGTTTAGGTTAGCTCCTTGCCTATTGCCTGTCTCCTTCACTTGACTGGGAGGAACTGGGTCTCTTATTCACCAACACTGTCCTGGAGTTGGAGTCCCTGGGTAGTGCGAATGGTTAATTGGCTGCTAACCGAAATGCTGGAGGTTCAAGTCCACCCAGAGGTGCCTCAGAAGAAAGGCCTGGAGATCTACTTCTGAAAAATCGGTCATTGAAAACCTATGGAGCACAGTTCTACTCTGACACACATGGGGTCACCATGAGTCAGAGTTAAGTCTATGGCAACTGAGACAGGTCCCACAGTTGAGTGCAGAGCTGGACACAAAGTAGCAGCCAACACACACTTCTGAAGGACAGAAAGGAGGAATGAAGCCGTGATCTCGCCCCCTCACTTCCCTTTGTTTTATCTTCCACCCTTTGCTTTTGCTCCTCCCCCACATCCTACCCATCCTTCAAGATCCAGACAAGTTGTCCCCTCCTCTAGGCAGCTCAGGTTGTTCTGTGCTTGCTCTCTGTGGTTGTTGTTAGTTGCCATCGAGTTGGCGTTGACTCATTTTGGCCTCCTGTGCAACAGAATGAAAAGCTGCCCAGTGCTGGCCATCTTCATGATCACTGGGATGCTCAAGTCCACTGTTGGCAGTGCATTCTGAGTGCCTTCCAATATAGGGGGCTCATCTTCCAGCACTATATTGGATGCTCTTCTGTTGTGATCTGGAGAATTTTCATTGGCTAATTTTCAGAAGATCACCAGGGCTTTCTTCCTAGTCTATCTTAGTCTGGAAGCTCTGCTGAAACCTGTCCACCATGGGTGAACCTGCTGGTATTTGGCATACTGGTGGCATAGCTTCCAGCGTCATAGCAACATGCCAGCCACTTCAGTACAACAAACAATGGGTGGTAGAAGCTTCTCTAGGGGAGACATTTTTATCTGCACCATTCACTTCTGAATCTGCAGTGTCTATAACAGTGCTTGGTACTTGGTAGGTGCTCAGTGAAGATTTCTTGAGTGAATAAACAAATGGAAATATAAATTCAGGACTGGTGGAAGATAAGGCAAAGATACGAAGTGGATACGAGTAGAGAGAGGAGAGTAGCTGTTTCCTCACTACTCCTGAGAAACACCTAAGGGGAAATATGGGAAGCACAAACTCCTTAAAGGTCAACCCCAAGCTGATCTCATTGAATACTGTATTCCCAAGGCCCAACAGAGCTGACACCGACTAACCCATTGCTGTCGAGTCTCAGTAAATTGTTGTGGAAAACATGATTACTTCTGTGAAACGAATGCTAATATTATGTGCCTTGAAATGAATTAGGATTCCCAGCACTCTTCATTTCTTCAGTGAAAGTCCTATTTTAATTCAGTCTGTAAGTTTTTTCAGCCCTGTTTGTAAGAGTGTTGAATCGATTCCAACTTATCAATCAAGGTCAGATTTGTCATTGGAGCATCTGCTTGGTAGCATGGCTGTGTTTGCATTTTGTGGAGCATTCTATGTTTACCAGCCTGACAAACTAGTGGAGCCCCAGTGGCGCAGTGGTTAAGAGTTAAGTTGCTAACCAAAAAGTACATGCCAGGCCCACGCAAGATCATGATATCATAAATGGAACACCATTATCTTGTGAGATATTAATAGGTTGTCTGTGGGGAAAAAAAAGGAAGGCAAACTGCATTAAATAAAGATGTATTCAATGCAGGATTGCTCAGATCATTTGTTACGCTAATGTGAAACTGTGGTTCCCTAAGAGAGGGTGTCAAAAGATGGTAGCTCCCTAATTTATTTAATTTATTGAGGGAACCCTATTTTTTAAGGTTTTTTTTCATGGAGCACGTTGTAATAATCCAGAGGTTGCGCATTCTGAGAATACAGCTTGGGAAATGTTGTAACCCAACCATTATGAGTTTTGCATTTCTCGACCATTAGCTGTTGTTGAGTCAACCTCCAAGGCATGGAGACTTCCTGCACAACAGAACGAAGGGCTGCCCAGTCCTGGGCCATCCCATGATCTGTTGCAGATCAGCTTGTTGTGATCCATACAGTTTTCATTGGCTGATTTTCAGGAGTATATCATTAGGCTTTTCTTCCTAGTCCATCTTCATCTAGAAGCTCACTGAAACCTGTTCAGCAGCAACACGCAAACCAGGTGGTGGCTGCCCATGAGGTGCATTGACCAAGAATGAAAGTCAGATCTCCCGCGTACTAACTTCTGCAGCGCATATACCCAAACTGGAACAATACAGAGAAGATTAACACGGCCCCTACACAAGGACGACCCGTAAATTTGTGAAGCGTTCCTTAATTTTACGAGACCAAATGGGTGGCTCCTGTCCAGAGGCAGGATGAGAAGGCAAGAAGGGACAGAACTGGTTGAATGGACACAGTGAACCTGGTGTGGACAGGGGGAGTGTGCTGTCACATTGTGGGGATTGCAACTAATGTCACAAAACAATATGTGTATACATATTTGTATGAGAAATTAACTTGAGCTGTAAACTTTCACCTCAAACACAATAAAAAATAAATAAAAAGCCAGATCTCCCACATGGTAGGCAAGAATTCTACCACTGAACCACTATCGCCTCACACTTAACTTAGTTTGCTAAACTGACTGCTCTCCCATCACGAAGGAAGGCGTACTCATTCACACTCCCTCCCACACCCCTTAAGAGCAGAAGCAAGAGTCAAGAGAAATTGACATTGACTTGAGTTTGACGTGGTATTAAATTTCAGCTTCACCACTAACACTAACGGGTGTATAACATTCTGCAAGTTAATTATCCCTCAGCTATAGTTTTCTCCTCCATAAAAAGAACAGCATCGTACAGGGAGGGACTATGTAAGAGTGGTCATACATGATATCTTTAAAAGGGCGTGACAATGTCTGACACGTAGTAGGTGTTATGGGTTGAATTGTGTCCCCCCAAAAGATATATTGAAGTTCTAACCATGGTACCTGTGATCATAACCTTGTTTAAAAATAGAATCTTTGAAGATGTTATTGGCTAAGTTAACACAAGGTCATACTGGTACAGAGTGGGTCCTAATCCAATCTGAGTGGTGTCCTACAGAAGAGGGGAAGAGACATAGAGAAACAGACAGAGGGAAAACAACCATGTGAGGGTGATTTATGCTGCAGCTGCAAGCCAAGGAATGCCTGGGATTACTGGAAACTTGGAGAGACCAGAAGGGATCTTTCCCTAGAACATTTGGAGAGACCATGACCCAGCCAACACGTTAGTTTGGACCTCTAGCCTCCAGAACAAAGAGATAATAAGGTATTTTGTTACAGCAGCTCTAGGAAATTAATGCAGTAGGTGGTAGTTCATTGACTGAGTGTCAGGCACTGACTTAGACTCTGTGGGTGGAGCTGTAAACAAAACAGACAGAAGTCCCACCCTCGGGTGAGGATAGGCCAACAGAAGATGATAGCAAATGACAAAGCATGGCTGCCCAGGTAATTCCAAGCTGCAGTCAGAAGTCCAGGGCAGGTGCCATTAACGAAGTCTGCAAATCTGCTGCCAACCTTCTAGTGGAAAAGGAAGTGGCTGTGAATTGTCCTGTGACGGTGAACCCACCTGGACACTGCTTCTGCACTGTGGCAGCAGGTTATATAAACAGGACAGGATGCCCAGATGCCCTCCAACCACCACGATGAATGAACCACACAACAGCAGAACATTGGTGCAGCCTCACACCTTGGTACCTTTAGCCACCCATGCCAGCTGACCCCCAGGGTGAGGGCCAAAGATACAAAATGAGATGAGTCAGGCTACACCCATCTGCTTACCTGAATAATGTGATGAGGTCTCTGGGTCTGATCCTGCAGACTGATCCCACAGACACCTACAAGTGATACAGCCAGGCCAGGAATCTGTAGCCCCCGTTATTCTGAAGAAGCTCCTATACCTTTGTGAAAACTCTGGCACACACCTCGAGGAGCACATGCTCAGTGCCCTGTCTTTGCCTCTGTCTCCCAAGGATGCAGCCGAATGGTCCCCTTAGCTGCTCCATCTTCTCCAGCACCTGCTTCTCCAACTGCACGTGCCTCTCCCCCCAGGCTTACAGTACTGCAGCTTTGCACAGGGAGTAAGCATTGAATTGTGCATTCCTGGGGCTTCAGCAGGTCCTGCAGGCTTTTGCCTTTTTCACTCTGCACACCGTGAGCACCCCTCCTGTCCTGCCGCTTCATGAGTCAACACCCACCATGTTCCTGTCATTATGTCATGCTCCCAGCTTGAGAGGGGGATCCCAGCAAGCTCAGGAAGAAAGCAAAATATTTAGCTTGTACTGAACGACGAATATAACTGTGTACACTTCCTTTGTCTATCAATTAGTGGCATATGGTGAGAGCCAAACACGTTAATAAAGTTATAAAGAAATATAAGGGTTAGGGAGACAGTCGCTTCCTCATAGGGATAGGCAGGAACACAAGCTGCTAACATTGAAATTTCCCGAACAGATTGTCAGAACACCTGCAGACATTCAAGGGTCCTCCTACTCAAGTATGTACTCTCTGCCAAGTCTCTTTCAACAAGCTTGTCATAATTCGGGAAGAGGTATGGTGTTTAGGTTGGAGAGGCAGCCTGGAAACACATCTGATCTCACATGCCAGTCCCAATCAGCTTGTGGGGCTGCTGGGGGTACTGTGTTGAGAAGGATTCTGAGGCTGCCCTTGGGCTCAGTGGGAATGAGGGCAGTGATGGGCAACAGTGTTTGCAGTGAGTTGGGGATATAGGATGTGTGCACACATTTGATATTACTGATAGCAAAAAAGCCCTAAGTGAGGAACTGAAAACCCTGTGCCTTGAGGAAGTCATTAGTCTTTCTTCAGTCTCGGTTTCCTGATCTGTAAAATCGAGATGTGCTATTTCCCTTACAGGGTTATGGTGAATATCAAGTGAAGTGTATAAACAGTTTTGGGAAGTATAATGCATTTTACAATGTGAGGTGATGTCCTTGTAAAAATATCTACATTCAGATAAATTGTGTGCTTGTGTGCATGTGTATGCGTGTGCAGGTGTCTGTGTCATGTGTGCGTGTGGGTGTTTGGTTTCCTAATGCTCTTGAGCAGGGTTTGGCGCAGGATTGGGCAACATTTTGTTCTGTCATACATAAGGTTGTTAGGAGTTGGAGCCCATTCAACAGCACCTAACAACAACAGGGCAAGGATTCTCCACATCTGCACTGTTGACATTTTGGACTGGCTGATTCTTTGCTATGGGGGGATGTCCTGAGCACTGTAGGATGTTTAGCAGCATCCCTGGTCTCTACCCACTGGATGCCAGTAGCATCCTCTCCCTACTCCTGGCTCAACAACCAAAAATATCTGCAGACATTTATCAAATGTCCCCTGGGCGCAGACTCACCCCCAAGTGAGAACCACTGCTCTAGGTCAGTAGTCTTCCCCTCTGGATGCACACTAGACTCCTCTGGGGAATTTTTAAAACTATATTCATGCCAGGTCCTCAGCGCCACCCCAGAGAGTGTATTTACAGGGAAACCTGTGAGAGCTGGAACTCGATGGGACTGCCTTATTTCTCCGAGTCTCCCAGTTTACTACCTTCAGCGAGGTGCAGATTTACAGCCGCCCTCTTGCTGTCTATTAGTGGGCAATATTTGTGTTTTCTTTCTCTAACAGTTTTCCACCTTACATCGGTTCCGGCTGTCGCAGGTTTTACTATGATTGGTTAGGGACGGGTGGGGCGCCAGCGTCTACCCCTGAGTGATTCTAATACGCGGCCAGAGTCGAGAACCACTGCTCTGGTTGGAGAGGTTTTCACCAGGCCACATGGAAATCTTTTCTGAGAGAACATAGGTTGGGGACAGAGTAACTTTCCTGCAAGTTACAGCCCCATGGGTTCCTGGGCCGGACCACAGGCTGTGCCTGAGGCACCAAGCCACATGCTCTTCTGGGATAGGACAAGGAGAAAATCAGGCAGGTGGTTCCCCACACCCCAACCCAATATGAAATTTCTTTCCTCCCTTCTGTGCCCCAAACTCCATGTTTTAACGAGTGTGTGAACAATTTATCCTTTAACAGACGATTGAGGGACTGATGAAGGAGCTCATTAACCATGATGGATATGCGTGCACGCCCATCTTGGAGCAGCTTCTCCAAGACAATGGAAGCCTTCACATCCCTGTGATGGAGTGGAGCTAGACAGAAACACAGCAAGTAACATATGACTGGGTACAAATGGTAAAATTAAAGGCAAAAATTGTTGATGAGCTCGCTCAGGCCTGAAGTATTGAAGCACAATATTAGCCTTAGTGGAAAATAATTTCATGGACATATGTCCTTCCTGGTACATGGCTTTCCTTAGACTCCAAAAACATTCTGTCTCTCAGTGCCTCGTGCTCTCTCACTGGAATTTTCAATAGAATGAACAAAGAGAGTGGGAGTGAAAGTGAAGGATAATTGAAGTCTTGCCTTGATCTACTGTTACAACTGAATAGGCAGAGAGACAAGTACCCAGGCCAGCACAGACCCTCACACAAGCGTTCGGCTCCTGGGGTTGTTCTAATAACAGTCAGTCAATCAGCATATATTTACCGAACACTCGCCATAAATAAGTCACCCAGCTGAGCTCTCCCGGGATACAAAGATGAATAAGACACACATCCTGCCCTCCAGGCGTTTGCAGTCTAGTTAAAACCAAAATTGACCTGTTGCCGGTCAGTTGATTCGGACTCATAGCGACAGGGGCCTATAAAAGCATAATCAATAAACCGAATGGTGTGAGCTTAGCTCCAAATGAATGACACCGAAGAAGAATGTGGAGCTGGGGGGTTGCAGGTAAAACTGAAAGGAAATTGAACATGTAGGTCCAGAAAGCTGATCGGTCCCCAGACATCACTTTGTGTGAACTGATGTGCAGGAGGCTGCTGGTCTCCTGAAGGGAGGCGGTTAGCACAAGGCAGAGAGTCAGGTGGTCTATGTCCTCCTGAGGCCCACAATCGGCTGTGTCCTGCATAAGACATGTGAGTACCAAACCCCAAAAAATCCACTGCTGTCAAGTCGATTCCAACTCATGACAACCCCATGTGTTACAGAGTAGAACTGCTCCATAGGGTTTCCTTGGCTATAGTCATTACGGAAGCAGATTGCCAGGCCTTTCTTCTGAGGCACTGCTGGGTGGCTTCGAATTGCCAATCTTTCAGTTAGTAGCCAAGCACGAACTGTTTGCATCACCCTGGAACCTTGATGGGAGTGCAGGCAGAGGTAAAGGGGATGAGGCAGACAGGAGGGATGCAGGATAGTGGCAGGCCCTGTGGGAATTTAGGGGCAGGTGCACTACTTGCCCTTCACAGTGGGAGGGGCTTCAGGGGAGAGCTCTGTTTTCCAGCAGAGGAAAACCAGGATCTCCATATATGGCAAGGATGCGGCAGCTGCAAAGCTCCTGGCATAGCAATGAGGCTGGGTGTGTGGCCCTGTGGGCAATGTCCTTGGGGGATCCCAGGAAACTCTCAGAATATCTTTTGGGAAGCTATCAGCAGATGTGTTCCCTTCTGGACTTGGAGGAAAGGGAAGCCCTGTGACACCACTAGAAGACCAGAGGGGTGAGAACTTCAGGACAAAAGCCTGCTTTGAATATGTTTAATTTTGAAAACATTGCATGAGGTGGGCAGTGTTACAACTAATCAGCACTATACAGACTGAGATGAACATGTCACCACGGCCTGGAGTCTGAAATCTCTCTTGGCCAAGAAGTTTGTGCTTAAAGTGACGCTTATCCCTGGGAGTCTCAACAGGCCTGGTCCAGCGGCTGTGCCACCAAGGAGGCCCAGCCTGGGCAACCTGAGGCACAGGATAAGACTTCAGGACTCCTGCTGCCAACATACTGCATAGTCCAAGCCCCTTCACTGTGACCTCCAAGCTGGTCTCCTTGCCCACAGGGCTTGCTCTCCCCACAGCAGCAGAGTGAGGTTTTAAAGCTCCAATTAGATCACAGCACTGCCCTGCTCAAAACCTTACGATGGATTCTCCCTCATTTACGATAAAAGCCTTCTATGCCCACCAGGCTCCCAGGAACCACCTGTCCACTCTCCAGCCTCATTCCACACCACCCAGTCTTGCTCACTTCACCCCAGTGATGATAGGTTTGTGCTGGACCTAGAACAGCCGTAACTCATTCCTGCCCCAGGGCCTTTGCACATGATGCTGAGATATTGTCCCCCCACATATCCTCATGGCTACTCCTCCACCTCATTCAGGTCTCTGCTCAAATGTAACATCTCCATTGAGCCTTTAACTGACCACACTTGTTAAAGGAGCCCCCATCACCCTCTATCCTCTTATCCTATTTAATGTTTCTTCATAGCATTTATCCCCCAATATCACCTTATGTATTTACTTGAGTGTTTGTCTATTCTCTGTATCTCCTATTAAAATATAAACTCGAAGTAGGCAGCCCATCCATAGTGCCTAGAACAGTGCCTGGCACATACTAGATGCACAATAAATATGTATTAGATAAAAGAATGAACAACCCCTTCTCAAACTATTAGGCAAACTGTTGAGACCTCTAACCCAATTTTGCAGACCTGGTTTTGGAAGCCACTGACATGCACTGAGCTTCATGGTTACAAAAGCTCCCAGGACTTTTTACTCTATATAAATGGTCCTTGCCTGTTGTCACAGTGGTTGAATGGTGCCCTCCACCAAAAAAAAATATGTGCAAGTCCTAAACCCTGGTACGTGTGAATGTGACCTTACTTAGAAAAAAGATTAATTAAGTTAAGGGATTGAGAGGAGATCATCCTGGATTAACCAGGGGGACCCTAAATCCGACAACAAGTGTCCTTATAAGAGACAGAAGAGGATGCATAGGGAGAAGGCAATGTGAACATGGAGGCAGAAATTGAAACTGGAATCGTGCGTCTACAAGCCAAGAAATGCCAAGGGTTGCTGGAGCCACCAAAGGCTGGAAGAAGTAAGGAAGGATCCTTCCCTAGAGCCTTCAGAGGGAGTGTAGACCTGCAGCCACCTTGATTTCAGACTTCTGGCCTCCATAACTCTGAGAGGAAAAATTTCTGCTGCTTTAGCTACCGATTTGTGGTCATTTCTTATGGCAGCCCCAGGACACTAATACAGTCACCAACACTTCACATGATATACCCAGTCCCCTCCCTCTGTCCCAACATGCATCAGTACTGGTGATTTATCAATTTCTATTTTCATATTTGTTATTTCTCTCTCC
This sequence comes from Dugong dugon, assembly GCA_030035585.1. NCBI lineage: Eukaryota > Metazoa > Chordata > Mammalia > Sirenia > Dugongidae > Dugong > Dugong dugon. The sequence continues at coordinate 36,987,045 of CM057478.1, forward strand.
ACTAGAATATCAGCCTGATGAGACAGGGACTGCCTGGTTTGTTCACTGCTATAACCCCACAGACAGGACTGCTGTAACCCCACTGCCAGGCAGAGAAAAAGTGTTCAGTAAATATTTGTTGGAGTCCCTGGTGGTGCAAATGGTTTACCTGCTTGGTTGCTAACTGAAAGATTGAAGATTCGAGTCCACCCTGAGGCACCTTGGAAGAAAGGCCTGATTATCAACTTCTGAAAAAATCCGCTGTTGAAAACCCTATGGAGCACAGTTCTACTCTGACACACATGGGGTCACCGTGAGTCAGAATCGACTTGACGGCAGCTGGTTTTAAATATTTGTTGGATATCCATCCAGCTAAGCCAGGAGTCTATAAAAACCCACAGGTGTTGAGTCGATCCCAACTCATAGTGACCCTACAGGACAGAGTAGAACTGCCCTGTAGGGTTTCCAAGGAGTGGCTGGTGGATTCAAACAGCCAACCTTTTGGTTAGCAGCCATAGCTCTTAACCACAGTGCTACCAGGGCTCCAAAGCACCTCCATTTTGCCGGATAATATTTTACACCCCCGAGCCAGACCTTACATTTACTGTTATTAAATATCATTGTGTTAGATTCAACTCATCATTCTCATCCCCTGAGATCTTTGCAGTCCTGATTCTGTCATTCAGCACATCACCATCCCTGTCTGCCTGCTCCAACTTCGTAAAGCTGCCACCTACATTATTTCCAAAGCAGAGAGGAAGGTACTGGACAGGCAGGTAAACTCCAGCCTCCTTTGGCCTCCTGTCTCATTGCTGACCAAGTCGCCAAACTCAGGGGCAGCCTCCCACCTGCACATACCATGCACCCTTTCCACCCCAGCCCCCAAAGGAGGAGGCCCAGAACAATCCACAGGCTTGGGAATAGGTCAGACAAAGGTTTGAATCCCACCTACTCCACTTATTTGCTTTGTAAATTTTGGCAATGGCAATTCCCTTCATCTCCCTGTATCTCAGTTTCTTATGACCATATAAACGGAGATAATTCCTACCTCCGGAGTTGTTTTCCACCACTCATCTGTCAGTTCGCCGTTCTGTGGTTCCTTGCATGTTACCATGATGCTGGAAACTACGGCACCAGTATTTCAATTACCAGCAGGGTCACCCATGGTGGACAGTTTTCAGCGGAGCTTCCGGATTAAGACATACTAGGTGGTAAGGCCTGGTGATCTTCTTATGAAAATTAGCCAGTGAAAACCTATGGATCACAGTAGAACATTGTCTAGCTCACTTGCTTTGGACGTGTCATCAGGCAGGGAGAGCTCAATCGCTGGAGGAGGACATCATGTTCGGTGAAACTGAGGGCCAGTGAGGGTAGGGAGACCCTCAGTGAGATGGACTGACACAGTAGCCACAACAATGGACTCGAACACACCGGCCATTGTGAGGATGACGCAGGATCGGGAGATGTTTAGTTCTGCTGTACATGAGGTCACCTGAGTCAGAGTGGACTCGAAGACACCTAACTACAACAGAGCTGTTTAGGGGGTGGACTGCAGTGACATAAAGTACTTAGTTCCATGCCAGGCACTTGATACATGCATTATCCATGTTGACACATGCGAGTTTAAAACAAAACAAACAACTCTGCAGGCCAGATTCGGAAGTGAGGGAGGAGAGTGAAGCCCAGCTTTTTTTAAGAGTCTTTTAAAACAGGCCAAAGGGGAAAAAATAACTCAGTGCATCTACACGAGTCCCCACTTAGGGGACAAGTGGGTAGCTACAGACATCAGTTGTATGTCCCTGTAAAAGTCCCCTTGCACCTGTGTACTCAAAGGCCCAGGGTCATGGGGCTGCACATGGCAGGCAGGGCTAGGAGCGCACAGGCTGGGTGGGATGGCAGGGTCCCTCACCCCCCTCCTGCCCTTCCTTCCTTCCTTCCTTCCTTCTTTCCTTCATTCCTTCTTTCCTTCATTCCTTCATTCCTTCCTCCCACCCTCCCGCCCTCCCTCCCTTCCTTCCATCACCTCTGCATTGTGCTCCTCCAGTTGACATGTTCACATCTACCTTGTGCTCATTTAAATAATGCCACGGACTGTAAAGATGGGGAGATAGTCATAAATCACTCAGGGAAAATACGCGAAGGAAAACCCCACAAACTCGAGGAGGCTGGCAGAACAAAGATAATCAGCATGCCCCAGGTGTGCTGGTGGGAGCCTGCGGGAGCAGCGCTGGGAGGAGGGCAGCCCCACCCACTCGGGTCTACTCGGCTTTTATTTATGGACCTGCCCTCTCCAGCTCTCAAGAAGTTTGGCAGATGGAGTGTCAGCAGATGTGAGGGTGGAGGAAAGTGGTAGTTAGGGGTTTCTCTCGATGTCTATTCTCAATCCTGTTCCCTTTATGGGCTCATTCTGATATGGAGCCACAGGGGTGCTTTAGAAATGAAGTTCAACGTCACCACCTCTCTGCTTAAAACCTCATTGACTGTCACTTTGTTCACAGTAAAAGCCAAAATGCCCCTAAGCAGGGCCTCTAAGCCAAACCCCAACACTCCTTTTTTTTGTTGGGAGTTTTTTAATTACCTTTTTCAATCTCTTCTTTTGTTATGGGTTTATTTAATTGTTCTACCTCTGTTTATGTTAGTTTAGGTAGGTAGTGAGTTCCTAGAAATTTGTCCATTTCCTCTCTGTTTTCAAATTGGTTAGAGTACAGTTTTTCATAGTATTCTGTTATGATTCTTTTAATTTCAGTTGGGTCTGTTGTGATACCACCATCTCATTTCTTATACGGGTTATTTGCCTCTTCACCGGTTTTTCTTTTGTCAGTTTAGCCAATGGTTTATCAGTTTTGTTGATCTTTTCAAAGAACCAGCTTTTGGTCTTTTTAACTCTTTCAATCGTTTTTATCTTCTCTGTTTCATTTAATTCTGCTCTAATTATTATTTCCTTTCTTCTGGTACCTGGGGGCTTCTTTTACTGCTCTCTTTCTACTTGTTCCAGTTGTAGGGTTAATGTTTTGATTTTGGCCCTTTCTTCTTTTTGGATGGGTGTATTTATTGCTATATACTGACTTCTGAGCACTGCTTTTGCTGTGTCCCAAAGGTTCCGGTAGGATGTGTTTTCATTCTCATTTGATTCTGTGAATTGCTTTCTTCCATCCTTAATTTCTTCTATAACCCAGTAGTTTTTGAGCAAGGTGTCATTCAGTTTCCATGTGTTTGATTTTTTTCCCTTGATTTTTCTATTATTGATTTCTACTTTTATGGCTTTATGGTCAGAAACGATGCTTTGTAATATTTCAATGCTTTGGATTCTGTTCAGGCTTGCTTTATGGCCCAATATGTGGTCTATTCTGGAGAATGTTCCATGTGGGTTGGAAAAGAAAGTATACTTGGCGCTGCTGAGTGCAGTGTTTGGTATATGTCCAAGAGATCGGGTTGGTTGATTGTGGCATTTAGATCTTCCATGTCTTTTTTGAACTTCTTTCTGGATGTTCTGTCCTTCACCAAAAGTGGTGTGTTGAAGTCTCATACTATTATTGTGGAGCTGACTCTCTCTCTTTTCAATGCTGTTAGAGTTTATGTATTTTGGAGCCCTGTCGTTGGGTGCATTAATATTTGTTATAGTTATGTCCTCCTGGTGTATTGACCCTTTAATCATTATACAGTGTCCTTCCTTATCCTTTGTGGTGGATTTTACTTTCAATTCTATTTTGTTAGAGGTTAATACTGCCATTCCTGCTCTTTTTTGAGTGTTGTTTGCTTGATATATTTTTTCCATCCCCTGAGTTTTAGTTTGTGTCTTTAAGTCTAAAGTGTTTCTCTTGTAGGCCGCATATAGACAGATTGTGTTTTTTTAATCCATTCTGCCACTCTCTGTCTCTTTATTGGTGCATTTAGTCCATTTACATTCAGCGTAATTATTGATAGGTGTGAGTTTAGTGCTGACTTTTTTTTTTTTTGGTGTTGTTGACAGTTTCCTTGTTCCACTTAATTTTCTGTGCTAAGTCGTTTTTCTTTATGTATTTTCTTTTCATCTTTTTCATTATTGTTGATTTTGTATTTGCTGAGTCATTGTTTTTTTTTTTTTTTTTTTTAATTTTGACATGTAGGATTGTTAGTTTCCTTTGGGGTTACCTTAATTTACTGCTATTTTTCTATGTTTATACCAATCTTTTATTTCTTTATATTGCCTTGACTTCCTCTCTATATGAAAAAATCTATGACTACATTTTTTTAGTCCCTGTTTTTTGTTTTAATGTTGTCATATTTACACATTGACATCTCTGTTTCCCTATTTTCAGTGTTTCAGCTTCAATTTATTTTTGTGACTTCCCTATCTGGGCTGATATCTGGTTGCTCTGTCCTGTGTTCTAGTGTTAGGTTATTATCTGATGTTGATTTTCTAACCAGAGGGCTCCCTTTAGTATATCTTGTAATTTTGGTTTGGTTTTTGCAAATTCCTTAAACTTTTGTTTTTCTGGAAATGCCCTAATTCCACCATCATATTTGAGAGACAGTTTTGCTGGATAGATAATTCTTGGCTGGCAATTTTTTTCCTTCAAGGCTTTATATTTGTCATCCCATTGCCTTCTTGCCTGCATGGTGTCTGCTGAGTCGTTTGAGCCTAGTCTTATTGACTCTCCTTTGTAGATGAATTTTCCTATATCCCTAGCCACTGTTACAATTCTCTGTTTATCTTTGTTTTTGGCAAATTCGTTTATAAGATGTCTTGATGACTTTCTTTTGGGATCTACCTTATGTGGGGTTTGATTAGCATCTTGGATGGGTATCTTCTCATCTGTCATGATATCAGTGAAGTTTTCTGCCAGCAAATCTTCAACCATTCTCTCTGTATTTTCTGTTACCACCCCTCTTCCTCCCTCTGTTCTGGTACTCCAATCGCTCGTAGGTTACTCCTCTTGATAGAATCTCACATAATTCTTAGGGTTTCTTCATTTTTTTAAAATCCTTTTGTCTGATTTTTCCTGAAATAAGTTAGTGTCAAGGGCTTATGTTCAATCTCACCAATTCTGACTTCTATTGCCTCAATTCTGCTCCTATGACTTTCTATTGAATTATGTAATTTTGAAATTTTATTGTTAATCTTCCGTATTGCTGTTTGCTATCTCTCTATGCATTCTTGAAGACTGTTAAATATGTCATTATGTTCTTCCATAATCTTCTTAAGTTCCTCTATTGCTTTGCCTGTGTGTTTCTTGGCTGGTTCTGTGTTTTGCCTGATCTCCTTCCTGATCTCTTGCAGAGTTCTGCATATTAATCTTTTGTATTCTACCTCCAGTAATTCCAAAAAGTTCTCTTCCTCCAGAAAACTTCATGATTCTTTGTTTTGGGAGCTTGCTGAAGCCATCATGGTCTGCCTCTTTATGTGATTTGATATTGACTGTTGTCTCTGAGCCATCAATAATTTATTATATTTATTAATTTTATGTTTGCTTACTGTGTCCTAGCTTCGTCTGTTTTGATATGCCCAAATAGGATGCTTGTGTGAGCTAGTTTGATTATTGGTGCCTTTGAAGCTCTAACCTCCTGTCACCAGGTGGTTAGATCTGTTACTAGTTACGTGATCCCAGGAGTCTGTTAACTTTTCTTGTATGGATTCAGTTCAGATGTCCAGGTACTCGGTCACCAAGTGTGTGGTGCAGGCTCTTATTTACAGTCCTAGAGAGGTAGGGGTGATTGGTGTAGGCACAAGTATCTAGATGCAGTAGGGGATCATGCGCTGAGCAAGGCAGGGTGCTGACTGCTTCCCCTGAGTATCTGGGAGGAAAGCGTGTCCCTGTTCCCTAGAGCACATAGGTGGGTGGGTTTTGCAGCCAGACTATGAGCATCTAATGCTGTTGGCTATAAGGACTGGGAGGCACCACTTACTCTTGGACCCCTGCCGCGGGTGGCTATGTGGTGTTGGTGGAGCCACCAGTCTTCAGGCCCCTGGTAGGTGAGGACCCTGCTTAATGGGTAGAGCAGTATCAAATGTCATGAACATGCCGCTTCACCATATAGCTAAAACAGTTGAAGTTGGACTTCAGGTATATACCCTGTTGTATTGTGGTAATGAGGGGCTATGCTGTTGAAGTGAGCCCATACAGGTCTATGCAGAGGTGAAAGGCATTCAAAGTCCAGGGCCCTCTTATGCCTGTTCCTAGGCAAAGAAGCTGTACCTACCCTGAATTCCTGGCTTAGGGGACTCAGCAGATTATTTTTTCCTTGTTTGTTAATTTATTACCTCTCCAAGGCTGGGAAAATGGCTCAGGGTGCACGACAGGTCCTACTTCTGGCCCAGGGGACTCGGTAATCACTGAAGCCGACTAGAACCCAGTGCAGAGCGGGGAGGGGGGTAGGTAAATGGGAGAGAGGTTTTTCCCAAAGAGGGTGTTTTTTGATCGTGTGGTAGGTCAGACACAGTGCTTATCTTTTTTTTTTTGCTGATTAAGCACTGCTTTCCACTGGTTCTGGATGCTCCAGTAGACTCTCTGCCTCTGGGTCTCTCCCAATGTGGAAAATGCCTCCCAAGAACCACTGCTTGACTCACCGCGCACGTGAGCCTATCTGGCCTGAAGGGCACCGGCTTCTACCAGGTCAGGTATGGCAAGTCCTCGCTGCTTCCAAACCATCTCTCCCTCCCCCTGCCACTCAGCCCAATTCCTCAACTTTACTTTTGATGTTCAGGGCTCCTAGATTGTCATATATAATTGGTTCACTTGCTTCTTTGGGTCTTTGTTGTAAGAGGGACCACAGGAAGGCATCTAACTACTCTGCCATCTTGGCCTCAACTCCACCTCTTGCTTTCTTCATGTGTGAAGTCCTTGATGTCATTCCATAATTTGTCCGGTCTTCAGTCATTATTGTGCAATGTGTCAAATTTTTTCTTGAGGTGGTCTCTCAATTCAGGTAAGGTATACTCAAGGTTGTACTTTGGCTCTCGTGGACTTGTTCCAATTTTCTTCAGCTTCAACTTGAACTTGCATATGAGCAATTGATGGTCTGTTCCACAATAGGTCCCTGGCCTTGTTCTGATTGATAATATCGAGCTTTTCCATTGTCCGTTTCCACAGATGTAGTTGATTTGATTCCTGTGTATTCCATCCAGTGAGGTCCACGTGCATAGTCTCCTTTTATGTTGTTGAAAAAAAGTAGTTGCAATGAAGAAGTTGTTGGTCTTGCAAAATTCTATCTTCTGATCTCTGGCATTATTTCTATCACCAAGGCCATATTTTCCAATTACTGATCCTTCTTCTTAGTTTCCAACTTTTGCATTCCAATCAAATATAGTAATTATCAATGTATCTTGATCGCATGTTAGATCAATTTCAGATTGCAGAAGTTGGTAAAAAATCTTCAATTTCTTCATCATTGGCCTTAGTGTTTGGTGTGTAAATTTGAATAATAGTCGTATTAACTGATCTTCCTTGGAGGCATGTGGATATTATCCTATCACTGACAGTGCTGTACTTCAGGATATATCATGAAATATTCTTTTTGATGATGAATGCAATATCATATCTCTTTGATTTGTCATTCTGAGCATAGTAGGTCGTATGATTTTCCTATTTAAAATGGCCAGTACCAGTCCATTTCAGCTCACTAATGCCTAGATATCAGTGTTTATGTGTTTCATTTCATTTTTGATGATTTCCAGTTTTCCTAAATTAATACTTTGTACATGCCATGTTCCTATTATTAATGGATGTTTGCAGCTGTTTCTTCTCATTTTGAGCTGTGCCATATCAGCAAGTGAAGATCCTGAAAGCTTGACTCCACGTCATTAAGGTTGACTGTACTTTGAGGAGGCAGCTCTTCCCCAGTCATATTTTGAGTGCCTTCCAACCTGAGGAGCTCATCTTCCAGCACTATTTCAGACAAATGTTCTGCTGCTATTCATAAGGTTTTCTCTGGCTATTTTTTTTTCAGAAGTAGACTGTCAGGTCATTCTTCCTAGTCTGTCTTAGTCTGGAAGCTCAGCTGAAACCTGTTCACCATGGGTGACCCTGTTGGTATTTGATACCAGTGGCACAGATTCCAGCAACACAGCAACACACAAGGCCCGACAGTATGACAAACTGGCAGACAGGTTGGGGATTAGCCATTAGAGAAATTGGTAAATGATCAACACTTGATTTGTTTTGCTGATTGTCTAGACTTAAAGTGATAAAGAAAATGTTAATAATGCAGATTAAACTTAAAAGTAGGTGTATCTGTAGAAACAGGCAGTCCTTAAAAATACTATGTGGTTTAAAATTGGAAAAGGTGTGTGACAGGGTTGTATCATTTCACTTTATTTTTCAATCTGTATGCTGAACAAACAATTCGAAAAACTGGAGTATATGAAAAATAACGAGACGTCAGGATTGGAGGAAGACTTATTAACAACCTGCGATATACACATGACACAATCTGTTTTCTGAAAGTGAGGACTACTTGAAGCATTTACTGATGAAGATCAAAGACTACAGCCTTCAATATGGATTATACTTGAATGTAAAGAAAATGAAAATCCTCATAACCGGTCCAGTAAACAACATCTTGATAAATGGTGAAGAAATTGAGGTTGTCAAGGATTTCATTCTACCTGGATCAATAATTAATGCCTATGAAAGCAGCAGTTAAGGAATCAAATAACCAACTTCACTGAGAAAATCTACTGCAAAACAACTCTTGAAGGTGTTAAAAAGCAAAGATGTCACTTTGACAACTAAGGTGTACCTGACCTAAGCCATGGTCTTTCCAATCACCTTGTATGCATGTGAAAGCTGGACAATGAAAAAGGAAAATAGAAGAAGAATTGACACATTTAAATTGTGGCGTTGATGAAGAATATTGAATATACCGTGGACTTCCCAAAGAATGAACAAATCAGTTTGGAGGATGTTATGGATTGAATTGTGTCCCCTAAAAATGTGTGTCAACTTGTCTAGGCCACGATTCCCAGTATTGGTGTAATTGTCCACCATTTTGTCATCTGATGTGATTTTCCTATGTGTTGTAAATTCTACTTCTACGATGTTAATGAGGCAGGATTAGAGGCAGTTATGCTAACGAAGCAGGACTCAATCTACAAGATTAGGCTGTATCTTGAGTCAATCTCTTCTGAGAGATAAAAGAGAGAAGTGAGCAGAGACAGGGGGACCTCATTACCACCAAGCTAGAAGAGGCAGCAGCACGCATGTCCTTTGTACCCAGAGTCCCTGTGCTGAGAAGCTCCTAGACCAGGGGAGGAATGGTAACAAGGACCTTCCCCCAGAACCAACAGAGAGAGAAAGGCTTCCACTGGAGCTGGTACTGAATTCAGACTTCTAGCCTCCTAGACTGTAAGAGAATGAATTTCTGTTTGTTAAAGGCATCCACTTGTGATATTTCTGTTACAGAAGCACTAGATAACTAAGACAGAGGAAGGAAGTATAGCCAGAATGCTCCTTAGGTGCAAGGATGACGAAATTTGTCTTGCTTACTTTGGACACATCATCAGGGAAGACTAATTGTTAGAAAAGTGTATCATGCTTGGTAAAGCAGAGGATCAGTGAAAACAAGGGAAAGCTTCCATGAGATGGACTGACACAATAGCAAGAGTGAACTCAACATACTAACAATTGTGAGGATGGTGCAGGACCAGGTGACGTTTTGCTCTGTTATACATAAGGTCGCCATGAGTTGGAGTTGACTCGAGGGCAACAAACAACAGCAACAACAACAAACTTAAAAGTGGGTGTGTCTGTAGCTGCTTTATTGTGAATAGCACAAAATATTGAGAAAAATATCCTCCCAGTTTTCTTTCAAAAGACATGCTTCTGATTCAGAAAAGATGTGGCTCACATCATTGATAAACACATTAAGTTCCAACATAATTTCTGTTGTTTGTTTTATCTTACATAATGTTATAACATTATCTTATGTCTTTGTCAACATGAATGAAAACAGTAATGAATGTTCAATGACCAAACTTCACTTGCTGGTCAGTTGCAACCATAGGTTGGCTGTGGATAGAAGAGTTTGACAAAAATCAGTAAAAGTATTCTGTGAAAATCAATTGGCCATATACACGGAATTTATAGCAGAGTATTGTATATTCTATTATTATTTGTACAATGTATGCTGCACTTCCTCTCTATCAGTAACATTATAACAAAATTATGTATGGACGTATGTATGTATGTATGTAGGTACAAATGGTTACTGTTGTTAGTTGACACCAAGACAACTCAGACTCATGGCAACCCTATCTATGCAGAGTAGAACTGCTCTACAGGGTTTTCAAGGCTGTGACTTTTTGGAAGCAGATTGCCAGGCCTGTCTTCCAAGGTGCCTCTGGGTGGGTTTGATCTGCCAACTTTTCGGCTACTAGTTGAGAGCTTAAGTGTTGCTCCACCCAGGGATTCCACGTGTACGTATGCATGTATGTGTGTATGTGTATCCCCCCGCACACCACTAGCTGTATCATTGTATCACTTGTGATAACAAGCACATATATTTTGAAAAACATAAAAGAAAAATGTTAAAGAATTATATGGCACCTCCACTGGGAAGCCTTCCCTGTTTCCCTCAGTCTCTCCCTGCTCAGTACTCCCCCAGCATCCTTTGTGTATCCCTCTGTCAGTATCAGCTGTCACATTGCCCTGTAAAGTATCCGGTTCCTGTCATTCTTCCCACCGAACTCTGAGTTCCTTGGCACAGGGACTTGCACACAGTGCTGCTCAGCACATAAATCAGTCAATGAATTGGGAATCAGAGTGAAGGAGGAGCCCAGGGCAAAGGCCCAGTGACCAAATTCATATTGTGAAATGAAGGCAGGGCTTCCTCAAAATGCTTGCCTGGGACTCCAGGACACCAGCAGCAACGGAACCTCCTGAGACTTTTAACTGGAATTCTCTAGCTGAGCTCTCTTCATGGATGGATTTCATCCGGGATGGTGAACATGCTCAACGACATACGCACTGTCTTTGTTGCTTCTACCTGCTTTCTTTTTTTTAACTCTCATTCTCAGGGTCTAAAAGTTACTCCATAAATGAAGATATAATCTCATATTCTTGACAGGAGAAGGTTCTGGCCCCTGGTAGAATTTTCTTGTCTCTTGCTGATGGATGGACTAAAAAACTCAGTAGGAATGCTCATCTTGCCCTCTCAGAGTCTGGGTGCAACAGCCAATCTGGATAACCATGACAGGGAGTGGAGATAGGCTGAGAAATACATTCCTGTAGCAAAAAAATAAACGTCTTCATTTTTCCAAGGAAAAGCATTATTCTCAGCGTGGCAGTGCAATATTGTACAGGGGCTTTAAACATGGGTTGTCAGACAGACCTGGCTTCAAATGCCAGTCCTGCCACTGGTAAGTTACCGGCCTTGAGTAGGGTAGTTGACCCTGCTGGACTTCAGTTTCCTCATCTATAAAATGGAAATTCTAACAGTACTATGTCATTTGCTCGTTGTGAGGATTAAATATGAACTGAATGAAAGCATATTTGCACCAAAGATTTATACATGGGTGTCCATAACAGTTTTATGTGTAAATTGTCGAATACGGAAAACAATCCAAATATATACAAACATGTGAATAGATAAACCAACTATGGTATATTAATATAATGGAACACTACTCAACAACAAAAAGGAATAAACTGTTGATATGTACCACAACATGGATGAATCTCAAAATGATTATGCTGAATGAAAGAAGCCAAACCAAATAAATAAATGAAAAGAATACATACCAAATGCTTCCATTTGCATAACATTCTAGAAAATGCAAATATAGTGACAGAAAGCAGAGAGGTGGTTGCCTGCTGTCAGGACTGGAGGAATGGGGAGAGGGACAGGAGGAAGGGACTAGAAACGGACATGAGGAAACTTTTGGGGGGTGATGAATATGTTCATTACCTTGATTGTAGTGATGGTTTCATGGATGTGCTCATATGTCAAAACTTATCAAATTAAACACTTTAAATATGTTCAGTTTATTGATTTCAATGATATCTCAAAAACACTGTTAAAAACTCTATGGGATAAAAGATGTAGAGTGCTCAGAATGGTCTCTGGTGGAGTAAAAGGTCAATCAACTATGAAGATGATGACGAAGATCAAGAAGCTGTTGACAATGATGCTATTCCTGCTGCTTTCCCTCCTGGGAGGGAGTGCTGCTTCTTACTAATATTCTGGGAACATCCATGCTCCTTTCTCTTCATCTATTAATCACTTTGACCATCCAAGATCCAGCGTGGTTCTCACCTCCTCAAGGCCCCTGGTGATCGTTCTCTTCTCTGACTACCAATATAGTCTTTTGCTCAAAGACTTTTCCTTGGCTGTACACCAGCCTTGGGTCCAGGTAGACCTGGCTTGGAATTTTACTTTGTTACTTTCTAACTTGGGCAAGTTTCAGTTTCCTAGTCTGTAAACTGGTGGTGGCAATAACAACGCCTATTTCATGATATTATTGGAGATAGTGCAGATAAAGCACAGAGGCTCACAAAGTATTCAATACATGTACCTTGATGTTTTATAATCTATCTCATATTGGTTGGGTTGTTCAGGGGCTACTCAATAGTACCCTCTTTTCTGCCTGAGTTCTGAACAAATTGAGACGTAAGATGTGACAGTGGCAGATGGAGGTCAAACAGATCTAAATTGGAGGCTGTAGCTTAAGGTGAAAGCAAAACTGATTCTTAGTACCAACTCTCTAAATTCAACAGATTTATCCATGTAGTAACGGCAATACTGCACTTAGGCAGTCTCCCAACTTGGAGCCTGGCGTGAGGTATGCTGTGCCTGGAAAAGAATAGAAGAATTATACTTTCTGTGGGAATCTCACTCCTAGGAGGAAAAAAAGGGGGGTTTTGAGCCAAAAATGTCAAGTTTATTATTCCTAAATTCGTATACCAGGTAAGTCTCTCCTGTCTCACCATTCAATGAGGCAGAGGCCAGGGGTGTTATTTTAATGGATCTCCCACCACATGAAGGGAAACATCAGGAGTGGAGAATAAACGTTCTTCCCTCAAGATACTATTTTCATTCCCTATTTCATGAGCAGAAGTACCACTTTCCTAATTATATTTTAAGCATTATAATGGCTGGGCACACAGAAAAACTCACTATGTATTTCTGGCGATAAATACTGAAATTATTGTTTCAGAAGTCAACATGGAGGAGAACTTCCTCAAAGCAGCATCCCTCTCTAAGGCACCTCTGTTTGAACATCTCCAGTGCTATGGAGCTTACCACGTTTCAAATCAATTTGCCCCCCAGACTGCAGTCATTGACCCAGCTGATCATATCACTGTTACCCATGACTTCTGGATCAGTACTAAATACAGCTGTGTCATCTTTCTTACAGAATCCCTTCAAGTGGCTCAAGAAAGTTATCCATACTGCTCTGTCTTCTTGCTCTTCGAATACACAAACTCCATCTGTTAATTGTTCCCCATCTATCATGGTTTCCAAAACTCTTACCCTCTTAATCCCCCCCGTGTCACCTTAACACAAAAGTTATCCAAAGCTGACAGGAGTAATCACTACTGAATGAAATTAGGTGCCCTGAATAGCACAGTGTAGACAGAACAACATAGCTCCCTGCAAAGGAATCAAGGCTTACCTGTGAGTTTTTGGAAGGCCCCACACTCCGTTGACTTCTATTGAATGTGTGGTCAAGGAAAGCTCTAAGGGTATATATTCACATCAATTGCTGGCAAGCCAGCATTTCCCAGTCTTCCATTTGCACTGCTGATTTTTCTGAGCAGGAATTCCAGAATTCAGTTTCTCCCTATTACGACTCATCTTTTCAAGAGGCAGCCGTAGTGAGGGAGTTAAGAGGACAGGCTGTCATAAGACAGACCTGTGTACTGCTTTAGGCCTGATTCTTTGGAGCTTACATTTTCTCATCTATAACATGCCCTATATCTACATTAAAAAGCAAAGTTCTATATCATGAGAATACTGTGGGAATGAAATGAGACATGTCTATAAATGACTTAGCACAATGCCTGACACAAAGAAGCAAACAAATAAGTATCAGCTCCCATTGTATCTATTTTGAATATATAAATACTATTATGAGAGGACCTAAGAAAGAAGTATATAATGCTAGACGGAATCATGATTTCAGAGGACATCATTTTAATCACTTTATACCTTACTTTAGAACTGTGCATATAAAATCATCAATATTCTGTGTTTTTAGTTATTTTAACATTTTTAAGGGGTATTGTATGATAGACTGTACTTGTGAATTATGGAATTTGAAGACGTCTTCAGGAGGTATGTCTTTCAAATGTCCAGGGCCTAACATTTAAAGCCAACCTACGTTCTTTGACAGCCATTTCTCATGATTCCTCACAATCACATGGTCAATCAAGTACTTTAAATTGCCTGGGATGGAATACCCACGGGATTGCAAATCTGGACTCCTTCTAAGGAGCTAGTTGTTTCCCCACCTTCTTTGGCTCTGAATTATTTCTTATTCACATTTGTATTACCCTTTCCTTTCCAGTGTGACGGTACAAATAGAACCCAAATAGCAGTTGAGTGGCTGAGCCTTACCCAAGTCATGAACCTTTTTCTTCCCTCTACATTTTTCTCTAAACAGAGCTGAAAGGACCTTTCTTGTTCAGCTTTAGCTTTATTTCCAAACCCCAACAACTTCTGGGGTTTAGAATTTGTGGTAGATTGCTGTATCAATCAATTACAGTTACCCACGTCTCTCAATACTCACATCACTTGCCATGTAACTTTGCAGGGCCCTCTCACTCTGGACAGGGCATTGTGCCTCACCTCTCAACTCTGGGCTCAGCCACATCACATGTTTTGGCTAATGAGATATTAGCAGACTTAATGTAAGCTCTTGTTCCTCTGCCACTGCCATGATCACATTTTCCAGCTATTCTTCTGGAGCATGAAAGGTATACCAGTCATCTCAGCCAAAACTGTCCTAGATCAGCTAACAGCCCTCGACCCAGCCAAGATCAAAAGAGCCAATGAGCCAACCTGCAGCTAACCCCAGGTGCACTAAACCAAAAAAAAAAAAAAAAGAAGGAAACTAAACCACTTGCCATTGTGCTGATTCCAACTCATGGCAACCCCATACGTTGCGGATTAAAACAGTGCTCCATGGGGTTTTCAAGGCTGTGACCTTTTGGATGCCGATCACCAAGCCTTTCTTCTGAGGCAACTTGAAGTGGGTTCAAACTGCCAAGCATTTGATTAGTAGTCAAGTGCTTAACTGTTTGCACCACCCAGGGACTCATGACCCTTGAAATCAACTGAGTCCAGCCAAGATCAGCTAAACCTTCTAGGCTAAGTAACTATGCATTTCTGTATGCCAATGATGCTTTATAATTGTTTATTACTCAGCATTATTGTGGTAATAGGTAACCAATACAACCTCCCTACACCAGCCTACAAAAACCCTGTCTGGAAGTCTTGAGAATGAAATAGATAGGAAAACCTTTCTCTCTTCCTATTAGCAACCCTTCACTTAAGCCTTAGGTGGTAAAGAAAGCTTAGTGGGTGACACTCATGGCCCCATCTGAATGGCTGACTTCATGGTCAAGAATCCCGTAATCTCAGACCATGAGGAATGGAAGTTTGATGATTTCCTCAAACCTAAAAAATTATCCAATTCCACAAATAGATGCAATCACTGACCACAGAGTCAACTTTCTGTTTGACACTAATACACTCAGAATGGATGGCTTGTCTCTCCTCTGTTACCCAGAACAATTTTACCATTGCTAGCCTGCTTTTGAAATATGAAATCTTGGGAGCATTACAACTTTCTCTGCTGCTTGGATTTTTTTTTTTCTTTTTCTGAGAGCTATTTTAAATATTCCAAACTTGTGTGGGAGTGCCAATCAGCCACATTTAATTGGCCAGATTGTTAGCCTCAGCTGAAGAATTTGCCTCAGCGATGCATCACTCTTCAGAAAATTAAACATAGGCATGATCGTTACTTTGTTCTGTTATTGTGGCTACAGAATGGCAAACCAATCTGTTGAAACTGAAGAATCCAGTCGCTCAATTATCTGTCAGGCCTACATGGCTAAACACCCCATGAGCAGATTTTTTTTTTCCTACTTAGCTAAAGCATATTTTGATTGAATATATTGCTTGCTTGGCATTGAGTATGGCCAAGACTTAAGGTCCTCCTAACAGCCTTTCAGTTCCTTAGGAAAAAGCTGGTTTTACCAATACAGATCCTCATTCGTTCGTTCGTTCACTTAACCTGCAAGCATTTATTACATACCTGCTTTGTGCCAGAAACTGCGTTAGGTGCTGGGAATAAGGTAAAGTTATAAAACAATTAGTAAGATAGACAACTTGTAAGAAGATAAGGCAGCACTAGAAGCCAGGTTTCTGACTCTAAGGCAGTGGTTCTCAACTGGGGGCAACTCTGCATCCCCTCACCAGGACATTTGCCAATGTCTTCAGACATTTTTTGGTTGTCACAATTGGTTGAGGGGTACTACTGGCATCTAGTGGGTAGAGGGGCCCAGGCTTTCTGCTAACCATCGTACAATGCACTGGACAGCTTCCACCAGAAAGGATCATCCAGCCCAAAATGTCAACAATGTGGAGGGTGAGAAACTCTACTGAACAGCCATACAGTAGACAAATTTCATTGAGAGTAAAGGCTTAGTCTCATCCATTGCTGTATCTTCTGCCCCAGCCCAGGACCGAGCATAGGCAGGTGATCAATGAATGC
Organism: Dugong dugon; assembly: GCA_030035585.1. NCBI lineage: Eukaryota > Metazoa > Chordata > Mammalia > Sirenia > Dugongidae > Dugong > Dugong dugon. The sequence goes on from CM057478.1 coordinate 37,003,720, forward strand.
TGGATGGATGGAGAAATGGATGGATGTATGGATGGATCTCATGCCTATAGATGTTATCAATAAATTGTATCCAATGGGCATTGATTCAGTTGTTTAGGCCACTAGAAATTAAACAGATGATTTAATTTTCTAATCAGAGTTCAGGTGGCTCAAAGAAGGGAAACAACCTGGTAATAATAGACATGGATTTCACAGGACCTGTAGATCACCCAAAGGCAAAGCCTCTGTTCAATGATGAATTTTCTTCTCCATAAAACCCCACAGCTCTGACCTCAGCCCTTTTCCTAATTCTTCCTTCAACTCAGTTAAGATGTTCTGGGCTGTTCCTTCAAACATTCTTGGGCTGAAATGAAGATAATCTGTCTTATTTCTTAACGGCTGGAAATGAGAGTGAATTTGTCATACCCAACATTCTGTAGACTCATTTGGCCAATTATTCTACTTTAAGTCTGAACTCCTCCCCAGTAATGTACAATCTGTTTTAGATGTTAATTTTTAATACTGTGATTTTGGCTTGTCCTTCAAACAAGTTGAGTAGAAACACTGATTTATTTTCATCTCTTTCATCAATGCCAGGGAACAGAATAAATTACTCAAGAACATATTATCTTGCCTTTGATTCTTCCCTTTAAGGTATTGTGAAGATAAATGCCTAAGACCTGACCTCATCAACAGATGGGCAGTGCACCCCAGTTTTGAGCAAGGTACTGAGCTTGGTGCTATGGCAGGAGACGTCCCAAGGCCAGCAGGGTTCAAGACATAAGAGTAAGAAGAGGCGAGACGCTGGCAGCTGTACCTGGGATCCAGGATAGAAGCTCAGGCAGGATCCTGAAAACCATTGACATGTATGTGTCTCCCTTGGGACAGAGGCCAGGCCTTTAATGAACGTGCTTCTTCTATCCACCTTAAATTTAGTTCCTCATTAGAAATCCTCCAAGGAGATTCACATATTGGAGCAAATGTTGGGGAAGCCTTTCCTCTTGAAGATTCAGCTGAGATGTGTAAGTTTTGCTACAGGAGGTCTGGCGAGCCTGGTTCAGCTGTCCAATTGCCTGCCTGGCCCCCTAAGTCTGTGTGCTGAACTTAAATATTACAGAGTTTGGAAACCCACCAAACAACTGTCATCACAACTGCTCTGACAAGCCAGATAGACTTGGCCAAAGTTATAAGAGGTGAAAAGAAAGACTCCTTCGTTTGTTCAACAAACATCTACTATGCCAGACACTATGCCAGGCACAATGCCAGGTTCAAACGACACCATGCACCTGGCAGATACATCCATTGCTTTCAAGTTGTTTCCAGTCCACTGTGGGAGATGGATATACGTTTGCTTTTGTTTTGCAGCCCCCTACCTGTCTATAATTCTTTAGAATTCAAAGAGAGCTGCAGATTTCTTTGCTTTCTTTTCTTTTTGACTGCCTTTACATCTTCTGTCTCCTTCTCCAATTTCTGGTATCATCCTTGAAAAGGCACAAACGAGAAGTCTAGAGGCATGACTGCCAATGTTGGTTCATGGGTCACTGTCAATCAAGGTCAGGATTTCTGAGATCTTACTGCTCTTTTTTCTTGTGCTCATTGCTGCATGTTACAAAATGGCTGCTGGACCCCTAGGCATCATGTCTACAGGACATAGGAAGAAAAGGTAGAGGCAAATACTGATAATGGTTCATTCCAGCTGAAAGCTTTCTGGAAAGCACTACTCTACAGGTTTTGGCTTATACCTAGTCGGCCATAACCCTGGCACATGGCCACCACTAGCTGGGAGGTGGCATAAAGAAAAGACTTGTGGATGGGGGTCAGGGCAGCCAAGCAAAAGGGCCTGTCAAGCAGCCCATCTGGAAAAGATCACGAGAGTAAACATAACTGAGATTGAAGCTAGCATGAAGGGAAGGAAAGGGGAGACCCTAGGACAGCAATTGAGCTTCTGGATCTAACCGTACCTAAACCACACATGGACTTTTCCATTTACATGATCCATTTCCTTTTTTAACTTAATTCAGCTTGAGTTAGGTTTCTCTTTTGAAAGAGTCACAATACAGCATGTCCTCAGGGTCACATTTTCACTTGCTGCCAATAGGAAGTTCTACTGTTGTGGATTCAGTTGCTTCCAGAAGCAAGAATATTTAAGAAAGCCGGAGATAGGTTGGAGAAAGATAGCAGCCCAGAATTTCTTTAGGGCTTACAGGTTTGAATGGATTATCCCAGCTATACCTGACACATCCTCCCTTCCTGGACCTTCTCCCTAATTGTGTTGAATGCCACCCCATAGCCCCAACAGGCATCACTGGGAAGTTATTCTTTGCTTTGTCAAACCTGCCTTACAGAACAGGAAAACAGCATAAAATCCATTTCTTTGGGCATGAACAACTCAACTGCAGATTGTAGGAATGACTGACCTGTTTGCACTGCCCAGGCCTTAGTGCAGTGATTCTAGTGATTAGTTGCGGCCGATTCCAGCCACCGTGAAATAGAAAATTGTTGCCAATTGTAAACGGCAGGTCTAGCCCAGGCTGAATCCAACCTACCCACCGTCAGAAGCATGAAGGCATCTTGCACCTCCTGCAGACCCTGCTCCTAATCCAGGACACTCCTCTCAGGAATGAAGAAAAGGCCATTTTCCAGGCAGTGATTACATAATATACAGAACGTAACAAAAGGGAGACCCTCGAGCACCACTAGTTGGAAGATCTCTCAGTGTTTTCATTACAGTCCATTTTCTGCAGTGATTTATGCCTCGGCCATGAAGCCAGGCTGACAGCCGGGGCTTAGCACCCACAGACCCAACCCAGGAGAACCACACCGAGTTTAATTTAGTTGAAACTGCGTGGCCAGCTCCATGCTGAGGACTTGTAAACTGTGAATGAAGTCCAATGTTGAGTCCTCTGGCGCATCTGTGGCAGTTCTTGTTCAGAGCATCCTTCTTTTCTCATCTGCAAACTGTGCTTTCCCAATAGGCTGAGCTGTCCAAGGCCAGGAACGAAAGCATGAGTGTCACATTTCATACTCTTCAAAGGGCTATTTTGGAGGAGAGCAAGGATGTATAGTTGAACTCCATGAATATAGTTTATGCTTCTTCTCAAGTAAAAAAAGGTGTCACTTAAACTCAAATAATCACATAGAAGTTCTCTCTTCTCTCTCTACATGGTCCCCACATATCCCCTGTTCCCAGCTTCACGTCTAAGCTCTGGGTGCCCATGGAGAAGGTGGACATGACCTGTGATGCCCCTAACCCCAACGCAGACCATCTATCTCCTTGGAAAGTAGAAAGAATGTTCCAGAGCTTGTACCCTAGCACAGCAAAGCTAAGTACACCTGAACTACAGTCTAGAAATCAAAGCCAGACTGAAACCCCAGGATCAGCCCCTGGCTTGCCGGTGCCCAGTCTGGAGCCTGGCATTCAACGCTTATCTGGAACCCAGCTCAAAGTCTGGAATGCAACCCTGAACCCAGCAGTCTGTCTCTAGAGTTATACAAGGTGGGGAGGAAGGAGGAAAATCATCCTGAAGATGTTCCTTCCTCTGTACTTCTCTCCCTGGCTCTCCTGGACACTAACAGTGGAACAACCTACCAGCTTTCTACAGAGATTGTCATCTATAACCCATGACCTGTCCACAAGCCCCTGGATATCATCACAAGGCCCTGGGTTCCCACATCATTGCCACCATAGTCCCCATCATCAACATCTAACAGCACCATTAACATCCATCAACACCCCTTTCCACCATCATCAGCACCACCATCAATTTCATCACCAACATTTACTGAGAAGTTACCATCAGGCTTGCCCTGCACAGATGTGGTCTCAGTCAATCCCCTCTATAACCCTCTGGTGTATGTATTGTTTTCACACACATGTTACAATTGAGGTGATTGAGGAATGAAGGACCAAGACAGCATGCCCCAGGTTGTCAAGTTGGAAAGCCAGGACAGACTGACCCAGTGCTCATGTTCTGGACCACTATGGAACACTAGTTCTCAATCACATGATGTCACAGGTGGGCTGCCCAGGAGGCAGACTCAGAAATGGGATGTAGAGGTCAGGATGTTTATTAGGGAGTGTCCTGGGGATTGACACCTGTGGAAGATGGGAGAAGGAAGCAGGATGGTTAGAGGGAGAAGGTGGGCTTTGATGCAGGCCCAGTGATAGTTATGGCCAACCCCACCTGGAGCTCTGGAGCTAACATGGGCTGCTGGCTAGCTTGTCCTGCTTTGAGCTAAGATGGCTGGACCTTCTAATACCCTGTATTCGTTTCCAATTGCTACTATGATAAATTGCCACAACTTAGTCTCTCAAAACAACACAAATTTATTGTCTTACAGTTTTGGACACTAGAAGTCTGAAATGAATTTTATAGGGCTAAAATCAAGGGCTGTGTCCCTTCTGAAGGCTCTTGAAGAGAATCTGTTCCTCTTCACAGCTTCTAGAGGCCATCTGCATTCCTTGGCGCGTGACTGCACATCACTCCAACCTCTGCTTCCGTTGTCTCATCTCCTCTGACTCTGAATCTGGCCCTCCTGCCTCCCTCTGATAAAGACCTGGTGATTACATTGGGTCCCCCTGAACAATCCAGGCTAATCTTTCCATCGCACAATCCTTAATCACATATGCATAGTTCCTTTTGGCATGTAAGGTAACGTAGTCACAGGTTCCAGGGATTAAGATGTTCCAGGGATTTACTCAGCTGACTGCATACCCTGTCCTCCATTCAGTCGTTGCATGTGGGCCCTGCAGTTGAGGCAATTCCTGAAGGGGCCTGACAGCTGAAGGCCATCTCCTGGTCACACTCCCAGAAGCTGGTCCTTCCCTGAATGGGGACCTGAGTGACGCGTCTCCATGTCCATCACACATCCCCAGAAAGTCCAGGTTCAACACAACTCAGACCATCTGTCTTAGCCATCTAGTGCTGCGGTAACAGAAATACTGTAAGTGGATGGCTTTAACGAACCGAAGTTTATTCTCTCACAGTTCTGTAGGCTAGAAATCCAAATTCAGGGCATCAGCTCCAGGGGAAGGCTTTCTCTGTTGGCTCCGGAGGAAGGTCCTTGTCCGGGTCTAGGAGCTTCTCCACTCAGGAACCCCAGGTCCAAAGGACGCACTCTGCTCCTGGCACTGCTTTCTTGGTGGTATGAGGTCCCTCTGTCTTTCTGCTTGCTTCTCTCTTTTATATCTCAAAAGAGATTGGCTTAAGACAAAACTAAAATCTTGTAGATTGAGTCCTGCCTCATCAGCATAACTGCTGCTAATCCCATCTCGTCAACATCATAGAGGTAGGATTTACAACACGTAGGAAAATCACATCAGATGGCAAAATGGTGGACTATCACACAATACTGGGACTCATGGCCTAGCCAAATTGATACACATATTTTTGGGGGACACAATTCAATCCATGACACCATCCCTCTTTCTTTTGCATTTGCCCAGCTTTGAATCCCAGCTCGAAGCTCCACCTCAGACTCCATTACCAGGGTCTGCCTTTATCTTCCTCTCCTTCCAATCATAATTCTCCAATTTTATATTTATGACCAACGGTTTAAAGTACCTCCCAAGTGTCTGACCACAGCTCAATTGTCTATTACTATAATCACCATCTGACTGTATTCCGAAAGCAGCATGGACGAGGAAATGCAAAGGCTTCTTTTGGCATCGAGCAGTTGTGTTTGGGGGGCGTTCCTCCCCCTTCTGTAAATGTGTTACACTGAAGCATATTTCTATCCATCTGTAGCCCTACCATATTGCAGGTAACTGTGAGCAAAACAAGCCAAAAAATCACAAAGGGGCTGTCGCCTTTTCATTGATTCTCTGTTACCTGCACTAATGGCAGAGGCTTCTCATCTGAGGTGCCTTCCTTAGTCTTGGAGCAGCTCCTATGACCTGGAGACTGCTAAGAAAGTCAGGTATGGAAGTTAGCAACAGCAGGAGGTGATTTTTAAAAAGAGTCAAGGCCTAAGAAACAAAGACATGAGCTCAGGCCTCTGATGCTGCCTTCTGAGAGATCCCCTATCTAGGATGTGCTTCTTGCAGAGTGATAAACCCCAAGTCTATTCATTAGAGTGCACAACTGTTAAGGCCTTGTGTGCCCTGCATGCCTTTCATTTGGGGAAGGGCTAACCTGACACTCCCTGTGACTCTGGAGGGGCTGTCAGGAAAAAGATGCACGTCTCTCCCACCTGGGGGGTATTGGCTGCCAGGGTCTTCCTGAGAGTCAGGGAAGGTTTTTTTATTGTTGTTGTAGTTTAAGTGAAAGTTTACAATTCAAGTCGGTCTCTCATACAAAAATTTTTACAACATACTATTATGTGACCCCAATTGCTCTCCCTAAACTGTGACAGCACACTCCTCCTTTCCACCCCTGATTTCCTGCATTCATTCAAACAGCTCCTAACCCTCTCCGCCTTCTCATCTCACCACCAGACAGAAGCTGCCCATTTAGTCTCATGTATCTACTTGAACTAAGAAGCACACTCTTCACGAGTATCATTTTATGTCCCACAGTCCAGTCCAATCCCTGTCTGAAGAGTTGGGCTCGGGAATGGTTTTAGTGCTGGGCTGACAGAGAGTCCAGGGGCCATGCTTTCTGGGGTTCCTCCAGTCTCAGTCAGACCATTAAGTCTGGTCTTTTTACTAGAATTTGAGTTCCGCACCCCATCTTTCTCCTGCTCCATCAGGGACTTTCTGTTGTGTTCCCTGTCAGGGCGGCCATTGGTGGTAGCCAGGCACCATCTAGTTCTTCTGGTCTCAGGCTGATGAAGTCTCTGCTTTATGTGACCCTTTCTGTCTCTTGGGCTAATACTTTCCTTATGTCTTTGGTGTTCTTCATTCTCCTTTACTCCAGGTGGTGGAGACCAATTGATGCATCTTAGATGGCTGCTTGCTAGCTTTTAAGACTCCAGACACCACTCACCAAGGTAGGATGCAGAACATTTTCTTAATAAACTTTGTTATGCCAATTGACCTAGATGTCCGAGTCAGGGAGCTTTTGATAGAGCTACCAAAGATGATCTCTCTACCCTCCTCCTTCTCCACTTCCTCCTTTTCCTCCTCCATCTTTCTTCTTCTTCCTCTTCTTCCTCTCCTCCTCCTCCTCCCTGTCCTTCTCCTTCTCCTTCTCCTCTTCATCCTCCTCCCCCTTCTCTACCTTCTCGTCTCCTTTTTCTGTCTCTCTTCTCCTCTTTCTTTCCTGGGTTGTTAAACTGCCAGGATATAGGTTTGGGGCTATTGGTGGCCATGATGTCTGCTCAGGAGATGGGAGAAAATTGGAGCCCTAGTGACTTTGTTTGAATCCCTGGATCCAGTCGTGCCTGAAGGCATCATTACATCATTTCCAGTTATGAGCCAATACATTCACCTTTAAACATGAGTTATTTTTAATGGGTTTCTACCATGTGATATTGAAAGTATATTGTTGCCTTTTATGCATCTACTTCTAGATCTTCCCCAGAAGTTTCAAACTCAACCTGCTCCAAAATGAAGTCAGCATCTTGTTGTCCCTATGCCCACATCTCCAAACTTACCTGTCTTTTCCCAAAATATGTTCATTTTCTGAATCCCTTAATGCCCCTGCATATCTCTGAAGCCTCCCTTTCCTTTACGCCACTCATCCTACTATCACTGCCTTCTCTTTATTCTGGTCTGGATGACCAGTACCACAGTACTTCAGGGGCCTCTTGCATCTTCCTCCATCCTCCGTATGCCAAACATGCAGACTTCTCCAGGCCTCTATGCAAATGCTTCCAATGGGTCCCAAGAAATAGAAGATGGGCCCCAATGCCCTGGCCGGACTTACAGAGTGGGAGGTGTAGTGCACAAAGGCCTGGATTGTAGCTCCAGACCAGGACTCAAATCTCAGCTCTGCTGCTTCCTAGCTATGTGACTTTGAACAAGTTAGTGAACTTCTCTGACCTCAGTATCCTCATCTGTAAAATACAGAGAATAGTACTCACTTAGTGAGGAGCCCTAGTGGCACAGTGGTTAAGAGCTGGGCTGTTAACCAAAAAGTCGGCAGTTCAAATCCACCAGATGCTCCTTGGAAACTCTGTGGGGCAATTCTACTCTGTCTTACAGGGTTGCTATGAGCTGGAATCGACTTGATGGCAATGGGTTTGCTTTGGTTTTTTAGTGTGGCTGTAGTGAGAATTAAATGGGGTAATATGTGTTAAATGACTGGTACAGAGCACAAAACAGCAGACTGTTGTTGTTAGGTGTCTTCAAGTCGCTTCCAACTCATAGCATCACTGTGTACAAAGAATGAAACACTGCCCGGTCCCATGCCATTCTCACAATCGTTGTTATGTTTGAGTCCGTTGTTGCAGCCACTCTGTCAATCCATCTCATTGAGAGTCTTCCACTTTTTTGCTGATCCTCTACTTTACCAAGCATGATGTCCTTCTCCAGGGACTAGCCCCTCCTGATAACACGTCCAAGGTACGTGATATGAAGTCTTGTCATGCTTGATTCTAAGGAGCATTCTGTCTGTATTTCTTCCAAGAAAGATTTGTTCATTCTCCTGGCGGTCCATGATATATTCAATATTCTTTGCCAACACCATAGTTCAAAGGCATCAGTTCTTCTTCAATCTTCCTTATTCATTGTCCAGCCTTCGCATACACATTAGGCGATTGAAAATACCATGACTTGGGTCAGGTACACCTTAGTCCTCAAAGTAATATCTTTGTTTTTTAACACTTTAAAGAGGTCTTTTGCAGCAGACTTGCCCAATGCACTACATCATTTTATTTCCTAACTGCTGATTGGGCAATGATTGTAAATCCAAGTAAAATTAAATCATTGACAACTTCAATCTTTTCTTCATTTATCATGATGTTGCTTATTGGTCCATTTGTGAGGATTTTTATGTTCTTTATGTTGAGGTGTAATCTATACTGAAGGCTATAGTCTTTGATCTTCATCAGTAAGTGCTTCAAGCCGTCTTCACTTTCAGCAAGGAAGGTTGTGTCATCTGCATATCCCAGGTTTTTAATGAACCTTCCTCTAATCCTGATGCTGCATTTTTCTTCATATACTCCAGCTTCTCGGATTATTTGCTCAGCGTACAGATTGAATAAATATGGTGAAAAAATACACCCCTGACACACACCTTTCCTGATTTTAAACCACTCAGTATCCTCTTGTTCTGTCCAAATGACTGCCTAATGTTCTGTGTATAGGTTCTGCATGATCATAATTAAGTATTCTGGAATTCCCGTTCTTCGCAATGTTATCCATAATTTGTTTTGATCCACATAGTCAAATGCCTTTGCATAGTCAATAAAACATAGGTAAACATCTCTTTGGTATTCTCTGCTTTCAGCCCTGGTTGCACAGTGGTTAAGAGCTTGCCTGCTAACCAGAAGGTTGACAGTTCAAACCCACCAGCTGCTCCTTGGGAGAAAGATGTGGCAGTCCGCTTTCATAAAGATTTACAGCCTTGGAAACTCAATAGGGCAGTTCTACTCTGTCCTATAGGGTCACTATGAGTCGGAATCAAATCAATGGCAATGAGGTTTTGTTGTTTTTTTTCCTGATTTGCTTTCAGCCAAGATCCATCTGACATCAGCAATGATATCCCCATTCCACCTCTTCTTAATCTGGCTTGAATTTCTGGCAGTCTCCTGTCGATGTACTGCTGCAACCATTTTTGAATCATCTTCAGCGAAGTTTTACTTGTGTGTGATATTAATGATATTTTTTGATAATTTTTGCATTCTGTTGGAACACCTTTCTTTGGAATGGGCACAAATATGGATCTCTTCAGTTGGTTGGCCAGGTAGCTGTCTTCCAAATCTCTTGGCATAGACGAGTGAGTGCTTCCAGTATTGCATCTGTTTGTTGAAACATCTCAGTTGGTATTCCATCAATTCCTGGAGCCTTGTTTTATGCTAATGCCTTCAGTGTAGCTTGGACTTCTTCCTTCAGTACCAGCAGTTCTTGATCATATGCTACCTCCTGAAATGGTTGATGTCAACCAGCTCTTTTTGGTACAGTGACTCTTGTATTCCTTCTACTTCTTTTGATGCTTCCTCTGTCATTCAATATTTTGCCCATAGAATCCTTCAGTATTGCAACTCGAACCTTGAATTTTTTTTTTCGGTTCTTTCACCTCGGGAAATGACAAGTGTGTTCTTCCCTTCTGGTCTTACAACTCCAGGTCTTTGCACATTACATTGTAATACTTTGTCTTCTCAAGCTACCGTTTGGAATCTTCTTTTCAGCTCTTTTACGTGATCATATCTTCCTTTTGCTTTAGCTACTCTATGCTCAACTGCAAGTTTCAGAGTCTCTTCTGACATCCATTTGGGTCTTTCTTTTCTGTCTTTCTTCACATATGAAGTTCTTGATGTCATCCCATAACTCATCTGATCTTTGGTCATTAGTGTTCAACGCATCAAATCTATTCTGGAGATGGTCTCTAAATTCAGGTGGGATATACTCAAGGTTGTGCTCCAGCTCTCGCGGACTTGTTCTAATTTTCTTCAGCTTCAACTTGAACTTACATATGAGCAATTGATGGTCTGTTTTGCAGTTGGCCCCTGGCCTTGTTAAGACTGATAATACTGAGCTTCTCTATTGTCTCTTTCCACAGATGTAGTTAAATTGATTCCTATATATTCCATCCAGTGAGGTCCACGTGTATAGTTTATGTTGTTGAGAAAAGGTATTTGCGATGAAGAAGTCATTGGTCTTGCAAAATTCTATCAAGGCCATATTTTCCAACTACCAATCTTTCTTCTTTGTTTCCATCTTTCGCATTCCAATCCCCAGTAATTATCAATGCATCTTGATTGCATGTTTGATCAGTTTCAGACTGCAGAAGTTGGTAAAAATCTTCAATTTCTTCATCTTTTGCATTAATGTTTGGTACGTAAATTTGAATAATAGTCGTATTAACTGGTCTTCCTTGTAGACTTGCAGATATTATCCTATCACTGACAGCATTGTACTTCAGGACAGATCTTGAAATGTTCTTATTGATGATGAATGTGACTCCATTCCTCTTCAATTTGTCATCCCCAGTGTAGTAGACCATATGATCGTCAGATTCAAAATGGTCAATACCAGTCCATTTCAGCTCACTAATGCCTAGGATATCTATCTTTATATGTTAAATTTCATTCTTTGACAACTTCCAATTTTCTTATATTCATGCTTCATACATTCATGTTCCAACTATTAGTGGATGTTTACAGCTGTTTCTTCTCATTTTGAGTCATGCCACATCAGCAAATGTCCTAAAAGCTTGACTCCATCCATGTAACTATGGTCGACACTACTTTGAGGAGGCTGCTTTTCCCCAACAGAAACACCCAACAATTAACTCAACAAATATTTATTAAATCCTGACCCTGTGCCAGGTGGGAATCGTTAATGTGCATAGCTGCTAACAGAAAGGTGGGAGGTTCGAGTTCATCCAGAGGTATCGCAGAAGAAAAGATTGGTGATCTACTTCAAAAAATTCAGCCATTGAAAACCCTATGGAGCACAGTTCTACTCTGAAACACATGGGTCACCATAAGTCATAGTTAATGACAAATGGTGGTTGGTTATATGCCAGGTATTGTTTTTGTGACTGAATAAATACACACACACACGCACACAGCTGGCATCTAATTGATGCCTTCATTTGTTAATTAAGCAAGCCTGCGCTGGTACTCCCAAAACTGGCATGATGCCAGAGCAGTGAATAAGACATGGTCCCCAACTTCCAGGAACTCACATCCGGTAGGGGAGAAAGACATGTAAACAGACTGTTATAGATTGAATTGTGTTCCCCAAAAATATGTGTTGTAAATCCTAACCTCTGCCTATGATTATAATCCCATTTGTGAATGGGTTATCTTTGTTATATTAATGAGTCAGGATTAGGTTATGTTAATGAGGATTAGATTATGTTTATGTTAATGAGGCAGGATTAGGGTGTATCTTGAGTCAATCTCTTCTGAGATATAGAAGAGATTAAACAAGCAAGCTAAGAAGTAGAAATGGGGGAAGAGAGATGCCAAGCCATATGAAGATCACCCAGAAGCAGAAGCTCAGAAGAGAGAAGGCTCTTCCTCCAGAGCTGACAGAGAAAGAAAGTCTTCCCTTAGAGCTGGCACCCTGAATTCAGACTTCTAGTCTCCTAATCTGTGAGAGAATAAATTTCTGTTTGTTAAAGCCATCTATTTGGTACTTCCCGGAACATGGCACTCTAGGCAGAAGCACCACACCGTCCCTCTGCAGCAAAGATCTGAAAACGAAGCCAAACAGAGAAAACAGCAATCCTGAAACCCTAAGCATCAAATGAAGAGATAAAGAACTCAGCCAAGCACCAAATGGAAAAGAAACTGACAGAGAACAGAGAGCGAGGAGACCATGGAGAGGTCCCCTATCAGCTAACGTAGTATGGATCCGCCACCTTGGACTCCTATCAGAGACTTAGCAAACAGGGGGTATGAGAAAGCAGCTTCATGGAGCTTCCAGCAGGAGGCAGAATAACCGGTAACCAGCGATATACCCTTTCCCACCCCCCACCCTTCTTCACCACCACTCAGCCTCCTCTGCTTCCTGTGGCCACAGTCTCTTGGCCGGGAAGCACCTGCTGCTTGGATTCCACCCTCCGGTACTGGCCAACTCCCTGAGTGCCATTTATTTGCTGCTGGTGTTGCTTTTTTCCACTTCTTTTGATTTCTTCCTTACCTCTCACCACCTCCCCCTTCTTTCTCTCAAATACCTGGCTCCGTGCGCCACCTTTGCTTCTTCCTGAAAGGCTGTGAAACTCTGCTCAAATGTGAAACTGCTTCCTGGTCTGTGCTGCCACACTGGTGGGATCCTGGGGCTTTTTGTTGTTGTTGTGTTTTGTTTGTTTTGAATTGTTTGTTTGTTTTCTTTTCGTGAATTGGGAGCCCATTCTAGCCATGCAGTACTGCATGGCTTGGGACCTAAGCCCTCAGCTTGCACAGACACACAGAGGGATCCCTGAAGGCATTTCTTTTTTTGTGGGTTTTTTTTTTTTCTGTTTTTTTTTGGGGGGGGGGTTCTTGTCCCTTTTTAAAAAATTTGTTTTGTTTTCTTTTTCCTCTGTGTCTTTTTTCATTACTCCGTTTCTTGTCTCTGTATACCTTCCTTCTCTTCCTGTCCCCTGAATACCTGCTGCTGAGTGACACCTCTATGCCTTCTAGCCAGTCTGTACTTCAACACCTGGGAACAACTTCCCCAGACCTCATAGCCGTGGCAGTGGGATCCCCGGGAGCTTTTGTTTTCTTTTTTCTTTCTAATTTTTATTTATTAATTCTTTTCTTTTTTTTCTTCTTCTTCCCCTTTTTGCTTTTCTCCATTTCATAGTCTCTCATTTCTCCACTCCAATGGGAAGCTTCCCTAGCACTCTTTTTTGTTTGCTTGTATGTTTTTGGTTCCTGTTCCACTCTCCTCTCTACCATACCCATCTTAGCTCCACATATCACAATCTCCCCTCTCCATCCTGCCTACCTGCACTGTGCGCTTAACATCACACCACCAAGCAGCACAGGCATGGTCTACCGGAACCTGCCCTGCACTGATTACCGGCCCACCCTGGTGGCTGTAGTAAGTGCCACAAACAACCCATCCCAACAGCTCCTCTTCAGTAGACCTGCCCTGCTGTACCATATCTGAGCGACTGACCCTGCCAATTGGAGAAGGAGGTGAAAAGTATCTTGCCCATAGACTAGCAAACAACAAAGAACACACAGCCCACCTGCTCATGCACAGCCAAACAAATAAACAAAAAAGGACAAAACAAACAAATCTATAATCAATAAACAAGAAAAATAACTACTGAATGCCCCGAAGACAGCAGCCAATACCAAAACATTTACAAAAACAGGACAGGATACTTCCAGTAGGCATCCAAAATAAAACACCAGATGACCTTCCAGTAGAAAAGAAGGCACTAGAACTACCTGATAGTGAATTCAAATCTCTAATACTCAGAATTATCCAAGAGTTGAAGCAAAAAGCAGACAAAAATTAGGGAAAAATAACAAATTCATGGAAAAGGCAGACAAATTCATGGAAAATACAGACAAAATAATGGAAGAATTCAGGAAAATAATGCAGGAACAAAATGCCAAAATAAATTTACAACTAGAAATTATAAAAAAACCACAATCAGAAATCCAAAAGATAAACAACAAGATTTCAGATGTGGACAGTGTCATAGAAGGGCTGAGGAGCAGATCTGAAACGGTGGAATACAGGGTCAGCAGAATTAAAGACAAACACTTGGATACATCTCTGTTTGAGGAAAACTCAGAAAAAAGAATGAAGAAAAATGAAGAGACCCTGAGAATTATGTGGGATACAATTAAAAGCAAAAACTTGCAAGTGATCAGAGTTCCAGAACAGGGGAAGAAAACAGAAAACACAGAGAGGATCATTGAAGAACTGCTGACAGAAAAATTTCCCCAATATCATGAAAGATGAAAAGCTGGCCATCCAAGAAGCTTAACGAACCCCATATAGGATAGACCTCAAGAGAAAATCACCAAGGCATATCATAATCACACTCGCTAAAACAGAAGACAAACGAAGACTCCTGAGAGCAGCTCGTGAAAAACAAGAAGTCTCATACAGAGGAGAAACAATAAGACTAAGCTCAGATTATTCGGCAGAAACCGTGCAGGCAAGAAGGCAATGGGATGACATATATAAAACCTTGAAAGAAAAAAAACTGCCAGCCAAGAATAATATATCCTGCAAAACTCTCGTTCAAATATGAAATGTCATTTCCAGGTAAACAGAAATTAAGGGAATATGTAAAAGCCAAACCAAACTTACAAGAATTATTAAAAGGGGTCCTCTGATCTGAGAATAAACAACTTCAGCTCACAGGCTGAATCTAGGATGCAGGATCATACCAGCCAGATACCAGACTGGGAAATGAACTCTCAAGGACTATCCAAAACCAAAAGAAATGAGACAGGGAATCAGAGCAGTTAACCTGCAAATGACAACAACATCAGAGCAATAAAAGCGGGAAGAAACGGTGTAGGTATAAAACCTTCTAATGGAGAGGAAGGCAAGGTGATGCCAAGTAATAATAAGACTGCTTTGAACTTAGAAAGATAAGGGTATTTCATGGTAACCACAAAGAAAGTTAACAAACATATTCATAAAAATAAAGAGGAAAAACATAAAGTCTCAGTAAAAACAAAACCTACAAAAACAAAAGAAATGAAAAAAAAAATCCACAGACTATAGGAATTCAGCTCAGGAGAGTAAGAGGAACAAAGAAAATGTCAGCACCACAAAAAAAAAAGCACTACAAAATGACAGCTCATAACATGGGTGAAACTGGAGGACATTATGCTGAGTGAAATAAGTCAATCACGAAAGGACAAATATTGTATGAGACCTTTATTGTAAAAACTCATGAAAAAGTTTACACACAAAAAGTAACAATCTTTGTTGGTTACAAGGGATGGGAGTGGTGTGGGGGGGGAAATACTAAATAGACAATGGATAAGTGGTATCTTTGGTGAAGAGTAAGACAGTACACAATACTGGGGAAGCCAGCACAACTTGTACAAGGAAAGGTCATGGAAGCCCCATAGATACTTCCAAACTCCCTGAGGGACTGAATTGCTGGGCGGAGGGCTGTGGGGACCAAGGTCTCAAGAAACATCTAGCTCAACTGGCATAACACAGTTTAAAGGACAATATTCTACATTCAACCTTGGTGAGTAGCGTCTGGGGTCTTAAAAGCCTGCAAGCAGCCGTCTAAGATACTCCACTGGTTTCATCCCTTCGGGAGCAAGGGAGAATGAAGAGAACAGGATACGAGGAAAAGATTAGTCCGAAGGACTAATGGACCACAGCTACCAAGGCCTCCACCAGACTGAGTCCAGTATAGCTAGACGGTGCTCGGCTACCACCACTGACTGCTCTGACTGGGATCATAACAGAGGGTTCTGGACAGAGCTGGAAAAGGATGTAGAACAAAATTCTAACGCACCACAAAAAAGACCAGATTTACTGGCCTAAAGGAGACTGAAGAAACCTCGAGAATATGGCCCCCAGGCACCCTTTTAGCTCAGTGGTGAAGTCACTTCCGAGGTTCACCGTTCAGCCAGGCATTGGACAGCCCCATGAAACCAAACAGGACTAATGAGGCACAGGAGTCCAGGGACAAAGACTAGAAGGCAGAAGGGGACAGGAAAGCTTATGATAGGGAGCCCAAGTTTGAATAAGGACAGTGTTGACATCTAGTGGGGCTGTTAACCATTGTCACAGGGCAACCAACATGTGTACTAACTGTTAAATGAGAAACTATTTTGTTCTGTAACCCTTTATCTAAAATGAGAATAGCAGCACAACTGCAAGAACGTAATCGATGTCACTGAATTGTGCATGTAGAAATTTTTGAAATGGTGTATCTTTGGCTATGCATATTTCCCCCTCCCCAAAAAAAAGTCGGAAAAAAAATCAGAATAATCTCCAACATTGATGGGTATACAATAAACAAATATTTTCCCCTTAAAAAAAAAAAAAGCCAACTATTTGTGGTATTTCTGTTGCACTAGATAGCTAAGACACAGACCATTCCAAACATCATCACACTTCTATCCTGTCAGCACATAAACAGAACTTCTAGGAACCTGTCCTTTGTTTCTAAAATTCTGTCATTTTGTAAAAACGAATTTTTTTTTTCTCCAGAAATGGAAACAAGAGCCCTATGGAGTATAGTCGGGAGGCCTAATAAGTTCCCTTTGTCACTGGAGTCCCGCTTTAGACATATCCTTCCAGCATCCTGCCCAAGGAAAGAAACCTAAACTCACCACCTGGGACTTGGTGCATGGTAGTGGCTCCACAGGAGGAGAAAATGGAGTCTGCAAACCGCCTTGCAGAGAGGGGGTTGTCCTTACAATCTCCTTTCTGCCCCCTCATTGGCGTCTGTTCCTTCTAGGGATCTGGGTTTTAGTGCTACCCTCCAGAGAGGTGTGGCCCAGCACCTGGCAAACACGGTCTCTCCCAGTCATTTCCAACATGGATTCTGCTGCTCCCGCCCAAACTGGGTTATGCAGTTTCCATGAGAAGGTGACTGGAGAGGAAGCCATGGGAACTGGAGCTCTGGGAGGGGGAAAAGGAAAAATAAGGCAACTTCCAGGAAACTTCTAGAAGCATGGGGAAGGGAGGGTAACTCTAGAGCAGGGTTTCTCAACCTTTGTACTACTGACACTTGGGCCTAGATCATTTTTGCGGTGGGGGACTGTCCTGTTCATCTTAGGATCTTTAGCAACACACCAGTACCACCCCACACCCTGAAGTTGGGACAATGAAAAATGCCTCAGATATTGTCAATGCTTCCTGGGAGGCAAAATTGCCCACCAGTTGAGAATCACTGGTCAAGAACCAACGCTTCCTAGAGGGTATTAAGTACCCTCAACTACAGAAAAGGCCCCGTGCAGAGAGATTTGGGAGAAGATGAAAAAAAAAACAAAAAGAAAATTCAAACAGTACAAACACCAGTGTGAGAAGAGTAAAGGCAGGTGCAAATACAAAGCCTTTAAAAAGCAAACCTCAGCCCCTATATCAAACAGATCCCTGAAAGAATGGTCACACTCTCTTCAGTGACTCATGTGACTCTATGGACAGAGGAATAAATCTGATATGCATAGAAACTGATTCCAGAGATGGTGTGTCACTTTGAGCCAGTCACTTTATCTCTCCAGGCTATAGGCCTTGTTGTCTGCCGAACGATGAGATTGGACTGGCTCAGGGATGGAAAATACTTGGCATGTATTACCCCACTTCCACATACCATGCCTACTACAGACATCACTAATCAATCACTGCACACTTTTCTCTTGAGCTTGAGCAAAGACTCTAGAAAGCCTCCCCAGGACTGCTTTGTGTAGAAGGGAACAGGGTAAGTAAGTCTCCAGGTTCTCAAACCCCACTTCACCCAGAGTTTTGATTGGCTTTACATAATGGACTTCCTTACCAATTTCACTACTTTAAAAAAGGAATCCCTCAGCTAACACACTGCGCCATATAGTGTCCAGGGCAGGTGTCAAGCTTTCTCTAAAGTCTGGGTACAATCCTGAAACCTGCTTGTACCAGGGCCTGACTGTGAATGGTTTTCTAATGAGACCATGCCCCTGTTTGCTGATACCATCAAATACGACTTTTCCAGGAAACTCAAATTCACAGGTCTGAATCTCACAGGCCAGAAGAGAGGGCAAAGCTTCTCTTGAAAAAAAAAAGAAAAGCCTCTCTTGAAAAGCTTGATACTCAAACACTTGGCACTGAAAGCACAGAAAATTGTTCTTGAAGCTTGGTAACTGGCTTCTCACTCTTATCTGCATTTAGCTTTCCATCTAGGAAAAAGTAGCAAAAGGGATACATTTTTAGTGTTTTTTATTATTTGCTGGTCTATGAGGATCAGATAAATGATGCAATCTTCCTGTTACACTGAATTCACTCAGAGAAGTCCCTGTGAGTTTTTGCATTCATGCTGATCTGCCTGAGAATCTAATGGCACTGGCATTCCATTGTCTTGGAGTGCAGTGTAAGGACAAAAGTCCTTGATGATCAATGACTTTCAACCATCAGAGAACTCAAGAGCCTTTTGTTCTGGTTGGATAATGCACTTAGGATTTTAATCACCCTTAACGTGTAGATTTTACACAGTATTCAAGACCTCCGTGAGCCCCACATAGATCCTTCTGTTGACAAACACCCCATTAGATGCGTGTGTTGTCTCCGTGCAGAGCCAGAACCCTCTTGGTATGCACAGCAGCGGCTCCCAGAAGGGCTGAAGTCAACACTTATTTGCACTCGAGCCAGATCTTTGGAAATTGGACATTTTCTGTTCTAAAGAATACTCCCCAGGTTGCTCCCTGTGCTTTGGCATTAATATCAGCCTTGATGTAAATGCTGACCTTTATGGCGATTGAGAAGGATGTGTATGAGGAAATAGCTCTGGGCAGGAGCGGGGGAAAGTCCCAAGAGGCCCATTGCTCCCTTGGCTCTGTGGGACAGAAGCCTGGAGAAATGGGAACTGAGTCAGATGCACTAATTCTGCCGGAGACAGTGGCATCCTAATGAGCTCTAATTGACACCTGGCTCTCAGCCTCCCTGGGCTCTTTCAGGCCTCTGGGCTGCAGTGTGGGTTTACTGTCAGAGATGGGTGGGGAACGACCAGTCTATGATGTCCACAGGGACCAACTCAGCAAGCCATGGGTAGACCTAGAGGATTCAAATTTCACCTGTTAATAACAGTGCTATCATAGGCAAATCACTTTGCTTCCCTCAGCCTCAGTTTCTTCCTAAGTAAAATGGGGATGGTAACTGGTTTGGGGATCAAATGTCACAGTATGCACAAGGTACTTCGCACGGTGCCTGTTGTATACGACACACTCGATAAATGATGGCCATTCCAGGGTCCAAGAAATCTGAGGTAATCACTTCTCTTCATGTACCCAGTCTGATACGATAATAACGGCAATTTCGATAGTTATTTTTATAACAGCTTCCAGTAGGCACAGAAAAACATGTATTTCAGAAATAATGATAATTCTAATGGTCACAATAATTATGATGAAAGAGGTTACATGTATTGATCCAGACCCTACATTAAGCACTCATTTAATGCTAACAACAAACTCTGAAGTAGGTACTACATCTCTATCTTACAGATGAAGAAACTGCCTTCTTCACTGGAATCTGTTTCTTCTAGGGATCTGGGCTTTAGTGATACCCTCCAGGGAGGCATGGTCAAGCACCTGGCAAATACTGACTCTCCCAGCCATTTCCAACATGGGTTCCCCTACTCTCTGTCTCTCCCTTAGGTGCTTTCCTTACTCACCGAGCAGCGTCAGGGGAAGCAACTTGCACAAAGTCATAAAGCAGTAGATCTGGATTTGAATCCAGGTCTGTTTGCCTCAAGTTCATGTACCACATTACACACAAGAACTTCTCTGCACCTCAGCTTTAATCAGAGGTGATAATTCCAGTTTCAGAGGTAACTGTAGGGATCAAACTGGGAATTGCCTGTAAGGAAGATCCTTTGAGCACACAGAGATCTGTCTAGATCCAGGCATTTGTTGCTGCGCCCTCCACCACAAGCCCTCCATACCTTGTTGGAGGCACTGTGAATCTACTTGGCTATTAGGAAGAGCCCATCCTGCAGAGAGGAAGAAAACAAGCCAGAAGATCCATGTCATAGACAAGCCAGTAGGTCCCAGTTTCAAGCAGTTTGGGTCTCCATAATACCTGTTGCCATTGACTCAATTCCAACTCATAGTGACCCTGTAGGACAGAGTAGGACTGCCCCATAGGGTTTCCAAGGAGCAGCCAGTGGATTCAAACTGCTGACGTTTTAGTTAGCAGCTGAGCTTTTAACCACTGTGCCACCAGGGCCCCTTGGGTCTCCATACTAACCCCGAATAATGATGTGGTAGGTAGAATTATGACCCTCCAAAGATGTCCTCATCCCAATCCCTGAAACTTGCAAACATGTTACCTTACAAGGTAAAAGTGGTTGCAGATGTGGTTAAGTAAAAGATCTTGAGATGGGGAGATTATCCTGGATTACCCAGGGGGGCTCTGTGTAATCACAAAGGTCCTTATAGGAGGAGGTAAAAGGATCAAAGTCAGAAAAGGAAATGTAATGACAGAAGCTGAGTCAGAGAGAGAAAGAGAGGTTTGGGTTTGCTACACTGCTGGCTTTGAAGGTAGAAAAAGGGGCCACTAACAAATGGAGGCCCCTAGAAACTGGAAATAGCAAGGGAAAGGATCTCCCCTAGAGCCTCCAGAAGGAACCAGCACTGCTGACACCTTGATTTAGCCTGGTAAGACCCATATGGGACTTCTGACCTCCAGAACTGGAAGATGACAAATGATACATATTTTTTAAGCCACTATGTTTGTGATCATTTGTTACAGCAGCAACAGGAAACTAACACACCTTGTATTCCCTACAGAGCTGAACATACTTCACACTAAGATCCAACCAGCACAGTAAGAGAGAAGCACAAATCCCTTTCTATTTTGTGCCATTGAGAAAAATCATTGTACAGCTGGGCTTGAAAACAGATTCTGTTCTGCTCAGACCTAAATATTCAGGAGGAGAAGAGGCATAGCCCCATTCAAAAAAGAATGTCAGCATTTTGCTTTTGCAGAAAGCCAGACTGTAAAACAGGATGATATGGAATCAGTTTGTAAAATTTCAAGTGATAGACACACATACTGGATTATTATCAATACAAATTTTAAAAACCCAGCGCGAGATATTGAAGTGGTTCCCTGCACGATATTCCACCACCCACCTGTCTTCAGGTACAGAAGAAGCCAGGGGAAGCCGGCAGCCAGGGCTGGGAGGAGACCCAGACTCCCGAGAACTGGGACTAATTGGGATTGTCTTGAAAACGGTCACATCGGACGATGAAGTGTGAATTGCTGAACAAATGTGCACAGAGAGAAAGACGACAAAATAAGCCTAGAGACAGAATGCTAATAGTCAGGCAAATAAGGGGAGACAAGTATTTGAATATTCATGAGCCTCTAATCAGGAGCCTTGGATGAATACAGAAGCAGTCCCGTTGGGGATGATGTGCTCCATGGGGAAAGGGCATCCTGCCTGAGAAGGTGCAGAGACCAAGTAGACTGGGTCTGTCCCCGTTCTCTGGGACCCCTAGGACATGGATCTGGGTCACATATCCTGTCCCACAGCTGGTTTCTTTTTTCATCTGTCACTCACACAACCCTGCATTTGGTATTTTCTTGCCAGAGAAGGTTTCCACTTTCAGAGCTGGAAAAGGGGTTATGGGGAAAATACTAATGTGCCTGCAACATCTCCTGCATGCCAGGCCCACTGATGCTCCAAACTCATCGTCTCATCTCACCTCCCCAGCCACCCCTTCATGGGGATGTAATTATCCCATTTTATAGGTGAGGAAAGAGAGACTTAGGCAAACTACTTACCACCAATGTCACCACCTTAGATGTGAGCAGCTTGTCTCCGTGACACCAACGCCTATGTTCTCTCCTCTTCACCACACTAGATGGGTGTCCTTGTGAAACTTGCATAGCCTTTGTCTCTCTTTAGCCCAACATGCAGGCTTTGTGGAGCGGGGGTAGGAGGCTGGGGAACAGAGGGACTTGGAGGGGAATGGCCCTTGCACTGGGGGTAAAGAATGCTCTGCTGCCTGGACATGGGGCAATCCCATGAGAAGATTCCTTGGCTTCTGCTGGTGTACCCTACAGTGGTGAGGGCAGAGACCTAGGAAATCCAAGAATTTATGGGATATGCCTTCCCCACCCTCTCTCCCCCTCTCCATACTTCCCTAGAGAGACCATACAGGCTGCAGAGACTGATTTCAGAGGGTAGAGTTGGGGGGTAGGGGTGGGCATGCAGGGTTGGAATGGGCTTGGCAGGATGATGCTCATCACACACCCACACATCCACGTGCCGGTGGATGGAGCATCTCCTTGTGGCTTGCACTGAGCTGGGCACATGGGTCAGAGGTGGGCAAGCCCAATACAGCGTCTTCTCTCATGGAACCAAGAATCTACCAGGAGAAATGGAAAAACTAAACAACCAAACAAAACTTTAATTACAAATGGCAGAAAGTTCTATGAAGGAAATAAACATGGAATCGGAGAGCAAATGGGTGGTGAGGGAGTCATAAAGGCTCATAGGAATAATCAGGAGTGGCTTCTCAGAGGTGGTCACATTGGAACTGAGACCTGAAGGATAAGCCAGCTTTGTAAGAATGGAAGAAATCTCTTCTAACAAAAACATAGAGTGTAAGAGGTGGTGTTCCGGCAGTGGTCAATATTCAGACCTCGTATAGGCAGTGGTGGGCATCAGGAGGTGGATCCAGCTGTGGCAAGCCGTGAGTCAACTCCAGAGAAGAGGATGGGCAAGAGTCCAGCCAGGTTCCAGCTAACAGGCTGGTATTTTGAGGTAAGACTATGTTCCTGATGGATGGGGCAGGGATGGGGGTGGGGGGAGGGGAAGAGCTAGGCCACTGAGTTGGCGAGATATTCTGAAACTAGGAACAAGTCCTCTAGTAGACACCCAGGGCTACTGCAATTGAGCACCTTCCATACAACTGTCTTTGCATGCTCTGCACGTATTACTACATTTATTTCTCATACTCTTTTCTCTAAGGTAAATGTTATTATCCTTGTATTAGATTGCTATCGCCGTGTAACAAATGACCACAAACTTAGCAGCTTAAACAACACAGATTTATTATCTCACAGTTTCCATGAGTCAAGAGTCAGGCATGGTTCAGCGGGGGTCCTCTGCTCAGGGTGTCACAGAGCTGGAATGAAGACGTTGGCTGGGTGGCATCTGGAGGCACGACTGGAGAAAAATTGCTTCCAAACTCCCTCAGGTTGTTGGCAGGATTCATTTTAATGTGGTTGCAAGAATGAAGTCCCATTTTCTTGCTGACTATTGTCTGGAGACCACTGTCAACTCCCAGAGGTCTCTTGCAGGTCCTTGCCACATGACCCCTTCTACAGACCACACTGCCAACCTCACTGGCTTCTTGAAGGGTCAAGTCCCTTTTAGGGCTCACCTGATTAAGTCAGGTGCACCCAAATAATCTCCTTTTTTATTAACTGAAAGCCATACCCCATCCTATTCATTGGTTCTGTCCTCACTCAGGGGAGGGGATTATGCAGGGTGCACACATAGCATGGGGGCAGGAACTTTGGGGACTATCTTTGAATTCTGCCTGCCACATCCACATTTTAAAGATGAAGGTTTGGAGGTCAAGGAGGTTAATAACTTGGCAAAAGATGCATGGCCAGATTTGAACCCAAGTCTGTGCCATTTCAAAACTCAGCCTGTCCTTTTACTGCCCCATGGCATGGCTTACTTTCTAGTTACCTGCCCCAGCATCCTTCTGAGTCTCTGGGATTTCTAGATGAGCCCTCCCTGCTTCCTGTGAGACTCAAAGGGATGTCCTAGACTAGAGGCAGAAGAGCTACTTTGAGGGACCAGGAAGTGTCCACACAGACTGGGTCACACAGACATCACAGAGACTATTACCACGGCATCAGAGCCATGTCAGCCCACCTACCATACCCTTCGTCAGGGAGACAGCGAGGCACCTGGAGCCCTGGGCCATCTCTACCAGGACCTGGGTGCGAGGCATGTCCGTGGAGTCTCGGACACCTTCAGCGTGCACCGAGTGGCATCAGGGTAGCACCTGCAGTGTCTCAGGGACACGGCTGATGTGAGCATCCACCCACAGCCCCACAGAGAAGCCGAGGCTGCATTTCTCAGGCTGCCGGCTGGTGTCCAGGCCTCCAGCCCGCCCCTGCAGCAGAGCCTGAAGCAGATGGCCCGGAGTCAGCCCAGCGGAAATTAATGGAGTCAGACTATCCACACACTTCTTTTCAACCATAGAGAAATATTTTCCATGAGTCAAACACCAGATGTATTTTGTTTATGGGGTAATTTAGCACTTGTGAGGGGCGAGACGCTGAAATCAGAAAGAAATCGGTGCGTGTTTCCGAGCCCAAGCACACTCCAGCCGCCTGCAGTAAAACTCTGCGGCGTCATTCATTTCTGAGATGGGGCCTGGACCTTGAACTCATCGCTTCAATACTTCCCAGAGAGGAAAAGCGTTACTTCAGCAAGCCAGTTGGTGTCTATCTGCCCCGCATGCAGTTTGTGACATGTTGGCTGAATTGGCAAGGGCTCTAGAGACGGGACAGGGGAGAGGAGGAGGAAGGGCGGCACCTCTGAAGGACTTAAAAGGGTCCTTTGGGGTTCAAGAACAGCCAGAAAGTATTAAATCAGCTTTCACTGGGATCACTATTTTTTTTTTTTTTTTTTTACATCACAAAATGCTCTAAACCAGTGATTCTCAAAGCATGGCCCTCAGGCCAGCAGCAGCAGCATCATCACCAGGGAATTTATTAGAAATGCAAGTTCTCAGGTCCTACCCTAGACCCACTGAATCAGAACCTCCTGGAGTGGGCTCAGCAGAGAGGTTTAACTGTGCTTTAACCTTTTGTTACTACATTTTTCTCTTTTTTTTTTTTGGATGGCATGTGTTTTCAGTATTGGAATGCATGCTTACTAATTGAGTGTATTTAAATTTTTGGTCGGTGATTCGGATTTTGAGAAATATGATCTGGTAATACAAGCCACCAATGAGGCGAGTGGCACTGTGGCACCACCAATCTGTGATATGACAATGTACCAATGAGAGCTAGATAAGTAGTTTATTGTGGGTACCTTTCCATTAGGTTACACGGGGAACCTCTGGTTTTCCAAATATGACAGAAAAACCAAAATAAACCCATCAGGGCTTCTTAACTATCACACAGGAAAGCCATAATTATGCTTGCAAGCTTTATCTCACAGAAGTAAAGGAAAAACAGGTAAAAGTTTATGAAACTAACACATCCAGGAAGCACCTAATAGAATGCTCAACCTACACAACAATGAGCCTCCAACTCCAGTCAGTTGAGCTTCTTGCATTTCAAAAGGAACCCCCCTTGACACTAAATGCATTAGAACCAGAATAATGCCTTATCTCTGAGATCCAGAGGCATAAAAAGTGGCTGGCATACTGTTTATGCCCATGGTAATCTTACAGGGAATTCTAATGCACACTAGAATTTGAGAAGCAGTGCTTTACCCAAACACCAGAGCTATGCTTTTACTTTCTACCTAGCTGAACAGCTTCTTGTAAGTGAGTTAACCTCTCTGTGCCTCAGGTTCTTCACCTGCAAAATGAGATAACGATAGTACTTGACTCCTAGAGTTCCGGCAAAAATAAAACGAGGAAATTCATTTTAAGTGTTTAGAACCGGAACTTGCATAATATATACATCATCGACCAAAGTTTGTTGCTATCATGATTAGTATTTGCATTTGCTTTTGAAATCAACTGTGACAATAACTGATGATATTAATAGCCACCGTACTGCCAACCACCACCCATCTGTCAGTTTGTCATATTGTGGTGGTTTGCATGTTACTATGATGTTGGAAGCTACACCATCAGTATTTCAAATACCAGCAACGTCACCCTTGGTGGACAGATTTTTTTAACAGAGCTTCCAGACTAAGACAGACTAGAAAGAAAGGCTTAGCAATCGACTTTCAAAACTTAGCCAATGAATGGATCGCGGCAGAACACTGTCCAACTCACTTGCTTTGGACACGTCATTAGGAGAGATCAGTTACCGGAGGAGGACATCATGTCTGGTGAAGCAGAGGGCCAGAGAGGGCAAGGGAGACCCTCAGTGAGATGGACTGGCACATAGCTGCAATGATGGATTAAAAAATGCTGGCCAGCTGTGAGGATGATACAGGATTGTGAGGATGTTCTCTCGTACATAAGGTCAGCATGACTCAGAATCAACTCGATGGCAGCTGTCTCTCTATCATACTTCCAGCACCTTCTACATGCCAAGCACTGTCTAAATGACATGATATGCAAACGATAATTGTCACATTGATTGTGAAGTCATTTTTATAGTATTCATTACCTCCATTCATTAGTTCATTCATCCAGAAAATATTAATTGAGCCCTATTATGTCCTGGGTACTGTTTTAGACTCAGATACAGCACAGAACAAACCAGACAAATGCTCAGATTTCAGAGCCTTCGTTCAAATACAGATTCTTTGGCTTGTTCCCCTGTGAAACAGATAATCTGAAGCCCTTTCCAAGGTCTCATTGCCTCTGGTTTCTCCTAGAGACCCCAGGGCTTGGCCAGATCCTGCACAGGCTGTCCCCCTTTGTCAGAGCTTGCCTCTACCTCTGCCTCCCCTGAACTCTCCACTCACCACCACCCTCTGCAAACCTCTCCCTCAGAGCACCATGGGGGAAAGGGAGCCTTGTTTCATACACTGGCTAAAGGTGCTCACCTTCCTTGTGCTGTTAAGAAGTGCTTCCTGTTTGACCTCGGAGAGGAGTGGAGCTCTTCTTTTCTTTTCTGAACAAAAGTTTTAGACATGCCCATGCCACTAAGGTGGCTGGAGCACGGCAGATTCAATTTGTTAATGTGTACTCAGGGTAAAGAGCAGTTATCTTAACAATCCATGGGATAAGCTTGCACACCAGTGGGAAATTTTTGCTATTTCTAGTCTCTCATTCACTCTCCGGGTGACACAATCCGAAAGCTTAATATCTTGAATGTCCACCTGCCTGCATAGACTCTTATTTGTCCATTTCCTCAGCTAGTTTCTCTGTCTTTCTGCCTATAATTAGAGGGAACTGCCATGCCTCCAGTAGGTAAGACTTAGGCCACTTGGAGTCTTCAAAATAAGGTATTGGTCTGGGCGCCAGATACCCACACACGCACAGATGATCGACAACTATGGTTGGCAAACTACAGCCCGAGGCCAAACGCAGCCCTGTTTTTGTAAATATATTTTTTGGGCTACAGCCACACCCTTTCATTTACATGTTATGTCTGGCTGCTTTTGCACTACAATGCCAGAGTTCGGTTGTTTCCATACACACCATATGGCTCGCAAAGCCGAAAATACTTGCTATCTGGCCTTTTATGCAAAAGTTTGCAAAACCACCGTCTCAAAGTCAGGATCTATACAGTCTGCCTTAAAACGAATCCAGCTGAACCTTTTATTTTTGTTTTTACTTTACTGGTCAATTAATTAAGTGATAGAACTGAAATAAAACAATCAACACAACCACATCCTTCATCTCATCCCAAGCCCTATCCCTCAGTAAGACTCTCTGGGCTGAGACTCAGCACCAGTGTTTCAGCTAATTGTACAGACGTAATTGCAACCAATTAACGCAACCATTTAATAGTTAGTTAATAACTAAGCTGCTTAAAAGTTCAACCCAACTTCACTCAACGTTAAAGAAATGCAAATCAAACAACGAGATTCTAGTTTTCGCCTGTTTGATTGGTGAATATTAACCAAGTTTGGTAATGCACAGAGCTGGCAAGGAGGTGGAGATGAACACCTTCACACACTCTGGGTTGAGAGTATAATTGATGTAACCTCTTCAGCAGGCTCTTTATAATATCTGTCAGAGCTGTTAAGTGCACATGCCCTCCAGCACGGGGATTCCACCTCTAGGAATTTCTCCTACAGATGTGTTCTCAAATGTGTGTTCAATGTCATTTTTGTCTAAATATGTTAATTGTAGTATTGTTTATAATACCAACAACTGGGTGAGGGAGGGAATTGTCCATCCAAAAAGAATATATAAATTAAGTATAGTATCTCCATGTGATGGAATACTATATATCCATGAAAAAAAGAATAAACTAGACCTAAATGAGGTGAATAAAGAATGAGCTAAATCTAACAGAGGTTATATAGAATGTTCACTAAGACAAGTTATTATGGAGAAAAAAGGGTAAGGTACGAATAGTAAGCACTCATTGGTATAAATGAAAGGTACATATAAAGAGAGAGATACTGGTATATGCATAGACAAATTCCAGACATTTAAAAACAAGAAACTGTCACAACCATGCTTGGCCCTGGAAGAGGAGCTAAGAGCCTGAGCTGGAAGAGGCACTTGCCTTTGGCTTTATACATTCTTGTTCTTGATGATTTTTTACCTTGTGCAGATTTTGTTAGTTTACTAAAAAGCTTGTTTGTGTAAAACCAAAGTGTGTGTCTGACAACAGTTCTCCCAAGACCAGGCTCCTCTGTATGTGCCGGGGGGAGGGGAGAGAGGGTGGCGGTGCACCGACACCTTTGCTGTTGGCCTGAATTACTCACCACCCCGCCCACCGCCAAAAAAACAAACAAACAACAACAACAAAAAAAAACCACACACACAGTGAATAACAACTGATCCCAGGAGCAGACCAGCAGCTGAAACTGACTGCCAAACTTGCATGCTCCGGGGCCACTGTGTATGAGAAGTCAGCATTATTAGAAGAAAAGGAAAATCAATAATCCATCACAGCCAGGGCTTTGGAGTCAGAAGAGGAGGCTTTGGATTCTGGTGATGTCCCATCAGCTGAGACCCACAGAAGAGCCCTGAGCCCCTCTGAGCCTGTTCCTCACCTGCGAGGGTGGAGATCACACTGCCCATAACCTTCCATGGGCTTGGGACTGGTCAGCAATTTTCCAGCACTTAACCCTGAGTCAGGCTCTGTTGAAAGCTCTTCACAGGGCCTACCACATTCACTTCTTAAGCAGCCAGATAATGATCCTCCTGGCAACCCTACAAGGCACAGTCTCATCAACATTCTCACTTTTAAAATGAGGAAAATGATGCTCAGAAAGGAAATGACTTGCCCTGGGCCACCTCTAGGACACAGTAGAGCCAGATGTGAGCCCGCTTCTGTTGGGCAGCCCCACTCTTCAATCAATACCGCATGCTCTGTGTGAATGTGTATGTGCTTCCATGTACCCTCGCACCCATTTTGTCTACATATGTGTCCCCTTATGATACGGATCTCAGCACATTGTACATCTCAGGGTATAAGACGGTGTTCTGTATAATTCAGACTGCTGACTCCATTGCAGATTTATTGCATTTATTTTAAAACAACAAACATTCTCAATTATTTCCACACTGTTCAGCACCATAATTTACTCAGAGGTATGAGCTATCAAGTTTCTCAGAGATTGCTTCAAAATGTCAGATTTAAAAGATGACTCCCATGTTAGTGAATATGAAATACCCATTTATATTTTTCATTTTTACTTTGATTTAATTTTCAGACAGTTCAACTTTCTCCCAATGCCTGAGTGCCTAAATTCATTTCACTTGTCAGAAGAGACAAATTTTCATAATTACAAAATAAAACATGGTGGCCCTTCTTTGGTGACCGCATATTTCAAGTCAATTTATTTTTCTAGATGAAAATGCCTTTGCCAGTCTAGTTGGCTTACTTCTGACATATCTTTATTCAGCCTCTGCTTAGTATAGATGAGGGTACAGGCTAAACGTTCACTAATGCTTTGTTATGTTAATGGACATCTATAAAGAGGGAGATGAAATTTCCTGACCCAGCCTGTGATGTTCACATCATCTTTTCTTTAATTTACACTGAAAAAAATAAACGTTCCGAGATTACAAGCTGTAGCATGAAATATATCCTTTTCTCTAATGGTCCTTTCTACCTGGACCAAACAGCCCTCACGTCCTACCACTGGACTCAGCCTTGATGTTCATTTCAGAGAGGTCAGAGGCGTTTACTATGGCTGCTAGGGACAGGAACAGGGTGCGGTGGTTTTTGATTTGTTTTTTCTTTTATCTAGAAAACTAATATACATTCTCCATATAGAAATTCTGAAAAAAACACAGAGGAGTGAAAACAAGAACAAAATGACCTGTAACCCCACCATCCAAAGCCAAACACAGCCAACATGTTGATTTAACTTCAGATTATTGTTTTAAAAATCAAATCCGCTTTTGATTTGGTCAGGTTCTGAAATACTTGAAAATGGATGGTTTGTAATTAAAGATCTGCCCTATTATTTGAAAAGGGGTGAAAGATAAAGATGGGAGGAAAACGTTTAATTATTTGAGCATGTTCCTCTGGACTGCAGGGTCCTGGCTCATGGATTATTGAAATGTCCAGCTTGATCACCAGTCCCATTCCCTTACCCCTTCTACCCTTATCACTTTGACACAGAGACCACTCCCTAATGAAGGTGATGGAATTTGTCATTCAATTGCCAGCAGATGTTGACAAAGGTAGGAGAATGAAACCCAAAACCAAACCAGTCGCCACTGAGTTGATCCCAACTCATGGTAACCCCATGTGCTGAAAAGCTGTAAAATGAAGACAATACATGTGGCAAGGAGGGATACTGGGTGGGGTGGGGGGATGCTCATTTTTAGAGAATGACTTAAAGAAAACTAGCAGTGAAATAGTCTTGATGAACATCCACAGGCATACACCTTTATACATAAACCTTCATTTCCATAGGTCAGTTCGTGCACAGGGCGTTTCTTAGGTAGTGCTCTTGGGATTGCCACCTGAAGAAGGAAAAAGATCAAAGCAGGATTGGGTACCAGGGGAAGATGAGCTGAGATGCAGTCTCAAGAAAGGCCTTAACCAATCCCATGGTGAGCTTTGTAGCCCGGACAGCTCTTCAGAGTTGTCCCAAGTTGGCATGAGGGGGCAAGCCTCATACCTCCTGTACCTACCTACAGTCAACAGATGTGGGCTGCCCTGGGAAAGGGTCAAGACATCAAGCGAGGTTATACCCTCTAGCTAAGCAATTACAGAACTATGCTGACCTCTGAGGGCTGCATGTCAGCGGCACTCCCAGTGGCTAGGGGAATAAGACCTTCAGTCCTGAATGGGATCTGGGTGGCTTGTCACAGTATCCACTAGACAAGTATCTCACTGTAGCAATGCCCCCTTCCCCTAATGGAAAGGCAAACAGGTAACTAGACCCCTCAAGACTGGGGGACACCCAGAAGTCAGATAACCAGAGGTGGAAATCAGCAAGAGGCCCCAATGACAAAGAAACTCAAACGTTTGCACGCAAAAGCTGCCAAATCAGTCAAAAAGAAAAAGAAAAAAAAAAAAAAAGGCACAGGCCACTTTGAAAGATGTCAAATAAACGCTCATTGCCAGGACATTTATGGGAGTTATGGACAAAGGGGTCAGTGTCACCCTCGCCGTGGGATACCTCAAGTCTAAAGCAATCTGGAATTCCCATTTTTGCTGCCACCAGAGCTACACTCCCAGATGTATGGCTGGTAGAACTCAGTATTTCTAAAAAAAGTAATGACTGAGAGAATGAGTCCTTTCAGCCCCTTCATCTCAGCAGAGGTGTGAGAGCCCCAGCAGCATCCTCAGCTGTGCCCAAGCTCTCTGTGCTGTTCATCAGAGGTTTTGGTACAACTGGCCAAGAAAGAATTTTCCATAAGCAGGATCCACGTGTTGCCACCAGAGTGCAGGTAGTCCCCTGACTTACAAGGGGGTTTGGTTCCAGTGACTCTGTTGTAAGTTACTTCTGACGTAAGTCAAATTAACTCTTTTTATTTTCTTTTAAATTTTCATTATTATTGTCTTTTATTATCAGTATCTTTGTAAATTCGATCTTTGTCTTTGAACATCTGCAAGTGAACATCTGAGAATGATAACATCCAAAACTACTTGCTGCAACATTGTATATGGTACATATTACTAGTGATAGGATGTACCACCAAAAGGAAAAAGAAAAACCAACAGATGGTTGTAAGTGCAGTGCGACTTAACTCAACTACCTGTACACAGAACTCTTCCCTCTTGCTCTGTACTTAACTGCCTTCCCACCTGATGAGGCAGGCTCAATGGTTCCCATTTAAAAATGAGGAAACAGAGCTGCCAAGTCCGGACTAAGACCTCCTAGAGGGCATGAAGACACTGAGTGGGCACTTTTGCAGGCTCGAACTTCCATGCTCAGCTCTTTCTACTATGCCCAGATGCCTTGCCCTGCTGGTGCAGTCATTAATTAGGTGGTGTTTATGCCTCTATCCCAATGGTGATACGTTTTTGTTGTTGAGTTGCAGGCTTATTACAGTCATTGCTGCCTATTACGAAGGGGCGTGACTTTCCCGGCCAGCTGTGAGTTGGAAGTCTGCAGTTTCCTGGCAGTCAGTCAGGTCAGTCGGTCAGTCTCCACAGGATGACAATGCACAGCAAGATACGCCTCGAACTTCAGTCTCAGTAGGACAAAGCCAAGCAGCTTGTCTTGGAAAGAATGATCCTCCTCTTCATTTCTCTGGATTCCTAAGTCTGGAGAGAAAAGGTCTACCCTAAACTCCTTCGCTTTTGCCTTTTTCAGGCTGAATGTGCTCCATCAAACCTGAAGAATCAGTCTTTTGACAAACTACACCAGCAACAACAAGGAGAGAAGAATAAATCCCCACAAGAATTCCCTGTTAGTGGGGCGGGGCCAAATTGGCAGAGTAGTCAGAAGCTTCTGGTGGACTGTTTTACAGCAAAGACCCAAAGAAACAAGTGATTTGATTATATATGGCAAGCTGGGAGCCCTGAACATCAAAGGCAGAGCTGAGGAACTAGACTGAGTGACGGGGGGGGGAGAGACAGTTTGGAAGCAGTGAGGAGTTGCCAGACCTGACCCAGCGAGAGCCTGAGCCTTTCAGGCCTGAGCAGCTCATGGGTGAGTAGTTAGACAGGCAAGTGGCGGTGCTCAAGAGGCATGTTTTCTGCACCAGGAGAGACCCAGCACCAGAGAGTCTACACGGCCACCAGAACCAGTGAGAAGCAGCCCTCATGGGCGAAAGGTAAGTACTTGCGTACAGCTTACACCGTGGATCAAAAACACCTCCCTAGGGAAAAACCTATCTCCCATTTACTTCCCCACTCCCTGCTCTGCACTGGGTCCCGGACCAGCTTCAGCAATTGCTGAGTCCCCTGGGCTGGGAGTAGGATGCGTCACATACCCAGAGCCATTCTCCCTGCCTTGCAGCGTGAACAAATTAACAAACAGGGGAAAAAATAAACTGCTGGCTCCCCTAGGCCAGGAACCCAGGGTAGGCACAGCTCCTTTTCCTAGGCACAGGCACAAAGGATCCATGGACTTTGAGTGCCTTCCCCCTGCAGATATTTGTGTGGGCCCATCTCAACAGCGTAGGCCTTCATTACTGCAGTACAACAGGGTATATACCGGAACTCTAACTTCAACTGTTTCAGCTGTGAAGTGGCAGGGTCTTGACATTTGACACTTCTCTGCCCATTAAGCAGGGTCTTCGCTTACCCACATCAGGGGCATGAGGACTGGTGGCTCCACCCAAGCCATCTAGCCACCTGCGATAGGGGCCCATGAATAAGAGGTGCCCCCCAGTCCTTACAACCAACAGCATTAGGTGCTCAGAGTCTATGGAATCTAGGGAACAGGGACATGCCTTCCTCCTGGACACTTGGGGGTGGCTGTCAGCCCCCTGCCTTGTTCAGAGTGTGTCCCCCTGCTGCAGCCAGATGCCTGTGCCTACACCAGTCACCCATGCCTATCTAGGACTGTAAGTGAGAACCTATACCACACACTTGGTGACTACCTGGGCACCTGAGCTGAATCCATACAGGAGGAGTGGGCAGACTCCTGAGCTCACATACCTAGTAACAGATCGAACCACCTCGTGACAGGACGTTAGACCTTCAAAGGTGCCAATAATCAGAGTAGCTCATACGAGCAGCCTATTTGGGCATATGAAAACAAAACAAGAAGCTAGAACACAGTAAGCAAACATAAAATAAATAAATATAATAACTTATTGATGGCTCAGAGATGACAGTCAATATCAAGTCACATAAAGAGGCAATCCATGATGGCTTCAGCAAGCTCCCAAAATAAAGAATCTAGAAATTTTCAAGAGGAGGAACATTTCTTGGAATTACTGGTGGCAGAATACAAAAGATTAATATACAGAACTCTTCAAGAAATTAGGAAGGAAATTAAGCAAAACGCAGAACACACAATAAAGGAAATTAAAAAGATTAGAGAAGAGCATAATGACAAATTTAACAGGCTGCAAGAATCCATAGAGAGACAGCAATCAGAAGTCCAGAGGGTTAACAATAAAATTTCAGAATTAGACAACTCAATAGAAAGTCGTAGGAGCAGAATTGAGGCAATGGAAGTCAGAATTAGTGAGACAGAAGATAAAGCACTTGACACCAACTTATTTGAGGAAAAATCAGATAAAAGGATTTTAAAAAATGAAGAAACCCTAAGAATTATGTGGGACTCTATCAAGAGGAATAACCTACGAGTGATTGGAGTACCAGAACAGGGGGGGATAACAGAAAATACAGAGAGAATTGTTGAAGATTTATGGGCAGAAAACTTCCCAGATATCATGAAAGATGACAAGATTATCCAAGATGCTCATTGAACCTCACATAAGGTAGATCCCAAAAGAAAGTCACCAAGACATATTATAATTAAACTTGCCAAAACCAAAGATAAAGAGAGAATTTTAAGAGTGGCTAGGGATAAAGGAAAAGTCATCTACAGAGGAGAGTCAATAAGAATAAGCTAGGACTACTAAGCAGAAACCGTGCAGGCAAGAAGGCAATGGGATGCCATATATAAAGACTTGAAGGAAAAAAACTGCCAGCCAAGAATTATCTATCCAGCAAAACCGTCTCTCAAATATGACGGTGAAATTAGGGAATTTCCAGATAAACAGAAGTTTAGGGAATTTGCAAAAACCAAACCAAAATTACAAGAAATACTAAAGGGAGTCCTCTGGTTAGAAAATCAGTAACATCAGACAACAACCAAAGACTAGAACACAGGACAGAGCAACCAGATATCAACCCAGATAGGGAAGTCACAAAAGTAAATCAAAGCTAAAACACGGAAAATAGGGAAACATGTCAATATGTAAAAGATGACAACATTAAAACAAAAGAGAGAGACTTAAAAATGTCGGCATAGATTTTTCATACGGAGAGGAAGTCAAGGCGATATAAAGAAATAAAAGACTGGTATAAACTTAGAAAAACCAGAGGTAAATATTACGTTAACCACAAAGATAACTAACAATCTTACAAGTCAGAATAAAAAACTAGAAAAATATAAAGACTCAGCAAACACAAAATCAACAACAATGAAAACGATGAAAAGAAAATACATAAAGAGAAAGGACTCAGCACAGAAAATTAAGTGGAACAAAGAAACTGTGAACAATGCACAAAAAAAGACATCAAAACGACAGCACTAAACTCACATCTATGAATAATTACAGTGAATGTAAATGGACTAAATGCACCAGTAAAGAGACAGAGAGTGGCAAACTGGATTAAAAAAACACGATCCATCTATATGCTGCCTACAAGAGATACACCTTGGACTTAAAGACACAAACAAACTCAAATTCAAAGGATGGAAAAAAATATATCAAGCAAACAACACTCAAAAAACAGCAGGAGTGGCAATATTTATCTCTGACAAAATAGACTTTAAGTAAAATCCACCACAAAGGATAAGGAAGGACACTGTATAATGATTAAAGGATCAATACACCAGGAGGACATAACTATAATAAATATTTATGCACCCAATGACAGGCTCCAAAATACATAAAACAAACTCTAACAGCACTGAAAAGAGCGACAGACAGCTCCACAATAGTAGTAGGAGACTTCAACACACCACTTTTGGTAAAGGACAGAACATCCAGAAAGAAGCTCAACAAAGACACGGAGGACCTAAATGCTACAATCAAACAACTTGATCTCATAAACATATACTGAACACTCCACACAACATCAGCCAAGTAAACTTTACTTTCCAATGCACATGGAACATTCTCCAGAATAGACCACATATAAGGCCATAAAGCAAGCCTTAACAGAATCCAAAGCATCAAAATATTACAAAGCATCTTTTCTGACCATAAAGCCATAAAAGTAGAAATCAATAAATAACACATGGAAACTGAACAACAGCTTGCTCAAAAACTACTGGGTTATAGAAGAAATTAAGGATGGAATAAAGGAATGCATAGAATCAAATGAGAATGAAAACACTTCCTACCAGAACCTTTGGGACACAGCAAAAGCAGTGCTCAGAGGTTAGTTTATAGCAATAAATGCACACAACCAAAAAGAAGAAAGGGCCATAATCAAAACATGAACCTTACAACTGGAACAAGTAGAAAGAGAGCAGCAAAAGAAGCCCCCAGGTGCCACAAGAAAGGAAATAATAATTAGAGCAGAATTAAATGAAATAGAGAATAGAAAAACAATTGAAACAGTTAACAAGACCAAAAGCTGGTTCTTTGAAAAGATCAACAAAACTGATAAACCACTGGCCAAACTGACAAAAGAAAAACAGGAGAGGAAGCAGATAACCCGTATAAGAAATGAGATGGGTGATATCACAACAGACCCAACTGAAATTAAAAGAATCATAACAGAACACTATGAAAAACTGTACTCTAGCCAATTTGAAAACCGAGAGGAAATGGACAAATTTCTAGGAACTCACTACCTACCTAAGCTAACATAAACAGAGGTAGAACAACTAAATAAACCCATAACAAAAGAAGAGATTGAAAAGGTAATTAAAAAACTCCCAACAACAACAAAAAAACCCTGGCCGGGATGACTTCACTGGAGAATTCTACCAAACATTCAGAGAAGAGTTAACACCACTACTACTAAAGGTATTTCAGAGCATAGAAAAGGATGGAATACTCCCAAACTCATTCAAGGAAGCCAGCATAAAACCCTGATACCAAAACCAGGTAAAGACACCACAAAAAAGAAAATTACAGACCAATATCCCTCATGAATATTGACAGAAAAATCCTCAGCAAAATTCTAGCCAATAGAATTCAGCAACATATCAAAAAAATAATTCACCATGATCAAGTGGGATTTATACAGGTATGCAGGGATGGTTCCACATTAGAAAAACAATCAATGTAATCCATCACATGAATAAAACAAAAGACAAGAACCACATGATCTTATCAATTGATGCAGAAAAGGCATTTAACAAAGTCTAACACCCATTCATGATAAAAACTTTCAACAAAATAGGAATAGAAGGGAAAATTCCTCAATATAATTAAGGGTATTTATACAAAGCCAACAGCCAACATCATCATAAATGGAGAGACTCTGAAAGCATTCCCCTTTAGAACGGGAACCAGACAAAGACGCCATTTATCACCACTCTTATTCAACATTGTGCTGGAGGGCCTATCCAGAGCAATTATGCTAGAAAAAGAAATAAGGGGCATCCAAATTGGTAGGGAAGAATTCAAAGTATCTCTATTTGCAGATGATATGAACTTAT
This sequence comes from Dugong dugon, assembly GCA_030035585.1. NCBI lineage: Eukaryota > Metazoa > Chordata > Mammalia > Sirenia > Dugongidae > Dugong > Dugong dugon. The sequence goes on from CM057478.1 coordinate 37,041,435, forward strand.
ATACAGAAAACCACTGGAACTAATAGAAGCTTTCAGCAAAGTTTTAAGATAAACATACAAAAATCAGTTGGATTCCTTTACACCAACAAAGAGAGCTTTGAAGAGGAAATCACCAAATCAATACCATTAACAATAGCCCCCAAGAAGGTAAAATACTTAGGAATACATCTAACCAGAGACATAAAAGACCTATGCAATGAAAACTACAAGACACTACTGCAAGAAACCGAAAGAGACCTGCATAAGTGGAAAAACATACCTTGCTCATGGATAGGAAGACTCAACATTGTGAAAATATCTATTCTACCCAAAGCGATCTACAGATACAGTGCTATCCCGATCCAAATTTCACTGGCATTTTTTCACGAGATGGAGAAACAAATTACCAACTTCATATGGAAAGGGAAGAGACCCCAAATAAGTAAAGCATTACTCAAGAAGAAGAACAAAGTGGGAGGCCTCACACTACCTGATTTTAGAACCTATTATACCGCCACGGCAGTCAGAACAACCTGGTACTGGTACAACAACAGATCCATAGACCAATGGAACAGAATTGAGAATCCAGACATAAATTCATCCACCTGTGAGCAACTGGTATTTGACAAAGGCCCAACGTCCATTAATTGGGGAAAGACAGTCTCTTTAACAAATGGTGCTGGCATAACTGGATATCCATCTGTAAAAAACTGAAACAAGACCCATACCTCACACCACGCACAAAAACTAACTTAAAATGGATCAAAGACTTAAATATAAAATAAAAAACAATAAAGATCATGGAAGAAAAAATTGGGACAACGCTAGGAGCCCTAATACATGGCATAAACACAATACGAACCATAAGTAACAATGCACAAGCACCAGAAGAGAGACTAGATAAATGGGAGCTCCTAAAAATCAAACACTTACGCTCGCCAAAAGACTTCACCAAAAAAGTCAAAAGACAACCTACAGACTGGGAAAAAAATTTTGGCTACAACAAATCCTATCAATGTCTAATCTCTAAAATCTATAGGATACTGCAAAACCTCAACAACGAAAGACAAATAACCCAATTAAAAAATCAGCAAAGGATATGAACAGGCACTTTGCCAAAGAAGATATTCAGGCGAATAACAGACACATGAAGAAATGCTCACTATCATTAGCCATTAGAGAAATGCAGATCATAACTACAATGAGATATCATCACCCCAACAAGAGTAGCATTAATCCAAAAAACACAAAATAATAAATACTGGAGAGGTTGTGGAGAGACTGGAACACTTATACACTGTTGGCGGGAATGTAAAATGGTACAACCACTTTGGAAATCAATTTGGCACTTCCTTAAAAAGCTAGAAATAGAAGTGCCATACGATCCAGCTATCCTGCTCCTTGGAATATATCCTTGAGAAATAAGAGCCATCACACGAATAGATATATGCATACCCATGCAGCACTGTTCACAATAGTAAAAAGATGGAAACAACCTAGGTGCCCATCAATGGACAAATGGATAAACAAATTACAGAATATCCACACACTGGAATATTATGCAATGATAAAGAACAACAATGAAGCCATGAAATATAACATGGAGGCAGCCGGAGGACATTATACTGAGTGAATTTCGTCAGTCACAGAAGGACAAATATTGTATAAGACAACTATTATAAGACTCAAGAAAAGTTTCAAACGCAGAAGAAGACATTCTTTGATGGTTACGAGGGTGGGGAGGGAGGGTGAGGGTTATTTACTAACTAGATAGTAGATAAGAATTATCTTAGGTGAAGGGAAGAACAGCACACACTACAGGGGAAGTCATTGCAGCTGGACTAAACCAAAGCTAAGAAGTTTCCTGAATACAATCAAACACTCTGAGGGACAGAGTAGCAGGGGTAGGTGTCTGGGGACCATGCTTTCAGGGGACATCTAGGTTATCTGGCATAATAAAGATTATTAAGAAAATGTTCTGCATCCTACTTTGGTGAGTGGCATCTGGGGTATTAAAAGCTTGCAAGCGGCCATCTAAGATGCATCAATCGGTCCCAACCACCTGGAGTAAAAGAGAATGAAGAACACCAAAAACGCAAGGAAAGTATTAGCCCAAGAGACAGAAAGGGCCACATAAACCAGAGACTTCATCAGCCTGAGACCAGAAGAACTAGATGGTGCCTGGCTACCACCAATGACCGCCCTGACAGGGAACACAACATAGAGTACCTGATGGAGCAGGAGAAAGTTGCGGTGCAGAACTCAAATTTTAGTAAGAAGACCAGACTTAATGGTCTGACTGAGACAGGAGGATCCCCAGAAAGAATGGCCCCTGGATTCTCTATCACCCAGAACTGAAACAATTTCCGAGGCCAACTCTTCAGACAGGGATTGCACTGGACTGTGGGACTTAAAGTGATACTTGTCAGGAGGGTGCCTCTTAGCTCAAGTAGATACAAGAGACTGAATGGGCAGCTTCTGTCCGGAGGTGAGATGGGAAGGCAGAAAGAATTAGGAGCTGGTCGAATGGACATTGGGAATCAGGGGTGGAAAGGAGGAGTGTGCTGTCACAGTATGGGGAGAGCAATTAGAGTCACATAACAATGTATGTATAAATTTTTGTATGGGAAAAAATAAAAAAAAAAAAAGAATTCCCTGTTAACCTAGATACTACTCCCCTTAAGTGGTGTTATGGATTGAACAAAAAGTATATGCTGAAATCCTATGTCCTGTACCTGCAAATGTCACCCTGTTTAGTAATAGGGTCTTTGAAGTTGTAATGGAGTAGGTTGGATAACAGAGTAGGTTGGGTCCTAACCCTATATGACTGGCGTCCTTATAAAAGAAGAGAAGATACACAGAGACAAGGGACACGGTAAAGGCACCGTATGGTGGGGCAACTGCAAGCCAAGAACCTCCTGAAGCTACCAGAGGCTGGGAGGGAGGTGGAGAACAGATTTCTCCATCAAAGCTGACACCCTGATCTCACACTCCCAGCTTCCAGAACTGTGAGACACGAAATTTCTTATAAGTCATCCACTTTGTGGTATTTTGTTACAGCAGCCCCAGGAAACTAACACAAGCGGCCAGACATAGAGTACAGTACAGTGTGATATAGTCCATGGCAACCCCACACGTGTCAGAGCAGAACTGTGCTCTACAGGGTTTTCAGTGGCGGAGTTTTCTGAAGTAGATGGTCAGGCTTTTTCTGAGGCACCTCTGTCGAACCTCCAACTTTTTAGTTAGCAGCTGAGTGTGTTAACTGTTTGCATCACCCAGGGAGTCCATGAGTTGGAATCGACTCAATGACAACAAGTGAATATAGTCTATATTATAATAATATCAGGAGAACATAATATAAGTACTGATCCTTTGTCAAGTTAATTCACTAGCCTAAGCTTCAGTTTTCCCAGCTGAGAAATATAAGGCTTGGGCTAGGTCATCTTCAAAATTCCCTCCAGTTCTGGCATTCCACAATTGGGGGTCTCCAGAATGCCTTATCTTAAAAGTTCTGCTTGCCACAGGAAAGAGTTGAGGGGATGCAAAAGTGCAGCCTCCCCCCTAAAACTCCCCAAACAACAACAGCAACAACAACAAACTTCCCTGCAGTGTTGGGGGCCCCATAACAGAACACAGAAAATGCTTATGTCAGAAGTTTTTTTTTAAAAAAAATGTTCTTGTTTTAGCTTTTGCAGTAATAGAAACATTAGCAAACAAAGACTCAAAGCAAGGCTCCAATACCCCCCAAAGCTCATTGTAATGTTTTGGCTATAAATTGAAATTAGAATTACAAAATGATGCTCTGGAAATTATTTTTTAGACTAAAAACATCAAAAAAAAAAAATCAAAATGGCATTCCTACTCAGTGGTTCTGCAGGCACCCCCGAAGTTAGAATGTCTCAATTATGGCAACATTGCTGTTACCATCCCAACCAAAATTGTATGTGAGAGTGGTATGATTTACATTTGCAGTTTATAAAATAAATTGGGCAGAAAAGAATCTCATAATCTCAAGCACATTTAGCTTACCATATTCCAAGAAGGTAAATGGACAAAGTATGTGATTCTTGAAGCAGCAAACCACAATACTAATGATTCATTAATACATCCGTTAGTGGAAATTGGATGAATGCATGAAGACTCTCTTCCAGACAACTCTCGGGATGTGGATCAGCAAAACTCCCTGGGACATGCTCCCTCCCAAAATCTGCATCCCATTGTTAATTACCTGTCCTTTGATAGGAGTGCTAAGGAGAAGGCTGACAGTGAAGTTGCTGGGTTTTCTGGTCTAATATTTGTCATTGGCTATACACGATGATTTAATCATGAGGTCGAGTGCATTATGTGTCAAATATGCAGGACGGGCATGTGGACTAGTGCCACACCTTGGCCCAGCTGCCATTGTCTCTTACCTGGATCACTGCCATGTCTCCAAACTGGTCTCCCTGCTACCACCTGTGCCTGGCTTCACCTCTTCTCCATGCAGCAGCCAGAGGGATGCCCTAAAGAGTAAATCAGTTCATGTCACTTCTCAGCTCAGCTCCCCTCTGTCTGAGAGGCAGAGCACTTCCATGAACCCACAAGGTCCCACATGATTGGGCCCCATCTTATCTTTCTGGCCTCATCTCCTAAGCTCTCCCCCTTGCTCATTGTGTTCCAGCCACACAGGTCTCTTTGCAATTGCTGAAACTTCCCAGGCAAGCTCCTACCTCAAGATCTTTGCAGGTTTTTGCTCTTCATTAAGACAACTGGTTTTGAAGGCTTTGCTCACAGGTTACCTGACCATTCTTCTTAATACCATCACCTGCCCCTTCCGCCTAGGCACCATGCACCGTTACCCTGGTCTAACTTCGTCTATTTTCCAATAGCATCGAAAGTTTCTAGTATACTATTTAATCTCCTTATTCATTATGTTTATTGTTTAATATCTGTAAGCTTCAGGAGAGCATAAATCTTTGTTTTGTTCACTGGTGTGTTCCAAGGGTTTAAACAGTACCCAAGAGAGTAAGCATTTGGAGGAATAAAGAAAAAAAGGTAGAGAGAAAGGAAGGAAAAAAATAAAGAAGCAAGGAAGAAAGGGAAAGGAAGGGATAAAGGAAAAGGCAAGAAAGGAGGGAGGAAGGGAGAGAGGGAAGGAAGGAGGGAAGGAAGAAAGGAACGCAGGGAGGGAGGGAAAGAAGGAAGCAAAAGAGGGAAAGAAGGAGGGAGGGAGAATAGGTGATAATAAAAAGAGTTGTTAGAGTGGTAAAATTATGCCTGTGTTTCTTTTTCATTTTTAACATTATTATTATTATATCATATTTTAACTTAATTTAAAAACATCTATATATCAACCCATTGGCATTCTCAGGTGGTATGTCTAGAGAGTGTTTTTTGTTTTCAGTTGGTGACTCAATGTGAGTGTGTCATTGAGAATTGTAAATAAGCATCTTAAATTATAGTAAATGCTTGAAGTTGTCAGTTTTACAAATGTCTAGGTTAGGAAATCCTGTGAATAGTGTATAGTTCAAGAGTGATGATAGACAGAGGAGAAAGATCAGGGGGATGTGTCCATATCCTGCTCTATTCCTCCATTCTCTTCTCTTTCCTCATCTTTATTATTCAATGATCTTGGAACTGTGGAAGAGGACAACTCATGGGCCAGTGTCCAGACACATTAGAAAGAGTTCACTGGACCTGCCAGCCCTCTAGGCTCTGCCTCTCCAAACACTTGCTCCATCTGGCCTAACCCTTATTGCAGGCCTTTTCCTCATGAACTGTTTCTTACGCTTTGCTCAATATTTTTGGACGTCCTAGTCCAGATCCAGTGGTCGTGGATCATACAGTCAGTTTACGCAAATTCCAATAGGCACTTGATCCAGGAGGAAGGAGAGAGGACGGGATGGGAGACTGGGAGGAATGGGAGAGAGAGACCCTGGAAGGACACTGGCCCGGGATCACCAATGTGCATGAAGGCTTTCATGTATACAGAACTTGGTGAGCAGTTTAAAGGATTCCCAAGGGTAGTTTGGACTCTGTGTGATATTTGTTTCATGCTCTGATTTTAGACCCGACTCCTGGAGTTGGGTTTAGCTCCGTTGTCTGTTTCGTTTCCCAAGGCCACCCTTGCCCTGGGTTTGCTTTTTAGCTTTTGCACCAAACCCACCACCTCCCATCAGTGCTCTTCACTCAGTGATTTGTACTGAGGACCCAACTCATGTTAAACACACACACACACACACACACACACACACACACACACACACACACACACACTCACCACCTGTCTGAAAGGAGTGAGGAGATGCTGTGCATGGTCTAGGTGGTGAAGAAGAGAGAGGCTGTATGGGGAGGTACAGGCTGGGCAAGGACTGGTGGGGGACCCTTAGTATATATAGTACAGTATCGTATACTATAGAAGAACTTACAATAGACTACTATTCATTGAATATCTCAAAGAAGTACCAACTCAGTGCCAATATTGTTGAATGAGTAGAACTAATAAGTGACCAATAAATAAGTGAACAATCAATAAATAATGAGTAGAGTGTGCTAAACTGAAGCTGAGCTCTGCAGCTTCCAAACAAGTTCTAGTTAATCCAATCAAGTTCTAGAATCTTCATCCAAGTACTGCAACGACTTGGGAGACCCAACAGCAACCACCAGGTTCCTTGGCAATGCTGCCAAGTCTGTCCCTGTGGTCCCCCAAACCTCCTGGAAGAATGGCTCATATAGTTCTTCATCCATTTATTCATTTTATTAAACAAAAATCTATAGAGTAGCAATTATATGTAGAGAACTTGTGCCAGAACATCTCTTCTGTCCACAGATTCAGGAAGTTTCTTCTATGACATCAATGGCTTGGCAACAGGCACATCAAGAGATGTGAGAGTAAACCTAAATATCACTGCAAATTTTTGCACTTCTACGCTGTCTTTTTTGTTCCTAAAAAGAAAAAAAAAAAAAAAAAAGGGAAACATCCACTTCAGAACAGAAACATCAAGGGGCCACTACCTAAATACATAGATCCTGTTAGTTCGCTATTTCTCCCTTTCTTGTTATGCATTTTTGCTTCTATTTGTAAGAACTCAAATTAGAATTTCAAGGTCAAAATGAGATCTGACAGAGACACGATAATCCTTAAGACGGCTGTGTAGAGATGATGCCTGCAAAATACCCAGGGGACACACTGCGTATTTTTAACTTGCTGTTAGGCCCTCTGAATTCAAATGTGAAGTCTTGGATATAGAGAATGAAGACAAATTATGTTATATGAAAGAAGAAAGGCTTTTTTTTTTTTTTTCCTTGCAATAGATGAAAGATGCTCCCCTCCCTCCAATGAGTCACGAATGACTCATCTACTCTTGGGAAAATGCGAAGCAGCCAGTGATTTGATTGCTTTTACTTCTGTAAACACATCTAAGAAGTGGAGCATAAGAGATAAACAATAAAGGACCCAGTAGAATTCAAATAATAATTTTATTTGTTTCTTTCCCAAATGACACCACTCTGAAAATGGTTTTTAACGCAAAATATGAACTCCCTTTATTATTGGCAATATTTAAGTACAGTCACTGAAGCCAATAATTTTAGCTGAGTTCAAATTTGAGGGGGTCCTTCTTAATTGTTATTGGGATTCACCATAATATTGATCCAATTCAATCACGTTATAAATGAAAGCCACAGGAGGACTTGCATCTTTTCTTATGTCTTGTTGATAAGACACCATTCTAGCTTCATTTTCTTCTTTTTCTCCAGAACCTCTTTCTAACTGTTTTGATAACTTACAAAGCTAGGAAATGTTCAATGCTGAGGAAAAACACTGGAGAACTTTTTGAAATTCATTGTACCCCAAAGGCTGACAGCAAGAATATAGTTTCTGGTACATAAAAAAGAAAAATGTATTTGGCATGACTGGCTGTTAATATGTCATCAGGATAAATCATAAGTCTTATTCTTCGGAATCTTAATAAAAGAAGTCACTTGAGACGTGGAAAGTACAAAAATAATCACCGATAGGCTCTACCTTTGACTAGAACCTGGGGAAATTTTGAAAGTGTTCATTCACAGAGGCACTTAAAAAGACATTACCCAAATTTATCATTGTCATAAATTCTTGCTGACTAAAACCTTTCCTTAGAAAAATTTACAATGCCCGCAGTAAAATACTTCATCAAAAGGAAACACTTAGATTTTAATATAAAACCGTAAACTCCCAAGGACTCAGGGACAATGGTCTCAGCCAGTCTCCAGAGAGGACAGGGTGATCTATGACTCCTGTATGCCTCAGGGCTTGGTCTCCCTTTCATCTGATGCTCCTACTTGTGGGGTTGTCACACCACTCTGATGTGTTTGTTTCCCTCTGGACTCCAGAAAGGGACATGCTTTGAAATAACACTCCGGCTCTTCATTCTACATTCGGGGCGGGGGGATGTTGCCATCTGGGTATCCTAACTGGTTTTTTGTTTTGTTTTTACTTTTGTAAAGTTTTATTTTTTACCACTCTATCTCATTGATTTGTGCGGTCAGAGGAAGTGACCTGTGATTAGTAAAACAAACAACTCGAGCTGCTATTCCAGTGGAGGGAAGCATGTTCCACATTGGATGTTTCTTGATGCCTCAATCACTCTATCAAGGCCGTTGGTCTCACTTTGTCTTCAGGCCAGGAAAGCTGTTAGTTAGCTAATGGGTCCCTTGCAAGGTAAAAGAAGTCTACAATCTAAAGCTTCTTGAACAGAGCCATCAGGTTTCCATCTTTCTGCTGTTTTCTACAAGCTCTTAGCACAATTAATCCAAACTCTGGCGCCAACCCTGACAACTCCCCTGTGCTCTGGCCCCACAATTCTTACTTCCCTCTGAGTTCCTCCGTCTAGACACTCTGAGTGGCACTTCTGATTCCTTTCTCTGAAGTAAAACTCATTTTCTTCCTCCAAAACCTGACCCTCTTTCAGTGCCTCACCAGCTCCCCGTTTACCTGGATGCACAATCTCCCTCAATTTCTACATCCAAGTCAGATGATCCAGCTTGTTGAACACCCTTACTCTTCTCCGTGTATGCAGACTCATCACCAATAGGCAAGTCCAGCCAGACATTTCACTCCACTCTTGAGTGTCTTTTTTACTTTTGGTTTCTCCCAAATAAATCCTGAACAACAGTACCAAATAAATCTGCCTACAGCACAACTCTGCTGGTGTCATTCTGACCTTCAGAACCTTTCAACAGGCCCATATCTTCAATCAAAACTAGTCTACACCTCTTATCTGTTGTTCTCCATGATGGTGCTAACCAGCTATCTAGCCTTACTTACCACTACTTCCTGTAAGCTACATGAGGATCCATGAAATTTCCCAATACTATACTGCATCACCCCTGATGCCACTGACTGTGTTCTTCCTTTGCCTGGAAAGATCCATCTCCAGTACTGCCTGTTGAGATCTTACCCCTCTACAGGTCAAGCTAAAGTACCATCCTTTCTGCTACAGACCTCTCCCATTAGAGAAGCTGTTCCGTTTCTCCTTATCACCTTGATCATATGATACCTACTGTATTTTGATTAAAATTATATGTATGGTGAAAGGATATAATCCTGATGCACAGCTTTCCTGACTTTAAACCACACAGTATCTTGTTCTGTTCGAACAACTGCCTCTTGGTCTGTGTACAGGTTCCTCATGAGCACAATTAAGTGTTACGGAATTTCTGTTCTTTGCAATGTTATCCAAAATTTTTTATGATCCACATAGTTGAATGCCTTTGCGTAATCAATAAAACAAAGGTAAACATCTTTCTGGCATTCTCTGCTTTCAGCCAAGTTCCATCTGGCATCATCAATGATATTGCTTGTTGCACATCCTCTTCTGAATTCAGCTTGAACTTCTAGTAGTTCCCTGTGGATATACTGCTGCAACTGCTTTTGAATGAGCTTTAGCAAAATTTTACTTGAGTGTGATATTAATGATATTGTTCAATAATTTCCTTATTCTGTTGGATCACGTTTTTTTGAATGGGCACAAATATGGATCTCTTCCACACAGTTGGCCAGGAAGCTTGTCTTCCAAATTTCTTGACATAGATGACTGAGCACCTTCAGTGCTGCATCTATTTGTTGAAACGTCTCAGCTGGTATTCTGTCAATTCCTGGAGACTTCTTTTTCACCAGTCCCTTCAGTACCATTGGTTCTTGATCCAATGCTACCTTCTGAAATGGTTAACGGTCAACCAATTTTTTTTGGTACAGTAACTCTGTGTATTCCTTCCATCTTCTTTTGATGCTTCCTGCATCGTTCAATATTTCCCCATAAAATCCTTCAATATTGCAACTTGAGGCTTGAATTTTTCTTCAGTTCTTTCAGCTTGAGAAATGCTGAGTGTGTTCTTCCCTTTTGGTTTTCTAACTCCAGGTCTTTGTACATTTCATTTTAATATTTACATTGTCTTCTTGAGCCACCCTTTGAAATCTTCTGTTCAGCTCTTTTACTTCATAATTTCTTCCATTTGCTTTAGCTACTCAATATTCAAGAGCAAATTTCAGAGTCTCTTCTGACATCTCTTTTGGTCTTTTCTTTCTTTCCTGTCTTTTTAATGACCTTTTGCTTTCTTCACGTATGATGTCCTTGATGTCATTCCACAACTCATTGTATCCTTTCACCACACTTATTCAATCTGTATGCTGAGCAAATAATCCAAGAAGCTAGACTATATGAAGAAGAACGTAGCATCAAGATTGGAGAAGTGTCTTTAACAACCTGGGATATAAGACGATACAACCTTGCTTACTGAAAGTGAAGAGGACTTGAAGCACTTACTGATGAAGATCAAAGACTACAGCTTTCAGTATGGATTGCACCACACCGTAAAGAAAACAAAAATCCTCACAATTGGACCAATAAGCAACATCATGATAAAGGGAGAAAATATTGAAGTTGTCAAGGATTTCCTTTTACTTGGATCCACAATCAATACCCATGGAATCAGCAGTCAAGAAATTGAACAATGTATTGCATTGGGGAAATTTGTTGCAAAAGGCCTTTTAAAGTATTGAAAAACAAAGACGTCACTTTGAGGACTAAGGTGCACCTGACCCAAGCTATGATATTTTCAATCACCTCACAAGCATGCGAAAACTAGACAACGAGCAAGGAAGATCAAAGAATTGATGCCTTGGAATTATGTTGTTGGAGAAAAATATTAAATATATCATGGACTCCCAAAAGAATGAACAAATGTGTCCTGAAAGAATTACAGCCAGAATGCTCCTTAGAAGAGAGGATGTCGAGACTTCGTCTCAATGTACTTTGGACATGTTATCAGGAGGAACCAGTCCCTGGAGAGGGACATAATGCTTGGTAAAGTAGAAGGTCAGAGAAAAGAGGAAGACCCTCAATGAGATGGATTGACACAGTGGCTGCAACAATGGGCTCAAACATAGCAACGATTGTGAGGATGGTGCAGGACTGGGCAGTGTATCTTTCTGTTGTACATAGGGTCGCTATGAGTTGAAACCAACTTGACAGCACCTAACAACAATATATCCCATGTATATCTCCCGTGTTGGGCTGTGAGTTCATTGAAGGTAGGGATTTCCCTTTGAGTTGATTCAGGATTGTATTACTCAATTAACATTTTGTTGTTGGATGGATGGGTTGATGGATGGAATTCAGGTTCTATAAGTATAGAGTTGAGACACAGAACTATGGAGCACAGAGGTATTAATGCTCAAACATCCAGCCAAAGATAAACAGTACTCTCCTTCCTCAGTACACCTACGAGTCCTGAGTAACCACTGCTTAAGTTGTCATGTCAGTGATTAAAGCAGATGCCAAAGAAGCAGCAGGATGAAGAATAAAGAGACTGAATGGAGTATAATGATATATGACTATTTTCCACAGAAATCTGAAGACCCTGCACCCTCGGAGGAGAGTGTTAAGAGAAGGGGAAGTCCTGAACTATGACATGGAGTATAAAAGTCAGCCAAGTGAAGGTAAGATGCTATAAAGAAGAGAATTCTGTGCTGAAGAAACAACCAGTGCTTATGTCCAGCAGTTTCAAGCAAGGAATGTTTAAGGAAGTAGAAATAGTTGAAGCGTAAATTTCAAGGAACTAGGTGATAAGAGATAAGGCTGAAGGTGTAGAGAGGGCTATTAAATATTGATGACTCTCTAGAAATTACTCCCTTGAGCAATTTCTTGTCTGTTGACTGAGCCTGGATTTCTCCCCGCAATGATCATTTCTATGGAGGGCTTGGAGAGCATTGTGACCAGGAGGACCGGAGCCAATGAATATTGGCAACAGCAGAAAGTGGAAGCAACCAAATAGAACTTAGGAACCAGCAGGCTCACTGAGGCACTGCAGTTGGTGTCAGAATTAGAATGGTACCAGGATTTTACTACATCACAACTTAAGGTGGGACAGGAGGAAGATGCCAAAAGAAAGTTGGTGAAGAGACAGGTGCTCAGGAGATTCCATAAGCCAGTCAGAATTATAAATTGTAATCTGAGCTTCACTTTTTTCTTAGGAAAAATGGAAATAGCATCAATGGCAACCGCATAACAGACATTGATCAGGTACCTACCAAGTGTCAGGCATCGTACTAAATATACAATATGAAGTTTTCTCTTCACAACAGCTGTATTCTGTAAGTGCTGCTATTATCTATATTTTACAGATAAGGTAACTGAGGTTTATAGGGATTAAGAAATTTGCCCAAGTTCATACAAGTAATTCATGTCTGAGCTAGGTTTCAAACCCAAGCAAAGGCCGGCCCCAGGGACCCATAGCATTTATTCCCTTCCTCCCTTGGCTCATCAGGGCTGGACTCCCAAGTTTACACAAGTCTGGTCTGGGCCATCACAAGAATTGGAAAACTAGGATCATTGGTAAAGAGAAATTACAAGCTATTGCTGCCCAGGCCCTAATTATAAACAATCAGAGAAAGAATCAGCTTGGAGTGCCAGCAAGTTATCCACAGCCCCAAATGCCTGCTAAGACTAACAGGGAGTGATAGAGCTGTAAATAGTCCTTGCAATGACTACAGTCATTACCCTGTTCTTTAATTATTATGAGAAACCAATGAATTACCGCTCAGGGCAGTAGCACACTTCTGTACAACTTCGCAGCTCAGAAAGCCCAGGGGAGAACCTTCTGAGTCTGTAGGCCACATGCAACAGGCCCAGCAGCGTGCAGGCAGGAAAGTGGGAGGGCCTGAAGGTAAGATGGCAACGTCTCTTGGAAGAAGCACATTTTGATGTGGTTCTTCAAGGAAGTGACAAATGTAGCTTGGTGCAAGGGCCTGAAGGCATGGCAAAAAAGAAATGAAAAGCATACATGGCATTACAGCAACCTCTATACAGTAACAATGGCCACAAAACAGTGGAAAGCTCATTGCCAGATCTGCATCCCACCTCACACACATCACAGACCCTCAGACCGTGATGGACACGACACCAGCCGTCTAGGTCTCTCTGCAAGGCAGGACTTGTCATCCCAGCTGCCGGGAGAGCCATCAGCAGGCAGCCTTCGTCTGTCAGCCCTTTCAGGAATCACCTTCTTCACAGGGCAACCCACATTAATGGCAGAGGTATGCAGGGGGATAAAGGTTGAGACACTCTGGCCCAAAGCAAGACAACTCTGATGGACCATATATGCTCCAGAGCTCCTGTAGTACATCTGGGCTTTCCCCGACACAGCCTGCTTCCTCCCTTCCCTCAGTGTTGATCCATCCCAAGGGTGTGCCCTAATAAACATGCTGCCTGCCCAGCTCTGGCTTGGAGACCGCTTCCGGGAAGCCAGCCTAAGACAGGCACATGACCCATGTCTTAATACCTGGATCCCTCCTCATTCACTGCCTTAATTTTACATAAACCCTACACATCCCTAGGAAGAGTTCTGTATCAGGCGAACTGATCAAGCATCCTCTATAAAAGAGAGGCTAAAAGGAAAATAGGAAAGACAATGGAGAAAAGCTAAATGGTCTACATTTTAAATGGCAGGGAGGGAGTGGAGCTGAGTAAGAACAAGACCTGCCTAGACTGGGAGGTGGGGAAAGTTTTCCAGGGTTGATGGGTGACAGTGTCTGGATGCAAGACTGTTGGATTCGTTACCAAATAGGTTTTATAAGAAGTTGCTGAAATTATGAATTATATCTCCATTGGTGTTTTTCAAGAGACACAAGTAAATATTGAAATCACTTTTTAATTACTCTTGAGAGCTGGACCATGCATTTAATATGCAACTCTACACAGAATTTGAGGCCCTGGGTTTTTCTGGATGTATGAGTCAGGGTAATTAACACTAGCTGCTTTAACATACAACACCAAATCCCAGCGGCTTAATAAAGGTTAATTTCTCACTCACATCATAGTCTATTGCGGCTTGGGCAACTGCTTTTGACAGCTCACCCCTAAGTAGTCCATCTTATGATGCTGCCATTTTAAACACTTCTCTGAGATTGTCACCTAATCTCTGGGTCCCTCTGCCACCCAAATTGCTTCCATTTACCTCCTCCGCTGCAAATCCATGACGTATCTTTCTCCACCTATTTTCTGTCTAGGGAGGATGATCTGTATGGATCACAGACCAAGGGACCCTTGCCTTCTGGCTTCCAGTTGAGTTTGGTCGATAGGAAGCCCTTGCAGAAGAACAAGGAAGGGGTAAGAAGAGGGAGACTGATTTCTCCAGCTTCCCCCCCATTGGGTCACCTTGAGAAGGCTGAGTCACTTGACAAAAGGTCACAGTTCCTCTCTAGGTGGTTCTCTCTAGGTCACCCTCATTGTCTCCAGGTTCTTTAATCAGTTCTTCCACTTGCTCCTTCAGGCAGGCCTCAGATTGGTAACCACCCTATTGTTCTTTGTGGCAGGGTACTGTAATATTCCATGTGATTTTCCTCAATGCCACCCACACCTTTATAAAGAGCCCTTTAATTAAAATTCCTTGAATGACACCCCACTGAAGGGAGCTGGGAAGTATAGTATGCTGTGTGCCCAGTAAAGAAGACCATGAACTGGGATTTGGAACAATGAATGTTTTCCCTATCACCCCTCCTCTCAGGTTTTGTTTTGTTTTTCAGGAAGCAAATACATTTTACATTTAGGGATAGTTTCCTAAGTCTTTTCTCTATGTTTTACACAACTGAAATGATATCATATATGAAATATCTATCCTGCTTTATATATTCATTTTCATTCATTCGTACTTTATTCACTTTTTAAAAAAATTTTCCTTGAGAGTTCCTCTTTTATCTGTGGATTATTCAAAAGTGTGTTGTTTAGTTTCCAAGTGTTTGGCTATTGTCTTGTTTTCTTTCTGTAACTGATTTCTAGTTTTGATTCCACTGCGGTCAGAGAACATCCTTTGTATGATTTCAACTCTTAAATTTATCTTGGTTTATTTTATGGCCCAAGATATGGTTTATTTTGGTAAATGTTCCCTGGGCACTTGAAAAGAATGTGCATTCAACTGTTGTTGGGTAGAGTGTTCTATAAATGTCAGTTGGATCCTGTTGGTTGATGGTGTTGAGTTCTTCTATATTCTGGCTGATTTTCTGTTTAATTGTCCTATCAGTTGTTAAGGGAGGAGTATTAACATCTCTAACTATAATTGTGGATCTATTTCTCCTTCCGTCCTATCAGTTTTTGTTAACATGTGCTTTGCAGCTCTGTTCTTAGAGATTCTGGATCTTATTTAAATCTATTTTAGCAGGCCTCCTCTGAAACTGCACCACCTCATTCCTGCCAGGTGGAGGCAAAAGTCCAGGTTCTTTTTTCAGCCTCCATTTGAAGGGTAGTGATACTGCTCCCCACTTAGCCACTACTGACACTGCATGGTGGGGTCTCATTACCTCCAGGTGAGGGTGGAAGTCTAGACTCTCCACTTCTCCAGTTGGCCTTTGCTGATGGGGTGGAGGTGGGGGTCACATTTTTTTTTGTTGTTGTTAGAAGGGGGCAGACACTGTCTAGAAGTTTTCTGTTGTACTAGTCTGCCCCTTTCCTGTTTCTTTGGCCAGAGAGAGTAGGCTTCTCTTGGGGCTTTTTTTTTTTTTTTTTTTGTCTGCACCCATTGGTGTTTCCAGGTTTGCTGGCTTCTTCAGAACCCAGTCTGGGATATATGAGGCAAAAATAACACCCAGGGAACTCACCTCCATGTCATATCTCAGTTCCCAAGATACCTAGATGGTCTGCCCTTTTCTCTCCACCTTCCAGAGTCTTCTTATATTTGTTTCATATACAATATCCAGGGTTTTGTGCTGTCCTTAGGGGGAGGATTAGGGAGAAGTTCCCCCTCCCACGTATTTTTATTCATTTATAAATTATATAGTTTACTACTATGCAAATATACTGTGGATATTATAAAACATACACAACATTAAAAAGGAGGAAATTTTAAAAAGTCATTTAAAACAAAATTCTATGGATTACCTTGTACACCACACTGCAAACCACTGCTAGAGAAAGACTCATGGGCCTTGAGTTCTGCTCTGTTTCACAGACACCCCATCAGAAGCCTGTCCTGATACTGTTTAGAAACATGTCCCTTCTGTGTAGTTCCTGAGCAGATCATGAAGAGAAGCTGTTGGTGTGACCCTCTGCCCTGCAGGACACCTAGGGAGTGACAGATGGGCTGGCCCATTCAGGCTTAATGCACCCCTTACAGGACAAGCCAATTATGTTGATAAACAAGATCATGAAATGTACACAAATCAATCGCAGAAGGCTTTTATGTGGTGACTCTTTCTCTGTAATGCCCATGGGTAACTGTAGTTTTCAGCACTCAGAAATATCAGAAAATCCATTCACAAGCTTGGGTCCTGCTGAGTCTCTGTGGCCTCCAGCAGCACAGCCTGTCCTTCAAAGGTGGTGATGGTGACAGCTGCTCCATTTTGCATCTTTAAATGGCCTTAAGTGGAGGCAAGGGAGGCTGTTGCCTAGGGGGTGGGGATTCAAGCCAACTCAGAAGACTTAAACTGATGCCCGCACTCTTCATAGGCCATCCTTACCCTCCCTTCCCTTCCACATTCACTGATACATAAATGCCTACTTAGGTACCTACATCTAACAACTATTGATTGACCTTCCCCTCCATATGAAGCAGAGTGCTAAGCATGGCATTTTGAGAGTGGCAAAGTAGGCAGGGACCTTGCCCATGTAGATTTTACAGTCTACTGAGAGGGGAGTTCCTCTGTTCACGCTCCATTGTTTTAACTTCTGGATGGAAAATACCTTGTACATAGGCTCAGTGGTGTTACTAGAGGGGGTTTACAACACTGGGTGACACTGTCAGAGGGGGTGACACCAAAATGACGGTCTATAAAATTTTTGTGCAGTGTTTCAGCAGAACTTTATAAAAATACCCCTGCAGTTAGTTATAACAACAAAAACATTTTTCATAAGCCCAGCATACATGTATCAATATACCTACAAAGGAGTTCAGGCAAAATGGCACTCTAGGCAGAAACACCACGCCGTCCCTCCACAGCAAAGATCCAAAAAACTAAGCCGAACAGAGAATACAGCAATCCTGAAACCCTAAAACATCAAATGAAGAGATAAAGAACTCAGCCAAGCACCAAATGGAGTGAGAAAACTGACAGAGAATGGAGAGTGAGAAGAGATTCATGCAGAGGTCCCCCACCAGCTAACGCAGCACGGATCCGCCATCTTGGACTCCTATCGGAGACCAGCAAACAAGGGGTATGAGAAAGCAGCCTCACGCAGCGTCCAGTGGGAGACAAAACAACCGGTAATTTGCGATATATGCTTTCCCACCCCCCACCCCTCTTCACCCTGACTCGGCCTCCTCTGCTTCCCACGGCCACAATCTCTTGAACGGGAAACACCAGCTGCTTGGATTCCACACACCCAAACGGGTGGCTCTGAATGCCATTTGTTGGCAGCTGGTTTTGCTTTTTTCCGCTTCTTTTGATTTCTTCCTTGCCTCTCACCACCTCCCCCTCCTTTCGCTTGAGTACCTCGCTCCGTGCGCCATCTTTGCTTCTTCCTGGGGGGCTGCAGAGCACCGGTAATTTGTGATATACGCTTACCCACTCTCTACCCTTCTCCCCCCATACTTGGCCTCCTGTGCTTCCCGCGGACACAGTCTCTTGTCCAGAAACACCAGCCCGCACTAGCTGGCTCTCTGAGTGCAATTTGTTGGCTGCTAGTGTTGCTTTTTTTCTCTGCTTCTTTTGATTTCTTACTTGCCTCTCACCACCTCCCCCTCCTTTCGCTTGAGTACCTGGCTCTGTGTGCCAACTTTGCTTCTTCCTGAGGGGCTGCGGAGCTCCATTCAAGTGTGGAGCTGCTTCCTGGTCTGGACTACCGCGTTGGTGGGATCCCGGGGCTTTTGTTCGTTTGTTTGTTTTGAATTGTTTGTTTGTTTTCTTTTCCGTTTCTTGAGTTAGGAGCCCTTTCTAGCCAGGCAGAGCTGCACGGCAAGGAGACTCCCCTTCGGCTTCCACAGACGTGCAGAGGGATCCCAGAGGGCATTTCTTTCTTAGCTGTTTTTTTTTTTTCCTGTTTTTTGGGGGCCTTTCTTTTTCTTTTTCTTTTTTTGTTTTGTTTTCCTTTCCCTCTTTCCCCTTCTCGTCTTTCTTCATTGCTAAGTTTCTCGTCTCTCTATATCTTCCTTCTCTTTCTGTTCGCTGAACATCTGGTGTTGTATACCTCTACGCCTTCTAGCCAGGCTGTACTGCAACACCTAAGAGCGACATCCCCCCACCTTATAGTTGCACTGGTGGGATCCCTGGGAACTTTGACGTTCTTTAACCTTTCTGATTTTTATTTATTCATTCCTTTCTTTTCTTCCTCTTCCCCTTTCTGTTTTTCTCCATTTCATAGCCTCTCATTACTCCACTCCAATGGCAAGCTCCCATAGCATTCTTTTTTGTTTGTTTGTATGTTTTTGGCTCGTGTACCTCTCTCCTCTTTCCCATATCCATCTTAGCTCCACACATAACAATCTCCCTGCTGCATCCTGCCTACCTGCACCATGCGCTTGACATCACACCACCAAGCAGCACATGCACAGCCTACTGGAACCTGCCCTGCACTGATTACCAACCTGCTCTGGTGGCAGTAAGTGCCACAAACAAACCATGTCCTCTTCAGCTAGACCTGCCCTGCCGTACCATATCCGAGTGACTTACCCTACCAGTTGGAGAAGGAGGCAAAAAGTATTGTGCCCACATACGAGTAAACAACAAAGAACACACAGGCCGCATGCTCAGACGTAGTCAAATTTTTTTTAAAAGGTATGAAACAAACAAATCTACAATCAATAAATGAGAAAAATAACTAATGAATGCCCCGTAAACAGCAGACAATATCAAAACATTTACAAAAACAGGACAGGATGGTTCCAGTAGGCGTCCAAAATAAAACACCTGATGACGCTCCTGTGGAAGAAAATGCACTACAACTACCTGATAGGGAATTCAAGTCTCTAATACTCAAAATTCTCCAAGAACTGAGGCAAAAAGCTAACAAACATTGGGAAAAAATAGAAAAATTCATGGAAAATACAGACAAAACATTGGAAGAATTCACGAAAATAATGCAGAAACAAAATGCCAAAATAATTCACAACTAGAAATTATAAAAAGACAACAATTAGAAATCCAAAAGATAAATAACAAGATTTCAGAAATGGATGGTGTCATAGAAGGGCTGAGAAGCAGATATGAAACGGTGGAAGACAGGATCATTGGAATTGAAGACAAACACTTGGATACAACTCTGTTTCAGGAAAACTCAGAAAAAAGAACAAAGAAAAATGAAGAGACCCTGAGAGTTATGTGCGACACAATCAAAAGCAAAAAATTTTCAAGTGATTGGAATTCCAGAACAGGAGGAGAAAACAGAAAACACAGAGAGGATCACTGAGGAACTGCTGACAGAAAACTTCCCCAATATCATCAAAGTTGAAAAGCTGGCCATCTAACAAGCTCAACGAACCCCATATAGGAGAGACCTGAAATGCAAATCACCAAGGCATATCATATTCACACTCGCCAAATCCAAAGACAAACAAAGAATCCTGAGAGCAGCTCGTGAAAAACAAGAAGTCACATACAGAGGAGAAACAATAAGACTAAGCTCAGATTATTTGGCAGAAACCATGCAGGCAAGAAGGCAATGGGATGACATATATAAAATCTTGAAAGAAAAAAATTGTCAGCCAAGAATAATATATCCTGCAAAACTCTCATTCAAATTTTATGGTGAAATTAGGTCATTTCCAGATAAACAGAAATTAAGGGAATATGTAAAAGTCAAACAAAACTTACAAGAATTATTTTAGGGAGTTCTTCAATCTGAGGACAAAGAGCTTCAGCTCACAGGCAGAACCTAGGAAGCAGGATCGTAACAGCCAGATACCAATCTAGGAAATGAACTCTTGAGGACTATCCAAAACCAAAAGAAATACAACAGGGAATCAGAGCTAATCAGTAAATGACAACAATATCAAAACAATAAAAGAGGGAATAAACGGCACAGGTATGGAACCTTCTAATGGAGAGGAAGGCAAGGTGATACCAAGTAATGGTAGACTGCTTCAAACTTAGAAAGATAAAGGTAAAATTCACGGTAACCACAAAGAAAGTTAACAAACATACTCATTAAAAAAAAAGAGGCAAAACATAAAGTCGCAGCAGAAACAAAACTTACAAAAACAAAAGAAATGAAAAAAAAAAATCCAAAAACAAAAGTAACTCAGCACAAAAGAGTAAGAAGAACAAAGAAAACTTAAGCATCACAAAAAAAAGCACTACACAATGACAGCAACAAACTCACATCTATCAATAATTACACTGAATGTAAATGGATTCAATGCACCCATAAAGAAACGGAGAGTGACAGAATGGATAAGAAAACAGGATCCATCAATATGCTGTCTACAAGAGACACACCTTAGAAACAAAGATGTGAATTTATTAAAAGTCAAAGGATGGAAAAAAATATATCAAGCTAACAACTACCACAAAAGAGCAGGAGTGGCAATTCTAATCTCAGATAAAATAGACTTTAAAACAAAATCTACCACAAAAGACAAAGAAGGACACTGTATAATGATTAAGGGGATGATCCATCATGAAGACATAACCATAATAAACATCTACACAACCAATGACAGGGCTCCAAAATACATAAAACAAACTCTAACAACACTGAAAAGAGAAATTGACAGTTCCACAATAATAGTAGGAGACTTCAACACACCACTCTCAGTAAAGGACAGAACAACTAAGAAGAAACTCAGCAAAGATATGGAAGACCTAAAGGGCACAATCAGCCAACTTGACCTCATAGACATATAGAAAACTCCACCCAACTGCTGGAAAGTACACATTCTTTTCCAATGCACATGGAACGTTCTCCAGAATAGACCACATCTTAGGCCACAGAGCAATCCTCAACAAGATCCAAAACGTTGAGATAATTCAAAGTATCTTCTCTGACCACAATGCCGTCAAGGTAGAAATTAACACTAGAAAGAGCAAGGGAAAAAAATCCACTACATGGAAACTGAATAATACCCTGCTTACACATCAGTGGGTAATAGAAGAAATCAGAGATGGAATCAAAAAATTCCTAGAATCAAATGAGAATGAAAACACATCATACCAAAACCTTTGGGACACAGCAAAGGCAGTCCTCAGAGGACAATTTATAACAATAGATGCACATATCAAAAAAGAAGAAAGGGACAAAATCAAAACATTAACTACAGAACTCAAACAAATATAAAAAGAACAGCAAAACAGAGGCCACAGCCACCGGAAGAAAGGAAATTGTAAAGATCAGAGCAGAAATAAATGAAATAGAGAACAGAAAAACAATAGAAAAAATCAACAAAACCGGAAGTTAGTTCTTTGAAAGAATCAACAAAATCGACAAACCACTGACCAGACTGACAAAAGAAAAACAGGAGAGGACACAAATAACCCAAATAAGAAATGAAATGGGGGACACTACAACAGACCCAACTGAAATAAAAAGGATTATTACAGAATATTATGAAAAACTATACTCTAACAAATTTGAAAACCTAGAGCAAATGGATAAATTTCTAGAAACACACGGCCTACCCAAACTACAACAAAGTGATGTTGAAAATCTGAACAGACCCATAACAAGAGAAGAGATTGAAAAGGTAATAAAAAA
This sequence comes from Dugong dugon, assembly GCA_030035585.1. Taxonomy (NCBI): domain Eukaryota; kingdom Metazoa; phylum Chordata; class Mammalia; order Sirenia; family Dugongidae; genus Dugong; species Dugong dugon. Next base: position 37,063,550 of record CM057478.1, read on the forward strand.
AACTCCCAACCAAAAATAGCCCTGGCCCAGATGGCTTCACTGGAGAATCCTACAAAACATTTATAGAAGAGCTTGTACCAGTACTACTCAAGCTATTTCAGAGCATAGAAGACGAAGTAACACTTCCAAATTCACTCTATGAAGCCAGCATAGTGCTGATACCAAAACCAGGCAAAGATGTCACAAAAAAAGAAAATTACAGACCAATATCTCTCTTGAATATAGATGCAAAAATTCTCAACAAAATTCTAGCCAATAGAATTTAGTATCATATCAAAAAAAAAAATAATACACCACGACCAAACAGGATTCATACCAGGTATGCAAGGATGGTTCAACATTAGAAAATCAGTCAACGTAATCCACCACATAAATAAAAGGAAAGAAAAGAATCACATGGTCATCTCAGTTGCTGCACAAAAGATATTTGACAAAGTCCAACAGCCGTTCCTGATAAAAATTCACAACAAAATAGGTATAGAAGGGAAATTTCTCAACATAATAAATGGCATCTATGCAAAACCAACAGCCAACATCATTCTTAATGGAGAGAGGCTGAAAACATTCCCCTTGAAAACAGGAACAAGACAAGGATGCCCTTTATCACCACTCCTATTTAAAATTGTGCTGGAAGTCCTAGCTAGAGCAATAAGGCAAGAAAAAGAAATAAAGAGCATCCAAATTGGTAATAAAGAAGTTAAACTGTCCCTGTTTGCAGATGATATGATACTATACATAGAAAACCCTAGAGACTCCATGAGAAAACTACTGGAACTAACAGTAAGATTCAGCAGAGTATCAGGATACAAGATAAACATTCAAAAATCAGTTGGATTCCTATACACCAGTAAAGAGAATGATGAAAATGAAATCAGGAAAACAATACCATTTTCAATAGCCCCTAAAAAGATAAAATACTTAGGAATAAATCTGACCAGGGATGTAAAAGACCTATACAAAGAAAACTACAAAACACTACTGCATGAAACCCAAAGGGATCTACATAAATGGAAAAACATACCATGCTCATGGATAGGCAGACTCAACATTGTGAAAATGACAATTCTACCCAAAGACATTTACAAATACAATGCAATCCCGATCCAAATACCAACAACATTCTTCAAAGAGTTGGAAAAACTAATCATTCACTTTATATGGAAAGGGAAGAAGCCTGGAATAAGTAAAGCACTCCTGAAGAAGAAGAATAAAGTTGGAGGACTCACACTACCTGACTTCAGAACCTACTATACAGCTACAGTAGGCAAAACAGCCTGGTACTGGTACAACGACAATACATTGACCAATGGAACAGAATTGAGAACCCAGATGTAAATCCATCCACCTATGTTCACCTGATCTTTGACAAGGGCCCAAAGTCCATCAAATGGGGAAAAGACGGTCTTTTTAACAAATGGTGCTGGCAAAACTGGATATCCATCTGCAAAAAAATGAAACAGGACCCATACCTCACACCGTATACAAAAACTACTTCAAAATGGATCAAAGACCTGAATATAAAGCCTAAAACTATGAAGTTCATAGAAGAAAAAATAGGACCAACACTTTAGGCCTTAATACATGGCATTAACAAGATACAAACCATAACCATCAATGCACAAACCCCAATAGATAAGCTAGATAACTGGGATCTTCTAAAAATCAAACACCTATGCTCTTCAAAAGACTTCACCAAAAGAGTACAAAGAGAACCTACAGCCTGGGAAAAAATTTTTGGACACTACAAGTCAGACAAAGGTCTAATCTCCATAATCTACACGAAAATCCAACATCTCTACAACAAAAAGACAAATAATCCTATTAAAAAATGGGCAAAGGAAATGAACAGACACTTCACCAAAGAAGACCTTCAAATGGCCAACAGACGCATGAGGAAATGCTCACGATCACTAGCCATTAGAGAAATGCAAATTAAAACCACAATGAGATACCATCTCACCCTGCCATTACTGGCACGAATCAAAAACACTGGAAATAACAAATGTTGGAGGGGCTGCGGGGAGTTCGGAACACTTACGCACTGCTGGTGGGAATGCAAAATGATATAACCATTTTGGAAAATGATATGGCACTTCCCCAGAAAGCTAGAAATAGACATTCCATTCGATCCAGCAATCCCACTCCTAGGAGTATATCCTAGAGAAATAAGAGTTGTCACTCGAATAGACATATGCACACCTATGTTCATGGCAGCATTGTTCACAATAGCAAAACGATGGAAACAGCCTAGATGCCCATCAACAGATGAATGGATAAACAAACTATGGTACATACACACAATGGAGTACTATGCAACGAGAAAGAACAACAATGAATCTGTGAACCATCTCGTAACATGGATGAGACTGGAGGACTTTATGCTGAGTGAAATAAGTCAATCACAAAAGGACAAATATTGTATGAGACCTCTATTGTAAAAACCCATGAATAAGTTCACGCACAAAATGTAACAATCTTTGTTGGTTACCAGGGATGGGAGGGGTGGGGGGGAAATACTAAATAGGCAATAGATAAGTGGTATCTAGGGTGAAGGGTGAGACAGTACACAATACAGGGGAAACTAGCACAACTTGTACAAGGAAAAGCCTTGGAAGCCCCACAGACACATCCAAACTCCCTGAGGGACTGAATTTCTGGGCAGAAGGCTGTGAGGACCATGGTCTCGGGGAACATCTAGCTCAATTGGCATGACACAGCTTATAAAGACAATGCTCTACATTCTACCTTGGTGAGTAGTGTCTGGGGTCTTAAAAGCCTGTGAGCGACCATCTAAGATACTCCACTGGTCTCATCCCTTCGGGAGCAAGGGAGAATGAAGAGAACAGGATACAAGGAAAAGATTAGTCCAAAGGACTAATTGTCCACAGCTACCAAGGCCTCCACCGGACTGAGTCCAGTACAGCTAGATGGTGCCTGGCTACCACCACTGACTGCTCTAACCAGGATCACAACAGAGGGTTCTGGACAGAGCTGGAGAAGGATGTAGAACACAATTCTAACTCACAAAAAAAAGAGACCATATTTACTGGCCTAAAGGAGACTGGAGAAAACTCGAGAGTATGGCCCCCAGACACCCTTTTAGCTCAGTGGTGAAGTTACCTCTGAGGTTCACTGTTCAGCCTGGGAGTGGACAGCCCCGTAAAACCAAATGAGACTAATGAGTACAGGAGTCCAGTGACAAGGGCCAGAAGGCAGAAGGGGACAGGGAAGCTGGTGATAGGGAACCCAAGCTTGAGTAAGGATATTGTTGATGTGTTGTGAGATTGTTAACCATTGTCATCGGGCAACATTTGTAGTAACTGTTAAATGAGAAACTATTTTGTTCTGTAAGCCTTCATCTTCAGTGAGAATAACAGCACAATTGGAAGAGCATAGTCAATGTCACTGAACTGTGCATGTAGAAATTTTTGAAATGGTGTATCTTTGGCTATGTGTATTTTCACCAAAAAAAAAAAAAAAAAAGGTTGTGAAGTTAGAGGATTGATATGTTGTGGGGTTGTTAACCAATGTCATAAAACAACATGTGTACTACTGTTTCATGAGAAACTATTTGTTCTGTAAGCCTTCACCTGAAGTACAATAAATTATATATATATATATATACCTACAAAGTATATTGATGCTAATTTACTTTTTGAACCTTCCAATGCACTCTGGTCAGAGCTGTCATTATTCCCCAGTTAAATGATGCTTTGAATCTCATGGTTTCATCTGTACCCGCTACAAGCATGTGCTGTTGTTTTCATTGCTGCTGGTGTTTTTATAGTCATTGATTATGTCAAATTAGTTTTTGTGAACCTGTATCGATAACTGTTTTTGAGAATGAAGTAGTAATTAAAGGAAAAGAAGGCGTGATATACAGGAATTACAATTTACACGTAACAGTACCAGAAACATTACTAAAGATTCTGTATGGTCTGGTATGGGAGGAGGTCCATGGGAGGTGGCGGTGGGGGGTGGGGGGTGGCATCATGAGTCACCACACTGGGTGACATCAAACTTAGTGATGCCACTGCATATGCTACACCTCTCATCCACAGCAGACATCAGTAATCAATAATGCCGTTGTACACCACTGAGCCGGGATTTGACCCCAGATTCCTTCTCAAACATTGCTCCCTGTGATCACTATCAATCACTCATAGTTGGCCCAAGAGATGGAACATATTTGCCATCACCAGAGTCAACCTTTTCTCTCTGCTCCAACTCCATTCTTGTTTAGAACCTTTGGATGGTTCATGGAGAATAAACAGCATTCATGTTTCTGAGATTTGATGCTCCTTATCTGGAAAACTTCTCTTATTCTGGAAGACTTTTGATTATGCATTTTGTGAATTCTCCTTATAATCTATTTCTAAATCATGGAGCCAGAACATTTATAATTCAGTGTTGTCTCTTCTTCCTTAAAGATATTATTATCATGAAGTAAACTACAAACTTCAGAACAAAGATAGCATTTTAATGAATGATTTTCTTTAAAAAAAAAAATTTGTCCAAATTTACAGTCACAGGCTCCCTTGAGAAAGCCTTGCTTTGTCCCCAGCTCTAAACTCTCATGCGTGAACGTGTTGATTAACTTTATGCGTCAGCTTGGCTGGGCTATGGTGCCCAGTTGTTTGGTAAAATACTAGTCTTGTTGCTGCTATAAAGTAATTACGTGTGGTTAAATCAGTTGGCCTTAAGTAAAGAAGATTACCTTCTGTAATGTGGGTGGACCTCAGTCAATCAGTTGAATGCCATAAAAGCAAACCCAGAGTTTCCCTAGACTGTGTTCTGCTTCCAGACTATAAATAGATATTTTGCCAAAACACTTTTACTCTCTCTTTACTCACCTTTTCACCTGACCTACAGATTTTGGGACACAAGCCTGCAGGACTCTCCAAACTGTTGCCTGACCTACAAATTTGGGATTTGCCAGCCCCCACAATCATGTGTGCCAATGCCTCAAAGTAAATCAATCGCTCTCTCTCTAAATATATATATATATATATATATATACACACACACACATATATGTATATGCATATGTATATATGTGTGTATATGTATACATATATGTACACACATACATACATACAAATATACGCATACATACACGTACATACATATATGTGCACACTTACATATATACACATACATACATAATCACATACATACATACATATATGTATATACACATACATATATATATATATATACACACATACATACATATGTTAGTTGCTGTGGAGTCGACTCCGACTCATGGTGACCTTATATGTAACAGTCCTGTACCATCTTCATGATTGTTGGTATGTTTGAGTCCATTGTTACAGTTATTGTGTAGTGCCTTCCAACCTAGGGTGCTCATCTTCCAGCACTATAACAGAAAATATTCTGCTGTGATCCGTAAGGTTTTCATTGGCTAATTTTTGGAAATAGATTGCCAGAACTTTCTTCTTACTCTGTCTTAGTCTGGAAGCTTTGCTGAAATCTGCCCACCATGGATGATCTTGTTAATTTGAAATACTGGTGGCATAGCTTCCAGCATCATAGCAACAGGTAAGCCATCACAGTACAACGAACTGACAGACAGGTGTGGTTCATTAATTAGGTGTCCTATACTACATTCTGCTTGCATTCATAATTTTATTTATCAGAGTATCTGGCACACAGAGAGGGTTAGCACTACCTAATACGTGTTACTTTAAGTACTAAGTGTGCAGGTTTCCTGTACCATTGAGTTGCTGCTACTTAAGCTCACACATGAAGTGGCTAAAAGTTACTAGTGTGAGAATTACGACTGCACAAGCCTTAGAACATAAAATGTGTAAACAGCAACAAGTCAGCCATCAAACAGTGTCAGGTGTGTGTTGACATGTACAAATTTTTGCAGAGCAATGGACTTATTTATGTTGATATGTAGTCTACTCACATTTTAATCATTCAGTAATTTTCTACAAAAATAGCAATTAATTTGTAAACATTGCCAGAATATTTTCTAGCCAGTTTGTGATTTTCTGAGTGTGATTGTTTTTACGTTTTGTTGTGGTTCTTGTTTCCATGTTTGATAGTAAGTGTAGATCTGTACATAAATTTGCTGTGTTTAGGGCTTTGGCTTTCTGGAAAAAGGACGTAAGAACTAAGTATGTACATGGTAACTGATATTTGTGAGAGGATGGTTGGAAGGAAGATGCCTTCGAGAACAAGTCAGGTGGCAATAGTCAGGTTGTGAGAATTTGTTTTCCTTTGTAAAAATTTCCCCCCAAGTTTGAAGTAGCAAAGCACTAATCAGTTTAGCTTTGTGTTGTATGCTGGTTTAAAATGAAAAATATGTAATACAATGGAGGAGGGGCACTTTTATGATGAGTTTTATTAAATAGATTTCTTACAGGATGACCTGTTCTCTAGCTGTGATATTGTCACTTCAAGTGGATGTATAGTCAATTCTCATTATTAGCGGTAGTTATATTCCCTAAAGTTTCTGTGGATACTGAATTAGCGAATAACGAACCAACATTGTGCATTGGGCAACTCAAATTTTTTGCTTCTCTGTGCATGAGCATGTCCACAAATTACTGTGAAAGAGCTGTAACCTGACCCTACAAATGCAGGTAAATTTCCGTTAGTCTTTAAACTAGCCCAAGCCAGATTTGGCCCACCCCATACACACAGAAGGGCCAGCTGAGACCACTAATTGAGTTCAACAGAGGACAGCAACAGAAGGAACAAATCAGAAGGAAAATCATCACCTGGGCCTTATTCCCAAGTGAGAGGCCCAACAAGAACAACGTCACCTCCTGTTTCCTGGCTGCCTTCTAGAATTGCTCCCCATCCCCCCAGTACACCTGCACAGCTGCCATCTTGCTGCCCAAATCATATATAAGCCCTGCTTCCCCGTAGCTTGCGGGGTCAGATCTGAGGAACTTCCTACTGGCTCCTTGCTCTGCGCAGTGCAATAAAGTTACTTTCTCTTTCTCAAAGACCGGGGTCCAGTTACTTGGCAAGTCTGAGCGCATCAGACAAGGACCCACCTTCCCGGGTTGGGTAACAGAGCCATGAGTATCGATTTTGGGGTTGCAAATAAATTTTCATGAGTAGGCAAATTTGCAAATATAGAACCAGTGAATAATGAGGATCAAATGTAATATGCATAAATCTTGTATGGGAAATAATAAAAGTGATTTTTTAAGTGAAAAAAACAAGTCTGGAGGCAGGCAGTCCAGAGTTGGTATGGGGACTCCATGAACATCAGGGACCCAACTTCCTTCCATCTTGAAACTCTGCCAGGGACCCAACTTCCTTCCATCTTGAAACTCTGCCAACCTAGAGCATCACCTCATGGTCTAATGATGGATCTTAAGCTACTATAATTATGTCCATATCCCAAGCAGTGGGAAAGCCAAAAAGACCTTCTCCCAGTGGCAGTCTTCTCCCTTCATGCAGTCTTCCCATAAGTTCCAGACAACAATTTACATGCAATACTTCCTCACCTGGCTACATTTAGCTGCAAGGGAAGCTGAGAAATGTAGCCTTTTAATAGGCTTGTTGCTGCTCTGAGAAGTTTGGGCTCAGTTACTAGGGAAGGAGGGGAGGATGGATATTAGGAAGCAGTTAGAATCTTCTGCTACAAGGGAGGAAAAATATAAGACAGAAGCTCCCTGTCCTCGTGGGACTCACAGTCCACTGAGGGAAGGCAGATGTTAATGAAAGAACCACACTTATTCAGGGGAAATCGCAGCTGGGTAAGTGGAGCAAGGGAGAGGCTCGCTGTGCTGTGTGGGTGGCAGTGAGAGCCTGTAGTAAGGAGATTTGGGAACTGAGCGGAGATCTAACAGTAGAGCAACAGGAGTTAAGTGAAGGGTTGGAGGAGTGAGGAGGCAGTGCTTCCCAGGCAGGAGGCCAGGACCAGCTGGACTCTGGCTGGTGGGTGGAGGAGCCCAGCAAGTCCTTTGTGGCTGGAGTCAGAGGGAGGGAGGTGCAAATCAGACCAGACAGGTGGACAGGGGCCAGGCCAAACCCCGACGCTCTGCGTGTGAAAGATGCTGACACTCCTTCTAGCTCCTTCCAGGAGGCTTGGGAAGCATTTGTAGGAATGGGGGCAGGAATTCCACAACTGGATTTCCAGCTTGGAATGTTATACTAGCTTCTGTATGGGAATTGGTGAGTAGGCTTTCAGGTGAAGGTTATTGCAAAACTCCATGTGAGAGAGTGGTAGCTCGGATTAGGCGGAGTGGCAAGGAAAATGAAGAAAAGCTAGTGTTTTCGAAAAACAGTCAGTTTCCCCAAAACACCCAGGTACACAGCAAGAGTTTCTCCTGGAAAAATAACACAGTGGGAGGCTTCCTTCAGGTGATAGAAACAATCATTTTCTGCTCTCTAGATCCATCTCCATAAACCTTGGTGGTCAGGACACTGCTGCGGAAATTGGGCAGCATTTAGAGGTGGGGGCACCCCGTGGTTCAAAGCAGCATCTAATAATGGGTCAGAGGGGGCCTTGGGAGGGAAGCAGCCTGTGGCTTGTGATTTTTCTCTCATGCTTCCTCCTTGCCCCAAGCTGGGTTTCTAATGAGGAAAGACAGGATCAGACTGGTGAGCAGTAGGTGCCTGTGACAGGCTTGCTGTGAGCAAGGGGAGCCTGCCAAGGTGTCTGCAGCTGCGGGAAGTAAAGGGGTGGTGAGGACTGAGATGAAGGGCACTCACTGTTGTACCTGCAGCACCACCTGGCCCAAAGCAGGCCCTCAGTATATTTATAGTTGTTGTTGTTAGTTGCCATTGAATCTATTACAACTCATGGCAACCCCATGTGTGCAGAGTAAACTGCTCCATGGTGTTTTCAAGGCTGTGATCTTTTGGAAGCAGGTCACCAGGCCTGTCTTCCAAGGCACCTCTGGGTGAGTTCAAACTGTCAACTTTCTGGTTAGTAGTTGAGCACTTAACCATTTGCACCACCCAGGGACTCCCTCGATATATTTAATAATTATTAAACGAATGGAGTAATGCATTGATTTATCCATCAGCAGACTGGAGAAGTGGTGGAGAAGAAAAAAAAAGAGATGGGGCACCTCAGGCTGAAGAGAGTAAGCCAGAAAGAAAGGCAGAAACTCCCAGGGGAGGTTTTGCATAAGCTCTGGCTGCTGGGAACCTCCATCACTGCAAACAGCTGAATAGACAGCAGCTTCCTCTTCCAGTTCACACTCAACCTCTGCCTCATGGGTACCATTATTGCCTTGTCCTTGAAGTTCCCATTCACAATGCCTTCTCCAAGGAACTTCCCACTCGCCTCTGATTCCAGCTTCTCACATCATCCCTCCAGCTCAGTCCCTCAGGTCCAGGAATCCATCTACCACAACAGATACTTTTTGCCCCAGGCTCTAGGACAAGATTTCATCTTGGGCTCTGGAGTTAGTCCAACTTGTTGGGATTTGACTTCCAGCCCATCTGCTTCCCAGCTGTGTGACCTGGATGCATGGACCGAGTGTAAGTGCCCTTGTCTACAAAATTGGAGGTAATCAGAGTCCCTGTCTCACATAGCTGTGATAATTTAATAAGAGGATCCATGTAAAACACTTAACACCATGTCTAGCTTCTAGCCAGCATTCTGTTGATGAACCATAATGGTGGCCTGCCCCTCTCTCCCCCTCATTCCTTCCTGACCTCTGGGCTGGTGAATCCTTTAGCACAACCCATTTAAATTAGGGTATAAAAACAGTAAACTCACTTCATACAAACAAGCTTGTGAGAAAAGTATTATGATTTATCCCCATTTTACCCATAATGAAATGAGGCACAGAGGGGTGAGGTAACTTGTCCAAGGAAAACATAGCTAGAGGGAGGCAGAGCCAGAACTTAAACCCAGGTAGTTTGGATCTAGAGCCCACACTGTTAACTCCACACTGTAGGCCAGGAGAAGCAGCCATCCTGAGCTCCTAAGAAGAGCATGTTGTTCTGTAATTCTCCACTGGAGAATCTGACAAAGCTATGCCTCTCCCTGTTCCACCGCGCCAGAGAAATCCAAAGATCCATGGTTGCCCTCCCAAAAGAAACCTAGGAATGTTGGTGTCTGTTATGGATTGGATTGTGTACCCCCAAAAGATATGTGGGAGTCCTAACCACTCCACTGTGAATGTGACCTTGTTTAGAAATAAGGTCTTACTTTGAAGATGTTATCAGTTAGGTTTATATCAGATCATACCAGAGTAGTGTGAGCCCCAATGCCTTCTGAGTGGCATCCTATAATATTAAAGAACAGACACAAAGGCACACACAGGGTGAAGACAGCCATGTGAAGATAGAGACAGAGAATGGGGTGATGGATCTGCAAGCCAAAGAATGCCAAGGATTGCTGGCAGCCACCAGAAGCATAGAACATTTCTCTCTCAGAGCCCTTGGAAGCAGTCAACATGTTGAGGCCCTGATTTGGACTTCTAGCCTCCAAAACTGTGAAACAACCAATTTCTGTTCTTATAAGCACCCAGTTAGCGGTGTTTAGCCCTAGGAGACTAAGCGTGTATGGCCCCAAGCCCACAGGGCAATAGCAGGGACAGATCCCAGGCTGAGGGTAGAGAAGGCAATCAAGAGCAGATGGAGACAGAATTCCAGGAGTCATCCGGAGCAAATCTGCTAATCTTGGAAGGCAACCAGATGGAAAAGGTAAAGTAATGTTTGCACCATTCATTCATTCAGGATTTGTCGATTCTTTACTAGCAGCATGTGAACCAAACAAAGGGTCAGCTTTCACTGAGCTTCCATTCTGGTGCAGAAGACAGGCAGTATTCAAATCAGAAAAGTGGAAAGTGTATATATCAGAGAGTGTTAAGTGTTAAGTGCCCCTGAAATAGATCAGGGGTCCTCCACCACAACTGCATATTAGAATCATCTGGGTTGATTTTAAAAATCCATACAGCCAGGCTGACCACAAGACGTATTAAATCAGAACCTCTGGTGGGTAGAGCCTGGGCCTCAGTATGTTTAAAGCAGCCCAGTTTACTCCAATGTAAGCCTCTTTGCTAGAGAGGAACTGAACAGTGCGCTTGAGCAGGATGGTTGTGGAAGTCTTCTCTGAGACATTTACTTGGACCCAAATGTCCAGAAGGAGCAGGACATGCAAAGATATGGTAGGAGAACCTTCCTGGCCATGCTGGTCCCTAAGCCCTAACATCTAGACCTCCTGCATGTTTATAATCAGCAGCCACTAAGATTCTTCTCTCCTCGCTACGAGACATTGTTATCTGCGAGAGTTCTGAGTTGCAAGCAAGAGACACCAAGTTGGACCATCTTAAGCAGAGACGTAAATTGGGTTTTAGGGAGTGGATGGGGGGATGGAGGACCCAATTTGGAAAATGAGCATAAACCAAGACAGTCTCAGAGGACCAAGAGACAGCATCTTTTAGCAAACCAGGGTGACAAGGGTGCCACCATATTCCTGTTCGCTTCTACTACAGCAGTCATCAATGAGTCCTAACCATCCCTTTATCCAGGCCGCATTCAATCCTGATAGATCACACTCTGCTTCCAGAGAATCTCCCTGCTGAGGCTTCCACAGTAGGAGGCAGGGTACCAAGTTCCACCAACACTACACAGCCTGGAGAAGGCCTTGGGTGCTGAACAGCCAGAAAATGAGAACCACCCACCACAGATAATATCAATGTGCTCTTCCCAGCATTGCATTGCATAAGGGTGGGATGACAGTAGTGTTAGCTCACCAAGAGCAAAGCTCTTCCCTTCTGTTTTCTTCCCCTATAATCTTCTTGCCCCACACCAATTGCTTAATATTCTTCTATGCAAAATGCACATCCCAAGTGAAGATTTGTTGGATGAATAAAATTGCTTTCATCTGCCATCTTGCAAATGTGTTCATGGAAAAAATTAAAAAGAGAAAGTCTCAATTGCTTTGTCTCCCTTATCTTTCTTTTTCCTTCCTCCGTTCACCCTCCAAGTTTCTCTTTCTCAGAGTTTAAGCCAATTATGGCCCTCACGCCCTTGCCCTGAGCATCACCTCATCATCCTTCCCTCAGAGGCTGGAGCAAAGCTCACACAACCAAAGACTCTACCAAGGCACCTCCCTCCCAGTCCTCTCCCCAGCTCCATTACGTGACTGTGCCACCCAGCAATTTATGCTCTTTGTGTACGATGCCTGAATATCTTGCCTTTTGAATGGTTCTGATTAACGGATGAAAGAATTGCATTCTAAATTTTGCAAATTCATAATATTCTTAAAGAAATGAACCTAGTAAAGTTAAAGTTCCATTAAAAATATACCTTGAATGACCTACAAGTGACAAGGCCGATTTTGACAGACAGCTTCTAGTGCCTTTGGCGATTTAGTTTTGACCCCAGAACTGCTGCTGACCTGCTGGCTTGCTCCAAAAAAGTAACAGTGAGCTTGGTTTCTTTCCCTATTAAAATGTGGTGGGGGTGAGTGGGAGGGAAAGGAGGGAGAGAGGGAAGAAAGGAAGAGAGGGGAGGAGGGAAGAATACAATGAAGGAAAGGAGGAAGGGAAGGAAGGCAGGAGAAAAGGAAGGAAGGAGACAAGAAAGTAACAGGGAGGAAAGAGAGAGAAAGAGGAGAGAAGGGTGGGAGGGAGGAAGAAAGGAAACAAAGAAGGGAATAAATGAGAAACGGGGGAGGGAGGAAAGGAAAGCAAGGCAAGGAGAAGGAAGGAAGCGTGGCTCAGGACCACCGTGCGCCAGCACTGGCTTGGGGGAATGCCTCTAAGATGCTTCCTTGGGTGTTAATAGGGCACCAAGGACAATTGAAACAAATTCTCTCCTAAACAACTGACCTTACTCAGGCCTCAAAGAAGGAATGGGTGGACCTCTAAGGCAGAAAGTAAAGGCTAGGATTAGGGTGAGTTTGAAGATGGTAAAAGGAGTGACCATGGGTAGAAAGCAAACTTTTTGGTGTATGAGGCATGAACCAAGATGGAGGATTGCTGGAAACAATAAATTCCGAAAACCCACCCCTTTATCCCACCCACACAGTGCATGAGCATCTACTATGTGCTGGGCATTAGGCAAGATGCAGGGGATGAGGCTGGACAAAGGAGAACCGGACACTGCCCACTGGAAATTCAGACTCCAAGAGACGCATGCCAACTTCAAGCAGGCCACAATGAGACACCACTTCACACCACAGGAGGGCTACAATCAAAAGACAGAAAATGAGGAGTTTTGGTAGGATGTAGAGGAAATGGAACCCTGATACACGGCTGGTGGTAATGTAAAATGGTGCAACCATAGGAAAAGAGTCTGGCAGTTCCTCAAAAGATTAAACATAGAGTTACCATAAAAATAAGTTGCCATCAAGCCAACTCCAACTCATGGTGACCTCACGTGTGTCAGAGTAGAACCATGCTCTATTGGGTTTTCAATGGCTGATTTTTCAGAAGTAGATTGCCAGACCTTTCTTCCAAGGTGTTTCTGGGTGGGCTTGAACCACCAACCTTTTGGCAACTAACACTCAAGGGCAACTAACAACCCCAACAACAACTAATTCTTCAACAGCACTGTGGCGGCGGGCTCACATCATTCCCATTTTGAAGATGAAAAATTTGAGGCCTAGAAAGTTTAAGAGGCTTGTCCAAGGTCACCCTAAGCTGGTCCACATAAATGGGAGAGCAGCTTATTTCTAAACACTCTATCCTGCTTTTATGCAGCTGCCTGGGACTGGCTTAATACAATAGTGGTTAGTATTTGTAACCTGACGGCTGGAGCCCTTTTGGACTTCATACCCCATGCATGCTGGTGTCATGCTACATTACTTCCAAATGTCATCAGCCACTCAAAACGCCTCTAATCATGCCCCAACTCTCTTGCCTGTGTGTGTGTGTATGTATGTGTGTCTGTGTGTCCCTTTGCGTGCGCACGCACATATAGTAGCACACACAGCCCTTTGTGTCACTCATACACAAAAAGGACCTTCCACGCAGCAGACCACACCTGGTGCTCATCTTTGGGAGTTTACCCAGCTTATAGGGAAGCAAATATTTGAAGTCTACCAAACGTAAACCAAGTAAAACCTAAGTCGATCAAAAGTGACTAAACACTGCTTTCATCCAAATACGTGTTTCTAAAAGGTCACAGCTGGTGTAATTAACCATGCTAGACTTAGCACGCATTCAGCTGCGTGCTTAAGACTGCCAAGAACTGGAATACATTCAGAATCCTTAAATAAGAGTCACCTTGTTTTCAGAAAATGCTTGGTTGAGTCAGGCTTGGGGCGGGGGAGTGATTGGGGGAAGGCTGTTAGACTAATGGCACTTTGAGAAAATGTATAGGGAAACTTCTTTGGAAAAGGAATTGAAATACATGTCAGAGCCAATTTCTCATAATATGTGGGTTGAAACCCTTTCCCTTCAAAGAAAATAAGTCCCGACAAGTATAGCAACAACAACACACAATGACTTGGCATGCTCAAATGAGCAGCCCAGGAAGTTGGTCCAAAGGAGGAAAAAGCAAATAACTGAATGAAGCTCAAATGGCAGCCCTTGTAAAACAGTGACCTGGGTGCTTGGGGAGGGCTGAGGGCAATCATCAATTTCCCTCAATCCTTTGCCGTTTCAACAGGCAGAGCCCTGACCCAAAGTGCCCATCTCAGTGAGCACACAACTTAAGCAGTGGTGGTTGTTAAACAGTATTCCACGGTGCCCTTTGGTACTTTGAAGGAGCCTTGGGAATCACCAAAGAAAACCAAGAGTGGAGGGAGGGTGGGGGGTTCCCAATCCTCCTGCCTCACTTGTACCTGAGCAGCTGCATTCTTACCTGCTTTAGAGCTTGGATTCCAGACAGGGCTATGCTACTATATATAACTTGAAAAGCTCAGCTGTATGTAGGGCTGAGACTCATGCCTGCCCTCATCCTTGGAGAGGAGTCGGGGCCCTGACTCTCTTTCCGGAAAAGTGGAGGCCAGGATAAGCGAACCAGGGCTTAGGAGGGTATCGGGCTCGTGCTTGGACTGCAGAGCACGGAGCTTGCGGAAATCTGGAAAACAGCAGGGAAGACTAAACAAGAGGTGAGTTTGAGTATAAGCTCCCTGAGGGCAGGGATTTTGTCTGTCCTGTTCACTCACTGCTCATCCCCAGGGCCTAGAAGAAAGGCTGGCACATAGTAGGTGCTCGATAAATGTTTGTTATAAGGAGGTGTCAAGAAGCAGTCATTCGAACAGAACAAGGCAGTACTGTGTAGTTTAATATCAGGAAACGTTTGCATCAGGGTTGTATCCTTTCACCATACTTATTCAATCTGTATGCTGAGCAAATAATCCAAGAAGCTGGACTATATGAAGAAGAATGTGGCATCAGGATTGGAGGAAAGCTCATTAACAACCTGCAATATGCAGAGGACACAACCTTGCCTGCTGAAAGTGAAGAGGGCTTGAAGCACTTACTGATGAAGATCAAAGACTTAGCCTTCAGTATGATTGCACCTCAACATAAAGAAAATAAAAATCCTCACGACTGGACCAATAAGCAACTTCATGATAAATGGGGAAAATACTGAAGTTGTCGAAGATTTCGTTTTACTTGGATCCACAATCAACGCTCATGGAGCAGCAGTCGAGAAATCAAATGACTTATTGCATTGGGCAAATCTGCTGTAAAAGTCCCGTTCAAAGTGTTAAAAAAGAAAAGATGTCACTTTGAGGACTAAGGTGTGTCTGACCCAAGCCATAGTTATTTTCAATTGCCTCGTATGCATGCAAAAGCTGGACAGTTAATAAGGGCGACTGAAGAAGAACTGACACCTTTGAATTGTGGTGCTGGTGAAGAATATTGAATATACCATGAACTGCCAGAAAAACAAACAAATCTGTCCTGGAAGGAGTACAGTCAGAATGCTCCTTAGAAGCAAGAATGCCGAGACTTCATCTCATGTACTTTGGACATGTTATCAGGAGGGACCAGCCCCTGGAGAAGGACATCATGCTTGGTAAAGCAGAGGATCAGCAAAACAGAGGAAGACCCTCAACGAGCTGGATTGACACAGTGGCTGCAGCGATGGCTCAAACATAGCAATAATTGTGAGGATAGTATAGGACTGGGCAGCGTTTCATTCTGTTGTACATGGGGTCACTATCAGTCGGAACTGACTAGATGACACCTAACAACAACAAATGAGTAAATGAATGTGTGAGGTATCCAGTGGGATAGACCAGCCAGACAGGTGATTTCCAAGGATGAGGCAATGGGTCAGCAGCTGGAGACAATTAAACAGCACCAGTGAGAAGGGATGATGGGAGTGACGGGGGCTTGGAGAGCCTGCCCAAGGCACTGGAACAAATAGTTGAGGAGAGGGACCACTGGTTTCTACAAGACACCTGAGACCTTCTCTGTGGATGAGAAGGTAGGTATTAAAAACTGATCTTGGCACCAAAGTTCTTAATGCTTTTCTTCTGGGCCAGAGGAAAAAATGGTCAAAATCACACAAAAAAAAATGGCAAGACAACTCCACTGCTAAAGGACCCAAAAGAGACCCTGAAATTTTTCCCTCAGGACTCAACCAACTTTAAGAGAGTTGTCGCCTGTGTGAACGGAAACGTGGTCAGGGACGGGGTACAGACAGGACGTTACTGTATCTGTGATGGTTTACCTTAAAAGAAAGATTTAAACTCTTGGAGGCAGCTCACTGTGGTGGTTAAAAGTATAGATTTCCTGAGGCCAGACTTCCTGGGCTCAAATGTAGGATTGGCAAATTGCTAGCTGGGAGACCTTGGGTAAGTGATTCTAACCCTCCCTGAGTCTCAGTCTTTTCATTTGTAAAATTAAGATAATGAATGTACCTATTTCAAAAGGCTATGTCAGAACTAGTAATATCCCCAACTACAAGGAAATCTACTCTTATGAAACCTCCAAAGAACCATATAAAGGCAAAACCCAACCAACTCATTTTCATCAAGTTGATCCCAACTCATAGTGACCCTATAGGACAGAGCAGAACTGCCCCATAGGGTTTCCAAGGAATGTCTGGTGGATTTGAACTGCCGACCTTTTGGTTAGCAGCCACAGCTCTTAACCACTGTGCCACCAGGGCTCCATATAAGGGCAGGGCAGGGTAAATATACAGAAGCCATTCTCAAAGTGGGGTCCTAGGACCAGCAACATCAGTATCACCTGGAAATTTGTTAGAAATGCAAATTCTTGGGCCCCACCTTGATGTCCTGGATGAGGAACTTAACGGTGGGGTCCTGCAATCTGTGTTATAAGGAGCCCTCCAGGGGATTCAGGAGCCCTGGTGGCACAATGGTTAAAGCACTCGGCTGCAAACCAAAAGGTCAGTGGTTCGAACTCACCCAGCAGCTCCACAAAAGAAAGACTTGGTGATCTGCTCCCCTAAAGATTTCAGCCTAGTAAACTCTGTGGGGTAGTTCTACTCTGTCCTGTAGGGTCACTCTGAGTAGGAATTGACTCGATGGCATACAACAACAACGAGGGGATTCTGATGCATACTAGAGGCCACCACTCAGTACAATAGTGAAGTACCGTCTCGCTTGGGGTCCCAAAGTGACTCCATGTAGCTAAGCACCTTGGATATTGATGCTGCCACTGGCTGAGGCCTCTTCATTGGCTTCATTGGAGAATCCACTCTCCCTAATATCACAAATAACTAGTTCAGCAATATGGTCAGGAGACACTGCAAATTCTCTCTGCCCGCCCTGAGCTGGTGGAGTGACTGGGCTGCACAAAGGCAGTGGTGATGTCTTGTGACTTTCTCTTAGTAGGACAGTATCTGACCATAACTCCAGACTATTTCATTTTTCATTCACAGACATCTTAATCTCCCAAATTCTCTCAGTGTCCCTGCATTCTCCCCCCAGCGCCACCACCAGGCTACACTGCACAGACACCAGAAATAACTCTTGAGCCTTAAATGTCATTTAGGGCAGAAGCATTTGTCCTACCCCCACCCTGGCATTCCCAGATAGGGATTTTCCACAGTAATTGTTGGAAATATGACAGAACTATCAAAAGGCTATAAAAGCAGCTTTGTAGATTGTAAAACAGACAAAATAAAAATTGTGGCATTTGTTCTGTAATGGTATAGACACTGAAAATTTATCATCGGGAAAGACAAAGGATAAACAAAGATAAATTATGAGCATATTCTCCCAGGAAAGGTTGTGCAGGGTAAGGAGTAGTAGGAAATGGTGGTTTGGGATCATTTAGTGATCATCAGTGGTGCTGGAGAGATGCTCAATAAATACTTGCTGAGTCATTCACAGTGGCTCACCTGTGTCTTGGCACACACTCTGCCAATCTATCTATGCCTGGGGCCTGAGGACATGCCCTTTCCTATGGAGGTGAACGTTTTCAGATATCAGTATTAGGCCTTTAGTTGCTACAAAAATTTTATTAAAAAAGAGTTTAAAAAAACTGCAGGGATAGGCGAGCCATCCTCTAGAAGAAGTGGGTAGGGGCTGGGGGGTGAGGACTATAAAAATAAAGCAGTGCTTACTGAATGATGATGAAACTCAAATTCCTTATAATCAAATTAATGATAATGAACTTCTGATCTACACAACTGGACTGCTTGTGCCCAGGGAAAGGACCCAAGAGGTGGGAATCTTAAATGTCAGCAAAGTTAACTACAAAGAAGGACCTCAAGTGGATCAGTCAGGGTTGAACTACTAGATAGAAGGATTAAGTGGTTAATAAAAGGGATGTTATACTGACCTCTAACACAAGAGGGAGGAGATAATGAGATAAGGAAAGCTGGTGAGGATAATAAGACTGTAATTATGGCCAAGTTCAAATTACTGAGTGTACATTAGAGTACGATAAAGTGGTACTTGTGGTTCAATGGACTGAAAGGGGAAGGCTGAAAGCAAGCAAGCCCCATCGCCAGACAGAATCCACTGCGTTCAGAAGTCACACCACAGTAATCATTTTAAACAATAATCGCCGTGGCCACCATCCCTGGGTATTTATTGAGGTCCTACTATGTGCAGGCTGACGAGGTAGACACTGTACATTCTGGGATGTTTAAGAAATGCACACACACACATACACGCAGAGACTTCCCCAGACCAGGAGATAAAATACAGGAAATTCACAGATTTATTATTTCTGAATATGGGAATTCAGGATCTGATGATAAAGCTGCACAAAATAAATGTATTAAAGAAGAGCATTTGGTTAAGGACGTGCATACAGTCTCCCCTTGCATCTGGAGCATTTGGGTTTTTTTCTGCAGAATGATATAACTGCTTGCTTAATCTCTGGGGTGAAATAAATGTATGGCAGGTTTACTATACTATTGATTCAGATTATTACTGTAATGATAGAGCTATCCAGAGAGTTGTCACTGGGTTTCATGAGATGTCCTGTTGGCTGTCATGTGCATTATTAAGGGGCACTCAGACGAGGAAGCCCGTCCTCGGGTGTCCTGAGCCAGAATCTCGATGACACCACTGGGCCTGATGCTCAGCCCTGGACCAGGTCTGGGGCAGTATGAACAAAAAGGGAAGCTTTCTATGGGTTCACAACAGTGGGGTCAATGTACCCAGTGGAGTGGCACTAAGGGACTCAGCTTTCATGTTTTGGTATCTGCAGTCCTGGAGACATGATTGGACATTCACAAAGACAGGCAGGGACACAGTTTATAGGACAGCATCCCTGCAGTAAACAGGAGTCATACCCCATTAGGATTCTGAAAAGAATTTCATGAAGTGTCTGATTATGGTAAGGCCTGTTATAGTGACCAGCAAGGGAGGAAGAGGCACCCAGGGGGTAGCATGAGCAGGAAGTCCTTGCCTCTTCTAGGACTTAGAGGGCAAGAGAAGGAACAGGTGCTACCAGAGCCTGTTGGGAGCTGGAACACAGAGGATCAAGGAATAAATACTTTGTGCTCCCTCCTCTTGCCCTCTAACTCCTGCCAGTATCTCCTAGTGGCTCAACCCCAATGTATGCCGGAGGGCAAGGGATCCCAGGCAATGCCAGCCACAGGGGTCAGCTTCCTGGGACCGAGCGCAGAGCAGAGAAGCACTAAGAATGGATCTGGGGAGGAGCGAACCCATGATAACCACGGCCACAGACTGAGGGCTGAGAGGACAAGAGGAGACGGTTAAGAGAGCCCCGGCGGGCCGGTAGAGGAATGTGAATGGCATAAGGTCACAATCACAACGTTGCACTCATGTCCCGCCATCCTTTAAAGGACACTTCTCTTGACGGATGAGAGAAACGGTTGCGAGCCTGGGGTTTACAGTCTGCAGACCTGGCTGAGTCCTGGTTCAGCCTTGTACTGGCTGTTAACCTCGGGCAAGCTATTCAACTCCCCCAAGGCTCAGTGTACACTTCTGGAAAAAGAGTATCATATATAATTACGTGAAGATTAAATCAGATAGTGCTTGTAAAGAACCTAGCCCATTTCCTAGTTTATAGTAAATGGTCCAAGATGGTAGTGTTTATATAAATTAGGGAATCAGAAACCAATTGAAGCTGCTAAACAGAAAGAGGGTGTATTAGTTTCCTAGGGCTGCTGTAACAAATTACCACAAACTGGTGGTTTACGACAACAGAAATGCATTCTCACACAGCTCTGGAGGCTGGAAATCTGAACTCAGGGTGTCAGCAGGGCCAAGCTCTCTCAGAAGTCTCCAGAAGATCCTTCCTTGCCTCTTCCAGCTTCCAGTAGCCCCCAAGTATTCCTTAACTTGTGGCAGCATAACTTCATGTTGTCACATAGCTGTCTTCCCTCTGTGTCTGTGTCTCTTCTCTTCTTATAAGGACACCAGTCATATCAGATTAAGACCTGCCCTAATAACTCATCTTAAATTGATTACATCTGCAAAGACCCTATTTCCAAACAAGGTCGCATTCACAGGCACCAGAGTTGAGGACTTCAATGTTTCTTTTTGGGGGGCACAATTCAACCCATAACAAATGGGTTTATTGTAAGGATGAGAGATGTCCAGTAGAACTTAAGGGCAGGGACACAGACTATCTTCAAGAAAGAGAACCTGGGGCTGGACCCTGAGTGGTAGCTGTTCTCCATCTCTTGGCTCTGCTTCTCTCTGCCCACCTTCATCCTTCATCTCTGAGGACTGGACTTCTCTGCTTCACTATCCACACGGTGAACTATGACCTCCCAATGTGGTTCCTGAATATTGTAAAACCATAATAATCCCCATCCTCGCTACCCCACTCATTCCCAACCCCATCTTTAAATTCCTGGGAGAGAGACTCGATGAGCCTTGTTCAGGTCGGGATCCACATGGTCCGGTCCCGGTCTGTGTCCTGGCTTCCTTTGGTTGGCCCCTCCAGATCCACTCTCCTGTCCTCGGGGTTGGGGGGGGCACATTAATGCATGCCCTTGACCTTTGGCTTCTGCTTGGGTCTAGCCAGTGGGAGACCCAGTGGAATACTGGAGGAAGAAGAGAATGAAGTCAGGGCTACCCCTCTGCAGGGTCAGCTCAGGCTGGCTGTGTCCCTCCACCAAAGGCCACAGCTTAACCCAAGGAGTTCCTCTCTGCAAAACTTTCAGGTTTCAATAACCATTTCCTCTTTTTTTTTTTTTTTTAAACTCATATTACATTTATTTAAGCCCATATCAATTGACATTTAAACTACATATATCCTTTGACCTAGAAGTTCCATTGCTAGGAATTGACCATACAGGCATCTTGGCAAAAATGTTCCAAGATACATACACAGGGATGTTCACAACAACATTGTTTATAACAGCAAATGAAGGTTTTTAAATACTAGAAGAAAATATAGGATAAAATACACTACACAACCTCTTGAACTTTCCTTTATTATATTTCCAATCATTTTATGCTTAAAATGTCCTTTTCTCTTCTGAGATCAGCTAAGTATGACTAGAATCCCAAGTTTTCTTCTAGTATTTTCTTTCCTTCTATCACTGTGGGCTGTTTTGTTGTTGTTTGTTTGTTTTCATGTCGTGTGCACTTTTTTTTTAACCCTTCATTCCCCTAATCCCCATTAGTAACCACTAATCTTTTGTCACTGTGGACAATGGTTTTGGTAATGATTCCCTCTTCTTCTCCTTTCTCTTGGGTACCGCACTATTGCTTGTGATATCCCTACACCCTGCCCACACATTATAAATTCTTCCTTTGTTAAGCACTCCTCAAATTAATTTGAATATGCCATCGTTTTCCTGCTGGGACCAGACTGACACGTGTGGCCAGGGAATGCAGTTAAGGATTCTAAATAAGTGAGGCTCCCAAGCCCTACACCTGTTGGTATAGGTAGGGGGATGATTCAAAGGTGGGAAACTGATGGTGTTGTCTATGTTGTTATTGTTGATGCTGATTGATTATTACTAGTAATATGATCTCTATATTATAAATACCATTAATGACATAAGTATCATTCCTTGTTTAGAACTTTTACCCATTCTCAAAGGTTGGATGTTAGACTAGAGTCAGCCTTCATACCCCATGGCATCTAAGATGCAAATGGTGTCTAAGAGTACAACCGTGTGGATCCTCAAGGCTGTAGACTGTGCTTCCTCTGGCTTTGACCACCAGCCTGCATGGTTCTTCTGCTGCAGTCTTTGCCTTTGGAAATACCAATGGTTTGAAAAGTCTTGATGATTCCCAGGTACTAGAACCAAGTAGTGACACTGGCAAAACCCCAAGGGGTGGGGGACAGGACTGGCCCAGCTACCCAGAGAACACGTGAGGTTTATGTGCAAGGGAATGTCTCTGACTCCTAGCAAGGGAGAGCGTATGGCTCCCCTTACAAAGCAGGACTTTCTGGGTCATTGTCAAACCATGTAGAAGCACCCCAAATCATGTAACTGGAGTTGCTTAAGCCTCACTCCAGGCCTCTGCCATTCTAGCTGATCACACATCCCTTTCTGCAATCCTTTCCACCTAGAAAATATACTCTTTTGTCAGTGATTAAATAAACCCACTAACCTGCTTCTAAGATTAGGAAGAGGTTATTCCCATTTAGCTGTTTACAATGCACTGAAAATTGCTGAGGGCACCAGGAATAAAATGAAATTTGGCTCCCCATTCTTTCCTTCTGCTCGGAGATAACATCTGCTATAAAGAAGTAGCATGACCTCCAGTACTGGGGTTAAACATGCACATTCTTGAACACAAAATACATCCTTCCACATAGCAGAGATCATTTTTATAAAATTAAAAGCAAATATCAAGTGGAATCACTTTTCCTGACCAGGAAGAGGTTTATAGGGTGAAAATGAAAAGTGGAGAAAATAAGAATTAATTTACTAAGCCAGTTATTTCCTGATTTTTTTCTAGGTTGTTTAAATATGTTTACTTTCAGCATGAGTTCCCTCTATCCAAGCTCAGTGTTGCCACTTGATCTTGCAATAGCATTCATGGTTTGACCTGTTGCCATGGAAACAATGGTAAGGCCATGCCCAACTCAGTGACTTTTTGGTGACATTAGTGGCATAGGGTCTGGCTAAAAACCAAATTCTGTCACTTAATAGCTTGTGACCTTGGATACATTAATGTGTCTCTCCGAGCCTCAGCTTCCTTATCTGGAATAATGATAACAGCTTTCTCTTAGAGATTTTTTGAAAATCAAATAAGATCACCTGGGTAAAGTGCTTGGAATGCTCCCTGGCCCTATATGTGTTCAGTAAATGTCAAGTGCTTCTATATTAGGAAATTAGACCATTCATTTATTCATTCATAATCACATTCATTCATTTCACAAACACTTAATCGAACTACACTATGCCAGACCACCACCCATCTGTCATTTTGTCATACTGTGGTGGCTTGCATGTGGTTATGATGCTGGAAGCCATTTCAAATACCAGCAGGGTTTCCCATGGTGGGCAGGTTTGAGCAGAGCTTCCAGACTAAAACAGACTAAGAATAAAGGCTTGGTGATCCACTTCCAAAACAAGGCCAGTGAAAACCCTATGGATCACAACAGAATATTGTCTAATATAGTGCTGAAAGATGAGCCCCTGGAGGCCACAATGGACTCCAGCATACCAACAATTGTGAAGATGGTGCAGGACCAGGCAACATTTTATTCAGTCGTACACAGGGTTGCCATGAGTCAGAGCCAACTTGACTACCAACAACAACCTGTGTCAGACACTGTTCTGGATGCTGAAGTTAAAATAGTGGGCAAAACAAAGTCCTTCCCTCATGGAACTTACATGAGGGAGACAGACAATTAACAATAAACAATACATACATACATACATACAGATATATATATATATATATATATATATATATATATATATATATATATATATATATATATATGTACATGTGTACATATGTATATATGTATAGCCCTGGTGGTACAGTGGTTAAGAGCTTGGCTGCTAACCAAAAGATGGGCAGTTCGAATCCATCAGCCGCTCCTTGGAAACCTTATGAGGCAGTTCTACTCTGTCCTATAGGGTCACCATGAGTTGGAATTGACTGGATGGCAATGGGTTTTATATATATATATAGATACATGTATATATGTACCAGATTATAATCTGGTAATGATAAATGCTATGACGAAACAAAGCAGGATAAGGGAGAGAAGAGGCAAGGCACAGGGGCAGGGGGAGCTATTTCAGATGGCATCTAGGATTACACATTTGAGCAGAGGTCTAAAAAGAGTGAGGGGACAAGCCTTGTGAATGTGTAGGGAAGAGCATTCCAGTGAGCGGGAACAGAAAGGGCAGGTGGTGAGTGGAATAGCAAGGCTAGTGTGCCT
Source organism: Dugong dugon (assembly GCA_030035585.1). NCBI lineage: Eukaryota > Metazoa > Chordata > Mammalia > Sirenia > Dugongidae > Dugong > Dugong dugon. Next base: position 37,088,227 of record CM057478.1, read on the forward strand.
GGGGCACAGAGAGCAAGGGAGAGCACTTACAGGACTTAATGTTAGTTACAAGGATCCATGTGTATCCCAGACCTGTGAATGGATAAGAGAAAGGAGGTTGTCACTGCTGTAACAGGGAACAACAGAGCATGGTAATTAAGAGAGCAAGCCCTAGAGTCCTTCTGCCTGTAAGAGAATCTCAGCTCCACCACTTACCTGCTCTACGGCCTAGGACTTGCTACACCAGTACAGTCTTCAGACCAATAGCATCACCTGGGAGCTTATTAGAAATACAGGATCTCAGGCCCTACACCAGATCTACAAGCTCAGAATTTTCATTTTCAACCAGATCCACAGGTGATTCATAAGCTCATTAAAGTTTGAGAAGCACTGGCCTAGTGCTTGTCACTTAATCTCTCTGGGTCTCAGCTACTCCATCTGCAAAATGGGTATAATAAAAGTAACTCCCTTATAGGGTTACTGTCAATGTTAAATAAGCTATGGCAATAAAGTGCTCAGCTCAGCGCTTGTCACATTGTCATTGCTCAGTAAATCTTAGTTTTTGTATTTAATCTCTGGTGGGTTAGCACACCAGGAGTTAGGTCCTGAAGGTCAGAGCTAAGAAGATGAAATCCCTGCATCCTTTATGAAGCCCTTGTAAGAATCCAGGATGCTGAGATAATGTTTCCTGGGGACCGGAGGAAGGCATAGGTGTGGTCACGGGTGCTTTTTGGCTGCTTCAAGTCACACCTGGAACCTGCAAGGGAGGAATGGTGCTCATTCCTGCGGCACCTGCTCTTGAGACTGCTGGTTCTGGAAAGATCCATTCCTTTGGCTCTAACAGAGACCATTCTCTACGTGGGAAGAGCACTGGAGATCCACTGCCAGAAGGACCTGTAGTAAGAGTCAGGTTTCCAATAGTGGAGTGTTTTACAGAGACCCATCCACACTCCTTGACCCAGTTCCCCTGTGATTCACAGTTCTCCTCAATTCTGAGCATAGATTTTCTCCATGTGAAAACAGCTGGCTCCGGAGAGACTCAAACCTGGACTGTTGGCTTCAATTTCACCGTGTTTCCAACAGCAGAGAACGTTTCTCTAGCCAAGATGGCAGCTGTCAAATCCACCTCATTCCCAACTGCAGAACTAGGAATCTCCAAACCACAGTGGAAAAATAACATCTGTTTATTAAATATGAGCTTGTAACTTTTAATTAAGCACCATTGGCAGGTATAATGGAGTGGTCAAACCATCTGCTTTGAGGACAGCCTCTGTGGTTTTGAACCCCAGCTCAAACACTTAGCACCCTTGCTCCAATTAATTAACCTATTTCAAGTTCAGTTTCCTCATCTGAAACTGGGGGATAATAAGAGCACCTATTCCATAGGGATATTGTAGGAATTAAATCAGATAATTCATGTGAAAAACTTTTAAGTCCTGCAAAAGGTTAAACATAAAAATGCTAGCGGTCATCATCATTGTTATTACACTGTGTTTCAGTTGTGTTACAGGCTGAGTCAAAGAGGAAGACTCCCTTAGATAGATGGGCCCATTCCTCAATTAAGGGAATATGAACACTGACGCTTTCTCACTTTCCTTCTCTATAAGACAAGAAATGATACAAACTGAATTGGGGCAGTCACAATGTGAATGAAGAGAAGCAAACAAATTCAGGAGATATTTCCGAAATAGGGTCAATAGGGCTTTGTGACCTCTTGTATGCAGAGAATAGGGGGGAGAGTATTCAGGTTTCTGGTTTATATCCTTACTTGGGTGTAGATGACTACATTTTGTAGGAAGTACAAGAAAGTTTCATGAAAGACGACAAGGAGATTAAGAGAAGTTTATAAACTTTGAAATGAGTACATGCTCTACACAAGAAATATGTAGTTGTGTAGAATACAGGGTTAAACAAACACAACAAAATATGCCAAAATCCTTACTTATTGGGAAAATGCAAAGTAAAACCTAGTGAGATATCAAAAAAAAAAAAAAAAGGTTACCATTGAGTCAATTTCAACTCATGCCTACCCATGTGTATCAGAGTAGAACTGTGCTCCATAGGGTTTTCAGTGGCTGATTTTTCAAAAGTAGATTGCTAAGTCTTTCTTCCAAGGTGCCTCTGGATGGACTCAACCTCCAACCTTTCAGTTAGCAGCCGAACATACTAACCATTCGCACCAGGATCAGTGATACCAACTGTTGGTGAAGATGTGGAGGAAATGGAATGCTCATACACTGCAGGCAGGAGTATAAATTGGTACGACCACTTTGGAAAAATATTTGGTGGTATTTACTAAAAGTAAAATATGTTACCATTTCCACTTGATATTTACATAGCAGAAATGAATGCTTAATCTACAAAAATACACTTACGATATGTTCATAGCAATACTATTCACAATCAGCAAAAATTGGAAACAACCTAAATAGGCCCATTAAGAGTGGAATTAACAAATAAATTGCAATGTGTTCACACTATTTAATAGTACATAGCAATGAAAAAGAACAAATTACTGAATCTCAAAGAGAAAATACAGTCTGAATAAAGCCAGACAGAAAAAAAGTACTGAATGATGACATTTATGTAAAGTGCAAGAACAAGCAAAACTAATTCATGCTGAGAGTCAGAATAATAGTTCTGTTTGGGGGTTATTAACTGGAGAGAGCACAAGGGAGCCCTCTCAGGTGATGGAAATGTCTTATATTTTCATCTGAGTGGTGGTTACTTCGATGTACACATATGTAAAAAATCACTGAGCTGTGCACTTAAATTTTATGTATATTACAGCTCTTGAAAACAACACACATAAGAAGAGTTGGCAATTCTGGAATGCACTGGAACTATAAGACTGAAGTGACTATTTATTCGTTGGCTCTAACAGCACTATCGAACAGTGTTTGAGGCCGTCTTGGAATTGATAGTGGTTTGATGCTTGTCATCCATGATCCCAGTGGACTCTGTAATAACAGCTGAGTGGTGCAGGTAGATGGGAGAAGAGGCTCAATAGTGACCCATGAGCTTAGAGCTCCCAACAAAAGCAGCGGACAGCATATCCACCTGAGGTGGTACTGTGGTGTGGACTCTTCTTCCAGGGTAGCTTCAGGTGAGCTGCTTCCTTTACTGAGTCTCACTTTTCTCAGACACAAAGAAGAAACAACCGGTATTGGCTCCTTCTATAAATTCCAAGATTTCATGATGCTGTAGTGCAAGTATCTCTCTCCTAGCTGTTTATTCAAAAAATATTTACTGAGCACCTACTATGTGTCAGTCACTGTTCATTAGGGACTCAGCAGTGAACAAGACAGAAACTGTTACTGTCCTTCTAGAACTTACCATCTAATGAGAGAGACAGAAAATGAGATGCATTCAGATTACAGTTAGTAATATGAATGACAAGGAAGATGTGACAATTTTACTTAGGGTGCCAGGGACTGCCTCTCCAAGAAGGTGACATTTAAACTGAGACTTAAATAATGGGAAGAAACTGACCATCTATATTAGTTTTCTAGTACTATAACCAAGCACTCCAAACTGGATGGTTTACAACAGCAGAAATTTATTTTCTCATAGTTCTGGAGGCCAGAACTCCAAAATCAAGGTGTCAGAAAGGATGGTTCCTTCTGGAGGCTCTAAGGGGACATCTGTTTCGTGTCCCTCTCCCGATTCTGGTGACTATTGGCAATCCTTGGCGTTTCTTGGCTTGTGGCTGCATCACTCTAGTCTCTGCCTCCATTTTCACAAGCTTGTCTTCTCTGTGTATAGAGACCCACCCTACACCAGTGTGACCTTGTGTGAACTAAGCTAATTACATCTGCAAAGTCACTGTTTCCAAACAAGGTCACATTCACTGGTACTGGGGGTTAGGACTTGAACATATCTTTTGTGGGGGGGCATAAATCAACCCATAACACCACCCAAAGAGCCATGGGGAGAGGCTGGCATAGGAAAGAGCAAGCGCAAACGTCTAGAGTATGAAATGCACTGCTTCTCCTCCAGTCCAGCATGAGCCTCTTGTGAGGAGATAGTGGTCAGAAGTAGCCCAGCCCAGCTCTCTGAACTGCTTACTTAGCATCCAGGGGAGGCAGCGCTGTCTGGTTTTTCATCTCCCTTCAGTGAGGAGAGGAAACAGCAATTTTCTACCAACAAACGCCAGTATTTTGGGATTAAATAACCCAGGAGTTAGGACTCAACATGGGAACAGGGAAACCTATTGGATTTAGAAAGCATTTACTCAGAAAAGTGGTGTACACACCTAGAGACAGTTCCAACAGGAAATAAACAATGAAACAGCAATTATGTGTTGGGTCTCCATGTGGAATTACATGTACAGAAGCAGGAAGAAATCTCAGCCCTGGAGCATGACCCTCCTTCCGCACGCTCTCATTGCACCCTGGGCTTTCACCACCTCTTAGTAATTATCACACTGGATTGCTATCGTAGGTTTGCATGCCATTCTCTTTCCACTAGGCTATGAGCTGTTCAGGGGAAAAGACCATCTTGAGCTTGTCTCACTGACTCCAAGTCCTAGCTCATTAGCTGGCATTTTGCACATACTCAGTAAATGTTGGAGAAATGCATGCATGCACACATGCAGGAGTTGATCCAGCAACACAAATTGACTGATACTTACTGAGCACCTACTATGTCCAGGTACTCTTCCAGATACTGGGGATACAGCAATAAACAGAATGGACAAAAATTCTTGACCTCACAGAACTTGCCAGATGGTGAGGGATGGGGACAAACAGACAATAACATAAGTAAGTGAGATGGCCTGGTGACTGTCGTGCAGTGGGCCATATGAGAGCAGCAGGTGAGAGAGAAGGTCAAAGAGTTAATAGCCGGGGCAGGGCCACATAATGCCATGTTAGGACTTGGTCTTGACTCTGACAGAGAGGAAAAATCATCAGATAGCTCTGAACAAAGGATCTGACTTATATTTTTAAAGGATCAGGAAAATTCAACTTGGTTTTAGAACCAAGGATGAAAGTGTCTGCCCTATCCAGGAATGAGCACTGAAGGAGAGGCCCCCCCTACACAGGGCACGAATCAAAGAAACAAATGTCTGAGGCTCTCTCTGTGAGGCATGTGAAGAAAAGGAAGTCTGAACAGCACTCTAACGGGACTGGCTAAGGCATTTACCTGCCACTATGCCATCAGTATCGTGTGCCTCCCTGCTCATTTTTGAAGACAAACCCAAGGGCAAAGGGTGAAGTCTAGAAGGTGAGCACTGCCCAATCCCAGCCCCAATCTGAGTGCCATTCTGAAGGCTGGTGTCTCTCATTTCAAGGAACATACAGCTCAAGAGGCAGACAGACCTTGGCTGGGGTGGGAAGACTGCTCTGCCAAAAGGTTTTTCGGTAGCTGGGCCAGCCCACACAGGAGCTAAGAACTTTTAGAAGGACCCTTGTGATTGCATTGAGCCCACCCAGACAATCCAGAATAATCTTCCATCTCAAGATCCTTAGTCACATCTGCAAAGTCACATTTGCTCTGTAAGGTAACATATTCACAGCTTCTGGTGATTTGACTATGGACATCTTGGGAGTGAGGGAGGGGCATTATTCCGCTTACCATAGGACTCAACACGTTTCCTTTTTTGTTTGAGCCAGTTTGGGTTGGGAATCTGTCACTTATGACAGAAATTATCCATAGTACATATTCCAAAGTCCACATCATCATCTTACTTCTGGGGAACATAAGACCCCTAGTATTCAGTTTATCCAATAGGAGTTGTAATTTCCTTGTACAACATCAGTATTTTTAATTTTGGCTGACAGTATAGGGTAGGGGTTAGGACACGCAGATTTTGGATTCAGACAGCTTGGGTCTACATCCTGACTTTTTCACTTGTGACTCAGGCCTTATTAAGCCACAATCCGTTTGATCTGTCAGATGGAGATAATAAAATTACCTGCTTCAGACAGCAATTGTAAGAATTAAATGAGATAATGAATGCACCATGCTCACAGTACAAGGTCAATGCTCAATAAACAATGCTCTTTCCACTGTGATTGCAGGCATGACTCCTTCTATCTGGTATTAGACTAATTTTACACACAATGTGTCTCAAGTAATGACTACATTTTTATTTAGAAATGGCTTCAGACTCAGAAGAACGAACTTCAGTGGGTCTTCACACCAATGTCTTCATTTGAAAGGTGGTGTTGCCACAGCACAGGCAATTGAGCCAAACGTGTGTAAGCTGGCTATGCCATCCTCCCTTTATTCTCTCTCTTTATTGTTAACATCACTCTGCATCCAGAGTAATCCCACCCCATCTGTGAGGTCTATATTTTTCAGCCACTCTAAGCAGAGTTTTCTTCTTACCTGTGTAATTTTGTTCTTTTCCCGGCTTATCTAATAACCATGATTTTTCATGTTCTTGCAGAAAATGTGATTTCCCCTCCTTTCTGTCAAATTCCACTCGCCACTTAATGCTTCAGTTTAACTCTGCAAAAATGACTTCCGTCTGGCACAATCTGGCCAGTGCATTTGCATGCAGGATGCCACCCCAAATGGAGTTAGGGGATGTTTAGGAAGTTGGCAGTCATGCCTCAACAACATAACAGGGAACAACAGGCAGTGACCATACCATACAGTTCAAGTTTGGTGGGCTGGCAAGGGGCAGTCATCAGTGACAGGTGACAGTTATGCTGTGTGGTTTATGGAGGCTGATGCTTGAGTATATTTTATACCCTAGGTGCAGGCTAAATGAAGAAAACGTGACAGGAATTTCCTGGAGACAGGTAAATTGATGCTGAAGCAATACCTGCAAACATGCCCATCCTAGTATCCAGTCCACCCACTTTCTCTCTCTCCTCCTCAGTGAAGAATTTCTTTGGTACTTATCTCTACAAATTTAAGAATAATTTTTTAGTTCTTTTATACAATTGTTCAAAATATGCTTGTGGAAGACATTTTCATTTCTACTCATTGCTAACAAACCCTGTATTATTGAGGTGATTGTTTTTGTTAGCTGCCATTGAGTCAGCCCCGACTCATGATGACCCTATGTATGATGGAACAAAATGCTACCCAGTCATGTGCCATCTCCATGATTAGTTGCACGCTGGAATGCTGTGATCCATAGGGTTTTCACTGGCTGTTTTTCAGAACTACATTGCCAGGCCTTTCTTCCTAGTCTGTCTTGGTCTGGAAGCTCTGCTGAAACCTGTTCAGTATTACAGCAACACACAAATCTTCAATGACATACACATGAGGTGCATTGGCCAGGAACTGAATCTGGATCACCCACATGGAAAGTGAACATTCTACCACTGAACCACCATTATCGAGGTACAGAACAGAAATTTCTTCATCTCATGGAAGGCATCCAGCCCCTTCTCAGCTCCAACTTGGTCTAAAACATTGTAGTAATTCCTTCCTTCTTTGCCAGTGATTGCTCTAAGAGTCAGAATGTAGCTAAACTCTGTTCAGTGGACATAAGGGTAAATCTTTTGAGAAGCTTTCCTTTGCTGATAAAACAATACAGCCTCAGGAGGAGAAAGTGGTTTTGTTTCCCTGTTTTTCTGTTTGGAATGCAAGTTGATGCTTGGAGTGGTGGCAACAATTTCCCCCCATGAAGTAAAGGCCAAAAATAATCTTAGAGACATCAAACCCCACTCTGACCTCATTGAGCTGCTAAGCCAACTTCTTATTATGTGATATATTTAAATATCTTTCTTATTTAAGCCACCATTACTTGGGCATTTTGTTACTTGCAGCTGAATGCATTCTAAATGATATACTATGTAACTCTTCATTCTCTAAAGAGACTGTTAAACAGAAACTTAACCCTCCCACACCCCCTCCTTAAAAAAAAGTGTGTGTAGACATGGTTTCAGCATCAGTTTTCTTACCAAACAATTTCTAAAATGAAGTCAAGTGTTAAGAAGTCCCCGAATAGTAGTTACGTATCTTGGGATGCTCACTGCTTCATCGAGTTGATTGAGAAAAGCCTTCACCCCCCCTAAGCATTGAGTTGATTGAGACAAGCCTTCACTCTATTGAGTGGACTGCTGGGTTCTTATCACCCAAATATAGCAGTACTTTGTTATCTCCCTCCCTTTTCCCTGACTTGGCCATTCAACACGGTAACTTGACCACAACTTGCTATGTAGAAATATACAGAAGGCAAGAAATAAAGGTCTGGAATTCCCAATTGTAGAGTACAAGGAAGGCAACAGCATGAAGCTGATTTCAGGAGAGGGAGAGGGAACTGAATCAGGAGCCACATTTCTCATGAATATTGCTAATTAAAAATGGCGGCTTAATCATAGTTTCCAGTTTAGACTGTAACTAACAGATGATATTTTCACTGTGGCCTTGCATCTGATAAGAAAATTAGAAATCTAAATGTAAAGTTGTCAAGGGAAAAATTCAAAATAGTACATGGTAGTCATTGAGTTGGGAGAAGTAGTTTACCCAAGACCTAAATATTTTACAGCTTCCCCAGCTATCAAAGGCATATCTACAAAAAGTGTTACATGCTGATGATACCTAAGACTGGGAGATCTAAACCTCTTAAATGAGCATCAGCTCACCAGCAAGAAATTCTCATAGGAATACAGCTAGAAATAGAGTGTCCCATACAAAGGAAACTTCTAGAAACTTGGCCATGAACTCCCAAGTGCAGATGTTGTGGGGTCAACCATCAAGGAACAGTCTATATCTTAAAAAGCTGCACTAAGTGGAGTTCATTCCTTTTATGAATTTACCAGCATTCCAAGGTTGACCCCCTAGTCTTACAAGCTCAGAAAGCTGACTTTTCCAACACAGCAAGATCAGTTCCTTCTCTCAGATATTGAATCACATTACTGAAACTCATGAGACTTGTTATAAAACTGGGATGTCAATTTATTAACATGAAATGACAAATGGCTGGCATAGAAACTTTTAAATGTTCTCCCAATTAATCAAGTCTCTTCCTATATCAAAACCTATAAAGGAAGCCAAAACTGTTTTATCTGAAACTTTAATGGAATCAAAAGACACTGAATGTGTAGGAGTATCAGGGTGAAATAACCTGATACAGCCAATTCACCATGAAGATGGCCTTGCCAATAGAACCAAAGTCAACTGACTCTACTGCCTTCAAACATCTCCTTAAGGGACGCCCTTGCCAATGGGACCAGAACCCTCCAAGTTGGTTGGCAATTCCTTTTCCTCTGGGCAGAGTTTGGATGGACATTGCTAAAAATTACCTCCAAAATTCTTTCTCTCTGTTTTCATGAACAAATTAAAATCCCTTTACTAACATGTTTTTCATTAGATATGTCTATTCATTTTTCTAGATTGCTGAGAAGTCTTTCAGCCTGGAAGCCATCCCTTCTTTTTCAGATGGTAAGACTCATTATGCATTGATTTTAGGGCTTAAAATTCAGAGTATAATATTGTCCTCCTCATTACCAACCTCTTGGCTAGTGCCCCACTAAAGTTTCCAAGAGCTTTTGGAGTTCCATGCTGGATCAGCAAATCATGACTAGCATGGTTTCATCCTACATCACTAATTCACTCATTCATTTGTTTATTCCATAGATATTTATATTTATGGAGCTCACATTCTACTGGGGAGACACAGACAACAAATATTTATTATATGTCAGATGGTGACGAGCAGCATAAAGAAAAATAAAGTAGGGAAGGTGAATAGAGATTTCTAGGGGTGGAATATATAATCTTAAATACGTGGTATTGGAAGGCCTTATAAAGAAGATAACATTTGAGCGAAGACCTCAGGAGTTGTGTAAGCCATGAGGCTACCTGAGGAAAAAGTGTTCCAGGCAAAGGGAGCAGTAAATGCAAAAGTCATGAGGTAGCAGTATGCCTGGAATGGTTGAGAAGCAACAAAGAGGCCAGTGTGGCTGAAGCAGGGTGAGCCAGGGCAGAGAAGTAGGAGATGAGGTCAGGGAGTTAACTGTAATTTGCATCAATAGGGCCTGTGCCCATGTCTATGCAATGTCTAATAAAGGGATGAAAGCTAAAACATATCATTGAAGGAAATGTTCTCATTCTTCTGGTCCATGTAAGTAGGTGGGCATTCTAGTTCATCAACTATTGCACTAGTCAAATTTACAGCACAAGCTGTCCCTACATTCATTCAACCAATATGACTGACCTACCGTAGGCCAGTCTTTGGACTAGTCCCTGTCAGTGCTATGGTGGGCATCAGCTTGTGATTTAGTAAGGTAAACAGACCTCTGCCATGAAGGAGACTATGGGTTCCTCAAGAGCAGACATCATAGTAGTGTATAGTCTAGTCTGAGACGTGAAGGGAAGACTTTTTAGGCACACAGACATTTAAGTGAGAACCCAAAGATGAGATGAAGTTAGCAAGGGGACGGAAAACAGGCAGCAAGGGCAAAGAACTTTTCCAAAAAGAGGGAAAAGCAATTCCAAGTACTAAAATCAGGAAAGACCTGACACAGTCAATGAACCAAAAAGAACAGTGTGGATGCAAGGAGGTGAGCAAGAGGGAGAGTGACAGCAGATCAGCCTGGAAGATCAGTGGAAGTCAGACACACAGGCGAGGGTAGAGCGATGAGCTTGGGTTTTATGTCAGAGTAACGGGAACCCAAGAAAATGGACAATCATCTTCTTTTACACCTGAGAGATATTTGTTGAGGGCCTAGTAGGTGCCAGATGCTGATAGCCCAGTGAGGAAAGCCGGGAAGTAACATGAACCAGAAAACCATGGAAGCTACAGTCTACGGCTGTCCAGTCTCTTAAATGATCATAGGTCAGTGGTATTACTTATATTATCTACCCCATTTACCTATTTATAAAGTTCTTCAGAAAGCTTATGAGAGAGTATTTATTTTTCCTATTTTACAGCTGAGAAAGCTAAGATACAGAAAGGCTTAAAGAATTTCTAGAAACACATAGGCAGTACGTGATGGATTTATGATTTGTGGCAGACTGTGTCTTCAAATATGATCATTGCAATATATCCCATCCCACATACTCTTCTCACTATACGACCGTAATCCTGCTTCCATCGAATGATGGGGTCTATGCTTCCCCTCCTTGAACTTGTGCAGCATAACAAACTAGTGGTTGTTTTACACCATTTAGTCTCAGGTGGTTTGGCCCAGAGCAGTAGCAACTAGAACAGTATCCAAGCCCATGTTTCCTCACTCTTCATCTAGAACTCTCTTAGCCGTAGCAGAGATAGGCAGAATGGCCTAGAAGTTTTCAGGTACCTGTAAATATAACCCTGTTTGGAAATGAACTAGAATTCCCACCTGTTTACATGGACCAAAAGAATGAGTACATTTCCTTCAATGGTGTGTTTTAGCGTTCATCCCTTCCATCACATCAGGTGCTGTATAGACATGGGCACAGGCCCTACTTGATGCAACTCTTTTGCTATGTTAATGAGGTCATGTTAGTGTAGGATTTATCCTAAATTTAATCACTTCTGAGTTATAAAAAGACCAGAAGAGACACAGACACAGGGAGAAGAGGAAGACAGATAATGGAAACAGAGGAATCTATTAGCCCAGGAACACCAAGGATTGCTGGCAGCTACTAGAAGCTGAAATAGACAAGGAAGGACCTTCTCCTATACCCATGCCCTGAATTCAGACTTCTAGTTTCCTGAACCATGTGAAAACAAATTTTTATTTTTAAAGCCACTCATGTAGTATTTCTGTTATGGAAACACTAGGTACCTAAGACATATGTTAACTTTAATGAATAAGTTTAGTTTCAAAATTACTTACACCTTACCTGGCACTGTTTATAGTTTATAACTTGAGCTAAACTGAATTATTACATAATTCATTCACTTAACAGACTTCACTGAGCACCTATTGCGTGCCATGTACCGTGAAGATACAACAGTTAATGTAAAATAAATGTCCCTCCCTTCATGGATCTTCCCTTTACAGTCAAATGTAAGACAGTGTATAAAAATAAATGCACAGTGTATGAATCAAAGAAAAAAAAAGGAAAACAAAAGGAAAAGTGAAATAATAGAATTTCTTAGAGGCAGCCTCTACTTCTATGAGTTCATGTATATTGCATGTGAAAGGAAATATTAAAATGATATATTTGACTATCACAGAGATGCCGAAACACATTGAACTGATAACTAATAAATTGTAATATGTTCCATAAAATGTTGATGTGGTTATATGTAATATATTTTCATTTCAAAATTTATTGCTAAATTATATAACAGTTTAAAACTGTGTATATAGATCACAATTCTGTCACAGTGGCAAAGAATTGTGTCTGTTTAAAAAAAATTACTTTTCTTTGGATAATCTTTTCCTTCCTGGTTTTTAGACTATTAAAATATAAATATCTGGGTGTGCTGGGTGGAGTATGTGGAGTGGGGAGTAATTATCTTCCCTGCTTCTATTTTAACCACATCAGTCGTCCACTTAGAGATTTCCTCCGTCCACTCTTTTCCTCCATCTCAGTTAATTACGCACTGAAGTCCAGCAGACCTTGATTCAAACTGCAACTCCACCCAAGTTATATGGCAAGCTAGGCAGGGAACCAGGAAAGAAAAATCACTCATAGGACTTTAGCTCCACAGGCAAGAGCTCAAGCTCTAGAGGCAGCCTTGTTTTAAGCCTCAGCTCTGCCAGCTATTGCTTGACCTCAGATAAATTCTTTGTCTATTTACTAGTTTCCTCCTCTGAAAATGAAGATAATAAAAAATAACACCTTCAACCTAGGGTTAGGAGAATCAAATAGGAAAAGGTATATGAAAAGTGTAGCATAATGCCTGGCACATTGTAAGGTTTGTCACTGTCTCACGCTACCATCTGCTGTCTGAAATCACACTTGCTCCTCTCATTTCCAACCCTCAGTCCAGGTCATCTGGAGGCATATAAATTCTTCTGTCTGTTTTGCAATGGAAACATCACCTGTATTAGTCAGGAATCATTCAGTCGCAAGTAACAGGATCCTAACTCAAAACAGTTTACGCAAAAAAGGTATTTAATACTGCTTAAGTGTAAAGTTCAGGGGGAAAGGCAATGATCCAAGGACTCAACAATGTTAGCAAAATACTCTCTCCGTTATCGGTCTATTTCTGTATCTTTCTGTCTCTCTGTTTACATATGTCTCCATCAGCCTCATTTTCCCGTACACTCTCTCCATGTTATGTCAAAGATGGCCACACCAACTCTAGGCTCACATCCTTACCAGTTAACCAACGCTCAAGGAAAGAGAGTTCCTCTTTCCAATAGCTCCTTTAAAAGTCCCAGGAGTGTCACCTGTTGGATCATCTTGGATCACATGCCTAAACCAATCATGATGGCAAGTGATATGGATTATGCCTTGGAGCTAAGATGATAGAATCAACCCCACCTGATGACATGAATAAAGACTAGAGCAAGAGCAGTTCCCCAAAGAAAATGGAAATTATCACACTACTTCCACCAGTTGACTTTCCCAAGAAACAGTTAACATTCTCTGGCCCATTCTCCAAAGCCTTTCCTATAATGGGAAGGTTCATGGGAAGGGTTTGCACTGACTGAGTGAAACCACAGAGTATACAGTGGTAGCACTGAGAAGAATCTGTAAGACCATCATGTGCAACCCCTTCATCTTACAGATGTAAAAAATGAGCCTTGGAAAGCAGAAGGAACTCACCTAAGGCTAGTCAGTTGATTAGTAACAGAGGCAGGAGAAAACAAAAATCTTCATGTACCTAGTCCTGTGTTATTGTTAACTCAGCTTTTATTTTTCCTCTACGCAACTAGATATGGGTATTTGTCTACATCTGCTCCTTTAGAAGATTCTATCTTGATATGAGCAGAAACTGTAGATGATCCTCAACAACCACCTACACTTGCATGAACCTTGTATTGCCTCTACCAAGGATGAAGAACATCCCCATAGAAGCCTAAACCATACCCCTCAATGTAAACCATACCCCTCAATGTAAACCACTCATAGTATTCACTGAGGATTGTGACAAGGGAGAGATGAAATGTCAATGAGGTCACTTGGCTACTATCATTTCTTAGGAGAGGAGCAAGATGATTTGCCCTTGTGAGCTCCATGAAGGTCAAAAGGGCAGGGGAGAGTGTTCTTTAAATTTTTCCTTTCCTGCTCTGTCTGGCCAGAAGTATCTTGAAGGCCCCCAGAAAGAGAAAGCTACTTCAATTTGCTTAGGAAGGAATGGACTTTAGTGAACCTGGAGTTAGAGCTTATGCAGGTTTAACTTACATGAATTCAATTATATGCACTCAACAAAGAGAGAGAGGGGAAAAATTAAACAGGGTAGATGATTCTGCAGTTTTTCACTAAACGAATGCTTGCTGCAGTGATTATGAGAGGGGATGTATAAATCTGCAAGCAACTCCTTCATCTGGAGCTCAACCCAAGACAACACAATCAGATTTAATGCTGGCAGAAAGACTAGCTATGTTGGACTTATCAAGAAATATGATGGTTAGTCTCCAATGGAATTTGGAGGTAATTTTGGCCGTCTAAGATACTTGCCTTAAGTGCTGACTTTGGAACTGCTACGTGTAAGACGTGACTGCACTGTATAAAACTGATAGCACAGAGAAAATGTCACAAGCAGGATAATTAACTGATAATAGCAATCGCCAATGCTTGTATAGCACTGTTCTAAGCATTTTTTTTTTTCTATAGTGACTCATTTAACACTCAGAGCAACCCTAAGAAATAAGAAGGCAGGTATATTCATGATCCCCAGTTTATAGATGAAGGAACTAAAACTTGCCATCATCACACAGTTAAGAATTGGCGGGAACCAGAGTATTAAGATATGAATTTATGTTTTCTTCTCCCTATGCAGGTTAGTTTTCCCCTGCCAAGCTCAGAACAGTAGCTAGGCCCTTGCACAGCATTGTCTTGGGTGTGCTTTTGTGTGCCAGAGCCAAAAGAAAATTTGCCAGACAGAAAAGATAACTACCTCCTAACTTTTTTTGCAAAGCATTGCCTCACTGAGGGACATTATGGTGGATTCTACTGGACAGGGAGACAATGTGATAGCCTGCTTGGACTTTTACAAGAACTTGACCTGAGGGGAGGTTGATACGTCTCCAAGATGATGATAAAGATGAAATCTTTTGGGTTTCCTCAAAGGCCTGGTCCACACCTTGTGGTTGTCAGTGGCTGAGGTGGTAATTGAACAGAGATTTCCCCTGGAGAAGCACAGTGCCATGCTGCAGCCCATAGCAGAAGCTCGAGTCTTGCCTTCACGTGACCATCAGGGGTGGGACAATGAGCCTGCAAGTGGTAACCTGTGTAGGTCAAAGACAAAAACAGAACTTTCCCTGAAAATACTATACTGCATGGGACCGCCTGGGCTTTGCAGAACCCTATGGGAAGGGCTGTGAGTGGGAGAAGCTACAGTAAGCAGGGAGATTGAATTTTCTGCCACTACAGATTAAACTTGATTTAAAGAACTAAAAGAATGTGACATTTCTTGCCCCATGGTGTTGTAGAATAAAAATGCATCCCTGCTACATACAAAAGGAGCAAATTCCTGAGAGAGATGGCTCGAGTTGACCTTGGTAAGAAAGCAATGGAGAGAAGGTCCTGGGGAGGTGAGGGCAGTGATGAAATAAATTAGGCCTCCACACAGATAACATTCCTGAACAAGGCAAGATAAGGGAACAAAGGCATATCCTTACCTTAGTAGAGATAGAGGAACAAAGAAGAGACCCCCATGGGTGGCCTCCAAAGAAGGTGATGGGCAGGAGTGGGAGTGGCGGAAGCTGCATGATAAAGGGAACTAAGGAGACACTAAGAAGAAAAACACTTATGCATGTATAATCATCATGCTGCTTTAAACCTGCTTGCTTGGTATGGCCTTTGCCCCACTCTTGGCAGACTGACAAGAAAGAGGAATGAATGCAGACAAGGATTTTGGTTTCATCAGCCCATTCAACACCAAGGTAGCCTCATCACTCTGGGGATTGCTGTAGGTGGCACAACTGTCTATGACATATAATTGGTGTCATAATATACATGATGCATGCTGGGATAGGAGGGCAACAGAAGGATTGGGAGAGAGGGTGAATGAGGCAGACCTGGCCAGGGGGGCCACGGGGTTCAGAGACTGGCATAGCAGGGGAAGACCCAGGACCCAGTGGACACAGCATATTCAACCATGGTTCAGTCAGGGGTGGCTTATTTGGAGATAAGAGAAAAGGAGCAAGGAGACTCCGGGCTGAGTCTCCGTCCTAAGGAAAACAGGCAGGAGAATGGGGCAGACCACAGAGGGTAGAGGAGATGGGGAAGGAAGGGAACCCAGAACTTTCCTGAGATCAATAGAGAAGTAGACAAGAAGGAACTGGCCTGCAGAAGCTCCCCCCAACTCCCAGAGTTGATGAAGAGCCTGCTGGAAACTGGGGCTGGTAGACCCTACCACCTAATCCTAAGCCACCTTAGATGGCTGTTGGGGGTGGGGAGGCCATGTACACAAGGGGTGCCAGTAAGCCTGGACTCAGGTGCTGGGTTTAAATTTCCGCTCCACCACATCCAACCTGCTTGTGCAATCTTAGACAAATTAACTTCTGCCTCCTTCATTTATCTCATGTGTGAAATAAGACTTAAATAAATAGTACTTACTTCATAGACTAACTCTGAAGACTAATTAATTCAGGTAAAGCCCTTGCTATACAGCGTAACCATATATCCCAGTCACTCTCAGTTTGTGCCTGTTGTCAGGTGTAATTATTAGTAGAGTTCCCTTTTACTCTCAAAAGTGTCCTGGTTTGATTTTTGCTTCTGGCCAAAATACAGTAACATGGAGCAAAATTACTCTCCTACCTGAAACTGAAACAAAACAAAACAAAACACCAAGTATATGTAACAATGGCTCTGAAGACACTGGACAGTAGACAACAAAGGACAGTGATCACCGAGAGATGGGAAACACGTGAAGTGAGCCCTAGGATTGCCTCAGCTCATTGCCTGGAGAAAGTTTCCAGGTCACAGCAGAGCCCAGAATTCTTTCTGAGTTACAGGGATAGACCTGGGAGTCAGCGAAGCCAAGGCATTTAGAGTTCTAAAGGCAGAGTGTGAGAGAGGAAAAGGATACACAGAGAACTTGGGAGACCTGCAGACGGATCACCTTGAGTATTCACTTAAGCACTGATCAGCACATATGTGAGCAGAATCTCTCCAAGGCCAGGGAAAGAACCACTTAAAAGAACGAGCGGGAATAGTGCCCATATGTACTTTTTTTTTTAAGTGCTCATAAAACATTTATCAAGATTGACCTTATTATAGGTCATAAAACAAGTTTCAATAAACTTATAAGGATTCGTGTCATACAAAGTATGTTCTCTGACCACAATGGGATGAAATTAAAAAGCAATAATAGATATCTAGAAAGTACCCCCATAACCTATGAGTCAAAGAAGAAATAAAAAGGAAACTTAGAAAGTATTTTGAACTGCAGGTTCAGATGGCTCATTGGTGACATCTACCAAATACTTAAGGGGATAATAATATCAGTTCTAAACAAACTACTGGAAAATTGAGGAGAAGGGAATGCTTCCCAACTCATTCTATGAGGCCAGCAATACTGATTAAAAAACAAAGACATTACAAGAAAAGAAAACTACAGGCCAATTTCCCTCATGAATTTAGATGAAAAAAAATCTCAAAAAAATGTGAACAGGAGGCAGAGCCAACGTGATGCTATAGACAGAAGCACCACACCATCCCTCCACAGCAAAGACCTAAAAAACTAAGTAAAACAGAGGCAAACATCAATCCTGGAACCCTAAGATTCAAATGAAGAGATAAAGAACTCAGCCAAGCACCTAATGTAATAAGAAACTGACATAGAACAGACAGCAAGGAGAGATATGTGCAGAGGTCCCCTATCAGCTAACGCAGCACAGATTCACCATCTTTCATCCCTATCGGAGATCAGCGGACAGGGAGTACGGGCAAGCAGCTTCGCAGAGCTCCCAGCAGCAGACAGAGCACCTGGTAATCAGTGATATAGGCTTTCCCACCCCCATCCTTCTCCCTGCTTCTCTGCCTCCGCTGCTTCATAACAGGCTGCAGCTGATCAGTCATTCTTTCCGAAGTGCAGGATCCATGTCTCTTGGATTCACTCCACCCACATCAGAGATTGGAAGACAGGGAGTACAGGAAAGCAGCTTTACAGAGCTCCCAGCAGGAGACAGAACAACCAGTAACAAGCAATATATGCTTTCATAACCCGTACCTTCTCTCCCCCCACCCGGCCTCTTCTACTTGCTGATGGCCGCAGTCTCTTGGCCAGGAGGCACCAGATTTAGGCCTATGCCACTTGGATTTGCCCTGCCTACACTGGCCAGCTCCCTGAGTGCTATTTGTTTGTTGCTGGTGTTGCCTTTTTCTGCCTCTTTTGGTTTCTTCCATGCCTCTCACCGTCTCCCACTCCTTTCTGTTGAACATCTGGCTCCGTGTGACACCTTTGTTTTTTCTTGAAAGCCTGTGAAGTGCAGATTGACTGGAGAACTGCTTCCCTTGCCTGCAACGCCAAGCTGGTGGGATCCCGGGGTTTTTGTTTTGTTTTGTTCCATTTGTTTGTGTGTTTTCTTTTTCTTTTCTGGGCTTGGGAGCCCCTTCTACACAGGCTGTACCGCATGGCTTGGGAGCCACTTCCCCGATCTGTGTAGCCACCCCAGTGGAACCCCTGGGCATTCCTTTTTTTTTTTTTTTTTTTCTTTTTCTCTTTTTGTCTTCCTTCATTTCTCACTTTCTCATCTCTCTATACTTACCTTCTTTTCCTGTCTCCTGAATACCTGGCATGGTGTGACATCTCTACCCCTTCTAGCCAGGCTGTACATCAAGGCCTGGAGCCATTTCCCTGGTCTTCGCAGCCGCAGTGGTGGGATCCCTGGGGCTTTTCTTTTCTTTTCTTTTCTTTTTTTTTTTTTTTCTAATTTTTATTTATTTTTTTCCCTTTTTCTTTCTTTTGTTTTTCACTATTTCTTGGTTTTTCATCTCTCCACTCCAATGGCAAGCTCCCTTAGCACTCTTTCTTTTTTTGTATTTGTTTTGTTTTGTTTGTTTTTGCTCCTGTTTCTCTCTCCTGTCTTTCCTCTTTCCCATACCCTTCTTAACTCTACACATCACAATCTGCCCCCTCCTTCCTGCCTACCTGCACTGGATGCTGACCACCACACAACCAAGCAGCACAGGCACGGCCTACCAGAACCTGCCCTGCACTGATTCCCAGCCCGTCCTGTCAGCCCTAGTACGTGCCACAAACAACCCATCCCAGCCCCTCCCCTTCAGCTGGACCTGCCGTGCTGCATCATAGCTGAGCAACTGGCCCTGCCCATTGGACAAGAAGGTGAGAAGTATTGTGCCCACAGATGAGCAAACAAAGAATGCACAGCCCGCCTGCTCAGACATAACCAAATAAAACAAAAAAAGCAGGACGAAACAAATCTACAATCAATAAATGAGGAAAATAACTACTGAATGTCCCAAAGACAACAGATAATATCAAAACATATGAAAAAACAGGACAAGATGGTTCCAGTAGGTGTCCAAAATAAAATACCAGTTGACTTTCCAGTAGAAGAAAAGGTACTAGAACTACCTGATAGGGAATTCAAACCTCTAATATTCAGAGCTATCCAAGAGTTCAAGCAAAAACAAGACAAAAATGAGGAAAAAATAGAAAAATTCATGGAAAAGGCAGAAATATTCATGGAAAATGCAGACCAAAAAAATGAAAGAATTCAGGAAAATAATACAGGAACAAAATGCCGAAATAAATTCACAACTAGAAATCATACAAAAACAGAAATTAGAAATCCAAAAGACAAACAACAAGACTTCAGAAATGGACAGTGTCATAGAAGGGCTGAGGAGCAGGTGTGAAACGATAGAAGACAGGATCAGCAAAATTGAAGATAAACACTTGGATACAACTCTGTTTGAGGAAAACTCAGAAAAAAGAAAAGAAAAAATGAAGAAACCCTGAGAATTTTGTGGGATACAATCAAAAGCAAAAATTTTCCAGTGACCAGAGTTCCAGAACAGAGGAGAGAAAACAGAAAACACAGAGAGGATCATTGAAGAATTGCTGGCAGAGAACTTCCCTAATAACATGAAAGATGAAAAGTTGAGCATCCAAGAAGCTTAACGAACCCCATATAGGATAGACCCCAAAAGAAATTCATCAAGGCATATCATAATCACATTCAATAAAGCCAAAGACAAACAAAGATTCCTGAGAGAAGCTCGAGAAAATGAGAAGTCACATACAGAGAAGAAACAATAAGACTTCGCTCGGATTATTCGGCAGAAACCATGCAGGAAAGAAGTCAATGGGATGACACATATAAAACCTTGAAAGAAAAAAAATTGCCAACCAACAATAATATATCCTGCTAAACTCTCATTCAAATTTCATGGTGAAATTAGGACATTTCCAGATAAACAGAAATTAAGGGAATACATAAAAACCAAACCAAATTTAAAAGAACTATTAAAGGGAGTCTTTCGATCTGAGAACAAACAACATCAGACCACAGCCTGAATCTAGGATGCAAGATTGTACCAGCCAGTTACCAACCTAGGAAATGAACTCTCAAGGACTATCCAAAACCAAAAGAATTACTACAGGCAACCAGAGAGGTTAATCTGTAAATGACAACAACGTCAGAACAATAAAACAGGGAATAAATGGTGTAGATATAGAACTTTCTAAAGGAGAGGAAGACAAGGCGATACCACGTAATAATAGACTGGTTCAAACCTAGGAAGATTTGATAACCACAAAGAAATTAACTACCAGTAAATTTCAAGATAACCACAGAGAAAGTTAACAAACCTACTCATCAGAATAAAGAAGAAAAGTAAAAAGTCTCAGTAAAAACAAAATCTACAAAAAAAGACAAAAAAAATCCACATACAAAAGGAATTCAGCACAGGAGAGTAAGAAGAACATAGAAAACGTCAGCCCCACAAAAAAAAGCACTACAAAATGACAGCAATAAACTCACATCTATCAATAACTCCACTGACTGTAAATAGCCTAAATGCACCCATAAAGAGACAGAGAGTGACAGAACTGATTAAAAAAAAAAAAAAAAAAAAAACAGGATCCATCAATATGCTGTCTAGGAGAGACACACCTTAGAAACAAAGACGTAAATTTATTAAAAATCAAAGGATGGAAAAAATAATCAAGCAAACAGCTAACAAAAAAGAGCAGGAGTGTCAATACTAATCTCCGATAAAATAGACTTTAATACAAAATCCACCATAAAGGGCACTATATAATGATTAAAGGGACGATCCATCATGAAGACATAACCATAATAAACATCTACTCACCCAATGACAGGGCTCCAAAGTACATAAACTCTAACAGCACTGAAAAGAGAAATTGATAGTTCCACTATAATAGTAGGAGACTTCAACACACCACTCTCGGTAAAGGACAGAACATCTAGAAAGAAATTCAGCAAAGATACAGAAGACCTAAAGGGCACAATCAACTAACTTGATCTCCTAGACATATATAGATTACTTCACCCAACAGCTGCTAAGTACACATTCTTTTCCAACACACATGGAATGTTCTCCAGAATAGACCACATATTAGGCCACAGAAAAACCCTCAATAAAATCCAAGAAATTGAAATAATACAAAGTATCTTCTCTGACCCCAACACCAACAAGGTAGAAATTAACAACAGGAAGAACAAGGAAAAATAATCAATTACATGGAAAGTGAATAACACTCTGCTTAAAAACCTTTGGGTAATAGAAGAAATCAGAGATAGAATCAAAAAATTCCCTACATAACTTGAACAAATAGAAAGAGAAGAGCAAAAAAAAAAAAAAAAAAATAGAGAATAGAAAAACAAAAGAATTAACAAAACCAAAAGTTGGTTCTTTGAAAGGATCAACAAAATCAACAAACCCCTGGCCAAACTGACAAAGAAAAACAGGAGAGGATGCAAATAACCCAAATAAGAAATGAAATGGGGGACAGTACAACAGACCCAACTGAAATAAAAAAGATCATAATAGAGCATTATGAAAAACTATACTCCAACAAATTTGAAAATCTAGAGGAAATAGACAAATCTCTAGAAACACACTACCTACCCAAACTAACATAAAATGAAGTTGAAAATTTCAACAGACCCATAACAAGAGAAGAGATTGAAAAGGTAATAAAAAAAAATTCCCAACAAAAAAAAGCCCTAGCCCAGATGGCTTCACTGGAGAATTCTACCAAACATTCAGAGAAGAGCTTATACCAGTACTACTTAAAGTATCTCAGAACATAGAAAAGGAAGTGATACTTCCAATTTAATTCTATGAAGCCAGCATAACCCTGATGCCAAAACCAGGCAAAGACACCACAAAAACAGAAAATTACAGACCAGTATCTCTCATGAATATGGATGCAAAAATTCTCAACAAAATTCTAGCCAATAGAATTCAGCATTATATCAAAAAAATAATGCACCACGACCAACTAGGATTCATACCAGGTAAGCAAGGATGGTTCAACATCAGAAAATCAATCAACTTAATCCACAACATAAATAAAAGGAAAGAAAAGAATCACATGATCATCTCAACTGACACAGAAAAGGCATTCAAGAAAGTCCAACACACATTCCTGATAAAGACTCTCAGTAAAATAGGTACAGAAGGGAAATTTCTCAACATAATAAAGGGCATCTATGCAAAACCAACAGCCAACATCATTCTTAATGGAGAGAGGCTGAAAACATTCCCTTTGAGAACGGGAAGAAGACAAGGATGCCCTTTATCATCACTCCTATTTAACATTGTGCTGGAAGTCCTAGCTAGAGCAATAAGGCAAGAAAAAGAAATAAAGGGCATCCAAATTGGTAATGAAGAAGTTTAACTGTCCTTATTTGCAGGTGATATATAATACTATACATAGAAAACCCAAAAAACTTCATGAGAAAACTACTGGAACTAATAAAAAGATTCAGCAGAGTAGTAGGATACAAAATAAACATACAAAAATCAGGTGGATTCCTATCCTATACACCAGTAAAGAGGACAACAAAAAGGAAATCAGGAAAACAATACCATTTTCAATAGCCCCTAAAAACATAAAATACTTAGGAATAAATCTAACCAGGGATATAAAAGACCTATACAAAGAAAACTACAAAACACTACTGCAAGAAACCAAAAGAGATCTACATAAATGGAAAAACATACCATGTTCATCGATAGATAGACTCAACATTTTAAAATGACAGTTATAACCAAAGTGATTTACAAATACAATGCAATCCCGATCCAAATACCAACAATATTCTTTAAAGAGATGGAAAAACTAATCATTAACTTTATATGGAAAGGGAAGAAGCCCTGGATAAGTAAAGCACCATTGAAGAAGAAGAATAAAGTAGGAGGACTTGCACTACCTGACCTCAGAATCTACTATACAGCTACTGTAGTCAAAACAGCCTGCTACTGGTACAATGACAGATACATTGACCGATGGAACAGAATTGAGAACCCAATCTTTTTAACAAATGGTGCTGGCAAAACTGGATATCCATCTGCAAAAAAAATTAAACAGAACCCATACCTCACACCATATACAAAAACTAATTCAAAATGGATCGAATACCTAAATATAAAGCCAAAAACTATAAAGTTCATAGAAGAAAAAATAGGATCAACGTTAGAGGCCCTAATATTGGGCATTAACAGGATACAAACCATAACCAACAACACACAAACTCTAGAAGATAAGCCAGATAACTGGGATCTTCTAAAAATTAAACACTTATGTTCATCAAAAGACTTCACCAAAAGAGTAGAAAGTGAACCTATATACTGGGAAAATAATTTTTGGCCTTTACAAATCAGACAAAGGAATAATCTCTAAAATCTACAAGAAAATCCAACACCTCTACAAAAAAAGACAAATAATCCAATTAAAAAATAGGCAAAGGAAATGAACAGATACTTCACCAAAGAAGACATTCAAGCAGCCAATAGACACATGAGGAAATGCTTGTGATCACTAGCCATTAGAGAAATGCAAATCAAAACCACAATGAGATACCATGTCACCCTGGCATTACTGGCACAAATTAAAAAAAAAAAAAAACAGAAAATAACAAATGTTGGAGAGGCTGAGGAGAGATCGAAACTCTTATGCACTGCTCGTGGGAATGCAAAATAATACAACCATTTTGGAAAACGATATGGAGCTTCCTTAGAAAGCTAGAAATGGAAATACCATATGATCCTGCGATCCCACTCCTAGGAATACACCCTGGAGAAATAAGAACTGTCACATGAATAGACATATGCACACCTATGTTGACTGCAGCGTTGTTCACAACAGCAAAAAGATGGAAACAACCTAGACACCCGTCAACAGATGAATGGATAAGCAAACTATGGTACATACACACAGTGGAGTATTATGCAACAATAAAGAACAATGATCAATCTGCGAAGTGTCTCTTAACACGGGTGGATCTGGAGGACATTATGCTGAGTAAAATAAGTCAATCACAAAAAGACAAATACTATATGAGACCTCTATCGTAAAACACATGAAAAGGTTTACACACAAAAAGAAACAATCTTTGATGGTTATGAGGGAGGGGAGGGTTGGGGATGGAAAACACTAAACAGACAATAGATAAGTGGTAACTTCTGGGGAAAGGTAAGACAGTACACAACACTGGGGAAGCCAGCACAACTTGTACAAGGCAAGGTCATCGAAGCTCCATAGACACAGCCAAACTCCCTGAGGGACCGAATTGCTGGGATGAGGGCTGTGGGGACCATGGTCTCTAGGAATATCTAGCTTAATTGGCATAACATAGTTTATAAAGAAAATGCTCTACATTCTACTTTGGTGAGTAGCCTCTGGGGTCTTAAAAGCCTGTGAGCAGCCATCTAAGATACTCCACTGGTCTCACCCCCTTGGGAACAAGGGAGAATGAAGAAAACTAAAGATACAAGGGAAAGATTAGTCCAAAGGAGTAATGGACCACAGACTGAGTACAGTACAACTAGATGGTGCCCGGCTACCACCACTGACAGCTCTGACAGGGATCAAAATAGAGGGCACCGGATAGAGCTGGAGAAAAATGTAGAACAAAATTCTAACTTACAAAAAAAGACCAGACTTACTGGCCTGACAGAAACTAGAGAAACCCCAAGAGTATGGCCCCCATATACCCTTTTAGCTTAGTAATGGAATCACTCCAAAGTTCACCCTTCAGCCAAAGATTAGACAGGTCCGTAGGACAAAATGAGACTAAAGGGGCATACCAGTCCAGGGACAAGGACTAGAAGGCAGAAGGGAACAGGAAAGCTGGTTAGAGGGAACCCAAAGTCGAGAAGGGAGAGTGTTGACGTGTCGTGGAATTGTTAACCAATGTCATAAAACAATGTATGTGCTAACCGTTTAATGAGAAACTAGTTTGTTCTGTAAGCCTTCATCTAAAGTACAACAAATAAATAAAAAGAAGCCCTAGGGAGAACAAATATAATAAAATAGGCTCGGGTTGAACAAAATTCACAGGGAGGAATTTTACTAGATTCTGATATCTTAGAGAGGTAAATTTACAGGGAGATATACCTAAATCAAAAAGTTGTAGTATTTAAATGGGCAAAGAGGAAAATAGTTATACACACACAATTAAGGAAGTTTAGACAATTTATGTTTTTAAACGGTAGTTGATTTATTCATGTTGCTATGTCAATGCATTTAAAGCCAACCTTGACCAGGAACTTGGGAAAATGCCCTTAGGAATTCTTCCACAGTTGAAGCTTGTGACCAAAGACACCTTTTTTCAAACTGACATTAGTTTTTCAATGAATTAATTGCAAATTTCAAGAATTTTGAGGTATCCTAAGTTATTTGTATTAGGAAATGAACAGGAAAATGTAATTATTTTTCCCCTCAAATAAATATTTGAGGTCTGAAAAGGAGCTATGAGCTGTGTCATATTTCCTGTATCTTTCTGACAGTTTATAATTACTTTTAATGCTGCTGTTCTCTAAATTATTAATGCTAATCTGTCATGACAGGGGCTGAAGAGAACCAGTGATTATGTCTTTTTACTAGCAAGGCTGATTTTAAATAAATGTCTTAATCACAAGAAAATAGAAAAGTAGTTACTTTAAAGGGAATAGACTTGCACCTCCTTCAGAGTCCCTCCCAACCCTTAAATAAAACAAATGCACACTGGCATCAGTTGGGGTGGGACTACAATCTAGGCAATAATCTCTGAAAGTGACATTGTGTGCTGACACTCAGTGATTCACAGACTCACAGCTTGTAATGTATTTTAAAAGCTCATCGATTGCAACTTGCCCTCCACTGTCTGAAACATCTCTACTTATCATAGACAATAGCTGTGTGTTCATTTCTTGAATATCTTCAGAATGACAGGAAATTCACTCCCTCTAAAGACAGCCCTTTCTTCCTTATTTGAGTCAAAATCTTTCTTCCAGTAAATGCTACCCACTGACCTTAGATCTGTCTTTTGGTAGCTCATAGGACAGACAAATCTCACCAAAGACATGCTTGAAAACCCTTCAAATATTTGGATACAACCATGGTATTCCCTCTGGGTATTCTCATTTCATTCCAGCTTCCTCTGATAAATTCCATGAGAGCATGCCCACCCCTGTCTTATTCACCACTGTATCTCCAGTGCCCAGCAAAAGGCTTGGCACACTGTAGATACTTTGTAAATATTCACTGAAAGAATAAATATAACACTCATTCCTGGGTTTCCACATTTTTTCAGTTTTGATAATCGACAAACATGACCAATCATTGGCCAATCACACCCCAAACTTCTCTCTGTTAGATGATTTCCCCTCAATTCACCAAAGAATTGAAGACTTCCCCAATTCCCTCCTTTTTCATATTTACACACACTCTCTCATTTCAAAAACAAAAGTCCCTATTTCTCTCTAAGGCTAATGCCACCAGCTTAGGTGTTCTCCCATCCACATCCTCTGTTAATTATTATCTCTTCTATGTTTAATCTCTTTACAGGCACTCCATGAGTTTACCAACATGCTCATGCCACCATCCTAAAAACTAAACTTTTCCTCCATTTTGCCTTCCCTTCAAAAAACTACCAATTTTACCTTCACTGCTAAAATCTGCAATTATTTTCTACAGTCCTATTTAATATCTCCTTCATAAAGTACTAGTATTTATTTGCTAACAAAAAACACAGAATTTTGATGATCTAAATTATGTTGCAAAAATTGTTTAAAAGCTTGCCTTTTTATCCCTTTTTAAAATTTATTGTCAAAATTAGATAATACCAGCTCCACACCTAACTTTAATTTGCAGCTTGGGTTAATAAAATCAAGAATCAAACCTCTTAAACAGATTCTTACATTTGGTTGTTAATAATTCCTCTTAACACTTCTTTATGTTTTACATTCATTAGAACGGCAACAAAAGTCTTCCTCAGTGCACTATTCTTCATGGTCAATAAAACCAGCTCATGGGTGCTTCTTTAGAGCAAGAGGTTGTATCAGAGAATCAGACACAGAGCATTTGACAATAATTAAAACTGTATGGCTTTTAAAATTATATGGCTTTCATTAAGCACTACGCTAATTACTTGGTGTACATAATTTCCTTGAGTCCAGTAAGGTATAATACTGCCTCCATTTTACAGATGAGAAAACTGAGGTTTACAGAGGTTAAGTAATGTGGCTAAGGCTTCATGATCAGTAAACAACACACATTAGCTGTAAAAGTAATGTTCTTAACCACAGCTCATTCTGCTCCCTTACAAATCGTTTAAACTCACTCCTTCATTTTGAGAATTAGGACACAGAAGTACAGAGAAATGAGTGGTTTATGTAAGGTCAAACACTGTTAACATGAAGAACTTGGGTCAACTGTCAGGTCCCACAGCATCTAGGGAAGAGGGATGGTTTCCAATCTTCCCAGTTCCTTTTTCAGGGTTTCACTTTCCCCTGGAAGCCACTGGGGCTCTAGCGGGAAAGAGTGGTGTGGTAGAAAGTGATTAGAAACTGGGGTTTGAAGGATTGGAGAGATAAAAGACAGAAGCATGAGTCCCAGTGGTTTATTTGCTTACTTCTGCAGCTCTGCCTCCCACAATGTGACTCCCCAACTAAAGGAAGCAGAGAAGAACAATAAAAATCTCTGTTGCTTCAGCATTTTCTGCTATGAGTAGAGTTTAACAGCAGCCCTGTACTTGGGGAGCACAGCAGTGCCAGGCAGACAAAAGAGCTTCTTGCTAATGGAGGAGTCACTCAAGTAGCCTGTAGCTGGACCAATACTGAATCTTTTCCCCACCAAAGCAAAAATTAAAATTAAAAAAACAAAAACAAACAAACCAACAAAAATCTGGAAAGCCCATATCACCACCAAAGCCACAGAGAACTTTTGAAGTTAGAGACATAGGAGTAGCAGGCATTTTTGCAGAACACATTTGCATTTAAAAGCACCAATCCACCCTAAATGTGCAGCGAGCATATGTACAGATCTGTGCAGTAGCAATTAGGAACAGAAATAACCAGCGCAACTGAATTACACTTGATGAGATTTTGGTGTTCAGGCCAGTCGCTTCCTTCACATGACTAACCCCTACACATCCCTGGAGTTTTGGATTAGATCTTGCTTCCTCCAAGAAGTTTTCCCTGACACCCAAAGTCTAGGCTAAGTGCCCATCTAATGAGTTTCACTTTGTGCTTCTCCCTCTTGTAGCATCTGTCACCAGATTTGCTAGTTTACTTCTTGGTCTTTCCCACTAGACTGTAGGATCTGTAAGGGCTTAGCCATGTCTACCTGGCGCATTATTGTATCACTAGTAGCATTTCTCAAGGAGTCCCTGGGTGGTGAAATCTGTGAAGTGCTCAACTACTAGCCAAAAGTTTGGCGGTTTGGATCCACCCAGAGGCACCTTGGAAGACAGGCCTGGCGATCTGTTCCAAAAGGTCACAGCCTTAAAAATCCTGTGGAGAAGTTCTACTCTGCACATATGGGGCAGCCATAAGTTGGAACTGACTCGACGGTGACTCACAGCGATAGCAGTATGTCTCAAAATGCCCAGTACAAAGTAGTTGCTCATTAACTATTTCTGAATGGGTTAAAATAAATAAACAGAAATGGAACATGGGACAGCTGCTTACAAAAACTGAAAGATCTCCCCAACTCTTACATTACCACAATTGCAGAATGTCACAAGATAGGACGTGATGTATAAGTGGTAGACACATAAATGAGTCAGAAATACAGAACCATGAAAAAGGAAAGAATGGGTCCAGACCCTGATGACATCATCACAACTATTCTGGACGAGCACTCTGCTTGAACCCTCTTCACAGAGAAATTAGCAATTGAATAACAACCATGATCATCTATGTACCTAACTTATCATTGCTGTCTATCTGTCCGTATATCTATTATCTACCTACCATCTATTTATCCATCCACCCACTCACCCACCCATCCATCCATCCATCTATCCATCTGCAAAAAACAAAACCCATTGCTGTTGAGTCTATTCCAACTCACAGCGACCCTACAGGACAGAGTAGAACTGCCCCATAGGGTTCCCAAGGAGCAGCTGGTGGATTTGAACCGCCGATCACTTGGTTAGCAGCCGAACAATTAACCACTGTGCCACTAGGGCTCCATCCATCTACAGTAGGCTGAATTCTAAAGATGTTTCCTTCAAATTCCCATTGACTGGTTATTCGAATACTAACCTAGGTACTGCTGCTGAGAAGGGAAGTTGCAGATGCAATTAAAGTTACTAATCAGCTACCTTTAAAATGGAGAGATTATTCTGGATTATCTGGGTGAGCCCAGTATAATCACATGGGGCATTAAAAACAAAAGAAGGCATAAGAGGAGGCAGGAGACATGAGACCAAAGGGGAGGCTGGAGAGATTCAAAGTGTGAGAGGGACTTGGCCCACCCACATTGCTGGGAGGGCTGGGGTCGGGGGACAGGTGGGGAGGTGAGGGGTGGACACACTGAAAGCATGCGAAGGAACAAAGGCAGCCTCTGGGAGCAAAAACCTGCCCCTGGCTGACAACAAGAAAATTGGAACCTCAGTCTTACAACCCCAGGGAACTGAGTTCCACCAGCAACCTGAATGGGCTTGGAAGTAGATTCATTGTCAGAGCCTCCAGAAAGGGAGATAGTGGAGCTGACACCTTGATTTTGGCCTCATGAAACCCAGAGTAGAAAAACCAGTCTAGCCCACTGGTCTTATGACCTATAGAATTATAAGATTAAAAAAAAAAATGTTGTTTTAAGTCACTAAGTTTGTGGTAATTTGTTATGACAACAGTAAAAAC
The DNA here is from genome assembly GCA_030035585.1 of Dugong dugon. Lineage (NCBI taxonomy): Eukaryota > Metazoa > Chordata > Mammalia > Sirenia > Dugongidae > Dugong > Dugong dugon. The sequence continues at coordinate 37,118,515 of CM057478.1, forward strand.
AAAACAAAACAAAACAAAAAAAACCCATTGCCATCTAGTCAATTCCGACTCATAGCGACCCTACAAGACAGAGTAGAACTGCCCCACAGAGTTTCCAAGGTTTGCCTGGCGGATTCAAACTGCCGACCTTTTGGTTAGCAGCCATAGCTCTTAACCACTATGCCACCAGGGTTCCCAGATGACAACAATAGGAAACAGAAAACTAATACCCCATCCAATCTTTCATCTCTCTATTGTCTTTTTATCTATTACCTATCTATTATTTATCAATTATCTGTATCTTTTCTCTTATATATTATCTAACTAGTATCTATTATCTACCTATTATCTATTTTCTACCTATCTGCCCATCTATTAATCTATCTACCTGTCTACCTGTCTTTGTTGCTTAAACTAGCTCAGTTCCCTTAACAGCAGCCTTCTCTCCTAGACCTCCCACCTCAGCCCCTAAACACACATACTTCCACCATGAGAGAGGCCAAAGACCACCGGAGAAAGACTGGATGGAGGCACACCATCAGCTGTGGGATTCTCCCTGCCCTACACTTGACCTGGTACACCAGTCCCTTCCCATAGCCTCACATCTGGCTTCTGCCCTCTTCCACTGCCCCCTTGTTGCCCTTCATTTGAATAGTCCACTCATCCTAGGGTCCTGATTCCACCACTGGATGCTGAACTGAACAGGTAAGTCCCCACACCCCCTTAACCAGCCCAGGCTCAGTCATCCCATCGAGTGGCCAGTGCCCAAGGCCACAGCTGTCTGGAAAGGACCTCAGAAAATCATCAGGACATGGTTCATGTCCTTTTTTGAATGAGATCAGTTTTGTTCTCTATGGATCCTCTTTATAAAGACCTGATTTCACACAACTCCTCCAACTATTATTAAGAGATACCCGAAGCAGGAAACTGTTGCTTACATTCACCATCCTGGTACTAAGAAGCATTACCCCTTACAGATCAGAGCCAGCCAAGGCCAAGGGGTATGTTGGGATGTGTTATTATCACATTGGCACTTAGGCAATATTTCTTTATAAAAGGTACCATGCTGTCCTAAAATGACAGACAAGAACTGAAATTGCCATACAAATCCAACTTCAAAGAAAACGAGTCAATTTTAACTATTGAAGCCCTTAGAAGTACTGGTCTTACAGCAAGGTTCTTGCCACAATATTAGACATGAGGATTTTATATAAACATATAAATGTATGCATATTCATATATGTAAATATTGAGGCCTTGTTTCAGCCAGGCATCAGACCTTTATAGTTGCACATGCATGTTCTCCTACCATCCTCACAGCTCTATATAACACATCCTGCTGTTATCCCCATGTTACAGATGAGAAGGTAAGAAATTCACCTGAGGTCACACAGCTAGAACGTCACGGAGTTTAGAAGGTTTGATCTCTCTATGCTGCACTACATTTTATTCACATAACGAAGACTTACTGTGGATGATGGAAGGAGTATCCCTGCTCCTAGGAGGAATCACATCACATCCCTGGCCCTGGTTTGTAAAACAAGGGGGAAGAACCCTATGTCCCTAAGTCTCCACCCAACTCTGATGCTCAGCAGTTTTTCTGGAGTAGCCCCTCTATCTGGGTACCTCTTTGAAACAGTGTAGAATGCCGAGTTAGTATGCATCACTTCCTTTCTCTTTTCCTGGCTAACCTTCCAATGCCATGCACAACATTGTCCTTCCATTTTTCTAAAGTTCATTTAGGCACCCTTGATAATGCTCATCTTACCAAAAGCACTGTCTGAGTAGAAGCTTTCAAGGTGACACTAGAGGACCTGGGAGCAGAGGCATGTCAAGTTCTGGAGGGCACCTAGCCAGCAGCCTGGTTCTGGAGCAGAAGCAAGGAGGTCAAAGTCAGCAGCAGGAAGTGCTCCTTCTAATGAAAGACATGCATGATGACCATCCCTTCCCAAGGAAGAGCCTGAGTGAAAGAATCAGACTGTGGCTGACACTATTTGCTTTCAGCAACACCCTTCAGGAAACTTCCACCCCAACCCCAAAACCACCATGGGAGCAGTACAGTGGATATCCAGAGAGTAAATGCATTTCATCTACATCTCCAACTCCAATCAATCACCAGTGAGCTCCTGGAGTGCTGGGGTGAAACACACTGGAAGACGGGTCTCAGCTCAGCAGGAAAGAGCACTGATCAATTAATGATGTCTGCCAGGGGTGGAGGGTGAAGCGGTCCCAGGTGCAGTTGCTGCCGGTTCATACAGGCCCCTCACAAAACCAGTGATGGCCTAGGCTTACAGCTCAGACCTCCTACCTACTAGCTGTGTAACACTGGGTAAGTTAAACTGTCTGGGTGTCAGCTACGATAAAATAGTCATAAGAATAAAGACCACCTTGTTTGGGGAGTGATTAGTAAGGACCCACTGACTTGTTAGCTATTTCATCAGGTTCCAAGCTAGAAAGCAGTGCAAGGAACACTGCTAAATATAGCAGCGTGGAAAAGTCTTCCTTCTTCTCCTAAACCCTTGGATTGGGGCAGGGGTAACAAACTGGCAGTCATAGGACAAGCCTTACCTTGAGACTTGTTTTATTTGGCCCATGTTTTTGGCTTGCGCAGTGTCTAAATAACATTGGAATTAGTTACCAGCTTACTTCACATAAAATAAAAACCACACTTTTTACATCTTTCTAAAGCATAGTATGACAACATTGGCCCCCAGCCTCCATGGCGACAATCCTCTGGAACTGACTAATGACTGCCCCCTTTGGATGGGTCCTGAAACCTTTTCTTTCCTTTTTTCATTGTGATACCAGTTACTAATTGCCATCAAGTCAATTCTGATTTATGGTAGTCCCATGTGTGTCAGAGTAGAACCATGCTCCATAGAGTTTTATTTTTTTATTTTTTCCCATACAAAAATTTATATATACATTGTTATGTGACCCTAATTGCTCTCCCCATACTGTGACAGCACACTCCTCCTTTCCACCCCTGATTCCCCATGTCCATTCAACCAGCTCCTAACCCTATCTGCCTTCCCATCTCCTCTGGACAGAAGCTGCCCATTTAGTCTCTTTCCACAGTTTTCAATGGCTGATTTTCAGGAAGTAGATTACCAGATATTTCTTCTGAGGTGCCTCTGGGTAGACTTGAACCTCCAACTTTGGTTAGACATTTGTACCCCCCAGGGACTCTTCATTGTGATAAACCCATTGCCGTCAATTCCAACTCATCATATATTCAGAAGAGTGCATAAAATAGATGCATAATTTATAGAATAATTATAAAGCCAACATCTATGTAACCAAAACCCAGGTCAAGGAATGGAACAACGCCAGCACCCCCAGAAGACCCATATGTCCCTTCCAATTACAGCCCTTCCCCAGGCCCTGTGAGTTACCACTATTCTAACCTTTGTGATAATCATTTTCTTGCTTTTCATTATATTTTTTACTGTGTAAGTATACATCTCTAAACTGCAGAGTTTAGCCTATGTAGGGAACTGCATATAAATGGCATTGAACCGAATATCTTCTTTTGTGTCTAGCTACTTTTGCTCAACATCATGGTGGGTGGGTTTCATTTATTTTCATTGTAGTATGGGTCATGCACCCTTCAGTTTTACCCTCTGTCATCTCTCCACCTGGACCTATTAGAAGCATTTGGATTTGCGCTTTTATATCAGGACATGCAGCTCCCATGATGCAGAGACATCATTACCATTATAAGCATGTTCCATTCTTTAATCACTGTAGCCAAGCTTTCCAAACTGTTCTGCAGCCCCACTGTGAGCTCAGCCTGCTGATATCTCCCATAAGGCTTAAACCTTTAGGAGGCTTGGTCTGTACAATTCCTCTTCCATATCCCTCCTCAATTCCCAGTGACCTTCCCAGCCTTTCCATGAAGTGACCTGGCAGCCAAGGCTGACCACCATGCATTTATCGGTCCCTTCTCCTCAATAAGGAATTAAGAGACTCGGTGAAGCCAGAGCCCAGATAATCCCTCGAGCAGCACATCAGGCACCCGTGGCAGCTACATCCATGGCTGTTTGTCATTACACTGGCTTTATGAGCCTTCGTCCAGCTCTCAGTCTGTGCCAACAGCTCCTCTGCCAACCAAATTTGAATTAATTTGTCAAGCAAAATTTTGTGAGATAATATATCAGCTGCATAACTAAAATAAGATCTATGACTTCTACAGCAATCTTTTCATCTTCTAATTTAGCCATTCTATCAATAAAAGCAATCAAGTTTTCCTGGCAAATTTTTCTTTGTAAATCAGCTTTATGGGTCATGGATCCACATTCTTCTTGATGTTTATGGATTTTCATTCCTAGTATCTGTTTTGTGATTTTACTACGTTGAAGTGAGACATCTAAGACAATGAGAATAGGGATGCTTCCCAGTATCCTTCTGGCTGTAAAAGTCAGGGTCAGAGTCCAGGTATGCTGAACAAGCTCATTCTACCCAGTCTCTGTGGTAGGGAGAGGACAAAGTCCTAGTGTCTCAGGCTGGCATGCAAGGACCTTTGACTGCCTGACCCAAACCAGCTTCCTTGATCTCATCCATTCCACACATGAATGACATGCCAAGGCCCCAGTATTTCATAATCATTAATCCTCATTTTTCTCTGTCTAGGATTCCCCTTGTGTCAATTAGAACTCTTGAGGTTGTAAATGACAGAAACCCAAGGCGATGACATAAATTGGCTTAAGAAATAAAAGGACTCAGGGATAGCACTGATCATAGACTTCAGGTACAGGCTGATCAGGAGTCCAGCAAAGATACCAATGGTCTGACGTCTCTCTCTCTCTCTCCCTCCCTCCCTCCCTTCTCCCTAGTAGACTACCCTTTTCTGGATCCCTTTGAATGGAACCTTAGATATGATCCAACACCCTTTCTCTATAACTGCATAAATTGAGGCCCACAGAGGAGAAGGGACTGACTCTCATTGCTTGCCCTTGCAGAGCTCAGTTCTCCCAGGCTGCAGTCCAAAGCGTCAGTCCTAAGGCACTCCTCTGGTCAGTCCACTTTCTCAGACATGACCCAAGAGCAGCTGGGAGCCTTGGCAAAGCGCTCTGCTCTAATGGCTGGACATCCTCAGAGGCCAGCAAAGAGCACTGGTGCTTGGTGTTGCCTTGGTGGTAGCCAAGCCCTGGTCTGGCAAAGGACAGTGTGGGAAAAGGCAGGGCCAACCCTTTCAGCACCCACAGATTGGGCACACAGATGAGACATCCCACAAGGAAATTGGGTCCTCAATCCTACAACCGCAAGGAAGTAAATTCTGCCAACACCAAAAATAAGACTGAAAGTGGGTTCCAGAGCCTATAGATGTGAACTCAGTCCAGCTGACACCTTTCTTTCAGCCTGTGATACCCTGAACAGAGAACCCAGCCACGTGGTGCTGGACTTCTGACTTACAGAGCTGTGAGCTCATAAATGGGTGTTATTTCAAGCTGCCACGTTTGTGGTTATTTGTTACCCAGCAATAGACAACTAATACAACAATGAACTGATCTCTAGTCCCAGAAAATACCCTAGGCCCTTTGCTAAACCCAAAACAATCAGTTTCCGCTTATTTCTACTTTCTGTCCACACCACTATAGGTGTGGGTGGTTTACCCGAAGTCTTGCAAGCTCAGTCACGTCTGAATACATTTTTTCAGCATAAGACTAAAGGAATTTACTTTTCATAGAGTTAACCATTTTCCTTTAACACTCCATTAATACCCAAGGTTGCCTCTGACCTTTATCACCCAGTAAGGCTCGTTTGGGAGTTCCTGGGTGGTGCAAACAGTTAACATGTTTAGCTGCTAAGCAAAAGGTTGGAGATTCAAGTCCACCCAAAGGTGTCTCAGAAGAAATACCTGGAGATCTACTTCTGAAAAATCATCCACTGAAAACCTTCTGGAGCATAGTTCTACTCTGACACACATGGGGTTGCCAGGAGCTGGAATTGACTTGATGGCAACTGGTTTTTCTGGTGGTTTAATGCTCATTTTAAAAAAGCTTAAAGGATATTATTTCTGAAACAAGATACAAACATAGTCTCAAAAAAAAAAAAAAAAAAAAAAAAAAAAGAAGTCACCCTAACACTGAGCTTTGCCCAGGTACAGCAGGATTTCATGGTGGGCCATCTCGATTATTTTAACATTCGCTTCCTCTCCACTGGAGGCTGTGAGGCTGAATAGAGATGATGTCTCAGGATTGTTAAACATAGCTCCGGAGTGCGTGCCTGAAACATATTCTGGTTGCTAGAAGATGCAAAATATAAGAGGCAGAGCTGTTCTGTGCTGAGGTTACTCTTCCTACTGAATCCCCAAGCTTACCGAGAGTTAGAATTTTAAAGCGTTTGGGCCGAATGTTCATCTACTTGCAATTTAGGGGATATTTAAAAAGTTATCCACCAGGTCTCACTATAATTTGCAGGATATATTGGAATGAAGTATTGGGACTTGGAAGACGATGTTTTGATCATGAATTAAAGTTTCATAACACCACCACTGGGTTTTTGATGGTACTTTTGTCTGCTTGTGAAGCATTTCCCTTGAGTTCAGCTGTGCCATTTGCATTTTAAATATTCATTTGTTTCTAACTCATGCCCAGACTTTTTGACCATGTTTATATTAGAATCTAAAGAAAAGCATTGACAGTTCCCAATTGTTCACTACAATATGCTCTTGTAAATTGTTTTTAGGCAGATTATTGTACAAAAATATCCTTTTCTCTTGGAAACAAATTTTTAAAGGGGTAGAGGGTTCCTGACCAATGATCAGTGTCTAAAAAGTTATAGTTACAATGAATATGTTGTAAAAGAAAAGATCAGCTGTAAACTCCTCCAGATAATTAAAAACTTAGAGAAATTATATTTGTTCTAGAAAATGAACATAAATATACTATATACAGATTATTATTGTGTTCTCTATAAACCAATGTACTGGCTATTAATTAACAATGGGCTTCTTTCTTAAGATTTAGAAAGGCGTTTAAGGAAGGATGTGGATGGTCTATTTTGTTTTTAAAGTCTCTTAGGAATGGTTGGCCAGATGCCAGTTTTTCTCCCTTACAAGTTTCCTAGAGGAAGGGATGATGTTCAGAAGTGTATCAATTGTCACAAAACGACCCTCAGTTTCAGAATTGGCCTTTACAACAAGGCATAGATCCAGCTACTGTGTGTGTGTGTCTCTGTGTGTGTGCGTGTGCACACACATACAGGAGAATCAGGCGTATGTTCCCTCCTCTTCTGATTTCCTGCCTTCTCCTCCACACCCACCATATTCCACCATCCCACCTGCTCATTCCTCCCCGTCTTGATGTCACACTAACTCAAGTCTTACATGGAGAAATGTTAAGGGTGAAGAGGAGAGGGAAGCAAGGTGGTATTTACTTTTCCTTGGGAATGGCTTGTCAAGTGAAGGATGAAACAAAAGGGGGCTAGTGTTGGCTGACTATGTGGATAAAAGAATTTTTGCACAGTTTACTGAAATATTTTATCCACCTCCTGCTTCCTATCTGCTAGAAATATACCCAATAAATAGATAAATATCGTGGGAAATAACAGCCACACTATATAAAATTGAAAAAGCTGAACAATAAAATGTAAACATTGAAAAGTGGCAATAATCTCTATAAAACTGTTGCCATTAAGTCAATTCGGGCTCATAGTGACCCTATAGGACAGAGAAGAACTGCCCCATAGTGTTTCTAAGGCTATAATTTTCACAGAAGCAGACTGTCACATCTTTCTCCTATGTAGCCGCTGGTGGGTTCAAACTACTGACCTTTCGGTTAGCAGCCGAGCACTTAACCACTGTACCACCAGGGATCTATGCATACTGTCTTTTCCCCAATCTTAGAAGTTTTAACCTGGAGTTCTACTCATGTCAGCAGGGTGGGAGGGAGTGTAGGGTAGGATATGATAGCTGTTGTGGTTGGTTATAGTTTGTTTGCGTTTTCTGCCCTACAGAGTTCTTCTCATTTTCCCTTCTCCTGTGATCACAGGGGTGGAAAACTGACCTCAGCTAACCTACTAGAGGAACCTGCTTTTTTGAAAACAGTGACTGAGCTAGGATGGGCATGGGATTCAAGAAAGGTCAATCATGTTCCTTCACTGGGATTGACATACAGATGATTGGAGAGAGAAATTCCCTTCATGTTGGGATGAATAATCTGGGGATGCCCACAGCCTTTACCCCACAGCCACAAGGAAAGAGCCTGTCTGCTGAATGGGGAGAAACAAGCAGAGAGAGCAGAAAGGGAATAGATAGATAGATGGATGGGTGGATAGATGGGTGGGTGGGTGGTTGGGTGGGTCCTCCCTTGTCCTACTCACCTTTAAAGGGAATAGAGGTGCCAAAACTGTGTCTCGAAGCATAAAGCGCCTCTCCCCAATCTGGTATTCCTTTCACAGACCGTGGGCCTTAATCAAATTTTCCCAGTGCTAGCACCTTAGACTCTCAAAGTCCCATGGAGATTTTAGTGAGTCCCTGGCCTTGAGCCAGAAAAAGATCTGAGTAATAGGCACATTCCTCTACTCAGATTTGTCGAACCTTCAAACCCAGAGCCATCACATTTCACACTTCCAGGATGTAAATGGAGCCTTGGAGTTGAACCAGGTGGTGGTCTGCCCCATCCCTTCCTCTGACCCATTTTTGGAGTACTTTCATCCCTTCGTCTAGGTTTTTTTCCCAAGTGGATCTTCAGTCCCTTATCCTCCTTAGTGGGCTTTCCGTACCAGTACTTAAAATATGTTCAAATTTTAGGATGAACACAGCTTAGGCCCAAGCTGGGGTCCTGGCAAAGTGTGCTCATCTCATTTTCAACAACCTGCCCTTCTAGTTTCTGCTGCCAGAATATCTGGGCCGGTCACTGGGCAGTGGAGGGATGGCATGATGGCCTTGGACCCCTGGCATTTATTTGGGACTCCTGAGTCCAAACAGAACATAAAACTTGCTAAGTGTTTGGAAGATTTAAAATCACCTTCTCAGAATATACCAACCAATCGTAATATGTGGAAGTTGTTTAGATCCTAACTCCAACAAGCCAATAATAGAGAACATTAATGATTTAATTAGAGGACTTTGAACACTTACTGGACATTTGATGCTAATAGGTACATGTCATGGATTGAACTGTGTCCCCTAAAAATATTTGTCAACTTGGCTAGACCATGATCCCCAGTATTGTATGGTTGTCCTCCATTTTGTGATCTGGTGTAATTGTCCTATATGTTGTGAATCCTAATCTCTGCCTGCGGTTAATGAGGCAAGATTAGGTTATGTTAAAGAGGGTTAGGGTGGGCTGCAACACCCTTACTCAGGTCACAGCCCTCATCAGATATAAGGGGAGTTTCCCTGGGGTGTGGCCTACATCCCCTTTTATCTTACAAAAGATAAAATGAGAGAGAAGCGAGGAGAGAGAAGGGGACCTCCCACCACCAAGAAAGAAGAGCCGGGAGCAGAGCACACCCTTTGGACCCAGAGTCCCTCTGCTGAGAACCTCCTAGATCTGAGGGAAGATTGATGCTAAGCACACGGAGATTTCCAAGGAACACCAGGCCCACGGATGTTGAAAGGAGACAAGGACCTTCCCTCAGGGCCAACAGAGAGAGAAAGCCTTTCCCTAGAACTGGCGCCCTGAATTTGGACTTCTAGCCTCCTAAACTGTCAGAGAATAAATTTCTGTTAAAGCCATCTATTTGTGGTATTTCTGTTATAGCTCGTTAAAAACCCATCGCTATCGAGTCAATTCTGACTCACAGTGACCCTATAGGACAGAGTAGAACTGCCCCATATGGTTTCCAAGGAGCATCTGGTGGATTCGAACTGCCAACCTCTTGGTTAACAGCCATATCTCTTAACCACTATACCACCAGAGTTTCCTCTGTTATAGCAGCACTAGATAATTAAGACAGTACATAGTGTCATTTTTTAGGTGTGATAATGCTATTGTGATTATGCTTTTCTTTTAAGAATTCTTATCTCTTAGAGATACATACTAAAGTATATTAAGATGAAATGATATGATGATTGATATTTGCTTCAAAATAAACCAGTCAGAGTGAAAGGGGTGGAGAGAAGCGGATGGGGGTAAAAATGAAACATGATTGTCCATCTGTTGATAATTGTTGAAGCTGGTAATGGGTATATGGAGGTTCATTTTACTATTCTATTTCTGCATGTGTTTGAAAATTGCCATAATAAAAAGTGGAAGAATAATTTCAGGCATCTCAAGAGGCTGGGACATTGGAATCTCCTCACTGTAAGCAAGTGAATATATTTACATTAGCATTTCTGAAATGCAAGAAAGTTAGTTGTTGTTCAGCTGCAAAAAATGGCACTCTAGGCAGAAGCACCACACCGTCCCTCCACAGCAAAGATCCAAAAAACTAAGCCAAACAGAGAATACAACAATCCTGAAACCCTAAAACATCAAATGAAGAGATAAAGAACTCTGCCAAGCACCAAATGGAGTGAGAAAACTGACAGAGAACAGAGAGCGAGGAGAGATTCACACAGAGGTCCCCTACCAGCTAACGCAGCTTGGATCTGCCATCTTGGACTCCTATCAGAGACCAGCAAACAAGGGTTATGAGAAAGCAGCCTCACGGAGCGTCCAGCGGGAGACAAAACAACCAGTAATTTGTGATATACGCTATCCCACCCCCAACCCTTCTTCACCCCGACTCGGCCTCCTCTGCTTCCCACGGCCACAATCTCTTGACCAGGAAACACCGGCTACTTGGATCCACACACCCGAACAGGCCGGCTCTCTGAGTGCCATTTGTTGGCTGCTGGTGTTGCTTTTTTCCGCTTCTTTTGATTTCTTCCTTACCTCTCACCACCTCCCCCTCCTTTTGCTCAAATACCGGGCTTCATGTGCCATCTTTGCTTCTTCCTGAGGGCCTGCAGAGCTCCAGTAATTTGTGATATATGCTTTCCCACTCCCTACCTTTCTTCACCCACACTTGGCCCCCTCTGCTTCCCGGGGACACAGTCTCTTGTCCAAGAAACATGAGCCCTCACTAGCTGGCTCTCTGAGTGCCATTTGTTGGCTGCTAGTGTTGCTTTTTTTTTCTGCTTCTTTTGATTTCTTCCATACCTCTCATCACCTCCCCCTCCTTTAGCTCAAATACCTGGCTCCGTGCACCATCTTTGCTTCTTCCTGAGGGGCTGTGGAGCTCCGTTCGAGTGTGGAGCTGCTTCCCGATCTGGGCTGCCACGCTGGTGGGATCCTGGGGCTTTTGTTCGTTCATTTGTTTTGAATTGTTTCTTTGTTTTCTTCTCCTTTTCTTGAGCTAGGAGCCATTTCTGGTCAGGCGGTGCTGCGTGGCAAGGAGACTTCCCCCTCAGCTTGCACTGATGTACAGAGGGATCCCTGAGGGCATTTCATTTTTCATTGTTTTTTTTTTTTTTCTGTTTTTTTGGGGGCCTTTCTTGTTCTTTTTTTTAACATGTTTTGTTTTCTTTTCCCTCTTTTTCCCTTTTTGTCTTTCTTCATTGCTCAGTTACTCGTCTCTGTATATCTTCCTTCTCTTTCTGATTCCTAAATACCTGGTGTTGTATACCTCTATGCCTTCTAGCCAGGCTGTACTGCAACACATGAGAGCGACATCCCCAGACCTCATATCCCTGGGAAGTTTGCAGTTCTTTAACCTTTCCGATTTTCATTTATTCATTCTTTTCTTTTCTTCCACTTCCGTTTTCTGTTTTTCTCCATTTCATAGTCTCTCATCTCTCCACTCCAACAGAAAGCTCCTCTAGCATTCTCTTTTCTTTGTTTCTATGTTTCTGGCTCCTGTTCCTCTCTCTTCTCTCCCATATCCATCTTAGCTCCACACATAACAATCTCCCTGCTGCATCCTGCCTACCTGCACCGTGCGCTTGACATCACACCACAAAGCAGCACAGGCTTGGCCTACTGGAACCTGCCCTGCACTGATTACCAACCCTCCCTGGTGGCTGTAGTAAGTGCCACAAACAAACCGTCCCAGTAACTCCTCTTCAGTTAGACCTGCAATGCCATACCATATCTGAGTGACTGACCCTGCCAATTCAAGAAGGAGGTGAAAACTGTTGTGCCCACAATGAGCAAACAACAAAGAACACACAGTCCACCTGCTCAGATATAGTCAAATAAAAAAAAAATAAAAGGCGGGGGGGGGGGCGAGACAAACAAATCTACAATCAATAAACGAGAAAAATAACCACTGAATGCCCCGAAGACAGCAGACAGTATCAAAACATTTACAAAAACAGGACAGGATGGTTCCAGTAGGCGTCAAAAATAAAACACCAGATGACTCTCCTCTGGAAGAAAATACACTAAAACTACCTGATAGGGAAATCAGATCTATAATACTCATAATTCTCCAAGAGCTGAGGCAAAAAGCTGACAAACATGAGGAAAAAATAGAAAAATTCATGGAAAATACAGACAAAAAATTGGAAGAATTCAGGAAAATAATGCAGGAACAAAATGCCAAAATAAATTCACAACTAGAAATTATACAAAGACAACAATTAGAAATCCAAAAGATAAACACAAGATTTCAGAAATGGACGGTGTCATAGAAGGGCTGAGAAGCAGATCTGAAATGGTGGAAGACAGGATCAGTGGAATTGAAGACAAACACTTGGATACAAATCTGTTTCAGGAAAGCTCAGAAAAAAGAACAAAGAAAAATGTAGAGACCCTGAGAGTTATGTGGGACACAATCAAAAGCAAAACTTTTTGAGTGATTGGAATTCCAGAACAGGAGAGAAAACAGAAAACACAGAGAGGATCATTGAAGAACTGCTGACAACAAACTTCCCAATATCATGAAAGATGAAAAGATGGCCATCCAAGAAGCTCAACGAACCCCATATAGGAGAGACCCCGAAAGAAAATCACCAAGGCATATCATAATCACACTTGCCAAAACCAAAGACAAACAAAGAATCCTGAGAGCAGCTCATGAAAAACAAGAAGTCACATACAGAGGAGAAACAATAAGACTAAGCTCAGATTATTCGGCAGAAACCATGCAGGCAAGAAGGCAGTGGGATGACATATATAAAATGTTGAAAGAAAAAAATTGCCAGCGGAGAATAATATATCCTGCAAAACTCTCATTCAAATTTGATGGTGAAATTAGGTCATTTCCAGATAAACAGAAATTAAGGGAATATGTAAAAGTCAAACCAAACTTACAAGAATTATTAAAGGGAGTTCTTCGATCTGGGGACAAACAGCATCAGCTCACAGGCAGAATCTAGACACAGGATCGTACCAGCCAGATACCAATCTAGGAAATGAACTCTCAAGGACTATCCAAAACCAAAAGAAATAAAACACGGTATCAAAGCAGTTAATCAGAAAATGACAACAACATCAAAACAATAAAAGAGAGAATAAACGGCATAGGTATAGAACCTTCTAATGGAGAGGAAAGCAAGGCAATACCAAGTAATGGTAGGTTGCTTCAAACTTAGAAAGATAAGGGTAAAATTCATGGTAACCACAAAGAAAGTTAACATACTCATAAAAAAAAAAAAAGAGGAAAAACATAAAGTCTCAGCAAAAACAAAAGAAATGGAAAAAAAATCCACAGACAAAAGCAACTCAGCACAAAAGAGTAAGAAGAACAAAGAAAACTTAAGCATCACAAAAAAAAGCACTACACAATGACAGCAACAAACTCACATCTATCAATAATTACACTGAATGTAAATGGACTCAATGCACCCATAAAGAGACGGAGAGTGACAGAATGGATAAGAAAACAGGATGCATCAATATGCTGTCTACAAGAGACACACCTTAGAAACAAAGATGTGAATTGATTAAAAGTCAAAGGATGGAAAAAAATATATCAAGCCAACAACAACCAAAAACGAGCAGGAGTGACAATTCTAATCTCAGATAAAATAGACTTTAAAACAAAATCTACCATAGAAGACAAAGAAGGACACTATATAATGATTAAGGGGATGATCCATCATGAAGACATAGCCATAATAAACATCTTCGCTCCCAATGACAGGGCTCCAAAATACAGAAAACAAACTCCAACAACACTGAAAAGAGAAATTGACAGTTCCACAATAATAGTAGGATACTTGAACACACCACTCTCAGTAAAGGACAGAACAACTAAGAAGAAACTGAGCAAAGATACTGAACACCTAAAGGGCACAATCAGCCAACTTGACCTCATAGACATATATAGAACACTCCATCCAACTGCTGCAAAGTACACATTCTTTTCCAATGCACATGGAACATTCACCAGAATAGATCCATCTTAAGCCACAAAGCAATCCTCAACAAGATCCAAAATGTCAAGTTAATTGTAAGTATCTTCTCTGACCACAATGCCATCAAGGTAGATATTAACAATAGAAAGAGCAAGGAAAAAAAATCCATTACATGGAAACTGAATAATGCCCTGCTTACCCATCACTGGGTAATAGAAGAAATCAGAGATGGAGTCAAAAAATTCCTAGAATCAAATGAGAATGAAAACACATCATACCAAAACCTTTGGGACACAGCAAAGGCAGTGTTTAGCAGTCAGTTTATACCAATACACACACACATCAAAAAAGAAGAATGGACCAAAATCAAAACATTAAATATACAACTCAGACAAAGAGGAAGGGAACAACAAAAAAGCCCACAACCACTGGAAGAAAGGAAATAGGAAAGCTCAGAGCAGAAATAAATGAAATAGAGAACAGAAAAACAATAGAAAGAATCAACAAAACCAAAAGTTGGTTCTTTGAAAGAATCGACAAAATTGACAAACCACTGGCCTGACTGACAAAAGAAAAACAGGAGAGGACACAAATAACCCAAATAAGAAATGAAATGGGGGACATTACAACAGACCCAAATGAAATAAAAAGGATTATAACAGAATGTTATGAAAAACTATACTCCAACAAATTTGAAAACCGAGAGGAAATGGATAAACTTCTAGAAACACACGGCCTACCCAAACTGCAACAAAGTGAGGTTGAAAATCTGAACAGACCCATAACAAGAGAAGGGATTGAAAAGGTAATAAAAAAAACTCCCAACCAAAAAAAGCCCTGGCCCAGATGGCTTCACTGGAGAATTCTACAAAACATTTACAGAAGAGCTTGTACCAGTACTACTCAAGCTGTTTCAGAGCATAGAAAAGGAAGCAACACTTTCAAATTCATTCTATGAAGCCAGCATAACGCTGATACCAAAACCAGGCAAAGACGTCACAAAAAAAGAAAATTACAGACTGATATCTCTCATGAATATAGATGCAAAAATTCTCAGCAAAATTCTAGCCAATAGAATCCAGCATCATATCAAAAAAATAATACACCACAACCAAGTAGGATTCATACCAAGTATGCAAGGATGGTTCAACATTAGAAAATCAATCAACGTAATTCACCACATAAGTAAAAGGAAAGAAAAGAATCACATGGTCATCTCAGTTGCTGCACAAAAGGCATTTGACAAAGTCCAACACCCATTCCTGATAAAAACTCTCAATAAAATGGGTATAGAAGGGAAATTACTCAACATAATAAAGGACATCTATGCAAAACCAACGGCCAACATCATTCTTAATGGAGAGAGGCTGAAAACATTCCCCCTGAAAACAGGAAGACGACAAGGATGCCCTTTATCACCAATCCTATTTAACATTGTGCTGGAAGTTCTAGCTAGAGCAATAAGGCAAGAAAAAGAAATAAAGGGCATCTAAATTGGTAAAGAAGAAGTTAAACTGTCCCTGTTTGAAGATGATATGATACTATACATAGAAAACCCTGAAGACTCCATGAGAAATCTACTGGAACAAATAGAAAGATTCAGCAGAGTAGCAGGATACAAGATAAACATTCAAAAATCAGTTGGATTCCTATACACCAATAAGGAGAATGATGAAAAGGAAATCAGGAAAACAATACCATTTTCAGTAGCCCCTAAAAAGATAAAATACGTAGGAATAAATCTGACAAGGGATGTAAAAGGCCTATACAAAGAAAACTACAAAACACTACTGCATGAAACCCAAAGGGATCTACATAAATGGAAAAACATACCATGCTCATGGATAGGCAGACTCAACTTTGTGAAAATGACAATTTTACCCAAAGCAATTTACAAATACAATGCAATCCCAATCCAAATACCAACAACATTCTTCAAAGAGATGGAAAAACTAATCATTCACTTTATATGGAAAGGGAAGAAGCCCCAAATAAGTAAAGCACTAGTGAAGAAGAAGAATAAAGTTGGAGAACTCACACTACCTGACTTCAGAACCTACTGTACAGCTACAGGAGTCAAAACAGCCTGGTACTGGTACAACAACGTTACACTGACCAATGGAACAGAATTGAGAACCCAGATGTAAATCCATCCACCTATGGTCACCTGATCTTCGACAAGGGTCCAAAGTCCATCAGATGGGGAAAAGACAGTCTTTTCAACAAATGGTGCTGGCAAAACTGGATATCCATCTGCAAAAAAATGAAACAGGACCCATACCTCACACCATATATAAAAACTACTTCAAAATGCATCAAAGACCTGAATATAAAGCTTAAAACTATAAAGTTCATAGAAGAAAAAATAGGACCAACACTTCAGGCCTTAATACATGGCATTAACGGGATACAAACCATAACCATCAAAGCACAAACCCCAATAGATAAGCTAGATAACTGGGATCTTCTAAAAATCCAGCACCTATGCTCTTCAAAAGACTTCACTGAAAGAGTAAAAAGAGAACCTACAGACTGGGAAAAAAAATTTTGGACAGTACAAGTCAGACAAAGGTCTAATCTCCATAATCTACAAGAAAATCCAACACCTCTACAACAAAAAGACAAATAATCCTGTTAAAAAATTGGCAAAGGAAATGAACAGACACTTCACCAGCGAAGACATCCAAATGGCCAACAGAATCATGAGGAAATGCTCGCGATCACTAGCCATTAGAGAAATGCAAATTAAAACCACAATGAGATACCATCTCACCCTGGCATTACCAGCACGAATCAAAAACACTGGAAATAACAAATGTTGGAGGGACTGCGGGGAGATCGGAACACTTATGCACTGCTGGTGGGAATGCAAAATGATACAACCATTTTGGAAAATGATATGGCGCTTCCTCAGAAAGCTAGAAATAGACATACCATTAGATCCAGCAATTCCACTCCTAGGAATATATCCTAGAGAAATAAGAGTCGTCACTCGAATAGACACATGCACACTTATGTTCATGGCAGCATTGTTCACAATAGCAAAATGATGGAAACAACCTAGATGCCCATCAACAGATGAATGGATAAACAAACTATGGTACATACACACAATGGAGTACTATGCAATGAGAAAGAACAATGAATCTGTGAAGCATCTCATAAGATGGATGAAACTGGAGGACATTATGCTGAGTGAAATAAGTCAATCACAAAAGACAAATATTGTATGAGACCTCTATTGTAAAAACCCATGAAAAAGTTCACACACAAAATGTAACAATCTTTGTTGGTTAGCAGGGATGGGAGAGGTGGGGGGGAAATACTAAATAGGCAATAGATAAGTGGTATCTTGGGTGAAGGGTGAGACAGTACACAATACAGGGGAAACTAGCACAACTTGTACAAGGAAAGGTCATGGAAGCCCCATAGACACAGTCCCTGAGGGACTGAATTGCTGGGCGGAGGGCTGTGGGGACCATGGTCTCGGGGAACATTTAGCTCAATTGGCATGACACAACTTATAAAGACAATGCTCTACATTCTACCTTGGTGAGTAGTGTCTGGGGTCTTAAAAGCCTGTGAGTGGCCATCTAAGATACTCCACTGGTCTCATCCCTTCGGGAGCAAGGGAGAACGAAGAGAACAGGATACAAAGAAAAGATTAGTCCGGAGGACTAATTGTCCACAGGTACCAAGGCCTCCACCGGACTGAGTCCAGTACAGCTGGATGGTGCCCGGCTACCACCACTGACTGCTCTGACCAGGATCACAACAGAGGGTTCTGGACAGAGCTGGAGAAGGATGTAGAACACAATTCTAACTCAAATAAAAGACCAGATTTACTGGTCTAAAGGAGACTGGAGAAACCCCAAGAGTATGGCCCCCAGACAACCTTTTAGCTCAGTGGTGAAGTTATCTCCAAGGTTCGCCGTTCAGCCTGGGAGTGGACAACCCTGTAAAATGAAATGAGACTAACGAGTTACAGGAGTCCAGTGACTAGGGCCAGAAGGCAGAAGGGGACAAGGAAGCTTGTGATAGGGAACCCAAGGTTGAGTAAGGATATTGTTGATGTGTTGTGAGATTGTTAACCATTGTCATAGGGCAACATTTGTAGTAACTGTTAAGTGAGAAACTATTATGTTCTGTAGGCCTTCATCTTAAGTGAGAATAACAGCACAGTTGGAAGAGCGTAGTCAATGTCACTGAACTGCGCGTGTAGAAATTTTTGAAATGGTGTATCTTTGGCTATGTATATTTTCACCAAAAAAAGTCAAGAAGGGAGAGGGTTCACATGTCATGGGGTTGTTAACCAATGTCATAAAACAATATGGGTACTGTTAATGAGAAACTATTTGCTCTGTAAGCCTTCACCTGAAGTACAATTAAAAAAAAAAAAAAAAAGAAAGTTAGTTGCTCTGTGGAAACTATTTTGATATGTCTAGTTCCTACCAAAAATACAAGAGAAAGCCAGTCTCTGTACACAATGCCAAAACAAGCTAGAGGAAGGGACATTCGATCAAACCACGAAGATCCAGAAAACATCTGTCTATACTCAAACTAAACAAACTTTTAAGTAACATCCCCGTCCAAGCCAAAACTTGATCTCTCCACCTTATGGAGTGAAAGAAGAGAGTGTGGATTCTGAATGGAGACAGACATTAGTCCTCTTGAACATTTCCAGTAACCATCCTTTAGAAATTACTCAGTTAGTTCTCAAGTGGTCGGTTTAGACTAGATCTCTATACTGTGGGTTTTCAGTGTCACCAACCATTTCCCAAACATTATTACCTGAAGTAACTATTGTATTTGAAAAAAGTATTCAAGAATTCTCCCACGTAGCATTCAGAGGCATGAGTGAGTGCCTGTTTTAAGCCTGTTCAGTAACAAGGGTCTTTCTTAGTAACAAAACAATCTTATGAATCAAGGCTGCCTGTGATGCTTAAATTTATGTTTTAATTTAGCTAGGCTACAGTTACCAGTGGTTTGGGCAAACACTAGACTAGTTGCTGTTCCATACTGTAATCTAATGTAATGTAATCAATCAATCAGTTGAAAAAGGAGTTTCCTTAGGATGTGTTCTGCCTCCATACTATAAATAGAAATTTTGGCAGAACTCACTCTCTCTTTCCATTCTGCGCTCTTTCATCTGACCTATGGAGTTTGGGATGCATGCCTGCAGAAGTCTCCAGCCTGCCACCTGACCTAAAGATTTTGTACTTGAAGCAAACATGTATACGTATTGCCTGGTATATTCATATATATCACTGGTTCTGTTTCTGTAGAGAACTCTAAGACTGTCTGGCCAGTTGTGACACAGCTACTAGCTGCATTGAGACTCCTACTGGCTCACTCTATTTCAACACCAACTTAGGATGGTCACCAACCTTGAAGAAAAGTAAATTGTCCATACTTTCTAGGATACTGTGATGCCTCAGTGCCTGCCCTAAGTGTTGGGTTAAATTCTTTTAGTTTCTGTTCTACCCGTCCCTAGTTTTCTTCCTGCCCTGTAGCCCAAAAGCTGAGATTCCAACCCTACAACATAACCAAGCCTACAAGATACTGTTCCAACTCCCTGTGCCTCACTCCACTCCCTCGCACCCATACCTCAAGCAGCCGACCTAGCTCTGGTGCCTGCACTGCTGATGGGTCTTTTATTTCTAGTTTTATTACTATTATTTATTATTATTATTATTAAATGCTTCTCCAGGGCAGAAAAGGCTTCAATTGAAGCCCAATTGTATAAATAAATAGTTGGGAGGAATTTGGGCAAGTTCCTCTACTATTCTGGGCCTCAGGGTAAGAAGAAACCAGGCCCCACTTGAAGGTATTCAGATTTTATTGGGCTGGGAGAGGCCTAGGCTTTGCCATTTCTCAGAGCTTCCTTGGTGATTACAATGCGGACCAGGGCTCAGAGGTCTAGGCCCTCATTTCACAAACAAAGAGACCAAGACTCAGAGGGGACCATGGCATAGCAAAGTTTTATGACAGATATTAGAAACCTGACTAGGTTTCTGGCCACCCACTTCCCTGTTCAGAGATTCGTGAAGAAAAGGGAATAGATGCCCCTTCTCACTCCCAGGCAGAGCTAAAACAGATCACAGTTACCCACCTGTGCTGTGCCACAGAATCACCTCAGAGCTGGTTAAAATAGAGAGTTGGCCTCTCGGTGCCATGGTGGTCTCCAAGGAGCATAAGGAAGAGAGGCAGAGGGAGGGGTCTGGATCTCTCCCTAGTGGTTGGAGTGGGCCATAGCATCCCCCAACATCTGTCTTCCCAAACTTTAGTGCAGGCCCCCTTGACCTCAGTGAGTATCCAGCTCCATTATTCACCCTCTATTCTCTGATTGTGATGCTCTGATAAAACCTCACACCTGATTCTGACTTGGGTTCCAGTTCCAAGACCCTAGCTTGGCATCTTGGCCCATGACTCTCTCTGCCCCAGCTTCTCCAACTGCAGAGGTTCTGTGACTCTGTCACCACTGGGCTAACCTTCAGCACTTTCTCTCCTCACTAAGGCAGGCAGCCTTTCCTCTCAGGCGCTGGAAAACTGGACTCATTATACATACTATTAGCCATGAAGACTTCAGAGGCTATTAAAGAAAAACAAAAGTGCCCCAGTGTTTTCTATGGATGGTTTGAAATGTTTGTCATTGTCCTCAAACAACAGTATGTCACAGGGACATATAATTCAGCTGAGTCTGAGGAGGCCCCTGACTCCTCACTAGTTTATTTATGTCATTTATTGGGAAGTTTTAAAGAATTGTTTTTCCTGGTCAGCTAATGCACTGATGGAAGCACATTGTCAGCCTGCAAAAACTGGAATCACATCATTGTCCAGTAAATATGTTCCATCTCTTTTATGGAAGCTTAAAATTGTGCTCCATTGAGGACAGAAAAATGGTATGTATGAGAGCATGGATCAAAATCTCTCTGTGCATGGGGGAGGGTCAGCTAGGGTGCCGGTATCTTTCAACAAAATGTGGCAATTTATTTGTGGAAATCCCATTATAGTTAATAGCAGTTAAAAACTATTAAAAAAGATAACGATGTCTAGCCATTTCTAGATTTTGTGAAATGTGCCCTGCTAAGAAAAAGGAATGAATTTTGCAAAGAACATCATAAATCTACTCATACCAATGCAACTCACATAAAACAATTAAAACTAAATAAATCTGATACCCGTGCTAAATGCTTTTTTAAAACTGCTCTTTAAATACACCACATTTAGACATTCTCACTACAAGAAAAACATATGCTACACACTTAGATAACAGTGGCTATTCTCAGGCGTCTCTTCAAGCAAAATAATTGAACAAAATTTTAAATTTAAATTTTAAATATAGGATTATAACTTATAGAGATGGAAATTTCAAACATAAAGAACTTTCAGACTGGAATAAATCATGTCCTTGAACCTGTCCCTGCTCAACATGTTTAGCAGCAGCTTAGATAAAGACATAGAAAGAATGCGTTTCCAATTTACAAGGGAAACAAAACTGAGTTAAATAAGTGATCCAATAGAGAATAAAATAGATGATTCACATTGATTTTGACAGCCTTGAAGAAATTGTACCCTTTACTAAAGTAATTCTATTCTACCTCTGGAAATTGAGTCTAGGAAAATAATCCTAAGAATGTTGAAAAGGGAAATAAAAAGGGAAAAGAAAAGGTATATGCATAAAGGTGTTCAAAACAATCTTATTTATAATAGGAGGGACCATTGTGTGCAAATATTGGGAGAACGCTGAAATAAATTACGATACATTGCCTCAATGAAATATAAGGCTGAAATATTTATTAAAGCTTATATGATAATTTAAAAAACAGGATACTAAATGTAGGATCAAAGAGTTTCTAAAAAATCTAACACATAGGGGAAAAAATCGCTAGAAAAAGTGCATCAGCATGTTAGCAGTTCGTTCATTCATCCAGGGTCATAATCCCAACACGATCAATTACTCTTTCCACCGTCTAACATGTACTCAACACCTACTTGGGCCAGCAACTAGGGGGTGACTTTTCATTTCTTGGACTTTCTACTTGTCTGTGATCTACCGTTATTTTAATACATCTGCACAAGGCTGAAATTTCCTTGCAAGGACCCAGTTATGATAGGACGCCCTCATTGAGCTTAAAAACTACTAGAGATTCTGCTCATTCCTTTAAAATGTTATAAACTCCCCAGTTCACTTGGGCCCGTACTCCAGGTTTTTCAGCTTTTCTGCTCTGAGGGATACTCAACTTCGCCAACTGATCGTTGGAGCCGTGGGCCTTTGGAGGAGGCACATGGGCTGCTGCAGACTTCCTGAGTTAATTCTACTTCCCCTGGAGTCTTCTCTCCCCAAACCAAGCCCCCAGTCTTAGGCACACAATCTAACAGGGCCCTGTTTGATACTGGCCATATGTATTAGCATGTATAATAAATGATATTTATCACACAGCTTTAGTAATGCCCAACACCATCCAGCAGGGCTCTGCGGGTTGCAAGTAACTGCAAACTTCTTCCCCCAGGCCTCAGGCCTCTGTGCCCACTACTCCCTCTTTGCAGAACACTCTTCTCCCCAGTGTCCACAGGCTTTCTCCTCTACTTCCTGTCTGGGCTCAAACGCTCCAACTTCCCTTCTCAGCGAGGCATCTCTGACAGTATGGTTTACAGCTTTGACCACTCCCTGCTCACACCCCCAGTACCTCCGTCC
The DNA here is from genome assembly GCA_030035585.1 of Dugong dugon. Classification (NCBI taxonomy): domain Eukaryota; kingdom Metazoa; phylum Chordata; class Mammalia; order Sirenia; family Dugongidae; genus Dugong; species Dugong dugon. The sequence continues at coordinate 37,141,425 of CM057478.1, forward strand.
CCTTCCCTGCTTGTATTTTCTCCACTGACTGCACTTATCCTCTTCTTACATGCCATATATTTTACTGATCTTGTTTACTGTTTCTCACTCACCCTCAGCACTCCCTGGGACGCAAAGTGGCATAGGACAGAGATATTTTGGGTGTATTTACCAAGGCTGTAACCCCAGCCCCTAGAACAGGGCCTGGCACATTATAGGCATGCAACAAGACTTGTTGAATGATGAATGAATGATACAATCCCCAGGACAACTGTAAGTTGTAGCAATCAATTGTTTGACACTTGTCATTTTACAGAGAACATTTGCATACATTATTTCATTCTTTCCTCTCCAGAACCCAGTGAGAAAAGTAATATATTCATTATACAGATGGAGAAATTGAGGCCCACAGAGATGAAATGGCTTGGCCTTGATCACTTTCTTAACAAACAGGTGTCCTAGAGGGACAGTTGTTGCCAATTTGGGCCATGCTGTGTCCCAGCACTGAGAAGAGTCCTGGGACAGAGGACAGACTCCATAAACAAGTAATGAGCAATGCTAGAATTTGAACACAACCACGCCCTTCCCACTACACTGTGCTTCCACCTGTCTCCAGGATAGCCCAGCAGATGGGACAATTGCCACCCTATGCAGACAGTCCACACTGCCCATCTCCTTCCACAGCTGGAGATCCCCTCCCCTCTCTACATATTCATCAAGCTGAGCAGACAGGCAACTTCCCATTTCCTGGGACGCCATGTGACCCAATTTCTTCTCCTGCCTTGAATCTTGCTAATCCTTTTCCTCCAGTGCTACAGATCCCATTGCGAGTCACATGGGGATGATCTGCTGTGCTGAGGCATCTGCTCAGAGCATCCTTCTTCCAAACAGCTCCCAAGGCAAAACACAGGCACTGCAGAAATTCATGGCTCAAATCGCCCACGGGGGAGCCCAAGATGCCACTCTGGAAGGGCTGGCGAGAACTTAGCCAGAGTTACAATGGACTGGGATGACAGGGCTCACTTGGCACCAGGCTGTTCCATCCTTTTGATTCCCACAGGCCATTAGGTTTCCTCTCCCAAATCCGTGATGAGCAAATGCATCTTTTGCACTTCTTCTTTGGGGACATTTATTCAGCTCCTCATAGTGCTGTTTTGTCCTAGCACCAGACAATCTCCCCCTCCATCAGACACTATTGTCCAAGGCTCAGACCAGGCCTAACTAACACCAGGGTCCTTTGCTGGCTTGTTACCTGTCAGCTCAGATCTGACATCACTGTTAAGAGAGCCCCAGTCCTCGACCACAGAAAAGTCTCTTTCCACCATCTAATTTTACAGTCAAATCAGACTGATCAGGAAAACTGATCTGACCAACTGCTTAGGGATCGATCATTAAGAGTGATTTAATGAAAAAACTCTTTGGTGGGTTCAGTCAAGCTTTGGGGCATGGTTTCTAAAATGACACAGTTCTGATCTGAAAGTAGATAAAGAGATGACAGATCCCCACTCATTTTGTAAATACTGAACTCCCTCCAAGTCTTAGGCACTGGCTAGCCCTGGAGTTAACCCCAGAAGCAAGACATGGTTCATCAAGCCCTTCAAAGATCCACACTTCGGTAGAGGTGACAGATACACATGATTGTCATCTAAGGCAGTGAGAGAAATTGGAGGGTAGTGCAGAATGACAAGGGGGACCAGAGAGAGGAAAGGCCCCTCTCACTCTGGCCGAGTCAGATAACTGACCTTGAAGAGGATTCTGTCAGATGGACAAGGATGCTGGGACTGGGATGAGTAAATGGACCCTGGCCGGCCCTAAGCCCCTCGGGCTGAACAGCCTGACAAGCCCACGTGTCTTCCTCTCGCAGTTGCTCTGCTGGCTCTCACAGTATTGGCTCAGAGAGCTTTGTAGGGATCCCTCCAGTACCTGGTCCGGATAGTCCTGGGCAGCAAGCCTATGCTCTTACCTCCTCCAAACACCCACTCACATTCACACACTCACTCACACTCATACTCCTACACTCACACACACACACATAACCACATATACATACTCTTATACACTCACACACTCACATACACAATCACACACACATTCACACGTACTCATGCACACATGCACACTCACATTCACACTCTCACATAGAGTCTTATACGCTAATACACTCACGTACACTTACACACACACACATCCTTTCATATTTCCCTTCAATCTCACACTCAATTTCAAACTGAAGCGGGCCCCATAGTTGATGGGGATACTGAAAATAAAGGGTCTGATCTACAGGGCCATTTGCCCCCGGGACATGTGCTTCAAAGCAAGTCTGATCTCTGCCAGGACTCTCTCTACCTACACCAGCGTCGGCCTGTTCTCAACACAGGTGTCAGAAGTACCCTGTGAGGATGAGCCACATCCTGTCACTTTCTGGTTCCAAACCCTCAAGTGTTGTTCCCATCCCACTGGGGGCAAATGGACTACGTGGTCCTCCAGGCCTGCCACCTGGTTAACCGGGGGGCCTCATCTCCTGCTCAGCTGTCTCCCTGCTGGTCTTCAGTCCCTGGCCCCTGCCTCCTTCCTCAAAAGCTCCTGGCACACTCTCCTCTGCACCAGCTGCTGCACTTGCTCCTCCTGCAGCAGGTAACAGTCGTCCCCCAGGTAGCTGCATGGCTCATCCCCTTCATTCCAACACCATCTTGTCAGTGAGAGTGTCTCTGTCATCTGTTGAAAATTGTACCATCGCCTCCCCCACTGACTGCCTATCTTCCAGCTCTGTTTTACTGTAATTCATAGCACTTTTTCCACCTAACACAGAGTATACATTTCTCACTTTGTTTTTTTGTTTTTTTTTTTTGTCTCCATGTACTCAGGGAGAAGTCATGCCCCCAGAGGGCAGGCCTGTTGTCATTTGGGGCCAAGGTGTGTCCCCGCACTTATAGCACTGCTGGGACACAGAGCAGGCTCCGTGAACAGGTAACAGGCAGGAGATGAATGCATTTGCCTGAAGGCCCCTTAGGAGGCGTTGCAGGACTGGGTAGTGTCCAGGAAGTGCCTTGGGCATCACCAAGGGAGCCATGGGAGAGGCTGTGTGCACAGAGTCTGGGGGCCCTTCATCCAGGGCAGTCCCATTTGCATGCATTTTATTTCACGGAGCTTTCACTTGAGATTGTATCTAAAGAAAGATTTCCACTGCTTTAGATAAAAGTTAAAGAGCTCTGGTGGCACAACAGTTAAGCACTCAGCTGCTAACAGAAAAGTCAGTAGTTCCAACCTACCAGCTGCTCCACGAGAGAAAAGACCTGGTTATCTGCTCCCATAGAGATTACAGCCTAGGAAACCCTATGGGGCAGTTCTAGTCTGTCCCATAGAGTTGTGATGAGTCAGAATTGACTCGACGGCACACAACAGATGAAAGTTTAGATAAAACCATGGTGGAAAGTACTGTGGAAAGATCATGGGCTTTGGGCCCAAAAGGCACTGGACTGAAATACAGCTCCATGCTTGTAACAGTGAGATACTGGCCAAGTCATGCATGTTCTCTGAGCTCTGAGTTTCCGTAGGTGAGAAAAGAGGATAATGACTCCGTCCAAGGATGGTATTAACAATAATTAACAGCCAGCAAGACAAGGCACCAGCCAATCAGAACATACCGTTGCCAGCACTAAAGGAGACAGGGTGAACGTGCCTGGCACAAGCAAAGGGTCATTAAAGGGTAGGTCCCCTGTTAATCTCAAGGCCTTCCCAGGCAATTTGGGGCCTTTGAGTTTCCTCCAGGAGACATAGAAGTGTAAGGGAAGGACACAGCTAATTTGGAGTGAGCATTCAGAACCACCCTGAGTGGTGCAAATGGTTAATGTGCTTGGCTGCTAACTGAAAAGTTGGAAGTTCAAGTCCACCCAGACCTACCTTGGAATAAAGACCTTGTAATCTACCTCTCAAAAATCAGCCATTGGAAACCCAGTGGAGCACAGTTATACTCTGACACACATAGGGTCTCCATGACTTGAAATTGACTTGACAACAATTGGGTTTTTTCTTTAAATTCAAAACCCCAAACTTCTTGCAGCCACCTGTGAGGTGCACACTTGGAAGGCCCCATGAGTGAAAATCCAAGACAAAGAGTCCACCCACCTTCTTCCCATAAGCCCTTTCCAAGGATTAAACAGTGTACCCCAAAGCCACAGACAAGTCATAATTTGCACACATTTTATCTGGGATGTATTACGAGCAGCGTAATTAATGTTTAAAAGGCATTTCTGCAATGAAACCTCTCCATGATAACTGGCATGTATCATAAGGATGGTGTGGCCGTGTTTAATTTGATTGCAGAAGCGATTTCTAGTTAGTGGAGCGTTGCTGCCCATGGCCCCTTACTGAACACAGCTAAACACAGCCAAGTGATTGTATTTCCAATCAGAGGCAGAGCTGGGGGCCCACATGTGCCCCAAGAGCACGTTTCCTGGCCGTGAAAGCCCTTTGTTTGTGGTCTGGTTCTGCGAATGGGAGCTCGCTAACGGCTCATGATTACTGAGCTATTTAGCAGCATCTCCAAGGAGAGTCTTCTCGTGAATGTCATAAAAGAATTCTCAGCTGAGATTGCTTGATGGCAGACCTCTGCCAAGCCATTCTCTCAATTTGGTGAGCTGATGAAAAGCATCAATTATCTCAAAGCACTAAAGTTTGACAATTTCTTCGTGAAATGAGTATTTTAGTCCCAGCATAACAATGGAGGGAAAATTAGTTGGGATGAGTGGGAAATTGACAGGCCAGATTTTGCAAAGAGAACCATTTTCTCCTTGACACAATAGATTTTCCTTTGCCCTTTGCTTCTCACTGCTGCCTCCCTCACTCCTTACTGCTACTTCCCTTGGAGTCGGAGGTGGAGGGTGGGAAGGAGGTGCTTGTCTCAGCTATGAATTGGCAGATGCGTGACTGGGTGTGATAGAGATAGTGATGATTTCTGGATCTAGGAGACATGATCCACTAAGTTTAAAGAAGATAATCCCCTGCCCTACCTCTTGACTATGGGCAAACAGACCAGCTGTCCAGTCCAGCCTTGTAGATTTAACTGCAGTGCCATTGCCTTCAATGGACTTCCTAACACAGAACATGACAATCTGTTTCTAAAAATGAACTATCTGAAGTTGCATACTATTTACTCTGCTATAAATGTATACATTGGAGCAAGTTAATGGTTATTCCTACAATAATATCATTTACTGTAAAGCACTCCAAACTGCTGTCTAAACAGGTAGTGTTGCCTTGTGGTTAAGAACTTGGGCTTATGAGTCAGAATGCCTAAATTCGACTGTTAACTCTAACATTCCTCATATGTTCATGAAGTCAACTCTGTCTAGTAATAGGAATTATACTGAATTTCTTCTCTGGCATTGAATAGTAATCCCTTCAAGCATGTATAGTACTTAAAAGTCTGCAAAGCACTATAAATATATATTATCTCAAGGAAACTTGAGAAAAGGAGGGAAGATATTCTTCCATTTGTCAGGCCTTCACAACAGCAGTCTGTCTGCTCTGAACTAATCCCTCGCCTGGTTAACTTTAAGTCATCCTTCAGATTTCAGCTAAGATAACACTTCGTCTGGAAGAAGCTGTCTTTAACCACCTCAACCAGATCCAGTACCTGGAGCCATAAACTGCATTGAACCCTCCATTTCCCCTGATGTAGCACTCACAGCACTTGATTGTCATTGTTGGCACATCTGACTTCCCTGCAAAACACAAGTGCTGTAGAGGTAGAGAATTTGTGCATCTCTCTCGCCATTATAGGCCTAGAGCTTAGACATATATTATTTCTTTAATGCATACTTATTTAATCAATAAGTTAGTTTGAAGATACAGAAATTGAAACCTAGTTTCAGCAGAGACATAAGCATTTCCTCTAGCTCTGCATTCTCCTAGTCTCCTTGACATTAACTAAGGCTATGTGATAAGTTCTGGCCACAGGCTGCAAGCAGAAGAAACATGTGTTCCTCATGGTCAAAGTATAAAAGAGTGGAGGTTAGTCCTCCCTGCTCTCTTCCCCTGGTGTGGTGATTGGAGAGGTCACCTGTTGAAAAGAGGAAGCCTCAAGATGGAACAATCCTGGGTTTCTAAGTCATAACTTGGAAGCAAATTGACCTGGAGAGACATTGCATGAGCAGAGGTCTTTGTGTGAGTGTGTGTAAATCCATGGAGATTTGGGAGACTTGCTTGTTACTACAGCATAGCCTAGATTGACCTGACTAATTTACAAGTTTGTCCAGGATCACAAAGCACACTGGTACTCAAACTCAGACCTCTTAATTTAAAAGTTTAAGACTAAGTGAATTATCAGAATTTCTCCTTAGTTCCTTATCAGCATAATGTCCTTTTTCATGCTTAAACCGACAATAGAAAAAAAGAAATAGCTTATAAACCACCTACACCAAAATCTCCAAGGAAAATGACTAGCCATTTGCTATCAATTTGCAAACATTTTCTGTGTGTATTGAGTGATGCCTCTCAACCGTGCTCCACTCTATTTGTCGACAGAAGGAGCTGTGTGATAGAAGGAGCATCCCTCTCTGTGAATGGGGCCACCAGTTACCATGCTCAGATGTGCTCAGATTTGACAGGCTTGCGTCGCTTCCCGGTGAGTAGGAGGATAGTCGGAGTGGATTTGCTGGATAGTTTCCTCAGATATGACTACAGCATAATTACATTGATAATCAGCTCAGTGTGTGGTCAAAATGTTTTCTAACAAAAAAAAATATCCCAGAACATGGAAATAAGTTTTTTGGGAGCAGTTAATTTATAGGCTAATATCTCCTAGCATCAAATACGGTTGCAAAGAAGGGTTCTTTCTATAAAGTTAGGCTCCTGAAAGGGACACAGAGAGCAAGTGAGCAGGGATGAGAAGTCTTCGTCTTTGAGTCAGGGCCAGGGTGTAGAAGCTGCTCCCCAACCCCCATTTCATCATGAGACCACCAGGTGCCATCAAGTCAACTCTGACACAGGGCAACCCCATGTGTGTCTATCTTATTCACCATTGCAGGGAATGCTGCATGTGTTTAGCAAGTTATTTTGTTTCCTATGCAAGAGAACCTTTATTTCTGCTATTTGTATTTTCTGTCCTGAAAAACAGTTCTGACCCCTGTAACTTAAGAGTGATCTTAATGCTACACCTGTCCCAAAGAAACCAAGATAGAGGATTGCACTGGGAGCTGGCATGCCCTTTTGACCATGGCTGATACAGGGGATATACATGTATAGCACCATTCCTCTGAAACACATAGGCACTAACCACCTGAGCCTTGCTGTTGCTGTACAAGATTATAATCAGGTAGCAGCTTTTTGCCTTAAGATCAGTGATAAATCAAGATGTCCACTCTTACCACTCCTTTTCAACATTGTACTGGAAGTCCTAGCCAGTCCAATAAGGCAAAAATAAGAAATAAAATATATACAGATTGGAAAGAAATAAAACTGTCATTCTTTACAAAGGACATGATTGTGTAGAAAATCCCAAAGAATCTACAAAAAAGCTATTGAAACGGATAGGTGAGTTTAGCAACGCCACAGGATACAAGGTCAATAAACAAAGCTCAATTGTATTTCTATACTCTAGCAATGAACAACTGGAAATTGAAAATTTTTTAAAGGCATCATTTACAATAGCATCAAAAAACATGGAATATTTAGGTATAAATCTGATATAAGTGCAAGATTTGTATGCCGAACACTATAAGACATTAGAGAAACCAAAGAAGACTGAAATAAATGGAAAAATACATTATGTTCAAGTATTGGAAGATTCAATATTTTTAATCCTCCCCAAATTGATCTATATATTCAATACAATCCCAATCTAAATCTCAGCAGGCTGCTTGGTAGAGATTGGACAAGCTGGTCTGAAAATTTATATGGAAAAACAAAGAATCTAGAAGTGTCAAAACAATTTTGAAAAAGAACAAAGTTGGGCAACTCATGCTACCGTATTTTAAGACTTACTAGAAAGGTAGAGTACTTAAGACAGCATATCAGGGCTGACAAACTTTCTCTGTAAAGGGTCAGATAGTAAATATTTAACACTTTGCAGTCCATACAGTCTCTGTAGCAACTACTCGATTCCACTAATGTAGCGTGGAAGCAGCCATATTGTTTCTTTTGTTGTGTGTCGTCAAGTCGATTCCAACTCACAGCAACCCTATATGACAGAGTAGAACTGCCCCATAGGGTTTCCTAGGCTGTAATCTTTACGGAAGCAGATCACCAGGTGTTTTCTCCCCAAGGTCTTTTGGTGGGTTCAAACCATCAACCTTTCGGTTGCACCACCAGGTTCCTTAAAAGCAGCCATAGACATCACATAAACAAATGGACATGGCTGTGTTCCAATAAAACTTTATTTACAAAACCAGGTAGGAGGCTGGATTTGACCAACAGGCCATAATTTGCCAATCCTTGCATTGTAGTATTAGTGAAAGCATGAACATAATGATTAATAAAATAGAATAGAAAACCCAGAAATAGACCCATATGTATATGGTCAATTGATCTTTTTTTTTTTTTTTTTTTTGAACAAAGATACAAAGGTAGGTAATTCAGTATAAGAAAGTGTAGTCTTTTCAACAATTAGTGCTGGAACAACAGTACATCCACATGCCAGAAAACAAACCAACAAACAAAACAGCACAACCTTGACCCATACTACAACTCAAGTCTACATCATAGACCGAGTGTACATGGACCATAGACCTAAATGCCAAACCTAAAACCAGAAAGTGCTAAGGAAGAAAAAATCTTTGTGACCTTGCACTAGGCAAAGATTTCTTAGATAAAGCACAAAAGCTCTGGACTCCTGAAGAAAAAATTATAAATTAGACTTTATAAAATTAAAATTAAAATTCATCTGCTCTTCAAAGGTCATTATTAGGAAAATGAACAGAAATATTGGGAGAAAATATTTACAAAGTATATCTGCTAAAAGACTTGCAACCAAAATACATGAAGAGATCTTAAAACTTCATAAGAAGAAAACAAACCACTCAATTTTAAAAAATGGTCAAATCACATGAACACTTTACCAAAGAAGAGATGTGGATGCATGGTAAATAAACACATGAAAAGATACTCAGCATCATTAGTAATTAAGGAAATGCAATTTAAACTACCATGATGGGCAAACTTAAAAAAAAAAAACTGACAAAAACAAGTGCTTGTGAGAACGTAGAGCAACAGGACGTGTCACACATTGTTGGTGGGAATGCAAAGTAGTACAGCCACTCTGGAAGATGGCTTGGCAGTTTCTTAAAAGTTAAACATACACTTTACCATGTGACGCAACAATTCCACTCCTAGGTATTCACCCCAGAGAAGCAAGAACATATGTCCACACAAATATGTGTATGAGAATGTCTACAGCAGGTTTATTCATAATCTCCCCAAACTGGAAAGAGCCCAAATGTTAAATGAGAGACAAACTGTGGTACATCCATTAATTTGCTATTACTCAGAAATAAGAAAGGAACAAACTACTGATACGTGTAATAACATGGATTGATCTCAAAAGCATTACGCGAAGTGAAAGAAGGCAGACACTCTGCATGGAGGATACAGATCAGTGGTTGCCAGGGCTGGGAGTGGAAGGAGGGCTTGACTACAAAAGGACATGAGGGAACTTTTCTAGGGAGATAGAAATATTCTGTAACTTGATTGTGGTGAGATGGCAGTTATATGACTGTATAATTTTACTAAAACCCACAGAACCTAAAAATGTGAATTTAGCTATATGTAAATTATATCTCAACTATACCACAGAAAACCTTCAGTGGCTTCCCAGTTGTCTTAAAATTAGGAAAAAGATGCACATCTTCTACATAGCCTAGCTATGCAATTTACGCTATCGTCCATAAATCCACTACATCCACCACCACAGGATTCTTGTTAAAATGAAGACTCACACACCAGATCATCTGAATCGGAACCTCTAGAATCATACCCTGAAATGGGCATTTTTAAGCAGAATGTCCAGATGATACTGATGCTCATTAAAGTTTGAGAACCCCTAGGGAAGAGCTAAAGAACCCCGGTGGTGGAGTGGTTAAGTATTCAGCTGCTAACTGAAAGGCCAGTGGTTCAAACATTCTAGCCACTCTGTAGGAGAAAGATGTGGCAGTTTGCTTCTGTAAAGATTATAACCTTGGAAACCCTATAGGAAGTTCTTCTCTGCCCTATAGGATCACTATGAGTCAGACTCGACTTAACATCAATGGGTTTTGGGTTTAGGGAGGTGCTTCCATCTGACTCTGTTCTACCAAGCCCTCCTCTTCTCTACACCTCTTCCCCTTTGCCATCTGCACTTCAACCCCACACTGGTTTACCTCCGCCTCCTCAGGTCCTTTACCCAGCCTCCCAGGGAAGGCTTCCAGGACATGATTCCACTCTCACTGCACCCTGCATATCTCTCTCTGTGTACTTCTGACAGGGGTAGTTAAATATTGGACTGGCAACAACAAGTCACACTGCCCATCTCCCCTGCAGTGTGCATTCTGTGAGGGCAGGGTCTTGCCTGGCTTCTTCCCTGATACTGTAACCAGTGCTTAGCAGTGTGCCCGACCTATGGTATTACTATAAAGCAAACACTTAAACAGTGCTTATTAGGTGCAGGAATGAGTCTCAGTTAATATATGCAAATAGCATGCAAATATTAATTAATTTACTCTTCACAGCCACCTTATGCATCAGACACTTTTTTTTAAATACCCATTACATAGATGAGAAAACTAAGGCACAGGGAGATCAAATAACTTGTCTAAAGTCTCATAGCTGGTAAGCGGCAACCAGGATTCAAACGCAGGAAGTCTTGCCCAAGAGTCCACCACGCTGCAAGTTTAATATATATCAGCTTAACAGACAAATGCTGAGTGAATAGGAATAATCAAGCTGACAAACAAACGACCCTGTTAGTAACCATTACTAACCCCTTCTCAGACAATCTGCTTCCACATAGGCCACCTTGTCATCGGGACTACAGAAGACAAGGCTGCAGCAAAGATTCTAAACATAAACCCTGGCTCATCGTGGTCTAGGGAAGTCTTCTGTCGTTGGGAGGGAGAGGAGAACAGCAAAGAGAAGAATTTGCTGGCAGCCGGTACCCTCCAACAACCACAACTTCCACAGCTCAGCCACGTGTCTGCTTGGCTTGAAGAGGATAATCAAGTCCATTTATCAGACATTTGAAAGAGCAGGGATATTTTCTCTGGACAGATAAGCAAGGCAAAAACAAACTAATTTGCTCTTCCTTTCTTGATGCTTGAATTTCTCTAACGGAATCAGTCAGCAAGCTCTTAGCAGGTTTTGGGGGCACTGAGAGAGATTACAGCCACTGAAGCTGTGGTGATTGGTAACCAACAGGTCCATGTGTCTGCACAGAGGGGAAAAGGAGGCTGGCCCAAAGGCGTCTGGTGCCAAGCAGAGGAGGAGTCTTGCAGAACTGGAGGAATAGCTGACCTTTCGTGGATGGTCTTCTACAGGGATGTGCCATTTCTCCTCTGCATGTCCACCTGGAGCCCGGAGGTGCTCATTGCCTTAAAAGGCCTGATGCTGGGCCCACTTCCTGCTGGATCCATCCAGGACCACTCCTATAGAACAACTTCTCCACCGTTCATGCACACACAATCACCCAAGGGAGCTGGGGTGCTGCTAAAATGCAGATTCTGATTCAGAAGGCTTGGATAGGACCTGAGACTCTGAATTTCTAACAAGCTCTCACATAATGCTCATGGGCTGTTCTGGGGAGCACATTTTGATTACAACAAAGGTCATAGGGTCCACTGCCTATAAAGAGAAGACTCAATTATAGTAAGATACTTGGAGGGGTAAAAAAAAAAACTCCGTTTCTCTAAACAACTGAGGATATAAAATCAAAACGCAAATCACAGCATATCCTTTTCCTCTTGCCTTCCAGACACAAGAATTTCTCTAACTGGGCAAATCAGTCATCCAGCACATACTGGATGTTTTCTGAGCAATAGGAGACCCATGGTTTAAAATCAATCAGCTGCTGTGATTATAACAACCCAAGGTGATGTGTGTGGGAAAAATATGGCTAAAGGGAATCAGGGCACATCAAATAGTAGGGAAGCTTTAGCTGCAGTGCAGCTCACATCTCAGCCTCATCTCTACAGGGAATTGTGCATCCCATTGGGTCTCCTCCATGATCTCAGGATAAAGACTGATAAGGGGGTCAGTGGTTAAGACAGAAAATTTATTTTTTAAATGGCTAGTTAAAAAAAAAAGTGCTCAGAAAGAGTTTGAATAAGAGAAAGGAAGATGTTCTGATATTTAATTAAAACCAAAATGAGGCGGGGAAGGAGAAGGAAAAAGGGAGGGAACATTTTCACACATTTCAAAAGAAGGGTAGTTTTCATATCTACCACCTCCTAGGACACTAAAAATCACTTTGAAGTAGACCCTGTTATTATCCCCACTCCCCAGATGAGGACATGGAGACTTCAATAAAGTAGTGATTGCTCATTGTCATTCCAACATCCTCACCAGTCCCCCACTCTCATGTACATCCCCTCCAAAGGATGCTAATGAGCAAATGGGAGTCGTTAAGTGTGCAACAAGTCACATCGATAAAACACTTTATGGTTTTCCAAGTAGCTTCATGCACACTGTCTGGTTTAAGACACAAGAAAATAAATCAGAAGTTCATTCCTCAAAATGTCCTACTTCATCAACACACAGGAGGTGAATGCAGACACATGGTGAGGGACTCACAGCAAAATCTAAAGGTACAAGGTGGAAAGACAGGTAGCATCCAAAAGGCATAGGAGAGACTGTGGATATCAATAATGATCAATATTAACATTGTTGGAGACGTTAACAGTGGCTGAATGATCGCAATGAGTCAAGGATTGTGCCAAGAGCTTGATACACAACACCTCACTTAATCATCAGGACAACTCTAGGGGACAGATGTGATAACCTTCTGGATGAGGAACTGACATTTAGAAGAAATACAGCTGGAATACTCCCTAGAAGTGAGGATGGCGAGATTTTGTCTTGCTTATTTTGGACACATTACCAGGAAAGACCAATCACTAGAAAAGGACATCTTGTTTGGTGGAGGGTTAGTGAAAATGAGGAAAGCCCTCAATGAGATGGATTGACACAATATCCTCAACAATGGTCTCAAGCATATCAAAGATCATGGAGATGGTGCAGGGCCAGGCAATGTTTCCTTGTGTTATACATAAGGTCCCCATGAGTCAGAACTGACTCAATGGCAATAACTACAACAACAAGGTCAGAGGTAAGATTGAAATCCAGGTCTCTGGACCTCGAAGCTGGTGTTCTTATTCACTGTATGCACCCTGTGAGGTTTGGGGAATGACTCATTGGTCCACGTCTTTTCTGAGACTTTTTTTTTTTTTACTCGGCAACTAACAGTGCACCCTGTGGATGCTCTAAGCTGGGTCTTCCATGATGAGGTTCACATATGAGAATAGTGTGTGTGGCAAGAGGAAACAGGTGTTGAGGAACTTAGCTCTGGGTCATGGATAGTCAAAGAGCTAGTCAGGTGGGGGCATGAGGCTCTAAGAGGAAAGTGGGTGTTCCATAGAAGCTAAGGTCTATCTGAGACCCTTATGACTTCAAGCACCAGATGAACTGGATGACCTCCAGCTTCTATGCTGTACTTTTTGGTTGTTTAATTAAGGGATCCAACCAGTTACTCAGACAATGATTTATTTCCTCTGACATGCCAGGCACTGTGCCAAGCACTAGGAACAGAGCAGAAAACAAGAGGAATCCCCTAGTCTCATGAAGTTTACATGTGAGGTGGGAGATGACAGATAGTGCAAATAAGGATATAAGATCATGTCAGGTAGTGAAAAGGATCATGAAGAAAAATAAAGCAAAATAAGGACTAGACTGCTATCGGGTAGGAGTATTTATTTTCAACGTTTTATTGAAGTATGAAATACAAATAGAGAAGGGCAGAAGTCAAAGTTCACAGCTGATTGAATGTTAATACAACAAACACACACGTTACAAGCACCCAGATCAAGAATTAGAACAAGACCTCACTTCAGAAGCCCCTGCATGCCCCCTCCCTGTCACAACCTGAATGGTAAGAAAAGTTGTCTTGGAGGAAGTGACATTATAACAGATACCCAAATAAAGTGAGAGAACACGTGAGCCACGTAGGTATCAAGAGAAAGAGAATTCCAGGCACAGGAAACAGCAAATGCAGAGAAGCAATGAAGTAAATGTATGTAAGGAATAGCAAGAAGGCAACTGTGGCTGGGTCAGGGTGGATGGATGGATGGATGGATGGATGGATGGATGGATGGATGGATGGGTGGATGGATGGATGGATGGGTGGATGGATGGATGAAGATGGATGAGGATGGATGAATGAGGATGGATGGATGGATGGACACGTGAATGAAGAGAGGGGTAGAAGACGACATCAGAAGGAAGGCAAAGACAGATCAGGTAGAGCTTTGAAATAAGGACCTAGGATTTGATTCTAATAGACTTGGGAAACCACTGGAAGGTTCTAATGGAGCTGGAAATGGTATGATCTTATTTAAATTTTAAAAACTCAAGTGGAGGACACCCTTATGGGGTCAGAGTGGAGCAGCCCACTAAGGAGGTTAGATTTTTACTTCTGTGGTGGGGGAATCATACTCCCTCCAAACTTTTCATTTTGGATTTCAGATGGAAGGGGCCAGAGATGTTCCAACTTGCCACTTTCCAGAAGGACACTGCAGCCTTGGAAAGCCTCACAGGCCGTCCTGTGGCCTGGTATCAGCTAAGGCTCCTGAGTGGTCAAGGCAAATCACAGCACACCACACACCAGCATGCCCTCAAAATAAACTCTGCAAGCTTCAGAATTCTACCTTCCCTACCTCTGGGACTCACCCTACTGGGTCACTTCTCCTCCCAGCTCTCTTCCCCAAACCCTTGAACTGTCAGCATTCCTGTGCTCTATAGTGCCCAAAACAGAAGGATCTGATGTGGCAATTTTCCTGGAGCCTGAAACTCACCACATCAGCACATGGGCAAGCCCCAGGTTCTTCAGTTTAAGTCCCATCTCCCTTAGTGTGCAATGAAATGTTTGTCTCCAGTTGGGAGTTCCAGGCTGTTGGAAATAGCAAAAGGAGAGATTTGCAGACAGAGGAAGGTAGGACCATCTCCTTGCCTCTAAATTGATATTGCATCCCTGATTCCTGATGTTAGGGGACCTGGTGGAGGGACAAGCATCCTGATGTTTTCTGCAGAGAGCCCCCAACTTATGGTTCCCACTTCTCCCTTCCCAGTCTAGCCTCTCCTCCCCTTGCCTTGGCCTCAGGACCCTCTGGCCCCTAACAACCATAGGGATCATTAGCTGCCTCCCTGGTTAGCCTCCCCTGGCTCCCAGGGCAAAAGAGGGACAAGGAGGAGATACTTGAAGATTCTAGAAGCTGGAAACCAAGGAGGGGTCTGGCCAGATGGACCCCAAAGGCAGTGCTCTCATCCTCAACCCAGAGCAACTGGTGGGGAGGGACAGAGCCATGGACCTTGAACATGGAATTTGAACCAGAACCTGTGTTTCCGAGCAGGGGAGGAGCAAGATTAATGTTAATTAGCGAGACTGAAGAAGCAAGATGGTTCAAGTAGGAAACCTTGGGTTGTCTGCATAATCAATGGTAATCACAATCCTTTATGGGAATTGTTACCCATTTTATTCCTAACTACCACTCACTACAACAATGATAAAGGATATCACTAAATATAATCTCTCAAACTAACTTTGTAGTAAATTCCATTTGATTGAAACAGTAGATTCTAGATGAGTCCAAGGAGAGATTACAAAGTACTGAGTGGTTCTGAAATTAACTCCAAAAAAGTATGCTCATTACTGGTGGCCCAGGTCTCACCCGAACAGGCTCTGAGCACCCCCATCTACATGCTGTGGTCAGGTCTCCTGGATTTTCTCAGAAGATCCCCATTTAAAATACCTTATCCTTGCTGTCCTCATGGACATTCACATATTGGCCAAACCACAGATCCAGACTCGAGCAGTGTGGCTTGAGAGTAAACTTCAGGACATCTGAAAGATTGCAAGTCAGGGGGCCCAGTTGTCTGTGGAATCCTTGTCTTCCCCTGGCAGGCTCAGGACAACTTCCTGTTACTACGTAAGAAGCTGGTGCTTTTTTCTTTCCTGTGTCAGTTACTATTCCCTAGGGTTAGGATTTGAAGACCTGGATAATCTACCTCTGCAAAAATCCCAGAATGTAAAGCCTCTTCTCCCCAGTAAGGCCACGCATTCATTTGAGGATGGCCAAAGTGTGGGACTACTGGACTGAATGAGGCAAAGGCTGTTTGATAGGACTATCATTGGGGTCCCCCGCATGTCCTTGAGGGAACTGCCATGCTGCTGAGGTAACCAGCTGAGTGAAATCTCAGTCTGACCCCATCCACACTGGGGCATTTTGTAGGCAAATCATCCCATCAGAGTCATCCCATCCCCCAGACTGGAAGCAGACTCTGATCTGCTGGTCAACCTGACCCATTCAATACAAGATGTTGTACTGCTCTGCGTGTAGGTCCAACACCATCCCACAGAAGCTCTCAGTTGCTGCCAAGAGCTGGAGCCAGCCCCTTGCCAGCCTACCCCATCATGGTCCACTGGCTTATCCCAAAGTACTATAATGCCGGGACTACTCTGCTGATTAGCAGAGGACTGAAACTGGAGAGGAGATATAGTAATCTCAAGGGATAGATACAAAATAATTACAGCATGCTATAATGGCTATCTACCATCTGTCAGTATGTCCTACTGTGGTGGTTTTTGTGTTGCTATGATGCTAGAAGCTATACCACCAGTATTTCAAATACCAGCAGGGTCACCCATAGTAGACAGTTTCAGTGGTGCTTCCAGACTAAGACAGACTAAGAAGAAAGGTCTGGAAATCTATTTCTGAAAATTAGCCAATTAAAACCTTACAGATCACAATAGAATACTGTCTGATATAGCGCTGGAAGATGAGCTTCCTAGGTTGAAAGTCCCTCAAAATACACAGTGGCCACAACAATGAGCTCAAACATACCAACTATCATGAAGATGGCACAGGACTAGGCAACGTTTCGTTCTATTGTACGTAAGGTTGCCATGAGTCAGAGCTGACTAGACAGCAGCTAACAACAACAATAATGGCTATCATTTATTAAGGGAGAATTTAGGGCTCACAATGGGCATGGGGCTGGTACATTTGGCCCAGACCCCATCTCTTCAACAGTTGTGAATTTAGACTTTTGAGGTGACCCCTGAATTCATACTGCAGACTATTCATATTGCATCATTCTATGCGTTAAAAGCATTCATTTGTTCAAAGTAAACATTTAAAATGTAATATAATTTTTGCAAGAATTTTGAGATTTCTATATTTTTAAAAATACCTGGAAGCTCAAAAACATGAATTAGCGTGGACCTCTAGATAGCTAAGAGTTCCTGTACCTACTATGTGTTAGACATACTGCCTGACATTGTATATTTGCTATTTCTAGTTATCACAACAAAATTGGGAGGTGGATATTATCATTCCTATTATATAGATGAGGTTGTATAGTATAGTTCGTAAGTGCCGTCTTGACCCAGTTTTGAGCTCTTGGCTAAAAATTCCCCATTCGCCTTAAGAGGCAGTTTGCTAAGGCCGTATTCCCACTAAATCTCTTATCAGGCTCTAACGCCCCTGGGCTACAGTACACAGAGGCTCCCAGATGCTTGATGCCCAGGGATAGCCCCTCTTCCTTAGGCATGCAGAATTGTTAAAAATACCCAATCTTCAGGCAGACCATGAAACCTAGCTCACCCCACCCCATATGCCATGCATAAGCCACCTCCTACAATTCCAGCTTGCTATTACCCTGTCCCCAGATGCAACCCCCTATATGGCCCTGCATGGCAGCCTTCTCTCTTTCAGAGGTGTAAGTAACAAAGAGCTCTGCCTTTGATCTATCTGAGTGTCTTTGTGTTGTATTCCACCATCCAAAGAGCCTATTTTAAAAAAAAAAAAAAAAACAACCCATTGCCATCGAGTAGATGCCGACTCATAGCAACCCTATAGGACAGAGTAGAGCTGCTCGTTCAGGTTTCCAAGAAGAGGCTGGTGTACAGAACCTATAGACACACCTAATATCTTATCATTATAAACCAGGTCGGGGGCATTGGTGGTTCGGGGTGGAGCTCTCGCCTTCCGTGAGCAAGACCTATGTTCGGTTCCCAGTCAGGACACCTCACGTGCAACACCAACCATTTGTCAGAGGAGGCTTGTGTGTTGCTATGTTGCTGAATAGGTTTCAGCAGAGCTTTCAGACTAACACAGACTAGGAAGAAAGGCCTGGTGATTTACTTCTGAAAATCAGCCAGTGAAACCCCTATGGATCACAACGGTCCGATCCTCAACTGATCATGGAGATGGCGCTGGACCAGATAGCACTTTGTTCTATTGTGTGTGGGGTTGCCATGAGCTGGGGGCCAACTTGACAACAGCTAACAGCAGCAACAACAACAACAACATAAAACAGGTTGGGAGGTGGTATTATTCTTTCTATTATACAGATGAAAAACTGAAACTTAAAGATGTTTAGAAGCTTGCCTAAGATTACACAGTTTGACCAAGTGAAGTTATTAGATGTACAGGAGCTGGGCCTAAGGGACGTGTACAGGCTCAGTTGCCAGGGAGCTGTCTTTCCAGGGAGGGGCCACGGGGCCCTGCAGAAGCAGAATGCCCTCCTTGGAGAGGAGGAAGCTGCCTGCAGACCCCAATGTGCCTTTGTCCCAGCCAGCCTGGTTCTTCTCATGTGTGCCTCCATGAATCAGCACTGCACGGGGAGTTCTCCGCATCCCCACCACCCCGCACCTGTCACAGAGGAGTTGCACTAATGGATGGGACGGGCCCTGGGCTTTCAAAGCAATTTTGAAAAATGAATCTGGGATGGTGCATGTCAAGGTTGCTGACAGTGATGCTTCAATGATAAGCATCTGTAATGATGTGACAGTGCAGCTGCTAGGCTAAGCCAAGGCTGCTCAGAACCCTTGCTCTCATGGCTGGGGTCCTCTGGGCATGTCCAGCAGAGTCTGCTCAAGGCCCTGGTGCCAGAGTTCCATATGCCAGCACCTCACCAGGTGAAGGAGGGCTGCATGCCTACAGCTACAGCAGGGCAGCGACTTCCTCTGCCACTGAGTGCCGCAGAAGTCAACTCTCCTGCACAGGGCACAGCACAAGTCATGATGACCAGGCCGACCTTGCTTCACTTGCAGGAGCTTGACTGTGCCAATCACCATCTGCCACTTGAGTTGTCTTGCTTCTGCTGCGTCAGTGGGGGGCTGGGGTAGATTTGCCTTTTGTAAGCTGTGCGATTTCAGGCTGGCCCTGAGTCACGAGGGCCAGGAACCTGTAGTTGCCTTTGTTTCGTTTTTTTCAGTCTTTCCACATACACCCTGTTTCTCCAACTGGCAGCAAATTTTCCTACCACATTCCAGGCAGGGGAGTTCAAACTGTATTCTGGGAAACTCAAGGTTTCCCTGGAGATGCCCCAGAGTCACCTTGGAGAGGAGAAGAGAAAGTCAAACAGCTGGCACTCCAGGGTGACACTCCAGATTCAACCTGAGCAAACTCACCTTAACTCCATTGCTGTCAAGTAGAATTTCAAATCATAGTGACCCTGTAGGACAGAGTAGAACTGCCCCATAGGGTTTCTAAGGCTGTAAATCTTCACAGAAGCAGACTTCCACGTCTTTCTCCCACAAAGCAGCTGGTGGGTTTGAACTGCCAGCCTTTTGACCCTTCGGTTAGCTGCCAAGCGCTTAACCACTGTACCACCAAGGCTCCTAAACTCACTTTATCTGTATTTTACACTAGGTTTTGCATAAGACGTTCTTTGCAAAAAGGAATCCATCACTATTTTTTCAAAAATAAAGAAAAGGAAGGAAGGAAGGACAGAAGGGAGGAAAAGGAAACCCACTGAAATAGGCCATCACCATTTGGGGATATACTTCCTCAGGGAGTCCCTGGGTGGTATAAACATTTAATGTGCTCAGCTGCTAACCAAAAGTTTGGGGTTCAAGTCCTCCCAGCGGCACCTCAGAAGAAAGGGCTGGTGGTCTACTTCCAAAGAATCAGCCTTTGAAAACCCTATGAAGCACGGTCTAGAGTGACACACATGGGTTCGCCATGAGTTGGCATCAAGGATGACTGGTTGGTTCCTGAGGTAAGAATGTGAAGCTTCTTCCTACTTGGGCTTTAGGACTTTGATTTGCAACAATCCTCTCTTAAGAATCAGAGAGCTTTCTTCTCTCCCATTTGAACCCCCTCGGTAGGGATCAATGGTGCCACTTCAAGTGCTGCAGGTAATATACCTGATGAAGGGCCTGTAGGGTATCCATTGAACTGGGAAGTGCATTTTTCATCTCAAAGCTGCCTTGGCTGCTACTCTGCTGTGGATGGGAGCTGCCTTGAGGAGAGGCAGGCCAGCTTTGCCAGAGCCTCTGATTTTGCAAGAAAAGCTGGAACTTCAAAATTTTATGTGACTTTTCCAAGGTTTGAATGGTGGCAACTCTTCCAAAAAAATCAAAATCTCTATGAGCCAAACTAAACATGCCTGGGGCCAGCACTGCCAAGTTGGAGAGCTAGAGCCACCAGACTGGGATCTTTATGGGGTTGGAGAAAAGGCAGCCCCTCCACCCCACCCCTCATCCACATTTAGGAACAGCAGGGGTGTACGCAAACATGCTGGCACCTGGGAAAACACATCTGGTCAGCAATCAGCACATTTTTCCTGCAAAAGGCCAGACCGTAAATATTTTAGGTTTTGCAGGCCATATGGACTGTCACAAATACTCAGTTCTGACCCAGTGACACTCCAGCCAAGCTTCCCCCTGCTTTGCAGCCTCTGTGCTGGCCTTGCCCTCAGCCATGTGCTTCTGTCAGTTTTCCCCCACCCGCCCCCACACCGCACTTGGTCAATTCCTTCTCCTCTCTCAGGTGTCTAGCCAAACCTCCCTTCTTCAGGGACAGCCTTCCTGGGCCTCCCCCTCCCTGGACTAGCTCAGAGCCCCTGTTACAGCCAGGGTCTCATAACTGAGCTATTCCTTCCCAGTGATGAACAGTTTGCTTTTATATCTTTGGTTGATTTTTAATTTTTTTTTTATCATGGTAAAATATGTATCACAAAAAAATTGCCATTTCAACCACTCTTAAGTGTACAATCCAGTGACACTAATCACATTCACATGTTGTGCAACCATCATTACCATTCATTTCCCAAAGGTTTTCATCTCCCCAAAAAGAAACCTAGTACCCCTTAAGTAATAACCTCTACTCCCTCCTACCCCAGCCCCTGGTAACTGCTGATAATCTTTTGTCTTTAAGCATTTGCCTGTCCTAGATATTTCACATAAGTGGAATCATACAGTATTTTTCCTTTTGAATCTTGACTTATTTCACTCAGCTTGTTTTCAAGGTTCATCCATGTTGTAGCATATATCAGAATGTCATTTCTCTTTATGGCTGTGTAATAGTCCCTTGTACATATAGACCACATTTTGTTTAGATATTCATCTGTGGATGGATACTTGGGTTGTTTCCACCCTTGGCTATTGTAAATAATGTTGTAATGAATATAGGTGTACAAGTATCTGTTTGAGTCCCTCCTTTCAGATCTTTTGGGCATATATCTAGGAGTGGAATTGCTGGTTTGTACAGTTATTCTATGTTTAACATTTTTGAGAAATCACCAAACTGTTTTCCACAGCAGCTGTACCATTTTACAATCCCACCAACAATGGGAATACATTCTCATGGGTAGTCTCTGTGCTGCTATTTCCCAGTGATGAAGAGTTTACAGCAGAGAAATTTATTCTCAGAAAAAAATCTTATCTTTGAGCTTCTCTCTCCTCCCAAGGGTTCCCACTGATGCCACAGAGATTTACCATGTTTAGCTGTAAGACCAGGGTCGTGGTGGTTCAGTGGTAGAATTCCCCCCTTCCACGCGGGAGACCCTGGTTTGATCTCGGCCAATGTACCTTATGCACAGCCACCACCCATCTGTCAGTGAAGGTTTGCCTGTTGCTATGATGCTAAACAGGTTTCCGTGGAGCTTCCAGACTGAGATGGACTAGGAAGAAAGGCCTGACGATCTACTTCCAAAAATCAGCCAATGAATACCCTATGGATCACAATGGTCCAATCTGCAATCGAAGGACTGGGCAGCGTTTTGTGCAACTGTACACGGGGTCACCATGAATCAGGGGCCAAGTCAATGCAGCTAACAACAGCAACAGCTGTGAGCTTGCTTGACTTTATTCCTTTGCTCACCAAATAATAGAATATTTTAATAACTCAATTGCAGCCTACCTACCCTCAACCTAAATTCACAGCACAGATGTTGCTCGTATTTAAGCTTCTTACCTTCCCCCTTCCACCACCAAAAGCCTTCTGGAGGGACCAGAGAACAGCAGGATCTCAGAAAAAATGGAGAATCCTAGCTGCAGCGCTTGACCCTGATGGTTCTGACTCAAAACATCCGCACCTGAAACCGGCCTTCCTCCAGCTTCCAGCCAATGAGGGTCTCCTTCAGAAGAGGCGAAGTGAACATAGCAGTTTTTCTAAGTGTCTTATTACATCTCTGTCAAGTGGCTGCACATCTGTTCTCTTTTCTGCTCATGTTTTGAGAGGAACAGATCTAGCCCGGAATCGCAGGGCTTCAAGGGACCCTAGTTCATGTACAATCATACAAAAGCTTCCTCTCAGGCCCTTGCCAAAGCAATTAGCAAAGCTGCTTTTAGCCAATTAGGCCCCTCTTTTCAGCTCTTGCAGGCAGGGCCGCATTCTCTCCCCCCACTGCTTGGCCTCCATGGAGGCCATTTCAAAAGGCACAAATTGAACCAGTTAAGCCTGTCTTATTATTATAATCATTAATCATCATCACTCTAATGACAACTAATAGGCTACTCCCAATCCCTTTTAGGAACGTGATCAGGGCCTACATAAATAAACAACAAATATTTTGTAGAGCACATCCCAGTTTTGCCCAGTCCTTTCACATACATAAGCTTGTTGGGTCTTCAGTGCTGTGGAGGTGAGTTCTTAATGTGCAAATAAAAAGCGACCTTACTCAGGTTCTCAAGTCACTTAAATCACAAACGGGGATTGGTTGTTAAAAGGGGTGGGGGGGAAGTCCACAGTGGAGTGTGATGGGCAAAGAAAACACAAAGTGTGGCATTCCTATCCCCTATTTCCTAAGCCCAGTTTTCCCCTCTGCGAAGTGGGACTGGTACCACAGACTTGGGAAGACGCAACAGAGCACTTAGAAAGTGCCCAGCAGAGGGAGTGTCAAACAATAGCCACAGCGCGATTAAGGAATAACTTTCGTCCCCTTTAATTCTGACAACCCGTATGGGGAGCTCCTCCCACCTCTAGGGTAGATGCTATTGTGTCGTCGTTTTACAGGTGAGGTAAATGAGGTTCTGAGAGTTGACTGCCTGACCCAAAATCATGTAGCTAGTAAGCACTAGGTGAGCCCTGGCAATGGGGTTCCCAAACAATATCCTGAGCACTCAGTATTATCTGGGGAAGACAGAAATGCTGGGCAAAAAGACTCCAAAAGAATTTGCTCACCAGCCCTGGTGGCGCAGTAGTTAAGCACTTGGCTGATAACCAAAAATTTGGCAGTTCAAACAGACCCACCACTCAGTGGGAGAAAGATGTGGCAGTCTGCTTCTGCAAAGATTATAGCCTTGGAAGCCCTGTGGAGCAGTTCTAGTCTGTCCTATAGGGTTACAATGAGTTGGAATCGACTCTACAGCAATGGTTTTTTTAAGGGGTGGCACCGTGTTAGGGAGGGAAGGAAGAAGTATTTGAGTGCATGGTGGGTTTGGTCGCTATACAATGTGACTTCCCATGCATACTCTGTAACTCTCAGGACAAGGTGATATCACCTACATTTTAGAGAGAAGGGCTCTGAGCACAGAGCATTGCTGACCCAGTGGGGAAGAGCTAGAAATCAGGCCCCAGCTGCTTTTGCCTTCTCCTGTACCCATCCATTGATGTTCTCCAGGCTGTGCAGACTAAGACAGATTACGAAGAAAGGCCTGGCAATCTGCTTCTAAAATCAGCCAGTGAAAACACTAAGGGCCACAACAGTCTAATCCACTGCAGATCGTGGGTATAGTGCAGGACTGGGCAAAGTTTTGTTCCACTGTTCGCAGGGTTGCCATGAGCCAGGGGCTGACACAATGGCACCTAACAACAACGTTAGTAGTAGAAGTATAAATTTTAAGTGAGTAAATCATTACAGTGGTGATACAGGTGCTAACAGAGGTGGGTACACAATATGGGAACAAGTAGGGAAAAGGCACCTTATTCTGCTTTGTATGATACATATTGAAGCGTATGCCTGTCTTCCTCACTCTATTTCAGGATCCTGGAGGATAGAAATAGGCTAAGCACTATGCTTAATTTATATGCCTTATCAGGTGGAAATAGGCCCTATTTATTCCATAGAGCCTACTGATGGCTAGGTAGTTAATCCTCATTATCAAATAAAAAATAAGTAGCATAAATGCAGTAGTTTAGCTCAAATATGCGGTTTCATTTGGATATGGATTTTTTTTCAGGTTTTCCACCTCTTGTTGCATTAACTATTCATCTGTTACACCTAACTGACACTAATATTGCTTTCACCTACTGGGAGAAAGCCTTCGAATTTAAACACTCAAATTTCTTAGAAGTCTTCTTTGCGGTAAAAAATAATATGCTTTATTCTTTTAGAAGTCAGATCAAAGTAAAGAGCACGCCTCTCTGCTCAAAGCCAGCAGCAGCCTGGTCCGGAAGAGAGTTGTGCAGCCCTCTGCACTGTGGAAAGCAAGCTAACAGTGTATCTGTTCAATGCAAGACAAGGGAGAGTTATGTGCCTGCTAGATGTTGAAATATAGAAATGCTGCTTCCCAAGGCCTCTACGGAGTACCTGTTAGCCCCTGCTTGCTAATCCAGAGTCCTGGTCCATGCACACCTAAACTGCTGTTGACCCTCCCTGGGGTTCGATGGCTACCTGTAGCCAAGCCTGTGACTTGGGGCCTCCTTTGGCTGAGGCTGCTGTAAGCTGCTTTATTTGCCTCTTCAATCGTCCAGCATCTCCCATAACAAAGGAAAACTGGTACCTCCCCAATAAGTTGTGAGGGAGATAGCACACAGGGCAAAAGAAGAAAACTGGAGCTACTGCTGGAAAAATGCTTCAACCTCAACCTGACCGAGGCGGTTTCTTTTGTTTCTTTTGTTATGTTAATGGAGTCATACCAGAGCAGGGTGGGTCCTAAATCTAATCACTTCTGAGTTATGAAAAGAGCAGAATAGACAGAGACACACACACCAGGGGAAGATAGATGCCACATGAGGACTCATCTGCAAGCAAAGTACACCAAGGATCACCAGCAGACACTAGAAACTGGGAGAGAGGCCCACCGAAGGAATTGACATGGCCAAGATCCTGATTTGTACTTTCAGCCTTCAGAACTATAAGAAAATAAATTTCTGTTCTTTAAAGCCACCCGTTTGTGGTAGTTATGTTACTGCAGCAATAGGCAACTAAGACAGTTGCACAATCACCTTCTTCAGTCTTGTGTGTTACCAGCTAATCCGTGGTAACGTCACTGCAAACACAGATTACATCGCACATCTCTCTGTGTTTGGGTCTCGGCAGTAGGTTGAGCCATGATGTGGCCTAGAAAGGACCATGTGAAGAGGTTAGGATGTGAGAAGTCTGGTTGGCTGCAGAGTAGAAGATGCTCACTCACCCATCACCCCAAGTTTCATAGAGCAAAGAGCATGTTATGGTAGAAACATGACACAAGAGCCAAATGGCCATGAACCCAAGCGCCTAAATTGTCCAGCAGGATCCTTTACTCTGAGACAGCATAACTATGTAAGAATTAGGAAGAACGTAGAAGGCTAACATTTAACAAGTCCATTCTACCTACAGTCACTATTTTAAGCTTCTGGCACGTATTAGCTCATTTAATCATCAAAGCTACTCTGTGCGATAGGTGTCATTGGGAGAGGTTTCTGTATCAGTAAAGAGCCTGGCAAGATGCAGACGGCATATTTAAAAGAAGAAACTGATGAGAGCTTAACAAAGGTATAGGCAGTATCCCTGGAATCCAACAAGCCCTGGTGCTGTACTCCAAGGCTAGCCACCACAGGGAGCCATCACTGCCCTGGGTCTGGCAGGGCCAGGGAGGGGTGGGTACTAGAGCCTGAGAGAGTAGCTAGAGCTAGGAAAGGGGACAAAGCCAACCCACAGTGACCCAGAAAGAAGGGAAGCAAGGGAATAAATACACCAACCTCACTGTCTCCCCTTCTGGCAGTTTCCTGCTGACACCTCCCGTTGGCCAAACCTATTTAGGCAGCAGAGGACACAGGGGCCCATAGATGAATCCATGTAAGTCAGTCTCTGAGACACAGAGAAGGATGGAGTGAGTGGAGAATGAACCCAGAGGGACACATGGAAAATATCCAGTGTGGTATTATTCTTCGTCCCTCTTGACAGGGAAACTGAGGTTCAAAACAGTTAAGTAGCATGTCCAAGGGCATACAACTAGAAGGTCAGAGCTGCACTAGGAATCAGGCATTCTTGTAGCTCTTACCCACCATTCTAGGCTGCAGGTGTTCCCCCCAACCCCAATCAGGGCAGAAAATGGTCCCTAAACTCCTGGCAAGGATGACCAGAAATCCCCAGGGTGGCACAAGAAAGAGAAACAACTGTGCCCCAGCACACAATAACTCAGAACCAAGGACCAGGTCACATGACCCTGCATGCCCCACCCCCTGTCACCCACAGATATTTCAGTCATGTTGCTCCCAGGACCCAGCTCCGGTGACAGAGAACCAGCCCAGGCCTGGGTGTCCACTCTGCTGCCAGGTCATGGAACTTGGCTCAAACACAAGTCACTGGGCACATGGTTTGCAGTGGGAAATATCGTCAACTCTTCTAAGTGGCGCTGCCAGGCTTGCTGCACCTCTGAACTGTTGGGGAAGCCAAGCTCATATACTTTCCGCTTGTCCTTCAGCCTCACAGAAAGCACTGCCAGGGGAGATGCTTTAACTTACACGGTAAAAATCTCTCCCAACTCTTGAAGGAAAAGAAGTGCCTCTCCTCACTCTGATGTGCAGCATTTTGCAGAATTTGTGTACAATGGAATGGGCTCTGGGGTCCCTCAGTCCTCAAATATACCTGATTATGAGGGTCTCCTTCATTTGACCCCTCAGATCACACTGACTGGGGCCATGGAGTCCCAGAGCTGTCTTAAGACCCTGATCCCAGAGACAGATGCCACCCAGGAGTCACCGACTGGTGGGCTCCACCCTGAGCCTCCCCAAGGCACCAGTGGAGGAGGAGGCCTGCGTGGGCCTCCCACACATGCTGAGCTGACACCGAGTGGTGGGTTGACCTGGAAGGAAGTGCCTTTGTTATCCCACGGCCCCGGTAGGGCAAGCGCTGCAGCTGCCAGATGGCTGGTACCAACGTGGCCTCCCATAGTCGGAGCACAGGGGCTCCGAGCCCACCTATTTCATCTTAGACAGCAACTTCACTGTGCTGTGGTGGGAGGAAAGGGCCGCACCCCACGTGTGCCTCATCTGGTCTGCCTCCCTCACCACTCGCTGTGCGTCTCTGCCAGCTGCAGGTCGCAAAACAAGCAGCCTTTATGATCACTACCTCCCTCTGTTTCCAGCCTGTGGACCTCTCAGCCCCAAATAAATCAATGTTACTATTTCTACTTTTCCTCCTTGCTTTCAGCAGGCCACCACTTGGGCCATTTCTTTCGGATAATGAGCAGAACATTCACTGGAGCTTGACCAGTGTGAGCCAGGCCGGGCTGGAACGAGGCTTGCACATCCCAAACCAGAGGGGTTTGAGCTGGCTGAGTCCTCTCCTGCCCATGGGGAGTGTGGGGTCGGCGGGGATCCGTGCACAGAGGCGCAGAAGGCAGGTGGGAGCTGGGCACCATCTTGCATGGATTCCCCCAACTCCCAGCCCATGTACTCTTGTTTCAGTAGGGCTGGAAATATCATGTCTACTTCACGTGTGGGACGAGGGACTCGAGAAGCCTTGTCCCTGAAGGGAGTTATATCTCTTTTTGGTAGCAAAGAACTTTTTTCTTTTCTTTTCTTTTTTTCAGACTCCTAGACGGAGTCCCAATATGTAAAAAAGATACATGTAGCATTACTCTGGCTGAAGCTGGAGGACAGGGCTCAGATCCCTCCACATTTCCTCTCCCCCTCAACCCTTCAGGTCACCCAAGTGTTTTTGGAAAGGCTCAGAGTTCTGCCATGTGTGCTTTGGAAACCACTAGTCAACCCTCACTCAGCATTTCTGGAGTATTCACAACTTGGGTCATGAGTAACTCCCTGCCTGTCATCCGCTGCCCTCCTGGTGCTCCACCTCCAGACCCCCAAGCTGCCTTTACCAGGCCCCTGACAGACTGGCCTGCACTGTGGCTGGGTCCCCAGCCTGTGTCCTCCAGTCTACCTGCTTGGCCCCTTGATTCCCGAGGAGGCCACCTTGGCCTGCCTATTGACAGATTCCTCCCCATGGTGGGCACTCTTCCTGAATCCTCAGCTCTGTCTTCCTGGTGTGGTGGGTGGAACAGCGTGAGCTCTTGAGCCAGAATGCTGGGCTCAAAGCCTGACCCGGCCACTTTCTAGCTACGTGACTTTTGGCAAGTTACTTAACCACTCCATGAATCAGTATCACCCTTTGCAAAAAAATGATAGTAGCAGATCCAGCTTCATAGGGTTGGGAGGATGAACAGAGTCAATATGTTAAAGTTCTTCATATGGACCTGACATGTGTTAAACACCCAGTAATTGTCACCCTATCGTACTCATGCTTGATTCTACCCACTCATGTGCCCACCCCAGACTTGGCGCTCACAGCCTAGGCAGGAGCTGGGCCCCAGCCAGTTCCACTCCTTCGGCTCCTGCCTGCAGACTACAGACCACACTGCCACCTGCTGGTGATGCGTGATGTGCCAGGGGCATCTAGCCCAGAAAAACTCAGTTCATTTTATAAAAACCCATTCGATAAATATCTATCGAGCGCCTGTGTAATGCCAGGAGCTGTTCTAAGTACTAGAGATGAAATGAAAAATAAAGGAGACAAGATTTTTTTTGCTGCCATGAAGTTTACTTTGCAAGGGCATTTTTTTCCCATAATTTTTCCCCAAAGGAATACAGAGGCAAGGGCTGGCCATGGGAGTAGAAAAAGACTTAAGTAAATTCTCAGTCTGCATTGCATCGTGTGTTGACAGGTGCTCAATGAAAACCCTAAGGCTAAGAACAGAATAGTAGAAGCACTACCATGACTGTAGCCTGTGCTACATATTCATCAAACCCTGTCCCTTTTCCTCTTGGGCACAGAACTTTCTGTGCAGCTAAGTGGTGGCCACAAGACTAAGTTCCGGCCAATGGAATATGAGCAGAAGTGATGTGAGCCACTTCCAAGTCCAGCCCATAAAAACTTCCTGAATGGGATACTCCAAGTTTTTGTCCCTGTCTGGCAGTCTGGAATGGAGAGGACACTGAGGGCAGTCATGGGAGTCACCTGTGGAAGATGGCTGAATCACAAGACGGAAGAAGCCTGGGCCCCTGAGTCATCACTGGGTCATCACTCTGAAACTTAGGGGTTATATCTTACGGCAGCTGATACAATGTTAATGTATAGAAGTGGCAAGGGATTGTGGGGAACAACTGAGAAGCTTAATGAGAAAATAAGGCGGTTGGTGAACAAGACAAGAAGTCAATCACATTTTGTTGCTATTGTCAGTTTCTGTTCTTTAACATTAAAAGGCAAATGTGTTTTATTTTCCCCCAAGTTCAGCAATAAAGCACGAGCCATGAAAGGGGACTATATGCCCATGGTTTTATAAAAAGAAAACCATAAATTTAGTTTGACGTGGTCTTTTTACACAGAAAAAGGGAATTAAAAACAAAAAAAGAATGAAGGGAAGGACAAAGGAAATTCTCAAGCTGGTTGGGGACTTTAGAGGCAGAGAACTCAAGAGACCTGGAAGACATATGACCAATTTCAAAGGCCAAGAAACATCTCTAAACAGAGAGCCTCAGATCCAGGAAACGTCTAATGAGATCAGCCAGACCACAGATGAGTTCACAGAAGACAAAAGCTGTATCTTCTCAGTAAGTGACTAGGGCTTGGGAAGGAATCCAAGCTAGGAAGACAGGTTACACAAGAGTGACAGAGAAGAGGTATGACAGAAGGGACTCTCCCCCAAAATAATATTAAAACCATCCTCAATGAGGGTTTCTCAGACCGCCATCTTGAGAATCACCAGAAATGCTAGCTGATATGCAATCCTATTTATTTATAATAACCAAAAACTGAAGACAACTCAAATCCCACCAACAAGTGACTGGATAAACAAATGTGGTGTGTACCCATCCAGTGGAACACAATGCAATTCAGCAATAAAAGTGAGCTACTGACACATGCAACAACATGGATGAATTTCAACTTCACTATGAGCAAAAGAAGCCTGACACGAAAGTACATGTTGTATGATTTCATTTATGTGAGACTCTAGAATAGGTGAATCTAATCTACAGTGACAGAAAGTGCATGCATAGTTGCCTGGAGTAGGGACAGGGGAGGGCATTGAATGGGAAATGGCACAACAATGTATAAATGTTCTCTAACTTGATTGTGGTGGTGATGACATGGATATGTAAATTTATCAAAACTCTGTACACATAAAATGGTTACATTTTATTGTATGTAAACTACACCACAATAAAATTGATTTAAACATTAAAAATTAAAAAAAATACAGCATACCAGAAGCAACGACACCCCAGCAGCAACAAGCACACCGAGTGCCCAACTCTTGTTTCTGATAACATTGTCCAATAAAAGGAACCAGAGTTCCTTAGACAAATGGCTGATTCTAGGATGGTGGCAGGAAATACAAGATGAGCCTGGTGCATCTTGTAGTGCTAGACAAAGTACTCAAAAAAACAATGCAAAACAAAAACCCACAATGATGGGGGTATGTGAAAGGGACACAGGAGTCAACTGAAAGAGCTCCCAATAGCTAAAACTGAAGCAATTTGAACAACAAAATGAATAAAGTAGTATCGGATGTAGCCCAAAGTATAATATAAATATTCATGAGTCCATACTGATATAAAAAAATGATTAAATAAATGATAAATGTGGGAGAAGAGACAAATCTCCCATGCAGAAGAATTCCAAATAAGTTATGTAGACACTTGACCCTCAAGGAGGTGGAACCATAACTCCCTACTCCTCATGTGTGTGCTGGGCAGAGTGACTTCCTTCCAAAGAGTACAGGCTGGAAAGGGGAATCAGAGTAATTTTACAGTAAAGAAGCCAGGTGATTGAGGTCAACATCAACAATGATAAGTCATGTGGATAGCGTGTACTTTTGATATCATGTGATGCGAATGACAGTTTGCATACGTGGTCTTCCTCTCCAAAACATAAAACCTCAGTATAATCATGAAAATGTCAGACAAATCCCAATTCAGGGACACCTAACAAATAATGTTAACTCACAGTCAAGAGGAGCTAAGGAGACATTATTACTAAATAGAATGTGGGATCCTGAAGGGGATCCTGGAATAGAAAAAGGACATTCAGTTAAAAACTGTTGCTGGGTGCTAACAAGTTGATTCCAACTCATAGCAACCCCGTGTGACAGGGTAGAACTACCCCATAGCGTTTTCTTGGCTGTAATCTTTTCAGGAACACATTTCTAAGCTTTTTTCCCAAGGAGCCACAGGGTAGTTCGAACCATCAGCCTTGCAATTAACAGCCCTTTGTGCCCTAGTGAGGGTTCCTTGGTTAAAAACTAAGATAATCTAAATAAAGCATGGGCTTTGGTTAATAATATTGTATCAGTATTTGTTTGTTAACTGTAATAAACGTACCATACTAATGCAAGATGTTAATAGTAGAGGAAGCTGAATACGGGGCACAGAAACTCTCCATAGTACTATTTTAGCAATTTTTCTATAAAGCTAAAACTTTCCTAACATAAAAAGTTTATTTAAAAAAAAAAAATGCAGGTCTGTTTAATCAGAATCTCAGAGCTGGTGCTGCTCAGTAATCTGTAATCAACCAAGCTCCCCAGGTGCATCTGAGAAACCTTAAAGCAGTGGTTCTCCTCCCAGGGGTGCCCATCAGAATCACTTGGGGAACTCAAAAAAAAAAACCACTGATACCTGGACCCCACCCCGAGAGATTCTGATTTAATTAGTATGGAGGGGGCCAGAAATGGATCTTTCTGGAATGTCTCCAGGTGATTCTTATACAGCCCAAGTCGAGGTGCACTTCCTTAGGGACATTTTGAATCCCTCCCTTCATTCCTTTTACTTCTATATCCAGTGTTTCCTTCTTCCTTTCCTTTACCTTAAAGGCTTTTGTAAACTAGTTCTCACCTGAACTGTAACTGCCTAACTGGTCTCCTGCCTCTCCCCTCCCCACCCCTATGCATTTATTCCCATAACCAAACCCAAACCCATTGCCAGGGCCGGATTACCCAAAAAGAAATATACACACAGGCCCCGTTGTGCCTTCCCATCAATCTGCAGTGCACAATTTCACCTGTCCCCCACCACGTCAACAATGTGGTGAAACCCATGTGAAATTGCTTGCCAGAGATTAGCAAGTAAATACAATTAAACCTGTGCATACCTTGCTCGATGCAAGCCAGTACATACCATGCTTACTGGTTAATCAGCCCCTGCCCTTTGCCATAGAGTCAATTCTGACTCATGGCAACCCCATATGTATAGGGTAGAACTGAACTCTACAGGATTTTCAAGGCTGTGACCTTTGGAAAGCAGATTGCCAGGACTTTCTTCCAAGGCATCTCTGGGTGGATTTGAACTACCAGCCTTTTGGCTAGTAATCAAGTGCTTAACCACTGTGCCATCCAGGGACTCCTTAGTCTCCATAATGACCCTAAGGTCCTCTTCCTGGAAAACATCAAGTCATGTCACCTGCTGCTTAAAAAAAAACCTCCACGGGCTTGAAAGTTGCAGAAACCACTCCTGAGCAGGCATTTTCCCGTCCTTGACCACCCATGTCCAGCCGTCTCCCAACTCTACCTTCGTCTATCCCCCTACAGCCTGCAGGCCTCCAGCCCAGCAAGCCTCTCTGCTTTCCTTCTTGCTCTACATACATGCCTCCTCTTTCCAGAACTGACTCTTCTGCCTGGCCCACTCTTCCTCATCCTTCCAAACCTGGAGCAAATGTAACCTCCTCCCTGAAGCCTTCCCAGATATCCTCCTAGAACTCAGTCCCTTTCTTCATTTGCGTTCCCCCCACATTGGGTTGCAGTCATTTGCTTGCATGCCTCTCCCAACCCCCAACTGGAATGTGAGCTCCTTGAGGATGAGACTCATCGATTGTCATTGTCACTCACACCCAGTACGCACACAGCACCTAGCACAGGGCAGAGCCCAGAGCAGCTCCTCAGTATTCATTTGGGCGTGGGACTGAGTAAATGCATTAATAAGCAAACTCTTTCTGGAGGACTTAACCTAGAGTTGGGGGAAATAAAATCAGCAGCCTCAGAGAAGATCCCTCTCTGTATCAGACGGCCCATCTATTTTTATCCGTTTGCTCTGCAAGTGATATTCAGAATGTTTCTTTAATGTGTTTGTTAAGAACTACATTCTGGCAACTTAATGAACAGGCTCTGGTTTACATAAGCCTGTTAGAGTGTCAGTGGCTGGGGCTGAGGAGAATGCTGAAAGGAAGCAGACATCCTGGACTCGCCCAGCCTGGGGAGGAGCAGACATACCTGGCGAGGTAGATGCTCGTGCTGTCGAGTCAGCCTCAACTCATCGCAACCCCACGCACAACAGAATGAAATATGGCCTGGTCCTTTCCCCTCCTCATGATCGGTAGTTGACTGGACTATTGTGATCCATGGGGTTTTCTTGTCTGATTTTTGGAAGTAGATCACCAGGCCTTTCTTCCGAGTCTGTCTTAGTCTGGAAGTTCCCCTGAAACCTGTTTAGCATCATAGCAACACGCAAGCCTCCACTGATACGTGGCTGCACACGAGGTACATTGGCTGGGAATCAAACCAGGTCTCCCACATAGAAGGGGAGAGGTTTACAAATGAACCACCACTGCCCCCACTGGCAAGGTAGACAGCAGCCACAGGCAGGCTGGGAGACCAGGTGAAAGCCCAACATGCATTTTCACAGAGTGCTCTTCCCTCACTCCATCCCCATGACAACCACGTAAAGCTTCCAGGGCAGCCATTTTATATCTCTCTTTTTTATGGGGTAAAAAAAAGGCTCAGAAAAGTTGAGGTGCTATCCAGAACAGAGCCCAAAGCAGCCCACCACAAAGGAAAAATTGACTTGAAGTCCCTGTTTTTACATCTGTAAAAACTTCGTGAGAATTATTCACTCGGGTCCGTATAGCCTGCACTGCATTTCTAAGAAGCCAAGAGTAAATTGCACCAAGCTCTCTGTAGAGGAGCAAGGACTGGACTCTGATCTTCCCTTGACAGTGGGAAAGATTCTGCGTGGTATAACGAAGAAGAATTTGGACCACAAACCATTTGAGAATCTGATGAGAGTCACGGACCTTTCAGCCAGAAAGTAAAAAATAAAAATAAAAACAGCACACATGATAGTACATGAAAATCAGAGTCTAACAGGCTCTCTGAAGCTGTGCAGGACCTATCCAGGGGTCCATGGGCCCTGAGTAAGAGGCCCTGGGCCAGGTGGTCCTAAAGGTCCCTCCAAATCTTCACTTTCCCTAATTTATCTTTTAAAACAATAATAACAAAAAAAGTGCTTAGCATGGTCTGCAAGGTACTAATGCTCAATAAATAAAAGCTACTAATGACACTGATTAGGTAATAATTGAAGTCTTTTAATTCTGGAGGATAGAAACTCAAACTAGTTTAAACAAAGTGGGATTATAGAGAATATTCAGCTTCAGGCATAGCTAGATCCAGGTGCACAGATGAGTTCATCTAGAACTGAGACCTGCACTTCTTGGTTCATCTTTCTTTAATCTTGACTCTATTCCCATGCAGGCTTTCTCCTTGCTGTGACAAGATGGCTGTCACCTGCTCTAAATTCACATCCTATCGGTAACCTCAGCAGAAGCAGCAAGATTATTTTCCAGTAGTATCAGCAAAACTCAGGATGGCTCTATTTGGATTGCCTCAAGTCACTTGCCAATCCCTGAACAAATCTCTAAGCCAGAGTGGTGGTATACACCAATGAGCCTGGCTTTAGCCTCATGCCCACCGTGAGAAATAGAACAAAACAATGCGTTGAGAGCAGGGATGGAGTGGCTCACCAAGAAAAATTCACGTGCTTTTACCAGAAGAAATGGGAAGATGACATTGTGCAGGCAGAGTACACTACAATAATGATAAACAGTAATCATTTATGGATACCCATGGAAGCAGCAGTCAGGAAATCAATGACGTATTGCATTGGACAAATCTGCTGCAAAAGACCTCTTTAGAGTGTTAAAAAGCAACATGTCACCTTGAGGACTGAGGTGCACCTAACTCAATCCATGGCATCTTCAGTCGCCTCATATGCATGCGAAAGCTGGACAATGAATAAGGAAGACCGAATAAGAACTTATGCCTTTAAATCATGGTGTTGGCAAAGAATATTGAATACACCATGAACTGCCAGAAGAACTAACAAGTCTGTCTTGGAAGAAATACAGCCAGAATGCTCCTTGGAAGTGAGGATGGTGAGACTTTGTCTCATGTACTTTGGACATGTTATCAGGAGGGACCAGTCCCTGGAGAAGGACATCATGCTTGGTAAAGTAGAGGGTCAGTGAAAAAGAGGAAGACCTTTGACAAAATGGATTGACACAGTGACTACAACAATGGGCTCAAACATAGCAAGGATTATGAGGATGGCCCAGGACCAAGCAGTGTTTCGTTCTGTTGTGCATGGGGTTGCTGTAAGTTAGAACGTACTCAATAACACCTAACAAAAACAACATGGCTCTCTAGAGTGGGCCTATCATTCTGATGCTTATTCTAGTCTGCTCTTGGTGACCACTTACATGGGACGTGCTGGTCCAAAGCAAAATGGGATGTCGAAGGAGTCTGAAGGGCATGGAAAGTCCACCGACTCCTACATCCCATTAACAACCCATCCAGCTCTGCTCGCCCATCCTAACTCCAATCTCTTTTTGAGAGAGCGGCCCCAGTTACAGAAAGCCTCCTATCTTCCTACACTGTCTGTCTCTGCCCATCAACAGCCACTGTTAAAGGGAGAAGAGAAAATCTCCTATCACCTTGACAGGCCCCTGCTCAGGTGGATTTTTGTTCCTTTACCTAACCCTAAAGGCTATCTTTGTTTTCTACCCTGCTGAGTGATTTAGTGCTCTGTGCTTTAATCATTATATTTAGAAATTTGCTGTGGGGAAAACTACAATCCTTCCAGAATAGTAATCGCTGAAGTGCCTTTTCTATTAATGACCTCAGCCCTTTAAAGGAGTCTGAGCACCGAAGACAGATAGCAACCCTCCGGGTCTTGGGTGCAAGACTCATCTCTTTGCCCCCTTGTCCTCTGTCAGCAGCTGGCCACGGAACATCATTGATCTGGATTAGATAAAGTAAAGCACTTTCAACTCTGTTTCCTCTTTCTAGCCCACTCTGGATCACAGTTCAGCTCAGGTAAGCTCCCTTCTCTTACCACTACTCAAGCGGCAACCCTAGAAGCCCAAGAAGAAATGATCCGCCTGTAGCCTTGAAGATGTGGTTGTGGAGTTTTGTCTAAGGACAGCTCAGCTTTTTTTAGAATTGAGAGAGAACTTGGTTTTAGTTGGCAGGAAAGAATGGGCAGTGTGATGAAGATAAAAACGTAGGGAAATCAGAGCTGCCATCAGGCAACCCAATTGTGTCTGTCTTTTCTAAGAGTAAGGAGGAGACTCTGGTGGTGATCTCCTCAACATTAAAATCTACTTGTCACCCTCCTCAAAGACTTCTTTGGCTCCCTATTGCTTTCGATATAAAATCAACCTCCCAAGTGGGCCGTGTAGGCTCCCGTATGATCTGGCCCTGTTTATATCTCCAGTCTCAATTCTTTTTACTCTGTACCTCCAGTTTGCTCCAACATTTCTTACAGGACAGGTAAGGCTTTCTACATATGGGATTGTTCTATCTTCCTGATATGTTTCTTTATTTGGCTACTGTATGAGTTTCCTGCAGCTGCTATAACAAATTATCACAAACTTGGTGGCTTAAAGCATCACAAATTTGTTTCCTTACAATTCTGGAGGCCAGAAGCCCAAAATAGTTTCACTAGGCTAAAACAAGTTGTCTGCAAGGCTGCTATCCCTCCA
Source organism: Dugong dugon (assembly GCA_030035585.1). Lineage (NCBI taxonomy): Eukaryota > Metazoa > Chordata > Mammalia > Sirenia > Dugongidae > Dugong > Dugong dugon. The sequence goes on from CM057478.1 coordinate 37,178,820, forward strand.
CAGGCTCTAGGGAAGAATCTGTTTTCTTGTCTTTTCCAGCTTCTAGAGGCCGACCACATTCCTTGGCTCATGGTCCCTTCCTCCATATTCAAAGCCAGCAGCATAGCATCTTTCTTCCATGGTCACATTGTCTTCTTCTGTATCAAACCTCCCTTTGCCTCCTTATAAGGACACTTGTGATTGCATTTAGGACCCACCTGGATAATCCAGGATAATCTTCCCATCTTCCTTAGATTAATCCCAGCTTAAAGCCCCTTTTGCCATATAAGATAACATTCACAGGTTCCAGGGATTAGGTATGGATATCTTTTGGGAAGCTATTATTCAGCCTACCACAACTACTTGTTATACATTGTCAGGGGACTGCTGGGATACCAGTTGCTCCAGAAGGCCTTCACTGTCCCATTTCTCTTCTCAAGGTTATATGTCCCATGCCATTCCCTGCTTCCTTCCACATTTAGCACACTACAATATGTGACAGTTGTCACTGTCTGTTTCCCTGACTACACTCATCTAGCTGAAGGCAGGGGACAGGTCTACTTCATGGAAAGTCATAGAACTTATGGAAGAGTATGTAAAACGTGACATGGGAAATAAGCTGCAGAACAATAGGTACAACATGAGCACCATTTCAAGAGCACCTAGGTCTGGAAAGATACAACCCAACCTTGATCTGCGGTTACCTCTGGGGAGAGAAGTAGGATTGATGGGAGAGCCCATGGGAGATTTACTCTACTCCTATGCTGTTTCTGTTTTTATCATTAGAATGTGTTCACGAATTGCTTGTATAAAAGTACGATTATTTTAGAGAAATTGAGCAGTGGCATATTTGAGATGCTGTAGTGTTTCCCAGCTTTCTATGTGAAGAAACAGTTGGTTTATATGCATGTGCAGTACCCAAAGGATCCTATTTTGAAGATCTTTGCAAGACCATTACCAAAGCCAAGAGTGATAACGCAATGTTCCAAGTAGTAACTGTCACTTTTGGTAAGAGAATCTGTTTTGCTAGGACATGCTGATTAAACCCATCTCTAGTTAGTGATGGAGCCCAGCTTTCCATGCCACAGAGCCAACAACTCTTAGGGCTTGAGGATGCCACGGAATTGGGGATAACTGCTCATTCATCCCTCGCAGAGCAGGGAACAGAATCCACTGCCATCACTCCCAATGGTAAAAGTTAAGGACCAGCCAGCAACCCAGCAGACGTCACCAGGATTAAGTCAAGCCAATTGCTCTGATTAAAACATAGCTTATTGCAGAAACACTGACTCAATGCAGCCAACATAATCCTTTAGCACATGGTCCAAAGAAGGGGGAATGCCCAGAAAAACCCATGTGTGGGCACAAGAAACACCTGTGAGCAGTTGTGGGAAGACAAAGCTAAAGAAACCCAGGGCTATGAAGACACTGTTAACAAGAAATTTATAATAAACAAGTTAAGGACAGAGGCAGACATGGAAAAAATATTTGCCACACATATAACAGGATTATTATCTAAATACGTGTATTTAAAGTATCCTTCAAACGACATTTATACTGTCTTTTAAATCCAATGTGAATTTTACACTTTAAATCATATTGCAACAGTTAAAGTGAAATGTAGCCCTACATGGCTTTAAAGTATGACTTTTTGTTTATCTAGTGACTTTTTGGCTGTTTCGTTAGATCCTTCACATCTTCCTACATTCTACCAAAAGTGAAGCTCATTAGGTTTTGTTGCATAATAAACCTTCCCAAAATTTAGTGACTTAAAACAGTAAGCATTTGTTTAGCTCACATTTCTACAGGTTGGCAGTTCAGCCTGGATTCAACTAAGTGGTTTTTCTGGCCTCAGTTGGGGTTTCTCATGCATTTTATGCCTAACTACTGGTCAGCTTGGAGAATCTGCTTCTGAGTGCTGGCTGGCTATCAGCTGGCACAGTGGGATGACTGGGTGTCCTGTCTCATCCTTGAGTTTGTTCACATGGCAGATGGATAGCAAAACTAGGCAACGCATGAAGGTTTCTTGAAGTCTACCCTCAAAACTGGAACAGTGTCCCTTCTGCCATATTCTATTGGCCACACAAATCACAGGCCAGCCTAGATTCAAGGGATGGGCATATAAACTCTCTCTCTTGATGCGAAGCTGCAAAGTCATATTGCAAGGGTATAGATCAAGAAGAATCAGAATTGTATCTATTTTTGCAATCTACCACATGGTATAGTGGTCTGTTCTTTTAAAATTATTTTTATATTTAACTAAGCATTTAAATTACCTTTTCTAGAAGAAGAATAAAATCTACTTTTTTATGTTTCTCAGGAAAGTTAAATGATGAATCATGTGCAATCCATCAAAGCTGAGAGAATGTCAAACCTATGATACCATGAACGTAGGGTGATCATTTAATGATTTCAGGGCGGTAGAGAGAGGTTTTGTTCTACTCTAAGCCAGTGAATCTACACTTGGGGCAGTGTTTTGGCTGGGGGAGAGACTTCATAAGAATAGCATTGCCAGCTTGGGGCAGTTGGGGAAGAAAGGCATCAGTTTGGAGCAGGACTCAAAATCAGATCATAAGAGACGGTTGAAGGAATCACAGATTCTTACGCTGGAGAGGAGAATTTTCAATAAAGACAAGCCAGCCAGTTTCAACGTATCTATAGATTTATTCAGTTTAATCTTTTTTTAAATCAGGAATGAGGGGTTTATTTTTATATCTAATTTTTTAACTGAGATATGATTCATATGCTATAAAATTCACTCTTTTAAAGTATACAATTCAGTGGTTTTTAATATATTCATAAGGTTGTGCAATCATCACCACTATTGAATTCCAGAAAATTTTTATCACCCCAAAAAGAAACCTCACAGCCATTAGCAGTCACTCCCCATTCCTCACTTCCCCCAGCCCCTGACAATAAGTAATCTTCTTTCTGTTCATATGGATTTGCTTATTTTGGGCATTTCATATGAATGGAATCATGCTGTACGTTGCCTTTTGTGTCTAGCTTCTTTCACTTAGCATGTTTTCAAAGTTCATCCATGTTGTAGCTTGCATCAGTACTTCTTTCTTTTAATGGCTGAATAATATCACATTATATGAATTGTTTTTTAATTTTATTGTACTTTAGGTCAAAGTTTACAATGCAAACTAGTTTCTCATTCAAAAATTTACACACACATTGTTTTGTGACATTAGTAGCAATCCCCACAATGTGTCAGCACTCTCACCCTTTCCCTTTACATCCCGGATTCCCTATGCCCAGTCATCCAGTTTTCTTGTCCCTTTCCTGCCTTCTCGACATTGATTTTGGGCAGGTGTTGCCTGTTTGGTCTCATATACTTGACTGAACTAAGAAGCACGCTCCTCATGTGTTATTGTTTGTTTCATAGGCCTGTCTAATCTTTGGCTGAAAGGTGGACTTCGAGAGTGGCTTCAGTTCTGAGTTATCAGGGTGTCCGGGGGCCACAGTTTTGGGGGTTTCTCTAGTCTCTGTCAGACTAGTAAGTCTGGTCTTTTTTTGTGAATTTGATCTTTGTTCTACACTTTCTCCCGCTCTGTCTGGGACCCTCTATTGAGATCCCTATCAGGGCGGTCAGTAGTGGTAGCCGGGCACCATCTAGTTCTTCTGGGCTCAGGCTGGTAGAGGCTGTGGTTCATGTGGTCCTTAGTCCTTTGGACTAATTTTTCATTGTGTCTTTGGTATTCTTCTTTCTCTTTTGCTCTGAACGTGATGGGACCAATAGATGCATCTTAAATGGCCACTCATAAGCTTTTAAAACTCCAGATGCTACTCACCAAAGTAGGATGTAGAACATTTTCTTTATGAACTATGTTATGCCAATTGACCTAGATGTCCCCTGAGACCACGGTCCCCAGCCCTAAGCCCCAGTAACTGGGTCACTCAAAGTGCTTGGATGTGTTTGGGAAGCTTCTACGGCTTTGCCTTGGTCAAGTTGTGCTGACTTCCCCTATATTGTGTGTTAATATCTGTCTGCTATCCAGTTAGTGATTTCCCCTCCCTATCCCTCTCCTTCCTCATAACCATCAAAGATTGTTTTTTTCTGTGTGTAAATGTTTTTCCTGGGTTTTTATAATAGTGGTCTCATACAATATTTGTCCTTTTGTGATTGACTTATTTCACTCAGCATAATGCCCTCCAGATTCATCCATGTTGTAAGATGTTTCTTGGATTCATCATTGTTCTTTATCGTTGCATAGTATTCATTGTGTGTGTATACCATAATTTGTTTATCCATTCATCTGTTGAAGGCACTTAAGTTGTTTCTGTCTTTTTGCTATTGTGAATAATGCTGCAATGAACATGGGTGTGCATATATCTATTCATGTGATGGCTCTTATTTCTCTAGGATATATTCCTAGGTGTGGGATTACTGGATCATATGATATTTCTATTTCTAGCTTTTTAAGGAGGTGCCATATCATTTTCCATAGCGGTTATACCATTTTATATTCCCACCAGCAGTGCATAAAAGTTCGAATCTCCCCACAACCTCTTCAACATTTGTTATTTTCTGGTTTTTTTTTGATCTGTGCCAGTAATGTTGGGGCGAGACAGTATCTCATCATATTTTTGATTTGCATTTCTTTAATAGTTAATGATTTCCAGCATTTCCTCATGTGTATGTTAGCTGCCTGCATGTCTTCACCTGAATGTCTTCTTTGAAGACATTCTAGTGTCTGTTCATATCCTTTGCCCATTTTTTAATTGGATTTTTTGTCTTTTTGTTATTTCAGTGTTAAAGTATTCTGTAGATTTTAGAGATTAGACCCTTTTTGAATATGTCAAAGCCAAAAATTTTTTCCCAGTGTGTAGGTTGAGTATTATTTTTTAATCCATTTTTATCCATTTACCAGTTGATGGCTATTTGGGTTGTTTCCTTTTTTTTTGGCTATTATGAATAATGCTTCTATGAACATTTGTGTACAAATTTTTGAGTGGACAAAAATTTTCAGTTCTTTTGGGTATAAAAGTGGAATTTCTGGGTTGTGTCTGTTGACTCTCAAAGGCAGAACCAGTGCTAAGAGCAAAGAATTTTATACCAAAGGAAACTGCATTTAAAATGGAACGAGGTAATGAGCTATCTGTCTCTGGAGTTGCAGAAGGAGAGGCTAGATGAGATTCTTGGCAGGATAGGGGATGTTAGAGTAGCAAGAGTCAGGAGTATACATTTAGGAGCACATGTTCTAGAGCTAGAACATGGCTTCAAATTTCACTTGTGCTATTTACCAGCTGTGTGATCTTGGACAAACCACTTAATCTGGTTAAGCTTCTGAAGTGCCTCATATTTAAAAGAGGATAACACCCACCTCTCTGGGGCTAAATTATAAAGTATATGTAAAGCTCTTGGTACAGGCTGTGACACAGAGTAAGCACGCAAACAATAGAAGCTATTATTAATTTTACCATGACCATCATGAGACCTAAGTTTTAGAAATCTTTTTTAAAATACAATTTAGATATTCCCTTATCATTTTACTCTTCTACCCACTCACAATCTTTCCATTTTCAGTCTCTCAGTGATTTTCTCTCCAAATAACCTTGCCAGAACAACTACCAAGGACAACAGAAATAGGTAAAAAAAATATCTCCAGGAAACTAGTACAACCTTTACACCATTCCATACAGAACTGGTGTGATTTCAGATTTAAAGGAGTGAAGTTAAAGGTGAGTCTGTAGCCAAGGTCTGGTTCTTTGAGGGGAATCCATTTCCCCATCCTTCAGTGGGGAAGTTGCTGGACAAGACGACCTTACATTTGTCCCTTCCAACTCACCCACTGAAGGATTTGATGGCCTAGAAGCTCAACCTATAAGCATGGAACTCTGGGGTCCCTTCTTTATGTCCTTTACGCAAGTTTTGACCAATTTCTTTATAAGCCACCCATACTGTCCAAGAAAAATTAGCATAAGCCTACAAAATAGGTCTAAACTAATCTTGACCAAGAGTAGGCAGGAAGGTCTATAAAACAAGCATCTCAGCCCTGGGTACTGAGGGCACCTTGCCTTTCAAACACAGGCTTAAGCAGGGGCTTAGAGGGAGTGGAGACAGTGGTAGTTCAGCCGTTAGCTGGGAGGCCCTTCATCCCACAGATTAGTGATTATCTCAGCCTCTTTTTTTCTGATGTGCAGTGGCTAGAACTGCGTCTTTGCTGCCCCTCTTTCCCCCTGTACAGTGCATCACCCTTGGCTTTGGTCTCCAGTCAGACATGCAAAAGAGCCAGCTTGGCACTCCACTGGGCAGCGTGCTACAGGATTGTTTCAGAAAAATGTTTGCTCTTCTGCATAGAGGATTTCAATTAGCTTCCACGCATTGTAGAAATACTCTGAAGCTCTTGTCTTAAATGAACCAAATGGCATCTTTGAAGATAGCATTTGAAAATTGCCCCCATTCAGCTTCATGAGGTTATTTCTAAACATTTCAAAATCAATGTTTGCGTCTGAAATACATTTTGCTTTTGGATGACTGAGCTGGCTCATACCTCAACCCTATTTTATGGTTAAAGAGAATGATGCTAAGGGATTTTAAATCATTTACTTTAAATCGGTGGTTCTCAAAATTCAGTGTACATAAATAAGACTCACATCAAGGAGCCCTGGTAGCGCAGTGGTTAAACGCTCAGCAACTAACTGAAATGTCAGCAGTTCAAACATACCATTAGCTCCATGGGAGAAAAGACCTGGTGATCTACTCCCATAAAGATTGCAGCCTACGAAACCCTATGGGGTGGTTCTACTTTGTCCTATAGGGTCACTATGAGTTGGAATTGACTCAAGGGCACACAACAACAAGACTCACATCTGGAGCACAACAAAAATGAGCCTATTTGTTCCAGTTTTCAGCTTTTCCCCCTCAGTTCCGGTGTTAGCAGGTCAGAGGTGAGACTACTGGGGAATCTACATTTTCAAAAGCAAACTGCCCTCACCATCTCCCACCTCACCCCCATCCCTGCTACTTATTCTTATGCAGGTGTCCTCACTTTGAGAAATACTACAACAGGGCAAGGGATTCTGTAGATAGAATTCAACGGTCTATGAACTTGGATAGAAAAAAAAAATTACATCTTTATTTTCAATATCTTCTAGTTAGAATTTAGCATTTCCTTTAGTAATGAACATAGGCAACCAACTACATTTGTACTAGTGCAGTACCTGTGGCTTTGTTGCCAATAGAAATCGCAGATATTTCATATCACAGTTTTTGCAGATACTCAAAATACCTTTTACACTCATCAGGCCTTCAAAATCATAGAGGTTATCAGGCTTGCTGCTAGATCTTGTCAATGTGTTAATAAAAAAGCACATCACAAATTTTGTTATATTTAATACTTTGATAGCTGCATTTCAATATAATTGGCTTCCTTTGTAATTCTGCATATATTTTTACACATTTAAAAATACTATTCTGAGAAAAAGTAGCCATCTAAGATGCATCAATTGGTCCCAACCACCTGGAGTATAGGAGAATGAAGAACACCAAAGACACAAGGAAAGTATTAGCCCAAGACACAGAAAAGGCCACATAAACCAGAGACTTCATCAGCCTGAGACCAGAAGAACTAGATGGTGCCCAGCTACCACCAATGACCGCCCTGACAGGGTACACAACAGAGTCCTGGATGGAGCAGGAGAAAAGTGGAGTGCAAAATTCAAATTCTAGTAAGAAGACCAGACTTAATGGTCTGACTGAGACTGGAGGAACCTTGGAAAGCATGGCCCCTGGATTCTCTATCAGCCCAGAGCTAAAACAATTTCCGAGGCTAACTCTTCAGACAGGAATTGGACTGGATTGTGGGACATAAAGTGATACTTGTGAGGAGTGTGCCACTTAGCTCAAGTAGATACAAGAGACTAAACGGGCAGCTTCTGTCCAGAGGTGAGATGGAAATGCAGAGAGGGTTAGGAGCTGGTTGAATGGACATGGGGAATCAGGGGTGGAAAGGAGGAGTGTGCTGTCACAGTATGTGGAGAGCAATTAGGGTCACATAACAATGTATGTATAAATTTTTGTATGGGAAAAAATAAAATAAATTAAAAATATTATTCTGAGAAAACAATCCTAAGTTTCATCAGACTGCTGAATGGGTTCACTGCATTAAAAATAACAATAATAAAATTTTAAAAAAGGTTTAGGAACCTCTGTTTATGGACCTCTCCCTCCCCAACCTCTAACTCTCTGCTGATTACATGAGTTAGAGGATGGTGGTCATGTGACTCAAGGGAAGTCAATCAGTTGGCTGAGTTAAGCCAGTCAGATTCTCCTCCTTGACCTAAGAGACACAGCCTGCAGCAGTAGGTGGACAACAGGGACAAAAGGTCTATAGAATCAGGGTGGCAGTGGATGCCACTACAAGCCACAACCACATACCAGCCAGTGCTGCAGGGGACAGACTGTGAATAGACTGAGAGAACTGGCCTGGGGGAAGAACCCAGCAGGCACATCGAGGGGAGCAGAAATCAGCTCCATGAGTTCAGATCTACAATCCAAGAGGGGCCAAGGGAGACCATTCCAGATGTCCCGAGGCTCAGCTACACTTCCTGTCCTAGGCCTGCATGAAACTCACTTCTCTCCTTATCTATCTCCTTCCCCTTTTCCTAACTGGAGTTTCTGCTTCTCATAAGGAAGGTCCTGGTTGCAGCAGCACATGTGTCCTTGATCACGTGTCCCAGTGTCCATGATTGTCCACTGTGTGGCTGAGAGCCTGGGTTCATAGCTAGGCTGCCTGAGTCCCTCCTTCTGCGATGTTCTGGTTCTGAGAACTTGCCTAGCTGCTGTGGAGAATGAGGACAATAATAGTAGCTACCCAAAGTGAGGTTCAAATGAGTTAATATATGTAAATATGTTTCTGACACTGAGCAAGCGCGCAGTAATTGTGAGCAACGAAGATGACTTTGTCCCCAAGTCAAAGACCTTGGCCTCTGCCTGGTCAGGCCTGCCCATTTCCTTTTCTAGCACAGCTTAAAATCAGTAGACTGTGATGCACAGGCCTGGTTTGGGGCTGGGAATCTCAACAAATTGACATTCTCCACTGGCCACCTTCGACTTGCTCTCTATGGAAAATTTTCCTTAGTAGCGTTGTGAAGACTTTCTCTTAGAGTCCTGCTAAGTTATTACAATAAATTTACTAATTTATGAGATTTTTTTTTCCTCTTGTGCTGAGGTTTCTCTACTTGTCTGGGCCAAAATACAGTTCATACTACACTTCCACTAACTACTGGGCAAAATGCCTCAAACCCATGCTAAGTTTGGCTACCCTTAGCATATGGGGTGTGCTGGGCACAGATGAGGAGCTGTGCAGACTCAAAGAGTACTGTTACCAAACAAAAAGGTGCCATTGAGTCGATTCCCACTCATAGTGGCCCCATGTGTGTCAGAGAACTGTGCTCCATAGGGTTTTCAATGGCTGATTTTTTTTCAGAAGCAGGTCACCAAGGCTTTCTTCTGAGGAGCCTCTGAGTGTACTCAGACTTCCAACCTTTCAGTTAGCTGCTGAGCATGTTAATCATTAGTAGTACCCAGGGACTCCACTGTTACAAAAGGGTCCCTGAAATAAACACAGTTGCTCCGAGAAAGAACAGGTACCTTTCAAGCTGATCATCTGACCATGTACATCTCCTCCTCAATGTGGCCTGGATGCTTCCCTTCATGTTAACAGGCTGCCCTCAGCACTAGCCTCTGAGCACAGTCACAAGGTGCCGCATCTACCATTTCCTGAATGCATGTTGAACCTAAACCCAAACACATTGCCATCAAGTTGATTCCAACTCACAGAGACCCTGGGGGTTGTCAAAGCCACACAGGTACACAGAGCTGGTTCCAAGGGCCCATTTTCAGAACTCAAATCTATTTAGCTTAACCTCTGTACCCTATCATTGACGGACCCATCAGTGGAGTCACTGGGGTCGATGTAGATGCTAGGAAAGCTTGTCTGAGATTTTCTCCCTAACCATCAGGCAGTTTCATTGCTGCCTTGGGGTTTCAATTTTTTTTTTTTTTAAGTGATTGATAGTTTAAAAAAAAAAGTCAAAAGTTCAATTAGACTAAACCTCTCCATTCAAAGATAACGAATAACATAATCAACCAAGACAAATGCCAGTCTAATTCTTATAGATGTGTGCAGTCAAAGACTGTGAAATCCTCCCTTTCCCTTATTGTAATGCTAACATTGGGGAACAATAATATTAATAACAGTGAGCATTTAACAAAGGTATCTATGTGCCAGACACTTTCCTGAGTATGTTACATGTACTAGCTCATTTAATTTTCACAAAATTGAAGTATGTACTATCATTATACCAATTTTACAAATGAGGAAAGAGAGTCACAGAGAGGTTAGGCAACTTGCCCAGGGTTACCCTGCTAGTGTGGCAAAGCCAGGATTCAAGCTCAGGGCACTATTCTGTCTACCCAGCGTTCCGTCTGCTAGAAATTGAGCCCATTTCCCCCTAGGCGTTGTGCAGAGAAGCAGAACAAACCACTTAAAAAGCCCTTCCTGCTGTTCTCATACAACAGCAAAGCACCCCTTCACCCCTTCCTTCTCCTGCAGACAGTGTTGGCATGAACTGCCCAGATTCTCTTCCAGTTTTGCCACTGAATTCCTGTGCAGCTTGGCCACATCATTCTCTGGGATAAGTTTCCTTGTCTACAAAATCAGAGTGTTGGGCCAGGTGACTGTTGATATGCTTTCCTGGTCTATTCTTGACTTTTCAGAGAAAGGGAAGAATCTTAGCCAAAGTGTAAGTGGTGATCATTGGGTGACAATCATCTCGACCGGCAGGATTCAAATAGCTGGGATCATACCGTCAGCAAGCTAGCTGATGGCCAGAGCGATGAGTGTTCCCACTCTGCAGACAGCTGTCGTGAGAGCCATCAAGAGAGAGGCTTCCCCTTTGGGCTAGTTCCCAGTATCACCAACTCCCTGCTCTTTCCATGGCCTCCAGCAGTGTTTCCCAAAGTGTGGTCCCACAAACCACTGCAACATCACCTGAGGAACTTGTTAAATATGACATGACCAAGCCTACTCTAGACCAGCTGAATCAAGAACCCCAGGTAGTTTGAAAAACACTGAAGACCATGTCTTCAGAGGCTCTAGGTCCAGAAACGCACACTAATCTCTCATTCTTACCCAGGATTCAGATTGTCACAAGTGTCCTCTTAGGAGAGAATGTAAAATTTGGATTTTTTTCACCCACTTGGCTTCTGGACATTATTGTGGGAATCAAGGACTGTTAACGGTATTTAGGAAAACTATCTTCAGGTTTTGAAAGTCAAGGGTTTTACCAACATGCATCCCTTCCCTGTGTCTTCCATCTTCCAATTTTTTCCACTGCCACTGTTGTGCACCCAAACAGAAACATCATTCAGCCCTATTCTGAGCTCTCAGAAAGGACTGAGTTCTGCCTTGGCTCCAATAAATATTTTCTTGCCTATGTGATGAATTGCCACCATCATTATAGCACTGTCCTAGCGGGCCATGGCCTGAGCTTTGTGCCACAAATGAAGACAATACCTGAGTCATACAGTGGGATAGAGGGAAGTGGATTAATGTCTTGTTATCTGGCATTGCCTTGGCCTTTCAGAATGGGAACCTTCAGATGTGTGCCTGAGCCAAGCTGTGTGCAGGCAGAGGTTCTCCAGATTCCTAAGAACCACAGACAGAGTGACACTTAAAGAAGAAAGCTTTAAGAGCCTGTACATGATTAGCTATGTTTGTTCTGTCTGCCATGGCAACAGGTAATACTCCAGATGGTGAAGGCCCCATCAGCCTGGGTGTTAGAGACAGGAGATACAGAACAGAGGCCCCAGCCAAACCACTATAGACATATAACATGAGCAAGAAATCACACTGCATTTTGTTAAGCCAGTGAGATAACTGAAACTGTTTGTTACAGCAGCAGAATGTAGCCTATCCTGACTGATACACAGCATGACTTAGATATTTGGTTCTCAACCCTGGTGTACAGTAGAATCACCTGAAGAGTTTCAAAAAACAATGTCCATCTGTCATGGATTGCATTGTGTCCCCCAAAAAATGTTTGTAGCAACTTGGCTGGGTCATGAGTCCCAGTGTTGTAAGATTTTGTAATCTGATGTGATTTCCTTATGTGTTGTAAACTCTATCACTATGATGAGATTATATGTGATCTCCTTATGTGTTGTAAATTCTATCACTGTGATGAAGTTATACTGATGAGGTTGACAAGATTAGATAGTGTCTTAATGCAATCTCTTTTGAGATATAAAAGAGAGAAGCAAGCAGAGACACACGGGAACCTCATATCACCAAGAAATCAATGCCAGGAGCAGAGCACATCCTTTGGACCTGAGGTTCCTGCGCAGAGAAGCTCCCAGACCGAAGGAAGATTGATGACATGGACCTCCCTCCAGCGCCGACAGAGAGAGAGAGCCTTCTCCTGGAGCTGATGCCCTGAATTTGGACTTGTAACCTACAGGACTGTGAGAGAATAAATTTCTCTTTGTTAAAGCCATCCACTTGTGGTATTTCTGTTGGAGCAGCACTAGATGACTAAGACACCATCCCAGATCAATTAAGACATAACCATTCTCTGAGATAGTGTGACAACTGTACCACAAGTATATGGACTGGGGTACATTGGGAATTTTGTAGAGTGGGGTTTGGAGGAAGAGAGAAACAGCAATGGGTTGCTGAGTATATAGAATAATGTCTTTACTGACAATCTAAGAAAGCACTCTGGCTTATGAGCATCTCTACATACCAAGTAGTATATTTATTAAACAACAACAAGGAGCATTTGAGGTGTCTAAGTTGGTTGTGATTATTCTGAGAAATGTAAAAGTTTTCCCGATCTACCAGCAGATACCGCTATCCCAGCCAGTTTAATTAACTTTTGTCGTGTGGTTCACTGAGTCTAGAAATGCAAAATTATCTGACTGTGTCCAGAGATTTGTCAAACACAACCTGAAAAAAAATCTACGTTCCATTTACTGTAAGGAAAGGAAGGGAGGAGGAAGGAGGAATTCAGAAACAACACAAATGTATTACTGCAATTCCATTTTCTTAGAACCACACTTTGTTTTGAAAACAAAGAGAAATTAGTTGGACATGTGACAAACAGACAAAAATCCAAAATAATTAAAACTTGCTCTGAAAAAAAAAACCCATTATTAGTACGCCTGGAGAGATAGCATCTACAAAGCCAAAGATAAGCAGGGAGGCGGGAAGAAAAGGCTGTTACAGAGATGGTGCTGCTGATACCCAGAAGAAAGCCACCCTGTTGATAATTGGCTAAGATTTTAAAATTAAAATATTGCTCATTTGGCTGACCCAGAACTGCAGAATTACAAGTGCATGGAAATTTTCCTTCAGTGGCAAAGAAGTCTCTGGGCAGGAAAGATGGGCTCCAGATGCCTCTTTTGAAGTTGAGCAAAAACTATGGCTGAGCTGTTCCAAATGCATCTTCCACCTTTAGAGCAAAGGTTTGGATCAACAGCACTATGGGTGGAGGGCATCTCCCCTGGATTTCCAGTTTCCTACTGCCTGAGTCCAACCAAGAGGAGTCCTTGAGGGGTACAAAAGGTTAACACACGGCTGCTAACTGAAAAGTTGGAGGTTTGAGTCCACCAGAGGCAACTCAAGAGAAAAGCCTGGTGATCTATTTTCAAAAAATCAGTCATCGAAAACCCTATGGAGCACAGTTCTACTCTGACACACATGGGGTCTCCATGAGTCAAAATCAACTCAATGGCATCTGGTATGTTATGGTACTGTCTGAACTCAACTGAGAGAAAGCGGGAGACTTGTGGCCCTTCCTCAAGGGGAAATAAAGAAGTAGGGGTGACAGGAGTCAGGGAGACATGGAGCCTTTCATAAATGGCCCACTAATTGCTGCAATTCAGTTGCAACACATTTGCCTGTAAAATACATAAATATGGTTTCTAAAAAATAGGATCACAAGCAGTCCTTGAGAAGTGGAACAGTCTGAGAAAGGCTAGAGCTAAAAATAAAATCTTAAAAAACACACACACCCCTGGAGGCCATTGCTAATCAATCATGGCTATCATTCCAGCTGAGTCCACGTGTGGTCAGAATCCTCAACATGGCATTCTAGGTTGTCACTACCAATCTCAAGGAGAGACTGGAGGAATTTGGGACAGACAGCCAGATCTGCCACAGTGATGATGAGTGCAGGACCCAGACCCTTTGTGGACTTTGCCACCAGCAACAAGAAGCACTGACCCTTCAGATTGTGGTGACACTGAAGGTGTAACCCTGCCTGCAAGCTACATTTCCATGGTGACTGCAGACGGGCCAGCCACACTACCAAGTTGAGGCCATGGGTTTAGTGAGAAGAGAACCAATGTTCAATAGACCACACCTGACCACAGATCTGGAGTCCGAGAGTTGGGTAACGAATTAGTTTCCTCTTGCTGCTATAAAAATGACCGCAAATGCAGTGGCTTAAAACAACACAAATTTATTTTCTTATAGATCTGGAAGTCAGGAGTCCAAAATGAGTTTCACTGGGCCAAAGCTGTGGTTTCATCAGGGAACTAAGTTGTTAACAGGACGGCAATCCCTCTGAAGTTTCTGTTTCCTTGCCTTTTCCAGCTTCTAGAGCTACATTCCTTGCAGTTCTTGGCTCATCACCTCTTCCTTGATCTTCAAATACATCTAAATGCCTTCTTTCTCTCCTGTAGTCAAGTCTCCCTCTGACTCCCTCTTAGAAGGACACTTGTGATTACATTTAGGGTCCACCTGGATAATCCAAAATAATCTCCCAACTCAAACTCCTTAACACCATCTGCAAAGACCCTTTTGCCCTATGAAGTAACATTCACAGTTTCCAGGGATTAGAACCTGGGTATCTTTGGGGTGATTATTCAGTATACTACAGGTAACAATATTGACTCTACCACTTATTGGCTGTGTGACTTGGGAAGATTACTAAATCCCCCGGGCTCCCTGTTACTTTAGCTGTAAAATGATATAATAACGATACTTACTTTGCATGATTGTTGTAAAGATTTAGAGAGAGTGCATGTTAAGTCTTAGCACATTGTTTGCACATAGATATCATTATTCATGGAAAGAACTCCAAGTTCAAAGCCAGAACATTGTCAGTTCTACACCTAGCTCTCCCACAGATCAGCTGTATGTCCCTGGAAAGTCGCTCTACCTCTCTGAATCATTCTTCATCTGTAGGATGGAGATAATATTATACCACTAGCTCCCCAGGGCCAGTTTTGAAAAACAAATGATACTGTCACACATAGCAAGCCTAAAACACCACTGGAACCACTAAATGATAACAATGAGACTAGGAGGAACAATAACAAAATATATTGCACGCTTATTATGTGACAGACATGGTTCTAAGTTCTCTACATGGATTGCCTCATTTGACCCTGAGAAATAGGTGCTATTGTCATCTCATTTTGCAGATGAAAAAAGTGGCACGGGAAGGTTAAGTAGCTTGTCCAAAGTCACATAGCTAGAAAGTGGTGGAACTGAAACATAAATCCAGGCAGTCTGACTCCAGAGCCCATTTCTAATCCCTTTACCCTGCTGACTGCCACCCCCTTTCCCAACCCCACTGGGGTAGGGCAAGGAATGGGGCAGACATTTCCTTCCTTCTGCTTCCTCAGAGTAGCCCAGACATGGGGAGGTGAATCCACCAACAGAATTATGGGTGACCCCAGAGCAAATAACCTTAGGAACAGCCCCCCTACACCCCCCAGCACAGGCTCCCTTGGCCCATGTTTCACTCAAAACTGATTTTACTTCGAACTGAGGCTAAGTTCCATTATCATTACTTAATGTCAGTGTAACGGCAGTGTAATACCCAGGCTTTTTATGCAATATATCATCCCCAAACTTGGATGCTAGCAGGACACAGCAAAAATACAGCATCTCAACTTCCCAGTGTGCTCCTGGCCATCAATATTGATGGCACGTCATCAATCAAATGCAGCAGGCTTTTACGTGCCCCCCTTTTTAACCAAGCCTTACCATGTATTACAATGGAATATTTAAAACCATGTACACATTTCATCAAGCCTTCATGACCACTAAATGCTTTCTGGTTTGCAGCTCCAAATATTATTCATTACGTCTAGACAGGCGGCATGCAAAAGTAAAGAAACTGCATGGGAAGTGGGTGTGATTAAACACAAGGAGGGAGAAAGACACCAGCAGAATCTGGCCAGATACAGGCCCACACCCAGGTCCTGGCCACCAGGCATGAACGCATGCCTTCTCCCACCTGCTTCCTTCTCAGTCCACATGGTCTAGGAGTCAAGACGCCTGACTCAAATCCAGCTCTCACTCCCCAGCCATGTGACCTTGGGCAGGTTGCTTCACCTCCACAAGCCTCCTGGTTCTTAACTGCAAAATGGGGATAATTCTCCCCACCTTAGGGAGTTTCTGAGGACTTCAACCAAGGCTTGCACGTCTCCAAGTCATGGCTCAAATATCACCTTTGCAGTAAAGCTACTCTGCTTCTCCTCACTGTTTTACTGAGTTGTCGCCTCATCTCCATCCTGGGTACTGCCAACCCTTCTTGTTGTTTTTGTTAGCCGTCAAGTCAACTCTGACTCATAGTGACCTCATGTACAACAAAACGAATGCTGCCCAGCTCTGCATCATCCTCATGACCTCATGTACAACAAAATGAATGCTGCCCAGCTCTGCATCATCCTCACAATCGCCAGCATATTCAAGTCCACTGTTGCAGCTATCGTGCTAATCCATCTCACCGAGGGAGTCCCATGTCCTAGTTGGCTCTCTACTTCACCTCCAGGCAGCCATTCCCAATCCATTAGAGTCAACTAAACAAAGTTATTAACCATCCCTTATATGGCAATGATCGCTAGAAGATCACCAACCCCACTTCCTCTACTCCATGGGCACGTTCTATATCCCCAAACTTTCCTACACTCACTGTGCCACAGCCCGAGTTCCAGTCGATGAAGTGTGCAAGGGAGTGATGGGCTGGCCCTCCCAAACCACCCATGAGAGATCTTCCATGCTCCTATCTCCCCTCTGCAGATTGATACAGACAAATACTGTGGTCTTAAAGGCCCCATGTTGAAGACTGGGGAGACATAACATAAAAGAAGCCCAGGACACCAAACCACTGCTTGGAGGAGAGCCATCTGCCAACCAGGAAGGCTCATTTACAAAAGCAAGAGATAAACTTCAACTGTAGATTTGACACTAAACAATTTGAGGTTATATGCTACAGAAGCTAGATTTACCCTAATACAACCTTTTTTTTCAAAATTTTTCTTTTTCTCTAGATCTTATTTCTAGACTCAAGAACTTTTCATTTGTTATGTAAATGACCAAAAGCATTTTCTAGTAGCTTAATGAGGCACGTGCACTCCAGATATGTTTATATTATGTTAGAGGGTACCGTGTGCTTGGCAAGTACAACTTTTAGCTCTAGGAAACACACAAAGAATTGCAAGATGCAATGTTTATCTTTGAACTGTGGATTGTCTTCTTGGGAAAATAAGACATAGCCATGTGAAATGATTGGCTAACCCAAAGCACTATCTGAAGAAATGTAGCAACAAATGACATGATCAATAAGAAGTGATACAACTTCATCACCACCTGCGTGCCTTAGGCACATTGCTCACCTTACCCTACCGCTCACCCAGCATCGTCACCGCATACTTCAATTTCACCCCCTTCAATAACACACGCATAACAGTTGCACCCACCTCATTGGATTGAAAGGACCCCTGGTGGCACAATGGTTAAAGCACTTGGAACCAAAAGGTTGGCGGTTTGAACCCACTAGCCACTCGATGGGAGAAAGAATGTGGCAGTCTGCTTCCATAAAGATTTACAGCCTTGGAAATCTGATGGGGCAGTTCACCTCTGTTCTCTAACGCTATGAGTCAGAACTGACTCAAGAACAACAAGGTTTCATTGGATTGAGGACACTAAGTAAATACGGGTGATGTGCTTATAACAGTAACTAGCACAAAGTAACTGTTCAATAAATGTTAGATGCTATTTTGGAAAGGAAGGATAGATCCCTGTGGACTAGAAAGCAGAAAATTAGTGTGGTGATGGCTAAGAAGGGGATAATCAAAAACCTGATGGCATCAAGAAAATTCTGACTCATCGCGACCCTATAGGACAGAGCAGAACTGCCCCGTAGGGTTTCCAAGGAGCAGCTAGTAGATTCTAACTGCTGACCTTTGGTGGGCAGCCAAGCTCTTAACCACTGCACCACCAGGACCAGGAGGAATTCATATATTACCTTCAGGGAAACAGTGAGAGAATCAGTGCAGATATGACATAAAATTTACAGAGACTTTCAAGCAAGGGAAATTCTTACCAGGACTAGATTCTGAGGGTCCCCAAATTATAGAATGAGAAATCAGTTTTTTTAACTCCTTACTTAGAAAAGAGAATAATGGAGGAATAAAGATAGATGGGTGGAGGAATAGAGGGAAGGATGAAAGGAAGAGAGAGAGGGAGGAAAAACTGAAGGAAGAAAGGAAGGATTGATCAGAGGGGATTTGACAGTGTGGCATAGTAGAGAAAACTCATACTTTTGGAGAAAGACCTGGATAGAAATTTCAACTCTTCTTTGTATTATTTATGTAATTTTGAATTAATTTCCTTCTTCACTAAACCTCAGTTTCCGGCTTATAAAACCCATGTTGGGAGTCCCTGCGTAGTGCAAACAGTTAACACATTCAGCTGCTAACCAAAAGATTGGAGGTTTAAGTCCAGAGGTGCCTCAGAAGAAAGGCCTGGTGATCTACATCTGAAAACTCACCCACTGAAAACCTTATGGAGCACAATTCTACTCTGACACACACGGGGTCACCGTGAGTTGGAATTGACCTGATGGCAACTGGTATGCACGTATGTAATCCTCATATCAAATGGCAGCTTGATGAGAATTAAATGAGGTCAACTATATAGAGTCCTGACACAGTGTCTGACTGTAGGGTAAGTCCAGTCTGTCATTCATTGTTAAACATATACACAGCATCTATGAAGGCCCTGCAGTTGGGATGAAGTTGTGCTCCCCAAGTACTAGCCTTCCCCTCCTCATGCTGCTTAGTAAAAGCCACACTTGTTGCCGCAACATGGGAGGCTTGGTTCCCAGCCTGGGCTTGGCTGGGAGTCAAACTGGCAGTCAGTGGGAGCAAGAACATAAGCCCAGAAAATGCCATCATTTCACAAAGTCGGGAGCATTGTTTCGGGCTCTTGCACGTCTCTATTAAGGTGGAGGCCTAGGATCCAGTGACGTATGAGAACAATTTCCCCTTGTTCCGCCAAACAGAACCAGGTCCAGGTCAGAGAGAGCTCCTGGTCTTCTACCTGTCACCTTCGGTCAAAAGAGAGCAACCTACTCATCACAATTTCTCAGTCACACTGAAATTTCAGCCCTGTGCTTTCTGTATTTAAAGCGGTAGGGAGTGAAGAGCCTGTTTAGCCGAGTGAGAAATGAGAGATACTAAAATGTTTTATCATCAAAAACTCCAGTGGTCAGTTCATGCCCACAGTTCCAATCCAACAATTGGCTTGGCTGAAAACACAGTAGTCATTTCGGAAAGCAAGAGTGTGTTTGCCAGCCACAAGGCACTCACTATTATTCTACAAAGGAAGAGGTTTCTGAGAGAGAGAGAGCTGTTTAGGCCATTTCTACTCAAACATAGCAGGAAATGCGTCCTGCTGAGAGACGTCAGACCCAGCCACTGTGGTTCTTCAGTGGGAATGCTCTCAGCGAGTGACCAGAAGTCTGCACTAGTAGTTTCTTGACGCGTTTGTTTTTTCCCTGAAATGTCAGAAGTGTTGGGAAAATAGTGGTGGAAGGAGAGGGGACAGAAGCAGGAGGTACACGGAATGCTTCTTAAAAATCATCAGAAAAACAGTGACCTGAGTGGGACAGAAAAGGTGAAGCAAGTGCTGCTTGCCACAGAAGTGAGGCTAGAGAGGAGAAAGCATCACAGGCTAGCAGAGCGAGGACTCTGGGGGCAACATGCTCCAGGTCTCGCGGGGTTCAGTCTAGCTGCCTTCTGAGCAGGGCCAGCCACATCATTCGCAGTATCTGGAGCAAAATGAAGACATGGGGCACTTTGTGGGGAAAAAAAAAAAAAAAAAAACAGAAAAAAAAATTCCATTAAAGGTACAAATATATAAAACTTTTCCTTTCTTTCATGGTCTTTCTCTCAACTTGTCATGGTGCTTTGTATTTGCTATTTAATGTTGTTCAAAGTAAAGAAAAACTAGAATTTTGAATTATTAGCATGAATTTCACCATTCATTTTTACATTGTGCAATGCCAGTTTTAAAGGCAAATATGTGGTTAGCTGCCATCAAGTCAACTCCTACTCATGGCGACCTTACGTACAAGAGAACAAAACATTTCCCAGCCCTGTGTCGATTGCTGGCCTGTCCAGTCCATCCCTTCAGCTACTATGCCAGTCCATCTCTCTGAGGCTCTCCCTTGCTCTCATTGCCCCTCTACTTCACCAAGCATGATGCCCTCCTCTAGAGAATGATCCCACCTGATGTTGTGTCCAAAGCAAGTGAGTCAGCACTGTTCTGTTGTGATCTGTAGGGTTTTCATTGGCTACTACTTCTCAGAAGTAGGTTACCAGGCCCTTCTTCCTAGTCTGTCTAAGTCTGGAAGCTCTGTTGAAACCTGTCCACCATGGGTGACCCTGCTGGTGTTTGAAATACTAGTGGCATAGCTTCGAGCATCACAGCAACACACAGGCCACCACAGTACTACAAACTGACAGACAGCTGGTAGAAATGCAAATATAAGAGTTTTACCTCATATGCAGAATCACTGAGATTACTCAATTCATATTTCATGGCTTGTACACACATATGTATTTCATTCTTATCAGAACAGTGGAAATGCTGCACAAAACTAAATTGCTTTTATTTTACTTATTAATATACACACATTCCATCAGCCCTCTTGATCTTTGGCTTACTAATGAGTAAGGAGGAAATGAAATGACAAGGAAATAAAGTTTGCCCTATCTTTCCATTCCTTCTTAGTTACCATTTTCAGCACAAGGGGTTGCCTAATACAAGGAGATCACACAAGTAAGAAAGACTATGATAGACTTCCTTGGTGTCCCTGTTTCTTAGAGCACCGCTGCCGCCTTTCCCGGGTGAAGCAAGTTCTGGTTCTAATGGAAAATGTGGCCTCTCAGGGCTGTCAGAGCCCTCACTAGATTTCAGTGTTAACACACTTCCCTTATGCTCACTTTGGGTCTCCCTGGATTCATACACAAGACGGGTCCACCAGATTCTATGCTCAGGGGGCACCACGATATGCAAACAAGGCAACAAGGTTGGTGGTCACACATATCATGCGTACCTCGTCTGCTCACACACATGTTCCAGTGTCCCATCAGGCTTCACTCAGAAAACACAAGCTCAGAGATAAGATTATTAGGAATTTTGAGACAGTGACAGCACAGCGTTAATCCAAGTGTGGGGTCCTTCTGAGTGTGCGGCCCTGTGTAACTGCTTGCCTCTGAGTTTATGAGCTTCCCCGGGAGCCCCCCAGTCTGCCCAGAAAACACACAGTGTCCCAAAATGACTGGACTCAGTGCCCCATAGGCTCTAGGGTGTTCTTTCTCCACTCAGGGTCTTTGTTCATGCATTTCCGTCTGCCTGGAATGCCCGCCCTCCCCCCGCAGACCACCCACCACACTCATCATGCTATTGTACTGCAAGCACTTAGCAGAGTGCATGGCACATTGCTTTTGTTCAATCAGTGGTAGCTAAGGTACAAGCTCCAAAAGCAGAAGGGCCTTGTCTCTGATGTGTGTCCTCAGTGCCTGGCACATATAAGGGGCTCAATGTATCATTTTTAAATCAGAGAATGAATGAATGATGTTTCTTTTAAGATTCAACATAAGTCTGACCTTCACCCGATTTCTCCCAATACCCTATGAACTAATGAAATGTATTTCTACTATGACCTATAGTGCTGGAGTTTATTCCCTCATCCATTCAGTAGCTATCTGAGGGTCTACTATGGGCCTTACACTGTTAGAGGTACTGTGGCTGAAGTGACAAACAAGACAGGAACAACCCCTGCTCTCATGGAGCTTATGTTTGAGTCAGGGAGACAGGTAACACACAAGGAAACAGAACCATGTGATAGAATTTCAAGTAGTGATGAGCACTTTGGGTTGATACAGGGATACTGGAGGGAAGGCAGGAGCTATTTTGATAGAATTGTCAGCAAAAGGGTCTCTAAGGAGATGATACTTTAGCTGAGACATAAATGAAGTGTGGGTATATGCCACGCTAAAGGCTGAGGGAGAGAACATTCTGGATCAAGAGGTGGCATGCACAAAGGCCCTGAGGCTCGGCAGGTTGGAAGACAAACAAGAACGCTATGTGGCTACAGTATAGCAGCTGAGGGGAGACTGAGAAAATGGGGTCAAAGGGGGATGTAGGAGGTCGGTCATGCAAGGTCTCATAGGCCATGGCAAGGTGTTTTGATTTTACTCTAACAAAATACATTGGAGGGTTCTGACCAGGGGGTGACATGATTAGACTGATCTAAGTCCCCTGGCAGCTGTGTGGTGAATAGACTGAAGGCAATGGGGGTGGGAGTAGAGTCAGAGAAACCTGTTAAGAAGATTTTCTGACAATGCAGTCAACAGGATATGATACTGTGGACAAGGTCTTTGTTGAATGACTGTTCAAAGGAGTAGTCCTGCACACAAATACTTTATATGAGAGAAAGGCCTGAAGGGGGAAGGCAGGGGGAACTGTGCCTGTTTGACCTGCCTGTATTAGTGATGGTTATTCAAGAAGTGCCTGGAGATGGATCAGACAGCCCTAATGCCCTGCTTATCGGTGGTCAGCCTGTCTCAAGTCTTGCCAAATCCTGGTGTTCACGGTGTGTTAAATCCCCAATAAGGTAAAGAAACACAGCATAAGTCACTGTCGTCTTCATCTGCTTCCTAATTTATAGTGCGGGAAAAATGGCACCTAAGATCCTAGCAACATCTGCCCTATTATTCACCCGGTAGTTAATCTAAGGTATTTTGTCGACCACAAATGGCAGAAAAGATGAGTGCCATGGAAGCCTCTTACAGATAGTATGCTAAAGATCTCAGATACTCCTTTCTGGGTAATGACCCCACATCTGTGGGACAGCATGGAATAGGGTGGCAGCTTTAGATGCTGTTATTCTTGAAGTATGTGACCTGCCACATATGTCCCCTGGAAACGGCTCGGAGTTGAATGATTGAAGACGTGTTAAGTACTGGGTTTGAGGCTCAGAAGGCTTACCAGGCAGGTTTTAATCTGCCTGAAAGATTCCTTCCTCTCTAACGGTTTGAGTAAGATAAACACTCAGGGAAGCCTCTTTTCTAGGGGAATACAGTTAGAACATGAGTTGGTACCTCCTTCTGTAACATTTTTCAGGATGTTTTTTCCAAGAGTTGGTAACACAATCTTCAGGCAAGTTAAGGATCCATCTGGGACTGAGTGACACTTCACCCTTACACCTTGTCAGGGGAAAAGGTCATTCTGCAAAAGTAGGTCAACAGGTTCCAATTTAACCACCTACAAAGGAAATGCAGTTGCTGGGGGGGACACGGCACCCAGCACCCTGTCTAATACCTAATAGGAACTTAACAAATGAATAAGTGAATGAATGGATGCTGTTAGTTCACAGCTGGTGAGGCCAGGAGTAGGCACTGAAGCCCTCTCAGCCACTTGTCTTCCCAGCATCTGAGCACTTGCCCTATGGATGAATGATTGAAAATGGTGAGATCATGGGATTAACATGAGCTCATCCATGACTCAGATTCCCATATAGCTTAAAGAAGTCAAAGAATGGAACTGAACAAAAGTGTACATGGGAATAATAGGCATATGTTATACACCCAACCCCTGCCCCTATAGCATATGATACTGTCCCCATGCCCCTTTGGCCACAGCTGAAGGGGTTGGGGAAAACACCTGATCCAAGGAAAGCTCCTCCATAGACTGAGTTGAAACAATAAGATCCTCTCTTGAGAATCTGATTGAAGAGGCACAGAGTCAGTTATCACTCAGCAGTGGATGCTGGAGGTCATGAGGTAGAGCAAGGATCGGAAAACTTTGGCCCGTGGGCCAAAGCTGACCTGCCACTTGTTTTTGTAAATAAAATTTTACTAGAATATAGGCGTGCTCATTAGTTTGCATATTGTCTATGGGTGCTTTTGCACTACAACTGCAGTTGTGAGTAGATACAACATAGACCACATGGCCCACAAAGCCAAAAACATTTACTATTTGGCCCTTTACAGAAAATGCTTGCAGTGCGATGGATCGCTTTTATTTGGCCTTTCTTGCCATGGTCTTATAACTCCCACAAAATGATTGGGTGATATTATGCAAATAAGGTGCTTGTGGCCCACCAAGGGGATTGAACAGTTTACTAACTATGCAATTAAGGTTCATAGAACTCTGTAGGAGTGAGACAATGCAAATAAAGTGTATGGAACCCTAACAAGGGGACTGGTTGGTTTTGCCATCCTGCTAGGCTTAAAAAGAGAGCCAAGTCCAGAGCAAGGGGGGAATTCACTACAGTCAAAAAAGAAGAACCGGGAGTGGAGTACATCCTTTGGACCCAGGGTCCCTGTGCTGAGAACTTCCTAGACCCAGGAGCCAGACAGCTGTAACACCGGAGACAGTGTGAGATGGCCAGGAGCAGTGGCAGACAAACAACAGCAGCAGAATCAGGATACCGGTGCAAGATGGCATAGTGGGCTTCCTGGACCACAGGAAAGGTATCTACAGTAGGCGTGCTGACCCACGGAGCAAGAGAGCTGAGAACCTTAGGGCAGGAGGCATCCTGGAGGAAAGGGGTACCTCTGGGCACTTATCTGCCCAAGTAGGACACAGACGAGGCCTGAGTGGGGCCAAAGGCGGAGAGAAGAGGCCTGTCCTGAGAGGGCTGAGAAGAGCCTGTCCTCAGCGGCCAAAAGGAGCCCTGCATGGCCGAGAGGAGCTGAGAGAGCTGTCTTGCACTGAAGAAGTGAGAATTTGCCTACATGCTTCCTGATTCTGATCCCAAGTTGTAGCCTGTTGATCCTGATCCCAAGTTATAACTTGTTCCTTCCCTAATAAACCCCATAATAGTCAGTATTATCTGTGAGGTCTGTGTGGCCACTGCAACAAATTAACAAACCCAGCAGAGAAGTAGAGAGTGCCATGGGAGAGACGGCTAGTGTCAGAAATGGTAAAAAAAGATTGGAGAGAGGAGGTATGTCTGACCTCCTTCTCATAGGAGTCAGCTTTGGGTTGATGATGATGGTGATTCTCTCTCCTTCCCCTTGTGAAGTTAGACAAGGTCTAATGCCATAATTCCATTTTTTTATAATGTCTCTTCTCCTGTCCTCCTGTTTTATGCTCCAAGACTCAGTATGACTTTGCTTTTTGCTTCTACCCAGTGCTCCGTGTGTGCCGGGTACTGTTTTAAGCACTTTAATTGTACTTTGTTGTTGTTACCAAAAAAAAAAAAAAGTTGTGATGGAGTTGATTCCGACTCATAGCGACCCTATAGGACAGAGTATAACTGCCCCATAGGGCTTCCAAGGAGCGGCTGATGGATTTGAACTTTGCCAACCTTTTTGGTTAACAGTCTAACTCTTAACCACTGTGCCACCACAGACCCAGTTAATTCTCACAATAACCCTATGAGATAGGCATTGTTATTATCCACATATCCCAGATGAGGAAACTGAGGGTCAGTGAGGTAAGGTAGCTGCCCAGATCCACACAGCCAGTAAGTGGCAGAGACAGAGTTTAAACCCAGGCTGTCTGCACAGTGCAAGCTCTCCACCACCACACAGTGCTGCTATTAAGCTTAATCCTGGGTTTTCTGATCCCTCTCCATTCTCTCTAACCAGCATGTAAGTACGTACACGCTGTACCGTTCTTCATGTGGTGGCTAAAATTGTGTGCTCATTTGTCTCCTATAGAGCTGTGCCATGGTTATCTCTGCACCTACCTGGCTCTAGTAGTTGCTCTGAAAACACTGAAAGAAATGGATGAATTTGGTCTGTGTCAGTGGGCTTGTGAGCAGCCGTACCCTGCACCTGCCAAAACTTTCATAGGAATCATTTTAGGATCTCTGTTCCTTAGCCAGATAAACCATTCGGGAGATCATGGTAAAAATATGATTGCATCTGAGAAGTTTCCACCTTCCTGTGATTCCACAACAACATCTCCAGGAAACTTCCCAGTCCCTTGGAGACACATACTCTTAATGAACAGAGAAAAGAATGTAGTATTTGAGTTTGAAAGTAAGGACCTTATCCAACAGACTGTGGTGACGGCAGAGTAGCTAAAACCACAGCTGCTGTCTCGCCATTTTCAGAAAATGAACCAACAGGTATCTAATTTTAAGAACTGACAGCTTTTTATCAACTATTTTGACCTTGGTGTCCCCAGCCTGGGGAATGAGCTGGAAAAAGATGTCACAAGCCCACTTTCCTATGGCCTGGTTCAAGGGTGCAGGAGGACACTGGGATTCTGGTAGGCCATTTCTGCCAGGGAGGAACCACCTTCAAATACACTCTGTGGGTTACATGAGGTGTTTTCTAAACTTCACAAAATCATGATCGAGGGGTATGGTACCCCAGTCCTGGGGGGCACTAAAGTGAAGTCACAGATCCCTTTGAATTTCTATCTATGTCTTTTTCTCTAGCTCTCAAATGTAAGCTCTTTGAGGGATGGGCATTGTCTTAGTTTCCTAGGTCTGCCAAAGTGAGTGGCTTTAAAAAAACAGAAATTTATTTTCTCAAAGTTCAGGAGGCTAGAAGCCCAAATCGTCAGGATCATACTCTCTCTCCCTCTGTCTGCTTTGGAGGAAGATCCTTCTTTGTCTCTTCCAGCCCCAGGCATCTCTTGGCATTCCTTGGCCTGCAGATCTATCTTCACATGGCATGTTTCCCCTATGTGTGTGTCTCTTTCTCCATGTTTGTTCTCTCCTTTTATAAGATACCGCTTAGAAGGGATTATGATCCACCCTCTCTGGCCTGACCTGCTTAACTTAACCAACAACATCTGCAAAGAAAAACCCTATTTCCCCAAACATGGTCTCACTGAAAGGTACAAGGGTCGGAACTTCAACATATCTTCTTGGGGGACACAATTCAATCTATAACAGGTGTCTGACGTGTTAACCGCTGTGTCCCCAGAGTTTGGCATAGGTAGGCACTCAAATACTTGTTGACTAAAGGTTCACCATGTGATGCAAAATGACACATGAATAGCTACCAAGTTTGGAGCAGTATCTTTGAGCTATTGCTGCATAACCAACCACTCCAAATCTAGTGGCTTAAAACCATAAGCCTATATCATTGCTCATGAATCTCCAAGTCAGTTAGATGATTCTGATGATTGGGCCAGACTTGGCTAAGTTCAGCAGGGCTGTTTCATGTGTTTGTGGGCAGCTGGCAAGTTGGCTTGTGGCCATTGATCTAGGATGGCCTACCTCACATATCTGGTGGTTGGCTAGTTGTCATTGGAACTTTAGGGATGAATTGGCCACATGTTTATTATCTATTAGGCAACTCAACCTTGTTCCCATGACAGTGGCAAGGTTTTAATAATGAAAGATCTAGGCTTAGATCTGGCACACCACCACTTCTGTTGCATTCTATAGGTAAAACAAGTCACATGGCCAGCCCAGATTCCCAGGTTTCCATGGGGGTGGAAAACAGACTCCACATCTTGACAGGAAGAGTTGCAAAGTCACATTACAAGGGGTATATTATGGCCATTTTTGCAGCCTACCATACAGGTATATTTCAAAATCTATGTCTAGAAATACAGGTTAAATGGCGTACAAAAAATGCATTGTTGGAAGTTCCTTCCTGGATACTTCAAGGAGACAAGCTTTGACTCTCTGAGCTGACACAGGTCTTAATTTGTCATCATGCTGTAGATGTACTACTCCAACAGCACCAGTAGTAGGTATTCAATTATTTGATTCCTTCCAGTGGAGGAGGAAAGTAAAAATAATTAGAATTATGAGGATCAAAAATTAAAAATAATAATAAAGGAGAGGAGCAATAGCCATTGTACGTATCCCAAAGGTATGACACATATGGGGCAGGGCCCTTTGTATATATTATTTCTAATCCTTACAAATACCAAAGAGGTATTTTTAAACCACTTCCCTGACGTGGATACAAGCTTAGAAAAGTAACTCACTTGCCCCAGTACTGGTGTGAGAATGCAAGATCAGGTTTGCCCAACTCCAGAGTGAGGGTTTTGTCAGTCCATAATGCCCAGCTCACGTCTGAACATTCCAGGAACAGAAGCAAAGTGGGGAAGTAATTCACTCAACATGGCTCTACCCCCTTGGTACTTGTCATGGTTTGAACTATGTCCCCCCAAAAATGTGTGTATCAGTTTGGCTGGGCCATGATTCCTGGTACTGTGTGATTTTCCTGTATATTCTAAACCTGCCTCTATGATGTTAATGAGGGAGGATGGGTGGCAGTTGTGTTAGTAAGGTAAGACCTGATCTACAAGACTGGATTGTGTCCTGAGGCAATCTCTTGAGGTATAAAAGACAGAAGTGAACAGAGAGACAAGGGGACCTCATACCATCAAGAAAGCAGTGCCAGAAGCAGAGTGCATCATTTAGACTGGGGTCCCTGTGCCGAGAAGTTCCTAGTCCAGGGGAACACTGATGAGAAGACCAAGAGAGAAAGAAAGCTTTCCCCTGGAGCTGACTCCCTGAATTTGGACTTTTAGCCTACTTTACTGTAAGGAAATAAATTTCTCTTTGTTAAAGCATCCACTTGTGGTATTTCTGTTGTAGCAGCACTAGATGACTCAGACAGTACTTAAGCACACTCCTGGGCCCTGCAGCGCCTTCTTTCCTCTGCTAGACAGGCCGCTGGTCAATGTAGGGTCAATGTTTTAGTAGCCATGAGGGCAGCTACATTATTTAAGTTTTTATTGTCTTATTACTTAGGGAAACAGTATAGCTTAATTTTATTCATTCCTATTGATTTATATATCTTGGCTCTTTCCAGAAAGATCTGAGGAAACTTACAACAGAAACAATACAGTTAAATGTAGAATCCCATAAATCAAGTGCTGGTAGGAATGTATTCCCAGAACCACTTTTTCCATGGATCTTTTTGCTGTCTTTATGTGGGCAAAATGAGAAAGCACGTCACCACAGAATCTCAGCCCTGGAAGAGGCCATAGCATGTCTCAAACTAGAGAACACAGAATTCACTGGGGCATGTGTTTAAAATGCAGTTGGCCTAGCCCCATCCCCAGAAATCCTGGTTCAGGTGGTCTCTGTGGGGTCTTAAAACATGTTTTTAATTTTCCAGGCAATTATGTGCCCTGTATCACATAGATTGAGGAACACTGACAAAATCTAAACCATTTAACAATGAAGGTATTGCCTGGCTAGCATTCACTTTAAATTAGCATACTTACTGAGAGTCCACTATGCACTAAGTAGAATGTTAGGTCCCAGAGGTAGAAAGATAATAAGAGGAGAGTCCCTGTCCTTAAAAAGCTCAAAGTCTAGCCACAGTGACACTGAATTACCAATGGTGTCACAATGTATTTATTGCCACTAACTTAAACCTATGAACCCTTTGAGGAATTTGGGTGAGTTTCATATACAAGTGTCTCTGTGGGGAGTGATGCTGATGAATCTTGGCTCTGCATTTGCCAGCTGTATGACCTTGGGCTGGTGACCTAACATCTCTAGGACTTGGATTCTTCATTTATAAAGCGGTGGTAAGGGTAGTACCCACCTCATTAGGTTGTGAGAGTTCAGTGAGAGAATAAATAGGTGATGATGGTGGTGGTGAGGGGGATGAAGGTAGTTGTGGTAGTGCTGGTAATAGCGGTGGTGATGATAATGATGGTGGTGGTGATAATGTTGGAGTTTGTTGTGGTGGTGATGACAGTGATGGTGATAGAGGTAGTGGTGATGGTGGTGATGGTGGTGACAGGGGTAGTGATGGTGGTGGTGATTTAATTTCTCCCCAGTCCACATGGAAACAAAACCAAAGACTGAAAGAAGCTGCAGCCCAAATGGCAAGGAAAGGAAAATACCAATACCTGGCTGCAGAGCGAATTCTTCATTTCCCAATTCCCAAAGAATAGAGAAGACTGAAATTTGGGATAAGGAGTAAGGAGATAATGAGTTCCATTTTGGCTAATAAGTTTAAGATAAACAGAGTTTCCAGCTGGAAATGTGGTTCTATAGCTTTGGAGAAACAGGGAAACATGGAGGTAGGAAATAAAGATTTGAGAATCAGTCACACACGCAGAGAAGGTACAGGGAATAGAATGTATGAGGAAAACATGTAGACAAAGAAGAGAAGAGAAAAGACGATATAGGTACAAAATTGTAAGTCAGTGCAATGCTAGGAGGCTTCCCTCTAAAGTAAGGTTTTCCTTGGGTATAGTAGTTTAGTCAGTTATGAATCCAACTCATTTCTATCTTGTCTGAAAAAGATACCACAGAAAATATTACCCAATGCCTCGATGAAATCAAAATATGGTACATGTATATTTTCAACATGATCTTCCATCTAATAAATTTAGTGGAAGATGAAATAATGCTAGTTCAACATGACTGGTTCTCAGCAAACCTATGCTAGGTCCAGTGATTCTTGCTTTCCTTTCTATGTGATCACAACTAGCTCTTTAAAAATCCTTTCACAATTTTTCTAAGTTTTTATTGTGCAGTTTGAAGATTCTGCCTGTTTTCCCTTTTTGGAAAATTGAAACACTTGCCCTCTACAAGTAGCTAGCTATTCCTCCTGGTTTCTCAAAAATCACATAATACAGTGTCACAATTTCAGCTGAAAGTTGTCTCCACTGCTGTGTAACTGGTGTTGACCTATGACCTCTGAACTCATCTAGTAATGCTCCATAACTTAAGATACCCTTACCCGTCTTCAAGTGCTGATGCCTTCTAAACCATATTTGTCCTCATTTTTCCAGTTTGAAGACAAGTTTCCTTTCCAGAGATGGAGGAAGCATACTGTTCTGAGTTAGAATGTTGAATTTGCCGGATACCCAATGCATGAGCTGTTCATGGAAGACCATATCTTTACACCTAGAACATTTCAGCCACATAACCTGACCTATAGGCTATGACCACCACTCATACTGGCTCACCTACTTCTACTGCAAACCACTTCACATCCCTGATCCACCCTACCCCTTTCATATTATTCTTGGTCGCTAAAGAGATTGGGTTGGAATTCTCATAATTAACCAAAGGAGAAGCCCTTGGCCAGAGGCAATATTAAAAGCTATTTGATAGTATTAAAACCTAGATAGGATCTGTTAGGACTGGGACGTTCCCAAAATTTATTCATTAATTCTACCAATATTTATAGACCTCCTGTTAGGTACTAGTCACCATGATGGCATTGGAGTTACAATGGTGAGCAAAATGATACAACCACAGCCCTCATGAAGTTCAAAGTCCACAAAGGGAGAGAGATAGTTATCTATTATACAATCAAATGTAAAATTCAGACCCTTAAGTGTTATGAGGGAGGGTAGGATAAGTGATTCTTTAATAGTGTGAAATAAGAATATTCCATTCTAGTCAGGAATATCAGGGAATGCTTCCCTGAAGAAGGGACCACTGAGCTGAGATCCAAAAGAAGCACAGGGATTAACCAGGTCAGAGTTTCCCACCCTGGCTGCATATTAGAACCACCAGAGGAGCTGTTAAAATGCAGATTCCTAGGCCCCCCTCTAGACCAATGAAATTCAAATATTTGATGCCCAAGCGTTGGTATTTTTAGGAGCCTTCCCCCCATCTACCCCTAGTTGACTTTAATATGTAGCTCAGGTTGGGAACCACTGAACTAGGAAAACAAGACTGGGGATGTAGGGAAGGGCATGTACAGGTCTCAGGAAGGAGAAGGAGATGGCCGTTGGTGGAACCTAAAGAAGGTTGGTGTGGTTGAGCACAGAGAGGAAGAGGGGGCATGACGGGATGAGACAGCAAAGGAGGCCAGGGGTCAGGCAGGACCATGCAGGCCATGTTAGGAATTTTTTTTTATTTTAATATGAATGGGCATCTAGCAGAGTTTTTTTGTTTTTGTTTTTGTTTTGTTTTTTTCCCCAATGTTTATTTTCACCATTACATTTTGGCGGTGATCAGCTTTGCATGCTGAAAAGGTCATTCTGACTTCCTGATGGAGAACAGATTGGAGGGAGCAAGAGGGATGAGAGTTGGTCTGTGTGTGTTGATGAAGCAGGGAGAGGAGGCACGCCTGATCTACAGGTTGAGAGCTGGGCACAAACACTGCTATCCCCAGGGCAGTGGCAGAGGGCAGGTGAGGTCCATCAATCTGATGACCTCTACAAGAGGAGGTGGCCTCACCAAGCAAGCCAGCATTTTTGGCAGCCTCAGCAAGCACTAATCAACAAGTGTGATTAAAATTACTCTCCTCAGGAGTACAGGGCACACTGGCTCCAACAGCCTCGCTTGGCAAATGGCTGGGTGAGGCTGCCTTGATCCAGGCAGCCTGCCAGAAGTCACAAGTTCTGCTTAACCCCTTCACAGCCCCAGTGCCGGCCACCATGCCAACATACACAACTTTAATATGGTTACAGCATCTTAAAGTCCCAAGGAAGGGGGCAGAGAGATGTTCCTGCACAAGCACAGTAATAGAGAGGAAAATTGTCAGCAGTGGTTCTTGGCTGAGACTGGCAACACACACTGTCACTTGAACCTATCAATAGACTAGGCTGATGATGTTTTTCACTTAACACCTAGAGACGAGGCTGTCAGAAACTGGCAGGAGATCCCTGCATGCCCTGCCAAGAAAAAGGAACATGAAAATCTGTTGAAAGCCATGCTTGCTAATAAATAGACCCATGGAATTCTTTTTTAAGGAACCCTGGATTTTAGATATCTAGGCAACTTTTGCCAAGGACTCAAAAAACCCTATCAAGCCAGAAGTTCTCTCTGCAGCTCCAGTTTTCACATGACTTTGGCTTGTTGGCAGAGGAAAGGAGCCAGGCAGATGCTGAATGAAGGAGGGGCCTCAAAGATACTAAAAAGAAAAACTAGTTGCCCTCAAGTCGACTCTGACTCACGGTGACCCTACGTGTGTCAGAGTAGAACTGTCTACATAGGTTTTTCAACGGCTGAATTTTCGGAAGTAAATCCCCAGGCTTTACTCTCAAGATGTCTCTGGGTGGACTCTGTTCTCCATCAGGAAATCAGAACGATCTCTTCAGAATGCAAAGCTGATCATGGCCTTCAACCTTTTGGTTAGAGGTGAGCGCATTAGTTTACACCACCCAGGGACTCCTCAAAGATACTGTGGCTGTTGTTAGTTGCTGTCAAGCTGATTCCAACTCATGGAAACCCCATGTGTGCAGAATAGACTGTGCTCCATAGAGTTTTCAAGGCTGTGACCTTTCAGAAGCAGATTGCCAAGCCTGTCTTCCAAGGTGTGTCTGGGTGGGTTAGAACCTCCAAACTTTCAGCAAGTAGTCAGAGCATTTAACATTTGTGCCACCCAGGGACTCCCAAAGATACCAATCTTTGCAAATTCTAGCATGGGGTCCGCAGTCAATGCACAAAGTAAGCAACCATATGATACCCACCTAGGCTTCACTGACACTCCCTAGGCCACTGGGCCAGGATCCCAGGGTTACCTAAATTAGGAGAGGGCATGGGAGACTCAATGGAGGATTCAGAGGGAAGATGCAATAAACCAGGCCATCACTGCCTGGCTATTGTGCAGTCATCAATGCTCTTGATTGAGTATGTCCAATAGGACTGCCGTTTCCCACCCCTGAAGTTAGGTAAAGTCATGTGGCTTGCTTGGCCAATGAAACAAGAATGGAAGTGATGCACGGCACAGTTCAGGGAAGAAGCTTTAAAAGGCAGTGCACAATTTCCCACTTGTGCTTTCTTGTGGGGGATGACAGTGTCCCAGACAGTGGCTGCTCCAGTAACTGGGTGCCAGAGTGAGGACAACATGAGGAGAGCCCCCAGCTGGCCCTAGACAGACATGGAGCATGACTGAACGATAACACTACCTGTTTTAAGTCTTTGAGATATGGGGTTACCACAGCATAACTTAGCCTACATGCTGCCTCATGGAGCCATCTTAAATGACTCCGATCTTCCCTCACACCCCTCCCTGTCATGGGAAGGCTTATCGCATTGGTTATAGTCCAACATGTCTGGTTCTAGTCTACCATCTTGGGTGAGGTTCTTAAACCCTCTGAACCTCAGTTCCTTCAAATCTAAAATGTGAATAATAATACTGTCCACTCTCTAAGGTTTTTACAATAATTAAATAAAATAATGTCTAGAAATGATTACCTTTTACTGTAGGCTGTGTAGAAAATAGTTTTCATAGTAGGTCTGAGACTGCTATTCTTAGAAAGGTCTATTTGCAAGGTTCACCTTTGGCTGGCATCTGGGAATTTGGATTTTGGGAGTGTTTCCACCACTTCCTAACTGATAAGAGTGGCTCACTGTGCTTAACTAAACTGTTTGTACAAATGATGTGGTTTATTCTGAATACATGGTTTCCCTCTGGGAATCTGGAATTTTGGTACACGTCAGATACAGGGTGCCTACGTCTTGTTGTTGTTGTTAGGTACCATCGAGTTGGTTCTGACTCACAGCTACGCTATGTACAACAGAACAAAACAGGCCCAGTCCTGCACCATATTCACAATCATTGCTATGTTTGAACCCATTGTTGCAGCCACTGAATCAATTCATCTCGTTAAGGGTTTTGTCTCTTTTTCGCTGATTGTCTACTTTACCAAGCATGATGTCCTTCTCCAAGGACTCATCCCTTCTGATAACATGCAACTATTTTTTAATTATCTTCAATAAAATTTGAAGATTGAATCATCTTTAGATTGCCTTTGGATCACTTTTCTTTGGAAAGGCACGAATATGGATCTCTTATAGTGGGTTGGCCAGGTAGCTGTCTTCCAAATTTCTCAGAATGGATGAGTAGGCGCTCCCAGCTTTGCATCTGTTCCATGAAACATCTCAGTTGGCATTCCTTCAGTTCCTGGAGCCTTGTTTTTTGTCAATGCCTTCAGTGCACCTTGGACTTCATCCTTCAGTACCAATGACTCTTGATCAAATGTTAACTCCTGAAATGGCTGAAATTTGACCAGCCCTCAGTTGACACCCTGAGCATTGAGTCTCTAAAGATCTTCCCTGGTAGACCACATTTCACAAGTGTTGTCATAACTCATTGCTGGGGGAACTAAGTGCATCCCGTGTGACTCCACATGGATGCTTATGCCTGGCTTCCCCTGGACTTCATACCATGCGCCTGTTCCCTTTGCTGATCTGTGTCCTTTTGCTGCAATAAATCACAGCCATGAGCACAGCTGTATGCCAAGTCCTTGAGACCTCCTAGAGAATCACTGAAACGGGGGGTGGTCTTGGGGACCCCGATACACACTCACACACTTACAAATGTTGTTGTTAGTTATTGTCAAGTTGATTCCAACTCATGGTGTTTCCATGTGTGCAGAATAGAACGGCTTCATAGAGCTTTCAGTGCTGTGACCTTTTGGAAGCAGATTGCCAGGACTGTCTTCAAAGATGCCTCCGTTTGGGCAAATAGTCAAGCATTTAACCGTTTGTGTCACCCAGGGACTTTTTCATAAGTTTGTTAGTATTAAAAAAAATAAAACAAAGAGAGACAAAGTGAAAGAAATCAAAATGTTTAATTTATAGGTAACCATGAAACAAATTCTTCAGCTTCAATTTGAACTTTCATAAGAGCAATTGATGGTTTGTTCTGCAGTTGGCCCCTGGCCTTGTTCTGACTGATGATATTGAGCTTTTCCATTGTCTCTTTCCACAGATGTAGTCAATTTGATTCCTGTGTATTCCGTCTGGCAAGGTCCATGTGTATAGTCACTGTCTCTGTTGGTGAAAAAAGGTATTTGCAATGAAGAAGTTGATTGGTCTTGCAAAATTCTATCATGTGATCTCTGGCATCGTTTCTATCACCAAGGCCATATTTTCAAACTACCAATCCTTCTGTGTTTCCAACTTTTGCAGTTAAATCACCCACAATTATCATTGCATCTTGACTGCATGTTCAATCAATTTCAGACTGCAGAAGTTGGTAAAAATCTTCAATTTCGTCATCTTTGGCTTTAGTGTTTGATGCATAAATTTGAATAACAGTCGTATTAACTGGTCTTCTTTGCAGGCCTATGAGTATTATCCTATCACTGACAGCATTTTACTTCAGGATAAATCTTGAAATGTTCTTTTTAACGATGAACGCAACATCATTCCTCTTCAATTGGTTATTTCCAGCATAGTAGACCATATGACTGTCAAATTCAAAATGGCCAATACCAGTCCATTTCAGTTCACTAATGCCTAGGATATCAATGTTTATGCATTCCATTTCATTTTTGACGATTTCCTATTTTCCTGGATCCATACTTCGTACATTCCACGTTCCAGTTATTAATGGATGTTTGCAGCTGTTTCTTCTCATTTTCAGTCATGCCACATCAGCAAATAAAGGTTCCAAAAGCTTGACTCCACCCATGTCATTAAAGTAGACTCTACTTGGACGAGGCAGCTCTTCCCTAGACATCTTTTGAGTGCCTTCCAACCTGAGGGGCTCATCTTCCAGCACCATATCACACAATGTTCTGCTACTATTCATAGGGTTTTCATTGGTTAAATTTTTTCAGAAGTAGACCATCAGGTCCTTCTTCCTAGTCTGTCTTAGTCTGGACGCTTAGCTGAAACCTGTCCACCATGAGTGACCCTGCTGGTATTTGAATACCAGTGGCATAGCTTCCAGCATCACAGCAACATGCAAGCCCCCACAGTACAACAAACTGACAGACATGTGGATGCGGCAACCACAAAGGGATTGTAGAACAGACCATCAATTGCTCATATGCAAATTTAAACTGAAGCTGAAGAAAATTGGAACAAGTCCACGAGAGCCAAAGAACAGCCTTGAGTATATTCTACCTGAATTTAGAGACCATCTCAAGAATAGATTTGACGTGTTGAACACTAATGACTGAAGACCAGACAAGTTGTGGAATAACATCAAGGATATCATACATGAAGAAAGCAAGCGGTCATTACAAAGACAGGAAAGAAAGAAAAGACCAAAATAGACATCAGAAGAGACTCTGAAACTTGATCTTGAACATAGAGTAGCTAAAGCGAATGGAAAAAATGATGAAATAAAACAGCTGAACAGAAGATCTCAAAGGGTGGCCCAAGAAGACAAAGTAAAGTACTATAATGACATGTGCAAAGGCCTGGAGTTAGAAAACTAAAAAAGAAGAACACACTTAGCATTTCTCAAGCTGAAAGAACTGAAGAAAAAAATCAAGCCTCAAGTTGCAATAGTAAAGGATTCTATGGGCAAAATACTGAATGATGCAGGAAGCATCAAAAGAAGATGGAAGGAATACATAGTCACTATACAAAAAAGAATTAGTTGTCGTTCAACCATTTCAGGAGGTAGCATATGATCAAGAACCAATGGTACTAAAGGAAGAAGTCCAAGCTGCACTGAAAGCATTGGCAGAAAACAAGACTCCAGGAATTGACAGAATACAAATTGAGGTGTTTCAATGAATGGATGTGGCTCTAGAAGTGCGTACTTGTCTATGCTAAGAAATTTGGAAGACAGCTACCTGGCCAGCCGAATGGAAGAGATCTATATTTATGCCTATTCCAAAGAAAGGTGATCCAACAGACTGTGGAAATTATTGAACAATATCAATAATATTACACACAAGTAAAATTTTACTGAAGATCATTCAAAAGCGGTTGCAGCCGTACATCAACAGGGGACTGCCAGAAATTCAAGCTGGATTCAGAAGAGGAATGAGGAATATCATTGCTGATGTCAGATAGATCTTGGATGAAAGCAGAGACTACCAGAAAGATGTTTACCTGTGTTTTACTCCCTATGCAAAGGCATTCAACTGCGTGGATCGTAATAAACTGTGGATAACATTGCAAAGAATGGGAATTCCGAACACTTAGTTGTGCTTCTGCGGAACCTGTCCATAGACCATGAGGCAGTTGTTCAAAAGGAACAAGGAAATACTGCATGGTTTAAAGTCAGGAAAGGTGTGCATCAGGGTTGTATCCTTTCACCATACTTATTCAGTCTGTATGCTAAGGAAATAATCTGAGAAACTGGACTATATAAAGAAGAATGTGGCATCAGGATTAGAGGAAGACTCATTAACAACCTACAATATGGAGATGACATAGCCTTGCTTGCTGAAAGTGAAGGGGACTTGAAGCACTTACTGATGAAGAGCAAAGACTGTAGCTTTCAGTATGGATTGCACTTCGACACAAAGAAAACGAAAATCCTGATGGCTGGACCAATAAGCAACATCATGATAAGTGGGGAAAAGATTGAAGTTGTCAAGGATTTCATTTTACTTGGATCCACAATCAATGCCCATGGATGCAGCAATCAAGAAATCAAAGGATGTAGTGCACTGGGCAAATCCGCTGCAAAAGACCTCGTTAAAGTATTCAAAAGCAAAGATGTCAATTTGAGGACTAAGGCGTGCCTGACCCAAGCCTTGGTCTTTTCAATCACCTCATGTGCATGCAAAAGCTGGGCAATGCATAAGGAAGACCAAAGAAGAACTGATGCCTTTGAGTTGTGATGGTGATGAAGAATATTGAATATACCATGGACTGCCAGAAGAATCAACAAATCTGTCTTGGAGGAAGTACAGCTAGAATGTTCCTTAGAAGCAAGGACAGCGAGACTTTGTCTCACATACTCTGGGCATGTCATCAGGAGGGACAAATCCCTGGAGAAGGCCATTATGCTGGGTAAAGTAGACAGTCAGTGAAAAAGAGGCAGACGCTCAGCGAGATGGATTGACACAGTGGCTGCAACAATGGGCTCAAGCATAACGCTTGTGAGTATGGTGCAGGACTGGGCAGTGTTTTGTTCTGCTGTACATAGATAGCATCGCTGTGAGACAGAACTGACTCAACAGCACCTGACAACAATGAGTGCCCACTGGACAATTCCACAGGTAAAGGTGTAAACTTGGAATCCAGATTGCCTGGGTTCCTGTCTCAACACTGCATGAGTTTCTTGTGGCTGCTACCACAAATGACCACAAACTGAATGGCTTAA
This sequence comes from Dugong dugon, assembly GCA_030035585.1. Lineage (NCBI taxonomy): Eukaryota > Metazoa > Chordata > Mammalia > Sirenia > Dugongidae > Dugong > Dugong dugon. Next base: position 37,217,995 of record CM057478.1, read on the forward strand.
AATAACAGAAACTTATTCTTTCATAGTTCTGGGGATCGGAAGTCTGAAATGCAGGTGTCATCAGGCCACATTCCCTCTGAAGGCTCTAGAGAAGAATCCTTCCTTGTCCCTTTCTATGTTCTGTGACTCCAGGTGTTGCTTGGTTTGTGGCTGCATCACTCCACTATCTGCCTCTGTTTTCTCCTAGCCTTCTTCTCTGTATCGCTGTGTCCTTTACTCTTCTTAGAAGAATACCTGTCATTAAATTTAGGGTCCACTCAGACAATCCAGAATGATCTCACCTCAAGATCCTTAACTTAATTATACCTGCAAAGACACTTTTGCCAAATAAGTTCACATTTACAAGTTCTGGAAATTAGGACATGAACATATCTCTTGGAGGGCCACCATTCAACCCATTACAAACACTTAGTACCATGCACTCTTAGTCTAGTTACTTAACCTATCAGCATGTCATGGGATTGCTTTGATGGTTAAGTGAGATAATGCATGCGAAACTCGTGGCCCTTGATCTAGTGTATATTAAGAGTCCAGTAAACATTAACTACTATTATTTCCCACTATCACACAGTTGGTAAGTAGAGAAACTAGGGTTTGAAGCCAGGCACATGTAACTACTTCTCAGTATGAGTTCCATCTGAGAAGACTTGAAGAGGGGGATGTAGAAGAATTTTCTAGATCCAATGATCACCCATCCATTATCCTCCAGACTTCTGGCTAGGACCCTTCTACCCACTCTTTTGACCTACAGATCATGTAGGAACTGAACTCTCCCAAGTCCCAATCCTGAGACCCTTAAAGAAGAATTTTGGAGAATCTTGGCCCCTCTGGTTCACCATCTCAAAAACCCCAATGGTAATTACAGCTGCCACCCTAGAGTGCTTTGAGGGTTATCAAGTTAACAACTATAAAGTCTGTGGAGCTCTTCAGAGGAAAGGAGCCACAAAAACAAGAAAAATAAAACAGTCAATCAGCACATATTTATTGTGTCCATGGGGTACATAGTGCTGTACTCATAGATAAAGATTAAAGGGGAGAAAAGCAAAGGAAAAGAAGGGCGAAAGTTAGTTCAACCAAAATCTTTCTAGGCCAGAGTACAAGGCCAGCTAAAGAGTTAGAACCCTCTAAGGCTTTAAAAGATGAAGGAAGCATCTACAAATTAGTGAGAAAAAGATAAAGAACTAAATCATAAAAAAAAAAATGGGCAAAGGATTCAAGTAGGCAGCTCACAGAAAAATGCATACAACTAGCCAATAAGCAATGAAGGGGTACTTAACTACATTCATAATGAATCAAAACAATTACAAAATACCATTTTTCACTTATCATGTGGATAATTTTATTTAGTTTTCTGATACACAGTACTGGCAAGGGTGTAAGCAATCAGATAGTCTCCAACCACTTTTGGGGGGAATATGAAGTGGATCAACCTCTACAAAACAATTAAAAATATACACATTTCTGGCCAACAATCCCACAGCTAGGAATTTGACCTATGAGTAAACTCACAAAAACATACCTGACTGTATAAATGTATTCATTACATCACTGTTCTTAATGACAGAAAATTGAGAACAACCTAATGTCCAAGAGTAACTTGCTGGTTAAATTATGGATACCATGGACTTCTGGCAAAATGGTGCTCTAGGCAGAAGCACTATACCGTCCCTCCACAGCAAAGATCCAAAAAACTAAGCCAAACAGAGAAAACAACAATCCTGAAACCCTAAAACAACAAATGAAGAGATAAGGAACTCAGCCAAGCACCGAATGGAGTGAGAAAACTGACAGAGAACAGAGAACGAGGAGAGATTCATGCAGAGGTCCCCTATCAGCTAATGCAGCGCAGATCCACCATCTTGGACTCCCATCGGAGACCAGCAAACCGGGGGTATGAGAAAGCAGCTTCACAGATCTTCCAGCAGGAAACAAAACAACCAGTAATTTTCAATATACGCTTTCCCACCCCCCACCCTTCTTCACCCCCACTTGGCCTCCTCTGCTCCCCGCAGCCACATTCTCTTGACCAGGAAACATGGGCTGCTTGGATTCCACCCACCCGAATGGGCCAGCTCTCTGAGTGCCATTTATTAGCTGCTGGTGTTGTTTTTTTCCACTTCTTTTGATTTCTTCCTTACCTGTCACCACCTCCCCCTCCTTTTGCTCAAATACCTGGCTCTGTGCACCATCTTTGCTTCTTCCTAGGGGGCTGCGGGGCTCCGTTCAAGTGTGGACCTGTTTCCCGGTCTGGGCTGCCGCACTGGTGGGGTCTGGGGCTTTTGTTCATTTGTTTGTTTTGAATTGTTTCTTTGTTTTCTTTACCTTTTCTTGAGTTGGGAGCCCATTCTGGCCAGGCGGTGCTGCATGGCTTGGGGCCGACCCCCTCGGCTTGCACGGAAGTGCAGAGGGATAACTCAGGGCATTTCTTTCCTCGTTGGATTTTTTTCTTTCTGTTTTTTGGGAGCTTTTCTTGTTCTTTTTTTTTTTTTTTAATTTGTTTTGCTTTCTTATCCCTCTTTTTCCCTTTTTGTCTTTCTTCATTACTCAGTTTCTCGTCTCTCTATATCTTCCTTCTCTTTTTGTTCCCTGAATACCTGGCATTGTATACCTCTACGCCTGCTAGCCAGGCTGTACTGCAACACATGAGAACAACATCCCCAGACCTCATAGCCACACCGGTGGGATCCCTGGGAACTTTGCTATACTTGTCCCTTTATGATTTTTATTTATTCATTCTTTTCTTTCTTTCTTCCTCTTCCCCTTTTTGTTTTTCTCCATTTCATAGTCTCTCATCTCTCCACTCCAATGGCAAGCTCCCGTAGCATTCTTTTTTGTTTGTATATTTTTGGCTCTGGTTCGTCTCTCCTCTCTCTCATATCCATCTTAGCTCCACACATAACAATCTCCTGGCTACATCCTGCCTACCTGCACCATGCGTTTAACATCACACCTCCAAGCAGCACAGGCACAGCCTACTGGAACCTGGCCTGCACTGATTACCGACCTGCCCTGGTGGCTATAGTAAGTGCCACAAACTACCTGTCCCAGTAACTCCTCTTCAGCTAGACCTGCCCTGCGCCATGCTGTACCATATCTGAGTGACTGGCCCTGCCAATTGGAGAAGGAGATGAAAAGTATTGTGCCCACAGATGAGTAAACGACAAAGAACACACAGCCCGCCTGCTCAGACATAGCTAAATTTAAAAAAAAAAAGGATGAAACAAACAAATCTACAATCAATAAATGAGAAAAATAACTACTGAATGCCATGAAGACAGCAGAAAATATCAAAACATTTACAAAAACAGGACAGGATGGTTACAGTAGGCATCCAAAATAAAACACCAGATGACTTTCCAGTGAAAGAAAAGGCACTAGAACTACCTGATAGGGAATTCAAATCTCTAATACTCAGAATTCTCCAAGAGCTGAAGAAAAAAGCAGACAAAAATGAGGAAAAAATAGACAAATTCACAGAAAATACAGAAAAAAAACTGGAAGAATTCAGGAAAATAATGCAGGAAAAAAATGCCAAAATAAATTCACAACTAGAAATTATACAAAGACAACGATTAGAAATCCAAAAGATAAACAACAAGATTTCAGAAATGGACGGTGTCATAGAAGGGCTGAGAAGCAGATTTGAAATGGTGGAAGACAGGATCAGTGGAATTGAAGACAAACACTTGGATACAACTCTGTTTCAGGAAGACTCAGAAAAAAGAACAAAGAAAAATGAAGAGACCCTGAGAGTTATGTGGGACACAATCAGAAGCAAAAATCTTCGAGTGATTGGAATTCAAGAACAAGGGGAAAACAGAAAACACAGAGAGGATCATTGAAGAACTGCTGACAGAAAACTTCCCCAATATCATAAAAGATGAAAAGCTGGCCATTCAAGAAGCTCAACGAACCCCATATAGGAGAGACCCCAAAAGAAAATTACCAAGGCATATCATAATTACACTCGCCAAAACCAAAGATAAAGAATCCTGAGAGCAGCTCGTGAAAAACAAGAAGTCACATACAGAGGAGAAACAATAAGACTAAGCTCAGATTATTTAGTAGAAACCATGCAAGCAAGAAGGCAATGGGATGGCATATATAAAGTCTTGAAAGAAAAAAATTGTCAGCCAAGAATAATACATCCTGCAAAACTCTCTTTCAAATATGATGGTGAAATTAGGTCCTTTCCAGATAAACAGAAATTAAGGGAATATGTAAAAGCCAAACCAAACTTACAAGAATTATTAAAGGAAATTCTTTGATCTGAGAATAACCAACTTCAGCTCACAGGCAGAATCTAGGGCACAGGATCATACCAGCCAGATACCAATCTAGGAAATGAACTCTCAAGGACCATCCAAAACCAAGAGAAACACAACAGGGAATCAGAGCAGTTAATCCGTAAATGACAACAACATCAAAACAATAAAAGAGGGAATAAACAGCATAGGTATAGAACCTTCTAATGGAGAGGAAGGCAAGGTGATACCAAGTAATGGTAGACTGCTTCAAACTTAGAAAGATAAGGGTAAAATTCATGGTAACCACAAACAAAGTTAATGAACATACTCATAAAAAAAAAGAGGAAAAACATAAAATCTCAGCAAAAACAAAAACAAAAGAAATGAAAAAAAAATCCACAAACAAAAGTAACTCAGCACAGGCGAGTAAGAACAAAGAAAACATCAGCAACACAAAAAAAAAAAAAAGCACTACAAAATGACAGCAGCAAACTCACATCTATCAATAATTACACTGAACGTAAATGGACTCAATGCACCCATAAAGAGACGGAGAGTGATAGAATAGATAAGAAAACAGGATCCATGAATATGCTGTCTACAAGAGACACACCTTAGAAATAAAGACGTGAATTTATTAAAAGTCAAAGGTTGGAAAAACATACATCAAGCTAACAACTACCAAAAAAGAGCAGGAGTGGCAATTCTAATCTCAGATAAAATAGACTTTAAAACAAAATCTACCACAAAAGACAAAGAAGGACACTATTTAATGATTAAAGGGATGATCCATCATGAAGACATAACCATAATAAACATCTACACAACCAATGACAGGGCTCCAAAATACATAAAACAAACTCTAACAACACTGAAAAGAGAAATTGACAGTTCCACAATAATAGTAGGAGACTTCAACACACCACTCTCAGTAAAGCACAGAACAACTAACAAGAAACTCAGCAAAGATATGGAAGACCTAAAGGGCACAATCAGCCAACTTGACCTCATAGACATATATAGAACACTCCATCCAACCGCTGCAAAGTACACATTCTTTTCCAATGCGCATGGAATGTTCTCCAGAATAGACCACATCTTAGGTCACAGAGCAATCCTCAGCAAGATCCAAAATGCTGAGATAATTCAAAGTATCTTCTCTGACCACAATGACATCAATGTAGAAATTAACAACAGGAAGAACAAGGAAAAATTACAAGGAAAATGAATAATACCCTGCTTACACATCAGTGGGTAATAGAAGAAATCAGAGATGGAATCAAAAAATTCCTAGAATCAAATGAGAATGAAAACACATCATACCAAAACCTTTGGGACACAGCAAAGGCAGTCCTCAGAGAACAATTTATAGCAACAGATGCACATATCAAAAAAAGAAGAAAGGGACAAAATCAAAACATTAACCACAGAACTCAAACAAATAGAAAGAGAACAGCAAAAAAAGGCACAGCCACCAGAAGAAAGGAAATAGTAAAGATCAGAGCAGAAATAAATGAAATAGAGAATAGAAAAACAATAGACAGAATTAACAAAACCAAAAGTTGGTTCTTTGAAAGAATCAACAAAATCGACAAACCACTGACCAGACTGACAAAAGAAAAACAGTAGAGGACACAAATCACCCAAATAAGAGATGAAATGAGGGACACTACAACAGACCCAACTGAAATAAAAAGGATCATAACAGAAAATTATAAAAAACTATACTCCAACAAATTTGAAAACCTAGAGGAAATCGATAAATTTCTAGAAACACACAGCCTACCCAACCTGCAACAAAGTGATGTTGAAAATCTGAACACACCCAAAACAAGAGAAGAGATTGAAAAGGCAATAAAAAAAAACTCCCAACCAAAAAAATCCCTGGCCCAGATGGCTTCACTGGAGAATTCTACAAACATTTACAGAAGAGCTTGTACCAGTACTACTCAAGCTATTTCAGAGCATAGAAGAGGAAGCAACACTTCCAAATTCATTCTATGAAGCCAGCATAATGCTGATACCAAAACCAGGCAAAGACATCACAAAAAAAGAAAATTACAGACCAATCTCCCTCATGAATATAGATGCAAAAATTCTTAACAAAATTCTAGCCAATAGATTTCAGCATCATATCAAAAAAATTATACACCATGACCAAGTAGGATTCATACCAGGTATGCAAGGATGGTTCAAAATAATCAATCAATAAAATCCACCACATAAATAAAAGGAAGGAAAAGAATCACATAATCATTTCAACTGATGCAGAAAAGGCATTTGACAAAGTCCAACACCCATTCCTGATAAAAACTCTCAATAAAATAGGTATAGAAGGGAAATTTCTCGACATAATAAAGGGCATCTATTCTTAATGGAGAGAGGCTGAAAACATTCCCCTTGAAAACAGGAACAGGACAAGGATGCCCTTCATCACCACTCGTATTTAACATTGTGCTGGAAGCTCTAGCTAGAGCAATAAGGCAAGAAAAAGAAATAAAGGGCATCCAAATTGGTAATGAAGAAGTTAAACTGTCCCTGTTTGAAGATGATATGATACTATACATAGAAAACCCGAAAGACTCCACGAGAAATCTACTGGAACTAATAGACAGATTCAGCAGAGTAGCAGGATACAAGATAAACGTACAAAAATCAGTTGGATTCCTATACACCAATAAGGAGAACGATGAAAAGGAAATCAGCAAAACAATACCATTTATAATAGCCCCTAAAAAGATAAAATACTTAGGAATAAATCTAACCAGGGATGTAAAAGACCTATACAAAGAAAACTACAAAAAACTACTGGAAGAAACCCAAAGGGATCTACATAAATGGAAAAACATACCATGCTCATGGATAGGTAAACTCAACATTGTGAAAATGACAATTCTACCCAAAGCAATTTACAAATACAATGCAATCCTGATCCAAATACCAACCACATTCTTCAAAGAGATGGAATAACTAATCATTAACTATATATGGATAGGGAAGAAGCCCCGAATAAGTAAAGCACTACCGAAGAAGAAGAATAAAGTTGAAGGACTCACACTACCTGACTTCAGAACCTACTATACAGCTACAGTAGTCAAAACAGCCCGGTACTGGTACAATGACAGATACATTGACCAATGGAACAGAATTGAGAACTCAGATGTAAATTCATCCACCTACGGTCACCTGATCTTTGACAAGGGCCCAAAGTCCATCAGATGGGGAAAAGACAGTCTTTTTAACAAATGGTGCTGGCAAAACTGGATATCCATCTGCAAAAAAATGAAACAGGACCCATACCTCATGCCGTATAAAAAAACTACTTCAAAATGGATCAAAGATCTGAATATAAAGCCTAAAACTATAAAGTTCATAGAAGAAAAAATAGGACCAACACTACAGGCCTTAATACATGGCATTAACAGGATACAGACCATAACCATCAATGCACAAACCCAAAAGATAAACTAGATTACTGGGATCCTCCAAAAGTCAAACACCTATGCTCTTCAAAAGACTTCACCAAAAGAGTAAAAGAAAACCTACAGACTGGGAAAAAGTTTTTGGACAGTACAAGTCAGACAAAGGTCTAATCTTCATAATCTACAAGAAAATCCAACACCTCTACAACAAAAAGACAAATAATCCTATTAAAAAATGGGCAAAGGAAATGAACAGACACTTCACCAAAGAAGGCATTCAAGTGGCCAACAGACACATGAGGAAATGCTCACGATCACTAGCCATTAGAGAAATACAAATTAAAACCACAATGAGATACCATCTCGCCCCAGCATCACTGGCACGAATCAAAAACACTGGAAATAACAAATGTTGGAGGGGCTGTGGGAAGATCGGAACTCTTATGCACTGCTGGTGGGGATGCAAAATGATACAACCATTTTGGAAAACGTTATGGCGCTTCCTCAGAAAGCTAGAAATAGACATTCCATTCAATCCAGCCATCCCACTCCTGGGAATAATTCCTAGAGAAATAAGAGTTGTCACTCAAATAGACATATGCACACTTATGTTCATGGCAGCATTGTTCACAATAGCAAAATGATGGAAACAACCTAGACACCCATCAATAGATGAATGGAGAAACAAAACTATGGTACATACACACAATGGAGTACTATGCAACGAGAAAGAACAACAATGAATCTGTGAAGCATCTCATAACATGGATGAAACTGGAGGACATTATGCTGAGTGGAATAAGTCAATTACAAAAGGACAAATATTGTATGAGACCTCTATTATAAAAACCCATGAAAAAGTTCACACACAAAAAGTAACAATCTTTGTTGGTTCCCAGGGATGGGAGGGGTGGAGGGGGAATACTAAATAGGCAATAGATAAGGGGTATCTTGGGTGAAGGGTGAGACAGTACACAATACAGGGGAAACTAGCACAACTTGTACAAGGAAAAGTCTTGGAAGCCCCACAGACACATCCAAACTCCCTGCGGGACTGAATTGCTGGGTGGAGGGCTGTGAGGACCATGGTCTCAGGGAACATCTAGCTCAAATGGCATAATACAGTTTATAAAGACAATGTTCTACATTCTACTTTGGTGAGTAGCATCTGGGGTCTTAAAAGCCTGTGAGCAGCCATCTAAGATACTCCACTGGTCTCATCCCTTCAGGAGCAAGGGAGAACGAAGAGAACAGGATACAAGGAAAAGATTATTCAGAAGGACTAATGGACCACAGTTACCAAGGCTTCTACCAGACTGAGTCCAGTACAGCTAGATGGTGTCTGGCTACCACCACTGACTGCTCTGACCAGGATCACAACAGAGGGTTCTGGACAGAGCTGGAGAAGGATGTAGAAAAAAATTCTAACTCACAAAAAAAAGATCAGATTTACTGGTCTAAAGGAGACTGGAGAAACCCTGAGAGTATGGCCCCCAGACACCCTTTTAGCTCAGTGGTGAAGTCATTTCTGTGGTTCACCATTCAGCCGGGGAGTGGACAGCCCCATAAAACCAAATGGGACTAATGAGGCACAGCAGTCCAGGGACAAGGGCCAGAAGGCAGAAGGGGACAGGAAAGCTGGTGATAGGGAACCCAAGGTTGAGTAAGGATAGTGTTGATGTGTTGTGAGGTTGTTAACCATTGTCATACGGCAACATGTGTACTAAATGTTAAATGAGAAACTATTTTGTTCTGTAAGCCTTCTGCTAAAGTGAGAATAGCAGCACAATTGAAAGAGCGTAGTCGATGTCACTGAACTGTGCGTGTAGAAATTTTTGAAATGGTGTATCTTTGGCTATGTATATTACCCCCCACCAAAAAAAAAGGTCGAGAAGGGAGAGGGTTGACATGTTGTGGGGTTGTTAACCAATGTCATACAACAATATGTGTACTACTGTTTCATGAGAAACTATTTGTTCCGTAAGCCTTCACCTGAAGTACAATAAAAAAAAATTATGGATAATGTACATGGCAGAAGAGTTGGCAGAAGTATGCAACAATGAGGTAACTATATCTGGCTGGTAGGAGAGTGCCAAAGGGTCATATTATCAGAAGAAGAAAAAAAGTAGAGTAACAGGCGTATCTCTTTTGTGAATAAGAATATGGTGGGCTTGATATTCAAGGATGATCCAGAGGGGTGCTGTGAATGCAACTATCTCTGTGCTCCTGGCCCGTCTGCAACCAAAGACCTAGCCAGCTGTGTGACTGTCAGCTTTAGGGTTGGAGTGGGAGCAATGGGTAGATTTTATTTTTCTCTGTGAAGATCAAACTCCACCCAGATTCTTCGTCGCAAGAAGGAACAATGTAGCATATTGATTAAGATCCTGAATTTGGATCTGAAATTAAAATGCATCTTAGAGGCTTCCTCCCATCAAAGCAGTTTGCACCAACAGCCTTCTCTCTTTCACGCATTTGCTATAGCAATAGAAGAAATCGGGCAGCCATCCTTGCTGTTGGCCAAACTGTCCAAGTTCAAATCCCAGCTCTGGTGCTGCTTTCTAGCTGTGTGACTTTGGACAAGTCACTTCACCTCTTTGTTCTTTAGCTTCCCTAAAATAGGAATAATACCTGTACTTACCTCATAGAGTCACTAAGAGGAAGAAATGTTTTACTATCTGGGAGATGCTACAGACAATGCTTGGCAGATAGTAACACCCTCTGTAAGTGTTGTAATCTAACCACTGAGCACCCCGTCTCCTGAATGCCAATGTGACCCCTTCTAGGACCCGAACACCCAAGGGTAAAAGAAGAAAAGCCAAGAAAGGTGCCTTTTATATATTCAGTGGGCCAGTCTATGAGATGAAGTCATTGTGAAAACGACAATTAGACCTCCGATTGGTTTTCATTTTATTTCATTTTCTTGCCTGCACTTGACAAGCAGGGAGATTGTGTTACTTTCACAGCCGCCAACAGCAAGGCTGCCCGATTTCTCCTATTTCTATAGCGAACGCGTGAAAGAAAGAAGCCTGCTGGTGCAAACTGCCTTGATGGGAGGAAGCATCTAAAATGCATTTTAATTTCAATTTGTGTGAAGCTTTTGTATCAAATTACGGCTCTGGGGCACGATGCAGCTCAGTGAAGAATCCCATTTTCCATCGGTTTGGATGTGTTCGCTGTGCTGTCAAGGGCTGTAATAATTAAAGCTGAAATCCTAGCTCCATTGGAGACTGTTTGCTGGTATCCCACTCCCCGTGTTGATGATCAGGTCAGGCAACAGAACAAATTTAGTATTCCAAAGATCAGCAGTGGCCTCAGGCAGAAATCACCAGGCAAGGCAACACATCCAAGGCACTTCCTAGTCAAATGTGATAATGTCACTGGTGTTCTAACGCTAACTACAAGATTACCATCAACTAGGGTCAGCCAAAGTTGCTTGAACAAACTAAAACACAAGCTGGAAGAATTCAGTACAAACAGCTTAATACTGCAAAACTACTGAGTAACTGGTCACCAGGCAGCTGAATTCACCTAGTTGCTTTTGTGCAAGTCAGATTGAGTCTCAGAAGAGAAGAGGTTCTGTCACCATTCAACAGTAAGGCTGAGAAGCTGTCAGCTCTCCTAGTTATCAGGAAAGATTCCAGAAAGAACACACACAGGGCTTATTTCAATCAGGAAGGGCTAGGTTATGCCACAATAATGAACAACCCCTCGAATCTTGGAGGCATCACAAAACAAATACGTGTATTTCTGGCTTATGCTCTATGCCCAGTGTGAGACCCTGGGGGGCCCCAGCTCAGCCATGAAACTCACGACCCAAGTCTCGGCAGCTTCATCTCAATATACACTTCCAACACCACGAGAACAAGAAGGAAACATAGTCTTTTCTCCCTTAAAGCATGCATCCCTTCATCCACGTAGGTCTTTCAGAACACATGTTAAGAATGAGTCATGCCTGCTGGAGAAAGCCCATCCATACTAAGACTCTAAAGCAAATACTCAGAATTAATGCCACTTGGCAGTACTGCATAATGATTAAGCCTGGACTCTGGAGCCAGACTGCCTGCATTTAAACGCCCACTCCAGCATTCAGTGGTTGGCAAGCACATCACCTCTCTATAGCTCAGTTTCCTCATCTGTCAAATGGGATGATAAGCGTACATACCTCATAAGGCTACTGTAAGAATGAAAAGGCACAATTCTTGCCATTGGTTTAGCACAGTACCCAGTGTATAGCAAGCATTCAAAGCATTTTTTTATTTAAAATGCAACCAACTAATAAGTTTCAGTGACTGCTTCTTATGTTATGCGGTTGGGCATGCTTCAAGTCATTTGTGGATGGCACATGTGATGGAATGGAGTTAAGCCAGCATTTTCCAAACCGAGAAGACGCCAGGCAGGCAGAAGCCTCCAAATGGAGGGTGCCAACAGGGCATACAATGTCTTTCATAATGACTTTATCCCCTTTCTCTTATAGAACCACGGCACACACCTGGGATATGCCTAGGTTCTTCACACGCTCCTTATATGTGGTGAACCTAAGAAGGTGGTGCAAGAGTGGTTCATGAGAGTGGGGCCCTAGGAGTTGTATGAGCATATGGTCAACATCATACGGTTACGAGGAGTGGTCCTAAGAACCAGACTCGAAAGAAGGGAGCCTGGAGTTGGATCACTTATTGGCTGCCTGGCAATGAGGAGCCCATCACTGATGCTAGACGGCGTGCTGTTCGTCCCTGGCATGCTGGCCCAGCGCAATTGCTAAGACTGCTGAGATTGGCAGATCGAGGACAAGGGCGTCTGGGAAGTAACATGGGAAAGAAAAGAGCAAATCTTCTGAGGGCTGTTGGGAAAAGGATTCAGTTGTTACTGATACCCAGGGCCAAACACTTTAAAGTTTGGGTGACTGGGGGTGTCTTAATTACTCAGTGGGTGGCTTTAAAGAACAGAAATTTATTTTCCTACAGTTCTGGAGGCTAAAATCCAAGTCAGGGTCCCAGTCATCGTTTCCTTCCTTGTCGGTAACCCCAAGCGTTCCTTGGTTTCCTGGCAGTCCTCACATGCCGTCTGTCTCCCACAGTTTGTGCACGCATCTCTGTCTAATCTGCTCTTTTTTATAACTCAGAAGTGATTAGGTTTAGGACACACCCTGCGCTGACATGACCTCATTAACATAACCAAGAACCCTATTTCTAAACAGATTGCATCCGCAGGTACAAAAAAAACCTAAAAATACAGGTACAGGTGTTAGGATTTCAACATGTATTTTGGGGGGCACAATTCAATCCATAACAGGAGGTCAGGTAATTAATGGAGGCAGTTCTGCCAGTGGAATTTTCTTTCCTTTGTTGTTGTTGGGTGTCATCAATTCCAACTCACAGAGACCCTATAGGACAGAGTAGAACTGTCCCATAGGGTTTCCTAGGCTATAATCTGTGCAGGAGCAGATCAGCAGGCCCTTCCCCTGTGGAGCCACTAGTGGGTTCGAGCCACCCACCTTTTGGTTAGCAGCTGTGCATAATCGTTGTGCTACCAGGGCTCCTAGTTTCCTTTCCCTTCAAAAAAAACAAAAATCAAACTCATCGCTATTGAGTCGATTCCAACTCATAGCGACCCTATAGGACAGAGTAGAACTTCCCCATAAGGTTTCCAAGCAGCCGTTGGTGGATTCAAAATGCTGACCCTTTGTTTAGCAGCCAAACTCTTAACCACTGTGCCACCGGGGCTCCTTTCCCTTAGAGCCCATGAAAACTGAGGCTTCCTGAGATGTCAGCTCAGATTTCTTTTTTCCAGATACCTTAGCAATGATTTCTAAACCTCAAAGGCACTGCTAACAGTTGGCTTCAATTAAATTAATATCCACAGCTCCCTTTTTTTTTTTTTTTTTTGCATTCCATCCTGAGGGTATCGGGCTGCCAAAAGTAAGATCAAGCTGAGAAGGAGTTAAGACTGAGCAGGGAGACACGTGTGTAAGGAGCGTGGCATGTGTTACTTTCTAAAACTAGAAGTGTGAAAGGATTGGCTGATTCTTTCCTTCTAAAAATGAAGGCTGATTTTTTATGATTATTAAAATAATATAGAGATAGGAAATAAAAATTAAAATCCCACCCTCCAGAAATAATCATGGCTAACATTTTAGTCAACATCTTTCCAGTCATCTGTAAATGTCAGTCTAATTTTTTTAATCATTCTTAAAAACAAAAACAGGATAATGATATACAAGTTGTTTTGTAATTAATTTTTTTCTTCAATAATGTTTTTAATTGTGACGTCCTATTTTATTGAACAGAGTCATAATAGTTTCATGGCTGAGAGTACTGTGTGCAAAAAACAGTTAATATCGCAGGCCAGAGATTGCTCTCCTCAGAAAGAATACATTCCAGAAGCTTCTATTCAAACAAGACAACAGATTTCAACATGCCAAGAGACTTTCAGAACTTGTTTGGAAACGCAATGTTTCAATAACACGTTTTTTATCTTGGTAGACAGCCAGCTATTTACCTGCTCAGGTGTCTGTAGAGGCCCTCCCTCTCAAGTTGGCTGATGAAAGAGGCCACTTCAGCACAAGATGGGAGTGTTTAGGGATACAGCTAGGATCTGCAGTACCTCTCTGGGGTAGTAGGTACAACCTGCTTTGTAGTGATGTCAACACCTTAGCAAAAGCACGTCTACCATATGATCGGTTTCACTTTTCTGTGGTTACCTGGTCTCCATTGTGAAGAACTGAGCAGAGACACTGCTCCCTGCCTGGCTTCTCAGTGTGTTAGGTCTTGTTTCAAACAGGGCTATATTTGATCAATGTCACATGTCCACCATCAGTGGGTATTAATCCTAATAAACATCACTTATTGCAAGTTGTCCCTAGCAAGCAGTAGGAGATTTCCTACATAAAATGAAGATGCAGATGTTTGTGCAGCTTCCCTACTGTCTGGCTTGCTGCTCAGATGTGCTGCTGGAGTTGCACTATAACTGAAATCTCCAGTCCTGCAGGGACAAAGGGCTTCAGAGACGGTGAGAGACTACAGGGGTGTCCACAAGAGCAGGAAGAAAGGGAAAGGCTGGGAGAGAAAGTGTCCCTGCTCCTCCCAGGTGGCAGTGGGATCTGCCTGCACAAGTGGGCAGAGACATGCTCACAGATATTGATGGTCAAAATCCTGTACCGTTTAACATGCGGATAGGCTGTTTTGTAGCTTTGTCATTGGGTAACATTCCTGCACCAAGAATTTACTTTTACCTGATTTCAATTAACAGTTTTCTGAGCAAGAAACTAAAGTGCTCATTCCTTGCCATTTAGGGAGGTACCACCCTACTTAGTCACTGTAGAAGAGGCAGGGTAGCTTAGTGGTTAAGAGCTCAGCATTTGAAATCAGTCAGTCCTGGGTTTCAATCCCAACTCTACACTCATTAGTTATACAACCTTAGGAAAGTCACTTAACTTCTCTGGACCTCAGTTTTCTTACCTGTAATTTCTTCTCTGTAAGAGGTTATGATAGCCTTCTTACAGGTGAGAAGGTTAAGGAAGAATACAAGTAAAGTTCAGCATATCCTCAAAAAGTTAAACAGAGAATTACCATTTGACCTAGTAACTCCACTCCTAGGTATATACCCAAAGGAACTAAACGCAGGTACTTACGCAAATGCATGTACATGCAGGTTCATAGCAGCAATGTTCACAATAGCCAAAAAGTGTAAATAGCCCAAATGTCATCAATGGATGATTGAATCAACAAACTGTGGTATATCCATAGAATGGAACATTATTCTGCCATAAAAAGGAATGAAGCACCGCTACAACATGGATGAACCTTAAAAACGTGCTAAGAAAGAAGTCAGACACAAAAGGTCACATATTATATGATTCTATTTATGTGAAATATCCAGAACAGGTAAATCCACAGAGACAGAACATAGACTAGTGGTTGCCAGATGCTGGAGGGAGGGAGGATTGAGTAGCACCTGCTTAATGAGTATAGAGTTTTCTTTTGGGGTGATAAAAATGTTTTGGAACTAGCTAGTGGTTGCACAACATTGTGAATTTACTAAATGCCACTGAATTGTTCACTTTAAAACGGTTAATTTTATTTTGTGTGAATTTTGCCTCAATAAAAAAATAAAAAGCTCAGCACAGTATAAGGAACATAAAATGAGTGCAATAAATGGTAGCTGTTATGACATCCCATGTATAACTTAAATTGCCTGCTGGGTTGCATTCAAAGGCTTCCTGTCACCTACAGGATCAAGACTCAAGTCTTCTGCTGGGAAGCCAAGGCCCTCCACAGACTGTCTCCAAATCACATCTCTAACATTATCTCTCAATATCTCCCTACCAGTCATTCTGAACCATTTTAGAGTCTTGAATTCTTTTAAGAATCTGCAGAAAATTAGGGACTCTGTCTCCAGAAAAAAATAATACAAACACAAAGTTTCCACTCAACCTTAGAGGTTTCAAGGTCACTCGGGAGCATATGGAACACCACCAGGCACTGTGACTTGTGGGTCTAGAAAATGCACATAACCTCCCAACAGCCTCCTCAACATTTCCTGAAGCTCCACTTGCATTGCTACCACTGCCTTCCTTCCCTCTTCCCCATCTTCATCCAGCAATGTCTACCTACTCCTCAAGACCCCCGCTAATTTACAGCCTACGCTTCATGACCACCCAGCCTCCAAGGTTCTTTCTTTCTGTGAAATTCTTCTGGAAGTCCTTATGACGTCTCTCACTTGGTACTGATCACATATTGCTTCAATTTTTTTTTTAATAGGTTTTCTTTTACCTCCAATTATATTGCAAACTTAAAAAAAAAAAAAAAAAACATTGCTGCCAAGTCGATTACAACTCATGGTGGCCCTACAGCAACCCTATAGGACAGAGTAGAACTGCCCCATAGGGTTTCCAAGGCTGTAAATCTTTACAGAAGCAGACTGCCACATCTTTCTCATGCAGAGCAGCTGGCGGGTTCGAACCACCGACATTTCGGTTAGAAGCCAAGTGCTTTAACCACTGCACCACCAGAGCGCCTTATTGTAAAATAAAGGGTGCAAATTCAGATGTCTTCAGGAGTCAAGTAAGTAGGGATTACAGCAAACTGGAGAGGACACATCTCTCCTAAGAGGCACAGTGTCGCTGTGTCTATTGTTTTCAAGAAAAGCCAGGAATCTGGACATCTATCTAAAATCTTCTGATTTTCAAATGTTAGTAACTACTTCCCAGAAGAAGCACATAGCAGGGGACACATTTGTTGAATTATGGCTTGTCTTGGTCAATCAATAGTGATGGTCAGAATTAACCAAGACCACCACGGCATCACTCTACAGGGTCAGCTTAGCCCTACGGTACTAGAACATGAGCTTCTGTTAATTCTAAGGTGGCCTGAGGTCTCTGACCTCATGTTCTAGGACAACTGTCTGTTACCAAAAGTGACTGTGGTTTGATTTTTCTACAAAAAGCTTAATACTTTGCTTTAAGGCTCATATCTATATTTGAGAATCAAGGCAAAGTCATGCTTAGGTTAGAGGTTGTGATGACTTAGATCATTTCAATGGTATTTGGGAAGTCATTTAATGACACATGTTGTGTTAAACATGAGAGATAGGGCAGTGGACAATACAGACGGCCCCAATCCTTAGACGCCTACAAATGAAATATAATAGGATATTAATGAGAAAGAATAAGAACCAGCTACGTATGAAAAAGAAAATACAAATAGCCAACAAATGCACAAAAAGGTGTTCATCGTCCCTAGAGTTCAGGGACATGCAAATTAAAAAGCACTTCACATTCACAAAATCAAGAAGTTTGCTAATGTTATTGATGTGGGGAAATGGTTACTCTTAAACACTGCAGCAGGAGCATAATTTGGTTCAGGCACTTTTGAGGGCAATTTGCCAGTACGTATTAATGGTTAAAAATGTATCCCCCATTACTCAGCAAATCCACTTCTCCGTGGCTACCCTGGAGAAACACAATTACACAAAGAGATGGGCTCAAGGATGACCATTGGAATGTTGTTTGTAATAGCAAAAACCTGCCAACACTCTAGATGCTTATCAATAGAGGACTTTCAGAGCAAGATGTCACATGCGGTCATGCTATAAAATACTAGGTAGTATATAAAATATTGAGGTAAGTCTGTATGTCCTAACATAGAAAAGTCTCTAAGCCATGGTGCTGAGTAAAACACACCCACACTAAACACACTACACATTTACTATGATACAAATCTATGAATGGAAATGCAGAGAAAAAGGTCTAGAAGGATCTACAGTAAACTCAGAAGAGTGGTGGCTTCCCATGTGGAGGAATTCCTCTAGGGATTGCTGGTGATAGTCAAGACAACTTGAGACTTATTTATAATATTTAATCTTTAAAAACACATTGATGCATTACTTACGTGATTGAAAAAAATTAAAAACACTTAAGTGGTTGCTCTGTGAATCCTTTTTCATTAAGGAAGCCTTGCAGTGTCCCACTTTGTCACAAGCCCAAAACTCTTATAATTCTCCTCCACCAACTTTTTTTTGCCCAGTCTTCTGTTGATTGTACCATAGTGGCTCTCTAACAATTCACTAGATTATAACCTTGAACTTTCCCAAGTTTCAAAATCAGTGTTTGAGATCTATTTTTTTCCGCTTATAAATTCATTTTCCTTTCAAAACAAAAGCCATTCAGATGCATGTGGTTCCGGTAGCCTGAGCCAGCCCAGTCAGGATCAGCCAAGAACCCTGAACTCCCTTTCAACCAGATGCCCAGGGGCTGCTGATTTCCTCCAAGAACCTGAATGCAGTAAGGTGAAGTAAAGAGACTTTGTGGTGAAACAGACCCAGGGCCAAATCCCAGTTCTACCATGCCCTGGTTGTGTGATACACAGGACATTTGTCATTCTTATTGGCTGTTCAGAGTTGTGGAGTCCCTTAACATATCAGGAACTGAAAGTCCTTTCCCAGCCTCCCTTGCAGTAGGGGTGCAGACACGTGATCAAGGCTCCTCCCCTCAGAGCCAGCCTTCCAAAGTTGGAAATGGAAGCAGTGGAGTTCCTGGATGGTGCAAATGGTTACGGTGCTCGACTGCTAACCAAAAGGCTGGGTGTTTGAGTCTACCTGGAGGTGCCTCGGAAGAAAGACCTGGTGATCTACTTCCTAAAAATCAGCCATTGAAAGCCCTATATAGTGCTGTTCTACTCTGATACACATGGGGTTGCATGAGTCGGAATTAACTCAATACCAACTAGAAAAAAAAAAAAACTCAAAGAAATAGAGACTGCCGCCGCTGTTCTGGGAAGAATGGCAGCGCAGCTTCACCATCTTCCCGAAGCTGCTGTCCAAGAGGAGCTCTCTGTTGGGTATCCTGAGCAGGATGTGTCTCAGGATTTGGACCTGGGGCAGCAGGAATGGGGTATTCCATGGTGTCTTTCTTGGCCATGTGGCCTCTAGACCTGTTTCTCCAGCCCACTGGAGATCCTGTGAATGCTCCAATGCCATTTTGATAAAACCATTTTCTGCTCAAATGAATCAGAGCTGGTTTCTATTATTTGTATCTGGGAACCCTGACTGATACAGTGATCTTCGGGAAGATACCTAATTCCTTCTGTTTTTTCATCTATAAAAATAAGGATAAATAATGTCTACCTCCAAGGGTTGCAAGGAGATAAAATATATGGGATATGTAAAATATATATATTGCGTATATGAAGCATATTTTAAAATGCATATATTAATGTATCTTCTGCACATATTTTATGCCTTTGTGAATTTATGAATATTATATATTTATATATAAAATCTCTATTAAGATAAAATATATTAAAGCACCCAACCCTATATCTTTCTTCCTAGGATTGCGGGCAATGGGGCATGATGGGTTTTTAGGATTTATAATTTATTGCAGTTAGTTTCCACACCTAGTATTTCACAGATAAATGGAAAGGTAAATGATTTATGCCTTTTCAGGTTAGGAAGAATAAATAAAAAGATGGCATTTGTGGACCTAAGCGTGAGCACAAATAATCACTCCAAACTTCCTGTGGCTCACTTATTTTGCATATTATTGGTGGTGACCTTTTCATTAAAGGCCAGTTTTCTGATACAAAATAACTTTTAGTCATAGGCCTGCTGGCTTGATGGCATTCACAGAACGCACCCATCCTAATATCAGTCACAACAAACATCATTAGGATTGAAAATTTTCTGCAAAAAACTCCCGAGTCCTAGAGTGAATTCCACAGCCAAACCAGGCTTAACAACTTTGCTGGGAGCCCGAGCCAGTATTCCCTTGTCAGCACAGGTAATGGAGAGTCAGTAGGTGTGATGGTTTGGAAAGGCCTCTGGAATCCTGGTGCACAAATTAGTCTGAGCCTCAGACTCTCTAGAGGCAGCAATCCACCTCTCTCTCCATTCACAGGGAGTATGCAGCCCCACAGCAGCTCCTCCAGCTTCTCCAAGTAGCCAAGGAGAATTGAGCGGGGAGGCCCATATTTCCCAGCTCCGTAGGAGCCTTCAAAATGATCAGCCACTGTGGGCAGGGACACAGAAATGGAGCTGAGCTGAAAATGAGTGTGTCTTCTCCTACCTCTCCCTGGACCATTTGTAGAACAGATACAGGACTTCCTCGAAAATTACCAGGGCATGATCACTCAGCTCCTCATTAAGTTGGTTCACCCAAAGACTTCAGGCTTCCTCAGGACACCCCTTTGCACATCCAAGCAACAGAGAAAGACAGGTGGAAAGTACAAGTCCCAGAATCAGATGGGGAAAATGGCAGCAGCAAATTTCAGCCTGGAAACAAAGCCATCCCCTGCTTTGGTCTTATTAGCATTTCCCCTGCTACTTGAGCACTAAGACAGGCTCTCTGGTCCTCTAAAGTGCAGAGCCGTAAGGATAATATAATCTAGAGCTGCTTCTGGCCGTTTCCTGCAGAAACATGGAAGCAGCTCTCTGCAGTGGGAGAGAATGATGCCAGTATTCAAAGAGAAAAGAAATAGAAGGATAAACAGAGATAGACACACAGCCCTGAGGCTATCAAAAGGGCCACTAAAAGAATGCTGATTAATAAAAGAAGAAAATCAAAATAAGTCCATTTACTTGTAGTATGAGGTTTGGGGGTTAGAAATGGCAGGGGGGGCGGGGACTAAACCCATTGCTGTCAAGTTGATTCCAACTCATAGCAACCCTATAGGACAGAGTAGAAATACTCCATAGGGTTTCCAAGGCTGTAAATCTTTACAGAAGCAGACAGCCACATCTTTCTTCTGGGGAGAAGCTGGTGGGTTGGAACCACCGACCTTTTGGTTACCAGCCGAGCCCTTTAACCACTGCACCAACAGGACTCCTTCTTTCATACACAGAGGTATGTAGTAAATGTTTTATTGAATGCTTGTGGTCTGATAAATTCAGGAGACATGGGAGACTATAATCTCCCTTGATCTTTACACTTCTATTAATACAACTTAGGAATATAGCTTTTTATCTACCATGTCACAGAACTGGCTGTAATTTGCTGTGCACTGTGAAGCTGCGGATCTGCTATCCCATATCTCTGCAAATTACTCTTCGATGTCCATTCTAGGCTGTAAATTTATTTCATTCAAATTCATCTTTTTAGGTTCAGCCCATCATTTCACTCTGTCAACATCACGAGGACATCTGACTCGATTATTCAACATATAAAGCTCCTTCCTTCCAGCTTTAAATCATTTGAAAATTTAATAGGGCTGCCTACTACAACTATATCCTAGACATTGAGAAACACAAATAAGATAAGTAGAAGAGAGCCCTAAATATGCTGATGGAGAAACTTCTCTTCCTCCCTCAAAAAAATTGACATCAATAGACCACTATATATAGTTACACATTCAGTTATAAATCAATCCGTTAACTCATCCAATCCATGTTTCACCTCATTGGCTATGAGGCTTTTATAAAATATTTTGCCAGATTCCTTGCTGGGCATCATGTACATCTTGCCTTCAGGAGGTTGCAACAGTACAATAATCCAGTCGTGAAAGGAATTATAGTTGGTTCTACACGACAAGTTGTTGGTGAACCCGCTCTGGCTCCCAGCAATTCCAGCTTCCTTTTCCCACCCCTCACAAGCTATCCATTTAGTAATTCAGCCTAGAATTGTACCATCCACTAATGTCAAATTCACTGGCTGATTGTTTCTAAAATAACTTTCTTCCTCTTTTGAAATCTTCAAAATCTGTCTACATTCAGACTTCACTCCTCCTTATTCTAGTCAACAAATAAATATGTAAAGAATTCCTACCATGTGGTGCTATGCAAGGCATTTGGCGTCCAAAGAGAAGTGAGCAGACAGGGTTGCTGTTCTTGTGGAGTTTGAATGAAGATTGCCAATAAGTGTGTCTCAATCAAGCAATATCAATCAAGCAATTGAGCAATAATATAGGAGAATTGGTAGTGGGATTCTCCAGGCAGATCTATCCTTGGGGGAAGTCAGAGATATGATTTAGTATCTTTGCCTACATCTTCCTGATTGTTTTTGATTGAATTGTGTCCCCCAGAAATATATGTCAAAGTCCTAAACCCTTTACCTGTGAATGTGATCCTGTTTGGAAATAGAGTTTTTCTTTTGTTATGTTAATGAAATCATACTGAAGAAGGAAACACTAGTTGCCTAGTGGTTAGAGAGTTCTGTTGCTAACCAAAAGGTTGGCAGTTCGAATCCACCAGGTACTCCTTGGAAACCCTATGGGGCAGTTTCTACTCTGTCCTATAGAGTCGCTATGAGTCAAAATTGACTTGATGGCAACAGGTACTGAGAAGGGTGGGTCCTAAACCTAATCCTTTCTAAGTGGTGTCTTAGAAAGGGGAGAACAGACACAGAGAGTCATACACACGGGGGAGATGCCTCATGGAAGACAGAGGCCAATGCACCAATAGGCAGCAAAGGAATGCCAAGGATTGCCAGCAGTTATTACAAACTAAGTGATAGACCCACAGAAGGAATTGACACAGCTGAGACTCTGATTTGGACTTTTAGTCTCCAGAAGCATGAGACAATAAATTTCTGTTCTTTAAATCTACCCACTTTTGGTATTTTGTTAGGGCAGCCCAAGGAGACTAAGACACTAGTATTCTCCCTATCTTACCCTCACCTTCCCCACCCCATTCATACACAGCAAAGAATTTTTCTCTCTTCTCTGGCAGTTCTAAGGAAAATAACAAAGGCCAGCAACTGCTGAGCTGAAATGTTTACTGGGACAAATCTCAGAGGGTTTTTCTTCTCCACTTTAGAGAACTATTTGCTAAAGTCATTCATAAGGATATAAATGAGCTGGATGTAGCAGAAAGGATAAGTCCAGCATGGATCAAGAATACACTTGAAATCCTTGCATTAGGCAAAAACTTCAAATTTCAGCCCAAGGAGGTCCAGCATCGATGATACTAGGCTCACTAAACTAGAAAACCCTCAAGTGCAGGGTCACGATTGCCTGTTTGCCCTCATAATTCCACAGCAATTCTTAGCACATAGCAGGTACCAGTAGGAGGTCGCTTGCACTTGTGGCCCCTTACCAAGTGACTTTTAAGTTCTTCTTACTAAAGAGGCAGAATGTGTCTTTCCACCACTTGAGTCTGGACTGAGCTTGTGACTTCGTTTGACCAACAGAATGCAGAAGTGCTGTGTGCTAGTTCCAAGTCTAGACCTCAAGGTCTTGTTGTTTCTGCTTATGCTCTTGCACCTCTACCACCACCATGAGAATAAACCAGGACTAGCCAATGGAGCAGCAGGTCTCCTTAACTACCCCCACCAAAGCCAGACTACACAGTCCACCCCAGTCGACCCTAGACACATGAGTGAGCCTAGCCAAGATCAGCAGAGCTAGCTGGTGGCCTACTCACACTTGGCTCCAGACATTTGAGCAAAGAACATTTATTTGTGGTTGTTTGTTATGCAGCATTATTTGTTACGCATGATTATTTTAGCATAGTGCTCAAATTTAAAAAGAACAAGGGAGAAAAAGGCATTTCAACACTAAGCTTGTGAAGAAAGTAGCCACATATGCAGAGTATTACTTTCCTAGGACTGCCACAACAAAGTACCACAAACTGGGTGGCTCTCAACAACAGAAATTTATCATCTTACGGTTCTGGAAGCTAGTAGTCTGAACTCAGGGTGTCATCAGGACCATATTCTCTCAGAATGCTCTAGGGGAGAATCCTTCCTTGTCTCTCCTTGCTGCTGGTAGCACCAGGAGTTCCTTGGTTTACAGCTGCATTATAACTCATCATCACATTGCCACCTTCCCTTTGTCTATGTCCTTTCTCCTCTTTTATAAGGACATCACTCAGATTGGATAAGGACCCGCCATACTCTGGTATGACCTCATGCTAACTAATGACATCTGCAAAGATGCTATTTCCAAACAAGATCACATTCACAGTTACCAGGTGTTAGGACTTTAACATATCTTTTTGGGGGGCACAATTCAATCAGTAACATGTGGTGAATACCCTTTGTGTCTGACATATGCTTCTTGTGCCAAAGGGTTCTCAAGGAATAGATCTGGAGAAGGAAAAACTCTACCTATGTGCCTGTCATAAATATTTTGAGAATGAGTAGATACCAGATAAAAGGGGAGGGGAGGGTTCAAAAGTAGAGTCACTGGTAACCAGCACCATAGACTTCATGCTTGAAAGTTCCAACAGACCCACAAGGTGAATCCCATCTAAGCCTGGAGAACTGAGCTCATTTCAGTGAACTGGTACTGGCTTCCTGCCTTCACACCTACACTGGACCCCAGTTCCCTCCTCTTTATTCTACTGTTTCCCATGGCAAGATCATTCTCCCTAGTAGACAAGTGAGGATTCACACAGGAATCAAGTAGTTCTGCTTTCTCTCACATCTGTTAAAATCTCCCTCAAGTAGTACTGTCCTTGTTCTTCCATTTTTCTTCCCCAAATGGAAGTGAAAGCTTCTTTTTAGTTGTCTTCAGTATGCTTCTCAAACTTTAGCTCTTTTGGGTTTTAGATGGAGTGAGATGGTTATACGATCACAAACTCTAGTTTCAGACCGACATGGATCTATGATCCAGATCACCGCGGAGCAACGGCATGACCTTGGTTTTATAGATTGAATCTTGCCCTCCCACAAAAAGATATGCTAAAGTCCTAATCTCTGTACCTGTCAATGTGACCTTGCTTGGAAATAGGGTTTTTCTTTCATTATAAGTTAAATCAAACAGGGTCACACTGGAGTAAGGTGGTCCTAGTCCTAATTCCTTCTGAGTGGTGTATAATAAAAGGGGAGAACAGACACAGAGAAAGAGTCATACACGGGAGGAAGGCTGCATGTGACGATCCATCTACAAGCAAAGAAAGGCCAAATAATACCCGGAGCTACGAGAAAGCTGAAAAAGACAAGGAAGGATCTTCCCCTAGGGCAGAGAGAGAGAGGGAGCGCGAGAGTGCATAGCCCTGCCAGCACCCTGAATTCAGATGTCTAGCCTCCAGAACTAAAAGACAATAAGTTTCTGTTCTTTAAAGCCACCTACTTTGTGGTATTTTGTTATGGCAGTCCTAGGAGTCTAAGACATTTGGATAAGTCTCTTAAACCTCTCAGAACTTCCTTTTCCATTTTTATAATGGGAGAAATTGCTGTATCTGCATCAGAGGGTTGCTGTGTGTATTAAATGAGAAAACATAAGCCAAGGGGTTAGCAGAGTGTGACACGAAGCCAGTGCCCAATACACCACAGCAAGCAAAATTCTCTAAGCTCGGGGCCATCCTTTAAGTTGGATGCATTTTTTTTTTTCATACTTTGTCATTTTTTTCCTCCCATTTATATGTCCTTTTAATATCTGGGCTTTTCAGAGAGCTCCACACACAAACACAAGGCTACCTGTTAACACTTCTCCTTTTAATCTTTATTAGAATCATGCTGTGCCAATCCCTAAGGCAGGACATTGATCAAGATTGGATTCTCCGTCCCCGGACAACAGGAAGCCACCCCAGCATTAAGCTAGACTCGGAATTATTAATAATAAGGATGATTCTGAAATCACTCTTGTCCGTGCCTGCCCCGACTCCTTCCTCCAGCCCTAGGTATTATCAAGAGCACCTCCAGGCTTGCTCCCAGACCTGTCAGATAACCCCAGGTTTTCTGGAGGGGGTTTCCCAGGACTAAGAACAATGTCACTAATACCCACCACCTCATGACTGACTCTACCACCAGTCCAGCCAGCGGTCTTCCCCAAGGTCTATTCCTTGAGTCACCTCCCACTAGCTGGAAGTTCACTTTTTTCTGGACCCTCTGGCTCCCCCAGGCTCTGCCCCATCACTCACTTGCCCTGCTTTCCTTCTGGCCTGCCCCCTCCCGAAACACCACCCTCACCCCAGGAAGTGGGCCTCGTTTCCAGGTCTCCCCTCCTGCCTGGGCACCCCCACCCCCACTGACCATGCTACCAGAAGGCCAAATCCAAAGTGGCCAGAATCTGCACTGGCTGCTCTTGAAATTGTGTCAACACCAACTGGCCCTTCATCATGAGGTTAATTGACCAAGCTGACTGTCTTATTAATATTCTTAGTAACATCAAAAGGCAATAACATTTTGCTCAATTATTTCTATGGGCCAGGGGTCATGTTAAGCATTCTTTGAGCATTGTCTCATTTACTCCTCATAGCACCCTATATGGAGGGATTATTATTATTCTAGAGTCCATGGGTGATGCAAATGGCTTAGCTCTCAGCTACTAGCCAAAGGTTGGCAGTTCCTAGCAGGGCTTTGACCTGTAATTTTTCCCGTTCAAGATATTGTTCCAATTTACCCATATTTTAAACATTTGGGTCCATTCGGGTTTTGCTTTGTCAACCATGACTCAACTGGGCAGAACCAGTTCAAAGCCTTGCTCTGAACACATGGGGTCACCATAAGTAGCAATGGACTCAACAGCAACCAATAACTTTATTATTCCTATTTTTCTGAGGAAGCACAGAGACCCAGAGCATCATGGAACCTGCCCAAGTCTCCTGGCTACTGAGAGATAGAGCTAGAATTCCCACCTGTTCAAGCAATACCCAAAGCCCGGCTTACAGGATCTCTTGCTTGCACTACTACATCTGTCTTCTTGCTCCCAGGCCTACCTAAATCCATTTTTTTTTTTTTCACTAATAGCCAAAGTGATGTTGTAAAAATGTAAGTCAGATCATGTCATTTCCCTGCTTACAACCCTCCAGTGGCTTCATTGTCTACTCGGAGTAGAATTCAAACCCTTTGCTAGGGACCACCAGGCCCTATATTCCCTGACATGGCCTTGCTCATGTCCTCATGGTACCCACGATCCCCCAGCTCAGCTCACTTAGCCACCCCTGCACTCTTCCAGTTCCCCAAGCGGTCCCACATCTGCCTTAGGACCTGCAAACTAACTGTTCCCTCTGCCTGGGACACGTGGGTCCCAATCATCCCAGGGCTGCTCCTTGTCATCTTCGGGTCTCCATGTCACCTCTCGGAGATCCCACATTCTAACATAGCCCCTGCCCCCAAGCACGCTAGGTCATCACAGCATGAGTTCTTGGTTACTTGACCAGTTCATGACTATTATCTGCTTGCTCACTGCAGAGTCTCCAGCACCATGAACAGGGCTGCCCCAGGGCAGACACTCAGTAAACATTTGTTTAATGAATAAAGATATTTTGTTGAACTCAACTCACTCCAGAGCCCTAGAAAGCTACCAGATGCTGAACGGAGAAAGGATTCAAGATTCCTCAGTCTGCAACCTCTTAGTTCTAAACCTCTGCTCAGGTGACACCTGGGCCTGAGCTCAAATCTCAATCTATCTCTGTGGCAGAACAGACCCTAAGCCCCTAGTCAGTGCCCCTTCTCACTACTGCAGCTGTCACAAAGATCAGTAGGTTCATCCCAAAAGCAAAGAAGGGCTCGCCTCTCACAGTGCTCCATAATGCAATCAACATCTGCCCTCCATCCCCCCATGAGCAAAGTTCCCCTGCCCACCCACGTATCACCCCCAGATGTATGGCCGAACTGAGGTCAGAGGACCTTTCTTGGACCAGCAAGTAGTGGTCACTCCATGGATTCCAGAGTCACTCAGCAGCTCTCCTCCTGCCTCACAGACGGGACATGGTAGCTGCCACAATGCCCTCTCCAATTTGGGGCTGCAAGCTCTTAGCCCCAGGAGTCCTCTCAACTCCAGACTCCCCACCAAGTCCTGGCCCAGACTACTTAGTGGGCCATGACTGTTGGAATCCCAGGTTGGAGGGGCCAGATGAGAGGAGTGGAAGGCAGAGGTCTTCCCTGATAAAGTCCCCCACACAGGGATCCAAGCCAAGGCAGGGCCACCATCCTCTTCTCCAAAGAGCAGATCTGATGATGGCTCTGCAGCTGTGTCCAGCAGAGTGGATGGAGTGAACAAGCAAGTGTCAGTCTGGCCTTTGGCAAAATCCTCAGAACCCAGACCAGCCCCAGAACACCGCACATCTTCGATGTGGTGAAAACCATGTAAAACTGTTCACACAGATTAATAAATACACACAAGTAAGACGGTGTTTACCTTGTTTACTGGGTAATCCGTCCCTGTCAGGGACTGTAAATTTAAAAAGAGACTTTGAATCTGTAGGAAGGTGCTGTGTGGTTGGGAGAGAGCCAGATGCCAGGCACTCCTAGAAGCAGAATTTTTGATGAGGTGAAAAAATGTGAAATTGTTCACTACAGGTTGGTAAGTAAGCACAAGTAATCCTGTGCTTACTCTGTTTATTGGGTAATCCACCCTTGGCCTAGAGTAAGACTGGGAGGTGGGGAGCAAATGAAGATGCCTCTGGAGCAACTCCTTTTCTAGGGATACCTGGCCCTTGTTCCCAGGAACTCAAGAGAAGGAAGGAGCTTCTCCCTTGCCCCCAAAAAGCCCATCCAAGGAGCTGCTCTGATTTAGCCAGTTCCACCAGGCACTGAACAGACACAGCCCTTCTGGGTTAAAAAGCTTTGGAACTCTATTCACTTACCAAGTCTGCTATAGCTAGCATCCAGCTGGTCCTTGGTGGTGGTGAAGCTTTTCAGCAGGTGCCCTGAACCCGAGAAGACTGCCTCCACAGGGTGCTTCCCTTGGCCTAGCTGGAAAATGGAGTAGACATGTCAGATCCCACACAGAATCCAGTAGAATTCTCAACCCAAAGAAATTCAAGATTCCCAGCAGAGCTGATCACCACCTGCTGCATGGGACTGCCCACTAGAGCGCGTCTTAATGCAGAATCCAGAAGTTTCCTTGAGACCTGGAGCAGATATGGAGAGGTGGAGAGTGCCTTCTGAGACACTCAGGCCCCTGTGGACCCCGAGGGGCAGAGCTGCCCCTGCAGCCTGCAACCTGCTTGATCATTAGGATCACCTGAGCACTTGCTAAAGCCACAAGCTCCCAGGCCTCCAGCCGCAGCTGAATCAGGATCTCTGGAGGGGAAGGGCCATGGTCACAGACCCTCTGGAGGATTCTGAGTTAGGCTATTGGGAGAGCAGGAATGTTCAGTCTTAGCCCCCAAGCTGTCCCCAATTCAAGAATCCCAACCAGTCTTCTGAACTTCCCAAGTGTTAGTGACTGCCTGGAATGAGAGAAGATGTCTTGCTGAGCTCAGGCAAGCCAGTGTTCCTGGAGGAACAGTCCCTCAGGGTGTGATTTTAAGACCATAGGTATTAGAAACTAGGACGCAAGGGGAGGGGTGTGTGTGTGTGTGTGTGTGTGTGTGTGTGTGTGTGTGTGTGTGTGTGTGTGTGTGTGACCTGTTATGAAATGTAGACTTCAGACCCAAGAACCTGCCCTTTGAAGAAACTTCTCTCCCAAGGACTCCTTTGCCGATTGACACTTGAAACCTCTAGAACAGTGTCTGATGGAGGGGCCATCAGAACGAGCTTTGTGGACCCTGACACTTAAACGCTCCCCTGAAGACTAAGGTTGTGTCTACACTTTCCATATCAACCCCACTTGCAGTGACCATCACTCCTGAACCTGATTCCAAGTCAGAGCTCTTGAAGAAAGGAACCTCCCCAGAGCCAGTGGTGGGACCTAAAGAGCAGGCTGTGGGGGCCCTGTCTGTGCTCTCCTTATGAGGCCAGGACTACCAGGGTGGAGGCTGGGTCTGGAGTGCAGAGGCCACACTAACAGGATGTCCCTCTTGTGGATGGTCCAGAGAGCATTCAATCACACAATTCTTTCCGAACCACTGGAACACCTTTTCTCTTCTCCGAAATGAGTTGTGTTGAATCCGGACATGTCATGCTCATTTCTCCTGCAGGCTGGGCTTGATGAAAACCCTCACTCCACACCATCTCTTCTTCTCCCCTGGACAACTGTGATGGCTCCTAAGAGCCTCTCTGCTCCCTCCCTAACTTCCTCCAATCCAGTCCCCGCAGTACAGCCAAAATTCACTCTCTAAAAGGAACATCTAAACAGGTCACTTCCCTGCCTAGAACCCATCAATACTGTCTGTGTCTGTTGCTCTTAGGAATAACTCAAAACACCTAGTCCATTGGAACTGTTAGCACCATGCCCACACTTGCCTCACAGGTCTGTCTTCTGCTACTCTCTATCTCTATCACTGTGCTCCAGTCGGCTTCCTTCTCCTAGTTCCTCAAAAATGCCGAGCTTTCTTTCTTCAGGGCCTTTGCACATTCTTTTCCCTATCTGGAGTGCTGTTCTCTCCCTGATTTTTTCTAACTCATCCTTGGAACTCAGCTTAAGTATCCCATCTCTGACCACTCTCCCTTTCTCAAATGAGTTCAGGCCTCATTAGCCTCTCATTGGTCCCTTGGTAGCATTTATAAAAACGTGGTAAACTAATTATTTGTGTAATTATATGCCCATTATGTCTCCCCAGCAGACTGTGAGCTCCATAAGGACAAGGCCCATGTCTGCTGTGCTCACCATTATATCCTCATGCCTAGAAGGGGGCTAGCATGTAATAAGTGTTCAGCAAGCATTGGTTGAATAAGGGAGCAAATCAAAAAATATCAATTAGCTAATAAAAAATTTTAATAAGACTCTCTTTCTCATCCCGAATACTTTCAGGGACTGCTGAGGTCACTAAATCTCCAGACCAGCATGTCTTGCTTGGAGCAAACTTCTTGGTCTGGCTTTGAATAGTCCACAAGTTCAAAAGGGCAACATTTGCTGAATGTACATGATTTTTTTGCATGACAAAGGGATTCTTCACATTACCAAAAAAAAAAAAAAAAATCCCTGAAACGAGTTTTTAAATAGTGTGTTCCCTGTGGTGCCTATAATCTGTATTAAGAGCTCATTAATTACCTGCAGGAGGCTAGAACTAAGAGGCAGGTCATAAGGATGGTTGCCAAGTGAAGAAATGATAAATCAGCACTTAAATGAAAGTGTAAATCATGGAGGAAGTAGGATCCGATTTACAGAGATGTGATTTGTATACAGATGATCAGGAACTTCATTACCACAGAGCACACTTGCTGGTGGTGGAAACACTGTGGACTTGGAACCGCCTTTACCCATTTGAAAAGCATCCTTCTGTCCTCGTTGGTCTCTGCTCCACTTCCAAAGGTGTCTTCAAGCCATTGATCTTGGGACTGGAGCATGCCTGGCTGAAGTCTTTCAGCTGCCATCCCATCAAACTCTCCAGGCACTCAGGGCTGCAGATGTCTTTTCCTGGCATAAGTACAGCGGATTTTATAAAGGTCAAGTCCACCTTAGCCAGGGGGCTGGTGAGGGGAGAGAAGAGGGCATTCCCCAGGCACTCTGCTGAGAATGTAGTGGGAGCTCCGTCAGGAAAAAACAACATTGATTGAGTGATTAGCATATTCTTGGAGTCCTTGGGTGGTGCAAACAGTTAATGTGCTCAGCCTTTCACCAAAAGGTAAAAGATGTAAGTCCACCCAGAGGAAACTCAGAAGAAAGGCCTGGTGATGTACTTCTGAAAAATCAACCACCGAAAACCCTACGAAGCACAGTTCTACTCTGACACACGTTGGGTCACCATGAGTCAGAGTCAGCTTGACAGCAACTGGTTTGGCTTTGGTATTAGTGTGTTCATGTTTCAGGTCTTCCTCTCAGCCTGGCTGGGGTTTATCTCAAGTGGCACTACCCTTTATCTCAAATGGCACTGCACCTTGAAGCCACAGAATCCTACCAGGGCTTTCCCAAGAGGACGTACATTGGGTCTCTTGTGAGCAATAGCCTGATCCGTGTTTCTTTCCTTGGGACATTTTCCAGGTGCTTTTAGGAGTCAGCTGACTGCTTCCTCCCAGTTGCTCTCTCTCCCCCAGGCTGGGTCTGCACTCACCAGGGTTGCTATATAACTCTTCCATTTGGCTCCCTCCTCTGTGCTCTTGTGGTGCTTGGCTCTTTTCTCTGATGGTCAAGGATACTGTCCCTGGGTGTTGATGTATCTGATTATCCTCTCAACTCTGAGCTCCTTGAAGACAGGGCCATGTCTGAGTTATCTTTATAGACTCAGAGCCCAGCACAGAATGTGGCACACAGAAAGTGTGCAACAAATGCCATGTAAGTAATTGAATGCATGCATTGGTTTTATCAATTGGTTCCAGCCACTCGTGATAAGGAAAGGAGAGGGAAAGAGAATAACAAAAACAACAAACATGGGTGGTTACAAAAGCTCAAGAAATCTTAGAATACTTTCTACAATTGTGTGCCTTGTCTTCATGAATGTAAATGAACCAAGATTGGGTCTTCTGTCTTCTTTTCCCTTTTCTACTGCCATTCTTAAATGGTCCCAGGTAAGATTTCTACTCTATACCCTTCACAGTTTCTCGAGTTTTAGGGGTCTTATATTTTTCTTCCTCCACCCATCTGTTAGTTTGTCATACTGTATGTCTTAGGCTGGGTTCTCTAGAGAAGCAAAACCAGTGAGGCTTATACACACACACACACACACACACACACACACACACGCATATATATACATACACATATATACACATTATATATAAATATATATATACACATAACTATACCTATATAGAAAGAGATTTATATCAAGGAAATGGCTCACATAGTTGTAGAGGCTGGAAAGTACCAAATCCATGGATCATGCGTCAGTCTGGAGGCTTCTCCTGACTCACGTACCTACAGGGGCTGACAAATCAAAGATCAACAGGCAATACAGCAAGCAGCTTGCTCAAGTTCCAAGAACCAGAAGTCAGATGATGACCAGCTGGATGCAGGATCCAGAGCGAGCAAAAGCCAGCGAGCTTTACCAGAAAGTCCACATATATTGTATGCAGGCTACACCCCCAAGGAAACTCCCTTTCAACTGATTGGCTGCTCATAGCAGATTTCATCATGGAGGTGATTACATTATATCAGAGCTCATCATGAAGGTGATCTTACCCTTACATAACTGCCAAATCACTGAGAATCATGGCCCAGCCAAGTTGACACACAACCTTAACCATCACACCGTGGTAGTTTGTGTGTTGCTATGATGCTGGAAGCTATGCCACTAGTATTTCAAATACCACTAGGGTCACCCATGGTGGACAGGTTGCAGCAGAGCTTCCAGACTAAGACAGAGAAAGGCCCGGAGATCTACATCCAAAAATTAGTCAATGAAAATCTTATGGATTACAACTGAACACTATCCAACTGGCTTGCTTTGGACATATCATCAGAAGGGATCAAGTACTGGAGAAGAACATCATGTTTGGTGAAGTAGAGGGCCAGTGAGGGTGAGGGAGACCCTTGGTGAGATGTATTAGCACAATAGCCACAACTATGGACTCGAACATACCAATAATTGTGAGGATGATGCAGGACCAGGCAACATTTCATTCTGTTGTACATAAGGTCTCCATGAGTTGGAATTGACATGATGGCAGCTATCTGTATTTTTCTTGCATCCCCATATTTGTCTACTGCAGTAGAGGAGATGTGGCAGGCTTTCAAAATGCATTCATCAAGTAATTTCAGAATGAATGGTAGTGTGAGTGAGAGGATATTTTGAATAACCGTGGCCAAAGTTGGCAATGGATAAGTCCATAGGACAGCAGCATAAGCAAAAACTTCACCTTGGCCGCTCCAGTCCAAGGTTAAATGCATTGTTGCCAAACAACATAAAATGATAACTAAAATGGCAGTGCTAGCATCACCATTGTGTGACATAGGAGGCAATGTGTGTGTGTGAGCGTACGGCTGCCACCCAAATTTTATTTGGGACTCTGTAAGAAACTGCCAAGCAAAATTATATTTAACCATATCACAAAGTCTGTTTCTTTATAGTTGAGATTATCTAGTTAAGTCAGGTAAGAGTCCCTGTCTTGGCCCATCTCAGTCAAATTATTAAAGGAAAATCAAAGCTGTGGCCCTAAAAAATTGACAATGCTCCA
Organism: Dugong dugon; assembly: GCA_030035585.1. Classification (NCBI taxonomy): domain Eukaryota; kingdom Metazoa; phylum Chordata; class Mammalia; order Sirenia; family Dugongidae; genus Dugong; species Dugong dugon. Next base: position 37,251,978 of record CM057478.1, read on the forward strand.
ATGCTTACTCATTTGTAAATACAACAATAGCCAGCACCTTTCCCATAGCAAAGCAGAAAGGAGATGCCATGTCCCCTCTTTCCTAACCCAGACTGCTAAATGCAGTTCTGAATGTGTACTGCGCAGTGATAATCACGACCCTGAGGCCCTATAAGACTGGGAAACGCCTTCTGAAGCATCAAACAGAGATTAAATTGTCTTGCCTGTAGTTGTAATTTAAATTATAATTCTTTGAAAACTGGTATTGGATACCAATTCTCAAAGGACATGAAATTTTATCTAAGGGTGACTCTTTATGAACCAGAATGTGCGATTAACATGAACATTCTGTTTTCTGGATGCTTTTTTTTTTTTTTTTTTTTAATGTATTGAATGTAAAACCATCATTTACTTTGGAATGGAACATTACAGTTTCCAACACATTTTCACATCTGATACCAATAACTCTTCAGAAATGCAAATAAGGCAGGGTGTAACAGGTAATGCTGTCGATTTCTTTTTACTCTTTTCGGTATGACTACCGACTTTGGTGTTCTTCAGTTTCCAACTTGCAGCTGTTTTGGAGGACTGCCCTTGGGCTACTGGAGACCACTTTGGCTCATTGTGTAAAAAGCTGGAAGTGTCTGGAAATTTACATTCCTCCCATCCTACCCCCAGTCCTTAGGCAGTAACTGACAGTGCACTAGTACAAAAGGGCAAGGCCTCTTGCTTCAGATTGGAGCAACTATCAGGCATAACTCACGCTCCAGAGTTTCCCTGCGGGATCGGGCTGTAGCTACCTGCTACAAGACTTTGTGTGTGATCACAGCCTTGCTCCTCCTCCTCCCCTTCCCTAAATGCTCCTCTCTGGGAGTACTTCCTTAATAAGTCACTTGGACATGAATCCTCTTTTCAGGATTACTCCTGGAGAGTCCATCCTAAGACTCAGGGATAATTATCAGTCTCTTGCAAATGAAAAAATAGAGAAAGTAAGCGACTCGCCCAAGATCAAATAGGCTGGGTGTAGAATTCGGGTCTTTTTATTAATCAACCATTCAGCCAATACTTATTAAACCCCTACTGCTATGCTCAGAATGGGGAATAGAGAGATGAATACACAATGGTCCCTAGCTCCATTAAAATGCACGGGCTGGTGAGAAAGGCAGTAAGACCCAACGTAGAGTTGTAGCTAGCAGTACTTTCCAACTGGAAGGGTCTCAGAATAAGAGTAGTCTTTGTGTTTTAAGTACCTCTGTATATGAAAGAAGGAGCTCTGGTGGTACAGTGGTTAAAGTGATCAAATATTAACCGAAAGATCAGCAATTCAAAACCACCATCGGCTCCGCAGAAGACAGATGTGGAAGTCTGCTTCCGAAGAGATTACAGCCTTGGAAACCTTATGGGGTCACTATGAGTCGGAATCAACTCCATGGCAGTGGGTTTGGGGTTTTTTTGTTTTGTTTTGTGTCTTTGCAGGTTGATTTTGTCATGACTGCACTTAAAGGTAATCGTGACACAACACTAGAGGTGTCTCAAATCAAACCAATTGCTTTCCCTGCCCACTGGGGTCCCATGACCAAGGAACTGCTGGGCAGGGAGATGGACAGATAGAGGAGTAGAAGGACAAGGGGAACTTTATGGGATCCACACTGGAGAACTAAAGAGGGAAGAGATAGATGGGCCTGAGAAGAGCCTCTCACAGAGGAGGCACCAGTCCTGCACAGGTTACACACTCTGATGACCTCAGGGCTACCACCGGCAGATCTTGGGGTGCCAGCTTCCTAGGGAAGATCTGAGCCCATTCTCCTTGCATCACCCACAACAAAGTGACTCTGAGACAGCACCAGGACCTGGTGGCCCAGCTGTCTGAGTCTCTGTATTGCTGAGTCTGGCTCAATTGTGCTGAGGCTCAGAGAGGTGAAGTTATTCACCAAAGTTCCTACAACCAGTAAGAAGCAAAGCTGAGTTTTGAACCCAAGCTCTCTGACCCCAAAGCCCACACTTGAAGAATAACTAAGAAAGGAAAGGAGAACGCTGTTCTCACGAGTACTCAGTTATCCCAGCAGAATAAAACACACTGATGAGTTAGGCTGAGTGAATGCCTAAAATAAATAATAGATATTGAAAACACATGAAAAGGGTTAAATAGTATTGTCCTACTGTTGTTGTTGCTATGAGCCAAGTGGGCTAATTCCTGGTTCTACACCATCCTCGCTGTCATTCTATGCTCGAGTCTATTGTTGTGCCAGTGTATATTTTGACTGCCTTCCAGCCTAGGAGGCTCATCCTCCAGCACTATATCAAACTATGTTTTGTTGTGATCCATAGGGTTTTAATTGGCTAATTTTTATAAGTAGATCATCAGATCTTTCTTCCTAGTCTGTCTTAGTCTGGAAACTGCTGAAATCTGTCTACCATTGGTGACCCTGCTGGCATTTGAAATACTGGTGGCATAGTTTCCAGCATCATAGCAACATGCAAGCCACCACAATACAATAACTTGACAGATGGGTGGTGGAGATTTGTCCTAGAATGTGCTAAATCATGGTTTAGACCAGGCCTTTCCTAAGAACTAGAGTAGCAAAATGACATGTTGTTGGGTGTCGTTGAGTCATTTCCAACTAAGAGACCCTATGAACAACAGAATGAAACACTGCCCAGTCTGGTGCCATTCTGCCAATCTTTGCTATCTTGAGCCCATTGTTGCAGCCACTGTGTCAATCCATCTCGTTGAGGGTCTTCCTCTCTTTCAATGACCCTCTGCCTTACCAAGCATGATGTACTGGTTCCTCCTGATAACATGTCCAAAGTACATGAGATGAAGTCTCACCATCCTCGCTTCCAAGGAGTACTCTGTCTGCAGTTTTTCCAAGACAAACTTCTGTTCTTCTGTAAGTCCATGTTATATTCAATATTCTTCTCCAATACCTTTGTTCACAGGCAACAATTCTTCCTCTGTCTTCCATATTCATTGTCCAGCTTTCTCATGCATATGAGGTGATGGAAATTATCATGGCTTGGGTCAGGTGAACCTTAGTCCTAAAAGTAACATCTTTTCTTTCCAACACTCTAAAAAGGTCTTTTGCAGCAGATTTGCTGAATGCAATATATTGTTTGATTTCTTGACTGCTGCTTCCATGGCTGTTGATTGTGGATCCAAGTAAAATGAAATCCTTGACAACTTTGGTATTTTCTCTAACATGATGTTGCTATTGGTCCAGTTGTGAGGATTTTTGTTTTCTTTACGTTGAGGTATAATCTATACTGAATGCTGCAGTCTTTGATCTTCATCAGTAACTGCTTCAAGTCTGCATATCGCAGGTTCTTAACAAGTCTTCCACCAATCCTGATGCCATGTTCTTCTTCATATAGGCCAGCTTCTCAGATTATTTGATCAGCATACAGATTGAATAAGTATGGTGAAAGGATGCAACCCTGATGCACATTTTTCCTGATTTTAAACCATGCAGTATTCTCTTGTTCTGTTTGAACGACAGCCTCTTGGTCTATGTACCAGGTTCCACATGAGCACAATTAAGTGTTCTGGAATTCCCATTCTTTGCAGTGTTAGCCATAATTTGTCATGATCCACACAGTCCAATGCCTTTGCATAGTCAATAAAACACAGCTAAATAGCCTTCTGGTATTCTCTGCTTTCAGCCAAGATCCATCTGACATCAGCAATGATATCCCTCCTTCCATGTCTTCTTTTGAATCTGGCTTGAATTTCTGGCAATTCCCTGTCAATGTACTGCTGCAACCATTTTTGAATTATCTTCATCAAAATTTTACTTGTGTGTGATATTAATGATATTCATTGATATTTCTGCACTCTGTTGTATCACTTTTCTTTGGAATGGGCACAAATATGGATCCCTTCCAGTCAATTGGCCAGGTAGCGGTCTTCCAAATTTCTTGGCATTGGCAAGCAAGTACTTCCAGCACTGCACCGTTTGTTTAAACATCTCAGTTGGTATTCTGTCACCTTCTGGAGCCTTGTTTTTCATCAATGCCTTTAGTGCAGCTTGGACTTCTTCCCTCAGTACTATCAGTTCTTGATCATATGCTACCTTCTGAAATGGTTGAATGTTGATCATTTCTTTTTGGTACAGTGACTCTATGTATTCCTTCCATCTTCTAGTGATACTTCCTGTGTCATTCAATATTTTGCCCATAGAATCCTTTACTGTTGCAACTTGAGGCTTGCTTTTTTTCTTCAGTTCTTTCAGCTTGAGAAATTTTGAGTGTGTTCTTCCCTTTTGGTTTTCTAACTCCAGGTCTTAGCACATTTTATTATAATACTTTACTTTGTCTCCTTGAGATGCCCTTTGAAATCTTCTGTTTTGCTCTTTTACTTCATCATTCTTTAATTCTCATTAGCTACTGTATGTTGAAGAGCAAGCTTCAGAGTCTCTTCTGATATCTATTTTAGTCTTTTCTTTCTTTCCTGTTTTTTAAATGACCTTTTGCTTTCGTTGTATATGATGTCCTAGATGTCATCTCACAACTCATCTAGTCATTAGTGTTCAATGCATCAAAGCTATTACTGAGATGGTCTCCAAATTCAGGTGAGATATACTTAAGGCTGTATTTTGGTTCTTGTGGACTTGTTTTAATTTTCTTCAGCTTCAAATTAAACTTGCTTATGAGCAATTGATGGTCTGTTTGGCAGTCAACCCCTGGCCTTGTTCTGACTGATGATATTGAGCTTTTCCATTGTCTCTTTCCATAGATGTATTCTATCTGATTCCTGAGTTTTCCATCTGGTGAGGTCCACATGTATAGCTGTCATTTATGTTGTTGAAAAAAGGTATTTCCAATGAATACATCATTGGTCTTGCAAAATTCTATCATGCAATCCCAGTGTCATTTCTATCATCCAGTCCATATTGTCCAACTACAGATTCTTTTTCTGTGTTTCCAGCTTTTGAATTCCAGTCACCAGTAATTATCAATGCATCTCGATTGCATATTTGATCAATTTCAGACTGCAGAAGTTGGTAAAAATCTTTAATTTCCTCATCTTTGGCCTTAGTGGTTGGTGCATAAATTTGATATCAGTTGTATTAACTGGTCTTCCTTGTAGGCATATGGATATTATCCTATCACTGACAGTGCTGTATTTCAGGATATATCTTGAAATTTTCTTTTTGACGATGCATGGGACACCATTCCTCTTCAATTTGTCATTCCCAGCATACTCTGATTCAAAATAGCCAATACTAGTCCATTTCAGCTCACTAATGCCTAGGATATTGATCTTTATGCACTGCATTTCATTTTTGACAACTTCCAATTTTCCTAGATTCGTATACTTCATACATTCCATGCTCCTATTTTCAGTGGATGTTTGCAGCTGTTTCTTCTCATTCTGAGTCGTGCCGCATCAGCAAATCAAGGTTCCAAAAGCTTGACTCCATCCACGTCATTAAGATTGACTCTAGTTTGAGGAGGCAGCTCTTCCCCAGTCGTATCTTGAGTGCCTTCCAACCTGCCTTCCAACCTGACGTGCTCATCTTCTGAAACTATATCAGACGATGTTCCACTGCCTATTCATAAGGTTTTTGCTGGCCAATTTTTTCAGAAGTAGACTGCCAGGTCCTTCTTCCTAGTCTGTCTTAGCCTGCAAGCTCCACTGATACTTGTCCACCATGGGTGACCCTGCTGGTATTTGAAATATCCTTGACGCAGCTTCCAGCATCACAGCAACACACAAGCCACCACAGTACAACAAAATGAAAGACATGTGGTGGGAAAAAATGACATGAATAGGTGCTTTTTACCTATACACGAACAAAGGGAAATAGGAGGATAGTAGAAATTACAAAGCAGCCACTCTAACCTCATCTAGCAGAGGAAATATTTGATGAATCTAACTTGAGGTTAAGCTCTAAAAGAGCACATGGTAAGGAGGAGAAAACAGTCCTGAACATATATCTGAAAAATGACATCATGAAGTGATGGCTGAAGCTAAATAATATTTCTCCCAGTGCAAAACCCAACTCAGAACCTAACCCCTTTCCAAGCACAGAAAATAGGCTGTATCTTGAAAGGGCAATTTGTGGGGAATCATAGGGAGACTTCTTACCTCCCTGTCTTACTTATCTACTGCTGCTATAACAGAAATACCACAAGTGGATGGCTTTAACAAGCATAAATTTATCCATTCACAGTCTAGGAGGCTAGAAATCCAAATTCAGGGTGCCAGCTCTAGAGGAAGGCTCTCTCTGTTGGCTCTGGGGGAAGGTCCTTGTCATCAGTTTGCCCTGGTCTAGGAGCTTCTCAGGAGCAGGAACCCCGGGTCCAAAGGACTACCTCTGCTCCTGGCACTACTTTCTTGGTAATATGAAGTCCTTATCTCTCTGCTGTCTTCTCTTCTTTTCATCTCTTGTAAGACAAAAGGTGATGCAGGCCACACCCCAGGAAAACTTCCCTTACATCAGGTCAGGGCTGTGACCTGAGTAAGGCTGTAGCATCCCACTCTAATCCCCTTTAACATAACCTACTCTTGCCTCATTAACTACAGGCATAGATTAGGATTTACAACACATAGGAAAATCGCATCAGATCACAAAATGGTGGACAACCACTCAATATTGGGAATCACAGCCTAGCCAAGTTGACAGACATTTTGGGGGACATAATTCAATCCATAAATCCATAACACTCTCCTACCCCTTGGAAGGAGTCCGTGGGTGGTGCAAACAAGTTAACGCACTCAACTGCTAACCAAAAGGTTGGAGGTTCAAGTCCACCCAGAGTCACTTCAAAAGAAAGCCCTGGTGATCTGCTTCTGAAAAGTCAGCATTTGAAAATCCTACAGAGCACAGTTCTACTCTGACACACATGGGGTGACCAGGAGTCAGAGTCTACTAAAGGGTAACTAGTACTCTCAAGAAATCTCCATCTTTTAGATCCAAGCAAAGAAATCTGAAATTTTTACCTGGCTCCCTCTTTGGGCTGGAAGGTTCACTTAAAATGCAAAGAGAGCCTGGAAGGAAGGAAAGCCCCATTAACTTGAGTTAGCAGCTGTTGACATCTTCACTGTCCACATACTCACTCACTAGTGTGACCTTGGGCATTTTCTCCCTATAAAAACTGTGGTTACGATCCAACTCCCTTCTCCAGGGTTTGTTGTGAGGACTCCACGAATATGGGGAAGGACCCAGTGGATGCTCAGTAACATTATGTTTTCTCTCCGATAACAGAGAAAGAAATGTCAGAGACAAGGGGAAACAACTTTGATGGGGATAAGGAAATAAGGGATGGGGGAAGAGAGACTGAGTCTCCAGCTTTCCCTGGCTAAAACTAACCACCAGGAGCATACTAAGTGAACCACATCCAATAGTTGGGCATCAGGGCACAGGAAAATGGGGAGCATAGAAGACAAGTGTCTTTCTACCTCCACTCAACATAGACATGTCTAGGTGAGTTAGTCACTCTTCCTAGAAAATGTCTAGAAGAGGTCAAGTACCAGAGAGAAGCTGTGAGATCCCCATACTGAAGAGTCCAGAGCCTGGATAGATTCTTATAGCACGAAGGACTAGGATCTAAAGACTTAACCCCCCCTACTCCTCGTATCAGTAGACCTCAAGCTTCGATGAAATCAGAGTCCCCAAGATGGCTTGTTAAAACACAAATTGTTGAGACTCACCCCAGCGTTTCTGATCCAGTGGGTCTGGGATAGCAAGTAGCCAGATGATGCTGATGCTGCTGGTCTGGGGACTAGACTTTAAGAACCACTGTCCTCTATACCCTCATTTACTAACCTTATGAAAGATTCTCTGCCCTAAACTAGTGATGACCTTGGGTAATTCAACCCCCTCTAGGCACCCCTGTATTTGAATTGAGGCACTGCACTGAATGATGGGAGCCCTTCCAGCTCTGACATCCTGTGACTTTGCAAGTCTAGCCAGTTCAGTACATTTACTGCCTAGTTCTGGGTTGGGAATGGGGGGAGACCAGGCACGCAGGAGTGATTGAGTGATAGGGAGAATCTACAGGATACAGAAAGAGCAAATACTGCATTTCTTTTCCCACTGCCCTAATTTTCTCCCATACTCTAAAGTGCTCTCCTAACTTCAGTTAAGCTTGCCCTCGGCTCCTGAGGTTGGCAGATACTTAAAATAAAGAACGAGCTGTTTGGCCAGGTAAAGCTTTCCCTGTTAAAGGCTTAACAGTGTGTGACTCAACAGTGACATCTGGTGGCCATCATCATGAGTTCTGGACCCTGATAACACCCACACATCCTTCTGGAGACACAGCATATGAAGAGGGTGCCTAAGTTCCCATAAAAATTTCCATTTATCAATCACCTATCACTTATCCGCACTATCTACAAGCCAATTATTCTCTTGGTTGAATGCCAGAAGCATTAAAGCTTCTGACTCTTATTTTAAATCTCTATTCATTGACCTATTTGAAAGGATACAATCCTTTGGAGACTGGCAATTCCACTGTGGTTGAAGCATCTTAACTAATATTCATATTTAAACTGTTTGGTTAAAGGAAGGCATCAAAGCATTTGGCAGGAAAAAAATACAGCTTAACTTTGCTTCCAACGATTGGATCTAAGCAAATAAATAAGTCATTTTCATTTTCAGTTTAACATAACAAGAATATTTTTACATGATAATTTGCTTTTAAAAATTCTAGCTGTGAAGTTGAATAACAGCGTGCGGAGTTGCCTGTCATTTCATATTTATGTTCCAATCCCATGTTTGACAGTTTCCACGGGCTCTAGACTGCTTGCTAGAGATATTCTAGGCTGTGTTTAGGTAGAAACATATTAGGTAGAAAATCCAGTCCCAGAACCAGGAAAGAATAAAGAACCTTGTCTTAGTTATCTAGTGCTGCTATAATAGAAATACCACAAGTGGATGGCTTTTAACAAAAAGAACTTTATTTTCTCACGGTCTAGTAGGCGACAAGTCCAAATTCAAGGCATCAACTCCAGGGAAAGACTTTCTCTGTCAGCTCTGGAGGAAGGGCCTTGTGATGCATCAGTCTTTAACTGGTCTAGGAGCATCTCAGCGCAGGAATCTCAGGTCCAAAGGAAACGCTCTGCTCCCTGCGCTGCTTTCTTGGTAATATAAGGTCCCCCTGACTCTTTAAGTAGTATCTTTAAGATACTATCTGATCTTGTAGACCTCATCAGTATAACTGCCGCTAATTCATCTTATTACATCATAGTGACAGCGTTTACAACATATAAGGAAATCACATCAGATTATAAAATAGTACACAGTTATACAATACTGGGAATCATGACCCACCAAAATTGATACACACATTTTTGGGAAGGTATAATTCAATCCATGACAAACCTTTAACAGGATTTTCCACTCCTTACTGTGAGGCAAGTTTCACAACTTACAGAAATAATCAACCAAGCCCTTCCTACTGGTCTCCTCATCTCTTGAATCTGTTGGAGTTGTTAGCTGTCGTGGAGTTGACCCCTGACTCAGAGCAACCCCATACACAAGGGAATGAAACACTGCCCGGTCCTGTGCCATCCCTGTGATCAGCTGTGACCCAAACCGTTGTGATCCACAGGGTTTTCACTAGCTCACTTGCAAAAGTAGATCTCTAGGCCTTTCTTCCTAGTCCATCTCAGTCTGGAAGCTCCGCTGAAACCTGTTCAGCATCATAACAACATGAAGTGCATTGGCTGGGAATCAAACCAAGGTGTCTCGCAGGGAAGGCAAAAATTTTACCACTGAACGACCAATACCTCAACAGCATGGAATTTACCCACTACCTGAGCACTACCTGCTTGTCTGTGTTACTCTCTAGACTGTGAGCTCTCTGAAGGCGTGGGCTGTTTGTTCTGTTCCCTGCTAAATCCTGGCGTCTCTCACAGCACTTGACACCTAGACAGGGTTCAATAAATATTTGTGGCTGATTCAAACCTTCATTTCAGCAGCAACTTAAAAGCAGTGGTAAAAAAGAAGTTTGTGTCAAATCCAGAGCAATAGCCAGAGTTCCTTGGTCTTTTACAGAAAGGGTGATGTATGTGTGTTCGTATTTTATAGATACTAATTGTTGACAACATGATTCGGTGGCTCAACAAATTGGAAGTGACACCATCAACCTGCTCGATTCATTTACCATCTTTCATCATCAACTCAAGGGACTTTGTCAACGGAACAGTGCCAGCTTCCCTGCGAGGCCAGCAACTTGTCTCCTGTTAGTGATGAGCATCACAAGTAAATAGATTGGCTTAGCACATTCCATTGCATCCAACAGCCCAGCAAGAATCACAAGCTAATGTAAGGAAAGGGCAGCTTAAGTTAATGCACATTTACTGAGCAGAAGTTTTGCTTACTAGTTTCTCTACCACTGTCCTTGCCACATCCCACCCTCCACAGAGCCCCTAACATAATCTTTCTAGAATGCCAATCGCTCATATCACCACCCTGTTTAAAATTCTTCAGGAGTTTCTCCCTTCTCTCCAAATTGTCATTCTAGGCCCTCTAGGGTCTGAGGGTCTTGCCTACTTCTTTACCCAGCAATGCTCCCTTCCCCTACTCCCCTCCCCATTGTCACACACACACACACACACACACACACACACACACACACACACACATGTACACCTCTCCAAGAGTGTCATGGCCTCTCCATTTCCCCATGAATGACCAGAGAGTCTCTTCCCTCAGGACTTTTGCACATTGCTGACCGTTTTTCCCGGAACACTTCTCTGGGTGCTTTCACCTACCTAATTCCTGCAAGGCTTAGCTCAACTGTCTTACTGCATCCAGGAAATCTTGCCTAGTGTGGTGGGTTTAATGGTGGCCACCAAAAAGATATGTCTACATCCAAATGTGACCTCATTTGGAAAAAGGGTCTTGCAGATCTAATTAATGATCTTGAGATGAGATCATCCTAGATTATCTGGATGGGCTCTAAATCCAATGACAAGTGTCCTTATAAGAGACACACAGAGAAAAGACACAGGGTGTAGGAGAAGGACACATGAAGATGGAGGCAGAGATTGGAGCGATGCAGCTACAAACCATCAAAACCCTAGAGGCACCAGGAGCTGAAAGATACAATGAAGGATCCTCCCCTAGAGCCTTTGCAGGGAGCATGGCCCTGCCAACACCTTGATTTCAGATTTCTGGCCTCCAGAACTGTGAGAAAATAAATTTATGTTATTTAAGCCTCTCAGTTTGTGGTGAACTAGGTGTATCCCTGACCTTCCCTTCAGATGTTCTCTGCTACGTACAACCTGTGTGTACTGCCTTCTTTGCCTTTGTCATGTGGTTTTGCAATTCCAATTTGACTCTGCTGCTTTCCACACTACACCCTAAGCCCCTGGAGGGTGGGGATGGTCTCTTCCATGACCTTCTGCTGGGTGCTAGCACAAGCCTTCATGCGAAGTAGAGTCCCTCCTTGCAGGGATCATATGGTTACCAGCAGGGTAGGACAAAAATGACAGAGTCAAGCTTTCTCTTTAAAATCCCTAAATTTCCCACAGATGTTTTCTGAGGACAAGCCTATCAGTTCCTCCCTTGCCTACTTATTCAAAGCTCCTCTTGGCCCTCAATTAATTCCTCAATTTCTTTGTTGACAAAACCATCACCACCTACTTAGCTAGCCACTTGATCATGCATCTCACTTCTTTGTTGAGGGGTGACAAGCCCTTAAAATTATTCATAAATAATTTCCACAGGTTTCAAACCTGCATTCACTGTTTCAGGCTTGAGGGCACCTATTGCCTTTGGGGATACCTTCATTGTGTGTAAAGGTAGACACCAACTGTAGCATTTAAATTATTTTCCTTTGCATAAGCATTGAATAAGCATGCACCATAACTCTAGATGAAGTGTCTAATGAACAAATGGAAGAATGATAAGTGCTTATTACATTCTAAGCCTTTTGTTAAGCTTCATGAAGAAAGCATATGTAAACAAGGCTTAGTCTCTGACTGCAAGGAGCTTAAAGTCTAGGTGAATTATATCTCAATAAAGCTGTTAACTGGAAAAAAAGAAGCAAACAAACAATGGGAGAAGGCATCACAACCTCAAAAGATCAAGAATGAATATATCCTCAAAAAAAAAAAGAAAAAACTTGTTGCCATTGAGTCGATTCCAACTCATACCAGCTCTATAGGACAGAGTAGAACTGTCACATAGGGTTTCCAAGGCTGTAATCTTTATGAAAGAAGACTGCCACATCTTTCTCCCACAGAAAGGCTGGTGGGTTCGAATCCCTGACCTTTCAGTTAGCAGCCGAGTGCTTAACAACTGCACCACCAGGACGCCTTGAATATATCCTAAAGGAGATATTACCAAATGAGACATTCAAACTTTATTTCAACAGCAACTAGGGTTCCTGGTATTGTTCTAAATGTTCTACATACTTTCCATTATTTAAGTTTCACAAGGACACCATGCAGTATGTAACATAATTTATTTTTACAGATGATAACACTGAGGCACCGAGAAGTTAAGTGGCTTGTCCATGATCACTCCTTGGTCAGTGGTGGAAGCCAAACCCCAAACCTGACTCGAAAGCCCATCACCCAGTTGGCTAGACAAGACACCCCTGTATGAAAAGATGACTCAATGCCCAGCAGGAGAGCACAGTCCAAGTGCCAAGACATGGCCTGGACAGTGAAGGCCCCCACCTGAAACTTGGGATGGGGAGCTGAGGGCCTGTATCTCTTAGCACTGGACACACGGCAGCAGGATAAGTGAAGTCCATTCAGGATGTCCAAGTAGAAACCAAGGGCCTGGCCAAATGAGCAAGCTAACGAATCTGGCTCTGGGTGTGCTAAAAACCATTCAGGCAGAAAGATCCACATTTATTTCCAGGCCTAGAGCAAATTTTACTGGGCAGCAAGATCCATCTCTAATACCATCTCTTTATACTGGACACAACTGAAATGTCAAGATCATTGTTTCTTAACATGTGTTCCACGGGACACTGGTTCTGCTGGATGTTAAGAGGCGATTAGGTGGAGAGGAAAGGGGTCCGTGATTAAATCAATTTTGCAAATGCTTAATAAAACAGAATTAAGGTTGCTTTACTGAGGACTTGTCACAGCCTCTGCTATGCTCACATGCATTGAGAATCTCCCAGAGGTGCAATAATTGCAACTCTCACCAAACTCCTCTCATAGCTACACTTCATAATATATAATGTGGCTTCACTGAACACATTTCAGTTTTCTACAAATGTGTATCCTCTCCCCTTTAGGTCTTTGCCTACTCTTCCCCCTCCCTCTTTATTACCTGCCGAACTCCTGAGCCATTTCCTTTCAGAAATCTTCCCTGGACTCCCCAAACTGGCTTAGGGCCTCTTGCTTTAGGTTCCCTAAACACGCAACCCACCTCAATCCACCATCGTGGCATCTGATGTGCTTTATTGATATCATTTATTTCACCCTCTGCCTTTCTTGCTAATCCATGAGCTTGGTGGGGAAAGGGGTCATATCTGTCTCGTTTATCAGGGTATCCCCAGAGTCTGGCACTCTGCCTGGCACATAGTTGTTGCTCAATAAAATAATGGCTATATAAATGAATGAGTTGCAATCTACCTCTTATAACCTCCTCTGCCCTCAGCAGACCCACAAGAGATGGTCTCTACTAGCAATTCTGTGATGGTTAAGGTTGTGTGTTAACTTGGCTGGGCCATGATTCTCAGTGTTTGGGCAATTACATAATGATGCAGTTTGACAGTTATGTAATGATGTAGTTATCCTCCATTTTGTGATATAATGTAATCACCTCCATGATCTGATCTGATATGATCAGCCAATCAGTTGTAAGGGGAGTTTCCTCCAGGTTGTGAACTACACAGATGTTCTGGCAAAGTTTTCTGGCTTTGGCTCACTCTGGATCCTGCATCCAGCTTGTCAACACATGACTTCCAGTTCTTGGAACTTGAGCCAGTGGCCTGCCAGATTGTGTGCTGATGTTGGGATTCATTTGCCTCTGCAGCCTGTGAGCCAACAGCCTGCCATCCAACCTGCTGGTCTTGGGTTTGTCAACCCCTGCAGCTACATGAGTCAGGAAAAGCCTCTAGCCTGACACCTGACCCATGGACGTGGGACTTGCCAGCCTCTACAACTGTGTAAGCTATTTCCTTGAGATAAATCTCTCGATAGGAAAGTAGGTAGGTAGGTAGGTAGATAGGTGGATAGATAGATAGATAGACAGACAGATAGATAGGTGTGTGTGTGTGTATACACGTATATATGTGCTTCATTGGTTTTGCTTCTCCAGAGAACCCAGCCTAAGACACGATGCCAATAACTGCTTGCCCTGCCTATAGGCTTTCCCACACCGCACCTAAAGGGCTCAGCCCACCCACAGTCCCTGCTGTCTGCATGACTGTATTCATATCTCACAGCTCTGCCCCCATCCCTAGGCACAAATGACTCAGTAAGACTTGAGCACCTGACCCAAAGGTGGCCCTGCAGGGGCTATATAAAGGTGAGCTGGATTGGTCTGTTGCTCTCCATTTCAGGAATTGGAAATAATACTCACAGAAAAAAGCTGCCAGTTGGTGGTGGACAGTGAACAAGGAACATTTACAGTCTGAACAGGAGCATTCAAGAAGGCCAAGGGCAAGCTAAAGTTATCAGGGAGCAGAACTGCTCTTTAGAGAAAGGGAAAGGAGCACAGAGGGAAACAGAGAAAGGCAGAGAATGTAAGAGTGAGAAAAGCCATTACCTAGAGATGCCTAAATCCAGAACCACCTTTATGTCCTGTTCTTGAAATCTTTAATCTGCCCTGTTTGATATAGCATCTATTAGCTATTTAAATGTGAATTAAAAATAAAATTCAGTTCCTCAGTTGTACCTGCCACGTTTCAAGTGCTCAATAGTCACACAAAGCTAATGGCTACCATACTGGACAGAACAGATACAGAAAATTTTCATCATCACCGAAGGTTTTACTGGACAGCAGTGTCCTTGTCTTTACAGTAAAGCCCACTTACCTTGAACGATGTAAGAGCAACATAAGGAGCTCTACTTCTTGCAACTAAAGGAGTCCAACCAGAACACCCATTACATGATTCAGTCCCTTATTCAATCAACATCAAGTTTGTATTGAACGCTGCTATGTGTAAGGCATATTTTAGCTGCTAGGGATACCTTAGTGCACTGAACAGATTACAGCCCTAGTGGAACTCCAGTTATAACCCTCCAAATGTTAGCAGGCCTGGCCCCCATTCACTGAGTCTTCTCTTCTCTTTTCTTCTTTGTGTCAAGTGGACCCCCAGCTTCTTTAGCCAGCCTTCCTCAGGTGGTATGGTTCCCAGGGCCTCCACCCTCTGGGTTCCTCTCTGCAGATAGTTTAGGCTATCATTATCCCTGGTAAAACTCAGTGCTCTTAACTGCATATAATACTCCAAATAGCCAGTGCAGAGTTCAATGGAATAGTGTCCCAATTGCTCCAAACACTGAATCTCTATTAATTCAGGCTGAGAATGTGTTTAAGAAGCCAGTCATATTGCATGGCTAGTTGGACTTAGGGAACAACCAAAACAGAACAAAACAAAAATGTTTTAAAGTACTTTCTAACTAGAGCTGCTCTTTGGTTGTCTAGCCTCAGCTTGTACTTATGCAACTGGTATGTAAACCAAAATGCAAGTTTTCACATTTATCCCCATTAAAGTTTTTCTAAGTCAGCACCAATTCACTAATCCCCATTTTGCATGCATTTTGCAAGAATTTGAAATTATGAAGGTACCATGTGAAGCATAAAACAATATCAATGTTCTAAAACTCTAAAGATGTGCTTCATCAGCCCTCTGTTGTATGGGGCACCGACAATGTGTCAAGCCCTGCCTAGGTGCTTGTTCCCATCTAATCCTTACAACAACCCCATAAGGCTGTTGCTCCATGTTACAGGTGAGGAAATAGACTAAGGGAGGTTAAGTGGCCAGCCCTTAATCACACAGCTAGAAAGTGATTGAGCTGCAGTTTAAATCAAAGTCTTTTACCCCAAGGCCAAAAGTTTTTCTGCAATGCCTTAATTTCTATTCTCTCCTCTGGGCTCTCTCTACTTACAGCTCCAGTGGCCTCAAAGGGTCCCTGCACTTACAGCGTCTCCTTTTATCTGCTTCCTATCAAAACATTCAGTTCTTTCGCAAAGAGATACCAATCGCAGATAGTGGTTTAAAGCCTGATTTCAACTTGGAATAGGCAAACTATGGCTCGTGGGTCAAATCTGGCCAGCTCCTTGATTTTGTACAGTCCTTGAGCTAAGAGTATGTTTTACATTTTCAAATGGTTGAAAAAAATCAAATAAAGGCTAATATTTTGTGACATGTGAAAATTATATGAAACCAAAATTTCAGTGTCCATAAATAAGGTTTTATTGGGATACAGCCACGTCCATTCTTTTACGTTTTGTCTATGGCTGCTCTTGTACTACAATCACAATGTTGAACAGTTGCGAGAGAGGCTTGTGACCCACAAAGCCTAAAATATTTACTATCGAGGGCTTGACAGGAAAAAGTCTAAAGACCCCTGACCTGAGCTAAAGGTGTGTTGTTCTGACTCAGGCATCGATCATGATGGAAGCAGAATCTGTAGGACTGAGATCATACCTGTGATTTCGGAGTTGGCATCAGTGATGGTGTAATTCTCCAAGTCCCTGGGTTGGGTGCATAGTGAGGAAGGACCCCAAGGAGTGCTTTGGGTGATATTTATTGGGTGGGAAGAGAAGTGGTATTCTGACATCCTCAGAGATACAAACTGCTCATCATGGTCCTACCAGACATGATTTCAAACCTAAGCAACATTTCATAGGAAAATACATTGGGAAGATGAATGCCTGGAGTAAGAATTGATATTAGCGACCAAGGAGAGTGATGCAATCAATTAGACCGAGAAACGTGCAACAGCTCTTCGCCCTGCAGCTTTATCCAACACAGCATTATCCGCTCACATGTATATCATTTTTATTAGCCTCATAACTTTTATTCGGGCAGTATCTTCAGTCTTCTAAGCGTTATGACCACTACAAAGAGAACCATTATACTCTCACCCCCCCCAAAATGAATTATTTCCCTCATTCCTTCTTAACATCTCCTTTCCAACAAGTGTAAACACAGAAGCAGGCATTTGTGTTGCAATCCCTTGTACCTCTTATTCTTACTCCCAATCATCAAGAGAAGTGATCAGGTCCCCCACTGTGACTCATTACTCAGACAGGAAGGTGGCCATCTTCTTCATTCTATTCACTGAAATACGAAAGGAAGAGACAATGGATGTGGTTTCTTGTGTGTGTATGTGTTTAGCTGTTTTTTGTTTGTTTTTGACTCAGAGCTAAATTTAATGCTTAAGTACCACAACTATCCTTAGCCTAGAATTCTGATATTACGATTTTCCTGTCTCTAAAACATTACTCTTGATGTTTCGTTCTTATTTCAATAATTCTTTTGTATAAGTATTCATTAGTGTCATCTACCTTAAATGATTTTTTTGAAATAAGAAGAATATAAGGAGTAAAGACTATAACATATACACACACACATGCATATGTATGTACATATGTACGTATATACACATATATATGTGCATATATATTGTTTTTGTTGTTGTTAGGTGCCATCAAGTCGGTTCAGACTCATAGCGACCCTATGTACAACAGAACAAAAACATAAGGTTTTGGCAGAAATTGGTTGCAGAGTGCAACAAGAGACATAGTCCAGGAGTTCTTGTTGAATCACCAGATGCACAGAACAGATACAGATGTCAGCATAAGGTGAGAACCAGGTAGGGGTGCTGGAGGCAACATGTGGCCAAGGCCCATGGACAGGGGCAAACATCTACTTATTCCCAAATGTTTTTGAACATCTCCAAACTCAAGGAGTTTAGGGTCAAGTAGATATTAGTATAGCTATTTACGACATAGAAACTGCTGTGGGTCTTCAGGCCACCTCCAACTTCGCAGGAAATAATGGATGAGACAATCAAGGAATTCAACAACTATTGATTTAAGGGCCCAATATGCAATAGGGCCTCTGCAAGTCAATGGGTATAAAGGTGCATAAAACATGGCCACATCACTGCTCACCATCTAGCAAGGATAGAAGAAGCACTTATGGGGTTTCCTGAAGGAAGTGGCATCAATAGTGAGCCTTAGTGATTAAATCATATTTGGACTTGTTAACAGAACCAGGGAGCAATCTGTGCTCTGAGCTCCCCATCATCCTGGCCAAAAGTTCCTCAGAGCTACTCTGCAGGCTGAGGCTCTTCCCGCCCAGTGCTCCTGCTTCCTTGCCCTTCTCCTTTCACAGGGGTCAGAACTGCACTGTGGGCTTAGGCCTCACCTGCCTACTCCTGCCCCTTCTCTCTTTTAACTTTCACAGGTGTTACCATCAATCAGTCTCTTGCACTTCTGACTGTCTTGCCATCTGCTTTCTAGAGGATCCAAACTGACACACTGACCAACTCCTCCAGTTTACAGGTGAAGAAACTGACTCCTAAAGAGGTAGTGTATCCTGCCCATTCCCTCTCAGAAAATCCATGTTAGAGCTAGAAGCAGAGTGCATGAATCTCCAAGCTCTAGGCCAGTGCTCTACCCACACCATGCTGCCCTCCACATCCAGGCAGGCTGGATAGTGGCTGATGTAATTGCCACAGTCAAATATCTTACACATGTAGACTCAGCAGTTGCCTCACTAGGTACTCAGACCTCCAGTCACATGTCTTTACATCCACTGGCTGTACTATAAAACTGAGAAGATGCTTGCCTGGCACCAGCTCCCATGGACTCGGTGAAGAGGAATAAAGTACTTCTTGTGGCTGGAAGAAAAGCCATAAATAACAGAACTGTGCAGTCAACTTTCATTTATGGGGGCAAATGGATGGGTGCACTGTTGCAGATACTCAGCTGGGGCTTCTATGGCTTCTGTGACTGCCACAGCAGCAGTGAGACACCAGGTTAGAGAGAGGGAGGAGAGGGAGCTCCGAGAGCAGCCTTGGATAAGCCATGGGGAGAGGGGCTTTACTGAGCCAGGACAATTGAGCCAGCTCTCTTAATACGTGCTTTTTAAAATGTACGAAGAGCATGTGGAAGCAGTCCACAAATACCTGGCTTTTAAACTTATAAAGAAATAGATGTTAGACCTCACCCAAAATTACAGCAATGCAAAAGTAAACTAACAATGAGATAAACCAAAAAACCAAACCCGTTGCCGTCAAGTCGATTCCAACTCATAGCGACCCTATAGGACAGAGTAGAACTGCTCCATAGGGTTTCCTAGGAGCCACTGTTGGATTCAAACTGCCAGTCTTTGGGTTAGCAGCCAAGCTCTTAACCACTGTGGCTCCAACAATGAGTTGTCATTTTAAAATTCAGGTATATTAAGATCAATGTGCAATATTGGCAAAGGAGTGGAGAAACAAGACACTTTCATACCATGTTGGTGCAAATGTAAATTGTTGCTATGTCTTCAGAGGGCAGTTTGGCAATTTCTACTAAAATATAAAGTGCTCGTGTTCTTGAACCCAGCCATCCCACTTCTTTTTTTTTTTTTTTTTTTATTGTACTTTAGATGAAGTTTTACAAAGCATATTAGTTTCTCGTTAAACAATTAATACACATATTGTTTTGTGGCATTGGTTGCCAACCCCATGACACATCAACACTTTCCCCTTCTTGACCTTGGGTTCCCCATTACCAGCTTTCCTGTCCCCTTCTGCCTTCTTGTCCTTGCCCCGGGCTTGTGTGCCCAGTTAGTCTTGTTTTGTTTTATGGACCTGTCTAATATTTGGCTGAATGGTGAACCCCAGGAATGACTTCAGTACTGAGTTAAAAGGGCATCCAGGAGCTATACCCTCAGGGTTTCTCCAGTCTCTGTCAGACCAGTAAGTCTGGCCTTTTTTGTGAGTTATAATTTTGTTCTACATTTTTCTCCAGCTCTGACTGGGACCCTCTATTGTGATCCCTGTCAGAGCAGTCTGTGGTGGTAGCCGGGCGTCATCTAGTTGTGGTGGACTCATTCTGGTGGAGGCTGTGGTAGTTGTGGTCCATTAGTACTTTGGACTAATGTTTCCCTTGTATCTTTGGTTTTCTTCATTCTCCCTTGCTCCAGACCAGGTGGGACCAGTGGAGTATCTTAGATGGCTGCCCACAACCTTTTCAGGCCCCAGACACTACTCACCAAAGTAGAATGTAGAACATTTTCTTTATAAACTATGTTATGTCAATTGAGCTAGATGTTCCCGAGACCACCAGCCATCTCACTAAGACTTTGTGATACAGATATACCTTCACAGGTGCACAAATGCACAGGATAGTCACTGTAGAAGAGTCTGAAACAGTCAGTTACTGGAAATACACTAAGTGTTCATCATTAGAAGAATGGTTAAGTAAATTATAGTATGCGATGACATGCAATGGAAGACTAGGTAGCTGTAACAAAGAATGAGAAATATCCAATGTGTCGATATGAAATAATCACTGACCTACACAATTAACAGCAAAAAGAAAGATGCGGAGATTCTGGCAAGATGGCGCTCTAGGCAGAAGCACCACGCCGTCCCTCCACAGCAACGATCCAAACAACTAAGCCAAACAGAGAACGCAACAATCCTGCAACCCTAGAACATCAAATGAAGAGATAAACAACTCACCCGAGCACCAAATGGAGTGAGAATACTGAAAGAGAACAGAGAGCGAGGAGAGATTCATCCAGAGGTCCCCTACCAGCTAACGCAGCGTGGATCCACCATCGTGGACTCCTATCAGAGACCAGCAAACAGGGGTACGAGAAAGCAGCCTCACAGAGCATCCAGTGGGAGACAAAACATCCACTTAGCTCCACACATAAACATTTCCCCACTACATCCTGCCTACCTGCACCATGCGCTTGACATCGCACCACCAAGCAGTACAGGGACAGCCTACTGGAACCTGCCCAGCACTGATTACCAACCCGCCTTGGTGGCTGTAGTGAGTGCCACAAACAACCCGTCCCAGCGGCTCCTCTTCAGCTAGACCTTCCCTGCTGTACGATATCCGAGTGACTGAACCTGCCAGTTGGAAAAGGAGGTGAAAAGTATTGAGCACACAGACGAGCAAACAACAAAGAGCATGCAGTCCACCTGCTCAGACATACTCAAATTTATTTTGTTTTTTAAAAAAGGGACAAAACAAACAAATCTACAATCAATAAACGAGAGAAATATCTACTGAATGCCCCGAAAACAGCAAACAATATCAAAACATTTACAAAAACAGGACAGGATGGTTCCAGTAGGCCTCCAAATTAAAACACCAGATGACTCTCCCATGGAAGAAAATGCACTAGAACTACCTGATAGGGAATTCAAATCTCTAATACTCAGAATTTTCCAAGAACTGAGGCAAAAAGCTGAGAAACATGAGAAAAAAATAGACAAATTCATGGAAAATACAGACAAAAAATTGGAAGAATTCAGGAAGATGATGCAGGAACAAAATGCCAAAATAAATTCACAACTAGAAATTATACAAAAACAACAATTAGAAATCCAAAAGATAGGGGCAAGATGGCGCTCTAGGCAGAAGCACCACGCCATCCCTCCACAGCAAAGATCCGAAAAACTAAGCCTAACAGAGAATCAACAATCCTGAAACCCTAGAACACCAAATGAAGAGATAAAGAACTCAGCCAAACACCAAACGGAGTGAGAATACTAAAAGAGAACGGAGAGCGAGGAGAGACTCATGCAGAGATTCCTTACCAGCTAACGCAGTGCGGATCCACCATCTTGGATTCCTATCGGAGACCAGTGAACGGGAGAGCAGCCTTGCAGAGCATCCGGTGGGAGACAGAACGACCAGTAAACTGCGGTGCGTGCTTTCCCACCCCTCACCCCTCTCCGCCTCGGCTGGGGCTCCCCTGCTTTCCGTGGCCAGGGTCCCTGGGCTGGGGGGCGCTGGTGCTTGGATTCCGCGCGCCTGGGCTGGCGGCTTTCTGAGAGCCGTTTGCTGGCCGCTGACAAAACTTTTTCTGCTGCCTCCCCCTCCTTTTGCCTGGGTGCCTGGTTCCGAGTGCCATCTTTGCTCTCTTCTGCGGGGCTGTGGGGCTGCATTCGGGCGTATGGCTGCTTCCAGGTCTGGGCTGCCGCGCTGGTGAGATCCAGGGGCCTTTGTTCATTCACCCCTCTGCTTTCCGTGGTCAGGGTCCCTGGGCTGGGGAGCGCCGGTGCTTGGATTCCGTGCACCCGGGCTGGCGGCTTTCTGAGAGCCGTTTGCTGACTGCTGGCGAAGTTTTTACTGCTGCCTCCCCCTCCTTTTGCTTGGGTGCCTGGTTACAAGTGCCGTCTTTGCTCTCTGCTGCAGGGCTGTAGGGCTGCGTTCGGGCATGTGGCTGCTTCCAGGTCTGGGCTGCCGCTCTGGTGGGATCCCGGGGCCTTTGTTCATTCACCACTCTGCTTTCCGTGGCCGGGGTCCCTGGGCTGGGGGTGCCGGTGCTTGGATTCCGCACACCCGGGCTGGCGGCTTTCTGGGAGCCATTTGCTGGCAGCTGGGGAACCTTTTTCTGCCGCCTCCCCCTCCTTTTGCCTGGGTGCCTGGTTCTGGGTGCCGTCTTTGCTCTCTCCTGCGGGGCTGTGGGGCTGCGTTCGGGCGTGTGGCTGCTTCCAGGTCTGGGCTGCCATGCTGGTGAGATCCCAGGGCCTTTGTTCGTTTGCCCCTCTGCTTTCCGTGGCCACGGTCTCTTAACCCCAAGACTGCCAGCTTCTTGGAATTCGCGCCCCTGAGTGGGGGCTCTCTGGGTCCCATTTGTTGGCACTGACTGCGGATGTTGTTTTTTTTTTTTTAATTTTATTTTTCTTCTTTTTTTGATTAGTTTTGTCATCGTTTCCCTCTTCTTCCCTTTTGTCTTTCTTCATTGCTTAATTTCTCATCTTTCTATCTCTTCCTTCTCTTTCTGATCCCTGAATACCAGGCGATGTATGCCTCTGTACCTTCTGGCCAGGCTATGCTGTGAAAACTGAGAGAGACTCCCCCAGACCTCATAGCTGCAACAGTGGGATCCCTGGGAACTTTGCAGTTCTTTAACTTTTCTGATTTTTATTTGTTCATTCTTTCCTTTTCTTTCTCTTCCCCCTTCTGGTTTCCTCCATCCCATAGTCTCTCATCTGTACTTTCCAACGACAAGCTCCCCTAGCATTCTTTTATGTTTGTATGCTTTTTGCTCCTCCTCCTCTCTCCTTTCTCCCATATCCAACTTAGCTTCACACATAACCATCTTCCCGCTGCACCCTACCTACCTGCACCGTGCACTTGACATCACACCACGAAGCTGTGCAGCCACGCCCTATTGGAACCTGCCCAGCACTGACTACCGACCGTCCTGGTGGCTGTGGTGAGTGCCACAAGCAACCCATCCCAGTGGCTCCTCCTCAGCTAGATCTGCCCAGCTGTACCACAAGGACGGAAAAAAAAAAAAACTACAATCAATAAATGAGAGAAATATCTACTGAATGCCCCGAAAACAGCAAACAATATCAAAACATTTACAAAAACAAGACAAGATGGCTCCAATAGGCGTCAAATTAAAACACCAGATAACTCTCCTGTGGAAGAAAATGCACTAGAACTACCTAATAGGGAACTCAAATCACTAATACTTGGAATTTTCCAAGAACTGAGGCAAAAAGCTGACAAACATGAGGAAAAAATAGACAAATTTATGGAAAATACAGACAAAAAATTGGAAGAATTCAGGAAGATGATGCAGGAACAAAATGCCAAAATAAATTCACAACTCGGAAATTATACAAAAACAACAATTAGAAATCCAAAAGATAAATAACAAGATTTCAGAAATGGACAGTGTCATAGAAGGGCTGAGAAGTAGATTTGAAACCATGGAAGACAGGATCAGGGGAACCGAAGACAAACACTTGGATACAAATTTGTTTCAGGAAAACTCAGAAAAAAGAACAAAGAAAAATGAAGAGACCCTGAGAGTTATGTGGCACAAAATTAAAAGCAAAAACTTACGAGTGATTGGCATTCCAGAACAGGGGGAGAAAACAGAAAACACAGAAAGGATCATTGAGGAACTGCTGACAGAAAACTTTCCCAATATCATGAAAAATGAAAAGCTGGCCATCCAAGAAGCTAAACAAACCCCATATAGAAGAGACCCCAAAAGAAAATCACCAAGACATATCATATTCACACTCACTAAAACTAAGGACAAACAAAGAATCCTGAGAGCAGCTCGTGAAAAACAAGAAGTCACATACAGAGGAGAAACAATAAAACTAACCTCAGATTATTCGGCAGAAACCATGCAGGCAAGAAGGCAATGGGATGACATATA
The DNA here is from genome assembly GCA_030035585.1 of Dugong dugon. NCBI lineage: Eukaryota > Metazoa > Chordata > Mammalia > Sirenia > Dugongidae > Dugong > Dugong dugon. Next base: position 37,276,248 of record CM057478.1, read on the forward strand.
TAAGATCTTGAAAGAAAAAAATTGTCAGCCAAGAATAATACATCCTGCAAAACTCTCATTCAAATTTGATGGTGAAATTAGGTCATTTCCAGATAAACAGAAACTAAAGGAATATGCAAAAGTCAAACCAAACTTACAAGAATTATTAAAGGGAGTTCTTCAACCTGAGGACAAATAGCTTCAGCCCTCAGGCAGGACCTAGGACCTAGGACGCAGGTTCACATGAACCACATACCATTCTAGGAACTGAACTACAGAGGACTTTCCAAAAACAAAAGAAATACAACAGGGAATCAGAGAAATCAATCAAAGGATGACAACAACATCAAAACAATGAAAAAGGGAACAAACGGCATAGGTATAGAACCTTCTAAAGGAGAGGAAGGCAAGGCAATACCAAGTAAGGGTAGACTGCTTCAAAATTATAAAGATAAGGGTAAAATTCATAGTAACGACAAAAAAATTTAACAAACAAATTCATAAAAATAAAGACGAAAAACATAAAGTCTCAACAAAAACAAAACCTACAAAAACAAAAGAAATGAACACAAAATCCACAAACAAAAGTAACTCAGCACAAGAGAGTAAGAAGAACAAAGAAAACTTCAGCATCACAAAAAAAAGCACTACAAAATGACAGCAACAAACTTCCATTAATCAATAATTACACTGAACGTAAATGGACTCAATGCACCCATAAAGAGACGGAGAGTGGCAGAATGGATAAGAAAACAGGATCCATCAATTTGCTGTCTACAAGAGACACACCTTAGAAACAAAGATGTGAATTTATTAAAAATTAAAGGTTGGAAAAAAATATATCAAGCTAACAACTATCAAAAAAGAGCAGGAGTGGCAATTCTAATCTCAGATAAAATAGACTTTAAAACAAAATCCACCATAAAAGACAAAGAAGGACACTATATAATGATTAAGGGGATGATCCATCATGAAGACATAACCATAATAAATATCTATGCACCCAATGACAGGGCTCCAAAATACATAAAAAAAACTCTAACAGCACTGAAAAGAGAAATTGACAGTTCCACAATAATATTAGGAGACTTAAACACACCACTCTCAGTAAAGGACAGAACAACTAAAAAGAAACTCGGCAAAGATACAGAAGACCTAAAGGACACAATCAACCATCTGGACCTCATAGACATATATAGAACAATCCATCCAACCGCTGCAAAGTACACATTCTTTTCCAATGCACATGGAACGTTCTCCAGAATAGACCACATCTTAGGCCACAGAGCAATCCTCAACAAGATCCAAAATACTGAGGTAATTCACAGTATCTTCTCTGAGCACAATGCCATCAGGGTAGAAATTAACACTAGAAAGAGCAAGGAAAAAAAATAAAACACATGGAAACAGAATAATAATCTGCTTACACATCAATGGGTAATAGAAGAAATCAGAGATGGAATTAAAAAATTCCTAGAATCAAATGAGAATGAAAACACATCATACCAAAACCTTTAGGACACAGCAAAGGCAGTCCTCAGAGGACAATTTATAGCAATAGATGCACATATCAAAAAAGAAGAAAGGGACAAAATCAAAACATTAACTACAGAACTCAAACAAATAGAAAAAGAACAACAAAAAAAGCCTACAACCACCAGAAGAAAGGAAATAGTAAAGATCAGAGCAGAAATAAATGAAATAGAGAACAGAAAAACAATAGAAAGAATCAACAAAACCAAAAGTTGGTTCTTTGAAAGAATCAACAAAATCGACAAACCACTGGCCAGACTGATAAAAGAAAAACAGCAGAGGGCACAAATAACCCAAATAAGAAATGAAATGGGGGACATTACAACAGAGCCAACCGAAATAAAAAGGATTATAACAGAATATTATGAAAAACTATATCCCAACAAATTTGAAAACCTAGAGGAAATGGATAAATTTCTAGAAACATACGGCCTACACAAACTACAAAAAAGTGATATTGAAAATCTGAACAGACCCATAACAAGAGAAGAGATTGAAAAGGTAATCAAAAAAACTCCCAACCAAAAAAAGCCCTGCCCCAGATGGCTTCACTGGAGAATTCTACAAAACATTTACAGAAGAGCTTGTACCAGTTCTACTCAAGCTATTTCAGAGCATAGAAGAGGAAGCAACACTTCCAAATTCATTCTATGAAGCCAGCATAACGCTGATACCAAAACCAGGCAAAGACGTCACAAAAAAAGAAAATTACAGACCAATATCTCTCATGAATATAGATGCAAAAATTCTGAACAAAATTCTAGCCAGTAGAATTCAGTATCATATCAAAAAAATAATACACCACGACCAAGTAGGATTCATACCAGGTATGCAAGGATGGTTTAACATTAGAAAATCCATCAACGTAATCCACCACATAAATAAAAGGAAAGAAAAGAATCACATGATCATCTCAATTGACGCAGAAAAGGCATTTGACAAAGTCCAACACCCATTCCTGATAAAAGCTCTCAATAAAATAGGTATAGAAGGGAAATTTCTCAACATAATAAAGGGCATCTATGCAAAACCAACAGCCAACATCATTCTTAATGGAGAGAGGCTGAAAACATTCCCCTAGAAAACAGGAACAAGACAAGGATGCCCTTTATCACCACTCTTATTTAACATTGTGCTGGAAGCTCTAACTAGAGCAATAAGGCAAGAGAAAGAAATAAAGGGCATCCAAATTGGTAATGAAGAAGTTAAACTGTCCCTGTTTGCAGATGATATGATACTATACATAGAAAACCCTAAAGACTCCACGAGAAATCTACTGGAACTAATAGAAAGATTCAGCAGAGTAGCAGGATACAAGATAAACATTCAAAAATCAGTTGGATTCCTACACACCAGTAAAGAGAACGATGAAAAGGAGATCAGGAAATCAATACCATTTTCAATAGCCCCTAAAAAGATAAAATACTTAGGAATAAATCTGACCAGGAATGTAAAAGACCTATACAAAGAAAACTACAAAGCACTACTGCAAGAAATCCAAAGGGATCTACATAAATGGAAAAACATACCATGCTCATGGATAGGCAGACTCAACATTGTGAAAATGACAATTCTACCTAAAGCAATCTACAAATACGTTGCAATCCCAACACAAATACCAACAACATTCTTCAAAGAGATGGAAAAACTAATCATTAACTTTATATGGAAAGGGAAGAAACCCCGAATAAGTAAAGCACTCCTGAAGAAGAAGAATAAAGTTGGAGGACTCACACTACCTGACTTGAGAACCTACTATACAGCTACAGTACTCAAAACAGCCTGGTACTGCTACAACAACAGAGACATTGACCAATGGAACAGAATTGAGAACCCAGATGTAAATCCATACACCTACAGTCACCTGATCTTTGACAAGGACCCAAAATACATCAAATGGGGAAAAGACAGTCTTTTTAACAAATGGTGCTGACAAAACTGGATATCCATTTGTAGAAAAATGAAACAGGACCCATACCTCACACCATATACAAAAACTACTTCAAAATGGATCAAAGACCTGAATATAAAGCCTCAAACTATAAAATTCATAGAAGAAAAAATAGGACCAACACTTCAGGCCTTAATACATGGCATTAACAGGATACAAACCATAAACATCAACACAAAAAGCCCAACAGATAAACTAGATAACTGGGATCTTCTAAAAATCAAACATCTATGCTCTTCAAAAGACTTTACCAAAAGAGTCAAAAGAGAACCTACAGACTGGGAAAAAATTTTTGGACAGTACAAGTCAGACAAAGGTCTAATCTCCATAATCTACAAGAAAATCCAACACCTCTACAACAAAAAGACAACCAATCCTATCAAAAAATGGGCAAAGGAAATGAACAGACACTTCACCAAGGAAGACATTCAAATGGCCAACAGACACATGAGGAAATGCTCGCGATCACTAGCCATTGGAGAAATGCAAATTAAAACCACAATGAGATACCATCTCACCCCGGCATTACTGGCACGAATCAAAAATACTGGAAATAACAAATGTTGGAGGGGCTGAAGGGAGATGGGAACTCTTATACACTACTGGTGGGAATGCAAAATGATACAACCATTTTGGAAAATGATATGGCACTTCCTCAGAAAGCTAGAAATAGACATACCTTTCGATCCAGCAATCCCACTCCTAGGAATATATCCTAGAGAAATAAGAGTCATCACTCGAATAGACATATGCACACCTATGTTCATGGCAGCATTATTCACAATAGCAAAACGATGGAAACAACCTCGATGTCCATCAACAGATGAATGGATACACAAACTATGGTACATACACACAATGGAGTACTATGCAACGAGAAAGAACAACAATGAATCTGTGAACCATCTCATAACATGGATGAAACTGGAGGACATCATGCTGAGTGAAATAAGTCAATCACAAAAGGACAAATATTGTATGAGACCTCTATTGTAAAAACCCATGAAAAAATTCACATGCAAAATGTAACAATCCTTGTTGGTTACCAGGGATGGGGGGGGGGGAATACTAAATAGGTAATAGATAAGTGGTAACTTGGGTGAGAGGTGAGATAGTACACAGTACAGGGGAAAGTAACACAAGCTGCACAAGGAAAGGTCATGGAGGCCCTATAGACACATCCAAACCCCCCGAGGGACTGAGTTGTTGGATGGAGGGCTCTGGGGACCATGGTCTCGGGGAACATCTAGCTCAATTGGCATGACACTACTTATAAAGGTAATGCTCTACATTCTACCTTGGTGAGTAGTGTCTGGGGTCTTAAAAGCCTATGAGTGGCCACCTAAGATACTCCACTGGTCTCATCCCTTCGGGAGCAAGGGAGAATGAAGAGAACAGGATTCAACGAAAAGATTAGTCCAAAGGACTAATTGTCCACAGCTACCAAGGCCTCCACTGGACTGAGTCCAGTACAGCTAGATGGTGCCCGGCTACCACCACTGACTGCTCTGACCAGGATCACAACAGAGGGTTCTGGACAGAGCTTGAGAAGGATGTAGAGCATAATTTTAACTCCCCAAAAAAAAAAAAAGGCCAGATTTACTGGCCTAAAGAATACTAGAGAAACCTCAAGAGTGTGGCCCCCAGACATCCTTTCAGCTCAGAGGTGAAGTTAACTTCGAGGTTCGATGTTAAGCCTAGGAATGGACAGCCCAGTAAAACTAAATGGGACTAACGAGGTACAGGAGTCCAGTGACAAGGGCCAGAAGGCAGAGGGGGAGTAGGAAACTGATGATAAGGAACACAAATTGAATAAGGACACTGTTGATGTATTGTGAGATTGTTGACCACTGCTATAGGGCAACATTTGTAGTAACTATTAAATGGGAGGCTGTTTTGTCCTGTAAGCCTTCATCTTGGGTGAGAATGGCAGCACAATTGGAAGAGCATAGTCAATATCACTTAAATGTGTAAGTAAAAAGTTTTGAAATGGTGTTAAAATAAAATAAAATAAAATAAAAACCAAATGAGACTAAAGAGGTACAGTAGTCCAGTGACAAGGGCCAGAAGACAGAAGGGGACAAGGAAGCCCCCTGGTGATAGGGAACACAAGGAGGAGTAAGGATATTCTTGATGTGCTGTGAGATTGTTAACCATTGTCATAGGGCAACATATGTAGTAATTGTTAAATGAAAAACTATTTTGTTCTGTAAGCCTTCATCTTAAGTGAGAATAACAGCACAGTTGGAAAAGCATAGTCAATGTCACTGAACTGTGAATGTAGAAATTTTTGAAACACTGTATCTTTGTCTATCTGTATTCTCATCAAAAAAAAAAAAAGGTTGAGAATTTAGAGGCTTAATATGTTTTGGGGTTGTGAACCAATGTCATAGAACAACATGTGTACTACTATTTCATGAGAAATTATTTGCTCTGTAAGCTTTCACCTGAAGTACAATAAAATATAAAAAATAAAATAAAATTAACTCTGAAAAAAAAAGAAATCCAAAAGATAAACAACAAGATTTCAGAAATGGACGGTGTCATAGAAGGGCTGAGAAGCAGATATGAAACCGTGGAAGACAGGATCAGTGGAACTGAAGACAAACACTTGGATACAACTCTGTTTCAGGAAAACTCAGAAAAAAGAACAAAGAAAACTGAAGAGACCCTGAAAGTTATGTGGGACAAAATTAAAAGCAAAAATGCATGAGTGATTGGCATTCCAGAACGGGGGAGAAAACAGAAAAAACAGAGAGGATCACTGAGGAACTGCTGACAGAAAACTTCCCCAATATCATGAAAGATGAAAAGCTGGCCATCCAAGAAGCTCAACGAACCCCATATAGAAGAGACCCCAAAAGAAAATCACCAAGGCATATCATATTCACACTTGCCAAAACCAAAGACAAACAAAGAATCCTGAGAGCAGCTCGTGAAAAACAAGACGTCACATACAGAGGAGAAACAATAAGACAAAGTTCAGATTATTCGGCAGAAACCATTCAGGCAAGAAGGAAGTGGGATAACATATATAAAATCTTGAAAGAAAAAAATTGTCAGCCAAGAATAATATATCCTGCAAAACTCTCGTTCAAATTTAATGGTGAAATTAGGTCATTTCCAGGTAAACAGAAACTAAGGGAATATCTAAAAGTCAAACCAAACTTACAAGAATTATTAAAGGGAGTTCTTCGATCTGAGGACAAACAGCTTCAGCCCTCAGGCAGGACCTAGGACACAGGATCGTACGAGCCAGATACCAGTCTAGGAAATGAACTCTCAAGGGCTATCCAAAACCAAAAGAAATACAACAGGGAATCAGAGCAGTCAATCGATGGATGACAACAACATCAAAACAATGAAAGAGGGAATAAACAGCATAGGTATAGAACCTTCTAATGGAGAGGAAGGCAAGGTGATACCAAGTAAGGGTAGACTGCTTCAAACATAGACAGATAAGGGTAAAATTCATGGTAACCACAAAGAAAGTTAACAAACATACTCATAAAAATAAAGATGAAAAAAAAAAGTCTCAGCAAAAACAAAAGAAATGAAAAAAAAATTCCACAAACAAAAGTAACTCAGCACAAGAGAGTAAGAAGAAGAAAGAAAACTTCAGCATCACAAAAAAAACCACTACAAAATGACAGCAACAAACTCACATCTATCAATAATTACACTGAATGTAAATGGACTCAATGCGCCCATAAAGAGACAGAGAGTCACAGAACGGATAAGAAAACAGGTTGCATCAATATGCTGTCTCCAAGAGACACATCTTAGAAACAAACGTGAATTTATTAAAAGTCAAAGGTTGGAAAAAAATATATCAAGCTAACAACTACCAAAGAAGAGCAGGAGTGGCAATTCTAATCTCAGATAAAATAGACTTTAAAACAAAATCTACCATAAAAGACAAAGAAGGACACTATATAATGATTAAGGGGATGATCCATCATGAAGACATAACCATAATAAATATCTACGCACCAAATGACAGGGCTCCAAAATACATAAAACAAACTCTAACAACACTGAAAAGAGAAATTGACAGTTCCACAATAATAGTAGGAGACTTCAACACACCACTCTCAGTAAAGGACAGAACAACTAAGAAGAAACTCAGCAAAGATACAGAAGACCTAAAGGGCACAGTCAGCCAACTTGACCTCATAGACATCTATAGAACACTCCATCCAACTTCTGCAAAGTACACATTCTTTTCCAATGCACATGGAACATTCTCCAGAATAGACCACATTTTAGGCCACAGAGCAATCCTTAACAAGATCCAAAACGTTGAGATAGTTCAAAGTATCTTCTCTGACCACAATGCCATCAAGGTAGAAATTAACACACTAGAAAGAGCAAGGAAAAAAAATCAACTACATGGAAAGTGAATAATACCCTGCTTACACATCAGTGGATAATAGAAGAAATCAGAGATGGAATCAAAAAATTCCTAGAATCAAATGAGAATGAAAACACATCATACCAAAACCTTTGGGACACAGCAAAGGCAGTCCTCACAGGACAATTTATAGCAATAGATGCACATATCAAAAAAGAAGAAAGGGACAAAATCAAAACATTAACTACAGAACTCAAACAAATAGAAAAAGAACAGCAAAAAAAGCCTACAACCACCAGAAGAAAGGAAATAGTAAAGATCAGAGCAGAAATAAATGAAATAGAGAACAGAAAAACAATAGAAAGAATCAACAAAACCAAAAGTTGGTTCTTTGAAAGAATCAACAAAATCAACAAACCACTGGCCAGACTGACGAAAGAAAAACAGGAGAGGACACAAATCACCCAAATAAGAAATGAAATGGGGGACATTACAACAGACCCAACGGAAATAAAAAGGATTATAACAGAATATTATGAAAAACTATACTCCAACAAATTTGAAAACCTAGAGGAAATGGATAAATTTCTAGAAACACACAGCCTACCCAAACTACAACAAAGTGATGTTGAAAATCTGAACAGACCCATAACAGAGAAGAGATTGAAAAGGTAATCAAAAAAACTCCCAACCAAAAAAAGCCCTGCCCCAGATGGCTTCACTGGAGAATTCTACAAAACATTTACAGAAGAGCTTGTACCAGTTCTACTCCAGCTATTTCAGAGCACAGAAGAGGAAGCAACACTTCCAAATTCATTCTATGAAGCCAGCATAACGCTGATACCAAAACCAGGCAAAGACGTCACAAAAAAAGGAAATTACAGACTGATATCTCTCATGAATATAGATGCAAAAATTCTGGACAAAATTCTAGCCAATAGAATTCAGCATCATATTAAAAAAATAATACACCACAACCAAGTAGGATTCATACCACGTATGCAAGGATGGTTCAACATTAGATAATCAATCAACGTAATCCACCACATAAATAAAAGGAAAGAAAAAAATCACATGATCATCTCAATTGACGCAGAAAAGGCATTTGACAAAGTCCAACACCCATTCCTGATAAAAGCTCTCAATAAAATAGGTATAGAAGGGAAATTTCTCAACATAATAAAGGGCATCTACGCAAAACCAATGGCCAACATCATTCTTAATGGAGAGAGGCTGAAAACATTCCCCTTGAAAACAGGAACAAGACAAGGATGTCCTTTATCACCACTCCTATTTAACATTGTGCTGGAAGCTCTAGCTAGAGCAATAAGGCAAGAAAAAGAAATAAAGGGCATCCAAATTGGTAATGAAGAAGTTAAACTGTCCCTGTTTGCAGATGATATGATACTATACATAGAAAACCCTAAAGACTCCATGAGAAATCTACTGGAACTAATAGAAAGATTCAGCAGAGTAGCAGGATACAAGATAAACATTCAAAAATCAGTTGGATTCCTATACACCAGTAAGGAGAACGATGAAAAGGAAATCAGGAAATCAATACCATTTTCAATAGCCCCTAATAAGATAAAATACTTAGGAATAAATCTCGACCAGGGATGTAAAAGACCTATACCAAGAAAACTATAAAACACTACTGCATGAAACCTAAAGAGATCTACATAAATGGAAAAACATACCATGCTCATGGATAGGCAGACTCAACATTGTGAAAATGGCAATTCTACCCAAAGCAATTTACAAATACAATGCAATCCAGTTCCAAATACCAGCAACATTCTTCAAAGAGATGGAAAAACTAATCATTAACTTTATATGGAAAGGGAAGAAGCCCGAAATAAGTAAAGCACTACTGAAGAAGAAGAATAAAGTTGGAGGACTCACACTACCTGACTTCAGAACCTACTATACAGCTACAGTAGTCAAAACAGCCTGGTACTGGTACAATGAAAGATACACTGACGAATGGAACAGAATGAGAACCCAGATGTAAATCCATCCACCTACGGTCACCTGATCTTCGACAAGGGCCGAAAGTCCATCAAATGGGGAAAAGACAGTCTTTTTAACAAATGGTGCTGGCAAAACTGGATATCCATCTGCAAAAAATTGAAACAGTACCCATACCTCACACCGTATACAAAAACTACTTCAAAATGGATCAAAGACCTGAATATAAAAGCCTAAAATCTATAAAGTTCATAGAAGAAAAAATACGACCAACACTTCAGGCCTTAATACATGACATTAACAGGATACAAACCATAACTATCAATGCACAAAACCCAATAGATAAGCTAGATAACTGGGATCTTCTAAAAATCAAACATCTATGCTCTTCAAAAGACTTCACCAAAAGAGTCAAAAGAGAACCTACAGACTGGGAAAAAATTTTTGGACAGTACAAGTCAGACAAAGGTCTAATCTTCATAATCTACAAGAAAATCCAACACCTCTACAACAAAAAGACAAATAATCCTATTAAAAAATGGGCAAAGGAAATGAACAGACACTTCACCAAAGAAGGCATTCAAATGGCCAACAGACACATGAGGAAATGCTAATGATCACTAACCATTAGAGAAATGCAAATTAAAACCACAATGAGATACCATCTCACCTCGGCATTACTGGCATGAATCAAAAATACTGGAAATAACAAATGTTGGAGGGGCTGCGGGGAGATCGGAACCCTTATGCACTGCTGGTGGGAATGCAAAATGATACAACCATTCTGGAAAATGATATGGCACTTCCTCAGAAAGCTAGAAATAGACATACCTTTCGATCCAGCAATCCCACTCCTAGGAATATATCCTAGAGAAATAAGAGTCGTCACTCGAATAGACATATGCACACTTATGTTCATGGCAGCATTGTTCACAATAGCAAAACGATGGAAACAACCTAGATGCCAATCAACAGATGAATGGATAAACAAACTATGGTACATACACACAATGGAGTACTATGCAACGAGAAAGAACAACAATGAATCCGTGAACCATCTCATAACATGATGAAACTGGAGGACATTATGCTGAGTGAAATAAGTCAATCACAAAAGGACAAATATTGTATGAGACCTCTATTGTAAAAACCCATGAAAAAGTTCACACACAAAATGTAACAATCTTTGTTGGTTACCAGGGATGGGAGGAGTGGGGGGGAAATACTAAATAGGCAATAGATAAGGGGTGTCTTGGGTGAAGGGTGAGACAGTACACAATACAGGGGAAACTAGCACAACCTGTACAAGGAAAGGTCATGGAAGCCCCATAGACACATCCAAACTCCCTGAGGGACTGAATTGCTGGACGGAGGGCTGTGGGGACCATGGTCTCAGGTAACATCTAACTCAATTGGCATGACACAGCTTATAAAGACAATGCTCTACATTCTACCTTGGTGAGTAGTGTCTGGGGTCTTAAAAGCCTGTGAGCGGCCATCTAAGATACTCCACTGGTCTCATCCCTTCGGGAGCAAGGGAGAATGAAGAGAACAGGATACAAGGAAAAGATTAGTCCAAAGGACTAATTGTCCACAGCTACCAAGGCCTCCACCGGACTGAGTCTAGTACAGCTAGATGGTGCCGAGCTACCACCACTGACTGCTTTGACCAGGATCACAACAGGGTTCTGGACAGAGCTGGAGAAGGATGTAGAGCATAATTCTAACTCACAAAAAAAAGACCAGATTTACTGGCCTAAAGTAGACTGGAGAAACCTTGAGAGTATGGCCCCCAGACACCCTTTTAGCTCAGTGGTGAAGTTACCTTCGAGGTTCACCGTTCAGCCTGGGAGTGGACAGCCCAGTAAAACCAAATGAGACTAATGAGGTACCGGAGTCCAGTGACAAGGGCCAGAAGGCAGAAGGGGACAAGGAAGCTGGTGATAGGGAACACAAGATTGAGTAAGGATATTGTTGATGTGTTGTGAGATTGTTAACCATTGCCATAGGGCAACATTTGTAGTAACTGTTAAACGAGAAACTACTTTGTTCTGTAAGCCTTCATCTTAAGTGAGAATACCAGCACAATTGGAAGAGCGTAGTCAATGTCACTGAACTGTGTATGTAGAAATTTTTGAAACGGTGTATCTTTGGCTATGTGTATTTTCACCAAAAAAAAAAAAGGTTGAGAATTTAGAAGGTTAATATGTTGTGGGGTTGTTAACCAATGTCATAAAACATGTGTACTACTGTTTCATGAGAAACTATTTGTGCTGTAAGCCTTCACCTGAAGTACAATAAAATATAAAAAAAAAAAAAGAAAGAAAGATGCGAAAGTGGACTACAATTTGTTTAAAAACAAATATATGCATATGAATGTGTGTGTATATATTTCATATACACATACATACATATATATGTAGAGAATATTTTTGAAGAAACTGGTAGAAAATAATTATACAGAGAAGGAACTGATGGTGGGAAGGAGACACAGTTTTCACTGCATAATCTTTATGTCCTTTGTATTTTTCCATGTCTTTGTCTCACTCATTTGAAAAAAAAAAACTGGTTAAAAGAGTGTGTTTTCTCCTTACAACACTGTTCATGTAGCAAAAGTAAAACAGCAATAATAGAAATTTATGTTCCATATTATACTTTCCCATCCATTTTTTAACATGGGCAGAGAGGAACAATTTCTACCCCTGTTTTTCAAATAAGGAAATTGGAACCAAAAGGGAGTCCATGATTTGCCCAAGGTCACTGGAGAGGTCATATGGAAACTGGAATTCCTAGCCCGCGCTGACCATTGCTCACATCCACATCTTCAAGGAAAGCACTGGTAGAAGGAGAACCTTAGTTTTCAAGCTCCAGATCCTTGGATCTTTCTCCCCACATCTTCTCCCTCTGCCTCACAAGAAAGAAAAGCCTTGGCTTCCATTTTAAAAAGCAGTGAAGCAACAATGAAGTTTGTAAATAAGGGAAAGAAACAAATATTGGGCAAGAGGAAGAAAGGGGCACAAAGGCCTTTCAGGCTAGAGAAATTGGTGTGGGATGGAAGAGGGGGATAACAACACAAGAATAGGATGATCCCACATCCTATGGAGATGATTTTCCTTAATTCTGCATTCTCTTCTGAAGCTTGCCATTCCTTGATCCAGGAAAAAAAAAAACCCGTCACATATAAGATAAATTATATCAGCAGTTATCAGTAGCTTGACTTGTTGAATGTTCTTTGTTGTTTTTAGTATTTTCCAGTATTTTTAGTTTTCTATAATAAACATATTATTTTCATATTTAGAAACAAATATATATTCTGATAAAGATTATAAATGCATTGAAGAAAGCTGAGAAGAGAACTTCACTTGCTTTAGGATGTGAGAGGGCTATATGTGATCCCTTGCTTGAGGACAAGGATATGGAGTTGTACCAGGCTTGGCCAGGATTTCTGCCTCCTTGGTTCTCTAGGTTTGGAATAGGCCACTAACACCCTGAATTACCATTTCCACTAACCATTAACTTTTTCCATCTTAGAACATGTTGCTGTCAGTTTTCTCCTAGTTGACATGTAGAGTTATTGTTAGCATGTTAACATATTAAAGCATGGAAGGAGAGTGAATCAGACCTCCTGTGAGCAGGTCAGGCTCAGACACAGAATCCAGAAGCTTGTATCATTAGTCCTTTACTTTGATTAGAAGTAGTGGTATCCAAACAGAAGGCACAAAGGGACAGAGATTTGGGAGTAACTCCCCTAAGTCTCTTGTTACTCAAAATGTGACCCATGGACCAGCAGCATCAACATCACCTGGGAGCTTGTAAAAATGCAGAATCTTAGACCCCACCCCAGGCCTACTGAATCAGAATCTTCATTTTAACAAGATCCCCAGGTAATTTGTAGGAACATTAAAGTTTAAGAAGCACTGCTTTTTTCAGCATGACCCCATTTCCTTCAATACGCATAGGCAATTAGTTCTAGACTTTCAGGGCCACCACCACTCTTCCCAGACCCCTCCACCAGGACCAACCACTCACAACCAGCCTAGGAAACTCATTGCCTCAAGCCCTGTCTCCCTTTAACTCTCATTCTTTTAACCTAACTTGTTCTCCCCTGGATCCCATTTTCCATGAGCTCTGCCTCTGCATGAGTTGTTAATCATTCTGCTGTCTCCATTGCACAGGACTGGGGTGGGGAATTATTCTTTGAATCCTGAGGGTCGGGGAGGGGAGCAGGGTAAGAAGCTCTCACCAAGATCTGGCCCTGGAATGGAGTTTCAAAAGGCAATTAGACTTTTAACACCCCCAAGATTAACTTCTTCTTAGTATACATCCTCAGGCACCTCAGGCCATGTCTTCACTCTGCCTTGAGTTGCATAACAAAGACCCCCTTCTGTTGTACTGTGGGGATCTGGGATAGGAGCATGGCAAGACTTCTTTTGCCACACATGTAACATTGGTAATCATTTGATCTAAGGAAATTAGACATGGGGAAGAACTCAAGCCATCCACTTAGTGCCAAGATGCCAAGTGAGCCTGGGTTAGGATTGTTAGAACATACTTACACTAAAAAAAATTTTGGTTGTTTATCTGAAATTCAAATTTAATTAGGTGTCCTGTATTTTATCTAGCAATTCTAGCCTGAATCTATCTGGAAACTTTTCAGGGCTCATAAGTGAGATCTATATGTCACAAGAAGATGAGATTACTGGACTTGACCTCTGGTTAACTCCACTACCCACTGTGATTCCGACTCATAGCAAGTCTAAAAGACAGAGTAGAAATGCCCCATAGGGTTTCCAAGAGAGGCTGGGGATTTGAACTGCCAACCTTTTGGTTAGCAGCCGAACTCTTAACCACTGCACCACCAGGGATCTTACTCTCCCCTATCTGAAAACAGAGATTTTATTGGCAGGTTCACCCCTTCTACCACTCCTTCAATATTTTAAGTGGATGGGAGTTATTACGGAGAAGGGAGAGGCAAGTCTGAATATGTAGAGTATTGTTAAATACTACAGTAAAGAGAACAGCATTTTAATTTGTGTACAGCTCTTTCAAAATGCCCTCCTTTTGTTCAATCTTGGGATGTTTCACTGTCTGCTCTGTATTGCAGGAGATATCATGAAATCACTAAAGTATTCTAAGCTTTGACAAACCAAGATCTCTTCCATGATGCATCTTCCTGATGTTTCTCTTTGGACCCCAAGGAAGTCATGGCAATACCCCAGTGACAAAATTATGATCCTCCCTCCTCTCTACTCCCCACCCTACCACGTGCCTCTCAGATTTACTTGGTTAAAGAAAATGTCTCTCTCCTCCAAACCAAGTCATTGGCTTTTCCCTCCCTCAGAGCTCTGCTCCCATTCAGTCTTATGCTATAGTTACAGGTGTATTATGTCTCTTGATTGTCAGACTGTGGGCTCCCTGAGGGCAGGGATATGCAGCCCTCCAACCCCTAGCCCAGGGTTCTGCACATGGAAAGCCCTCCGTAAATGTCTTCTGAATTAGTTCTCTTTAGTTTTCTCCTAAGCCTAACAAAGGTTAATTCTTTGACTGGACTCTACTAGACTGTGATTGGAACTGAAAATGAAATGGCATAGCTTGGGTCCAGAACCCCCTCCAGGGCTTGCAGCTACAAAAACTACTGACAACACTCTTTACCATGCCCTCTCAAAAGCCTTTCTTTGATCTTTGAATGTACCGGTGCTTTTGAAATGGATGCAAGCCCTTCCATGCCTGCTGGGTTCCATTTTATAATCCACTGCAACCATTAATAAGAAAAAAAAAATAGAAAAAAGGCTCTTACATGCTACCACTTTAGCCACTTTCTTACTCAAAATTAGGAACAGCCCCCAGGAGGTGGGGCCTCCAACCTCTCAGGCAGGAGAGAAATAAAAACTTTTTCAAACTCCTTTTTCAGACCTGTGGAAGCCTCCAGTGAGAGTACTACCAATCATGGTCAGTTGTGAAACTCCAAACCAGTTCAGAGTGAGAAGCCTATTACATGGAAGCTTCTGTGGGTATAGGTGGATGCGCACAGAAGATACCACACTCATCTCTGCTTGAGGTTCCTGGCCCAGCTGAGGCCCCATATCCTAGTCATATCCTGATGATCCCTGAAGGTGGCCCAGTGTTCCCACAGCCAGTTTATCCAGACCTCATGCTCTTCAAATCCTGCAACCCATCACTCCTAGGTAAGCTGCCTTCTTCTCTTTCTGAGGAAGAGGCTAAATGGTCCTGAGGAGAGATGGCTGCTACCTCTAAGATCCACCAATCTCACACTCTATTTCCAGTGTCTTTTCAGGAATTTACTTGCACATATTATCCCAGCATGAAAAAAGAGCCTCCTCTCTATAGAGGATGTCGGCTGTTTTGTCTGTTCCATTCTGAGACTGTAGTGATGGTACCTTAAACCACCACCGTCAGAGATGCAAGCATCCCAGGCCTGGCCAATCTTAATCCCCCATGCCCCTGGCCACAGTGGCTGGTACAAGAAATGAGCATGACTCCAGGTGGACTGCACAGAGCCCTTCCTTGGCTCTGACGCACAGACATTATATAGCAGAAGCACTCTTCTTCTGAGTGGGTCATTGAACTGGAAAGATGGGAATCTGTGGCTGTAGCAAGAGTCTGTTTGCAAAGAGAAGCCAAACAAAGAAAACAAAAGAAAGATGAGAAATGGGAAGACATACAAAAATCTCGTTGCCAAGGAGCTCTGAATTCCTTAGTTCTTCCCTTCACCTTGCAAGCCACTCTGCTGCCCATCCTTCTTTTGCTTAAGTTAGTTGAAATTGGGTTTTTATAGCCTGCAACAAAAGGAGTCATGACTTATACACACCTCGACTTTCCTTCCAAAGGGATAGACGGTTGAAGAAATATGGACCCCTCTTAATCATTTCAGGATAAGAGAAGAGTCAGAATAGAAGAAAGAAGAATATATAAAATTGCAGACTTAAAATAATCTCTGTAGAATATGTGTATGGCTAGCTGAGGGAAGCTATCCTGAAAGATAAAATAAGTAATACCCCCAAGAAGGATGACAATGGCTAACATGCTTGAGTACTCCTGGTCATGGCTATGTCAAAGTTAACCCCATGCCCCTGGTCAAATCTGATCGACAAAGCAGACAAAGCTTTGGCTAAACCTAGTTAAACAGCAGGATAGAGACGATGTGAAACATCAGGCAGAATTGGGATACAAGGTAGCCATTTTCAGTGTTGTGATGGGCCAGATGAAAGCATATGAGTAGGTAGTCCAAGAACCGTCAGGAGAGAAGAATGACTCAAGCACTTACTTACGGAGAAGTAGGAGGAAAAGAGGAAGTGACTCCTGACCTCCAGGAAGTTCTACTTCTTGTTTGCCGAGTTTTATAATGAATGCCAGTTGGATTTTGTTGGATGCTTTTTCTGTATCAATTGATATGCTCATATGATTTTTCTCCTTTAGCTTATTGATGCATGACTTTCTAATGCTAAACCAGCCTTGTATACCTGCCATAAATGTCACTTGGTCATGATATAATTCTTTTTATACATTGTTTGATTTGATTTGCTAATATTTTTTTGAGGATATTTGCATCTATGTTCATCAGAGATATTGGCCTGTAGTTTTTCCTTCTTGTTATGTCTTTATCTGCTTTAAGTATTAGGTAATGAAGATCTCATAGAATGAGTTAGGAACTGATCCATCTGCTTTTATTTTCTGGAAGAAACGGTAAAGAACTGATATCATTTCTTCCTTAAATGTTTGGTAGAATTCATAGGGAAACCATCCATGCCTGGTGTTTTCTTTTTCGGAAGTTTATAAATTATTGATTCAATTTCTATACTACATATAAGTGTATTCAGATTATCTATTTCTCTTTGTATGAGTTTTGGTAATTTGTATCTCTCAAGCAATTGGTTCAATTTCATCTAAATTATTACATTTGTGGGCATAGAGTTCTTCATAGTATTCTTTTATTATCATTTTAATGGGATCAGTATTGATGACTCCCCTTTTATTTCTGCTGTTGGTAATTTGTGACTTCTCTCTTTTTTTCTTAGTTACCCTGGCTATAAGTTTTCAAGTTTATTGATCTTTTCAAATAACAAGATTTTGTTTTCATTGATTTTCTCTTTTGTT
Organism: Dugong dugon; assembly: GCA_030035585.1. Taxonomy (NCBI): domain Eukaryota; kingdom Metazoa; phylum Chordata; class Mammalia; order Sirenia; family Dugongidae; genus Dugong; species Dugong dugon. Next base: position 37,294,151 of record CM057478.1, read on the forward strand.
TCCTGTTTCAATTTCATTGATTTCTACTCTAATTTATATTATTTCTTTTCTTCTGTTAGATTTACACTTAAATTACTCTTCTTTCTCTAGCTTCCTAAGGTGAAAACTTAAGAGTATTGATTTTAGACCTTCCTTCTTTTCTAATACATTCATTTGATGTTTTAAATTTCCCTCCAAGTACTACAAATTTTGATGTTATGTTTTCATTTTCATTTAGTTCATTTTTTTTATTTCTCTTGAGACTTCTTTTTTCATCTATGTGTTATTTTGAAGTGTGTTGTTCAGTTCCCAAATATTTAGGAATTTTTCATCCTTCTTCCTGTTATTAATTTCTAGGTTCATTCCAGTTGTGACTGGAGAACATACTTTGTATGATTCTATTCTTTTAAATTTGTTAAGGTGTGTTTTATGGCCCAGAATTTGGTTTATCTTGGTGAATGTTCCATGGAAGCTTGATAAGAATGTGTTGTTGATAAGAATATCCTGTTGTTGGATAGAATATTCTATAAATGTCAATAAGATTCAGTTGACTGATAATACTGTTCAGGTGAACTATATCCTTACTGATATTCTGTCTGTTTGACCTATCAATTACCAAAAGGGGGTGTGGAATCTCCAAACTATAATAGGTGATTTTCTATTTATTCTTTCTGCAGTTTTTGTCTTACATATTTTGACATTCTGTTTTTAAGTGCATAGGTCTTCAACATATCTTTTTGGGGACATGATTCAACCCATAACATCCTCTTCATAAACAGAGACCAGGTGAGAGGGCAGGGTCAGTATGGTTGTGTTTGTCTCAGCCAAAAGTGTCACAGAGATGTGTCTCCCAGACCTCTTTCATGGAATGACTTGTTCTCTTCAGGATGAGCTTCAGCCACATAGAGCTGCCTCACCAACGGCACACTCTTGCTGGGGCAGCCCACATTCAGTGACTATGGCAGGGTATAAAACTTCAGCAGTTTCAGCCCTAAGAGGGTCAACTCTGATGGATAACACAGGTTCCAGAACTCCCCGTGAAGTCAGCCAAAGCTTTGTCAAGCTTGCATCGCTTCTTGACTTCTCCTGCCAACGCTGCTTCCTCCTCCTTCATCCACAAGTGTCGATTTCTAATAAACATCCTGCCCTCCAGACTCTGCCTCAGTGCCCACTTCTGGAGCTCTCAGCCTGTGATTCTCCTTACAGAGCAACTAATTTTCCATACCATTTTAAAAATAACAGTATAAAGCCCAAGTGAATTTTTTTCCCTACCAGACCATCAGCTTCACCAAAAAAAAAGAAAAGAAAAGTAGAGGGCAGAAGAGTAGGAAAGATGTTCTCTCTCCATTTGATTATCACTTAAGAGTGCTAAATATCAAGGTTTGGCCGTGGGGTCTTTATGCATTTGCCCTATCACTCAACAAAGATTCTTCCAAGGCTCCTTGTTCACTTTGCAGTAAAATACAACCATATTAACACCGACCCTTGCATTCTGAAATGGGCTGGCTCCTACTCCTAGACAGGGGAGGAGAGGAAGGCCAGGAATCCAAGGCAGATGTTAGAACAAGAAAGTCTCTTTCAAAAGCAGCACCACTGCAGACAGCACCAGATCCGAAGCCAGAGGGCTAATCAGAGGAGTTACAAAGATGAACCTTAAGATGGAATCAGCCCAAAGGCTCAAATTCGGGAGCAAACAAAACAAAGCTTTACAGCCTAGGACAATACGGTATGAAAGAGTAAGTGTTCAGTAAATATTTGCAGAATGAATTAATGAACACTAATTTGGAGTTCTGGCTTGTAGTCCCAGCTTTAGGCACACAGTGTCTGACTTAGGGCCAACTGTAAAATGTGATATGGACTGTGTTTGATTTTCGTGCATTCAGCTTTGAGACATCCCACATGTTGATACTTTATATACTGAACTCCATAAATAGGGGCTTTTTTACATCTGTATATGGTTGGCTATTTCTAGTTATCACATGATAGCCCTTCCTGCCAACCAACATCTCCATTTTAGCAGCATCCCTATCTTTGAAAGTAAAGCAATGTTTGTGCAATTATACAAATATTTTATTGCATTTTACCCTTATTAGGTTATAAAATGAGTGGTGAAAGAAAAATGAAAGTGCTGATAGCTGGGATAAGAAGCATAGGTCTCATTAACTTAGTACAACTGAGACAAAGAAATCATTAGGCCTGTGAAAAACGATAAGTCATTAGCCTCAATCAGATGCTCATTGACTTCAAGCTGGTCAACTTTGTGTTCTCTTATGACGGGAAAGAACAAAATGAAAGAACGTGTGTGAAATGTATGAATCATCGAGAATGATGCCTAAAAGGTAAGGTGTAATTAGGGATGTTAGAATAGTTTTCAGCTCTCTGGTAACAGAACCCATGTAAAATTTTGTTTAAGTTCTAACTTTTGCACAAGTTTTCAAGAGAACTTTATGTACAAAACTGGAGGAATGCCTATGTTAATGCATGGCTTTCCACTCTCATAGAGCTGTTGCATATCTCACATTACACAGTAAAATCTGTGATTCCAATACTGGTTTTTAGTCTGTAATATTTAGATACATCTTGCTATTTCTTTAAGTACAAAAGTATTGGTAATTTTGTTGACTTGATGCCGATAGATACAGATAGAGACAGGACGAAGTCATAGATATAGATACATCGTTGCTGTTAGCTGCTGGGGAATTGGTCCCTAACTCATGGCAACCCCATAAACAATGGAACAAAATGCTACCCAGTCCTGTGCCATCTCCATGATCCATTGCAGATCAGACCATTGTGATCCACAGAGTTTTCACTGGCTGGTTTTCAAAAGCAGATTGCTAGGCCTTTCTTCCTAGTCCATCTTAGTCTAGAAGCTCTGCTAAAACCCGCTCAGCATCACAGCAACATGCAAGCCTCCACTGACAGATGGTTGGTGGCTGCACTTGAGGTGCATTGGCCAGGAATCAAACCTGTGTCTCCAGCATGGAAAGTAAGAATTCCATCACTGAACCACCAGTGGTCCCAGATGTAGAGATAATAGAAATAGAGCTATATGTACTTAAGTGCCTTGGAGGTGCATTGGCTGGGAATGGAACCCAGGTCTCCTGCATGGAAGGTGAGAATTCTACTGAACCACCAATGCCCCTAGAGATAGAGATACTTAAGCACTTTTGTGTACTCTTTTTTCAGCATGAGTTCCATGAGGAAGGGTGTTTAAATTAAAGAAAGAAGAAAATATGGAAGGGGAAATAAGATGAAGAGAGAAAAGGGGGAAGGGAGACACCTAGGCCCAATTCCTAGCCCTTCCCCTGAGCTTGACCGGCTCCCTTTCTTCAATGCACCTCAAGCAGTCACCACCCATCTGTCAGAGGAGGCTTGATTGTTGCTTTAGGACTAGATTCCCCTTACTTTGCTTCTCTTTGCCCTTCTGTTCCCACCATCTCTTCTATTACGGCCTGAACCCAGCTACCCTAGAATAATTTATTTCAAGCAGCACTGTGGTTGCCAACCACCCTACCTGGAGAGATTCAAGCCTGGAGGACAAAAGAGTCCCAGCCTTTGGCCTGGTACTCTCTCAGGTGGAAAATCTGAGGATAATGGGTAGAAAAGGACAATGGTGCCTAACCCTCCTTTTTTTAATACATAAAATAAAATGCTAGTACTAATACAGCCATTTCAATATTTTAGATAGATACTGAAAACCCTTAGTGTCATTATGCTCTGATATTTCATGCATGACTTGAAAGCATTTTGAAAAATGCACAGTAGGCATTTTTCCATTTGCAATTTCAACATTCATGATTTTGACTATTTGTAATTTTGCTAAGACACTAATTTGAATCACCCCCACTATGAGCTGGTATATGGGAAATTAGTCATTTGGGTGGTGAATGATTCACATCTCAGTGCCAGTTTCTAGTTCACTATAGTGGTACTCATGAATTTGAGGGGTTCTTGAAAATCTTGGGACAAATAGCTCAGTACTACTAGGTGTTAGAATCCTAATATGTAAAATGCATACTGCCTCCCACAATGCAGATAGATCTCATTTGCATGGACCCTGCCAGACTACCAGAGCCAGCTGTGGGTGTCCAGAGTGATCAAAATCAGACAACTCGCCCCTGTTTCAGATTCTGCCAAGGCATTAGGGTATAATGATGTTTGCATTGTATGGACATTGAGGTATTGTTAAAAATATTTTTTCCACCAGTGTTGAATACTTCTATGCTTCCCTTCAGTGGCAGACATTGTTCATTGCCCGCCAATGTCCATCCCCCACTATGTTCTTGCTGACAGCCCCTTGATGTCATCCATGCAACAGTGGCTCCAGTCCTCACTTTATCTGCTCCCCTTACAGCTAGGAGTGGCCCTGTGAATACAGTTCTGGCTGAAGAGATGCAAGAGGAAGTCATATTGGGGAACTTCTGAGAAATTTTTTCTTTCCTATAAAAGGCACCAATGTGGCTGACACCATTTACCCCCTTCTTCCTACCTGAACATGTCCATGAGTTCTAAAGCTACACAGCCATCATGCAGCCATAAGGAACAGAGAAAGGCAAGAAGAGAAAGGCCAGGAGAACTGCAGAGACAATGGGTCCTGGCATTCTTTAGCCAATGAATCAACAACACTACCAGACTTCTTTGCGCAAGAGAAATAAAACTTATTCTCTTTAAGCCGTTGTAAGTAAGGATATGTTTCTTGTGGATGAACAAACACAAACATGCCATCCATAACAACACAGATTGTGAATACATGATTCCTAAAGACTCTCCAGTTCCACATTCTATGACTGTAGAATTCTAAGAGGCCTTTGAGTGGTAAGCTCGATCCGGACATCTTAATTTATCCTATTGGTTCACAGGGCATCTGTGGGAATCTTCTCTTTGATTTTTGAATGACATGCTTCTTTCACTGGGTGTTCATTTCCCAGTAGAAAGACTTTTATCTAAGATGTGTCATGATATCTCCTTCTATCTGTCTCATCTTTGATGTTCCATCTCAGTTACCAACGATCTATCTCAGGAAAGAGGTGAATGCTAAGGAAAGACTAACAAAAGTCTGTGGCTGGTTTTCTGAATCATACTAGAAAGGGTGTGTCAAGAACACAGGGCAGCCTGAAGACTCAGACAAGGGAACAAAATGAGGTAGTATAAAGAAACCAGGCTCCTCAAGCATTCATGTGATAAGTCTATACATTGGTGCTGGAACTCTTAGCTACAAAAACTCTTTTCCAGGAGCTCCACCAATAGGAAGACATAAAGTTGGCGCTTCTATCCAAAGAGCAATAAAATACGGCTCAATTAAATGAACATCTTGAGAGCACCTACCACTAGCCAGACCCTAGGAGAGGAACCAGGGGCATAAAAAGGGACAAGACGAGACACCTAGCCACAAGGATATCACACTCCATGATGAGAGATGTGCTCCTTTGAAATAGAGGCTGAAAAGTCTCCATTTTTATTTTATCCAGGTATGGATGTTATAACTTTGTCTTCCCTGGAGTTCCAATGTCTCTCCGTGTGTGTAACCAAGCCAGATGCTGTTTACTGTACCTCATACTGGGGACGGGGGAGCAGGCTTATTAACTTACCATTCATCCTCAGCCTATGCCATTCTGCAGGCAGGATGCCCAGCCTGGACGTCAACCTTTTGCAAATAAAAATTGAAACTGTCAGTTATCTTGATGAGCAGCGCTCCAGTGAAAGAACGGCATAATTGGGTGGTAGAGTGTTAGTGAGCTAATTTTTTTCACCAGTAACAGGAACAAAACATCTTTCTGTGGATAATGTATTTACTGTTATTATTTGATACATAGCACATAAATTCCAAATAATACAGAAGAGAAAATTTCAAACTCCTCAGCTTTTAGGAGAGGCAGAGCATACAATGTCTCAGGTTTCAAAAATACAGAAATTCATGGAACCCTATTTCTTTCTTTCTTTACTTTTTTTTTTCTGGCCTGATTTTAAACACAAAACTCTGGTGCTTATTTTTCTTGGGTATTTGTATGCTTAAATACAAGGCAGCAGGACTATAAAAAATCCCAGTGTTTAAGCCTCAAGGCAAAGATGAAATGAATTCAGATGATCTATGACATTGTCCTCTAACACAACGGATGGATCATTATTAAGTGAATAATGTAATTTATTAAGTGAAAAATGTAATTTCTACTATCCTTCCCGTTGTTCTTATTCTATCCATCTAAGACCCTAGCAACCTGCCAACTCCTGGCCATGCTTTAAAACCCAACTCAAATATCAAAACCCTAGTAAAACCTTCTCTACCTCCCCAAGCAGTGTTAAAAAAAAAATACCTGTTTTTTTTCTTCCCATGTCTACATCCACCTTATGCTTTTCTTCAGTGTGGCTGTTCTCAAGCCGTATTTTAATGGTTGTTTATCTTTCTGTCTTCCTTCTTACACAGTGAGGTCCTAGGAAACAGGGACTACAATTCCTGGAGCATAGACTATGCTCAATAAGTGTGTGCTGAATGAAAAAGGAAAGAATGAATATGGGGAAGAGTGGTATATCTTATTGGGTAATTAGGACTCAAAAGAGCTAAAGAGCACCTAGGGCAAAGGGCTCTGGCTCCCAGTACCCAGAAGAGGGCAGCAGAGAGCTGAGGAGCAGAAACTCCCAGCAGGGATGACTACCTCCTCAGAAGAGGGTTTTCCTGGACTTAGGGATGGGAAAGGCCTCGTAGCAGAGAAAGGAGGACAACCCTGGGGACACCAAATATCAGGGACATATCACCATCAGAGGCTATGATTGATAGTCATATGTGTGACCTCAGCTCGGATGTTGTGTCCAGTTATTTAATTAAACACTAATCTAGGTGTTGCTGTGAAGGTATTTTCTAGACATGATTAACATTTACAATCCATTGACATTATCCTCTAACACACTGGATGTATCATTATTAAGTGAATGATGTAATTTATTAAGTGAAAAATATAATTTCTAAGATCTTTCCCATCGCTCCTATTCTATCCATCTAAGACCCCAGCAATCTGCCAACTTCTGGCCATGCTTTAAAATCCAACTTGAGAGGAGGTGGGGCCAAGATGGCAGAGTAGTCAGACAATTCTGGTGATCTCTCTTACAACAAATACCAAAAAAAAAAACAAGTGAATCCATTATATGTGACAATCTAGGAGCCCTGAATACCAAAGGCAAAGTTGAGGAATTGTATTGAGTGGAAGGGGGAGGGAGAGATGGTTCAGAAGCAGCGAGGAGGTGCCAGACTTGCCCCAGGGGGAGGCAGCACCCTGTGGGCCAGATTGGTTCACATGCACAGTGAGGCAGGCAGTGGCATTCAGGATGCATTTTCCACATCAGGAGAGATCAAGCAGAGGAGAATCTGCTCAGGATTCCAGAATGAGTGAAAAGCAGTGTTCAGTCAGCAAAAGATAAGTACATGCATTTAACCTACCCAGCAGATCAAAAAACACCCTGTTTGGGAAGACCCTCTCTCCCAGTTACCTGCTCCCCCCTGCTCTGCACCAGGTCTCAGGCAGCTTCAAAGATTGATTGCTGCATAGTGGCCTGGGCTGGAAGTAGAACCCATCACTAGCCCTGAGCCATTCTCCCAGCCTTGCAGAGGAAACAAATTAACAAACCGGAAAAAATAATCTCCCTGTTCCCCTAAGCCAGAAACTCAGGGCAAGCACAGATCCTTTTCCTAGGCACAGGCATAAAGGGTCCACGGACTTTGAATATTTTTCACCCCTGTATAGACCTGTGTGGGCCCATTTCAACAGTGAAGGCACTCATCAGCACAATACAACAGGGTATATACCTGAAGCCTAACTTCACTGTATCAGCTATATGGTGGAGTGGCAGGTTCACAACATTTGATACTGCTCTGCCCATTAAGCAGGGTCCTCATCTACCCATATCAGGGGCCTGAGGACTGGTGGCTTCACCCATGCCACCTAGCCACCTGTGACAGGGGTCCAAGAATAAGTGCTTCCTCCCAGTCCTTACAGCCAGCAGCACTGGGTGCCCACAGTCTGGCTGCAAAACCCACCCATCTACACACTTTAGGGAACAGGGACATGCTTTCCTCCCAGACACTCAGGAGCAGGCATCAGCACCCTACCTTGCTCAGCACATGATCCTCTACTGCAGCCAGATACCTGTGCTTACTCTAATCATCTCTGCCCATCAAGAACTGCATGTGAGAACCTGCACCACACACTTGGTGACCAACTGTCTGGACACCTGAGCTGAATTTATACAAGAAAAGTAAATGGACTCCTGGGTTCACATACCTAGTAACAGATCTAACCACCTGGGACAGGACATTAGAGCTTCAAAGGTGCCAATAATCAAACTAACTCACCGAGCAGCCTATTGGACATATCAAAACAAGAAACTAGGACATAGTAAGAAAGCATAAAATAAATAAATATAGTAACTTATTGATGGCTCATAGACAACAGTCAATAATCACGTAAAGAGGCAGACCATGATGACTTCAGCAATCTCCCAAAACAAAGAATCAAGAAATTTTCCAGAGGTAGAGCACTTCATGGAATTACTGGAGGTAGAATGTAAAAGATTAATATACAGAATTCTTCAAGAGATCAGGTAAAATGCAGAACAAGCCAAGGGACACATAGGCAAAACAATAGAGGAAGTTAAGAAGATTGTAGAAGAGCACAATGACAAATTTAACAGGTTGCAAGAATCCATAGAGAGACAGCAATCAGAAATCCAGAAGATTAACAACAAAATTTCAGAATTAGACAACTCAACAGAAAGTCATAGGAGAGAATTGAGGCAATGGAAGTCAGAATAAGTGAGATAGAAGATAAAGCACTTGACACCAACTTATTTGAGGAAAATCAGATAAAAGAATTTTAAAAAATGAAGAAACCCTAAGAATTACGTGGGACTCTATCAAGAGGAATAACCTACGAATGATTGGAGTACCAGAACAGGGGCAGATAACAGAAAATATAGAGAGAATTGTTGAAGATTTGTTGGCAGAAAACTTCCCTGATATCGTGAAAGATAAGAAGATATCTATCCAAGATGCTCATCACACCCGTTATAAGGTAGATTCCAAAAGAAAGTCACCATGACATAGTATAATCAAACTTACCAAAACCAAAGATAAAGTGAGAATTTTAAGAGCATCTAGGGATAAATGTAAAGTCATCTACAAATGAGAGTCAATAAGACTGAACTCAGACTACTCAGCAGAAACCATGTAGGCAAGAAGGCAATGGGATGACATATATAAAGCCCTGAAGGAAAAAAACTGCCAGCCAAGAATTATCTATCCAGCAAAACTGTCTCTCAAATACGATAGCAAAATTAGAGTATTTCCAGATAAACAGAAGTTTAGGGAATTTGCAAAAACCATAACAAATTACCAGAAATACTAAAAGGAGTCCTCCGGTTAGAAAATCAATAACATCAGATAACAACCTAAAACTAGAACACAGGACACAGCAACCAGATATCAACACATATAGGGTAGTCACAAAAATAAATCAAAGCTAAAACACTGGAAATACAGAAACAGAGATATCAATATGTAAAAGATGACAACATTAAAACAAAAAAGAGGGACTAAAAAATGTAGTCATAGATTTTTCATGTGGAGAGAAAGGCAAGCGATATAAAGAAATAAAAGACTGGTTTAAACTTGGGGGTAAATATTAAGGTAACAACAAAGGAAACTAACAATCCTACACATCAAAATAAAAAACAAAAAAAAATATAAAGACTCAGCAGATACAAAATGCACAATAATGAAAAAGATGAAAAGAAAATATATAAGGAAAAACAACTCAGCACAGAAAATTAAGTGGAACAAAGAAACTGTCAACAACACAAAAAAAAAGACATCAAAATGACAGCACTAAACTTGTACTTATGAATAATTATGCTGAATGTAAATGGACTAATTGCACCAATAAACAGACAGAGAGTGGCAGAATGTATTTAAAAAAATGATCCATCTATATGCTGCCTAAAAAAGACACACCTTAGACTTAAAGACACAAACTAACTAAAATTAAAAGGACGGAAAAAAATATATCAAGCAAATAACAATCAAAAAAAGAACAGGAGTGGCAATATTAATCTCTGACAAAATAGACTTTAAAGTAAAATCTACCACAAAGGATAAGGAAGGACACTATATATTGATTAAAGGATCAATACACCAGGAGAACATAACCATAATAAATATTTATGCACCCAATTACAGGGCTCCAAAATACATAAAAACAAACACTAACAGCATTGAAAAGAGAGATAGACAGCTGCACAATAATAGTAGGATACTTTAACACACCACTTTCATTGAAGGACAGAACATCCAGAAAGAAGTTCAGTAAAGACGCGGAAGATCTAAAAGCCACAATCAACCAACTTGATCTCATAGATATATACAGAACACTCCACCCAACAGCAGCCAAGTATACTTTCTCTTCCAATCCACATGAAACATTCTCCAGAAGAGACCACATATTAGGCCATAAAGCAAGCCTTAACAGAATCTAAAGCATTGAAATATTACAAAGCATCTTTTCTGATCATAAAGTCATAAAAGTAGAAATCAGTAACAGAAAAAACAAGGAAAAAAATCAAACACATGGAAACTGAACAACACCTTGCTGAAAAATTACTGGGTTATAGAAGAAATTAAAGATGTAATAAACAAATTCATAGAATTAAGTCAGAATGAAAACACATTCTACCAGAACTGCAAAAGCAGTGCTGAGGTCAGTTTATAGCAATCAATGCACACATCCAAAAACAAGAAAGGGCCATAATCGAAACATTAACCCTACTACTGGAACAAGTAGAAAGAGAGCAGCAAAAGAAGCCTCAGGCACCAGAAGAAAGGAAATAATAAGAATTAGAGCAGAATTAAATGAAATAGAGAATAGAAAAACAAATGAAAGAGTTAACAAGACCAAAAGCAGGTTCTTTGAAAAGATCAACAAAATTGATAAACCACTGGCCAAACTGACAAAAGAAAAACAGGAGAGGAAGCAAATAACCCATATAAGAAATGAGATGGGTGATATCACAACAGATCCAACTGAAATTAAAAGACTCATTAACAGAATACCATGAAAAGTTGTGCGCTAATAAAATTGAAAAGCTAGAGGAAATGGACAAATTTCCAGAAACACACTACCTACCTAAACTAGCACAAACAGAGGTAGAACCAAATAAACCTATAATAAAAGAAGAGATTGAAAAGATAATTTATAAACGCCCCCCCCCCCCCAAACCAAAAAGCCCTGGCCTGGCTGGTTTCACTGGAGAATTCTATCAAACTTTCAGAGAAGAGTTAACATCACTACTACTAAAGGTATTTCAGAACATAGAAAAGGCTGGAATACTCCCAAACTCCTTGCATGAAGCTAGCATAACCCTGATACCAAACCAGGTAAAGACACCACAAAAAAAGAAAACTACAGACCAATATCCCTCATGAACATTGCCACAAAAATTGTCAACAAAATTCTAGCCAATAGAATTCAACTACATATCAAAAAAATAATTCACCATGATCAAGTGGGATTTATACCAGGTATGCAGGGATGGTTCCACATTAGAAAAACAATCAATGTAATCCATCACATTAATAAAACAAAAGACAAGAACAATATGATCTTATCAATCAATGCAGAAAAGGCATTTGACAAAGTCCAACACCCATTCATGATAAAAACTGTCAACAAAATAGGAATAAAAGGGAGATTCCTCAACATAATTAAAGGCATTTATACTAAGTTAACAGCCAACATCATCCTAAATGGGGAGAATTTGAAAGCATTCCCCCTGAGAATGGGAACCAGACAAGAATGCCCTTTATCACCACTCTTATTCAACATAGTGCTAGAGGTCCTAACCAGAGCAATTAGGCTAGAAAAAGAAATAAAGGCATCCAGATTGGTAAGGAAGAAGTCAAAGTATCTCTATTTGCAGATGATATGATCTTATACACAGAAAACCCCAAAGAATCCACTAGAAAATTACTGGAACTAATAGAAGATTTCAGCAAAGGTTCAGGATACAAGATAAACATACAAAAATCAGTTGGATTCCTCTACATCAACAAAGAGAATTTCAAAGAGGAAGTCACCAAATCAATACCATTTACAATAGCCCCCAAAAAGATAAAATACTTACAATAAATCTAGCCAGAGATGTAAAAGACCCATGCAAAGAAAACTACAAGCCACTACTGCAAGAAACCAAAAGAGACCTGCATAAGTGGAAAAACATACCTTGCTCATGGATAGGAAGACTCAACATTCTGAATATGTCAATTCTACCTAAAGTGATCTACAGATACAATGCAATCCTGATCCAAATTCCAATGACATTTTTTAATGAGATGGAGAAACAAATCACCAACTTCATATGGAAAGGGAAAAGGTCCCAAATAAGTAAAGCATAACTGAAGAAGAACAAAGTGGGAGGCCTCACACTACCTGATTTTAGAATCTATTATACCACCATGGTAGTCAAAAATCCCGGTAGTGGTAAATAACAGATACATAGACCAATGGAACAGAATTCAGAATCCAGACATAAATTCATCTGCCTACGAGCAGCTGATATTTGACAAAGGCCCAAAGTCTGTCAACTGGAGAAAAGACAGTCTCCTTAACAAATGGTGCTGGCATAACTGGATATCCATCTTCGAAGAACTGAAACAAGACCCATACCTCACACCATGCACAAAAACTAACTCAAAATGGATCAAAGACTTAAATATAAAATAGAAAATAATAAAGATCATGGAAAAAAAGTAGGGACAACACTAGGAGCCCTAATACATGGCATAAACAGAATACAAACCATAAGTAACAGTGCACAAACACCAGAAGAGAAACTAGATAACTGGGAGCTCCGAAAAATCAAACACTTATGCTCCTCAAAAGGCTTCACCAAAAGAGTCAAAAGAAAACCTACAGACTGGGAAGAAATTTTTGGCTATGACATATCTGATCAGGGTCTAATCTCTAAAATCTACAAGATACTGCAAAACCTCAACAACGAAAAGACAAACAGCCCATATTAAAAAATGGGCAAAGGATATGAACAGGCACTTCACCAAAGAAGACATTCAGGTGGCTAATAGACACATGAGGAAATGCTCACAATCATTAGCCATCAGAGAAATACAAATACAAACTACAATGAGATACCGTCTCACCCCAACAAAAACAAAAAATAATAAATTTTGGAGAGGTTGTGAAGAGACTGGAACACTTATACATTGCTGGTGGGAATGTAAAATGGTACAACCACTTTAGAAATAAATTTGGAACTTCCTTAAAAAGCTAGAAATAGAAGTGCCATATGATCTGGCAATCCCATTCCTTGGATATATCCTAGAGAAATAAGAGGCATCACACAAATAGATATATGCACACCCATGTTCATAGCAGCACTGTTCACAATAGCAAAAAGATGGGGACAACCTAGGTGCACAACAGCGGACAAATGGATAAACAATATATGGTATATTCACACAGTGAAATACTATGCAACGATAAAGAACAATGATGAATCTGTGAAACATCTCATAACATGGATGAATCTGAGTGAAATTAGTCAGTGACAAAAGGACAAATATTGTATGAGACCACTATTATAAGAACTCAAGAAATTGTTTAAACACAAAAGAAAACATTCTTTGATGGTTACAAGGGTGGGGAGGGAGAGAGAGGGGTACTCACTAACTAGATAGTAGACAAGAATTATCTTAGGTGAAGGGAAGGACAACACACAACACAGGGGAAGTCAGCACAACTGGACTAAACCAAAAGCTAAGAAGTTTCCTGAATACAACCAAACATTTCAAGGGACAGAGTAGCAAGGGTGAGATTCTGGGGACCATGGTTTCAGGGGATATCTAGGTCAATTGGCATAACAAAGTTTATTAAGAAAATGTTCTGCATCCTACTTTGGTGAGTGGCATCTGATGTCTTAAAAGCTAGAGAGCGGCCATCTAAGATACATCAATTGGTCCCACCCCACCTGGCACAAAGAAGAATGAAAACCCAAAGACACAAGGAAAATAGTAGCCCAAGAGACAGAAAGGGCCACATAAACCAGAGACTCCATCAGCCTGAGACCAGAAGAGCTAGATAGTGCTCGGCTACCACTAATGACCACCCTGACAGGAAACACAACAGAAAGTCCCTGACGGAACAAAAGAAAAGTAGGGTACAGAACTTAAATTTTATTAAAAAGGCTAGACTTAATGGTCTGACTGAGACTGAAAGGACCCCGGAGGACGTAGCCCCTGCACTCTCTGTTAGCCCAGAATGGAAAACATTCCCGAAAGCCAACTCTTCAGACAAAGATTAGACTGGATTACGGGACATAAAATGATACTCGTGAAGACAGTGCTTCTTAGCTCAAGTAGATACATGAGACTAAATAGGTAGCTCCTGTCTGGAGGCGAGATGAGAAGGCAAAAAGAGACAGGAGGTGGTTGAATGGATACAGGAAATCCAAGGTGGAAAGGAGGAGTGTGCTGTCAGATTATAGGGAGAGCATCTAGGGTCACATAGCAAAGTGTATAAATTTTTGTGTGAGAAACTGACATGAACTGTAAACTTTCACTTAAAGCACAATTAAAAAAAAAAAAAAACACCCAACTTGAATGTCAAAACCCTAGCAAAACCTTCTCTACCTCCCCAAGCAGTGTTAAAAAAAAAAAAAAAAAAAAAAAAGACTTTTTTTTTCCCTGTGTCTTCATCTATCTTATGCTTTTCTTCAGTGTGGCCATTCTCAAGTTGTATTTCAATAGTTGTTTATCTAAGTAAAGGAGACTACCCTTGACAATATGAGTAGGCCACATTTCAGTCAATTGAAATCCTTAAGAACAAAAGCTAAGGTCTTCCAGAGAAGAACTTCTGCCTCTCAAGACTGCAGCACAAAATTCTACCTGAGTTTCCAGTTTGCTGGCCCACTCTATGGATTTCAGACTTGCTGGCCCTTACAGTCATGTGATAAAAATAAATCATATATTTTATATATATATAACTGGTTCTGTTTCTCTGGAGAACTGATTGATACACTAATACAGACACCATGGGACACACAGGTAGGACTTGAACCTGGCAGGAATGTATGCAGAAGCTTGGAACCCAAGGTAATGCTCCCATAGTGGGTCCAAAATACTTTGGGTGGCTTGTGTTTTGTGGGGCAGGGCCTCATCTGAAAGGCCACCTCAGAGAATGTCCCTCAGCTGATCTCCATGTCTTGGGACTAAGGAGGGAGATGGATGAGGAGCAACCTGAAACGTTCTCACAGTTTGTATTACTAATGGAAAATTGGGACTTTGGAGAGAGCTGAAGATTTCACTTGTTCTACGGCCCCTGAGACAAGAGTTGGGAGCAGGAAGAGGAATCTTGTACATGAGGCAGCAATAAAGAGACGGCTCAGGTGGTCATCTCAGGGGACCCTTGGACACAAAGACCTGATTGGATGAGGGTGGCAATAACTGTATGTTGAAGTGACCAAGCTTCTCTTGAGACCGAGGCAAGCCACATCTGGCCAGATTCTGCCACTCAACACTAAACTACATCCCTCCCCCTTCTAAATTAATTCCAAAAACCTCCCAATTGTCCCAATTACCATCTAACCCTGTCAACCACTCCTCACTAAACAACTTTCCAGTATAAGTCAAAGCTCAATAGCCAGGAGCAGAGAATTAAAATGGAAACGTACCCAACTGCACCCATACAGAGCTTTGGTATTGGATTGCATTTTATGATTACAAAGCCCTACTACACTCTGAAGGAGTCCTTGTATCACTATGGTTAAGCACTCAGCTGATAACCAAAAGATCAGGAGTTTGAAGTCACCAGTGGCTCTCTAGGAGAAAAGACCTGGCGGTCTTCTCCATAAAGATTGCAGCCTAGGAATCTGTTATGGATTGAATTGTGTCCCCCCAAAATGTGTGTCTTCTTAGCTAGGCCAAGATTCCCAGTATTCTGAGGTTATCCCCCATTTTGTGATCTGATATATTTATCTTATATGTTGTAAATTTTCTTTGATGTTAATGAGGCAGGATTAGAGGCAGTTATGTTAATGAGGCAGGACTCAATCCACAGGATTAGGTTATATCTTGAGTCGATCTCTTTCGAGATACAAAAGAGAGAAGCAAGCTGAGAGACAGAAAGACCTCATACCACCATGAAAGTAGTACCAGGAGCAGAGCGTGTGCTTTGGATCCAGGGCCTCTGTGCTGAGAATCTTCTAGACCAGGGGCAGATGGATGACAAGGATGTTCCCACAGAGCAAACAGAGAGAGAAATCCTTCCCCTGGAGCTAGCACCCTCAATTCGGACTTCTAGCCTCCTAGACTGTGAGAGACTAAATGTTTCTGTTATAGCAGCACTAGATAACTAAGACAGAAACCCTGTGTATTATAGGGTCACTATGAGTCAGACAACAACTACATTCTTAAAACTAGAAGTGTTGTACACAGACCAGCAACATTAGCATCAACCAAGAGGTCTTAAAATACAGACTCTTAATTCCCACCCCAGACCTACTGAATCAGAATATTCATTTTAACAAGATCCCCATGATTCATAAGCCCATTAACTTTGAGAAGTACAGCCCACCACCACTGGAGCCCTGTCTACATCTCTGACCACAGCTAGAACCACTCTCCCCTTGACCGCTATGCTCCAGCCACAGCAACCTTCTTTCTGTTCCTCAAACATACCATGCTGTTTCCCAATTTAGAGTTTCTGTCCTCCCTGTTGCCTCTCTGGAACCATGGATAGATTTTCTTGACATTCAGATGTAGATGTAAATGTCAGCTCTTCAAAGAGGTCTTTCCTCAGCATCCAATTCAAATGAAACACCCAAGCACTCTCAACTACTTTATGCAATTTCACTTCTGTGCACAGCATAGTGGTTCTCAGCTTTGGGCATGCCTCAGAATTCTCTGGAGACCTTGTTAGAACACCCATTCCTGTGCCCACACCAGAGTTTCTGATTCAGTAGGTCTAGAATGGTCTGCGAATTCCCAAGAAGTTCCCAGATGATGCAGATGCTGTTAATCTGAGCCCACCTTTTGAGAATCATTGACACTATCTTACTGATGATTTTTTTTCTTTTTTTTAATTTTATTGTACTTTAGGTGAAAGTTTACAGTGCAACTTGTTTTGTGACATTGGTTGCAATCCCTGCAATGTCAGCACTCTTCCCCTTTCCCTTTACGCCCCAGGTTCCCTGTGTTCATTTGTCCAGGTTTCATGTTCCTTCCTGCCTTGTCGTCTTTGCTTTTGAGCAAGTGTTGCCCTTTTGGTCTCACATACTTGACTGAACTAAGGAGCATGTTCCTCATGCATGTTATTGTTTGCTTTATAGGCCTGTCTAATCTTTGGTTGAAAGGTAGACTTTAGGAGTAGTTTCAGTTCTGAGTTAGCAGGGTGTCTGGGGCTATAGTCTCAGGGGTTCCTCCAGTGTCTGTCAGACCGGTAAGTCTGGTCTTTTTTTATTAACTTGAATTTTGTTCTACATTTTTCTCCTTCTCTGTCCAGGACCCTCTATTGTGATCCCTGCCAGAGCAGTTGATGTTGGTAGTCAGGCATCATCTAGTTCTTCTCGTCTCAGGCTGGTAGAGGCTGTGGTTCACGTGGTCAATTAGTCCTTTGGACCAATATTTTCCTTGTGTCTTTGGTTTTCTTCATTCTCCTTTGCTCCAAAAATGATGGGGCCAATAGATGTATCTTAGATGGCCACTCGCACGCTTTTAAGACCCCAGATGCTATTCACCAAAGTAGGATGTAGAACATTTTCTTTATAAACTATGTTATGCCAATTGACCGAGATGTCCCCCAAGATCATCAGTCCCAGTAACTCGGTCCCCCAAGGTGTTTGGATATGTTTAGGAAGTTTCTATGGCTTTGCATTGGTCAAGCTGTGCTGACTTTCCATATATTGTGTGTTGTCTTCCCTTCCACAAAAGTTAACACTTGTGTATTATCTAGTTAGTGACTTCCCCTCCCCAACCCCCCTCCCTGGTAACTATCAAAGATTGTTTTTTTCTGTGTATAAACCTTTTCTTGGGTTTTTATAATATGATTATATTTTTCTTGATTAGTCCTCTGGAAGAGTCGTCTCCACCCCACTAGAGTATAAACTCCAGGAAAGGAGGGAGTTTGCCTGTTTCGTTCACCCTGTATCTCCAGGGCATGATACATAGTAAAGTGCTTATTAATACGTGTTGAATAAAGAAGGAATTAATTAAGTAATCAATTATTTTCATTATTAATTCTGCATCTTTTGTGTTTGGCAATAACTTTAGATGCCATTCTGTGCATCTATCTAGTCAACCACGGGATATTTGTATTCATTAGCCACAGTTTAACTTCCAAAATTGTAAGTCACACTCAGACAGCTGAGAGCTGACTATATTTTATCTATATCTATCTACTGATGATGCTATGAGTTGGAATCAACTCAATGGCAATGGTTTTTTGTTTTTTTTTTTTTAATCTACTATGACAGTATTTTTTATGTTGTCAACCTCATTAGTCCATCTTCTACTTGAGGACAGAGATGCCACCCAATCCCATACCAAGGAAATAGTCCCTTCTTTTTCACGTTGTGCCCTAGTGGTATTTAACTTGAGCGCAACATCTTCTTATACACAAAACCGAAAGAGAGAAAACAAACAATTCGGTAAAATTATATAGTCACTTTTTCATAACCTGGCAAAGTAACCCCTGCCAAAATTCAGAATTAAGTACATTATCCTAAGGTTTAACTGATCATTGTGAATACATCTCAGTAACACCCAGGTTCCTGTATTGCTAATAAGATGACATTTCACCAATTAAGCCATTATCAAGTCACATGTTACTGATGGGACCAGAGTACTGTCCAATTCCTCAGTCACCCTCCATTTGCAGATCACGAGTCCTACAGCTGGAATAGCCACAATTATGAGTCTACAGATAATTTTGTTTATCTGCTTCTCCCACCCCCCAACCCTATCACAACCACTTCCACCTCTGCTCCTCCCCACCCCAATGGGCTGCCTACTGTACCTGGATCTCTGTCCCCACCAGACACTGGATCTCATTTTCCCTGAGCGCCAGGTTTGTTTTCATCTTTTACTACCAAGACCGAAACCCTCACTGCATAATAACGGCCTAGAATCAAAAGCTAAGCGTGCCACTATGAATTTAGCGCTAACCTCTCTCTGAAGTAAGTCATTGGGGAACGTGGCTGGGGAGGAGGGGCGCTGGCCTTGCTAATTAGGCCAGTTTCAAGGTGTCTGGAGTCTAATGTAAGCCACTGTGGCTAAATGTCGAAGTCAAGTAGCCAGTTCATAGAATGACAAACCACCCTGTCAGAATGCTGACAAGCATGGACAGCAGTGGCTGTGGATACGCCAGCTATCAGTGGCCCGATCATGTCACACCCACCCTTCCTAAGCACTAATGACCAGGGCCACATTGAAGAGGCAGCTGTCCTGAGAGATGGGCTGCCCCAGCTGCTGTTGTAAGAGATTATTAAAGGCACTGACAATGAGTGGCTGAAAAAGGATGATTCATCACAAGCCAATGTCTGAGACAAGAACCAAATACAGTATCGGTTTAACAGGCTTACTTGAAGATTTTGAAGATCCAGTTTTGCTTTGCATCCACAAAATTAATTACATTGCATTAATTGTAAACATATTGTCTCAATTCTAGATTGAAAGGACTTAAAATGAATAATATTTTTGAACAGATTAGTCTAATTTCCAATAAGAAAATAAAACCTTTTGGTGCAGGGGATCACAACCGAGTGCAAAGTCTGGCTTTGGGTCCATAATTCTTTTTCTATGTGGGGGCTATTGGTCCATTAAGGTGAGATTATTTTAATGACTCAGGCAGTAATTTATATTTTTATGAAATAGCATTCTCGAATAGAAAATACCAGAATATCTCACACATAGTATGGGTAAGTATTGTTTTGTGAAACTTTGGAATGTCTCTTTGTATCTTTTTTTTTTAATTGTTGTGAAAATAGAACATAGCATTTGCCAATTCAGCATTTTTCACATGTATATTCAGCTAAGATGAGCATTTGATTGACCCTTTGAGCCATTTATTTTTGTCCTTTTCTATAGTCACAACAACTTTTTGAAGTAGACAGCGCAGATGTCAATTATTATCCTATTTCATGGTGATCGAACTCAGATTCAGAGAGATCAAGCAACCTGCCTAAGATTCCAAAGCTGTGAAGTGGTAGAGTTAGGACCCGATTTGCACTGCTCATGGGAGACTCTTGAGGAAGAAAAGTGCTGCCAGTAGTTCGGCTTCCGGCCATCAGCACCATCTGAGAGTGGCCTCCTCTCGGTTTCCTCCATGGGCAGTGCTCTCTGACAGCTTTATCACTGGCAATGAACCTGGGACTCTGCCCACCTTCACACATAGCTCAGTCTCATTGCTACCCCTCTTTTTTTTTTTTTTTTTACCTTCAGCTGCCAGGAAACACTCTTCTTCCAACCTCAATGGTCTTGGTACCTTCAGCTTCCGCTGAAAACAATCAAAGCTCTGGTGGTTTGTAGGTTGTTGCTGTTGTTGTTAGCTGCCCACAACTCATGGAAACAAACGAAACACTGCCCAATCCTGCACTGTCCCCATTGTATTTATAAGGCTTTCATTGGCTGATTTTCAGAAGTATATCACCAAGCCTTTCTTCCCAGTTCATCTTAGCCTGGAAGCTCTGTTGAAACCTGTTCAGAGTCACAGCAACACACAAGCCTCCACTGACAGACTGGTGGTGGCTTCACATGAGGTGCATTGGCCGGGAATCAAATCCTGGTCTCCCACATGGAAGGCAAGAATTGTACCAGTGAGCCACATTTTAGCTTAATTGAATATTCTCTGTGCTGAAATCTTAACATCTTTGTTCATTTGAGAAGTTATGTTTTTTTTTTCTTCCTCCCAGATCCACCTCAACCTTATCCCCTTCTAAGGCATGACACACACCAAGCTTGGGTATCAGAAGAGGAATCTGGTAATAAAACTCAATATAGAAGAAGAGGTAGAGACTCTATTAGCATAGTAATAAACAGTGGCTATGCAATGAGGAGGTCAATGCTGGCAATGTAAAAGGTCTGGTTGTCAGGACTTGCCCCACCACCACTCATTCTAGTGTGGAACCAGATGGAACTGGTTGCCTGACAAGCCGTTGCAGAGGCCAAAGAGAAGAAACAGGTCCCTAGGAAGCGGAGAAAATGGGATCACTGGGTGGAGAGGTTAGGGACGGGAGGAAGATGAGAGTGGACATGTAGGGTGGTCCCAAAATCCAGGTTTGAAGAATCTAAGAGCCCTGAGCATCTGAGTTTATAGAAGCTGAAAACAATAGGAGAGTCGCTCCAAAATCTTCTACCTATGGCCTCAGTTTGACTTGAAAATAAATGATCATTTGGAGTATGGACTCTACGTGTGCCAGATGCACAAGTGTTAATTGCTTAGTAAGGGATTGGACCATCACCTCTCTTCCACAAAATGGAGTTGCAAATATTATGTTGTAAATATTTACTGAGTATCAGCTGTGGCTCAGGCTGTAATGAGAATATAAGGATGGCACTTCCTCAAGAACGTCACAGTCTCCGTGAAAGACCCTTTAAGGGCAATGACTATGGACATTTAAATATTTTGATGATCACATTATTATTCTCTCATTGTCTTTCATCAAGACAATGGATACCCACGACTGCTAGGGTAAAACCATGACTTAGAAACATAAATGTAACTTATAGCTAAACCTTTGAGAACAATGACCTCAGTTCTTTCTGAACAGTGAATAAAAACTGATATTTATATAGCATTTTCACATACTCTGGGCGGCAAAAATGGTTAAGTGCTTGGCTACTAAACCAAAGGATGGCAGTTTGAACCCACCTAGAGGCACCTTGGAAGAAAAACCTGGCGATCTGCTTCCAAAAGGTCACAGCCATGATAACACTATGAAGCACAGTTTTACCCTGACAAATGGGGTCGCCATGAGTTGGAAGCAACTCAAAGGCAACTGGTAATTCTTGTTTTTATTTCATATTCGTAGTAGTATGAACACCTATGTGGTAGGTACTGCTATTAATCTCATTTTACAGAAGAAGAAATTGAGGGTCAGAGAATCGCATCTACCAGAGCTCACTTTGCTTTCTCTTTCTCTGAAACACTGATACCAGACTCATAAAATGTTTCCCATCCATCTCTGGGCAGCACTGAGGCACCACCCTCTCTGGAAAGAATAGCAGCAAATGCTCAGATATGATGAAAGTAGATGCTAATAATACATAACTAAACTTTGAAAATTTCCTGTCACATTGAATAAAGAGTTTTTTGAGAAAAAAATAGTGTATATTAAGAAGAGGGACTGTGGAATTTCACTGAAGGATACAGTTTTTTGTATTCAAGTGAAAACTCTAATAAAAACAAAATTGCTTTAATTGGAAGAAATTTTTCCCCTTTTTTAAAACCTAATTATTTTTGTAATTCCTATCGATACGCCTTGCTAATTGTTCAAGATTTCCCTATCAGAGCCATTTGGGATATGTTCCTAGAACAATTGTGATTTGAAGCTTTGTAGTAATTCACAAGAGTTTTTCTTCTGCTAAAGATGTTTCCAAAAGAATAATAAACACTGAAGAAAAAATATCCCAGAGCCTTGTTTACAAAAGATATGGGAGGGAAAAGGGAAAGAAGAATGGATGTGAAAAAAGGGAATGGAAGAAAACAGGGAGGGGAAAGAGAAGGCAGAAATATGAGGAGAATAGATAAAAGAGAGGGGGGAAGGGGACAGGAAGAAAGAAAGGAACTGAGGGAAAGGAAGAAAAGAGGCTCTCACTTTGGCTCTTGGCCTAATTAATCCTGGCCCCTGCCATCCTCACTCCACACACACACACACACACCCATAGGCACACATCCACACACATAAACACAGATGAAACCATACACACACATGCACATACACACACATAAATACATACACACATAAACATACACACCAAATCACACATAAACACATCCACATGGGTAACACACACACAGTTTCTTTGGCAGTGGCCTCATCCCTGCATATCTTGCCCAGGATGTAGAAACTGGCAACATCTTTATTTTATTGCCGTGCTTTAAGTGAACGTTTACAATTCAAGTTAGTCTCTCATACAAAAATTTATACATACATTGTTATGTGACCCTAGCTGCTCTCCCTATACTGTGACAGCATACTCCTCCTTTCCACCCCTGATTTCTCATGTCCATTCAACCAGCTCCTGACCCTCTCTGCCTTCTCATATTGCCTCCAGACAGGAGCTGCCCATTCAGTCTCACGTACATACTTGAGCTAAGAAGCACACTCTTCATGAGTATCATTTTATGTCCCATAGTTCAGTCCAATCCCTGTCTGAAGAGTTGGCCTTGGGAATGCTTTTAGTTCTGGGTTGACAGAGAATTCAGGGGCCATGCTTTCTCGGGTTCCTCCAGTCTCAGTCAGACCATTAAGTGGTCTTTTCACCAGAATTTGAGTTCTGCATCCCACTTTTCTCCTGCTCCATCAGGGACTCTCTGTTGTGTTCCCTGTCTGGGTGATCATTGGTGGTAGCCGGGCACCATCTAGTTCTTCTGGTCTCAGGGTGATGAAGTCCCTGGTTTATATGACCCTGTCTGTTTCTTGGGCTAATACTTTCCTTGTGACTTTGGTGTTCTTCATTCTCCTTTACTCCAGGTGGGTTGGGACCATTTGATGCATCTTAGATGGTCGCTCTCTAGCTTTTAAGACCCCAGACGCCACTTGCAAAGTAGGATGCAGAACATTTTCTTAATAAACTTTGTTATGCCAATTGACCTAGATGTCCCCTGAAACCATGGTCCCCAAACCCCCGCCCCTGCTACTCTGTCCCTCAAAGTGTTTTGTTGTATTCAGGAAAATTCTTAGCTTTGGTTTACTCCAGTTGTGCTGAATTCCCCTGTAGTGTGTGCTGTCCTTCCCTTCACCTAAGATAATTCTTCTTTACTATCTAGTTAGTGAATAACCTTCCCCCTCCCACCTCATTCTCGTAACCATCAAAGAATGTTTTCTTCTGTAGTTAAACCTTTTCTTGAGTTCTTATAATAGTGGTCTTATATGATATTTGTCCTTTTGCAACTGACTAAATTCACTCAGCATAATACCTTCCAGATTCATCCATGTTATGTTTCACGGATTCATCGTTGTTCTTTATTGTTTAGTAGTATTCCATGGTGTGAATATACCATGATTTGTTTATCCTTTTGTCCATAGATGGGCACCTAGGCTGTTTCCATCTTTTTGCTATCATGAACAATGCTGCAATGAAGATGGGTGTACATATATCTATTCATGTGACAGCTGTTATTTCTCTAGGATATATTCCAAGGAGTGGGATTGCTGGATCCTGTGGTACTTCTATTTCTAGCTTTTTCAGGAAGTGCCAAATCAATTTCCAAAGTGGTTGTACAATTTTACTTTCCCACCAACAGTGTATAAGTGTTTCAGTATCTCCACAACCTCTCCAACATTTATTATTTTGTGTTTTTCGGATTAGTGCTAGCCTTGGTGGGGTGAGACGGTATCTCATTGTAGATTTGATTTGCATTTCTCTAATGGCTAATGATTGTGAGCATTTCCTCATGTGTCTGTTAGCCACCTGAATATATTTTTTGGTGAAGTGTCTGTTCATATCCTTTGCCCATTTTTTAATTGGGTTGTTTGTCTTTTTGTTGTTGAGGTTTTGCAGTATCTTGTAGATTTTAGAGATTAGACTCTGATCGGATATGTCATAGCCAAAATTTTTTTCCCAGTCTGTAAGTTATCTTTTGACTCTTTTGGTGAAGTCTTTTGATGAGCATAAGTGTTTGATTTTTTGGAGCTCCCAGTTATCTAGTTTCTCCTCTGGTGTTTGTGCACTGCTACTTATGGTTTGCATTCTGTTTATGCCATGTATTAGTGCTCCTAGTGTTGTCCCTAATTTTTCTTCCATGATTTTTATCGTTTTCGATTTTATATTTAGGTCTCTGATCCATTTTGAGTTAGTTTCTGTGCATAGTATGAGGTACAGGTCTTGTTTCAGTTTTTCGAAGTTGGATATCCAGTTATGCCAGCACCATTTGTTAAGGAGACTGTCTTTTCTCCAGTTGACAGACTTTGGGCCTTTGTCAAATATCAGCTGCTCATAGGTGGATGAATTTACATCTGGATTCTCAATTCTTTTCCATTGGTCTATGTATCTGTTGTTGTACCAGTACCGGGCTTTTTGACTACCGTGACAGTATAATAGATTCTAAAATCAGGTAGTGTGAGGCCTCCCACTTTGTTCTTCTTCTTCAGTTATGCTTTACTTATTCGGGGCCTCTTCCCTTTCCATATGAAGTCAGTGATTTGCTTCTCCACTTCATTAAAAAATGCTATTGGAATTTGGATCAGGCTTGCATTGTACCTGTAGATCACTTTGGGTAGAGTTGACATTTTCACAATGTTGAGTCTTCCTATCTATGAGCAAGGTATGTTTTTCCACTTAAGCAGGTCTCTTTTGGTTTCTTGCAGTAGTGTCTTGTAGTATTCTTTGTATGGGTCTTTTACATCTCTGGTTAGATTTATTGTAAGCATTTGATCTTCTTGGAGACTGTTGTAAATGGCATTGGTTTGGTGATTTCCTCTTCGAAGTTCTCTTTGTTGGTGTAGAGGAATCCAACTCATTTTTGTATGTTTATCTCGTATCCTGATACTTTGCTGAAACCTTCTATTAGTTCCAGTAGTTTTCTTGTGGATTCTTTGGGGTTTTCTGTGTATAAGATCATATCATCTGCAAATAGATATACTTTGACTTCTTCCCTACCAATTTGGATGACCTTTATTTCTTTTTCTAGCCTAATTGCCCTGGCCAGGACTTCCAGCACAATGTTGAATAAGAGTGGTGATAAAGGGCATTCTTGTCTGGTTCCCATTCTCAGGGGGAATGCTTTCAAATTCTCCCCATTTAGGATGATGTTGGCTGTTAACTTAGTATAAATGCCTTTAATTATGTTGAGGAATTTCCCTTCTATTCCTATTTTGTTGACAGTTTTTATCATGAATGGGTGTTGGACTTTTCAAATGCCTTTTCTGCATCAATTGATAAGATCATGTGGTTCTTGTCCTTTGTTTTATTTATGTGATAGATTACATTGATTGTTTTTTTAATGTGGAACAATCCCTGCATACCTGGTATAAATCCCACTTGATCATGGTGAATTATTTTTTTGATATGTTGCTGAATTCTATTGGCTAGAGTTTTGTTGAGGGTTTTTGCATCTATGTTCGTAAGGGATATTGGTTTGTAATTTTCTTTTTTGGGGGTGTCTTTACCTGGTTTCGGTATCAGGGTTATACTGGCTTCATAGAATGAGTTTGGGAATATTCTATCTTTTTCTGTGTTCTGAATTAACTTTACTAGTAGTAGTGTTAACTCTTCTCTGATAGTTTGGTAGAATTCTCCAGTGAAACCATCAGGGTCAGAGCTGTTTTTTGTTGGGAGTTTTTTAATTACCTTTTCAATCTCTTCTTTTGTTATAGGTTTATTTAATTGTAGGTAGTGAGTTTCTAGAAATTTGTCCATTTCCTCTAGGTTTTCAAATTTATTAAGAGTACAATTTTTCTGTTATGTATTCTGTTATGATTCTTTTAATTTCAGTTGGGTCTGTTGTGATATCACCCATCTCATTTCTTATACAGGTTATTTGCCTTTTCTCCTATTTTTCTTTTGTCAGTTTAGCCAATGGTTTATCAATTTTGTTGATCTTTTCAAAGAACCAGATTTTGGTCTTGTTACTCTTTCAATTGTTTTTCTATTCTCTATTCATTTAATTCTGCTCTAATTCTTATTATTTCCTTTCTTCTGGTGCTGAGGGCTCCTTTTGCTGCTCTCTTTCTACTTGTTCCAGTTGTAGGGTTAATGTTTTGATTTTGGCCCTTTCTTCTTATTGGATGTGTGCATTTATTGCTATAAACTGACCTCTGGACACTGCTTTTGCTGTGTCCCAAACGTTCTGGTAGGATATGTTTTCATTCTCATTTGATTCAAAAAATTTCTTTATTCTGTCCTTAATTTCTTCTATCACCCAGTAGTTTTTGAGCAAGATGTTGTTCTGTGTCCATGTGTTTGATTTTTTTTCTTGCTTTTTCTGTTATTATTTTCTACTTTTACAGCTTTATAGTCAGCAAAGCTGCTTTGTAATATTTCGATGCTTTGGATTTTGTTAAGGCTTGCTTCATGGCCTAGTATGTGGTCTATTCTGGAGAATGTTCCATGCGAGTTGGAAAAGAAGGTATACTTGGCTGCTGTTGGGTAGAGTGTTCGGTATATGTCAATGAAATAAAGCTGGTTGATTGAAGCATTTAGCACTTCCGTGTCTTTGTTGAGCTTCTTTCTGGATGTTCTGTCGTTCACCGAAAGTGGTGTGTTGAAGTCTCCTACCATTATTGTGAAGCCGTCTAACTTTCTTTTCAATGCTGTTAGAGTTTATGTACTTTAGAAGCCTGTTGCTGGGTGTGTAAATATTTATTAGGGTTATGTCCTCTTGGTGTATTGACCCTTTAATCACTATATAGTGTCCTTCCTTATCCTTTGTAATGGATTTTACCTTAAAGTCTATTTTGTCAGAGATTAATACTGCCACTCCTGGTCTTTTTTGAGTGTTGCTTGCTTGATATATTTTTTTCCATCCTTTGAGTTTTAGTTTGTTTGTGCTTTAAGTCTAAGGTGTGTCTCTTATAGGCAGCATATAGACGGATCTTGTTTTTTTATACATTCTGCCACTCTTTGTCTCTTTATTGGTGCATTTAGTCTATTTACATTCAGCGCAAGTACTGATACATATGAGTTTAGTGCTGTCATTTCAATGTCTTTTTTTGTGTGTTGTTCACAGTTTCTTTGTTCCACTTAATTTTCTGTGCTGAGTTGTTTTTCTTTATGTATTTTCTTTTCATGTTTTTCATTGTTGTTGATTTTGTATTTGTTGAGTCTTTATATTTTTCTTGTTTTTTATTTTGATGTGTAGGATTGTTAATTTTCTTTGTGGTTACCTTAATATTTACGCCTATTTTTCTAAGTTTAAACGAGTCTTTTATTTCTTTATATCGCCTTGACTTCCTCCCCATATGAAAAATCTATGTCTACATTTTTTAGTCCCTCTTTTTTGCTTTAATGTTGTCATCTTTTACACATTGACATCTCTGTTCCCCTATTTTCAGTGTTTTAGCTTTGATTTATTTTTGTGACTTCCTTATCTGGATTGATATCTGGTTGCTCTGTCCCATGTTCTAGCGTTGGGTTGTTATCTGATGTTACTGATTTTCTATCCAGAGGACTCCCTTTAGTATTTCTTGTAATTTTGGTTTGGTTTTTGCAAATTCCCTAAACTTCTGTTTATCTGGAAATGCCCTAATTTCACCATCATATATGAGAGACAGTTTTGCTGGATATGTAATTCTTGGCTGGCAATTTTTTTCCTTCAAGGCTTTATATATGTCATCCCATTGCCTTTTTGCCTGCATGGATTTCTGCTGAGTAGTCCTAGCTTAGTCTTATTGGCTCTCCTTTGTAGATGACTTTTCATTTATCCCTAGCCATGCTTAAAATTCTCTCTTTATCTTCGGTTTTGGCAAGTTTGATTATAATATGTCGTGGTGACTTTCTTTTTGAATCTACCTTATGTGGGATTCGATGAACATCTTGGATAGATATCTTGTCATCTTTCATGATATCAGGGAAGTTTTCTGCCAACAAATCTTCAACAATTCTCTCTGTATTTTCTGTTATCCCCACCCTGTTTTGGTACTCCAATCACTCGTAGGTTATTCCTCTTGATAGAGTCCCACATAATTCTTAGGGTTTCTTCACTTTTTAAAATTCTTTTATCTGATTTTCCTCAAATAAGGTGGTGTCAACTGCTTTATCTCCAATCTCACTTATTCTGACTTCCATTGCCTCAATTCTGCTCCTATGACTTTCTGTTGAATTGTCTAATTCTGAAATTTTATTGTTAATCTTCTGGATTTCTGATTGCTGTCTCCCTATGGATTCTTGCATCCTGTTAAATTTGTCATTATGCTCCTCTCTAATCTTGTTGATTTCCTCTATTGCTTGGTCTGAGTTTTGCCTGTGCTTCTTCCTGATATCTTGAAGAGGTCTGTATATTAATCTTTGGTATTCTGCCTCCAGTAATTCCAAGAAATTCTCTTTCTCCAGCAAATGTCTTGATTCTTCATTTTGGAGCTTGCTGAAGCCATCATGGTGTGCCTGTTTATGTGATTTGATATTGACTGTTGTCTCCGCGCCATTGATAAGTTACATTTATTTATTTTATGTTTGCTTACTGTGTCTTAACTTCTTGTTTTGTTTCGTTTTGATATGCCCAAATAGGCTGCTCCTGTGAACTAGCCCAATCACCAGTGCCCCTGAAGTGCCAATATCCTGCCACCAGGTAGCCAGAACTATCACTAAGTATGTGAGCACAGGAGTCTGCCCATTCTTCCTGTGTGGATTCAGCTCAGGTGCCCAGGTAGATAGCCACCAGGTGTGTGGTACAGGCTCTCACTTACAGTCCTAGACAGGCATGGGTGTTTGGTGTAGGCACTGGCATCTGGCTGCAGAGGGGGTCACACACTGAAAAAGGCAGGGGGCTGATGGCTACCCCCAAGTGTCCAGGAGGAAAGCATGTCCCTGTTCCCTACAGCATGTAGGTGGGTGGGTTTTGCAGCTGGACTATGAGCACCCAATGCTGTTAGCTGTAAGGACTGGGCGACACCACTTATTCTCGGGCCCCTGTCGCAGGTGGCTAAGTGGCATGGGTGGAGCCACCAGTTCTCAGGCCCCTGATGTGGGTAGGTGAAAACCCTGCTTAATGGGCAGAGCAGTGTCAAATTCATGAACCTGCCACTTCACAGGTATGTACTCTGTTTTACTGTGGTAATGAGGGCCTATGCTGTTGAAATAGGCTCACACAAGTCTCTGCAGGGGGAAAGGCAGTCAAAGTCCGTGGACCCCTTATACCTGCGCCTAGGCAAAGAAGCTGTGCCTACCCTGAGTTCCTGGCTTAGGGGAGCCAGCAGATTATTTTTTCCCCCTGTTTGTTAATTTGTTCCCTCTCCAAGGCAAGGAGAGTGGCTCAGGATGTGTGACAGGTCCTACTTCCAGCCCAGGGGACTCAGCATTCGTTCTAGCTGTCCCAGACCCAGTGCAGAGCAGGGAGCGGGGAGGTAAATGGGAGAAAGTTCCTTCCCAAAGGGAAGTGTTTTCGATCTATGTGGTAGGCCAGACTCAAGTACTTATCTTCCACTGATTGAGGGCTGCTTCTCACTGGTTCTGGATGCCTGAGTAGACTCTGCCACTGGATCTCTCCTGATGTGGAAAACGCCTCCCAAGTGCCGCTGCTTGCCTCACCACGCACCACAAGCTGATCCAGCCTGAAGGGCTTTGGCTCCCGCTAAGTCATGTCTAGCAACTCCTTGCTGCTTCCAAACCATCTCTCCCTCTCCCTGCCACTCAGTCTGATTCCTCAACTTTGCCTTTGATGTTCAGGGCTCCTAGCTTGTCATATATAATGATTCACTTGTTTTTTTGGTCTTTGTTGTAAAAGGGACCACTGGAAGCATCTGACTACTCCACCATCTTGGCCTCGCCTCTCAAAACTGGCAACATCTTGATAATCCAAGCTATTCCTTTCAAGAATACAAACTTATGGACATAAATACATCAATTATTTACAAATTGTTTTAAAATTAAACTGGAAAGATTTTCAGAATGGAATCATTTATAAAAATGGTTTCATGAAAGATAAATACTTAATTTTTTTTCTAAAGCAAATAAAATACACTTATTGTGTGGATAGATGGATGGCAGCACACAGTTGGAACAGAAATTCTAAGTCATTAAACAGCACAACCCCAGCCAAAATTTGCTTTCCATGCTATCTCTCACACACCTAACCTGTTCCCCACCCCCTTGGAATGTGGCTTGGATGCCAAAACAGAGTATGAAAATATGCAGTTCACTAAATTGTTATAAACAATGATATTATTTAATTTTTTACATTCTAATGAATGAATATTTTTATCTTTTTTTAATTATAATTTTCCTACTTATAACTTTGGATGATTTTTTTTTTTCGTTAATGTGCTGGACAAGAGTATTTTTTCTTCTTTGGGGGACTGCCTAATCTTTTCTTCCCCCCTTGCATGTTTTTATCTTCAGTGACTATTTTGATAGTTGCCAGGGAAAATATAATAAAATATTTTAAGAAGTTAGTGCTGTCACATTCACATGCACACACACATATTCATGTACATACACCAATCCCAGATCTATGGAAGCTATAAACTATACTTATAACCCTTTCATCCATCCATATATAAGGAAAATTTTTGAGATTTGGATTGCAGCTTCCGCCTCCTTGATGGAACCATATTCTATTGCTGGATAAGCTGTCAAATAGCATGATAATACTGTTTAAAATTCACAGTTGGGCATATGTTTCCATGTAATCTGAGAAATAGCAAGGCCATTCTGGCCAGTAATATGCTGCTTATCTGCAGCTCCCTTCCTGGGTGTCAGTATTTCTGAAACGCCTGTGCTACAGGCACAGCACTGTGATTAGGATATCAGCCTTGCTTTGAGCAGATGCTGCCCACCACCAGCCTATAGCTGGAAACTAAAGCCCCGCCACTTCCCCGAGCTCAGGCCCAGGGTTGGAAAGCCTGGGAGGAAGTCCCTGGCAGATATCAGAAATTGTGCTACAAGAGCTATGCTGCCGAAAGGTGGCCTGACCTATTTGGAAATGTAAGCCAGTCTCAAGGGATGCCTTTTGTGAAGAGACATATTCAGGCACCCTCATTCTTTTTAAACCCCCATTTTTCATGGTAAATAGGTAAATATCCTTTTATATTCTTAGCAGTAAAAACATAGAAAGAAGAGAAATTTTTGTTATTCCTTTTCTCATTTCCATTTCCATTGCATAAATAGTATATATTTCATATATTCAGGTTATAAAAGGTTCAAACATTGAAAATTATATAATTAAAACATGAATTATCCCTAGAAATGGATCGCTGGGTCAAAAAGCATGTGGGTTTTTAAATTTGGTCGATACTAACTATGCTCCTTCTTAATAAGCTTGAACAAGTCATATATCCAACAACAGCATATGAAAATATGCAGTTCACTGAATTGTTATAAACAATATTATTTAATTTTTTACATTCTAATGAATGAATATTTTTACCTTTTTTTAATTATAATTTTCCTAATTATAACTTTGGGTGAATTTTTTTTCCATTAATGTGCTGGACATGAGTGTTTTTTCTTCTTTGGGGAATTGCCTAATCTTTTTTTCCCCCCTTGCACATTTTTATTGAAGTGTTTGTCTGTTTAGTTATCGATTTGTAGGAGCTCATTATTGCATATTAATAAATTTCCTGTTATGTATGCTTAAAATACTTTATCCTAAGCCGAAGAATGAAACCTTAATTTCAAGATAACCTTTATTTATTTGTCAATTAATGTGCTTAATATTTTTATAGTTTAGATTATCAACTTTCCATGTCTTCATGGTTATGTAAGACGTTAATATTAGGGAAAACTAGGGTAAGGGTATACAGGAACTTTCTGTACTATCTTTGCAACTTTTCTGTAAATCTAAAATTATTCCAAAATAAAAGCTTAAATATATATATATTTGTCTTTTTTTGGACAGTATCTGAATTTTAAGCCTTACTTAGAGAGGTCTTTGCTGCTAAGATTATAAAAAATTATTTTGTTTTTTTTTTTCTAATGCTTTTGTAGTTTTGTGTGTTCATGGATTGGGTGGTGTTTTTTTCTTGCATTTAACTCATTAATACTACTGCAATTTATTTTTGTGTATCATATAAAGTAAAACTCTTTTATTCCAAATGAATAGCCCATCATTCCAACATCAATTATTAAACAGTCTAGTTTTGGTTTGTTTTTTTTTTAACTGATGGAGTACTTCCTTTATCATAAACTGAATTCCCATATTACCTATGTCTGTTCCTCAATTCGGCCCATTTCATTCTTCAATTTACCTACTTATAAATTAGTACCACACTTTTCAAACTATTACAACTTTTTTCCTGGATATTTTTTCTTGCCTTAAGCATTTTCCTTTGTATATGAACTTTAGTGGACCTTTGTCCAATTCAAGTAAATTGGTCTTATCTCAAATTTATTTTTTTAAGAGAATAAATACTTTTACGTAATGCTATCTTCCCATCCAGGAATATAGTTTGTCTCTCCATTTATTCTTTTATGTCCTTCAGTCAAGATTATAATTTTGTTTTTATTTATTAGGTGTCATCCATTTCTTGTGAGATTTATTCCTAAGTATTTAACGGGTTTCATTTCTAATGGGAATGGGATTCTTTTTTCCGTTGCATTTTCTAAGTGATCATTACTGCTATATAGGAAAGCTATGGATTTTGAATGCTAATCTTGTATCCAGTTACTTTATGGAACTCTCTTTTTGGAGTCAAATTTTCTGTTAGTTTTTCTTGCTTCTTCTGTGCCAGGCTAATGTTTTTCATAAATGAATGGTGGTCAATTATTTTTCTTGGATGTTTTTATTTAAGAAAGAGAGAATATAAGGCTAGCTGGGGCTGGACAATGGGCAATGTGATGGTTAATGTTATGTGTCAACCTGGCTAGGCTATGTTTCTCAGTATTATGTAATTATCCTCCATTTTGTGATCTGATGTAATTATCCTCCATGTTTACTTGTGTTTTATTGACTATGCAAAGGTATTCGACTGTGTGGATCATAACAAATTATGGACAAGATTGCAAATATGCTCAGGAGGAACCTGTACATAGACCAAGAGGTAGTGATTCAAACAGAACAAGGAGCTGCTGCATGGTCTAAAATCAGGAAGGCATGCATCAGGGTTGTATCCTTTCACCATATTATTCAATCTGTATGCTGAGCAAATAATCCAAGAAGTTGGACTATAAGAAGAACAAGGCATTGGGATTGGAGGAAGACTCACTAACAACCTGCAATATGCAGATGACAAAACATTGCTTGCCTGAAAGCAAAGAGGACTTGAAGATCAAAGACTAAAGCCTTCAGTATGGATTTTTTTTTTTTCTTTCATAAAGAAAACAAAAATCTTCACAACTGGACCAATAAGCAGCATCATGATAAACAGAGAAAATTCTGAAGTCTTCAAGGATTTCATTTCACTTGGATCCACAATCAACGCCCATGGAAGAAGCAGTCAAGAAATCAAACGACGTATTGCATTGGGCAAATCTGCTGCAGAAGACCTCTTTAAAGTGTTCAAAAGCAAAGATGTCACTTTAAGTACTGAGGTGTGCCTAACCCAAGCCATGGTGTTTTCAGTTACCTCATATGCATGTGAAAGCTGGACAATGAATAAGGAAGACTGAAGAAGAATTGACATCTTTGAATTATGGTGTTGAGGAAGAATATTGAATGTACCATGGACTGCCAGAAGAACGAACAAATCTGTCTTGGAATAAGTACAGCCAGAATGCTCCTAAAAGGTGAGGATGGCGAGACTTTGTTTCACATACTTTGGACATGTTATCAGAAGGGATCAGTCCCTGGAGAAGAGCATCATGCTTGGTAAAGTAGAGGGTCCACAAAAAAATCAAAGATCCTCAATGAGATGGATTGACACAGAGGATACAACAATGGGCTCAAGCATAACAATGATTGTTAGGATGGTGCAGGACCAGGCGGTGTTTCGTTCTGTTATACATAGGCTCACTATGAGTCAGAATCCAACTCAATGGCACTTAACAGCAACATAAGTAATATAATCACCTCCATGATGTGAATTGATGTGCTCAGCCAATCGGGTGTAAGGGGAGTTTCCTCGGAGATGTGGCCTGCACCCAATATATATATGGATGCTCTGGCAAAGCTCACTTGCTTGCTCTGGATCCTGTTTCTGGCTCCTCGTCATCTGACCTCCGGTTCTTGGGCTTTGAGCCAGCAGCTTGTAGTCTGACCTGCCAGCTTCGGGATTCGCCACCTCTGCAGCCCTGTGAGTCAGCAGCCTGTCATCTGACCTGCTGACTTTGGCATTCCATGGCTTCTGAAGCTCTGTGAGCCTGTAGCCTGACGTCTGACCTGCTAATTCTGGGTTTATCAGCCCTTGCAACCACATGAGTCAGAAGAAGCCTCCAGCTGATGCCTGACCCACAGACTTTCTTGCCAGCCTCCACAACCACGTGAGCCATTTCCTTAAGATAAATATATATATATATATATATATATATATATATATATATATATACATATATATATATATATATATGCCTCTCAGCTTCACTCTAGATGGGGAGTGAGGGCCTCTCTCCCCAAAAGTTAAACCAAGTCTTGGGCTTAGCTCTCAGTGCCCAGCATTGGATCATGCACTCATTCCTAAACTAATCACTGTGGCCAGGGGGCAGGATAGTTCGGTTTAAACTAATTGGGGTCCAACCCTGGAGCTGAGGCCTGCCTATCCTATTTACTATAGCCTACTAAGAAGGTCTAGGAAGAAAGATGGTGATCTACTTCCAAAAATCAACCAATGAAACCCTCATGGATCACAGTGGTCTGATCCAAACCTATCATGGGGATGGCACAGGACCCGGCAGTGTTTTGTTCTATTGTGCATGGGGTCACCATGAGTCGGGGCCAACCTGAAGGCAGCTAATGACAACAACTTGACGTGATTGTAGTTACAGCAGTAAGGTATGCAGATAACTCATCTTTTAGAGGTATATGTCAGAGCTCTTCAGCCCCCTAAGAGTGCATAGCTACCTGGGACACTACCCTACCTCCTGGCCCCAATATTCATATTCACGGGAAAATACCACTGCTGCCTGCTGTTTCCTATAAAGAGGATGGAGGCATCAGCTGGTCCAGCCGCCTTCAATTACTTACCCTCTTTAATACTCCCTTCAGCTCCTTATATGCTCTGATTCTGTGGTTACAGCTTCTCCAGAGCTTATCCCATCTTTGTAGCAGTCTTCACCTGTGTGCATCTTGGCTATGTTTTCCTCCATCAATATAAGAGCATATGCATTCCTTACCCCCCACCCCCCACCGCCGGCATCTCTAATTGCACTCATTCATGTTTTTCAGCATGGTTTAGTTTCTTTTCTCATATCATTTTCTTATATTTCTTACATTTCATGAAAATTTGGATAGGAGGGGAGATACCAAACCAAAACCATTGCCGTCGAGTCATTTCCAACTCACAGCAACCCTACAGGACAGAGTAGAACTGCCCCATAGGGTTTCCAAGGAGCAGCTGGTGGATTCGAACTGCCAGTCTTTTGGTTAGCAGCCAAGCTCTTAACAACTGCGCCACTAGGGCTCCAGAGGAGAGATACGTGCATACTTTCCTTCCCACGATCTTGATACAGTCTCTTAGAATTTGTAAAACAAAGAAGCCAAATCACCCATAAACCCTCCACTTTTACACAATTATTTTTATTTTGGTACACTCCCTTCTGTCCACAAATATTG
Organism: Dugong dugon; assembly: GCA_030035585.1. Classification (NCBI taxonomy): domain Eukaryota; kingdom Metazoa; phylum Chordata; class Mammalia; order Sirenia; family Dugongidae; genus Dugong; species Dugong dugon. Next base: position 37,330,702 of record CM057478.1, read on the forward strand.
TTACATATTGTTGTAATCAAAATGTGCTTAAAATTTTGTATTCTTCCTTTCCACTTAATATACCTTAAACAGGTTTCCACATAATCTTTATAATTACCATTTTAATGGCTGCATAATTGTACATTAAGGTGATCTAGCATCATTTGCTTAACTACTCCCCAATTTTTCGCTATTACAGACAAGTGGAAATGAACATTTTCAAACATATACCTTCTATTCTTTTGATAGATTATTTATTTACAATATATACTAGGAATGGAATTACAGATGAGAGAATAGGAATAATTTTATGGTTCTCCTGCTATCGTGTCATGTTGTGTTTCAAAAGGACGTTACCAATGTACTCTTTTTACCACAGTGTCATCAGTACTGTGCATTATCATTTTTGCTCCATTAATAAGTATAAAAAGTTTCCTTACTATAATGATAGTTAGTTTTAATTTCTTTAAGAAATAGGCTGGTTGAACATTTTCTTAAATAATTATTTGTTTCCCTCTTCTACAAATTATTAAATATCTCATAAATCAACCGAGGTATTGGTTTTATTCCTTATATATTTGAATGTGTTTTTTATGTAGTATAGATATTCAAACCTGTCTTATAATGAATGCAAATATCTCCCCCAATCTGTTGCGTGTCTTTTTCTAATGAGAATTTTGATATTTTTCATTATCAAGAAGTTTTACATCTTATACCATTAAATCTACCAACCTTACCTTTGTGGTATTTTCTACTCCTCAAAATTAAGAAAACCATAATTTATCCAAATTCTTCTGATAAATATTTTAACTCTTTAGATCATATGGAGTTTATTTTGGATGGGTCATTAGGTGTGAACAGAATCTCCTCCTGGCCCCCAGTGCTTTGGAAGTGTATCCTTTCAGATACAGAAATGAACTTAGGCAGTTTCACTCCTCAGAGAGAAAAGAAAATTCTAACTCTACTGTCCAGTACCATAGCCACCAGCCACATTTGGCTATTAAGCTCTTGAAATGTGGCTAACCCGAATGGAGGTATGCTGAAAGGATAAAATAGACACTGGATTTCAAAAACTAGGCATGAATTTAAAAAAAAAAAAAAAAAGGTAAAGATGTCATTACTAAATTTTATATTGAGTTGGATAAAATAGATTATTAAAATTAATTTTACCAGTTTCTTTTTACTTTTTTAACACAGCTACTGGAAAAATTGAAATTGCATCTGTGGCTCCCATTCGTAGCTCGCATTATATTTCTGTATACGGCGGTGCTCTAGCAGATACCTTTTCTGTCTTAGCTCTTGATAAGCAGCAGAGCTAAGCCTGGAGGTTGATGGCAATTATTACAGCTCTTAAAGGACAGAATACTTGCTTTACAGTTTAATGAGAGCAAGAGGGAGAAAAACTTTCATTAGCCACTGCAGGAGTCTTCTGTGTTGAGACTACACTTGTGCTCATTTTCGAGAAAGATTCCCAAATAGATCCATGGTTGAAAACTCCTTGGGGGGCCAGAGAAAGGCAAGGAATCAACAGTAGGGCCAGCCCAACTTTTAGAACCAAACATTTCCAGCCACTATCCTTGCCTAGTTACTCGGAACACAAGAAGGGCTGGAATCTGCCTTCTTTTCCCCCAACCTACATTCCTCTCATACTTCAAAGTCTTTATGTAGCTCCAACTTCTCCACTCCTCCCAGATCGCTGAGTTCCTGCAGTACTTGCTGTCTATAACACAATTTGGCAACTGTGCCTTTTGCTAATTCAGGTGACACCAGAATCCAGATGGGCGGTATTTCTGGTAATACTTTTAGCATATGCAGCAGCTAATACTGCCCACTCCATTCTTGGGACTAAATTATCTAAAAAATTAAATTTAAGTAATAATAACTTCTCATTCTACCAGTATTCTCCCAAAGTGTTTTCCCCTAACGATCTCATTTAAGTCCAACGGGATCTAGGTCTAACTTGCTTATTGGGTGCCTCTCTATTCCACAATGTGTAAATAATATAGGGACAAAGGAGGGATTCCAATTGTTGTTCCTGTACAATGTACATGCCACAGGGAGACTTGGCTCAGTCATGGAACTATCTAGAATGAAGCTCTCCCTCTGCAGCCCTTGCTAGACCACCATTATACAATCGCATTTTGTGCCATTACTAACTTTTTACCACTTTGCATGGGAATATGTATTTGTATGGTAGTAAAAGTGATTAAATAACTAAGTGAACCTTGTAGTAAATGAGTTATTTCTTTGCTGCCATTATGTCTAAATCACCAAAGATTATTCAGTTTAAAGGCTTTTTAGAATTGTAAGTAGTCAAGATCATTTTTCACCTCATCATTCCATTATCCATAATGAGAAAATACTTCCAAATGTGAAGACTATTTTTCCCAGAGATCCCTGGTGAACACTCCTATAGACATTAGTGAAATTTATTAACTGTATTTTTTTTTTTCATAGCAGAAAGAAAATGCTAAAGGTGCCCACACAGTCCTGTTGGTGACTCCCAGGAGTCAGGTTCCTTCCAGAATATAAATGGAGCCCTTTTCGAGATCTCACTGAGGTGGTGAAGGACCACCTTATCACCTTTTATTGTATGAGATAATAATGGGCTTCATATTCACAGCTAAGGTTGTGGTGAGAGGGCGAGTCTGGATCTATCATGATATTTCCTGGCTAATGCCAGTGGTTCAATCAGCCTCAATGTGATTCCATAGCTATAATAACTTTTCTATGTGCTTTACAGTTTACAAAGGGCTTCCACACGCATTCTCCCATTTAATTCATTACATCCTGAAAGGTATTATTATCCACATTTTTAGATGGGGAAAATGAGATTTGGTGACTATCAGTGATTTGCCCAAGGTCACAGATGCAGTTAACGGTATTGCCCAAGGTCACAGATGCAGTTAACGGTAGAGCCAGAAGCCCAGTTCTTCCAAATTCAACTGCCAGGGGGAAGAAAAATTCAAGCAATAGCTCAGGAGAATTAAATATCAACTCCATCTCAGTCTTTGACAGTTTTGTGACTTTGTAGAAGTCACTTAACCAAAATGAGTCAGATGAGATAATCACTAAGACTACGTGTTGTTGTTGTTGTTAGACGCTACCAAGTCAGTTTTTCACCTCACACCGAACCCATATGACAGAGTAGAACTGCCCCCATAGGGTTTTCTTGGCTGTAATCTTTAAAGGAGCAGATTGCCAGGTCTTTCTCCCAAGAAGCCAACTTTAGGGTTAGCTGCTGGATAGGCTTGTACCGCCAAATTTTCTGTTAGCAGCCGAGCGCTTAACCATTGAGCTACACGGGCTTCTTATTGCCTTAATATTCTAAATGTTCTAGGCTTCTAAATGTCCCTAATCTACCTCTGTTCACTCACGTCCTTGTGCTGGACCCTGGATATTGTTTCCAACGTTTGAATATTCTTTGGGTTTCTACTCCATTTCCCCCTAGTGTTCAGCAGGATCTCAGTACTCTCATTTGCCTCAACCCAGACCAGGGCTGGTCAACAAGTTCCATTCATATCTAAGAGTTTTTGAGTCTGCATAAGAGGGAATTGGAAATGCAGAAATTTTCCTCAGCTTGAGAATTCCCAGAGCCCTGTGGTTAGAAGGTAAAGTCCAATTCATCCTCCCTCATTATATAAATTGGATTTGAATTAGATTGGAAGTTGTTTCAATAATAATCTTTATGTTATAGAGTTCATAAATTGTAGGGCTTTCAGAAAATATTTTAAGGGTGGGAAGCACATGTCCTCTTTTGGAAAATAAGCTCAGGATCATATTCTTCCATCAGATAATATAGAGTGGGTATCTGAGTTCATCCATTTGTGTTGAAAAGTGAATGCCAGGTATAGATAGATGTCTGTCCTTGGTTGATTTGAACATGACAAATATATTTTATATACAGTTTAAAATGCTCTTTTTCTTGAGTTGTCTCCACAAACTCCAAACAATAATTCATGGAATTGCTTGCCCCCCAAGATATATATCACCTTAGATACAAACTTATGGAAAATTTAGGTGGTAGATAAAAACTAATTTTAATTCTCTCTCTCTCTCTCCCTCCCTCTCTCCCTCTCTCCTTCCCTCTGTCTCTCTTTCTCTGTCTCTCCTGAAGAGAAATTTTAGCAGCAAGACTTCAACACAGTATAAAAAAGAAACAAATTGTTTGTGGTACTTTATTCTACATCTGTTTGCATTGTTGCTTTGTTGCCTTTTCTTCTGTAGAACTGGAAGGGCAAGCAGAAACTCAAATGTGCTCAGGATTTTGAATTCAGTTTAGTAACCTTCCAAACACTTAAATTAGCGTGAATGATTTTTTTTTTATTATTTCTATAAAAATGAATGTAACTCAGAACTTGAAGGGAACTTTTTTAAGAATAATTGTTTGGTATGATCCTATGCCTCTGTCTTAGTCATCTAGGGCTGGTATAACAGAAATACTACAAGCGGATGGCTTTAACAAAGAGAAGTTTATTCTCTCATAGTCTAGGAGGCTAGAAGTCTGAATTCAGGATGCCAGCTCCAAGGGAAGGCTTTCTTTCTCTGTTGGCTTTGGGGGAATACCTTTGTCATCAATCTTCCCCAGTTGAGCAGCTTCTTAATGCAGGGACCCTGAGTTCAAAAGACATGCTATTCTCCTGGCTCTTGTTTCTTGGTGGTATGAGGTTCCCCCAGATTTTCAAGGGCCAGCAAGTGCTCACCGGACACTACCGGAACCATGATGCTTTCCAACGCGAGGGGCCCTAATCTCTGGGTGAACCCATTCCAGGGCACCCTACCCTTCATAAAGAAAAGAGAACTCTCCCCTGGGGCACCTGTTGGTTTCTCCAGGATCGGTTGCATTATTACACCGGATGCCTTGCAGCTCCCATCTCCCACCACTCTGGATTCGGGGATCTGAACCCAACTCCTTTGCCAGATCAAAATAGTGCTCACCCATCTCTTAGGACCAACTGACTCATGTTCAACTGCTGTTCACATGGAGCCCTTCTCCACTACATTGTTCCAGCCCAGGGCCAAGGGGCATCCACCCAGAATCCAGAGTGTGGCCAATACGCAGAGTATGGATGGGACCATTGCCTAAGTTGTCTCAGAGAACAGAGAATTATTTTCAAGCCTTGAGGGCTAATGTAATGTCTTCTGCAGACTTGCTTGGTGCCTGTTACCCCTTTTTTCCCTCCAGTTTCTCTCATTTGTAATGGAAATGTCTAGCTTGTGCCTGTTCCACTGCTGTACTTTGGAAGCAGATAACTTGTATTTTAGATTTCACAGATGAAGAGGAAGTTTTGGATTTTGGACTTGGAGTTGATTTAAGACTGTTGTTATGATATGATGGGGTGAATATGTTTTACATGTGTCAAGGACATGAATTTTGGGGGTCCAAAGGGTGGAATGTCATGGATTGAATTGTGTCCCCAAAAATGTGTGTAAATTTGGCTAGGCCATGATTCCCAGTATTGTGTGGTTGTCTACCATTTTGTCATCTGATGTGATTTTCCTGTGTGTTGTAAATCCTACTTCTATGATGTAAATGAGGTGGGATTAGCTGCAGTTATGTTAATGAGGCAGGAGTCGGTCTGCAATATTAGGTTGTGCTTTCAGTCTATCTCTTTTGAGATATAAAAGAGCGAAGCAAGTAGAGAGACATGAGGGGTGTCATACCACCAAGAAAGTAGTGCCAGGAGAACAGTACATCCTTTGGACCCAGACTCCCTGTGCTGAGAAGTTCCTAGTCCAGGGGAAGACTGATGACAAGGATTTTCCTCCAGAGCAAACAGAGAGAGAAAACATTTCCCTGGAGCTGATGCCCTGAATTTGGACTTCTAGCCTAATAGACTGTGAGAGAATAAACTTCTGTTTGTTGAAGCCATCCACTTGTGGTATTTCTTTTATAGCAGCACTAGATAACTAAGACAGTCTCTAAGCAAAACTGAACTCTGTCTTCCTAAAAGAGATGAGTATCTCTCACAACCATAGGGATGGAACACTGATCTTATTCCCTAATAAGGCAATGTCTAAAGAGGCAACATGATACAGAAAGCATATAAGATTTGCATTTATAAGACAAAGGTTCCAAATTTTACTAACTGGCCTGACTCCAGTTTTTACGAAGTGGCTATATTGAAATAGGAATGTCACTTAAACTCTCTGAGCCTCATTTCTCCATCCATAAAAGAAAGATAAACAAAGTCCTAATGAATTAATAGAGGTAGACAGTGAACATCAATTGTTTATAACATCACACAAAAAGAAATATCCAGACACTATAAATTATCAAGGAAAAAATGAACCTGATTCTGATAAAACCTCAAGATCTAACTACCAGTTGAAAAGACAGGGACAGAGGATCACATTAAGCTACAGTAAAGTGATGCAGGAAACCCTGGTGGCATATTGGTTAAGAGTTTAGCTGCTAACCAAAGGTTGGCAGTTTGAATCCACCAGGCACTCCTTGGAAACTGTATGGGGCAGTTCTACTCAACAGCAATGGGTATAGGAATGCAATCAGCAAAATCCAGACCATAGGAAGCTATAAGACAAACAATTCTGGGTGAATAACAACAACAATAGCAAAAGAATATTTAAAAAGACAAAAAAAGAGGAAGAAACTATAGATCAAATGAGACTTAAGAGACATATCAACAGTAGGTTGTATAAAGACGATTTAGAGTCTGACTCAAACAAACAATTATGTGTGGAAAAAAATGTGGAGATTTCAGTTTCTGCTCAGGCATAGAGAGCACTGGACAGAGCATTGCTCTCAACCTTACCTTGAAAAAAACGTGGACCACTGCAAATTCACAACATTTTTCAAACCCACTGGAGAACTGGTGTCTCAGGGTAACTAACTGGCCCAAAAATACGAGGAGAGACAAAAACTGCAGGGAGATACAAGATGTGACCACTACTGGGGTAGATGTAATTGGACATCTGTAAGAAGACTACTAACTATATACAAATAGTTATTTGTATATTTGTTAACTATGTACAAATAGTTCATATAATATTAAATCAAATCCAGCAATATATAAAAAGGATAATACATCATGACCAAGTAATGTTTATCCCAGGAATGCTAGTTCAGCATTTGAAAATCAATCACTGTAATTTACAATGTTAACAGAAAAAAAGAAGAAAACACATGATCATTTCCATAGATGCAGGAAAACTATTCGACAAAATTCAACATTCATTCATGATAAAAACTCTCAGACAACTAGGAATAACCTGATAAATGGTATCTACCAAAAAATGAAAAACATCTAACATCATACTTAATGATGAAAGGCTGACAGCTTTCCCATTAAGGATATCATTTTTCACCATTCCTATTCAACATCATACTGGAAGCCCTAGACAATGCAATAAAATTTTAAAAATAAATAAAAGGCATACAGATTCTAGAGGAAGAAATAAAATGCTATCCATTCACAGAGGACATGCTTGTGTATATATAGAAAATCCCAGAATATCAACAAAAACTCTTAGAACTGGTATGTGAGTTTAGCCAGTTTGCAAAATACAAAGTCACTATACAGAAATAACTGTATTTCTACAAACTGGGAATGAAAAATTGGAATTCAAAATTAAAAAAAAAAAACTTTTTATAACGATACTACCACCACAAATGAAATGCTTAGGTATATCTCTGACAGAATATGTATAGGTTGTTTATGGTGAAACTACAAAACACTGAAGAAAGAAACAAAAGAATGCCTAAATAAGCATGTTCATGGATTAGAAGACTCAATTCTGTTAAGATGTCAGTTCTTCCCAATTTGATATATACTTTTAACACAAAATCAGTGGTACACAGTAACCCTCTGCAATGCATTTGAAATTCTTCTTTAAGTCAAAAATTATCTCAAAATAAAAGTTTTAAAAATTTGTAAGGTATTTGTGACAATATGAAAATTTACTCGATATCTGATGATATTAAGAAATCTTTAATTTGTTTTTAGGTAAAATAAAGAAATTGTGGTTATATTTTTAAAATCCTTATCTTATAGAGACATATATTTGAATTTAAATAATAAAGAAATCACTAAAGGACATTCACCATAGCATTACTTGTTAAAGGCAAGAATCATCATTAATGTTAAAATGAGCAAGTGAAATTACCTTGAGAAATGGGACATATTTATTGTCTGAAATTATCTCCCCAAAATATACTTATTAACAAAACAATATGTGTACTAATTATTTAATGAGAAGCTAGTTTGTTCTGTAAACCATCATCTAAATTATAAGAATGGGGGGGCGGGGCCAAGATGGTGGAGTAGTCAGATGATTCCAGTGGACCCTGTTACAACAAAGACCCAAAACAACAAGTGATTCAATTATATATGGCAATCTGAGAGCCCTGAACATCAAAGGCAGAGTTGAGGAACCAGACTGAGGGGCAGGGGCAGGGAGAGATGGTTCAGAAGCAGTGAGGAGTTGCCAGACCTAACCTGGCGAGAGAATGAGCCCTTCAGGCCTGAGCAGCTCGGGGGTGAGCGGTGAGGTAGGCAAGCGGTGGTCCTTGGGAGGCACATTTTCCACACCAGGAGAGACCCAGAGCCAGAGAGTCTACACAGCCACCCAGATCCAGTGAGAAGCAGCCCTCGTTAGCGAAAGATAAGTAATTGCATATGGATTACCGCGCAGATCAAAAACACCTCCTTTAGGGATAAACCTCTCTCCCATTTACCTCCCTGCTCCCTGCTCTGCACTGGGTCCTAGACTGGCATCAGCAATTGCCGAGTCCACTGGGCTGGAAGTAGGATGAGTCACACTCCCAGAGCCATTCTCCCTGCCTTGGAGAGTGAACAAATTAACAAACAGGGGAAAAAATAAACTGCTGGTTCCCCTAAGCCAGGAACCCAGGGTAGGCACAGCTCCTTTGCCTAGGCACAGGCATAAGGGATCCACAGACTTTGAGCGCCTTTCCACCTGCATAGACTTGTGTGGGCCCATTTCAACAGCATAGGCCCTCATTACAGCAGTACAACAGGGTATATACCGGAACTCTAACTTCAACTGTTTCAGCTGTGAAGTGGCAGGTTCTTGACATTTGACACTGCTCTGCCCATTAAGCAGGGTATTCACCTACCCATATCGGAGGCCTGAGGACTGTTGGCCCCAAACACACCACCTACCACCTGTGAGAGGGGCCCTGAATAAGAGGTGGTCCCCAGTCCTTACAGCCAACAGCCTTAGGTGCTCATAGTCCAGCTGCAAAATCCACCTGCCTACAAAATCCACCCACCTACGTGCTCTAGGGAACAGAGACATGCCTTCCTCCTGGACACTCAGGGGCAGCCGTTAGCCCATTGCCTTGCTCAGAGTGTGTCCCCCTGCTGCAGCCAGATGCCTGTGCCTACACCAAACACCCATGCCTGTCTAGGACTGTAAGTGAGAGCCTGTACCACACACCTGGTGGCTATCTACCTGGGCACCTGAGCTGAATCCACACAGGAAGAGTGGGCTGACTCCTGAGCTCACATACCTAGGTATGTAACAGATCTAACCACCTGGTGACAGGACATTAGAACTTCAAAGGTGCCAATAATCAAACTAGCTCATAAAAGCAGCCTATTTGGGCATATTAAAACAAAACAAGAAGCTAGGACACAGTAAGCAAACATAAAATAAATACATACTATAACTTATTGATGGCTCTGAGACAATAGTCAATATCAAATCAGATAAAGAGACAATCCTTGATGGCCTCAGTCAGCTCCCAAAATACAGAATCTAGAAATTTTCCAGAGGAGGAAGATTTCTTGGAATTACTGGAGGCAGAATACAAAAGATTAATATACAGAACTCTTCAAGAAATTAGGAAGGAAATTAAGCAAAATGCAGAACACACAATAAAGGAAATTAAAAAGATTAGAGAAGAAAATAGTGACAAATTTAACAAGCTGCAAGAATCCAAAGAGAGAAAGCAATCGGAAATCCAGAAGATTAACAATAAACTTTCAGAATTAGAAACTCAATAGAAAGTCATAGGAGCAGAACTGACGCAATGGAAGTCAGAATTAGTGAGATTGAAGATAAAGCACTTGACACCAACTTACTTGAGAAAAATCAGATAAAAGAATTTTAAAAAATGAGAAAACCCTAAGAATTATGTGGGACTCTATCAAAAGGAATTACCTACGAGTGATTGGAGTACCAGAACAGGGGGGAGATAACAGAAAATACAGAGAGAATTATTGAAGATTTGTTGGCAGAAAACTTCCCTGATATCATGAAAGATGACAAGATATCTCTCCAAGATGCTCACTGAATCCCACATAAGGTAGATTCAAAAAGAAAGTCACCAAGACATATTATAATCAAACTTCCCAAAACCAAAGATAAAGAGAGAATTTTAAGAGCAGCTAGGGATAAAAAAAAAAAAAAAAAAAAAGTCAGCTACAAAGGAGAGTCAATAAGACTAAGCTCAGACTACTCAGCAGAAACCATGTGAGCAAGAAGGCAATGGGATGGCATATATAAAGGCTTGAAGGAAAAAAATTGCCAGCCAAGAATTACATATCCAGCAAAACTGTCTCTCAATTATGATGGCGAAATTAGGGCATTTCTAGATAAACAGAAGTTTAGGGAATTTGCAAAAACCAAACCAAAATTACAAGAAATACTAAAGGGAGTCCTCCGGTTAGAAAACCAGTAACATCAGATAACAACCCAAGACTAGAACACAGGACAGAGCAACCAGATATCAATCCAGATAGGGAAGTCACAAAAATAAATCAAAGCTAAAACACTGAAAATAGGGAAGCAGATGTCAATATGTAAAAGATGACAACATTAAAACAAAAAAGAGGGACTTAAAAAATGAGACATAGATTTTTCATATGGACAAGAAGTCAAGGCGATATAAAGAAATAAAAGACTGGTATAAACTTAGAAAAGTAGGGGTAAATATTAAGGTAACCACAAAGGAAACAATCCTACAAGTCAAAAGAAAAAACTAGAAAAATATAAAGACTCAGCAAATACTAAATCAACAACAACGAAAAAGATGAAAAGAAAATACATAAAGAAAAACGACTCAGCACAGAAAATTTAGTGGAACAAAGAAACTGAACAACACACAAAAAAAGACATTGAAATGACAGCACTAAATTCATACGTATCAGTAATTGCACTGACTGTAAATAGACTAAATGTACCAATAAAGAGACAGACAGTGGCAGATTGGATAAAAAAGCAAGATCTGTCTATATGCTGCCTACAAGAGACACACCTTAGACTTAAAGACACAAACAAACTAAAACTCAAAGGATAGGAAAAAATATATCAAGCAAACAACATTCAAAAACGACCAAGAGTGGCAGTATTAATCTCTGACAAAATAGACTTTAAAGTAAAATCCACCACAAAGGATAAGGAAGGACACTATATATTAATTAAAGGGTCAATACAGCAGGAGGACATAACTATAATAAATATTTACATACCCAACGACAGGGCTCCAAAATACATATAACAAACTAACAGCACTGAAAAGAGAGATACACAGCTCCACAATAGTAGTAGGAGACTTCAACACACCACTTTCGGTGAAGGACAGAACATCTGGAAAGAAGCTCAACAAAGACATGGTAGTGCTAAATGCTACAGTCAACCAACTTGATCTCATAGACATGTACCGAACTCTGCGCCCAACAGCTGCCAAGTATACCTTCTTTTCCATCTCACATGGAACACTCTCCAGAATAGACCACATATTAGGCCCTGAAGCAAGCCTTAACAAAACAAAAGCATCGAAATATTACAAAGCATCTTTTCCGACCATAAAGGCATAAAGGTAGAAATCAACAACAGAAAAAGTAAGAAAAAAAAATCAAACACATGGAAATGGAACACCTTGCTCAAAAACTACTGGGTTATAAGAAATTAAAGATAGAATAAACAAATTCATAAAATCAAACAAGAATGAAAACACATCCTACCAGAACCTTTGGGACACAGCAAAAGCAGTGCTAAGAGGTCAGTTTATAGCAATAAATGCACATATTCTAAAAAGAAGAAAGGGCTATAATCAAAACATTAACCCTACTACTGGAACAAGTAGAAAGAGAGCAGCAAAAGAAGCCCTCAGGCACCAGAAGAAAGGAAATAATAAGAATTAGAGCAGGATTAAATGAAATAGAGAATAGAAAAACAACTGAAAGAGTTAACAAGACCAAAAGCTGACTCTGTGAAAAGAGCAACAAAATTGATAAACCATTGGCCAAACTGACAAAAGAAAAACAGGAGAGGAAGCAGATAACCTACATAAGAAACGAGATTGGTGATAACAAAACAGACCCAACTGAAATAAAAAGAATCATAACAGAATAGTGTGAAAAATTGTACTCTAACAAACTTGAAAACCTAGAGGAAATGGACAAATTTCTAGAAACTTGCTACCTACCTAAACTAACGCAAACAGAGGTAGAACAACTAAATAAACCCATAACAAAAGAAGAGATTGAAAAGGTAATTAAAAAACTCCCAACAAAAAAAAAAGCTCTGGCCTGGATGGCTTCACTGGAGAATTCTACCAAACTTTCAGAGAAGAGTTAACACCACTACTGCTAAAGGTATTTCAGAGCATAGAAAACAGTGGAATATTCCCTAACTCATTCTATGAAGCCAGCATAATTCTGATACTAAGCCAGGTAAAGACACCACAAAAAAAGAAAACTACAGACCAATATCCCTCATGAACATTGCCACAGAAATCCTCAACAAAATTCTAGCCAATAGAATTCAGCAACATATCAAAAAAATAATTCACCATGATCAATTGGGATTCATACCAGGTATGCAGGGATGGTTCAACATTAGAAAAACAATCAATGTAATCCATCACATTAATCAATCAAAAGACAAGAACCACATGATCTAATCGGTGGATGCCGAAAAGGCATTTGACAAAGTCCAACACCCATTCATGATAAAAACTCTCAACAAAATAGGAATAGAAGGGAAATTCCTCAATATAATTAAGGGCATTTATACAAAGTCAACAGCCAACATCATCCTAAGTGGAGAGACTTTGAAATCATTCCCCTTGAGAACAGGAAGCAGACAAGGATGCCCTTTATCACCACTCTTATTCAACATTGTGCCGGAGGTCCTAGCCAGAGCAATTAAGCTAGAAAAAGAAATAAAGAGCATCCAAATTGGTAGAGAAGAAGTCAAAGCGTATCTATTTGCAGATGATATGATCTTATACACAGAAAACCCCAAAGAATCACAAGAAAACTACTGGAACTAATAGAAGATTTCAGCAAAGTTTCAGGATACAACATAAACATACAAAAATGAGTTGGATTCCTCTACACCAACAAAGAGAACCTCGAAGAGGAAGTCACCAAATCAATACCATTTACAATAGCTCCTCAAGAAGATAAAATACTTAGGAATAAATCTAACCAGAGACATAAAAGATCTATACAATGAAAACTACAAGACACTACTGCAAGAAACCAAAAGAGTCCTGCATAAGTGGAAAAACATACCTTGCTCATGGATAGGAAGACTCAACATTCTGAATATGTCAGTTCTACCCAAAGTGATCTATAGATACAATGCAATCCTGATCCAAATTCCAATGGCATTTTTTAATGAAATGGAGAAACAGATCACCAACTTTATACAGAAAAGGAAGAGGCCCCGGATAAGTAAAGCATAACTGAAGAAGAAGAACAAAGCGGGAGGCCTCACACTACCTGATTTTAGAACCTATTATATCGCCACGGTAGTCAGAACAGCCTGGTACTGGTACAACAACAGACACATAGACCAATGGAACAGAATTGAGAATCCAGACATAAATTCATCCACCTATGAGCAGCTGATATTTGACAAAGGCCTAAAGTCCGTTAATTGGAGAAAAGACAGTCTCTTTAACAAATGGTGCTGGCATAACTGGATATCCATCTACAAAAAACTGAAACAAGACCCATTCCTCACACCATGCACAAAAACTAACTCAAAATGGATCAAAGAGTTAAATATAAAATCGAAAACAATAAAGATCATGGAAGAAAAACTAGGGGCAATGCTAAGAGCCCTAATATATGGCATAAACACAACAGGAACAGGAACCATAAGTAACAATGCACAAGCACCAGAAGAGAGACTAGCTAAATGGGAACTCTAAAAAATAAAACACTTATACTCATCAAAAGGCTTCACCAAAAGAGTCAAAAGACAATCCACAGACTGGGAAAAAAATTTTGGCTATGACAAATCCGATCAGCGTCTAATCTCTAAAATCTACAAGATACTGGAAAACTTCAACAACAAAAAGACAAATAACCCAGTTAAAAAATGGGCAAAGGATATGAAGAGGCATTTCACCAAAGAAGATATTCAGGCAGCTAACAGACACATGAAGAAATGCTCACGATCATTAACCATTAGAGAAATGCAGATCAAAACTACAATGAGATATTATCTCACCCCAACAAGGCTAACATTAATCCAAAAAACAAAAAATAATAAATTCTGGAGAGGTTGTGGAGAGACTGGAACACTTATACACTGTTCGTGGGAATGTAAAATGGTACAACCACTTGGGAATATGATTTGGCACTTCCTTAAAACGCTAGAAATAGAAGTACCATACAATTCAGCTATCCCGCTCCTTGGAATATATCCTAGAGAAATAAGAGCTGTCACAAGAATAGATATATGCACACCCATGTTCATGGCAGTACTGTTCACAATAGCAAAAAGATGGAAACAGCCTAGGTGCCCATCAACGGACGAATGGATAAACAAATTATGGTATATCCACACAATGAAATACTGTGCAACGATAAAGAGCAAGGATGAAGCCGTGAAACATCTCACAACATGGAGGAAGCTGGAGGTCATTATGCTGAGTGAATTCAGTCAGTCACAGAAGGACAAATATTGTATAAGACCAGTATTATAAGAACTCAAGAAAAGATTTAAACACAGAAGAAAAATTTCTTTGATGGTTACAAGGGTGGGGAGGGAGGGTGAGGGTTATTTACTAACTAGATAGTAGATAAGAATTACCTCAGGTGAAGGGAAGGACAGCACACACTACAGAAGAAGTCAGCACAACAGGACTAAACCAAAGCTAAGATGTTTCCTGAATATAATCAAACACTTTGAGGGACAGAGTAGCAGGGGTAGGGGTCTGGGGACCATGCTTTCAGGGGATATCTAGGTCAATTGGCATAACAAAGCTTATTAAGAAAATGTTCTGCATCCTACTTTGGTGAGAGGCTTCTGGGGTCTTAGAAGCTTGCAAGCGGCCATCTAAGATGCATCAATTGGTCCCAACCACCTGGAGTAAAGGAGACTAAAGAACACCAAAGACACAAGGAAAATATTAGCCCAAGAGACAGAAAGGGCCGCATAAACCAGAGACTTCATCAGCCTGAGACCAGAGGAACTAGATAGTGCCTGGCTACAACCCATGACCACCCTGACAGGGAACACAGCAGAGAGTCCCGGATGGAGCAGGAGAAAGGTGGTGTGCAGAAGTCAAATTCTAGTAAGAAGATCAGACTTAATGATCTCACTGAGACTGAAGAAACCCCAGAAAGCATGGCCCCTGGATTCTCTATCAGCCCAGAACTAAAACAGTTTCTGATGCCAACTCTATAGACAGGGATTGGACTGGACTGTGGGACATAAAGTGATGCTCGTGGCGAGTGTGCCTCTTAGTTCAAGTAGATACAAGAGACTAAATGTGCCGCTTCTGTCAGGTGAGATGGGAAGGCAGAGTGGGTTAGGAGCTGGTTGAACGGACGTGGAGAATCAGGGGTGGAAAGGAGGAGTGTGCTGTCACAGTATGGGGAGAGCAATTAGAATCACATAACAATGTATGTATAAATTTTTGTATGGGAAAAAAAATAAAAATAAAGTAAAATAATAAAGAAAAAAGAAAAAATATATACTTATTAACTATAAAGGGGATGATAGTAATTTACAGTGAAAAGAACTGGTAGATATTATCTTAAACAAGTGATCAAAGCTAACACTTCAGAAATGGCACAGATTGACGTGACGGATCTCATGATATGATGCACTAAGAAGGGCACAATACCACCTCAGAGTATTCCTGCCAAAATGTATAAACTGAATGTAATTGTGCAGAAGTATTGTAGTTAGGTGCCCTACGCTCAGTTCCAGCTCATAGAGACCCTATGTACAATACAATGATAGATTGCCCTGTCCTACACCATCCTCACAATCCTTGCAATATTTGAACTCATTGCTGCAAGCCACTGTGTCAATCTATCTCATTGAGGGTCTTCCTCTTTTTTGCTGACCCTCTACTTTACCAAGCACGATGTCTCTCTCCAAGGACTGATCCCTCCTGATAACATGTCCAAAGCACGCCATACTCACTTCTGAGGAGCATTAAATCTTTTCCTCTTCCGAGGCAGATTTGTTCATTCTTCTGGCAGTCCATAGTACCTTCAGTATTCTTCCCTAACACCACAATTCAAAAGAATCCATTCTTCTTCAGTCTTTCTTACTGATCATTCAGCTTTTGCATGCATATGAAGTGACTGAAAATACCATGGCTTGGGTCAGGCCCACCTTAGTCCTCAAAGTGACATCTTTGCTTTTGAACACTTTCAAGAGGTCTTTTGCAGCAGATTTGTCCAATGCAATAAGTTGTTTGATTTCTTGACTGGAGCTTCCATGGCCATTGACTGTAGCTCCAAGTAAAAGGAAATCCTTGAAAACTTCAAACTTTTCTGTTTATCATGATGTTGCTTATTGGTCCAGTTGTGAGGATTTTTGTTTCTTTATGTTATGTGTACTTCATACTGAAGGCTGTAGTCTTTGGTCTTCATCAGTAAGTGATTCAAGTCCTCTTCACTTTCAGCAATGAAGGTTGTGTCATCTGCATATTGCAGGTTGTTAATCAGTCTTCCTCCAATCCTGATGCCATGTTTGTTTGTTTTTTTTATATAGCCCAGCTACTTGTATTATTTGCTCAGCATACAGACTGAATAAGTATGATGAAAGGATTCAACTGTGACACAAATCTTTCCTGATTTTAAACCACACAGTATCTCCTTGTTCTGTTCCAATGACCTATGTACAGGTTCTGCATGAACAGAATTAAGTGTTCTGGAATTTCCATTCTTTGCAATGTTATCCATAATTTGTTATGATCCACACAGTCAAATGCCTTTGCATAGTCGGTGAAACACAGGTAAACATCTTTCTGGTATTCTCTGCTTTTAGCCAAGATCCTTCTGACATCAACAATGATAATCCTCATTCCATGTCCTCTTCTGAACCAGGCTTGAATTTCTGGCAGTCTCCTGTCAATATACTACTGCAATCATTTTTCAATTATCTTCAGCAAAATTTTACTTGCACGTGATATTAATGCTATTGTTTGATAATTTCTGCATTCCATTGGATCATCTTTCTTTGGAATGGGAACAAGTATGGATCTCTTCCAGTCAGCTGGCCAGGTAGCTATCTTGCAAACTTCTTGGCATAGATGAGTGAGCACTTTCAGCGTTGCAACTATTTGTTGCAACGTCTCAGCTGGTATTCTGTCAGCTCTTGGAGTCTTGTTCTTCACCAATGCCTTCAGTGCAGCTTGGACTTATTTTAAAACTACCAGTTCTTGATCATATGCTACCTCCTTAAACGATTGAATTTCAGCCATTTCTTTTTGGTACAGTGACTCTGTGTATTCCTTCCATTTTCTTTTGATGCCTCCTGTATTACTCAATATTTTGTCCATAGAATCTTTCAATATTGTAACTCGAGGCTTGAATTTTTTCTTCAGCTCTTTCAGCTTGAGAAATGTCGATCACGTTCTTCCTTTTTGATTTTCTAACTTCAGGTCTTTGTATATTTCATTTTAATACTTTTACTTTGTCTTCTCCAACCACCCTTTGAAATCTTCTGCTCAGCTCTTTTATTTCATCATTCTTCCATTCGTTTTAGCTACTCTATGTTCAAGAGCAAGTTTCAGAATCTCTTCCAACATCCATTTTGGTCTTTTCTTCCTTTCCTGTCTTTTAAATGACCTTTTGCTTTCTTCTTGTATGATGTCTTTGATGTCATCCCACAACTCTTCTGGTCTTCAATCATTAGTGTTCAATGAATCAAATCTATTCTTGAGATTGTCTCTAAATTCAGGTGGGATATACTCAAGGTCATACTTTGGCTCTCATGGACTTATTTTAATTTTTTCCAGCTTCAACTTGAAGGTGCATATAAGCAATTGATGGTCTGTTCCACAGTCGGCCCCTGGCCTTGTTCTGACTGATGATATTGAGCTTCTCCATCATCTTTCCACAGATGTAGACAGTTTGATTCCTGTGTATTCCATCTGGCAAGGTCCATTGGTAAAGTCACCATTTATGTTGTTGAAAAAGGTATTTGAAATGTATAGGTTGTTGGTCTTGCAAAATTCTATCATGCAATCTCCAGCATCTTTTCTTTCACCAAGGCCATATTTTATCAACTACTGATTCTTCTTCTTTGTTTTCAACTTTTGCATTCCAACCACCAATAATTATCAATGCATCTTGATTGCATGTTTGATCAATTTCAGACTACAAAAGCTGATAAAAATCTTCAATTTCTTCATCTCTGGCATTAGTGGTTGTTGCATAAATTTGAATAATAGTCAATGAACTGATCTTCCTTATAGGCATATAGATATTATCCTATCACTGACAGCATGATATTTCAGGATAGATCTTGAAATGTTCTTTTTGACAACAAATGTGATGCTGTTCTTCTTCAATTTATCATTCCCAGCATAGTAGACCATATGATTGTCCTATTGAAAATGGCCAATGCCAGCCCATTTCGGTTCACTAATGCCTAGGATATTTATCTTCAAGCATTCCATCTCATTTTCAACAACTTCCAATTTCCCTAGATTCATACTTCATACATTCCACATTCTCATTATTAATGGATGTTTGTAGCTGTTTCTTCTCATTTTGAGTTGTGCCACATCAGTAAATGAAGGTCCCTAAATCTTTACTCCATCCACATCATTAAGGTCAACTCTACTTTGGGGAGGCATCTCTTTCCTAATCATATTTTGAGTGCCTTCCAACCTGAGGGGCTCATCTTCTGGCACTATATCAATGTTCCATTTCTATTCCTAAAGTTTTCACTGGCCATTTTTTTTAGATGCAAATCGCCAAGTTCTTTTTCCTAGTCTGTCTTAGTCTAAGCTCCCCTGAAACCTGGCCACCATGGGTGACCCTGCTGCTATTTGAAATACTGGTGGTATAGCTTCCAGTCAGAGCTTTGAACCAGTCTTCCTGGTTCAGTCATGGCCAAGGAAGCGAAACCAGAAGAGACCTAAATTTTTTAAATTTGGCTGAACTGGAACAGCAACCAGAACAGGAAAAATTACAGGTCAAAGCCCTGCTAGAAACCTAGTCTCCCTCTTAGAAAACAAAGGCAGCTTATATGTTGCATAGCAATCAAATCTCTCTCTCCCTCTTTTTTTTTTTTTTTTTAATTGTGCTTTAGGTGGAAGTTTACAGCTCAGGTTAGTTTCTCATACAAAAATTTATACACACATTGTTACGTGACCCTACTTGCTATTCCTATAATGTGACTGCACATTCCTCCTTTCCACCCCTGATTACCCGTGTCTGTTCAACCAACTCCTATCCCTTTCTGCCTTCTCATCTTGCCTCCAGACGAGAGCTGCCCATTTAGTCCCGTGCATCTACTTGAACTAAGAAGCACACGCTTCATGAGTATCATTTTATGTCTTATAGTCCAATCTATTCTTTGTCTGAAGAGTTGGCTTAGGGAATGGTTTTAGTTCTGGGTTAACAGAGAGTCTGGTAGCCATGTCTTCTGGGGTTCCTCCAGTCTCAGTCAAACCATTAAGTCTGGTCTTTTTACTAGAATTTGAGTTCTGCACACCATTTTTCTCCTGCTCCATCAGGGACTCTCTGTTGTGTTCCCTGTCAGGGTGGTCATTGGTGGTAGCCAGGCACCATCTAGTTCTTCTGGTCTCAAGCTGATGGAGTCTCTGGTTTGTGTGGCCCTTTCTGTCTCTTGGGCTAATATTTTCTGTGTATCTTTGGTGTTCTTCATTCTCCTTTGCTCCAGGTGGGCTGGGACCAATTGATGCATCTTAGATAGCCACTCACTAGCATTTAAGACCCCAGACGCACTCACCAAAGGGAATGCAGAACATTTTCTTAATAAACTTTGTTAATTAACCTAGATGTCCCCTGAAACTATGGTTCCCAGACCCCCACCCCTTCTACACTGTCCCGGAAAGTGTTTGGGTATATTCAGGAAATTTCTTAGCTCTTGGTTTAGTCCAGTGGTGCTGACTTCCCCTATATTGTGCGCTGTCCTTCCCTTCACCTAAGATAATTCTTGTCTACTATCTAGTTAGTGAATTCCCCTCTGCAACCAAATCTCTAGCCCTTTGGATTTTGAACAGAGTGCCCCACTCAAAGACGGTGGCAGACTACACAGCTTTGAGTGTGGGTTCCTCTCCACAGCCCTGCCAATAATCCAATCTCACACATCAGGCTCCTGAAAGGGCTTACTACATCTCTTCCAAGTCTTCCATTCCAGGGCTTCAACCTGTAATTTTTTCCTGTTCTGGTTATCATTCTAGATCACCCAAATTGTAAAATCTGAGTCTGTTTCAGTTTCATTTTGTCAGCCATGAACGAACCGGTTTCTAACCAGTTTGAAGCCCTGCATCCAGCATCACAGCAACATGCAAGCCACCACAGTACAACAAACTGACAAGGCAGGTGGTGGAAGAAGCATTAGACAAACGCAAATTGAGGGACATTCTGCAAAATAACTGGCCTGTGTTATTTAAAAATGCAAGGCGATGAAAGACAAATACAGACTGAGTTACTGCTCCAGATTCCTTGTGGTGCAGTGGTTAAGAGCTATGGCTGTTAACAAAAAGATTGGCAGTTCAAATCCATCAGCTGCTCCTTGGAAACCCTATGGGGCAGTTCTTTCCTGTTCTATAGCATTGCTATGAGACAGGATCGACTCGATGGCAACAGGCTTGGCTTGGTTTGAGATTAACTAGAGATCTGAATGCAACTTGTGATCCTGGATTGGATCTGGACTGGAAAAAAAAATCCTCTTTGCTATAAAGGACATTAATGGGGCAGTTGGTATGATTTAAATGAGGCCTTTAGATTGGATAATAGTGTTGCATCCTTTTTAACTTCCTGATTTTGATAATTGTACTGTGGCTATGTAAGAGAATGCCCTTGTTTTTAAGAATCACACAATGAAGAATTTGGGGGCAAAGGGACATCAGGTCTGCAACTTACTCTTAAACAAGTCAGAATGTAACACACACAATCATATATATACACACATACATATATATATATACATACACATGCATATGCAAAGAAAAATACATTATGTATTAGAAATTATATATTAGAGAGAAATTACATTTATTTATTTAGAGAGAGAAAATAATAAAGTAAATGTGTTAAAATGTTAACATTTGGGGGATCTATGTGAAGGGATACACAGGAACTCTTTGTACTATTTTTGCATCTTTTCTAAAAGTCTGAAATTATTCCAAAAGAAAAAAGTTTAAAATTAACAAAAGAGAGGTTGTGCTGGAATTCACAGATTCCCTCACTTCCACCTAGATCCTGCCTGTCCCAGAGGCAAACTGACTTCATGAGTTTATCATTCATTAAACCATCTAGCCACTGCATAATTTTCCTATTGCTGCTGTAACAAATTACCACAAATTTAGTGGCTTAAAACAACATGAATTCGTTATCTTACAGTTCTGGAAGTTAGAAGTCCAATACAGTCTCACTGGACTAAACTCAAGGTTTTGACAGTGTGGGTTCCTTCTGGAGGCTCTAGGGAAGAATATGCTTCCTTGTTTCTTCCAGCTTCTAGAGGTTGCCCACATTCTTTGGTACATGGCCCCCTTCCTCAATCTTCAAAGTCAGCATTGTAGGAAATCTTCAAGTCTTTCTCTGGCTCTGTCTTCCTCTTCCACTTTTAAGGAACTTTGTGCTATATAGGGCCCATTAGGATAATCCAGGATAATCTCCCTATTTTACGGCTAGCAGAGTAGCAACCTTAATTCCATCTGCAGCCTTAATTCCCCTTTTGCCATGTGTTATGGATCAAATTGTGTCCCAAAAAAAAATATATGTGATGTAAATCCTAATCCTATACTTATAGATCCTGGAGTTAGAAAATCAAAAGTGAAGGACACGCTTGACATTTCTCAAGCTGAAAGAACTAAAGAAAAGATTTAAGCTTTGAGTTGCAATACTGAAGGATTCTGTGGGCAAAATATTGAACGATGCAGGAAGCAGCAAAAGAAGATGGAAGGAATACACAGAGTCACTATACCAAAAAGAATTTGTCAATGTTCAACCATTTCAGGAGGCAGCATATGATCAAGAACCAATGGTACTGAAGGAAGAAGTCCAAGTTGCACTGCAAGCATTGCAAAACACAAGGCTCCAGGAATTGACAGAATACCAACTGACATGTTTCAACAAACAGATGCAATGCTGAAAGCACTCTCTCGTCTATGTCAAGAAATTTGGAAGAGAACTACCTGGCCAACCAACTGGAAGAGATGCATATTTGTGCCCATTCAAAAGAAAGATGATTCAACAGAATGCAGAAATTATCAAACAATATAATTAATACCACATGCAAGTACAGTTTTGCTGAAGATAATTCAAAAACGTTTGCATCAGTACATCGACAGGGAACTGCCAGACATTCAAGCCGGATTCAGAACAGGACATGGAGTGAGGAATATCATTGTTGATGTCAAATGGATCTTGGCTGAAAGCACAAAATACCAGAAAGATGTTTACCTGTGTTTTATTGACTATGCTAAGGCATTCAACTGTGCGAATCAGAACAAATTATAGACAACATTGTGAAGAATGGAAATTCCAGAACACTTCATTGTGCTCCTGAGGAACCTGTACATAGACCAAGAG
Source organism: Dugong dugon (assembly GCA_030035585.1). NCBI lineage: Eukaryota > Metazoa > Chordata > Mammalia > Sirenia > Dugongidae > Dugong > Dugong dugon. The sequence continues at coordinate 37,353,663 of CM057478.1, forward strand.
GAGGTCATTTGAACAGAACAAGGAGAGACTGTGTAGTTAAAAATCAGGAAAAGTGTGTGTCACAGCTGTATCCTTTCACCATACTTGTTCAGTCTGTATGCTGAGCAAATAATCCAAGAAACTGGACTATATGGAGAAGAATGTGATATCAAGATTGGAGAAGGACTCATTAACAACCTGCAATATGCAAATGACACAACCTTGCTTAAAGGTTTAAATGCAGAAGAAAAAATTCTTTGATGGTTACTAGGGTGGGGATTGAGGGAGAGGGTTATTCACTAACTAGATAGTAGACCAGAATTATCTTAGGTGAAGGGAAGGACAGCACGCACTACAAGGGGAAGTCAGCGCAACTGGACTAAACTAAAGCTAAAAAGTTTCCTGAATACAACCAAACACTTCAAGGGACAGAGTAGCAGGGGCACAGGTCTGGGGACCATGATTTCAGGGGATATCTAGGCATAACAAAGTTTATTAAGAAAATGTTCTGCATTCCACTTTGGTGAGTGGCATCTTGGGTCTTAAAAGCTAGCAAGAAGCCATCTAAGATGCATCAATTGGTCCCAAACCTCCTGGAGTAAAGGAGAATGAAGAACACCATAGATACAAAGAAAGCATTAGCCCAAGAGACAGAAAGGACCACATAAACCAGAGACTTCATCAGCCTGAGACCAGAAGAGCTAGATGGGACCCAGCTACCACCAATGACTGCCCTGACAGGGAACACAACAAAGAGTCCCTGATGGAGCAGGAGAAAAGTGGGGTGCAGAACTCAAATTCTAGTAAAAAGACCAGACTTAATGGTTTGATTAATACTGGAGGGACTCCAGAAGACATGGCCTCCAGACTCCCTGTTAGCCCAAAACTAAAACCATTCCTGAGGCCAACTCTTCAGACAAAGATTAGACTGGACTATGGGACATACTTGTGAAGAATGTGTTCCTTAGCTCAAGTAGATACATGAGACTAAATGGGCAGCTTCTGTCCAAAGGCAAGATGAGAAGGCAGAGAGGGTTAGGAGCCAGTTGAACGGACATGGGAAATCCGGGGTAGAAAGGAGTGTGCTGTCACAGTATAGGGAAAGCAACAAGGGTCACATAACAATGTATGTATAAATTTTTGTATGAGAGACTAACTTGAATTGTAAACTTTAAAGCACAACAATTAAAAAAAAAAAAGTGTTCAAAAGCACACTTGTCACTTTGAGGACTAAGGTGTGCCTAACCCAAGCCATGGTATTTTCAATGGCCTCATATGCATGCAAAAGCTGGACAATGAATAAGAAATACCAAAGAATAATTCATGCCTTTTAATTACGGTGTTGGGGAAGAATACTGAATGTACTATGGACTGCCAGAAGAACAAATAAATCTGTCTTGGAAGATGCACAGCCAGAATGGTCCTTAGAAGCGAGGATGGCAAGACTCTATCTCACATACTTTGGACAGGTTAATAGGAGGGACCTGTCCCTGGATAAGGACATTATGCTTGGTAGAGGGCCAGCAAAAAAGAGGAAGACCCTCAATGAGATGGACTGACACAGTGGCTGCAACAATGGGCTCAAACATAGCAATGATTGTTGAGGATGGCGCAGGAACAGGCAGTGTTTTGTTCTGTTGTACCTAAGGTCACCATGAGTCAGAACTGACTGGACGGCACCTAACAACAACAATATACCTTTGGATGCAATCCCATTTGGCAATAGGGTTTTCTTTGTTATGCTAATAAGGTCTTATCAGTGTAGGGTTTCTTTTCAACCAATCACTTTTGAGATATAAAAGAGGAAACTGGGAACAGAAGCAAGCAAGCACAGATGGGGGAAGATAGATGCCATGCCACATGAAGATTGTCAAGGAACGGAGGAAGAGTGGCTGCAAAGAGACAAGGATCTTCCTCCAGAGTGGACAGAGAGAGCCTTCCCCTAGAACCAATGTTCTGAATTCGGATTTCTAGCCTCCTGAACTGTGAGAAGATAAATTCTTGTTCATTAAAGCCACCCACTTGCAGTATTTCTATTATAGCAGCCCTAAGAAACTAAGACACCATGTAAGGTAACATATTCACAGATTCTGGGATTAGGATGTGGACATCATTGTGGGAGAGAGGATATTTTTCTGCCCACCACAGCTACCCTCTGCCATGAATGCCTAGAAAGCAGGTCCTATCCCCAAACCCTTCTGTCTCATTGTGTCCCTAAACTGTAACTCCTCCAGAAACACCTCCCTAGCTGGTTGGTGATTGTCCCAGATGTAATTTCATCAATTCTGCCATCCCCAATAAACTTATTGAACTTATTTATTCCATTTTTTGGTTTTTTGTTTAGTATATACCCTTCCTGTCTCTGACTGTTACCATCATTGTCTGTCAGAGCCTATAAATTGGAAGACTACTGCAGACAGGTAAAGTAAATGTTACTGATAAGAAAACTCTTCCTAATGTCTAACTTAAATTGCTTTTGTTGAAATGTAATCATATTTCTTCCTGTCCTCACTTCAGTAGTAACAAAAAACAGCTAGTCAGTATCCACCTTATAAAAACCTTTTAGATTTGGAGGCTGTCTTTCTAATGCCAAAACAACCAGATGATTATGTCAACCAGCCAGCCAGTCCAGGAAAGAGTTCAGTCAAGCTGGTTTTTGAAGTGATGGCATGATTCAGTCAAGCCCTAAGGTAAACAGTCCTCCATGAATGCGACCTATGTGAAACCTGTCTTTTCTCCCTTAGCCAGTATATCGTCATGCCATCTTTGCCTATTTCCTCAAGTTCTTATTGTTTAGGTTGCTCTCCCTCAGATCCTGCCTAATTCCTTCCTGAATCTCCTATGTAAATTCAGTTTGAACCTGGAGCTTTTCCCTTCTCCAGTTGGCAAAATCTCATTCATCTTTCAAGACTTTTCTCACATGATCGTTTTCTCCCCAAGAGGAGTTAGTCACTTTCTCCTTTGTGCTCCCACTTGATGCATGGGCAGTTCATACCTCTAAAACAACACACAACTCGTGGTATTGTAATTATCCTACGTTACCATGAGTTTTTTAACTCTGGCTTCTAGATTATGGATTCCAAGAAGGTAGCTATTGTGTTCCACATTTTATTGTTTATTAAATGAATTCTCCTGGATGTTTTCCTCTCTCTGGCTACTCCTATTTTCAGGTTAATTCTCTTTAACCTAGAAGAACTTCAATTCAATGTTGGAATTATTCAACATGTGGTCCTTCTCCCTGTTCTCTTCTCAGTGTATATTTTTGCCCTAGTTGATTGCATCCATACCACTAATTTCAATGACTGCTTTTACGCAAATTGCTCTCCAGTGCGTACTTCCAGCCCAGAACTCTCCTCTGAGATCAAACCCATGCACCCACCATCTCTTGAATGTCTTACAGGCACCTCAAACACAAGATATTCAAAAAAAACCCAAGGAACTTTCTCCCTGACAATGAGCATTTCTGATTATCTTCTCAGCATCCATTTTCCCCCTTCTTACAGCAGTAGTATGCCCCCTCACGGAATTTCCTTTAAGGAATTCACTCCTGCCACTCCTGGCTAATCTGGTCTCCAAGAGGTTGACCCCACCCTCATCCACGAGTGTACGGATGGGCAGTGATTGACCTAAACAAATCCACATATCCCATCCCCCTGGCCAGGGTGACTCTTGGGTTGTGGGCACATAAATTTAATCAGAGCAAATGGGTCACAGTGAAGCTTTAGCTGGGGCTCCTGGAGAGGGAAGCCCTCACCCTTTGTCTGAAATTTGTTGTTGTTGTTAGGTGCCGTCCAGTCAGTTCCAACTCATAGCGACCCTATGTACCACAGAACAAAACACTGCCTGGTGCTGTGCCATGCTCACAATCATTGTTATGCTTGATCCCATTGTTGCAGCCACTGTGTCAATCCATCTCATTGAGGGTCTTCCTCCTTTTCACTGACCCTCTACTTTACCAAGCATGAAGTCCTTCTCCAGAGACTGATCCCTTCTGACAACGTGTCCAAAGTATGTAAGACAAAGTCTTGCCATCCTTGCTTCTAAGGAGTATTCTGCTTGTACTTCTTCCAAGACAGATTTGTTAGTTCTTTTGGCAGTCCACAGTATACTTAATATTCTTCGACAACACCATAATTCAAAAGCATCAATTCTTCTTCGTTCTTCCTTATTCATTGTCCAGTTTTCTCATGCATATGATGCAATTGAAAATACCATGGCTTGGGTCGGCACAGCTTAGTCTTCAAGGTGGTATCTTTGCTTTTTAACACTATAAAGAGGTCTTTCACAGCACATTTGCCCAGTGAAATGCGTCTTTTGGTTTCTTGACTGCTGCTTCCATGGGTGTTGATTGTGGATCCAAGTAAAATGAAAACCTTGACAACTTCAATCTTTTCTCCGTTTATCATGATGTTGCTTATTGGTCCAGTTGTGAGGATTTTCATTTTCTTTACATTGAAGTGTAATCCACACTGAAGACTGTGGTCTTTGATCTTCATCAGTAAGCGCTTCAAGTCTTCTTCACTTTCAGCAAGCAAGGTTGTGTCATCTGCATAACACAGGTTGCTAATGAGTCTTCATCCAATCCTGATGCCCCATTCTTCTTCATATAGTCCAGCTTCTCGGATTATTTGCTCAGCATACAGATTGAATAGGTATGGTGAAAGAATGCAACACTGATGCACACCTTTTCTGACTTTAAACCACGCAGTATCCCCTTGTTCTGTCCGAACAACTGCCTCTTGATCTATGTACAGGTTCCTCATGAGCACAATTAAGTGTTCTGGAATTCCCATTCTTTGCAATGTTATCCATAATTTGTTATGATCCACACAGTCAAATGCCTTAGCATAGTCAACAAAACACAGGTAAACATCGTTCTGGTATTCTCTGCTTTCAGCCAAGATCCATCTGACATCAGCAATGATATCCCTGGTTCCCCATCCTCTTCTGAATCCGGCCTGAATTCCTGGCAGTTCCCTGCCACTTTTGAATGATCTTCAGCAAAATTCTACTTGAGTGTGATATTAATGATATCGTTCGATAATTTCCACATTTGGTTGGATCACCTTTCTTGGTAATAGGCATAAATATGGATCTCTTCCAGTTGGTTGGCCAGGTAGCTCTCTTCCAAATTTCTTGGCATAGATGAGTGAGCACTTCAATCGCTGCTTCTGTTTGTTGAAACATCTCAACTGATACTCTGTAAATTCCTGGAGCCTTGTTTTTCACCAATGCTTTCAGCACAGCTTGGACTTCTTTCAGTACCATTGGCTCCTGATCATATGCTACCTCTTGAAATGGTTGAACACCAACCAATTCTTTTTGGTATAATGATTGTGTGTATTCCTTCCATCTTCTTTTGATGCTTCCTGTGTCGTTTAATATTTTCCCCGTAGAAACCTTCACTATTGCAACTCGAGGCTTGACTTTTTTCTTCAGTTCTTTCAGCTTGAGAAACATGGAGCATGTTCTTCCCGTTTGGTTTTCTATCTCCAGCTCTTTGTGTATGTCATTATAATACTTTACTTTGTCTTCTCAAGCCACCTTTGGAAATCTTCTGTTCATTTCTTTTACTTTATCATTTCTTCCTTTTGCTTTAGCTACTCAACATTCAAGAGGAAGTTTCAGCGTCTCTTCTGACATCCATTTTAGTCTTTTCTTTCTTTCCTGTCTTTTTAATGACCTCTTGCTTTCTTCATGTATGATGTCCTGATGTCATTCCATGACTCATCTGGTCTTCAATCATTAGTGTTCAACATGTCAAATCTATTTATCAATCAAGCCCCCACATGTCTGTCAGTTTGTCATACTGTGGAGGCTTGCGTGTTGCTGTGATGCTGGAAGCTATGCCACCGATATTCAGATACCAGCAGAGTCAGCCATGGCGGACAGATTTCAGCTGAACTTCCAGACTAAGGCAGACTAGGAAGAAGGACTCGGCAGTCTACTTCTGAAAAGAATTAGCCAGTGAAAACCTTATGAATAGCAGTGGAACGTTGTCTGATTCAGTGCCAGAAGATGAGCCCCCCCAGGTTGGAAGACACTCAAAAGACGACTGGGGAAGAGTTGCCTCCTCAAAGTAGAATCGACCTTAATGATGTGGATGGAGTCAAGTTTTTGTGACCTTCATTTGCTGATGTTGCATGACTCAAAATGAGAAGAAACAGCTGCAAACATCCATTAATAATTGGAATGTGGAATGTACAAAGTATGAATCTAGGAAAATTGGAAATCATCTGAACTTGGAGATGTCAGATTCTTGGGAGTCATTTCAAATACCTCCTTCTCCCTCATCTGCCATCTCTCACAAGTCCTGTCCTGCCAATTAGAGACCCTAAATATTCCTCAAATCTATTTCTCTCCATCTTTATTGTCCCCCCACCACCACCACCACCACCATTCCAACTATCTTAATGTTTGACTGGACTACTATAGCCTACCAACTGCTCTGCCCCCATCTACCACTATCTTCCTCCAATCTATTCTCCATACTGAAGCCAAAATTCTTTTTGAAGTACTAAATTGCTGATTTCTCTACCCTGTTTAAAACATTCAGTCATTTTCCATTATTTTTAGGACTAAGAAAAAACTCCTTAACATGGTGCCTCTGCCTGGGCTTCCTCAAAACAGCAAGACACGAATGCTTACCTGCACACAGTTTTATTTAGGAAGCTATCTCAGGGAACAGGAGTCATTGACTAGGAAAAGTGAATGAAACAAGAAGTGGATGAGCAAGTTAACCACCATTGTGAGCAACCATGATCAATTCCATGGGGAACTTCTGAGGAGCTGTAGGGAGTGCATCTCAGAATCATCCACCAGAGACAAAAGGGAGAAGCATTTGCTCATTGATTTCTTCCTCCAATTGTTGTTGAGAGTTGCCCCATGGACACTAACTCCCTGGCACTTTTGGGTTGCACACATGTGGCTGCCAGTGGCCTTCAACAAGGGTCACATGCCTGGGGATCAGGAAAGCCCCAGGCCCACTTGGGATGAGGTCATACCAGAGTCAGTGGAAGTTTGAATAGCACTGTCGACCACAGTGTTGGCTAGAATTATAATGAAGGTGAAATGGATTGCAAAACGGGCGTCTAGTATGTATACGTCATCTGGAAACTACTTCTCCAGTTTCCATTCACCTTCTCACTTCCTTCCCGCCACATTGGTCTCGTAGCTCTTGGACTCTACCTGTTTCCACACACCGCAGAGCCTTTGTACATATTGTTTCCCCTGCTTGAAACACTCTTCCCTTCCTTCTTCATCTAGTGCCCTCCTACTCATTCATTAGAAGGCAACTGGAGTTTCACTTCCTTGGGGAAGCCTTCCCTGACTGTGTTACCTCCTCCTGAAATAGGCACTCACAGCTCTGTGTGCTTCTCCTGTAAGGCACAGGTGAAAGGCGCAATTGTACATTTTTGTGATCACTTGAGTATTTCTGACTCCTCCTGGACTATAAGCAACATGAGGAAGCCCACAGAATCCCCAGGCTTAGCTCAGTGTTTGGCAAATTCAAAGCACTCAATAAATCATAGTCAAAAGGATAAGCAAATTTAATTTTTTATTTGCACTAGTACACATAGCGGAGCCCTGGTGGTTCAGTGGTTAAGAGCACAGCTGCTAACCAAAAAGTTGGCAGTTTGAATCCACCAGCCACTCCTTGGAAATCCTACAGGGCAGTTCTATCTGTCCATTAGGATTGTAATGAGTCGGAACTGGCTCAATGACAACAGGTTTTTGGGTCTGTTTGTTTGTTTTTTTTTAATATGTATAGTACACATAGGTGCTCAAGTATTCTCAGCATAATTTCTCAATTAATGAATGAAGCTAATACTTTAAGAAGCAGAAATGTTATTTTCTGGAAGGATTTATTTAACTGCTACTGATTTGTATTCTATTTCTTAAAATGGCCATAGTAAGACTCTTCTCCAAGAAGCCGTAGGGCAGATACTACTTCTACTTCTTCTTCTTCTTCTTTTTTTAAATGTGTAATACCTGTAAACAGCAACTGGATTCCTCCAAAAAGAATAGTTGAAAAAGAAAAAAAAAAAAAGAAATCATCAACGTAGTTAAGAAAGCTTCATGATGGACTAAGACAGGGATATTATCTAAAATAAATGGGTATAGGTTATCAACCATAGGAAGACTAAAATTCATTGGTATGTGAAACAAACTCCCCATAATCACTCTGAGCTCTGTCTTTTAGCCAGCACCATCAATTATGATTATTAAGTGCCTGCTCGGCTGCTGTGCAGTAGAAGAGGTAGGGAGGTTTGGTAGCTAGGCAACGGGCTGGAAATTCAAAGGATAGGAGTTGTGATTCTGGCTCCTCCATAAAAGTAATCAGTGGCCTTGGGTAAACTCCCTCTGCCTTGTTTACTTCCTCTAAAAAATAGCATCACCAGTCTGCCTTTCTGCATTGAGGAAAGAAAAACAGAGAGAATAGTACGCTGCAATTGTAGAAAAGTGAGCTTATGGGGGCCTGGGAAGTGAAGACTCATCAGGGGACCGATCTTTCACTCAAATACCAGCTTTATTACTAATGGTTTGAGTCTATTTTGTGCTTTGGTCTATGCATCTGAAAGGATTAACAGATAATGGTCAAGTCCTGACTTAAGATACAAATAAAGAGTTGTGGCCAGTTAATTTTTTTATTTCTGTAGAGTCTAGGGGAAAACAGGTAGAGGAATCTGTCCCACAAAGTGCCCTCATAGTTTCTCAGGTACTCCTTGCCTGCCTACTTTGTCCAAGTTCCAGCACTTTGTTCTTATCTCCAGTATAAGTCCAGGTTGTTTTGTGGTTTATCTGTTTATACATCTGGCTCCCCTGATAGACTGTGAGCTCTGAGCCATATCGTAGTATCCATATTTGAATCTTTAGGACCAGAAACAGTCTCATACAGAGTCTGTGCTCAGTAAAGGCTTGTTGAAAGAAAGAAAGAATGAGTGAATGGATCGCAGGAAAGAACAAGCCAACCAACCTCCCTGCACGCCAACAGACCCTTCCCCACTTCCCCATCCTGTTCCCACCTCCCTCAAATGATGACACCATGTTTCCCTTTGAAGTAAGGGACAAAGCCAGGAAGGGAGATAAGATTTTCCATGTGTGAGTGACAGAAAAAGGAGAGACAAAAGAGAAACCAAAAGCAGAGGTGTGGAATTTCCTGCAGAGCCCATAGAAATCCCACTGAGGGCAGAGCTAGGGCAGAGAGTAGGGAATGAGTCAGGCAACAGGGTAAAATTACGAGTGAGGCCCCCAAGTGGGGACTCACTGCATGGCTATGCAACTACAGACAAGGTCTCCCAGAATACCTTGCAGCTAGGTGTGGCCATGTGACTACATTCTGGCCAATGGAATGGGTAGCTTCCAGGTCACCTTTTGAAAACCATTTACCTTCTCCCCTCCTACTGGCTGGAAATGGCAATCACTGGAGTAATGTTGGAAGTAAGTATAAAGATGGCAAAGCTGTCCCACCAGCCTCAAACTGCTTACCTCTAGACTGTAATATGAGAAAGAAAGAAATTTATCTTATTGAAGCCACTGCAGTTTAGCATCTTTTTGTTAAGGCAGTTTAGCCTAACTTCTAACTAATCTATATCCTATCTCAACTGAATCATAGTGAAGCTTTTCCCTGTCCAACCTGACTAGCTCAAATCTCACTATTATATTTACGCTCAAGTCACTGTACACTTCTTATTTTTATTGCAATGTATGTTACCTGGGTGTTCGTGAGAAAAACAGAGAGAGGCAGAGATATTATTTTATTGACACCTGCCTCCTCCTCTAGGCTGTAAGCCCCTCAAGGTCTGATTCACCCCTGAAGCCCCAGCACCTAGCTCAATGTCTGGCACACAGCTGGTGCTCAATTATGTTTACTGAATGGATTAAAACCTGTAAAGGTTTCCATGGAGTTGATTCAGATTCATAGCCCTGGTGGCACAGCAGTTATATCTATAGCTGCTAACCAAAAGGTCGGCAGTTCAAATCCACCAGCTGCTCCTTGGAAATCCTATGGGACAGTTCTACTTTGTCCTATAGGGTCACTATGAGTCGACTCGATGGCAAAGGGTTTGGTTTTTAAACCCTAGTGTCGTAGTGGTTAAGAGCTACAGCTGCGAACCAAAAGGTCACCAGTTCGAATCCACCAGGAGCTCCTTGGAAACCATATGGGGTAGTTCTACTCTGTCCTATAGGGTCGCTAAGAGTCCATTAAATGGATACATTAATTATTTAAGTAATACCACATCTTTAAATTGCGATGAGATGACAAGTGAAGCATCAGTAGTCTTGAAAAAAAAGTCTGTTGAACAACTTGAGAGCAAGTGGCCTTGATCTACGCTCTCCGGTGAACATAAGCCCAGGCTGGGTCATGAATAGCCATGAAATGAGACTGCATTTTGACTGACTCTTTTGTTATTTTTACTATTATTTAGAACAGTCCCAAATAATATAGTTAACAGCCCAGCAGCATTCCTCCCTCCAAATATAACTGTCATTCCTGTAATAAGTTTCAGAAATGTTTATATATTATCAAAATTAAGTTTCAAAATGAGCTACAGTATCTGGGAAAAAGGGATAATAATATTTCACAGAAACTAATTGGAAACTTGTTTTGAAATAAAGTAGTTATTATTTCCATCATGGAGAGATGAAAGTACAGAGATTTCCTTTTATCTCACCCAGCCTTACATTATTTATTCAAACTAAAATTAAAACCTGGCCAAATCCTACTGAGGCATTGCATATCAGTTAGAGATTATTCTTCTGGAAATGAACTTTTGTTCACAAATTTCATTATGCAGTTACAAATGAGTATTATGAAAATGTAACATATAAAACTAAATTGTCTTTTTTTCTGGCCAGGCAAAAGTTCACTTTCCTAATAGGTATTATTCTTTTCTTCTGGACTTAGCAGCATGTTGTACCTCTGTCTGTTGCCTAACTACCCAGAAAATCTCCCAGTCACCCACTCCACTCTCCTGCTATCCATCTGGTCACCATGCTCCCTGGGGCTTTCTACCGAAGTCTTGGGGAACCCCATAAAAGCTTCAATACTACTTCTTATTGCCCGATCCCTTACACCCCAAGGAACAGACACCAAGGAACATTTTCTACCTGGTCTTGTCAAGACCCATCTTCAGTTTTACCACAGACTCAACCCTCAGGCAAAGACATTTCATGCAAAAAAGTGCCTCGAGTGTGGTCTTGACCTACTTGCAGGTTTCAGAATGCCTAACTCTGATGCTCCTGTTCCCTTTGCTGTTCCTTGTTACTTGATTGGCTAGGTCCGACTTGTCCTTCAGAGCTCAACTAGACATAACTCCCTCCAGCAAAATTTCCTTGACCTTCTCCCAACTACTGAGTTAGGTACAGCCTCTGCATTGCCTTGGCACCCTGTACACACTTAGCACTTGTAAATTGTTTTTCTCCTAATTTGCTCCACCTCCCACTGCACCAAAAGCTCCATGAGGGCAGGAGTCAGATCATATTTGCCCATGGTTCCATCTCCAGTGTCCAGCATAGTGATAGGCACATACAAATTGATCAATAAATATTTCATGAATTTTCGATTTGAATTCAGATTCAACCCTGATATCTGGCCCCTGGAAAACCAATTTCCCACCTGAATCCCAAAGAATACTCATCTTTCCTGGCATTAACTTTGCAGTCCTCCAGAGTTCTCTTTGATTCCTAGCCTTGAGAACTCTAATTTCTCCTTCCACCCCTAGAAGATTGTCCCTAGTGCATCCGAAGTCTTCTCTTTTGGCCCCACTGTTTGGACTGTGCTCATTAACCAGTTCTAAAATATGGTCCTACTTCTTGGGTTCCTTACATCTGTATCCCATCTCCTGTACATCCAGGCCACCTTTATTTTTGTTTTTTGTTTGTTTGTTTGTTTGTTTGTTAACTTTACTGTCCACCCTCAGTCTACTCTTCAGCTTTCTCTAGCTCTGCAAGTATTTAGGCTTTGTAAGTACTTCTAAAGAGCTGGCTAAAAATGTGTCTAGGCACTGTTTAGATCATTGTACAAGATAAAAAATTTAAGAGACTTCCAGCCTTACTGTCTGTGAGGTTCAGGGTTACCTTAGTGATTCCAAATTTATCTTTTCATACTGTTAGACAATTCTCATGAGGTGGTATCAATTTGTCTGTCCTCATCTGAGACCAAGGTAAGTTTTTCAAAAACATTAAAATTAAGCCAAAAGGCTTGGAAATGGGTGTATTGGTTATTTGGATTCTCTGATTAAGAAGTAAGTGCTTTTTTCCATTTGTTTCAAACCAGATCCCACTGAGTCTTTGTAAAATGAATCCATTTACTTTGCTGCAGCCATGAGCACAATGAAGATAATTTAATCATTCTTTGATGATTCATGGTTATTGAGGGCCTCACATCATTATTATTTGTACCAGTTCTCACAGTTTGGGACTGGATACCTACAGACAGAAGATAAAAAGAATTGAGTTGAATGTGCCCTAACTACAAGACAAACTGTGGCTGACCAGGAAGTTCTCTGATGAAGTCAGACTTTTCCAAATATATATGAAAGATGGTAGGAATATATTGAAAATGATGATGATGGTAATGATGATAACAGCTTGCTATGCACCAAACACTATTCTAAGCCCTTTATGTGTATTAAATTGTTTACTTTCAAATCCATTCCTAGAAGATAGGTACTATTATTATCTCCATTTTACAGATGAGACAACTCATACTCAGAGAGGTTAACTAACTTGCCCATGGTGTCACTGCTATAGGAAGTGGAACAGCCAGGATTTGAACCCAGATAGTCTGGTTTCAGAGCCTTCACTCACAACCACATCCTAAAGCAAGGGAAAATATGCATGGAAGTATTGAACTGAAAGACCAGATAGAATTAATCCCTCATTGAGTTGAAGTGAAACGTGCTTATTTGAAATATGCTTAAGCCTTCTATCTACACACACACGTATCAGCTATAATCAAAGCAAAAAGATGAAGCTAAAAACAGACTCACTACTTGGGGCAGATGATATTAACAAACAACAAACAGAAAGTCATATATCTCAACTCCTACTGTATTTCCATCCTCTTTATCAAGGAGAATGATCTTTAAACTCAGGAGGGTTGAATAAATGTAGTTTAGAAGGAACTGAAGTATGAGATAGGTAAGGCAATAGCAGGAGACCATCTAGCTGTTTTAAGTGAGTTGAAGTCTCCAGGCCTAAACAAATTACATCCCAGAGTATGGAGAGACTTTGCAGAGGTAATCTAAGAGTCACTGTCATTAATCTTTAAGGGATCATAGAGAAAAGAAAAGGTACTGTGACAATGGAGCTAGAATTTTTCAACATGGGAGAAAAAGTGTATTCCGATGTCTACAGATCTGCAAACTTGATGTTGAAACCTGGCAATATTTTAAAATGAATCATTAGACAGATGATCTGTGAGCCCTTAGAAAAGAAAGTGGTGATCACTAGGAACCAGGATGGATTCACTGGGGAAACCAAAAAGATCCTGCGTGGCTCTTTTTGGGTAGGGTTATGGACTAGTGAAAGATGCCATGAGAGGTTTGGGAGCAACATGGCTGAGGCTTCTAGCACCCCATGGGCCACCAGGGATGGTTCAGATGATCTTGTTGGCTGTTGGGGTCCCTTTCTTTGCTCCATGAAGTTGCACATTTACTCAGAGAAAAATACCAGAGAGAGAGGCCTTTGTATGGACAAGGGAATACAAATCCTACGTCTCTCCAGACCCTCCAAATAAACTCAGATCTACCTGGGGTTTATAGTAATCAAGGCAAGCATATTTACAAGACTCTGTCTTGATATTCTTGGCCTGATGGATAAATGTTGGCTTGTAAGACTATGATTTTAAGACAAAAAAAAAAAAGCCTGGTTGATCATTCACACCAAAAGAGTTTGAATTTATGAATCATGTCCTTCTGACTAGAAACATTTTCCTTTATTCAGATAGCTGCAAACCTCACTTCCTTCCTCCATCCAGGACTCTGCTCAGGTATCACCTCCTTAGAGAGGCCTTCTCTAACTGATATAACATCTACCAGCTGAAAGATAACATCATACTCTGGAAACCTTGCTTTATTTTTCTACATAGTTCTTGCTATTATCTGATATCATATTATATATTCTAGCTCTTACTACTATCTGACATTGTATAATACATATGTACATATATAATAGTGTATGTAGATAATATGATATATAGATATAGATGCACACTTTATTGTCTGTCTCTTCCTCTATGTGAGTAAATGATGTCCCCAATGGTATGTGATGGCCCTGCCCTTTCGAATGTCAGCTTCATGAGGGTAGGAATTTTGCTGTCTTCTTTACCACTATATCCCTAGTCACTAGAATAGTACTAGAACATAGTCGTGCTCAATAAATATTTTTGCTCAATCATATTTGTCTAATTAATGGATGCCAGCCTGAATAATGGCCTCTAGTGACTACATAGCTTTGTCCTTGGCCCTATCCAAACTATTAACTCTGGCTCAAACAAGGGGTAAGAAAATAAGAGAACTGACTATGATTCCCCGTCAATAAAACATTTATCATTATTCTCATCACCATTACCTACTATGTGATAGGCACTCTGCTGGGATCCCAATATAATATAATCTCAAAGACTCACAACAAATCTAAAAGGTAGGAATGATTATCATCTTCCTTTTCCGAAGAGCAAATGGGGCTCAGGGACTTTAAATAACTTGTCCGACATTAAATACGATGAAGCTAGGATTAAAACCAAGATCCATCTCACTGCAAAGTCCATGCTCTTTTATAATACTTTGCGAACACATAAAAACATGGAAAACCTACTTAAATTTGCTGCTGATAGGGAAACCAGCCGTTATATGAAAAGTCAAGATTGAACAAGAGTTTGACAGATTTGAATGGCAGGCCAGAATTAAAAAATTATACATAATAGGTATAAAAGTAAATTCCCATATACCAGTTTTTAAAAATCAAATATACAAGTATACGGTGAGGGGAAATAATTTTTTATTTGCAATAGACCAAGAGGTTTCAATTGACCACAAGCTCAATATGGGCCAATAGAAAGATGCAAATGCTGAATGAACTAAAGCAATCTTAAACTCCATTATCAGGATTAAAACAAAGGACGGGATTCCCAGTCTTATTCTGAAGACGCCAGACCAGGAAAACCACTGCCAAAGTAGAGTGGTAAGGCCCCTGTAACAGAGGCATAGTGGGGGGCAGGGGGGCACTGAGGGGAGCACCTGCTTCCCAGACATAAGTCCGAGGGGGTGCCAAACGAGGTGCGGAATGACACTCCAAGGCTCCTTAAATGTGAAAGGCACCTGACTGAGGCAACCGAACAAGAGGGGCGAAGGCATTTCTTCTGACACTGCTATCAATGTCTCTAATCATCTTGAAATTGGAGGAGGGTGGAGCACAACTTGGAGATTGTCCCTGGGCAATCGTTACCCACTCTATGCCTCTGCCCTATAATGGTGAAAACTTTATTTGTAAGAAATGACTAAAATACTTGGTGAAGCTTACTTCACCTGGAAGAGAAACCCCCCAGAAGAGATATGGAACTGTCTTCATATCTGCAGGGCTGTCACAATCAAACAAGAGGACATTCTCTGTTGCTCCTGATGAGTGGAGCTATAGGAAATAGGTTCGGCTAAAGCTAAAAAATTTTACTAATAATCAGATGACTTCTGTGGTATAAGCTCCAAATTGATCAAGGGAGATATTTGAACAAAGGCTGCTTTACAACCTGGCAGGCACATGTTAGTATCCACTCTGAAGTGTAGATACTAAAAGTTGTGGGAAACTAGGTTGATCATGTGTATTTTTCAGTCCAGCTTCCTTCTATATATGGTGACCTTATTTTATGAATCCCAAGCCAAGACCTGTGATTCTACAAAAAAAGTTTGTGTTGCTTTCGGGTTTGAAAGACGGTCTAGGAGATACAGCTTAGCCACTAACATATTGTAGTTTCTGGGAGGTGTCAACGATTAAAATAACAGGAAAATACTTGAAATTGGTGCTTTCCTGGAAAATGGAAGATGTAAAATCACCTTGGGCAAGCATTTATCTCTCTTTGAGTGCTCTTGTTTCAACCAAGCAGGAAGAAATTCTTGATAAGAATTCATCTTTTCCATGCAAGGCATGTTTTCTTGAACTGTGGTCTCTTCCTCCAAAATGTAATGGCCTAATTCCAATTTATTAGGGTGTTGGAAATCAAGAAACCATCGGAAAAGTTCCTTGGAGCATAGACAGAAATTCCAGGCCCTCCTACACGGGATATGCCAACCCTTCCCCATGACACCTTGTGTACATGTGGTGCTCTAGTCTACCCGGCTTATTAAGGTTCCAAACTACCCTTGTTCCTCTAGCCTGGACCTCAGTGCCTCTCACCAATTCCCCACTTTGGGTTCTTGTACCAAGAGGTGAGTAGGGCAAAAGAGGCCCCTTGACCACTTTAGACTCCCTCTTTTGTCCACAAGGAACGAATCAGACCAATTAAAAAGATATTTTACTTCCAGATATTAGTTACTGGGTTGGTATCAGCTGTTCCGCATTAGACACAATGTTCTTTTTAATAGATTACTTTGTTTCACACTGACAGTCATTTTTCACCCGGCATGGTAGAATTTCAAAGCCAAGAATCCTGTATTACACAGTAAACAAAATTAGACTCAAAATTGCCTTTTTTGATTTTGATATATTAATCAACTCTTCAGGAAAGCTTCTAAACATTTTCAATTACATCAAAAACAGACTGGCAACAATTTCCAACTTCAAAAAAAATTAGGCTTAGTTAAAGGTTTGTTTTCTATTCCATTGATACTCTATATTACATATTTGCAACTGTTTCTGTGTCAGAACAGATTGATTAATAGCATCAGTTCTAAAATCCCAGCATGTACACAGGAAGAAAAAAAAAGGATTTCCATCTGTGATCTTCATTAACCAAGGCAGATCTATTTATTTCAGTGTGTCTCCTTTCTTCAGCTGCAGCCTTGGACACCTGCGTATCTCTGCAGCTGTGTGCCTCATAGTTGCCATTAAACACTAATTGTGGACAGGTGTGCACTCTAGACATAGCGGTCAAGGAATGGAGCCAATGAGCCAAGGAAAAGAGAAGTCTTGACACCACAAGAGGAGCCTTGGTGGTGCAGTGGTTAAGCACTCAGCTGGTAATTGAAAGCTCAGCAGTTCTAACCCACCAGTTGCTCTGAGGGAGAAAGACATGGCGATCTGCTTCCATAAAGATTTACAGCTTTGGAAACCCTATCCTGTTTACTCTGTCCCTTAGGGTCACTATGAGTCAGAATTGATTCGACCGTAATGGGTGTTTTGGTTGACACCACAAACACCCAGCGTCTCTTCTGTACTTTACACCTTACTTGACTGGGCAGGAAAACTGACATTTGAATTAATAATGAAAAGATGCTGAAAAACAAAACAGGAAGCAGGGTATGATCCACAGGGATGTACAGAGAAAGTGTATACTGGACAATTATGTGCTTGATAGATCAGATGATGACAGTAGCTAACATGCTTAAACTATACCTATTGTTGCCTTCTTTCAGAACTGGAAATCATAGGAAGAATGCCATGGAAATGTTTACATACCCTTTCCTAAGTGTATTCCTTGATAAGAGTTTGAGACTGCTCCTGCTGCTAATTGCCAAAGTTTTTTGTAACCTTTAAAAAAGTAACTTATCTACTAGTTAAAACCGACAAGAGATCATGATTTACTGAATCCCTGTAGTCTGCAGTGTCTGTCATCTGGAAGAATACAAAATTAGAATTCAGATCTGTTCTCTCAAAGGAGTTACAATCTGTGGTAGAAAGTGTACAAAACCACTTGCAAAACACCTAAGAACACACCGACATGTGTAAACTAATGTGATCTATTATATAATTAGATGGGGTTCTATGTGTCAGTACACCTAAATTTCACCTCCTTTATTAAAACAAAACAGAACTAGAAAGCTTTCAGCACTTGAAGAAGACTCTCCAGGAGGATAGAGGGGCTGATCAAGTGACCACAGCTCTGCCCTGTGAATTGAGTTACACATCACACACACACACACACACACACACACACACACACACCACAAACACACACTTTCCTGGGACTCGGTAATACAAATGAGACAGTCTAAATTTTTCAAAAAAACTTTATTATTTCACTTTGTGCGAGATGCTTATAAAATCCAGTATAATAACTACATCTTGGCCCTCAATGTGGAGAAAATATTCACATTTGTATTCCCCAAAGCAGCTAGTATTTTGACACTAATCTGAGACTGTGGGCCAGTAGTTACAGAATTTTTAGAATCTGTTTCAGGATTCTCCAAAGTTATGAATTGACACAGTAGTCTCAGCAATGTACTCAAACACATCAAAGATGATTGAGATGGTGCAGGACTGGGCAACATTTTGTTCTGTTATACATACCATAGCCATGACAGTAGCCAACCTGAAGGCAACTAACAACTGCACTTTGCCTAAACTGCAGTTTGATTCCTTCTATATCACAATAAGGAAGGAATTTCAGGATTCCATACGATTTGTTGTCGTTAGGTGCCGTCAAATCAGTTCCTATTCACAGCAACCCTGCGTACAACAGAACAACACACTGCACAGTCCTGCGCCATCCTCACAATCATTGCTATGTTTCAGCACATTGTTGCAGCCACCGTGTCAATCCATCTCATTGAGGGCCTTCTTTTTCGCTGACCCTATACTTTACCAAGCATGATATGTCCTTCTCCAGGGACTAATCCCTCCTGATAACACGTCCAAAGTACGTGAGACGAAGTCTCGCCATTCTCGCTTCTAAAGAGCGTTCTGGCTGTACAGAAGCATAAGACAGATTTGTTCCTTATTCTGGAAGTCCAGAATATATTCGATATTCTTCACGAACACCGTAATTCAAAGGTGTCAATTCTTCAGTCTTCCTTACCCATTGTCTAGCTTTCGCGTGAACATGAGGCAATTGAAAATACCATCGCTTGGGTCAGGCATACCTTAGTCTTCAAAATGACATTTTTGCTTTAGAACACTTTAAAGAGTTTTTTTTTTGCAGCAGATTTGCCCGATGCAATACGTCATTTAATTTCTTGACTGCTGCTTCCATGGGTGTTAATTGTGGATCCAAGTAAAATGAAATCCTTGACAATTTCAATATGTTCTCTATTTATCATGATGTTGTTTATTGGTTCAGTTGTGAGGATTTTTGTTTTCTTTATGTTGAGGTGTAATTCATACTGAAGGCTGTAGTCTTTGATCTTCATCAGTGTTTCAAGTCCTCTTCACTGTCAGCAAGCAAGGTTGTGTCATCTGCATACCGCAGGTGATTAATGAGTCTTCCTCCAATCCTGATGCCATATTCTTTTCATATAGTCCAGCTTCTTGGATTATTTGCTCAGCATACAGACTGAATATACATGGTGAAAGGATACAACCCTGACGCACATCTTTCCTGATTTTAAACCACGCACTATTCCCTCGTTCTGTTCAAATGACTGCCTCTTGGGCTACATACAGGTTCCTCATGAGCACAATTAAATGTTCTGGAGTTTTCATTCTTCACAATGTTATCCATAATTTGTTGTTATGATTGATACAGTCAAATGCCTTTGCACAGTCAATAAAACACAGGTAAACATCTTTCTGGTATTCTCTGCTTTCAGCCAAGATCCATCTGACATCAGCAATGATATCCCTTGTTCCACATTTTCTTCTGAATCCAGCTTGAGTTTCTGGCAGTTCCCTGTTGATGTCTGCTGGATTATCTTCAGCAAAATTTTACTTGCGTGTGATATTAATTATATTGTTTGATAATTTCCACATTCGTTGGATCACCTTTCTTTGGAATGGGCACAAATATGGATTTCTTCCAGTCAGCTGGCCAGGTAGCTGTCTTCCAAATTTCTTGGCATAGACAAGTGAGAGCTTCCAGCGTTGTACTCATTTGCTGAAACACCTCAGTTGGTATTCTGTGAATTCCTGGAGGCTCGTTTTTGACCAATGCCTTCAGTGCAGCTTGGACTTCTTCTTTTAATACCATCGGTTCTTGATCATATGTTACCTCCTAAAATGGCTGAATGTTGACCTATTCTTTTTTGGTACACTGACTTTGTGTGTTCCTTCCATCTTCTTTTGATGCTTCCTGCATCATTCAATATTTTGTCCATAGAATCCTTCAATATGGAAACTCAAGGCTTCAATTTTTTCTCCAGTTCTTTCAATTTGAGAAATGCCAAGTGTGTTCTTCCGTTTGGGTTTTCTAACTCAAGTCTTTGCACATTTCAATACAATACTTTGTCTTCTTAAGCTGCCTTTTGAAATCTTCCATTTAGCTATTTTACATGATCACTTCTTCCTTTTTCGTTAGCTAGTCTACGTTCAAAAGCAAGTTTGAGAGTCTCTTCCGACATCTATTTTGGTTTTTCTTTTTTCTTTCCTATCTTTTTAATGACTTTTTGCTTTTGCTTTCCATAACACAAAGACTCATAAAAGGACTGCACATTTTAAAAAAATTTTCCTATCAAATGCAACACCAAACTATATCTCAATCAGGGCTTTGAACCAGTTCTTCCTAGTTCAGTCATGGCTAATAAAGCAAAACTGGAACAGTCTGAAATTTTTACAATTTGGGTGATCCAGAAGGATAACTGGAATGGAAGAAATTACAGGTTGAAGCTCTGGAATGGGAGACTCAGAAGAGGCATAGTGAGCCCTTTCAGGAGTCTGATGGGTGAGACTGGATTATTGGCAGAACTGTGGAAAGCGACACACATTCAAATCTGCGTGGACAGCTTCCATCTTTGAGTGGGGTACCACTGTTTCTGACTCTGCTCAAAATCCAATGGACAAGAGATATGGTTGCCATGCAATGCATACACTGCTCTTGTTTTCTAAGAGGGAGATTAGATTTCTAGCAGGGCCCTGATCTCAGTATTAATTTATTGTTTCCATCACTCTGCCTGAAGGTTGGAATTTTTAATCATCTAAAGCTGGCATTGCTCTACTGGGGAGTAAATCAGAGAGTGGAAAGTTTTGTCCCTACAGCTGAGTCTCTATGGAGATTGCAGTAGAGGAGTGTTTCCCAGAAAGGAGCCAGAGATTCCTGAAAATTGTTTTACTTTTCTATGGGCAGAAATTGAGGACCCAGAGTGACATCCAGGCACACCTTTCTTTTGCCTTATATGGCACATTTAGGGGCATTTTTCTCCCCAGTCTCTCTTTACAGACATAACTATTTAATAACGCTAGTAGGCAGGTATTTTAAATAAGCTAGTTTTTAAGCAAAGGATACATAGATATTCTTTATTTTCCTCCTCGGTGTAGCTATACAGCAGGCTGTCTACCAGGAAAGAGCATAGGAGTCTTGTTCTTAGCTTAAGAACAATGGTCACAGTCTATTAGTCCATCTATTACCAAGAGAAGAAAAAATCACTGCGTGGCAATGCCAAGGACTCAGGCCCCACCTGAAGACTTTCTTACAGGTCTCTGTAATGATATCATTTGTTCACTTCACTTCCAGTTTGCATTGCCTAGATAACTGACAGAGATGCCTGGCTATACAGCATCACCCTTAACTGAGACCCCACCCTCTATCCCTAATGGACCCAATGATAAATCTCTTTTGATGAAATCACAACCGCCAAAGAAGAGTTACTCACATAGTAAAATAGGATACTATTCTGCTGTAGTAACTATACACTGTAAGGACATGTAGCCAAATTATAGGGACGATAGTCAAAATGGAGTGAGTTATTCTAGAGTGAAATTAATTGAGGAAGAATTTGTAATGGTGGTAAGACTTCCTTATAGTCTTTATCATTATCCAATTGCACTCATTTTATAAACTGTAACTCTAATGATTTGTATGAATCAATTAACATCTATGTCTAATAATCATCCAGAGGAAAATTAAATATATGTCAAATTAGTTTTTGTTTCTTTTATCACAACACTAAGCCCAATTTACAAATGTCCAGTCTTCTTAATCTACAACTGCTATTGCATTATTCTGTGCTCATGACTTGAAATCAAAAAGAGGAAATTTAATTTTAAGATATCTAAATTAAGCATTTTTGTTAGGAAAACAGTATGTCAGCTCAGAGAAGATGGCTGTGCTAATGTAGCAAAAAGATCTACAGCATTCTTTGACTGAGGTACACTCTCATTCAGGTTTGCTTTCTTAAATGTACTATGTCTCAGAATGATACTACCCAAAGAGGTGAAGAGAAGAAAAAGAAGCTGCAACAAAAAAGATATCCTTTGGGAATAATAATTGTATAATTTACATGTATATTTACATGGTTTACCTAAAGCACTAAATCAAGGTATAAAGAAATGTCATTGGTTAACATAAAGTTTAAATACTTAGAAGAATCAAAACAGTGGTAATTTGCAAGTGAAACCATGAGAGAAGAGGCCCATGCTATGCTTGGTCCTACTGAGTAGTTTTCAGACTTCAGCTCTGAAAATTGTGGCAACTGTGATCAAAGAATACAAAGAACCAGGAATTAGAATTATACGATTTTACACTGCATCAGCTAGCACACTTTCAGTCGAGAACACAAAATGACCAGCTAAAATTGGCTTAAATAATGATCTTTCTTGTATCACAAGCAGGAGGTTCAAAGATAAAGTGGCTCCTGGGTGGGCTCACTGTGTAACTCAACAATGTAAGTAAGACCCAGGTTCCTCCTTTCTCTCCACTCTGCCACCCTGGCTTGTTCTCTTAGGCTGGTTCCCCACAAGCTCCTAAGAAGGCTTCCACAATTTCAGGCATCATATAATGATGACAACAACCAGAAGCAGAACCTCTCCTTCTGTACTCATTGGCCAGAACTCTGTCACATACCCATGGCTATCTTGACTACTGGAAGGGTGATCATTAGAATTAGAAAGTTTGGTTTAGATTATTCAAGATTCATTTCCCTCCTGACTGCGGGAGACCTCAACTTCCCCTAAAGCACATGGCAACCCACTATTTGAGAAAAGTTAGGATCTACTAGTAAGAAACAAGTCTGATGGGAATGACAGTGGGGTGGGCAACCTGCAGTGTGTTCCACATATACCTAATAAGAATAGTAGTAGAGCTTAATTCACTATACCATGGTCCAATGCATAGAGCTGACATTAATAGTTAAAAGGGTGGGCAGTAACATATATCTAAGATTAGTTATTAGATTTTGGTTTATAGCAATATTTCTTCACAGACAGATGAAAAGACATGAATCTCTCTTTAAAAGGCAGTACGTGATTATAATTAAAGAACACATCATTGCTAAATCCATATTATCTACATGAACCAGAATAGACATTTCCTCTTTTATTGAAAAATCAAGGGTGTCCTTTACTGGAAATCTGTGTTCCAGTGAATTTCCAGTAACACTTTCATATTCCAGATGGAAATTTGTAGTAAGTTTGTATTGGTTAGTTGGGCTCAATTTATCTAATGAGCTACTAATGCAGTCAATCGTTCATGCAAATTAGGAATAGTGGTTGTATTAAAAAGTAATGTATTATATAATGTAGTACTACAATATATTCAGACAAACATCATTTCATTTTTATTTTTAATTACTTCATTTGTTACATGGCCATCTCCCACATGGTAAAAAAATGACCAAGATACTAGTTAAATGTGTGAGCTCATTTCTGAAATATTTAATCAATTCTAATGAGAAATGATAATATTGAAATATTTTACTATGGTATAAGGAAGTCTGCAGAGACAATGTGGTACAACTATAAAGCAATCAACCAAGATGTAGGAGACATGAATTTCTAATTCTAATAGCATTTATCTTGGCACCCTGGTGGCTCAGTGGCTAAGAGCTACAGCTGCTAACCAAAAGGTCAGCAGTTCGAATCCACCAGCTGCTTCCTGGAAATCCTATGGGGCAGTTCTACCCTGTCCTATAGGGTTGCTATGAGTCGGAATTAATGGCAACGGGTTTTACTATGTACTAGGCACTGTTTAACTCATATCAATTTATTTAATTCTCACAATAACTCTGTAAACTATATACAGTTATTATCCCATTTTCACATGTGGAAACTGAGGCACAGGGAGGTTTCATAACTTACACAAGATTACATAGCTGGTAAGTGACAGGGGCAGGATTCAAACCCAGGCCATCAGACTTCAGAGCCAAAGCACTTAATCATGGTGTAATACCACCTCCTTAGTCCTGGAATAGCCACTAGGAGCTTAACCTTGACCAGGCTTCTGTTTCCAAACATGTTAAATGAAAAGTTTGAGTAGAGATCATTCAGAATGTTTCTAGCCCTAAAACATAAAATGTCATGAAAGCCATGATCTGAGAGAGTCCTCCTCTGACAAATGGCTTATATCACACAACCAAACACCTATATCTGGACACTATAACTTTCTGGAAATAACAACTGAAAGATGGTCCAGAGGAAGAAAAAACTAAAAAGCAAACCATGGTACATATGTCATAGGAAAAATACATCTCTTTGGAGGAGTAAAGTTATAGTTTATCAGACCTAAATTCATGAATTGCGCCAGACACTGGTGTAAGACCTGCCTATAGGATAGGTTACAGAATTGGATTTCCTATAATATGGCTCCAGGATTGACTAAAGATCTTTCAAAGCATGCTACAACACTTCATGACATTGGCAGTAGAAAATTCTTACCTATTCAGAGCAAAAATTCTTTACTCTGTCTGGGTGTCCTAAAGAAATTAGAATTAAATCATTTTACACTATCTCACCAAACATAATTATGACTATTTAAACAATTTCTCAAAATATTCTCTCTGGGGTATCCAAACACAGAGACACAGAATAGATACATACATTTGCAGAAGAATGAATATTAAATTCTCCGAACACTGTGAACTACCCACGAGACTGGCCTATCATTCAGCTTATCTGAAGGACAAAAATTTAAATCTAAATGATAGAAATTTTAAATTTTATTTTAAGAATATAAGCAGGGTTGGGCATTTGGATATCTTTCTTCAGTCTGTGAAGTGGTTCATACTTGCTGCATTTTTCCACGATGTGTCAAGAGGGACATCAAGTGGACTAAATTCTGGAAGACTCTGTTTTGTAAGGGGTGTTTTCTCAACCCAGTCTGTGGAGTTTTTATGACCCCTGATGAGATAGCTAGAGACAAGGAGTGCAAACCATGCCTTCTTAAACAATCACTTGAAAACTTTCAACGAATTTTTTCCTAAGGATAAATTTTCTTTTCTTTTTGGTGCATATTAATATCTCAATTATCTCCAATAGATAAGGGAAATAATAGTGTTGTGGATACAAAAATAATTATGTATCATATGACAGTATGTGTTTGTGTATATGTGTGTGCATTGTTTCATACACTAATTTGCTTTCCTAATTCCATTTTTCATATGTTATATAATAAAGTTAATTTGTTATTCCTAAACAAAAAAAAAATGACAAGAAAGCCCAAAGCATTCTGGAAGCCAAGGTAAATTGCAGGAAATAAATTTGCTACAGTATGCAAGGGCTAATCCATAACAACTCTAAAAAAATGGTAACAGCTTGTTTACATGTATGATTTGGAACATATTCCAAATAAAAGCGCTGAGGAATTAAATTTCCATACACGTGCAATCTCTTTGTCCTATGTTTTTGGAACAAATTAAGAAGAGCTATGTATCATTTTCCACCAAGAAAAAAAGGTTAGGCAGCTGGAGAGTTACACAGAAAGCCTCCAATGACAAGAACCATCTGCCTGTCACTTAAATTTTTCCTGAATCAGAAAAGCATGAAATCTTTTTGGGGTCATTTCTCCCCTTAGTCCTAAAGGCCAGCCAGATTCTATGGACAAGGAGAAAAAGAAGGGAATTAATACTCTGTCTTGCCTGAGCTCTGGTGGCACAGTGGTTAAAAGCATGGCTGCTAATCAAAAGATCAGCAGTTTGAATCCACCAGCCACTCCTTGGAAACCCTATGGGGCAGTTCTATTCTGTCCTATAGGATGGCTATGAATTGGAAGCAACTCGATGGCAATGGGTTTTTGGGTTTCTTGCCTGAACCACAGAGTTTATAGTAAAATAAAATAGTTAAAGCTAATATGGAAATTCAGCAACCAAACAGGAAAACAACTATGGACTAAAATAACAAAATTCATTATGTAATAGTCAAATATTCAGAACCTGAGAAGTGGAACGCTCAGTGGAGTGATTAAGAGCTTGGGCAGCAGAGTCCTACCACCTGAGGAGCAAGCCTGGGTCAGCCTCTTCCAAACTTCTGGCAAATTACAGAACTGCTCTAGATCATGTTTCTTCATCTGTGAAATGGGAGTAATGGGCTACGGTGAGAAATGAATAATCAGATCAGAAGGACTTATCAAAGTGCCTGGGCACATCATCAGCACTCTATAAATGTTAGCTGCTACTCTTACTAATCCAAAAGTAAGATCCTTCAGCTGAGGCACCATGTTTGGAGAGGACATGGTGCCCTGATAACGTCTCTCATTTTATATATTGACATAATATATTTAAGTTTTTCCTTCATGACTTATTTTTTTAAAGTGATATGTATATATATGTAAACCAACCCATAGCTACCCTATAAGACAGAGTAGAACTTCCCCATATGGTTTCCAAGGAGCAGCTGGTGGATTCAAACTGCTGACTTTCTGGTTAGCAGTCGAGCTCTTAACCACTGCCACCAGAGCCCCATATATATATGTTAAAATATGTATATATATATATATATATGTTGTTAGCCATCAAGATGGCATCAACTCATGGTGACCCCATGTACAACAGAATGAAATGTTGCTAGTCCTTCATCATCTTCACGCTCATTGGTATGCTTGAGTCCACTGTTGCAGCCACTGCATGCTTTGAGTGCCTCCCAACCTAGGGGCCTCATCTTCAGCTCTATATCAGACAGTATTCTGCTGTGATCCATAAGGTTTCATTGGCTAATTTTTGGAAGCAGATCACCAGGCCTTTCTTCCTAGTCTGTCTTAGTCTGTAAGCTCCTCTGAAACCTGTCCACCATGAGTGACCCTGCTGGTATTTGAAATATCGATGGCATAGCTTCCAGCATCATAGTAACATGCAAGCCACCACAGTACAACAAACTAGCAGATGGATGGTGTGTGTGTGTATACATATATATATACATATATGTATATATACACACACGAATGATCTCTGTCTACATATATATACACATATATATACCAAAAATACTGAAGAATAGGTTAAAAGTGAATGTCCTTTTCCCACCCCTAATGCCAACCTGGTGGTGCAGGGGTTAAGAGATTGGCTGCTAACAAAAATGTCGGCAGTTCAAATCCACCAGCTGCTCCTTGGTAAACCCTATGGGGCAGTTCTACTCTGTCCTATAGGGTTACTATGAGTAGGAAGCAACTCAATAGCAATGGGTTTGGTTTTGTTTGAATACCAACCTTGATCATTATTACTTTAAAAAGTATCCACTCTTCTTAGCTTGGGGTATATGCTTCTAACCCTTTTACATGTATAAACATAAACAAACACAGATATATAGCTTTTTGTAATTTTGAAAATAGAAACTGAAGCCTGTTATAAAAATTGTTCCACTACTTGTTTTCACTTAACAACATATTTTGGATATCTTTTCTGTATTAGCATGTGTGCATTTATGCTATTGATGAAAATTTAATATTAAATTTTAAATGATAGGAGACAAATGATAAATAAATGATAAGAATAAGGAGACAGTTAAGTGTTCTTTCATCATTGTTCAATTTTTAAGTGTGATAATAGCACTGTGATTATTTTTGTTTTAATCCTTACCTTTTAGACATATATAATATTTACAGATAAATTATATGATGCCTAGATTAGCTTTAAAATAATTGGAAGGCGACAGGGAGAGGGAGCCTGGGTGTGGGGGGACATAGACGAAACAAGATTGGCCATGAGTTGACAATTAAGCTGGTTGATGAGTACAGTATAAGAGGGTTCATTAGACTATTCTATTTTGGAATATTTTTAAAATTTTCCACAATAAAAATTTTAAAAACATTTTCTCCTCTTAAAATTTATCTACTAAATGACAAAAAAGCTGTACTTTTAAAGCACAGCAATTAATTCCTGACTGATTAGACGATAATCAACAAGACTAACCATTCCTAACACCCACCCTTTAAGCAGCACAAGCAAAAAGCAACTTAGCTTGCTCATAGTTTGAATGATGCTATAAAAATCCAAATGCAATAACCAACCCAGAGAAGCAATGTATGTTAAATTTATGGGAACTATTTGTCGACAAGTATAAATTATAAACAATTATAATTATTGCTTTTTAAAGTTAATGAAGAAATGTTTTCCCTTTTCACTTACATTGGAATTATTGCAGCTGTATGAAAAAAGGAAAACAGTTCTTTTGTCTACATGCAGTCAAGAAACCAAGAAGACAATTTCTGGTGTTCTGTTCACCCAGATAGGACACATACAACCTGGAGCACATCACCAAAACTTTGCCATGCTGAAGCCAAGAGAAAGCCTTTGTTATGCCACTGAAGAGGAATACATTTTTGAGTCGTTAATTTGTGTTTTGTTTTATGTACACTTCAACAGTTCCAAAAAGGTAGCCAGGCCCTCGCTTGCCCTCGGGCGTAGGCAGGGGTGATACTTACAGGACATAAAGCAGAAGCTGCTTGAATTCTACACCTCTTTCTGACTCTTGTAACAGCCTAAGCTCACTGAAGAGGTATGGCCAGTATCCTGGAGGCAGAGGGGAGACACAGAGTTTCTTCTAGGAAAGCAAGAGGGTAGAGAAAAAGTCTTCTCAATATTGGGAACAGGTCAGAGTTCAGAAGGCCCAGTGAGACACAGAATCTGGCAAACAAGAGTATCTATGTAGTGCATGCAGAGAGGGTGGATGCTGGGCTCCCAGTCCTTTCAAGGATTCCTGACCACCAAACATGGAACAGAAGCAGCAGAGGAGCTGAATCTAAAACAGCTACGCTGGTTAGACAATAGGCATCTCCATATTATCCAGTGAGATCTGATGATCAATGACCAGAGGGACCTTCCCTATGCATTGGCACCATATAAGTTCCAGAAGCTTTGAACAATATTTATGAAGAGAGCACCAGTAATGATTTAGATGTAACGTTCTGCCAGCCCGCAGAATGATGAGATCTTAGATTTGGGTTTAAGTGGATTTAAAGAAAATAAAGATTTGCGGTTGTTTTTACAGATCTGGGTTTGTGGTTGTTAATTCATATGGACTGCTCCATTTAAAAATCAACCATGCCCAAAAAAGTGGCTATAAAAGCAACCTGCATCCATACTGTAATAATAACCATCCTTCACATCTGCACAGCCTTGTACATTTGGTGAGGTGTTTTCACATATGCTATCTCATTTGATCCTCACAGAGTTAAGAGGGTTCAGTGGCTCTCGAGTTGTTGAGAGTACATGGGCAGGAGTGAAATGGTTTTATGCAAGACAGGGTCTTCTCCCAGACATCTGGTCACTAGACATTTCCTTTGCTCACTTGCATGTGTGCTCTCTCATTCTTGTTAGGAACAAGAAGAAAAATTTATTCAATATTTCATTTGAAAACATCTGTGTAAAGTTGTCATTCATAAGACGGGTTTCATAGAACCCAAAGCCAAGGATGAATTCACTTCTTAAGAGGTTGCAATTTAGGCTGCCGCCCAATGGTGATACTAAGTCATGGCCAAACCTCATTAAACAGAAAAACACAACAAAATAAACATCTCTAGGCACATTTCAGAAGAAGAGATTTAAATACCATGCAATGCCTTCTTACTATCAGAAACAGGTATCTTTCTTTACACAACTCAATACATATTAGCAGTTTATTTAAAGAGTATTGTTTCAGCACAAATATTTAAAGTCAAAGGATTTAACAAGGGTTGGCTCTGAGGGACAGTATAGAGGAAGTAAAGTTAGTGAGACTAATTTTTCTTCTTTGTACATTTCTATATTTTTGTATTGGTTACAATGAAATATATTACTTTTGTAATATATTGTAATTTTGAAAACCAATAAAGACGTGTTTATTCTTTTTCAACCAAAGAAATCTAATATCTAGGTGTTTTTCTTCTTTATGGCAACACATTATTGCTAGTCCCTTTCTCCTTTTATACCTTCCAGGGCTTCAAAAAGAGAATTTTGATGTTTTTCTTTTAACTACTGACTTTTGTCTCAAAAACCCCTGCCCTGGCTGGTGCATGCCCTTTAGGCCAGGAATTTCCAACTGCTGTAAGAACATCAGTGAGATAAAGTAATCTGAAAGGGACTCAGAATGAAGTCACTCTCATCAACCTATGCCACCTGGTGAGTGTGCAGGACTGAATGATCCTGCCATTGATCTTTCCAGCATACTGTCAGCATACAGGTAGTAATCTAGGAGAGTGGTTTTTTGGTTTGTTTTCACTTTAAAGTTGCTAAGAGGAAAAATTTCTCCAAAAGGCAAGATGCATTTTGATGTACTGCAAATAACAAATACAAATAGAAAGCTACAAACATATAACTGTCCTTCTATAACAAATAATGGGCTTTTTGTTTTTGTAATGATAGGGCTTACAAACAGGGAGAGTCACTGTCCTTGGCTTGGTTCAAAGTACCAGAAGCTTCCTTTTCAACTACAAACTTTGACTATAACCTGGTCTCTCTCCTTTCCTAGAATTAAGAACTTGTCCTAGGTGTTGAGTCTCTCCAGCCCCCTGATCTAAGACCTATCTTTTACTCATCTTTATTAGTAAACACACACATTGCCCTTCACCTTGGGAAAAAGCATCTCCCTAAACTCTGGCTTAATTTCCACAATCATATTTCCCTAATACTTCATTTCTACATTCTTTTTCTTTCTGAGAACCGCCTCTACCCCTCCCAAACGTCTTCCAGGTTTAGACCTGGTGGCTTCATTTACATAAATTGATGATATTTTTAAATTTATTTTCTTCATAATCCCCATAGCAACTGGATTCTTTACAAACTTCCTCAGAAACTCCAAAGATATCGTATCTCTTTTAACTGAACAGAACATTTTCAATAGAATTTTTAAAAAAAAAAGTGCTTTAACTACTGTTCCACCAGGGCCCCTTTGAATAGAATTAACCAAAAAAACCCCAAACCCATTGCCATCGAGTCAATTCCGACTCAAAGTGATGCTACAGGACAGATTAGAACTGCCCTATATGGTTTCCAAGGAGCAGCTGGGGGATTCGAACTGCCGACCTTGTGGTTAGCAGCTGTAGCTCTTAACCACTAGCCACCAAGGTTTCCTTCAATAGAATTAGTACCGGAAAATAAGCTGGTTTCATTACCATGCTCTTGCAAGGTCTTTCATTTCTTATTTGTTCTTTGGTAAAAGGATTTTTTTTTTTAACTGTCAACTCAGCTGGATAGAACTTGTTGGGTATTTTGAGGCTTATAAGTTATTAAAGGATGTCCTTGTGTCACAGTGGTTAAAGTGCTCAGCTGCTAACCAAAATGTCAGTGGTTCGAAACCACCGGCAGCTCCTCTGGAGAAAGATGCGGCAATGTGCTTCCCTACAGATTTATAGCCTTGGAAACTCTATGGGGCAGTTCAACTCTGTCCCATAGGGTCACTATGAGTCGGAATGGACTCGATGGCAATGGGTTTGGTTTTTTTTTGTTTGGTATAATTTTAGAAGATGCTGTCTCACCCATACTAAAGAGCAGCTCATTAAGTATTTGAGTATATTAAGAACTGCTTTTGCAGCTGTGAAAAGGCTCCAAAAAAAATCCATTGCCATCGAGTTGATTCCAACTCATAGAACTGCCCCATAGGGTTAACAAAGAGCTGCTGGTGAATTCAAACAGCCAACTTTTTGGTTAGCAGCAGAGTTCTTAACACTCAGGTAAGTATAAAACTCATAACTTGCCCTCCTGAACCTATAATTGTGCTAGTTAACAAGAAAGTAGTATGTAATTAAATACTGAAGCTGCCAAACAGTCCTGTTGGCATCCAGAACAAAAGTGAATCATCATTTTTAGTTAATGCAAGAGGAAGGTGAAATTTGAATTTGGCCTTGAGAGATAGGTAGGATTTGAAAAGGTAAAAAAAGAAAAAGAAAAAAATCATTACATAAATAGAGGTCAATATGAAGATTTAAATAGAGGGTAAATCCGCAATGTTTGGAGGGACAGTGAGTAGATCAGTTTGGTTAGAGGAGAGTAAATTGAGACATACAAGACAGGGCTAGAAAGCTAGGAGATAAGGCTAGAAGGCAGATGTAGAAAGCCTTGACTGTCAGCCTGGGTTTGGATTTTATCTTGTGATAGGATTAACCAGTTAAAATAGGAAATTAAAAAAAATTAGAAACTTTCTCCCTCCTTCTAGTTTTGATTTTCCTTCCTCTGTTTACCTTCCCTGCTGTCAGCCAGAGTGATCTCAAGAATGACACAATCCTTAGTGTGCAATTTTGTATGTTGCTATTCTTCTGTCTGGAACAGTTCAATAGCTTTGCAGGGGCTCTGGGATAAAATCCTACTGATCCAATATACAGCCGTTAGGATCTGGCTCTAGCTTGCTTCTCTAGATGCGTCACTTACACAATGTGTCATTCAAACCCCTTTCCACATGACTGAGACACTCCATCACTGCCCCTTGCTCCTTTTCCTTTATTGTCTGGAAAACTCTTAACTCATCTTCAGGTCTGTTTAGATGTCACTTTTTAAGGGAAGTTTCTCCAAGCTCCTCAAATCCAGATTAGGCTCCCTGCCAGAGTTCATCCCTATGACAGCACTTAGGGCCTGTATACTTGTCCATAGAGAGGTAGTTTCTCCAGCACTGAGCAAAGTGCCAGGAGCATAAGAGGTGCTCAAAAATATCTAACCAAAAAAAAAAAAAAAGAAAAAGGCAAGAGGCAGGGAAAATAGGAGTCTATGGCAGCCATAAAGTAATAAAATTTAGCCATAAATTCAGGGATAGGCTTCTGGCTACGGAAAAGAAGGAATGAATGGGACACAGTGAAAAAGAAACCTGAATGGGAAGTTAACCTGAATTCTGACCGAGCTGACTCAATTTGGTATATATAACCAGGAGGCTCATCTAGCTCAGTGGTTTCCAGGTCTTGGCTGGTCACCAGACTCATCAAGGGAGAGAATCAGGAATTTGTTCATTTTTGATGTTTTAATTTCCCTTGGTCAATCTAACCGCTGACTGATGCTTGAAAATTACTTATCTGAATGTCCTGTATGGCAACTTCCAGTACTAATGTTCTGATTTAACCAAGATATCCAAGAACAAGTAATTGATAGGACTTGATAAATAACTGAATACAAGAGCAGAAGGAATGTATTACACTACCTAGATTTTTGGGCTGGACGACCTGGAGTCACAATCTTCGTGTAACAGGCAGCCAATAAATACTTGCCTAATGAGTGAAAGAGGGAAGAGGGAGCACATTTTCTGAGAGGATAGATTTTAGACATGAGTTTATTCTAATTACTTGTACTCTGGGGCTGTCTCAACAGAACTCTCCTCCTTCCCGCCTTAAGTAAAAACTTATCATTGGTGTTGCTGTTTTGACTATTATGATTCTATCTTCTTTGAGTAACAGCATCCAACTTTTCTTTAAGGAATCACCTTTCCCCCACTGTGTGCAGTCCTGCTCGTACTATAAATCTGATCTTGCCCTCCCTTAGCTAAGACTCAACTCTCTCCTGGACTTTGAAAATTTAAGCAGAGAAGAGTCCTTGGGTGGTAGGAACAGTTAATATGCTAAGCTGCTAAATGAAAGGTTGGCGTCCACCCAGAGGTGCCTTGGAAGAAAGGTTGGAGATCTACATCTGAAAATTCAGCCATTGAAAACCCCTGTGGAGCACAGTTCTATTTTGACACACATGGAGTTGCCATGAGCCAGAGTTGACTTGATGGCAAATGGTTAAGGTTACCAGTTACCATTTAGTCCATTCCAACTTATGGCGACCCCATATAGATTGCCAGGCTTTTCTTCTCAGGTACCTCTGGGTGGACTCGAACCCACAACCTCTCAACTTGGCCTTGTTCTCAGGCCTTCTCATCAACTCATGAGGGACTTGATTTTTATTTATTTTTCTAATAAATTCTTTTTTTTTATTTAATAAGCCACGGTTGGTTTCTGGTACTTGAAAGGAAAACAAGAAGTAATACCTAATATACCACCTTCATGGTCTCATTGCATAAAAGAGTTCCTTCCTCTCCCCATCCCAGACTCCTTTCCTACTCTACTGTCTGCACTGGGAAGGCATTAAATTAATGCTGTCAAAAAAAAAAAAAAAAAAGTGCGAGCCCCACATGTGATTTGAAATTTTCTAGCAGCCACATTAAAAAAAAAAAAAAAAAGTAAAAAGAAACAGGTGAAATTAATTTTAATACTGTTTTATTTAAACCAATATATCCAAACTATTGTAATTCAACATATAATCGATATGAAAAAATATTAGAGTTTACATTTTTCATTCTTAGTCTTTCATACCTAGTGTGTATTTTACACTTTACAGTACATCTCAATTTGGATGCTAAATTTTCAACGGTTAAAGTGAAAAAAAAGTCCTTCCAAAATAATAAAGCTGTGTATAACAGAAAAATATTTTATACTGTTTTAAAATTTTAAATTAACAAAAATTTAAAATTCAGTTCCTCAGTCCCATTTCAAGTGCTTAATATCCACACTTGGCTAGTGGCTACTGCACTGGGCAGCAGTCTTAAATATGATCTACTCCAAGACTGAAGAGACTTGGGAAACCTTTTCCTGAGGGATTCAATAGATGGCAGGTATTGGAGGCTTTCACACTTCCAACAACTTCCATTATGAAAGGACTCAGAATTGTGTGAAGACCTATTAGAAATATTTTTTCCATTGAAACAATGTTTCCTTGGCCATATAACTGAAGCAAGTTAACACATTATTGAGTGTGAGACCTATCCTTTCTGTTCTATAATTCAGTAACACAGAGAGATCAAGGAGTTATCTTCTCTGTCAGGGAATTTAATTTAAAGGCTATTACACTATTACTCTTAAGTCATTTCTTATTTATTACATTTTGATGAGTGAACAGAGACTTTGGAGCTTAGTTTTAACATAAGTATTTTCATTGTCATATAAAATGTACAAATTTGAATGGCAGATTGAAGAGTTTGACCTTTATCCCTCAGGAAAAAATGAGCTATTATAAGTTCTGGAGCAAGTGAGTGATATGATGAAATCAATGTTTCAGGAAAACGAATCAGCATCCAGTGTGCACGCAGACTGGTAACAACAGAGGTCCACAGGGAGGGTGTGGAGCTTCCAGCATCCTTAGCTGTTTCATGCATGTTCTTCTGTTGGGAACACCATTTTCCTCTTTAGGAGGTGACAAGACATATGCTCATCCTTCAAGAACAAGTTCACAGTCACCTTAGTTTTCTGGATGCAGACTGCAGACTGAGTTACTTCTTCACTTCTGCTTCCATAGCACTCCCTTCAAAATCCTGAAGCAAACCTAGAAGGCCCTGCCTGATCCAGCCCCAGCCTTTCTCTCCAGTCCCGTGTTCTGTGGAGTTCCCTTTCCATCTCTCCACTCCAGACAAACACTCTTCTCTTTTCCGTGGGCTGAATAAGCCCCTCCTGGCCTCAGAGCAGGAGTCCCTGGGTGGTGCAAACTGTTAAGCAAGCTGTAGCTGAAAGATTGGCGGTTCAAAGCCACCCAGAGGTGCCTGAGAAGGCATGCCTAGTGATGTGCTTCCAAGAGGTCACAGCCTTGAAAACCTGATGAAGCACAGTTCTACTCTGCAACACACAGGGTTGCCATGAGTCCAAATCAACCCAAAGAAAGGCAATTGGTTTAATTTTGGTTTGTCCTCAGGGCCTTCTTACACACAATTATTTAGGATTGAAAGGCCCTTCCCAAGGCTAATTCATCTCCTTTCAGATCTCAGCTTAAACGTCATTCTTTAGGGGAGTGCTTCCCTTTCCCGGGCCAGAATGATTAGGTGCCCTTGCTATACCCTCTCACTGCACCCCAA
Source organism: Dugong dugon (assembly GCA_030035585.1). NCBI lineage: Eukaryota > Metazoa > Chordata > Mammalia > Sirenia > Dugongidae > Dugong > Dugong dugon. The sequence goes on from CM057478.1 coordinate 37,389,651, forward strand.
ACCTTTCTTATAAGGCTCTTATCACAATTGTAATCTATAGCTAATTATGAGATTGACCTCTGTTGTTCAAACTGGATCAACTCCATGACAACGGGAACTGTCTTGTTCTCATTTCAGGACCTTGCAGTTGCTAGTCTCTCTTTTTAGAACACTCTATCTCCAACTCTTCATACATCATTTTTTTTTTTCTTAACTGTCAAGCCTTAGCACTAACATTTGACAAGGACCATCCCAGATCAGCTCATCTAAAGTAACCCTAAAAGTCACTCAATCACAGCACCCTATTCCATGGCAGTCACCACTTATTAACATCCAGAATGTCAGCTCCAGGAAAGACAGGTCATGTGCTTTTACTCACTATTGTACCTCAGAGATCAGCACAATGTCTGACACACTGTTAAGAATGAATGCGGTTTGGTATCCACTTACCAAATTAGATTGAGTTTACTTACTCCACTTAGGGAACCTGCAAGTCAGAGCCATATTTTTATCAACCACATTCAAAAAACTATTTAAATCTCAGCTCTAACACTTCTTAGCTGTATGGCCTTGGGCAAATCCCTTAACCTCTGTGGGCCTCAGGTTCCCTAACTATATCATGATGATAATATCTTCTTCAGAGTTCTTGAGGACCCAACACGCACACACACACAAAGTTCCCATCACAAGAGTACGGCATATAGTCCATGCTATTTGCTGAAATGCTATTAGGTTGGGTGATGTTTTCCAAAGTGTGGGACCTGTCAATAGTGTGAAAAATGCCTTTAGGTGGTACACAGAGCATTAAATAAGAGCATTATAACTGTTGTTTTTAAGTGCCCAGTTAATTTCAACTCATAGCAGCCTTACAGGACAGAATAAAACTTCCCCATAGAGTTACCTAGTCTGTAATCTTTACGGAAGCAGTTTGCCAGGCCTTTCCTCCACAGAGCAGGTGGGTGAGTTCGAATCACCATCCTTTCGGTTAGCAAAAGGTCAGCAGCCAAGCGCTTAACCTTTCCACCACTGGGCTCTTTCACATTATAACTATCCCTTTGTTGTTACAATTCTTTAGATGAAAACCAGTCTTCTTGTGCTTATAAGTCTAACATCTATCATCTTCCCTATCTCTTGTTATTGCTCTTTAGCAAAGAGTAAGCTTAAGTAGAACGACAACAGTTAATAGGCGAATAACATTGTTTTTCATCTTCTTTGCATAGTGGTTAAGAGCCATTCTGAAACCAGACTGCCTTGGTATACACCCACCTCCCTCACTCAGTGACTTCAGGCTATTTAATGATCCTCCCGACACCTCAGTTTACCCATCTGCAACACGGGGATGATGACATCCACCTCACGGGGTTAGTGTGAACCTAATATGAACTATTAGACGGAAAGCGGTCCAGAACATAGTAAGCCTACGATCCGTGTTAAATAAACAACCGTCCAGGACGTACGGCAGTGAGGAGTCCCTGAGGCAGGCAGCCCTGGGACCCTGAGGAACGCACCCTTCACTCGCGTGTAGGAACCTCAGCGGGGAGCCAGGCTCTCTCGGGCCTCCTCCGATTTCGGGCACTTTGGCGTCTCCCCACGGGATTTAACCCGCTCTCACTCCCTCGTCGTCCGCCAACACAGCTTCTTCAGGAGATGAGCGTTCCAAAACAAAACCGGCAAAGACCCGGACTGCGCCGGAAGGCGAGAAACGCAGCGGAGCCGTGGGGCGGTTGTCGCCGCATTACGTAAGACGCTGCCACGCACGCAGCAGCACGGAGCGCGGCGCCGGAAGGGAGCCAGCATGGCGGCCGAACACAAGACCAAGTTGTCCAAGAATCTGCTGCGCATGAAGGTGCGGGGACTCGGGGCGGGCTGGGCTGTAGGGGCACCTAGTCCTCCGGGCCTGGCCGGGGCCGAGGCGGCGAGCGTACAAGCGGTGCGGGCGAGGCCTCGGAGGACCCCCTGCTCTCGCGTTCATTCATTCACTGAGCGCCAGCTCCGTGTTAGGCGCCGGAAACCAGGTTGTGAATGAGGCAGACTCATGAAGCACTCGGTCAGATACCAGAGACAGACGCTTAAACAACCAGAATACAGCGTGCTAAGTGTAGTGACGGTGGAAACATCGGAAGCCGGGGAACTTTCTTGGGCTTCTTGCGGGAAGTGGCCCTTAAGTAGAGAAACTGAAGGGGTAAGCAGAAGGTGGTGAGCATAGGGTCCTAAGCGGAGGGAAAGGTGTGCATCTTAACCCAAGAATTTCAAAGTGGAAAAAACAGCAAGGGTAGATAAAATGTATACAGAAATCAAGATAGGGAAGACAACTAAGACAAAAAATAATAATAGTGAGCATTTATATTCCTTACTATGTGCCAGACACTATCCTAAGTGCTTTTTATAAACCCATTTAATCCTCATAATAACCCATTGAGATGGTAAAGTTGTCATTATCCCTCTTTTACAGCTGAGGCAAATGAAACATAGAAGTAAGTAACTTCCCCAAAGTTGCATAGCTAATAAGTAGTGTACACAGGACACAAACTCGGACAGTCTGGCTCCAGAACCCCTGTTTAAGTCAGTGTACTTCTTATCACAGAACACTGCTTACTGATATCTTGTCACTAAACACTACTTATTAATAGATGGGTACCTGCATGTCTCAAATCATTAAGCACTCAGCTACTAACTGAAAGGTTGGCAGTTCGAACCCACCCAGAGGCACTTGTGAAGACAAGCCTGGTGATCTGCTTCCAAAAGGTCACAGTCTTGAAAACCCTATGGAGCAGTTCTACTGTGCACACATGGGGTCACCATGAGTCGGAATCAACTCGATGGCAACTAACAACAACAAGATTTCAGAGAAGTTGAATGCATTGAGAGCAAAGATTGAAAACATTTTAGCAGTTGTTTTAGTTCTTGGAATAGGCCAAATGAATATGTGCTAGGTGATTAGGGCTCAGATCAAAGATAGGACCCTGAAGTTAGAAAGGAAGAAATTAAGAAAAAATTATCCATTCCCACCCAAATGGTTGGGGTTGGAGACTTAACTGAACATTGGAAGCAAAGGAAAGGGGGGGGAATTACCCAGGTTTTCAATTGGATTAGCAGTTTTGATTATTGATAAGAAGGAATTTACTGACAGAATTGCAGGAGATACTTTACATAAGAGTATCCTGTGAGGATAGATGGAGCAGCTATAGACTTAGGATCCAAAGTTCAGCCAAAGCTAAGTATGGAGCAAAGATGAGAGGGTTGAGGAGTTAATACTTACTGATTTGTTTTTAGATGTACTTGAACTTCTCTGACTTGGTCATCTTTTGGCAACTGGGAATGTAAAAATGGTGCAGGGCGTTGGACCTCCTAGTCTAACTTCACAATGGGAGAGGAGAATCATTGTCAACATTGATAGCCCAACGCTGATTGCTGTGAGATGGAGATCATACATACCTCCACCCTTCAACCTTTTTACCAATTCTGACACCAGCTATCCCTCCCACAGCACTCTGCTTTCTGCTTGATAATTCATTGCAGCGGTCACACAGAACTCACAGTTATGGGGTTTATTAGGGAAGTAACAGGTTACAGTTCAGGATCAGGAACAACTCAGGCTGTCCTTTGGTCAGGACAGCTTCTCAGCTATGCTTGCAGGTAGGCCTCTCCCTCAGCCTCTGGGCCTGATCTCTTCCCTTCTCAGTCAGGTGTTATAAAGCTCTTTAGCTCTGCTAATAAGTTCCCAGAAGCACCCCACTCTGTCAGGAAATCTCCTGCCTGAAGGCACCCAGCTCTCTAGCTCCGTGGGTTAGTAAGCCTAGCTCTGCTGACCCCAGTCCACCAGGAAGCCTCCTGCCCAAAGGCGCCCAGCTTCCTCACTCCATGAGTCAGCACAACCACCGTAGCTGCCTTGCTCTGTGGGCTTTAGCCTACCATGCCATCTCGTGCCAGTCTCCTGCCACCATTTCTCTGCCATTGCTTCTTGTCATCTCACGCTGTCTCCAGTATTACAGCTTTCTGTCCCTCTCTGTCTCCTGGGTCTAGGAAGTTCTCAGTGCAGGAAACCTGGGTCCAAAGGGCATTCACCACTCCCAGCTCTTCTTGGTGGTAGTGAGGTTCCCTCTCTGCTGTGGGATTGGCTGTCTTTTAAGCCTAGCAGGATGGCAAAACAGACCAGTCCCCTCATTAGGGTTGCATACAACTTATTTGTATGGTCCCACTCCCACAAGGGTACCATGCACCTTATTTGCATAGTCCCACCCAGTCATTTGGTGGTCATTACAAGACCATGCATCACTGCAAGGGCCATATTAAGTAATTCATTGTACCACAGGAGGTGATCCTAATGGGAAATATGCGGGCAGAAGGTAATAGAGAGGGCACCTGCTTTGTGATTTTAGCTTATTTGAACTCTTAAGGCAAGGATTGGTGGATTTTTTTCTGTAAAAGGCTTACCCCATTGCCATCGAATCAATTCCAACTCATAGTGACCCTATGGGACAGTCGAACTGCCCCGTAGGGTTTCCAAAGCTGTAATCTTCGCAGAACCAGACTGGTATGGATCAGCTGGTGGGTTCGAACTGCTGACCTTTTTGTTATCTGCTGAGCACTTAACCACTGTGCCACGAGGGTTCCTTTGTAAAAGGCTAGATAGTAAATATTTTTAGGGTTGTGAGCCATACTGTCTGCCACAATTTTGTAACTCAGGACCAAATGAGTGTGACTATTTTCCAGTAAAACTTTATTTGCAAGAACAGATGGCTGTCCAAGGACTGTACTTTGCTGATGCTTGCTTTAGGCCCTCAGTTTTGAAGGAGAGAGACTATATCACTAGCTTGTAATAGAGTGTGTTCTTAGATGCTATAGAGTCAAGAGAATTGAATTACTGCTTAAGTCTGGAGTTGTTTGATTCATAATAACAGGTTTTCTATCCTGTCCATATGTAAAGAATGTATATATGGCTATTTTTTCTTTTGTAATTTATTTTTTTTGTTGTTGTTGACTATATGGCTATTTTTTATACCATAGCTACTCATAGTGACCCTAAAGGACAGAGCAGAACTGCCCCATACAGTTTCCAAGGAGCGCCTTCCTAGTGGATTTGAACTGCCAACCTTTTGGTTAACAGCCATAGCTCTTAACCACTATACCACCAGGGTTTCCAAAAATAGGAGATAAAAAAGCAGTTGGGCAGAATTGATGAGTTTCATCACCAGGAATAAGAGTAATGAAATGAGGCATCTCTGTTTATAGAATAACCACCCAAGGAAGGGAGTCTGGGAAAATAAGACAAGTCTAGCCTCATTTACATTCTGAGAACCTTTACTGAACTCTTTTAGCATACCAGCTGCTGTCTGAGTACCAATAATACAAGATGACTAAGAGACATGATCTGCTGTTTAGAGTCTTAGTCTTTTGGGAAACATAGAAGATGAGGAAGCCAGTGTTTCTAGTGCTATATTAAAAGCAGGGAGACATGCTTATACCTAGTCAAAGGTCAGTCAGGGCAGACTCAGCAGAGGACATGGGCTCTGGGCCTTGAAGAGTGACTCTTTTGCCAGCCAGAGAATGGAAAAAAGATGAGTAGCAAAGACAAAAGGACTCGGAAGTTCCAGGTTTGCATTCTAGAAACTGCAAGTTCTTTTCCCGTGGTAAGGATATAGACACAGAGGTAAGGTGGATAAGGACTACAAAACAATGTAGATATTTTGCAGACTTTTTTCGTTTTTAAAATAATGATAGATTCACAGAAGTTGCAAAAAAAAAAACATGCACAGGGAGGTCTTCTGTACCTTTCATCCAGCCTCCCAGTGTTAAAATCTTTCATAGCTATAGTAGTGTATTGAGACCAGGTACAATCCACAGAGCCTACTCAGATCTCACCAGCTTTTCCTGTACTCATTTTTGTGTGTATTTTATCACGTGTAGATTTGTGTAACCACTGCCACATTCACCATGTTCAATCATCACCAAGATCTCCCACCCTCCTTCCCTCACAGTCCCTAATCCCAAACAACCACTAATTTGTTCTCTATAATTTAGTCATTTCAAGAATGTTATATAAATGGAATCATACAGTATGTAACCTTTTCAAATTGGCTGTTTTCACTCGGCATAGTTCCCTGGAGATCCACTCGCTTTGTTGAGTGTGTCAGTAGTTTATTCCTTTTTATGACTACGTAGTATTTGTAGTATGGATATCTTATGGATGTACCAATTTGTTTAACTGTTCACCTGTTAAGGACATTTGGGTTGTTTCTAGTTTTGGGCTGTTACAATTAGAGCTGCTAGAAACGTTCATTTACAAGTGTCTGTGTGAGTGTAAGTTTTCATTTGTCTGCAATAAATACCCACAAGGGCAATGGCTGGGTCGTGTGGCGGTTGCATGTTTAGTTTTATCAGAACACCAAGCTGTCCTCCAGAGCAATTAGGCCATTTTACAGTCTCACCAGCATCATAGGAATGATTTGAGTTTCTCCACATCCTCACTGACATTTGGCATATCACTACATCTTATCTGTTAACTTTTTTAAGTTTTTCAACTTCTGCCATATCCCTTAGTAATCAGTGGAAAAGCTCTTATGCCTAAAATGGCTTGTGTTTCCCTTTGGGAAAGCTGGAGTGGAGGGAGGAGTCTAGAGAAGAGAAAGAAATGGGGATATATGGAAGCCCAGTGGAACTCCAGACCTAACTACTGGGAGACTCCTGGGTAGTTTCTGCCTTTATTTTTTCCAATACTGATAGTTTATCATTTTGCTGTGATTAACCTTTGGTTTGCTCGCCTGTCCCCTGAGGGCATAGAGCTGTTGTCTGTGCAATGGAGAGACTAGCAGCAGGACTGTGCTTTTTTCCTCTGACATATTTTGAGTTGAGCTACTGCAGATTTGAGAAGACAAAGCAGCAGAAGAGTACATCAGCATTTCAGAGGATAGTGAAGAACAGACCAGCAGGTAGCCTTTTCTCAGTTCATACTTATAAAGCTCTTACTATATATCAGTCAGGAGCCCTGGTGGCACAGTGGTTAAGCGTTTGGCTGCTAACTGAAAGGTCTGTGGTTTGAACCTGCCAGCCACTCTGCAGGAGAAGGATGTGGCAGTCTGCTTCCCAAAAGATTTACAGGCTTGGGAACACTGTGGCAGTTCTGCTGTGTCCTGTAGGGTCAGTATGAGTTGGAATCAACTCCACGGCCATAGGGTTATGTATCATTCATCTTACTGGAGCTGGGGATGGAAATGAGGAGACACAATCCCTCCCCTAAAGGTCTCCAGCACAGACAGCTGCTCAAGAAATGAGAAGGTGGTGAGACTGTTCGAGGGTGCCATGGGGGCATTGAGGAGAGAGCACTGATTTGCTTCAGCTGTCAGGGCCAGCGTCACAGCTTCCTGTACCTGTGTCAGAAGGCTAGCTCGCCAGGAGGAAGGGACCAAGAAGGAGCTTCCAGACCAGCATGAGCAAGTGCAAAGGCCAGTGGGCTCCAGGGCTCAGCAAGAGATTCAGCAAGCACTGAGTTGCTCTATCCTCTTTCACGTTTTTCACGACCTGGTTTCTGCCACCACTCACTTTCTCTTTCTCCCAGACTGTCTTCCTGCCTTTCCTACCATTTGCTTTTCTTCCTCAGCCCATCAGTCTTTAGTCTTAGCCCTTCTTCACAGGCCATTATGTAAAATTAAAATAGTGTGATACAGTAAAACCTGTGAAAACCAGAACCTGTGTAAGGCGGAATTGTATCAGTGAAGGAAAACTCAAATATTTTCCACTGAAACGAGCAATAGAAAAGTGGTAAGACTGCACCCTATGAAAGGCGGAAAACTTGTGAGCCCTGACAAAAAAGGCAGTCCCGCTGAGTTCCAACCCTCACAGGTTTCACTATATTTATTGAATAGTTTTATGTTGCCTGTTTCATTAAATTAGAAAAAAAACTAAAATCTGTTAAGGACTTTTAAAGTTTTTGAAAAGAGGTAGACATTTTGCCTTATCATGTACTGTCTTGGGCTGGGCTCTCTAGAGAAGTAAAACCAGTGAAATGTCTGTATATATGTGTATATATATGTATATATAGAGAGAGATTCATATCAAGGAAATGGCTCATGTGGTTGTAGAGGCTAGAAAGTCCCAAGTCCTTGGGTCAGGCTAGAGGCTTCTCCTGACTCATGTAGCTACAGGGGCTGGCGAACCCAAGATCCAGACCATGGAGGCTGGCGAATCCCAAGATCGGCAGGCAAGCTGCTACCTCAAGTCCCAAGAATCGGAGGTCAGATGAACAGGAGTTGGGTGCAGGATCCAGAGCAAGCAAAAAGCTCACGAGCCTTGCCAGAAAGTCCACTTATATTGGATGCAGGCCACACCCCCAAGGAAACTCCCTTTCAACTGATTGGCTACTTACAGCAGATCCCATCATGGAGGTGATCACATATCAGATCTCGTCATGGCGGTGATTACATCATTATACAACTGCCAAACTACATCATAACTGCCAACCCACTGAGAATCATAGCCCAGGCAAGTTGACAGACAACCTTAACGATCACATCCACCTCTTGTCAACTTGCACCTGTACACATCTCCTTAAACCATACATAATCTCTGAATAAAGACAATTATAAAGTCATACTTGCACCTAACATGATACAACTAACACACGTACAACCGAAAATGCACTAGTCTTGTTTACATCTTATATTTTATAAATGATAAAAACAAAAATATTTGATACACACATACAAGGAAGAAATACCCGTAACAATTACAGTCCTCATTTCTGCCACTGGTCATGTAGTTGTAACTGGTATTTAGAACTACCTTCTTCCACCCCTGATTCCGTATTCCCTTTGTCCTCGGCAAGCGCCTCAGCTGGTCATGGTTCTTTGCCTGGTGGGGTGACCCAGACATTCATTCCTGAAGGGTCTGGGCCATTAGTAGTCATGTCAGAATTGAGTTGCTATAGTTTTCCACTGACTTTAATCTCAGGGTGTGGTAGTACTAAGAGACATCCTGAGGGATCTCCTGCATTCCAGGCATACTCTTCTTTACCTCCATTATTTAATATCACTGCAGATTTCCTTTTGGTAATCAGGGTCAGTCACACCAGCCAGTATGGTAACTCCTTTCTTTGCCTGTTGATATGAGGCATAAGGAGCACAAAGTGGCCAGGTGGCATTCTTAACTGCCAGTTCAATGATATCAGTGATGTATCTCCAGGTGAGAGCATTCATCCCTTTGTAACTAAGACCACTAGACCCACAGAGCATAGTGTCACAAGGACAGAAAGCAAAAATCTTGCAAGTGGGTCACTAGGGTTAATAGTGAGTGGTGCCACTCCCATTTCCACCCCTTGATTCCTGGATCCATGAATCCTGGCCATGGGAGAAACAGCACCATATAGTGCATGCTGGATTAGAGGATATACAGCCTCCTGGAGAACATTACCCCAGCCCTGCAAAGTATTGCCACCTAGCTGGTGCCATAATTGTGTCTTTAGAAGGCCATTCCATTGTTCTGTCAAGCCAGCTGCTTCAGGATGATGGGGAACATGGTAAGAGCAGTGAATTCCATGAGCATGGGCCCATTGCTGCACTTCATTTGCTGTGAAGTGAGTCTCTTGATCCAAGGCGATGCTGTGTGGGATACCATGACGGTCGATAAGGCATTCTGTGAGTCCACGGATAATAGTTTTGGCAGAAACATTGCGTGCAGGGAAGACAAATTCATATCCAGAGTGTCTATTCCAGTAAGAACAAAATGCTGCCCTTTCCACAATGGAAGCAGTCCAGTATAATCAACCTGCCACCAGGTTGTTAGCTGATCATCTCAAGGAATGGGCCATATTGGAGACTCTGTTGGTCTGGCAGATTGGGCACTCAACAGTGGTTGTAGCCAATTCAGCCTTGGTTGGTGGAAGTTCGTGTTGCTGAGCTTATGCATAACCTCCATCCCTGCCACCATGGCCACTTTGTTCATGAGCCTATTGAGCAATGATGGGAGTGACTGGGGGAAGGGGATGACTGGTTTCCACAGAACACATCATCCTATTCACTTGACTGTTAAAATCCTCCTCTGCTGAGGTCACTGTTTGGTGAGCATTCACATGAGACAAAAATATCTTCACTTCTGTGGCCCATTCAGAGAGGTCTATCCACGTACCTTTTCCCTATACCAGTGCATGGATTGAATTGTGTCCCCCCAAAATAAGAGTATCAATTTAGCTAGGCCATGATTCCCAGTATTGTGTGATTGTCCGCCATTTTGTCATCTGATGTGATTTTCCTGTGTGTTGTAAATCCTGCCTCTATGATGTTAATGAGGCAGGATAAGAGGCAGTTATGTTAATGAGGCAGGACAGAGCTGAAGCCCAGGGCCGAGGGGCCTCCACCCAGAATCAGGAGAGTGTGGCCAACACTCAAAGTCTGGAGGGCAGGGCCGTTGCCTAAATGGTCTCAGAGAACATAGGATTATTTTCAAGCCTTGAGAGCTAATATAATGTGTACTGCTGACTTGCTTGGTGCCTATTATCCCTTCTTTCCCTCCAGTTTCTCCCATTTGTAATGAAATGTCTAGCTTGTACCTGTTCCACCATTGTACGTTGGAAGCAGATAACTTGTATTCTGGATTTCACAGATGAGGAATTTTGCAGAAGATGAGATTTTGGACTTGGAGTTGATTTAAGACTTTTGAGATGATATGTGAATTTGTTTTACAGGTGGCAAGGACATAAATTTTGAGGGGGCCAAGGATGGAATTTATGGATTAAATCGTATCTTCCAAACATGTGTATCAACTTGGCTAGGCCATGATTCCCAGTACTGTGTGGTTGTCCACCATTTTGTGATCCGTTGTGATTATCCTATATGTTGTAAATCCTAACCTCTATGATGTTAATGAGGCTGGACTCAATCTATAGGATTAGGTTGTATCTTGAGTCAGTCTCTTTTGACCTATAAAAGAGAGAAACGAGCAGAGAGACAGGAGGACCTCATACCACCAAGAAAGTAGAGCCAGGAGCAGAGCACATGCTTTGGACCCAGGGTCCCTATGCTGAGAATCTCCTAGACCAGGGGAAGATTGATGGCAAAGACCTTCCCACAGAGCCAACAGAGAGAAAAAGCCTTCCCCTGGAGCTGGCACCCTGAATTTGGACTTCTAGATTCCTAGACTGTGAGAGGATACATTTCTTTTTGTTAAAGCCATCCATTTGTGGTTCTGTTATAGCAGCACTAGGTAACTAAGACATGTGCTCTGGCATGCTCTGTCATATTCTAGTTTGGCATTGTCAAAGGGAGAGCTGGACTGTTTGATCATTTACCCCTGCTCTCAATCATGAGATGGAACTCCTGGGAAAATGAGGGAGGTCAGGTAGAAGAATAAAGCTGTTTGAATTTTCTGCAGCTCTAGATTGGGAAAATTAGTTACTGACACTTGTTTTGTTTTTGCAGTTCATGCAAAGGGGACTAGACTCGGAAACCAAGCAGCAGCTAGAAGAGGGAGAAAAGAAGATCATCAGCGAAGAGCACTGGTACTTGGATTTGCCAGAGCTTAAAGAGAAAGAGTTAAGTTTGTTAGAATTCCTATTGATGACACTTTGGGCAGTCAGCAGGAAATCCTTGTGAATGCAATTCATCATTCCCGTGACATAAAGCCCATAAAATAGTTATCTACTCAGCTTCTTGAGTTAGCCTGGCAAATAGTTTTCTAAAATTATTAAACCTATGAAAGTTCTACCTGGCTTACACATCTTTATTGATCCCCAGCCATCATTTACATCATTGTCCTTTTTTGACACTGAATAAAAGAATCTAGCCCATATGTCTCTGTTAGTCACAGGGGACCTTTTAATGAGAAACTGTAATTTGCTCCTTTATCATATTAACTTCCAGAGATTAGGCATGCACTTCAGGCATCTCCTGTTTTATTTCAGTAGCTGAAAGCTCTTCATTGGATACAGTTGCTTAAGGGCAGGTCAGGAGTTTTGTTTCTTTTTATTCTTTCTTTCTTTTTTTTTTTTAAATTGTTACTATCTTTAATACTAATGATATTAGCTAGCATTTCTTGACCCTTAACAGTTAAGCGGTTAAGCACTCGGCTGCTGACTGAAAGGTTGGGAGTTTGAAACCACCGGGCGGCTCCAATGGAAAAAGACGGCAGTCTGCTTCCGTAAAGATTACAGCCAAGAAAACTCTCTCTATGGATTCTTGCAGCCTATTAAATTTGGCATTATGTTCTTAAATAACATTTTTAAGTTCCACTACTACTGTGTCTGTATGTTCCCTGGATGTTCCTGCATTCTGTCGAGTTTCTTTTCTTATTTCTAGAAGAGTTCTGTATATTAATCTTTTGTATTCTGCCTCTGGTAATTCTGAGAAGTTCTCTTCCTCCAGAGAATTTATCAATTCTTTATTTTGGGAGCTTGCTGAAGCCATCATGGACTGTCTCTTTATGTGACTTGATATTGACCGTTGTCTCCGAGCCATTGATAATTTATTATAATTTTATTTTGTATTTGCTTAGTGAGACCTAGCTTCTTATTTTGTTTTATTTTGATATGCCCAAATAGGCTGCTCATGTGCACTAGTTTGATATTTGACACCTTTGGATCTCTAACATCCTGTCACCAGGTAGTTAGTTCTGTAACTAAGTATGTGCACACAGGAGTCCAGTAAATTTTCCTATATGGGTTCAGCTCGGGTGTTCAGGCAGTTGGTCACCAAGTGTGTGATGCAGGCTCTCACCCCCAGTCCTAGAGAGGCATGGGTGATTGGTACAGGCACTGGACTCTGGTTGTGGTAGTAGATCATGCACTGAGCCAGGCAGGGGGTTGACGGCTGCCCCTGAGAGTCTGAAAGGAAAGCGAGTCCCTATTCTCTTGGATGAATAGATAGGTGAGTTTTGCAGCGGGACTATGAGCACCCCACTCTGTTGGCTGTAAAGACTTGAGGGCACCACTTTTTCTTGGACTCCTGTAGCAGGTGACCAGACGCTTTAGGTGCTACCACCAGTCCTCAAGACCCTGCTGCAGATCGATAAAAGTGCCTACTTAAGAGGCAGGGCTGTTACAAGGGTCACAAATCTGCCAGTTTGCAGCTAAAGCGGTTGAAGTAAAACTTCAGATGTTTGCTCTGTCGTACTGTGGTAGTGAGGGCTAACACTGTTGAGATGGGTCCCCACAAGTCTATACAGGGGTGTATGGCACTCAGAGTCTGTGGACCCCTGATTTCTATGACCAGCGAAGGAGTTGTGCCAACCCTGTGTTCCTGGCTTAGGGAAGCCAGCAGCTTATTTGTTCCCTCTCCAAGGCCAGGAGAATGGGTCAGGGTGCCTTTTGGGATCTACTTCCGGCCCAGCAGACTCCCAGTGCAGAGCGTGGAGGGAGGAGGTAAAAGAGAGAGAGGTTTTTCCCAAATGGGCTTTTTTTTTTTTTTTTTTTTAAATCCCTACAAAAGGGTGCGTGCATGTACTTATCTTAGCCTCTTGGGAGCCGCTTTTCACTGGTTAGGAGTGTCCAAGCAGAATCTCTGCTGCCAGGTCTCTGTCGATATGGAAACTTCTTCCTGAGTGTGCACACCGCACAGCTGTTTGCCTGCTTCACCGCGGATGGCATGGCTGCGGAGCTGCAGTTTCACTGCTGGGGCTCTGGCCCTCCTCACCTCTTCCAAACAGTCTCCCTCTCCCATATCACTCAGACGGATTACTTTACCTTGCCTTGTTCAGGGCTCGCAGATATTCAATCAAATCACTTGTTTTTCCAGGTCTTTGTTGTAGGAGGGATATAAGAAGTATCTAACTACTCCGCCGTGTTGACCACGCCTCCTCACAGCCAAGAAAACTCTATGGAGTGGTTCTACACTGTCACATGGGGTCACTATGAGTCAGAATCAACTCAACAGCACCCATCAGCAACAACATCGTGTGTGCCAGGAACTGTACTAAGCACTTTACGTCTCTTAATTCATTAATCCTTGCAGCAGATTTAAGAGCTAGCTATTACCATTACGTCCATTTTATAGTTTATAGGAAACTGAAGCTTAGAGAGGGTAACTTGCCCCAAGTCAACCCACTAGTTGGTGCTGAAGCTAGAATGACTCACTGGACCATCTCTCTTCTACCTCCAAGCTTGGTTGGTGTTTGGTACATAATTTCGAGTGAAGGAGTGGTGGATTTCACATTACTCATTAATTGATCTGAATTCTTCTGGAAGCTACTGATCACTTCTTCCTGATACTTTTCATGAGTTACTAAGCTCTGTGGTGTAGTTTTACTTAAACTTTTTTGACCTGACTTAAGTTTGCCCTTCACAGTCTTCAGGCACATTTATGTGTTTTGTCTCTGTACCTGTTAATATATTTTGTTTGTTTTTTACATGCTATACACCCTTGTTCATTTTGGCTGACTTTCTCTGGATCTTACCTTATCTGGATGCTTAGTCATCCCTCTCTGAAAACAGAAAATACATCCTGCCAGAAGGAATGGAAGGCAGGTGCTGTCTCTTCTTCACTTGTGTGAGTGAGGAGAGGGAAGATAATGCCAGAGAAAGGCCATTACTAGAGCTACAGTTTAAGTTTGTACCTTGACTAAACTTGCATAAAATATCCCAGATGTTTTGTTACTCATTTTTATTAAAAGGCGAGATAGTTCTATCTTGTCTTCAGTATTTTTTTTTCCCTAACACAGCATATTGTTCCCACAAAATGCCCTCCATATTTCTTTCCTTTTTGCCATCACTCATTGTCTTAATGCTGCTGTAACAGAAATACCACAAGTGGATGGCTTTAGCAAACAGATATTTATTTTCTTACAGTTTAGTAGGCTAGAAATTTGAATTCAGGCCACTGGCTTTAGGGAAAAGCTTTCTGCTTCCGTTGGCTCTGAGGGAACATCCTTGTTCCTTGGTTCTTTGGTGGTCTTCATGTGGTGTGGCATCTGTCTTCCCCCATCTCTGCTTGCTTCTCTATGCCTAATTTGCTCTTTTTATATCTCAAAGGTGATTGGCTTAAAACACACCCTACAGTAATACGGCCTCTTAATATAACAGAGAAAACCCATTCACAATTGAGATTATTACCACAGGTATAAAAAATCGAACCCTTTGCCATCGAGTCAAGTCCATCTCATAGGACCCTGTAGGACAAAATAGAACTACCTGATAGGGTTTCCAAGGCTGTAATCTTTATAGAAGCAGACTGCTACATCTTTCCCATGCAGAGCGGTTGGTGGGTTCCAACCACTTACCTTTCAGTTAGCAGCCAAGCGCTTAACCACTGCACCACCAAGGCTCCACCCACGGGTATAAAAACCAAAATGCCACTGCTGTTGAGTTGATTCTAACTCATAGTGACCCCATAGGGTTTCTAAGGTTGTAAATCTCTACAGAAGCAGACTGCCACATCTTTCTCCCACGGAGCCACTGGTGGTTTGAACCGCCGACCTTTCAGTTAGCAGTCAGTTGCTTTAACAATAGGGGTTAGGATTTACAGCACATATTTTGGGGGGACACAATTCCAACCATAACACTCAGCATCCTCCTTATGACTGTATGTGTATCAGTTCAGGATGTTGGCAGGAGAAGATGGGTCTAACTGGGTGATTTGAGGAGAGTGTAATAGACTACCCAGGTGTGGGGAGAGCATAGGGGAGCCACTAGGGCAGTGCAGCATCCCGTGGCTTGCATAAGTGGGAGTACTTTCCACTCTGGGTCTGGAGGGTCAAGAGGAGGGGCTAGTTACTGACTCTGGAGGCAGCCTGTGTGGAACAAGCCATCGCTCAATAGTTTCTCCCTTCAGTCCAGGGCATAGCAGCCTGTGGTAAATCCCACAGGAAGGGAGCCAGGTGCCCAAGTTCCCCTAACCCAAACATACACCTTCTGCCAGTGCTTCTCATTGTATAAGCCCGACTGGAAGCCAGCCCGCAAAGTAGCCCTTCAGTGTATTGCTTTCACATCAGCCTCCCAGAGCATAGAGCAGGGGGAGAAGGGGCAAGTGGATCTGGGGGAGTAAATGGAAGAAGTACTGTCTGTGTATGTGTGGGCTTGTGTTTGTGTGTGTGTGTTTGACACTCCAAATGGGGAGAGGTAGAGTGGTTAATTAAGAGCATGGGCTCTGGATTAGGCACACCTGAGTTTGATACCCAGCTCTGCCACTTGCTTACTGTGTGACCTTGGGCAAGTTACTTAGCCTGTCTTTTGTCACTTGTAAATTGCATATGATAATAGTTTGTCATGTACATTATGAGAAATAGATGAGATAATATATGTAAAGCAATTGCCACAGTGCTAGGCGTAAAGCACAATAAATGTTGGCAGTGCATGTATTTCCTTATACTTGCATGTTATAAAATTCACTCAGTCATTTTTGCTCATGTGTGTTTGTGAATCTTTTTATTAGTATTACCTCTGAACTGTTCCAAGGGTAGCTTCTCTGATATTAAGAGATTCCACTTTTTCTGTTCTCTCAAATCAAGCAGTTGCCTCTGTAAACATCAGCTGTATCAGGCTATAATTCAGTGATAACCATTAGGACTATTCAGTGTTATACCTCCTCCCAGGGGCGCACATAGCTAGTGACTGTGCTGTGTAGGAGTATGAGGGCCCAGCTGCTTTGTCTCAGTTTGGAACAACTGAAGGACTTTTCTAACTCCAGAGTTTCTTATAGATGGCTGAGGCCTTTGTATTACATTGCAGGTCAGCTTTTCCCACTGCCCACTCCTGCCTTTCTCATTTCCACAGAGGGGCATCTCTCAAAAGACACTCCCCAGTAAAACTTCTACATATAACTGTGTCTCAGAGGAACCTGATACACGACACTAGTATAAATTCCAGGAGTAGAATTTACCAGATCAAAGGTTTTGCTGTGTTGTTGCTGTGTTTTTCTCCAAAGGATGTGCCAGTAGAGTATGTGAGTATAGCCGGTATAATCACTCCTTTGCCACAGGATGTTGTTTAAAAAGTACTTTTGGCTGCTGTGCTTCTCGTGCTTGTGTTTTGTGACTGTCAAGAACTATGAGGGATCTGAGATGTTACCCTACATGGAAACAAGTGCCTGGCAGATTCATGGATGCTGGAAGAAGACGTGAGACTTCTAGGCCAGAGTTACAGGACTTTATTACTCACAACACAGTAAACAGCATGAGCATCATGTTTGCATCATTTCTCCCTTGTCCCCAAGTCCCACGGGAATGACATGAAAGGGCCCAAGTGAATGCGGTACACACTGTGGGTTTGCATCACAGATAAGGAACCCTGATCTTAGGAATCTGGAATCTTTGATAATGGACTGCAAGCAAACTTGTCCTTTGCCACAACAGGAGACATTTTTATTATATTGGACAGTAAGCAAATCTGTCCTTTGCTCTAGAGAGGTTTCTAAGGCTATTCACTATACAAATAATTTGAAAAGGCAATCCAGAATAAAAGGGCAGTGCCTTGCTCTCAGGATAAGGGCAGAAATGCAAGAGATCATGGAGAATTTTTTCCCCAACAGTAATAGTAACTTTTTGCCATATCTGCCATGCATATTATTTGTAGCTGTAAGGTCGCTATGAGTTGGAATCAACTTGATGGTAGCGGGTTTGGTTTTTGGTTTTTTTGGGCAAGTCTGTTTTTTTTCTGAGCAGTAGTTTTCCTCATCTGTAAAATGAGAGTCTTGAAATAGATGGTTTCCTAGGTGTGTTTTAACCCTAAAATGGAAACCAGTGGGATCACAGCCCTATGCTTTCTCTTGTTCATTGTCTGAAAATGGTTGTTGTGTATTTTGTCCTGTTTTATAATTCGTTACGGTGGAAGGGCTAATCAGGTACCAGTTAGTTACTCCCTTATGGCCAAGAGTGGGATAGCCTGCTTTATTTTTATCCATTGTACAGCATAAGTCTTGTGTTTGTTCATTATCCAGCACACTCTCTAGAATGTAATCTCTGTGAGAGCAGAGGCTCCTTTATTCATGGCTGTTTCTCCAGCTTTTAGAACAGTGCCTGGCACACAGTTTGGTTTAATGAGTATTGGCTGAGTGAGTGAATGAATGAATCTTGATGAGAAGTGGAGGCTACCTTTCTCCAAAGAAGCCATAAAGGCCAGGTGATTGCCTTCCTGCTATCCTCTATGGTTTGTAGCTGAACTGTAGTTACGGAAGGTCACCTGATTTGAGGGTATGAACTGGCGTCTTGGAGGAGAATCCCCTTTGGAGGTCACAGCATTCACGCTGCATCTTGTTTGCAGTGTCTCTCATGGTGTCAGGGTAGTTCTGTAGCATGATTTTTGTTTGGTTCAATGACTAGCCACCCTTATCTCTGCCCTTTTTCCATTTCTGGTCATTCAGCTTTCCCAGCGATTCTGTGAAGCCCCACTTCCTTTTAAGAAATTCTTTCTTTGCGTAAATCATCTACAGTCAGTCTTTGGTGCTTATAACTAAGAACTCTTAGTAATGCACTCTCTTAAAACTGCCCAGGACTCTGATCTCCCACTGCCTTTACTGGATATTTAATCAGAACTTGGTGGGAGAATAGGAAAATCAAGGAAACTGCTTTGACTTTGGAAAATTCTGGTTTATTATAAATATTATAGGTCTCCACATTATGTAGGCATTTATGCAAATTAAATGTCACATTTAGAAGATGCTGCGCCTTCTTCCTGCAGTTCTTGTTTCCCAATGCTTTTGCTGGCCAAATTAATCAGATGTATTTCTAGTCCTCGGTTAGAAATCTTACTGTATTTTTACTTGACTGTACTAAGAGTCATAAGATTGATTTTTCATTTCAAGTCTTGACTTTTATTTGCCGTGCTTTGTTGTAGGTAGACATGCTATTAATGTAAGTTTATTTTGTCCACTTAGGAGTTTCATAATAGAAGAGCAGAGCTTCTCGTTATGTGAAGATCTTCTCTATGGAAGAATGTCATTCAGAGGATTTAATCCTGAGGTTGAGGTATTAAATATAATTGCTTCAAATTTAAAGATTTTCCAATTGAATTCTTTCTGCTAATAATTGCATTAGGTTTTTCTCCACCAGGTGCCATTTCTCCTCATTATCTAGAAAATAACAAGTCTTGAAATATTGCCATAGCTATTTAAAGAAATTGCAGGCGTTGCAGTCTAGTTTTATGGTGGGCTGAGTGGATAATTAAATACTGCCATGTACAGCCTCTGACAGTGCCACCTTAAATGTGAGAGTTTCCACTCAGGTCTCTTACAGGAATGTCAGGATTTTATTCCTATGATGCCATTAGGAAAATGAATCCTTTGAAGAGTTTGTTTGAGAAGTGAATATTTACCTTGTAACTGAGCTATTTATTTGAATTTTCTTGCCTCAGCTTTGTAGAAAAGCACAAGACATTCATTTAGCAAATATTTTTTAGAGCTTTGGCTCATATGTTGAAAGTCATCCTATCAGGGACTTGACAAATGCCATGGACCTGTGTGATGTAAATCATCAGTTTTGTAACTATCATTTGAAGGCAAGGTTTCTCAGCCTTGGCACCGTTGACATTTGGACTAGGTCAGTCTTTGTGATAGGGCTGTCCTGTGTACTGTAGAATATTTAGCCACATCCCTGGCCTCTACACACTAGATGCCAGTAGCAACCCTAGTTGTGACAACCAAAAATGTCTCCCGCCATTGACAGACGTCTCCTGGGGGGCAAAATCGTCCCAGTTGAGAACCACTGCTCTAAGGATGCCTGTATTAGTCAGAATCACAGTTATCTGAAATAATTGCCAAAGGTTATTTATAGTTTGGTTTTCTTTTTTTCCCTTTTTTGAAGTGTGTGATAACTAAGGTGTTATATGTACTTTGCACAAAGTCGAGACTGAATGCATTCTCTCTGGGAAGAGGTTTTGAACTCTTGAGCTTCTAGACGTGAGCTGTCTTAAAATGTGAGGAAAAAATTATTTTCTGACGTGTACCTTTTCTAATGGGAAAATCTTACCATAAATTGTGTAATTTGACCTTTTTAATGGACAGGTTTTAACCCAAAGTTGTGTAAATAGACTTTTAAATGTGAGAAAAATTCAATTCTCCCAGTAATGAAAAAAATGATACCAACTTAAAAGCACTTACTTCATAGCAAGGTATGTTCAGAACATACTTTTTTTTTTAATTGTATGTGTTTCTAGTGATATCTAGCATCAGCCAGTTCGGTTGCCATAGAGTTGACTCCGACTCATGATGACTCCATGTGTGTCAGAGTAGAACTGTGCTCTATATAGGGTTTTCAGTGCTGATATTTTGGAAGTAGATTGCCAGGTCTCTCTTCTAAGGCACCTCTGAATGGACTCAAACCTACAACCTTTTGGTTAACAACTAGGCACAATGACCATTTTTACCACTGCAGTGCGATTAATTACTTTTGTGTGTGGCCTTTCTAGCCATGGTCTTGTAACTCCCACCCAGGTGATTAGCCTGTGTGATTGGGTAATTGGTCAGTTTTGCCTTAGAAGAGAGCCAATTTCAGAGCAGGGAGGAGGATCCTACCACCAACAAGGAAGAACAGCCAGGAACAGAGACCTTTGGACCTGGGATTCTACACTGAGAAGCTCCTGGAAGCAGGAGACGGAGAGACAGAGAGAGAGAGCAAGCTGTAACCTTGAAGATGGAGAGAAGTGGTGGCAGGAGATGGCACAGTGGACTTCCTGGCCCACTGAGAGAGAAAGCTGTGTGCCTTTGGGGAGAAACCTAGGGCCCAGAAGAGCCTGTCCTGATGAAAGCACTGTATCCTGAGTGTTCCTGAGCCTGAATTATAACTGTTACTTCCCTAATAAACCCTGTAATCATGAGTATGGTCTGTGAGTTCTCTGTGGCCATTGCAGTGAATATTCAAACCCAGCAGAGAAGTAGAGAGTGCTGTGCAAGGGACAGATGGTGTCAGAATTAGTAAAGATGGCAGAGAGAGGAGGCTTGTCTGGCCTCTACCTCATGGGAGTCAGCCATGTGCTGTTGCTCTTGGTTCTCCTTCCCCCTTGTGGGGTTGGAGGAGGTCAGACACTGCCCCCAAGCTGTTTTTACAACCACCTAGGAACTCTGACATCTAGCACAAAGTTTATTCTGTAAATATTTATTCTGTACCTGCAGTCTGTCAGCCTCCTCTAGGTGCCGGAAATGCTGCAGGGAGCCAAACTCTGTCCTCATGAAGCTTGTATTCCTGAAATTATTTTATGTTCAGTCCTTTAAAAGTTGGAAAAACTAGTTGAGACTAGTTTCTCCTCTGCTTTCCTCTCATTACTTTCCCCTTGGCTATAAATAAATTATTATATATTTTAAAAAAAAAAGAAAGTCTGTCAGAGGATAACTATCAGAAAAGGTTAATATAGAAACAAAGTCCTGATAATATGCTACAACATGCATGAACCTTGAAAACATGCTGAATGAAGTCAGTCACAAAAGGACAAACATTGTGTGATCTCACTCATATGAAATAGCTAGAATAGGCAAATATATAGAGATTAAAGTCTAGTAGTGGTTACCAGGGACGGGAGGGACAGGTAAAGGGTGAGTCATTGTTTAAGAAGCAGTAAGTTTCTGTTAATGGTGATGGAAAATTCAGCAGCGTATATTGGTGATGTTTGTGCAACATGATTGATGTAATTGGTGTCACTGAATTGTACATGTGAAAATGTTCAATTGGCAAATGTTGTGTTATCTATATTTTTACAACAGTTAAAAAAAACAAAAGGTTTGTGTACAAGAACAAGATAAAGCAGAGACCTGTGGCACATTACCCACCTCACGTTTAGGGGATGAGGGCAGGATGTAGATTGCCTCCATCGTTCCCAGGGCTACCACTCTAGTCATTACTTCTTTCCAGTAATTTGCTGTTGCCTACCTCCCCCTGCCCAAAAGCATTTAAAATTACTATTAACTATCATTCTTCTTCCATTGACTCAAAGATGGGAAATTTAGAGGGAATCTTAGAGACTTGTTTTTTTCTTTCTCCCTCTTTTACTGGAGTGTGATGGCACTGTGCCTACTTCAGATATATTGTTAACTGCTGTCGAGTTGACGCCATCACAGTGGAACAAAATTCTGCCCAGTCTTGTGCCATACCCATGGTTGGTTGTCTATCAGACTCTTGTGATCCATATGGTTTTCACTAACTGATTTTCAGAAGTAAATCGCTAGGCCTTTCTTCCTACTCCTTCTTGGTTTGGAAGCTCCGCTGAAACCTCTTCCGCATCACAGTGACACGCAAGCCTCCACTGACGGACAGGTGGTGGCGCATTGGCAAGGAATCAAATCTGGGTTTCCCACATGGAAGGCAAGAATTCTACCACTGAATCACTGTCTTAGTGGGGGTTCTCTAGAGAGGCATAACCAGTAAAGCATATAAATATATATAGAGAGAGAGATTTATATGAAGGAAATGGCTCACACAGTTGTAGAGACCGGAATGTCCCAAGATCAGCAGGTCAGAGAGCAGGGCTCTTGCTCACAGGCTGCAAAGATCAACACATCCTATGTTCGGCAGGCAAGACCACAGGTAAGCTGCTAGCTCAAGTCCCAAGAACCAGAGGTCGGGTGAACAGGAACCAGCTGCGGGATCCGGAGTGAGCAAAAAGCCATGAACCTTGCCAGAATGTCCACTTATATTTGATTTAACACGCCCAGGGAAACTCCCTTTCAATTGATTGGCTGCTCACAGCAGATCCTATCATGGGGAGTGATCACAAGATCATACAACTGCCAAACCACTGAGAATCGTGGCCCAGCCAAGTTGACACACAGTCTCAACCATCACAACCACCAGTGTCCACTTTAGATATAGGTAACTAAGAATAAGCTTTATGATCTAAAATACAATTTAAATATAATCTAGTGAGGTCTCACGTTGTTGTTTTAATTCAGAGCTGATCTCTGGCGGCCCACTGTGGCATAAAGCGTTACAGAGAAGCCCTTATAAACTTTGGCTGGTCCTGTAGATTCTCTGACTTTGGTTTCTCTGCCTGCAAATAAGTTTGAGATCAGTTCTTTTCAAAAGCCTTTTCCAGCCCTAATGGTCAACGTTGGTGTGTTTTTCAGAAATTAATGCTTCAGATGAACTCTAAGCACAAAGCCGAAGAAATTGAAGATGAAACTGTGGAGCTTGATGTGTCAGATGAAGAAATGGCTAAAAGGTAACCATTACTTTGGAAGAGCTTTGTAACCAGGGCTGAATTCACTGGTTGCACTTGAGCTTGTGCATTCCTTTCACCCCACAGTATCCCACAGCCCTTAAAGGGAAAGGTGATGTAAGCTGCTTTCTCATACGTTGCCTGGAATGAATCCAGGCCTGGCACAGGCTTGCAGCTGAGGGCGCATTTCCAGTGCTACTTCCAATACATATTTTTAGATGTACACTTTTAAATGAGAAAGTTTTAAAGTTCTACTTTGGGTTATGGAATGTTAAGTTATAACCCTCTTCTGTCCCTTCTAAGAACCCTGGTGGTGCAGGGGTTAAGCACTCAGCTGCTAACTGAAAGGTCAGCAGTTCGAACCCACCAGCCACTCCATGGAAGAAAGATGTGGGAGTCTGCTTCCATAAAGATTACATCCTTGGAAACCCTATGGGGCAGTGCTGCTCTGTTCTGTAGAGTTCCTGTAAGTCGGAATTGACTCGACAGCAACAGGCTTTTTGGTTTTTGTCCCTTCTAAGAAACCTTCCATAAAAATTGACATTACTCATCAAGAAAAAAATATATACATCTTAACTTATTGAGGATAATGCAAAAACAAAAGAACAGGAAGAATTTTATCATTCTTAGAGATGTTTGTATATTTTTAAATCAGAAGGCTTCTTTTAATTGTAGTTTTGATTGTTTTCATTCTCCGTTATGTATTTAGTTTGATATTCTCGACAGACTTAATTCCAACATTTTTTATTTTAAATTAAACATGTGCTGTATATCATCTTAACAGGTATGAAACCTTGGTGGGGACAATTGGAAAGAAGTTTGCCAAGAAAAGAGACCGTGCCAATTATGAGGAAGATGAAAATGGGAACATAAAACCAACTAAAGCAAAGAAGGTGTTCTTAAAGCCTCAAGATTAAAATGAATGCCTTAAGATGTGCATCAGGGATGCCTCACGAAAGATAGCAGCGTATTCTGGAACTTACTCTGATAATTTCTCTGTAGTTTTTACTACTATAATATGTACTTGTAAACAAATGTATAATTTTAGAAAATGCTGTTCCCAAAACAGATGTGTGATGGATGTTATACATCCTTTGCTCAGTGGTGTTCGTCAAGAATGGGTTTTCAGCCCTTGATCTTCAAATGTACATAGTTACATGGTTGCTTCCTAAAGATTTTTTGACCTCAGGTTTTTTTAATATAGTTCTCTAGTTCCTGACCTTCAATAAATTAATATCACTGTTTAAATTGTCCTTGTGTTTTATCTTTTACTTTAAATTATTAATCATGTCAGGCCAATTCACATACATATTTTGGAACCAAATGTCTTATAAGAATTCATTATATGTAAATTCATCAAAAATGAACATGCCACTCCAGCCGTAAGTATTTGCATGCTACCAAGTTGTTAATCAGTTTATGGTATTAGGGTTGTTCGTTTAAAGCCCTTAATTAATAATTTTTTTTAAATACTGTTCTTGAATGAACATCTGTTTTCACATACTTTTTCTATTCTACTTTCAAGTAATAATTTTAATCTAAGTCAGTAGTCTAACTTTTATCCGGATAAAAAACCAAAACCCAACCCTTTGCCATTGAGTCGATTCCAAGTCATAGCAACCCTATAGGACAGAGTAGAACTGCCCCCTAGAGTTTCCAAGTGGCTGGTGGATTCAAACTGCTGACCTTTTGGTTAGCAGCCAAGCTCTTAACTACTGTGCCACCAAGGCCCCTTCATCTAAAGAGTAACTTTAAAAAAAAAAAAAAGGCATTAATTTAGGGTAGAGTGGTCTAATGTTGAACCATAAGAAATTGTCGTTTTCATGAGTCAGAAACAGTTGAATGTCATCAATTTCTATGGTCTACTCCACTAGAATTTACCACTGACCAGAGCATCTCCTAGTCTATACCGTATTCTAAATACTAATAAGTAAAGAAACACATGGAATTAAGTGTCTGTGTATCTGTAGATATGTACGTAGGACATCTAAGAAGTACTAATTTAATTTTGTTCCTAGCAGCTAAATGAGGTGCATATCTCCTCTTGAAAGCACTGTCTCTTAGATTTTGATTGCTGTGTGATGTCAACTCTCTGATGAGTTAGAAAAAATGGTATGGATTTGAAGTTGGTCTGACTTTTTCATTGCAAGGGTATGAGTAATGCTTTCAGCTCCCTGCATGCCGGGGAGTGGAAGCTGGAAGTCCGAAGTGCTTATAGCAGCACCACAATCAATAGACTTACAGAATGGATAGTCATCCTCATGGAATTCTGCACAACATGATTTTGTGGCCTTTGTGTGATCAACTAACCAATTTCACAGTAAAAGAAGTAAGGCAATGAGCCTATGCCTCATAACATGCTGTATCACCCAGAAATAGCTGGCAGAATAGAATGGTGGGATGGTCTACTGAAGACTACATTAGAGCTCCAGGTGGGGTATGACACTTTTTTTTTTTTTTAAATTATTGTGTAACACAACATTTGCCAATTCAACATTTTTTATGAGCAAACCAATTACATCAATCGTGCAACCATCACCAGTATCCATTGCCAAATTCTCCATCACCATAAACAAAAACCTACTGCTTCCTGAATCATGACTCACCCTTTCCCCTGGTGATGATGTTAGGTGCCACCGAGTCCATTCCGACTCATGTACAACAGAACGAAACGCTGCCCAGTCCTGCACCATCTTCACAATCTTTGCTATGCTTGAGCCCGTTGTTGCAGCCACTGTGTCAATCCATCTTGTTGAGGGTCTTCCTCTTTTTTACTGACCCTCTACCAAGCAAGACATCCTCTGTGACTAGTCCCTCCTGATAACATGTCCAAAGTACCTTCAAGACAGATTTGTTTGTTCTTCTGGCAGTCCATGATATATTCAATATTCTTTGCCAACACTGTAATTCAAAAGCATCAATTCATCTTCACTCTTCCTTACTCATTGTCCAGCTTTTGTATGCATACGAGGCGGTTGAAAACACCCTGGCTTGGGTCAGGCGCACATTAGTCTTCAAGGTGACTTCTTTGCTTTTTAACACTTTAAAGAGGTCTTTTGCAGCAGATTTGCCCAGTGCAATGCGTCCTTTGATTTCTTGACTGCTGCTTCCATGGGTGTTGATCGTGGATCCAAGTAAAATAAAATCCTTGGCAACTTCAATCTTTTCTCCGTTTATCATGATGTTCGTTATTGGTCCAGTTGTGAGGATTTTTGTTTTCTTTATGTTGAAGTGCAATCCATACTGAAGGCTGTAGTCTTTGATCTTCATCAGTAAGTGCTTCGAGTCCTCTTCACTTTCAGCGAGCAAGGTTGTGTCATCTGCATAATGCAGGTTGTTAATGAGTCTTCCTCTAATCCTGATGCCCCATTCTTCTTCATATAGTCCAGCTTCTTGGATTATTTGTTCAGCATAAAGATTGAATAAATATGGTGAACGGATACAACCCTGACACGCACTCTTCCAGATTTTAAACTACATAGCATCCCCTTGTTCTGTTCAAACAACTGCCTCTTGGTCTATGTACAGGTTGCACATGAGCTTGATTAAGTGTTCTGGAATTTCCATTCTTCCCAATGTTATCCATAATTTGTCATGATCCACACAGTCAAATTCCTTTTCATAGTCAATAAAACACAGGTAAACATCTTTCTGGTATTCTCTACTTTCAGCAAAGAGCCATCAAACATCAGCAATGATATTCCTTGTTCCACGTCCTCTTTTGAATCTGGCTTGAGTTTCTGGCAGTCCCCTGTCAGTGTACTGCTGCAACTGCTTCTGAATTATCTTCAACAAAATTTTACTTGTGTGTAATATTAATGATATTGTTCGATAATTTCTGCATTGTCTTTCTTTGGAATAGGCATAAATATGGATCTCTTCCAGTCAGTTGGCCAGTTAGTTGTCTTCCAAATTTCTTGGCATAGATGAGTGAGCACCTCCAGCACTGCATCCACTTGTTGAAATATCTCAGTTGGTATTCTGACAATTCCTGGAGCCTTGTTTTTCACCAATGCCTTCAGTGCACCTTGGACTTCTTCCTTCAGTGCCATTGGTTCTTGATCGTATGCTACCTCCTGAAATGGTTGAACGTTGACCAATTCTTTTTGGTACAGTGACTCTGTATTCCTTCCATCTTCT
The DNA here is from genome assembly GCA_030035585.1 of Dugong dugon. Taxonomy (NCBI): domain Eukaryota; kingdom Metazoa; phylum Chordata; class Mammalia; order Sirenia; family Dugongidae; genus Dugong; species Dugong dugon. The sequence goes on from CM057478.1 coordinate 37,416,826, forward strand.
TTTGATGTTTCCTGCATCATTTAATATTTTCCCCATAGAATCCTTCAATAGTGCAACTCGAGGCTTGAATTTTTTCTTCAGGTCTTTTAGGTTGAGAAATGCCAAGCGTGTTCTTCCCTTTTGGTTTTCTAACTCTAAGTCTTTGCCCCTTTTATTATAATACTTTACTTTGTCTTTTCGAGCTGCCCTTTGAAATCTTCTGTTTAGCTGTTTTAATTCATCATTTCTTCCTTTTGCTTTAGTTATTCTATGTTCAAGAGCAAGTTTCAGAGTCTCTTCTGGCATCCATTTTGGTTTTTTCTTACCTGTTTTTTAACAACCTCTTGCTTTCTTTGTGTATGGTGTCCTTGAGGTCATCTCATAATTCATCAGGTCTTTGGTTATTAGTGTTCAATGCATCAAGTCTATTGTTGGGATGGCCTCTAAATTAAGGTGGAATATACTCAAGTTGGTACTTTGGCTTTCATGGACTTGTTTTAAATTTCTTTAGCTTTAGCTTCAACTTGCATATGAGCAATTGATGGTTTGTTCCGCAGTCAGCCCCTGGCCTTCTTCTGACTGATAATATTGAGCTTCTCCATCTTCTGTTTCCACAAATGTAGTCAATTTGATTCCTGTGTATTCCATTTGGCAAGGTCACATGTAAAATCACCACTTACGTTGTTGGAAAACGGTATTTCCAATCAATAGATTGTTGGTCTTGAAAAATTCTATCATGTGATCCTCAAGGCCATATTTTCCAACTACTGGTCCTTCTTTGTTTCCAACTTTTGCATTCCAATCATCAGTAATTATCAATGCATATTATTGCATGTTTGATCAATTTCAAATTGCAGAAGTTGGTAAAAATCTTCAATCTCTTCATCTTTGGCATTAGTGGTTGGTGCATAAATTTGAAAAATAAGTCTTATTAACTGGTTATGCTTGTAGGCATAGGGATATTATCCTATCATTGACAGCATTGTACTTCAGGATAGATCTTGCAATGTTGTTTTTGACAATGAACGTGACATCATTCCTGTTAAATTTGTCATTCCTGGCATAGTGACCAGATGATTGTCCTATTCAAAATTGCCAATACTAGTCCATTTCAGCTCACTAATGCCTGTGATATCCATCTTCGAGCATTCCATTTCATTTTTTGACAACTTCCTATTTCCCTAGATACATACTTGGTCCATCTCACGTTCTGATTATTATTGGATGTTTGCAGCTGTTTCTTCTCATTTTGATTCATGCCACATCAGCAAATGAAGGTCTGAAAGATTGACTCCATCCACATCATTAAGGTCGACTCTGCTTTGAGGAGGCAGCTCTTCCCCAGTTGTATTTTGAGTGCCTTCCAACCTGAGGGGCTCATCTTCTGGTGCTATATCAGACAGTGTTTCACTGCTATTCATAAGGTTTTCACTGATCAATTCCTGCAGAAGTATATTGCTAGGCCCTTCTTCCTAGTCTGGCTTAGTCTGGAAGCTCCCCTGAAACGTGACCAGCATGGGTGACCCTGCTGGTATTTGAAATACCAGTGTTCCAGCATCACTGGAACACACACGCACATACACACACACACACACACAAACATTTCTGTTGGGTATGTACCTATCAGTGGAAATACTAGCTCATAAAGTATGGATGTTTTCAGCCTTATTAAACACATTCACTACCACCCGTTTGTCAGTTTGTCTTACCGTGATGACTTGCATGTTGCTATGATGCTGGAAGCTATGCCACTGCTATTTCAAATACCAGCAGGTCCATCCATGGTGGACAGGTTTCAGCAGAGCTTCCAGACTAAGACAGACTAGGAAGAAAGGGCTGGTGATCTACTTTCAAAAATCAGCCAATAAAAACCCTATGGATTAAAGCAGAATAATTGTATGACTCACTTGTTTTGGACACATCATCAATAGGGATCAGTTGCTAGAGGAGGACATCATGTTTAGTGACGTGGAGGGCCTGTGAGGGCATGAGTGACCTTCAGTGAGATGGATTTGCACAGTAGCCATAATGATGGACTTAAACATGCCAGCAATTGCAAGGATGACGCAGACTAGGCAAAGTTTTGTTCTGTTGTGTATAGGGTCGCCATGAGTCGGAGTTGACTCAACAGCAGCTATCTACCTATCTGGACACCTCCAAATATTTTTCCAAAGAGGTTGTATCAATTTATCTCCCACCAGCAATGCCTGACCATTCAGGTTGCTCCACAACCTCATCAACATTTGAAATTGTTTGTCTTTTATATTTTAGCCATCCATTCATTCATTCATTCATTCATTCATTCACAGTTATGGAGTTTATTAGGGAAGTAACAGGTTACAATTCAGGATTAGGAACGACTCAGGATGCAGTTCTTCCATCAGGATAGCCTCTTCTCAGCCGTGCCCACAGGCGAGCCTTCCTCTACTGTTGGCCTCTCGACCCCTCAGCCCCTCAGCCCAGCCTCTACCCTGTCGGGCAAGTGTTACAGTGTTCTTTAGCTCTGCCAATAAGTGCCGGGGGCACCCTACTCCACCAGGAAGCTTCCTGACCAAAGGTGCTCAGCTGTCTCACTCCATGGGTTCAGCACACCCACTGTAACTGCCTTGCTCCATGGCCTGAGAAGCCCACTGTGCCATCTTGCACCAGTCTCCTACTTCTGCTCTGTTTCTCTGCCACTGCTTCTCACTGCCTCATGCCATCTCCAGTGTTACAGCTCTTTCTGTCTCTGTCTCCTAGGTCTAGGAAGTTCTCAGTGCAGGGAGCCCAGGTCCAAAGGGTGCACTCTGCTCCCATGTCTTCTTCTTGGTGGCACTGAGTCCCCTCCCCTTTTTTTTTCATACTTATGGGGTTTATTAGGGAAGTAACATGTTAGAACTCGGGATCAGGATTAAAAGGCTAAAACTCAGGATCAAGATCAGGAAACATGTAGGCAAAGTCTCCCTTCTTCAGTGCAGGACATCTCTCTCAGCTCCTCTTGGCCCCCTTAGGACAGGCCTTCTCTCTTGGCGCTCAGCCCCTGCAAGGGCCTGGCCTCTGCCCTGCTTGGTCAAGTGTTACAAAGCTCTTTAGCTCTACCAATAAGTACCTGAAGGCACCCTGCTCACTCAGCCAGCAAGCCTCCTGCCTAAAGGAACTCAGCTCTGAACTCAGTCGACAGGCCTATTGTGGCCTCTTTGCTCTGTGGGCCGGGAAGCCCACCATGCTGTCTCATTCTGATCACCTGATTCTGCTGCTGCCATTTCTCTGCCACTGCTTCTCGCCATCTTGCGCTCTCTCTGGTGTTATAGCTCTCTTTTTCTCCCTGTCTCCTGGGTCTAGGAGATTCTCAGCACAGGGAGCTTGGTGTGACGTGATGTTGTGTTGTGGTTTTAATTTGCATTTCCATAGTGACTAATGAAATTAATAACGTTTTCATGTATTTACTGTCCATTTAGATATCTTCTTTTGTGAAGTGCCTGAGACCCCTTTTTACTGGGAATTCTGCAGCTAAGTCACTCTAGATCTTCAGCTCCTTCAGCATCCTGGATTGCACTGACCTCATCTTGAGGAAGGTAAAGTGATATCCAGCAAAGATTCTTTCCCCCCACCCCCCACCCCCTTCTCTATAACTCACCTTCATTGCCCATGCTCATTCCCTCCTCTTTCCTGGCTGAACTCTTTTCCCTATGTGTTTGTCCAATTCTCTCCCACTACCTCCAGCACCTTGCTCCACCCATTATCTCTTTCCTTCCCATCCTGATGTCTTTGTCTTCTTCCACCAGAAATGCTTGCCAGAATGCCTCCTAGAAGATGTTGAGAATAGCAAGGTAAGAGGAAATGATTTATCCAAATAACCCTACTCCTGGTTGTTAGTTTGGACTTTGGGACCTCAAACTTTCCCTGCCTGCTATCTGGATGTTCTATGAAGTCTTTATGTTGTTTGGTCCCCGATGAGTTGATGCTCTGGTCCCCCAGAGAGGTGAAATTGGAACTAGATTACCGTTTTCTTTTCTAGTTACTTCTTGTCCATCCCTCAGAGCCTGGTACTAACTCAGACCTTGCAGGATGAATTCTAAGAAGGGGGTGATAGAAATGGATTCTGGAGATCACACAGTCAGCAAGGTCGACACATATTGTTGTGCAGGTTATGCGCTTGCACTTCACAGCATAACCTGCTGAGGTGGTACCTGTTGTCATCGAGTCAACTCTGACTCATAGCGACCCTATAGGACAAAATAGAACTGTCACATAGGGTTTCAAAGCTGTAAATCTTTCTGGGAGCAGACCACCACATCTTTCTCCTGCACAACAGCTGGTGGGTTTGAACCACAGACCTTTCAGTTAGCAGCCAAGTGCTTAACTGCTGAACCACAACCACCAAGGCTCCCTACACCCCCCATTACCAAGCCTTCCAGCCTGGGGCTAGAGCTGTCTAGAAGACCACCCTTGACTAATTTGGAAAAGGTGCCATAGAGGCTAGCTTCCACCCTGAAATCTAGCCTAGGGAGGAGAAGAAAGGACTGCTGACTTTGGCTGGATTCAGAAGTCTTGCAGTAGTCAGGGCCCTGAGTTTCCATAAGGCTGGGGCAAAGCAGCCTTGCTTTGCAGGCCTCTTTGAGCAAGTACGAAAGGAGGTAGTCTAAAGTCATGAGCTAGCTCTCAATGAGTCCCTTTATCTGATGTGTGGTGAGCTAAATGATGTATAAAATCAGTCACAGCCCCTGCCCTGCAAGTTCTTCCACCCACTCAGCTCTGGCCAGAATTGCCCTCCACCCTCTTGGGTCTCTGACATCTGACACCTGCCCAGGTACTTCAAGATCAATTACCAGATCAAACTGATGCTGCAGCTTGTCACCTTAGACAAGAACACAGGCTCCTCCTCATGGTCCAGGGCCTGCAGACCTGGGTGCTGAGCTCCCACATTGGGGCTGACTTTAAGTTCAAGGCTAGGCAGAACATTGTGTTTGCCCCAGTTGCCAGATTTGGATTGAAGTCACTTCTTAGGACTCTAGGAGCAACTGATGTCTGAGTTATAGTGACCTAGGCAACCTACAGTTTCAAGCAATTATTCAGAAGAGTGCTCACTCGTCTATGCCAAGAAATTTGGAAGAAAACTAACTAGCCAACTGACTGGAAGAGATCCATATAGGTGCCCATTCCTAAGAAAGGTGATCCAACAGAATGTGGAAATTATAAAAAAAGGTCATTAATTAATTTCACACCCAAGTAAATTTTGCTGAAGATCGTTCAAAAACACTTGCAGCAGTGCATCAACAGGGGACTGCCAGAAATTCAAGCCGCATTCAGAAGAGGACATGGAAAGAGGGATATCATTGCTGATGTCAGATGGATCACTGCTGAAAGCAGAGAATACCAGAAAGATGTTTACCTGTGTTTTATTGACAATGCAAATGCATTCGACTGTGTGGATCATAGCAAAGTATGGATAACATTGTGAGGAATGGGAATTCCAGAACACTTAATTGTGCTCACAAGGAACCTGTACATAGACCAGGAGACAGTCATTCGAAAAGAACAAAGGGATACTGCGTGGTTTAAAATCAGGAAAGGTATGTGACAGGGTTGTATCCTTTCACCGTACTTTATCAATACGTACAGTGAGCAAATAAACCGAGAAGCCAGACTGATATGAAGAAGAATGTGGCATCAAGATTGAAGAAAGACTCATGAAAAACCTGTGATATGCAGATGAGGCAACCTTGTTTGCTGAAAGTAAAGAGGACTTGAAGCATATACTCATGAAGATCAAAGACTATGGCCTTCAGTATGGATTACACCTCAACATAAAAAAAACAAAAATCTTCACATCTGGACTAATAAGCAACATCATGACAAAAGAAAAAAATATCAAAGTCAAGGATTTCATTTTACTTGGATCCATAGTCAACCCCCATGGAAGCAGCAGTCAAGAAACCATGTATTGCACTGGGCAAATCTGCTACAAAAGATCTCTTTAAAGTGTTAAAAACAAAGATGCCACTTTGAGGACTAAAGTGCGCCTGACCCAAGTCATGGTACTGGTAATCTCTGACTTATGACTTATTTGAGTGACAATGGACAGCACTTACAACCCTCAGTGTCTCTTAAACATTGCAACTTCCTGGGAGGAAGTTAGGGGAAAATGGATGCAGGAGACATGGAAAAAATTGCTGAGTTTTGTGAACACACTCCAAGCATTTGATCAGGATAATATGATGAAAGAGGTCAGTGTAAAAATCATCCACATGGCAAGAACACTGAATTTAGAACTTGATATTGCTGATGTGGAACAGCTCATAGATCACAAAGAAGGGGAATTGACATATCAGGACTTAATGGATTTTGAAGAGGAAAGACATGCTGAAGAAGAAAGAAATAATGAGGAAGAGGAAGGACAGAAGTTGTCAAAAAAATTTTACAGTGAAAGAATTAGCTGAAATTTTTTCTAAACTAAATCAAGGGCTTCAGTTGCTTGAAGACATGGACCCAAAAGCTGATTGCTTTGGTAAAGTTCATAGGAAGATTCAGGAAGCAGTGAAATGTCACTGTGAAATACGTGAAGAAAAAAAGAAAAGGACCATATAGACACCTCTCACTAATTTTCTGACTAGAAATGCCATTTCCATTCCCAGGGATAATCCAGATGATCCAGAACCATCCACAAATGGAGTTATTACAGCTGACAAAATATCAACATCATCCAACTCTTCATCGTCATTGTACATTTTTATGATTTGTGTATGTTTTTGTGTATGTATTAAAATACATCTGTAAGTTTATATGTCATGTTTCCCACCCTCAAAGACAAATAAAGATCAGATTTATAAAGATACTGATAATAAAAGGCAATAATAATGAAAACTAAAAAATAAAATTAAAAGGGTATTTGACTTACATCAGAACCAATTTATGATGGAGTCATCAAAATGATACCCCATCATAAGCTGGGGACTACTTGTATTATCAATCAACTCATATACATGTGAAGGCTGGACAATGAATAAGGTAGACTGAAGAAGAATTAATGCATTTGACTTATGATGTTGGCAAAGAATATTGAATATACCATGGACTGCCAGAAGAACAAATTATCTTGGAAGAAGCACAGCCAGAATGCTCCTTAGAAGTGAGGGTGGTAAGACTTTGTCTCATGTACTTTGGACATGTTAACAGGAGGAAGCAATCCCTGGAGAAAGACATCATGCTTGATAAAGTCGAGTGTCAGTGAAAAAGAGGAAGACCCTTGATGATTGGTGAGGTTGGTGAAGGACCATGCATTGTTTCATTCTGTTGTACATAGGATCGCTATGAGTCGGAACCAACTCAATGGCACCTAACAATAACAATGACATTCAGGTGAGAGCTGTTATTATTCATACGCTTCCTGGGGCCAGTCGCCAACAGTTTTCATCCTTTATTGACTTCTCTTCAGAAAGTTCTGGAAAGACGTTGGTGATTGGAGCATGCATTAAAGACCTACTCCTCTCCTCTGTCACCCTGATGGGAAACAACTAAAATCAGGAACCCCTTGTTAAAGGCATATAGAGGGCCCTGGGCTCAAACTCAACAGCACTAATCACACTTTTACTTATTTATTTGTTTCAAGTTTGTCTTCCCTATTATGCTGTCAACTCCCAGGAGAGCAGGGATTGCATCTATCTTCTTCCCAGATATATCCTAGTGCCTAGCACTGTGCCTCGTACAAGATAGGAGCTCAATAAAAACTTGTTGAATGGGAGGAGTTGATAAAGAAGTGAGTGAAAGATAAGAGCAAACCTAAGGTTTGAGGTTCAAGCAGGACTCCCTGTCTTTAACAGTGTGGGCCAGGCAGGCAGATGGGACAGCCAGAATCTGGCTTGGTGTTCCTGCCTAGGGCAGATCCAAGAAAGTAGAGCCGCTAGGAGTCTCAGTCACAGAGCAGAAGCATTTGGGCTCCGTTTGGGGTGTGTGGGATGTATAAGCCCTTATCAAGTAAGGGCAGGTCAGTGGTTGGTTGCAATTTGGAATCTACTGCAGGAAACCTGGCCCTTTTGCCACCAATAAGTATGCAGTGAGAGGCTTACCTTCTAGAGCAGGGCTTGTCAACTTTTCTTGTAAAGGGCTAGATAAGAAACATTTTATGCTTGCCAGGCATACAGTCTCCATCACAGCTACTCAATTCTGCAGTTGTAGTGTGAAAGCAGCCATAGACAATACATTAACAGATGAGCATGGATGTGTGTCAATAAAACTTTATTTATAAAAATTAGGCAGTGGGCTGGATTTGTCCTGTGGGATGTAGTTTGCTGACCCTTGCTCTAGAGTGCATACAGTTCTTGACCATAAGTGTGCATTAGAATCATTGGAGAGCCAAAATGGAGATTCCACCCTCTCGCCAAAATTCTGATCCATTAGGCCTGGGGTGGTGCTTATGCATATGTACTTTAATAAGCATCTCTGGTAATTCTAAGGCAAGTGGTCTAATGCAGATTCAGTCTTTGAGAAGGATCGGGAGTGTTTTAGGCAGAGGATCACCAATCATCATCTAGATGTGGACATTAAATTGAAACCCTTTCCTAAAGAGGAAGAAGGGAGAGCTAGGACTCTATAGCACCTGCTCCAGGGCCTATTTGTGGCAAAAGAAATATAGGAAGTGTACTTCTGTTTCCCAGCCAGCCAAACCAGACTGCAGAGTCTGGCTGTGTCAGGTGAACACGTGGGATGGTGGCCCCAGGCATTCATGTGCTGGGGAGAAGAGGACTTAGAAGATTACTTGTATGTAGGAGCACAAAACAAAGGAGAAGTTCTCCTGGAACCTGTTCCTCAGCCTGGGGCTATGAGCTATAAGCCCTGGGAGTGGAGCAGGGGGCTAAGGCAGAAGCCAAGCAGAAGCAGAAGTTGTTTTCCCATGAGATGCTTTTGTAAGACCAAGGCACACCAACACAATGTTATTTCAGGGCCAGGAGTCAAGATGTGACACAGAATTTGAGAGAAGGACATTCTCCTCTCTATCTACAAGGAAAAAGTATGGCTGGAAGCAACAAGGAGTAAAGGGAAAGCAGCCCAAATCTGCCCCTTGAGCAGCCCAAGCCCCAGGGAAGATAGGCAGGGAACCCCTGTTCTCACAGAGAGGACCTATCATTTTGGCCATAGTGAGGCAGCCCCCTACATGGCTTTGCAGCCCCGGACAACACCAAGAGCCTCGGGCAGATGATGCAGAAGGGTGCACAGGAAGTGAGGGGTAAGGACTTACTGTTGATGGCTCTGCAAGCCCGTGGGATGTGAGAGTTAGTGTTAATGTGATCTCAGTTATTGCTGTTTAAACCAGGACTGGTTGGATGTCAAGTGGCAGAAAGAAACTTCGACTTTAACCAGCGAGGGAATTACTGGTTTAGATAACTCAGAAGGTGAGAACTGGCTAGACCCAGGGAATTAAATGATGTCATTGTACCACTGTTTCTTTCTCCATCTCTTACTTCTGCTTGTCTTTATTCTTCAGACAGGCTGCTTCCACGTAGCTCAGAAAATGGCCATCAGTGGCCCCAGGAATGTGTATTCTATCATTGTAGGACGAAGTGTTCTATTTAAGGCTGTTAGGGCAGGCTTTTAATCACGTTGTTCAGATTTATATTCTTACTAATTTTTAGTCTGTTTACTCTGTCAGCTATTTTGAGATGGGTATTAAAGTTCTCCAATGTGATTCTATTCTTTTCTTTAGTTCTGTCAGTTTTTGCTATATACATTTTGAAGCTATGTTATTAGGTACATACAGGCTTAGTATTATTATATCTTCCAAGTAGATTGACCCTTTTATCATTATAAAAGGCTTCTTCCCTTAGAGTCTTCTTTTGTTTTTGATATTAGTATAGCTATATCAACTTTCTTTTGATGAGTATTTGCATGATATCTTTTTTTCATTATTTTACGCTCAACCTTGGGGTGCTTCTCTTGTTGACACTCTCTTTTTCAATATCTTTGTGGACATTGACCCTCAGAAGTCTGAGGAAAGTCTTGGTATATCCTGTCTTCCCTACAGTGAGCTCTGGGAGGACAGGAGCTATCTCCTTTGTTTTTGACCCCCTCCCACTTCCCACAGCTTCTCACCCAGTGCTGTTGTTCCGTGGTCTATCAAAGTGGGGATATCTCACTTTTCTCAACAAGGCAGGAATTTTTCTCTTAATTACAATGAAGCAAAAACTACAGGACACCCAGAAATATAGATGAGTCAGTGCTCCACTCTCCCTTCACTGCCTATACATTACAATTCCAGGTTTTACTTGGCATGGTTTCTATCCCTCTGCCTGCTGGTGCTTTTCTTTAACTGTCCATTCACAGCTGTCCTGAGAGGAAAATTGTTCTGTCCCCTTTCATCATTTCATGCAGGGCAGAAATTAAAGATTCACAATGACACCAAATTAGTCCGCTTTTGCCTTGTTTGAAAAGCTGATGATCTATCTTTTCCCTACTTTTTCATAAAAATATAAATGTCAAGCATGATTTTCAAATAGGAAATTTTAACAATTTAAACACCACATAACTATGAGAAAGAACATTTCAGCAAAGGACACATAGACACTGCTCAGTCTTCTCTCTTACTGCAGATTGGCATGTCTTTATTGAAGGGGCACAGAGGCCTTCATGTAGTTTACTTAGTACATGGCCTTCATGTAGTTTGCCACACAGTAGTACCAGGATGTCTCATGATTTTTTGAGGTGGAGAGTGCATGAGTGTACTGGGGCTGCCATAACAAATAACCACAAACTTAAAACAACAGAAATTTATCCTTTCACCATTCTGGAAGTCAAAAGTCTGAAATCACATTGTAGGTAGGGCCATGCTCCCTCTGAAGGCTCTAGGGGAGGATCCTTCCTTGCCTCTTCCTAGCTTCTGGTGGCTTCTGGCAATCCTTGGCATTCCTTGACTTGTAGCTGCATCACTCCAGTCTATGTCTCTGTTTTCACATGGCCTTCTTCCCTCTGAGTGTGTGTCCGTGTGTCTTCAAATTTCTTTCCTTATAAGGACACCAGTCTTTGGATTTAGGCTCCACCCTAATCCAGTACGACCTCATCTTAACTTGACTACATCTGCAAAGATCCCATTACCAAATAAGGTCACATTCACATGTACTAGGGGTTAGGACTTCAGCATATATTTTTGGGTACCCCAATTCAAACACCTATAGAGAGGAACTCCCCACCAGCTTCCAAAGCTTCCAATAGAATCTGATAAAGCTCAGCACATAGTAGGTTCCAATGGATGCCTTGGAATGAATGGAAGAATAATTGCTTCTCCTCCTCCTTCCCATTTATTTCAGCAACAACAGTTCCATTTGCTGGACCTCTGTAAGGTGACTAGCAACACCCAGCATAGCTAAAAACAAATCTCTCATCCCCTTTCCAAGCTCCTCACAACTCCCTACACCTGATAAAATCAAAACAAACCATTGGTATGAGATAATGGGCTCTAAAGCCTGGTAGCTTATCTGTGAAATCCTGATTTAGGAAGATATGGAAAGCATCCATTTAAGATGGAAAAGAAATAGCTTCCTTTGACCTCCCCCCTTCTTTGATCTCTCATCTTCCCTCAGTGAGAGATGATATTTCTTTAGGTCTTTCTTTGTGGCTAAGCTGGGCTTTCACTGAGTCATTGGAATAGCATCCACCAGCAATGAGAAGCCATCTGGAACTTCTAAAGCAAGCCACTGTCGTCCTTAAGGGCTGAATGGTGGCAAATCAATTTCCTCTCTTACAGCAGTTCTCATCAACTAGTAGTGGTTGTGTGGAGCATAGGGCTGAAATAGCTGCTAAGGCCATATCTAGGCTTGGTGGAAAAAACTTTTCTGATTGGGTAGTGATATCAGCCTTGGCTATTGTTATGGTAAAAATTACCCAAAACTTGGAAATAAGGCAAAAAGAAGTCTATAGTCTTTCAGTATCATATCAGAACATTGTTTAACAGCCCACCAAAATCATCTCTCATAAAATGTGACTCTGCTTGACTTACAGCTTATGTATTGATTAGGGACCCAATTCTGTAAAGTTAGATATTAGTTTAGAGAAAACTGATAGGGTGCAAATTATTTTTATCCAGTAGAGATGCAAATGGTTTGCATCAGTAGAGAATATAGTCCCAGAGATTATGAGTGTGTTGTTCTGTAGGGCCATAGCCTGTTTCATAAAGTTTGTATCAAAATTACCAATCTAATTCTAGCATCTTTTTTTTTAACTGAGAACTATATTTTATATATCTATTTTTCATATTTTCTGTATTGTCATCCTGCCGGTTCTCTTATTAATGAGTTAAATAAAGCTTTGATGTATGCTTATTGTGTATTTGTATGAGATTTTAGCATTTTCTGAAAATTATTCCTCCACCCTGTGGAGGGAAGAGGGAGGCAGATGTGAGTGGTGAGTTTTCTATTGCTGGCTGGAGGGCAGAGAAAGGGAGGGATTCGAGGGCCTGCATTCTGCATATTATCCCTGGCCTTCCATCTGCATATAAATATGTACATACCATCGAGTTTCATTAGTAGCCACAGGCCAATAAAGTCCCCACGAATACTGAATTAGCGAATACCAAAACCCACCTTGCTCCAGCTGGGACTTCCCACCACCAACCCCCACCCTGCGCATGCGTACATATACCAATGCCCATAATAGCAGTGTTTTTTTTTTTTTTTTTAAGCGGGTAGTCCAGTTTGTAACTATCGAATCCACGATTAATGAAGATCAATAGCATGTGCTATCAGTGACCTGCTTGGGTCACCCTGGTAAGCTGGTGATGAGAGAGATCACCTTGCCTTTCAAAATCAGAGGACACTTTAGGGACCTGATGAAATCCCACCAGGGTTATATAAGCAAGTGTATATCACCTCAAACTGGAAGAGGCTGCATAGGCCTGGCTCAGTATTATTTACTCCCCATTGCTAACCACCACATTGTCTCATGATCTTGTTTCTCTCTCCGGGTCCAGTCTCTACAAAAGGTTTAAGATTAACCAGTGTTCCCCCTTGGAGGATGGAAAACAATTGATAATGATCTAAGGATGAAAACCAAACAAAGCACCCATCTTGTGAGAAGAAAAACCAGGATATGGCCAGATAATCCCCAAAAATGTCACCAGATAACCCCCAAGAATACTGGTGAAAGATTAAGTCATCTGAGACATGACCACCTCAAGGGGAAACTAACACAAACTTCCAAGACCCATAATCCTGTCCCTATAAAAGCCTTCAGCCCATCTCCAGTGGGGGAGATGGGTTTTTTGGAGGAATCTATTCCCCTCTGTCTCCTATATATTGATATATAATAAAACTCTTGCTGCTCACCTCACCTGTCTCAGAATTGGCTAATGCGGCAGGCAGCTCCAATCGGTGTTATGGTGGTAACAAATTTGGTGGCCCATACAGGGAGCTTCAGCCACTAGAGACGCAGTGGCCCCAGGGCAGGGCCTGGGGCTGATAGACCACAAGAGGCTTCATTTGCCTCTGGGGAGACTATCGGCCAGACCTGGGTCTGCCCCGGCACCCGTGGTCCTCAACCGTGCCAAAAGAGGTGGGCGTAAGAACAGCAAGACCTGCATAGGAGGAATCCCAAGGTGAGTCCACGACCCTTCTCCCTGTTGCACTCGGGGCTGGGGCAGATAGGGCAGGCCTGAGGTTTCCAGAATGGGACCTGAGCCCTTGGTTTCTGAGCAAGAGGTGCCTCAGATGACCGATCCCTGCGAGTAGGTTCACAAGAAGGGACTCCTGCTCACTCTAGAGTCCTGGTTCTGGGTGTGTGAGTGATCGTAAGTGTGTCTGGGAGGTTGAGTTTCTCTAAGATCACCTCTGTCGGCAGATAGGGTCGTCTGAGAGGTTGAAGGGGTTGAGATCACCTCTGCCAGCTTGTGGGATTTATTTGTCTACTGTGGTTTTGTGTCTGTCCTGTCCACTGTCTGTGTGTAACTAATATTATACCATCTACTTAGGTGCCCTGATTCGGCTGTTAAGAAAAAGCTTCAGAAAAAAGGAGGTGGATTTTCAGATAGACCTTTTATAATAAATCACCATTGAGCTCAGAAAAGAGGGACTCACTCATTGGTAAAAAGGCACACGTGGGAAAAACACTTATCATGGGAGGAGGCCCGTCTATTCCAGCCAAATCTCTAGGTGCATTCTAGCAAACTGGAAGAGGTATAGCTATGAGCCTATGACAAAGAAGAAAATGATATGTTTATGTAAATTCCTGTATAGTTGAAGTCTATCTGCCCCTTCCTCTCAGTTATGGTCCCAGCCCAGGTCTCGTGTTGGAATGGCCTCCATTCTCGAAGGTCGGGTTAACGGGTTCAGGTTATGGAGCCTATCAGCCTCTTTTTGAGCCTGTTCTAACACCATGCGGTGCCCCTCTGAAGTCAATAAAGTGGTTAAAAGGCTTGTACCTCTGCCCAAGTGGGGCGGTGAGTAGAGAAAATGGAGAGGAATAATTCTGTCATTCTATTTGGGTCACTCCGGTATGGGGGGTTGTGATTCTTCCAATTATACAAATCAGAAGTAAAGAACGCAGTGTGTACTAGCATTGTTCCTCGAGGCCGTCCCTCAGCATCCATTCCAGCTGGGATCTCTCTTAAGGGAAATTGCCCTGCCCAAACCCTGATAGCACCCTCACCAAAAACAGTACCCAGACGAGTGTGATGGGGGGAGACCATACCCAATGAAGTCGGACTCTTACTTCCCGATTCCCTTCCTTGCCAGTTTCTCCCAAGCTGGCTGAACTGGAATCAGGCTCAGCCCTTCTGGTGGGGGAGTCTATCGTCATTCTTTGACCCGACCTGTCGGCTTCCACCGCACCTTCCCCATATGGGGGAGGGGGAGCCGAAGCAGTTGTCAGGGTTAGTCCTTCTGATAGAGAATCCTCTGGTGAGGATTCAGGAGGCACTTTTGCCTTTGGCTTTCCCTGGAAAAGAACCTGTTTAGAAGGATTCAAAGTTTGATAGAGAGACATGAAAGCGTGAATATAGGGGAACTTCGTCCCATTTCTTTTCCCTTCTACAAAACAAGTCAAGCTGAAAAATCGTGCCGTAAGCCAAAGACCCATTTTGGAGCCAATGTTCCTGATCTCCCAGCTGGTATTGGGGCCATACATTATTGTTCATTACTGGACTGAGGAATGGGGCCTCTAAGCCCAAAAGCTTGCAAAAAGTGAGGGAAGTCATTCAAAGGGAAAAGGAAGGTCCGTCCACTTTCTTAGAGTAACAGATGCATTCCACCAATAGACCAACATAAATCCTGAGGACCCTAACAATTCTCGGCTCCTAAATATGACTTTCATTTCCCAAAGTACTCCCGATATTCAGAAGAAGTTTCAGAAGTGAGAATGGGGACTTGGGATGCCCATAGGGCAATTACTCGAGATTGCTTTTAAGGTCTTCAATAATAGAAATCAAGTAGCGGAGTTAAAGGAAAAACAAAAAATGAATAAAAAAGCAGCTTTGCTTTTTTCCTGCTTTTTCCCTCCAGGTCCGGGGGAAAAACAGGAGGCCAGGAGAAGGACCATTCCAGGGCATGGGATGGAGCCACCCCTCGGACCTTACCAGTGCACTTACTGTAAAAAACACAGACACTGGAAACGAGACTGTCCCAGAGGAAGGTGGCCACAACCCACTACTCTCCAAGACTATCAGGAGGGGTCGCCACAGGGAGATGATTTAGAATGACAGGGCCTGGGGCTAGAACCTTCATTGCCTATTTCCCACTGTGAGCCTCGGGTGACACTAAAGGTGGGAGGGTGCCCTATCAACTTTATTCTGTATATGGGGGCCACCTTTTCGGTTCTGAACACTGCTGAATCTCCTCTTAGTCCGCACACTACTTCGGTGGTGGGGGGTCTCAGGGAAGCTTGCCACCCGACCCTTCCTCCAACCAGTAAATTGTGAAATTGGAGAGAAATTGTTATATCATGAGTTCCTTTATATGCCGGAATGCCCAGTCCCCCTTTTTGTAAGGGACCTCCTATCAAAAGTGGGGGCCCAAATCACTTTCAAACCATCCTGAATACTGGTGCAGATGCGGCCTGAAAATGCATGCACCTTGCAGGTGACACTGTTACAAGAGGAAACAGTGACACCTAGCGACGTTCCTTTCTATATTCAACAAAAGGTGAATCTGGAGGTCTGGGCATCATAAAGGCCTGGGCGAGCTAAGTCAGCCACACTGGTTAAAATAACTTTAAAACCTGGAGCACCTGTTGTAAACCAAAGGCAATACCCCCTCAGTAAAGAAGCCTTAAAAGGAATTGCACCATTGGTTTATCGATACATAGAAATTGAACTTTTAAAATTCTGCCAGTCTCCGTATGATGCCCCTATCCTACCAGTATTGAAACCAGGGACAGAAGAATATCAGTTTGTTCAAGACTTAAGGAAAATCAACCAAATCGTATAAGATATTCATCCGGTTGTGCCCAACCCATATACCCTCTTGGTTACTATACCTAGTCAATATGATTGGTATTCAGTACAGAACTTAAAGGATGCTTTCTTTTGCATTCCTCTACACCCCGAGTCTCAGCCTCTGTTTGCCTTTGAATGGACTGACATCAAGACCAGGACTAAGAGACATCTCACATGGCAGGTTCTGGTCCAGGGATTCAAGAATTCCCCCACTATTTTTGGGGAAATACTAGCCAAAGACTTGAGGGCATTAAGGCTAGAAAGAGGTCTTGTCCTACAATATGTGGATGATATCCTTATAGTAAGTGAGACTAAAGAAGACTGACCAAAATAACTATATTGGTTTTGAACCATTTGGCTGACTGTGGGTATCGAGTTTCTAAGAAAAAGGCCCAAATATCCTAACAACAAGTAAAATATCTGGGATTTCAAACATCACAGGGGCAACGGGGTCTCCTCCAGGATTGATGAGAAGCTATCATGTGGGTGGCCCCCCGCCACCTCTAGGTGGCAACTTAGGGGTTTCCTTGGGATGACTTGATTTTGCCAGATTTGGATACCAGGGTTTGGACTTATGGCAAAACCCCTATATGAGGCCCAAGAAAAAGAGGCTTTACTATGGACCAAAGAATGCCAACAGACTTTTGAAAAAATTAAGTGCAAATTAATGACAGCCCCAGCACTAGGATTGCCTGACCTTCAAAAACCTTTTGAATTGTTTGTACATGAAAGACAGGGAATTGCTGTGGGGTACTAACTCAAACTTTGGGATCAGCAGGTGGCCAGTGGCCTATTTCTCCAAACAGCTGGACAGCGTGGCCCAGGGATGGCCCCCTGTCTTCGAGCTGTGGCTGTGACATAAGACTTGCTGCAAGAAGCTGAAAAATTCACCCTTGGACAAAAGGTAACAATCAATATGCCACATACTGTTCTGTCCCTCTTAGAACAAAGTGGGGGTTTTTGCTCATGGCAGGATGGATGGGAAGATATCAGGCAATCTTGCTAGATAACCCAAACGTAACCTTAAAGGCTGTCTCTTTCCTTAACCCTGCCACCATACTGCCCATCTCGGAAGATGCTCCTATACATGATTGCTTGGAAATAATTGAAGAAGTTTATTCTAGCAGACCAGACCTCTCAGATGTCCCTTTGATTGACCCAGAGATAGAATTGTATATGGATGGGAGTAGTTTTCTATATGAAGGACATCGAAAGGCAGGATATGCAGTGGTAACACCAACTGAGGTCTTAGAAGCAGCTCCACTTTCTGCTGGCACTTCGGCTCACAAGGCAGAACTCATAGCCCTTGGGTGAGCCCTGTGACTAGGAGCAGGAAGACGCATAACTGTGTATACTGTTAGTAAATATGCCCATCTTGTCCTCCATTCACACGGTGCCCTGTGGAAAGAGAGAGGACTCCTGACATTGGCCAACAAAGAAATAAAACATGTACCAGAAATCCTAGAACTCCTGAAGGCAGTTAATGACCCCCTTCAGGTGGCAGTAGTATTTTGTCCCTGACATCAGAAGGGACAATCTCCTGAGGCAATAGGGAACTGAAAATCAGATACAGAAGCAAAGAAGGCTGCAATGCTAGGAGATGGGATGGGAACAGAAATGGCTTTGATCCCCCATCTGGACCCTGTCGACCTTCCCACACCCATCTACACCACCCAGGTCCAGATAGGGCTAAAGAATGGGGCTATCACCTCATCTCTCAATCTAAATGGCTGATGAACTCTGAAGGGAAAGTACTGTTACCAGAGGCCCAAGTATATGGTATAGTATCAGCTTTACATGAAGGGACTCACTATGGGGGAGATGCCAGTCTCAAATGGATCCAACCGGTGGTCACTGGGCTGAATCTTCTAAAAACCATCCGGGATGTTACAAAGAGATGCCAGCTATGTGCAAGAAACAACCCAAAGACTGTGCCCCACCCAACGGAACTGGGAGTCCAACACTGAGGAACAAACATGAGAAAAGACTGGCAAGTAGATTTCACAGTGATGTCCTGGGCACCCAGGAACTTCAGGTACCTGTTGGTCTTCATGGACACTTACTTGGGGTGGGTAGAGGCTTTCCTTGTCAGAATGAACAAGCCCAAGAAGTGACCAAAGCATTACTCAAGGAAATCATACCTCGTTTCGGTCTACCAATATCAGTCCAAAGTGATAATGGAGGAACATTTATGGCAAAAATTACACAAGTCAGTAAGGCTTTAGATATAAACTGGAAGTTACACTCAGCTTGGAGACCACAATCAACTGGAAAAACAGAGAAGATGAATCATACTCTGAAAAAGACTTTGGTGAAACTTTGCCAAGAGACAAACTCCACTTGGATACAAGCTTTACCCATAGCCCTGCTCAGAATCTGGGTAGACCCTCAAAGCGGGCTCAAGTTAAGCCCTTATAATTAATATATGGGAGACCATTCCTGAAAAAGTCAACTTTCCCCACCTCCGTAATGACTGAGGTGGAGAAAAGACACTGGGTCTGTTCTCTGGGAACCGTCATAAACACTGCTAATCAATATGCTTCTTCCTACTCGTCTTTTCCTTCTGACATTCCCCTTCATAGTTTCCACCCAGGAGATCGAGTCCTGTTGAAAACCTTTAGGAACCAACACCCAGAGTATCAACTGGCCCCTAAGTGGGAAGGACCTTTTGAAGCTCCCCTGACCACCCACTCATCTCTGAAATTAGCAGGAGTGGCCGCGTAGGTGCATCACTCGAAGATGAAGGCAGCTTCACCCGAAGAAGGAAGAGTCGAAGAACCGTCATATTCCTGCACTCCAATTCGAGATCTGAAATATAAGTTCAAAAAACTTACAGAATAATGATCCTAACCCTGTTCTTTGTTTTCTTTTTACTTCCCCAGGAAGTGTGGGTGGGAAAAAATCTGGTGGTCCTACAAGCCAGGGGAGCTCTAACCCTACAGGTTGGAGACACTTTAACCCTCGCATGTGTAGTATCATCCCTAACTCCAATAGGTCCAGTTAAGTGGATCATGGAAGAGCCCAAAAGAGGACAGACAACTGTTTGGGACTTCAGGACCACTGGCTCCAACCGGGTAACACCTATGGCTGATACCACTCAGTCACATAATTGAGATTTTTCAATCACGGTTTCAGATATAACCTTATCTGACACTGGAACATACTATTGTGTAAACTATAAAAAGAGGTCCCCCTGAGATGCGGAGATCAGCAGGGGAGAGGGAATCCATGTTGTTGTTGTGGGATATCAAGAACCTGCCCATCTTCCAGATGGATGGGACTGGTCATCCAATGGCCTAGTCACCATTTCCCAAGCAATGGCTACCAGAGGGAATCTTAGCAGCTGCTGGGTATGCCATCACCTCCCCATCAGGAGCTCCCTTAAGTCCTTCAGCAGCCTCAGTTTTCGACTATAACAAAGACATACCCGATTGCATCCTAACCCATGGTGCCCCAAAAGCTCCGATATGAGCAAGGCTTGTCCAATACCCATATTCTATACCCTGTTTATTCCTCACCAAGCTCTATAAAAATACTTCAGGGAACAGATGGAAAGTTAAATCACAAGATCCCCAGACGAAGGTAGCCCAAGTTTTCCACGATTTTCAACTTCTCTGATCATGAAATCAATCTCTAGTCGTTCCCTAATTGTCCCATATTAACACTAGCATCCCAGATAGCTCTAATGGAAAATGGTCATTGTGTGCCCCATCAGGGTACAGCTTTCTATGGGGGAGAAAAACATACCCCACTAGTGAGAACCCCATCCCAAAGGCACCACCCTATACATGGGCTATCCAGTGTCTGACTGGAATTCACTATGTGGGACAATGCACTTTGGGGTTTCTAACTTTCCCCACTCAGATTCATCTACCACCCACTCAGGTGATTGTAAAGGTCACTCAGAAGAAACGGTATATCTTCTCTGTAGATCCTGTCTCCCTGGAAGTGACAGGGATAAATAACAACCCTGTCCTAGAAAAACCTGGGTTTGGGTGGTGATTCCTAAGAACAATTATCCCAAGATTGGGAGTATACCACATGGAAATGGCTATCAGAAATTTATCAGATACCCTTCACCTATTAGCTCTTGGAACAGAGAGAGAGAGCACTCAAAGCTCAAAAAACCTCTGAACTCCCCGGATGAGGTGGTCATTGACAACAGAATTGCCTTGGAGTTATTGGCAAAGTCAGGAGGGGTATGTGCTATAATAAATAAAACCTGTTGCACCTGGATAAATACTACAGGAGAAGTTGAAATAGGGTTAGACACCATTCATAAGGTAACTAGATGGACAGACCCCAAATCGAGACAAGAAGATGCATGGAGCTGGTTCTCCAGCATTTTTCCTTCCCTAGGATCTTGGTTAACCCCCTTAATAACCTTAGGAATAGTGATTATTCTAGTCTGTTTTTGTGTTCCCTGTTTTATGAAAATATTGGCAGGAAGAACTGCAAATACCCTTAAGGCTGGAGAAATTTTTACCCTGGTAAGTCGGGATGCCCCTTTTCCAGGCTCTGGGGGCACACGTCATCTAATTCACCAGGATGCAGCCGATTTACACTCTAACTCACCCCCCGCCTGTGGCCCCTAGTAGATATCGGGAGGTTTCTCACCCCAGCTGACGCCCCTAACCAGCAGGAAGTAACCAGAAAAGAAGCAATGCTCTGTTTCCCAGGATTGAGAAACTTCCAATAAAAGGCGGGATTGGAAGAGGCTGTGTAGGCCTGGCTCACTATTATTTACTCCCCGTTGCTAACTGCCACATTGTCTCATGATTTTGTTTCTCCCTCTGGTTCCAGTCGCTACAAAAGGTTTAAGATTAACCGATGGTCCCCCTTGGAGGGTGGAAAACAAGTGATAATGATCTAAGGATGAAAACCGAGCAAAGCACCCATCTTGTGAGAAGAAAAACCAGGATGTCACCAGATAATCCCCCAAAATGTTGCCAGATAACCCCCCAAGAATACCAGTGAAAGATTAACTCATCGGAGACATGACCATCTCAAGGGGGAACTAACACAAACTTCTAAGACCCATAATCCTGTCCCTATAAAAGCCTTCAGCCCATCTCCAGGGTTTTTTGGAGGAATCTATTCCCCTCTGTCTCCTATATATTGATATATAATAAAACTCTTGCTGCTCACCTCACCCCTGTCTCAGAATTGGCTATTGCAGCAGGTGGCTCCAATCCACGTTACTGCGGTAACAAAACTCAGCTCAAAGGAGTGAGCTTGGATAAAATTTTACATAGCTTAAAGCCTTCTCCACATAGTAACATCTTTTCTAAGGGTCTGAAGTTTCAACTCTCCTCCATCATTACTATAAACCAAAACCCAATCTGTTGCCACCAAGTTGATTTCGACTCATAGCAACCATGTAGGACAGAGTAGAACTGCCCCACAGTGTTTTTCCAAGGCTGTAATCCTTACAGAAGCAGACTGCCACATCTTTCCCCCACAGAGCGGCTATTGGGTTCAATCCACTGACCTTTCAGTTAGCAGCAGAGCTCTTAATCACTGTGCCACTGAGGCTTCTTTCATTACTATAACCCATTGCCCTCAAGTCCATTCTGACTCATAGCTACCCTATAGGACAGAATAGAACTGCCCCATAGGGTTTCCAAGGCTGTAAATCTTTACAGAAGCAGACTGCCACATCTTTCTCCCTCAGTTCATTGGTATAAAAAAAAAAAAAAACAAACCCGTTACCATTGAGTGGATTCTGACTCATAGCAACCCTATAGCACCCTACAATTAGCAGTATAGGGTGCTAACAGTTAATGCTTATTGAACGTCTACTATTTACCAAGTAAGTTCTAAGCACTTAATAGATATTAAGTTATTTAACATTACAACAAATTACATAATAATTATATCATAATTAACTACCATTGATTATTGTCTTCTCCAGTTTACAGATGAAGATACTGAGGCACAAAAAAAAATAATAATAATAACATTCCTAAGATACACTAGCTCTTTGATGGCAGAAGTGGGATTTGAACTCAGGAAACTGATTTCAAAAGGAATCTACACTTGAACACTTTTACAAATTTTGAAGCTGAACAAACTCAGCTTGAAAAACACAACTCCACTTTGAACAAGTTCATTTTTGAAGCCTGTTTCCTACCTGAAAGTGGAGATAATCTTAGTACTCAATTCATTAGGTTGCTGGGATGATAGAATTTGTTAATCTAATTGAAGTACTTAGCTGAGTTCCCAGAACACAGGAAGCCAGAAATAATTGTTTGCTTTAAAAAACAAAAAAATGTCAATAAGGCCTCTTATCAGGAGGAGGAGTAGATGTGTGCTTCATTGTCCTTGACAGGCTCCCTTGTGCTCTTGTGGGAGGAGATTAGCCAATCAGCAGTGAAAGCTTCCATTTGGAGCTGGGTGTTCCTGATGTCCTGGCTGCAGAGATTCAGCTCTGAGCCACGCTGACCTCCCCACCATCCAACCTCAGCTTAGAAAGGACACACCAAGGTGACCTTGTCTTCACAGTAAATATGCTCAGATCCAAGAGAAGAAGGAAAAGAAAACAATTGCTTTTACCACTGCATTTATCAGGTCCTTCTGTGTTGTTATGATACTGAACCAATTTCAGCAGAGCGTCCAGACTAAGACAGACTAGGAAGAAAGTCCTGGTGATCTACTTCCAAAAATCAGCCATTGAAAACCCTTTGGATCACAGTGGTCCCAACTGCAATTGATCATGGGGATGGCACAGGACCAGGCAACGTTTCATTTCCTTACGCGTGGGGTTGCCATGAGTTGGGGGCTGACTGGATGGCAGCTAAAAATAACTACAACAAAGTAAATACCAGGCACTGGCTAAGCCTTTCACATTTTGATTGCAGTTAATCCTCACAACAGCTTCTTGAGATTGGCATTAGCACTGTTCCTGTTTTAAGATATAATAAAAACAAACAGACTAACCAAGATGCAGAGAAATTAAACAGCTCACTTAAGATCACCTCGTTGTTAAATGGCAGACCCAAGATTTGAACTCAAGTCTGTGTGACTCCAAAACGCACATACCAGCAAGGTGGCAACCTTGCTGTTCTGCCACCAAGAATGTGACATGTTTGGAGCAATATTAGCCAAGATTCTAAATACAAAAACAAAACACTGGGGGCCAAGGGAGAGCAGTCCTTTGGCCTTCAACAGGGAAAACCTAGTAGAGTTCCCTCTAGTCCTGTTTGCAGACCTCCTGTATAAGACTCCCTGAAAAACTGTGCCCACAAACACCCATCTTCCAACCTGCTCAAGTCACACCTTCATCCACCCCTTACATTTCAGCCCTCAGCCTTCTCTCTGGGGGAGGCCACTGCAGGACTTGCGGTTGTGAAGACGATTCTCCATAGGAATCAAAGAGGAGAGATGGGACTCCAGGGCCTGGCTGGGGCTTCATCCCACTGTGTCCCTCAGGCAGGTTGGAGCCGTAGCCAGAGAGAGGAGAAGAGAGCCACTGGGACAGTGCCCAGAGGGAAATGCACATGACAGCACTCCCAATGCAGGGTTCTTTAGGGCTCCTTCTTGGAGCCGTTCACCTTGAAGACAAATGAAGATATGCGGTTATGTGTTGGGAGTGACTTTGGGCCTTTGGAAACCCTATGATGATGATGATGATGATGATGATGGTGATATAAATTAGAATACCTGTGATTCTAAGTAACAGAAACTGAGTTCTGTCTTTGACAAAATGGAAGTTTATTGAAGTATCTATCATCCATCCACCCACTTACCCAGCCACCCATCTGTATCCTATCTATCTGTCTATCTATATCTATGTATCCATCTGAATGCACAAAATTGAGACAAGGCTAAAGGACTGAAAAATTGAATTGGCAGGAACCAGTGTGGCATGGTGGTTAAGAGCTTGGCTGCTAACCAAAAAGTCGGCAGTTTCAATCCACCAGCTGCTCCTTGGAAACCCTGTTTTGTCCTATAGGGTCACTATGAGTCAGAATCGACTCGACCACAATGGGTTTAACTGGAGTGTCTCTGAAGGACCTAGAAACAAGAAACACAACAACTGTCGTTTGTGGGAGACTGCTGCCATCATTCTTCATATCAGTCAGTCAATATTCCAAGTCCTGGGAGAGTCACACATTTTGTTCATATGCCCAAGTCCTCGAGACCAAGATGCTGGGAAAGGCAAGATTTAAACTTTGTGGTTTCTGTAGTTGGAGCAAAACATTGCTTTCCACCAAGATCTCACACTTGGGAATGATCCCCAAATAGGAAGGCAAGTGGATGCTAGATAGCTACACGCGCGCGCGCACACACACACACACACACACACACACACACACACACACATACACACGCCCACAATGGCTGGATTCCAATAACATGCATTGACCAGCCCTTTCACAATTTTTCAAAGACCTGTTTTGCATGGGTATCCAAAATGAAAGTATGAGTTTTGTGTCGATTAAAATTTCTTGCCCAAACATTTAAGTCTTACCTACAAACCATACCCAGACCAAGCATGTTTCAACTTAGGTTCTTCTCTATATGGAAATAGTTCACCTCTGGAGAGCCAGGAGAGCACAGGACAATGCCAAATAAGCAAAAGCTAATGGCTATGAGTCAGAATGCACTCAACAACAATGGGTTTGGTTTTTTTAGTTTTTTAATGGCTCTTATATAAGGTGAAAATGAGAGATCATCTTATATCAGCAGTGAGTCATTACCTATTATCAGAAATAGGAAGAAAAATAGCAATCATTTTTTTCTAAAGTGCTAGTTTTCTTCCAAGAGAAAGGTGGGGCTGAACAAGAACATATCTGTGGTAAAATTCCCAGGGCCAATACCTGGTAGCTGGAACAACCTCATGCAAGTAGAATAAGATGGAAAAGACAAATAATTTAGGAGAAAAGCCTTGAGTTAGTGTGTTGAGTTTCCTGTTTCCGATGGTAGGCTGGGATTCTCATTTTTGTCGTGTCTGTATTTTGCAGTTTGGGTAAATAAATTTTGTGATGATCCAGGACAGGATATCTTTTCACACTAGACACAATGTACCTGATGGTATTGTCTCAGCCAAGATACCATTCCAATAATCTAGAATAGCCAGTGATTGGCTGAAATTCTCAGTTTCTACCATGAGGCTTGGTGAAGATTTCATTTCTTGCTCCAGAGGGACTGTGTGCACAGATTTCGGGAATAAGACCCTGTCATGGATTGAACTGTGTCCCCCAAAAATATGTGTATCAATCTGGCTAGGTGATGATTCCCAGTATTGTGTGATTGTCCACCATTTTATCATCTGATGTGATTTTCCTATGTGTTGTAAATCCTACCTCTGTGATGTTAATGAGGTAGGATAGGTGGCATTTATATTAATAAGGCAGGACTCAATCTACAAGATTGGATTATGTCTTGAGCTCATCTCTTTTGAGATATAAAAGAGAGAAGCGAACAGAGAGACAGGAGAACTTCATGCCACCAAGAAAGAAGCACCAGGAGCAGAGCCCATCCTTTGGACCCAGGGTTCCTGCACAGAGAAACTCCTGGTCCAGGGAAGATTGATGACAAGGACCTTCCTCCAGAGCCAACAAAGTCTTCCCCTTGAGCTGTTGCCCTGAATTTGGACTTGTAGCCTACTAGACTGTGAGAGAATAAACTTGTGTTTGTTGAAGCCATCCACTTGTGGTATATCTGTTTCAGCAGCACTAGATGACTAAGACAGACCCCAAAAGAACTTAAAAAAAAAAAATGCTTTTCCATGAGGGAGGGGCACTGAATGGTAATATCACCCACCCTAACCTCCATCTCTCTTTTCGTCTTTAGTCTAATCTCTTTCTTTCTCTCTTGGGACATTGCAACGTTGCCTAGTTCCTCTGTCAAGTATTGTTTTATTCCTTGTTCTTCACTCAATCCTTCCTCAGAGTATGTATTTTTCAGGCATTCTTTCTGTTGCAAAAGATAGAAACCCAATTCGATAAGGTTTTAATGGGATAAGGGTTTATCTTAGTTTAGAGGGAATTTATTGGTTCACACAACTTGGAAATGTACCCAAGTAGATCTGCAAGTATGGCTAGATCCGGGGGCTCAAACCATGTCCTCAGACCTCACATGTGCTTCATCATTCTGCTTTGTTTTCCTCTGTTCTGGCTTTGTTCTCCACCAGACTCTCCATTTGGTAGGCTCTAGAAGCTTCCGTTTAACTTGGACATTACAGCTCAGCAGCTGAAAAAGCTTCCTCTTCCACTCAATGCCCATTAGCAATCCTCCCACTGAAGGCTCTGATTGGCCCTTCTTCTTGGGTCATGTGCCCACCCTCCAACCAATCACTGCATCCAAAGGTATAGGTTAAGTTGATTGTCCAGTCTGGGTCACACACCCACCTTTATGGTGGAAAGGTGGGATCCCTTGAATGACAGCCACCTCACCAGAATCACAAAGGAAGAAATACAGGGCAGTCAAAAGAGTAAGCAACTTCAGATGACAAATATATTGATGCTTCCCTGTCTTCAGCCCTCAAATTTTTGCCCAATCTCTCCTCCTCCCTTCTGCTTCTTATTGCTTGATATGGAATTAAAGGCTGGGTATTGAAACACTCAGAAGCACTCATCCAGTTCTGCCATGGGCACCCCTACACCTCAGGTCCTGGAGGGAGATACTGGCCTATAAGACCAATCAATAAAGAAATGCTTTATTTTGAGCTAATACAGCACAAGTGTCCAGGGACCCAAACCCCTGCGTGTGGCACTGTATGTGAGCAGGACCAGGGCTTGTGCCTGGCAGAAGGAGCACAGTCCCAAGTGCTTTTTGCATGGAATTACTCTTTCTCTGAATTACACCATCCAGAATGGTCTTTATCACCAGTGTAATGAAACTGATGAATTTTAATGTCCTATTCAAATAATACAATAAAGTTTATTTGTAGGCCTTTTGTTGCCTCTCTATGTAATAAAAGAAATCATATATCCACTGGATGCTTTCCTAATTCCTCCCTCTTATCCTGGGTCAGTTGTGAAGACAGTCCATTTCACTGTTGACCAAACCAGTTGCCCACTCCCAACTCTGAATCAGGTCCCAGGCCAGCTTCAGCCATTGCCGAGTCCCCTGGGCCAGAAATGGGACCTGTCATGTGCCCTGAGCCATTCTCCTGGCCTTGGAGAGGGAACAAATTAACAAACAGGAAAAAATAATCTGCCAGCTCCCGTAAGCCGGGAACTCAGAGTGGGCACAGCTCCTTTGCCTAGGCACAGGCATAAGGGGTTCATGGACTTATAATGCCTTTCATCTCTCCATAGACCTCTGTGGGCCCATTTCAACAGTGTAGGCCCTCATTGGCACAGTACAACAGGGTATATACCTGAAGCCTAGCTTCAACTGTATCAGCTATATGGTGAAGTGGCAGGTTTGTGACATTTGACACTGCTCTGCCCCTTAAGCAGGGTCCTCACCTACCCACATCAGGGGCCTGAGGACTGGTGGCTCCACCCATGCCACCTAACCACCCGTGATGGGGTCCAAGAAAAACTGAAGCCTCCCAGTACTTACAGCTAACAGCACTGGGTGCTCATAGTTCGGCTGCAAAACCCACCCACCTACATGCTCTAGGGAACAGGGAGACACTTTCCTCCAGCCTTGCTCAGCGCCTGACCCCCTACTGCAGCAGATACCTGTGCCTACACCAATCACCCCTACTTGTCTAGGACTGTAGGTGAGAGCCTCTACCACACACTTGGTGAACAACTACCTGGACACCTGAGCTGAATCCATACAAGAAAAGTAAACAGACTACGGGGCTCACATACCTAGTAACAGATCTAACCACCACCTGGTGACAGGACATTAGAGCTTCAAAGGTGCCAGTAATCAAAATAGCTCACAGTAGGAGCCTATTTGGGCATAACAAAATAAAAGAAGAAGCTAGGGCACAGTAAGAAAACATAAAATAAATAAATATAATAACTCACTGATGGCTCAGAGACAACAGTCAATATCAAATCACGTAAAGAGGCAGACCATCATGGCTTCAGCAAGCTCCCAAAACAAAGAATCAAGAAATTTTCCAGAGGAAGAGAACTTCTTGGAATTACCGGAGGTAGAATCCAAAAGATTAATATACAAATTCTTCCAGAGATCAGGTAAAATGTGGAACAAGCCAAGGAACACACAGACAAAGCGATGGAGGAACTTAAGAAGATTAGAGCAGAGCATAATGACAAATTTAACAGGCTGCAAGAGTCCACAGAGAGACAGCAATCAGAGATCCAGAAGATTAACAACAAAATTTCAGAATTAGACAACTCAATAGAAAGTCGTGGGAGCAGAATTGAAACAAAGAAAGTCAGAATTAGTGAGATTGAAGACAAAGCACTTGACACCAACTTATTTGAGGAAAAATCAGATAAAAGAATTTTAAAAAATGAAGAAACCCTAAGAATTATGTGGGACTCTATCAAGAGGAATAACCTACAAGTGATTCAAGTACCAGAACAGGGAGGGATAACAGAAAATACACAGAGAATTGTTGAAGATTTGTTGGCAGAAAACTTCCCTGATATCATGAAAGATGAGAAGATATCTATTCAAGAAGCTCATCAAACCCCACATAAGGTAGATTCCAAAAGAAAGTCACCAAGATACATTATAATCAAACTTGTGAAAACCAAAAATAAAGAGAGAATTTTAAGAGCATCTAGGGATAAAAGAAAAGTCATCTACAAAGGAGAGTCAATAAGACTAAACTCAGACTACTCAGCAGAAACCATGCAGGCAAGAAGGAAATGGGATGACATACATACAGCCTTGAAGGAAAAAAATTGCCCAGCCAAGAATTATCTATCCAGCAAAACTGTCTCTCAAATATGATGGCAAAATTAGGGTATTTCCAGATAAACAGAAGTTTAGGGAATTTGCAAAAACCAAACCAAAATTACAAGAAATACTAAAGGGAGTCCTCTCGATAGAAAATCAGTAACATCAGATAACAACCTAAGACTGGAATACAGGACAGAGCAACCAGATATCAACCCAGATAGGGAAGTCACAACAATAAATCAAAGCTAAAACACTGAAAATAGGGAAACAGAGATGTCAATGTGTAAAAGATGACAATATTAAAACAAGAAATAGGGAATAAAAAAGTCATAGATCTTTCATATGGAGAGGAAGTCAAGGCAATATAAAGACATGAAAAACTGGTTTAAACTTAGAAAAATAGGGGTAAATATTAACGTAACCACAAAGGAAACTAACAACCCTACACATCAAAATAAAAAAACAAGAAAAGCATAGACTCAGCAAATACAAAATCAACAACAATGAAAAAGATGAAAAGAAAATACATAAAGAAAAACAACTCAGCACAGAAATTTAAGTGGAACAAAGAAACTGTCAACAACACAAAAAAAGATATCAAAATGACAGTACTAAACTCATACGTATCAATAATTATGCTGAATGTAAATGGACTAAATGCACCAATAAAGAGACAGAGAGTAGCAGAGTGGAAAAAAAAAACCCACAATCTGTCTATATGCTGCCTACAAGATACACACCTAGGACCTAAAGACACAAACAAACTAAAACTCGAAGAATGGAAAAAAATAAATCAAGCAATTAACACTCAAAAAAGAGGTGTGGCAATATTAATCTCTGAGAAAATAGACTTTAAGGTAAAATCCATCACAAAGGATAAGGAAGGACACTATATAATGATTAAAGGGTCAATACACCAAGAGGACATAACCCTAATAAATATTTACTCACCCAACAACAGGCCTCCAAAGTACATAAAACAAACTCTAACAGCATTGAAAAGAAAGATAGACAGCTCCACAATAATAGTAGGAGACTTCAACACACCACTTTCAGTGAAGGACAGAACATACAGAAAGAAACTCAACAAAGACGCTTAAGATCTAAATGCCGCAATCAGCCAACTTGATCTCATGGACATATGCCGAACACTCCACAACAGCAGTCAAGTATACTTTCTTTTCCAACCCACATGAAACGTTCTCCAGAATATACCACACATTAGGTCATAAGGCAAGCCTTAACAAAATCCAAAGCATCGAAATATCACAAAGCTTCTTTTCTGACCATAAAGCCATAAAAGTGGAAATCAATAACAGAAAAACCAAGGAAGAAAATCAAACATATGGAAACTGAACAACACCTTGCTCAAAAACTACTGGGTTATAGAAGAAATTAAGGACAGAATAAAGAAATTCATAGAATCAGACAAGAATGAAAACACATCCTACCAGAACCTCTGGGACACAGCAAAAGCAGTGCTCAGAGGTCAGTTTATAGCAATAAATGCACACATCCAAAAAGAAGAAAGGGCCAAAATCAAAACATTAACCCTACAACTGGAACAAGTAGAAAGAGAGCAGCAAAAGAAGCCATTGGGTGCCAGGAGAAAGGAAATAATAAGAATTAGAGCAGAATTAAATGAAATCGAGAATTGAAAGAGTTAACAAGATCAAAAGCTGGTTCTTTGAAAAGATCAACAAAATTGATAAACCATTGGCTAAAATGACAAAAGAAAAACAGGAGAAAAGGCAAATAACCTGTATAAGAAATGAGATGGGCAATATCACAACAGACCCAACTGAAATTAAAAGAATCATAACAGAATACTGTGAAAAATTGTACTCCAACGATTTGAAAATCTAGAGGAAATGGACAAATTTCTAGAAACTCACTACCTACTTAAACTAATACAAACTAAACTAGAACAACTAAATAAACCCATAACAAAAGAAGAGATTGAAAAGGCAATTAAAAAACTCCCAACAAAAAGAAAGCCCTGGCCCTGACGGTTTCACTGGAGAATTCTACCAAACTTTCAGAGAAGAGTTAACGTCACTACTACTAAAGATATTTCAGAAATAGAAAAGGCTGGAATACTCCCAAACTCATCCTATGAAGCCAGCATAATCCTGATACCAAAACCAGGTAAAGACGCCACAAAAAAAGAAAATTATAGACCAATATCCCTCATGAACGTTGACGCAAAAATCTTCAACAAAATTCTAGCCAATAGAATTCAACAACATGTCAAAAAAATAATTCACCGTGATCAAGTGGGATTTATAGCAGGTATGCAGGGATGGTTCACCACTGGAAAAACAATCTATGTAATCCATCACATAAATAAAACAAAAGACAAGAACTACATGATCTTAGCAATTGATGTAGAAAAGACATTTGACAAAGTCCAACACCTATTCATGATAAAAACTCTCAGTAAAATAGGAATAGAAGGGAAATTCCTCAACATAATTAAAGGCATTTATACAAAGCCAAGAGCCAACATCATCCTGAATGGAGAGAGTCTGAAAGTATTTACCTTGAGAACAGGAACCAGACAAGGATGCCCTTTATCACCACTCTTATTCAACATTGTGCTGGAGGTCCTAGCCAGAGAACTTTGCAAGAAAAAGAAATAAAGGGCATCCAAACTGGTAGGGAAGAAGTAGAAGTATCCCTATTTGCAGATGATGTGATCTTATACCCAGAAAACCCCAATGAATCCTCAAAAAAACTACTGGAACTAATAGAAGATTTTAGCAAAGTACCAGGCTACAAGATAAACATACAAAAATCTGTTGGATTCTTCTACACTGTCAAAGAGAACTTGGAAGAGAAAATCACCAAATCGACTCTATTTACAATAGCCCCCAAGAAGATGAAATACATAGGAATAGATCTAACCAGAGACATAAAAGACCTATACAGTGAAAACTACAAGACACTACTGCAAGAAACCAAAAGAGACCTGCATAAGTGGAAAAACATACCTTGCTCATGGATAGGAAGACTCAACATTGTGAAAATGTCTATTCTACCCAAAGTGATCTACAGATACAATGCCATCCCGATCCAAATTCCAATAGCATTTTTTAATAGATGGAGAAACAAATCACCAACTTCATATGGAAAGGGAAGAGGCCCCAGGTAAGTAAAGCGTAACAGAAGAAGAAGAACAAAGTGGGAGGCCTCACACTACCTGATTTTAGAACCTACTATACCACCATGATAGTCAAAACAGCCTGGTACTGGTACAACAACAGATACATAGACCAGTGGAACAGAATTGAGAATCCAGACCAAATGTCCACTGGGGGAACTCGAACCACCAACCTTTTTTGGTTAGTAGCAGAGCACGTTAACAGTTTTCACCGTCCAGGGACTGTACACTGCTGACAACATTGGGAAAACACTGAGAAGGAAGAGAGAAAGGGGAGGGATTAGGGTTAGGATTCATTTGCCTGTGATGTGTGATATAGCCAGATAATATAATTTGAGTCCTTCCCCTGCGCAGGAGAGCAGGGCTGAAGAGGGGAAATGCTGTTGTCTAGAGTCTCGTTGTTGAATCACCTTTACTTCATGCTTCCCCCTAAAATACAATTAAATGTAGATATATGGGAGGGAGGAGGGTTGTCTCCACCATTAGCTCTTAGAATAAAGGAGAAATGAACAAACAAACAAAAAACCCAAACCCATTGCTGTCGAGTTGATTCTCACTCATAGCGACCCTATAGAATGGAATAGAACTGCCCCATACGATTTCCAAGCAGTGGCTGGTAGATTCAAACTACTGACCTTTCAGTTAGCAGCCAAGCTCTTTAACCACTGCGCCACCGGGGACATCAATTCCTGTTCAGAGGTGGCCGAGGCATGATATGCTTTTGTATGTAATACTTGTCTCTTTTATTTTCTAAGCTAAAAATATTTATATATTTGAACACTTATTAATACTTTCAGTTAACTTAGTCTCTTCTGGTTTAAAGCAGGGTCTGACAGGAGAAAGTGCAGATGAGTTCAAGGTTCTCCTGCTTCACCTTCTCTTCTCCCTGCCCTTTTCCTCAGGTAGATCTAGGTTCCTAGTGGTCACCACAAGTAGGGACATTTGTTTCATCTGCCCTGTCCTCTTGCTGAGGTTTCTCATCCTCTCTTCAGCCCCCAGCTAAAGGCTGCCTAGCCAGTGGCCCCTACTGCAGGATCCACGCCCATCCCACAAGTACCCTGATTCTTAGTTCTAAGCTCTTTCCCTTCTTTCTTGACGAGTTTCCGTGTTATGGGTTGAGTTGTGTCCCCTAAGAAAAGATATGTTGAAGTCCTAAACCCCGTTACCTGTGAATGTGACCTTATTTGGAAGTAGGGACTTTACAGATGTTATCAGTTAACATGAGGTCATACTGGAGTCCTAATCCTATATGACTGGTGTCCTCATAAGATGAGGAGAAGAGACACAGAGACACAGACACACAGAGGGAAGATGGCCATGTGCAGACGGAGACAGAGATTAGAGTGATGCAGCCACAAGCCAAGGAACACCAAGGATTGCCACGAACCACCAGAAGCTGGAAGAAGCAAGAAAGAATCCTCCCCTACATCCTTCAGAGGGAGTGTGGCCCTTCCAGCACCTTGATTTTGGACTTCTAGCCTCCAGAACTGTGTAAGAATAAATTTCTGTTGTTTTAAGCCTCAGTTTGTGGTACTTTGTTATGGCAGCCCTAAGAAACTAATGCAGTAGGGACTTGTCCAGACCTCCCCACACCCACCAAAGCCAAGGGAGTCCCGATGGGAACAGTCTGGCTCTGGATAAATAAGCCACCATGTATCTTCTTTGGAAGCACCTCTGTGGGAAACCAGACATAAGCTTGTCTGCTCTGGGATTCTCAGACCCATCTGGAGTCTCTATTCAGCATCTTCTCCCCACAGTTCACAGATTTTCAACCCCTAGGAGGCTGCAGGACAGAAAATAGGCCCTGCCCTCAAGTCTCAAACTTTCTGGGTTTCTCCATCTCTCTCCCACTGTCCTCCAAAAGCTTTCCACCTTCTTCTGTGGCCTTACCTTGGATCCAGCAACCTGCTTCCTCTATGGTGTATAGCGGCACTTCTCATACCTGGCTGTGCATCAGAATCACCTGGGGGCTCATTACAACACAGAATTTCTGATTCAGTCACCGTGGTCAGCAGAATAATGGCCCCCAAACATGTCCATGCTCTAATCCCCAAGGCCTGTGAATATGTCACCTTGCCTGACAAAAGGGTCTTTCAGGTGTGATTAAGTTAAGGATTTTGGCATGGGGAGACTATCCTAGATTATATGGGTGGGCCCAATGTAATCACAAAGATCCTTGTAAGAGGCAGGCAGGAGCATTATAATCAGAAAAGGAGGTCAGATATGGAAGCAGAGATCATAGTGATGTGACCATGAGCCAAGGAATGAGGGCAGCTTCTAGAATCTAGAAAAGGCAAGGAAACAGTTTCTCCCCTAGAGCCTCCAGAGGAAATGCAGCCCTGTTGGCACCTTGATTTTAGCTCTGTAAGACCCATTTGGACTCCTGACCTCAGAAAAATAAGATAATAAATTTGTGTTGTATAAGTCACTAAGTTTATGATAATTTGTTATAGCAGCAATAATAAACAGAAAGTTTGGGGTGGGGCCTGAGAAGCTGCATTTCTAACAAGTTCCCAGGTGATACTGATGCTGGAAATCCAGGGATCCCACTTTGAGAACCCTTGGTTTATAGTTTATGGTTTATAGTGAAACACGAAATCCTCAGTCCTCCTCCAGACTTTGGATTGTTGTTATTGTGTTGTTAGGTGCCATCCAGTCGATTCCAACTCTTAGCACCCTATGTACAACAGAACAAAACACTGCCCAGTTCTGGGCCATCCCCTCAATTGTTGCTATGTTTGAGCCCATTGTTGCAGCCACTGCGTCAATCCACTTTGCTGAGGGTCTTCCTCTTTTTCACTGACCCTCTATTTTACCAAGCATGATGTCCTTCTCTAGGGACTGGTCCCTCCTGATAACATGTCCAAAGTCTTGCCATTCTTGCTTCTAAGGAGCATTCTGGCTGTTCTTTTTCCAAGACAGATTTGTTCATTCTTCTGGCAGTCCATGGTATATTCAATATTCTTCGCCAACACCATAATTCAAAGATATCAATCCTTCTTTGGTCTTCCTTATTCATTGTCCAGCTTCCATGTGCATATGAGGCGATTAAAAATACCACGGCTTGAGTCAGGCACACTGCAGTCCTTAAAGTGACATCTTTGCTTTTTAACACTTTAAAGACATCTTTTGTAGTAGATTTGTGCAATGCAATGCGTTGTTTGAT
Organism: Dugong dugon; assembly: GCA_030035585.1. Taxonomy (NCBI): domain Eukaryota; kingdom Metazoa; phylum Chordata; class Mammalia; order Sirenia; family Dugongidae; genus Dugong; species Dugong dugon. Next base: position 37,452,307 of record CM057478.1, read on the forward strand.
TTCTTGACTGCTGCTTCCATGGGCATTGATTGTGGATACAAGTAAAATGAAATCCTTGACAACTTCAATCTTTTCTCCATTTATCATGATGTTACTTATTGGTCCAGTTGTGAGGACTTTTGTTTTCTTTATGTTGATGTGTAATTCATACTGAAGTCTATGGTCTTTGATCTTCATCAGTAATTGCTTCCAGTCCTCTTTGCTTTCAGTGAGCAAGATTGTGTCGACTGCACATCAAAGGCTGTTAATGAGTCGTCCTCCAATCCTGATGCCCCATTCTTCTTCCTATAGTTCAGCTTCTCAGATTATTTGTTCTGTTCAAACGACTGCTTCTTGATCTATGTTGAGGTTCCTCATGAATACAATTAATGTTCTGAAATTCCCATTCTTCACAATGTTATCCATAATTTGTTATGATCCAGACAGTCAAATGCTTTTGCAGTCAACAAAAATAGAAGATAAACATCTTTCTGGTATTCTCTGCTTTCAGCCAAAATCCATCTGACATCTGCAATAATGTCCCTCATCCTCTTCTGCATCCAGCTTGAATTTCTGGCAGTTCCCTGTCAATGTACTGCTGCAACTGTTTTTTAATTATCTTCAGCGAGATTTTACTTGCACGTGATATTCATGATATTATTTGGTAATTTCCACAGTCTGTTGGGTCACCTTTCTTTGTAATGGGCACAAATATGGATCCCTTCCAGTCAGTTGGCCAGGTAACTGTCTTCCAAATTTCTTGACATAGATGAGTGAGTGCTTCCAGAGTTGCATCTATTTGTTGAAACTTTTCAGTTGGTATTCTGTCAGTTCCTGGAGACTTCTTTTTTGCCAATGCTTTCAGTGCAGCTTGGACTTCTTCATTCAGTACAGTCAGTTCTTGATCATACGCTACCTCCTGAAGTGGTTGAACATTGACTGAATCTTTTTGTTACAGTGACTCTGTGTATTCTTTCCCTGTTCTTTTGATACTTCCTGTGTCATTCAATATTTTGCCCATAAAATCCTTCAAAATTGCAACTTGAGGCTTTAATTTTTTCTTCAGTTCTTTCAGCTTGAGAAATGCAGAGTGTTCTTCCCTTTTGGATTTCTAACTCTAGGTCTTTGCACATTTCATTCTAATACTTTACCTTGTCTTCTCGAGCCCCTCTTTGAATTCTTCCGTTCAGCTCTTTTACGTCATCATTTCTTCCATTCGCTTTAGCTACTCTGCATTCAAGAGCAAGTTTCAGTGTCTGTTTTGACATCCATTTTGGTCTTTTCTTTCTTTCCTGTTTTTTTAGTGACCTTTTGCTTTCTTCGTATATGATGTCCTTGATGTCATCCCATACAACTCATCTTGTCTTTGGTCATTAGTTTTCAGTATGTTGAATCTATTCTTGAGATGGTCTCTAAATTCAGGTGGAATGTACTCAGGGTCGTACATTGGCTCTTATGGATGTGTTCTAATTTTCTTCAGCTTCAACTTGAACTTGCATTTGAGTAACTGATGGTCTTTTCTGCAGCCAGCCGGTGGCCTTTATTGTAGGTTACTCACATCTTTTGTTCTCTCAGCAACACCTGAATCATGCAAATGAAAGTTTTGGCTTTGACAGCTCTTATCTCTGAAAAGTGCCCATTTTGGAAATGAACACTTACACTTGATTTTTTTTTCCTTTCTGTTCTCCCCTGTGGAGAAGCACTGGGAAATCATCATGGCTAGCCGTTAAAAATGTATCATGTAACTATTCCATGAGTATTTATCCCACTCTGTTGTTATTTGTTTTCTTTGGAGGAAAATCACAGAGCATTGTCATTTTATCTACTTTCACAAAATATCCATGAGGTTGGAAAATAGAAAAAAAAAGCCTCCATCTTCTAGAAAGGAAATGGAATAAGGGGAGGTTTTCAAGTAGCATGGTCTCTGGACCCACTTCCCTCACGCCAAGTGGATATTTTTTCTGGTTCCCTTATGCCCCTTCTCTTCTCCAGTTCCACCCTTTTTACCTTTCCCAGCTGAACTAGGCCACACATCTATTAGTGTCTGACATTGTTCCTTTTGGTCAGACTCCTCTAGGTAATAATGCCGGCTTTGCCATCTTGGGATGCTCAGATAGATGGAGGTTGAAGTGATGGTTGCTATAGATACGAAACCACCCAGCCGGGTGCCCCGGGTTTGCCAACTGGCCTCTGGGGCAGTGCTTGAAATGGGCCACCTCATTCCATCATCTCCAGACAGATAGAGGATGGAGAGGGAGGAAGCACAAAGAGCTCTGATCATCTATATTGAATCAGATACCTTGAATGTGCAGTGAAGTCCCATTATTCGCAATTCTGCATTTGTGAATTCACCTACTTGCTAAAATTTATTTTGTAACCCCCAAATCAATACTTGCAGCACTTTCATGGTCATTCGTGGATGTGTGTAGAGTGGTGAAAATTTGGGGTGCTCGACATGCATGTTCCCAGCTGAGGTGGAACAGGCATAATTATTTCAGCTCTCATACTGCAAACAAGTGTCCCTTTCACGGTATATTTAAGGCCACATTTTTTACATTTTTGTACTTTTTGCTGGTGATTTTGCTGTCTAAAATGGCTCCTACACATTATGCCGAAGTGCTGTCTAGTGTTCCTAAGCACAAGAAGACTATGATGTGACAGAGAAAATGCATGTGTTAGATAAGCTTCGTTCAGGCATGAGTTGTAGTACTGTTGTCCAGGAGTTCAATGTTAATGAATCAATTATGTTTATTCAGTAAGGTGTCTTTAAACAGAAGCACACATAAAATAAGGTTATACACTGTGTAGCTGATGAAAATGTTGTGACCAGAGGCTCACAGAAACCTAACTCTGTATTTCCCCTAGGAGCAATGGTTCAATATTCACTAATTCAGTGTTTGCAGGGACTTTATAGACCATAACTACTGCAATTAGTGAGAATCTGCTGTACTAGTTACTATCATTGCAAAGTGAAAAGGACATTGGGGATCAATTTGACTATTATTCTTCCCTTTCTTTCTATTTTTCTCCCTTTCTGCTCTCTCCGTTTCCTCTTCTCTCCTGAAAGGCAGTGAAAACCAACCTGAATTTGAATTCTAGCTCTGCCTATTGCTAGCTGTGTGTGATGGTTAGGTTTGTGTGTCAGCTTGGCTGGGCCATGATTCTAAGTGGTTTGATAGTCATGTGATGGTGTGATCACTTCCATGATGAGGTTTGATATTAAGTGATCACCACCATGATGGGGTCTGCTGTGAGTGGCCAGTTAGTTGAAAGGGAGTTTCCTTGGGTGTGTGGCCTGTATTGAATATAAGTGGACATTCTGGCAAGGCTTGTGGGCTTTTGCTCATTCTGGAACTTGCAGCTGGCTCCTGTTCATCTGACTTCCAGTTTGGGGACTTGAGCTAGCAGCTTACCTGCAGTCTTGCCTGCCAATCTTTGGGATTCATTGATCTTCACATCCTGTGAGCAAGAGCTGTGCTCTCCAACCTGCCAATCTGGGGTTTGCTAGCCCCTGTGACTACGTGCATCAGGAGAAGCCATTATTCTGACCCATGGACTTGGGACGTTCCAGTCTCTGCAACTTTGTGAGCCATTTCTTTGATATAAATCTCTCTCTATATATTTATATGCTTTACTGGTTTTGCTTCTCTAGAGAACCCAGCCTAAGACATTGTGTGACAATGAACTAGGAACTTAACCTCTCTGATTTTTAATTTCTTTACCTATTAAATAGGAGGTAAATATACCTCTCTCAAGTCTTTGATGAGAATTAGATGACTAAGACATTTGAAATGTACCCAGTGCATAGTAGACACTCAATTAATGTTCTCGATGGTGGTCATTACTACTCTTCAGCCTTCTCACCACTAAGTCCTATCCAATGAATAAAGTTCACTGAGAATGCAAGGCAGGAAAAAAGCAACTTTAATCAGAAGCTCATAGTCTCACTTTGATTCCAAAACTGTAACATTTCCCACTCTTCTAAAATCCACTGCTGTCTACATGGTTTCATTCCCCTGAGCAGGAGTGCTCACGGCTCTGTGCATGTTTCCAGAGCCACGTGCTCTCTTTCTAAGATAATCAAACACTACAGCAGGAAAGAAGGAGGCAATGCAGAGCCACAGGTAAGAACTTTTTCCTGGTGTGTACAGAGCAAAGGGGCTCTTTGCAGAAACTGTGTGCTGGACATCCAGGAGAATGGGGGAGAAGTCCGCACTGCTATGCATGTTACTGAGGTGGAGAAAATCCTGTAGGGCAAGAATATAGTCCTGACCGTAGTCCTCCTGCACGTCAGGGGCTAGGGTGTCCAGAAGGTTCTTCTGCTGCTTGTCCCACATCTCCTTTGTGCCTATGATATCTGGTACAGGAGAGGAGAGAAGGGTGAGCACAGGGTCTGAGGCCAGGTCTAGCGGTGTCCCACCCCTAGCAGGAAAACAGGCTGCTCTAAAAGGGTTTCTGCTGGGAAGGGTGGGTGTCCCACAACCCCCTTTTAAACGTGTGCTTCATAATGGAATTTGTTACTTTTTAAACTTTTTCCAAGCTGCACTGAAGGCATTGGTGAAAAACAAGGCTCCAGGAACTTTCAGAATACAAACTGAGATGTTTCAAGAAACAGATGCAGCGCTGGAAGTGCTTACTCATCTATACCAAGAAAATTGGAAGAAAGCTACCTAGCCAATTGACTGGAAGAGATCCATATAGGTGCCCATTCCAAAGAAAGATGATCCAACAGACTGTGGAAATTATCAAACAATATCATTAATATTACACCCAAGTAAAATTTTCCTGAAGATCATTCAAAGATAGTTGCAGCAGTATATCAACATGGGACTGCCAGAAATTCAAGCCAGATTCAGAAGGGGACATAGAACAAGGTACATCACTGCTCATGGGTCAGATAGATCTTGGCTGAAAGCAGAGAATACCAGAAAGATGTTTACCTATGGTTTATTGACAATGCAAAGGCATTCTACTGAGTGAATCATAACAAATTATGGATAACATTGTGAAGAATGGAAATTCCAAAACACTTAATTGTGCTGATGAGGAACCTGTATGTGGATCAAGAGGCAATTGTTCTAACAGAGTAAGGGGATACTGAGTGATTTAACGTCAGAAAAGGTGTGCATCGGGGTTGTATCCTTTCACCATACTTATTCAATCTGTATGCTCAGCAAATAATCCGAGAAGCTGGACTATATGAAGAAGAAGGGGACATCAGGATTGGAGGAATACTTGTTAACAACCTGCGTTATGCAGATGACACAACCTTTCTTGCTGAAAGTGAAGAGGACTTGAAGCACTTACTGATGAAGATCAAAGACCACAGCCTACGGTATGGATCGCACCTCAACATAAAGAAAACAAAAATCCTCATAACTGGACCAATAAGCAACATAATGATAAACAGAGAAAAGATTGAATAATTCAAGGATTTCATTTTACTTGGATCCATAATCAACAACCACAGAAGCAGCAGTCAAGAAATCAAACAATGCAGTGCATTGGGCAAATCTGCTGTGAAAGACCTCTTTAAAGTGTTTAAAAGCAAAGATGTCGCCTTGAAGACTGTCTTAGTTATCTAGTGCTGCCATAATAGAAATACCACAAGTGGTTGGTTTTAACGAAGAGAAGTTTATTTCCTCACAGTTAAAGTAGGCTAAAAGTCCAAATTCAGGGCGTCAGCTCCAGGGGAAGGCTTTCTCTCTCTCGGCCTTCTCATCTGTGTTCCCCCAGATCAGGAGCTTCCCCATGCAGGAACCCTGGTCCCAAGGATACACTCTGCTCCTAGCACTGCTATCTTGATGGTATGAGGTCCCCCTGTCTCTCTGCTCACTTCTCTCTTTTATATCTCAAGAGATTGCCTCAGGACACAATCCAGTCTTGTAGATGCAGTCCTGCCTTACTAACACAACTGCCACCCATCCTCCCTCATTAACATCATGGAGGCAGGTTTACAACATACAGGAAAATCACACAGTACCAGGAATCATGGCCTAGCCAAATTGATACACACATTTTTGGGGGGACGTAATGCAAACCATGACATTCCACCCTTTGGCCCCCAGTGCTCTCTCGCTCCGTGGGTTGGCTCCAGCACCATCTTTCACTGGTCTCCTGGTTCTGCTGCTGTTGGTTCTCTGCTGCTGTAGGTTCTCTGCTGCTGCTGGTCCTCTGTCACCGCCACACGTCTATCCATTCACAGTTTTAAAACCGCTTCCACATTTTAGGTATCTGTTAGAGCAGCACCCCACTCTCGGTACCAAATTCTGTCTTACTTATCTAGTGCTGCCATAATAGAAATACCACAAGTGGATGGTTTTAACGAAGAGAAGTTTATTTCCTCACAGTTAAAGTAGGCTAAAAGTCCAAATTTAGGGCATCAGCTCCAGGGGAAGGCTTTCTCTCTCTCGGCCTTCTCATCAGTGTTCCCCCAGGCTAGGAGCTTCCCCACCCAAGGACCCTGGTCCAAAGGATGCACTCTGCTCCTAGCACTGCTTTCTTGATGGTATGAGGTCCCCCTGTCTCTCTGCTCACTTCTCTCTTTTATATCTCAAGAGATTGCCTCAGGACACAATCCAGTCTTGTAGATGCAGTCCTGCCTTACTAACACAACTGCCACCCATCCTCCCTCATTAACATCATGGAGGCAGGTTTACAACATACAGGAAAATCACACAGTATCAGGAATCATGGCGTAGCCAAATCGATACACACATTTTTGGGGGGACATAATGCAAACCATGACAAAGACTATGGTGTGCCTGATTCAAGCCATGTTATTTTCAATCACCTCATATGCATGCGAAAGCTGGACCGTGAATAAGGAAGACCAAAGAAGAATTTAATTATGGTGTTAGCAAAGAATATTGAATATACCATGGACTGCCCAAAGAACGAACAAATCTGTCTTGGAAGAAGTACAACCAGAATGCTCCTCAGAGGCAAGGATAGCGAGACTATGTCTCATATACTTTGGACATGTTATCAGGAGGGACCAGACCTTGGAGAAGGACATCATGCTTGGTAAAGTAAAAGGGTCAGTGAAAAAGAGGAAGACCCTCGACTAGATGTTGACACAGCGGCTGCAAAAATGGGCTCAAGCATAACGATTGTTTGAGGATGGAGCAGGACCAGGCAGGGTTTCATTTTGTTGTATGTAGAGTTGCTATCAGTCGGAACCAACTCGACTGCACCCAACAACAACAACAAATTTTTTCTTGAAATATACATTCATAAAAATGCACAGATGCCTCTCCAGTCATCCCAGCTTTCCCCATTACAGACAATGCTACCGTAAATAGCTTCCCACAGTCATATCTTCTTGTCCTTCGGTTTTTACTCCTATAGACAACAGTCCCCCAAGTATGCCCACTGGTCAGAAGGCACACGCGTTGGGGATTTTAACAGCTATTGCCAGATTACATTCCTAAAAGGTTGCAGCCACTCACACTCCCTCCTTCAAAGCTGGAAATTGCTCAGGGATTGCTGCAGCACAAGCCTTTGTTTGCTAGCTCAGGAGACTCCTTGGTGTCAGGACTGCAGGGGAGCCTCGCCAAGAAATGTAAGCCAGTGAAATCCAATTATCCGCACGGAGATGCAAACAGGGTTTCAGTTGCTCATATCTTTTCATGAAGGCACAGCTCTGTGCTTGGTGAAATGATTACCCTGACAATTACTCTGGGGGTGCCCAGGTCTTTAAAAACATATTTGTGTGACTACTGTTCCTCCAGCTAATTTTCCCCCAGTCTTAATCTGGGTGTTAGATGCATGGGTGTTTAATTTGCTAAACTGAGCATGTGTAATGCTTTTTCTGTGTACATGATATATTTTGCAATTTAGAAAAATAAGATCTTGACAACAATAACTCTAAAGCATAGATGAGTAGTTTATGGGGCAGTGAGTCTAAATCAATGGTGGTGAAACAGTATGGGGAGAGATAGCAAGAAGGGTGACACAACGTGAAGAATGTAACCAATGTCACAGAACTGTGCATGTAGAAATTGTTAAATGGGTATATGATCTGTTATGTATGTTTTCACCAAGAATAAAACAAATATTAAAAAATAAAGATCAATATCATCAGCAAGAATGTATGCAAAGTGTCTAGCACAGTGCCTAGCAAGAGCTGCTCCCCAAAATGTTAACAGTGAATCCTCAAATCTGGAAATGCAGGCTCACTCTCCTGTCCGAACAGAGTCATACATCTGTGTGCTGGAAGTTTTCTTTGGTTGTGTTGCCAAATCCTTCAACCTGCTGCTGGGTTCAAAATCAAATTCACCACCTCTCCCTTACTCTAGCTTTTGGCCAGCTTTCCTGTCTCTGTATCACCCTGTGATGCTTAGTTTAATATGTCAATGTGGCTCAGCTAAAGTGCCCAGGGGTTTAATCAAACACTAATCTGGGTGTTGCTGTGAAGGTGTTTTGTTTTTTTGTTTGTTTGTTTGTTTTCCTACCTGAGGGTTCTACCTACTTATGCTTTAACAGAGGCCCCAGCAGTGCAGTGCTTAAGAGCTCAGGCTGCTAACTCATGCTTTGCTGGTTACATCAGGAGTCCTAGATGGAGACCTGAGTTCAGTGGCACCAAGCTTCTTCTTCTTTTTTTTTTTTTTTTAATTGATGTAATTAAATGAAGTTTACATTTCAAATTAGTCTCCCATACAGAATTTTTTTTTAACATACGTTGTTATTAGACCCCAACCGCTCACCCCATTCTGCAACAGCACACCCCTCCCCTCTGCCCCTGGTTCCCCATGAACACTCAACCAGCTCCATACTCTCTCTGCCTTCCCCTCTAACCTCTGGACAGAAGCCGCCCCTTTGGTCTCATATATCTACTTGTCTAAGAGGCACATTCTTCACGAGAATCACTTTATGTCCCACAGTCCAGTCCAATCCCTGTCTGAAGAGTTGGCCTTGGAAATTGTTTTAGTTCTGGGGTGATGGAGAGACCAGGGGCCATGCTTTCCAGGGCGCCTCCAGTCTTAGTCAGACCATTAAGGCTGGTCTTCTTACTAGTATCTGAGTTCTGCATCCCATCGTTCTATGCTCCATCAGGGACCCTCTGTTATGTTCCCTGTCAGGACTTTCATTGAAGGTAGCCAGGCACCATCTAGTTCTTCTCGTCTCAGGCTGATGAAGTCTCTGGTTTATGTGGCCCATTCTGTCTCTTGGGCCAATACTTTCCTCGTGTCTTTGGTGTTCTTCGTTCTCCTTTACTCCAAGTGGTTGGGACCAATTGATGCATCTTAGATGGCCGCTTGCAAGCTTTTAAGACCCCTGACGCCACTCACCAAAGGAAGATGCAGAACATTTTCTTAATAAGGTTTGTTATGCCAATTGACATAGATGTCCCCTGAAAGCATGGTCCCCAGACCCCACATCCTTGCTACTCTGTCTCTCAAAGTATTTGATTGTATTGAGGAAACTTCTTAGCTTTGGTTTACTCCAGTTGTGCTGGCTTCCCCTGTAGTGTGTGCTGTCCTTCCCTTCACCTAAGATCATTTTTAAATACTATCTAGTTAGTGAATAACCCTCACCCTTTCTCCCCATCCCTGTAACCATCAAAGAATGTTTTCTTCTGTGTTTAAACATTTTCTTGAGTTCTTATAATAGTGGTCTTATATAGTATTTGTCCTTCTGTGCCTGACTAAATTCACTCAGCATAATAAGTTCTAACTTTCACCAGTTGATCCGATGTTTCACAGTTTCATCATTGTTCTTTATCGTCACATAATATTCCATTGTGTGGATATACCATAGTTTGTTTATCCTTTCATCCATCGATGGGCACTCAGGTTGCTTCCATCCTTTGGCTATTGTGAACAGTGCTGCGAAGAACATGGGTGTGCATTTATCTATTCGTGTGATGGCTCTTGTTTCTCTAGGATATATTCCAAGGAGAGGGATAGCTGGATCATATGGTACTTCTATTTCTAGCTTTTTAAGGAAGAGCCAAATCGATTTCCCAAGTGGTTGTACCATTTTACACTCCCACCAACAGTGTATGAGTGTTCCAGTCTCTCCACAACCTCTCCAGCATTTGTTATTTTGTGTTTTATGGATTAATGCTAGCCTTGTTGAGGTGAGATGATATCTCATTGTAGTTTTGATCTGCATATCTCTGATGGCTAATGATCGTGAGCATTTCTTCATGTGTCTCTTAGCCACCTGAATATCTTCTTTGGTGAAGTGTCTGTTCATATCCTTTGCCCATTTTTTAATTGGGTTATTTGCCTTTTTGCTGTTGAGGTTTTGGAGTATCTTGTAGATTTTAGAGATTAAATGCTGATCAGATTTGTCGTAGCCAAAAATTTTTTCCCAATCTGTAGGTGGTCTTTTCACTCTTTTGGTGAAGTCTTTGGATGAGCATAAGTGTTTGATTTTTAGGAGCTCCCATTTATCTAGTCTCTCTTCTGGTGCTTGTGCATTGTTACTTATGGTTTGTATTGTGTTTCTGTCATGTATTAGGGCTCCTACCGCTGTCCCTATTTTTTCTTCCACGATCTTTATTGTTTTCGATTTTATATTAACTCTTTGATCCATTTTGAGTTAGTTTTTGTACATGGTGTGAGATATATATGGGTCTTGTTTCAGTTTTTTGCATATAGATATCCAATTATGCCAGCACCATTTGTTGAAGACACTGTGTTTTCCCCAATTAATGGACTTTGGGCCTTTGTCAAATATGAGCTGCTCATAGGTGGATGAGATTATATCTGGATTCTCAACTCTGTTCCATTGGTCTATGTATCTGTTATTGTACCAGTACCAGGCTGTCTTGACTCCCGTGACAGTATAATAGGTCCTAAAATCAGGTAGTGTAAGGCTTCCCACTTTATTCTTCTTCTTGAGTAGTGCTTTATTTATCCGGGCCTGTTTCCTTTCAGTATGAAGTTGGTGATTTGTTTCTCCATCTCATTTAAAAACGCTGCTGGAATTTGGATCGGGATTGCATTGTATCTGTAGATTGCTTTGGGTAGAATTGACATTTTCACTGAGTTGACTCTACCTATCCATGAGCAAGGTGTATTTTTCCACTTATGCAGGTCTCTTTTAGTTTCTTGCAGTAGTGTCTTGTAGTTTTCTCTGTAAAGATCTTTTACATCTCTGGTTAGATTTATTCCTAAGTATTTTATCTTTTTGGGGACTATTGTAAATGCTACTGATGTGGTGATTTCCTCTTTGAGGTTCTCTTTGTTGGTGTAAAGGAATCCAATTGATTTTTGTATGTTTATCTTGTATCCTGAAACTTTGCTGAAATCTTCTATTAGTTCCAGTAGTTTTCTTGTGGATTCCTTGGGGTTTTCCATGTATAAGATTATATCATCTGCGAATAGAGATACTTTGACTTCTTCCCTACCTATTTGGATGCCTTTATTTCTTTTTCTAGCCTAACTGCTCTGGCTAGGACCTCGAGCACAATGTTGAATAATAGTGGTGATAAAGGGCATCCTTGTCTGGTTCCTGTTCTCAAGGGGATGCTTTCCAAGTCTCTCCATTCAGGTTGATGTTGGCTATTGGTTTTGTATAAATGCCCTTAATTATACTGAGGAATTTCCCTTCTATTCCTATTTTTTTGAGAGTTTTTAGCATGAATGGGTGTTGGACTTTGTCAAATGCCTTTTCTGCATTGATTGATAAGATCATGTGGTTCTTGTCTTTTGTTTTATTTGTGTGATGGATTACATTGATTGTTTTTCTAATGTTGAACCATCCCTGCATGCCTGGTATAAATCCCACCTGGTCATGGTGAATTATTTTTTTGATATGTTGCTGAATTCTATTGACTAGAATTTTGTTGAGGATTTTTGCGTCAATGTTCATGAGGGATATTGGTCTGTAATTTTCTATGTTTATGGTGTCTTTACCTGGTTTTGGTATCAGGGTTATGCTGGCTTCACAGAATGAGTTTGGGAGTATTCCATCCATTTCTATGCCCTGAAATACCTTTAGTAGAACTGGTGTTATCTCTTCACTGAAAGTTTGGTAGAATTCTCCAGTGAAGCCATCCGGGCCAGGGCTTTTTTTTTGTTGGCAGTTTTTTAATAACATTTTCAATCTCTTCTTTTGTTATGAGTTTATTTGGTTGTTCTACCTTTGTTTGTGTTAGTTTAGGTAGGTAGTGAGTTTCTAGAAATTCCTCCATTTCCTCTAGTATTCTGTTAGGATTCTTTTAATTTCAGTTGGGTCTGTTTGATATCACCCATCTCATTTCTTATACGGGTTATCTGCTTCCTCTCCAGTTTTTCTTTTGTCAGTTTGACCAATGGTTTATCAATTTTTTTGATCTTTTCAAAGAACCACCTTTTGGACTTGTTAACTCTTTTGATTGTTTTTCTGTTCTCTATTTCATTTAATTCTGCTCTAATTCTTATTATTTCCTTCCTTCTGGCACCTGTAGGCTTCTTTTGCTGTTCTCTTTCTACTTGTTCCAGTTGTAGGGTTAGTGCTTTGATTATAAGCCTTTCTTGTTTTTGGATGTGTGCATTTATTGCTATCAACTGACCTCTGAGCACTGCTTTTGCTGTGTCCCAAAGGTTCTGGTAGGATGTGTTTTCATTCTTGTTTGATTCTATGAATTTCTTTATTCCATCCTTATCTCTTCTTTAACCCAGTGGTTTTTGAGCAAGGTGTTGTTCAGTTTCCATGTGTTTGATTTTTTTTCCTTGCTTTTTGTGTTGTTGATTTCCACTTTTATGGCTTTATGGTCAGAAAAGATGCTTTGTAGTATTTTGATGTTTTGGATTTTGTTAAGGCTTGCTTTATAGCCTAATATGTGGTCTATTCTGGAGAATGTTCCACGTGTGTTGGAAAAGAAAGTATACTTGGCTGCTGTTGGGTGCAGAGTTCGGTATATGTCTATGAGATCAGGTTGGTTGATTGTAGCATTCAGCTTTTCTGTGTCTTTGTTGAGCTTCTTTCTGGATGTTCTGTCCTTCACCAAAAGTGGTGTGTTGAAGTCTCCTACTACTATTGTGGAGCTGTCTATCTCTCTCTTCAGAGCTGTTAGAGTTTGTTTTATGTATTTTGGAGCCCTGTTGCTGGGTGCGTAAATATTTATTATAGTTATGTCCTCCTGGTGTATTGACTCTTTAATCATTATGTAGTGCCCTTTCTTATCTTTTGTGGTGGATTTTACTTTAAAGTCTATTTTGTCAGAGATCAATATTGCTACTCCTGCTCTTTTTTGAGTGTTGTTTGCTTGATATATTTTTTTCCATCCTTTGAGTTTTAGCTTGTTTGAGTCTTTAAGTCTAAGGTGTGTCTCTTGTAGGCAGCATATAGATGGATCATGCTTTTTTATCCATTCTGCCACTCTCCATCTCTTCATTGGTGCATTAAGTCCGTTTACATTCAGTGTAATTATTGATAGGTATGAGTTTAGTGCCGTCATCCTGATATCTCTTTTTGTGTTGTTCACAGTTTCTTTGTTCTCCTCAATTTTCTGTGCTGTGTTGTTTTTATTTATGTATTTTTTTTTCATCTTTTTCTTTGTTGTAGATTTTGTGTTTGCTGGGTCTTTATGTTTTTCTACTTTTTTATTTTGATTTGTAGGATTGTTAGATTCCTTTGTGGTTACCTTAATATTTACCCCTAATTTTCTAAGTTTATACCAGTCTTTTATTACTTTATATTGCCTTAACTTCCCCTCCATATAGAAGATCAATGTCTCCATTTTTTAAGTCCCACTTTTTTTGTTTTAATATTATCCTTTTTTTTGTTTTTTGGGTTTTTTTTACATATTGGTATCTGTTTCCCTATTTTCAATGTTTTGGCTTTGATGTAATTTTGATTTCCGTATCTGAGTCAATATCTGTTTGTTCTATCCTGTGTTCTAGTCTTGCATTTTTAGCTGGTGTTATTGATTATTTAACCATAGGACTCCCTTTAGTATTTCTTGTAATTTTGGTTTGGTTTTTGCAAATTCCCTGAACTTCTGTTTATCTGGAAATGCCCTAATTTTGCCATCATATTTGAGAGACAGTTTTGCTGGACATATAACTCTTGGCTGACAGTTATTTTCCTTCAAGGCTTTAAATATGTCATCCCATTGCCTTCTAGCCTGCATGGTTTCTGCTGAGTAGTCTGAGCTTATTCTAATTGACTCTCCTTTGTAGATGACTTTTCTTTTATCGCTAGCCACTCTTAAAATTCTCTGTTTATATTTGGTTTTGGTAAGTTTGATTATAATATGTCTTGGTGACTTTCTTTTTGGATCTCTTATGTGGGGTTCGATGAGCATCTTGGATAGATATCTTCTCATCTTTCATGATATCAGGGAAATTTTCTGTCAGCAAATCTTCAACAATTTTCTCTGTATTTTCTGTTATCCCCCCCTGTTCTGGTACTCCAATCACTCGTAGGTTATTTCTCTTGATAGAGTCCCACATGACTCTTAAGAGTTTCTTCATTCTTTTTAGTTCTTTTATCTGATTTTTCCTCAGATAAGTTGGCATCAAGAGCTTTATCTTCAATGTCACTGATTTTAACTTCTACTGCCTCAATTCTGCTCCTATGGCTTTCTATTGAGTTGTCTAATTCTGAAATTTTATTGTTAATCTTCTGGATTTCTGATTGCTGTCTCTCTATGGATTCTTGCAGCCTATTAAATTTGGCATTATGTTCTTGAATAACTTTTTTAAGTTCCACTACTACTGTGTCTGTATGTTTCCTGGCTGTTTCTGTGCTCTGTCAAATTTCCTTTCTTATTTCTAGAAGAGTTCTGTATATTAATCTTTTGTATTCTGTCTCTGGTAATTCCAAGAAGTTCTCTTCCTGCAGAGAATTTATCGATTCTTTATTTTGAGAGTTTGCTGAAGCCGTCATGGACTGCCTCTTTATGTGACTTGATATTGACTGTTGTCTCTGAGCCATCAATAATTTATTATAATTTTATTTTGTGTTTGCTTAGTGAGACCTAGCTTCTTATTTTGTTTTGTTTTGATATGCCCACATAGGCTGCTCGTGTGCACTAGTTTGATTTTTGACACCTTTTGATCTCTAATGTCCTGTCACCAGGTAGTTGGTTCTGTAACTAAGTATGTGCATGCCGGAGTTCGTTAAAATTTCCTGTATGGGATCAGCTCAGGTGTGCAGGCAGTCGATCTCCAAGTGTGTGATGCAGGCTCTCACCCCCTGTCCTAGAGAGGCATGGGTGACTGGTGCAGGCACTGGACTCTGGCTGTGGTAGGGGATCACACACTGAGCCAGGCAGGGGGCGGACGGCTGCCCCTGAGAGTCTGAAAGAAAAGCGTGTCCCTATTCTCTAGGGTGAATAGGTAGGTAAGTTTTGCATCCAGGCTAAGAGCGCCCCACTATGTTGGCTGCAAAGACTGGAGGGCACCACTTTTTCTTGAACTCCTGAAGCAGGTGACTAGGCACTTTAGGAACTACCACCAGTCCTCAAGACCCTGCTGCAGATCAATAAAAGTGCCTACTTAGGGGCAGGGCTGTTTCGAGGATCACAAATCTGCCTGTTCACAGCTGAAGCAGTAGAAGTTAAACTTCAGATGTTTGCTCTGTCGTACTGTGGTAGTGAGGGCTAACACTGTTGAGATGGGTCCCCACAAGTCTATACAGGGGTGTATGGCACTCAGAGTCTGTGGACCCCTGATTTCTATGACCAGCAAAGGAGTTGTGCCAACCCTGTGTTCCTGGCCTAGGGAAGCCAGCAGCTTATTTGTTCTCTCTCTAAGGCCAGGAGAATGGGTCAGGGCACCTTTTGGGATCTATTTCTGGCCCAGTAGACTCCTGGTGCAGTGCAGGGAGGGAAGCGGTAAAAGGAAGAGAGGTTTTTCCCAAATCCGGTGCAGAGTGCAGAGGTAGGAGCTAAGAGGGAGAGAGGTTTTTCCCAAATGGGCTTTTTTTTTTTTTTAACTCGCTGTGAAAGGTTGTGCACATGTACTTATCCTAGCCTCTTGGGAACTGCTTTTCACTGGTTTGGAGTGTCCCAGAAGAATCTCTGCTGCTGGGTCTCTCGTGATGTGGAAACTGCTTCTAGAGCGCCTGCACAGCACAGCTGTTTGCCTGCTTCACCGCGGCCCATCATGGCTGTGTCTCTGTTGTGCTGCCATCGTAGCTCTAGCACTCCTCACCTCTTCCAAATGGCCTTCCTCTCTGGTATGACTCAGGTGGATTTCTTAGCCTTGCCTTTGTTCAGGGCTGCCGGATGTTCACATAGAATCAAATCACTTGTTTTTCCAGGTCTTTGTTGTAAGAGGGATACAGGAAGCGTCTAACTAGTCCGCCATGTTGACCACGCCTCCGGGACCAAGCTTCTCACTGTGAAGGTGTTTTGTAGATGTGGTTAACATCTATAGTCAGTTAACTTTAAGCAAAGGCAATTATCATCAATAACGTGGGTGGGCTCCATGCAATCAGCTGAAGGTCTTAAGAGCAAAACTGAGGTTTCCTGAAGAAGATTCTGCCTCAAGGCCACAGTGTCAGCTCCTGTCTGAGTTTCCAGCCTGCTGGCCTGCCCTAGAGATTTCAGACTTGCCGGCCTCCATAATCACATGAGCCAATATCTTGAAAAAGAATGTTTTATATATATACATACATATACATACACACATATGTATATATATACATACATGTACGTATGTATGTGCAGAGACCCTGGGGGCTGCGGAGTCAGCTCCAATTCATGCCAACCCCGTGTGTGTCAGAGTAGAACTGACTTCCATAGGGTTTTCAATGTCTGAGTTTTTGGAAGTAGGTCACCAGGTCTTTCTTCTGAGGAGCCTCTGGGTGGACTTGAACCTTCAACCTTTCAGTAGCAGCTGAGTGTGGTACCCATTTGCAGCACCCAGGGACTCCAAAAGGAAGCAAAGAATGAGCTATGCATTGAAGAGCCTGGTGCTTGCCCATCTATTTCACGAAGAGGCCCACCCATCCCAACCCCTTTTGGCTGACCACTGAGGGGTTCAATTTGAACTCTACCAGGAAAAGAGGGCCTTCGGGATTCCTTTGAAGATAAACATTGCAGGACTCCATGACTCCTGACACCTACTTGTTTTGAAGCCTCCTGGATGAATGACAGCAACTTTAACTCCCCATTTGGAAAGCTCTTGTCTCATAACTGCCGAAAACATGGTCAGAGCTGCCTTAGATGAGCCATAGGCTGCCAGGTTTTCCATTGGGACCCCTGCTGTAGGAGTAAAGGGAGAAAAAATATCAAGTCAGATTCATTTGTTCCTGCAATATTTAAAAAGCACCAACACATGCCAGAGACCATAGCAGTGGTGACTCAAAGACAGACAAGGGCCCTCTGTGCCCATATTCTCAGTCACCCCCATCGTCTGACTTCTATAGCACCTCAGTCTCAGCTGGTCTAATGACAAAACCAAGTTAAGGCTCCTTCTCAACCAGCTTCTAAGCTAAATGTGGATTAAGTAAGATAAAGAGCCTTTACCCCAGCCCCTGACCTTCCAGCCTGGCCAACTGGAAAGCAGTGACTTGACTCTAAATATTATACAGGTATTTCCATGGTTTGTGGGAGCACTGGTGATTCAGTGGTAGAATTCTCACCTTCCATGCAGGAGACGTGGGTTTGATTCCCTGCTCCCAGCTCATGGCAACCCTCTGCACAATGGAAGAAAACACTGCCCAGTCCTGGACCATCCCCAAGATCAGTTGCAGATCAGACCATTGTGATCCATAGGGCTTTCACTGGCTAATTTTCAGAAGTAGATCGCCAGGCCTTTCTTCCTATTCTTAGTCTAGAAGCTCCACTGAAACCTGTTCAGCATCATAGCAAACACATAATCTTCAACTGACAGATGGGTGGTGGCTGTGCTTGAGGTACATTGACCAGGAATTAAACCTGGGTCTCCTGCATGGAAGGTGAGAATTCTACCACAGAACCACCCCTGCCCTTGCGATCTCTGCTAGATACCTAAAATTTGTAGACATATAAGAATCTCTAAGGCCACTTACTTTGGTGTAAAGTATTTTTAATGTATTTTAAGCAGCTTGATGTGGTGAGCAACTACTGTTACTATCTCTTAAATACAGTAGTAGAGATCCCTTTTGTTATTTTTTTTTTGTTTGTTTGTTTTTGCTTTTTTATTTTTTCCCATACAAAAATTTATACATACACTGTTATGTGACTCTAATTGCTCTCCCCATACTGTGACAGCACACTCCTCCTTTCCACCCCTGATTCTCCATGTCCGTTCAACCAGCTCCTAACCCTCTCTGCCTTCTCAACTCACCTCCAGACAGAAGCTGCCCGTTTAGTCTCATGTATCTACTTGAGCTAAGAAGCACACTCTTCACAAGTATCATTTTATGTCCTATAGCCCAGTCCAATCTTGGTCTGAAGAGATGGCCTCAGAAATTGTTTGAAATTGCTGATAGAGAATCTGGGAGCCATGCTTTCCGGGGTTCCTCCAGTCTTAGTCAGCCCACTAAGTCTGGTCTTTTTACTAGAATTTGAGTTGTGCACCCCACCTTTCTCCTGCTCCATCAGGTACTCTCTGTTGTGTTCCCTGTCAGGACGGTCTCTGGTGGTAGCCAGGCACCATCTAGTTCTTCTCGTCTCAGGCTGATGAAGTCTCTGGTTTATGTGGCCCTTTCTATCTCTTGGGCTAATATTTTCCTTGTGTCCTTGGTGTTCTTCATTCTCCTTTACTCCAGGTGGTTGGGACCAATCAATGCATCTTAGATGGCCGCTTGCAAGCTTATAAGACCCCAGATTCCACTCACCAAAGTAGATGCAGAACATTTTCTTAATAAGCATAACAAAGATGTCCCCTGAAACCACGGTCCCCAGACCCCTACCCCTGCTACTCTGTCCCTCAAAGTGATTGAGTGTATTCAGGAAACTCCTTAGCTTTGGTTTAGTCCAGTTGTGCTGACTTCCTCTGTAGTGCATGCTGTCCTTCCCTTCACCTAAGATAATTCTTATCTACCATCTAGTTAATAAATAACCCTCACCCTCCCTGCCCACCCCCGTAACCATCAAAGAATGTTTTCTTCTGTGTTTAAACCTTTTCTTGAGTTCTTATAATAGTATTCTTATACAATATTTGTCCTTCTGTGACGGATGAAATTCACTCAACATAATGACTTCCAGCTTTCTCCATGTTATAAGATGTCTCACGGCTTCATGGTTGTTCTTTATTGTTGCATAGTATTCCATTGTGTGGATATACCATAATTTGTTTATCCATTCATCCGTTGATGGGAACCTAGGCTGTTTCTATCCTTTTGCTATTGTGAACAATGCTGCAGTGAACATAGGTGTGCTTATATCTATTCGTGTGACGGCTCTTATTTCTCTAGGATATGTTCCAAGGAGAGCATATCTGGATCCTGTGGTACTTCTACTTCTAGCTTTTTAAGGAAGCGCCAAATCGATTTCCAAAGTGGATGTACCATTTTACATTCCCACCAGCAGTGTATAAGTGTTCCAGACTCTCCACAACCTCTCCAGGATTTATTACTTTTTGTTTTTTGGATTGTTGCTTGCCTTGTTGGGGTAAGATGATATCTCATTGTAGTTTTGATCTGCATTTCTCTAATGACTAATGATTGTGCGCATTTCTTCATGTGTCTGTTAGCCGCCTGAATATCTTCTTTGGTGAAGTGCCTGTTCATATCCTTTGTGCATTTTTCAATTGGGTTATTTGTCGTTTTTTGTTGAAGTTTTGCAGTATCTTGTAGACTTTAGAGATTAGACACTGATCGGATTTGTCATAGCCAAAATTTTTTCCCAGTCTGTAGGTTTCTTTTGACTCTTTTGGTGAAGTCTTTTGACTAGCATGACTGTTTGATGTTTAGGAGCTCCCATTTATCTAGTCTCTCTTCTGGTGCTTGTGCATTTTTACTTATGGTTCCTATTGTGTTTATGCCATATATTAGGGCTCTTAGCATTGTCTCTATTTTTTCTTCCATGATCTTTATCGTTTTTGATTTTATATTTAACTCTTTGATGCATTTTGAATTAGTTTTTGTGCATGGTGTGAGGTGTGGGTGTTGTTTCAGTTTTTTGCAGATGGATATCCATTTACACCAGTGCCACTTGTTAAGGAGATTGTCTTTTCCCCCATTTAACGGGCTTTGGGCCTTTGTCAAATATCAGCTGTTTATAGGTGGATGAATTTATGTCTGGATTCTCAATTCTGTTCCATTGGTCTATGTATCTGTTGTTGTACCAGTACCAGGCTGTTTTAACTACCATGGTGGTATAATAGGTTCTCAAATCAGGTAGTGTGAGGCCTCCCACTTCGTTCTTCTTCTTCAGTTATGCTTTACTTATTCAGGGCCTCTTCCCTTTCCATATGAAGTTGATGATTTGTTTCTCCATCTCATTAAAAAATGCCGGTGGAATTTGGATTGGGATTGCATTGTATCTGTAGATAGCTTTGGGTAGAATTGACATTTTCACTATGTTGAGTCTACCTATCCTTGAGCAAGGTATGTTTTTCCACTTATGCAGGACTCTTTTGGTTTCTTGCAGTAGTGTCTTGTAGTTTTCATTGTTTAGATCTTTTACATCTCTGGTTAGATTTATTCCTAAGTATTTTATCTTCTTGGGGGCTATTGTAAATGGTATTGATTTGGTGATTTCCTCTTTGAGGTTCTCTTTGTTGGTGTAAAGGAATCCAACTGATTTTTGTATGTTTACCTTGTATCCTGAAACTTTGCTGAAATCTTCTATTAGTTCCAGTAGTTTTCTTGTGGATTCTTTGGGGTTTTCTGGGTATAAGATGATATCATCTGCAAATAGAGATACTTTGACTTCTTCCCTACCAATTTGGATGCCCTTTATTTCTTTTTCTAGCCTAATTGCTCTGGCTAGGACCTCCAGCACGATGTTGAATAAGAGTGGTGATAAAGGGCATCCTTGTCTGGTTCCTGTTCTCAAGGGGAATGCTTTCAAAGTCTCTCCATTTAGGATGATGTTGGCTGTTCGCTTTGTATAAATGCCCTTGATTATATTGAGGAATTTCCCTTCTATTCCTATTTTTTTGAGAGTTTTTAGCACGAATCGGTGTTGAACTTTGTCAAATGCCTTTTCTGCATCAACTGATAAGATCATGTGGTCCTTGTCTTTTGTTTTATTTATGTGATGGATTACACTGATTGTTTTTCTAATGTGGAACCACCCCTGCATACCTGATATAAATCCCACTTGATCATGGTGAATTACTTTTTTGATATGTTGTTGAATTCTATTGGCTAGAATTTTGTTAAGGATTTTTGCATCAATGTTCATGAGGGATATTGGTCTGTAATTTTCTTATTTGTGGTGTCTTTACCTGGTTTTCATATCAGGGTTATGCTGGCTTCGTAGAATGAGTATGGGGGTATTCCAGCCTTTTCTGTTTCTGAAATACCTTTAGTAGTAGTGGTGTTAACTCTTTTCTGAAAGTTTGGTAGAATTCTCCTGTGAAGCCATCCGGGCCAGGACTTTTTTTTGTTGGGAGTTTTTTTTTATTACCTTTTTGATAGAGATCCCTTTTGCTCTGCTGCTTTCTATGTACCAGTAACTGGGCTAAGCACTCAGAACCCTCAAAGCATTTTCAAGCAATATCCGAGACAGTCATTCTCAACCGTGGACGATTTTGCCTCCCAGTGGATTTGGTAATGTCTGAACACTTAAGGCATGCTATGGATTGAATTGTGTTCACCCTCCAGAAATATGTGTAATCTCTGTTCCTGTAAAATATGACCCTGTTTGGAAATATGAGTTTCCTTTTATGTTAATAAGGCCATACTGGAGTAGGGTGGGTCCTAAACGTAATCCCTTCAGAGTTATAAAAAGAGTAGAATAGACACAGAGACACATGCACAGCAGAAGACAGATGCCATGTGAGGACCCGTCTACAAGCAAAGGAATGCCAAGGGTTGCCAGAGACACCAGAAACCAGGAGAGAGGCCCACAGAAAGGATCGATACCGCCAAGATCCTGATTTGGATTTTCAGCCTCCAGAACTATAAGAAAATTAATTTCCGAGCTTTTAAGCCGTCTGCTTGTGGTATTTCTGTTACAGCAGCACTAGGTAACTAAGATGGGGGAGGGAGGTAGTACTGCGGGCATCTGGTGGAGAGAAGCCACAGATACTGTTATGTATCCAACAATGCAGAGGACAACTCTCCACAACAGAGAACTATCCTCCCCCAAATCAGTAGTGCTGAGGTTGAGAAACCGCACCCTAGACAGGCGGTACATCACCCCCATTTGACTATGATAAAATAGAGACAGAGACCAGCAAGGTGATCTGCCGTAGGTCATCCAACTATCAAAGAACAGTGTTAGTTGCCGTCGAGTTGGCTCCGACTCATGGCAACCTTATATATAACAGGACAAAACGTTTCCTGATCTTGTGCCATCTTCACGATTGTTGGTATGTTTGACTCCATTGTTGCGACCATTGTGTCAATCCATCTCATGGAAGATTTCCCTCATTTTCATTGGCTGTCTCTCAGTTTGTCCTTCTGTAGTGGCTTCCATGTTGCTATGAAGCTGGAAGCTATACCACCAGTATTTCAAATACTAGCAAGGTCACCCATGGTGGACAGGTTTCAGCAAAGCTTCCAGACTAAGACAGACTGGGAAAAAAGGCATGGTGATCTACTTCTGAAAATCAGCCAATGAAATTAGCAAACAGTAGAGTGAGGTTCAAACCATGACTCTGACTCAAAATCTCTGAGACCTGAGTTGTTTCACGAGCGTTTGTTTTCAACTGTTCTTGTTCAAGCACAGCATGCACTGGTACACAGGTGTTTGCTTTGAAATTTCTTAAGAAGAGAACAAGCCAGAAAAAACTTTCAGCTCTTTCAAACATATAGATTTTTTCAACTGCCTTTTGTACAATCAGTCAGAAAGGTACCTCCTAATTACGCAGATTCTGGTTAAATATTTATCCGGCTGCCTTGCTAGGGTTTGAGTTAAAGAGCTGTACTATTTGGGTGGGAAGGATGATAAATATGCTATTACAGAGGGAAAAAGGCTCCTGGACTAGGTATGGTCCTGTCTGAAAGTAGTGACTTCTTGGGGTTATCTGCCCAGGAGCTAATGTGTGACAGAGAGCAGAAGGATTGGAGGTAACTCAGTGTCACAGGCAGGGGCAGTGATGGCAGCAGCTGGCAGGACAAAAAGGCACAGGTGCATATACCATCAACCTCTTCCCAGACTCCATGGCGGGGTAGCTTCTGAGTTACTAACCTTCACCAATCACTACATGCCAAACCCAGTGACTAGCTGGGTGGGAGAAAGGAGACAGAGGCACAGGGAGGGACAGACCCAAGAGGCTCAAAGACCCAAAGCTGGAAAGACTGGGAGAAGGACAGAAAGAAGTCAGGAGAACAAGCTTTGAGTATTGATGGTGAGTCTGGTTTTAGACATGTTGACTTGGAGATCGTGGTAAGAAAATGAAACAGCAATAATAAGGCTGGGTGTCAGGAATTCACACAAACAGGGAATGTCGGAGCTTGAATAGAAGCAAGGTCTGTGACTTATTTTAACACTCAAAGTTCCCTCCAAGTGGAAATATTTAACAAGAGAGTAAGAAATCCAGGTTTAGAAAGTGCTTCGGAAGCCAAGTAGAAGGTGTGTGAATGGGCAGCCTCTGCATTGGGAGTTCTTCGCTCTCCCACTAATTCATGCATTTTTCGTTCATTCACATGCTTACATTTCTTCATTTATTAATTGAGCTTCTACTGTCTGCCAGACATTGGGCATACAGCACATATTGTGCAAGAAAGTGATTAACTAAAGTAAAAATGTTATGAATAAATGAGATGCTCAAAGTCAAGAACAAAGAGAGTAAAGAGAAAAACTTCCTGGTCAATATGTCAATATGTCAAGGAGAAGAAAATCATCATTTCAGTAAATATTTTTTGAATGAGTGAGGCAAGGGATGCATTAGGCTTTTCCAGAAGTATCAGACTGTACCAAGGAACTGAGAAAGGTGAGGTTTCCACACAGGTCACATATTTGAAGGCTAAGTTCAAAACAAAGATAAGGTACAAATAACTGCAGTTGTCTTTCTTCAGATTTATTTTCTTCAAAAAGGTAGCAAGAAATTGGAAAATACTTTGGGTTCTCATACAAGTTAAAATATAATCCTCATTGCTCCTCACCATCCTAGACACCTTTCTCTCTCCCCCTCCATCTCTCCTCCCTGTTTTCCCTCCTTTTCTCTTCTTCCTTCCATCCATTCTTACTTCTTCCCATCCATCCATCCACTTATCCCTCCTTCCTCTTTCTTCCTCCCTCCCTTTTTCCTTTTTCTTTCCTTCCTTCATTCCTTCTCTTCTTCCTTCTTTTCTTCTTCCCTTCCTTCCTTCCTCCCTCCCTCCCTTCCTTCCCCTTTTGCTTATGCCTCAAGCCAACCAAGAACCCTAGTGACACATATGTGATGGCTAAGGTTGTGTGTCAACTTGGCTGGGCCATGATTCTCAGTGGTTTGGCAGTTATGATGTAGTTTGGCAGTCATATAATGTTGTAATTACCTCCATGATGAGCTCTGATATAATGTGATCACCTCCATGATGGGATCTGCTGTGAGTAGCCAATCCGTTGAAAGGGAGTTTCCTTGGGGGTATGGCCTGCGTCCAATATATTTGGACTTTCTGGCAAAGCTCTCTGGCTTTTGCTGTGCTCTGGATCCTGCAGCTGGCTTATCAGCATCTAACCTCCAGCTCTTGGGACTTAGGCCAGCAGCCTGCCATCTTTCCTGCCAATCTTGGATTTGTCAGCCTTCACAGCTGTGAGCCAGCAGCTTCCATCTGACCTGTGGATCTTGGGTTCATCAGCCCCTGCAGCTACATAAGTCAGGAGACACCTCCAGCATGAAGCCTGACACCTGGCCCATGGACTTGGGACTTACCAGTCTTTACAACCACTTGAGAGATTTCCTTGATATAAATCTCTCATATATATTTATATACTTCGTTGGTTTTGCTTTCTAGAGAACCCAGCCTAAGACACACACACATAACAGTTAGTGCCAAGAAAGTTGCTTGGTTAAAGCCAGGAAAACAAGCATGTTGGACAACAATAATTGCCCAGGAAATACAAAGAACCCTCAAACAGAAATTCTTATTGAACTGTTGTTCACATTAAAAACAAAACAAAAAAATCCAACTAGTTGAGCTCTTTATTTTAAGAAGAAACATCTTACTTGGAATCAATTGATAAATCAGTACAGAGCAGCACCCCTCTGGTTGAAGGATCGTCCTGGGTCCAGAGCCCACCTCTTTGGCTTCCCTCTCACCCATGCAGTGGCCCAAAAGACAACCCCATAGGCATAACTCAAAGCTGAGTAAGACTCTGAGGAACCCCAGTTTGAAGATGTCTATCCTAGAAGAAAGGGCATGAAGCACATACATAAGCAATGTTTACAGAAAGAGAGATTGTTAAGCCGTTGACAATTCAAGTTGCTGACTCTCAGAGACAGACAAGTTGCATCCTGACTCAGCTGCATCAAGATTGCAAAACACCAGGGACGGTCTTATGGAAAAACACTAGTAGGCAGTGGACTGAGACACAGGGCCCTAACTGTGCATATAAAAGAGAAGGTGTTTGTCTGCTCATCTTAAAAGGGACAAAGAAAAATGCCGAGTTCAGGGAGGGTTGAAAACAGGTTACCTGTAATGCTGACAGCTGGGATTTCCTGTTCAAATCTAGGAAGCTTGTGTTGACAGTTATGTTATGAAGATATGTAAGAATCCTAGCTCCCCAGTAATGAACAGATGAGTTAGAAGGCAGTTAGCTTTTACATGAGAGGATTTGAAAGGAGAAAAAAGTTGTATTGTGTTGAGGTCAGCAGTGGTTATACAATTTAACTAATCCTGGCCCAGCCCTGCGTGAGCCCATGCTGCTTTCTTGTCCTTCGGACAGAGAGTGAGCAAGCTGTCCCCCACCCTCGTTGGGAAAGGTCAACTCACCCGCCATGCTGCTGATGTTCACCAGCCTCCCCTTGGATTTCCGAAGAAGAGGCAAAAATGTCTTTGTGACTTCCACGGCTCCAAAGAAGTTCACGGCCATGCATTGTCTATAGTCAGCCATGGGAATAAGCTCCGCGTCAGCAGGGAAGCCAAGGACCCCAGCATTGTTGATCACCGCCCACAGTCCTGAGGACACAAAGAAATGACTTTGCAATGGGCAAGACTGGAGAGCATAAGGATTTTTAAAAAAATATTTGATTGTGTTTTTAGTTAAAGTTTACACAGCAAATTAGATTCCCATTTAACAATTTCTATACATATTGTTCAGTGACACTGGTTACGTTTTCTGCATTGTGTCAACGTTCTCCTTATTTCAGTTCTGTTGCTGTTAATCGAGCTTCCCTGCCCGCCCCCGCCCCCGACATTTTCATCTTTGCTTTAGGGTAAATGTTGAACTTTTGGTCTCATATAGATGATTTTTTAAAGCAGCACAGTACTCACAGGTGATAACTGTTTATTTTGTGAGCCAAACTGTTACTTAGCTGAAACCACTCTGGGAGTGGTTCCAAGTTTAAAGGTTATCTCAGGGCAATAGTCTCCTGGGTCCCTTTAGTTTCTACCGGTCCAGTAAGTCTGACCTTTTTTTAAGAATTTGAATTTTGTTCTACATTTTTCTCCTACTATATCTGAGACCATCTATGGTGTCCCATCTTTTGTGAATGAGAGCACAAGAACTAGTAACACTCAGGCTCAGGAGTCACAACAGCCTCTGTGGCTTAGGATAACAGGCAAATCACTGAAACTCTCCTGCCTCAGCTCCTTGAATACCTAAGACTACCTGTCTTGGTGGACTCAAACATACCAACCACCATCATGAAGATGGCACAGGACTGGGCAACTTTTTGCTCTGTTGTACACGGGGTTGCCACAAGTCAGAGCCAACTGGACAGCAACGAACAATAACATACCTGGGGGGGTGTGGGGAGTAAAGTTTTGAAATATTAAGCAATTTCTTTTCTGACCTATTTTCTTTTGCCTCACAGCCCTTTCCTATACCCAGGCAGCTAGATCTTCACTCTGTGTGGGAAGGGTGGCTGACACAGCAGGAGAAAGATAATGAGGGTTTCTGTCCGGCTTTGAAGCCTCCAAAGCCTACCTTCTATTTCTCCCGCAAAGGAGAGTATAGAGACAGTATAATATCTTGAGGAGCATGCGTAGTGATATAAGAACATGTCTTCCCTGATCCCTTAGACTAGAAAAGATACCCTAGTCCAGGAAGGAGTCACTGGGTGGTGCAAATGGTTAAGAGCTTGACTACTAGCCAAAATGTTGGAGGTTTGAACCCACCCAGAGGTGCCTCGGAAGAAAGGCCCGGCAATCTGCTTCCTAAAGGTCACAGCCTTGGCACCTTATGGAACAGTTCTACTCTGCACCCATAGGGTTGTCATGAGTCAGAATCAATTTGACAGCAAGTTCAGGGAAACAGGAAAACTAGAGGGAAAATGCCAAGAGCTTGGATGATCACAGGGTCCCTGATAGAGTCTCTGAGCCCTATTCCCTTTCCCAGCCAGCCTGACCCCCTTAAATGTGCATCAGAATCATGTGCAGGGCTTGTTAAAGTCCAGAGAATCCGACTCAGCAGGTCTGGGGTGGAGCTTGAGAATTTGCATTTCCAAGTTCCCAGGTGATGCTCATGCTCAGGTTCCCGAAAACAATTGAAGAACCACCGCCCAAGAGTAGTGGTTTTCAAACCTGGCTGCACATTAGGATCACTCAGAAGCTTCAAAAAACCCTAGTGCCCAAGCCACATCCCAGATCTATTAGGTCATAAACTCTGGGGTGGGGTGGGGGACACAGGTATTGCTATTTATTTAAATTCTCCAGGTGATTCCAATGTATAGCCAAGCTTGGGCACCATTGTCCTAAATGGTAGGAAAGATGTAATACAAAAACTCCAGATGTTTTGGGGGGATCTGGAGCAGAGGTGAGTGATCTGGGTCCTCTTTACCTGGGAGAAGCAGGGTTAAAAGGATCCAGGTTTGTTTAGCTAGACAGAACTGAAACAGATTCTCTTTGTTCCCCCAAGAGGTTCTCAAAATGTAGTCCCCAGACAAGCAGCAACAGCCTCCCTCTTGATCAAATGCTGTTGTTGGGGCCTAGCCATCTGTGATTTAATGAGCCCTCCAGGTGATTCTAATGCACACTCAGGGGTGAGAACCACTGGGACAGGAGCAGGGGAATGTGCCTCAGTGCTAGAAGGAAGGCACCAGACCTAACGCTGCCTCTCCAATGGCAACAAGGAGGTAGGTAGCAACCAGCCTGCAAGGCAAGGGGTTAGAGCACTGGACATCCCAGCAAGGGGCAGCATGAAGTGTTGACAATCAAAGATCAAATGTCCCATCCCCAGGAATTTGTATGCTACCTTGGGGAAATAAGGAGAATCTCAAAATGACTGAAATGGTTTTTGCCAGTTGGCTGAATAATGGCTCAAAATAGAAGCTGAGTTGAGTTACAGAAAATAAGGTTAACGTTTCTTGAGTTTGTGGACTGACATTAATGGTTGTAAGCCTTAAGTGAGATGGTGCCTGGCAAGTAGAAAGAGGTCAGCGGTTATTACAAGGGTGGTGTTAGGTAGAAAGGATATCTCTTTCACAGCAAGTGATGGTTTTAATTCTCAGCCTGCTGCAGAGCTTTGACTAGTCAATGTGCTTGAGAATGCCCTAGAATAGAGGTCTGCAAACCTTTTCTGTAAAGAGCCCAACAGTAAATATTTTAGGCTTTGCAGGATATACTGTCCCTGTCAAAACTACTCAAACTCTGCCACTGAAGCACAAGAACAACCACAGTAAATGTACAAGCATAGCTGTGTGCCAATAAAACTTTATTTATGGACATTAAAATTTGAATTCCACGTAATTTTCATTTTTCTGATTTTTTTCAACCATTAACAAATGTAAAGTCTATTCTCAGCTTGCAGTCCATACAAAAACAAGCAACAGATTTATAGAACAGTCTTTTAAAAACTAAGTTATGGAGCTGGAGAACAGATTGACTCTTGCCAGGGGTTAGGAATGGAAGGGGTAGGCACGTAAGAGAGCCCAGTGATGATGGAACCATTCTGTATTTTGATTGTGATAAAATTGCACAGAATTACACGTACACACACACACACACACACACACATGCATGCACACAAGTGCATGCGTAACTGGTGAAATCTGAATTTCACCTCCACAATTATCAGAAGTTTCCTGAGCATTTACTATGTGTGAGAGACTGTGCTTAACGTTGAGTGAATGGAAAATAGGAGCCAACACTAGTGCTCACCTTGGTGCTAGATACTCTTCTAAACGATCTAGAAATACTGACTCGACTAATCCTTTAACTACCCAGTGAGGCAGGTACCATTACCCTCCTTTTGCTGGGAATATCTGATGTAAAGAGGATGTATGCTGGAAGTGCTGAGGCCTCCTGGGAAGCCCCAAAACAAAGCCAGCTCTGGAGAAAGCAGAGCTAAGAAAGAGAGAGTCTGAGTGCTAATGACATTGCTTGAGTGCCTGAATCCAACCATTCCTGAAGCCAACTGGATTTTCCAATTACATGAACAAATATGTTCCCTCTCTTGCTTTAGCAGTTTTGAATTGGGTTGTCACTTACATCTGAAAGAATTCTGATGGATCTTGCTCTCAAGAAGCCTAGTGGTGAGGAAGGGGAGATGGACAAATAGTGAAAATAGTGCACAGGTATGTGCAAGGTATAATGAGTGAGTGCCCAGAAGAGGAAGTGAATAATAATGGGTTATCAAGAAGGTCATGCAAAGGATGTTATGTTGGAGCTGAGTCTCTTGTGGGGATAGAGTCTGCAGTTGGACAAAGGCAAGAGTCTTAGCTAGGAGTAGAGGTGAGAGGGACATTTCAGTAAGAGGAAGCTGTATGTGCAAAGGTGTGAAATTAGCACATTATGTTCTTGAAACCATTCAGAATTTACTGAATGAACCAGCAGGTGTTGCAGATTAAGGGTTTGGCAAGGGCTGTTGTCTTGAAAGGACTTTTAATCCTTGCTAAGGAGTTTAGATTTTATTTGGTGGCTAATAGGGACCCAGTGAACCATTAAATGAGAGAAAGCAAAACACCTACCACATGCCAGGCTCATGGGAGGAGCCCATTCTCTATATATCAATGAGCCTTTAGGAGATGGATGGCATTGTAAGATGTGCACATTGTGAAGATTACTCTCCATTTGGAAAGCAATGGGGAAGGAAAGACAGGTTACCAAGGGGTCATTGTTGTAACACAGACAAGGGATGATGAGGCTTGCACTATGGAACAATAAATATCTAGGAAGTAAAACTGACAAAACTCAGAACCAATAAGATGCAGGGATTGAGGGTAAGCTGGGGGTCTGAGTGGCCTCCAGGTTGCTGGCTTGCATGACAAATTAGGTGGCAGTGCCCCTGTCTAAGCTATGGAATGCAAGAGCATAAACTGATTTGCAGACTGGCCGCAGGGAGAAAAGATTAGGGCCGTTTTTGAAAAGTTGAGGCTGAAACCTCTGGGATGTAAGTGGAAATTCTGGTAGACAATTTTATACACATACAGGCCTAGACATCAGCAGGGTGAGCTAGGATGGTAATACAGATCTGAAAGTTACTGGCATAAATCGAAGTATGTCTCAAACCTGGCAAAACATTAGCATCACCTGGGGATCTTCAAAAAATACTGACGCCTGAGACCCCCTACTAGAGGTACTGGTTTAATTGGATTGGGGAGGGGGAGAGGTGGCTTCAGTTGGGTGGGGCCTGTACCGTCACACTGGGCAGGGGCTCAGAGGGTCCCTTGCTTGGTTTAATGTTCTGCTATCACTGTCTTAAATTCTTGATCATTTTTTTGACAAGGGCCCCCTATCTTCATTTTGCATTGCACCCACCAAATTGTAAAGCCAGTCCTGGGTGCAAGCATGAGTATTTGTAAACATTTCCCTAGTGATTCTAATGTGTAGCAGGTTGAGAAGTTCTGGCCCAGGAAATGTGGAGTGGGAAGTTTGAGAATGGCGCTCTAGGAAACATCACACTTGTGGGGGAGACAGAAGCAGGAGTCCATAAAGGAGAAGCAGAAAGACTGATCCCAGAGCATGGAGGAAAATAGAAGGCTGGGAACCCTAAAATAAAGGCAGAGAAAGATGATCAACCCACTTAAATAGAGCAGAGAAGAGCTTGGTGTTCAGGACGATACTGATTAACTTTGCCAGATGAGTTAGGGAGGCAGGGTGAGGGCCAATGTCAAACTGGAGGTGAAGAAGTAAAAACCAAGGACAATGAAGATTCCAAAGAGCTTGGCCCTGAAAGGAAGAGGAAGAAAAAGGGCAGTAGTCAAAGTAGGACAGTGACTATGCAGCTATTTTTTTAAGCTGGGGAAATCTAAGACAGGTTAGTATTTCTGGGAAGAGAGAAATGGGGAAGGGGTGGAGGTCATTAATGAGAGGATGACTTAGTGGAAGGTGGAGAAAATGGGACATAAAGAATTCTGTAAGTTCTGCAAGGATAGGACCATGTCTGACTCATTCCTCAGGACTTCATGCCTATGAGAGTCTCTGGCATACAGTAGGTGCTCAGTGAAGGTATCCTCAGGCTCAGCAAGCAGCCAGAGTGAGTGGAGGGGGATGGTAATGAAAGGACGGAACCAGAGGTGGGTGTTGGTAAGCAGGGGTCTCCAGAGGGTGAAGGGCAATGGAGGGCACAGGGGAGACGTAGTTAAAGGCAATACCTCTGTCCTGAACCTTCTCCACCACCTTGCTGTGCGCCTCTTTTATCTGGGTTGGGTTGGTAACATCCAGCTGGATCACGGAGAGACGCAAGGAGCAGGTTCTTCGCAGTTCCTCTGCTCCTGATCCTTTTTCGTTCAACACTCCAGCAAATACTATGAAACCCAGCTGGTCCAGATGCTTGGACAAAGCATGGCCAATCCCAGAATCACAACCTGCAAAGGGTCAAAGCAGTACAAAGCAGACTAAAAACAAAGTGACGGGAGCATTTGTTTAACAAAGAGGACATTATATGTTATTTGTGATTTTCTGTGTTCTCTGAAGAGAGTGGGTCTTAAGGAAGTCTCTTTATTTGCTAATGGGGTAATGGGTGAAGAATGCAAGATGAATTTCTCCTTATAAAAAAAGAGACATGAGGTAGAATTTAATTTGAGGGTGGGTTGGAAATAGGTAGGTCTCCAGGTGGCACAAACAGTTGGTGCTCAACTACTAACCTAAAGGTGGGCAGTTCAAACCCAACCAGTGGTACCACAGAAGAAAGGCCTGGAGATCTGCTTCCATTAAGAGTACAGTCAAGAAAACCCTATGGAGCAATTCTACTCTCTAATACATGGGGTCGCCGTGAGTTGGAAAGGAGCCCTGGTGGTGCAGTGGTTAAGTGCTCAGCTGCTAACTGAAAGGTTGGCAGTTTGAACCCACCGGCCACTTCTCAGGGGAAAAGGCCTGGCAATCTGCTCCCTAAAGATTATAGCCTTGGAACCCCTATGGGGCAGTTCTACTCTGTCTTACAGTGTTGCTGTGAGTTGAAATTGACTCAATGGCACACACCAACAACAATGAGTTGGAATTGACTCAATGGCAACAGATTTGGTTTTTATCTAGGGGGGGAATAGGTGGAAGGAGAAAGGCTGGTGGGGAGAGGGGGAGGAATGAATGGTCCCAGAGTGGCTGGTGGCCAAACAGGAACTTGGGAGGGAAAATTGAGACATTCAACAGAATTTTTTAAACTAATCTTTGCTGTATAGTGTTTGATGTAACCTCCCTCATACTCCATAAAATCATTAGTAAAGCATTCATTACAAACTAATACTTAAGAGTTAATTTTGCTTTTTGGAGGCATAACAAAATACTGGGTCCTGCTTCAAAGTAGACACAAGGCAACAGAAGAGGCTGCCCACAGGGCTCAATTCCATCTGGGTTATAGAAGATGGAGGCTCACAGCCATCTGCGCTTCTCATGTCACAGGCCTTTCTCCAGCCAAGGCCTTCCCCAAGCCTTTGAATAGACATCAGCCCTAGAAAGAAACTTGCAACAGGAACCATATAGAAACCCTTAAGCCCATTGCTTTGTGAACAAAAAGAAAGTGTAATACATAAAATATGCGTCAGACCTCTCAGCATTTGAAATGGGAGTTTGCCCGACCCTGTCTGGAGGATATTATAAACCCTATAGAAATACCTTACAACCCCAAGGGCAGCACTTAAATAACTGAAGTTCTGGTACTGAAGATGAAGACAGCATGGACATGAACCTGCCATCACCCTTTGAGCCATGTCACGATAAACTTGTAACAATTAACGTGTCTCCATGGTTGTAAAGATCAGAGTCATTTCACGTTGACTGTCATGTTATCTTCCCTGTAAACCTCAAGGGATCTGTCTGTAGTAGCTGAAGGCTGCAGTCAGGTACCCCCCTCCACCCACCCCCACCAAGAATCGGGAAATAAGGGAAATCAGAGGGCATGCTGAGAATTAATTCAAAGATCAGTGTGGATGGGATCAGGAAAGAGCTATGACTTCCCAGCTAACAAGCCCTGCCTGGTGTCTGACCGGAGGTATTACTGTCTACCAAGATAGGATGATCACCATCAGGAGGCAGAAGGACAGAAATGAACTCTCTGGAGTCAGCAGAGGTTTGGAGAAATGGCACTGACATCCACTGTTGAGGAAGGTGTCAGTTTAAACATTTGGGAAGATGACCATTTGCTACCATTTTAAATGTGTATGTCCTTTGACCTCAAAAGTCTCAATATCTACCCTAGAGAAATACTTACAAATGTTCAGAGATATAAATGACGTTCTTTACAGCATTCTATGTAATAGCAAAGACAGAAAATAACCTTAACGTCCGTAAATAGGGGAATGGTTACATAAATTTATGGTACATCAATGGAATATGTCCCAACAATTTAAAAAGATGAGGTTAAGCTATATATACTAACATGGATATTGGTCCAAGATACTTGGTTAAGTGAAATAAAGTAAGTTGTGGTATAAATATGCAAATAATTATAAATATTAATATAAATGTTTATAATTATTTAAATATTTATATTATGTATAATGTATATAAATGGTATAAATTTTCATATATTCAAATATAAATATATAAAATATTTATATTATTTATAATATAAATTATACATTTACACTGTAT
Organism: Dugong dugon; assembly: GCA_030035585.1. NCBI lineage: Eukaryota > Metazoa > Chordata > Mammalia > Sirenia > Dugongidae > Dugong > Dugong dugon. The sequence goes on from CM057478.1 coordinate 37,486,387, forward strand.
TTACAGATTTTATATTTTATGTATTTGTAATATAAAATATACATATTAACACAATTTATGCAAAAAGGGGGAGCTAATTTTATACCTCCCTATGAGCAGAAGTATAAAAGAGAGGATTTGGAAGGAGAGGCACCAAAATGATAACAGTAGTTAGCCCTCGGAGGAGAGACAGAGCAGAAGGAGGCTTTGTCTTGTAATGTTTTCCACTTTTGCTACAAGAAAGTACTAATTCTTCTCATGCAATTTCTCTTTCTTTTTTTTAAAGGCCGTGCAAGTACAGTGGGGGTTGGCCAGCCCTATAAGTGTGGGAAAAGGAGCCCTGGTTGCACAGTGGTTAAGCACTCAGCTGCTAACCGAAAGGTCAGTGGTTCAAACCCACTAGCCGCTCTGCAGGAGAAAAATGTGGCAGTCTGCTTCCGTAAAGATGACAGCCTTGGAAACCCTATGGGGCAGTTCTGCTCTGTCCAAACTGGAGCCATCCTCACATGTATTAACTCATTGAATCCTCCCCACCACCTGGGCAGGTTAGTCATTTTATTGCCACCAGTTTACAGAGAAGGAAACAGAGACACAGAAGGGTTAGGCTGTACAGCTAGCATATGGCAGAGCTGTGGTTGCAACCCAAGCCAGCCTTGGTGTTGACATCTGGGAAATGAAATATTTAAACTCTCAGAGCACAGGGCTTTCACCTAGGAGGTAGTCAATAAAAAGCATCTGTTGAGTGAATGGAGCACTGGTGGCACAGTGGTAAAGAGCTCAGCTGCTAACCAAAAGGTCAGTGGTTTGCATCCACCAGCCACGTCCTAGAAAGCCTGTGGAGCAGTTCTACTCTGTCCTATAGGGTTCCATGAGTCAGAATCGACTTGATGGCAACAGGTTTGATTTTTTTGGTTTTGGTTGAATGAATGGACATTTCTGCATAAGAGGGTACTAAAATGTGAGTACCTTAAGAACAGGGAGAGAGCCCTCTGTCTCCAGTGTCAAGGTAAGTGCTCAACAAATGTTTATTGGGTTGGCTGCCTACCCCAACAGAGGGTGGAGGAGATGCTGGGGTTGGTTTTAAGTGATGCCCTTTGAGATCACTCTGTCTCTAATCAGTTACCATCAAGTCAATTCCAACTCATGTGTGTCAGAGTAGAGCTGTGCTCCATGGGGTTTTCAATGACAAATTTTTCAGAAGTAGATTCCCAGGTCTTTCTTCCAAGGCACCTCTGGGTGGACATGAACCTCCAAGCTTTCTCTTAGCAGCCAAGTTCGTTAACCATTTGCACCACCCAGGGACTCCATTCTATCTCTATTGGCCTAGAAACCCCTTACCTTGGAACATGTCATGAATACTAGAGTCCTATTTATTCAAGATTGAATAGATTGAATTTGAAATAGTACTTCATCATAACATTTATAATAAAGTCTTATTTTATGTGCAAAATGGAAATGATGTGAATCACCTTGAATTTAAAAAACAAAATTAAGAATTGTATCATTTCAAAGCTGGTGGGCCAATTGTAAGTGTATTTATGCTATTGCCACATGGGGATGCCATGTTAGCTGGTAACCAGAGGTGTGCCCCATCATTTGTTGGGTCAAGTCTTAAATTAGGCAAATTGTGAATAATGTGAGTTCAGGAGATCTTGGAAGTCAGGTCCCTTGAATAAAATGCTCCCACCCTGTAAAAATAAGACAAGGTACTGCAGTGCTCATGGACTTTGGACTCCAGCCAGTCTCTTGGAAGTAACATTCAGAGACAAGAAGGCAGAAGAATTTGCAAACCAGTAAATGGCTTCTTGTCATGATTAAAAGACTATATAAGTAATAAAACCTCATGATCAACAATGAGGTAGACAGATAAAGAAGAAATGATCACGGTCTCACCAAATCAAATGTAACTTTTATGATTTTAGTGATTTTTTTTCCTCCTAGTCTTCTCTCTCTCTCTCTTTACACATTGTTCTTTAATGATTAGAGTTATATAGCACATATAATTTGGCAACCGATTTTTAAAATTAATATTATATAAAACATTTTTATATGTTGCTACATAATCTTTGAAACCATAATTTTTCATTAGTAGATAAAATTCTCCCTATTAAAAATGCTGCAGAAAGAAATTGTTAGAGCCTAGATTCTGGACCCTCCTGGGTTCATATCCCAGCTCTGCCATTTACCAGCTGTGTGACTTTTAGTATGTCACTTAACCTCTCTGTACCTCAGTTTCCTCATCTAAAATGTGAGTGATACTAGGGCCTGCCTCATGAGTTGTTAGAAGGATTACGTGATTTGATATATCAAAGTACTTGGAACGGGGCCTGACACATGCAGTTGTTATCCAAGTATTTAAGTAAATGGTAGCATTTTTCTATCCATGCTACTCCTTTCATTGGCTACTCCTCATCCTTGGAACCAAAAGGAGTTGTCCGTTCTGTTCTGATCTCAGAAGGTCATCACAGCAATTTTAACTACAGTGATGAATCAATCAGCCAAAGACCTTAACTCTGCTTTCTGACAGCATCCCTTCTGTCCCCTACTCTGTACCCAAAGTACCTCTGAGCTCCCCTTTGCCAGTGGAAATCTTCAACCAGCAGTAGGTTAAAGCAGAGACTCTCATGGGGTCAGCATCTTCAGAGGAACCAAGACCTTTCTAGTAGAGGAATTAATTCCACTTCTAATAACGGAATGGAAGAAACACAAATTGAAGACCTACTGTGTATCAGGAAGAGGACGCAGTCTTTATATGTTTCATTCAATTCACACAGTCTATTTTGTAAAAATTTGAAGTAGCACTTAGAAATGAGAGACTTCATCTAAAAATCCAGACCAGTGGCTTCTCTTGATAAATTCAGGAGATGAATCAACTCTGGACCTGCACTCTCACCAGGCCATCAGCTGAAGCTAAGGACCCCACTGGGGCACGTGCTCTCCCTTAGGAATGAGGTTTGGTTATGCTCACTTCTACCTTCAGCATTCCTCACTTATATGACCTGCCCTCCCTAGACCCCTGACCACACTGTCACATTTACAAAGGCCATCTAGATCATTTGTTTGGAAGCCTGTAAGAAACTACTGGGGAAAGGACCTTACACTCTGTCTTAGTTATCTAGTGCTGCTATAATACAAATACCACAAGTGGATGGCTTTAACAAAGAGAAATTTATTTTCTCACAGTTTACGAGGCTAGAAGCCCAAATTCAGGGTACTGACTCTAGGGGAAGGCTTTCTCTCTCTGTTGGCTATGGAGGAAAGTCCTTGTCTCTTCTGAGTTTCTGCTCCTCATCAATCTTCATGTGCCTTGCCATCTCTCTTCCCCCAACTCTGCTTGCTAGCTTGCATTTAATCTCTTTTACATCTCAAAAGAGATTGACTCTAACAATAGCAAAAAGATGGAAACAACCTAAGTGCCCATCAACAGATGAACAGATTAACAAACTGTGGTACATACACACAACGGAATACTGTGCAACAATAAAGAATAATGCCAAATCCGCAAAACATCCCACAACCTGGATGAATTTGGAGGACATTATGCTGAGTGAAACAAGTCAATCACAAAAGGACAAATATTGTATGAGACCACTATTATAAAGTAACAACAAAGGTTTACACACAAGAAAAAAAAGAAAGAAAAAAAATTCTTTGAGGGATACCAGGGATGGGGGGGAAAATTACCATATAGATAGAAGACTTGTCTTAATATTAGTGAGGGGAAAGGCAATACACAATGTGAGAGAAGTCAGTACAACATGACCAAGGCAAGAGAGGAACACAAGAACAAAGGGCAACTACAGTAACTACTGTAGCATAGACAATCCTGCAACAATAGTAGTAACAAACAACAATTTATGAATGAATATATAGGTAGGTAGATATGCCAAGAGGTGTGGAAGGGTGTAAGGGAGCACACCCACCAGCAGATACAGGTTTGGTGGTAGATATTTCTACATTCATGACAATAGGTACTCCTCATATATTAATATAGACCACAGAGCACACAAGGAACACAGTCAGGGAATCCTTTTAGACATAACCAGACACCTAGAGGGATGAATTTCCTAGGCTCGAAGGCAAAGTTCCTAGACTTGGCAGAACGTAGTTCATAAAGACAATGTTCTGCATCCTACTTTGGTGAATAGCTTCTGGGTTCTTAAAAGCTTGCGAGCGCTATCTAAGATACAACTATTTGTCTCTTCCCGTCTGGATCAAAGGAAAGTGCAGAAAACCAAAGATTCAAGGGAGCAGCTAGTCCAAAGGACTAATGGACCACATGAACCACAGCCTACCCAACCCCAAGACCAAAAGAACTAGATGGTGCCCAGCTACCACTACTGACCTCTCTGACTGGGATCACTACAAAGGGTCCTGGACAGAGCAAGAGAGAAAAATGTAGAACAAAAAATCAAATTCACAAAAAAGACCAGACTTACTGGTCTGACGGAGACTGTAGGAACCCCTGAGACTATGGCCCTAAGACACCCTTTGCACCTGGACCTGAAGGCATTCCCAGAAACCACCTTCCAGCCGAACAACAGATAAGCCCATAAAATAAACAGTAACTCCCAAGAGGAATGTACTCCTTAGAACAATCAATTATATGAGATCAAAAAAGGGCAATATCGCCCCAACAGAAAGATGAGAAAGCAGGAAGGGGTAGAAAATCAGGACGAAAGGAAACTGGTAAACCAGGTCGGGAGTGGGGAGAGTGCTAACACATTGTGGGGAATGAAACCAAGGCTATGAAACACTTAATGTACAAACTATCGACAGGGAATCTAATTTGCTCTGTAAATTTTCACCTACTGCACAATAAAAATAGATTGACTCAAGATATACCATACACTAATCCCACCTCATTAACGTAACAAAGACAACCCATTTCCAAATAGGATTGTAACGACAAGCATAGAGGTTAGGATTTACAACACACATTTTAGGAGGACATAATTCAATCCATAACACCCTCCCTCACTGAATAGTTAAGCAGTCCATCAGATCACCACCCTCATGCTGACACTGCCTGCTCCCCATAACATATTAAGGTATAATGAAGTGCTAGGTAAATAAAAAAAAAAACTCTGGTGCACTTAAGACTTCCTTGAGGGCCAAACAAGACTCAGCTTCTCATCAAGGGACAGCAAACACCTGGCAACTGTACTAATGACCCCCCACCCCTCCTTGTCCATAGTACTCTTTAAGATTAGCAACTGTCAAGTGGCAAAACCCAAACCCATTGCCGTCGAGTTGATTCTGATTCATAGGCCCTGAGAACTAGCTAGATCTTTTATGTCTATTTTTAATGGAAATAATTGTACTTTTCCTAGAACATGTCATGGTAGCAAGCTGATTCCAACTCATAGCGGACCCCATTGACAGAGTAGAACTGCCCCATAAGGTTTCCTAGCCTGCAATCTTAACAGGAGCAGATCACCAGGTCTTTTCTCCTGAGGAGCCGCTGGGTGGGTTCCAACCGCTGACCTTTTGGTTAGCATCCGAGCACTTAACCATTGTGCCACCACGACTCCTTTCCTGAAACATAACCTTTATGAGTATGTCTTCCTTACTATTGCTATCCGTATGTTAAATAGGGCAACTGAGAGACTGAGAGCTTAAATGCTTATTCAAGGCTACTCAGCTGGGATATGCTACACTGTCCCCTCAAACCTAGATTTGCTCTTTCTAAAGCATGTTCTTGTACTACTGTGCTTCATCACCTCCTTAAGTGCCTGGGCAGGGAGTCATGCACAAAATAGGGACCAACGACAGGAGCTTTCAACTGGACAGGGTCCCCATGTCTGATGTCAGGTCCCTTCAATGAGAATGAACTCCCATCATTCATCAAACAGCACAAACTACTTACAGCTGCTCTTCCACAAGGGAACATGCAATGGGTTAGTTCTCAGTGGTATCTTAGGAAACAATTCCAAGCTCTGCTGCAGAACAGGCAACCCATACAAGTAGCCTTGCTGCATAGGAGCACAAGGCAGGGTTCCAAATCCACACTCCAGTCCTGTGCCTCTTCTGAACTCTGCCTGCTGTGCCCCAAATTCAAACAGAGCCAATCACTGGTTACCCCAATTGCTTCACCTATTCTGAACACCATTACCTGTCTTCCAGTCACCCAGGGCCAGTGCCTTCTTCCCCAGTCCCGTTGTTCACCTAGTGCACACACCTTCCTTCATGAGAGTCTGACACCGGTCTCTGTGTTTCTTTTTCTGCACCTCATGGCAAAAAAGCCAACTCAGCTCAGCCTGCCACCTACCTGGAGACATGTATTCTCAGATGCAGCAGAAATTGACATCATTGTTATTCAACATTTCATACTGCATCTGTCAAGGGAACACAACGGAGCATCACACACCAGCTAAGGACCGCAGGACACAACTCTCATTGCTGAAGTCCCTAAGGTTGATGATGATGATGGAGGAATGTGCAGTCAGCTGAGTGAGGTAGCCGGCATTTTGAAGATCCCCAGCCAAAGCCAGAGGCCATTAGGAGGTGAAGGAAGCATCCAGACAATGTGGAGGGTTCTGGTCTTGTACTCCATGTTGGTGGTACTTAGGGAGCTCAGTCAAGACTTCCCAGCCCCACTTCCTTTCAGGGAATCTTTTCAGGGACCCAGGGAATATCGTTTTTAATCTATTTTAAAAAAAAGTTGCAAGACTTCTGGCAAAATGGCGCTCTAGGCAGAAGCACCATGCTGTCCCTCCACAGCAAAGATCCGAAAAACTACGCCAAACAGAGAAAACAACAATCCTGAAACCCTAAAACATAAATGAAGAGATAAAGAACTCAGCAAAGCACCAAATGGAGTGAGAAAACTGACAGAGAATGGAGAGTGAGGAGAGATTCACACAGAGGTCCGCTACCAGCTAATACAGTGCAGATCTACCATCTTGGACTCCTATCAGATACCAGCAAACAGAGGGTACGAGAAAGCAGCTTCACAGAGCTTCCAGCGGGAGACAAAACAACTGGTAATTTGCGATATACGCCTTCCCACCCCCCACCCTTCTTCACCCCTACTCGGCCTCCTCTGCTTCCCGTGGCCACAATCTCTTGTCCGGGAAAAACCGGCTGCTTGGATTTAACACACCTGAATGGGCCGGCTCTCTGAGCGCCATTTGTTGGCTGCTGGTGTTGCTTTTCTCTGCTTCTTTTGATTTCTTCCTTACCTCTCACCACCTCCCCCTCCTTTCGCTCAAATACCCAGCTCCATGAGCCATCTTTGCTTCTTCCTGAGGGGCTGCAGAGCTCTGGTAATTTGTGATATACGCTTTCCCACTCCCTACCCTTCTTCACCCACACTCGGCCCCCTCTGCTTCCCTTGGACACAGTCTCTTGTCTGAGAAACACCAGCTGCTTTAATTCCACCAGCCCGCACTAGCTGGCTCTCTGAGTACCATTTGTTGGCTGCTGGTGTTGCTTGTTTGTCTGCTTCTTTTGATTTCTTCCTTACCTCTCACCACTTCCCCCTCCTTTCGCTCAAATACCTGGCTCCGTGCACCATCTTTGCTTCTTCCTGAGGAGCTGTGAAGCTCCATTCGAGCGTGGAGCTGCTTCCCGGTCTGGGCTGCCACGCTGGTGGGATCCCTGGGCTTTTGTTCATTTATTTGCTTTGAATTGTTTATTTGTTTTCTTTTCCTTTTCTTGAGTTGGGAGCCCTTTCGGCCAGGTGGTGCTCTGTGGCAAGGAGACTACCCCCTCGGCAGAGGGATCCCTGAGCACATTTCTTCTTTCATTGTTTTTGTTTTGTTTTGTTTTGTTTTGTTTTTTGGGGGGCTTCTCTTGTTCTTTTTTTTTTTAATTTGTTTTGTTTTCTTTTCCCTGTTTTTCCCTTTTTGTCTTTCTTCATTGCTCAGTTTCTCATCTCTCTATATCTTCCTTCTCTTTCTGTTCCCTGAATACCTGGCTTTGTATACCTCTACGCCTTCTAGCCAGGCTGTACTGCAACACCTGAGAGTGACTTCCCCAGACCCCATAGCTGTACCGGTGGGATCCCTGGGAACTTTGAGTCTGTTTAACTTTTCCGATTTTTATTTATTCATTCTTTTCTTCCTCTTCCCCTTTCTGTTTTTCTCCATTTCATAGTCTCTCATCTCTCCACTGCAACAGCAAGCTCCCCTAGCATTCTTTCTTGTTTCTTTGTATGTTTTTGGCTCCTGTTCCTCTCTCCTCTCTCCCATATCCATCTTAGCTCCACAGATAAAAATTTCCCTGCTACATCCTGCCTACCTGCAATGTGTGCTTGACATCACACCACCAAGCAGCACAGGCACAGCCTAATGGAACCTAATTACCGACCTGCTGTGGTGGCTGTAGTAGGTGCCACAGGCAACCCATCCCAGTGACTCCTCTTCAGCTAGACCTGCCCTGCCTTACCATGTCTGAGTGACTGAACCTGCCAACTTGAGAAGGAGGCAAAAAGTATATTGCCCACAGACGAGCAAACAAAAAAGAACACACAGATCACCTGCTCAGACATAGTCAAATTAAAAAAAAAAAAAGTGACAAAACAAATCTACAATCAATAAATGAGAAAATTAACTACTGAATGCCCTGAAGACAGCCGACAATATCAAAACATTTACAAAAACAAGACAGGAGGCTTCCAGTCGGTGTCAAAAATAAAACACCAGATGACTCTCCAGTGGAAGAAAATGCACTAGACCTACCTGATAGGGAATTCAAATCTCTAATATTCAGAATTCTCCAAGAACTGAGGAAAAAGCTGACAAACATGAGGAAAAAATAGACAAATTCATGGAAAATATGGACAAAAAATTGGAAGAATTCAGGAAAATAATGCAGGAACAAAATGCCAAAATAAATTCACAACTAGAAATTATACAAAGACAACAGTTAGAAATCCAAAATATAAAAAACAAGATTTCAGAAATGGACAGTGTAATAGAAGGGCTGAGAAGCAGATTTGAAACGGTGGAAGACAGGATCAGTGGAATTGAAGACAAACACTTGGATACAACACTGTTTGAGGAAAACTCAGAAAAAGGAACAAAGAAAAATGAAGAGACCCTGAGAGTTATGTGGGATACAAGCATAAGCAAAAATTTTCGAGTGATTAGAATTCCAGAACATGGGGAGAAAACAGAAAACACAGAGAGGATCATTGAAGAATTGCTGACAGAAAACTTCCCCAATATCATGAAAGATGAAAAGCTGGCCCTCCAAGAAGCTCAACGAACCCCATATAGGAGAGACGCCAAAAGAAAATCACCAAGGTATATCATAATCACACTCACCAAAAGCAAAGACAAACAAAGAATCCTGAGAGCAGCTCATGAAAAACAAGAAGTCACATACAGAGGAGAAACAATAAGACTAAGCTTAGATTATTCGGCAGAAACCATGCAAGCAAGAAGGCAGTAGGATGACATATATAAAATCTTGAAAGAAAAAAATTGCCAGCCAAGAATAATATATCCTGCAAAACTCTCATTCAGATTTGATGGTGAAATTATGTCATTTCCAGATAAACAGAAATTAATGGAATACGTAAAAGCCAAACCAAACTTACAAGAATTATTAAAGGGAGTTCTTCGATCTGAGGACAAACAACTTCAGCTCACAGGCAGAATCTATGATGCAGTATCGTACCAGCCAGATACCAATCTAGGAAATGAACTCTCAAGGGCTATCCAAAACCAAAAGAAATACAACAGGGAATCAGAGCAGTTAATCAGTAAATGACAACAACATCAAAACAATAAAAGAGGGAATAAACGGCATAGGTACAGAACCTTCTAAGGGAGAGGAAGGCAAGGTGATATCAAGTAATGGTAGACTGCTTCAAACTTAGAAAGCTAAGGGTAAAATTCATGGTAACCACAAAGAAAGTTAACAAACGCACTCACAAAAAAAAGAGGAAAAACATAACGTCTCAGCAAAAACAAAACCTACAGGAGAGAGGGGCAAGATGGCGCTCTAGGCAGAAACACCACGCCGTCCCTCCACAGCAAAGATCCGAAAAACTAAGCCTAACAGAGAATCAACAATCCTGAAACCCTAGAACACCAAATGAAGAGATAAAGAACTCAGCCAAACACCAAACAGAGTGAGAATACTAAAAGAGAACGGAGAGCGAGGAGAGACTCAGGCAGAGATTCCTTACCAGCTAACGCAGCGCGGATCCACCATCTTGGATTCCTATCGGAGACCAGCAAATGGGAGAGCAGCCTTGCAGAGCATCTGGTCGGAGACAGAACGACCGCTTAGCTTCACACATAACCATCTTCCCGCTGCACCCTACCTACCTGCACCGTGCACTAGACATCACATCACCAAGCGGTGCAGGCACGCCCTATTGGAACCTGCCCAGCACTGACTACCGACCGTCCTGGTGGCTGCGGTGAGTGCCACAAGCAACCCATCCCAGCGGCTCCTCCTCAACTAGATCTGCCCAGCTGTACCACAAGAACGAAAAAAAAAAAAAAAAATCTACAATCAATAAACGAGAGAAATATCTACTGAATGCCCCGAAAACAGCAAACAATATCAAAACATTTACAAAAACAAGACAAGATGGCTCCAATAGGCGTCCAAATTAAAACACCAGATAACTCTCCTGTGGAAGAAAATGCACTAGAAGTACCTGATACGGAACTCAAATCACTAATACTCAGAATTTTCCAAGAACTGAGGCAAAAAGCTGACAAACATGAGGAAAAAATAGACAAATTTATGGAAAATACAGACAAAAAATTGGAAGAATTCAGGAAGATGATGCAAGAACAAAATGCCAAAATAAATTCACAACTCGAAATTATACAAAAACAACAATTAGAAATCCAAAAGATAAACAACAAGATTTCAGAAATGGACGGTGTCATAGAAGGGCTGAGAAGTAGATTTGAAACCATGGAAGACAGGATCAGTGGAACTGAAGACAAACACTTGGATACAACTCTGTTTCAGGAAAACTCAGAAAAAAGAACAAAGAAAAATGAAGAGACCCTGAGAGTTATGTGGGACACAATTAAAAGCAAAAACTTACGAGTGATTGGCATACCAGAACAGGGGAAGAAAACATAAAACACAGAGAGGATCATTGAGGAACTGCTGACAGAAAACTTTCCCAATATCATGAAAGATGAAAAGCTGGTCATCCAAGAAGCTCAACGAACCCCATATAGAATAGACCCCAAAAGAAAATCACCAAGACATATCATATTCACAGTCGCTAAAACTAAAGACAAACAAAGAATCCTGAGAGCAGCTCGGGAAAAACAAGAAGTCACATACAGAGGAGAAACAATAAGACTAAGCTCAGATTATTCAGCAGAAACCATGCAGGCAAGAAGGCAATGGGATGACATATATAAAATCTTGAAAGAAAAAAATTGTCAGCCAAGAATAATATATCCTGCAAAACTCTCATTCAGATTTGATGGTGAAATTAGGTCATTTCCAGATAAACAGAAACTAAAGGAATATGCAAAAGTCAAACCAAACTTACAAGAATTATTAAAGGGAGTTCTTCAATCTGAGGACAAACAGCTTAAGCCCTCAGGCAGGACCTAGGACCTAGGATGCAGGTTCACATGAACCAGATACCATTCTAGGAACTGAACTACAGACGACTTTCCAAAAACAAAAGATATACAACAGGGAATCAGAGAAATCAATCAAAGGATGACAACAACATCAAAACAATGAAAGAGGGAACAAACGGCATAGGTATAGAACCTTCTAAAGGAGAAGAAGGCAAGGCGATACCAAGTAACGGTAGACTGCTTCAAAATTATAAAGATAAGGGTAAAATTCATGGTAACCACAAAAAAAGTTAACAAACCAACTCATAAAAATAAAGACGAAAAACATAAAGTCTCAACAAAAACAAAACCTACAAAAACAAAAGAAATGAACACAAAATCCACAAACAAAAGGAACTCAGCACAAGAGAGTAAGAAGAACAAAGAAAACTTCAGCATCACAAAAAAAAGCACTACAAAATGACAGCAACAAACTCACATCTATCAATAATTACACTGAACGTAAATGGACTCAATGCACCCATAAAGCGACGGAGAGTGGCAGAATGGATAAGAAAACAGGATCCATCTATTTGCTGTCTACAAGAGACACATCTTAGAAACAAAGATGTCAATTTATTAAAAATCAAAGGTTGGAAAAAAATATATCAAGCTAACAACTATCAAAAAAGAGCAGGAGTGGCAATTCTAATCTCAGATAAAATAGACTTTAAAACAAAATCTACCATAAAAGACAAAGAAGGACACTATATAATGATTAAGGGGATGATCCATCATGAAGACATAACCATAATAAATATCTATGCACCCAATGACAGGGCTCCAAAATACATAAAAAAAACTCTAACAGCACTGAAAAGAGAAATTGACAGTTCCACAATAATAGTAGGAGACTTCAACACACCACTCTCAGTAAAGGACAGAACAACTAAAAAGAAACTTAGCAAAGATACAGAAGACCTAAAGGACACAATCAGCCAACTGGACCTCATAGACATATATAGAACACTCCATCCAACCGCTGCAAAGTACACATTCTTTTCCAATGCACATGGAACGTTCTCCAGAATAGACCACATCTTAGGCCACAGAGCAATCCTCAACAAGATCCAAAATGCTGAGATAATTCACAGTATCTTCTCTGACCACAATGCCATCAAGGTAGAAATTAACACTAGAAAGAGCAAGGAAAAAAAATCAAACACATGGAAACTGAATAATAATCTGCTTACACATCAATGGGTAATAGAAGAAATCAGAGATGGAATTAAAAAATTCCTAGAATCAAATGAAAATGAAAACACATCATACCAAAACCTTTGGGACACAGCAAAGGCAGTCCTCAGAGGACAATTTATAGCAATAGATGCACATATCAAAAAAGAAGAAAGGGACAAAATCAAAACATTAACTACAGAACTCAAACAAATAGAAAGAGAACAACAAAAAAAGCCTACAACCACTGGAAGAAAGGAAATAGTAAAGATCAGAGCAGAAATCAATGAAATAGAGAACAGAAAAACAATAGAAAGAATCAACAAAACCAAAAGTTGGTTCTTTGAAAGAATCAACAAAATCGACAAACCACTGGCCAGACTGACAAAAGAAAAACAGCAGAGGGCACAAATAACCCAAATAAGAAATGAAATGGGGGACATTACAACAGACCCAACTGAAATAAAAAGGATTATAACAGAATATTATGAAAAACTATATTCCAACAAATTTGAAAACCTAGAGGAAATGGATAAATTTCTAGAAACATACGGCCTACCCAAACTACAACAAAGTGATATTGAAAATCTGAACAGACCCATAACAAGAGAAGAGATTGAAAAGGTAATAAAAAAACTCCCAACCAAAAAAAGCCCTGGCCCAGATGGCTTCACTGGAGAATTCTACAAAACATTTACAGAAGAGCTCGTACCAGTTCTACTCAAGTTATTTCAGAGCATAGAAGAGGAAGCAACACTTCCAAATTCATTCTATGAAGCCAGCATAACGCTGATACCAAAACCAGGCAAAGACATCACAAAAAAAGAAAATTACAGACCAATATCTCTCATGAATATAGATGCAAAAATTCTGAACAAAATTTTAGCCAATAGAATTCAGTATCATATCAAAAAAATAATACACCACGACCAAGTAGGATTCATACCAGGTATGCAAGGATGGTTTAACATTAGAAAATCCATCAACGTAATCCACCACATAAATAAAAGGAAAGAAAAAAATCACATGATTATCTCAATTGATGCAGAAAAGGCATTTGACAAAGTCCAACACCCATTCCTGATAAAAGCTCTCAATAAAATAGGTATAGAAGGGAAATTTCTCAACATCATAAAGGGCATCTATGCAAAACCAACAGCCAACATCATTCTTAATGGAGAAAGGCTGAAAACATTCCCCCTGAAAACAGGAACAAGACAAGGATGCCCTTTATCACCACTCCTATTTAACATTGTGCTGGAAGTTCTCGCTAGAGCAGTAAGGCAAGAGAAAGAAATAAAGGGCATCCAAATTGGTAATGAAGAAGTTAAACTCTCCCTGTTTGCAGATGATATGATACTATACATAGAAAACCCTAAAGACTCCACGAGAAATTTACTGGAACTAATAGAAAGATTCAGCAGAGTAGCAGGATACAAGATAAACATTCAAAAATCAGTTGGATTCCTATACACCAGTAAAGAGAACGATGAAAAGGAGATCAGGAAATCAATACCATTTTCAATAGCCCCTAAAAAGATAAAATACTTAGGAATAAATCTGACCAGGAATATAAAAGACCTATACAAAGAAAACTACAAAACACTGCTGCATGAAACCCAAAGGGATCTACATAAATGGAAAAACATACCATGCTCATGGATAGGCAGACTCAACATTGTGAAAATGGCAATTCTACCTAAAGCAATTTACAAATACAATGCAATTCCGATACAAATACCAACAACATTCTTCAAAGAGATGGAAAAACTAATTATTAACTTTATATGGAAAGGGAAGAAACCCCGAATAAGTAAAGCACTACTGAAGAAGAAGAATAAAGTTGGAGGACTCACACTACCTGACTTGAGAACCTACTATACATCTACAGTACTCAAAACAGCCTGGTACTGGTACAACAACAGAGACATTGACCAATGGAACAGAATTGAGAACTCAGATGTAAATCCATCCACCTACGGTCACCTGATTTTTGACAAGGGCCCAAAATACATCAAATGGGGAAAAGACAGTCTTTTTAACAAATGGTGCTGGCAAAACTGGATATCCATTTGTAGAAAAATGAAACAGGACCCATACCTCACACCATATACAAAAACTACTTCAAAATGGATCAAAGACCTGCATATAAAGCCTCAAACTATAAAATTCATAGAAGAAAAAATAGGACCAACACTTCAGACCTTAATACATGGCATTAACAGGATACAAACCATAAACATCAACACAAAAAACCCAACAGATAAACTAGATAATTGGGATCTTCTAAAAATCAAACATCTATGCTCTTCAAAAGATTTCACCAAAAGAGTTAAAAGAGAACCTACAGACTGGGAAAAAATTTTTGGACAGTACAAGTCAGACAAAGGTCTAATCTCCATAATCTACAAGAAAATCCAACACCTCTACAACAAAAAGACAACCAATCCTATCAAAAAATGGGCAAAGGAAATGAACAGACACTTCACCAATGAAGACATTCAAATGGCCAACAGACACATGAGGAAATGCTCGCGATCACTAGCCATTAGAGAAATGCAAATTAAAACCACAATGAGATACCATCTCACCCCGGCATTACTGGCACGAATCAAAAACACTGGAAATAACAAATGTTGGAGGGGCTGCGGGGAGACGGGAACTCTTATACACTGCTGGTGGGAATGCAAAATGATACAGCCATTTTGGAAAATGATATGGCGTTTCCTCAGAAAGCTAGAAATAGACGTACCATTCGATCCAGCAATCCCACTCCTAGGAATATATCCTAGAGAAATAAGAGTCATCACTCGAATAGACATATGCACACCTATGTTCATGGCAGCATTATTCACAATAGCAAAACGATGGAAACAACCTCGATGTCCATCAACAGACGAATGGATACACAAACTATGGTACATACACACAATGGAGTACTATGCAATGAGAAAGAACAATGAATCGGTGAACCATCTCATAACATGGATGAAACTGGAGGACATCATGCTGAGTGAAATAAGTCAATCACAAAAGGACAAATATTGTATGAGACCTCTATTGTAAAAACCCATGAAAAAATTCACATGCAAAATGTAACAATCCTTGTTGGTTACCAGGGATGGGGGGGGGGGGGAATACTAAATAGGTAATAGGTAAGTGGTAACTTGGGTGAGAGATGAGATAGTACATAGTACAGGGGAAACTAACACAACCTGCACAACGAAAGGTCATGGGGGCCCTATAGACACATCCAAACCCCCCGAGGGACTGAGTTGTTGGACGGAGGGCTCTGGGGACCATGATCTCGGGGAACATCTAGCTCAATTGGCATGACACTACTTATAAAGATAATGCTCTACATTCTACCTTGGTGAGTAGTGTCTGGGGTCTTAAAAGCCTATGAGCGGCCATCTAAGATACTCCACTGATCTCATCCCTTCGGGAACAAGGGAGAACGAAGAGAACAGGATACAAGGAAAAGATTAGTCCGAAGGACTAATGGTCCACAGCTACCAAGGCCTCCACGGGACTGAGCCCAGTACAGCTGGATGGTGCCCGGCTACCACCAATGACTCCTCTGACCAGGATCACAACAGAGGGTTCTGGGCAGAGCTGGAGTAGGATGTAGAGTATAATTTTAACTCCCAAAAAAAAAAAAAAAAAAAGAAGACCAGATATACTGGCCTAAAGAATACTAGAGAAACCTCGAGAGTGTGGCCCCCAGACACCCTTTCAGCTCAGAGGGGAAGTTACCTTCAAGGTTCGATGTTAAGCCTGGGAATGGACACCCCAGTAAAACTAAATGGGACTAACGATGTACAGGAGTCCGGTGACAAGGGCCAGAAGGCAGAGGGAGAGTAGGAAACTGATGATAAGGAACACAAATTGAATAAGGACACTGTCGATGTAGTGTGAGATTGTTGACCACTGCTATAGGGCAACATTTGTAGTAACTATTAAATGGGAGGCTGTTTTGTCCTGTAAGCCTTCATCTTGGGCGAGAATGGCAGCACAATTGGAAGAGCATAGTCAATATCACTTAAATGTGTAAGTAAAAAGTTTTGAAATGGTGTTTAAATAAAATAAAAATAAATAAATAAATAAATAAATAAATAAACAAATGAGACTAAAGAGGTACAATAGTCCACTGACAAGGTCCAGAAGACAGAAGGGGACAAGGAAGCCCCCTGGGGATAGGGAATACAAGGTGGAGTAAGGATATTCTTGATGTGCTGTGAGATTGTTAACCATTGTCATAGGGCAACATGTGTAGTAACTGTTAAATGAAAAACTATTTTTTCTGTAAGCCTTCATCTTAAGTGAGAATAACAGCACAGTTGGAAGAGCGTAGTCAATGTCACTGAACTGTGAATGTAGAAATTTTTGAAACGGTGTATCTTTGGCCATCTGTAATTTTCATCAAAAAAAAAGGTTGAGAATTTAGAGGCTTAATACGTTGTGGGGTTGTTAACCAATGTCAAAAAACAACATGTGTACTACTATTTCATGAGAAACTATTTGCTCTGTAAGCTTTCACCTGAAGTACAATAAAATATATATTAAAAAAAAAAAAAAAAAAAAAAAAAAAAACCTACAAAAACAAAAGAAAGGAAAAAAAATCCACAAACAAAAGTAACTCAGCACAAGACAGTAAGAAGAACAAAGAAATCTTCAGCACCACAAAAAAAAGCACTACAAAATGACAGCAACAAACCCACATCTATCAATAATTACACTGAATGTAAATGGACTCAATGCACCCATAAAGAGATGGAGAGTGACAGAATGGATAAGAAAACATGATCCATCAATTTGCTGTCTACAAGAGACACACCCTAGAAACAGAGATGTGAAATTATTAAAAGTCAAAGGTTGGAAAAAAATATGTCAAGCTAACAACTACCAAAAAAGAGCAGGAGTGGCAATTCTAATCTCAGATAAAATAGACTTTAAAACAAAATCTACCACAAAAGACAAAGAAGGACACTATTTAATGATTAAAGGGATGATCCATCATGAAGACATAACCATAATAAACATCTACACAACCAATGACAGGGCTCCAAAATACATAAAACAAACTCTAACAACACTGAAAAGAGAAATTGACAGTTCCACAATAATAGTAGGAGACTTCAACACACCATTCTCAGTAAAGGACAGAACAACTAAGAAGAAACTCAGCAAAGATACAGAAGACCTAAAGGGCACAATCAGCCAACTTGACCTCATAGACATATATAGAACACTCCAGCCAACTGCTGCAAAGTACACATTCTTTTCTAATGCACATGGAACATTCTCCAGAATAGACCACATCTTAGGCCACAGAGCAATCCTCAACAAGATCCAAACCATTGAGATAGTTCAAAGTATCTTCTCTGACCACAATGCCATCAAGGTAGAAATTAACAATAGAAAGAGTAAGGAAAAAAAATCAATTACATGGAAACTGAATAATACCCTGCTTACACATCACTGGGTAATAGAAGAAACAGAGATGGAATCAAAAAATTCCTAGACTCAAATGAGAATGAAAACACATCATACCAAAACCTTTGGGACACAGCAAAGGCAGTCCTCAGAGGACAATTTATAGCAATAGATGCACATATCAAAAAAGAAGAAAGGGACAAAATCAAAGCATTAACTACAGAACTCAAACAAATAGAAAGAGAACAACAAAAAAAGCCCACAACCACCAGAAGAAAGGAAGTAGTAAAGATCAGAACACAAATAAATGAAATATAGAACAGAAAAACAATAGAAAGAATCAGCAAAACCAAAAGTTGGTTCTTCAAAAGACTCAACAAAATCGACAAACCACTGGCCAGACTGACAAAAGAAAAACAGGGGAGGACACAAATAATCCAAACAAGAAATGAAATGGGGGACATTACAACAGACCCAACTGAAATAAAAAGGATTATAACAGAATATTATGAAAAACTATACTCCAACAAATTTGAAAACCTAGAGGAAATCGATAAATTTCTAGAAACACATGGCCTACCCAAACTACAACAAAGTGATGTTGAAAATCTGAACAGACCCATAACAAGAGAAGAGATTGAAAAGGTAATAAAAAAAAACTCCCAACCAAAAGAAGCCCTGGCCCAGATGGCTTCACTGGAGAATTCTACAAAACATTTACAGAAGAGCTTGGACCAGTTCTACTCCAGATATTTCAGAGCACAGAAGAGGAAGCAACACTTCCAAATTCATTCTATGAAGCCAGCATAATGCTGATACCAAAACCAGGCAAAGACGTCACAAAAAAAGAAAATTACAGACTGATATCTCTCATGAATATAAATGCAAAAATTCTTAACAAAATTCTAGCCAATAGAATTCAGCATCATATCAAAAAAATAATACACCACGACCAAGTAGGATTCATACCAGGTATGCAAGGATGGTTCAACATTAGAAAATCAATCAACGTAATCCACCACATAAATAAAAGGATAGAAAAGAATCACATGATCATCTCAACTGACGCAGAAGAGGCATTTGACAAAGTCCAACACCCATTCCTGATAAAAACTCTCAGTAAAATAGGTATAGAAGGGAAATTTCTCAACATAATAAAGGGCATCTATGCAAAACCAATGGCCAACATCATTCTTAATGGAGAGAGGCTGAAAACATTCCCCTTGAAAACAGGAACAAGACAAAGATGCCCTTTATCACCACTCCTATTTAACATTGTGCTGGAAGTTCTAGCTAGAGCAATAAGGCAAGAAAAAGAAATAAAGGGCATCCAAATTGGTAATGAAGAAGTTAAACTGTCCCTGTTTGCAGATGATATGATACTATACATAGAAAACCCTAAAGACTCCACGAGAAATCTACCGGAACTAATAGAAAGATTCAGCAGAGTAGCAGGATACAAGATAAACATTCAAAAATCAGCTGGATTCCTGTACACCAGTAAGGAGAACGATGAAAAGGAAATCAGGAAAACAATACCATTTTCAATAGCCACTAAAAAGATAAAATACTTAGGAATAAATCTGACCAGGGATGTAAAAGACCTATACAAAGAAAACTACAAAACACTACTGCCTGAAACCCAAAGGGATCTACATAAATGGAAAAACATACCATGCTCACGGATACGCAGATTCAACATTGTGAAAATGACAATTCTACCCAAAGCAATTTACAAATACAATGCAATCCCGATCCAAATACCAACAACATTCTTCAAAGAGATGGAAAAACTAATCATTACTTTATATGGAAAGGGAAGAAGCCCCGAATAAGTAAAGCACTACTGAAGAAGAAGAATAAAGTTGGAGGACTCACACTACCTGACTTCAGAACCTACTATACAGCTACAGTAGTCAAAACAGCCTGGTACTGGTACAACAACAGATACATTGACGAATGGAACAGAATTGAGAACCCAGGTGTAAATCCATCCACCTATGGTCACCTGATCTTCGACAAGGGCCCAAAGTCCATCAGATGGGGAAAAGACAGTCTTTTTAACAAATGGTGTTGGCAAATTGGGTGTCCTATCTGTAAAAAAATGAATCAGGACCCGTACCTCACACTGTATACAAAAACTATTTCAAAATGGATCAAAGGCCTGCATGTAAGCCTAAAACTATAAAGTTCATAGAAAAAAAAAATAGGACCAACACTACATGCCTTAATATATGGCATTAACAGGATACAAACCATAACCATCACACCCAAAACCCAATAGATAAGCTAAATAGCTGGGATCTTCTAAAAATCAAACACCTATGCTCTTCAAAAGACTTCACCAAAAGAATAAAAAGAGAACCTACAGACTGGGAAAAAAATTTTGGACAGTACAAGTCAGACAAAGGTCTAATCTCCATAATCTACAAGAAAATCCAACACCTCTACAACAAAAAGACAAATAATCCTATTAAAAAATCGGCAAAGGAAATGAACAGACACTTCACCAAAGAAGACATTCAAATGGCCAACAGACACATGAGGAAATGCTTGCGATCACTAGCCATTAGAGAAATGCAAATTAAAACCACAATGAGATACCATCTCACCCCGCCATTACTGGCACGAATCAAAAACACTGGAAATAACAAATGTTGGAGGGGCTGCGGGGAGATGGGAACTCTTATGCACTGCTGGTGGGAATGCAAAATGATACAACCATTTTGGAAAATGATATGGCACTTCCTCAGAAAGCTAGAAATAGACATACCATTCGATCCAGCAATCCCACTCCTAGGAATATATCCTAGAGAAATAAGAGTCGTCACTCGAATAGACATATGCACAGCCATGTTCATGGCAGCATTGTTCACAATAGCAAAACGATGGGAACAACCTAGATGCCCATCAACAGATGAATGGATAGACAAACTATGGTACATACACACAATGGAGTACTATGCAACGAGAAAGAACAACAATGAATCTGTGAAGCATCTCATAACATGGATGAAACTGGAGGGCATTATGCTGAGTGAAATAAGTCAATCACAAAAGGACAAATATTGTATGAGACCTCTATTGTAAAAACCCATGAAAAAGTTCACACACAAAATCTAACAATCTTTGTTGGTTACCAGTGATGGGAGGGGTGGGGGAGAAATACTAAACAGGCAATAGATACGTGGTATCTTGGGTGAAGGGTGAGACAGTACACAATACAGGGGAAACTAACACAACTTGTACAAGGAAAGGTCATGGAAGCCCCATAGACACATCCAAACTCCCTGAGGGACTGAATTGCTGGGCGGAGGGCTATGGGGACCAGAGTCTCTGGGAACATCTAGCTCAATTGGCATAACACAGTTTCTAAAGATAATGATCTACATTCTACCTTGGTGAGTAGTGTCTGGGGTCTTAAAAGCCTACAAGCAGCCGTCTAAGATACTCCACTGGTCTCATCCCTTCGGGAGCAAGGGAGAATGAAGAGAACAGGATACAAGGAAAAGATTAGTCCAAAGGACTAATTGTCCACAGCTACCAAGGCCTCCATCGGACTGAGTCCAGTACAGCTAGATGGTGCCCGGCTACCACCACTGACTGCTCTGACCAGGATCACAACAGAGGGTTTTGGACAGAGCTGGAGAAGGATGTAGAGCATAATTCTAACTCACAAAAAAAAAGACCAGATTTACTGGCCTAAAGGAGACTGGAGAAACCCCAAGAGCATGGCCCCTAGACACCCTTTTAGCTCAGTGGTGAAGTTATCTCCAAGCTTCACCATTCAGCCTGGGAGTGGACAGCCCCGTGAAACCAAATGGGACTAACGAGGTACAGTAGTCCAGTGACAAGGGCCAGAAGGCATAAGGGGACAGGGAAGCTGGTGATAGGGAACCCAAGGTTGAGTAAGAACATTGTTGATGTGTTGTGAGATTGTTAACCATTGTCAACATGTGTAGTAACGGTTAAGTGAGAAATTATTTTGTTCTGTAAGCCTTCGTCTTAAGTGAGAATAGCAGCACAATTGGAAGAGCATAGTCATTGTCACTGAACTGTGCATGCAGAAATTTTTGAAATGGTGTATCTTTGGCTATGTGTATTTCCCCCCAGAAAAAGTTGAGAAATTAGAGGGTTGAAGTGTTGTGGGGTTGTTAACCAATGTCATAAAATAGTATGTGTACTACTGTTTCATGAGAAACTATTTGTTCTGTAAGCCTTCACCTGAAGTACAATAAAAAAGAAAAAAAAGTTGCTGTCCAGTCGTTGCCGACTCATGGTGACCCCCGTGTGTGTCAGAGTAGAAATGTGCTCCATAGGGTTTTCAAGGCTGTGACCTTTCAGAAGCAGATCATTAGGCCTTTCTTCCTAGGTGCCTCTGGGTGGGTTCAGACCACTGTTAGTAGTCTAGTTGGCTTAACTGTTGGCACCAACCAGCTTCGCCTCAAAAAGGAAAGAAAACCGGAAGAGCCTATTCAAACACCCATAAATAAAGGTGCTGTTCAGCTTGCCCTAAGGGCCACTTTTAACTCTAACACTTCTCCTTGACTCTCTTCACCTTCATTCATTCATTCATTCAGGGATGGCTGTGTTAGGCCCTAGCAATATTGCCTATAAAAGATGGCCATTATCCCAGCCTTTATGGAGCTTACTACTTAGGACAAAAATTCCCAGGCCTAAGTCACACTAGAATCCCTGGGTAACTCTAAAACATGTCAGTGCCTGGCCCCCACCGCTAGAGAGTCTCATTTAATTGTTCTCCAGGTGGTTACAATGTGCAGCCAGGGTTAAAAACCATGAATCTAAGGCAGGGGTTTTTGACTGAGAGGTGAATTTGCCCCCCAGGGGACATTTGGTAATGTCTGGAGATATTTTGGGTTGTCACAACCGGAGGGTGCTACTAGCATCTTGTGGGCAGAAACCAGGGATGCTGCTAAACATCTACAATATGCAGGACAGTCCCCAACACAAAGGATTATCTGCCCCAAATATCAATAATGCCGAGGTTGACAAGGAGCCCTGGTGGCTCAGTGGTTAAAGGTTCGGCTGCTAACCAAAGTTCAGCAGTTTGAATCCACCAGCCACTCCTTGGAAACCCTATGGGGCAGTTCTACTCTGTCCTATAGGGTCGCTGTGAGTCGGTATCGACTCAACAGCAACGGGTTTGGTTTTGAGGTTGACAAACCCCGGTCTACAGGAAAACAGACATAGATAAATGATTACAATAGAGAGTGATGAATGTTATAAACAGAAAATTTCTAGGGACTATGTGCCAGTCTGTGTTTATGGAGAACTCAAGGTCCCTCCTTCAGGGAACATTCACCTGAGAAAGATAAGAACAGGAAGAGAAGGAATTGACTCACCACCATGAAGCACTCTGGGGCTATCTGGTTCACTGTTTTAGCCCCCATGCCTAGCATAGCATTTGCCACATCATAGTTGCTTCAGTAAGTATCTGTTTAATGACAAGATAACCAGTTGGTTAAATGAAAGTCTCATAGTCCAGGTCACCTTTCTTGTGGCCGACTGTTATTGTTTCATAACTGGTTTCCTGGGCCCACTCTTCCCCCTCCCTGTCCCTGCTCCTGCCCCTGGCCTGGCCATCTGTGTGGTCCACAATGTCTGACATCCTAAGGGTATCTATCCGTCCTTTGCTCCACAGCCTCATGTGGCTTTAATTGGCCATAGAATAAAATCCAAGTTCCTAAGCCTGGCCTCAAAGGCTTTATGATCAGATTCTGATCCACATTTTCAAGTCTATCTCTACTATCTTCCACTTGCATCCTAAATGCCATACATATTGATACCCTGAATTTCCTTTGAGCCTGCCTACATCTTTGATCACATCAGACTTCCTACCTGGGATACTCACTCACACCCCTTTCTCCCTTCCTTACCATTTTAATTTTTAAAAACTATTTACTACAAAAGAACAGAGAATAGTACAATGGACTCTGTGCCCATTATCCAACTACAAGAATTATTAATATTTTATTTCATCTATTTCATCCCACACACTTTTTGCTGCAGTATTGTAAAGCAAATCCCATACTTAATATCATGTCACCCAGAAATCCACAGATATATTTAATTCTCTACCACTGCTAACAGATAAGGACACTTTAAATATTAACTATAGTGCCATTTAGACACGTGATCAGGAAAGCTCAATTGCTAGAAAAGGACAGCATGTTTGGTTAAGTGGAGGATCAGCAAAAACAAGGGAAACTCTCAGTGAGATGGACTGAGAAAATAGCCACAACAATGAACTCAGAAACATCCCAACAATCATAAAGATGGTGCAGGACCGAGTAACGTTTTGTTCTGTTGTACATAAGGTTGCCATGAGTTGAAGCAGACTCAATGGCAACTAGCAACCATGATAGTGTCATTTATCACACCTGATAAAGTTAACTACTCTGCTTTAATATCATCTAATACCCAGAACTTAATCAAATCTGTATTCGTATTTCAAAAATATCTTCTTACGTTTGGTTTGACTCAGGACACAAACAAGACCCACACATCACATGGTTTTTGTCTCTTCACCTCTTTTATTCTATAAAATTGTGTTCTTCTAGGATAGTTGTTCCTTAGAATGTCCCACATCTTGCCTTTGGCGAGTTGCTTCCTTGTGTTGTTGTTTAACTTGCTCCTGTAGCACCTCTATTTCCTGTAAAGTTGATCTACAGGTTTGATTAGAGTCGGGATCCATGGGGGGGGTGGGGCATGCTGCCTCATAGGTGGTACCAAGTGCATCTATGCACCAAAGGGGGATGAGTCCAGCACCCCATTTCCAGGGATGATGAGTAAGCAGCGAGTTCAGGTGCCACCAGCCTAAATCATCGAACATAAAGTTCCCTGTATGCTTTCCACATGGGGTTTAGCCTACATTAATGATTATTGCCTCCATCCATTATTTCATTAGGGATTAAAAAATGATGATCTTCAATTCTGTTATTTCTTTTGCATTCATTAGCTAGAATCATTAAGACTGACAATTTAAAACTACATTCATTAGCCTTATTATTATATGTTATATATCTGTAATTTAGTAGTAATATTATTATTATTTTGAACTAGAATATGTATATTGAGAATAAAGCAAATAAGTTATTATGTTAATGACATTAGGAACCAAGATTTTCAGCATAA
The DNA here is from genome assembly GCA_030035585.1 of Dugong dugon. Taxonomy (NCBI): domain Eukaryota; kingdom Metazoa; phylum Chordata; class Mammalia; order Sirenia; family Dugongidae; genus Dugong; species Dugong dugon. Next base: position 37,511,694 of record CM057478.1, read on the forward strand.
GGTAAAAGGGGTACAAGTCTAAAATCAAAAAGTTAAATAAAAGTCCTGTAATTTAAAATTCTACTGCCTGTCTGTCAATTTGTCATACTATGGTGGCTTGCATATTGCTATGATGCTGGAAGCTATGCCATTAGTATTTCAAATACTAGCAGGGTCACTGATGGTGGACAGTTTTTAGCAGAGCTTCCAAACTAAGACACAGTAGGAAGAAAGGCTACTTCCCAAAAGTAGCCAATAAAAACTTTATGGATTAAAACAGAATATTGTCCAATATAGTGCTGGAAGATGAGTTCCTTAGGTTGGAAGACACTCAAAATACACGGTGTCTACATCAATAGACTCAAGCATACCAGCGATCGTGAGGATGGTACAGGACAGGGCAAGGTTTTGTTCTGTTACACATGGGGTCGCCATGAGTTGGAACCTACTCCACGGCAGCTAACGATATGTAAATAAGAGTTGAAATATCAGTATGAATTCGTGCTCTTTCTGAACACTGCATATTTCCTAACTCTGTCCCCTGAAAGTAGCCCTGGTAGCACAGTGGTTAAGCGTTTGGCTGCTAACCAAAACGTCAGCAGTTGGAATCCACTAGCCACTGCTTGGAAACCCTATGGGGCAGTTCTACTCTGTCCTATAGGGTAGTAGCTATGAGGTGGAATTGACTCAACAGCAATGGGTTGGTCCCCTGGAAAGGTGTAGAAGCAAAGATGATTCAGTAGTAATGAGCACTCTAAGTCTTAATACTTTTTCCTCAAAAAAGAAGCCAGGGCTCCTTCAAGAAATGGCTGAGTTAAATTCAGGTCAAGATGAGTCTGAAACATCTTGTTACAGAAAGCAAGTGTCATGGGTTGAATTGTGTCCTCCAAGATCATATGTTCAAGTCATAACTGGCGGTTCCTGTGAATGTGACATTATTTGGAAACAGAGTCTTTGCAGATGTAATCAAGTTAAGCTGAGGTGATACTGAATTAGGGCCCAAACTCCAAAGACTGTTGTCCCTGTAAGGAGAGGAAGATTCAGAGACACAGGGAGAAAACTGCCATGTGAATGTGGAGGCAGAGATTGGAGTGATGTTGCCGTAAAACAAGGAACAGCTGGGGCTACCAGAAGCTGAAGAGGCAAGGAGACATCCCTCCCTTAGAGCCTTCAGAGGGAGTGAAGCCCTGCTGACACCTTGATTTCTAATTTCTGACCTCTAGAACTATGAGAAAATTAATTTCTGTTGTTTTAAGCCACCCTGTTTATGGTAAATTGCTACAGCAGCCCTGGGAAGCTATAAAGACTATTTTGGTCAAATGAAAAGGATATAGGAGCCCGCTTGAAGAGAATACCGTTGTCCACAGATGGACCTATTGGAGCATCAAAAACAATGATAATAATGTGATGAGCTGACTCATGGTTTTTTGCCTATTTTCTAACTGAATTGTTTGAATAGATGTCAAATAAACACAAGAAAAGATGTTCAACATCACCAACCATTAACCAAAAAACCAAACCCATTGCCATCGGGTTGATTCCAGCTCATAGCGACCCTACAGGACAGAGCAGAACTATCCCCAGAGAGTTGCAAAGGCAGTAATCTTCCCGGAAGTAGACTGCCACATCTTTCTTCCATGGAGCAGCCAGTGGGTTCAAACTGACCTTTCGGTTAGCAGCTGAGAACTTAGTACCACGAGGGCCCCCACTAAGCATTAGGGAACTGCAAATAACACTACAATGAGATATCACTTCACACCTATTGTTGTTGTTGTTAGGTGCCCTCCAGACACTTCTGACTCAGAGCAACCCTGTGAACAATAGAATGGCCTGGATATCCTCACAATCGTTGCTATGCTGGAACCCATTGTTGCAGCCACCGTGTCAGTCCACCTTGTTCAGGGTCTTCTTCTTTTTCACTGACCCTCTACTTTACCAAGCATAATGTCCTTCTCCAGGGACTGGTCCTTCCTGATAACATGTCCAAAGTACGTGAGACAGAGTCTTGCCATCCTCGCTTCTAAGGCGCATTCTGGCTGTACTTCTTCCGAGACAGATTTGTTCATTTTTCTGAAAGTCCATAGTATATTCAATATTCTTCACCAAAACCATAATTCAAAGGCATCAGTCCTTCTTCGATCTTCCTTATTCATTGTCTAGCTTTCACACGCATATGAGGCAATTGAAAATACCATGACTTGGTTCAGGCGCTCAAAGTAACATTTTTGCTTTTCAATACTTTAAAGAGGTCTTTAGCAGCAGATTTGCCCGATGCAATACATCGTCTGATTTATTGACTGCTGCATACATGGGTGTTGATTGTGGATTCAGGTAAAATGAAATCCTTGACAACTTCAATATTTTCTCCATTTATCATGATGTTGCTTATTGGTCCAGTTGTGAGGATTTTTGTATTCTTTATGTTGAGATATAATCCATACTGAAGGCTGTAGTCTTTGCTTTTCATCAGTAAGTGCTTCAAGTCCTCTTCACTTTCAGCAAGCAAGGTTGTGTCATCTGCATATGGAAGGTTGTTAATGCATCTTCCTTCAATCCTGATGCCCTGTTCTTCATATAGTCTAGCTTCTTGGATTATTTGCTCAGTATACAGATTAAGTATGGTGAAAGGATACGACCCTGACGCACACCTTTCCTCATTTTAAACCACACAATATTCCCTTGTTCAGTTCAAACAACTGCCTCTTAGTCTGTGTATAGGTTCCTCATGAGCACCTATTAGAACTGCTAAAATTAAAAACAGTGGCAATACTAAATGCTGGTGGGGAAGCAGAGAAACTGGACCTCTCATACATTGCTGGTGGGAATGTAAAATGATACAGCCATTCTGAAAAATGGTTTGGCAGTTTCTTTAGAAACTAAACATATGCTTACCATACAACCCAGTTATCACACTCCTGAGCATTTATCTCAGAGAAATGAAACGTTTTCGTTTTGTTTCATTTCCACTCAAAAACCTGGGCATGACTGTTCATAACAGCTTTGTTTGTAATAACTAGAAACAATGAAAATGTCTTAAAACAGGTGAATGGTTAAACAGTGTGCTACGTCCACACTTCAGAATGTTGTTGTTAGGTGCCGTCGAGTTGGTTCCAACTCATAGCGACCCCGTGTAATGCAGAAGAACACTGTGCAGTCCTTTGCCATCCTCATAATCTTTGCTGTGCTTCAGCCCATTGTTGCAGCCACTGTGTCAATCCATCTTCCTCTTTTTCACTAACCACCTCCTTTACCAAGCATGATGTCCTTCTCCAGGGACTGGTTCCACCTGATGACATGTCCAGAGTATGTGAGACAGAGTCTCACCATCCTTGCTTCTAAGGAGCATTCTGGCTGTACTTCTTCTAAGACAGATTTGTTCGTTCTTCTGGAAGTCCATGCTATATTCAATATTCTTCACCAAAACCATAATTCAAAAGACATCAATTCTTCTTCAGTCTTCCTTATTCATTGTCCAGCTTTTGCATGCATATGAGGCGATTAAAAATACCATGGCTTGGATCAGGCGCGCGTTAGTCCTTGAAGTGACATCCTTGCTTTTCAACACTTTAAAGAGATCTTTTGGAGCAGATCTGTCCAGCACGATAAATACATCATCTGATTTCTTAACTGCTACTTCCATGGGCATTGGTTGTGGATCCAAGTAAAATGAAATCCTTGACATATTCAATCTTTTCTCCGTTTATCATGATGTTGCTTATAGGTCCAGTTGCAAGCATTTTTGTTTTCTTTATGTTGAAGTGCAATCCATACTGAAGACTGTGGTCTTTGATCTTCATCGGTAAGTGCTTCAAGTCCTCTTCACTTTCAGCAAGCGAGGTTGTGCCTTCTGCATATTTCAGGGTGTAATGCATCTTCCTCCAATCCTGATGCCATGTTCTTCTTCATATAGTCCAGCTTTTGCTGGACTATTTGCTCGGCATACAGATTGAATAAGTATGGTGAAAGGATACTATCCTGACGCACACCTTTCCTTATTGTAAACCACACAATATCCCCTTGTTCTATTCGAACAACTGCCTCTTGGTCTATATACAGGTTCCACATGAGCACAATTAAGTGTTCTGGAATTCCCATTCTTCGCAACGTTCTCCATAATTTGTTACGATCCACACAGTAGAATGCCTTTATATAGTCAATAAAATACAGGTAAACATTTTTCTGGTATTCTCTGCTTTCAGCCAAGATCCATCTGACATCAGCAATGATATCCCTCATTCCACGTCCTCTTCTGAATCTGGCTTGAACTTCTGGCAGTTCTCTATCAATGTACTTGCTGCAACCACTTTTGGACGATCTTCAGCAAAATTTTACGCTTTGAAATACTACTCAGGAATAAAAAAAGGGATGATCTGTGATACATGCAACAACTTGGATGGATCTCAAGGGTGTTATGCCGAGTGAAAAAGCCAATCACAAAAGGTCACATACTGTATGATTCCATTTATGTCACATTCTAGAAATGACAAAGTTTATAAAGAGGAAGAAGCAGTTAATGGCTACTATGGGTTAGGGAAGAAGCACCGGTGGCACAGTGGTTAAGCACTCAGCTGCTAACTGAAAGGTCAACGGTTTGAACCCATCAGTTGTTCTGCAGGAGAAAGATGTGACAGTCTGCCTTCATAAAGATTACAGCCTTAGAAACCCTACCGGGCAGTTCTACACTGTCCTGTAGGGCCGTTGTGAGTAGAAATCAACTCAAGGGCAACAGGATTTTTTTTTACATGGGTTAGGGATGGTGAGTGGTGGAGGATGTGTGTGAGTATAAAGGAGTAGTACCAGGAAGATCTGTGTGGTGTTGGAACAGTTCTGTCTTGACTGCAGTGGTGGTTACAGTAATCTACACTTGGGATAAAATAACACAGAACTAGACACACACACTGTAGGAATGCCAACTTCCTGATTTGGTTATTGTGCTATAGTTACATAAGATGGAACCATTGTGGGAAATGGAAAGAAGGGCACAAGGGACCTTTCTGGACATCTTTGCAACTAGTTTTGAATCTATAATTATTTCAAAATTAAGAGCTTTAAAAAACAATGGCTGTCACTGATTGAAACACATCAAACAGAAAGGTCAATGAGTTGCTAATGAGACGCATGTTACCTTTGGAGGTTGCTATGGCATCAACATATTTCTCTGAAAATTGATAAATAAAGGAAAAGAACCAAGCACCTACAATTCCTTTTCTGTGTGAGCCTTGTCTTAGAACAACCATGTGGTTGATGAGGAAAATTTCTCCTTTTCTATTTTAAATCATATTCTCCCTTCAAGCCCCACTTCTTTCATATGGCCTTTTTTAGCCACCATCCCTTCTCCCTTCCTTCTTCCCTCCCTCCTTTTCTTCTATAATTCATTCATTCGACAAACATTGAGTATGTTCTATTCATCAGCTCCCTTCAAAAAGGTGGAAATAAACCAGTGACCAAAAAGGCAAAAATCCATGTTTTCAGGGAACAGAGAAACAATATCAGAAGCTAGTAAACTATCTAATATGTTAAATTTTATGGGAGAAAGCCAAGGCAAGGAAGGAGATGTCTTTCTTCTGTCTGCCTGGCTTCTTGCCTGTACAAATGAGGTATCCATTATGCCCAGACATGGTGCTAGAGGCTAGATGGAGAAGGAATTACAAAGGAAACCAAAAACCAGGCACATCCGTTGAAAAGCTCACAGAGCAATGGGAGCACAGACATGTAAACACATGTGCAGACAGGGGCGCACCCACTTGTATAAGGTATTCTCCAGCTGCTGGGGAAGTGCCTGAGCCTGCCTGCTTGAACCAGGGGAGGCTACAGGGGGGAGCTGAAATTCAAGATGGGTCTGAAAGGTTGGACAGCAATTTGCCCAGGGAAAAGCATCGGAATATTCCAGGCAAAATAAACATTGTGTGCAAACTCAGGGCGGGGGGGAGAGGGGAGGAGGGTAAATTGGCACAGCTGACGTGGAAATGGGTGGGATAGGCACTAATGACTTTTGTCCCATCTAGGGGACTAGAACAACAGCAATGGGTTTTTTGGGTTGTTTGGTTTTGGTTTTGGTTTAAGGGACTAGAAGGAGCCCTGGTGGCACAACAGGTAAGCACTCAGCTGCTGACCAAAAGGTCCGCGGTTTGAACCCACCAGCCACTCCAAGGGAAAAAAGACCTGGCGATCTGCTCCCATAGAGATTAAAACCCGTTGCCGTCACATCGATTCCAACTCATAGTACCCTACAGGACAGACTAGAACTGCCCCATGGGGTTTCCTAGGCTGTAATATTTACAGAAACAGATTGCCACGTCTTTCTCCCATGGAGCAGCTGGTGAGTTCAAACTGCTGAGCTTGTGGTTAGCAGGCAAGCATTTAACCACTGCACCACCAGGGCTCCTATCAATGTGATTTATGATTGTGGATGTTGATCTTGATCACCTGGCTGAGGAGTGTTCATCAAATTTCTCCACTGTAAAATTACTCCTTTCATTCCCTTTGGTATACTGTACTCTCTGGAGCGAAGTTACTATGCACAGCACACACATAAGCAGTGGGGAGTTATGCTCCACCTCCCTGAGGGAAAAGTATCTACATAATTTATTTGGAACTCTTCTGCATAGGAGATTTGCTTCGTCTCCTCCATTTATGAATTTATTCAATCATTTATTTATATCACTATTGACTCATGGATATTTACTTTACACTTTGGATGATAATCTAGTACTACTTTATTTTGTTGCTCAAACTATTCCAGTTTTTGTCATTTGGAGCTCTTTCAGTTGGCTTCTGTGAAAGTACGTCCTTTTATTTCCGTTTTACAGATGAGTAAACCAAGTTCAGAAAGAATGTAAAATTTTTCCACCATCACCCAACTAAGAAAAACAGGTAAGATTTGAAACTACACTTATAAGATTCCAAGGCACATATTTTTTTTTAACCACCATGTTCCATCTGAATATAGTCAATCTTTGTAAATCAATGACTAGCGTATATTTCATCTGGTGGAGTTATTTAAGGGAATTTAGGTTGGAGATTATCACTCTGCCCTGGTGGCATGTAACAGTTAAGTGCTCTCCTGCTAACTGAAATGTTGGAAGTTCAAACCCATTCAGCGGCTCTGCAGGAGAAGACCTGGCAATCTGCTCCCACCAAGATTACAGCCTAGAAAAACCATGTGGGGCAGTTCTACTCCATCACATGGGGCCACTGAGTCTGAATCAGCTCAACAACACCCAACATGTACAGTTTAGAGAAATTCCCTAGTTATTTTTCAACTTTTTATTAAATAAATATACATTTTTTTAAAGTGTCCAGAAAGTAAGTGTAAAGCTTGATAAATTTTCAGAGTGAATCCACTCATGCAACCAGCACCCAGATCAACAAACAGAACATGACCTGCTCACCAGAAACGCCCCCTGTGCCCCCTTCCAATCATCTCCACTGCCCACAGGCTACCACTACCCTGACTTCTAACAGCATAGATCAGTTTCGTCTTATTTTACTTTAGACAAGTGGGTTAATCTCTTCGGGGCTGGCTTCTTTTGCTCATTCTCCTATGTTTTCAAGAGGTTTGTTTATTTTTACAGGTTCCAACCATATATTTTATGAGAAAGTTTACAAAGTAGGACTTGTAAAAACTTAAGTACATAAAAAAAAGCACATGACTTCATAAAAAGTAAATTTATTTAAGTTTAACATAATATGAAAAGGGAAAACTTCCTGGAAATAAAGCCAAATTGCCCTATTATCCTAAGGTGTCTGAGTTCCTCCTCCTTAAGCTTATCTATGGCATTATCTGCAAAAGACTGCCTTATTAATGTTCCTGTGTGTCTTTTTCACAAGAAAGGTGTTTCCTGACTGACAGGATGTCCTTCTTGCCAATACATGGCCAAACACTCACTCAACTCCTTCGAACATCTAATGGGGCAAGATGCTACCTGCCAAATTTGGCTGACATACTGCTCAGAATTCCAAGAGGCCTCTTATTTACAGAAGTTCTCTGTTTTCTGTTTCATAATAAATCAGTGCTATTAACCTAGCTCCTTACAACAGGAGGGCAAGTCCTTGGTGTCCATGCCCCCGACCTGTCTTCTGATGTCATTGTGGACACTGTTCAAGCAAAGCATTCTTTCCCTTAGAACCTCCTCACCCCAACACTTCTAACCAATCAGAAATGGCACAAGAGAGGAAACCCATTTACCATACCCGTTCATACCCAGAATGTTGTGTTATTTTCTAGTTGGGGTCAGGCTTTCATTAAACTGATTTCTAGGTAGATTCAGGCTTCTGATTTCTACTCCATCCTTCCCACATCTCTTCCTCACTCATAAACCTTCTCTGGCTCCCATCTGTCTTATAGGTAATACGTATAGTGCCCCACCTGGATTTCAATAACCTCTACAACTTGCCTACATCCAACCAAGCTTTATGTATATCCCAACTTCAGGACCCGCCTTCCATTCCAGTTGGGCTGCTTTGTTCACTGTCTCACATATGTCCCTGCACTTTCCATCTTATGTGTTACTGCATATTCTGCTAAAATCATTCATTTATTCATTCACTCATTGTTCCACCAAATACTGATTAAGAACCTACTATGTGCCATCCATTATTCTAGCTCATGGGGATACAGCATGCGTAAAATCATCCCAGGTCCTGTCCCATACAGCCTACATTGCAGAGGGAGACGGGAACTATGTGATAAACGAGTAAATGCATATGGTGACAAATGGTGCTGCATGCTATGAAGAAGAATAGAGAGAGACTGGGGAAAAGGACGCCATGTTCTGTATGGAGGTCGGGGAAGGCAACTCTGAGGGACTGAACACATATCCCAGGGAAGGGTGAACTAAGTAGAGGGAAGAGTAGGTGCAAAGGCCCTTGGACAGCCTTCAGTATGGATTGCATCTCAATTTAAAGAGAACAAAAATCCTCACAACTGGCCCAATAAGCAACATCATGATAAACAGAAAAAAGATTGAAATTGTCAAAGATTTCATTTCTCTTGGATCCACAATTAACACCCATGGAAGCAGCAGTCAAGAAATCAGAGACATATTGCATTGGGTAAATCTTCTGCAAAAGACTTCTTTAAAGTTTTGAAAAGCAAAGATGTCACTTAGACGACTAAGGTGCGCCTGACCCAAGCCATGGTATTTTCAATCATCTCATATACATGTGAAAGCTGGACAGTGAATAAGGAAGGATGAAGAAGAATTGATGCCTTTGAATTATGGTTTTGGTGAAGAATATTGAATATAGCATGGACTTCAGAAAAACGAACAAATCTGTCCTAGACGTACAGCTAGAATGCTCCTTAGAAGCGAGGATGGCGAGACTTCGTCTCATGTACATTATGCATGTTATCAGGAGGGACCAGGAGAAGGACATCATGCTTGGTAAAGTAGAGGGTCAGTGAAAGAGAGAAAGACCCTCAAGGAGATGGATTGACACAATGGCTGCAACAATGGACTCAAGCATAACAACGATTGTGAGGATGGCACAGGACCAGGTAGTGTTTCATTCTGTTGTACATAGGGTCACTGTGATTCAGAACCAACTCTACAGCACGTAACGACAACAAAATGGAAAACTAACTTGATTGTATCTCCAGTCTTGGGCTCTTCCATGGATTTCAGCCCCACTTCTCCAAATGTCATGTGGACAACTTCACCTGTATGCAACCCTGGTACTTCACATTCCACATGTCTCAAACAAAAGGCGTTACTGTTTCCCCAACTATCTCAATTAGTTCAGAACCTGTTGAGGAAAAGACTGATTTATGTATTGACTCCACCAAGCAAATCAGTAACATCCAGTGAAGAATCTTACATTTATTCTAATTTAATTTCATCTTATTAGTTCCAGTCTTATTTGTACTGCTCATACCAAGATGGCACATGATGCTAAGTCTGAGTCAACATCTCGAAGGAACGTCAAGAATTCAGAAATGGTCCAGAGGAGGCTAAGTAGAATGGTCAAAGTCTGGAAACCAGGCCATGGGATGGATGGTAAAAGGACTGAGAAGATTTAGTTAAAAGAAGACTTGGCTATGATCTGATGCAATTTTTACATTTTTCAAGGACTATTATGCAAAATAGTGCTTTAACTAGGTTATGTAACTTCCAAGGACAGATACAAGTGCGTTCATGGATGTTCCAAGGATGAATAGCTTGGTGTATTACAAGGAAGATATTTATAACTCTAAGCAGTGTGTAAAAACAGAACGATTTCCCTCAAAAGGTAGTGAGCTCCCTGTCACTGGGATTATTCATACCACTAGATGAAATGTGATGATCCTGAAAAGGGCATTTAGGCATTGGGAGATGGTTGTTCTGAATTGAAGTTCGTCTATGACTTTCATAAACCCCAACCTTTCAAACCTACATCCTTTAAGTTAGCAGCTGAGCGTGTTAACCATTTGCACCACACAGAGTCTTCCAGGAAACTAATACACCCACAAAAATAGAATGTGGGCCCTATGCCCTCTAAGCCTGTGTTGGGCACTGACTCAAATGAATATGTATCCAGTCCTGTCCCTGGACTGTAAGTACCCTGCACACAAAGAGTACTCAACTAGAGCTTCTGGGCAGCTTCTGTTCTGGAATTTTAGAATTCTTTCCAATTGGTACATATTTTTTCTATGTCTCATTTATGGCATGAAGTTCACAGGTTTGGCAATCTTGAGTGCAGAGGAAAAATTAAAATCTCATGACCTAAGTCAGTGGGTAAGCAGGAGTCAAGGACCATCACCACATGGCACATAGTAAGTCTTATGTTAAGAGGTGCTGTCGCTTTGATGATAGTGGTGGGGAAGGAAGCCCTGTGGGGCTCCCCACCCTATCATCCAAGCCTGGCAAGTTCCCCTACTTTACTCTGTCTCCACCCTTGACTTCCTTGTGCTCCCTGCTCACTTTGGCCTCTTCTTGTTCTTTGGCACTTGGATTTACTCTTTTCTCTTATTCCTTGTCCTCTGTTTATCTCCTTTTGGCTCAGCATAAGTGAGTTGCCTGAGCTATATATCTACCAACCTGCTGTCTCTGGTCTTGCCTCAGAATCTCTACTCATTTCATGTCCAAGCAGATACATATTGACACGTTAGTACCTAGTCTAATCTCTGATTCAGGGGCCCGGCATTGAAAATCAAAATCAGGAGGTTGGGGGTGGTTTGAAGGAACAGCACCTGGGAAGGGTTTATTCTCAGTAGCATACATAGGGCATTCCAAAATCTGTGAAGCGATCTAGGTGCAGATACTGATATGACCAAATGGATAAGACAGCTGGGTGTACGGACAGAGACAGGGCTAATCTCTAATAGTTTTTTGAGATAAAAACTTGTTTATACCACAGACCCTTCTGGAGACTCTAGGTTTTACCTCCCTGGCAACCCTTGACCTATCTTGAAGGTAGTCAGGATGTTTTAAGAAGGTGTCTTAATTATCTAGCGCTTCTATAATGGAAATACCACAAGCAGATGGCTTTAACAAACAGAAATTTATTCTCTCACAGTTTAGGAGGCTAGAAGTCTGAATTCAGGGCACCAGCTCCAGGGCAAGCCTTTCTCTCCCTGTTGGCTCTAGGGGAAGGTCTTTGTCTCCTTTCAACATCTGTGGGCCCAGCATCCTTGGAAATGTCATGTGTCTTGGCATCAATCTTCCCCTGGGTTTAGGAGGTTCTCAGCACAGGGACCCAGGTGCAAGGGATGCACTCTGCTCCTGGCACTTCTTTCTTGGTAGGTCCCTCCCTCTCTGCTCACTTCTCTCTCCTTTTATCTCTTGTAAGATGAAAGGTGATGGAACATAGTTTATAAAGAAAATGTTCTACATCCTACTTTGATGAGTAGCATTTGGGGTCTTAAAAGCTTCTGAGCAGCCATCTAAGATACTCCTCTGGCCCCACCCCATCTGGAGCAAGGGAGAATGAAGAAAACCAAAGACACAAGGGAAAGATCAGTCCAAAGACTAATGGACCACAACTACCACAGCCTCTACCAGACTGAGTCTAGTACAACTATATGGCGCCCAGCTACCAACACCAACTGCTCTGGCAGGGATCACAATACAGGGTCCCGAACAGAGCTGGAGAAAAATGTAGAACAGAATTCTAACTCACAAAAGAAGATGAGACTTACTGGTCTGACAGAGACTGGAGAAACCCTGAGAGTATGGCCCCTGGGCAGCCTTTTAACTCAGTACTGAAGTCACTCCTGAGGTTCACCCTTCAGCCAAAGATTAGATAGGCACATAAAAACAAAATGACACTAAAGGGGCACACCAGCCCAGGGACAAGGACAAGAAGGCAGGAAGGGACAGGAAAGCTGGTAATGGGGAAACCAAGGTCTAGAAGGGGAGAATGTTGATGTGACGTGGAGTTGGCAACCAATGTCACGAAACAATATGTGCATTAATTGTTTAATGAGAAACTAATTTGCTCTCTAAACCTTCATCTAAAGTACAATAAAAAAAAAAAAAAAAGATAACAGATGATGTATACCACATCCCAGGGAAACTCCCCTTACATCAGATCAGGGCTGTAACCTGAGTAAGGGTATTGCATTCTACCCTAATCCTACCTCATTAACATAACAGCCATAACCTAATCCTCTTTTACATAACCTAATACTGCCTCATTAACCACAGGCCAAAACCCACTGCTGTCAAGTCAATTCTGACTCATAGCGACCCGATAGGACAGAGCAGAACTGCCCCCATAGAGTTTCCAAGGAGTGCCTGGTGGATTCTAACTGGCAACCTTTTGGTTAGCAACTGTAGCTCTTAACCACTACACCACCAGGGTTTCCTAACCACAGGCAAAGGTTAGGATTTACAACGTATTACAAAATGAAAGATGATCACACAATACGGGGAACCATGGCATAGCCAAGCTGACACATGTTTTAGAGGGGACACAATTCGATCCATGACAGAAGGTCAGGTAATAAAACTGCAGATTTTCCAGCCCTCACATGGAGGAGCTACCACAGGGCCAGGTGAGTCTTATGTGGCAGGGAATGTAGCAAGATAATAAGGCTAAGGACAGAGTCATGCTCTGCCTTGGGGGAAGAGTAGGAAGAAGAATCCGGAAGAAGTCAAAGAAGGAAGAGAGAAGTGGGTAGAACCATGGAAATGCAGAATCCTGAAAGGCAAAATTGTCAGCGGTGCTGGAGCAGAAGTCAAGCTGGTGATGAGGAGGTCATCAGTGACCCTTGAGAGAGCAGTTTGAGCTGCCTGTTGGGGATTAGAGGATGTTCACTCTGTGCCAAATCCTGGGTAAGCAAGAGCATGCTTAGAAACAAATCAGCACAAAGCCCTGTCCAGAGCAAGCCAACAATTAAGTCCCTGCAGGACAATGGGGCCTCCCTGTCATTCTGCCCTTTCTTGGCAAGTGACCTCAGCAAAAAGAATCATCAGAGATAAGTACCTAAGCAAGTGGGCAGTTTGAAATACTCCCATTGTGTTCAGCTGATGACCACAAAATGGGAGGACATTTCACCAGCTTGGTTTGTTCACTCATGGCTCACTCACTCATTAACATTGTATTGGGTCTAACATGCTCAGAGACCAAGAAGGGACACATGGTGATGAGCAAGACCCAGTTCTTGCCCTCAAGCAGCTTACACTATAATTGGAGGACTTTTCTTTCCATGAGAATACTCCCCAGTCAAAACATCCCATCTAGCATGCCGGATAAAATCACCACTCAAACTTTAAGATGTTACCTGGGTTAACAATACCTTTTCATGCATCCCTGTTAGAGGACTAGGGTAAAGCTTCAACTGGATGATAGAAGATAATATGTGCTAATGTAAAAAAAGATCTGATGGATTTACTGGATTGGAGGCTCACTGAGGAGTTCTGGGTGGTGCAAATGGTTAACACACTCAGCTGCTAACCAAAAGGTTGGAGGTTCAAATCCACCGAGAGGCACCTTGGAAGAAAGGCCTGGCAATCTACTTTAAAAAAAAAAAATCAGCCACTGAAAACCCTGTGGAGCACATTTCTACTGTGACACACATGGAGTTGCCATAAGTCTGAATCGACTACACAGCAACTAGTTTGGATAGGGTCATTGAGGGTTGTATTGACTCTTTAATACAAACCTCAATTACCTCTTCCTATGGGGCCTCAATTATCATTTCATTGTTCATGATTCTCCAGTCTTGATCTCCAAACTTAAGCAAGTTATAGTACTGTATTTCCAACTGCCAATGACATTTCCACCTGAACCACCCTTCATTGCTGTCAGACTCAAACTTGAAGTCAAACTCACCACATCACATCTCTCAAATCATCACTGTCTTCAAACATTCTATCCCTGTCCACTTCTATTCCTGGGCAAATAGTAGCTATGGCTCTAAAACTGCTAATGATAGTAGTTAAAAGCAGGCTTTTGGTGGCAGGTGGATCTGATCTAGATTTAGTCCCACTCATCTCTGCTACTTATTAACTCAGTGACTTTGGACACATAGTTTCCTCATTCACAAAGTGTAAGTTATTAGGACTGTGAGGATTATGTAAAAATTGTATGTAAAGCTCTGAACAGAGAGATTATTTCTCTTAGTCTGTCTTCTGCTGTCAATGTTCATCCATTTCAATAATCTAATGTTAAATCTGAAGGAGCCCAAATCCCAGAATGATGCCAGTGGTATCCAACTTTAGAACCCTAATTGGACTATTTAATAACTCCCAGAAGGGATCACCATCCATCTTGGACCCTTATTTGCGAGCATAAAGTAAAGACCTCAACCTAAAATAGACTCCCCCACTTCCCCTCCCTGAGCCACCCTTTATTGTATCCAGTTTTGAAAATTCCAACAAAAAAAAATTATCCAACTCAACAAGGTTTATTGAGTGCCAGCTGTATACATCAGGAAAGACCAATGACCAGAAAAGGATATCATGTTTGGTAAAATAGAGAGCCAACAAAAACGAGGGAAACCCTCAATGAGATGAATCAACACAATAGCCAAAACAATGGACTCAAACATACCAATGATCGTGAAGATGGTGTAGGACTGGACAAAGTTTCGTCCAGTTATACATAGAGTCACCATAAATCAGAGCCGACAACAATAACAACAACGAGCTGTATGCATAGTAGCTACTCAATCTGTTAGCCTGGAATACGTTCCCATGGTGGTGCAGTGATTAGGTGCAAGAAAGATGTGACTATCTACTTCTGTAAAGATTACAGCCTTGAAAACCCTATGGTACAGTTCTACTCTGTCCTATAGGGGTGCTCTGAGTTGGAATTAACTGGAAGGCAACAGATATGATTTGGGTTTTTTTTTTTTTCTTCCTTGAAAGCTACTTTTTGATTCTTAACAAAACCCCTCTTTGTCAAGCCTTCCCAGCCCCCTCACATAGAAGGGACACCCACTCTGGGCATTTTGTGAAATCTTCCTGGGAGGCGTCTCTTGTGTCCCATTGCACAGCTGTAGTTAGGTGATAGCTGTGTCTCTCCACCAGATGTGAAACCCCTAGATTGGGCCCTGTATACAGTAGATCTGAATCAGTAGTTATTGCTAGAGATGGGTCAGAATGACTGGTGAGGCCAGGAGGAAAAAGCCTGGATATAGAAAAAGAAAGTAACCTTTGCATCTCCAAATGAGGTTCAGAGGAGGAAGGAACTCCAGAGAATGTGGGTCAAAGGTCAATGAAAATGAGCCTTTTTGATCTCCCCTCACTTGATGACCTAACAATAGCATGCTCTTTTTCATTTTCTTCCCCCTTTGCATCTTAGCAAAATAAGGACTCAAAGGAAAATAAATAAAATAAAATAAATTATTTTAGACTTTTTCTGGGAATTGGCCTACACTTAGGTCCATAATTAAATATAAACTAAAATCGACTTTATTCTTTTAATGTTATCTCTCTTGTATTTTATTGTAATTAATATAATCACACTAGAGAAACTTGAAAAACTAGAGAGAAAAAGCATCCAAGTATTTAAAAACTATTTCCTTCCAGTGTTTTTTCTATGCAGTTGACAGGGTTGCACTCTTGTTCAAACACTTAGCCCGAGCAGTTTTCCATGTTGTAACACAGTCCCATGGATGGCATTTTTAATGCACATTGGTGTACCCAGAGGATATACTGTAATTTATAACCATTTTCGTTGCTCTTGATGTTTCGTTATCTTTAATAATAAGATTATCCTGAACAACCTTGAAAATATGCCATTTTGTTTTGCGTGCCACTCCCTCTTACTTTTTCCATATTTTAGATTATATCTTTAAAAGACATTTCCAGAACTAGAATTACTGGGTAAAGAAATATTTTTTCTTTTTGACATCATTCTTTTTTCTATTGTACTTTAGATGAAGTCCTTTTTTTTTTTTTTCTACTGTACTTTAGACGAAGGTTTACAAAACAAATAGTTTCTCATTAAACTGTTAGTACACATATTGTTTTATGACAATGGTTAACAACCCCACGACATGTCAGCACTGTCCCTTCTCAACCTTGGGTTCCCTATTACCAGCTTTCCCGTCCCCTTGCCTTCTAGTCCTTGTCCTGGGCTGTTGTGCCCCATTAGTCTCATTTTGTTTTATGGGCCTGTCTAATCTTTGGCTGAATGGTGAACCTCAGGAGTGAGTTCATTACTGAGCTAAAAGGGTGTCCGGGGGCCATACTCTCAGGGTTTCTCCAGTCTCTATCAAGCCAGTAAGTCTGGTCTTTTTTTGTGAGTTAGAATTTTGTTCTACATTTTTCTCCAGCTCTGTCTGGGACCCTCCGTTGTGATCCCTGTCCGAGCAGTCAGTGGTGGTAGCCAGGCACCGTCTAGCTGTACTGGACTCAGTCTGGTGGAGGCCGTGGTAGATGTGGTCCATTAGTCCTTTGGGCTGATCTTGGGTAAAGAAATATTTATGGATTTTGATATATTCGACCAAATTACTTCCTCCACCCTTACCCCCCCCAAAAATGTGCACCAATTTATAAACATAAGCCAACTTGAAACAAAGGTTATTCCAAGTCCACGTTGTTTCTTGTTTAATGAGTTCTGGTCTAACTAAACAAGTTCATTCAAAATTTTTCCATTAGTACAAAGGCCTTGAAACCTTCTGTAGAATTCCATTGAACTGATGGCATTCCTTGCGACAACAAGAAAGAACCTGAAAATGACATTTAGTCACCCTTAAATATACGGAGTTACCTAAGTTTTCTGGTAGTGAAGCACTTCAGTTAGGAATTAGTCGTTACGCTTGAATTGCCTAATTAATCAGTCATCTTACGTGACAGTAAACACAGTTCAGTACATTTCAATGGCTGCTGTGGGCTCACTCTGACTTGGGTGTGTATTTTGTGAACATTTACACATGCCTTCATCTTTAAAAGCCAAGGGTAAAGAATGCTGACGAGGCAAGTAAGTATGAAAGTATTCCTATTTTCTCCCAGTGACCCTGAGATTTGCCTGGGTTTATCCTAAGGTTTAGCATTCCCATTTATTAACCTTAGAAGTGCTGCTCCCTGAAATTGATTTCCCAGGCATATTTGAACCTCCAGGAGATCACATCCCAATAGTGTCAACCACGACATTACTATTATTTTTTTAACACACTTAACTGTTCTGTCTTCTCTCGTGCAAATGGAAAAGGCACAAAAAAAGCAAATTTGGCCTGGAATGATCCTGAAGACACAAGTGCTTGCTAATGTACAGCTAACAGAACAATTGAGACCAGAGGCAGATTATCCAATAAGCAAGGTAAGCACAGTACTTACCTTGCTTACAGATCATCTGTAGTGAAAAATTCCGCATTTTCCCACCACATCAAAGACTCTGCGTCTAGGTATGGCTGGCATCTGTCTCTCTCCCAACCCCACAGCATCTTCCTAACAGAATCAAAGCCTCTTTTCAAGTTTACAATTCCTGACAGGGGCAGATGACCTAGTAAGCAAGACAAGCACGGGTTTACTGGTGCTTATTTACTAATCTATAGTAAACAATTACACCACAGGTAAAACCCAGCTGAAATTGTTCACTACAGATTGGTAAGTAAGCACAAGCAAGCCTGTGCTTACCTTGCTTATTGGATAATCCACCCCTGATGGAGACTGTTATCACAGCATTGCACCCAGCCCATGGGACATCTACCAATTCTACTGAAAAAGTGGAAAACCCAGCCAGTCTTCTGGATTTGGGTGATGCCAGATGTTCACGGAGATAAACACCCCATGACTGACCACATCTTCTACCTTTGAACGCTTTTGTTTTTTTTAAATTATTATTAAGGAAGCTTGTTTTTCCACAGCTTTCAAAAAAAAAAACCCAACAAGCATCAACTTGCATTTTATTTCAAGAAAGGCTTTTGTTAACGGGTTAAAGTAAAGGCAAAATAGAAGCAGTCACTTTAGAGTCTATTTCTCCGTGTATTGTTGAAACACCCTGCTTTGCCCCCATCCACATCCCTTGTCTGTCTTTACCCCAGAAACGCACGGCCAGGGGTGATGACCTCCTGGCCAAAAATTCTGCAGCCAATGACCATACCTTGGCCAGGTAATCCTAATTAAAGTCTATCCAAGCTCAAAGTCCTCACAACCAAGCAAACCAGTTTTACAACTCAGAGGAATTTAGTCTGGCCTCACACTTGCAGCTAAAAGACGCAAAAGAAGGGAAAACTTGGCAGCCCAGCAAACAAGCAACTGGATTCCAGAAGCACCGCCAGCTTGACCCAATTAACAAACACTAGAAGTCCAATGATAGACTTGGAGAGGAAGGGCTCAGACAGGACACCAGGCTGTCCCCAGCAGCCAAGCAAACTGCAAAGTTTCCAGCCCAAGTGAGAGCCTGCGATATATAAGAAACACAGCAAGGCACAAGGAGAGCCTGGCTTTGTGCAACTTCCTCTCACAGCTAGGGAATAAGAGCCCAGGTCTAGAACCCGGCCCAGAATTTATCTCAGAACAAAATTATATTTAAGCCTGAAGAAACCTACAGGGCTTTCCTGGGTAAAATGAAACATACAGAATACCACAGTTTTACTTACTCATATTTATGCCTGGGAAATGAGCAAAATCATTGCTTAGGGAAATTTCATCATGCCCTCCACTCTTACCATCAGCCCCTTCACATGAACCTCCTGGAGAAAATGAACCTCAACAATGCCAGGAAAATCACTTGGGTGTGTGCTTCCATGCACACCATGCCCCGCATTTGATTTTTAAGCCCCCTTTGACAAAATCCCGCTAAGGCAAATCCAAGTGCCAGATTCTGCCCCCGTTAAGACTTGCAGTGCCGTCCGCTTACCTGTGATCAGGACTGCCTTCTGATCCACGAGTAACATCTCTTGGCCAGATAAGTATGCATAAGTGAGAGAACAGGACAAAGAGAAGAGAGCCAAGCCCCAGTACAGGGACAAGCTGAGCAGGCAAATGCCTCCCCAGAGGCCCATCAGGCAGATGGCCCTGCTTCCCACCTGCCCCGGGCTATTCTTGAGTTTGCAAAGAAGCATTCCCCCCAGGACTGTGGTGACAGCCAGGCACAGCCACGCTGCTATCTCAGAGAAGAAAGTGCTCATTCTCAGCCACCGACTGCACCTCCACGTGCTCAGGACGAGCCAGTCCAGTGGGCAAAGGCTGGCCAGAAGGGGCCTGAGTTATACGAATGGAGAGGCAAGAAGGGAGGGGCAGAGAACAGCCCTGCACTCTTCGAATGAGCAGGGATTAAGCGTACTCATATAGGCATGTATTCCCGGTGGGTAGTTTAAACTGGTTTGCAATCGGTTATAAATACCAGGGCATTTCCTCTCTGACTGTTCCCTCCACCCCCCACACATAACCCCTGCACGTAGAATACATGCACATACTCAAACACAAACACACATACTGTTTATTAAATGACAGCTCCCCCTCTGGAGAGACAACATCACTTGGATAATAACTGACAGAATTCGATCTGTAAATAGCAAAACCCCTAGCTCCCAGGAAAGCACTTCTCTTCTGCTTTACCAGCCTGTGGTGGGTCTGCTGAATCAGCTCTATGGCTCCGGAGTGTGTGTGTGTGTGTATGTGTGTGTGTGTGTGTGTGCGTGCGTAAAGCCAGGTGGCCAGGTGACCTGTGGGGTTTGGATGACGGACTTTGGAAAGGGAAGGCATCACTGATTATGTCCATGTCCATGGACTCCTGTATCTCTCCCTCTGAGCCAGCCTGAAGTGTTAGATGGAGACGCAGCGTGCAGCTAGAGCGAGACATTCCAGATGGGAAGTGCTTTGGTCTTGCCAGAGGAGCGATAACCCCGGTAGAGAGAACAACAACGATAATTAATAACGGCCAATATCTATTGCTACTTACTGTGTGACAAGGGATGTGTTCAGCGCCTGTGTGTAAAGGATGCAGAATCTTATAAAGGCTGGGCGTAGGCATAGCTGGAGAGATAAGAAAATTCTCACTGAGGCCATATGACCTGTTCTGAAATCAAATCTCGTCTCCCCCACTTACTATGTCATCGTAGGTGGGCAACTTCATCTCTCTAGGCCTCCCTTCCCTTAACTGTAAAATAATAATAAAAGCACCAAAGTAAAGCACTTAGCACATCCTGCCTGGCATGCTAGAAGGAGCTTGCTAAATGCTGGCGGTGATCATTTTTTAAACAGGGGAGGAATAAAGAACAATAGGAGGTAGTATAAAATAAAGTGCCAGGCGGAATATAGACTTGTCCCAAAATACTTGCTGAAGCTAACAAGTGGTAAGGAGCAGGCAGGAGGCGAGGGTGAGGATCTCGAGTTATGGAAGAGTATGGGGGAGTTAGGGCCTGGGAGGAAATGGACCCAGCAGTATGTCATGTAAGAAGGTCTGTAGAGCCTTAGACAGGGTCCCTGGGTGACACAAAGTTTGCACTTGACTGCTAACCTAAAGGTTGGCAGTTTGAACCTACCCAGCGGTATTGTGGAGGAAAAGGCCTGGCAATCTGTTTCTGGAAAGATTAACCGAAACCAAACCCAAACCCACTGCCGTCGAGTTGATTCTAACTCATAGTGACCCTATAGGACAGAGTGGAACTGCCCCATAGGGTTTCCAAGGAGCACCTGGTGGATTCGAACTGCCAACCTTTTGGTTAGCAGCCATAACTCTTAACCACTACACCACAGCGAAGAAAACCCTACAGAGCAGTTCTAGTCTGGAACACATGGGGCCCCATGAGTCAGAATCGACCCGTCGGCAACCAAGAACAACAGTGCCTTAGACTGGAGTCAGAAACCAGCTTCTGGCCTCAGATCAGCCTGTCTCAGGTAGATCCTTGAGGTGCTGCCTCAGGACCCAGGGGAGACCAGGTGGGTAGCAGAGAGAACCACACTGTGAGGCTGTGAGGATGACAACGAGATGGTTAGGAGGGTCGCATGTGGGGTGATGGCACCTCTGTCCACCCTCCCGGCCCCATGGACGCCTGAACAGGAAGATATTGCTGGATCCATGCCAGAAAGTTAGGGGTGAGGATCCAGAATTCTCTGGCTCTCCCCTCCCCACCCCAGATCTTTCTCCTTCCCTCCACACGCGCCCTCCCTTCCCTCATCAGCCGGAGGATTCTGTCAGGCTTGCTCAGGTACCCACTGGCTGGCCAGGCAGGGGTGCAGACTTGCTGCGGCTCTTTTCTGAGCAATGCTGGCCCCCGTGGCGGCTGGGCCTAACACACCCATGTGGGCCTCCTGCCTGGAGCACGCTGCCTGCGATGACACTACTCCTCTCCTGGGGCAGACCACATGGCTTTCCAGCTAGTTCTGCACTGTCTATACTTGCTCAGCCCTCGGCTCCCAAGGAGAGGGCAAAAGTCTTAAGCAAAAGCTGCGGTATGTGAAAGTTCAGGTAAGGATGCTCCCTGATACGGAGGGAGGTGCACAATATTAAGAACATAAGTCTCATGAACTGATGAATTGAATTTGGGCTCTGCCATTTACTAGCTGTGGTCTGCCCCTCCTGAGCCTCGGTTTTCTCCTCTGTAAAAATGGGGGAGCAAATCCTGCTTCCTAGGGTTGTTTGGGAAATTGAATGGCATCTTTCCTGTATTGTGCCTGGCGCTAACGGGTACTCAGTGATGGCGGCTGCTTTTCTCATTGTCAGGACACTCACTGTCCCTTCTCGCCCTTGGCCCACAGGCAGAGGAAAAGGTTCTTGCCAAGCTCCACCTCACTCGTCCATTTCTTCATGTCCTCTTCTTGTCCTCCACACATCTGCTGACATGTCACCTGCTCAGAGACGACTTCCTTCACCACCCAGCCTATCTTCTACCACCACCTTATTTATCCCCTTCATTGCACTTAGCTCAATTCATAATCATGTACTTAATTCGTTCCGTTTTTTAAAAATTTCTTGTCTCCCCTATTAGATCATGAGCTTCATGGGAACAGGGATCACATCCATGTTGGGTTTTCTTCCCCATTGTGCACCAGACACCTAGCCTAGTGCCTTGCACATTGCACATACTGAATGAATGTTTGTTGAATGGTAAATGAAGGAACAAGTCTTTATCGAGTGCTTTCCATGTGGCAGGGGAGAGTTCAGCAGCAAATAATATGGACTCAGTTCCTGACCTTGCCGAGCTAATAGCCTAGGTCTCCTCTGGGTATCTGCCACAACAGCAGTGACTAGTGGGGGTGGATGGTGGTGGAAAGGAAGGCTTTTACCAAATGGGGGATACCGACAAGGAACTGTAGGGTTTCCAGATGAGAACTAGCTCAACCCATCTGAGCCTTGAATGTCCTAATTCCTTGGATTGAAGGATATCAATGTCCTAGTCCACCCAAAAGCAGCTCCACCTGTGAATGAGGACTTCCTCTGATTGAGCTAAATGTGTCTCCCTGTTCGTCTCCATCCTTTCGTACTAGAGCTATCCTTGAGGCCTTCCTTGCTTGGCTAACATCCCATTTCTGGCAGGCTTGCTCTCAGCTTTCCAAGGTTGTTGTTAGGTGCCGTTGAGTCATAATAGTGACCCTATGTACAACAGAATGAAACACTGGCTGGTCCTCCACCATCTTCATGATCATTGGTATACTCAGGTCCACTGTTGTGTCCACTGGTGTGCTTTGAGTGACTTCCAACCTAGGAGGCTAATCTCCAGCACTCTATTGGACAATATTCTGTTGTGATCCATAGGGTTTTCATAAGCTAATTTTTGGAAGTAGGCCACGAATCTCTCTTAGTCTGAAAGCTCCACTGAAACCTGTCCGTGATGAGTGATTCTGCTGGTATTTGAAATACCTGTTGTATAACTTCCAGCATCCTAGCAACATGCAAGCCACCACAGTATGACAAATAGACAGATGAGTGGGAGTGAAGACAAGATACCTTATCCAAAAGAGAGGGTTTCCCAACCTGGGGAAAATAAATTGTTGAGAATCCTAGAATGTGCACTTTCTTAGAATCGGTGTCTCTTGAGTTTAGAAGGGAATTTGAAGCAGTCACCTCACATCTAAAACAGGAATTCTCTCTGTCATATCCACACCAAGCAGCCATTTTGCCTATTGCCTGAACACGTCACTGCCTCTCAACATAGACTTTCTGGTTCAAGACAACTGGGTGTTAGAAGTTACTCTCTAGGCTGAGCTGAGATCTTGGCGATTGTCTTTCCCACTTGGAGTCACACAGAGCACATCTAGTCCCTATTTCCTTCAGATATTTGAAGACGGCCATTATGTCTTACTTTCTCCAGGCTGATGGGCCCTGTTGTCTCAATTCCTCCTGATATGCTGTTGTTGTTTTTGTTGTTGTAAGGTGCCTTTAAGTTGTTTCCTACTCATAGCAATCCTATGTACAACAGAACGAAACACTGCCCGGTCCTGCACCATCCTCACTATCATTGCTATGCTTGCACCCATTGTTGCATCCACTGTGTGAATCCATCTCATCGCGGGTCTTCCTCTTTTTTTGTTGACCCTCTACTTTACCAAACATGATGTCCTCAGGAACTGGTCCCTCCTGATAACATGTCCAAAGTACTTGAGACAAAATCTCTCCATCCTTGCTTCTAAGGAGCATTCTGGCTATGTTTATTCCAAGGCAGATTTGTTAGTTCTTCTGGTGGCAGTCCATGGTATATTCAATATTCTTTGCCAACACCATAATTCAGAGGCATGAATTCTTCTTTGGTCTTCCTTGTTCATTGTCCAGGTTTCGTATGCATATGAGGAGATTGAAAATACCATAGCTTGGGTCAGGTGCACCCTAGTCCTCAAGGTGACATCCTTGCTTTTCAACACTTTAAAGAGGGCTTTTGCAGCAGATTTGTCCAAAGTGATATCCTCCTGATGTAAACGTAGGATATGGCTTATCTGGTGCTAAGTGCCTAAAACACACTTTTTTTTTTTTTTTTTTTTTTTAGTGAAACTATACACAGCAAAAGCTGCTCCCATTCCAAAGTTTCTAGACATAATGATCAGTGACATTAGTTATGTTCCTCACATTGTGTCAACATTCTCTTTATTTCTGTTCCAGTTGTTTCATTTCCATTTACTTAATCTCCCTGCCCCTCAACCTTCTCATCTATGAAATAGCTGTTCACCCTTTGATCTTAAATAGACATATACATATTTTTAAAGTAATGCAATTCTCAAGGGTGATGATCTTTACTCTTTGGGCTAAACTGTTACTTAGTTTAAAGGTAACTTCAGGGGACAGTTTCAATTCATGGTTTGAAGACTAACTCCGGGCCATAGTCTCAGGGACTCCTCTAGCCTCAATAGGTCCAGTAGGAAGCAGGCACAGTTTTAAGTGCTCAATCAATTTTTTTTTAAAAATTTCATTGTGATGAAATATATACATATAACAAAACATTGGCCATTTCAGGTGTTTTTCTGTGTACAATTTAGTACCCTTAATTATAGTCACCATGTTGTGCAACCGTCACCACTACCTATTTCCAAATTTTTTCATCACCCTTAACAGAAACTCAATACCCCTTAAGCAATACCTCCCCACTTCCCCCAAGAGAAGAACACTTTTATTATGGTGAATGTAGCAGAGTGGTGGTGTGATTAGCCAAGCAGAGAATGACCATGTCACAGTGACCCAAACTTCAAGATATGGACAGGCAGTACAGGTCATAGCAGATAATCCCAGGGTCATTGTGTGGTCTCGTTGATAACAGGTGTTGTTGTAATTTTCAAGCATGTTTATTGGACAGTGACTGAGCTTAATAAGTTGTGCAAATACATATTATATATCTCATTCTCTCACCCAGTGCAGCAGTGGTGAGGGGGTGGGGGTCGGGGTGGTGGGGAGGGAGGAAGAGACCACGAGAAGACGACCAGAAGTTGGGGCTGGATCAAGTCTGTTTTCTGTCATTGAAGTGCTGTGGGGTGAGGATGTCTAAAGGTCACAATTAGCATTAATTTCAAATAGGTCAGATCTCACTTAACATACAGGGTTTCAAGGATCCTTAGCAGGCTGACTCTTCTTAGAATGGGATCCAGTTACTTCCATCCCCCCTGAAAGGGTGGGCCCGATATTGTCCGTACATTCCAAATAGTGTAGAATAGAGCAAGATTACCACCTTTGCCTTTCCTATTTTTGAAGCTATGTTTTTACTCATGTGTCCAAAGGGTCATTGGCTATTTTGACACTTATACCCCAGCGTTGACCCCCGTGGTGTTTGCAACCAAACAAAATTCCAATTTTTGTAGGAGTTTCTATGTTATTTTTACTTCTTTGTTGTGGGGAAAAGAGCTCAAAATATAAATAAACATCCATGATCCAGACTGATCTAAAAAATGGCTGAATAAATAAGTAAGTAGAGTAGCAACAGGTAAACAAAGTGACATGCTATCCTTGTAATGTATTTTATTTGTATCAAAGTGGAAACCCCTTTCATATTTTTAACATTAAGTCCAGTGTTCTAATCCTCCCAGCATTGCATCATAGGGAAATCTAAGAAGTGTATCTTCCATTATTGTTGTTATTTGTTTTCATCGAGTCAGTGCTGACTCATGGTGAGCCCATGTATAGAGTGGAACTGTGCTCCCTAGGGTTTTCAAGGCTGTGAGATTTTAGAAGCAGATCGCCAGGCCTTTCTTCCAAGGCACCTCTGGGTGGGTTCAGGCCACCAACCTTTCAGCTGGTAGTTGAGTGCTTAACCATTTCCACCACCCAGGGATCTCTGTGTCTCCTGTAGCTTTGTCTAAGTGTTTAAGTAAGACTTTAATAAAACATTCATTCATTTGTTCAGTGAATGCTTATAGAGTTCCCACTATGTGCCAAATAGTGTTCTTGGTACTGAGAATACAGCAGTGAATAAATAGATGCGGTTCCTGCCCTAACAGAACTTAAATTCTAGTCAGGCAAACAGGCCAGTAAACAGACAATTGCAATGTTGCTGTAATAAACGTATCACTAGAAACTTCTTTTGAAGTTGATGTTAATCATCTGACATTTATTTATCTTGCTAATGATATCAAAAGTTGCTCATTGAAATCCAAATTCGGTGTATTTACTCATTCTGTACAGAAATTCTGAGAGGCATTCGTGGTTCAATGGTAGAATTCTTACCTTCCATGCAGGAGAACTGGGTTTGATTTCTGGCCAATTCACCTCAGCACAGCCACCACCTGTCTCTCATTGGAGGCTTACATGTTGCTATGATGCTTAACAGGCTTCAGTGGAGCTTCCAGTCTAAGATGAACTGGGAAGAAAGGCCTGGTGATCTACTTCTGAAAGTCAGCCAGTGAAAACCCTATAAATCCCAACAGTCCAGTCCTCAACCAGTCATGGGAATAGGGCAGTGTTTCATTCCATTGTGCATGAGTTCTCCACGAATCAGGGGCTGGCAGCTAACAACAACAGTAATCCTAAATGGGGAAGCAGGCCAGTCTGACATGTTTTTTTCTTGATCAGTCACGTTAATTCCTAGTGACTGTCAATTCCTTTTCTAAGATGATCCAAACCATCAAATTTACCACCAGCCTGTAGTTTTAAGAACACTTTTTCTTTCCCTTTTTGTAAAAAGCGAAAATTGGGGGTGTGGGGCTTTCAGAGCAGAGAAGCATTTCTCACAGATTAATTCCTGCACGAGCATGGCCACAACACCAAGAGTGTTTGTCTATAAGATCCATTGTAGAGGAAGGTGTCACAGAGGAAGGGAGCTTATCTTAAAGTTTTGTACCATTTTGTTTTTTTAATTTCTAGGCTGCAAAACTCTTACTTTGCATTCTTGTTGGAAATATTTGATGTGATTCTGGCTGATAGTTTCCTGGGACTGTAACTAAATAATGAAATTGCCGAGATCAGTAGTTCCCAACTAGTGCATTTCATAGGCCAGTAAAATTAAAAATGAAAGAGATACGCATTGAGTTTCCAAATTTTTATTTTGCCAAGTGAGAACGTATAAAAAAATTAACTACCAACAAAAAGAAATTTTAATGTTAAAAAATGGAGATAATCTTAGAATAAAGTGCAGTCCCTTACACTGAACAAATTTAACTTAATGAGAAATTTTCTATGCCGTCCTCATTTTTCAGTTTTTTTTCTAGTTGCTATCAAGTCAATGCTGACTCATGGTGACCCCGTGTGTGTCAGAGTAAAACTGTGCTCCACAGGGTTTTCAATGGCTGATTTCTCAGAAGTAGATCTCCAGGCCTTCCTTTCAAGGCACATCTGGGTGGACTCGAGCCTCCAACATTTTGGTTAGCAGCTGAGTGGGTGTTAATGATTTGCGTCACCCAGGGACCCCTTTCCAGTTATACCAATTGAGAATGTGGGTTACACCACTGCCATTTAGGAGCCAAGGTGTAAAGTATGAGAAAGTAAAGATCCCTGCTCTTAAAACAACTCATAGAATTTCACACTTATGAAACTTAGGGAGCAAGTTATGGATTCTATGGACAGGAAGCCACATGCTAAATCCGGATATTTTTATCTCTGCCCTTGTTCCTGGGTCCATCCCAACCCTCTCTTACCACTGACCCCAGCAAGGGGCAGTAACAGCATCAGAAATCTTACAGCCTAAGAGTGGAAAAGACAAACACAAACACGCAATCTCACACAACTTCCCTACTTTCTTTTAAGTTCAATAAGTATGTTTAAGCACAGATTACAGAGGTAGTTCTATTCCTGCCAAGGTGGTTCATAATCTTTTAAAAAAGATTTAAGTATTCCTTTACAACCCTGGTGGTAATTTTGTCTTTATATACATGTAGACATATAACCATGATTGGTGAAGTAGAGGATCCGTGAAAACAAGGGAAAGCCTCAATGAGATGGACTGACACGATAGCCAAACAATGGATTCAAACACAGCAGCAGTCCTGAAGATGGTGCAGGACTGGGCAACATTTCGCTCTGTTATCCATAAATTCACTATGAGTCAGAGTTGACTCAACAGCACCTAACAACATATTACCTGAATATTCCCAAGTCTTTTGCTTTCTTCCATCCCCCTTCTCTGTTATAAGGCTAAAATCCTAATGCCCCACACAGAACTCTCTACAATTATCTCTGAGGGTTTGGGGAATTTGCATTTGTCATAAAGCATTTCTTACTGCTGCCTGCAGGTCCACTGAGGTCTGGCTCTTACCAGCAACTCACTCATTCTCTTGAATATCAGAGATTAGCTTCAGTAGCTGCCTAGGACTCAGCTCAGAGCCTTTTCTTCACACAACAGAACTGCTGCCATGCTGACCCCAGCACCAGGATGAATTGGGACAGGCCACACTTGCCCGAGGTGCCCTTGTCCCACCATCTCCAACAGCACCACTGAGACAAGACTAGTGTGTGCGACAGACTTCTATTGGAAGCTGAACAATGTACTGAGGTGTTTTTTCTTTTTCTTTCTTTTTTTTTTTTGTGGTAATATATGTAACAAAACACTTGCCATTTCAATTATTCAGTGACATTAATTACATTCACCAATTGTGCAACCAGCACCACTATCCATTCCCAATTTTTTTTCCTCACCCCTAAGAACTTGTTGTTGTTAGGTGCCATCAAGTCAGTTCCGACTCGTAGCAACCCGATGCACAGCAGAACGAAGCACTGCCAGGTCCTGTGCCATCCTCATAATCATTGCTATGTTTGAGCCCATTGTTGCAGCCACTGTGTCAGTCCATTTCATTGAGGAGCTTCCTCTTTTCTGCTGACCCTTTACTTTACCAAGTATGATGTCCTTCTCCAGGGACTAGTCCCTCCTGATAACATGTCCAAAGTAAGTGAGACGATGTCTCGACATCCTCACTTCTAAGGAGCATTCTGGCTGGACTTCTTCCAAGACAGATTTGTTCATTCTTCTGGCAGTCTGTGGTATATTCAATATGTACTGAATTTTAATGAGATCAAATTCACTTAATTTAAAGGTTTATCTCTGGCGATGATAGCTTTCCTACTCTTTTTGACGTTAAAATATTTTTTCGTTTATGAAATAGTGGTGAGAGGAAATCAGTTTTGTTGTTGCTGCTTTTGAGCACGCTTTCATGGCAAAATGAAAAGTTGGCAAGCTTACACATCTCTCAAATTTTGATTTGAAATCTTACCATCATTCACATTTCAAAAAATATGGGAGCCTCGCTAACACACAACAGCAAATTTGAGTCCCACCAACCTGAGTTAGGATTCCAGCTCTGCTACATAACTGACTGTGTAACCTGCCTTCTCTGAGCCACAGTCTGCTCACTGAGAGTGGGGATAATAATATTAAACCCCAGTGGTTACAGGGATAATCTACGTAAATGGCCAGGCATATCCTAGTTCTCAGTGACATCCATCATCCCAAGAATCTTTTTGGCCCTGTCTTAGTTTCTTGGTGCTGCTACAACAGAAACACCACAAGCAGGTGGCTTTAGCGAACAGAAATTTATTTTCTCACAGTTCTGGGGCCAAAACGTCTAAATTCAGTGTCCTGGCTCTAGAGGAAGGCTCGCTCCGTCCACTCAGAGAAAATCTTTGCCTCTTTAGCCTCTTCAGCCTCTTCCTGGGTTTCTTAATGATCTCCACTTGGCATCAATCTTTCCCGCTTTTTGCTTCCTTGCTTCTGTGAATATTCTGCTCAGAAATGATTGGCTTAAGACACACCTTACACTGATTACAGCCTCATTAACGTAACAAATAAGCCCTATTCCCTAGTGGGATTACATCCACAAGTATACTGTTGTTGTTTGTGTTTGGACACATATTTTGGGAGGACACAATTCAGTCCATAACAGGCCCCAACCAGTCATCCGTAGTGTAATCCTTTCAGTGTCTGTCCTTTCTTTAGGTTGTAACAAACTAAGAAGCAGAAGTCCAAGGCAACTAGTGCACAATTTTGTCATCGCTTCTCCCCTGTAGTCATGGCTCCCGAGCCGAAGTCTCACAGAAGAAAACACATTTGCATCTGTATCTCCAGAAGGGAGATTAAGTCTAAGATGAGTCTATTAGAAAGAAGACATTTCAAAATTGGGGAGCACAGCTGAATACCAATTACACCATAAGCCAGATGTTCCAGAAACAACTTCACCATTTTTTTTTTTTCTTTGCCTGAAGGAAAAGTTTTAGGTCATAAAGAAAACAATGAACAGAAATTGCCATCGCAAAATTGTTCATGATTATTTAAAATGAGCCCATTTGAGAATAATCAAAGAGGCGCGCAGTGATTTATAGACAGAGTTGTTCGTTTCAGTCTTATTTATCATATGTAAAATGTAGAAACATCCTAAACGGCTAACCATAAAGGATTTGTTATATAAATTACGGTGCTTCCATTTGATGGACTGCTATGCAGCCATTAAAAATCATGCTGTTGAAGAATATTTAATGACTTGAGAAAATGTTTGCAATATTATTAAGCAAGGAGAGCAGGTTACAAAGTGGGGTACATAGTACAATCATATTTTATGGCATTATAATCCAGTGGTCAGCTGGGACTCACCTGGATATTGGGACCCAGCCAGATAAGATTGGCTCTAGTTCCTAATCCCATGGTCTGGGAAAGTCAAAGACTTACCAAGATTTCTTCAAGTGCCGAGAAACCTACATTCTTTCTCATGGTTCCTTCTGCTTCTTGTCAACCACTGCTTCTCTCTACTATTCTGACTTCAATATGAAACTCTTTCTCTCTCTCCCTGTTTGCAAAACAAAATTAATAGCAGTAAACTCTTGAAGTCCCTCTTCCCGTTAGTGGCTGGGAGTTGGGATGGAAGAGGTGGAAGGGATTAAGGAGATATTTACATCACCAAAGTACGTATAACAATAAAGGGAACTGTTGTTCTTGTTGCTGTTAGATGCCCTCGAGTTGATTCCGACTCATAGCAACCCTGTGTGTAACGGAATGTAATGTCCAGTTCTGCGCCATCCTTACGATCATTGCTATGTTTGAGCCCGTTGTTGCAGCCACTTTGTCAGTTCATATCATTGAGGGTCCTTCTCCTTTCTGCTAACCCTCTACTTTACAAAGCATGATGTCGTTCTCCAGCAATTGGACCTTCCTGATAACATGTCTAAAGTAAGTGGGACGGAGTCTCATTGTCCTTGCTTCTAAGGAGCATTCTGGCTGTACTTCTTCCAAGACAGATTTGTTCATTCTTCTGGCAGTCTATGGTATATTCAATATTCTTCACCAACCCCAAAATTCAAAGGCATCAATTCTACTTCTGTCTTCCTTATTCATTGTCCAGCTTTCACGTGCATATGAGGTGATTGAAAATATCACGGCTTGGGTCAGGCGCACCTTAGCCCTCAAAGTGACATCTTTGCTTTTGAACACTTTAAAGAGATCTTTTGCAGCAGATTTGCCCAATGCAATACATTGTTTGACTTCTTTCTTTCTTTCTTTTACTGTGCTTTAGGTGAAAATTGACAGAGCATATTAGTTTCTCATCAAACAATTAATATACAAATTGCTTTCTGACATTGGTTGCCAGCTCCACAACATGTCAACACCCTCCCCTTCTCCACCTTGGGTTCTCCGTTTCCATTCATCCAGCTTTCCTGTCCTCTCCTGCCTTCTCATCCTTGTCTCTGGGCGGGTGTTTGTCCATTTAGTCTTGTATGTATACATGGTTGAACTATGTGTGCTATTGTTTGTTTTATAGGCCTATCTAATATTTGGCTGAAGGGTGAACCTCAGGAGTGACTTCAGTACTGAGTTAAAGGGGTGTCTGGGGGGCTATACTCTCGGGCTTTCTCCAGTCTCCATCAGGCCAGTAAGTCTGGTCTTTATTTTGCGAGTTTGAATTTTGTTTTACATTTTTCTCCAGCTCTCTCTGGTACCCTCTATCGTGATCCCTGTCAGAGCAGTCAGTGATTGTAGCCAGGCACCATCTAGTTGTGCTGGACTCATTCTGGTGGAGTTTGTGTTAGTCGTGGTTCATTAGTCCTTTGCACTAACCTTTCCCTTGTGCCTATGGTTTTCTTCACTCTCCCTTGCTCCAGAAGGAATGGGACGAGTAGACGTATCTTAGATGGCTGATTTCAAGCTTTTAAGACCCCAGACGCTACTCACCAAAGTAGGATGTAGAACGTTTTGTTTATAAACTATGTTATGCCAATTGAGCTAGATGTCCCCTGAGACCATGGTCCCAGCCCTCACCCCAGTAACTTGGTCATCATTTGATTTCTTGACTGATGCTTCCATGGGCGTTGATTTTGGATTCAAGTAAAATGAAATCCTGAACAACTTCAATCTTTTCTCATTTTATCATGATGTTGCTTATTGGTCCAGTTGTGAGGATTTTCGTTTACTTTATGTTGAGGTATAATCCATACTGAAGGCTGTGCTATACTTACTAAAAGTCCTTTGCCTCCTTCTACCACCAACACTGTGAAGTTTTCCTGAGCTCGTAGGTGCTTTATTGAGCTTTTCTCAGTTCTCTCAATGTCTTTTTAGCTTCTTCCTTCTTCCTCCCTCCCATATTGTTCCATGGACCTTAACTCCTCCTCCCTCTAATCAGCAGAGTCATCAGCTCACAACTAACCCTAACTCCTATTCCCCAGCTTACATTTTGCAAACTCACTCTATCCACAGCCTTCAGTATCTCAGCAACTTCATCCATCTGGCACAGCATAGCTTTGGACTCCTCTTGGCTTTGCTCTTTGACTCACACCCAAATCCAATCTATCAAGAAATATTTCTGGCTTTACTTCAGAATATATCCTTCACAAGCCCTCTCCCCTGAGAGTTTTTTCACGCTCCATTCCTTCTGCCTGGCACTCTGCCCCTTTCACTTGAGGAACTCCAAGTCATCCTTCAGATCTCAATTCAGTCATACTTTCCTGGGGCCCCTAGGGGGTGCAAATGGTTAACATGCTCAGCTACTAACCAAAAGGTTGGTGGTTTGATCTTACCCAAAGTTGCCTCAGAAAAAAGTTCTGGTGATCTACTTCCAAAAAATAAGCCATTGAAAACCCTATGGAGCACAGTTCTACTCTGATACACACGGGGTCGCTGTAAGTCATAATTGACTCAACAGCCACTGATTTTTATGATAGTCATAGAGGAAGCCCTGAGGGAGGCCCCCATGGGCGTGAAGAAAAGAGTGTCGGTGAGAAACATTCATGGTGGTGACACTTTATGCAATCTAAGTAACAAACTCACAGCAACAACAAACTACACACTCTATCTATCTGTCTAGCTATCTGTTAAAAAATGAAATGGTTGTCATGGGGATGTTGTTAATATGTTTATTTGAGTTGAAATATGAAGTCTTTCTTTTTCTAACATCTGATCGTTAAATATCATTTGGGGCATATGACTAAAAAGAATTCAAATAATTTGATCTGGCTGATTGATTTGACAATGAGGGCTGGCTTTGCTTATTACATTATATGATAAACTTTTTCCTAAGTCGAGTGAACTAAATCTGCAGTTACAAAGTTTTTAAAACATATATATAATTATCTTATATACGGTAAGAGTATTTTATCAAAGATACTGTATTCACAAAGGTATATTGAAATTAACAATATTTTGTTTTTCCCAACTCCAAGTAAACATATTAAACTAGATGTCCTCTAAGTGAAAGAATAGCAAGTATAATTAATAGTCATTTGATAAGGGTTTAAACCCATTTTGATATACTTTCCAGAACCTGAGAAGGACCAGGTAATATTTTTTCCAATTCTCAGCTTTCAGCAAAATTGAAGAAGGACCTAATCTAGTTGTCAGCTGATCATTTAATATAATTTTGGGCATATAAGTCAAAAGGAATTTAAAAATGTGAATAACACTGCTGTTCAAAATGGTTATATTCCCATCTACTGACTTTTGTGAATGAGAATCTCAATGATACATCTATAAAAATAAATAGTAACAGAATTGATGCTGAACCCTGGCTTTAATTATAAGTAACATTCACCCATGGATACACAAACAAATTTGGGGGAAAGCCCTACCCATCATATTAATACAGTTTTATTTTTTAAATGATTATAAAAAATCATTACAGTTTTTTTTTGGTACAGGGATTAAGTACTCAACTGCTAATCGAAAAGTCAGTAGTGTGAGCCCACCAGCAGCTCCTCGGAAGAAAGACCTAGTGATCTGCTCCCATAAAGATGACAGCCTTGGGAACCCTATGGGGCAGTTCCATCCTGTCCTATAGTGTCACTATGAGTCAAAATTGACTCAAAGACAACGGGTTAAAAATTATAATGTTAACTCAAGAGAAATTTGACACTGAAAGCTTAATGGTTACGAGGGATAAAAACTAAATTTCAATATATATCTATATACACACATTTTCATTCCAGAGAAGTATGATGAGAACTTTCAAGCATAAAATATATTAGGTAGGGTAAAATTCTGTGAAAGAAGTGAGATGGAATAGTGGGTGCAAGAAGAAAAAAACATGTAAAATTTCCAGCTGTTAAAAAAAGAGCGTGGTCATGTATTTTTAAAATAAATGTTGGAGGTATTGAATCACCAAGGTATTTAGATTTCTCTGGATATGTTTAAAAGAGTGATATAGTGATAGTTTTATAAATATAAAATATCAATATTCATAATATGCTAGCTATTCAACTTTTTACAACTACTTAAACGTAAGAGAAAGAGTTTAGACATCAGTTTTAAAATGCGCCAGGAAAACAAAAATTAAAAAAAAAATCTTTCAGGAGTAATGAGCAAAAAATGTTTGACGTCTCTTGATTTAGAATATCTAAAGACAAGATCATTGCCTTTCAGAGAAAAGTTCAACACAATATGTGTTTTTTTAAGTAAGTAGATGGAGCCATCCTGGCCAACAGTGCCTGGCTCGGCATTTAAGGTCTCTATGAGGAGATGGCACGGAGGCATTCACCACACTTGCCCAGTGCACCAACTAAATGTGGCCCAGCTCAAGTAGGGCAGATGGTCATGTCAGTTGGGGGCTCCCAATCCCATCAGTGCATGAGATTTATGACACTGCTTGATTAGGTTCCTATTTACCTGCTCTGGCCCATCTCACAAAGTCCCTGGGTGGTGCAAACAGTTAATGCACTCAGCTGCTAACTGAAAAGTTGGAGATTCAAGTCCACTCAGAGGCACCTCAGAAGAAAGACCTGGCAATCTACTTCTGAGCAATCAGCCAATGAAAATCCTATGAAGCACAATTTTACTCTGACATACATGGGGTCTCCATGAGGCTGAATGGACTCTACAGCAACTGGTACTAGCAGTAGTACCCCTTCTCACACTCAAGCTCATGCATCTCTGTGCCCCCCCATACATGGAAGTACTTGTGGGCCCCCAACACCTCCATCTTTCCTTTCTTCTGCCACCTCCTTTTGTCCTCCAATGTTCAACTCAGGTACCACCTTCAAAAAGAAGCCTTTGATGGTCCCACCATCACTGGGGTGGTTTAGGGACCTCTCTTTAGTGTTCCCATAGCCCCTTGGCTCCCTTCTCCCACCCCCTGCCACCCATAACACACTAAACTTACGGTATTGTAGTTCCAAAAATGTAGTGGGAAGGTGAGCCACCTGAGTGCTTGCTAGCAATGCTGATTCCTGGGACCAGTGCAGGAGAGTCTAATTCAATGTTTTGAGGTGGGGCCCAGGAAGCTGCATGTTTAAGAAGCACCACAGGTGATGCTGTTGCAAGTGGCACAGTGGACACACATTGAGAAACGCTGTTGTCATGCAATTACTCATTTCTTTTTCTGAGCTCACACTAGCCTCTGAACCCGTTAAGGACAGAGATTATGTCTTATTTGTCATTGACTCTTTCTAGAATGCCTAGAACACTGCCTGGCATGTAGCAGTCACTCAACAAAGCACTAAATGCATGAATGAGTAGATTCATTCATTCTCCCATTTGAACTATCTCTTACACCAAGGCTTACATTCCCATTGCCATTGAGTTGATTACAACTCATAGCAAGCCTGTAGGACAGAGTGGAACTGTCCCAAAGCCTTCAAACGCTGAATCACTTCGCCCCCAGGGCTTTTCAAGGTTTACATTAGCTCAGGTCAATTAAGACATCGGGTACATTGGTTTGGAGTTGATCTAAATTCATATAGTGAGTTGCTCTGGTTCTTTCATACTGATCAGAAACCATATGTATCTCTGATAATATAAAATACGTATCTCTGATATTTTTCTGATAATACAAATCATCTAACTTTATCAATGAGTTTTTTGGGAGGAGGTGTTTAATGCAATCTAGTCTTTGGATCCTGAAATCCAATGCAACATTTCCCAATCCAAAAGATTGAGAATTAGTGCCATAAACAACTTGGGATAGCCGACAAACTCTAGTTATGTTCCAAAGTACATGTAACCACCTCCCCCTCCCTTCCCACAATCCAGCAAAAGCAAAAACAGTGCACACCCTTTGTTCTTATTGCAGCAGAGGAAGGCACAGTCTAGGACCCCAGTTACACAGTAAACTGGCCACACGCTTGTATGGAATCAGAAGAATATATTAAAAGTGTACGTTGAGTGCCATTTGCAAAGACTTTGCATTCACAGATGGGGCGAGAGTGGGAGGAGATTCTGGAATGACTCGTTCCCTACGTACTCATCTCTCCCTTGAGCTCTGCACTGGCTGTGGGGCCCTAGTTCTCTCCAGCCACCCAGAGGACCACCCCTCTAATGAACAAGAAACATTTCACCTGGCACATTCTGACCTTTAACTCTTGCAAGGCCCTGTGGTTCATGTTGTACCTTTTGTCACCCACGCCCTCCCCTGCATTGCCTCATCTCTTGCCCTCCTGTCCGTATCCCCAAGGCGATCTTTCAGCTTCATCTCAGTCCACAGAACTTGGGGGATGGTGCAGGCAGGAGATGTCTCTGGGGGTGGAAAAGGGAGCAAGAAGTCAGGAATGTGGTTTGGCCTCAGAGTGGATTGTCTAAAATATCCTCAGATCTTGCAGACTGCCAAGACTGACTTGCTGGTACTCTGGGGTGTTACTCTGATTAGGAGGCCATTATGAAAACACAACAAGGGTGGTAGCAGAAGAAATGGAAAGAAAGAATAAATCCAAGAGACTTGGCAAAGCAAAATTAATCTGATATGAGAATGAAGGGGGGAAAAGGGAGGTGTCAAAATGGTACAGCCACGGACAGGTATTGCTGGAGATAAGAAATCCACTTCTGGACATGCTTAACCAAAACCAGTTGTCTCAAGTGAATTCTGACTCAAGTGAAAACCCCATGGGTCAAAGAAGAACTGTGATCCATAGGGTTTTCAATGACTGTTTTTCAGAAGTTAACCACCAGGGCTTTCTTCCAAGACAACTCTGGGTGGACTTGAACTTCCAACCTTTTGGTTAGCAGCGAAGCATGTTAACAATCTGAACCACCCAGGGACTCCCTGGACATGCTTAGTTTAAAATAAAATAGACCATCCCCAGAATAACATCCTAGTGGCGAGTACATATACATTTGGGAGTCACTAGCTTAGGGTTCAGAGTTTAAGCCAAGAGAATGGAAGAGTTTGCTTAGGGAAAGGGCATAGGCATAGAAGAAAAGAAGGCTGAAGTCTGAATCTTGTGCTTTACCCAGTTACGAGCTGAGAGGAGAATATGAAGAAGCCAAGGAAAGAAAATGAGGGAGAAGGGAGAGAAGAAGGTGAAAGAGGAGGATGTGATAGAGTGGAGTGTAGGTAGGCCAGTGGAGTGTTTTCTTCGTTAAGGGAGAAAGGATTCTATAGGAAAAGAGGGTAAGCGTTACTGTCAGTGACAGAAATTAAAATAGATGACCAGCTGGGGGAAAAGTTCTTTGCAAAAAGAGGAGTCTAAACAAATGGTAAATTTTAATTTGTCTTACATACTCAGTCCCTAATGATACATATGTGCAAAAATTGCATTTCGTATTATATTCTACTCTGTCCTGTAGGGTCGCTATGAGTCAAAATTGAATCAATGGGACACAAAAACAACAATGAACTTGGAGCATTCACAGTACTGCTTTTAGTTTGTAGATGCATGTGAGTATATACACATTGCTTTCCAAGAAACATCACCTACATGTTCCTTATAAACAAGGAGGAAGAGACAGAGAGAGAGAGAAATAAAGAACTTTGTTCATGTACTGTGCACCACCTATTAATATTACATTGTACCACCACGATCCCTGAGGGAGAAAAAACATGAGAATACCGTGGGTTAGGTAAATATCCACTAAATATTGATGCATGCATAATTAGAATGACTGAAATAATCCTGGCATAAAATTACTCTAGCAGTTAGAGGAGAAACAAAATGAAGTAATTTGATCATGAAAATTAATACAAGTCGACTCTGAATTTTCAGTGCAGCTAATTGAAAACCACTTATTATTCAAACGTCACCCTCCCTCCTAGTTTGTACTTGTTTCTCCTTGCCCTGAGACAGAGGAAGGTAAGAGGAAGTTCCCACGGGCAAAGACTTCATACTGAGATGGTGAAGCAAGAGAATTGTGCTTATATTTCTAAGGCAGTGACTCCTAAACTTTTACCCATATTGATTTTGGCACCCGTGATACACTTCCGTGAGGGTGTCCAGGGAGATAGGCCATCCTGTCTTCTATCACTCAGACAACAATGAAATTAGAATGAGATTGACATTTTGCATGCGTGATATTTTTTTATAATAGCTTTATTGATATGTAATTCACATGTCATAAAGTTCACTCATTTAAAATTTACAAATCAATGGTTTTTAGTATTCAGAGTTATGCAACCATCACCAATTTCATCACCTAAAGAGAAGCCACATATCCATTATCAGTCACTCCCCAGCTCACTCCAAGCCACTTTCCCCTTCCCCCAGCCCTAGACAACCACCAATCTACTTTCTCCCTCTATGGATTTGCCTATTCTGGACATTTAATATACATGAAATCATACAATATGTGGTCCTTTGGGACTGGATTCTTTTCCTTAGCATGATATTTTCAAGATTCACCCATGTTATAGCATACATCAGAACTTCATCCCTTTTTATGGCTGAATAATATTCCATTGTATGGATATATTGTTGTTAGTTGCCGTTTAGTTGGCTCCGACCCATGGTGACCTTATACATAACAGAACAAAATGCTGCCTGGTTCTCCACCATCTTCATGACTGTTAGTATGTTTGAGTCCATTGTTGTGGCTATTGTGTTAATCCGTCTCACTGAGGGTTTCTCTCGTTTTTGCTGATCTTCTACTTCACCAAACATGATGTCCATTTCTAGTGACTGGTCTTTCCTGACGACATGTCCAAAGTAAGCAAGCTGAAGTCTTGCCCTCCTTGCTTCCATTCATCAGTTGATGGACATTTGGGTTTTTTCAGCTTTTTGGTTATTATGACTAATGTTGCTATGAATATTTGTGTACAAGTTTTGCTCATGTAATCTTGAATCTTATCTATGGCTGGAGGAGCTAACACCACTCAGGAGGTGTCTGTCGGGGTGCAGGTATCATCTCACTCCCTTTGTTCAGAACTCCTATGTGCAGATTCAGTATTCAAACCTCCATTGGTCTGACTCCAAAGTCCACACTTTTTAATCTCCTTGTTATACTTCCATCTAAGTCTAAAGATTAGAAAAGGAAGCTATCCACTAACTTCAAGTTAAGTACTATACCATAAGTAAGACATTAGTTATGACACCTCTTAGCTGTTCACACACATTCTGTTTGAAAAAGGGTGACTACGTAGACAGCTTATTTCTAGAAGTAGAAAGAGGCTACTCAAAGTGTACAGGACAGTGTTCTCAGATGCTGGAGTTCCAGAAATCACAGCAAAGTTCTAAAGAAGCTCTAAAAGCAATTGAGAGGGTTTATTCTGTGGATTGTGGGGATCTGGATTATGCCTTCTCCCTCCTGTGGACTTCTTCTACCTTGCTTAGCCTGCTGGACAGTCCCAGTACTTGGACAAGACCTTCCTTCGGATTCAGCTCCTTTTTCTTCCCAAGGCAGACATAGTCAATGCCTCTTCATTCCTCAAACATATGGCACCCAGTTCTGATTCTATATCCTTGCCTCTGCTATTTCTTCCACCAAAACTTCCCTTTCTGGAATGCATGGTTTAGGAAGCATTTTCTGTTTATGGTGATGGAAAATTTGACAAGGGATAACAGTAATAGTTGCACAACATGATTGGTGTAATCGATCTCACTGAAGTGTATATGTGAAAAAATGTTGAACTGGCAAATGTGATGCTATCTATATTTTTATAACAATAAAAATTGCAACAACAAATATATATATACATATATATCTCCAAACCCATTGCCATCAAGTTGTTGCTGACTCATAGCGACCCTGTAGGACAGAGTAGAACTGCACCGTAGGGTTACCAAAGCTGTAAATCTTTATAAAGCAGAATACCGCATCTTTCTCCCACAGAGTGGCTAGAGGGTTTGAACTGCTGACCTTTTGGTTAGCAGCCCGGCACTTAACCAATGTGCCACCAGGGCTCCATAGATATTTTACATATATATATGTTGTTGTGGTGGTTAGGTGCCATTGAGTAGGTCCCAACTCATAGCAACTGTATAGGACAGAGTAGAACTGCCCCGTAGGTTTTCCAAGGAGTGACTGGTGGATTCGAACTGCCTACTTTTTTGGTCAGCAGCCGTAGCTCTCCGTAGCTCTTAACCACTGTGCTACATATATATGTTATATATGTATGTATGTATTCTCTTAAATAAATAGAAGTACAGGGAATTCAGATTGTGGGACTAGTGAGACAGCTCTACTCCACAAGGTCATGCAGAGACCCAGGTTCCTTCTATCTTGTTGCTCCAACATTTCCTAAGATGCTGTCCTCATCTACATGGTAGAAGCTGAATCACTGACCAAGGTGAGTTCCAGACCAAGGGGAGGGGGCCGAGAAGGCAAGCAATTTCCTTTCAAGCATGTGATGCAGAAATTGCACACACTACTTCCACTCAAATTGTATTGCAAAAATTTAGCCACGTAGGCACATTTAGCTTCAGGGAAGGCTGGTAAATGCTGTTTTATTATGCACAATTATGGCTAATAAAACTCTATTATTATTGAAGAAGGGAAAGATACATTTTGGATAACAACCAGCAGTCTGCCACAAAGCACAAATTGGTTTTGTTGGTTGGTGTGGTGAGTATGTACTTTGGTGTGTGACCAGAATTCCTTTTTATGGGAAACCACATCTAACATATTCTCTGGTAATCCTTCTCTGTCCAATGACTGCCTGAGATCAAATCCCGTCTGTAACATGCTGAATAAAAAAAATCAAAACAAAACCCACTGCCCTTGAGTCAATTCTGATTCATAGCAAACCGTATAGGACAGAGTACACTGTCCCATACAGTTTCCAAAGCTGTAAATCTTTATGGAAGCAGACTCACATTTTTCTCCCATGGACAGGCTGAATAATGACCCCCAACGATATCTATGGCTTAGTTCTCAGAACCTGTGAATGTTACCTTGTGTGGCAAAGTGGGGCTTTGCAGATGTGATTAAATTAAGGATCTTGAGATGGGGAGATTATCCTGGATTATCCAGATGGACCTCAATCACAAGTATCATAAGTATCCTTACAGGAGGGAGGCAGAGGAAGATTAGACTACAGGACAGAGAAAAAGCCATATGATGACAATAAAGGAGAGAAGGATTTGAACACGTTATGCTGCTGGTTTTGAAGATGGAGGAAAGAGTATGAGGGAAAAATGCAAAGAATACAGCTCTAGAATCTAGAAAAAAGCAAAGCAATGGATTCTCCCCTAGAGCCTCCGTAAGGAATCAGATCTGCCAACACTTTGACTTAAGCCCAGTGAGACCCAATTGGGTCTCTGAACTCCAGAACTGTAAGGGAATAAATATGCGTTGTTTTAAGACATCAAGTTTGTAGTAATTTGTTACGGCAGCAACGGGAAGCTAATACACCACAACCTGTTGCTGTCAAGTCCATTCCAACTCATAGTGATCCTACAGGACAGAGTAGAACTGACCTATAAGGTTTCCAAGGCTGTAAATCTTTACGGAAGCAGACTGCCACATCTTTCCCCCACAGAGTGATTGGTGGGTTCAAACCACCAAACTTTCAATTAGCAGTAGAGCATTTAACCACTGCACCACCAAAAATCCCACTGCCGTCAAGTCAATCCCAACTCATAGCAACCCGTTAGGACAGAGTAGAACTGCCCTGTAGGGTTTCCAAGTAAATCTTTACAGAAACAGACTGCCACATCTTTCTCTTGTGGAGTGGCTGGTTGGTTCGAACCACCAACCTTTTTATTAGCAGCCGAGTGCTTTAACCACTGCACTATCAGGGCTCCTTACTGCACCATACCTGGGTGGATAATAAGCCAGTCTTAATTTGTTAAAGTAGCAAAAGGAAACTAATATACTATAAAAACAAGTTGCCATTGAGTTGGTTCCAACTGATGGCAACCCCATCCATGCGTGTCAAAGTAGAACTTCACTTTATAAGGTTTTTAATGGCTGTGATTTTTCAGAAGTAGATCACCACGGCTTTCTTCCAAAGTGCCTGTGGGTGGATTCGAACCACCAGCCCTTCAGTTAGTAGACAAGCCCTTAACCATTTGCACCACCCAAGGACTCCTGATATACCATACCAGGGTAAATAATAAGCCAGTCTGTGTCAATCAAAATGTATCATCTCCTAGCTACAGTGACTGGTTAAGATATCATTACATGATCCATAAATGTCCAATCAGAGTCTTTCCTGGGAATTTTGCTGGAACAGGTGAAACATTCTTTCTCAGGCATCCAAGCTATAAGGAGGATGTTGGCTTGTGGCTTTCAAAAATCCCTGTCTTATTGCCGTAGGGAGAGAGCCAGCCAAACAGAGGCAAGGAGAGCTAAGAGATGGGGAGACAGAGCTCTGATGATGTTTAAGGCCCTGAAGCTAGATCCACATTTTGAGCTTCCAGTTACAGAAGCCAATCATTCCAACCCTTGCTTTATCTAATTTGGAATGGATTTCTGTGCTTTGCAACCCAAAGAGTCTAGACTAATGTAGTTGGTATCCATACTTGTCAATCCCTGAAGACACTGAATTAAAAAAGTGGCAGGCATCAGCATGATGATCTCAAGGGGCCCTTTGTATCCTTCTAGAAGAGTTCCAATTGCTTGAGCCCTGAATAGAGAGCCCTTGGCCAGGACACTCAAAATAACATGTAGCTTTAATCAGCATTATCTAAACACTTAGTTTAATCAGCACTGAAAGAGGCATGTGTAATAGTAATGAGCTATTTCAAAAGTTTTTAAAAGGAAAAAGAAAAGACTTTGACCCAAATAGGATGCTTGATAATTCTGAATAAGTGCTATAAATGCTTATAAAAGAATGTTAAGATGCATGATGCATAATTGCTGAATAAATTAAATATAAACAGTCATTATGTTACTTAGGGGGTTCTTTTATATGTATTGGGGAAAAACATTTTATCAAATGCACTGTAAGTAATAAATGCTTATTTCCTTTTCTAAAACAAATCAATTCTTGCAACCATTAACCACCATTTAAATGTAGCACTATTTTTTCTATTTAT
Organism: Dugong dugon; assembly: GCA_030035585.1. Taxonomy (NCBI): domain Eukaryota; kingdom Metazoa; phylum Chordata; class Mammalia; order Sirenia; family Dugongidae; genus Dugong; species Dugong dugon. Next base: position 37,555,491 of record CM057478.1, read on the forward strand.
TTTCTTTCTTAATTTTTTTCATTAGTGGAAGAAAATAGGTATATCCAGGAGATAGAGGGTGATAGTGGAAAGAGCATGGAGCATGAAGGAATTTGAAGTCAGAAGTCTTGGCTTTGAATCCCAGCTCTGTCGTTTAGTAGTTCTGTGATCCTGGGCAAATCACTTAACCTTACTTGGTTTTCTGGTGTGTAGTGTGGGACTATTACAAGGAATTTCTTATCTACCTCAAAGAGTTGTAGCAATAAACATCTTTCAGGGCCGTGCTTTCCAGCCTTTACTGTGCTTGTTAATCACTGGAGGAGCCTGCTAAAATACAGGTTCTGATTGACGAGTTCAGGAGTAGGACCTGAAACCTGGCATTTCTAATAAGCTTCCAGGTGATGTTGATTGTTCACGCTTTTGAGTAGCAAGGTTTTAGGGTGTCTCCCAAACTCACGTCATCAGGAAAGACCAATCGCTAGCAAAAGACATCCTGTCTGGTAGAGTGTCAGCGAAAATGAGGGGAACCCTCAATAAGGTGGATGGATACAATGGACTCAAACATACCAACGATCATGAAGATGGCACAGGGCAGGGTAATGTTTCATTCTGTTATATATGTTATATATATTCTATTATATATGGGGTTGCCAACTCAATGGCAACTAACAATAACAAGCCAAGCTCACAATAATTTTCCTTCTCTAGGAACTTCTCCTGACTATTTTATTGTTGTGTGCCATCAAGTCGATTCTAACTCATAGTGACCCTATATGACAGAGTAGAACTGCCCCATAGGGTTTCCTAATCTTTACAGGAGTAGATTGCCAGGTCTTTTCTCCCGCAGAGTAGCTGATGGGTTCAAACTGCCAAACTTTTAGTTAGCAGCAGAGTGCTTAACAATTGTGCCACCAGGACTCCTTGCTCCTGACTGTACAGTGATCCATTAAGAGTTGTGCTTGTACCCCATTACCAACCCATTCACCTTGCCACAACTGACTCTAGTAGAGCTGGACCAACAGAAGTTCTCAACTACAAATCTGGTGTTTTGAACAGGGACAATCAGAGATGTGACATTTATTTACTCACTCAATCACTCAATAACACACGTATGTTTTAAATTCCCTCTCTAAGCCAGGCACTATAATAGACAATGGAGACATACAAATCAATAAAGCAGGTCTCAGCTCTCACGAAGCTTTCATGTTGGTCATATACAAGATAATTTCAGACAAGCTAAGTGTCATGAAGGGATTGGAGAATTTCAAGGGGTGCAGGAGATCTACTTTAAATAGGGGTGTCAGGGCAGGCCAAGCTCTTGCTTCCCCTTCTGCAGTCCCTGGAGGCCACATGTTGAAGATGGTGGTGTTACAAAGAAAGAAGCCTTGGTTGCTTAGTGATTGTGGGGAGCAGAACACTCTCCCTCCCCGGTGGACAGAATTAGACCACGATGAGAGTGAGAAATGAATACTTATTTCATTAAACCACTGAGATTTCAGGGTTTATCTATTACAGAAGCTAGCACTGCTTACTGTAAGTACATGTTGCTGTTGTTGGTAGTTGTCATCAAGTCAGTTCCAACTAATAGCAACCCTACGTACAACAGAAAGAAATGTTGCTCAGTCTTCTGCCATCTTCACAATAGTAGGTATGTTTGAGCCCATTGGTGCAGCCACTCATCAATCCATCTCCTTGAGGGTCTTCCTCTCTTTCACTGACCCACTACTTTACCAAGCAGGATGTCCTTCTCCAGGGACTGGTCTCTTCTGATGACATATCCAAGTAAGTGAGACAAAGTCTCACCATCCTCCCTTATAAGGAGCATTCTGGCTGTACTTCTTCCAAGACAGATTTGTTCATTCTTCTGGCAGTCCATGGTACATTGAATATTTTTCGCCTGTCTTAGTCATCTAGTGCTGCTATAACAGAAACACCACAAGTGGATGGTTTTAATGAAGAGAAGTTTATTTCCTCACAGTTAAAGTAGGCTAAAAGTCCAAATTCAGGGCGTCAGCTCCAGGGGAAGGCCTTTTCTCTCTGTCGGCCTTCTCATCAGTGTTCCCCCAGACTAGGAGCTTCTTGGTGCAGGGACCCCTGTCCAAAGGAATGTCATGGTTTGAATTATGTCCCCCCAAAAATGTGTATATCAGTTTGGCTAGGCCATGATTCCTGGTACTGTGTGATTTTCCTGTATGTTGTAAACCTGCCTCTATGAAGTTAATGAGGGAGGATGGGTGACAGTTGTGTTAGTAAGGCAGGACCTGATCTACAGGACTGGATTGTGTCCTGAGGCAATCTCTTGAGATATAAAAGACAGAAGTGAGCAGTGAGACGGCGGGGGACCTCATACCATCAAGAAAGCGGTGCCAGGAGCAGAGCCTGTCATTTGGACAGGGGTCCCTGCACCGAGAAGCTCCTAGTCTGGGGGAACACTGATGAGAAGGCCGACAGAGAGAAAAGGCCTTCCCCTGGAGCTGACGCCCTGAATTTGGACTTTTAGCCTACTTTAACTGTGAGGAAATAAACTTCTCTTCATTAAAACCATCCACTTGTGGTGTTTCTGTTATAGCAGCACTAGATGACTAAGACATCACCAATACCATAACTCGAGTACATCAATTATTCTACAGTTGTTTAACTCTTTCTGAGATTCTAAAAACTGCACTTTTCTTACTGAAGTTAGCTGGAGCTGCTATCAATTACTTGAAACCCAGAGAACCTTAACAGATGCAATTTCTGTGAGAATCTGTTGAGCTAATTGGTGTGAAAATGTTTTGTAAAATATAAAGTGTTATACACCTGTGAGGAACAGCAAATTGGTTTTTCTGAAATGCATCCACTGCCTGGATATATTATTGAGGGTGGGTGAATGACAAGACAAGCATTGACATATATTGAGGTCACTTTCTTTCTCTGGTTTTTTCTTAGATTTCTTTGTTAGACCTTTATAAAACCTACTCACTAAATTGCAGTGAGGAGCAAATGAAGTAATTATAAACTCTGTAATTTTCCTTTAAAACATCAGTGCTCAGATTAGAAAAGAGTCATTGGTGGCACAAGAATATTAACAGTTAAATTCATCACACTTCTTCTCATGTGCTATCCACACGCAGTAAATCTGGGCATGCCTCAGGGGATCCTGAAGCCCCAGAAGGAAATCTGTCTTCTCTACTATATCCTCAGAGAGGGCTTTCCTTCCTTGGCTTCTGTTCTCAAGAGTGTATAGCTGATCTCCCAGCCACCTTAGTACCTGTCTTAGTTATCTAGTACTGCTGTAAGTGAAATACCACAAGCGGATAGGTTTAACGAAGAGAAATTTATTCTCTCACAGTCTAGTAGGCTACAAGTCCAAGTTCAGGGCGTCAGCCCCAGGGGAAGGCTTTCTCTATCAGCTCTAGGGGAAGGTCCTTGTTGTCAATCTTCCCTTGGTCTGGGAGCTTCTCCACACAGGAATCCCGGGTCCAAAGGACTCGCTCTGCTCCTGGCTCTGCTTTCTTGATAGTATGAGATCTCCTTGTCTCTCTGCTCACTTCTCTCTTTTATATTTCAAAAGAGATTCACTTAAGACACTATCTAATCTTCTAGATCTCATCAGTGTAACTGCCGCTAATGTTAATCCATCTCATCAGCATCATAACGATAGGATTTACAACACCTAGGAAAATTACATCAAATGACAAAATGGTGGACAATCATACAATATTGAGAATCATGACCCAGCCAAGTTTACAGATATTTTTGGGGAACACAATTCAATCCATGACAATACCCTTCCTTTTCCCTTCATCTAATCTTTATGTATCATGAGCAGCCAGAACAAAGCTGTCCCTAAGACTACTTGGTACAGACACATCTCAGTCTCCTAAGACTTGTGGCTGGATTGCAGCTGAGGACAAGCCAGGTGGACAAGTCAGAGGGCCCAGTAAGAGGGGCTGATGCAGGGGACTTAGCCTTCCTCACCTGGCCTTTATTAATTTTTATATCCCAGGGTTTGTATTTGTCCTTGTGACTTTATGTTCTTAGTGCAGTAAATAATGTATTTTATATGAGCCCCTTTGAGTCTGAATGTAGTATCAGTTGTGCTGGCAACAGAAGCACATGAAATCAAAAGCTCCATGTTTCGAACTAGCAAAATGAACTCCTCTCCAGCAAGGGGCCCATTCTAGTGTATGTGTATTTGTGTGCGCGTACACAGAGAACTACGCTCATCATGAGGAGATAAAAGATGGGTCTCTCAGAGAGAACATTGAATGAGGATACCCAAACTTCCTTTCTATGTGGCTTTTTAATTCCTGATTCCTTCAGCTACACGGGTTGGTCTTGGCATCATTACTCGCTCATGGCCAGAGGAAGTAGAGATGAAAAAAATACGGAAAATCAGGACATAGGAAAGCATATGGACACGCAAAAATAAGTGGAAGCTCAGAGATAGACAGAGACTGAGAAAGATACTTGGAGACTGAATATTGTTAATGTTGAATTTTACCTAAACCCTATGATCTTGGAAAACAGCAGTGAAGAAACCCCACCACCACCACCATCCTTTGTATTCAAGAAAACAGCTTACTGCAAATAACCACCCTTCCCATATGGCTTAGCTAAGATTCATAGAGACTCCATTGTTTACTTATGACAAGATCAGACACAGACCCTCCAAATTCCCATTCCACGCCTCATAAATGTGTAACCGAATCCTTCGTCCCCATTCATCGAGCAGAAACAAAGTGCTTGTTAACCAAATTTTAGTTAAGTTTCTCCCCTTTCCCCAAGTCCCTGAACTTTGGCCCACCCTCAGCCTGAGCCAACACATAAAACCAGTTGCAAAGGAGTGGATTTTGACTCCTGGCAGCCTCAAGTGTGTCAGAATAGAACGTGCTCCAAAGGGTTTTTATTGGCTGATTTTTTGGAAGTAGATCGACAGGTCTTACTTCTGAGGAACCTGGGGTGGACTCCAACCTCCAGTCTTTCCACGTTTTCACCACCCAGGGATTCCTCTGAGCCGACATATTACCGCTCGTTAACAGCCCGTTCCAGAGAATAGACTGGCCTCGGCTAAAACCGTCTCTGATTTACTGTCCAATGGTGTCACCCACTCATCCTACTTCCCCGCACCTGGGCTTTTTCTTGTTTACTCTGTCTCTATGAAAGAAAACTCGTCTTTCCTAACCCTTTGAGACGCTTACACGTCCGATCTTAGGGTGGGAGTGTTCTCCCTAATGTAGTAGCCTCCTCCCCTCTAGTCAATAATCCTTTTCCCTTTCCTCCTTTTCTTTCCACATAATGCCCCTTCCTATCAAAGTCTGGGAAATCCCAGTGGCGTAGTGGTTAAAAGTTACAGTTGCTAACCAAAAGGTTGGTAGTTCTAATCCACCAGGCCCTCCTTGCAAACCCTGTGGGGTAGTTGTACTCAGTCCTATAGTGTCGCTATGAGTCGGGATCACTCAATGGCAATGGGTTTTTTGGATCAAAATCTGGATTTTTGTTTGTTTGTTTGTTTACAGTATTCAAGAGTCTCATGGAGCTTCATCCATCCTTCTTCCTTCCATTCATCCGTCCACCCACCCATCCATCCATCCATTCATACATCCATCTATTCAATATTAAGCTGACTGCCTCCACAGTATACTCAGTGTTGGGAATACACAAAGACAGAGGTGGAAGTGTAAAAGAAAAACTAAAGGTAAGAACAGAAGAGCTTCCTCAAAGCTGGGACACATGGGTGGGTAAGCGGTGGAGATTCATGGAGTGAACCTGCTGCCTCAGGGGCGAGTAGAGACCCGGGAGGGATGGACGAGAAACCTGCACATCATAGAGATGTGGAGACCTCCGGGCTTCCTAGAGAGACACGGAAGTAGCTCCTGGAGGCCGGTCCGACGGCTTTGACAGCCTGAGAGGGGCGGCGACCGGCGTGTGAGGCTTGGAGTGCCCAGTCTTTCTTGGTAGGAGCGTCGCGGCCTGACGTGGTGGCATACCGGCGGGTCCCAGAGGGGGTCTCGGTTTCGTCGCGGGCAGCAGAAGGCGACCCCACCTAACGAGGCTCAGTGGCAGGTGGTACAAGGCGCGGTAATGAGTAACATTAACGCGCGTGGCAGCTTGGCTTTCTAGAAAGTCACTAAGACCTCAAACTCTTGCTGTCCTCCTGTGTGTGTGTGTGTGTGTGTGTGTGTGTGTGTGTGTGTGTGTGTTTTCAAGGCAGCAGGCCCCAGGCTCAGATCTTTAACAGGCATCTGTATCTAGCGAAACTTGATTAACGTTTTTCGTTTTCATCACTTTTTAAAAGATTTGTTGTTGTTAGTTACTGTAAAGTCAATTCCAACTCATGGCGACCCCATGTGTGCAGAGTAGAACTGCTCCATAGGGTTCTCTAAGGCTGTGACCTTTTGGAACCAGATGGCAGGGCTTTCTTCCGAGGCACCTCTGGGTGGGTTCAAACCGCCAACATTTTTACTAGTAGTCCAGTGCTTAACCGTTCGCGCCAACAAGGGAGTCCATTTTAAGGTTACCTCCTTCTTCTTTTCTTTTTTTTAATTGTGCTTTAGGTGAAGATACACGGAGCAAATTAGTTTATCATTGAACAGTTAATACACATATTGTTTTGTGACATTGGTTGCCAACCCCACAACATGTCAACACTCTTTCCTTCTCAACTTTGGATTCCCCATTTCCATTCATCCAGCTTTCTGTCCCCTCCTGCCTTCTCATCTTTGTTCCTGGGTCAGTGTGCCTATTTAGTCTCCTGTACATGGTTGAGCTACATGTATTACTGTTTGTTTTATTGGTCTGTCTAATCTTAAGCTGAAGGGTGAACCTCATGAGTAACTTCAATACTAAGTTAAAAGGGTGTCCGGCGGCCATACTCTCGGGGTTTCTCCAGTCTCAGTCTGATCAGTAAGTCTGGTCTTTTTTTGAGAGTTTGCATTTTATTCTACATTTTTCTCCAGCCCTGTCTGGGGCCCTCTATTGTGATCCCTGTCAGAACAGTCAGTGGTGGTAGCCAGGCACCATCTAGTTGTGCTGGACTCAGTCTGGTGGAGGCTGTGGTAATTGTGTTCCATTAGTCCTTTGGATTAATCTTTCCCTTGTGTCTTTGGTTTTTTTCATTCTCTCTTGCTCCAGACTGGGTGGGAAACAGTAGACATATCTTAGATGCCGCTCACAAGCTTTTAAGGCCCCAGACGCTACTCACCAAAGTAGGATGTAGAACATTTTCCTGATAAACTATGTTATGCCAGTTGAGCTAGATGTCCCCTGAGACCATGGTCCCCAGCCCTCAGCCCAGTAATTCGATCCTTATGGGAGTTCAGATGTGTCTATGAAGCTTCTGTGACTTTGCCTTGGTCAAGTTGTGCTGCTTCCAAGTATTGTGTACTACGCCTTTTCATGAGTTTTTATAATAGTGGTCTCATACAACATTTGTCCTTTTGTTATTCACCTATTTCACTCAGCATAATGCCCTCCAGATTCATCCATGTTGTGAAATGTTTCCCAGATTCATCATTGTTCTTTATTGTTCCATAGTATTCCATTGTGTGTATGTACCATAGTTTCTTTATCCATTCATCTGTTGATGGACACTTAGGTTGTTTCCGTCTTTTTGCTATTGAGAATAATGCTGCAGTGAGCTTGGGTGTGCGTTATTTGTGTGATGGCTCTTATTTCTTTAGGATGTATTCCTAGAAGTGGGATTGCTGGATTGTATGGTATTTCTATTTCTAGCTTTTTAAGGAAGCTCCATATCATTTTCCAAAATGGTTGTACCATTTTGCATTCCCACCAGCAGTGCATAGGAGTTCCAGTCTCCCCCCAGACTCTCCAACATTTGTTAGTTTCTGTTTTTTTGATTCATGCCAGTAATGTTGGGGTGAGATGGTATCTTGTAGTTTTGATTTGCATTTCTCTAATGGCTAGTGATTGCAAACTTTTCCTCATGTGACTCTTAGCTGCCTGAATGTCTTCTTTGGTGAAATGTCTGTTCATATCCATTTTTCAATTGGATTATTTGTCTTTTTGTTGTAGAGGTGTTGGATTTTCCTATAGCCAAAATTTTTTTCCCAGTCTATAGGTTCTCTTTTTACTCTTCCGGTGAAGTTTTTTGGTAAGTACAAGTGTTAGAATTTTGGAAGATCCCAGTTATCTAGCTTATCTTCTGATGTTTGTGTATTGTTAGTTACAGTTTGTGTCCTATTTATGCCATGCATTAGGGCCTCTAGTGGTTGATCCTATTTTTTCTTCCATGATCTTTATAGCTTTTGGTTTTACATTTAGGTCTTAGATCCATTTTAAATTAGTTTTTATGTATGGAGAAGTATGGGTCCTGTTTCATTTTTTTACAGATGGACATCTAGTTTTACCAGCACCATTTGTTAAAAAGACTGTCTTTTTCCTGATTTAATGGACTTTGGGCTTTTATCGACGATCAGGTGGATGGATTTACATCTAGATTCGTGATTCTATTCCATTATTCAATGTGTCTATTGTTGTACCAATACCAGGCTGTTTTGACTACTGTAGCTGTATAATAGGTTCCGAGGTCAGGTATTGCAAGGCCTCCTACTTTGTTGTCTTTCTTCAATAATGCTTTACTTATTGGGCCACTTTAATTTCCATATAAAGTTAATGATTAATTTTTCCATCTCATTAAAGAATGCCGTTGATATTTGGATTGAGATTGCTTTGTATTTGTAGATTGCTTTGGGTAGAACTCACATTTTCATAATGTTGAGTCTACCTATCCATGAGCATGGTATGTTTTTCCATTTATGTAGGTCTCTTGGTTTCTTGCAGTAGTGTTTTGTGGTTTTCTTAGTATAAGTCTTTTATGTCTCCAGTTAGATTTATTCCTAAGTGTTTTTGTTTTAGGGACTATTATAAATGGTATTGTTTTCCTGATTTCCTTTTCATAGTTCTCTTTATTGCTGTATAGGAATCCAACTGATTTTTGTATGTTGATCTTGTGTCCTCTGCTGAATCTTTCTATTGGTTCCAGTAGTTTTCTTGTGGAGTCTTTCGGGTTCTCTGTGTATAATATCACATCATCTGTAAATAGGGATAGTTTTATTTCTTCCTTAACAATTTGGATGCCCTTTATTTCTTTTTCTTGCCTTATTGCTGTAGCTAGGACTTCCAGCACAATGTTAATCCTTGTCTTGTTTCTGTTCTCAGGGGGAATGTTTTTAGCCTCTCTCTGTAGAATGATGTTGGCTGTTCACTTTGTATAGATGCCCTTTATTATGTTGAGGAATTTCCCTTCTACTCCTATTTTATTGAGAGTTTTTATCAGGAATGGATGTTGGACTTTATCAAATGCCTTTTCTGCATGAATTGAGGTGATCATATGATTTCTTTTCTTTTGTTTTATTTATGTGGCAGATTACATCAATTGATTTTCTAATGTTGAACCATCCTTGCATACCTTGTATGAATCCCACTTGGTTGTGGTGTATTGTTTTTTAATATGGTGCGAATCCTGTTGCCTTGAATTTTGTTGAGAATATTTGCATCTGTATTCATGAGCTGTATTGGTCTGTAATTTTCTTTTTGTGTGTATAGTGTCTTTGCGTGTTTTGGTAGCAGGGTTATGCTGGCTTCATAGAATGAATTCACAATTCCTTTTCTATGTTCTGAAATAGTTTGAGTAGTACTGATGTGATCTCTTCTCTGAATGTTTGGTAGAATTATCCAGTGAAACCCTCTGGGTCGGGGCTTTTTTTTTTTGTTGGAATTTTTTTTATTACCTTTTCAATCTTTTCTCTTGTTATGTGCCTGTTCTGGTTTTGTACCTCAGTTTGTGTTAGTTTAGGTAGGTAGTGTGTTTCTAGAAATTTGTCCATTTTCTCTAAGTTTTCAAATTTGTTGGAGTACAGTTTTTCGAGTACTTGGTTGTGATCCTTTTTGTTTCAGTTGGGTCTGTTGTAATGTCCCCCATTTCATTTCTTATTTGGGTTATTTGCTTCCTTTCCTGTTTTTCTTTTATCAGTTTGGCCAATGGTTTGTCAATTTTGTTGATCCTTTCAAAGAACCAACTTTTGATTTTATTGATTCTTTCTATTGTTCTTCTATTCTCTATTTCTTTTATTTCTGCTCTGATCTTTATTATTTCCTTTCTTCTGGTGGCTGTGGGCTAAGGTTTCCTATTTAAAGGGATGATGAAGGTCACCATTTTAAGTGAATGTATTTATTATAAAAAGGTATAAAGAGGTAAATAAAACTTAGTGGATGAATAATAGTACCAGAGGTACTGTATGGCAGAAATTGTGAAAGTGGTAAGGTAATGGCTAAGGTAAACAGTGCATTGTCCAAACTATAGTGTGAGGCATTATACATAGTGGTTAAGAGCACAGGCTGGGAGTCATAAAGAGTGAGGTTCAAGCCCTGGGTCCAACTCAGTCACTTACAATTTGCCAGCAAGTTTCTTTCTTTTCTTTTCTTTTTTTTATTGTTGTAGTCTAAATGAAGTTTACATTTCAAGTTAGTCTCCCATACAAAATTTTATACATACATTGTTATGTGACCCTAATTGCTCACCCCATTCTGTGACAGCACACTCCTCCTTTCCATCCCTGATTCCCCACGTCCAATCAACCAGCTCCTAACCCTCTCTGCCTTCCCATCTCACCTCCAGACAGAAGCTACCCCTTTGGTCTCTTGTATCTACCTGAGCTAAGAGGCACACTCCTCACAAGTATCACTTTATGTCCCACAGTCCAGTCCAATCGCTGTCTGACGAGTTGGCCTCGCAAATTGTTTTAGTTCTGGGCTGATAGAGAATCCAGGGGCCATGCTTTCTGGGGTACCTCCAGTCTCAGTCAGACCATTAAGTCTAGTCTTCCTACTAGAATTTGAGTTCTGCACCCCATCTTTCTGCTGCTCCATCAGGGACTCTCTTTTGTGTTCCATGTCAGGGCGGTCATTGGTAGTAGCCGAGCACCATCTAGTTCTTCTGGTCTCAGGCTGATGAAGTTTCTGGTTTATGTGGCCCTTTCTATCTCTTGGGCTTATATTTTCCTTGTGTCTTTGGTGTTCTTCATTCTCCTTTACTCCAGGTAGTTGGGACCAATTGATGCATCTTAGATGGCTTCTTGCAAGCTTTTAAGACCCCAGACGCCACTCACCAAAGTGGATGCAGAACATTTCTTAATAAGCTTTGTTATGCCAATTGACCTAGATGTCCCCTGAAAGCATGGTCCCGAGACCCCTACCCCTGCTACTCTGTCTCTCGAAGTATTTGATTGTAATCAGGAAACTTCTTAGCTTTGGTTTAGTCCAGTTGTGCTGACTTCACCTGTAGTGTGTGGCAGCAAGTTTCTTAACCTCTGAGCCTTTTTCCCAACCTCTGAAAAGTTAGTGATAATAGTAACTGTCTCAGAAAAGTGTCCTGAGGTTTCAGTAATAGGCCTTTAAAGCACCTGTGTTGTTGTTATTGTGTGCTATCAAGTCAATTTTGACTCATAATGATCCTATAGGACAGAGTAGAACTGCCCCATTGGGTTTCCTAGGCTGTAGTCTTTACAGAAGCAGATTGCCAGGTCTTTCTCCTGCAGAGCTGCTGGGTGGGTTCAAACTGCCAACCTCTCAGCAGTTAAGTGCTTGACCACTGCACCACCAGGGCTCCTTTGTAGCACTTAGCCCATAATAAATAATAAATGTAGCTGTGGTTGTTATTATTTACATTTTAGAGAGGAGGAAACCGTGTCAGAGAGGTTCAGTGACTTGCCCAAGGTCACACTGGGAATTGGTGGAAAGGCCAAGTGTAGGACCCTGATTTTCTGATTTCCAACCTAGGAATCTTTACCCTCCCCTTGGGAGATGGGGCACCAGGAATTGGAGGGGACCTTATAAGACCACAAAATGTGTTAGCTGTGAAAGCCCCACAGGACTCAGTACCCAGTGCTTCAGGTCATGTGCGTGTAGTTGAGAATACGAGCTGTGCGGAGCTAGGAAGGGAGGAAGTGGCTGGGAGGGGGGTGCTGTTAATGACCAGTAGTCTGTGAAAGTTTACTGACCTGGTGGATAGGTTTCTCTTCATTACTGTTTGCCTTGCTAAATTATTTATTTTCCCTTATTCATCACACCTTTACCATCTGATCTCTGACTAGGTCAGTTATACAAGTGCTTGCCTCAGATCATTCTGGAAGTAGTTGGAAGGTAATCAGGAGGAGCATGAATAGGCCCAGCAGGTACTCTGAAGCATTACTATTTTGAAATCGTATGTTCCTAGCGTGGCAATGTGCACCTGAGCCATTACTGTGGTCTTGTGAATGGGCTGGAAGGTGTAATTTTACAAAGAATATTTAGCGGTTAGGAAGTATTACTGTTGGAATTGTTTAAGTTGGACTCTTTGAGTCCCTGTCCATTTTCTGAATCCCTTACAGTGGAATTCTCGTGGAGATATTAAAAGTATCTTAAACTCTATTATCTGGCATTCTATCAATCAAAACACTACTAACTGGATAGAGCAGTCCCAAAACCTGTGTGTGCCGTTTCAGTTAATGACATTACCTTCTTCAAACCTTTAGCCTGGAAGCCACCTGCTGCTGCCTTGACTCCTGTCCTGATTTCAGCTGAGCATGCTGGCATTTCAGTCCCCACTGATGACCTTTTCACCCAGAGCTTCATCACCCCTTATGGCTCATGGGTAGACTCATGGCTAGACTCATGGCTCTCCCTCCGCGAACCCATTCTCAGCTTGATCTTTCAAAAAGACAACGGTGTGATCTTGTAGCTGCCCTGCTGTAAGCTTTCAAAGGCTTCCTATGCTTTACAGGATATAGTTGAAACTTCCCAGTAGGGGACTCAAGGCTGTCTATAAGCTGACTCCAGGCTACCTTTCTGCCCTAAGTCACCTGCTACATGCTTTGACTTCAGTTTGCACACCGGCCACAGCAGAATCGACATATTGGTTTTGCAACCCACCCTGCCCTGTAGCACACACATACGTTTGCAATGCTCCCTAAGCCTGTACTATCCCTCTACCTGTCTCAGACTGCCTAAATCCTACTCTTTGTCCCTGTTCAGCTCTAGCCCTTGCTCTTCTGTGAAGCCTTCCCTGATATGCCCTTCAGAATCAGGTTTTCCCCACCCCTAACCTTTGTATTCCCATAGTGCTTTGTTTATCCCAGCATTTAACTGTAATCCTGTTTTCAGCTTGTACTTTAAATATTTGTAAAAGCCTCTCTCCTTCATAGTAAGCTTCAGAGTACAGGTGCTCTGTCTCATTCTGCTTTGTATCTTTTACATTCCCTAGCCCATACTTCTTAGGATGTAAGTTGAGCTCAAATGGCACTGTTAATTGGCATACTTAACAATGGCTCTTAGACACCAAAGGGCCCCACATAATTTGTGCCTACCATCAGTTTACTAAAGTAGATGTATTTTACAGTGTTCAAAGTCACCGTACATCCAACAAATGCTTATTGAGCATCTACTGTGTTCTAGGTTCTGGTAGGGACACCCCAGTGAAAAAAGCAGGTTGCAGTTCTCTTGGGGATCAACAGTAAAGAAGAGGTAAAAAACAGTTGTAGATAGTGAAATATGCTATGAAGAAAACAAAGCAAAATAAGGTAAGGGGCAGCTATTTTAGATGGGAGGATCATAGAAGCCCCTCTGGGTAAGTGTCTTAGTTATCTAGTGCTGCTATAACAGAAGTACCACAGGTGGGTGGCTTTAACAAACATGAATTTATTTTTTCACAGTTTAGGAGGCTTTCTGTCTCTGTTGGCTCTGGGGGAAGATCCTTGTCTCTTTTCAGCTCCTGTCTCTTGGTTCCTTGGAGATCTCATGTGACATGACAGCTGTCTGCCTCCATCTGTGCTTTTTTATATCTCAGAAGAGATTGATTTAAGACACACTCTACATTGATACTGCCCCATTAGCATAACAAAGAAAACCCATTCCCAAATGGGATTATAACCACAGGTATAAAAAAAAAAATCCCGATGCCATCTACTCGATTGCAACTCATAGCGACATAGGGGTTAGGATTTCCAACACATATTTTTGGGGGACACAATTCATTCCATAACAGTAACATTGGAGATCTAAATATGGAGAAGAATGCAGCCACACAGAAGTTTCACACAGAAGTCAAACAGAGGTGGTGCTCATGGACCACAAGGCACGAATGAGCTTGACATCTTTAAGGAAAGGAAATAAAAGAAAGTCAGTGTGGGTAGAGCATATGTAGTAATGGTGGAAGGGTGTGAGATGAAGCCAGAGAGGAGACTACAACCAGACCATGGAGGTGAAGGCAAGAAGCTTGGGTTGACCCACGGGCTGTAGTTCACCGACCTCTGTTCCAGTTCACTGATTCTCCCTCCAGATTTGTCTAATCTACTATTAAATCCAACTACCTAGTTCTTAAAAAAGAAAAAAAGAAGTCTGGGTTGAAAAATCAGTAATGGACTCCTACTGTGTTTGGACATAGAGAACCAAACATGAAATAATAGAACTGACTATGTTGATTTTAAGGCTATTCCAAATCCAAATGAGGGTGTTCTACATTCAGAAAACAACAGAATCTTAAAGGTCACTGTTAGGTATATTAAAGTCATACTGATACGTTTATTCTTCATGAATTTTCTTGTAACCGTAGTGTGGCGATTGCTTAGTCATACCTTTGGAATCATCTCCCGCCCTTCACGGCACCTTGCTCAGTTTTCCTAATATTTCTCACTTTTCTTCTCTTGCCCATCTGCTCAAGCCACTGAGACAGGTGCTTGTTGAGCCTTGTCTTCAGCCGTCAGAATGACTTGATTGGCTTAACTAGCAATCTGATACGCTAAGTACAATTACCCAAAGAGTTTGTCAAACTTTTTTAACCCTGTGCTTTTGAGAGATCTAATCCTGGTACGTAGGAATTTAATAGAATAATCAAATCCCCATACTTTAGAGTTGAAAGAAAAGGAAATTTGGGAAATGATATGTGTGGATGGCCTACACTATGTCAGGCATTTTGCTGGGCATTTTCATACATTATCCCATTTGGTCTTCATAAGCCTGTAAGCTTATCAGCTACACTTAGATGAGGCCACAGGCTTAGGTTGGTTAACTTAAGGTAACCACTCTAAAGCCCACTTTCTCTCTTCATTGAAGACTGTACGACTTAGTGGTTAACAGTCTTGTCATAACAGCTTTCAGGGATGCCAACAAAAGACACAGTCATGCTCCACTTGTGCCTGGACTAACTAATGCTTTACTCACATAGAGAAGAGAGAGTGAGATCAGCTTCACTGTAGGTACCAGTCTCCCATGGCCAGTGGGTGCCGTCTGGCTGGTACAGGGCAGATGTTCTGCATGTACCACTCATGTGCCATAGACTAGACAGACCCCATTCCCTCCCCACCAGGAACAGTGGAGTTGGCCGGATGCCATATGGTGCCCATGCATGTGCAAGAGACAGTGAAAGTTACTCTGTGCCCAGAACAGAGGGAAGGCTTCTCTGATAAGAAGGAACTGGAAGAGACAAAGTGACCTAATTCCCAGCCTCCTTATCAGAGATGTTCTGGGTCCAGGGCATCTGCTTATGTGGTCCGGATAGGAGGCGTGGAGGCAGACTGTTCCCCCAACAAGTGTGGACTTCTGAGGCCAGATCGCCATTGAGTGTGAATCCAGATAAGCTTGGGGAAGTAATTCACTCTCTCTTTGCTTTCTTTTCTTCAGCTGAAAAATAAGAATGATAATAGTAGTACTTTAGAGAGGCAGGGGCTAAGATGGCGGAGTAGTCAGACGCTTGCTGTGGTCCCTCTTAGAACAAAGACCTGAAAAACAAGTGAGTCGATTATATACGACAGTCTACAAGCCCTGAAAATCAAAGACAAAGTTGAGTCAGACTGAGTGGCAGGGGGAGGGAGAGACAGTTCAGAAGCAGTGAGGATTTGCCAGACCTCACCTGGCCGGCACCCTGCAGGATAGATTGGTTGGGGCATGCGAGCGGAGGCAAGCAGTAGTGCTCAGGACATGTTTTCCACATCAGGAGAAACTGAGCAGCGGAAAGTCTGCTCAAGCCTCCAGAACCAGGGAAAAGCAGCACTGAACTGGCGAAAGATAAGTACAAGCATCTAACCTACCACGTGTGTGGGATTTAAAAAAAACCCTTCCCCCCTTGGAGAAGTACCTCTCTCCCATTTATCTGTCCCCTCCCTGCTCTACTCTGCTCCCAGTCCAGCTTCAGCAATTGCTGCACCTCTGGGCCGGAAGTAGGGCTCCTAGCATGCCCTGAGCCATTCTTCCAGCTTTGGAGAGGGAACAAATTAACAAACAGGAAAAAATAATCTGCCATCTCCCCTAAGCTGGGACCTCAGGGCAGGCACAGCCCTTTTGCCTAGGCACAGGCATAAGGGGTACATAGACCCTGAATGCCTTTCACCCCTGCCTAGACCTGTGTGGGCCCATTTCAACAGCCTAGGCCCTCATTAGCACAGTACAACAGGATATATACCTGAAGCCTATTTTCAACAGCAGCTGCTAAGGGAGAGTGGCAGATTTGTGAGATTTGACACCACGGTGCCCATTAACCAGGGTCCTCACCTGCACACATCAGGGGCCTGAGCACTAGTGGCTCCACCCAGTCCACTTAGCCACCCATGACAGAATAAGTGGTGCCACCCAGTCCTTACAGCCAACAGCATAGGGTATGCAGAGTCCAGCTACAAAACCCACCCACCTACACACTCTAGGGAACATGGACATGCCTTCCACCCAGGCACTCAGGTACAGCCATCAGCCACCTCCCTTGCTCAGCACATAACCCCCTGCTGCAGCCAGATACCTGTGCCTACTCCAATCACCCCTGCCCGTCTAGGACTGTAGGTGAGAGCCTGCACCACACACTCCGTGACTGATGACCTGAACACCTGAGCTGAATCCATACAAGCAAAGTAAATGGACTCCTGGGCTCACATACCTAGTAACAGCTCTAACCACCTGGTGACAAGACGTGAGAGCTTCAAAGACTCCAATAATCAAAGTAGCTCACACAACCAACCGATTTGGGCATATCAAAACAAAACAAGAAGCTAAGACACAGTAAGCAGACATAAAATATAATAACTTATTGGTGGCTCGGAGTCAATATCAAATCACATAAAGAGGAAGACCATGATGGCTTCAGCAAGTGACCAAAACCAAGAAGAAACCTCCTAGAGGAAGAGAACTTCTTGGAATTATCAGAGGTAGAATTCAAAAGATTAATATACAGAGCTCTTTGAGATATCAGGAAGGAGATCATTCAAAATGTAGACCAAGCCAAGGAGCACACAGAGCAACAGAGGAACTTAAGAAGGTTATACAAGAGCATAATGACAAACAGGCTGCAAGAATCCATAGAGAAACAGCAAACACATCCAAAAGATTAACAATAAAATTTCAGAATTGGACAACTCAATAGAAAATCATAGGAGCAGAATTGAGGAAATGGAAGTCAGAATTAGTGAGATGACAAGAAAGCAGTTGCCACCAATTTATTTGAAGAAAACTCAGATAAAAGAACTTAAAAAAAATGAAGAAACCCTAAGAATTACGTAGGACTCTATCAAGAGGAATAACCTATGAGTGATTGGAGTACCAGAATGGGGGATAACAAAAAATAGAGAATTGTTGAAGATACGTTGGCAGAAAACGTCCCTGATATCATGAAAGATGAGAAGATATCTATCCAAGATGCTCATCGAACCCCACACAGGGTAGATCCCAAAAGAAAGTCACCAAGACATATTATAATCAAACTTGCTGAAACCAAAGATAAGGAGAGAATTTTAAGAGTGGCTAGGGTTAAACGAAAAGTCATCTACAAAGGAGAGTCAATAAGACTAAGCTCTGACTACTCAGCAGAAACCATGCAGGCAAGAAGGCAATGGGATGACATATATAAAGCCTTGAAGGAAAAAAAATTGTCAGCCAAGAATTATATATCCAGCAAAACTGTGTCTTAAATATGATGGTGAAATTAGGACACTTCCAGATAAACAGAAGTTAAAGGAATTTGTAAAAAAAAAAAAAAAAAAAACCAACCAAAATGACAAGAAATACTAATGGGAGTCCGCTGGTTAGAAAATAGCATCAGATGACAACCCAAGGCTAGAACACAGAAAAATAGATATCTACCCAGATAGGGAAGTCACAAAAATAAATCAAACCTAAAACACTGAAAATAGGGAAACAGAGACATCAATATGTAAAACATGACAATAACAGAAAAAGCAAGGGAAAAAAATCAAATACATGGAAACTGAAAAACACCTTGCTCAAAAACTACTGGGTTATAGAAGAAATTAAGGACAGAATAAACAAATTCACAGAATCAAATGAGAATGAAAACACATCCTACCAGAACCTTTCGGACACAGCAAAAGCAGTGCTCAGAGGTCAATTTATAGCAATAAATGCACACATCCAAAGAGAAGAAGGGGCCAAAATTAAAGCATTAACCCTAGAACTCAAACAAATAGAGCAGCAAAAGAAGCCCATGGGCACCAGAAGAAAGGAAATAATAAAAATTAGAGCAGAAATAAATGAAATAGAGAATAGAAAAACAGTTGAAAGAATTAAAAAGACCAAAAACTGGTTATTTGAAAAGATCAACAAAATCAATAAACCGTTGGCCAAACTGACAAAAGAAAAACAGGAAAGGAAGCAGATAACCCATATAAGAAATGAGATGGGCAATATCACAACAGACCCAACTGAAATTAGAAGAATCGTAACAGAATACTATGAAAAATTGTACTCCAACAAATTTGAAAACCTAGAGGAAATGGACAAATTTCTAGAAACTACCTACCTACCTAAACTAACACAAGCAGAGGTAGAACAACTAAATAAACCTATAACAAAAGAAGAGATTGAAGAGGTAATTTAAAAACTCCCAACAAAAAAAAGCGCTGGCACTCACAGCTTCACTGGAGAATTCTACCAAACTTTCAGAGAAGAGTTAACATCACTACTACTAAAGGTATTTCAGAGCATAGAAAAGGATGGAATACTCCCAAACTCATCCTATGAAGCCAGCATAACCCTGATCCCAAAACCAGGTAAAGACACCACAAAAAAAGAAAATTACAGACCAATATCCCCCATGAACATAGATGCAAAAATCTTCAACAAAATTCTAGCCAACAGAATTTAGCAACATATCAAAAAAATAATTCACCGTGACCAAGTGGGATGCAGGGATGGTTCAACATTAGAAAATCAATCAGTATAATCCATCACATAAATAAAACAAAAGAACCACATGATCTTACCAAGTGATGCAGAAAAGGCATTTGACAAAGTCCAGCACCCATTCATGATTAAAAAAAAAAAACTCTCAGCAAAATAGGAATAAAGGGAAATTCCACAACATAATAAAGGGCATTTATGCAAAACCAACAGCCAACATCATCCTGACTGGAGAGAGTTTGAAAGCATTCCCCTTGAGAACAGGAACCAGACAAGGATGCCCTTTATCACCACTCTTATTCAACATTGTGCTGGAGGTCCTAGCCAGAGCAATTAGACTAGGAAAAGGAATAAAGGGCATCCAAATTGGTAAGGAAGAAGTAAAAGTATCCCTATTTGCAGATATGATCTTATATACAGAAAACTCCAAAGAATTCACAAGAAAACTACTGGAACTAATAGAAGATTTCAGCTGAGTGTCAGGCTACAAGATAAACATACAAAAATCAGTTGGATTCTTCTACGTCAACAAAGAGAACTTCGAAGAGGAAATCACTAAATCAATACCATTTACAATAGTCCCCAAGAAGATAAAATACTTAGGAATAAATCTAACCAGAGTCGTAAAAGACCTATACAAAGAAAACTATAAGACACTACTGCAAGAAACCAAAAGAGACCTACATAAGTGTAAAAATATTCCTTGTTCATGGATAGGAAGACTCAACATTGTGAAAATGTGAATTCTACCCAAAGCAATCTACAGATACAATGCAATCCTGATCCAAATCCCAACAACTTTTTTTAATGAGATGGAAAAACAAATCACCAACTTCATATGGAAAGGGAAGAGGCCCTGGATAAGTAAAGAGTTACTAAAGAAGAAGAACAAAGTGGGAGGCCTCACACTACCTGATTTTAGAACCTATTACACCGCCATGGTAGTCAAAACAGCCTGGTACTGGTACAATAACAAATACATAGACCAATGGAACAGAACTAAGAATCCAGACGTAAATTCATCCACCTATGAGCAGCTGATATTTGACAAAGGCCCAAAGTCCATTAAGCAGGGGAAAAAATAATCTCTTTAACACATGGTGCTGGCAGAACTGGGTATCCATCTGCAAAAAAAATGAAACAAGACCCATACCTCACACCATGCAGAAACACTAACTCAAAATGGATCAAAGGCTTAAATATACAATCTAAAACAATAAGCATCTTGGAAGAAAAAATAGGAACAATGCTAGAAGCCCTAATACATGGCATAAACAGAATACAAACCATAAGTAACAATGCACAAACACCAGAAGAAGAACTAGATAACTGGGAGCTCCTAAAAATCAAACACTTATGCTCATCAAAAGACTTCACTAAGAGTAAAAAGACAACCTACAGACTGGGAAAAAATTTTTCGCTACAACATATCCTATCAGGGTCTGATCTCTAAAATCTACAAGATACTGCAAAATTTCAGCAACAAAAAAGACAAGGAACCTAATTAAAGAATGGGCAAAGGATATGAACAAGCACTTTGCCAAAGAAAACATTCAGGCAGCTAACAGATACATGAGGAAATGCTCATGATCATTAGCCATTAAAGAAATGCAAATCAAAACTACCATGAGATACCATCTCACCCCAACAAGGCTAGCATTAATCCAAAAACCACAAAATAATAATTGCTGGAGAGGTTGTGGAGAGACTGGAGCACTTATACACTGCTTGGAAATGTAAAATGGTACAACCGCTATGGAAATCGATTTGGCACTTCCTTAAAAAGCTAGAAATAGATGAACCATACGATCCAGCAATCCTGCTCTTTGGAATATATTCTACAGAAATGAGAGCTGTCACATGAACAGATATATGCACAGCTGTATTCATCACAGCACTGTTCATGATAGCAAAAAAAATGGAAACAACCTAGATGTCCATCAATGGATGAATGGATAAACAAATTACGGTATATTCATACAGTGGAATACTATGCAACGATAATGAACAATGATAAATCTGAGAAACATCTCACAACATGGATGAATCTGGAAGGCATTATGCTGAGTGAAATTAGTCACAAAACGACAAATATTATATGAGTCCACTATTGTAAAAACTCAAGAAAAGATTTAAACACAGAAGAAAACATTCTTTGATGGTTACAAGGGTGGGGAGGGAGGGAGAGGGGAATTCACTAACTAGGTAGTAGACAAGAATTATCTTGGAAGGGAAGGACAACACACAATACAGGGGAAGTCAGCATAGCTGGCCTAAACCAAAAGCTGAGATGTTTCCTGAATACAGCCAAACATTTTGAGGGACAGGGTAGCAAGGGTCTGGGGACCATGGTTTCAGGGGACATCTAGGTTAGTTGGCATAACAAAGTTTATTAAGAAAATGTTCTGCATCCTACTTTGGTGAGTGGCATCTGGGGTCCTAAAAGCTTGTGAGCAGCCATCTAAGATGCATCAATTGGTCCCAACCCACCCTGAGCAAAGGAGAATGAAGAACACCAAAGGACACAAGGAAAATATTAGCCCAAGAGACAGAAGGGTCACATAAACCAGAGACTGCATCAGCCTAAGATCAGAAGAACTAGATGGTGCCTGGCTACCACCAATGATCGCCATGACAGGTAACACAACAGACAGTCCCTGACCAAGCAGGAGAAAAGTAGGCTGCAGAACTCAAATTCTAGTAAAAAGACAAGACTTAATGGTCTGACTGAGACTGGAGGAACCCCAGAAGATATGGCCCCTGGAGTCTCTGTTCGCCCAGAACTAAAACCATTCCCGAAGCCAACTCTTCAGAGAAAGATCAGACTGGAGTATAAAACATAAAATAATACTCGTGAAGAATGTGCTTCTTAGTTAAAGTAGATACATGAGACTAAATGGGCAGCTCCTGTCCTGAGGCGGGATAAGAAGGCAGAAAGGGATAGGAGCTGGTTGAACGGACATGGGGAACCCGAGGTGGAAAGGGGGAGGGGGTGTGCTGTCATACATTGGGATTGCCGCTGTGGTCACATAACAATACGTGTATAGATTTTTGTATGAGATACTACTAACTAGAGCTGTAAACTTTCACCTAAAGCACAATAAAAAATAAAAAATAATAGTACTTTACTGATAGAGTTATTATGAGTATTAAGTAGTTAATATATGTAAGGTAGAAGCCCTGGTGGCTCAGTGGTTAAGTGCTCAGCTGCTAACCAAAAGATCAGTAGTTTGAAACTTCCAGCCACTCCTTGTAAGAAAAGACCTGGTGATCTGCTCCTGTAAAGATTATATCCTAGGAAACCCAGTGGTGCAGTTCTACCCTGTCACATGGGGTTGCTATGAGTCAGAATCGCCTTGATGGCATGCAGCAACATAAAGTGCTTAGTGTGCTGCCTGGCCCCTAGCAATAAGCACTATGTAAGCGTTTGTCTGTTATTTCCATTGTACCACGCTGCTTTTTTAGGAACCTCAGAGTTCATATAATATAGCACAGGTTTGTTGCAACTTTGCAGAAGATAAAACTGAAGTCTAGAGAAGTCAAGAGCCTTGGCCAAAATCACAGTCATTCAGGGGCAGAGGCAAGATAACACTGTGTATTCCTGTTGCACATACTTTTTCTTCCTTGCGCATGTACACTGACTTCTTGCTTACAGCCTCCCTTCCACGCAGGCTCTTCATCCTGCATGATCCTCAGAGGCCCAGCCTGTGCTGCTCCCATTGTCCACCTGGCTCCACTCTCTTCCTTGTTCACGTCCACTTTGGGGAGTGGTGGTTACACTGGGGCCAGACCTGGTGTGGAGGAAGTGGGAGCCAGTGGTAGGGCTCTGGGTTGTCTCCCTGGTATCACACTTCTGAGGGTTGCTGTTCACTTGAAAATGTGTGTGTGTATGTGTGTGTATGTGTGTGTCAATAATCCCAATGCATTTGGCAACCATGTGTGCCTTCTGCCCCGTTTCTCTTAACTGGAAGGAGTAGGTGACTTTTTGTTTTGTTTTGTTTTTGAAAGAAGGAGGTCTTGCATCCTTGAGAGGTTTTTTTGTCTTTCTTTCTTTGGCATATACGAATAGAGAGGGAGAAGAAATAGGCCCATAGGCATTGAGCACTTGAACTTGAAGGTACTTACAAGATTTCCTAAGAGAGAAATGTGATTTGCTACATAAAGGAATCTCCACCCCGCCTCCCTCATTTTAAGTGTAAGGTTAATATTAAGCCATGTTGCAGTGTGCTGTTTTAAACCAAGGCTTCAAACTGGTTCATTCTGGTTGGAACCCCTGCAGAGAATTTTCATTTCTAACAAGTTCCCAGGCGATGCTAATGCTGCTGGTTGGGGACCAATTCTGAGAACTGCTAGTAGAGCAATGGTTCTCAAAATTTATTATATGTAAGAATCACCTGGGAATGTTGTTAAAATGTAGGTTCCGATTCAGTATATCTGGGGTGGACGAACCTGTTCGAAACCCTGTTTTAAACAAAAGATGTTGAGAATTTGCTTTAGTGTTCTGTTATTGATTTTCTGGTGTATGCGAGGAAATGCCTCTCCCTACCAAATTTTATTTTTTTTCTAAAAGACTCATTTTTTCCAAGGATTAACAATAATGCCTTACATTTGAAAAGTGCTTATGGATTCCAAAGCACTCCCAGATACATTATCTTGCTGAACCTTCACAATGACCTTGTGAGGTAGGCCGGGCAGGTATCACTGTCCCCATACTGCATATGAAGAAATTTGAAGCCCAAGAAGGTAAGGGGTGTTGGGGGCTTAAGGTCACACAGCTGTGGCTAGAAGTAGGTCTTAGCTTTTCTTCTTACTAGCAGGCATTGCCTTCTTGTTTTTGTTAACCCTAAATTAGAGTTACATTTGCATTGGATCAGTAATAGTGTTATATATTTCTTTCTTAGAGGTCCAGTTACATCTTTTAACTGTCACAGATGGCCTCCCAGAAATCTCCAAAGGAAACTGTCCTCATTACAGGAGGAGGTGGCTATGTTGGTTTCTGGTCAGTACATCTAAAAAATATGCCCATGGAGTTTTTTTTACTGATAGTTGCTGGGAAAAGTATAGCTTTCAACTCAGAGATTAATACAACACAGACTTTCATTTGTCTGTGTAGTGATCAAGAGAAGTAAACTATGTTTACTTGGACATTGAAATTGAGAACTACAGCTATATCCCACTTTGAGAAAAATTCCTTATAAAGCCATTAAATTGGGGCGGGGAGTGATTAGTCACATCACCAAAACCCATTTAAAATAATAGACATTCTTTCACAGTTATGTTATTATTCATAAATATTTCAGAGAATGGGTGGTAGATCCTGGAACAGAGAAAAAAAAGTAATATGTAGACCACACTGTCTTTGAAGATAAAGCCTCTCTAATTAGAATTTAAGTAGATGCGAGCAGTCTTATCTTTAAATATTTGAATTACAAATTACATAAAAAACCCAAAACCCATTGCTGTCGAGTCAATTCCGACTCATAGTGACCCTATAGGTCAGAGTAGAACTGCCCTATGTATAGGGTTTCCAAGGAGTGCCTGGTGGATTCAAACTGCCGATCTTTTGGTTAGCAGCTGTAGCTCTTAACTACTGTGCCACTAGGGTTTCCACAAATTACATAAGACTTACAAAATCAGCATGTAAAGGAAGGGACTCAGGATAAGCCAAGAAGACTTGGATCAGCGCCCCCTGCCCCTTGATTAGTAAACTATACACTTTTCCTAGGCATAGACTTGATGTAGCTTTCACTTTGTCTCATTTCAGCCTAGGCTGTGCTCTGAACCAGAAAGGAGCCAATGTGATTCTGTTTGACATCAGCAGCCCCGTTCAGACCATTCCAGAAGGAGTCAAATTTGTACATGGAGACATCCGCCACCCCTCTGACATTGAGAAAGCCTTCCAGGGTGTGGATGTCACCTGTGTGTTTCACATTGCCTCTTACGGCATGTCAGGGCGGGAGCAGTTGAACCAAAACCTGATAGAAGAAGTCAACGTCGGGGGCACAGAAAACATCCTGCGGGCCTGCAGGAGGAGAGGGGTGCTGAGGTTAGTTTACACTAGCACTTTCAATGTCGTGTTTGGAGGGCAAGTTATCAGAAATGGAGACGAATCTCTGCCTTACCTACCTCTTCACCTCCATCCTGATCACTATTCTCGGACCAAGTCGATTGCAGAGAAGAAAGTGCTGGAGGCAAATGGCGCAGCCCTGGAAGGGAGTGACGGTGTTCTGAGAACCTGTGCCCTGAGACCAGCTGGTATTTACGGGCCTGGAGAACAAAGGCACCTTCCCAGGATTGTGAGCTACCTCGAGAGGGGACTGTTCAAGTTTGTGTACGGGGACCCTGGGAGCCTGGTTGAATTTGTCCATGTGGATAACTTGGTGCAGGCTCACATTCTGGCCTCAGAGGCCCTGAAAGCTGACAGGGGCTACGTCGCTTCAGGGCAGCCCTACTTCATCTCAGATGGCAGACCCGTGAACAACTTCGAGTTCTTCCGGCCTTTGGTTGAGGGCCTGGGCTACACGTTCCCATCCACCCGGCTGCCGTTGACCCTCATCTATGGCCTGGCTTTCCTAACAGAGATGGTCCACTTCATTTTGGGTCGGCTGTACAATTTCCAGCCCTTCCTCACCCGCACTGAAGTTTACAAAACTGGCATCACACATTACTTTAGCCTAGAGAAAGCCAGGAGAGAGCTGGGTTATGAGGCTCAGCTGTTTAGCCTCCAGGAAGTAGTCGAATGGTTTAAAGCCCGCGGTCATGGCCGAAGTCCTGAGAGTCATGACTCAAGGTGTCTTGTTTGGAATGGGCTGGTGGTTTTCCTCCTGGTCATAGCAGCTTTCGCATGGCTGCCTTTGTCTTTGATTCTGTCAGTGTGAATGAGGAGCTCAAGACAAGGAGCTCATCACACTTCCAGAGATGGTTTTCAAGAAACACAGGGTTTTAAGTATATATAGTGATAGCTGGTGCCAAATTTTGACTCTTCAAATTGCTGCTTAAAAATGAATTCTTGGATTAAATCTTCATTTCTTAATTTCTTCTCCCTTACACTAATCTCTGATGGGAGAAAAATGAAGCAAAGGCAAGTTTGAAATGTAGTTTCTTATGTCCTTCTAATTTAAAGGGCACAATAGAAGTCATAGAGCTAGGCTTAGGGTGGAAATGAATTTCTGAATTTCTCAGAAGCCAAAAATGCACTTATTTCTGTTCCAGACACTATGCACATACTTAAAATGCACTAAAAATCCAACTGATATAGGATTGTATTGCAGAACACTAATAGGCTTGGAAATGTGTGGAACACACCAAATTGGACCAGACCCACCCTCTGAGGGGGTGATGGCTTTTGTGGAGGAGGCATTAGTTGTTCAAAGCATAAATTTTAGGTATCACTTTTGCACTTTGTGATGTAAGGGCCATTATGTCTATGACCAGATGGTGCTGTTTGGTGTTTAAATAAATAGACCTGGCCCCTACCTCTCTGAATTCTTGTGAGGATTAAATTAGAAAAAGCATGCAAAGTGTCACTCAACACACATAACCAATTGTTTTTATTAATATTGTTGATTACACATCCAAAGTACTCTCATCGATGCCTGCTGGAATGCCTTTGTGGCATGTCTACAGAGCCTGCAATAAATGTGTTTGAATATACTCAGTGTTGGCAGAATTTTGGCTTCTGAGGATAGATTGAAGTTTAGGAAAAATCTGATGATTAAGGGAGGTGGTCAGGCTGGATGATGCCATTTTTCATCAAAAAGTGAAGCATAACTTTAATAGACTGATTTTCTCACTGGAAAGAATTTGGCTGTCTGGAGGCAACTCCCAAAGGGGAATGTTTTAAATAATGGCAGCATTGTCTAGCCACCCATGGAGAGGGCTGTGGAAGATGCGCAAGTCACACCATTGCATAGGAACCAAAGTGGGAGGAGACAGAGAATCCATGGATCCAGCCACAGGAAGGATAGCATTGGAACATGATAAGGAGGAGAGATTTCTGTAGAAAGTCATGTTAGAGTTATTCTGAGAGTAGTAGAAGTAGCTGCTAGATGAATAGTCTCTGCTGACTACTGCCTGGATGTTTTGTAAAGAGCACTGAACAGGATGTCAGAAGACCTGCCTTAACCATAAGTATTTCGTGTGGCCTTAACCAAGTGACAGAAGCCTCTCTAGACCTCAGTTTCCTCATTTGGGAAATAGGAATGACTGTATTTGCCCTTTCTAGCAAGCCATCCACCTTATAGGGTTTGTTGTGAGCATATAATACAATGTGGTGAAAGTACTTTTAATGTATAAATTACAATATAAATCTGAGGTGGTGGTGGTTACTGTTTTTAGTGAAATATTTTTGGAGTCTTTTATATCATGAATAAACTTTATACTGGGCTTAACTTGTGTGAGCACCTACAGCATCTCTGGCACTTGGGGTGCTGTAGGGCAGGTGACTCTGCAGACTTTCAGGCTAATAATGACACGGTGTGTCCATAGGAGAAGGTTGCTGATACACCAGATAAGTGTAGTACAACATGTATCCATTGTCATTGAGAGATCACAGACTTTTAAAAAATATTTTTTAATGAAGGACCTGCAAAAGAGTAATATATACATCTTAGTTTTCTTAAACTGAGTATACTGAACATAATCTTTTCCCCTTGATCAAGATGTCTAAACGAAACTCAGGATCAGTATGTGCACATCATCGTCGTCTTGGTATCAGACATATTTTACCATTTTGCAATATCTGACACAGTTGTTCACTCCTTCGAAACATAGTCCATTTACTTTACATGAACTCACACTCTTCTGGTCTTTCTCTTTATGTTAGTTATCTGTTGGTATGTTCCAAATTACCTTAAAACATTAGCTTAAAACCACAAACTAACTCATAGTTTCTGTGGGTCAGGAATGTGGGTGCAGCTGGGCTGGGTCATTCTTGCTTAGTATCTCATCAGGGTCATACGATGTTGGCCAGGGCTGCGGTCATCTGAGAGCTTGACTAAGCTGGAGGACCCATTTCCAGGATGACTTATCCATGTGACTGTTCCCTATCATGTGGGCATCTCTGTAGGACTTCTTCAGTGTCTTCTTGACATGGCAACTGGTTCCTCCAGAGCAAGTCATCCAGGAGAGCAAAGTGGAAACTGCAATGGCTTTCATGGCTTACCCTCAAAAGTCACACACTGCCATTCATCAGTATCACAGTGGTTACACAGATCGGCCCAATTCGGTGTGGGAGAAAATGATGCAAAAGCGTGACTGTCAGAAGGTGAATGTCATTGGGAGCCATCTTGGAGGTTGGCCACCATAGGTAGCCCCTCTGGGCTCTTGGTTCTACCCTCTGAGTCATCTTTCCTTTCCGTGAAAGGTAGCCGATGTTTGCAACTACATAGTTGCCAGTAGAATTCTGGGAATCCAAAGGCCTCTTTTCACTTTATACAGTATCCCTTTCAGTCCAAAGCTGGCAGTGTTACTGCCAATATAATTAGTTTTAAAACTTTATGTGCCTCCCATGAATATTATTGTGATTCATTCCGATAGACTAAAGCCATACCCACACATCTTTGAGATAAGCGTTTGTCTACCTTGAACTTCTGCTGAGACTGATGCGTCTTTGAGCCTTACTTGAACAGTTCTCTGAGGCATCACCGTAAATCTTTTTCAGATTTTAAAAGATTTCACAGCCCCAGCCCCAGTCATACACCATCGTTTCCACATTATCATATTGGTTTCACAGGTTACCTATTCCGTGTGGGAGGAGAGTGCACAGGGACATGAATACTGGGAGGTGGTCATTAGAGGCCATGCTGGGGGCTGGCTCCCACGCTCCTACCTCCAAGTCACTTTTCTTCCCATCTTCTCCTCTCCAGTTCTAAGTGGTAGATTTCCTGAGTGCTCAGTACAAGCCCCTTTTCTAATACCAGACTTTTCCTCTAAGTGATCTCATCCATTTCCATGGCTTCAGCTTCCATCTATATTACAAATATATATTGCTAAATTTACAGTTCCAGCTCAGACTATTCTGGGCTCCAGACCCCCATATCCAGCTACCTCTGCATCTACCTGGAGGTCCCACAGGTACTTCTCAGTCAGCATAGCCAAAACAATCACAATCCCCTCCAAACTCTTAAAGAGCTTCCTTCCTTAGTGGATATCACCACTATCCACTTAGTTGCTTATGCCAGAACTCTGAGAGTCATCTTTGGCTCCTGCCTCCTCTTAACGTCGCTCACCTAACCCACCATTAAACCCACTGATTTTATCTTCTGAACATGCCTCAAATCTGCCCAGGTGTCCAGATGTTACCTCTGTCATAGCCACCATTCTCCTTCCCTAGACTCCAATAATAGCCTATTTGCTCTTCCACCTACATCCACTCCTGCCTCTCTTTAATACATTCTCTGCATGCCAAGCAGAATGATCCTATAAAAATGTAAATCTAGTGTGTCACTTCCAGCCCAATACTTTGGTTTGGTTGCGAATCCTTAATGTGCCCCAAAAGGTTTTGCTTGACCTAACCCCTGGCTACCATCCCTCGTCTCACTAGACACCGCCTTCTCTGCTCAAACTACACTGGTTTCTTGCAGGTTCCTTGGTTCCAAGCTTCTCACACCCCTAATACCCCACAACTTTTTTGCCTGTAACCCCCCTCCCTTTTTTATTTATTTATTTTGCCTATATCTCTGTTTCATGCCTCAACTTAAGTGCCTTCCAGAAGCCTTCCTTAATCCCTCTGATTTATGTTTGGTTCTGTTATAAGCTCTCATAGCACCCTGATTTTCCTTTATAGCATGGATCACAACTGTAATACTTCGTGGAATTATTTTTTTCATTTCTGCAAGTTTCATGATGGCAGGAACTGTGTCTTGTATCCCTCGTGCCTAGCACAGAGCAAGAGCTCGGTAAATACCTGTTGAATGAATGCTATGATTGTTCCTTCTTCTAAGGGTGAACACCGCTTTCTGGAACATAGATGGTTTACTGTTTCTAATCTATTGAACACTGGAAAAAAACAGCAAAGCCTACCAGAATTGTGTTAACTAAGTGAAGACTATATGACTTCTAGTGAAAAAGTGAGGTTATTCTGCATATTGTATATGGTGGAAGTATTAAATGCTGTAAGAATTTCAGGGAAGGGAGAGGGATGTGGGCAGAAATGAACAGCAATTTGTGCTCCATCCACTAGTCTCAGCTGAAAACTGACCACTTCAAAGGACACAGGACATTATCCAAAATGGAACTTCCCTTCTCTCTAACATAAGGAGATACTGAAGCTAAGGATTCCATTAGTTCTAGGGCTTTCAGCCTCTCTCACCTTCTCTCAACCTAGGATTGAATCATGCAAACATACATAAAGCAATAAAATGATGCTCAAACTTGAGTATATAGAAGCCTGAATAAAAGAAGCCAGACACCTGGCATAAACCACTCAGCACTGCTACCTCAACCACTGCTTCTAAGGAGTACACTGGAGGTTATCCGTGAGCCTGGTGGAGAATCACAGTGGAGGAAGGATGATGTGAAAACTGTAGTGGAACCCAAAGGTAATGCCAAAAGTGTTCATGTCACAAAAAGAAAGGGGGAACCTGGAAGGTGTATTGCCATACTTGTTGGACATCCATATTGCTTCTCTTGATCATGGGCGGCAAACGGTACAATATTATGAACTGTAGCAGTGACTGAGGGCCAAATGACTGATTCTGGAGGCAAATGACCTGAAGCTATAGGATTTCCCAAGCTATAGAGTAGGCCTGGGGATTCTGTTGGCCAAAAGGAGGGGTTGGTTTCCTAAAGCACCCAATATGGTGATTATAACTAGGCCATTATTGCTTTGTCATAGATTTAACTTGTTTATTAGCAATCTCTGGGGTATCTTCTAGCTCATATTCCCTTGTAAGTCCCCAGCACTTCAGCCCCAAGGACAGGGTAGAAGTAGTTGGCGGAATTTTACTTCCCACCCCCGACCCAGCTGTGCACCATGAGGCTAATGGCACCCCTATTGCAGCCAACACCAGAATTTCCAGTCGTAAACTTCTAACTGTTCGCTAGCATCCCTTACTTTGAAGAATGGCGCTCCATTCCACTTTTTGATGACAGAAACCCATTCCCAGCCACTTCACTGGACTGGCCTCCACACATATAATGCCTGGCCAATCAGAATACTGCCATCCTTCTGGCCGCAGTGATTGGGCCATGGTGGGCCAATGAACATCCTCTTTTCAACTTTTCTCTGTGCGCTCTGGTGCGGTGATCTTTTGGCTGGGATTCATTGGGAGGGATGGGTGTTCGGGGCTTTCTCGCATTCTACACTGTTGTGTGTGATTTGGGCTCCCGGATCCTGCTGAGTTAAGCAAAATAGCCAAGCAATGGAGAAACAGAACTTGATGACCCCATGAAGCTCCAGGACCCAGCGCTGCCAAGGCTAACTTCGTCCTAGATCATGGTGTCAGGTTTGTCTCCATACATTTTCTTTTCCACTTGAGTTTCTTTGAATTGTTTTTTTTTTTTGTTTTTTCTCTCCATGAACTGGAAAAGGGAGTGACTTACATGCTCCGCAGTCCACTTCTGGGCACAAGTGAATGTATTTGTGGCTTCCAAAGGCAATGACTCTCCATTCACCTGAGCGCCCTCCACCTTACAGGAAGTCCCTCTTTTGGCTCCTGGGTAACTGAGCATTTGCTGGAGTTTTCCTTCTACAATCAGGTTAATATCCTTTTTTAGAATCATGGAATGGTGGTATCTTTGGGCTGGAAACGTCTGTACACGGTCTAGTTCAAGCCCCCTTGTTCTATGATAAAAAAAATTGTGTAACAAAGCGATTTTATAGTTCCCCACAATATAGGCGGCCCATGAGGGCAGAGGCCACATCTGCTTTGTCTACTTTCATACCCACAGAACCCAGAACGTTCCCTTCATTGGCTTAGTAACTGCATGTTAGAATGGCTGAACTCATTTCTTCAGCCAGGTGTCTCTTATCCGAGATGACAGCTGTGCGATTTAGCAGTTGTTCCTTCCTTTAAACCAATGATTCCCAGCCCTCAAGGCCCAAATTAAAAATGCAGACTCCAGACTCCTCCCCTGGCGACTCTGATTGAGAAGGTCTGTGCAGGTGGGGAATCTGCACTCAGGTGTTTCTTATCAGACAAGTACGGAGGATAAACCTGCTGCTAGATACCAAGCTAGAGGTGCTTCGCAAGACGCTGAGAAGCGTCTTGTTTTTAGAGTGTTTGCTATAGCAAACGCTCAGTACATCTTGCAGAGTGAGTGAAGGGGAGACAGGACTCACCAAGGGCCCTCAGATTCAGGTAAGCTCCTCCTTCCTCTGTTTGCAGGACTCAGCATTCTTTGCTGACTGACAAACAGCACCACATCACGGTGGGATTTTTCCAGCCAACACTGAGCCCCCTTCCTTTTGGCCAGAGGGCCTCTTTTGTGACACGTCTGGTTGAATCTGGCTACCTGATCTTTTGGCACAAAAAAGTCATTTGCTTTTGGAAATCTAACCCGAAATCATAATATGCCAGAGTAAATGGAGTTAACCTCTCCACGGCACCTCTAAGCTGTGCCAGTTCTTAAGATGTTACCTTCCTGTAGTTTAGAACCCATGCTCCCCAGGAAAGACACATTTGTCTTTAAGACTGTTGCCAAATCTAGCTCACCACAAAGAAATTGCTTGTAGCTAAGTGAGCTGGGCAAGTGTCTTTCAGCCAACCCAGGACTTATTGTATCTGCAGTAATTTGCCTTATTTTTAACAGAGCTGGTTGATACATGCAAGTAATTAAATTCTTCATTCCTGGTATGTAGGATTTTAATCCTGGGAAATATCTAGCTACCTTTCCATCTGATCTTCCAGTGGAGCGTTATTACAGACCTAAAAATAAAATATTTTCTTACCAATATATGTTTTTAAAATTTTGTTATGCGGAGTAAATCTTTTTGTGCTCCTAACAGTCCCATGGAGTTAGAGACCTGAATAACTAATATGGAACTGAAATGTTGCCCAGCTTTTAAGAGGAGTTTTTTGCTGTATTGCCAGGGCAATTGCAACACCCCCACTGAGTTACAGTCATGTGACTTCCATAGGTGATTTTGTTTCTTGGTATGTTCAACATGGGGATAATGATGGCTATTAACCTGTCACCCTAATTAACTAAATTACTCAAAGACAATCATTCTTAATAGTCGTTGTTAGTTGCCATCCAGTCATCTGACTCATGGCAATCTTATATATAACAGAATGAAATGTTGCCTGGGTCAGCACCATCTTTATGATCATTGGTATGTTTGAGTCCTTTATTGTGGCTATTGTTTTATACATAGGGTTTCCATTGGCTAATTTTCAGAAATACATGGCCAGGCCTTTCTTCCTCGTCTGTCTTAGTCTGGAAGCTCCACTGAAACCTGTCCAACAGGGGTGACCCTGCTGGTATTTGAAATATTGCTGGCATAGCTTCCAGCTTCATAGCAACACACAAGCCATCACAGTAGGACAAACTGACGGACAGATGGTGGTCTTAATAATTAATTGCTACTATTTGTTGTACAGTTATTATCCTCACTTTCCGTGTGAGGAAATGGAGGCTTAGAGAAGTGAAGTAAAGTATCTTGCCCAAGGTCACCCAGCTAAGAGGTGGCAAAGCTTCCATTTGAGCCAGGTCTGCTTGACTCCAGAAAGCCAACTCTTGACAACAACGTTTGAGGTGGCATTATCGTTTTAGCATGACACTATTTAAGGCCAAACATCACCCAAACTGGATTTGCAATTAAAATAAGTTATTTGTAGCAAAAAAAAAAAAAGCTTAACTAGAAATAGTGACTTTTGCTATACAAACTCTTTGCATCAACAAGCAAAGCACTGTTTTACTGTATGAATGTGTGCATGGTGGCACTGGAGTGTGTCGGGGGGTGGCTATCCGTCTACTGGAACCCCACTTATTTTGTGAGGAGTGTGGCCTGTTGTTGTTGATGTTAGTTGCCATAGAGACGGCTCCAACTCATGGTGACCTCAGGTATAACAGAGCAAAACATTGCCGGGTCCTGTACCATCCTCATGATCACTGGTTTGTTCGAGTCCACTGTTGTGGCTGTTGTGTCCGTCTGTCTTATTGAGGGCTCCCTTCGTTTTCACTAGCCCTCTACTTTAGAGCGTTGTTTAATAATAGCCCAGAAGACATCTTCCAAGAATAGTTGTTTTGTTTTGTTTTTGCACCGAATCATGTTTTGACATTTCATATATTGCCCGTGTCTTTATCTCCTCTCTCCAAGAGACACTATAAATCAGTATCTGAGAGCGAGCCCAAGTAGGATTCCCTGCTGACTGATAATTACCTCCCCTTGCAGTCTCTTACTCCATCCTGGGCACAAAGCATGGTCTAAGAAAAATCTGCCAAAGTAATGAAAGTGTGAAGTCCATCTTACAGAGATGCCCTCCTGATTTCCCACAGAAAGGTGCATTTTTACAAAGCACTTCAGAGCAGAAGTTTCTTTAAGCACTGGGCAGGCCTTTGCCCCAGTGGAAGAGAAGTCTTTGGCCCTTCAGCGCTCAAGGGAGTATGCATTTGCTTGTACTTCCATAGTCCAGACCAAGATCCGTCTCTTATTTGCAGTGTGACTCTGAGCAAGTCTCTGCCGCTGCTCATCTGTAAAGTGGGGATAATGCGTCCCCTACTCATTTCACAAGGTACTTATGTGGATGCAATGGCATGAGGCCCTTTCGTAAACTGCTAAACACCATATGCACATGGATCCTTAGGTAATAGAGGTTCCACTGACAGAGGCGAGTGGGCCTGGGGGAAGCCGGAGGTGTTCCGGAACAGATGCAAGACGTTAGTTGAGTTTGGGACGTTCAAGTGGAATGTTCAGTAAGTAATCAGCAACGCAGCGCCCGAGTTTGAATGAGAAGAACAACGGGATTTACAGATAATGATGGTAGTAATGGATGTTTCATTGATTCACTACTCTAAAACAGGTGCTAGTTTATTTTCTGTGGTTTTAAATACCTCAATTTCAGTGTTGTTTTGAGCTCTAAATCGAAAAGTGGAGGGTTTTTTCTTTGAAGTTAGAGTAGATTGCGCCATGCTAGGGTGTGGGAAAAAAAAAAAAGGTAAACTATGCCTCTCTGCTCTTAATTTTGATATGTTTAAGCACCCACTGTGGTGTGTTTGGGTTTTAAACCATGCTAGGCTGAAAAAGCCAACCTCAAATGACATGTTGGCCAAGTTCATAATTCTATAATCTCAGAATATTTCTTTTTGGCTTCTTAATATAGATTTAACAGAACAAAGGGATACTGTGTGGTTTAAAGTCAGAAAACGTGTGCATCAGAGTTGTATCCTTTCACCATACCTATTCAATCTGTATGCTGAGCAAATAATCCAAGAAGCTGGGCTATATGAAGAAGAACAGGGCATCAGGATTGGAGGAAGACTCATTAACAACCTTCATTATGCAGACAACACAGCCTTGTTTGCTGAAAGACAAGAGGACTTGAAGCACTTACTGATAAAGATCAAAGACTGCAGCCTTCAGTATGGATTACACTTCAACATGAAGTAAACAAAAATCTTCACAGCTGGACCAATAAGCTATGTCATGATAAATGGAGAAAATACTGAAGTTGTTAAGGATTTCATTTCTCCATCTATCATGATGTTGCTTATTGGTCCAGTTGTGAGGATTTTTGTTTACTTATGTTGAGGTGTAATCCATACTGAAGGCTGTACTCTTGGATCTTCATCAGTAAGTGCTTCAAGCCCTCTTCACTTTCAGGAAGCAAGGTTGTGTCATCTGCATATCCCAGGTTGTTAATGAGTCTTCCACCAATCCTGATGCCACCTTCTTCTTCACATATACCAGTTTCTCAGATTATTTGCTCAGCATACAGATTGAATTAATATGGTGAAAGGATACAACCCCGACACACACTTTCCTGATTTTGAACCACACAGTATCCCCTTGTTCTGTTCAAATGATTGCCTCTTGGTCTATGCACAGGTTCTGCATGAGCACAATTAAGTGTTCTGGAATTCCCATTCTTCGCAATGTTATCCATAATTGGTTATGATCCACACAGTCGAATGCCTTTGCATAGTCAATAAAACACAGGTAAACATCTTTCTGGTATTCTCTGCTTTCAGTCAAGACCTATCTGGCATCAGCAATGATATCCCTCATTCCACATCCTCTTCTGAATCCAGCTTGAATTTCTGGCAGTCTCCTGTCAATGTACTGCTGTAACCATTTTTTAATTATCTTCAGCAAAATTTTACTGGCATGTGATATTAATGATATTATTCAATAATTTCCGCATTCTGTTGGATTACCTTTCTTTGGAATGGGCACAAATATGGATCTTTTCCCATCGTTTGGCCAGATAGCTGTCTTCCAAATTTCTTGGCATAGTCAACTGAGTGCCTCCAGGCTTGCATCCATTTGCTGAAACATCTCAGTTGGTATTCTGTCAGTTCCTGGAGCCTTGTTTTTCGCCAGTGCCTTCAGTGCAGCTTGGACCTCTTCCTTCAGTACTCTCAGTTCATGATCATATTCTTCTACTTCCTGAAATGGTTGAATGTCAACCAATTCTTTTTGGTACAGTGACTGTGTATTCCTTCCATCTTCTTTTTGATGCTTTCTGTGTCATTCAATATTTTGCCCATAGAATCCTTCAGTGTTCAAACTTGAGGCTTAAATTTTTTCTTCATTTCTTTCAGCTTGAGAAATGCTGAACGTGTTCTTTCCTTCTGGTTTTCTAACTCCAGTTATTTGCACATTTCATTACAATACTTTGTCTCCTCAGGATGCCCTTTGAAATCTTCTGTTCAGCTTTTACTTCATCATTTCTTCCATTTGCTTTAGCTACTCTACTTTCAAGAGCAAGTTTCAGAGTCTCTTATGACATCCATTTTGGTCTTTTCTTTCTTTCCCATCTTTTAAATGACCTTTTGCATTCTTCATGTATGATGTCCTTGATGTCATTCCACAACTCAACTGGTCTTCAGTCTTTAGTGTTCAGTGCATCAAATCTGTTCTTCAGATGGTCTCCAAATTCAGGTGGGATATAGTCAAGATCATATTTTGGTTCTCGTGGACTTGTTTTAGTGTTCTTCAGCTTCAACTTGAATTTGCCTATAAGCAGTTGATGGTTTTTTCCATAGTCGGCCCCTGGCCTTATTCTGACTGATGATATTGAGCTTTTCCATTGTGTCTTACCACAAATGTAATCTATTTGATTCCTGTGTTTTCTATCCGGTGAGGTCCACGTATATAGTCACCGTTTATGTTGTTGAAAAATGGTATTTGCAATGAATGAGTCATTGGTCTTGCAAAATTCTATCATGCAATCACCAACGTCTTTTCTATCACCAAAGCCATGTTATCCAACTATAGATCCTTCTTCTTTGTTTCCAACTTTCACGTTCCAATCACCAGTAATTATCAATGCATCTTGATTGCATGTTTGATCAATTTCAGACTGCAGAAGTTGGTAAAAATTTTCAGTTTCCTCATCTTTGGCATTAGTGGTTGATGTGTAAATTTGAATAATAGTCATACTAACTAGTCTTCCCTGTAGACGTATGGATATTATCCTATCACTGACAGTGTTGTACTTTAGGATAGATCTTGAAATGTTCTTTTTGACTATGAATGCAATGCCATTCCTTTTCAATTTGTCATTCCAAGCATAGTAGACCATAAGATTGTCTGATTCAAAATGGCCAATACCAGTCCATTTCAGCTCACTAATGTGTAGGATTTCAATGTTTATGTGTTCCATTTCATTTTTTACTACTTCCAATTTTCCTAGATTTGTATTTCACACATTCCTCATTCCAATTATTAATGGATGTTTGTAGCTATTTCTTCTCGTTTTGAGTCATGCCATATCAGCAAATGAAGGTCCCAGGAGCTTGACTCCATCCATGTCATTAAGGCTGATTCTACTTTGAGTAGGCAGCCCTTCCCCAGTCGTATTTTGAG
Source organism: Dugong dugon (assembly GCA_030035585.1). Classification (NCBI taxonomy): domain Eukaryota; kingdom Metazoa; phylum Chordata; class Mammalia; order Sirenia; family Dugongidae; genus Dugong; species Dugong dugon. The sequence continues at coordinate 37,593,598 of CM057478.1, forward strand.
TGCCTTCCAACCTGAGGGGTTCATCTTCCCGCACTATAATGTTCCAATGCTATTCATAAGGTTTTCACTGGCCAATTTTTTCAGAAGTAGACTGCCAGGTCCTTCTTCCTAGTTTGTCTTAGTCTGGAAGCTCTGCTGAAACCTGTCCACCATGGGTGATCCTGCTGGTATTTGAAATACCCGTGGCATAGCTTCCAGCAGCACAGCAACATGCAAGCCACCACAGTACAACAAACTGACAAGACACATGGTGGATGGTCACCCTACATATATTACAATTATATAAAGAAATAAGTATTTTTTCCCCTTAATACATGGATTAGAAATTATTGTGAGATAATTTTGAGGGAAAATATTATTTTGTACTTATAAATATGGTATGGTATACTGTATACTAGAATCTAGTAAGACAGCTTAAATTCTGGGTAGGCAGCAATAGTTGTCTAACACTGAAAAGTATAAAATTACCTAGCTAAAAAAATTTTACATATGTGTGTGTTTGTAGCAGGTAACAAAATTTGGTGGAAGAAGTAGATAATCTGACATAAACCCAAAAACATTGCTATCGAGTCGATTCGTACTTATACCAGCTGCTAACCAAAAGGTCGGCACTTCAAACCCACCAGCCACTCCACAGAAGAAAGATGTAGCACTCTGCTCCCATTAAGATTTACAGTCTTGGAAACCCACTGGGGGCAGTCCTGCACGGTCCTACAGGGTCACAGTGAATCTGACAGAGTACCTTTGGAGCAAATACTAGCACTGTATTTCATTGAATACTAGTAACTAAAAAGAAAGCCATGATATAGACTATATTTAAAGAAGTTCCTCTATGGCACATGGAAATGAAGCTAATATCAGTAAAAAATAAAATAAAAAATTTCATAAAGCCATGAAGCAAGCTATAATAAATCTGAATAAATTCCTCTGCAAGTAGTCATTGTGCATCTAGAAAAATAAATATTTCAGTAAATATCAGTACAAATGATGCAGCACAATGATACACTGGAAACAATTCCAGTATCAAGCTTGCAAATGCAGTAAAACAGACTATTTTCCGGAAGACTACATTCCTCAACCAGCAACAGGGAAAACACTTCAGTGAATTCGAATGGAACTTGGTATTTCAGTAAATATAGCAACCTAAGTCCAAAAGATTTGTAAAATGCATCATAAATGTTTTCCTCTTTATTTTCTCAGAACCTAAAAAGCCATCTGGGCTGCTTGAGTATAGGTAATAACCTTGTAATTGGCTGTCAGTGAGTTAGGAGTCAGTGATAGCTTTAAACCTACCTTGCCCTTTGTCTATTACGGTTGTTACTGTAGTAATTCCACTGCTTCACACTTGGGAAACAAATAACCCACATCCTGCCTCAGCCAGCCCTGTTAGAACAGAGGTATTGAGAGCAGGTGGCACTCCTGGCCCCCTACTCCCCCTCCCCAGGCTGCTCAGAAGCCTGCAGCTTCCCAACTGTGGATGAGATCAGAACTTTCCTAACTCATCTTGTCCACCTGCCTCTGGTTGTCCTACATCTACCTCCCCCACTCCCTTTCCAGTCTCCCAAAGCCACTGGCATGGCTCCTCTGCCTTCAAGGGTGAACTCTGTGAGCTGGCCTCCTGGAGTACCTTTCGTTCCACACCTGGGCAGATTTTCTGGGCCACATCTTTGCTCCCAGGGTGAGCTTGGCGACCCCAGCCTAGGTTTTTCCTTTGTAGTAGGATCATTGGGGGTGTGAGACTTTTGATACAATAATGGCATGGGATATGTCTAGTTTATAACCATCAAATAAGGTAGATATACCTAATTATTTTTAGCAGCTGCTAGTATTCCATATTGTAAACTTGCCTATTGGTGTTCATTCAGTTTGTTTCCCATTTGCCACTTTATCAAACAACACAGCCACAAAGGCTCTTATACACATCTCACTGGATACACATACAAATGAGTGTCTATAACAGACATCCAGAAGTAGAATTGAAATTTTAATAGATACGACTGTTTCAGTTAGAAATGTGCTTGGATGCACATTAAAAATAACATATATATGTATGTGTGTGTGTATATAAGTATATGTGTATATACATATGTATGTGGAGCCCTGGTGGCACAGTGGTTAAGAGCTTGGCTGCTAACCAAAATATTGGCAGTCTGAATCTACCATCTGCTCCTTGGAAACCCTATGGGGCAGTTCTACTCTGTCCTATAGGGTAGCTATGAGTCAGAATCAACTCGATGGCAATGGGTTTCATATATATGTGTGTCAGTAGCTTAAAGAAGGAGGGATTTGTTTTTCTCATGTAATAAGGAGTTCAGAAGTCAGCAGGACTTCTATTTACAAGTCCCTAACCAAACAAGTGGTCATTGAGTCGATTCCAGCACATGGCGACCCCACGTGTATCAGAGTAGAGCTGTGCTCCGTAGGATTTTCAATGGCTATTTTTTTGGAAGTAGATTGCCAGGCCTTTCTCTGAGCACCTCTGGATGGACTCGAACCTCCAACCTTTCGGTTAGAAACCATTTGTGCCACCGAACAAAATCCCTACCCCTCTCTAATTTGTTTTCAAAATTGCCAGACTATTTATATGCATTTTCTTTTCCATTTGAATTTTAGAATCAGCTTATAAAGCTCTATGAAAAATCTGGAGTTTTTTTTAAGTAGGTAGCTCCTTTGGTGCCATCAGGAATCGGACTCCATCTGTCCATGCTGTTACCCCTCATCTAATGATTCTCACCTCATGGGCCTAACAAGGTGGCTGCACCTGTAGTCATCATTAGAGGCAAGAAGAAAGGGGAAGATACACAAGGCTGAAGGGCAATGCCGGTCACAGTTTCGTAGTTTTCGATATTAAGGCATTGGGCATTTCTGCTGAGGTTTATTTCTGCTATTGTGAATATCTTTTTATTAGGTTTATTATCACATATTTTAATGGGTTACTGGTAGTAATGGAAATATACCTGATTTTATACATTTATCTTGTATACTCTTATTAGCTCTGAAAGTTATCAGCTGATTTTACTTGGGGTTTCTAGGTGGATGATTATGTTAGTCTGAAAATAATGACAATTTTGTCTCCTTTTTTATTTTTTTCTTCTTTTTTTTTTTTTTTTTTGGTCTTATTACATTGACTAGGATATCCACGTAGTATTAAATCATATAGCAGTGTTGTGGGCCACCTGTTTCTTTATTCTAAGTGTGATAGGATTGCTTCTATATTCATCATTAAGTGTGATGTTTTCTATGGGTTTCTGGCAAATAAACTAAAAACCAAACCCATTGCCATCAAGTTGATTCCAACTCAGCAACTGTATGGACAGAGTAGAACCACCCCATAGAGTTTCCAAGGAGTGGCTGGTAGATTCAAACTGCCAACCTTTTGGTTAGCAGCCCAGCTCTTAACCACTGCGCCACCAGGGCTTCTTGCTGGCAAGTAAGTACCCTTTATCAAGGGTGTTCTATACCTAGTTTGCTGAAACTTATATGGAATATAAGTGTTTTGTTTTATCAATTTCTTTATTTATGGAGAAAATTAGTCAATTAATATAGAGAATTACATTAATAGGTTCCCTAATATTAAACCATTATTGAGTTCATGATATGAACCCAAGGAACCTTGGTGATGTAATGGTTAAGCATTCGGCTGCTAACCAAAAGCTTGGCAGTTCAAATCTACCAGCTGCTCCATGGGAGAAAGATATAATTTGTTTTTGTAAAGATTACAGCCTTGGAAACCCTATGGAGCAATTCTACTATGTCCTATAGGGTCACTATGATTTGGAATCAACTCGATGGCAACAGATTTTAATACAGTGAATTACATTAATAGGTTCCCTAATTTTAAACCATTATTGAGTTCCTGGTATGAACCTATGTGAGTGACAGAACAGATGCTTGAGTTGGGATTCTTTAATTTTTTAAGGATTTTTTACCTCTATTTGAAAGTGAAATCAGCATCTCCCTCCCTCCCCTCCTCTCTGTTTTTGTTCCTCCTTCCCTCTTCCACCCTCCCTTTCTTCCTTCCTACACCTTCTTGCGTACATATACACGTACATACCCTTTTTATTTCCTTCTGTGATATATCCTTGTTCAACTTTGGTGTTAGGATTTTTTCCAGGCTCCTAAAATGAGTTGGGTAGGTTCTCCATTACCAGATTGCTTCTATTATAGTCTCTTTTCCTTGAATTCTTAGTAGAACTTGCCCTGGTATTGATGTCATCTGGGTACAGATCTTTGGCCACTTAATCTATTTTTTTGTTGGTAATTGGGTTAGTCATATTTCTGGTGATTCTTAGATGAATTGTGGTCATTTTAAGTTTGATAGAATATTGTCCATTTTGTCTGTGTTTCCAACTTTTGTAATATAAAGCTGAGCACATCTTCTCCTTTCTTTTACAATCTCGTTTTTAGCTACCACTGCTCCTCTTTATTACTTTATTCATTTGTGCTTCCTTTTGTTTTTCTTAGTTTACCTGTTAGTCTTTTTAAAGGGATCATCTTTGGCTTTTATCAGTTCTACTAGATTTTAGTTCTCTGCTTCATGAATTTCTTTATTATTGTGGTAAATATATATGTAATAAGACATTTGCCATTTCAACATTCTTCACATGTACAATTCCAGTTACGCTTATCAGGTTGTTTAACCATCACCATTATGTTTCCAAGTTTTTCCATCACCCTTTACAGAGGTTCAGTGTCCCCTAAGCAATGAGTCCTCCTTTTCTCTCCTCCCACCTGCTCCCTGGTAACTACTAAACAACTTTGGTCTTTATAAACTTGCCTGTTCGTTTCATATAAGTGGAATCATACAGTATTTGTCCTTTTGTGACTGACTTCGTTTCACTCAGTATCACGTTGTCAAGGTTTATCCACGTTGGAGCATGTATGTATCAGGACTCCATTTCTCTTTATGGCTGAATAATATTCCATTATATGTATTACTAGATTTTATCCATTCATCTGTTGATGGACATTTAGGCTGTTTCCACCTTTTGACTATTGTAAATAGTGCTGCAGTGAACGTTGGTGTACAAGGGTCTGTTTGCATTCCTGCTTTTGATTCTTTTGGGTATATACCTAGGAGTGGAATTGCTGGGTCATATGGTAATTCTGTGTTTAACTTTTTGGTGGAGGCTGTGGTAGTTGTGGCTCATTAGTCCTTTGGACTAATCTTTCCCTTGTTGTCTTTGGTTTTCTGCATTCTCCCTTGCTCCAGACAGGATGGGACCAGTAGAAGTATCATAGGCGGCTGCTCACAAGCTTTTAAGACCCCAGACAATACTCGCTGAAGGAGGACGTAGAACATTTTCTTTATGACCTATGTTACGCCAATTGAGCTGGATGTCCCTGAGACCAAGGTCCCAGCCCTCCGCCCAGTAACTCGGTCCCTCAGGGAGTTTAGATGTGTCTATGAAGCTTCTATGACTTTTCTTTGGTCAAGTAGTGCTTACTTCCCCAGTGTTGGGTACTGTCTTACACAATGCTGCAGTGAACATCCTTCTACAAGTTTCTTTGGCCCATGTGTTAGAACTCAGGCAAGTTTCTAGTGGGAATGATTGGTATTTCTGGCAGGATAGCCTTTTATTTGGTGGGTCTGTTCTGGCCAGTGCAGTATGTTTAGCATCCCGGACCCACCCCTGCCTGCACCCCAGTAACTGTGATGACACAAGGTGCCCCAACACATTTCTATCACCCTCTAGGGTGGCAGAACTACTCCCTGTAAAAAACCACAATAGAGAGCTTCTACCAGTTTGTGAATGTGATACAAATGTGATCACATTATAGGTAGGCAGGTAGATGTAGATATACATATAGGGGATACACATATACAGTGTGTGTGTGTGTGTGTCTATCTATGTGTGTCTATCTTGCTTCCTTTGCTCAACTCGTATTTGTGAGATTTAGCCACGTTGTTATACATGTAGTTGTAGCTCAGTCATTTGTCACTGCTACATAGTGTTCCATTGTATAAATTACAACACAATTTATCAGTTTTTCAGTATATGCACGGTAGAGTTGTTTTTAGTTTTTGGCTGTTGGGAATAACAGCACTGTGAAAATTTGTGTGCATGTCTCTTGGTGTACACGTGTATCATTTCTGTCAGACAGATACTAGGAGTACAATTGCTGGGTCATAGGGTGTGCATGTGTTTAATTTTAGTATATAGTGCCATACATTACAATGCAGCTTTGTACCATTTTAAACAACTAGCAAGTCAGTTACTTTACATCCTTGCCAACACTTGGTATTGTTACTTAATTTTAGCTACTCTAATAGGTGTGTGGAGCCCTGGTGCTGCAGTGGTAAAGAACTCGGCTGCTAACCAAAAGGTTGGCAGTTTGAATCTACCAGCCGCTCCTTGGAAACCCTATGGGGCAGTTCTACTGTGTCCTATGGAGTCACTATGAGTCAGAATTGACTTGATGGCAATGGGTTTGAGTTTGGGTTAATAGCTGTGTAGTGGTATCTCATTGTGATTTTAATTTGTATTTTCCGCTATGAGTAATACCAAAAAACCCACTGCTGTTGAGTTGATTCCGATTCATAGTGACCCTATAAGACAGAGTAGAACTGCCCCACAGGGTTTCCAGTGAGCCCCTGGGGGATACGAACTGCTGACTTTTTGGTTAGCAGCCATAGCTCTTAATCACTACACCACCAGGGTTTCCTTATGAATAATGAGTGGATACTTTTTCATAGCTGATTGGCTGGCTATTTGGATATTCTTTTGTGAGGTGCTTATTCATGAAATATGCACATTTTTTCCTATTGGATTGCTCATCTTTTATTCATTTGGAATAATACATTTTTGCTCTGTCAGAGGTCCTTTGTCAGATTCATTATTGCAAGTATTATCTTCCATATGGGGCTTGCCTTTTCGCTCTTCTAATAGTGTCTTTTTAAGACAGAGTCCCAGGCTGTGGAAAATTCCACTGCCTCACGAAGCTTGCTTGGCACGCTCCACAGCTTTACATTAGAATCCTTGTTCCTTTGCTTGGCACGCCCCATAACTTTCTATTAAAATCCTGGTTCCCCACGCCTTAACTGCTGCCCTGAAACTAGAGGAAATGGGTGGAAACCTGTTTAGGTGCCATGTTGACATTCAGAATAGCCTTTTAGCTTGTTAAAGTACCTCGTACATAGTAACTTCCCTGCCTCTGGGTGGAGTTTAATCGCCATTTTCTGAACACGGGATGCGTGAAGTTATATGTAAATCCCATTGCGCCTGTGTAGTATGATTAAGAGTGTTGCTGATTAACTTTTATGAACTTCCTACTTGTAAACCTTTCCCCTCGCCCTCCCTCGCTGAGCGGTGGAGGCGGCAGCAGGCGTGACTTCTCCTTTCCTCGAGCAACAAAATAAAGGCGCCTTTCTGCTCTCTCACCTTGGTCTCTCGTTTATTGGCTAAGATGAGTCATATTGAGCAGAAACCGGGGTTTCTTACCCGGCAACATTTTGATAAACACCAGTTCTGAGTTTTAGTGGAGTCGAATTTAACATCTTCCTCTAGGTTTGATGTTTTTGCTGTTTTGTCTAGGCCACCTTTCTCTACTCCAAGGTTGTGAAGATCTTCTGGAATCATTGCTTTATAATTTAAACTTTGATCTATTATCTAACCAGAGTTGATTTTTATGTGTGGTGTAAGGCAATAGTCAAAACTCACGACCATCAGTGATGCTGAGGTATATTTGCCTAATTGATACAAAACTGGCAACACTGGTCAACACCCACAGGGCAGTAGTCAACTGACTCAGATACAATTTGCACTTCCCTGTCAAGAATCCTTTGAATTCTCTCAGCAGACCACAATTTACAGAGTTGTAAAACTGCTCAAAGACAACGGAAAAAAAACAAAACAAAACCCTTACCATCTAATCAATTCCGATTCAAATGACCCTACAGGATAGAGTAGAATTGTTGCCCCGTAGGGTTTCCAAGGAGCAACTGGTATACTCAAACTGCTGACCTTTTGGTTAGCAGCCTGAGCTCTTAACCACAATGAAAGACCCTGTAAAATCAGATAATCTGAACAGCTGATAGCCTACATATGTATAGTTCTTTGAATTTTCCTTTGAACGCATTTGTCTAAGGCTGAGTTCTCTAGAGAAGCAAAACCAGTGAAGTGTGTGTATATATACATACATATATATACATAGAGAGGGAGAAAAAGGTTGAGATATTTTTTTTCTTTTTATTGTACTTCAGGTGAAGGCTTACAGAACAAATAGTTTCTCATAAAATAGTACACATATTGTTTTATGACATTGGTTAACAACCCCACAACATGTCAACCCTCTCCCTTCTCAACCTTTTTTTTTTTTTTTGGTGAAAATATACATAGCCAAAGATACACCATTTCAAAAATTTCTACATGCACAGTTCAGTGACATTGACTACACTCTTCCAATTGTGCTGCTGTTCTCACTTTAGATGAAGGCTTACAGAACAAAATAGTTTCTCATTTAACAGTTAGTACACATGTTGCCGTATGACAATGGTTAACAACCCCACAACACATCAACACTATCCTTACTCAACCTTGGGTTCCCTATCACCAGCTTTCCTGTCCCCTTCTGCCTTCTGGACCTTGTCCCTGGACTGCTGTGCCTCATTAGTCCCATTTGGTTTTATGGGGCTGTCTACTCCCCGGCTGAATGGTGAACCACAGAAATGACTTCACCACTGAGCTGAAAGGGTGTCTGGGGGCCATATTCTCGGGGTTTCTCCAGTCTCCTTTAGGCCAGTAAATCTGGTCTTTTTTTTTTTTTTTTGTGAGTTAGAATTTCTTTCTACATCCTTCTCCAGCTCTGTCCAGAACCCTCTGTTGTGATCCTTGTCAGAGCAGACAGTGGCGGTAGTCGGGCACCATCTAGCTGTACTGGACTCAGTCTGGTGGAGGCCTTGGTAGTCCTTTGGACTAATCTTTTCCTTGTATCCTGTTCTCTTCAAAGGTTGAGATTTATATCAAGGAAATGGCTCATGTGGTTGTAGAGACTGGCAAGTCCCAGGTCCGTTGGTAAGGTGGCAGGCTAGAGGCTTCTCCTGACTCACATAGCTGCAGGGACTGATGAACCCAAGATCAACAGGTCAGATGGCAGGCCACTGGCTCACGGGCTGCAGAGACTGACGAATCCAAGATTGGCAGGTAAGATGGTAAGCTGCTGGCTCACAGGCTGTGAAGGCTAACAAAGCCCAAGATTGGCAGGCAATGTGGCAGGTCACTGGCTCAAATCCCAAGAATCAAGGTTCAGATGATGATGAGCCAGATGCAGGATCAAGAGCAAGCGAGCTAGCTTTGCCAGAATGTCCACATTTATATTGGATGCAGGCCACGCTCCTGAGGAAACTCCCCTTACAACTGATGGGCAGATCACGTCATGGAGGATGACTACATCATTATGTAACTGCCAAACCACTGCGAATCATGGCCAGTCAAGTTGACACAGACCTTAACCATCAGTTCACCCCTTGTCAACCTGGCACCTGTAAACATCTCCTTAAGCCATACAAAAGTTCTAAAGACAAAGTCATACTTGTGCCTAACATGATACAACATGTGTACAATCAAAAACGCACTAGCCCCGTTTATATGTTATATTTTACAAGCGAAGAAAAAGAAAATATTTGATGCACACATACAAGGAAGAAATATAACAATTACAATCCTCTTTTCTGCAACTGGTCACATGGTCATAACTGGTATTTAGAACTACCTTCTTCTACCACCCATTTGGTATTCCCTTTGCCCTCAGAAAGCACCTCACCTGGTTGTGGTTCTTTACCTGGTGGAGGGACCCAAACCTTCATTTCTGAAGGGTCGTCCATTAGTCATCTTGGAATGGGGTTGCTGTAGTTTTCCATTGACTTTAATCACAGGGCATGGTAGTACTAAGAGACACCCTAAGGCATCTCCTAAATTCCAGACAGACTCTTACCTCCATTATGCAACAATCTGATTTCTCATTGGTAGTCAGGATCAATCACATCAGTCAATATGGTAACTTCCTTCTTTGCCTGTTGATCCAGAGGCATGAGGAGCCCAAGGAGTAAAGGTGGCATTCTTAACTTCCAGCTGAATGGAATCTGGGTTGTGTCTCCAGATGGGAGCGTTCCTTCTTTTGGAACTAAGATCTCTAGACCTGCAGATCATAAAGTCATGGGGACAGGAAGCAAAAATTTTGTAAGTGGGTCACTAGGGGTGATAGTGAGTGGTACCCACCCTCATTTCTAGCCCTTGATTCCTGGAACCATGAATCCTGGCTATGGGAGAAACAGCAGCAGAAATTGAATGCTCGTTTAAAGCATATACAGCTTCCTGAAGAACACTGCCCCAACCCTGCCAAGTATTGCCACCCAGCTGACAAATTGTAATTGTGTCTTTAGGAGGGCATTCCATCGTTCTGTCAACCCAGCTGCTTCAGGATGATTGGGAACATGGTAAGATGAGTGAATTCCATGAGCATGGGCCCACTGCCGCACTTCATTCATTGTGAATTGAGTCCCCTGATCCGAGGCAATGCTGTATGGGATACCGTGATGGTGGATAAGGCATTCTATGAGTCCATGGGTGGTAGTTTTGGCAAAAGCGTTGTGTGCAGGGAAGGCAAATCTGTATCCAGAGTAAATGTCTATCCAAGTAAGAATGAAATGCTGCCCTTTCCATGATGGAAGTGGTCCAGTGTAATCAACCTGTCACCAGGTTGCTGGCTGATCGCCTCAAGGAATAGTGCCCCATATCGGGAACTGTGTTGGTCTCTGCTGCTGGCAGACTGGGTACTCAGCAGTGGCTGTAGCCAAGTTGGCTTTGTTGAGTGGAAGTCCATGTTGCTGAGCCCATGCATAACCTCCATCCCTGCCACCATGGCCACTTTCTTCATGAGCCCATTGGGCAGTGATGGAGTGACTGGGGAAAGAGGATGACTGGTCCATAGAACCCATCATCCTATCCATTTGATTGTTAAAATCCTTCTCTGCTGAGTTTACCCTTTGGTGAGCATTCACATTAAGACACAAATATCTTTACTTCTTTGGCCCATTCAGAGAGGTCTGTCCACATCTCTCTTCCCCCTACCTCCTTGTCACCATTTTCCAGTCATGATCCTTCCAAGTCCCTGATTATCCAGCCAAACCACTGGCCACAGCCCATGAATTAGTATACAATTGCACATCTGGCCATTTCTCCTTCCAAGCAAAGTGAACAACCTGGTGCACTGCTCGAAGTTCTGCCCATTGGGAAGATTTCCCTTCACCACTCTCCTTCAGGGAGGTCCCAGAAATGGGCTGTTAGTGATGCCACTGTCCACTTTCGAGTGGTGCCTGCATGTCATGCAGAACCATCTATCTGTAAACAAGGCACGAGTTTTCTCTTCTTCAGTCAACTGATTATAAGCAACTCCTCCACGAGTCCGTAAGTGCAGACTGGAGATGGAAGGTAATGTGACACAAATTTGTTCCTCATCATTGTGGTAAAAGGTGTGTCCTCTGGTGACTCCATCTGTGGGTCTAATCGGATAAATCCACCCTGACATGCCCGTTTCCCTAAGCCTTTGGATACCTTCTTCTATAATATACCAAGGCAGGTCTAGTAGTTCAGCCTGCCTTAGTGTAGGCCACTGCATAATCCATGCTTCAGTGAACCAACCAAATAAACTGTTAGATCCTTTCCTAACCTCTTAGGCTAAAACACAGAATAAACAATCTGTGCCTAATAGGCCCATGTCCGTAAACTCAGACTAATCCAACTTTATGTTCCTTGTACACTTATTCCACACCTTTAATAGCCATTCCCACACATCCCCAAGTTTCTGTTTGTACATATTAGTAAAGTGAAGCAGTTCTTTTGGAGTATAGCTGTTATGGATTGAATTGTGTCCTCCAAAAATGTGTGTCAACTTGGCTAGGCTGTGATTCCTAGTATTGTATCATTGTCCACCATTTTGTGATCTGATGTGATTATCCTGTGTGCTGTAAATCCTAACCTCTATCATGTTAATGAGGCAGGATTAGAGGCAGTTATGATAATGAGGCAGGACTCAATCTACAGGATTATGCTGTATCTTGAGTCAATCTCTTTTGAGATATAAAAGAGCATCGAGCAGAGAGGAGTGGGACCTCATACCACCAAGAAAGTAGTGCCAGGAGCACAGCGTATCCTTTGAACCCGGGGTCCGTGTGCTGAGAAGCTTCTAGACCAGGGAAGATTAATGTCAAGGACCTTCCTCCAGAGCCAACAGAGACAGCATGCCTTCCCCTGGAGCTGGCACCCTGAATTCAGACTTCCAGCCTACTAGACTGTGAGAGAATAAATTTGTTTGTTAGAGCCATCCACTTATGGTATTTTCTGTTATAGCAGCATTAGATAACTAAGACAGTAGTGTGCCTCCTCCTGGGTCACACTTTGTACTTCACCTTTTGGGGTTCACTGGGACTTAAGTCTAGTAATAGGCCTAGAAGCAAAAAATGGGTTGTGGAGGTGGGTTTTGGGAACATTCAGCAATGTTTTGTAAGGCATCTACCCTAGGCATGCCCTAGGCAATACCTCAGACAAAAGCTCTTCAGACACAGCTGGGTTAATCTCATTAGATGGTGATGGAGGGAATAATGGATTTACTGGAGAGGGTGGCTTAGCACACAAAGATGGAATAATCTCTTCAGATGGGAGTAAGAGGGCCAGTTCTGTTGGCAGGAGTGATTCAACAGAATTTAGGGACTCAAGTGTCACCAGATTCCTGATTATCTGCCCACATGTCCCCATCCCAGGTTTCAAGATCCCACTTCTTCTCAAACAATGCCCTCACTTTAACTTCAGAAATCATTCAAGGTTGGGAATTCAGTTGGCGTTGTAATTTAGCCCCTCTTACAATAAGACTCTGGGTTTGGTTTTTGGCAATATCAGTCCTGTTACTACAAGAAATAAGGCTTTCTTTCAGGGCACAAATGTCAACTTTGAGGTCTTTTATGTGGTGCTTGAGCTGTGATTCTGAAGCCCTGAGCTCATCTCTTTCTTTCACCACTTTGTCTAGTAAAAATAGGGCCGATTAGCTTCCCTATACTTCTCATTCTTACAAAATTTTAGAAAAGTATCAAACATGAGATCCCCCCGAGCCTCACTTCTCACCAATACTTGGTCTATTTGTGGTGATATATTGCCACCTCATGCCATGGATTAGCAGCACCCTCTTTACTACTGGAAGCAGAGTCATCAGTGCCTTTAAGACTAGTCAGACTGGAGAACCAATTTAGAAAACTCATCCTTACAATTTTGTTTCTCTAGAACCACTCTCGGTGCCAAATGTCTTAGGTTGGGTTCTCTAGAGAAGCAAAACCAGTGAAGCATATATAGATAGAGAGAAAGAGTTCCCTAAAGGAAAGGGCTCATGCAGTTGTAGAGGCTAAGTCCGAAGTCTATGGGTCAAACCTCAGGCTGGAGGCTTCTCCTGACTCACATAGCTGCAGGGGCTGACAGGCCCAAGATCAGCAGGTCAGACAGCAGGCTGCTGGCTCACCGGCTGTGGAGGCCCACAAATCCCAAGATCAGCAGGTAATACGGCAGGCTGCTGGCTCAACTCTCAAGAACTGGAGGTCAGATGTTGAACCAGATGAAGGATCCAGAGCAAGTGAGCAAGCTTTGCCAGAACGTCCATGTATATACTGGATGCAGCCCACACTCCAGAGGAAACTCCCTTGACAATTGATTGGTTGATCACACCAGATCACATCATGGAGGATGACTACATCATTACATAACTGCCAAATTACATCACTACATAACTGCCAAACCTCTGAGAATCATGGCCCAGCCAAGGTGACACACAACCTTAACCATCACACCATTGTTAACACTGGTTCCCTTTTTAATGAGTTAAATGAAAGTTTTTTGAGGTGTTAGTTTTATATCTTTATGTGAGTTATGATTTTATCCATTAAAAAAATGATTATTTTTAACAGTTTTAATTTCCTCTTTGCTTCTTTCTACTTCCTGTTCATCTTCTCATGTGGGAGTTTGTCATAAACTGTTCTTAAGTCTTTGGACCAGGTGACTCTTCCAATCTGTGGGGGGAGGTCATAGGATATACAACATGGCTTCCCGTGCACCACAGATTGTTGGCAGGAAGACAGTGATTGACAGTTTTGGCAAACTCTTCACTTAGCTGAGAAATACAGATGCTTGTAATAATAACCACATTGCTCCTTCCAGCTCTAAACATTCTTCCAAAGACTTATAAATTGAAAAGCGGTCATGTATTAATTTTATAAACTTGGTTTTCTACAGCGAGTAAGTTTTTGCTGAAAGTAAGACCTTAACGCAGAAAAAAAGAGTGATAAATAGAAAAATACATTTTAAAAAATAGAATAGAAAGACACATTTTCAAAAAAGAATTGCTTAAGTGTATCTATCTCATGACTAAAGTATTCCTTATTTGGGAGCCTAAAAAAAGTGTATAACATTTAAAAGTAAATAAATAAACAAGCAAATAAGTTCTGGGCAGACTGCTGTATTCATTCATGCCAAATTTTTATTTTCTTAAAGTGTGATACAGCCATTTGATTTCTCACATTAACAACAGCCACCACCTATGTGACCCATTCACATAGTGCTCTATGTACACACAAGCACACACTATTTATATAAAAAATAAGCTGTAATGATGAAACACAAGTTTACAAATGCAGCTTTTAAAAGCCTACTGAAGAATTAAGAGATGTGGAAATCTCTGAGAGACAGGATCACTGTGGAATGTAGCTCTGAAGAAAATATTTCAAAAATTGAAAACCTAGAACAAATCACTAAATATTTTTAAAATGGCAATATTATAATTCTGAATATTTCTGACCCTAATTGTTAACTTTCTGTTGGCTGGAATATGGCTTTAGGGTTGCTCCCAAAAGTCAAATGCCACACAAGTTGGAGGTAGGATTATATTCCTTTTAAAGAAATTAAAAGACTGAGGCCCCCTCCAGCCATTCTTCTTGCCTTCCAAATAAAGACCTGTTGCTGTTGAGTCGATTCCAACTCATAGCGACCCTATAGGACAGAGGAGAACTGCCCCACAGGGTTTCCAGGGTGCGGCTGGTAGATTCAAACTGCCGCTCTTTTGGTTAGCGGTCGAGCTCTTTAACCACTGCACTACCAGTGCTGCGTCTTCCAAAATACAAGTCATCATTTAGCAGCTCTAGATCAATAATCCTAGATTTTATGCTCAGATACCTCTGAAGTGAATTTTGAAAATCTATGTATCCCCCTGCATATTTCTAAATCAACATCTGAAATTTTTCATCATAAAGAGATGCAAAGGATATAACTTCTGCGACATTGTAGATATTGCATCTTTAAATAAAACTGTTACATTTCTTTTTAAATTTAGCCAAGGGCTCTAAATATAATAGCTATTCTGATAAACACGATCATCCTTTCGAAAACTACATAAACGAGGCAATTTTTAATAGTAGCAACTGCCATTTTTCCTTTTAGCCCTTGAATTTGTATTTATATTCCACTTCCCCCTCAAAATACTAACCTAACAGTTTTTTCCTTTTTTATCATTTAACTTGTATATATGTAACAAAATTATACTATCCTATGATCATAAGGCTTTAAGTATTTAATCAGTTTCTTCTGGATTGAGTTTTAGTACATGCTTCAATAAAAAATATAGCACAAATTTTAGTAAATTATTAAACATAGCAAAATCTCATTGGAAATGTTTTTCCTGATGACATGAACAGAACTCCCCCCACCCAATTAGTTCTGTATCTGTAGATTAATATTATCGTTGTTGAAATGAGTCAAGGTGCAGCATCGACTCTCTTCTCCCTTTTCGGTTTCTATGTATGGAAGTGCTTATAATCCTAGTTCACAGAAACATGTAGATGAGAATGGAAGGGGTGCTGCTGATAGCAGTATCATTAAATTCTCTGAACTCCTTCCACGTTATATACTAAGAACCTCAAAAATCTACTGAGTCCTCTATCAATTTTGTTGAAAGCAAAGAATCAGAAACCACCAGACTCACAAAAGGAATTGTACACCCTGTTATTATGTCTTTCACCTTCTGAACACTTGTATTTTGAATTGATGCCCCAGGGGCACTTACACCTTGGATCATGCCCTACGGTGAGACCCAGGATGAGGAAGGATATGTTTTCTTTTGTAAAATGAAAAAAGGGCATTTTCTCAGGCAGGTGAGTCTTAAGAAAGAGTATTGTAGGAAGAGGAAGATTTGAAAACTGATCCCTTCAAACTACTCTAGCCCAGAGGCCCCTTGGGCTGTGCCGGCATAACCCGTGGGGTAAGGGTGGCCCAGTTTAAAGACTATTGCCCTTGATGGCTAAAGTATTTAAATTAGTAGGTTATGCTGCCTGGCTGGCTTTTTAATTAGAACAGCAGGTCCTCAAATGTTTTCTACTATACGCTTGTCCCATGGGCTGCTGCTTGGCAAAAAAGATTCTAAGATTAAATTTGGGAAATGCGACATTCTACACCTTTCTTAACTCTGCAAGATAGAATATCCAAGTCGCCCAGGAGAGAAATTATTTACCTTTGTGTAATCTAAATTCCCCAACTCAAATGACCTAACCACCCTTCCTCCTCTATTTTTCTATGCAATGCCTGATATTCAAATAATATACTTACCAAAATGGAGAACAAATACAGTCTAGCACATATACAGCCATGGTTTTGACCCAACAGTGCTTCTGCCATCTTTTAGAACGTTCGTATCACGATTCTGCTTTGCCTGAATTGACTGTGGTTTAACAGGTAATAAGCACATCTCAGCTAGATATTTTAGGCTTAGATTACGTGGCAGTGGGCAGCCTCTGGGAGAAGCAATGATGTCATCTGTACCCTTCACTTTCCCTCACTGTGTCTTCCCCGGGCGAATTGGCCAAGTTCCTCACACCACCAAGAACCAGCTTAATGTGGTTGGTGAACCAAAGCAAGTACTTTCTAATGGTGGATTCAAGTTATTGGAGTACCTAGGAGAAGGAGATAGTTTTAGGTGGCGGGTTCTTCCCTGCACCATTTTATTATAACCCACCCCTACTCTTTATCGGTATACGTGTGGCTGGGTATGAATTTTACATGAGAGCAGCTGAATAGATACTTAGCTTCTGCTGTCTATCCTGCTGTTTCACAATTTCTTTGAGACAGTAGCAAAAATATCGATTTTAAGCCGAAGGGGATACCGGCCTTAGCATTTTAGCTTGAAAATGGCTTCAAAACTGAAAGCAGAGGTGAAGACATCAACACCTGAGCTCTACTATGTAGAAGCAATGATAGAGCTAAAAGTGTGGGGAGTTGTGGTATGCAATAATTAGGCTCCAGAGGCCACCTGGCCAACAGCTAACGGGCCACAGAGTCTGCACCTCCTTCCCTCCAGCTTTAAGCTCAGTGCCGTTTTCATCCATCCTTTCAAAGTTGCTTTGAACAATGCTATCATCAGGAATACTCTTCCTCCATTGTTCACTGCCAAATAAATAAAATAGCAGCCCCCGATTCAGAGGATAACTAAAGTAATGCCACAGGGCCACCTTGGTCAGACTTCTTTTACCTGTACTCCCAGCTTTAGGGAAGGTAAAATCCTTTTGTTTAAGGAGCACGTGGATGGATATGTACAGTGAAACCTGTGACAGCCAGAACATGATGGGACCGCCTTGTTTTTCCAGGTCTCCCAAGTTTTCCACCTTAGGGTGCAGTCTTCACACTTTTCTGTCACCCCTTTTAGTGGAAAATATTTGAGTTTTCTTTCTCTGACAGGTTTCTGCCTTACACAGGTTCTGGCTTTCAGGGGTTATACTATATGTTCCATGAGATCGGTAACCATGGATTTTTTTTTTTTTTTTAAAACACTGTACCCCTAGTCCCTGGCACAGAGCCTGGCACATGACAATGCTTAGTGAGTCTTTGTGACCTGAAGGATCGTCTTTTGACCAGCCAGAGTCTGGTTTGTTCTCATCTTCTCCACAACAGTACTGCACAGGCTAAGCTCAGCATTTAGGATAATTAAGGGAAGGCTGAATAGGCTTCTCAGACCCAGTTCGATCCAAGTGAAGCCACTCTGCTCACACTGGAGGCACTGTCTCCCCACAGTTACACCTTTCCTCCACTTCAGTTCTTGAGTCACTCCAAGTGAGAAGTTGTGACTCCACTGACCACCCTCCCAACATTATCTTCTCCTTTAAAAAGCCTTCTTAAATCACCTGAAGCTATAGCTCAAGGTAAACAGCCAACTGGATGGTTTACCCTTTGGGGAGGGCTGCATCTGAGATTTTCTATAGCTTCCTAATGCTTAAACCACTGAGGCTTAGCTCTCTGCCCCTGAAAGCTGGGCAACCCAGAGAAGTTCCCCATGAAGCCCAGTTTTCATCTACCTCTTTAAACCAGTGAACTACCTCTTTGTGGAAGGCAGCAGACCGGAAGCGTTCCCAGGGGTCTCACGTG
The DNA here is from genome assembly GCA_030035585.1 of Dugong dugon. Lineage (NCBI taxonomy): Eukaryota > Metazoa > Chordata > Mammalia > Sirenia > Dugongidae > Dugong > Dugong dugon. Next base: position 37,612,038 of record CM057478.1, read on the forward strand.
CCTGGAGCCCCGGGGTGATGAGTGAGGCAGGGGCCAGGAATGAGCTGGCTGAGCCTTCGGAAACACCTGGTCTCTCTGACGGGCATTTGTAAACAAACAGGCCCCAAGATTTCCACCCCCTTCCCCAACAACCCCAGTCAGGAAGCAGTTGTCTACCATCAATTAAGCTAGGCAGAGGGCATTCAGAAATTATCTTAATGACCAGAGAGTCTGTCAGCTAACTGCCTCTCATGTACTGTGGCAGGTCCACGCAGGAGGTCAGTCTAGCCAGCCAGCCTGCTGGTGGTAGTTAAGTGCACTGAGCTGAGCCTGCTGACCTGGGGCAGGGCTCCTCTTTGGGCCCTTGTGGAATCCGATGGCCTTAATTGTGGAATCGTTTGCCTTTTAGTAAAAATCCTTTCCAGAATCTAATAAATTAGTTCCTTACATTTCAGGATCCTCTTCTGTGGAAGTCAGTTAATTACCTGGGTCGTTAGAGGCAGAATCTTGCTCAGTATATAGGTCAGGCACAGAAGATTTAACTTACTGAGATTTTCATTGCTTTTATTCAATGAGGTTTGGAACACAAGAGGCCCAAAATGAGGAACACATTTTAGGGACCCTCTATAGGGCCCCTGTGGAGAACATAAGTTAAGAAAGTTGTCCAAGATGAAAAAGTTAGCAGGAAAATCATCCCAACGCATGCCAGTTGGGTCTTCTTTGGAAATGTCACCTTGATGGCAGGCTTGGAGAGGATGGTCTGAGTAGAGTACATTTACTTACATGCAAACACACACACATACCCCGGCTTCTATGAGTAAAACTTGCTATTGCTGACTCTCTTCTCTCTCAACCTGAAATAAAACATATTGCACTATCACCAACTATGCATAAGAAACAGGCGATGTGCTGAGCTCTGTAATGCTTCTTTAGTCACACATTTGAGGGGCATTCCTGGCTGCAAGGCACAGTGCTGAGAGTCAGGGTGGTGGGCTCCTGGCAAGATATTTAATTTCTCTGAGTCTCAATTCCCTCATTGGTAAAATAGGGTAATGTCTACCCAGTAGGCTGAAGTAAAGATTAGAACTCCATAGGGTTTTCATGGCTGTGACCTTTCAGAAGCAGATCAACGGGTCTGTCTTCTGAGGCACCTCTGGGTGGGTTCGAACTGCCAACCTTTCAGTTAGCAGCCGAGTGCTTAACTGTTTGCACCACCCAGTCTCCACAAGTAAAGATTCAGTAAGAATAATATCAGTAAGGAACTCAGCACAGTGCTGCTCATCAGAGAATGCCACTGGCATTTCTGCTGGGATAATTCTTCGCTGCATGGGACTGTCCAGAACATTGTAGGACACTATGTGGTTGAATCTGTCAACCAGTACATACCTGTGGCACAACCAGAAGCATCTCTTGTGGGGTGAATCTGCTGATTTAGAACCAATGGCCTTACACATTCTGGGAAACTCAGTAGCAGCTCATTGATAAGTAATAATCAAACCCATTGCCATCAAGTCAATTCTGACTCATAGTGACCCTACAGGACAGAGTAGAACTGCCCCACAGAATTTCCAAGGGGCAGCTGGTGGATTTGAACTGCTGACCTTTTGGTCAGCAGCCAAGCTCTTAACCACTGTGCCACCAGGGCTCGTAATAGGTAATAGACATGATTTATTTTCACTATTATATCGATGTGCCCTGCTAGTGATGACAGTTCTACTTAGAGAAGTTGCAGATCCTCACATTATTACTGTAAGTTAATTTACAGAAAAGAATTTCCATAGAAATCAACTCAGAAGCTTTGCAGAAGCCTGGCCTGGGGTGCCCAATGTCATTGTGAGACCCCAAGGATTTGTAGGTGGGGGGAGGAGCAGACCCACCTCCGGTTGCACTTCTCCTGGTACAGCTGGAGCTGGTTCTCGTTGACATTGAACTCCCTAACCAGGGCGTCCCGGTCCCGGTCCCGGTTGGTGTTGCGCAAGTTCTGGTGTGTGTCGTACAAAAAAAGCTGGTTGTTCAGCTCTTCTTGCCGCCTCCGAAGCTGGCGACAGGAAGAGTAAAGTTCCTCTTCGCTTTCCTGGAGGGTTGGGGAGAGAACAACAGGGTAGTGATTGTATCTTCCAAACCAAAAACGTGGGCCATAACATCTCACAAGTGTGCCTGAAGGGAGCGTGGGCCAGACGTTTCACAACTGGGATTATCCTGGAAAACCCAGGGCCTTTTTTAACCAAAGATAAACTCAGTTATTTAGTCTGTTGGAAGCACTGTTCTTCATAATGTTACTTTATTGTGAAACACGGAAATAACAAATGCATTACCCAGATCCAACTTCTTAATCAGTTCAGTATTTTCATTGGTCTGCATTCACCTTCTGCCTCTGATCTAAAGGCTCTAAGCAGCTTCACGCTTACAGTGAAACACAGCAGGTGAGGAAGACAGCAGCACGATATGAAGATAAAGGTGGATGGGAGCCAGGGCATTTAGTGTCTTCTAGAGCCTTAAAAGCCAAGGTAACAGGCTACAACATGGATGAACCTTGAAATCATTATACTAAGTGAAAGAAGACAGAGATGAAGGATCATATATTGTTTGATCCCATTTATAGGAAAAGTCCAAAACAGGCAACTCTATATAGAAAAAGATCCATATTTGTAACCATTCCAAAGAAAGATGATGCAAGAGAATGCAGAAATTATAGAACAATATCATTAATACTACACACAAGTAAAATTTTGCAGAAGATCATTCAAAAGCGGTTGTAGAAGTACATTGACAAGGAACTACCAGAAATTCAAGCTGGATTCAGAAGAGGAGGTGGAACACGGTGTATCATAGCTGATGTCAGATGGGTCACTGCTGAAAGCAGAGAATACCAGAAAGATGTTTACCTGTGTTTTACTGACTATGCAAAGGCATTCGACTGTGTGGATCATAACAAATTATTGATAACATTGCAAAGAACGGGAATTCCAGAACACTTAATTGTGCTCATGAGGAACCTGCACATAGACCAAGAGACAGTCACTTGAACAGAACAAGGGGATACTGTGTGGTTCAAAGTCAGGAAAGATGTGTGTCAGGGTTGTATCCTTTCACTGTATTTATTCAATCTGTATGCTGCGCAACTAATGTGAGAAGCTGGACTATATGAAGAACGCAGCATCAGGATTGGAGGAAGACTCATTAACAACCTACAATATGCAAACATCACAACCTTGCTTGCTGAAAGTGAAGAGGACTTGAAGCACTTACTGATGAAGATCAAAGACCACAGCCTTCAGCATGAATTATACCTCAACATAAAACAAAAATCCTCATAACTGGACCAATAAGCAACATCATGATAAAGGGAGAAAAGATTGAAGTTGTCAAGGATTTCAGTTTACTTGGACCTACAATCAATGCCCATGGAAGCAGCAGTCAAGAAATCAAAAGACGCATTGCACTGGGCAAATCTGCTGCAAAAGATCCCTTTAAAGTGTTCAAAAGCAAAGATGTCACTTCAAGGACTGAGGTGCACCTGACCCAAGCCATGGTGTTTTCAATCGCCTCATAGGCATATGAAAGCTGGACAATGAATAAGACGACTGGAGAAGAATTGATGCCTTGGAATTATCGTGTTGGCAAAGAATATTGAATATACCATGGACTACCAGAAGAACAAACAAATCTGTCTTGGAAGAAGTACAGCTAGCATGCTCATTAGAAGCAAGGATGGTGAGACTTTGTCTCACGTACTTTGGTCACGTTATCAGGAGGGACCAGTCCCTGGAGAAGGACATCATGCTTGGTAGAATACAGGGTCAGTGAAAAAGAGGAAGACCCTCAAGGAGATGGACTGACACAGTGGCTGCAACAATGGGCTCAAGCATAACGACGCTTGTGAGGATGGTGCAGGACCAGGCACTGTTTCATTCCCTTGACATAGGGTTGCTATGAGTTGGAACCGACTTAACGGCACCTAACAACAACAACAACATACAGAAAGAAAGTAGATTAGCGGTTGCCTAGGGCCCAGTGGTGGTGGTTGGGATAGGGACGAGAAGTAACTGGTAATGGGTGGTGGTGTTATCGTTGTAGAGCTGGCTCTGACTCACGGAGACCTTACGTATAACAGAATGAAACGTTGCCCAGTCCTGCACCATCTTCATGATCGTTGGTATGTTCGAGTCCATTATTGTGTCAATTCATCTTATTGAGGGCTTCCCTCATTTTTGCTGACTCTCTGCTTTAACAAACTTGATGCACTTTGCTAGAGATTGGTCTTTCCTGATAACATGTCCAAAGTAAGCTAATGAGTATGGGGTTTCTTTCTGAAGTGATGAGAATGTTCTAAAATGGATTGTGGTGATGGTTGTACAACTCTGTGAATATACTAAAAACAAATGAATTGTATACTTAAATGAGTATTATATGGTATGTGAAACATATCTCAATAGAGTTGTTACCAAAAAAAAGAAGAAAGTCAAGGCAGCATAGCTTACACTTTCAGGATGAGTACATGTCTCAGTGCTGGCTAGTGATAGCATCTTATCCTCCACCACCACGGGGCATGTGACCCCAGCCAGGCCAACTGAAAGCATCCACAGGGCTTTGCTGAAGCTCTCAGTAAAAAGATGGTTTCTTGTCTTGGGGATCAGCTGAAGGAGTGACAAATGTTTGGAGTTGCTAATGGTTCCTTTGCTACCATGTAGAGAGTCAGCCAGGGAATGGAGCCCAAACAGAGGAAAACAGAGCCATTAGGGGAGCACCTGGATCCAGCCCTAACTGAAACAAGTCCTACCCCTAACATTCTCAGTTGTGGGAGCCAAACAGTCCTTCCTTTATTATGCCAAGGAAAGAACCATTCAGGGTAAGGAGTGTGGTCTTCAGTGTGGGCGGTGAATTTTTTTTACCTCACTTATGTTTTTAAAAGATCACACTGACTGAGGTGCAAAGGATCAGGAAGTCAGTCAGTTGGAATAATCCAAGGGAGAGACATCTGTGCTACAACAACACACACTGACATACACAAATGGGCTTTTTTTATCATTTAATTTTACAAAAATTAAATCATATCTTGCTCTGCAAATCATTTTTCTTATGTCAAGGTCCTAACAAAATGTCATGGATACCCCCCAGGAACTATGACTTGGGGGGTGGTGCCGCTGATAAAGATTATTCCAGCCATTTGCAAAGGCTCACAGGAGGAAAAAGGTGATTGTCTTTGCACAAAAAGGGGAGGTAAAATGGACAGCCTGGGTGACTAAGTGAAAATGTGTCAAGTGAGGCACTGGGAGGGTCAACAGTGACTTAACTTAAGCCCTCCCTCAGTGAGAACAGTTTTCCTTTCTATTAAGAATAAAGCAAAACAAAACAAAACAAAACTTCAAGTCTTAAACCGCACCACAAATGCTCTCTCTTCATCTTCTGGCTTAGAAGAAAACAGCTTTCACTTATGTAATGATTATTTGGTGTTCAGGTTCAAGTTCAAAATAAGCCTTTTCCATGATTGCTTCTATAATTGGAGCCCTTTTTCTCCTCTTCCAAACTCCAATGCATTTATAGACTTTTTATAATTTAGTCTTTAATACTCCATAGATACATGAGATATACATTCAGAAAGGTACATAAAACATGTTCAGTTCAATGAATAAGTATCAAACAAACAGCTATGGAGCCACCACCCAAGTCGAGACATACAATTGTTTTTCAACTGCCTAAACACCTCTCTCTATGCAGCCCTCCCAGTCAGGACTCCCCTGTACCCCTTAGAATTGTGTGATAATCATTTTCTAGCTTTGAGTCTGTTTTCACAAAGAAATTGTTTTTCTTCTCCAAATCTATAGTTGTTTCTGTTTTCTAATATATCTTACTGATTTCTTTGCTCACCATTGCTTTCTACATTACACTTTTTAAAAACATTTTATTGTGCTTTAGGTGAAAGTTTACAGTGCAAATCAGTTTCTCATTTAAAAATTTATACACAGATTGTTTTGTGACATTGGTTGCAATCTCTGTGTTGTGTCAGCACTCTCCCTTTTCCCCTTTCCGTCCCGGGTTCCCTCTATCCATTTGTCCAGTTTTCCTGTCCCTTCCTGCCTTCTTGTCTTTGCTTTCGGGCAGGTGTTGCCCATTTGGTCTTGTATACTCGGCTGAACTAAGAAGCACGTTCTTCACATGTGTTTATTGTTTGTTTTATAGGCTTCTCTAATCTTTGGAAGAAAGGGGACTTTGGGAGTGGCTTGAGTTATGAGTTAGCAGGGTGTCCAGGGTCAGGGTCTTGGGAGTTCCTCCAGTCTCTGTCAGATGAGTAATCTGGCGTTTTTGTGTGTGTGTGTGTTTGAATTTTGTTCTACATTTTTCTTCTGCTGTGTCTGGGATCCTCTATTGTGATCCCTGTCAGAGCAGTCAGTGGTGGTAGCTGGGTACCACCTAATTCTTCTAGGCTCAGACTGGTGGAGGCTGTGGTTCATGAGGTCTATCAGTCCTTTAGACTAATATTTTCCTTGGTTTCTTTGGTTTTCCTCATTCTCCGTTGCTCTGGACAGGATGGGATCAATAGATGTATCTTAGATGGCTGCTCACAAGCTTTTAAGACCCTAGATGCTACTCACCAAAGTAAACATTATACTCCTTCTTGCTTAACTAAATACTTTGGTAGTTCTTTTAGCAAAGGTCTGAGTGCTAAATGACTTGTCTTTGTATGTCTGAAAATACCTTCATTTTGACCTCACTCTTGAATGACAGTTTATAGAGGTACAGAATTTCTAAACCTATTTTGTCTTAAACATTTTAAAAATATTATCCTTTAGTCTTTAGTTTGTCAATCCTTTGTAGGTGATCTGTCTTTTATAATTTTTCTTTATCCTGCCATTCTGCCAATTCAATATCATGTGTCTAGACATGGATTTATACTTATTTGTACTTCTGTGTTTATAGTCTGAGGACTCATGTCTTGTCAGGGCTGGAAAGTTCTTAGCCACCAAGGGTTTCATGTATTTTATGTTGCAACTTCTCATTCTATCCTTTTTTTTTTTTTTTAATCTTCACTTTTCATATCTTTGTCAGACCAAACATATTAACAATCATGAAGATGGTGTAGGACAGGGCAATGCTTTGTCATATTACTTTTAAGACAAATTCCCCAGCACAGTCTTCCAATTTACCAGTTCTTTCTTCAACTATATCCATTCTAGAATTTCCCACTTACTTAACTGTTAAAAAAAATAAAAAAAAAAAACTCTTTTTTTTAAAGAATTTTCATATTGTGTCTTCAGGATTTCTAATTGGTTCTTTGATTCCTACATGTTCTTGATTAATGGCAAAAAGGTCTGTTCTTCTTTATTAAGTGCAGTTTATTCTTTGGGTCTTTCTGAAAACCTTAGAAATATTTATTTCAAAATAAATATTGGAGTCATTGGAGTGAATTCTGTTGCTTTTATATTTGTTAACTATCTTAGTATTATTTTCCTCATTTAAATATTTAATTTGCAAGCTCCTCTTGAACGGAAAGTTTTTTCCCTCCCAGAATCTATACCTTGGTATCTAGTGTTCTGAATGTTCTAAATGGGGAAATCCCAAGGAAAGGCCCAGCAAAGTGTTGCATTATTGGCTCCAGGTTCTAGTGTCTTAGGAGTCCTATGTCTGCTATCCCTGCTCTGGCTACAGGGCTTGTCTGCTTTGTTCCCATCCCCTCTGCAAGCAGATGACCACTGGCCTGGGCCTTGGGCACTTGCCAAGTCTTTTTTTCTTTTCTGAAGGGTGCTTCAGAAGGGTCAAGCCTGCCATAGCTCTGGATCATCTGTTTATGCATGGCCTTTAGTTCGTGTTGCATTAGCAAACTGAAATTAAATAACAAATTAAGCCTCCAAATGCAAGGAACTATATAAAAAGAACAGAGGAAGTCTAAGGAAAGCAGATTGAATCAGTAAACATAGAAATGGATGAATTAGAAAACAACCAACAAAATAAAAATATAAAATAAATGCAAGAGCTGCATTTTGTGGGAAAAATAATCACACACAGACAGACAATGAAGTAGATAATCCATTATCTACCCTAATCAAGAAAAGTGTGAGAACACAAATAGCCAAATAAGACACTGGACTTAGGTATACAATGACAGGTAAGAAGACAATAAAAGGACCTGTGAAATTGATAAACAGATGATAATGAAAAACACTATATATGTGTGTTGTATTATAATAAGCGTATTATCATCATATACATACACACACACCCTGTATTTCCTGTTATAGAAAATTATCCCAGAAGAGATGGGAAAAAAAAATTAAGAGATCAGTAATTTTATGCTAGAAGAAAATAAGAACGTTCTTACAACTAGGCCCAGAAAGCTTCAAGATGATGTCAAACATCTATCAGATGTAGGTTGCAGAGAACTCCAGTTCTATTCACATGTTCCATAGCCCTAAAAAGGAAGACTTCCAGGTAATTTTTATGAAGCCAGTACAACAAAATATTACATTTATACCGCTGATTCTAATCAAACATTAACTTTGGAAGGTTGTGTTATGGATTGAATAGTGTCCCCCAAAAATGTGTGTCAACTGGGCTAGGCCATGATTTCCAACACTGTGTGGTTGTCCACCATTTTGTGATCTGATGTGATTTCCTATGTGCTGTAAATCCTACCTGTGATGTTGATAAGGCAGGATTTGAGGCAGTTACGTTAATGAGGCAGGACTCAATCTACAGAATTAGGTTGTATATTGAGTCAACCTCTTTTGAGATATAAAAGAGAGAATTGCACAGAGAGGACAGGGACTTCATACCACCAAGAAAGCAGAGGTGGGAGCAGAGCACGTCCTTTGGACCTGGCATCCCTGTGCTTGCTGAGAAACTCCTAGGTCCAGGGGAAGACTGATGACAAGGAACTTCTCCCTGAGCTGACAAAGAATGAAGGCCTTCCCCTGCAGCTGGCACCCTGAATTTGGACTTCTAGCCTCCTAAACTGTGAGAGAATAAATTTCTGTTTGTTAAAGCCATCCACTTGTGGTATTTCTGCTATAGCAACACTAGATAACTAAGACAGGTTGATAATTTCTATTTGTCAAGGTGTTGCTTTACATCTGTTAGATTTCATACTCTTTCCTATATAAACCCTATACCTTTCTTATTTAAATTATTCTTAAATGTGCTGTTTTTTTTGTCAAATCATGAATGGGATTTCCTATCTGGTCCTATACCATCCCACATTTCCAATTGTTATTTATAGAAAAGATTGATTAGATTTAATAAATACAAGAAAAATAATCAGTCTTCTTAAAATTGGAGTCTTTGTTGTTTAAGTATATAATCATAATTTGTGAATACCTGTTGTCAAGTTGATTCCTACTCATAGTGACCCTGTAGAACACAGCAGAACTGCCCCATAGGATTTCCAAGGCTGTAATCTTTATGAAAGCAGATTGCTACATCTTTCTTCCATGGAGCTGCTGTTGGGTTCAAACTGCTGATCTTTTGGTTAGTAGCCAAGTGCTTCACCACTGAGCCACTATGGCTCCTAATTTGTGAATAGAGATTCACAATTTATACTGGTTTATGCTTTTTCTCACATAATTTATTGCTAGGTGTGCCAGTGTTAAACCATCCTTGCATAGCTGGAATAAACTCTACTTAGTTGTAATATATTGTTCTTCCAGTAAATAGCTGAAAATGATTTGATTTTATTAATAATTTTAACATATATATTCATAAGTGAGATTGATCTAAGAATGTGTGGAGTTTGGGTTTTGTTTTGTTTTGATGGAGGAGACAGCATGAGTACTATCTTTCTCCAGTATTGACAGGAAGGTTATATAGCTTCAAGACATTAATTGGAGTATTCCTGCTTTTCTATTGACTTGAATGTGATATATGAATATGTGAGTTTGTTTGTTTTTGTTGGGTTTTTGGGGGGGGGGGGGGTGAAGGGGGCTTGAGTACATGAGTACTGTCTCTGGTATTGATATGAAGGTTACATAGTTTCAAGACATTAATTAAAGCATTTTATTTTTCTATTGATTTGAATGGATTAAAATTGGAATTATGTTCTTTAAACCTGGATAGAATTCAGCTATAAAACATCTCTGATACCTGTTTTATCTGATAGACGTCTTAACGTCTTATCATCCTTCACATTTCTTCTGTAGGATTTTGCCTCTAAGTTTTCTACTGCTTCTTAGAACAATTTTAGCCCATTTACATTCTTCAAGGCAATCACTTATTTGCTCTAGTTTTTCAAAGTTATTGGCATAAAGTTCCTATGTTTTTGCTTTCACTTTGCTCCTTTATGAAGTATGCAAAGTTTTACTAATTTAATTGGTCTTTTCAGTGAACCAATATTTGTTTTATTTTTTCTATTTTTGTTTTGTGGTTCAATTCAATTAGCTTTAATCTCTATTTTGTTATTGTTTTCTATTGGTTTACTGTCTTTTTATATATAATTTCTTAAAATGAATACTTAGTGCATGTATTTTTTAAGTCTTTGTTCTATAATGATTTAAGGCAAACATTTTTTTTCTAACTATAGGTATGGACCAAATGTTTTATTACTTTCTAGATAATTTACTTGCTTTGATTTCTTATTTTGGAAACTCGTTTTCAAGTAGTGATCATTTTGTGATCATTTTGCCATCTTTTTATTATCTATATCAAATCTTACCAGGTTGTAGCCAAATCATGACTTATGAAATTATTTTTTAAAATGTATTAAGGTTTTCTTTGTGACCATGTATACAGTCAAGTTTATAAAGGTTCTGAGGAACAGACAGAAGAAAACAGTGTATATTATCCATTTTATCCATTTGCAGGACACAAAGCTGTATATTGCTTTGGTCTCCCATCCTTGCTGATTTTTTTGTATACTAGACCTTCTTTTGTATACTAGACCTTCCAAAGTCTGAAAGTTTTTTTTAAATCAAGTTGTCTTTGTACTTATAGAAGCATTTGTTTTATATATTTAGGTACTATGCTGTTTCCGGGAGTCCTGGTGGCACAATGGTTAAGAACTTGCTGCTAACCAAAAGGTCAGCAGTTCGAATCCACCAATTGCCCCTTGGAAACCCTATGGGGCAGTTCTACTCTGTCCTATAGGGTCTCTATGAGTCAGAATCGACTTGACAGCAATGGGTTGTTTTTTTTCTAATGCTGTTTACTAACTAAACAACTATGACTCATATCATTTGTAAATCAGAATGCAGTGTTCCTCCTATTGTGCCCTTTAGTACTTTTGACTCAAATGTTGATATTAACTTTTTCTTCCCGATAATTCTTCCATTCCCATTATTTTTTAACCCTTCTTTATAGTCTGCTTTTAGGTTTATTTCTGGTAAACACTGACTAGTTGGATGCATTTCCTTATTTTCTAGTAAGAGAATTCAGCTAATTCGCGAAATCAAATGTTATTATGTCCATTCCATTTGATTACTATACATTTTACTTTAATTTTATCTTTTATCCTTTTCCATTTTTTATTCTCTTGGTAAAGTTTCTGCTTAGCCCTTTTCCCCCTCATTTCTGCTCCATTGTTTTTTTTTACATTTTCTTTTTACATAAAAATATCAGAATTAACCTTCCCTTTAAGGATTATTTGCCAACCAATCCTCTAACCATCAAAGTTAAAACTTCAGGACACAGTTAACTATCTTTCACCTCCTGGGTTTTGCTGACATTTGATTATTTTTAGCTTCAAACTGTTATGAAATTTTTCATTACAGTATCTATTTCTTCTGTTTCAATAAAACTTATTTAACACTTACATCACAAAGTTTTAATCACACTGTCATCATTCCATAAGATGTAACTGTAATACAAACCTAATTATTCACCAGCTTCCACCTCTTCACCTCCCTATCTAGAAGTTTCTCTTCTGATTACAGTTTCCTTGGTTCAGGTGCTTTCTTGAGGTTTCACTCAGCTGGGATCCATGCTATATCTAAAATCTTGCATATCCACAAATGTGTCTCCACTGCCCTGGCATGTGGTTGGCTGGACACTGAATTCTCCCTTGGGCTGCAGGCCTTCTGTCTTATAGTCTCTAGATGACCTTCTGATGTCTTCTGATTGCCAGAGCTGAAGATAACAAGTCCAGTGTTAGACTTATTTGGATTTTTTGTAGATAAACTTCATGTGTTGGGGAAGTTTGTTTTTTATTTATCCTTGGAATGAAAAAATTTACAAAGCTGTCATTCGGCTGCTAACCACAAGGCGGCAGTTCAAATTCACCAGCCACTCCTTGGAAACCCTATGGGGCCGTTCTAGTCTGTCCTATAGGGTCGCTGGGAGTCTGAATCGACTCAACGGCAACGGTTTTTTGTTTGTATGTTTGTTTTTAATGACTAGGGTGTAGCTGTGTTTTCCATTCATCTACCTAGGACCCAATAAGCCCTCTCAAGCTGCAGAGCAGAGAGTATTTTCGCAATTAACTGGTTCTTTAATAGCTTCCCACCTGCGCTCCTTTTTGTGCTTCTGGGCATGTGTGCATGTTACTAGGTAATCTGCATCTGACCTCCGAGTCTACCTTTTTGGTTTCCGTCTCATCGTGAGATGTTTCTTCCAGGTTATCTTTCGGGTCGTACTAATTCAAATCTCAGAGACCATCTTCTCTTTGTTTATGTACTGAATTTTTAAATTCAAGAAGTCAGTCTTTCTTCAATTCCAACATGTCTTTTTCAGTTCTTTACTTGGATATCCTTGGAAGATCTTTATGACTTAGGTGTTAGGGGTCTCATCTGATGCTTCTAATGGTTCTACTTCAACTCCCTGTACCAGGTGTTCATCGGGGTCTTTCTTCCTCTTGATGCTGTGTGTCAGTTTTTTAATCTGTATGCTCACAGTTTTGTCCACTCAGTGGTTATATCACATTGTTGAGTCTTGGGTGGTAGGCACAGCAGTTTCTGCTCTTTGGGGCCAGCATTGAACAAATAGGAAAACCTGTAAGAAGCTGTTGAGGTACAAGGGGGGGCCTTTCTCTATGCCTCTAGGTCTCTCTATTGTAAGGAAATCTTCCTCAACCTCATAAACCAGGACCAGCTCAGCTCCAGAGTGTGGCCCCCTGATCCTGGTCCTCCAGGACTCTAGAATGTGTGCTGTAGCCCTTCTCCAAAGGAACCACAGCATCCTGCTCTTCCCACTAGGCCCCCTTATGCCTTAGCTCCACCTAGCACGGAGTGAAGCTCAGTCTACCTGAGGATCAGTATTTTCTGAAACACACCCCCCATGTGTGCCAGCTTGTCCACCGGATGATGAGGAGGATAAATATTCAAGTTGCCATACTTCCCCCAATCCCCTGTACCCATCTTTCATCCACAAAATTCTTCTAAACTTCACCTGTTGAGATCTTTTAGTGGAGGCCCCTTTCAATTAATGGCAAGATTGAGTATAATACATCAATTTAAAACGAACTATTTACTTTTCAGAGAACAATTTGACATGCATCCAAAAAATGGTCTTTTTCCCCCTCTGATCTATTATTCCATTACTAAATATCTAGCCTTGGGATATAATTTTAATTTAAAAAAAAGTTAATTAAAAAAAATGTTACTTACATGAAGACATTATTTATAAAGTAAAAAGCTGCAAACAGCTTAACTGTTCATCAGTGGGAGAATGGCTAAGTGAATTAGGAAACCTCCATCTAATGGAATAGGCATTCAGTTTGCTTTGACAGTCATTTAACACCATGGAAAAATGCTTAATGTGTGAAATAGAAAAAGGATATACATTCATATGTATTATATGAATCCAACTACAATGATATCATATGCAAAACAATTATAAGGCAAAGGAAATACAACAAAATACTAATAATGATTTTGTATAGGTTGTTTCCAGGGATTTCTCTTTTTTTTCCCCCTACTTCTCAAGTGATTAGGAGTAGGTGATAAAATGTTAACAAATACTCTTTATAAACCATTTATCTACAGCTAATCAAGTAAAGGACTGAGAATTGTTAAAGTAACTGTGACATGTAAATGGCTTCAGAAGGGGCGTAAAGCACTTCCTGACAGTCTGCTGGGGCTTTAAAAGTGATCTCAGCAAATGGCTCATGAGTCAGCTCCATCTTAGCTCTCAACTGGATCAATCATTTGCTCAGACAAGTCTGTACTAAGGCTGTTTACCAAGCCTCTTCATAGCACCCCAGAGGATACAGTGATAAATAAAACAAGGTTTGACCCTGCCACAGATGAAGGAAGGCCAGGTCTTCCAAACATAAGCCAGCTTGGCTCCTGAGAGTCCCCCATCCTCAGTGTCAGGTGGATACACCAAGCGGCATCTGTGAGTGACTTAGAACCAGGTGACAGATGTGGGATTAAATAAAATCCCAGGAAGCAGCAGCTGAAATAGAATCACACACACACAAATTCTCCGCTAAAACACTTCTGAAAGCAGATTTGTGAAAGTGGACGTTCCCTTTGGAACCACACTCAGTGTGTACCCACCCCCCGCCACTCCAACACACACACACTCTGAGGTGGCACTGCCAGCAGCAGCCAAAGCATTAAGCTTCCCTCATCAAGAAAGTCAAATTTGGATAAACACAATTTTCTTTTAAATGCACTAATTTCCTCTGCCACCAGTGATACCTAATCATGTAAATTATTTATAATGTTTCCGGGTTGTTTACGACAGCTTTGCAGAGCAGTGTCTAGACGAATGAAGTTTTACCACCATCTGAAACCAGTTTTCTCACTTTATTCTCCTGTGAAATGTCTGCACATGGGCTTTATGTACCCAGAGAAGATGTGCTGCCCTGTCCCCAGGCATCCCAGGCCCATTGGTGACCAGGGAGAGGTGAGACTGACCTGACTGAGCAAGTCTCCTCGAGTACTATTCAAAGCTTTTGGTGAAGCCCCAGTGTTACCATTTTACCATCCTGCTAAATTAATGGGTCCCACTAATTCCATTTCTGGGAATCGATCTTAAGGAGATTCTGACTTAGAGGAGTAAAAGGGTAAACACATGAAGATATTCAGGACAGTCTTATTTGTAAGTGGATTCCATCTAAATGCCCAACTTTAGGGGAACAATTAATCTATGCTCCATCCATTTGATGGAAGAGTCTACAGTCATTTAAATGCTAATGAAGATTAGGCAACAGTATGAATAGTGCTTATAACTGCACTTTAAGGCAATGGTACTCAACCAAGGACAGTTTTGCCACCCAGGAGACATCTGACAATGTCTGGAGACAGTTTTGATTGTCATGACAAGGGCAGTACTGCTGGCATCTAGTGGATCAAAGCCAGGGATGCTGCTAAAGATTCTACAATGCCCAGGACAGCCCTCCCCACAACACAGAATTATCTATTCCAAAATGTCAACAGTGCCAAAGCTAAAACACAAAAAACCTGCTTTAAAGAAAAAATTATGCATGGATACATGTAATTTTGTATTATGACTATTACACCTATATAAAGAATGCGTATGCCTAGGAAACACATCAAAGCAAACAGGCCAAAATACTAACTCTGTCAACTCTCCTTCCCCACCTCAAATTATAAAACAACACTTTCCACAGAATGTGAGCCGTGTTTTTGTATTTAACCATTGACACAAAATAATATATTCTGGCTTAAGTCTTTTAATGGACTTATTAACGACTTTAATAGGGTTATTAAATGATAAATTAAAAAATGCATAATTCCTTCTAAAAGAGGAGAGACCTAAGACTTGGGCCTCCCCAACAAGGATGGACAGGCTGACTCAACTGCCCTGGGAAAGGAAGGGATTGACATAAGTTTTCATGCAAATCAGAGCATTTCTATCACAGTAAGAATCATGAAAGGTGACTTTTGGATCCATGACATTAAGGTTCAGGTGAAAACTATAAACATTACATTCATTTTTAGAGTCTAAACCACTAACATTTAAAATTTGTTTTTAAAATGGAAAACTCCTTAAGACAGAATTTAGCCATCATGGACTTACTGTACACCAACAAAAAGGGATGCCCTTGGCCTTTGCTAACGTTCAGAGGTGTCTCTGGCCCCCCCATTACTGTGCCTTACAAGTCTCTGCATCCTGTTTTTACTGCTCTTCTGCCTGCCTTTCCTTATTTTTGTATCCTCTTCAGAAGCATTCTGACACTTCTAAAATGCTTAGGGGGAGGAAACTATCAAGTTTGGGAAAACTGAACGTAAGGGAAACAGCTATGCAGAAAATCCTAAGGTTTTCTCCTCTGAGTGAAGTTCATGAATTTTTACTGCATGGACTATTGCTACAACTGTTAAAAACCATCCCCATCCCTGCCATCTCTCTTGCCATTTGAAGGTTCTCATCTGTATTCTGGAAGCTGCCAAATAAGGAATTTCCAAATCATTGTTTAGTTTTCACAATCAAAAGAACAACATTATAGGCTGTGATTTCTCTACCCAGAGAACAACCATAGGATGAGAAACAAGACATATATTTAGGGTCAGTGACCAAACCCAAATCAGCCCTCTGGGGCCTAAAACCACAGTAGTTCTAGAAATGACCAATATAAATGAGATGACCACAGAACTCACCCAGCCGGTGCTGAGCTTTGTGGTTTTGTGATGGGAAGGGAAATGGAAGATTGTATTGGACACATATACAATCTGAATAGTTTGATTCTATGGGAGAGGCCATCACTAACATTCTGAAGCTCCTGAATCGCAATAAATATCTAGATCTCCTATAACCATCTACTACCACCAAACTCCAAACCTGAACTACCCACAGCTTGCTGCTATGTTCTTAATGCTTTGTCCTGAGTAACCGTATCTCATCTTTTAACAGCCTAATGAGCCCAAGTCCTTTCTCCCAAGCCCGCCCAAACTGGTCAGTCAGAGGAGAGACTAAGTGTCTTTAAAACCTTGGAAAACCAAAAGGACCAAGAAGAAAAGCTCCTCCAGTAGTAGAGAGAACCCCAAAAGAAGTGTCACTTGCTATGGGAAGTTGGGATTGGTGAATTTCTTTGCAGGGACAGGTTGCCATGTGGGTGCTCTCTGCCACTCTTAAAGGATAACCAAGGACCACCAGACAGAAGAAAGCACCTAGGAAGAATGAGCTTATCTAGGAGAGCATCGTCTAAGCAGGCTCTCACTAAAATGAAAATATGAGGCCCTTCCAAGGAGATTCACGCTTCCCAACTACATTGCCTACTCACAGAATTACACAGCATTGTCCAAGAAAAGAAGGATACTGGGACAAAAAGACAAAGATCTCTGGGAAAATTTGTAGCTGAAAGGAATTCTATGATGTCTCAAGCCTGGCCTAGGTAATTCTCACCAGGCCCAAGTCCATCAGCCAACCCTTCCCATAGACCACCTCCACCCCCAGCGTATACAGCTCAGGGCACACCAAGTGGCATTCCAGACACTCACCAGGACCGGCCGCGTTTCACAGAAAACCAGGAGGGATGCCAGCTCCATGTCTTCGCTGTACCCGTTCTTGAGAGGAACAGATCTAAATCCTGCAGCAAGGATGGGAAAACAATGTAAAGGCAGGTCATTAATGTCAGACCTCGGCTTCCCTGGGCTATGCAGAGATCACAATGCCCAGTTCAAGGAGAAGAGAGGTCCCTGCCCTGTGCTGGGGGCTGACTTTCTGGAAGCCAGAAGTCCCAACCTGATGGTTAGGAAGACAAGGGCTTAGAGAATGGTGGCTTTGAATGACAGGCATATAGGGAAGTGAAGTAAAAATATCTGCCACATAGAAGCAAAAATGACTCATTCAAAATAGAATAAATTAAAACCCACAAAACATTCCGCATTGAGTTCAGAGTAACTGCAGATGTGGTTCAATTCTGTAAAAGCTCCTAAGGCCAGAAGACTCAAAGGAGTAATGAATCCTCACATCCATTTCCTCCACATAGGCCTTTACAAAGCACGGGACACTGAAGTGTTTTAGCTTTAAAGATTTCCAGTGGCAGGAAATCTTTCTGTCCCTTGGCAGTTCATAGCAGTATTGATCATCGTCCTCTGAAAGCCATTCTCTACTTACAATGACAGCCTGTGTCTGACAGTCATTTAACTTTTTATTTGGGAGGTGAGGTGGCGCTGAATCTTTTTCCCTCCCAACATGAAGTGAAGTATAAAACAACACATCTCAAGGGTTTCTTTGCTTGTTTTAATTCAGTGGTATAAATGAATACACAGTAAAAACAGAAGCCTCCTCCCACCCAATCATGGTCCCTATCATAGAAGGAACCACTGTTAACAGTATCTTAGTCTAGGCATGTGTTTGAGTTCCTTTCTTTCAATATTTTTTATTGTGGTGAAATATATATAACAAAATGGCACAATTTCAACCATTTTTATGTGTACAATTCAGTGACATTAATTACATTCACCATGTTGTACAACTATTACCCATTTCCAAATTTTTTCATCACCCTTAACAGAAACTCAGTACCCCTTAAGCAGTATCTCCCCACTTCTCCCTCCTACCGGTCCCTGGTAACCACTAATAAACAGTGGTCTCTATGCATTTGCCTATTGTGGATATAAGCAGGAACACGTAAATTGGATCATCTAATATTTGTCCTTTTGTGTCTGATTTATTATATTTAGCATGTTTTCAAGGTTCATCCATGTCATACCATGTTTCAGGACTTCACTTCTCTTTACGGCTGAATAATATTCCACTGCATAGATATGGAGCCCTGGTGGCACAGTGGTTAAGTGTTCAGCTCCTAACCACAAGGTCGGCAGTTGAAATCCACCAGCTGCTCCTTGGAAACACTATGGGGCAGTTCTATAGGTCCTATAGGGTTGCTATGATTTCGAATTGGCTGGACGGCAATAGGTTTGGTTTGGTTTGGCATGGATATACCACATTTTATGTACCTGTTAATTAATCTGTTGATGGGTACCTGGGTGGTTTCCACCTTTTTTCTATTATGAATAGTGCTGCTGTAAACATTGGTGTACTGTTTGAGATTCTTTTAAATCACAAAGGATAGTACCCTAACTAAGCAATTCTGAATCTTACAGTTTCCCTTTTACCTCTATTTTGGATTGAACTGTGTCCCCCTAAAATGTTTGTCAACTTGGCTAGGCCATAATTCCCAGTATTGTGTGGCTGTCCACCATTTTGTGATCTGATTATTCTGTGTGCTGTAAATCCTAACCTATATGATGCTAATGAGGCAGGACACAATCTACAGGTTTAGGCGTATTTTGAGTCAATCGCTCTTGAGATACTAAAGAGAGAATCGAGCAGAGAGGAGGGGGACCTCATACCACAAAGAAAGAAGTGCTGGTAGCTAAGCGTGTCTTTTGGACCCAGGGTCCCTGAGCTTAGAAGCTCCTAGACCAGGCGAAGATTGATGGACAAGGACATTCCCCCAGAACCTACAGAGAGAGAGACTGCCTTCCCCTGGAGCTAGTGCCCTGAATTCGGACTTCTAGACTCCTAAACTGTGAAAGAATAAAATTCTGTGTTTGTTAAAGCCATAGCTTGTGGTATTTCTGCTATAGCAGCACTAGAAAACTAAGACAACCTCTCTCTGTTGAAGATTCACTATATGGCCCTTAGTGTCTTGAAAACTTATTTATAATCTTACCTACTGATTTTCCTCAATGAGCAAAACCCAAATTAGGGCATTCCCACTGTTTCCTTGGTGCCGTGCACCATTCAGGCTCTGGCTTGTTCCATTATTATTCTTATTCTCCTAGAGAACTTTTTATATCATTAGTTCATTTATTACCTGTAAACATCTGTTGCAACTCTCATTTTCTACTACCTGTGATGAGGAAATTGGCATGCTTATACAACCCTGCACCTTCCATCCCTTTTCTTTCCCTAATTTGGTATGTTGTTATTTTTATATCAACATGTGGTGTAATATTTGCATTCTATTTCATAACCATAATTTTTCCCTAAAGGGAGACTGAGTTTTATTTTTCTGACATGTTGTTATAAAAATTATATGTAATTTGATTTCTTGACTGCTGCTTTCATGAGCAATGATTGTTGATCCAAGTAGAAAAAAATCCTTAACAACTTCAATTTTTCTCTCCATTTATCACAATATTATTTATGGGTCCAGTTGTGAGGATTTTTGTTTTATCATTCTGAAGGTGTGTAGTCTTTGACCTGCATCAAGTAAGTACTTCAAGTCATCTTCCTTTTCAGCAAGCAAGGTTGTGTCATCTGCATATCGCAGGTTGTTAATGAGTCTTCCCCCAATCCTGACACGGTATTCTACTTCATATAGTTTGGCTTCTTGGATTATTTGTTCAGCATACTGACTGAATAAGTAAGGTGAGAGGATACAACCCTGCTGCACACCTTTTTTGAGTTCAAACCACACAATATCCCCTTGTTCTGTTTGAAGAGGGAGCTCTGGTGGTGCAGTGGTTAAAAACTCAGGGGGCTAACCAAAAGGTCAGCAGTTTGAATCTACTAGCCACTCCCTGGAAACCATATAGGGCATCTCTATTCTGTCCTACAGGGTCGATATGAGTCAGAATCGACCAGACGGCAATGGGTTTGGTTTTTTTGGTCTGTCTGAACAACTGCCTCTTGATCCGTGTACAGGTTCTACATGAGCATGACTAAGAGTTCTGGAATTCCCATCCTTTGTAACGTTATCCATAATTTGTTATGATTCACACAGTCAACAAAATACAGGTAAACATCACTCTAGTATTCTCGGCTTTTGGTCAAGATCCATCTGACATCAGCAGTGATATCCCTCATTCCATGTACTCTTCTGAATCTAGATTGAACTTCTGCCAGTTCCCTGTCAGAGTACAGTTGTGGTGATTTTTGAATTATCTTCATCAAAATTGTGCTAGCATGAGATATTAATGATACTGTTTGATAATTTCTACATTCTATTTGATCTCCTTTCTTTAGAATATATACAAACGTGGATCTCTTCTAGTCAGTTGGCCAGGTAGCTGTCTTCCAAATTTGTTGACACAAATAGAAGTCCTAAGTCTGGGCACTGATCAGCTGTTAGAATGTACTGGAATGCTGAGTGTTCTGCTGTGTTTAGAGTGCACAGGCTACCTGACAGCCTCCCTGATCACGTGGTTCCAAGCAAGGTGGAATCTGAATCTGGAGACCTGAGCCTCTACCCACTCTGCCAGGTATCTCCAGCTCCACACACCGCCTCTCGCTGCCCATTCTTGTGCACTGGGCAGCCCTTCATGTATGTTGGAGCTAGGGGTGAAAGACATTCCCCAAATACACCAAAAATAGAGTTTGATTCTGTGGGGGGGTTTTGAGGCAAAGTTAACATCATATAAAATCAACCATTTTAAAGTGTACAATTCAGTAGCATTTTGTACATTCACAATGTGGTGAAACCAACACCTCTATCTAATTCCAAAACATTTCATCACCCCAAAAGGAAACCCCATACCCATTAAGCAGTCAACCCTGTATTTCACACCCCCCACCCCACCCCTGGCAACTACTAATCTACTTTCTCTCTCTATGGATTTGCTTATTCTGGACATTTCATATAAAAGGAATCATACACTATATGGCCTAATATTATTTCATTGTGTGGGATGTACTGATTCTATCTTTAGTATTGTTTTTTTCCCTTTCCCCTGTGAAATACCCAAAACGAGACATCTTTGTAAGTAAGATCAGTGCTTCGACTTCCCCGGGGGAATAGGGAGGCCTGCAGAGGAGGAGGAACATGGCGGTGGAGGTCAGACTTTCCAGGGTTTGAATCCCAGCTCTGGTCCCACCAGGTGTGTGACCTTGAGCAAGTTAATTAATAATTCTACACCCTAAAGTGCTCATATTTTAAAAGCACAGATGATAAAAGCTTCTTTCACAGGAGTGCTGTAGGGATTAAAAGGAGGAGTTTAAGGCACCTTGCACAATAATAAATGCACCACTCGTCTGTCAATTTGTCATACTGTAGTGGCTTGCAGGTTGCTGTGATGCTGGAAGCTATGCCACCGGTATTTCAAGTACCAGCAGTGTCACCCATGGTGGACAGGTTTCAGTGGAGCTTCCAGACTAAGACAGACTAGGAAGAAGGACCTGGCAACCTACTTATGAAAAAATTGGCCAGTGAAAACCTTATGGATAGCAGCATAACACTGTGTGACGTAGTGCCTGAAGATGAGCCCCTCAGGTTGGAAAGCACTCAAAATACAACTGGGTAAAAGCTGCGTCCTCAAAGTAGAGTCGACCTTGATGCAGGTGGAATGAAGCTTTCAGGACTTTCATTTACTGATGTGGCATAACGCAAAATGAGAAGAAAGCGCTACAAATGTCCATTAATAATCAGAATGTGGAATGTACAAAGCATGAATCTAGGAAAACTGGAAGTTGTCAAAAATGAAATGGAACACTTGAAGCTAGATATATCCTAGGCATTAATGAGCTGAAATGGCCTGGGACTGGCCATTCTGAGTCAGGCAATCATGTGGTCTGCTATGCCAGGAATGACAAATTGAAGAGGAATGCGTTACATTCGTCATCAGAGAGAACATTTCAAGATCTATCCTGAAATACAATGCTGTCGGTGATAGGATAATATCCACACGTCTGTAAGGAAAACCAGTTAATATGACTATTATTCAAGTTTACCCACAAACCACTAATGCCAAAGATGAAGAAATTGAAGATTTTTACCAACTTCTGCAGTCTGAAATTGATCAAACATGCAATCGAGGAGCATTGATAATTACTGGTGATTGGAATGCGAAAGCTGGAAACAAAGAATGACCGTCAGTTGGAAAATATGGTCTTGGTGATAGATACAATGCAAGGAAAAGCATGACAGAATTTTGCAAGACCAACCAACTACTTATTCATTGGAAATACCTTTTTTCAACAACATAAACGGTACTATACACATGGACCTCACCAGATGGAATACAGAGGAACCAAATCGACTACATCTGTGGAAAGAGACCATCGAAAAGCTCAACGTCATCAGTCAGAGCAAGGTCAGGGGCTGACTGCGGAACAGACCATCAATTGCTCCTATGCAAGTTCAAGTTGAAGGTAAAGAAAAAGTAAAACAAGTCCACGAGAGCCAAAGTATTACCTTAAGTATATGCCACCTGAATTTAGAGACCATCTCAAGAATAGATTTAATGCACTGAACACTAATGACTGAAGACCAGACGAGTTGTGGAATGACATCAAGGACATTATACATGAAGAAAGCAAAAGGTCATTAAAATGACAGAAAAGAAAAAAAAGACCAAAATGGATGTGAGAAGAGACTCTGAAAATTGTTCTTGAATGCAGAATAGCTAGAGAAGAATTGTTCTTGAATGTAGAAGCCAACAGAAGAAATTATAAAAAAGCAGAACAGAAGATTTCAAAGGGCAGCTCCAGAAGATGAAGTAAAATATAATGAACTGTGCAAAGACCTAGAGCTGGAAAACCAAAAGGGAAGAACGTGTTCGGCATTTCTCAAGCTGAAAGAACTGAAGAAAAAATTCCAGCCTCGAGTTGCAATATTGAAGGATTCTACAGGGAACATATTAAACGAACCAGGAAGCATCAAAAGAAGATGGAGGAATACACAGAGTCACTATATCAAAAAGAATTGGTCGAGGTTCAACCGTTTCAGGAGGGAGCATATCATCAGGAACGGATGGTACTGAAGGAAGAAGTCCAAGCTGCACTGAAGGGACTGGCGAAAAACAAGGCTTCAGGAATTGACAGAATACCAATTGAGATGTTTCAACAAACAGATGCAGCGCTGGAAGCGCTCACTTGTCTATGCCAAGAAATTTGGTTTGGAAGACAGCTACCTGGCCAACCTGCTGGAAAAGATCCATATTTATGCCTATTCCCAAGAAAGGTGATCCAACCAAATGTGGGAATTATTGAACAATATCATTAATATCACATGCAAGTAAAATTGTGCTGAAGATCAGTCAAAAGCAGCTGTAGAAGTATATTGACAGGGAAATGCCAGAAATTCAAACTGGATTCAGAAGAGGACTTGGAACCAGGGATATCATTGCTGATGTCAGATGGATACTGGCTAAAAGCAGAGAGTATCAGAAAGACATTTACCTGTGTTTTACTGACTATGCAAAGGCATTTGACTGTGTAGATCATAACACATTACGGATCACATTGCGAAGAATGGGAATTCCAGAACACTTAATTGTGTTCATGAGGAACCTGTACATGGATCAAGAGGCAGTCGTTCAAACAGAGCAAGGGGACACTGTGGTTTAAAGTCAGAAAAGCTGTGCATCATGGCTGTATCCTTTCACCATACTTAATCTGTATGCTGAGCAAATAATCCGAGAAGCTGGACTGTATGAAGAAGAATGGGCCATCAGGATTGGAGGAAGACTTATTTAACAACCTGCATTATACAACCTTGCTTGCTGAAAGTGAAGAGGACTTGAAGCACTTACTGATGATCAAAGACTACAGCCTTCAGTATGGATTACACCTCAACATAAAGAAAACAAAAATTCTCACAACTGAACCAATAAGCAGTACATGATAAACAGAGAAAAGATTCAAGTTGTCAAGGATTTTATTTTACTTGGATCCACAATCAACACCCATGGAAGCAGCAGTCCAGAAATCAAAAGATGCACTGCATTCAGCAAATCTGCTGCAAAAGACCTCTTTAAAGTGCTGAAAAGCAAAGATGTCACGTTGAAGACTAAGGTGCACCTGACTCAAGCCATGGTGTTTTCCATTGCCTCGTATACATGTGAAACCTGGACGAGGAAGAAGGGAGATGAAGAAGAATTGATGCCTTTGAATTCTGGTGTTGGCGCAGAATGTTGACTATACCATGGAGTGCCAAAAAAATGAACTCATCTGTCCTAGAAGAAGTACATAGGGTCGCTGTGAGTCGGAACCATGTCGACGGCACCTAACAACAACAACAGTGCATTCAAAAGATGGACAATGAATAAGGAAGAGCAAAGGAGAACTGACACTTTTGAATTATGCTGTTGGCTAAGAATATTGAGTATACCATGGACTGCCAGAAGAATGAACAAATCTGTCTTGGAAGAAGTACAGCTAGAATGCTCCTTGGAAGTGATGATGGCAAGACTTCATCTCACATACTTTGGACCTGTTATAAGGAAGGACCAGTCTCTGGAGAAGGACATCATGCTTGGTAAAGTAGAGGGTCAGCGGCAAAAAGGAAGACCCTTAACTACATGGACTGACACAGTGGCTGCAACAGTGGCTGCAACAATGGGCTCATGCATAGCAACAACTGTGGAGGATGGCTCAGGACCAGGCAGTGTTTCGTTCTGTTGTACACAGGGTCGCTATGAGTCGGAACTGACTGAGTGGCACCTAACAACAATGACAACAACAACAACACAAATAAATACTGTTTTCCTTTTGAGCTCTAGGTGGCTGCAAAGGTAAGAAGTGTCCTCAATGGCAATGGGCAGAGTTTATTCTGGAGTCAGGAGGCCCAGTGCCTTATGCACAAAGGGACTTGTTCCTTGTATTTCATTCCCTCCATGAGTATGTTTGCACCAGGATTTTCTAAGAGCTGGGAAGGAGGGAGAGAAGGTCCTTGCTGAGAGTATCTCAGAGTCTAATGGGGAGGGGGTAACATCGTTAACCATCCTCATGTTTTCGGTTTGCTCTTTTTTTAATCTCCAGGCTACATCATAGGACTTTCCAAACAAATCAACACGATTTGGTGAAGTTAGGTAAGGAGGGTTCCTCGACTCTGCCTTCTTTCCGAAGCATTGGAAGGGGCTGCAAAGCTCATATTCCTGGACTGGGGAGCAGTGCGGCTGCTGGTCTGTGCAGGCAATCCCAAGGGAAGGTGGGTGAGGAGCCATCAAACACAGTTACCCTACAAAGCAATCTGTTGTGGCCCAGGTGCAAGGGCAAGAAAGACTGTACCAAAAACACTTCCTGCATTGGAAGAAGTGTCATTACTAAGCCTCATTTATTTGGCTAACCTGAAAAAAGGCTAATTGTGAACTTCAGAACCACAACTATGTTGCTGCATTTAAAGTAGTTTATAGGGGGGTGAGCCAAGTTTAACCAAGTTGTTATTGTTAGGTCCTGTCAAGTCAATGCCGACTCATAGCGACCCTATGTACAATAGAACGAAACACCGCTCGGTCCTACGCCATCCTTATGATCGTTTTTATGCTTGAGCCCACTGTTGTGGCAATGTCAGTCCATCTCATTGAGGGTCTTCCTCTTTATCACTGACCCTCTACTTTACCAAGCATGATTTCCTTCTCCAGAGACTGATTCCTCCCGATAACGTGCCCAATGTATGTGAGACGGAGTCTCGCTATCCTTGCTTCTAAGGAGCATTCTGGCTATACTTCTTCCAAGACAGATTTGTTCATTTTTCTGGCAGTCCATAATAAATATATTCCATATTCTTAGCCAACAACATAATTCAAAGGCATCAATTCTTCTTTGGTCTTCCTTATTCATTGCCCAGCTTTCACATGCATATGAGGCAATTGAAAACACCATGGCTTGGGTCTGGTGCACCTTAGTCCTCCAAGTGACATCTTTGCTTTTGAACACTTCAAAGAGGTCTTTTGCAGCAGATTTGCCCAATGCAATGCGTCATTTGATTTCTTGACTGCTGCTTCCCTGGGTGTTGATTGTGGATTCAAGTAGAATGAGACACTTGACAACTTTAATCTTTTCTCTGTTTATCATGATGTTGCTTATGGGTCCAGTTGTGAGGAGTTTTGTTTTCTTTATGTTGAGGTGTAAGCCATACTGAAGGCTGTAGTCTTTGATCTTCATCAGCAAGTGCTTCAAGTCCTCTTCACTCTGAGCAAGCTAGGTTGTGTCATCTGCATATCACAGGTTGTTAATGAGTCTCCCTCCAACCCTGATGCCCCATTCTTCCTTCATATAGTCAGGCTTCTCAGATTATTTGCTCAGTATACAAACTGAGTAACTATGGTGAAAGGATACAACCCTGACGCACACCTTTTCTGACTTTAAACCACGCAGTATCCCCTTGTTCTGATCAAATGACTGCATCTTGGTCTATGTACAGGTTCCGCATGAGCATGATTAAGTGTTCTGGAATTCCCACTCTTCTCAATGTTATCCATAATTGGTTATGGTCTACACAGTCAAATGCCTTTGCGTAGTCAATAAAACACAGGTAAACATCTTTCAGGTATTCTCTGCTTTCAGCCAGGATTCACTGACATCATAACCAAGAGGGAATGTCAGGTCTCAGCCTCTGGGGCTTACAGATGAATACTTGTTCTAATTAATACAATAATACAGTAAATTATGAGAATGGGTATTTCTGGTGCTTAAAAAAAAAAAATCAGACAAACATTTTCCCAAATTCTTGCTTAACCTGCCTCTTTGCTTAAGAATTCATTTTTTCTCAGTGGTAAGATAGGCAGCCTCAGTTTTCTCAAAGTGCAGTCCAGGAACCAGATGAGGAGTTGGCTGAACATGCAGATTCCTGGACTGGTTCAGAATGCCCCTTGGTCGGCCTGGGAATCTGCATTCTTAAACCTGCACCCCAGCGTGCATCTTGGTGGTTGAGCCAGTGCCCCATGGTGGGAATTCTTGGATTGATGGAACATGTCAGATATTCCCTAAATTTCTACCTTTCTTAGTACCAAGTTTAGAAAAACAGTAAAAACAGGACCCAGTTCAGCTCTCCATCGAGCCCAAGGTTTCCAAACAACGTCAAGAGAAGAGATAATATTTCTATATAGATAACTAATATTTCTATATAGATAACTAAAATCGTAGTGACTGTTTTCTCTTGAAGGTGAAAAAACAATCCTGAGAAAACGGGAACAGTGACCTCATGAGGAATCCAG
The DNA here is from genome assembly GCA_030035585.1 of Dugong dugon. Taxonomy (NCBI): domain Eukaryota; kingdom Metazoa; phylum Chordata; class Mammalia; order Sirenia; family Dugongidae; genus Dugong; species Dugong dugon. Next base: position 37,639,733 of record CM057478.1, read on the forward strand.
AAGGATCTATAATCATATACCTCACTTAGCAGAAATACCAAGGAAGGCCTATTATACTAAAATGCAGTTAGAAAGTAAACTAGAGAAGCTATACACAACATAAGGACAGCCTCATTTACCAAGCAGGACCTTGGATAAATACCTGCCCAAGAAGCAGCACTGAGGTCTTGGGTTCTTAATCTCTCACCCCTAGGATGCCACAGGCTCAGCCTTGATATTCTGATCCTTAAGAGCTGGCCACAACCCCAGCTTGGCTTGGTGTCTTAGTTATCCAGTGCTGCTGTAACGGAAATACCACAAGGGGGTGGTGCTTTAACAAACATTTATTTTCTCAAAGTTTAGGAGGCTAGAAGTCTGAAATCAGAGCATAGGCTTCTAGGGGAAGGCTTTCTCTCTCTGTCAGTTCTGGGAGAAGGCCCTTGTCTCTTCAGCTTCTGTTTCCCAGTTCTTTGGAGATTTCCATGTGGCTTGGCATCTATCTCCCCTACCCCCACTCTCTGCTTGCTTAATCTGCTCCTTTTATATTTTGTAAGAGATTGACTGAAGATACACTAACCCTGACTAATTAACATAACAAAGAACCCAAATGGGATTAAAACCACAGGTACAGGGGTTAGAATTTATAACACGTATTTTGGGGGTACACAATTCAATCCATAACACTTGGTCCCAGGCAAACACAGAATGACCCTTCTCCAACCATGAAGGCGTTTTGTGTTTAGCATGGAAGAAAATCACAAGAAGACACAGAAGTCAGTCTAACCATCCCACCATCCCCATTTTATAGGAGAGGAAGGTGGAGCTCTGAAAGCTTGAGTAACCTGCCTACAATCACCCAGGAAAGGTGAACCAGGGGCTAACAGGCTTTCTCTACTGCCAAACCCCAGTTACCAGACGGGGGAAGGCAGAGATGAGATCCAATTTAGCTCTCAGCCCCGGCTGAGGACAAACATGTGAATGGCTTATGATGTTTCAACATGTAATCAAATGACAGTGTCAAGTTCATAACGAAAAACCCAACTTTGCAGGCAGATGTCTGCACTTTGAAGTGCACAGTAGCTCACCTGCTCACCTTCCTCCTGAGTGCTCAGTGCTAGGTTATAAGTTTGCCAGGCCAGGGGGATATCACAAGGAGACCAGCTCCCCAAGCAGCCCAATCGTCTTTCTAATGATTTTTTCATTCTTTTTAAAACCCGCAGTACAAACCACAGAATGATGCTAACCCAAGTCAAGCCTCTTACCTGATTTGATTCCCTTAATAGGGTAAGTAGCATGAGCAAGGAAGTTGGGATCACTGAACATATCTTCCTCGTAAACCACAAAGCGCAGAAACGCAAGGTTTGGGTCATAAATTTCAAACGTCACCTTCTCCTGTGTTGAAGCCCACACAGGACTTAAGCCATTATCATCTGGAGAGAGATTAGAGCTCATTAGAGGCCACATCTGTCCTGCCCTTCCTGGTAAAACTCTCTCTGCATCCTTTTAAACCAGTTGCTGTCAAGTCAACTCTACTCAGGGTAACCCCCTGTGTGTCAGAGTAGAACTGTGCTCCTCAGGGTTTTCAACGGCTGATTTTTTTTGAAATATATCACCAGGCCTTTCTTCCAAGGCACCTCTGGGTGGAGTCAAACTTCCAACCTTTCAGTTAGCAGTTGAGCATGTCAACTATTTGCACCACCCACGGACTCCTTGAACCATTTAAGCAACCCTGTAAATAAGCATGTATCTACACAAGATCCAAGATAATCTGAATAAAATTATTGCTGCTGTTTTCCCCAGTAAGCAATCCTGGTAAAGCTGCCACAGCAGGCCTGGCCTTCAGAGAGAAGGGGAAGGAGATCAGATCATGTGCCCCTTTACACCTCTTCCATCCCAACTCCCCAATTTAATTGGTTGACATCTGAATTGTTCTTGGGGCTACTTTTACCAGAAGCAGTGATACTAGGCCTTAAAAGGCCCCAAATGCATCATCTCTTCCCGGCTTCACCTGGAGGAGCAAGCTTTTCTCTTGTCCTTTCTGCCCTCTATGGGGTAAGCCCTCCCAGCCAGGCTAACCCTTGGGGTCAGGTCAGCTACATCTCTTTCTCCCCATGTCTCTGCTTCTTAGCCCTCGAGGATGAATGAGATCAGGGCTGTCGCACAGAGAGGACATCCTGGTAAATGGAGCAAAGTCTTGCTAGGACTCCCGGCCTCAGCTGTGGGCAGAGAAGCACCGCGTCATGCAGAAACCCAACTACTTAATAAAGCACCCTTTGTTTCTTCCCAGAGCTGAACCGTAGCAGGGAAGAGGGTGTGTGAAAAAAACTGGACAACAAGCCTGCACCACAGACTCCTCACAGAAGAGCGCCCCCACAGCTGACGCCACTTGCTTGATCTTTAACAGAAGAAAGAACCACAGGCAACTTACTCACAACTGTCGTCTTAAACTTGTTGTTGTCATACTCAGCTCCACATATTTCCACCTCAACAAAGGGACAGGCAATGCTTCGTCCAAGCTTGGGGAGATGGCGGGCACCAAGAACCTAGGACACCAAAGGTAAGTACTGGGGCACCCCTGGGTGGAGCTAAATGAGTTCTGCAGAGAAGGGCTGGCACAGGGGTTACTATGGGTTCTAATGGCATACTGGAAGTTCAAAGACAGCCTGAAAAGTCACAGCAGCCTTCTGAGGTGGGCAACATCACCAATTCCCTTTTGTGGATGAGTGAGGGAAGGGAGATGAAGGTTCTCTGTGGCTTCCCAAGGGTTCCATGGCTGTTAAGGGTGGAGCCAGGATCTCAGCCCTGGCACAGTCTGCTCAAGAGGTGATTTCTCTCACCTGAGCACATAAATGCACACACCTAAGTCCTGGTGGGACCCACATATATGACATAGAGTCACTCAGCTTCCCACATCCCAGGAAAGGATCGAGAGGAGTGTGGTAATTCCTTTGGTAACTGGTCTTTATGTAAAGATCTTTGGTTATATGTGCTTCATTTTCTCTTCCTTAATCTTATAAGAAATGCAATTCATTTCTCTACCTGCCTTAGTTTTCAAAAGAGGAAAAATGAAAACTCTTACAAAGAGACAACACATTCTCTGAAAGACGGATGAATTAAAAAAAAACAAAAAACTTTGACCCTAAAACTGGCCACTGGAGGGATAAATTCTCCCCTCATGCTTATTCTCTGCCTTTTTATGGCCAGAGGCTGACATCACAAGGTCCCAGAGAGACCCTGCTGAGCCTGGCAAGCTGTCCTGACCCAGTGGGAGACAGTCAGACCTCACCCCCAAAACAACAAGGGAAAGGGACCAAGGTGGGTTTGGGAGGGGCCCCCTCCCTTCTCTTTTCCTCCCAGAAGCCTCTGGAGTACTGTGTAATACAGATCCTGATGCACTTCCTCTTCCTGGGAGACGCTGGCTGCTGAAATAAAAGCTTCTCTGCCCACTGAGGGGAACCAGGCGTCACCTTGACAGTCAGAGTCATCAGGATCTTCCTCTGGGGCTCGGGCGGCAGTGGGTCATAATTCTCGATCCTCATGCTCTCAGGCTGTAGGACGTAGCCCGTCCGCCCATTGAGGGAGAACAAGGCATGATTCAGCTGCGTGTACTTATCTAGGAAGGAAAACAAGCCACTGTCAGGCAAGAAAACCCAGGCCTCCTGGGGCAGGAGTGGCTAGGTGGGTAGTGATTTATACCTTTTTCCCTCAAAAAAAAAAATAAGTTGGGCAGTTGTTGAAAGAGAGAACTGGGTAGAAGAAAATATGGCATTAAAACAATCTCAGACTGGGGAACACCTTTCCAAACATGACACAGAATCTAGAACCATAAAAGCAAAAGTTATTTATTAAAACCTTTGAAAAGCTAAACATTTCTACGTGAAAAAAAAAAATCCCACAGAAGTTAAGACAAATGGTGTGGGAAAAGATGATCATTTTAACTCAAATGACAGGCAAATACAGCTGCTTCTCATTACCTGCAGTCATTGTGTTCTGTAAAGTCGCTGTGAACACCGACCCACCAAGCTGTTCACCACTCTGCACGTGACTGCAGAAGTGCCCCAAGTACTGATTTTGGGCTTATAAACAGATTTTAGCAAGCAGGAAAATTCACAGGTTTGGAATCCACAAATCATGAGATTTGAGTATATACATGAGAGTTTTTTCCAAACCTATTAAGAGCTCTGATAAATACCTACATCCCATTAGAAAAGTTGGGTAAAAAGCATGAGCAGAGAGTTCACAGAAAAGAAAATGCAGTTGCTTTCTAAACACATGAAAAATGGCTCAATATTACTCATAATAAGAGAAATTTCAATAGATAAGAGAAATTTCAATAGAAATGCCAATTAACTACAGTGAACTATCAGTTTGCACTTGTTAAAAATACGTCTTTGACTGGAAGAAAAGTTTTAAGATTGTCATAAAAACCCTTACTATTGAAAGAAAATAATGAGATTTAAAAAAAAAAAATTCCCATAAAAGCTAAGACACACTGTGGAAAGGAAAACCATTTTAACTCAAATGACAGGCAAAAATGAAGTTATGCTGAAAATGACCTATTCAAACATTTTACCAATTTGCATTCCTACCCAGAATGTGTTGGCAAGGTGTCTTAGCTCAGGCACAACTGGCCACAGGTGTTCAATGGTCGTCTTCAGGGCAAAGTTTACCCAAATGTCAATGCACATGCTGCCAGACCCCCCAGATGTACTCCTACATGTGAACCAACAGCAGACTTGTTAAACAAGTTATGGCTCCATTTCATGGAGTGTTATACAGCCATAAAAAGAGCCTGCTGATGAGTAGATTCCCAAGAGATTCTTAAATAACAACAAAAATGCAAAGCATTGTGATTTATACTCCCATTTGTGTAAAAAAAAAGTTTTGCATGTCTGTCTTTCCCAGCATATGGATCTCTCTGGAAAAAAGCCTGGGCATGGAGCTCTCAAAGAGGGGTGGGCTGAGAGGAGACAGTCCCAAAGACAGCCACTGAAACCTGGATCCAGCTGTTCCTGAAGCTAAGAATTGACTCCTGGACTTTCTAATTACATGAGCAAAGGCATTTCCTTTTCCTCTTAAGCCAAACTGACTCAGCTTCTGTCACTTGCCACCATGGGGTCTGCCTAATACTAATGCCCACTGCCAGGGATGTCCATTGGTCCTCTTCATTACCACCTTCAATCAATGGACCCCATGCTACCATTCTGGTTCAACATTGCAGTTCTTAAAGCATTCCTTCTGGGACACCCACATCACACCACTGGCTCCAGCTGACTCTGTCTGGGGTGACCTGTGGTTATCTGGGACTAGTAACTGCAATCAGTGCTCTGTTACCTGCCGTCTGGAAGTTGAGCGCCACCATCTGGGAACCACACAGCCAGAGGCGGAAGGGGTCATAGTTTGAAGAGTCAACCCTTTGTCCCTTGGGGTAGACGCGGGTCAGACCCTTCTGGTTGTACTTCAGGAGATCAACAGGCTTCTGTTTGACAATGCTGTCAGCCTTGGTCTCCACGAAGGAGCGGATTTCTCGGAAGTCAGGGTTTTCTGCACAGAGAAGGAAGTCACTGTTTAGCTTGTGTCCCATCCGTACATTTTCTTAAGGCTTGTGCAATGGTTAGATGCAGGAATCTCTCTCCTGGACAAGATGTCCAAGTGCTTAAGGTGATATTGCCCTGTTACTACAATGTATTCTTACCCTCCGAGGGTCCCAGGTGATAGAAGGGGGGCCCGGTTTGCCCACAGCCATTTAGTCTAGCATTATTATAAATTTTTTGCTTAAAACTACCAACAGCCTTGAACAAGAAAACACAAAAGTAGGGCACCTAAGAAAGAGGGAGGGGTGGTTTGACAGAGCAGGCATGAGCAGATCTTCGGAATGAAGATGCAGAGAACAAAGCTGGCATCTTCATCAAGGATGTTACAGACAACAGATGTGTAAACCACACATCTTGGTGGAGTCAGAATCAGCTGCTGCCCCCAGGGAGGGATGTGACAGGAAAGGGGTGCCTGTCAGTAAGAGAATGAATGGAAGGAAGAGTCTTCACTTGAAGCTTTGCTCCCTCCCATCCAACTGTGGTGGGACAGCCACATAATAAACACACAGAGCTTGGCAAAGTTTGGTTCTGAGCTCTGACATCTTTCTCTGGCATGTAGCAGTACCCAGGGACCAACCTCCCAGTTAACACAGGGCTTGGTATTTTATTTCTCTGGCTGTCCGTCCTGGGATCACAGATCCCTAAGATCAAAGATAAGGAGTTGTTCAAAAGCCCCCAAAGAAAGGAGAAATAAAATATGAACAACATCATCATTAGGTCATTAGACAACTTGCTACTTTGGAGAATGTGGTAGAAGATCCATTTTTCAATCCCTCTGTGGTCGGCTGAATAATGGCTTGCAAAGATATCCAGATCCTAATAACCTGGGAAATGTTACCTTATATGTATAGCAAAAGGGACTGTGCAAGTATGATTAAGTTAAGGATCTTGAGATGGGGAGGTGATCCTGGATTTTCTGGGCGGGCCCTAAATGTAATCACAGGGTCCTTATGAGAGAAGGCAGAGCAAGATCTGACAAGAGGAGAAGGCAATGTGACCACGGAAGCAGAGATTGGAGTGATGCAGCCATAAGCCAAGGCATACTGGCAGTCACCAGAAGCAGGAAGAGTCAAGGAACAGATTCTCCCCTAGAGCCTCTGGAGAGAGTGTGGCCCTGCAGACACCTTGATTTCAGGCCAGTGATGCCAATTTATCATTTCTGGCCTCCAGAACTCTGAGAAGCTAAATGTGTATTGTTTTAAGCCACCAAATTTGTGGCCACTTGTTACAGCAGCCACAGGAAACTCATACACCCTCTAAGAGGCTTTCCCATTGGGCACACCAAAGGGTCTGTTTCCCCAGCCTCCTTGCCCTGAGGCCACAGTTGAGGTGAGGCCCTTGCCTGGAGCAGACACACACACATTGCTCTCCCTGACAGTATCAGGCTCAGAGGGAAACCATCATTTTCATCCCAGGAAGGAGGCAGAGTTGACGGGAAAATATTACCTAAGTTATCCTTGGTTTTGCTGGTTGGTTTGCAGTATACAACCAGGTCAGAGAGCTCGATGGCGATTGACTGGTTCTTCTCCCAGTACTTCATGTTGTTCTCCTGTTTTGAGTCAACCATCTTTAGTGTCAGCCCTCAGCCAGCCGTCCTCCCAGTTTCTACCTCTGTGTAGGTTTCCTGCCAGCAGCCCCCCTCCTCCACCACCCCCTTGTCCTCCTGCAGACTCAGATCTGTAACAGAGCCAAAAGTTGTCTTCTCCTTAAGTGAACCTCTGCCCTCTCCCTCTTCCCTTCCTCTCGCTGCCAAACATCTAGACAGAGCTCCTTCCACTCAGATTCTGTGTCTAGCTTAGTCCCTAACCACCACCCGCTAAAACAGATATCAGTGGGGGGGCTTCTTTGTCACCACCCCTCTGTCCCCATCCTATTCCCTTCCCCAAAACTGCACTGGTAACAGTTTGTTGAAATCTAGTTCTCAAAGCCCATTTCTCATTAGCTACATCCCACGGCATCTTTGTCCTCACTCTTGGTCCCCTGTACACCCCACCCCCCCCCCCCCCCCGCCTATCACACTCTGTCCCAGGACTCTCTGGGGCCCAGGCCCACAGGCGTTTTCCTTCGGAGGATCCACACTTGACTCTAACTCCTTCAGAGTCTCCAAGTCAAGATGGATGCCTCACTTCACCCCAACCAGGCACCTCTCTCAAGGCTCCCCAAATTCTATCACTCTCTCATTGGCCCAGGCAGAACCTTGAGAGAGTATGACAGACAGTATCAGGTGTCGCACCCTAAGTGTTTTATGGATGTTGCTTAAGTTAGTCCACACCTCCCCCTGAGAGGCCAACAGTATTTCCACTTTGCAAAGAAAACTGCAGCATTCAGAGAGGGCAAGCAGCTTACCCCAGGCTACACAGCGGGGCAGGGACAAGGCCAGATGCTTAAGCACCCAGCCCAGCCCAAGGCCCCTCTCCTACCCCACCCAAGTTACCACTCCACCTCGCCCCGACACACCATCAGCCACCAGCACCTGGAGATGACCCCTCTCAAATGCCTCCCGCACCAGCCCATGAGTCCACACCTGGGTCCCCGTGCGCTATGGCAAGAACCGCCAACCTTTCACCCAGCTGCCAACATCTCCCTGTCCACTGCTGGTCTGTGTGGTCACCCCTCCTCCCAAAACCTGCCCTCCCCTAAGGAGCTTTGTGGATTGCTCCAGCCAATACTGGGAAGGGATATGGCCTTCCTCCCATCTTCCTATGTGCTCGAGGCCTTGCACCACCTTGTGCCACCCCTCACCCGCTGTCTTACAGGAGAGCCACTTGACGCTACCCTAGGTCTGCTTTCTGCACTGAGATACATCCCCTGAGAGCAGGCTTGCAGGCGGCCAGTGCTCAGGTAGCAGAAGGCGATTTGGTGAAAGAAGTGACACAACACAGCGGCTAAGAAAGGGAGAACTGGAGCTGGAGACATGAGTTCAAAACCTGGCCCTGCTATTTACCGGAGGTATCACCTGGGCACGTCATATCATCTCTCTGCCTCCATTTCCTCAACCATAAAATGAGGCTACTATGAGGGCCCACCTCCGACCGCTGGGTGAGAATTAAACGAGGGGCCTCAGCACATGGTCTGGCATGGAGCAAACACTCACCAAGTGGTAGCTACTCAGACTGCCCGGCAAGATGCCTCCTTCTGCAAAGGACGGGGAAACTCACTCCGTGGAACAGACTAGGGCACCCAATTCGTTCCATAAGATTGCCTCCACCCACAGGCACTGACAATTCCCGAAAGCCAGCTGCTGTCAAGTCAACTTTGATTCATGGCAACCCCATATGTGTCAGAGCAGAAATGTGCTCCGCAGGGTTTTTGATGGCTGATTTTTCAGAAGTAGATCGCCAGGCCTTTCTTCCGAGGCACCTCTGGGTGGACTCCAACCTTTCAATTAGCAGCTGAGCATGTTAACCATTTGTACCACCCAGAGACTCCAACCTAATCCCCAGGGCCAGACAAACAGACCTCGACAATGACCGACAAACAAGTCTTTTATAAGAGCCCCAGCAGTGATCACATCACCAAGACAGCTCAGAATATGACTAGAAGCCTCGGAAATTGGCCCCAGCTCATCAATGCACACCCAACTTTGACCAACCCTTTCCATACTTCCTGTGCACCCTTGGATACAAAGCAAACCACAGCAGTAAGGCTAGAAAGGATCACTGCAGGCAGAATGGGGATGGAGCAGAAAGCAAAGAAGATGTCAGCCAAGTAGTCAATACAAAACGCCCATTTCCCTGAAGCCATATTTCTTTACAAACTTCGGGGGTCTTCTCCTGGTGTGAGTATGAACTTGGCTTTGTATTCTTGGTGCACGATTTTCAGCATGAGGCTGACAACAACATAGCTCACCCCAGTGATGATGGAATTGCTTAAAATGAAGCTGGGGTGGGGTACGCTGCATCTCTGTCTAGTTATGGAACTTGGGCCTTCACAAAGCACAGGGCAGTGACCCCTTAGTGGGGCCTCACTTGTTTTTCTAGCTCAGCAGTAGACCATATCAGTTAAAGATGAAATTAATTCTTACACACTTTTGAAGAAACAACTGGCATTCCTCTCCAGACCTGCAGATTTTGCCCATCATGCCACCTCAGAACACAAAGCCATAACATACACCATGTGTTAGGCTTTGGGAACTCACTAAGGTGGTAGATCTCAGCAGCTGGCCTTTTCACTGCCGCAGACTGAGGGCGGCCAGAGATGGGGAAGAAATCTGGCGCCCTGAGCAGGTCCTCAGGGACAGGCATGCTAGTTCCCCAAAGGCAAGAGGGGGCCTTCCTTCTTGCCCCCACCCGAGCCAGAGCAGGAACTCAGCCGATTGTGCTAACTCCTGCTTTTTAACCTTCAAATGCAATAACAAGGCTTTAACAAAATTCTCATGAAATCTTCACAAATGTAAAAACCAATTAAGGGGGGATGCAGATCAAAGGCAGAGAACAGCCTTGAACAGCTAAACTTAATTTCAGAAAGCTTTATGTAGTGGGAGGAAAACAACCTTTAAGTGAAGCCATGGTTTTCTCCACGAAGAGCAGTGGAGAACGCAGATGTGCTAGGCAGAGGGTGTCGTCATGACGCCCGCACCCTCTGAGCCCCACATCAGGTGCATTCTCAGAAAAGGCCAGGGTCTCTGCAAATGAACCACCAAGGGCACAGTCTCTAAGCGTTTGCTGCTGCTGTCTTTCTCCATTCTCAGCTGGAGGGGCCCAGAGGACCCAACTGACAGGACACACTCAGGAGGGACACATGCTGACAAACGGTGCCCCACAGATCATGGCAACCATTTAACCAACAACACACTCAGAGGGAGACGGCGAGATGATTTTTAAATGAATACTGGAGCAGAGGCGCCCCCCTGGGCCTCAGAGCTGTACTGCGTCACAGGCACTAGAGGGCAGATGCCCCCATCAGGAAAAGTGGGAACAAGCAGCTCTGCTGGCCACAAGATCATGGCTACTCCCAAGGGACTGGTGATGATGTGACAAGCCTCGGGAAGAACAAGGGACTGGATATAAGGCCCCAGGCTGGATTCTGGGACAGGGAGAAGATTATGAACCCCATCAGGGAGAGTCTTCCAAAGAAAAGGACTTCACTCCAGGGGAGTTAAAGGGTGACTCAAGGGGCTGCTGGTGACCACTCTCAGTGCCTTGGAAGAAAGGAACTCATCAACTATACTCAGAATCTAAGGAGTCCCAATGGGTCCTGCGAAGTTGTAAAATCAATACTTTGGGTCAAGATCTGCCATAGAAGCAAGTGGGAACATTGGAAACCCTAAAATTTCTTTCCAGTTCTGCGGCCACAAGAAAGAGCAGACGGTACCTTACACCATTATCCAAGGTAAGGCAACTCTTCCCCCATGTCATCCTGGCGTGATGAAAACATAAAGACTAAATGCTGCCGTATGCTGAGCTCTTCCTACGTGTCAGGTGCCAAAACTAGCAGTTCTCATGCACCAACTCAGTTCATGTCCACGTCATCTTGAGCTAGGTATCTGCCTCCTAATTTTGCATACAAGGAAACTGAGGCCCAGAGAGGTTCAGTTACTTGCCCTGCCCGGATTCAAACTGCAGCCTGCCCGATTCCAAACCTCCTGTTCTTACTCAGAACCTCACAGCTTCTCAAAACACTTCTAGCCAGATACTAACACCCCAGTAAGGACAACACTGACAAGTTTGTTTCCATCTAGAGTGGAAGTTCCTCTACAAGAATACAAACTTCTGATGCAAGCGAACTGGGTCTGACATGTTTCTGTATTCTCAGGGCCTGCTCCAGGTCCAAGGAGACAGTGCTCAGAGAATTCTTGCTGTGGGAAGGATCTAGGCTGCTTTGTACAACGTTTAGAAACAAGAAAGCATTCAAAATGAGGCTGGCAGTGCCTTCTTGTTAAGATACGTAGGGCCAGCCAGGCACTGAACATCAAGTGTCACTGGACATACTCAGACTTCGGGGGGTTCAAATGAGGGGACCTCAGCATCCCTATCCACCAACTCGTGATGATGCTCCTGTGTCTGAACCCACCTTGTTTCCTCCTCCCTGGATTCCGTGCAGTCCTTGGGCCTGTTTTTCTGCCCAGGGCCTCAGCAGAGTCTCGGGCCTGAGAATGCAGGGCCCACCTGAGCAGCAGGTGAGCACAGTGCCTACCTTGGTGTCAATCTTCCAGGTGATCTCTCGGATGCTCTGGAACCACTCAAAGAGATCCTCCACACTGTCTGTGGCAAACTCCACTGGGGGGTCACCCTGCTTCTTGGGCTCCAGGATAAAGACAAAAGGCCTCTGGTTTTTCCCTTGTGGGGCTTTCACTGTGGGAGAGAATGATATAAGCCTCCATCAGCCTGTTAGCAGCCCACCAGGACCAGACTTCACCCTGCTCAAGCCTTCTCTGTCATGAGGCAAACCAAACTGGCATCGCTATGATCGTGGTTGGCACTGACAGGACACCAGCTCTGAACTAGACACTGTGTGGACACTTTACCCCTATTACCACCGAAGGTATGCAGTGGGCTGAGTAGTAAAAGTATATGCCAAGAGGACACGTCAAAGTCCTAATCCCCAGTACCTGTAGATGTGACCTTATTTGGAAATAGGTTTTTGCAGATGCAATTTAGTTAAGGCTCTTGGGGTGAGAATCATTCTAGACTGAGTGTGGGCCCTAAATCCAATGACCAGCGTCCTTATAAGGGAAAGGACAGGGAGATTTGAGACACAGAGAAGGTGGCCATGTGGGGACAGAGGCAGAGACTGGAGTGATGCAGCTCAAGTCAAGGAATGCCCAGGATGGTGGGGAGAGAGGCACAGAACAGATCCTCCCTCACAACCTGCAAAATGAAACAACCCTGCTGACACCTGAATTTCAGATTTCTGGCCTCCAGAACTATCAGAGAATAAATTTGTTGTCTGAAGCCACCCAGTTTGTGGTCATTTGTTACAGCAGCCCCAGGACACTCCTGCAAGTTGCAAAAGTACTTTATATATAAGAAAACAGGGCTATGAGAGGGAAGACTATCTGCCAAATAATAGTGGCAGCTAGCATTTCTGAGCTCTTATACTCCAAGCAATATTCTAAGCAGATCGCATGCACTGTGTTTTATTTAATCTCTGTAGCTACCTGGGGTCAAAGGGCAGTTCTTATTACAGAAAACAGAGGCTCACTAAGGGACAGGAACACATGGGAGGACACAGCTGGTGGGGCAAAGATGAAGCTCAAATCAAACCTGAGCCCAAACCCCTGCTCATAACCACTGAGCCTTGTGCCTTGCTCTGCAAACACAGCAGAGATGACAAAAAGAGCATCATAAGTGCATACAGTCATCTCAAGCCCCCAGGCCCAGCTCACATGTCCTGTAGTTACTTAGGGGCTCAGTTTTCTCATCTGTTAACTGGAGCAAAGACTCCCTCTCCTGTCTACCTTACTGAATAGCTGTAAGGGCAGCGCATGTAGAAAGCAAAGCACTGGAACACAAGCTGGAAGATGCGGAGACTGCTGTTACCCGAGGCTCAGGAGACAGGTGCACAGGCCTGGGGGGAGGGAGGCCCAAGCTAATGGATCACAGACTTTGTGCGGGCAACACAGAGGCCTACTATGGAAATGTGGGCTGCTCAGAGAAGAAAAAGCCCCTTTGGCTTTTGGCCTGGAATGTCTCTCCTTACGGCCTTCAGTCCCTTCGTATGGGAACTGCACTGCGTCCACTTCAAAGGCAGGCTCAAGGCCCAGGGACCCCCATACAAAGCACAGCCCAGTCCCATCGCATGAGCCTGTGTGCTGGGGCCCTGCCTGCACTGTCCCCTGCAACAGCTGTTGGTTGGGCCACCAGCTGTCCTGACCCCCATCTAAGCAGCCAGGAAGCTGAGGTTCAGAGGGGTGGCGACCAGCCTATCACAGCAACTGAGGCAGCGCGGGGCTCAGAAGCCAGGACCCCAACTCCAGGCTCCAGCTCAGCCTGGCCAGCTCCTCAGCACTTCTTAGAAACACCTGGGAAACAGGCAGCTCACAGAAACACTAATGACGACGCTGCTAATAACAGCAGCCACCACCAAGAGCACTTGTGATGTACCAGACTGTTCCAGTGCTGTACCACTGTCAACAGTGGACATAAGCTTGCGATCACTGACCAACTTGGCCCAAATACTCAGCCTCAGCCAGGGACAAGCAGCCATCAGCATGACAGGCTAGACAGCCTGGTGACGTCGTGTCCCTTCTCGGGGCGGGTCTGAGGGCTGGTTCTGGGAGATTTTGATGGGAGCCAGGCTCAGCCTGCTCATGTGCACATACCGACGTTATAGGTATTGAGGTCCAATATCCCTCTGCAAAGAGACCCTAAGGGATTGTCTTCAATAATCTGTGAAGAAACGAGACATAACTCACATTAGTCTTAACGGGAATAATGAAAAGACAGCCAGTTTCCAAAGCACACTGTTTGGTAGAGACACTGCCCGCGGAACTGTATAAAATGCATTTTCATTACAGGATCTGTCCATGGGGAGACAGCAGAATAAGAAAGCATAAAGCTGATGAGACCAGGAGGCGAGCAGGCACCGTGGCTTCAACATTTATTCATTCTCCAACACATAAAAACATGCCCAACGAATTCTACAACAGGTTCCAAAACATGTTCTCAGCTCTGGTTTCCAAAACCCTCCTGACCCAAGTGTCCACCAACAGATAAATAAAATGTGGTATATCTGTACAATGGACTACTACTCAGGCATAAAAAGGAATGAAGTCCTGACATAGGCTACGTACGACGTGGATGAACCTTGACAACATTATGCTAAGTGAAATAAGCCAGACACAAAGGACAGCACATAGTATGATCCCACTTAAATGAAATCTCTAGAATAGGCAAGTGATACAGACCAGAGTTATTAGTGGTTACCAGCGGCCAGGAAGGGGGGAAGAGGAGAGTTACTGCTTAGGGAGTACTGAGTTTCTGTCTGGGGTGATGAACAACTTTTGGAAATGGATGGTGGTGATGGCTGCACAACGTGATGAACACAATGTGACTGAATTGTACATGTGAAGGATGTCGAAATGGCAAATGTTTTGTTACGTATATATTTACCACAATAAAAAAAAAATGGTTCAAATGGTAAGCTTTTGCTATATATATTTTACAACAGTAAAATTTTTTTTTAAAAAAAAGCACCACCTCCTGGGCCCATTATCTGGCATGATTATGAAATGGGACCATTTTGCAACAAAAGCCCAGTTCAACAGCCTTCTACGGCTCCCCATGCCCAAAGAAGAAACGTCAGCACTCTGAGACCCGTGTTTTAGGGCTTTCCTGGCTGCGGTCAGCCTTCCCAGCTCTGCCTCCACTGCACACGCCAACCTCGAACAATCCCCAGGCAGGAGAGCTGAGGACTGTGCACCCAGCCACTCCTTGGACTGCCCTCCCCTACCTGGCTAGTGCTGAGGGTGAAGGTAAGGGCAGCATGGTACAGACACTGGGAGGGGTCACAACTCTGCCTCCACCAAGCACCCTAACTGACCACATTCCTACCACCACGCCTGGGGCTCACCTTCCACAGGGAATTCCCTCTGCCAGTCTCCTGCTGTTGGACTCTACCTTGACTTTCAGAGGCTCAAGCGCCCCTTCCTCCAGGAAGCCTTCCCAGATGCCTCTCCTCCCTCAGAATATCGCCCGGGCTCTTATGGGGCCTTAACGTCCTCGCTACAGAGACACCACCCTGGGTGCCAGTGCCATCAGGAGAAAGTGGCTGCTCTTCCAGCCGTCTGGTGGAGAGGAAGCTGGTGCCCAGAAACCAGGTCCTCAAAGTCACCAGCGGGGCCTCCTTTCACCTTCTGGTTAGGCACACTCACTTCACTTACTTAGGCACGCCAAGCACATCCCCCACATCTGGACGTCCAAACTAAATGCATTTTATATGCATGCTGCTTTAAGCAAAGGACAAGTTCCCTGTTTGGCCATTCTCACTCCAGAGGGGATTCTCCTGCATATTCAAAGCCTTTCAGCCTAGCACAACCTCATTAAAACGTGACAGGCTTGTCACCACAACTTTCACCCACTACAACTCAGGGACACTCCCAATTTCCTTGTCACTAGGTTCTCCTTATTCCGGAGCTCCACAGGGACCACAGACAGCAGCTGCAAAACCCACCTGGAATAGCTTATCGGACTTCCTGAGAAATAGGACCAGCCGGTCACTTGTTACAATGACTGAGACGTACCTGCTTTTCTAGCTCCTCAACATCAACTGTTGAAATATCCTCGACATAGTTTGACGGGAAGTACTGCTGGATTCGGGCCCCGTAGTCGCCTTTCCACCTAGAAAAAGACAGCAGTGTCAAAGGGCAGAGCGGTATGAATACTCCATTCCTGCGCTCAGACTCCAGCTGCTGGCTCAACTCAGGGGCAAGGCGGCAAGGGACTGACTGACCAGAGGATGTGGTCACTGTGTGGGACAGTGGGGCATTTCAGAGGGTCCTCTGCTTTTCTAGCAGCAAGGAGCAACTGGGGTCATTGCCCTCCTCTTAGCATGGTCCTGATGTTTGGCCAGAGTCCCTGGGTGACACAACAGTGAAACACTCAACTACTAGCAGAAAGGCTGGCAATTAGCACCTACCCAGAGGCGCCTCAGAAGACAGGCCTGGAGACCTGCTTCTGAAAGGAATTTTACTCTGCACACGTGTGGCTGCCGTGAGTCAGAATCGACTTGATGGAAACTAATAACAACGTTTGGCCAAGCACACCACAGTCAAATGCTTCTAAGCTTTAAGAAGTCAGGGGCCACAGAAGACAAAAACTCAACTCTAAAGCATGTACCCACCCCATTTCAGGAAGGCTGTGAATTTAGGGGCAAGAGTGGCATGAAGGTGGTTCTGTAGCCAGACGGCTTGGAATCAAACTCCAGATTCACCACCAGCTCTGTAGGTTCTCTGTGCCTCAGACTCTCCATCCATAAAATGGGAATAATAATACCACCTCCGACTAAGGATGTGATTAGGACTAGATAAGCTGACATATGCTGAGAGCTTTCAACAGTGCCTAGTACATAGTAAGTGCTCAATAGTGTTAGTTTTTCTTGTTACTCAGCTAAAACCCTGTTTTTGATTCTGGAAATCCAAGTAAAAGCTGGTTTGGACAAAGGGGAGTCTCCTGATTTTCAAAAATGTTCAGAAATCTGCCCAATTCCTTGGGCTGCCCCAGCCTTCCCCTACCTGGCTAGTCGTGACTAGGGGTGAGTGCAGCGCAGTACAGCCCTCACCCCCATCTCCTGGACCTTTGCAAGAGTATGAGGAGGGATGTAACACACGCATGACAGAAAGAGGAGGGTAAGAGCATGGGCTCTGGAGTCAGACAGCCTGGGGGCGTTCAAACTCCAGCCTGCAGAGTGACCTGGAATGAGTTATGGCACTTCTCTGTGCCTGAGCTTCCTCATCTGTAAAATGTGGGTGACAACAGAACCAACCTTTTAGGGTCAGTGTGTGGATTCAATGAGCTATTCCAAATAAATTTCTTAAAACAGTGCTTGGCACACGAAAGCACCCAATGTGCAGAAGGAGCTGCTGTTCGCATATCTAAGCTGAGTCTGGCTGTCTAGTGAAGAGATGCCCATCTCTAAGGAGCTTCAATCTCTGCCAGTGCTCAGGTGACAAATTCTCACTACTCTATGCAGAAACTACCAAAAAACTACTGCCCAAGGGAGCCTACTAATGGGCAATGAATTTTTCTTCCCAGGTGAACAGAGAGAAGAGGTAACTAAACCCTAGCACACCCAGGTACCCTTGACTGAAGATACACTCTCATCACCCAGGATGGGGCATTGCACAGAGCACAGGACTAAGTAATAGTGTACGAATTTGAATTTAAAATAGCACACAGGCTTATGCAACAGGAAGAGCCCACACTATTTAGCAGCTATGTGACCTTGGAAAGCCTCATTTCCTGCATCTGTAAACTGGGGATAATCATAGTCACAACTTTGCAGGGTTGTAACGAAAATTTAGTTTGACGATGTTTGAAAGCGATTAGCATAGTGCCTGCCACATAATAAGATCTCCATAAATGGTAGCCGCTGTTATAATATGACAAATGATATGTTTGTTGTTGTTAACTGCTGTTAACTCTGACTCATGGTGACTCGATGCGTACACAGTAGAACTGCTCCATAGGGTTTTCAAGGCTGTGACCTTTCAGACGCAGGTCACTAGACCTTTCTTCTGAGGCGCCTCTGGGTGAGTTTGAACTGCCAGCCTTTTAGCTAGTAGTCAAGTGCTTAACGATTTGTGTCACTCAGAGATTCCTATATATGACAGACTATAAATTGTTGTTGTTTATCCCCTTTCCCAAATAGAGCATACACCAAGCTGCCTTTCCCACGGGTGGTACATGGCAGTCAAAGCCAACTCGGAACAGCAGCTAAAGGGGAGCTAAGCCGGCACCTGAGTCTCGCTACCGACTGAGAAGCCACAAGTCAAGTTCACCTGCCCAGGGGCCCAGATCTCGGGCAGCCTTACCAACCCCCGGGCTCCTTGGAGACGTTGTGGATGAGGGCACCACGGCAGAAGCTAAGCTCATCGCTTCGCTTGGCTTTGTAGTCGTACAGAGCTTTCACGGTTCTCTGAGGCTTTCAGGGAAAACAAGAAGGAAAAGGTCAGGCCAGGCCACAGCAGCAGAGGCGGCATCTGTATCGGCTGGCAACATTAGGGAGCAGGCGCTTCAGGCCAAGGTTACAGCGACACCTGCTGGTGAGGGTGTAGCACTGCAAGGTGCCAAGGTCCAAAAAGTCACCAAGGGGTGGCACTGGCCTGGTCAGTGCCTGGGCACCTTGGGGTGACCCGATATCGCTCAGTTTCCTCAACAAAGAAAGGATACGCCTTTTGGATTATGCCCCAATTGCTACCTCGGAAGTCCTGCATGGCTGTTCTCAATGACCTTCCCAGAAGCCTGATTTTCAAGGACATCACCATTTCCTGGACGTCCTGGGGTCTCGCCACTGTTTTTATCTAGGCCAGGGGTCCCCTAACTAGGCTCCTACAGGAAGGTCACTGACACTTTGTAAGAGGAACTGGGGTGCTCCTCCACAAAATTCCTCAGACTGTGGTCTCCTCTCCATTGGTAAAAATAAGTAAGACAGAACTTACAGTATAAAATTTTTCTTCAAAGAATGTGTCTTACAGCCTGCTTCTTGCAGGTAGAAATCCATGGTAAAATGAATGCCCACAGAGCAGGCAAATATTAACGGGAAACCTCTGAGATTGTCAGACCTGCCTAAATCAGCAGCCCCCCACCCCTACCCAAGGAAACGGAAATAGGAATTTCACAAGCAAGCCAGTAAAAACCAAAGGCTATCGACTAAGACCCATGGTTCAAATCATTGCTCTGCCCTTTCTAGTTATGTGAACTTGAGGCTCTCTGAACCTCAGTTTCTTCATCTGTTAAATGGGAATTTAACTTTTACATACTTCATGTAATGATAAAAATAACAACAGCTAACATTTTTTAAGTGCTCACTATGGTAAAGCACTGTTCTAAGTCTTTTACCTATAGCATCTCCTTTAATCCTCATAACAACTCTAAGACGTAGGTAGTAGTATAATCCCCATTTACAGATGAGAAAACCAAGGTACAGTGTTAATTAAGTACCTTGCCCAAGGTCAACCAGCTGTTAAACGGCCGAGTCCAAACTCAGTAAGTTAATGTGAGTGACTGCCATAGCTCATGATGATTCATAAAAAGCAATGTGGGTTCTAGAAGCTCTGCCATAGGAACCTCCCACCAGAGGCTAACCAGAGTTCTGCCCTTCTCTTCCCGCCTGCAAATGGAGCCTGCTGTATGGCTCTACCGGTGCTTCCTGCTTCAATGGTGGGCAGAAGGACCTGAGCTGCAGGTCACTGCCAGGCTCCAAGGCCTCAAGGAAAGTACAGCCAGTGGCAGAGGGGGTGCCACATAATGGCTTTCATGGGGAGCAAGTCTCCAGCCAGATGGTGACAGAGGCCTCTTGTCAGGTCCCCTGAGCTACAGGGAAACAAGCCATCCATCAGATGACCAAGTCTGTGTGTGGTATAGCAAGGTGGTTGTCTGAGTCATCTAGTGCTGCTATAACAGAAATACAAGTGGATGGCTTTAAGGAACAGAAACTTATTTTCTTACAGTTTGGGAGGCTAAAACCAAAAACCCGAAACCCGTTGCCATCGAGTCGATTCTGACACACAGTGAATTCAGGGTGCCAGCTCTAGGGGAAGGCTTTCTCTCTCTGTCAGCTCTGGAGGAAGGTCCTTGACTCTTCAGCTTCTGCTTCCTGGTTCCCTGGAGATCTCCATGTGTCTTGGTATCTGTCTTACCCCATATCTCTGCTTCTTTAATTTGCTCTTTTTATAGTTTGTAAGAGACTGACTCAAGACACATCTTACGCTAATCTTGTCTCATTAACAAAGACAACTCATTCCCAAATGGGATTATAACCACAGGCACAGAGGTTAGGATTTACAACACATATTTTTGGGAGACACAATTCAATCCCTAACAGTGGTTAAGAGCACACTCCTTGGAGCCAGAATGCCTGGGTCCAAGTTCCAGCTCCACATCCGCATGGGGTTAAATAACCAAAAAAAACCCGTTGCCATTGAGTTGATTCTGACTCATAGTAGAGAGCCTAGAGGACAGAGCAGAACTGCCCCATAGGGTTTCCAAGGAGTGGCTGATGGACTCGAATTTCTAACCTTTTGGTTAGCAGCCAAGCTCTTAACCACTGCACCACCAGGGCTCAATACCCAAAAAAAACCCATTGCTGTCAAGTCGATTATGACTTACAGTGACCCTATAGGACAGAGTAGGACTGCCCCACACAGTTTCCAAGGAGCGCCTGGTAGATTTGAACTGCTGACCTTTTGGTTAGCAGCTGTAGCTCTTAATAGTATCCCCCAAAATTCATGTCCACCTAGAACCTGTGAATGTGACCTTATTTAGAAACAGGGTCTTTGCAGATGTCATCAAGTTAAGATGAAGTCACAATGGATTAGGGTGGGCCCTAAATCCACTATGACTGGTGTCCTTATAAGGAGACACACAGAGACACAGACAGACACACAAAGGGGGAGGATGGTCACGTGAAGTTGCATCTACAAGCCAAGGAACACCAAGAAGTGCCTGAGTGACCAGAAGCTGGAAGAAACAAGAATCTTTCCCTAGGAGGACAGAGAATATGACCCTGCTGATACCATGAATTTGCACTTATGATCTCCTGAGGAAGGCCATCAATGAGATGGATTGGCACAGTGGCTGCAACAATGGGCTCAAACAGAGCATTGTGAAGATGGCACAGGACCGGGCAGTGTTTTGTTCTGTTGTACACAGGGTCGCTGTGAGTCAACAGCACCTAATGACAACAACAACCTCCAGAACTGTGAGTAAATCAGCTTCTGTTGTTTAAAGCCACCCAGTTTGTGGTATATTGTTACAGCAGCCCTAGGCCACTCATACAGACACTGAAACATTTATTGTGCCTGGTCAGCTCCACTCATTCACATTACCTGCCTGGCCTTTATGGACGTTTGAGTTTGTAGCCGCTTTCAGGAAATTCATTTTAAAAGGTAAAAGAGAAAGGTTCAAGCCCTTCAAAATAAACTCTAAGTACACTATTCCATCAAACAGAGAGTCTGCCTGAAGTCACTCCAGCGGCCTGCATTCAATTTGTAAAACACATACATGAGGGAGAGTACTCTTCACTGCTAATAAAAGTTCTTGCTATTAGCAAAATGCCCTAGTGCAGAGCGCACACAGCTCAGTTTGCCCACACCTTTTTCAAGACTTCATCTCTTACCAAGCAGCATTTGCACTGGCCAAAGACTATAAGTTAAGAAACAAAATCTGTCTCTGGGCTTCTAGCGAGCTCATAGCAGGGCCCCTTCCTAGGCAGGAGGTGAACACCAGTCATACATCAGATGGTCCCCCAAACAGAAGATTCACTATAGTTGTTCCTCCTCGGGCTCACACACAATATGAGACAAAGCCAGAGCAAGGTGGAGCTGGGGGCTGGCGGCAAAACCCACCCCACCTCCGTGAAAGGACACAACAGAGTCAGGTGGGAAAGAGCGACAGCGACTGCACTGCAAGGCGGTCAGTGAACCAGGTGGAATTTATAAACACCACAGGCTCAGTCAGCAAGCGAGAAACATCAGAGAGACTTTTAGTTAGAAGCCAGTTGGCCCAAAGGTGGTTCATCAAACCTCAGAATTTTGGCAAGGCACAGTTCTATTTAGATGGAATCCCATTAACCTTTTCCCTGAAACTAAATGTCATATTGTCAATCATCCTCTCCTCTCCCCTCCCCTACAACAAAATTTTTTTTGTCTAAGTTTTCCAAAATATTCCCTTGCCCTATTATAACTGCAGTGGCAGCAAGAGGTAGGACATGGAACCCAGGTTAATATAGGGATTAGGAAATCGCATGACTCGAGGTGGGAGCCATCGGCACTGTACCGTGGAAGGGTTGATTTCACTTGGATCCACATACATCCTACTGACGTCATAGAGGGAGTTTATATCTCTTTCCTGAAAAAAAGAGCAAAGAAAGATAAATGGAACGATTCATGCTCCTGGGATAAGATGGCATACATACATCAAGGGCTCTAGGTTTCCTAGTGGTTACCTGTCCTTCAACGTCCCTGTTTGCCTTTGACTACTAACAAACAGATTACGTTCAACTACTAACCTAAAGACTGGTGGTTCAAATCCACCCAATGGTGCTGCAGAAGAAAGACCTGGTGATCTGCTTTTGTAAGGATTACAGCTAAGAAAACCTTATGGAGCCATTCATGTATACATGGGGTCACCATTAGTAGGAATCAACTCGATGGCAGTGGTTTGGTTTTGACCTACCCTTTGGTAGAAGAGTCAAGACCTCCGAGTTTACTTGTGGCTCGTGGGTAGAGACAGGAAGAAGCTTTAAAGTTCTCCAAAACTTGGAAGCTTTACCCAAAAGTGAGCAAGGCCCCTGTCCTGGTCTAGTCTGTGCCAGGCACTGTGCACCACTGTGAAAAGACGCCAACCCTAAGACCCACCGGTGTGCTGCAGCTAGCACACCACTAATGTCAGTCCACTGTGTGGATCTCTGCCGACTCCACGTCCAGTGACACCATGTTGGTGCCTTGAAGTCAGCCATGGTGAAAGTATTTACACCACAGGAAGTGGCAAATGCTGTGTAACTGTTTTCCCCAGACAGCCAATTAATACTTCTCAGCTCTGTCCTCTTCCACCTCCTTGGCCCTCTCTCATTCGGCTCTGACCACAGTGGCCTCTATTTGTCACACACCCTGGGGCTGTGCTGTGGTTGCTGCCTCTGCCTGGACGATCTTTCTTCCTTCACATCTCCCTGCCTTCTAGGTTGGGGCTCAGTTTCACCTTCTCAAGGAGGCCCTCTCTGACCCCCACCCCCGCCAGTCATCGACTGCAACCCCCACACCCTACCATGTCATCTGCTTATCTTCTTCATTGTAATTTACACTATCTGAAATCATCTTATTTATGTAATTGCATGTTATTTGTCTCCCCCCTCTACAACCTACAGACGCTGTTCCTCAGTACCCCATGCCCTGAACCCAGAACAGTTCCTGGCACAGGGTCCATGAATCCATCTGATAGGAATCAAGACACGATAATCAGATCACGTCGCTCCTCCACTCAGAACCCTCTGATGGCTCAGAGTAAAAGTCAGTGTCTTACAACGACCTACCAGGCCCCACACAATCCTCTCCTATTAACCCTCATCCTTACTTAGTTCTACTGCCCCCTCCCCCCACCACTTGATTCCAGCCACTGGCTTCCAGTCTGTGCCCCCAGTCACACACTTACCTCAGGACCTCTGCACTTGCTGTTCATTCTTCCTCCAGCATGGCTCACTTCTCCACCTCCTCTAGTATCTGCTTCAATGTCTCCTCCTCAGTGAGGTCTGCAGACCACCCTCTGAACACTGCAGCTCCTCCCCATCACTCCATGCCCACTTATCCACCTTCCCAGTCGTGCCCATCTCTGTAACACTCACAGCCTTCCACATGTGTATATATTTTCATTTATCGGCTCTTTCTCCCAGAACGACAGCAGGGTTTTTGTTGTGTTTGATTTTGCAGCCCAAGGATGTAGGGCAGTGCTGGACACAGGGTAAGTGCTCAAAGGTTTGTTGAATGAATGAACAGATGAATTATAACCTCAGGCAAGACTTTCTCCTTTGCCACCCACCATGTTGTAGCGTTCCAGTAGCTCAGGGGTCACTGGGTAGCGCAACTTCATCTTGCGGTACAGCGCATGCTTCTCATAGTAGTTGACCAGCTCCACCAGGCTCTCGAAGTAGGCTGAGGTCCCCAGCACAAAGTGCCGGCCATCCCGGTTGATGCGGCAGTGTTTCACCTTACCCCTGGCCCTAGACAGGAGGCCACACGAGTCAGACACCTGAGACCCTGGGAGCCAGGCTGATTAGAAGCAACCCAGCTACCCATCCTTGAGGACCAGCTAAATAAACAGGGCACGACCCTCCTATGGAATACAGTACCAGTACCAATCGCCGTCAAGTCAACTTTGACTCATGGCGACCCCATGTGTGTCAGAGTAGAACTGTGCTCCACAGGGTTTCCAATGGCTGATTTTTCAGAAGTAGATCACCAGGCCTTTCTTCTGAGGTGCTGCTGGGTAGCCTTGAACCTCCAACCTTTCAGTTAGCAGTCAAGTGCGTTAACGGTTTACACCACCCAGGAACTCCAAGACGGCATTAGAAACAATGGTGTGGATCTTTACAAAACAGATATAGAAGAATCATCGAGAAATACTGCTGAGTAGCTCTATAGCTAGCTCCTGCCCTCCCCCCTCTGCCCCAGACACATGGACTGGACTTTGGGAACATCCTAGGTGTTTAGATCAGAGGTTGGCAAACTATTCCCCATGAGTCAAAACCAGCCTGCTGGCTGTTTCTGTAAATACAGTTTTACTGGCCCACAGTCGTGTTCATTTGTATTACACTGCAGCTTCTGTGCTGCAGTGGCCAAGCTGAGTAGTTGCAGTAGTGACATACGGCCCATAGAGCCTAAAATAGTTACTGTCCTGGCCCTTAGAGGAAAAAGGTCTGATTCTGCTCTAGAACACTTGGACTTAATCCTCAAATCTTGAGATCTTACCTCCAATTGCCCACCTAGTGCAACAATGGAATTTTTTTTTAATGGTAGCAAACCTTTCATCTCTTCATTTG
The DNA here is from genome assembly GCA_030035585.1 of Dugong dugon. Classification (NCBI taxonomy): domain Eukaryota; kingdom Metazoa; phylum Chordata; class Mammalia; order Sirenia; family Dugongidae; genus Dugong; species Dugong dugon. The sequence continues at coordinate 37,664,497 of CM057478.1, forward strand.
AAACAAGAGGCAGAAAAAATCCAAAACAGAAAAGGCTCTTCAATCTTATTAGCATTTATGAGCAAGAAGAGAAAATAAGTTTTGACCCTAACTTTACAGCCAAAGAGGTCTTTTAAAAAACACCTAAAGGCTTAGTTCCTATGGGTATAACTGTTCATCTTCTAAACACTTTGTGCCTTAAAAATTCTTTTTTATTGTTTTCAAAAAAAAAAAAAAAAAAAAAGCATCCTGTTAAACCATTCCTACAAAAACTCCTGTAAAAACAAATGCTGGAAGACTTCTGCTTCAGTGGTTGATTTGCGGTGGTATTTTATTAATTTAGACATTCATTTTTAAAAAACAGGAAAGGAAGATTGCAGAGTGGAAAAACAAGTTACAGAATGAAACTAGAGTAGGATCCCATTTGTATTTTTAAAACATGGAACAAAATACCCACACGCAACATGGTCTCTAGATTTTCCATCCAGTAAATTTTTCCACAGATATATGTACGTACAGACATTTTTTAAAGAAGTCTAGATGGAGACACCAACTAAGAAACAGCTTCTTACAAGGAAAGGATTGAGAGGAGAAGGACCAAAGGGGACTTTAGCTTTTATCTATAATGTTTTAATTTTCTTAAGAATGTATTCATGTAATATTTATGTAACTAATTTTAAAACTTTTTACAAATGTTCTTTAGGGCAGAGGGGCACTAGGGTGTTGAGGTTGAGAGCATGGGTCAGGTTCTGGCTCCTTCCTTATGTAACTGGGCAAGTGACAGGGTTTCCTCATCCACACTTGTGGGGATGAGCAACTCCTGCCGCCGGGGGAGTGTCAGGATCCAGGTCTGTTGGGTGATCCCACTTCAGCCCTCAGCATTGTGTCTCCCACACAGTGGGGACTCCGTGAATGAATGGTTTAGAAAATACCAGGTACCAGTTGCTATGGAGTCGATTCCGACTCATGGCGACCCCATGTGTGTCAGAGTAGAACTGCACTCCATAGGGTTTCCAATGGCTGGTTTTTTGGAAGTAGATCGCCAGGCCTTTCTTACAAGGTGCCTCTGGGTGGACTCAAATCTCCAACCTTTTTGTTAGCAGCTGAGCACATTAACCGCTTGCACCACCCTGGACTCCCTTAAAAAATACAAGCAAAGTCAAACCAAAATTAGCTTCCTTAGGAGGAAGAACAATCGAAAGGGAGATGGTGAGAGAGGGCCGCAGTATAAGTGGCTCTTTCCAACCTCCCGGAGTGCTGCTACGAGCCAGTGGACACCAGGGCTCGAGGTCTGAGCTTCACCAAGGAGCCCCTCACCCCACCAAGGGCTGCCTCCCACCAGCCACACCCAGGAGACCACTTCATCTCTTCATACGGATGTGAAGGCAGACTCCTCCCCCGTCCTATGGAAACCCATCCAGAAGTTCCCTATACATATCCAGAGCCTAGAACACTGCCTGGCACATGGGGGCACTCTGGAAATGTATGTGGGAGGAGGAAGGAGGGAGGAAAGGATAGGGAGGGGCTTTAGAGGTGAAGAGGGTGGAGTCTGAAAATTCCGAGTCAGGCTGTGTGACTCTAAACAGGTCCCTGAACCTCTCTGGACCTTACCTGTAATAACTGGACCTATCCCACATGGGCTGTAGTAAGGATCAATAAGATGAGGCCTAGAAGGGATTCTGGAGTCCAGTCCATGGGTGGTGCAAACAATTAACACGCTCAGCTGCTAACCAAAAGGTGGGAGGTTCAAGTTCACCCTGAGGCACCTTGGAAGAAAGACCTGGAGGTCTACTTCTAAAAAATCAGCCATTGAAAACCCCATGGAGCACAGTTCTACTCTGACACACATGGAGTTGCCATGAGTCAGAATCCACTCAGCAGTAACTGGTAGACAGCAGCCCAGTGTCTGGAACACAGTTAAGAAGTGAAACTATGGCAGGCGATGATATGATACCATCATCCAGAACAGGATGGAGAGATGTAGGGACTGCAGGATGAGCTGGGTTTGAGCCCCTCTATTCCTAGTACCCACCCACACTGGGGTGGAATTACAGCAGAGCACCACGGTCCCAGAGGTGGATGGTCTATATGGTCTTCCCACTGGCAGTGCTAGGTGGCAGCTGAGGGTAGGAGGAAATCAGACCTGTAACATCATGGGTCAGGGCTGCCCAGGTTCAAATCCCAGTTCTCCTACTTCCTGGCTGCAAGTCCCAGCAAGTTACTTAACCTCACTGTGCCTCAGTTTCCTCCTCTGAAAGATGGGGCTCTTGGTAACACCAACCCCATAGAGTCGTGGGAAGATGAAATGAGTTCTAGAGCACGTCATTCTAGAGACTATCTAGAGAAACAGACCAGCGACCAGCATGTGGAAAGCGCCATATTAGTGTAGGAGGCTCTTGCTATTATTTTTGTTGTAAAGGACACTGGGAGGTCCAAACTCTGGACCTGAGCTAAGCCTCCACTTGACGTCCCCCTTTGTCCTCTACACCTGCCCCCTGCCCCGGGCTTCCTCCGGGGAGCATGTGTGCAGCACTCCCCTCTGCAGTTACCTGAAGGTGATGGCATAGGAGTCAGCACCTTCTCGCTTCCGGATCAGGAAGGCCCCGTCCCGGGGGACCCTCATCAGCATGTCCTCGGCTTCCCCACGGCTTAGCCTCTCGTAGTACCACCTACAGCAGGTAGCAGAGGAAATGGCCAGGTGAGAGAGAGAATGGGAGAGAGAGGAGGAAACGGCCAGCTGAGAGACAGAGATCGAGGCTGCAGAGGACCATCCCCCTAGGAAGTCACACAGCCTGGAAGTCACCACGGATATTACACTGTAACTTCCCCATCCCTCCGCTGAAAACGGCAATTTTTGAAGAGAATACCACAACACAGCATGGGTGAAACCTTTATGCAGTGGGTCTGCTTGGAGCACAGGAGAATAAATCAACGTATCTTTACCAGCCAGCCAGCCCAGGACCAAGGAGCCGGCACCAGACATGGCACAGCCGGCCAGGTGTGTCTCAGAAAATCTGAGGCAGAAAACACAGGCGGGACAGCTTTAGAGGGGGTTTTTTGATTATCTTTTAAGATGTAAAACAGTGATTTCTAGAAGGCAATCGATTAAGGATGTTGAAAAAATTTGGAAACAGACCGTGGTGATGGTTGCATAACACGGTGAATGTAATTAGTGTCACTGAACTGTACACATAAAAATGGCTGAAATGGAAAATGTTTTCTTATATATATATTTCAACACAATAAAAAATTTTAAAAGGCAATCCACATGGAAATGCAGACAGGAAAAGTAAAAGTTGCTCTAAGTAGTACAAATTCCTCAGAAAAGTGAATTTTAGCAGCCTTCTGCTGAGATTTTTTTTTTCTTTATTTCTAGAACTTGTAAAACCTTTGCAAGGCATAGGTGACACTCACTTTAGTTACTACATAAAAATGAAAGGGGACATTACAATTATGTTTTCCTTGTTTGTTTTCAGAACAAACAGGAAGGAGCTTTGACAAGCAGAAAGATACTGCCAGGCAAAAAAAAAAAAAAAATTGACATTTGAAAATCAAAGCCCAAGATGTCAGGATTACAAAGATAAAGTAGGAAAAGAAGGGGAAGGGAAAGGAAAGAGGAGAGGAGAGAGCAGAGTAGAGCAGGCAAAAGTAATGGGGATTTTAAGAGGCCTCAGTGAGCCCAGGGGAGGGGACTCAGGAATTCTGGCCCAGCACACCCACGAGCTGCATTTTTCTGTTCATCATGAACATCCCCCTAACACATGAATAGCAATGCCTGGGACCAGCAGCGCACTCACGGCTTTGACTCGTGCGGGTTGGGGTTGGGCACGGGGTCGGTGAGCCGCAGCTGGAACTCGGCACAGCGCAGGTGGCTCTCACGGTAGTGCTGGATGAGGGCGTAGATGCTGGTGAACATGAGGTTGTCAGTCAGGTAGTACTTCAGGGTCCCACCCTCCATGGTCGAGCGGATGTGGCAGTGCTGGACCCTGCCCGACCTCCTGTGGGGACAGGGATGCTGTGAGTGCATGCCAACAGACTGGCCCGCAACCTAGAACTGAGCCGGCTTCCAGGAACACAGGCCAGGACCAGAGTTGCAGCAGAACCCCAGGGGTTCACACTATGTTCTGGCCACACAGGCCTTCTCTCTGCTCTCAGAACAGGTCGGAGGCTTTAGCATAGGCTGTTCCTTTGCCCTAATTCCAGAACATTCCACCTACTCCTCCCACTCACTGTCCCCTTTTACCTATGTAACTCCTACTTGAGAGCCAAACAGTCTGAGTTCAAATCCTGACTCTGCCACTTGCAGGCTAAGTGACCTTGAACACGTTACCTGACCTCTCTGAGCCTCAGTTTCCTCAACCCTAAAGCAAGGATAGTAACAGTATCTACCTCGTAGAGATGTCCTGAGGATTAAATGAGATCACACATAAAATGCGCCTGGTGTGCTGCCTGGCACCTGGTAAGCATTACATAGGTGTTAGCTATCACTGTTATTTTATTATTACTAATTTTTATCCTTCAGGCCTTACCTCATATGCCCTTCCCTTCAGGAAGTCCTCCCTTACCATCCCCACCTATTACATTCGATCCCAGTAACAGACTTCAGAAGTCCCCCTACATTACAGGAGGCCCCTCTGTCACAGACTCATAACATCTGGTATTTTTGTCTTTCACTGTACTATTAGATCCGTAATTACACATCATTTGTATGATTACTTGTCTAATGTCTGTCTCCTCCACCAGACTCTAACCTCCATGAAGACAGAGTGGTCTGTCTATTCTGGGACCTGGTCTGTCAGTTCACTGATGAATTACTGTATCTAGCACATTGCCTAAGGAGCCCTGGTGGCACAATGGTTAAGCACTCAGCTGCTAACCAAAAGGTTTGAACTCACCTGCTGCTCCATGGGAGAAAAGACCTGGCAATGTGCTAGAAAACCCTATGGCATAGTTCTACTCTATCATACGGGGTCACTATGAGTCAGAATCGACTTGTCGACACACAACAACACGGTGCCTAGCACCAAGTAAGCACTCAGTAAATGCCTTAGAATGAATTAATGCATGCATGGATGAACAAATGAGCACGCTTACTACATCCTTCTAACACCTCCATAAGGCCGCCTTTAGAATCCCCATTCTATGGATAAGAAGACAGAGACTCTGAGAGGTTGAGCCAGTTGCCCTGAGTCATACCACCCCTACTCCAGGGCTGGGATTAGAGGCAGATGAGGCCTCATGGCACAAGTGTCTTTATTTAAAATGTTGTTCTTTTGCTCGTCACGCTTTTTTAAAGCATAGTATTAAAATGTTTTTTATCTTGATCACACTTCTTTGGCTCCCCTTAACTACTGCACCAAGGTGAGTGCTTCACCCTCCTCACCCTAGTTCCGGCTCAACACAGCTCACTGAATGAAGTCTGAGATTCTGGGCCAGGCCTATCTGATTCTCAGCCCCACACCACCCCGATGTGAGTGGCTGGCAGGCCCAGGGCTGAGGGACATACCAGAAGGAAAGCGTGTAGTCGTTGGGGAAGGACTCACTCTCCCGCACCAAGAAAGTCCCGTCCTTGCCCCCCGACTCAGCGCAATACTCCTGCAGCAGCTTCTCAGCGCTGGTCCTCTTCTCAACCTTTTTGTGGAACCACTTCTCCCCAAAGTGCAGCTCTGTGGGGGGCGTGTCCTGGGCCACAAAGAGAGGAGGGGGTTTCTGTAAGCTCATTAGCCCAGAATAGTGCGGACCACAACCCAGCATCACCAAACAGACCCTCTGGCACATGCTGACTCAGTGATATGGCTCCCTGCTTATTGGGACTGGACAGGGAGAGAGGCTGACCCTGGCTGGCCCTCACTCCAAGAGGTCTGAGAAGACACTGTCCACTGACTGTCCTGCTTGCCACCCACTCCTGAGAGCTCCCATTTACAGTGGCCTTCTTGAGTCGTGAGAAAAGGGATTCCCATGAGGGCCCTCAACTCTACAGCAAGTTTGACAGTCATGATGCCTTGACAGCTACACTCAAGAAATAGTACCAAAGGATGACCCCATCTAAGGGGAAAAGGCAGGAAAGCCTGGGACCAGGCCAGGGCTGCAGGGAGCATCCACATCTCCCCATTGTCCCCAGGGATCACAGGCCACCACCTCAGGCTAGTGAGGCCCTTCAGAAGGCCTAGAGAGCCTTGAACCCTACTGGTTAAGCATGTGGCCAGCCAACCAATCAGAGTGGAGCTAGGCAGGCTTTGGTACCCAAAGATGTACCTCCCTAGTGCTGAGGAACTCCACTCCAGCCTGCCAGAGGCTCAGAGAAGCAGTGTAGGAGGTCTTCAGGACCCCAAGGAGCAGGCTAGTTCAGGAGGCCAAGAGCAGCTGGGTGTCCACCTACCTGGGGCAGCTCCTCTTCCACTGTCTGCTCAATATCATCACTGAAGGACAGCTTGGCATCAGCGATGGCACAGTAGTGCCGAGTCCATTTCTACGAAGTGAGACCAGCATTCATACAGGCCCTGGGAGGCCCCCAAGGTTTCCACCCCATCAACGCTGATCCCAGCACTGCTCCACCTCCTGTCTGGGGTCACGAGCATTCACGGGGGAGTCATTCAGCTTTCCCAGTTTCCTAGACCTTGGTGGTGACTTCACTGAACCTCAGGATATTTCTTTATTAAAACATCTTATTTATTTTGGGCTTGTCATTTTAAGAATTTTTTTAAATCAGTGTATCTAACGGTAGTTATGAATTAATAATGAATTGCAAGTCCACCCAGAGGCACCTCGGAAGAAGGCCTGATGATTTACTTCCAAAATATCAGCTACTGAAAACCCTATGGAGCACAGTTCTACTCTGACACACATGAGGTCACCATAAGTCAGAGTCGACTCAACAGGACCTGGTTACTAGTTACTGGTTATAGTATATTTAATTTGCAGCCTTTTATGAACAATGGGTTGTTTGGTATGTCCTCGGGACTGTCTTTTCCTATTTCGTCTGCTCTTTAATACTTTCAAGATTTTTTTAGCCGATTTTCTGGAGACCCATCCTTCAACATTTAATTGTGACTAAATTTTTTATTTAACTTTTAATCATTTTTTTAATGTTTATATCTAGGCTATAAGAACAGACATGTAAAAACATACTCAAATGGGCTTGCATGTTAGGTAAAGGAATATGGGCAGTGGTTTTAGGGGAAGGGAATGTTAGCTCTCTAAATGCCTTATTCTCATGAAAGAATAGGTTTACAGTGGAAATGTCCCAGAACTGGAGGATACTAAGGAGTTAGAAAGCAGCCCTGGTGGTGCAACAGTTAAGTGCTTGGCTGCTAACCTAAAGGTCAGCGGTTCCAACCCACCAGCCGCTCCACAGGAGAAAAGACCTAGTGATCTGCTCCTGTAAAGATTACAGCCTAGAAAACCCTACAGGGCAGTTCTGCTTTGTCATACAGGGTTGCTATAAGTCAGAATCAACTCGACAGCACACAACAACAAGGAGTTAGGACAACTAAATGCACTGTGCTATCCCGAACTAGATCCTGGACCAGATAAAGGATATTGGTGGACCAATTGGTGCAAATGGAATAAGAAGGTCTATAAATGAATTAGTAGTGCCGTAGTGACGTTAATGTATGATAGTATTGCACCAACAATATGATTATGATTATGGTGGATGCTAGTACTGGGGGAATCTGGGTGAAAGATATATGGTAACTCTGTACTACCGAAAAGAAAAAATACATCTATGTATTATATACATTTAGTTGCCATGAGTTGGAATCAACTTGATGGCAACAAGTTTGGTTTTTTGGTTTTACATATAATAATGAATATAAAATTATTCTAAAATATAGCATTAAAAAGCAAAAAATATGAAGTTTCATTATGAAGATAAATTCATTTGGCAAAAATCAATTAGGGTCAAAATGGGACTAAGCCCAGAGTATCCCTGGAGCCCTCCAGCAGGCCTCGGACTCATTGACAGGCCTACCCAGGGGCAGGTGGCCAGTGGCAGGGGTGCCACGGGAGGTGTGAGAAGGGCCCCAGCCCGACCTGGTCGATGGAATCCCACATATACAGTTCACCCTGCTGCCTGTGCTCATCCTTCTTGTCCTCCACGTTGACGTCCACATCACCTCGGGGGCCTAGCTTCTTATGCTGAGGGGAAAAAAATGCACATAGCATGACTCCTTCATGATCCAAGTTTCGGATCAGCCAGCCAGCAAGCATTCATCCACACCATCCCACCTCAGGGCCTTTGCACATTCTGTTCTCACTGCCTGGCTTGTCTCTCACTACATTCAGGTCTGTGCTCAATGTCACCTCGTCAGAGGAGCCTTCCCTGAATACTTCATCTAAAATGAGCCCACACTCCCCCGCTTCCTGCCCCCTTACTCTCAAGCCCCTAGTCCTGCTTTATCTTTCTTATCCCTTAGAGGTATGTGATCTATATATCTATTTGTTTCGTTGTCTTCTGTCTGTGTTGCCTGACACAATATAAGCTCCACAGCCCTGCAGGGTATCATGTAAGCTGGTGGGTGTGAAAGATACTTGTAAACAGTGAAGCTCAACATGAGTGTCCCTTTTTGAACAGCAGGCACGGGAACACAAGCTTGGAAGCCAGACAGACCTGGCTTTGGATTATTTCCTTGGCAGGGACTAACCGTGTGGCCTTGTTCAGGTCATATAACCTCTAAACCTAAGTGTCCACATCTGTAAAGTGGGGGGCAGGGCGAGGGGGCTGAGATGCCCCATCCTGCAGTGTTGTGATGAGACTAAAGAAGAGAATGTTTATGAACGCCCAGCCCGATGCACAGCACACAGTGCTTGTGTAAAAAATGCTATGTGGATGCCTTTCCTTTAATAGAAAGGGGTGAGACCCTTAGTGTCACAGTTGGGGGAGTGGAAGCAGCCTTCCCTACTTCACACCCAACAGCAAGAGCTGGGAAATCCAGGAGCTACTCAGAGCGCTGTCCCGAGTTGGAGACGGGGAAGCTAGAGGGGCTGTGAGCAGAGAAGAGCACATGCAATGAGGCAGCCATGAGGACTCGCCAACCCTCCGTGGTCCAGCTCCCTTGGCCCTGGGTCCTGCCCTCACCAGGCTGGAAGCCTCCCTCAGAACTCAGTGGATACTTCCAGGTGCTCAGGGTCTTCAGGAGTCCCTGGGTGGAGCAAATGGTTAATGCGCTCAGCTGCTCACTGAAAGGTTGGTGGTTCTGGTCCACCCAGAGGCCCCCTGGAAAAAAGGCCGGGCGATCTACTTCTGAAAAACCAGCCACTGAAAACTCTATGGAGCACAGTTCTGCTCTGACACACATGAGGTCGCCATGAGTTGGAACTGACTCAACGGCAACTGGTTTGGCTGCCTGGGTGGCACAAATGGTTAAACGCTTGGCTACTAACTGAAGGGTTGGTAGTTCAAATCCACCCGGAGGTACCTTGGAAGAAAGCCCTGGTGGTCTGCTTCCAAAAGATCACAGCCATTGAAAACCCTATGAAGCACAGTTCTACTCTGACACACATAGAGTCACCATGAGTCAGAATCAACTCGATGACAATTGGTTTGGGAATTTTTTTTTGGGGGGGGGGGGGGTCTCTTTATATCCTAATAATATGAATACCCAAGTATTACCCCATCTTGTTGGCATCCCTGGCCCCCATGGGCACAGCTGACCACTCATATCTCCCTGAGTACCTGGTACACTCTTCCCCATCGCCCTGTTGCTGCACAGGGTCCTCTGGTTGGTTACTGTCTCCATGTTTGTCTCTCACACTAGACTGGGAGCTCCCAAGGGTGAGAGGGGTTTTTGGGTCCCTGGATCTCCTCCAGCACCTTGCATGGGGCCTGACTCAGAGCAGGGGCGTGGGGAAGGTTTGCCAAAAGAATGAATGAACGACAATGAGCTAACACCTACAAAGCACCTACTTCAGGCCAGACGCAGTTCCAAGCCCTCTACACACACGCTCAGAGTGAGTTAAGAAGAGGGGTTCTGTTATCGTCCTCTGAGACCGGCAAGGACACAGAGGCACTGAGAGGTTGCGGGACTTGTCCAGGGTCAGGGAGTTAGTAAGCAGAGCCTGGGCCCGAATTTGGGCCCTGAGCCACTGGGCCCCACAGAATGAACGACAGCAGTGTGCCCAGGGGCCTACCTTGATGATAACCTTCTCTCGAAGCTGGCTGGGCGAGGGCAGCTGGTCAGCACTGGCCTCTGTGGGCTTCATGAGCAGCAGGTCGTCCAGCACCTCCTTGAACACCTTGGCCATGTAGCGCTGCTGCTCCACGCTGCAGTGCTGCTCAATGGACAGGATCACGGGGAAGCTGTGGCAGCAGAGGGGCCAGGCTGGTCAGGGCCAGGGAGTGGGCACCGGGCTGCTGCTCAGGGCACACCCTCTGCTTGCCCAGCAGAGAAGCTGGGAGCCGACTGGCCCCAGGGGGAGCAGGCACTAGGCCACTGCTCAGGCACACCCTCCATGCCTGTCTGCAAGCAAGGTCAGGGCCTGCTCAGAACCGGGGAGAGCGGGCACTGGGCTGCTCCATGCCCACCCTCCCTAAAGGGGGAAACCACATGCTGGGGGGCAGGCACCCACAAGCCCAGGACTCAAGATAGCTCTAGTCTAATTCAAGGTTTCCCAAACTCAGGCAGTCTCTCACATTCTCTGCCCAGTGCTCATCATACCCAGGAAGAAATCCTACTGTGATTTTCTCAACTTGTCTTTCAATCCACTCATCTCTTTAAACTTGAAAAAAATAAGCCTTTCTATTTTTTTTTGAAAAATAGAAAATCGACAGGAAAGGTAAAAAGGTGGTATAATGAGCACTCGTATACCCTTCATCGGAAGTCACCAACTTTTAGCATTTTCCACATATGCTTCCATATGTGTACTTTAATGATTCCCTGAGCAATGCAAACAGTGAATGACTGGCTGCTTACCTAAAAGCTGCAGATTCGAGTCCACCCAGAGGTGCCTCCGAAGAAAACACCTGGTGATCTACTCCCAAAAAATCAGCCACTGAAAACCCTATGGAGCACAATTCTACTCTGACACACATGGGATCACATATATATATACATATATGTGTGTGTGTTAATGGAACTTAGGTCATTTCTACCTTTTGGCTGTTGTGAATAGCACTGCAATGAACACTGGTGTCCATGTATCTGTTTGAGTCCTTGCTTTCAATTCTTTTGGATATATACTTAGGAGTGGAATTGCTAATCACCCTATGTTTAAGATCTGGAAACCAAGGCACAGAGTGGTGCCTTCCCCAAGCTGGTAATTAACAGACATGGAATTCAAACTCGAGCAGAGTGATGCAGAACCCATACTCACATATGCTATTCCATACCATCAGTGATCAAAAAGACCACCATCTCTCCATTTTAGCCACGGAATGCCTCTTGCCAACTATCAGAAATTACACAGGAGCTAGATCAGGGGTCAGAAAACTATGGTCCACAGGCCTGCCACCTATTTTTTGTCAATAAAGTTTTATTAGAACATAGCCCATTTGTCTACATTGTCTGTGGCCCAACAGCAGATTGAGTAGTTGCAATGGAGACTATATGGCCTCCAAAGCAGAAAATATTTACTAGGTGATCCTTTACAAAAATAGTTTGTCGACCTCTGCCCTATGCTGAGATCCACTGGTGGCACAGATAAGAAGTCCTAGAAAGCAACCTAAATGTTGGCACGTACACACTTAGTGCCTCTGTGCCTCATCTATTAAGTGCAGACAACTGTGCCCACTTTGTAGTGGGGAGTCAAAATCATGTGTGCAAAGAGCCTAGCACAGAGCCTGGTCCCTGCGGATGCTCAAGAAATACAAATAGCCCCATTATTCTATATTTTGAATTCCACCTGTAGAAACAGATCTGTGGGCAGGACTGGACAGAAAAAAAGGGAGTTGGGACAGAAAAGGAGTTTTAATCGTCTTTCACTCTTGAGAGGTTCCAAAGGTGGGGCCATGTTGAGAATGAAGAGGTAGGCAGCGGTAGAGGTCACAAAACAGCGCAAGGTTTCTGCAGCCCGAGCTTCCCTCAGGCTCAATAACCCCATCAGCCTGTAGAGGGCGCCAATGCTCAGCTGAGGGCTTAGTGGTGACTTTGGCCAAGATGGAGCATCAACTTGTGTGTGTGCGTGTGTGAGAGAGAGAGAGAGACTGTGTGAGTGTATGTGTATGTGGAAGAGTCTGTATGAGTGTGTGAATGTGTGTGTGGGCATGTATGAATATGAAAATAAGTATGTGTGAGAGTACTGTGTATGTATGAGAGTACTGTGTGTGTGTGTGTGAGAATGTGTGTGTGGGAATGTGTGTGCACGTGTGTCTCTGTCTCGCCAGATGCAGATATACCTAGAGAACCCTAGCTGCCTCTCCCTTAAAAGCAAACCATCTGGAAAGCAATCAGCCAACTGACCTTGAGGTGACAAAGGCATGGTCTTTAATGGCCTGAACAACATCGTCAAACTTGATCTTCGTGGTCCGCGTCCAGCCATGGTAGATGATGGGCTTCCCGTCTGGCCCGTCCCAGCAGTCCACTAAGGGGAGAAATGCGGCATCCTTAACATTGCTCCCATCTGCTGTCCATCCGCACATGCCCGCCAACGGGCAGACATGCTGCTCAGCTGAAGAGCCTGAGATCAACCCCAGCACTCACAACCAGCTCCATTACAAGGACGCAGAGCTCCAGGCCCAAATAATTGCACTGTGGTGGCCACAGACACAAGGACATGCATGTACCTGTGGGCTTGTGGGGAGACTTTTTTTTTTTAATTAAAGGTAACTGTAATGCAGTAATACAGTTGTCCAAGAGGGACTAGTTTAATGGTTCTTTTTTAAAAGGTAATTATAATGCCATTTTATTTTCTGATGTCACCCGTTCAAAACTTGGCTTGCTTTTTCTGCTAGTGGAAGTAATACAAAGCTATAAAAAAATTATTTCTAAAGGAATTAAAGGCTCACAGTAAAATATTCAAACAGACACAGATTATGTAGATGGTGAACATCCCCATATGCTCAACCACCAGAGGTCACAATAGCTGATGATTTCAAAATCTATTTTTTCACATTTGTTTCCTCCTACCCCAAAAAAGAAGAAACAACTAGGAAACAGTTCATAGGAATAGCTGCTAGTGAAGTCTGATACCATGATGAGTGTTTTCAACAAAATTAGAGCCTAAATCAGTGTTTGATGCCTCTTCTGCGCTAAATACACCCATGCCGGGAGGGTAAGGACTAAAGAGGTAAAAGGAAAGGAGAAAGGAACAAGGCCCCCCATCTGCCGGGGCACAGATTCAGGCCCCCTGACCATTCTTTTCAGAGTTGCTCAAAGACACTGCCCCCAATATAGGTGATATCTGGTACCTGTACACACCCAAGAGCCAGCTGTAATTTCTTTGCCTTTTTCTAAAAACCCAGAAGGTGGCTGAGGGAGGACAGAGGTCAATGAAGCCGTCGTTGTTACCAGTCTCCCAGGTCACTCATCATATCAGGACGCGTTCTAAATGTCCAAAGCCAATGCCCACCAGAACAGGGTTTGCACCAAGCGGACAATACTCCTTGTATTGGCAACAATTTTCTTCTAGGGAAAGGTCCTTGGCTGTTGGTGGCCGCATCCCTCATCACAGATGCTACATGCACCCAGGTTCTCCCTTGACCCGTCCCACCCACCCCCACCTGAAAAATAAAAACAGCTTCGCGTAATCACATGGCTACTCTCGATTCACCGTAACTGTTATCTCCACCCAGGTAGGTCTGGGAAAAAGCTACTCACGCTCAATGCAGCGACAGCCCATTCGCAGACAGCGGACGTATGCCTCCGTGGACGACTCACTCCGCAGCTGGTCACCCGTGAGGTACCTGAAGGAGACGAGGGAAACAGGCGTGTAGGGAGGCAGCACCATGCCTCAGAGCACCCTTGGAGAACTTCTAAGCCTGAGCCCCCAGTGTCCTGAGTTCTTCCTGTCTAGAAAGACAGAAGCCACTATTGCAGAATGTGAGCAGTCACCACCTTGTCACTCCAAGTGTGTGGGTGAGACTGTGTTCTTGCAGGAGAACCAGGTCAAATGGTGTCAGGAGTGAGCTAGATGGCAGATGATAAATTAACAACCACCCACAGCAGGGACTGGGCCTGATATGGGGTTTCAGGGCTCCCAGCCAGGCATAGAAAAGCTGTTCAGCAACTACTGATGGAATATAATAGCCGTGAACTATGTCCACCAAAATTGCCACAAAAATACTTCTTATACTTACAGTGGTTTTGGTGCTCATAGTTCATAGCAACACTTGTTATTTTTATGCGCTCTCTTCTTCATCATGACTCCCTCTCCCCCTTTTTAAGAATTTATATTCCTTAACTGTCCGCTGTGTTTGGTAGAAGTCACCATTGTAAGTCACAAACTCTTAAAGCAATGAGAAGGGGTGGGGAGAGAAGAACTAAAAATAAGGACTGTGAAATTAATTTGTCCCTGAAAGCCTCTGCCTTCTGAAGTGAATGGAGGATGAACACAAAGGCCTTCTCTCAGAGCCCCCTGGGAATGGCACTTGGGAAAGTGCCAACCTGGAGCTGCCTGGATGTCTGTGACCCACAGACTTCACCCTCTCACCTCGTTAAGCAGACTAAATGTTAGACCTTGAGTGAAACATCCATTTCTCCCCTCGAATCTTTTTTTTTTTTTTTTTTTGCAATCAAGGTAATCTTCCAGAGAAGTAAATTGGAGCTTGTGGTTCTCTGACTTAAAAGCCATCAGTGATTCCCTTCTGCCCTCATGAGAAAGGTCAGGCTGCTGCTTTTGACTTATAAGATCCTGCTTAAGCTGGCCCTGTTGGCCTCCTCTCCTGCCACTCATCCTCTCGGATCCTCCACTCTAGCTTGAACAGACTTCTCTTGGTTCCTCCTGCCCCTGGGCCTTTGCACATGGTATTCTCTGTCCGAAATACTACTCGCTTCATCTGCCTGTCCCTCTTACCAACTCCTGGTCATCCTTAAGACCCAGTGGAGGCCTTCTCCCCTCTGAACATGTGAGGAGAAGAACCACTCCTGCCTTGCTCCCTACTCTACTCCCAGCACCCAGCAAAGGGCCTGACATGGGGTAGACACTGAATAAATACTAGTTGAATCAAATTGCTTCAATGTGGCCATGATGAGATGCCCAAAACATGAAAACCAGTTTTGAAAATTTGCTTTTTTTCTAAATAATATTTCATTGTGTTTTCCATGGAGATTTACATAGCAGTTTAGGTTCCCATTCAACAATTTCTACAAAAATTGTTCAATGACATTAGCTACATTCTTCACAATGGGTGAACATTCTCATTATTTCCGTCTGGTTGTTCCATTTCCATTAATCTAGTTCCCTTGCCCCCTTACATTCTCATCTTTGTTTTAAAGTACCTGTTGATCATTTGGTCTCATACAGGTGATTTTTTAAAACAGCATAGTATGTACAGTGATATTATTTTTTGAGCCAGTTTGTTATTTAGCTACAAGGTAACCTCATAGGTTAGTTTTGGTTCAAGGTTTGAAGAGTATCTCAGGGTAATTGTCTCAGAGAGTCCTCTGGTCTCAATCAGTCCAATAGGTCTGGTTTTTTGTTTTGTTTTTTAGAAATTTGAGGTTCCACATTTTCTCCCATTCTATCAGGGTCCATCTACTGTGTCCCTGATTAGAATGGTCAGTAGTGGTAGCCAGGCACCATCTACTTCTTCTGGTCTCAGGGTAGATGAGGCTGTGGTTCATGGAGACTATTTTGGTAATTTGCTTTTTATGGCCTTAGAAAAAGGATTATTTGTCAATACCAACTAGGGAAGGGAGGTGCATTTCCACCACCCAGAAGCTGTTTTACGTTCCAACTTGAGAAGCGGGGCCCTGCCAGCTCCACAGCACCCTTTACTTTGGAATGCCACCATATTGCCCTTGTTCTGCCCAACCCATCACAGCCTCCTTGAGAAACTCACGTGTTATGTGACGAGGAAATCCAGTAGTGAGACAAGGGGTTGTTCATGTCCTGCATCTCAACCATGTCATACTTCTCATCCCAAATACTGTTTTCTCGTGAGAACAGGTACGTAAGGAACTAAAAGAGTCACAAACACAAAGACTAAACTAACGTGGATGAGAAGGGTTGTGTTTGGTACTTTCTGATCTGTACCAACAGGGAAACAAGGCAGCTCTGATGAATGAAATCAACAGATGATCCCCAGGTCTCCTTTTCTGAGGTTTTCAGTGCTAAGGGAGCAGACTGCAAAAGGCTGTATTAGCCCAGAGATGTGTTTCAATGACCTACACAGTATTTTTCTTTTTAATGTCTGTCCTAAAATATCTGATACTACAAGAGTACATGCTTCCAAATTGGCAGCTCCTGTCCAGAAGCAGGATGCAAAGGCAGGAAAGGACAGGAGCTGGTTGGATAGACACGGGAAACTCAGGGTGGAAATGGGGAGTATGCTGTCACATTATAGGGATTGTAACTAGTGTTACCTAACAATACGTATATAAATTTTTGTATGAGAAATCAACTTGAGCTGTAAACTTTGACCTAAAGGACAATTTTAAAAAAAGAATATATAATCTGAAAAAAAGAAAAAAGAATATATGCTTCCCCTGTATAACTTTTAGGAATTCTTCGGTGGTGCAAACTGGTTAATGTGCACGGTTGCTAACTGAAAGGTTGGAAGTTCAAATCCACCCAGAGGTGCTTCAGAAGAAAGCCCTGGTGATCTGCTTCCGAAAAATCAGTTCTCCTGATCTGAAAACCCTGTGGGGTACAGTTCTACTCTGACACGTGTGAGATTGCCATGTGTCAGAAGTGACTCCACGGCAACTAGCTCTATATAACTCTTAAGGCATAATAATACAATGAACATTTGTGAACCCACCACCCAAGTTAAGACACAGAACTCACCAATATCCTAATATCTAAAAGACAGAAAATTTTATAAATATCCCAATTCCTAGCCCCTTAAAAAAAAAAAAAAACAAAGATTGAGTGACACTGGACCTATACTCTGCCCCCTGGAAACAATCTTTAGATGAGGTAGATGCCCCCCAGTTCCCCTCAGCCCCCCTCCCAGGCTGCCCAGTCACGGCCCACATCAACCATTCCAACTGCTAGCAAGCACCTCATAACCTCTGGACATTGTTCCTCTGTTTATAACGGTTAGACTCTCCCTAGTAGCAGACTCCCTCTAGTAGGGAAAACGATGAGCCCACGCTAGCAACACTGGCAAGAGAAAAAGATGAGAAAAGGCTAGAGTAATCCAGAAACTGAGGGAAAAAATAGCTCCTAACAGAATCATTTGAAGCAAAGCCCTTCAATGAAACAGAACCAAAACCTCAACCTCAGAGGACAGAGAAACGAACCCAAAGGTGAAAACACCATGACGGCAAATCCAGCTCACTCACCTCGTCAACAAACAAGAAGGGCTCGGCCGTTTCCCTCATTGTGTCGTCAATAAACTTTGTCATCCGCTCACGTACTTTGTTTAGATCCTGAGCCCAAGACTCCTTAAAATACAAAAAGAAACAAGAGATCACCACAAAGAGGACAGACAACATTCTTCATCCTCAGGGACCAGTTTAAATCACAGACCAAAAAGTCACCAGAATTCTGAATTCATATTCAGTCAAGTACCACATATTGTGGTCTTACTCTGTGCATGGCCTCTGCCAGGAGTCAACAAATGTTTTCTGTAAAGGACCAGGTAGTACATACATTAGACTTTGCAGGCCATACGGTCTCTGTGGCAACCACTTAACTCTGCTGTTGTTGTATGAAAGCAGCCACAGAAGATATGTACACAGATGGGTGTAGCTACATTCCAGTAAAACTTTATTTACAAAAACAAGTGGTGGGCCACACTGCACCAACTTCCAACCTATGCTAGCATGAATTGTCCATGGAACACAGTGGTCATGTCAGACTGTGGGGACTGGTCACCTGGGTCACCTCAAGCAAGTTACTTAACTTCTCTGTGTCTCATCCACTAAATAGGAATAATAATAGCACCATATTTTTCTGCAAATAATACACCCACATAAATAGACTGCCCACACATACAATGCATGGAAATGATGAAATTAAGTGAAAAAGTTCTGGCATAGTGCTCCCATGCATGTACCGAGTACGTCTCGTGACTTTTCCAGAAGTGAATTTCAGTCTCATTCACCCATTTTCCCATGTTACAGGTAAATCATACCATTTTGTTCATTTTTTTCCTGCTGTTCGTTTTCTTCAATCTCCTGCTTATTTGTATGAAAACAGTCCGAAAATGTTACCTTTGATCATAATTGTATAATAAAGGTATAAGCCATGGTCAAGAAGTCATGGATCGAGCTTGGCAGTCTCCCAGTAGTCAGAAAATAAATAATCGAAACTGTACACTTTGTTCTACTGATTTAAATTTAAATTAATAATTATTAGCTCAACAGTTGAATGTGAGAAGTGGAGTGTTGACATGTCATGGGGTTGGTAACCAATGTCACAAAACAATATGTGTACTAATTGTTTAATGAGAAGCTACTTTGTTCTGTAAACCTTCATCTAAACTACAGTTAAAAAAAAAAAAAAGAAAAGAATGTGCGGGGCAGGGTTGCACAGTTGGCAAGAAAACATATAATGTACACATTATTTGCAGAAAAACACATATCTACCACACAGGGCTTCTGCGAGGGACTATATGAAATAAGGCTGTGTGCTTAACACAGCACCTGGTACACAAAAAGTGATAAGTAACGGTAGCTTGTACATCATCATCTCTATGATCATCCCGTTGGGTTCATACAACTCTGCAGGTCATATATCATCATCATCATTTTAGAGATGAAGAAACAGAGGCTCAGGAAAGTTCTCATATGGCCAGTTCAAAGTCACACAGCTAGTAAGCAGCAGAGTCCAGGTTCCAAATAATTGAACTTTGGAAAACTGACACAGAATCTGCTCCTACATCTTCTTTTCAAAGGATCAGCCAAGCAATGGTACTCAGACATGATAACGTCTGAAACACACATGACAAGTTCACAAACAGCTTCCACACAGTCTTAGAACTTTGGAAGCCCTTTAGAAAAAGAATGCATAATAAAAATTAATCTTGGGGGGAGTTGTTTAGTGGGCATTAAGTGTATGTTAATGGTGGTGGAATAATTTGCAAAAAGATGGCAACAAAGGTTTGCACAACATGAAGGGTGTAATCAATGTCACTGAACTGTACATGTGGAAACTTGAATTGGTGAAGGTTCTGTCGTGTGTATTTTCACTGAAATAAAGTAACCTTATACTAACTTTCTGTTCCTGGTGGTGGAATAATTTGGAAACAGTGGTGATGGCTGCACATTATAAATGTAATTAATGTCATTGAATTGTACATATAAAAAAGGTTGAACTGGCACATGTTATGTGATATATGTTTTTAGCACAATAAAAAATAATGTAAATAGGAGCAAGAGAGAAGGAAAGAACTGAACAATGCAAAAAAAAAGAAAGAAAAGTAGCCCTATTGTTTTCCTCTTCAAGCCCTGGAACCCCAAATATTCCTAGGAAAGAGGACACATAGATTCAACTTTGACTCATGCTTTCTGGGTTTTGAATATTCTAAAATATCTGTATGAATAATAAAAGCAAATGGGCTAGCAGACGCACGGAGTTGGATGGGAGGGGTCAACCAGGATATTTGACAGTGAGTATTAAGGGTAGATAGAAAGACGCGGTCAAGAGACAGCCTCCCTGGCCCACGGGCGCCAACATACACTGAGCCTCACTGTTGATTCTTGCAAATCCACCTGGATCAGGGACAGGAAGCACTGGCTGGGCTCGGAACAATGAGCTCATCTGAATGCAGACATGTTGGAATCTTTGCATACCAGACCATGAAACCAAAACGTAGCACACTTCAGGAAAGCACTGGGCCTGGCTCCAGAGGCCCCAGAGCTCCCACCTTCCTTCCCCAGCAAAGATTTTGCATTATTAAAAGGCAGGGGTAGTTAGCTCATAAAAAGTAGAACTGTACTGACTGCGAATACAGAACTCTTCTGCCTAAAGGACTTTTTAAAGTACCAGTATTCTGGAGGTTGAAAAAATAAAAGGATCTACTTAACCAATATTCTAGAAGTTAAAAAAAATAAAATAAAACAACCCACATCTACTTGGTGTAGGGCGTGGTGCTAGGCACTTACGATCACGAAAACGATGGTGAGACTCACGATGCAAGCAACAACCAACGGTGATGGCCGTCAACACTGGGCACACACTGTCTGCCAGGTCCTACACTCTACACTTGTCATGGAGAGTCGCACCGTGAGCTCGCCACGACCCCGTGAGGTACGGGTTATTAGCTCCCCTCCAGACCCCCGCACCCACGGGCCATGCTATCCTCTCACCTGCTGTTCATGTAAGAGAAACCTCTGGAAGTCGTGCAGGTGAATAGCGGAGGCGTCTGGCCGGTCAGTGCTCCTGCCCTCGAGAGAAGGGGAGGGTGTTTAGAGAGACACATTCAAAGGGGGAGTCAAGAGGCAATTCTGTCCAACCAGGCAGCCTACACCTACCCAGCCCTCTGCTGTGCCAGGACCTCAGCCAGTGAAGACAGAGGTGAACGAGACAACATCCCCAGACACAGAGAGATGAATGAAACAGTGCCCTGACTTGGAAGGATCCCAAGAAAGGCAGTGACACCAGTGTCTCAGGGGCGGGGCCCTGGAATCTGCATTTTAGCAAGCTGCCCAGGTGGCTCTGATAAAGTCCTACAGTCAATAAGACTGCGAAACTCAGGCTTTCTGACTCTCCCTCTTGAGGAATTCTGAAGCACAGTAAAGGCCCTGACAAGTCCCGTCATGCTTACTTTTTAATAACATTACTACTACTTACGAGCCCTTACCATGTGTCAAGCACCATGTGAAGCATTTCATACGCTTCAACTCACTGTAATTCAGTTAAACCTGCTTAATCAGGAATTTCCCAAACTTATTTGACCATTAAAATTTCTATTTTTGTAAAAAACCTATTAAGCTGTCACATCCCGTGGACCAGAGTTTGGGAAAGGAGGCCCTGGGGTACTCGTGCTTCGAGGTCAATTCTCCCCATACTCCACAAACCCCGTTGCTGTGGGCCATCTTTATCCATGCCACAGGCTCGCGATGGCCGATCCCCCAATGGTGGGATGCTGTCCCCATGGAGATAAGCAATTGCACATGTGGTGCCCTCTCCTGGAGGCAGGGCTGGGAGGACAGGCAAGGGCACCAATGTCAAGCCCAGCTGCCCCGAAACAGTAACATGAAAGGCTGCCTCACCCCAGGATGAAGACAGAAGAATCCTTCTTGAATTCATCAAGAATCTGAAATAGAAAACAGAGGAGGGAAAACACACACACAAAAAGAACGTCAGACAAGTCAGGCCACTTCACGCACACAAATAAGCACACCTTTTTTGTTTTGTTTTGTTAAATTAAAGTTGTAATTTATGTTAGCTGCGAATATTCCAATGTAAGAGAAACACATGAAGCAAAGGCAGACCTCTTTCTCACCCCTTCCATAGTCTCGTTTCTGAGAAGCAATCACATAAAAATTTGGTAGGTATCCTTGAAGAATCTGCTTTATAGATGCATGTCATATCGTTTCATATCATATAAAATGCAAGTTTTTGTTGTGTTGTTTCAAGCTTTACATATTATTCTGCAACCTCCGATAACCCTACCTCACTATTTTGAAAAACCACATCATATTCCCTAAGATGTATGCATTTGATTTTCTGTTACGATATCCAGTATTACAATGAATGAATGCCCTTGTGTATCTTTGCCCACTTGTGCCAGTATCCCTGAAGAGCAGGTTCCTAGAAGGGAAGTACCTGGACATGGATATGCACATTGTTACCACTGACAAAAACTGCCTGTTGTTGTTAGTTGCCATGGAGTCAATGAATCAATTCTGACTCAAGGGGACCCCATGTGTTACAGGGTAAAACTGTGTGCCATAGGGTTTTTTTGGCTATTATCCTAACAGAAGATCACCAGGCCTTTCTTCCATGGAACCACTAGGTGCATTCAAACTGCCAACCTTTAGGTTAGCAGTTAGGCGCAAACCATTTACACCACCCAGGGACCACATACCGCCTAGTTGCTCTCAAAACAGTTTATTGGCACCCCACCAGGGTATGAACTCTTTCCTACACCCTTGCTGCCAGATTTTACCTCTTTAGTATTTCAAAGCGCTAACTTCTAGTTTTGGAATTGAAGAGGAAGAAATAATGAACAGCTTCAGTTCTAATCTCTTCAAGAACTCCTGACATGCTGATTGATACAACAAAAGCACTCCTAGATAATCATACTGCTGTACATCTATACAGTGGATTATTATTCCACAATGAAAAAAAATTTTTTTTGAAGCTATTAAGCCACAAAAAGACATGACAGAACCTTAAATGCACGCTGCTAAACAAAAGAAACCAATCTGAAAAGGCTACATATTACACTATTCCAGCTCTATGACATTCTGGAAAAGGCAAAACTATGGAGACAGTAAAAAGATGAGTGGTTACCTAGGGTTCAGGGGGAGGGAGGGAGGAAGGGATGACTAGGTGGAACACAGGGCATTTTTAGGTTACTGTCACTATTCTGTATGATACTATAATGCTGGACACACAACATTATGTATTTGTTCAAACCCATGAGACTATACAACACAAATGGTGAACCCTAATGTAAACTATAAAACCCACAGCCATCAAGTCGATTCCAACTCACAGGGACCCTATAGAACAGAGTAGAACTGCCCCATAGGGTTTCCAAGGTTGTAAATCTTTATGGAAGCAGACTGCCACATCTTTCTCTCACAGAGCAGCTGGTGGGTTTGAACCGCTGACCTTTCGGTCAGCAGCCAGGAGCTTTAACCACTGTGCCACCAGGGCTCCTATACGTAAACTATAAACCAAAAACCCAAACCTACTGCCCTTGAGTCAATTCCAACTCATAGCAACTCTATAGGACAGAGTAGAACTGCCCGTTAGCGTTTCCAAGGAGCAGCTGGTGGATTCAAGCTGCCAACCGTTCGGTTAGCAGCCACACTCTTTAACCACCGTGCCACCAGGGCTCCTTATGTAAACTATTAAAAAAAATCCATTGCCGTCAAGTTGATTCCGACTCATAGTGACCCTATAGGACAGCGGAGAACTGCCCCATAGGGTTTTCCAAGGAGCACCTGGTGGATTCGAACTGCTGACTTTTTGGTTAGCAGCCGAACTCTTAACCACTACACCACCAGGGTTTCCATGTAAACTACAGACTTCAGTTAATAATAGTGAATCAGCGTTGGTTTATCAATGGTAACAAATGTACCATACTAATGCAAGATGTTAATAATAGCAGAAACTGTGTGCAGGTGGGGACAGGAGGTATATGAGAATTCTCTGTACTTTCTGTGCAATTTTTCTGTAAAGCTACAACTGCTCTAAAAAATAAAGTCTATTTTTAAAAAAAAAGAAGCAGCGCTCCTACACCAAGGAGAGCAAAGGTGGGCCCCTACTCCTAGCTAATACATCAAGTCATTTGCTCAGCATTTCCCGCACGCACGCACGCACACACGCACACGCACACACACCCTGTCCATTTCTGGCCAGGCAGCATTACTTTAAGTAGTCCTGGTGGTGCAACGGTAAAGTGCTTGGCTGCTAACCAAAAGGTCAGTGGTTTGAACCCACCAGCTACTCCTCAGGAGAAAAGACCTGGCAATCTGCTCCCATAAAGATTACACCCTAGGAAACCCTATGGGACAGTTCTGCTGTGTCCTATAGGATCGCTATGAGTTGGAATTGACTCGATGGCACACAACAACGGTATTACTTTGACAGGCTTTAGTAAGATTGTCATTGGACAGGCATTTGAATAAATAAGGGCAGAAACGAAACCATAGCCACTGGCATGTTATAAATGCTAATGATACAAAAACAACTACTTGTCTAGACGACTAGGATTCTATTGCCAAACAACATAGAGTCCAGGATGACATGCGGAAAACCTATGTTCTAGAAAGGCCCTAGAAAGCATCAGGAGACCTGCATATGTTTGTGTATGCTTGTATATGTTTTGTTTTGTTTTTCTAGAAAGATGATCCATAGTTTTAACCAGCATCTGAAAGAAGCAGGTCACCCAAAAAGGTGAAGAGCTAGTCTTTTAGAAATACTAATACTTCCTTTCATTTATGTATAATTTACAGCTTAGCTGTTTCTTATTAAAGAAAAAACAAAAAACTGTAGGCGATACTGTTATGCAGACTCACTTGGAGCTTAGCTCACTAGGTAAATCTGGTGCTTAAGGCATGTGAGGAGGAATCCCTTCCTAACCCAAAGCCCCAACAGTGGCTTAGTTATGTCTCAAGAAAGCCCGACGTATGACCCACCCTCAATCATCCACCACACACAGCTCTTGATGCCAGTCCCTTCCTTTAAAGTGACCTAAGCAAAGGAGAGGAAAGCTCCACCACATCTCAGCCACTCGGGAGCTAGGATGATGGAGGGGGTGCCACCTGGCAGAGATATCCCCTGTGGCCAGAGAAGAGGGTTAGAACCAGCCTGCTTCTACCCTCCTGGGCCCTGCAATCTCCCCCAGGGCGCCCACATGCTGAACTGACTAGAATACAGTTGGCACAGGAGCTGGGGCATTGTGCTTGCAAAAATCCACCCCAGTGACACAGAGCAGGGCAGGCATGGACTGAAAGCCAGCAGACTAATACTCAGCCCACCACTCGCCACTCGGGGAGTCCAGTGGTGTTCAGACCCAGTTCCCCCAGTGTTCAAGCCAAGCCGCCTGGGAGGGACTCTATCAGAAAACTGGAAAAATGCACTGTGGTTTCATCCTTGCCTGGTTCCTGAGTCAAAGAGACCAGGAAACCAAGAAACCTGACGCCACAGTGCACAAGGCACTCAGTAGGTATGCAATAAAAAACAGCTGAATGAAGGAATAAGAAAGTACATTTTTGTCTGGGCCCTAGATTCACGGCTCAGGGGGTCGGGCAAGAGAGGCTCCCCGAGACAAGGTGCCTTGCCAGGGCATCTCTGCCAAAGGTCGTTTCCACACTCGGCCTGTTGGTTCTCCACGGAGCCTGCTTTCGTTCACTCTGACCCCACTGGACTGTGGATTTGCAAGCATCAGAGGCCGAATGTCAATGGCTCCACAAATGGCCCAGGTATGAGTGGTACACCAGACGCTTCCCAAAGTATGAGACATACTCATCCCACCATATACCTGGGTAGGGTAGGAGGCATAGAGGTCTACAGTAAAATATGCTCGGGAACCACTGAAAGCTGTGTCTCGCCTCTTGGAGATTCACAGTGTATCTGAAGATTAAAGTCTCTGAGAGGTCCTGCAATAAAGCAAGCTGCTTTATTTAACCCACGGTTTCCCCAAACACATTCAACCATGATGTTTCCTGGAGCTCATGTTGGGAATCATTACATCCCAATGCCGCTTCATACCAGAGATTCAAACAGCCAAAATGTTCTCTAGCACATTCCTGCAGTTTCTTAGACAAGAAATCAGTGCCTGCAGCTGCATTTCCTGGTGTCTGTGATGCTGAATGCCACAAGGCTGGCCTGTTCATAGTAACGATAGTGATTTTATCCTGAACACTTTCTGCACATTATCTGATTTAGTCTTCCTCACAGCCCTTCAAGGGAGACACCACTGTCCTCATTTTACTGAAGTGGAAAACCAAAGTTCAGAGAGGTTAAGTAACAAGCCCAAAGTCACACAGCTGGTAGACAGTGAAACTGGGATTCAAACCAAAGGCTTTCTGACCCCGAATCCGTGCTCCTTCCTTAACTCCAGGCTATCACTGGGCACTGAGATTATTTTTTAGCCTCCTCTCAGTGATTCATATATGAGTATATGGAGTTCAATCTCTGAATTATCTGTTTAAAACATGATTTCCTCCTTCCTATTCTAAACCTGACCGTAGCACCCAAGAGTAGGGCAAACCCCAAACATAAATTATGTTAAGCAGAGAAATATGGAGAGGTGACACTCCTGGAACAACTATTCTATACAAATCTATAGAGCAGGTCCAAGATAAATGATAAAACTAAGTATTTGAAGCTGAATCTATAAATAAAAATACATTCCTCAACTTCTTCCATTTCAACATACTTACACTCCTACAAAAGAATGATGCCATTTGGCCTGGGCTTACCAGCTGCATGGCCCCCAGCAAGCAACCTCACTGAGCCTGTTTCTTCATCTGTGAGATGGGGATAATAACAGAACTTCTCTCATAATGTTACAGGGAAAAGGAAATCCATGTAAAACACTTAGCACAGGGCCTAGCCTTTAGCCCACGCTTAGGAAATGTCAGCTATTATCTTCACCAATAATACTGTTACTACGGCCTAGTTAGGAGTCCCTGGGTGGCACAAATGGTTAAGCACTGGACTACTAACTGAAAAGTTGGCAGTTCAAGCCACCCAGAGGCACCTCAGAAGACAAGCCTGGCTATCTGCTTCTGAAAGGTCCAAGCCTTGAAAACCCTATGGAGCAGTTCTACTCTGCACACATTGGGTTGCCATGAGTCAGAATCGACTCAACGGCCATGAACAACAACAACAACAGCCCAGTTAGAGGTAGATCCCCTTCAACAGAGGGACACACATACAATGAAATTTCTTATCTTCCTGCTGCTGCTAAACTTCTGGAAACTTTGAAGTTCAGGAGCAGTTAGTTCCATGAACAGGTGGTTAGACACAAAGAGGAACTGGCAACCTCAAGTTGGAAACCATCTGGCTAGTGATAAACGTGAGCCTGCTCCCTGGAATAAGGTTTGAGAATCATCGGTCACCATAAAAAGCTCCACTACCCACAAGAAACCCAAGAAATCCAGCTGATCTCCCCGAAAGAACATTTTGTCGGTCCTGTGATGCCAGTAAGGGGCTCAGGAAGGAAATAAATCCACCAACAGGTTAGGGGAGGGGCATTTGCCTACATAACAGCAGTGAGGTTTTTCAAGCTGGCCAGAAACTATTTATAGAGGCTGGAGGTTTGCAATTCAAATTCCAAGTTGCTGAATTAAAAAAAATGCAATGGCCAAACTGGAGAGTTATACCT
Source organism: Dugong dugon (assembly GCA_030035585.1). Classification (NCBI taxonomy): domain Eukaryota; kingdom Metazoa; phylum Chordata; class Mammalia; order Sirenia; family Dugongidae; genus Dugong; species Dugong dugon. The sequence continues at coordinate 37,691,534 of CM057478.1, forward strand.
AGAACGGTAGTGATCAGGGACTGCCAACTCAAAAAGTCTCCGGGGCCGGTAGACAACAAAAAGGAATAGAGAGAGCTGCTTAGGGGATGGGAAAGACCAGAGAGTACATGCTTCCTGTCTATGCGGGTGTCACCATGGGTAACTGTGCCCATTTATAGCCAAATGTCAATTTTTTTTAAGACAACCTCCAAATCCGGATTCACCCCCACACCAATGGCTGATTTTTCAGAAGCAGATTTCCAGACCTTTCTTCCAAGGTGCTCCTAGGTGGATTCAAACCTCCAACTTAACCATCTGCACCACTCAGGGGCTCCCTTGGCTAGAATGCCCCTTAGAAGGGAGGATGACAAGAATTTATCTCACGTACTTTGGATATGTTATCAGGAAGGACCAGTCCCTGGAGAAGGACATCATGCTTGGTTAAGTAGAGGGTCAGTGAAAGAGGAAGACTCTCAATGAGACGGATTGACACAGTGGCTGCAACAATGGGCTCAAACATAGCAACGATTGTGAGGATGGTGCAGGACCAGTCAGTGTTTTGTTCTGTTGTACACAGGGTCACTAAGAGTTGGAACCGACTGAACGGCACCTAACAACAACAAGTTTAAATGTAAGCTATTAATTTTAAAAATATTTAAACCATGAGAAGGCCAAGTACAGTCTAGGGCAGGCTGAACGTGGTATTCTGCCTACTAGGTTGTAACCTTTGGAACAGATGAGTTTGTTCAGGAGGTTCCCATACTAGGTTCCACACTCGGGAACCTACAGTATCCCAGGAATTCAGGGAATCTGCAAAAAAGATCTGACTCAAATATCTTTCTCTTCCTCTCTCCCTCACACACAAACACTGGCTTTAAAAAGAACTGCAATAAAAAGTTCAAGTGGACAGCTATCTAAAGTACAACAAATGGAATCTATTCGTCTGCAGCAACAGAGAAAGAAACAGTGACGAATAAGAGGAGGAACTGGATGGACTGCAGGTCTAATTGCCTCCAGGAATAACTGCCTCCTTTGCCATGAGACCAGAAGAACTGGATGATGCCTGGCTACCATTACTGAAGGTTCTGATCAAAGATTCTATAGAATAATCCTGACCAAAAGGAGGAAATGAGGAAGAGAATTTAAAATTCTCACGTAGTCCAGACTTTCTGGAGCCACTGAGGTTGGGTGAACTCCCGAAACTACTGCTCTGGGATAATCTTCAAACCTTACACCAAAAAAGATCCCCTTAACTCTTCTTAAAACCAAAGAATAGTTTAATTTAACTAGTAAACAATGTCTGCCCTGACTTCTTTTAAAGAACTAGCTATATGGAATCAGACTGACAATAGCAACTCAAAAGATTAGATAGCAATCTTAGGGGGCAGCGAGTTTATATTAATGGCGGGGGAGGACCAATTCAGAAAAGGAGGGTGAGAATGGTTGCACAACTTGAAGAATATAATCAATGTCACTGAATTGTACAGGTAGAAACTGTTGAATTGGTATATGTTCTGCTGTGTATATTTTCAACAATAACAAAACAATTTTTTAAAACTATGCAATTTCTAAAACATAATTTCTAACTCTAAATAAGTAAATTATACCGAAAAAGAAGAAGAAAATGCAAGTAGAAATACTCTTACATGGAATTTTATCACAGTGGAGACCGTCAGTGTGCTACCTCGTGCTGCCAGGCGAAATCATTTTCGTGCAAACTTTATTCTCAAACTTTGCCTGCCATCTGTCTCATAAGACATCATCTGGAAATTTCCAGGCACTTATTATAAAAACAGTTATCATTTGCCATTACTTATCTTGGGTAAATCAAGCTTTTCTCCATCCTAGTCAATCACATACAGCCCTGATAGCATAGTGGTTAAGAGCTTGGCTGTTAACCAAAGGTCAGCAGTTTGAATGCACCAGCCACCCCTTGGAAACCCCGTGGCCTGTGGGCTGCAGTTCTACTCTGTCCTATAGGGTCGCTATGAGTCAGAATCGACTCCACAGCAACCAGTTTGTTTGTTTGTTTGTTTGTTTTTTGGTTTGCTCAATCACATAAGGCAGCAATTACCATTATTCTGCATTTCACAGGTACACTGTCATCAAAATATTTTCACTGTTTTCAACAACTGACTATAAATAAAGGCTACAGATTTTAATTTAGAAATGCTTTCATCAGTTTTCATGCAGCAGAGTTTTTAAAAGATTTTATAAGGAAGAAAGGGAATTACAGGGTTTAAAAGTTTCACAACCGCGGATGTGATTCAATAACTTAATTTTACAGATGAGGTTTAGTGAGAAAAAATGACTGTCCCCAAAATCACTCAGTTAGAACTTCCACCCTTTCAGTTAGTAGCTGAGCATGTAACCATTTGTACCGCCCAGGGACTCTCTGGGCTAGAATGTAGGTCTCCCAGCTCTCAAGCCTATGAGCGTTCTACTCTATTTGGCAACCCAAGAACCAAGTATTGCATATATGAAAAAGTGAACAAACTTTAACTGAAATTTTTACTTTATAAAATGTATACTTTTCTCCGACACAGGCAGATGAGCAATGCTTCTCCCATTTCTCTCCCTCAGATACATCCCAAATCCCATGACTCTTTAAAAAACAAAAAACAAACCCACTGCCGTCAAATTGGTTCCAACTCATAGCGAGCCAATGTGTGACAGAGTAGAACTGCTCCATAGAGTTTTCTTGGCTTTAATCTTAACAGAAGCAGATCACCAGGGCCTTCTTCCGTGGCACCACTGGGTAGGTCTGAACCACCAACCTTTAGGTTAGCAGTTGACGACAAATTGTGCCAGCCAGGGACCCCACTGCCTGTAAAACCAAACCAAACCCACTGCTGTCGAGTCAATTCTGACTCACAGCAATCCCACAGGGTTTCCAAGGCTATAAACCTCTACCAAAGCAGACTGCCACATCTTTATCCCTCAGAACAGCTTATGGTTTTGAACTGCCAACCTTTCAGTTAGCAGTTAATTGCTTTAACCACTGCACCACCAGGTCTCCTTCCATTGCCTATGGTGACCTATAAACTGGCCTCACCCAGTAGCCAGCCTGCAGTCCTGCATGCACACAGAAGACAATTAATAACTGTCTTCTAGAGACTTCCAAGCTCATCACTTAACAATATGTACATTCCCATGCCACAACCCCCACGTCGGTCAGTCCTTCCCAGCACTCGGCACGGTAGAATCGTCACCACCATGGCACAGATGAGAAGACTGAGGCTAGGAGCAGTCAGTCAGTGGCTTGTCCAAGAGTACACAGCTAAGTAGAGAAACTGAGTACGTCTGGCCCCAAGATCTCTGTCCCCATGTACTCCCTGCTCCATCAAGCTCTCCTTTGCAGCCTCCTCTGCAACAGTCACAACAGTAACTCTTATATGTTGCTGCGTGTCCTCGCCAGGCACCGTGCTCCGTGCATCCCCGGAATAGCCTCACTTTGTAAACGTTATGCTTTACTGGACTTTTTATTGCAAAAGCAATGCGCTACTTGGAGCAAGTCAAAGAAAACCAAGGTGTGCAAAGGAAAAGTTCATTTTCTCTCCTCCCCATCTTCCCAACCCCCTCCAGTGCACGCACGCACACACACACACACAAAAAAAAAAAAAAACATTAAATGGGAGGGCTGTATTCTTCCACACGTCTCCTTGCTCATAAAACACACACCGTAGAGAGGATGATTTTATTCTATTTCCAATAATTTCAGACCTAACTCCTCACGTGACTCTGCCATTTGCTTTCCTTACAAAAGTCCATCAACATCCCCCCAGGTTAATAGAAATAGAGCTGCTTATCATTCTTAATCAGCTGCATAATGTTACATAGTATGAATGTGCCATAATTGACCAAGCCATTCCTCTACTGAGTGGTAGGTATTTTGCCAGCATAAGTAATGCCATAAAAACCAATATGGTAATATGGTCTTAAGTCCCAGGGCTTTTATTTCTGTAAAGCAGAGCCCCAAAAGTGCTACTTCCAGGTCAAAGTGTATTTGCAGTTTAATGTAATTTTAAAATAGCATATTATCTTAATCAGAAATTATGTTCTCATTATAAAAAATATGAATAAAAGTATAAAAAGAAGGAACACGTGAAGGCAGAGAGGGTCAGGAGCTGGCCAAATGGACACGGGAAATCCAGAGTGAAAGGGAGGAGTGTGCTGTCACAGTATAGGGAGAGCAACTACGGTTACATACCAATGCATGTATAAATTTTTGTATGAGAGACTAACTTGAATTGTAAGCTTTCACTTAAAGCACAACAATAAAAAAAAGAAGAAGAAGAAGAAGAAACACACATATATGCCCTCAACAAAGACTGCTGTTGTGGTTATTGTGTGCTATCAAGTTCATTCTGAATCACAGCGACCCAATAGGACAGAGAAGAAATGGCCCATAGGGTTTCCTACGCTGTAATCTTTATGGGAGCAGATCGCAGGTCTTTTCTCCCACAAAGCCACTGGTGGGTTTGAACCACTGACCTTTCAGCGAGCAGTCAAGCACTTAACCATTGCACCACCCTGGCTCCTCACAGAGACACTGTTGTTGTTAGTTGCTGTCAAATCAATTTTGACTCATGGCAACCCCATGTGTTACAGAGTACAACTGTTCCACAAGGTTTTCTTGGCTGTAATCTTAACAGAAGTAGATTGCCAGGCCTTTCTTCCACCCTCTCCGAGATAGATACTACTAAATATTTTGCTATATTTCCTTCCAGAATGAGACCATAAGGTAAAGTTAGTTGCACTTTTCTATTTTAATCTTGTTGTTAGCTGTCATTGAGTTGGCCCCCGACTCATGCCAATCTCATGCACAATGGAACAACATGCTGCCCAGTCCTGCACCATCTCCATGATGAGTGGTGGAACAAGCCATTGTGATCCATAGGGTTTCACTTGCTGATTTTCAGAAGTAGATCATTGGGCCTTTCTTCTTTGTCTTAGTCTGGAAGCTCTGCTGAAAGCTGTTCAGCATCATAGCCACACAAGCCTCCCCTGATACACAGGTGGTGGCTACATCGTGAGGTGCAACGGCCAGGAATTGAACTGGGTCTCTCACGTGGAAGGCGAGAATTCTACCACTGAACCACTAATGCCTCAGTTCTTTTTTAACAGACTCAGATTAAATTCAAAACGAACTTATGGCCATTCACATTCCCACCAGAAAGGTAGGCAAGTGCCATTTCCCCACATTTTCACCACTACCTTATCACGTTTAAAAGTTACTGCCTACTAATAAGTCACAGTCAATCTCCATTTTATATTTCCTTGACTGGAAAGAGATAAGAACATTTCTTGTGGCTTTCTTGGGAACGTGCCAGACTTTGAAATGGGGGAAACATCATTAGATCATTTGCTGAAAATTGTCTTACCGATTTTTGCTGTTCAAACATAAGTTTTTTATAGAAGAGATGGAACTGTTCAAAGCTGAGTTCATCTCTGTGCGCGCCTATTTCCTGTAAAAATAAAAAAAAATGACCACATGATTTCTGATGTCCACCACAAGAATGTCTCCTCCCTGTTCACAGAAATAGAATGACTTTTCTACAACACTGGCTAAAATCAAACTTGTATTCCTCCGAACCAAAACTATCCAAAAGCTTCCTACTTTACCTTCCTGGGAGATAATGTTCACCAGGGACTCCATCAGGTAAGACCCTTACCTTTTAGCCCCAAAAGGGTAGATCCCCAGCCACACTTCCAAGAGCCACAATGCACAACTCTTCCTTTTTTGGGCAAAAGACATTTCCTTTAGGACTTCCAAATCCAGATATGGGTCATTTTTAAAACCATAAATAAATTAACCAACACTTTGGAGTCAGAGTTCATCTCTCTGCCTGCCTATTTCCTGTAAAAATGTGCCTATTTCCTGTAAAAATAAACAGAACTGCTGCATGACTTTGGGCAATTTGGGCAACTTGACCTTTTAAGACCCTCATCTTCTTCATCTGTAAAATGGGAGAACCATCACTACCTTCTGCGGGCTTCTCTGAAACCAAACAAGAGAATGCCTACAAAATGTCTGGCTCAGTAAATGTCTGACGAAGAACGAGATTCTGATTATGTTGTGATCAATGGTAAAATGCTTCTCCCATCTCTCTTCTCTTCTTAAATCCCCAACCTTCTCTTCTGCTTTTCCATTCTTGGGATGAGAACAGAATGCCGGGGGGGGGGGGGCAGGTCAAACGATGGCTTGAAAAACAAGCAATAAAATGGGTTAACTCTCCCAGAACTCGTTAGTGCAAAATCAAATGAGTTTTTTCAGCTGAGGAATCCTGTGAATGGGGCTGCCGTTGACATGGCCAGATGTGAGACCTTCAACCAGGGCTCGGGCTGGGGTGCTGTTCATTTTCTCAGCAAGAGTTGGTATCTCTCTGAGGATGAAAAACAGTGACCATACATGGCCTCCATCCTTGCACCATTTGCAGAAGCCCCACCTAATCTGCTGTATCCCACCCCACACAGTGACTTTACCTTCCACAGCTCCACCAGCTGGTCACACAAGAACATTAACGATGGATGGACGGACGGACGGACAGACAGATGGGTGGACGGACAGACGGATGGGTGAGTGGATGGGTGGATGAATGGAGAGAGATGAGGGAAGAGAGAAGCAGGGAAGGGAGAAAACAACTCAGACAACTATGCTACCAGGACTCGCATATGAAATGCCACAATCCTGGCAATCCACATAAGGACTCTTTCATAATATTTTCTAAAAGAAACACATTTGTTCATGTTAGTAGGAGGAAAAAAAGGCTACAGGATGGTGAGGGAAATAGAGAAGGAGGACTTGTGGAAACAGATCTGAGTTTAGATGTTCCAAAGCACACAGCACAGTACACATGGTCTTCTGTGAGGCTTCTACTGGGATCGAGAGCATGGTCGTAAGATATTTACATGGCCCCTCAGTCAACTATAACAGACGCCATCTGGAGATGAAGGACCTCACTGGGCACCACTCGACAGAACTCAAGGGTACGTAGCTTCATGTGAGAGGCACTAAGTAGCCCTGAGTTCATAAAAGCCCTGGAGGCTGAGCTACAAAACTTACCACAAACTTATCTTTGAGGAACTTGGCACTGCTCACTTTAAAGTTGACCAGGGGCAAGATGGTCTTCAACTCTCGGAGGCTGATGCTGCAAAAGAGGGAAACCCCAGCTCGGTCAACCTCCAGGGTTTTCAACAGCACAAGGCTTAGCTACTCCTATTACCTCCCACCTCGGTTCCCCACCATCCTCCTGAGAACCTCCAGCCAACAGTTGTTTACTGAGCACCAACTGGGAACAGGAGACTGCATTCTAGGTGGGGGTGATGCCCATAAGCAAGGGCTGGTTTCCATCCTTCGGGGATGACCATGGAGATAGGTCACACAGAAGATTCACAGTGTGGGCCGAACTTAGTGTCAGATAACCAGATAATCCTCACCTATACAAAACGCCACAGGAGTTCAAAGCAGGGCAAGGAGAAGGCAAGGGAAGCCAACCTTATCTGAGCGCCTACTGTATGCCAGGCTGCCCCGGGTGTCATCCAGGCAATAACATCACCTGATCCCATGCCACATGCTACCCCCTACAACGTACGCACATCGACCCCCAGGTTTCAGAACAGGCAGGAAGGGCTGCCGAGAGACGCTGCTCAAGGTGACAGTTGGGCTGCGGCACAGCCTGGATCTGAATCAAATTCTAAACATACAGTCAACTGACCACATCACAGAACTCTTGAGTGTGCTTCCCCTGAGCCAGACACCGAATGACGGTAAGATTCCATTCCAGTGGAAAGAAAATGAGAGTGCATTCTAGGCCAAAGATAATAACAGCAACAACAACACTAACAGCTGAAACTCAAATAGTCCTTCTTCGATGCCAGGCATTGCTCTAAGATGCGTTATATACATTAACTCATTTAATCCTCATGTGGTGGGCACCATTATCATCTCCATGTTATAGTGAGGAAACTGAGGCTCAGAAAGGTTCAGTGCCTTTTTGGGTGAGTGAGTGGAGGAGGTGGATTCCAACCCCATCTGTCTCAAGAGCCTGGGGGGCTTGTCCTGGGACCAAGCGAGAGATCAGAGTTCCCTAGACAGCAGAGAACATCCAAGCTGGAACAAGGTAAAGAAGTCCTCCCCCGTCCAGAAAGAGGTTGCGTGGGTGGGGAGCCACGCAGGTGCTCAGGGGCCCATGGGGCCAACCCATGACCCAGGGGATGAGAACCTGAGCACAGGGATGTCTGAGCCCACCTGGCCCATAGGCCTCACCTTACAGTGGACTTGTCATCAGATAAGGAGAGCCTCCTCACCCAAGGTCACATCCCCTTCCAAGGACATCCTATACCCTGTGACTGCCCATGCAGAGGTACAAAGGCCCAGCCCCCTGGCCTCAACTCAGGACAGCTTTGCAGGGCTGCCCCAGCTTCAGCTCCCATAGGCCTTGGTTGTGACTACATCCCAGCCTGACTTCTCCCTCTGCCCGCCACTGCTTTCCTCACTCCCCTGCTGGGTTGATCCCCTCTGCATTTCCCAATAAACATCCTACACATGAGTTTACATTTCAGATTCTGTTTCCTGGGGACTCAACCTGCGACAGTGACTTAGAAAGCAGGGCAATCCCTCTAGGGGAGGGATAGCAAAAACTATTCCCCCTCCACGTGCCACCAGTGGCCCTTCCCTCTTTCATGGCAGACATCACTAAACAATTCTGGTGCTGTTTCCATCTCCGTCTGGCCATGGTCCCAGAATCCTTCATCACTATACCCCAGGCAGACATTACCAAACAATCAAAGCTGGCATGCCCCATGGAACTTAACTGCCACCCTGATGGTGGAAGAATGCCTCTACCACTCCTGGGTTTTCATAATAATAATAATAACAATCTGTTGAGTGTTTACTATACACCTGTCCAAGCACTTTTCACAGATTAACTCACTGACTCCTCACACCAACCCTACAAGGTAGAGACTACTATATCTCTCTTTTACAGATGAGGAAACAAAGGCACAGAGAGATTAAATAACTTACCCCAAACGCATACAATCAGTAACTGAGTGTTAGCACTGAGATCCAAATCTTAGCGCTGCGCAGAAGAATTTTCTATGATGATGGTAATTCTCTCCATCTGTACTGTCCAATATGGCAGCCACTAGCCTTGTGTGACTATTGAGCACTTGAAATGTGATCGATGTGGATGAGAAACTGAATTTTTTCATCGTATTTAGTTAATTTAGATTTAAATAGCCACCTGTAGCTGGTGGCTGCCATACTGGACAGTGCAAATCTAGAACTCTGTTTCTCAAAGTGTGGTCCTTGGACCAGTATCACCTGGAAACTTGTTAGAAATGCAAATTCTTGATTCCCATCCCAGACCTCCTCTTGGATCTGAAACCAGGGCTTCAAAGCAGTTCCTTCCAGTTCAAACTCCTGCTGACAATTTGCATTTCTAACAAGTTCCCAGAAAATGTTCATGCTGCTGGTGAGGGACCAATTCTGAGAATCTCTAGTAGAACAGTGATTTTCAAAATTTATTATACATAAGAATCACCAGGGGATCTTGTTAAAATGTAGATTCTGATTCAGTATGTCTGGGGGTGGAAATGCAAATTCTCAGCAGGGATTCGAACAGGAACAAACTGGTTAGAAGCCCTGCCTGAAACTCTGGGGGTGAGGACCTGCATCCCACGTTTTAACAAGCCCTCCAGGGCACTGTAATTTTCCCTCAAATTTGAGAACTGCTCTCTAGAAAGTACTAGTTTACAGCCCTGGTTTCATAGTAGAATCACCTGGAGCTCTTTTTAAAAAAAAAAAAAAAAAAAATCCACCACTGGTCTTACCCCTTCAGGAGCAAGGGAGAATGAAAACAAGATACAAGGGAAAGATCAGTCCAAAGGACTAATGGACCACAACTACCACGGCCTCCACCAGACTGAGTCCAGTACAACTAGATGGTGCCCAGCTACCACCACTGACTGCTCTGACAGGGATCACAATAGAGGGTCCCGGACAGAGCTAGAGAAAAATGTAGAACAAAATTCTAACTCACAAAAAAGACCAGAATTACTGGCCTAACAGAGACTGGAGAAACCCCAAGGGTATGGCGCCTGGACACCCTTGTAGCTCAGTAATGAAGTCACTCTTGAGGTTCACACTTCAGCCAAAGATTAGACAGGCCCATAAAACAAAACAAGACTAAAGGGGCACAACAGCCCAGGGACAAGGACTAGAAGGCAGGAGGGGACAGGAAAGCTGGTAATAGGGAACCCAAGGTCAAGAAGGAAGAGTGTTTACATGTCATGGGGTTGTTAACCAATGTCATAAAATAATATAGGTACTGTTTAATTAGAAACTAGTTTGTTCTGTAAACCTTCATCTGAAGTACAATAAAATAAATTTTAAAAAAATTCCAGAGCTCAATGTAGAACAAAATTCGAACACACAAAAAAAGACCAGACTTACTGGTCTGACAGAGACTGGAGAAACCCTGAGAGTATGGCCCCCGGACACCCTTTTAACTCAGTACTGAAGTCACTCCCGAGGTTCACCTTTCAGCCAAAGATTACACAATCCCATAAAACGAAATGAGACTAAATGGGCACACCGGCCCAGGGGCGAGGACAAAAAGGCAGGAGAGGGCAGGAAAGCTGGTAAGAGGGAACCCAAGGTCAAGAAGGGGAGAGTATTGACACGTCGTGGGGTTGACAAACGATGTCACAAAACAATATGCGTATTAATTGTTTAATGAGAAACTAATTTGCTCTGTAAATCTTCACCTAAAGCACAATAAAAAAAAAAAAAAAATCCAACACCCAGATCCGTGCCCAGGACTATGGAATCAGCATCTCAGCAGGTGGGGCTCCAATAGCTGTGCTGCTCAAGCTCCCCAGCTGATTCCAACGCGGTAAGAACCACTTCCCTGGAGCCTATGTGTGAAACCTATTTGCATTCTTGCAGAAGAAGAAAACTGAGCCACACACCTGCCTCCCATCTGCAAGCCCTTTCCATATTCTGCAATGGCTCCTTCCCTCTTCTCTGCCAAGGCTGAAGGAGAAAGGGCACATTTGGCTTGTGCAGTTCAGTTTTACAGGCTGAGGGGGCAAAAGAAGGAAAGAGATTTCCACTGGAGACATGATGTGCCACCCGCCCACAAGGTCTGCTGTCCCATCTGAGGGACTCGGCCCCTGTGGACCTCACATGAGGAAGCACAATTCCTATGAACCTCAAAGGAGGTTCTGGGGCTTTCCCAAGAGTTGGCTGACCACACGAAATGCACTGGGCTTAGAGCTTAATCCTCAGGTTAAGAGAAAATAACTCTAAAAGGCCCAAAAGGGGACCCTGGAAATCTGGCCAAGAAGCCCATTAAAATACCCATGCCCTTTGACCCAGGCCCCCCAGTCCTGGGAATATGTCATAAGGAAAGCTTTCAAAGCAAGAAAATGCCACTTGCCCAATGTTTTGCCTAAGAATGAAAAGACTTTCGTTCATTCAACAAACATGAACAAGCATAGCACAACCAAAGAAGGTAGATTCCTGTCCTTAACAAGCCCACCACCAACAAGAGCAACAACAAGGGAAAGGCTTAAAGGAATTCCCCTTGATCTGTGAAATCTAGAATACAAGTTATCTGCTTCCGAAGTACAATGGTGGAACAGGCACAAGGTAGACATTTCCATTACAAATGGGAGAAATTGGAGGGAAACAAGGGATAACGGTACTATGCAAGTCGGCAGAACACATTATATTAGCTCTCAAGCCCATCAGCCCAAAGGGATACTGCAGAGTCATTGGCAGGAGAGTCAAGAAATCTGGTAGTGATGCTGAAAAGGCTTCTTGTGAGGGTACAGGCCATGTGTTCACCTGGGACACAATTCAGCGAAAATAAGAACATAAGGAAAAACTGGGAACAAACTAAATGACAGGCAAAAGGCAACTTTTTGAGCCAATTATCAAACTTCCATTGACTGAATTATAATATATGTACTAACATAACTGTCCAAAGAGTTGCAACGAGATGTAGAAGTTCTTATGTCTATTGTGCCTGGATACCATTACCGAAGGCTTTGACCAAAGACACAATTGATGGATCCTGATCAAAAGGAGGAAAAACTGTGGAATAGAGTTTCAAATTCTTATGGAATCCAGACTTACTGGATCCACTGAGACTAGGGGAACCCCCAAATCTATTGCCCTGAGATAATAATCATAAGACCTTGAACCTAAACGATTCCCTGAAGTCCTCCTTGAACTAAACAACAGTTTAGCTCTATTAGTAAAGAATGTTTGGCTTAAACATTGTGTTCTTTTAAAGAACTATCTATATGAGATCAAGCCGACAATAATAACTCTACAGCATACATGAAAAGTTTAGAGGGCAGTGAGTCTAAGTGAAAAGTGGTGAAACAACACAGAGATGGCGAGAACGGTGACACAGTATGAAGAATGTAACCAGGGTCTCTGGGCTGTGCAGGTAGAAACTGTGGAGTTGGTGTATGTTTAGTTATGTATATTTTCACCAAAAACAAAATTTAAAGAATAAGTTCTTACATTTTAACGTTAGGTGAAAAGAACCTAATCTTCCCTCCTCTTTAGTGTAGGCTGGACTTGGTGATTTGCTGCCAGAGAATAGAGTATGGGAAGTGGGCATAACTTCACAGCTTGGAAACCTGGCAGACATCACTTCGGCCAGGTGGTTAAAGTCAATATCACCATTGATAAGTCACGCTGAGAGAATGTACTGCTTGATATGATGTAATAAAAAGACCAATTTGCCTCTGTAGTGTTCTTCCCAAACTCCTATAACCCAGTCTACCCATTTTCCAGTTGTTGTTGAGTAATTCCAACTCATGATGATCCCATGTGTGTCAGAGTAGAACTGTGCTCCACAGGGTTTCAATGGCTGATTTTTAGAAGTAGATCACCAGTTCTTTCTTCTGAGGTACCTCTGGGTGGACTTGAACCTACAGTCTTTCGGTTAGCAGCAGAGCACATTAACCATTTGCACCACCCAGGAACTCCAGTCTAATCAGAACCCCAATCTAATCATCTCTGAAAAAAATATCAGACAAACACAAATTGAGGGACATTCTACAAAATACCTGAGAAATACTCCTCAAAACTGTCAAGGCTATGAAAAACAAAAAAAAAAATGACAAATTGCCACAGCCCAAAGGAGACCGGGAAGACATGACAACTAAATGCAGTGTGGTCTCCTGGGCAGGATCTTGGAACAGTAAAAGGACACTGGTGGAAAAACTAGTGACATCCAAATAAGGTCTGGAGTTTAGTTAACAATAATGTATTCATGTTGGCTTCTAAGTTTTGGCAAAGGTACCACAGCAACGAAAGATGTTAACATTAGGGGAAATTGGGTCACGGGGTATATGGGCACTCTCATACTGTCTTCACAACTTTTCTGTAAATCTAAAATTATTCCAAAATAAAAAAAATATTGAAAGGAGATGACAATATAAGGTCATATATATATCTTAATAAAGTAAACAAACAAATAAAACCTGAGGCTAAGAATCCACCTAAGAAATAGTGCTGGCCATCTGAATGTACACAGACGGTCCATCTGAACGTACACAGTCCATCTGAACGTACACAAACAGTCCATTTGAACGTACACAGATGGTTCATTTGAATGTACACAGATGGTCCATTTGAACGTACACAGATGGTCCTTTTCTTTCTCCCACTTTTCAGTATTTCCAAATTTTTCTACAGTGAACATGAGCTACTTTCATAATTAAAAATAAAGTCCATATACATTTTTTAAGGTAACAATAAAAGGAGGTATAAAAATGAAAAACAAAAGGTTGTACAGTGCTTAGGAGGTTTGTGGAGTAAGAATTAAAATTACAAGGTGATTGGTCAAGGTGGGGAAAGGAAGATTGCTTATTTTCCCACCTTTCTGTAGCACAATTTAAAAACAAAGCAGCCAGCCCAGGAGCAAGGATGAGAAGGCAGGAAGGGACAGGAAAGCTGGTAACGGGGAACCCAAGGCCGAGAATGGGAGAGTGTTGACATGTTGTAGAGTTGGCAACCAATGTCACAAAACAATACGTATACTAATTGTTTAATGAGAAACTAGTTTGCTCTGTAAAGGACACTAAAAAAATAAATAAAAATAACTTCATGAAGTGTAAAAACATAAAATCAAAGCAAAATAATTTTTTTTTTTTTTTTTTTCATTTTAAAAAAGGAAAAGCAACATAAAGTGATAGGTGCACCTACCAACCCTGAAGCCATCCCTGACAAGCTGGGCTGCTTTGGACAAGTTACTGAATTTCTCTGGGCCTCAGCGTCTTCATGTATAAAATGAGTCCAAGTCTGAGACTGCTGATAGCGCTCCTTAAAACTGGATGCAAAATACTTGGAGTGCCTGCTGTAAAGTACATTCTCAACAAACATCAGCTGCTCCCATTTTTGCCTCTTGAGATTGTGATTGGTGAAGCAGGGTGCTGGGGCCAAGGAAAACACCTGTAACTGGGCATTCCCCCAGAAGTCCGCTTACAGCCTATCACCTGCTGCCTTGTGTCTTTCCTTTGCTTTAGCTGCTCCTTTGTTTTCCTTCAGGAAACACGATTAGTCGTGGGCAACAGGAAAAGGAGGGAAAATTGGCAGAACAGAACTCAGTTGCCCTTTCTTTGGCACCTTGGTCCAAGTTCCTTTTGAAGAACTCCCTCCAGGCCTCACAGAACCAAGGGAAAGGTAGGATTTTCCACATGTTGACAGAGCAGCAGGGCTCCACCCACTGGAAGGGTGGTGGGGGAGAGAGTGCGGGGGCAACTAACACAGAATTGAATCCAGAAACAGGGCTTCCTCTCTGTGGAAAGCTCTGGACAGCCAATGGAATGATGCAAGAGTTCATTCCAAGCAAGAGGGAGCTTCCCATTGCTTGACATTAAGAGGGAAAAGCCAACTTTGGAACCAGCTCACTAACCCTGTACCACCGCCTAGTGGAGGCTCCATCTGCCATTACCGTGCCAATCTCGACCACGAGTCACCCATAAGTCACAGAGAAGGAAAACATAATGGGAGGCACCACCACTGGGGCTGTAAGAGACCAGAGTGTACACAACCCTCCAGCACAGGGACCTCATCAGATCCACCTCAGTAGCACCAGAGCGTAGGTCAGGGTATGGTACTAGGAAGTGAATGTTTGATGGAAAGGAGATGAGGGAGAGAAAGGCAGATGGACAGAAAAACCTGGAATGAGCTACTGCCTGACTTAACCACATTACCAAACTTGTAACCACTTCATGGTTAATATTCCCCAAATCATCCTGTTGGACATACGTAGAAGACACCACTGAGGCATGCCCCAAACTCTGCCATCAACAAGTGATGGAGGATGCTGGCCAGAAGCAAAGGCACCTTCCAAGTGGAAAGATTCCAGGAAAACAAAAGGAGAGCTGGTCAAGTTTGGCTGTTGCCTCATATACGATACAGACGTATCTTAAGCAAGAACGGATGAAAGGACGTTCAACCTTACTCATAAATAAAGAAATGAAAATTCAAACAAAAATGTGCTGTTATTTTTCACCCATCAGATTAAAAAAGGTCAAAGTCTAGGAATACTGTTCTCAACAAACATCAGCTGCTAATATTTTTGCCTCTAGAGATTGTGATAGGTGAAGCAGGGTGCAGGGGCCAAGGAAAACACCTGTGAGTTAGGCATTCCCCTGAGCTGGACCCACTCGGAGCCTGCCTTCTGTTGCTTTGTGTCTTCCCATTGCTTCTGTTGCTGGTTTGTTTTCCTCCAGGAAACATGATTAGGGATAGAGAAGTGGGTGCCCTCTTGCACCACTAGTAGAAATAAATTGCTACCACCTCTATCTACCAAAATGTTAGACCACAAACCCATTTGCTGCTGGTATTCCACTTCTAAGAATGTTTCCTACTTATATCCTTAAAGAAGTTTACAAAAAGGCAGGCCCAAAGGTGTTCACAGCAGCGTTATTCCTAACAATAATACAGGACTTGGGACAGCCCTATGGCCATCAACAAGGAAATGATTTCAGAAATTACACTGCACTCATCCAAGAAAAATCACACATCTTAAGAAGGTCTGGCGTGGAGCTCTGTGTGCTTAAAGGGAACCTCCCGAGACATACTGTTAAATGAAAAAGGCAAGTAAACGCAACTCTATGTTATCACAGCACCCTTGTTGTGTCTGCCCAACTCTTATAACCATCTCTCTGCCACAGGATTTGCTTCTTTAGGGTCAATCTTGCTCTTGTAACACGGTAAGCTCCTCGAGGGCAGGCACCATGGTGAAGGCGGGACACAGAAGGTACTGAAATATTTGTGAAGGACTGAAGCAGGAGGTCCCAGTGCTCCAAGACACAGACGTCGCCTCTGCAGCAAGACCCAAGTGTCCACTATAACAGACGCTCCACAAGAACAGAGAGTTTGTCACCACCGAGCCCCAGCACCTAGCACAGCATCTGCACTTTTAAGTCAAATCTGACTTCATGAGGGCCTTGCCCACACCACAAAACATACTCCAACTCCCTCAGATGTTTCAACAAGTACACCAAAACCTGTGAGAGCTGGAGCTCGATGGGGCTGCCCTGTTTCTCTGAGTCTCACAAGTTTTCTGTCTTCGACAAGGTACAGTCTGACCACTTTTCTGTGGCCCGCTTTAGTGGAAAATATTTGAGTCTTCTTTCTCTGACAAGTTTCTGCCTTACACAGGTTCTGACTTTCACAGGTTTTACTGTAAGTAAAAATCTGAGTCCAAAATAATTAAAATAAAATTGCAAGAAATGTGAATGAATCTTACCTGTTTCTCCTGGTTTGATCCACAGAATAAATCTGCTTTCTCAGCCAACTGGGAAGAGAGTAGAGACCAAAAATAAAGTAAGTAAGTTAGGAAACAGCACTAGTCGAAGCAAATTCTATGGGACAGGGACAAGGAAACTGGAGAGAAAAGGAAAGTTTTCCAACTTTCTCACAAGGACAGCTTGGGAAGCTGTTTTCTCCTTGTGGCTGGAAGCCTCTAGCTGAGCTGAGAGGGCCCCTTTTAACTTGAAGAGGCCAGCATTCTTAAAGTTGGTGACTCTTTCTGATGGTATTCGTTAACCCCACCCCACCCCGAAAAGAATATTGGTGCAAACTGGTGGGCTTTGATTTACTGGGGGAAAAAGTAATTCACCCACAAGGACCATCCAGACATCCATAACACTGAAGAAACAGTTCTGCAAGAAGGCCTTGATCAGCACATGATGGAGTGACAGAAAAATCCAGACCTCCGTGTCTGACTGTCCTTGGACGCACTGGCTTAATCCCTTATGAAATCTTTAAGAAGGAAGCCCTCCCGTTTCCCACTCAAACACCCACCAATGGAGTCTTCTGTCTCAGCTTCAATGCCCTGCTCACCCCAAAAAGGCAATGCTAAGTCTCAGCCAAGAGAAAGGCTCTTAGTTGAAAATGAAGAGTCCACAACCACTACTAAGCACCAACTGTACAGAGGGCACTCAATGAGGCTGAAGGATGAAATGCCCCAGTTTTCGTTCCTTAGCCCATGCTGGCTAAAGGGAGCAGAATAAATATATGAATGAGCAAATACGTTGATAACCGCCCAAAGCCAAGTACCTCTCAATAATTGTGGGTGTGGAGGCATTCCTCACTTCTTGGTGTAAGATTTTCAAGCCAGAAAGCCACTTAACTGCATCCTCCTTAGAGTCAGCTGGAGAGGTGAGTGGAAACAGAGATGCTGGGTTAGCCCTGGGCAGAGCTGACTTCGAGACCCCTATGCCCTGGCCTTCCCGAGCTCCATGCAGCCCGTGGCGATGGGAGAAGTCTGTGCTGGTTTGTACTTTTTCAGGAGGGCACCAAAGAAGGCATCACCTTCATGCCTGCAAGGGTCTTCACCAGGAACCAGTTGCTGTCGACTTCCCTCTGATACGTGGTGACCCCATGTATGTCAGAGTACAACTGTGCTCCACACAGGGTTTTCAATGGCTGATTTTTCAGAAGCAGATTACCAGGCCTTTCTTCCGAGGTACCTCTGGGTAGATTCAAACTGCCAACCTTTCATGTTAACCGTTGGCACCACCCAGGGTCTCCTCACGGCTCTTAAGAACCTGCTTTGGTCTGAGATGAGACCACATAATCTTGACAAATTTCTATGGCAGAATTGACATATGGGTTTACTTCCTTTGCCAAAGTAAATCAACTAGGAGTTGGTGGTGGTAGTAATTACCATCATCATCATACTTGTTATTATTATAGAATAGCAGCTAACATATTTTGAGCACTTAATATACACTAGACACTGTTCTAAGTGCTCTTCCTATATCAGTTGTGTAATCCTGACAACGAGCCCATGAGAGAGGTACTAGCATAATCCCCGTTTAACACGTGGGGAAACCAAGCCTCAGACAAGTTAAGGGACATGTTCAAAGGTCACACAGCCCATAAGTGGCAGACACAGGATTTCAGATCAGAGTCTGTTCTCTTAACCACTGTGCACACTGACTCCATGAATGAAACAGGTGAGGAACTGGAACCCAGCATCTGACACAGGGGTTTTCAAGTCCCCCTCCCCCCTGTTCAGAAGAATGGCCTGGGGGACTTTTTAAACCCCCACACCTAGGTTCCACCCAGAGTAATTAAATCAGAATCCCTGAAAGGGGGAGAAACATCAATAGGTCTGAACTCCCCCAAGTGGTGCCAGTGGGCAGCCAAGGTGGGTGAATGAGTTTCCACTTGTGGCTGTAACAAATGAATGCAAGGTCAGTGGTTTAAAGTAACACAAATATATTCTAGCACAGTTCTGGAGGTCAGATGTCTAAAATGGGTCGGCAGGGCTGTGTTCCTTCTAAGGCTCTAGGGAAGAATCTGTTTCCTTCCCTTTTCCAGCTTCTAGAAGCTGCCCTCTTCCTTGGCTCATGGCCCCACATCACTCTGGTCACAGCTCCTCCTCTGAGTCTGACTCTCTTGCCTCCCTCTTATAAGGACTCTTGCGACTACAGTGGACCCACCTGGATAATCCAGGACAACCTCCCATCTCAAATCCTTAACTTCATCACATCTGCAAAGTCCCTTTGGCTATGTCAGGTAACAAAGTCACAGGTTCCAGGGATTAGAACGTGGCCATCACAGCTTGGGGATATGGGATTATTCTGTTTACCACAGTTGATAACCATGAATTCAGAGCTTTTCTTCCTTTTTTTTAAAGAGTTTTAGTTTTTAGCCCTGGGCTGTGGATGTGAGGCAAAAGCTGAGATAATCTGCACCCCGATCCTAAGCAACCATCAGTATCTCCCCTGCTTCCAACCAAGGCAGGAAGGCCTGCTCTGCTGGAGAGAGGGGTCCAACAACAGACAGTGGGTAAGAGCTTGGCATCTGGCAAAAGAAGGGCCATCGCTCAAATCCCACAGCACCACTTCCTGGCTGTGTGACTTTCAGCAGGGTACTTAACCCCTCTGTGCCTCCATTTCCTGATCACTGTACTGGAGTTAGCAATGCACACACCTAGTAAAGTTTTGTTAGACATCTAAACATCAGGTACCATGCTGGTCCTCACAACAACACTCTGAGGTTGGTGTTCCTGTTCTCCCAATGTGGATGAGGGGGAAACTGAGGCTCAGAAGGATAAAGAGATTTGTCTCAGAGCCAGCAACTGGCAGAGCTGGGATCTGAATCTAGGTCTTGCCCATCTCTAGGACTCTAGCTCCTCAAAGAAGAACCCCACAGTGGGACACACACCACAGCTGGCACCCTGGGCTCCAAGCTTGGGCTCTCCAGTTTCCTTCCCAAGAACAGCGGCCAGGGCTCAGCCTGCAGGTGGGATCACTGGCCTCTCTCTGCCCTGCCCTGTCTCCACAACCCCCTATCTACACACCATGCAACAAACATGTACCCACCATTTCCCACCCCCAGCTTGCTATTTCCCTCCTCTGTGACCTTAAACATGCCAAGCCCCCTGCCTGGACCGCCCTCCTTCCTTCCTTCCAACTCCTACGGACGCCTCAAAACCCAGTTTAAAAGTCACCTCCTCTGCAAAGGCTTCCCTGGAATAAGGCAGTCCGTTGTATCACGCTTGGAGTACAACCTTGTCAGAGAGCACTGTGATCTCCTGCCCCCTCGTCTCTCTCCCCCAGTGAACTGAGAGCTCCTTAAAGGTACAAACTGAGTCTTAGTCACTGTCACAGCCGCACTGACATCTGGTATAACCTAGCACAGAGCATGTGCTCAAAACATGCTTGATGACAGAATGAATGAGAAATTAGATAAATGGGAGCTATCTGACCGTAAACTAAATGTTCCCACACCGGTAAACTTTGATCCTTTTTGCCCCTGGTAGCGCAGTGGTTAAGAGCTACGGCTGCTAACCAAAAGGTCAGCAATTCAAATCCACTAGCCACTCCTTGGAAATACTATGAGGCAGTTCTACTCTGCCCTATAGGGTCGCTATGAATCAAAGTCGACTCTACCACAATGAGTGTGGTTTGGTTTTTGGTTTATTAGTCTACTTTTAATAGTATTTATTTTCTCTCTCATCAATTATGATTGTATGCTTCTAAGCAATAAATCCTAAGACTGGACCTGAAGGTAGCTGCAAGCTTCTGCCCCTGAGTAAAGGGCTTGTGCTTTTTCACACTTGTTCAAAGCTTTCTGAGACCTCTTTTGCTTCTTGGTGGATTCTCAAGGATGGCCAGAACTCTCACTTCCAGATACACGGGCACGTGTGTGTGTGTGTGTGTGTGTGTGTGTGTGTGTGTGTGTGTGTGTGCATGTGCACAGGTGTCTGCATGTGTACAAGTGTGCATGCACATGTGTGCACACGAGTGGGTGTTTGTGTGTGTGTGTATGTGCATGTGTGTACTGATGCGGTGGTAGTGTACGTGCATACGCATATGTATTTGTGCATGTGTGTGTGATATGAGATTTCAGGACAGTTCCTTTGAATCAGTGGCAAGTTTGCTGTGTAACATCTGCTGGAGGAAGAAGGGCTACACTGTTCCTCCAACACAGCCTGCCTACAGTAATGACACCATCTAACCACCATTTGTTAAGCTTTTAACATGAGCCAGGCAGACACTTAATGTGTGCGCTTCCCAACATCCCGATGAGACAGGTATTATTCTCCACCCCACTTTACAGCTGAGGAAACTGCAGTTCAGAGAGGTTAAGTGCCTCACCCAAAGGCACACAGCTAGAAAGTGGCAGGGCTGGGATTTAAAGCCATAAAGCCCCAAATGCAAGTTAGTGAGGAGGCAGGTGGGGTAGGAGCATCCTGATTTGAGAGGACTTCCTAGGAAGGAAACCAAGATACAGGGCAGGGAAAAAAGCACAAGACTCATGCACCCACCTGCTAAACTGAGTGTGCTGAGGACAAACTGGGTGCCATAGAAAATGGTGAAGCAGCAGTCTTCTTTCTGGCGGACTGTTTTTGCACGCTCAAAGTCCTTGGAGCTTTTCCCTGGGCGGATCTCCTTTATGTCCATGATATCCACTAAAAGGAAAACATAATCAACCAATCAGAAGCCAGCCTTCACTCCACCTGAGAATGCGGCCATTTACCTGCACCCCAGACACAGCCCAGCTCCTTCATGACCCTGAAGGGACCCACGAGACCACCTCCACATCTGGCTCCCCGTCCAAGCCCAGGGCCCACTCCTGCTGGAAGTGGACGAAAGCCACAGAGCCTGCCCAGGTATGTGCCACCACCCCACAAGCTACTGGGGTATAAAGGGTTTGAGGTTTCCCCTACCCGCTTCCTAAGACTGACACATTCTAAACTAGGACAACTGGCCTTTTGTAATAATGCAACTTGGACTTAAGGAAAGAGACAGAGACTATTCTACCAGATCAAGAGACAGAAAGGAGGCTCTGTGGTGATCACCAACTCTGAGCAGTGTGAAAGCTCCAACTGTCCTATAAAAGCTGGACCTTGATGATCTTCTCCCTTGAGTTCCAAAGGCTACAAATGCCCTCTGGCTCAGTTCAAGGAGCCAGGGGCTGGGGAGGAAGGCACTGAATAGCCACTAAAAATAAAAGTACAGGGCCCAGGGTAGGGATGGTCACTAGGATTTGGCAGCCCACACTGCCTATCAGGAAAGAATGGAGAGTGTGGAAGACTGTTACTTTGGTGGCCCCAATGGACAACACTTCCCGGTGTTTATGTCCTATGCAGCCAGCTGCCCTTGAATGTGGACTATCTCTGTGATCTGCTTTACTAACA
Source organism: Dugong dugon (assembly GCA_030035585.1). Lineage (NCBI taxonomy): Eukaryota > Metazoa > Chordata > Mammalia > Sirenia > Dugongidae > Dugong > Dugong dugon. The sequence goes on from CM057478.1 coordinate 37,713,712, forward strand.
GAATGTTCTAGTCTGGACCTGACCATTAAGAAGGCCTGGCATAGAAGAAAGAGTGCAAAGAGAAGATGGAATGAACTAAAACCTTTCTGTCTTTTTATCATGGATCTAGCTAGCTTGAATAGTTTTGGGGATGACAGTCATGAAGCAATGTGAAAAGACTTTTAAACAGTGTTTGTTCTGTATCCTGTATGTGGTGGTAGTTATACAAATTTAGACATGTGATAAAATTTTATAGAACTATACACTATTTTATAAAACAAAACAATGAGCATATATAAAAGACAGTAAAAACCAATTAAGGTTTATAGTTTAATTAATAGCAGTGCACCAATGTCAATGTCCTGGTGGTTCGGATAACTGCACCATGGTTATGAAAGATGTTATTACTGGGGGAAGCTGGATGAATGGCACACAGAAACTCTGTACTGCTTTTGCAACATCTGTTGCACTTGACTACTAACCTAAAGGTTGGTGGTTTGAACCCACCCAGCAGCGCCACAGATAAAAGGCCTGGCGATCTGCTTCCGTAAAGAGTACAGCCAAGAAAATGCTATGGGGCAGTTCTACTCTATAACACAGGGGGTCACCATGAGGTGGAATCCACTCAACCACAGTGGGTTTGGTTTTTTGGTTTTACCTAAGTCTAAATTTATTTCAAAACAAAACATTAAAGAAAATCAGTTGACAGTTATGGGTGACTCTATTACTGGTGTGATCGGAAAGAGGATGCATCTCTAAACTGCTACACATTTCCCTGTCCCCATTTTTCCCTGGGAGCCTTCCTCACCTCCTCTCTTTATCTTCACTCCAAATTCAACTCTCTTCCTCCAAAGAAAAGAGCGAGAAAGAAAAACCATGGGGCCCCAGGGTGGGGCGGGGGCGGTGGGGGGGGGCAGTCCCTTTATGTGCGCTAAAATTCACAACCTTCTGGGAGGAAATCAGCATTGCTGATTTAACAACGTTAGCAATTACCCAAAAACTTTCATGGTACTAAGATTTGTTCTCAAAAATTAGCTGTTCCCCCACCCAGGTGACTGCCAGTCAAGAGTCTAGTGGCTTTAACAAACATTCTTTTCTTTTTCTAACCAGTCTGACAATGAGTATCTAACTATTTTCTTTTCCCATAAAATATCTTGGAAAGTGAATCTTTGAATTGGTCTACTGTGGGCTTTTTTTTTCCCTTGCAGCCAAATTCTAATAAAAATATGACACATGTACATAACTAAAGAAAAATCTTCACAAAATGTAACATTACCTTCAGGCAACCACCAAGTCTTAGCAATTCTACTTTCTAAATTGCTCTTGAACCTGCCAACTTCATCCCCCATGGCCAATGCTATAATCCAAACTACCATTATCTCTTGCTTTGGTCTACTACAATGGCCTCCTGACAGCAACACTTGTCCCCAGAGTCATCCTTATGAAATGCAAATGTGCTTCTGCCACTCCTTGGCTTCAAGCCTCCCAGTGGCATCTCACTGGTGTTAGGACTAAGAATCAAGGCCCTGGGTGCTCTGACCCACTGACCCACCAGGCTCAACCGTGAACCCTCACTCTCCAGGCCCCAGCCACACTGGCCCTCGCCCAGACTGTGAGTGGGTCATACTCACCTACCACAGGACATTAGCATATGCTGTTGGCTTTCCCAGGTGTGCTCTCAGCCTGGTCAGCTCAATCACCATCAACCCCTTAGGAAACGTTCCAATTCCTGCTATCATGCATACCAAGCACGTCTCCTCCATAGCACTCAACAGAGACAAGTGTTATAGAGTGAATCTGTGGCTTACTAGCTCTCTTTCCCCTAGACTGTAAGCTTCATGGGGACGGGAATCATGCTCTTTCCTCACCACTTTGTCCCCACACCTGGAAGAGTGTATGGGACATAGTGGGGCTCCACAAATAGTTGTTGAAAGAAGACAGAGACAGGGAGAGATGGAGACACAGACAGGGACAGAACTGGAGATGGGATAGAGCCGGGGACAGAGAGGAAGAGAGGGAGGCAGAGACACACAGATGTGATCAGACACACACAGAGACACTTAACAGGGTAAAAGAGAGACAGGGACACCCAGACACAAATAAAGACAGCCAAGCCACCCAGACAAGGAGGGAGAGAAACACACACACACACATACACACGGCTGGCCCCTGCCCACATCAGATCTCACTTAAATGACTTCTCCTCAACACAGCCTTCTTTATTCACCTCTCTCCATTGATCCACCCTATTATTTTCACATCTGCACCTTATAAAGCTCCTTGCTAACACTAATCGCTATTTGTAATTTTATGTTTGTTTTCTTGTATACGTGTCCGTCTGGCTTACAACTGGAGTCTCACCACAGCCAGGCTCAGAGCAGAAACTCAAATGTCCACAGAATAAGGGATTTGGTTTCTCAGGTGTCTTGGTTTGGGTCACCCCCAGAAGTAGACCCTGAGACAAGAATTTTGAGTGCAAGTAGTTTATCTGGGTGATGATCCCAGGAAACACCAGCAGGGGGAGTGGGAAAGCGAGACATGGAAGGGAAGAAGCCAATAAAGGGATTGTTATCAAGCCGGTTACCCCCATGGGCAACTGGAGAGTAATCCTGTTGGGGGACTCCTGGAGACAGTGTAGAGCATGGCTCAGAGCTGTCCCCACTGTTGGGTGAGGGAGCTAGGGTCTTTATCCACTTCTGAGGCATTCATCTCCAGCCCTCAGGCAGAGGCTCGCAGGTGTTCACACCAAAGCTACAGCCATCAGGGTCAGCCAGCGGCAGCCTCTGCTACATCAGGTTACTGGTCCTGTAATGCCTGTGCTACCCACACAGGGACACAGGGATCAGAACGTTGGAAGGATGAACGTCCCTGTATTCTATCTAGTTCGAGCAGAACACGATGGGATTTGGACAAGTCCTGGCTGCTGAAGAGAATATCTTCTCTGGGCTCCTCAGTGGAGAGCTGCTACTTGGAGATGGGACCATGTATTACTGCCCCGTACATTCTGTACTCCCAAAGGTATCTCGGGTCAGAGGTGGTTCTGGAACTACGACTATCAGTTCTCTGATATAACAGCTTTTTTTGAGATATAGTCCATATATAGCACATAATTCAACCACAATTCAATGGTTTTTGGCATATTCACCTATATGTGCCACACACCACCACAGTCAATTTTAGAACTTTCTCATCATCTCAAAGAGAAACGCTGCATTCTTTAGGTACCCCTCCCCTATCCCCTAATCGCCTTCATCTCAAACCCTAAGCAACCACTAATCTACTTTCTGAAATAGATTTGCCTGTTCTGGACACTTCATATAAACAGAATCATATAATATGTGGGGTTTTTTTTATGTACAGCTTCTTTCACTCAGCATAATGTTTTCAAGGTTCATCCATGCTGTGGCATGTATCAGGACTTCATTCCTTTTTATGGCTGAATAACATTCCACTGTATGGATGTACCACACTTTGTTTATCCATTTGTCCGCTGATGGACATATGGGTTGTTTCCACCTTTTGGATATGGTGAATAATGCTGATATGAACATTGTGTACAAGTTTTCGGGAATACACCTATGAGTAGAAATCAGTCCTCTCTCGAGAACACCCTCAGGGCTGCAGGGATAATGCCCTCGTCATGCCATGGAGCTGCCTGGCCTTCCATCCAGGCCAGGGATGGAGCCCAGAGGTGGAAATGTCACCTCTGTTCACTGAGTCCTGTGGCTGGGACCCCATCCTTGAGAAGGTTGTGGAGCTGTCACCAAGCCCTTCACAGCCGTCACTATCATTTCCTAGGCCCTTCCAGTGAGCAAGCTCCAGAGGCCACCAGGGGGCTGCCCGCTGCTGGGACACCCCCTTGGTTACCAGGAGTCCCAAAAAGGCAGGAAGGAAGTCCCTCTCTACCAGTGGTGGCTTGCTATTTGGTAATCAGCAAAGCTGGGGGGCCCACTGGGCATTTCTGTTGAAGTGCTCAGCACTTGATCTTGCATCACATGGGGGCACCTTGCTGAGTGATGATTCCTCTACCAGCCGGGGTGTGGGGGATGAGGACAGAGTGAGGCCCATTGCACTCAACCAAGAGAATTCAAAACCACCTTTCTGACCTGGGGCTTGGAATAAAATCCTAGCACTGGGGTCGCAAACTCAAACGTTCACAAGGGCCATCAAAGTCATGAGAATCAGTATAGCGTGGGGATTAAAGGATGCACTCTGGAGCCAGACTGCCTGGGTTTGAGTCCCAGCCCTCCCACTACAGCAGGGGGCTTTGGGCAGCCATTTTATCTCTCTATGCTTCTTTCCTCATGTGAGCAATGGGAACTATAACAGTACTCACCACACCATGCACTTATGAGCTTGAAATGAGTGTGCCTGTACGTGTGTGTCAAGTAAAAAGCAGTGCCCAGCAATTTTAACTAATAAACATGTAGGAACGTCTATGTAATTGTTGTTTTCGTTGTTAGTTGCGGTCGAGTCGATTTCAACTCACAGCAGCCCCATGTGTGCAGAGCAGAACTGCTCCATCCTTGGGTGTTCAAGGCTATGGCCTTTCAGAAGCAGATCACCAGGCCTGTCTTCTGAGACACCTCTACGTGGGTTCTAACTGCCAATCTTTCAGCTAGTAGCCCAGCACTTAGCTGTCTGCACCACCCCAGGATCCTATGTATTTGTTAGCTATTATTTAAGTTAGTAATGTAACTGAATAAAGCTGGACACATATAAGGTATAATAAACAACACGGCTCCCCACTTCATCTGCTGTGAAAATTGAGGAGGTAGATCTCTATGTACTGACATGGGAAAAAACCATGACAGTTTACGTGACTAGGGGACTGGATGTATACGGCTGTGTGTGCATTTTGTGCGCACACGTGCACAAGTATGGGTGCACATATTATACACAGGTATCCATTGCTATGAAAACTCTCACTATCTGAATATCCACTATAACAGCTTGTAAATTTTTTTAACTTAAAGTGCACCATCCAGATCAAAAATCTGCTGTAGGAGTTCATGTGCAGGCGCCAGTGAAAACATGTCAGCTGTGCATCATCTGCAACAGAAGAGGACCACATCCTATGGTCTCACTGCTGAAAATGTCTTGCCCCCACTAGTGAGTCCTAGTATTCCCTTCTGACAAGCAAACTACCAACCAGAGTCCAATTTAGATGACATCTTTAGTATTTTTAACAGATTGTTGTATTGTGATTTCCATTACAGCACAAGATAACTGCAGGATAGAAGAAACTCCTAATTCAGAACCAGTAACGTATAGTATCCTACAGACTCTTTGCAAACATGCCCCGTAATGAGTTTATAAAAGCATCAAATGACCAGTTATTTGTTGCTGGAAATGCTTTGTACTCATACAGAAATATATGACAAACTGTTTTTGCAGGTACTCAAGAACGTTAAGCAATATTAAGGAAATTGTGTTGGGGTTTTTGGATTGGTTGGTAACTCATCATCATCTGTATCCATATGATAACATAACATATGGCTATCCAAAAAAGTCACTCTCAACATGTTTTCAGGAGTGCATTAGATCCCGACAAGGAGGGACACCTGTTATTTGCACACGTAAAAGCATAGAAAAGGGTTCCTGAAACACTCCCACCAACTCACTAGCAATAGGAATCACTTGTGGGAAGGGTGATGGCGAAATGATGGCCGAGGAGGCTTTATCTGTATGGGTTGGAGTCTGCACCAGGCAGCGTAGCCACTAAAATGACCGACCTTATTTTTAAATAGGCTACGCTCTCAGGCCATGCTCCCTAGCACAGGGGTGGGGGGTGAGGGGGGCATGTTTCCTGCTTGAAGAAGTGAGATAACACAGCCACAGACACGAGGCCTCGCCTTTGCACAACCTCCCCTCTTTCTCACCATCACCTGGTCCTTCTCTGGCCCCCTCCGCCCCTCCTGCTGCCTCCCCCACCCATCACCTTCAGACCCACACTTGGGGTTTTCTGGCCTCCACAGATGTCTTTTCACTTCCTCCCACTCCCCACCTCACACCACCAAGCCCTCTGCCGGCCTTCCCCATGACCCTGTTCTTCAAACTCCTGCTTCCTATCTCCTCCCACTCTTGATGCTGAGCCTCCCTCAGGCTGCCCCACACCTGGAACATCCTCCTACTTCTCACTACAGGGACACGGTGGCCTTTCTCTCCAATTCTCAAACTCGGCTTCAAGTGGTACCATCTGCCAACAAGCTTGCCAAATATCTTTATGGAAGTTGAAGAAGGAGTCAAGGAAAAATCAGACAGACAGAAGGCACCCTGCCACATGCATTCCTATCCTCCTTTCCTTCTCTCAGTCATTCAACCAGGTCCTTGTTGAGCATGGCACTGAGCACCAAGGATGCCGTGATGCAGCAGGCAGACATGGTCCCTGCTCTTGGAGAGACCGGAGCCTGAGAGGGAGGACAGACCTCGTCCAAACAAGCACCAAATACATGTAAACCTACAACCACACTAAGCACCTTGTTATGAGGTTTTGTGTCCCTCAAAAAGATATGTTCAAGTCCTAACCCTTGTTGTTGTATGCCGTCGAGTCAATTTTTGACTCATAGCGACCCCATGTGACAGAGCAGAACTACCCCATAGGGTTTTCTAGGCTGTAATCTCTATGGAAGCAGATCACCACATCCTTCTCCAGCACAGCTGCTGGGTAGACCACCAATCTTTCAGTTAGCAGCCAAGTGCTTAACCACTGTGACACCAGAGCTCTTAACCCCTAGTACCTGTGAATGCATCTTTGCAAATGTAATTAGTTAAGCCTAACGTGAGGTCATACTGGAGTAGAGTGGGCCCTTGTCAATATGGGTAGTGTCCTTATAAGAGAAGAAGAGATTCAGAGACAGAGGGAACATGCCGTGTGAAGACCAAAGCAGAGATTAGTGTGATGCATCTACGAGCCAAGGAACACCAAGAATTGTCTGCAACCACGAGAAGCTGGAAGAGATGCATGAACAGAGTCTCCTTCAGAGCCTCCAGAAGGAACCAATGCTGCCAACACCTTGATTTCAGACTTCTGGCCTCCAAAACTGTGACAGAATAAACGTCTGTTGTCTTAAGCCATCCAGGATCTGGTACTTTGTCACCACAGACCTAGGAAGCTAATTCAGACCTCAAAGGTGGGTCAAAACGTCTATACTGGACTCCTCCCCAGCAAGGGGAAACAGGGTTCTCTGAGGGCTTGGGTCCTGGCTGAGTTCTGAAGGTGGGCATTAACCTGGTGAAGGGGAGAAGAAAGCCCTTGAAGGAGTCCTGGAGTAGACCTTGGTTCAAATCCCAGCTCTGCTCCCTGCAACAGCACACAGGAGCTTGGGCAAGTTGCCTCCCCCTCTTTTCACATCTGTGCAAAAAGTAATGGCAATACTGCTGAGGTGAGTTGCTATGCAACCAAAATGAAATAACATGAACTATAAACTGTGTGGTCCACAGGAGGTCTCAGTCAAGGCCAGTTTAGCTACTAGCATGAATGCTCTTTCATACCGCCTTGCAACACCTTCACCACTGCTGGTAGTTTCACTTTAAGTAAGAAAACCCAGGGTTGCTAGCGATCTCAGCCAAGAACCCTACTTTAAAGAACCAAGGGCGTTAAGTTATTTCAAGTATCTAGCAGCATCCGACCTTAAAGCTGGATAAACGACTCAAATGCACTCCAAATACAGAGTTCTAAAAGGGGCTTCCTGAAGTTCGACATGGAAAAAGCAGAAAGAGCCTGACTTTAGAAGAATCTAGCATACATGAGTTTAAAGTCCAACCCTACCATTTCCTGGCTGTACAATTTTGGATGGGCTACTTCATTCTCACTTTGCTTCCAGATGCTCTTTTGTAAAATGGGGTAATGATATCCAACGTATCAATAAAAATACCTGAAAGAACTCTGCAAAATGTCAACTTCTCTATGAGTTTTTAGATATTAAAAATTATCATACCATGAACAACTGCCTCCTTTGCGATGAGACTAGAAGAACTGGATGGTGCCTGGTTACCATTACTGAACATTTTGACCAAAGATTCTACAGAAGAATCCTGATCAAAAGGGTGAAAATATAGAACAGAATTTCAAATTCTCAAGGACTCCAGACTTTATGGGGTCATGGAGGCTAGATGAACCTCTGAAACTATATCCCTGAGATAATCTTTAAACTTTAAACCAAAAACATCCCCTGAAGTCTTCTTAAAACCAAACAATAGCTTAATTAGTAAAAAATATCTGCCTTGAGCATTATGCTCTTTTAAGAACTATCTACGTGGGATCAAACTGACAATAGTAACTCCAAAGATTAGATAAGAATCTTAGGGGGCAGTGAGTTTATGTTAAGGAGAGAAGAACAACTCAGAAAAGGAGGGTGAGAATGGTTGCACAACTCAAAGAATGTAATCAGTGTCACTGAACTGTACATGTAGAAACCGTTGAGTTGGTGGATGTTTTGCTGTGTATATTCTCAACAACAACAACAAAATAAATAAATTCAAAAAATTATATTAAACTCCGGAGATGGGTGCAGGGCTGCCGTCATCTTCTTTGTTAAAAATAATAATAAACAATTGTTGAGACTTTGCTGATAGCCAGGAGAGAATACCCTGGCTTGAGCTTCCATATGAAGAGACTCTTTCCAAATAACAAATAGTTAGGTATTTGTTACTGTAATGGTTTATATTCATGCAGAAATCTTTCATGGACTGTTTTATAGGTATAAGAGTGCAAAGCAATACTGGGAAATTGGTTGAGGCTTTTCTCTCCTCCAGGGACCTCTCTCAGATAGACGAGTCTAGAAGGAGCTGGGCATCCTCAGCTTAGCCGCCTCCTCTTGCTCTGTTCAGTCTACCCCCCAGGGACAGCATGCCCTGCCCTGCCACTCAGAGGGGGCGTGCCTCCAAGATATCTGTGGGCACTCTGCAGTGCCCAGTGGGCAGATCAGGGGTCAGAGGCCAATTCTAAGCCACACTCTCCAGGCAGCTCATCACCATGTGTCAGTCACCCTTGTTTCATTTCTCTATTGTTCCCAAACTCAGGAGAGGAAGCGGGGTGGGGGGAAGCTCTACGGACTAGCCTGCTAAAACTCCTAACACTGACTACCAAATAATTCTTTAAATGTTCATTGTTCTAGGGCCACTTAGACTTAGGGTTTTGTTCTCCCTCCTCCTGGAAACTAAATGAGAATAACCCCATGTACGTGAAATGGGGAATGATTTTAAATGTACCCATACTTTTGCTATATTTTAATTACGTATTTTAATACGTATTGAAAAAATATACGCCTAGCCCCTCGGAAGTATGAAATCAAGTTTCCTTTCTAGAGAAATTTAAGTTAAAAAGAGTGAGTCAATTTTAAAATAAGTATTACATATGACATGGTACAAGAGTGTGCAGATATGATAAACCCCACTAAGGCAACAAAGGAAGTACTCATCATCTTATACAGGCCTATTAAAATTTTAATTTGCTATGCTTTAAGACTATACATCAGAATTACAGAGAGAGCCCATATTATACAAAAACTACACGTAGATTTTTTTGCAGCAGTCATACAGACTTCTGACACTATTTCTCAAACTTCAGTTATTTGATTATCAACTTTATGAAGTTTGCCATATGTGTGTACTGGTTATTTAATATTTTTCCTCAAATCAACTCACGTTTTTCACTTGAATAAACATATTATAAGAATGATTTTACAGGTCTTTGGTAAAAGAAAGCCTGTACCACTCAATATATATAATAAAAAAAAACTAAATCCACTGCTGTTGAGTCGATTGCAACTCCAGCAACCCTATAGGACAGAGTAGAACTGCCCCGTAGGGTTTCCATGGAGTGGACAGTGGATTTAAATGGCTGACCTTTTGGTTACCAGCCAATCTCTTAACCACTGTGCCACCAGAGCTCCACCATATATAATAGGAACGGTAAAATAAAATCAGTGAAACAGGACACAATTATTAAAGTCCACCTAGTTGGTTGCCTGCCAAAGGTAAACTCCTCAGCTTGATTCCACATGTTATAAACGGAGAGACGGAACTGTGAGATGGGCGTGAAGTCGAGTTAAGTTGCACAAACCACATGAGTGGAGACAGAAGTCAGAGCAGGGGTATCTGGAGGACTAGTCTTAGAGCATGGGGTATGGTCTAGACCTGACCTGGGGGTGAACACAGGGGTGTGCATGTGTGTAAAAACTTGAGCTTACACTCACCAGTTGTACCATATCTATGTTGTTGTTGGGTGCCACCAAGCTGATTTTCGACTCATAGCAACCCCATGTGACAGAGTAGAACTGCCCCATAGGGCTTTCTAGGCTATAATCTTTAGGGGAGCAGATTGCCTATAATCTTCAGGGGAGCAGGTGTTTCTCCCATGAAGCCACTGCATGGGTTCGAACGACCAACATTTCAGTTAGCAGTCAAGTATTTAACCTTTGAGCCACCAGGGCCCCCATATGTATGTTGTTATTGTTAGATGCCATCAAGTTGGTTCTGACTCATAGCAACCCTATGTACAACAGAATGAAACACTGCCCAGTCCTGTGCCATCCTCACAATTGTTGTAATACTTCTGTGTCAATCCATCTTGTTGAGGGTCTTCCTCTTTTTCACGGACCCTCTACTTTACCAAGCATGATGTCCTTCTCCAGAGACTGATCTTTCCTGATAACATGTCCAAAGGATGTGAGACGAAGTCTCACCATCCTTGCTTCTGAGGAGCATTCTGGCTATACTTCTTCCAAGACAGATTTGGCAGTCCATGGTATTCAATATTTTCTGCCAACACCACAATTCAAAGGCATCAATTCTTCTTTGGTCTTCCTCATTCATCATCCAGCTTTCACATGCATATGAGGCAACTGAAAACACTATAGCTTGAGTTGGGTGCACCTTAGTCTTCCAGGTGACATCTATACTTTTAAACACTTTAAAGAGGTCTCTTGCAGCAGAATACGAATGTTACCCCTTATTAATAAAATATATATATATGTCTTTCCAGAAAAGACATATTCAAATTTTAGAACTGGACATTGTTTAGGAAGCAGTGAGTTTCTGTTTATGGTGATGGAAAATTTGGCAACAACTATTGGTGATGGTTGTGTAACATGATGAATGTAAGTGGTATCACTAAACCGTACACGTGAAAAAAAAAAATGGGCAAATGTTGTGTTATACATATCTTTACAACACCAAAAATTTAGAACTGGAGAACAAATGGGGCCGTGGCGGGTGGGAGGTGGGTGTGGTTAGGAAAGGGACAACTCAAGGGGTCCTCGGGGTGAAAGAACTGTTCATTCTTCTGACTGTGGTGGTAGTTACAAGAATCTATACAGGTAGTCAAATTACAAAGAACTGCATATACACATACAAACAAGTACAAGTCAAACAGGAAATCTGGATCCAATAGGTGGTAGATTGTATCAATGTCAATATCCTGATTATGATATTGTACCATCATTTTGCAAAATGTTACCTTCAGGGGAAACGGGTAAAGTCTACACGAGATCTCTCTTTGTTATTTCTTACAACTGCATGTGCATCTATAATTATCTCAGAAAAACTTTAATAATAAAAAAAAAAAATACACAGTTATTGTCCTAAGGTAATCTTTAAACCTTAAACCAAAAATACCCGCTGAAGTCTTCTTTAAACCAAACAACAGTTTAGCTTCTTCATTAGTAAAGAATGTCTACCTTGAGCATCGTGCTTTTTTAAGAATTATCTATATGGGATCAAACTGACAACAGCAACTTGAAAGATTAGACAGGAACTTCAGGGGGCAGGGAGTTTATGTTAATGGAGGAAGAATAACTCAGAAAAGGAGAGTGAGAATGGTTGCAGAACTGGAAGAATGTAATCACTGTCACTAAACTGTACATGTAGAAACCGCTGGATTGGTATATGTTCTGCTATGTATACTGTCAACACAACAAAAATAAATAAAAAGAATATACAGTATCAAGAAAGAAAAAAAAGAGAGAGATTAGTACCAGACAGATGGTTTCGTTGACCTGATCAGAAAGAGTGAAGGGAAGTGAGGAAGGAGTCACTTTCCTATCCTTGGTTCAAAGATCCCCAGGCACTGTCTGCAAATCAGGCCTTGTCATGGCACCTGGAGGCCTGGTGTACCCTTGGAAAAGACCATTTCTTACCCCTCTCCCTGTTTGCTACTTCTCCATCCTACAAACCAACTCTGCGCTTGGCCTTCTGCCAGTATCCATAGTATTTTGAGCCCAGGCCAGAAATAGATGCTCATGCTGCCTTCTGATAAGCCAGTCACTGAAACCCAGAGGAAGTGCCCCAAAGAGCCTGAGCTGGGCCTAGCACAGGGGCCCAATCGTGTGGGAAGGGCAAAGATCACAGCTACAAGACAGACGGAACTCAATTCCTAGGACCGTCCACAAGGAGTTTAAGCTCACTCAGCACCGGCAGAAGAGTTGATATAGATTCTCCTTTTAACCACACCCTGTCATTCCGTCACATCCTTCCCTCTAATGAGTGGCACCGCATATATACAAATTCTTGTCCTTCTTTGAGCTTTATACTTCATCTTTTATTAAAAGAAAGGTTCTGACAATATAGACAATTAACTCTGATCAGTTGGGGTAGAGAATATTCTAAAGGTTTGACTGATGCTGAATGGTCCAAAGGAAAAGATCGGTCTTCATCTCCCACCACAGACCTCCTGGCTTCAGAGAAAACCAAAGAGGAGAAAAGGAAGAAGCTGCATTTACATTAATATCTAGTACATGTCAGGCATTCTGACGAGTGTGCTTGCGTGAGACTATCACCTCCATTCCATAAATGGGAAAGTAGAGCAATTCAGTCAATGACTTGTCCAAGGTCACACTGGTCAAGCCAGGATCCAAGCCTGCCTGGTCTGGCTCCAGAGCCTGCACTATTCACCGCTACACAGGGGAGGATGAAATCAGATGTCCTCTCACCTGCAACTGGTCAGTGGCCCAACAGCAAGAACCTCTTGGCTCCAGAATTGAGAACAAGGGCCTGTGGTCAACTCATGGGCCAATCAGAGTGAGCAATTCAGCAGAGCAGAGGGTTCATGTCCCACCTCTGCCATAAGCTTACTATTTGACCTTGGAAGAGTCATTTTACCTCTCTGGGCCTCAGTTTCCCCATCTGTAAAGTGCAAGGACTGGGTCCACAGTGGCATTCTGAGAGTACCTGAGGGCGTAAAAAACACTGTTGGCAGCCTGAGACCAGAAGAACTAGATGGTGCCTAGCTACCACCAATGACCGCCCTGACAGGGAACACAAGAGAGTCCCTATTGGAGAAGGAGAAAAAGTGGGGTGCAGAATTCAACTTCTAGTGAAAAGATCAGACTTAATGGCCTGAGACTGGAGGAACCCCAAAGAGCATGGCGCCCAGACTCTCTGTCAACTCAGCACTAAAACCATTCCCGAGGCCAACTCTTCAGACAAAGATTAGACTGAACTACAGAACATAAAATGATACTCGTAAAGAGTGTGCTTCTTAGCTCAAGTAGATACATGAGACTAAATAGGCAGCTACTGTCTGGAGGTGAGATGAGAAGGCAGAGAGGGTCAGGAGCTGGCTGAATGGACACGGGAAATCAAGGGTGGAAAGGAGGAGTGTGCTGTCACAGTGTGGGGAGAGCAATTAGGGTCACATAGTAATGTATGTATAAAGTTTTGAATGAGAGACTAACTTGAATTGTAAACTTTCACTTAAAGTATGATAAAATTAAATTAAAAAAAAAAAAAAACACTGTTGTTGTTGTTGTTGACTTTAGCTGCTGTTGAGTCAGCTCCTCACTCATGACAACCCCACACACAACGGAACAAAACACTGCCTGGCCCTGTACCATCCCGATGATTGGTTGTAGATTGAACTGTTGCGATCCATAGGGTTTTCATTAGCTGATTTTCAGAAATAGATTGCCAGGCCTTTCTTTTTGTCCACCTTCGTCAGGAAACTCAACTGAAGCTTATTCAGCATCACAGCAACACACAAGCCTCCACTGACATGTGGTGGCTGCGCATGAGGTGCATTTGCTGGGAATCAAACCCAGGTCTCCTACATGTAAGGCAAGAATTCTACCACTGAACCACCAATGCCTCACAAGAACACCCTAGTGGACATCAATTCAGACTGAAGGTTCTGGTCCTTCCCTTTGTGCCCCTGGAGGGAAAGTATAGATGGGTAACAACAGGTTGCTCTTATTATTTTCATTATTATTATCAACAGCTGCCATTTACTGAGTATTGACTGTGTGTAAGGCACATTATCAATTGATTTACCTGAATTATCTCATTTCAGGGTCTCAGCAACCCTACGATGCAGGAGTCATTATTACACCTATCTTGTTGTTGTTGTCAGATGCCTTCGAGTTGGTTCTGACTCATAGTGACCCTAGGTACAAAAGAATGAAACACTACCCGGTCCTGCGCCATCCTCACAATCGTTGCTATGCTTGAGGCCATCACTGCAGCCACTCTGTCAATCCATCTTGTTGAGGGTCTTCGTTTTTTTTTTTTTTTTTTTTTTGCTGACACTCTACTTCACCAAGTCTGATGTCCTTCTCCAGGGACTGGTCCCTCCTGATAACATGTCCAAAGTACATGAGATGAAGTCTCGCTATCCTCACCTCTAAGGAGCACCCTGGTTATAAAAACCAAGGCTCATCAGAGCAGACAAGGAGTTTGTCCAAGGTCCCATAGGCAATCGGTGGCAGAATTGACACCCAGCCTAGCAAGTGGGACCACAAAGCCCAGACACTTCCCTACTGGGAGCCACCACTTCCAAAAAAGCAGCCCCTGTGAAACCATGGCCCCTTCCACTGGTCCTTTGGCGTCTAATTTAGGCCCAGAGAGTAGATTACGGCAAAGACTTTAATGCGTCATCAGCACAATGCAGAGATGTCTGCAACGGACAAAGACCTCCTCCTTATCCACCCAAAAGGAACTCAGAATTCACTTTAAAAAACAAACAGTATCATCAGCTAAAAACCCAGGTGCTGCAGGGACTGACAGGAGTTTTGTTAAAGAAGTTCCCCGTCAGAGAAGTCCGGGATGTCTTTGGAATGGGAACTGGTTCCCCTCCAGAGAAGACCTCCCAGCCCCGCTCAGACCTTGTCCTGGCCCAGCTAGATCCTGCCTGGGGCTGGGGATGCTTCTAAGAACTCATGGTGGATGGACCTCCATGCTCAATGCTTGATGTTCATCAACTCAGGGGTTCTTCCCACAGCCCCCTCAGTGACACTAGTACCATCATCTCCACTTTGCAGAAGAGGATACTGAGGCTCAGGCAGGATGTATGAGCTGCATCCAAGCCCTGCCAGCCCGCTCCAGAGCCAGCGGTCTCCAGTACCACCCACACTGGTTCCCAGGTTGAGCCCCTCCTGCAGGCTGAATGCCCATCCTGTAGAAAACAGAGCCCTGCCCAGGTAAAGTTCAGGGCAGAAACGCCTGACATGAACAGAGAACAGGCCAAACCTTCCTACTGAATATTTAGTAGGTGCCGAGGCAGACTTCATAGTCACTTTAATCCTTTGGCCAACCTTACAGTGAACAACTTCACATTTTTTCACCACATCAAAGACTCTGCTTCTACGTATGGCTGACATCTGTCTGTCTCCCAACCCCAAAACATCTTCCTACAAAATCAAAGCCTCTTTTCAAATTTACAGTCCCTGACAGGGGTGGATGATCTAGGAATGTAAGCACGGGCTTACTTGTGCTTACTTGCTAATCTGTAGTGGACAATTTCACATGAGTTTTAAACATGAGGTGAAAGCCCGTGCTTACCTTGCTTATTGGACAATCTGTGCCTGCTTGGGAAAATCACCCACTTTCCAGAGCAGGCTCCAGAAGGTGAGTCATTCATTCATGGCCACCTGGCCGGGCTTGGCGCCACAGGCATTAGGTGAGGCAGGTGAGAGGAGTGGAGAACAGGTGAGCCTGGCTACTTCCCCTCCATTTGCCCATTTCAAGGGAGCTGTCACACAGAGTGACCTCTCAGAAGTCCTTGGGGTGAACAGGTTAGATTCTGGCTGATGGTGGATCATCCCTGAAGCCAAGCCTGCAGGCAGAGAGAGATGCCAAAAGTACTCACTGCTCTGAAGGCCAAAGTAAGCTGTCAGATTGGACAGGCAAAGCACCTTTCCACCTCATTAGTGATCAACAGGAGAGACTAGGGGATTTCCGGGTGCCTTCCCGCAGCGGGGCATCCCCTCACTCTCTGTGTCGGCCAGAACACTGGCCCATGGCCCTGGGACAGAATGATGGAGCCATGATCCGGGAAAGGGCTCAGAGGGGGATGGACAGACTGCAAGAAGCCGCCCTGACCTTCCAGACACTCTTCCCAGAGCACTGGGTGAATATCTACTCACACCTTGGCCATGGCCTACCCAGCATTCTGGCCCAGCAAGCCTTCCTCTGAGAGTACAGCCCTCATTCTTTAAAGGAGCGATTTCCACTCTGGGGTTCACAAGCCTTCGTGGGGTCCATGAACCCAAGCACAGTGTCCTCACGCTGTGTGTCCTCTGCAGGGAAGGGCTACAGGTTCACTGGGATCTATGAAGGCTCTGTGAGGAAAGGCCATCCAGATCGGCTTTAGGGCCCCACACAAACGTCTGCTTTCTGCGAGGGCTTCCCTTCCTCTTCTGGACTTCCCCTTTCCAGGTTCTCATCAAATTTTACAGTACTTATTCATTCCCCTCTGTCACCACAGTGGCCCCAGCACCAAGCTGGGCAAAGAAAAGGCCCCAAGAGGGTGACTGGCCAGATGCCTGTCCTCCAGCAAGTTAACACCTTCCTATTCTGGCACTTAGCCTGCTCTCTTACAGCTAACTGGTCACCCACTGGAGCCTCCACCAGACCCGAGGCAAGAGGATGGGTCCTCATTTCATTCTTCAGCTTTGTGGGAACAGGGTCTGGCCCGCAACACGCACTTGATCAACCAAATACCAGATTGCTCACGAAGTATGATGAAAATGGGAAATTCTCCTTGATAGGGAAAGAAACACACACATTAGGGGGTATTCCTTTACCCGTTGTTGCTTAATCTGAGGATTATTCCTAAAAAGCAGGTACCGCATGGAGCAGAGGCCAGGAGAGAGACTGAGTGTGTTAGCCACAAGCACCACCATAGTACGAAAGGCTAAGATGCACCATGTGTTCACAGCAACTTAGTGCACGAAGGCTTTACAATCCGGCCACGATTTTATTATTCTCCCATTTACCACAGGAAAAGACTCAGGCCAAAACAATAAAGACTGCAGCTGGTAACTCCAGACTCTCAAGCGCAATGGTGGGGTACAACAGGTTCCCGTAAGACAGCCAGCCTGGGGAGTCAGTCCCTTCTGTGGGACAGAAAAGCCCCCCCAGCCCAACCCTGCTTTACCTTTGCAAATGAGTCTTCACTGTGGTTAGTATTTCCCCACCAAGCTCACAGTTTTGCAAACCAAGGTGGGGGTGGGGGTGGGGAGTGGGCAGGGGCTGGCTAGGGCGGCCTCCTGGCAGTTCCTGTTACAGCGAGCTAGAAGGTGAGACTCTTCTTTCCCTCTCAGAGAGGACTAAGATGCGCCTGACCCAAGCCATGGTCTTTTCAATCACCTCGTATGCATGCAAAAGCTGGACAATGAATAAGGAAGACTGAAGAACTGACGTATTTGGATTTGGGTGATGGCAAAGACTACTGAATGAATATACCATGGACTCCCAGAAGAATGAACAACTCTGCCTTGGAGTAAGTATGGCTAGAATGCTCCTTAGAAGTGAGGATAGCAAGACTTCGTCTCACGTACTTTGGACATGTTATCAGGAGGGACCAGTCCCTGGAGAAGGACATCATGCTTGGTAAAATAGAGGGTCAGAAAAAAAAGAGGAAGACTTTCAACAAGATGGACTGACAAAGTGGCTGCAACAATGGGCTCAAACATAACGATTGTGAGGATGGCACAGGACCAGGCAATGTTTCATTCTGTTGTACATAAGGTCACTATGAGTCAGAACTGACTTGATGGCACCTAACAACAACAACAGCAGTGAGGGCAGGGGCTGGGGATGAGAGCAGCCAAGCCTCCCTGGCCGCCTGTGTTCCCCACATCACACAGGAACGGATCCAGCCCAGGATACAGATGCTTGTCTGACTCTACAGCCTGGGGCCAAAATACACACCTGCCTCCCCCTTCCCGGCATGGGCCAGGGACCCAGCTTGGAGTCCCAGCTATAGCACTGGGGTCAGACAGAGGTTCAAATGCCAGATTCACCGCATCCACGCCACCCGCTGCCCATGCTTCCGGGGCTTCCATTTCCCCATCCACAAAATGGGGACACAGTAAATTGGGCCAAGCTTACGGAGCTGATGTGAGGGTTGAAGGAGATTTTTTTTCAAGTGCAATTTTTTTTTATTGTGCTTTAAGTTTACAATTCTAGTTTCTCGTACAAAAATTTATACACACATTGTTATGTTAACCCTAGTTGCTCTCCCTATACTGTGACAGCACACTCCTCCTTTCCACCCCTGATTTCCCATGTTCATTCAACCAGCTCCTAACCCTCTCTGCCTTCTCATCTCACCTCCAAACAGAAGCTGCCCATTTAGTCTCGTGTATCTACTTGAGCAAAGATGCACACTCTTCATAAGTATCATTTTATGTCCCATAGTCCAGTCTAATCATTGTCTGAAGAGTTGGCCTTGGGAATGATTTTAGTTCTGGGTTGACAGAGAGTCTGGGGGCCATGCTTTCTGGGGTGCGCCAGTCTCAGTCAGACATTAAGTCTAGTCTTTTTACTAGAATTTGAGTTCTGCACCCCACCCTTGCCCTGCTCCATCAATGAGTCTGTTGTGTCCCCCGTTTGGGCAGTCACTGGTGGTAGCCAGGCACCATCCGGTTCTTCTGGTCTCAGGCTGATGAAGTCCCTGGTCTATGTGGCCCTTTCAGACTCTTGGGCTAATACCTTCCTTGTGTCTTTGGTGTTCTTCATTGTCCTTTACTCCATGTAGTTGGGACCAATTGATGCATCTTAGATGGCTGATGGCTGCTCGCTAGACCCCAGATGCCAATCACAAAGGTGGGATGCAGAACATTTTCTTAATAAACTTTTTTTTGTTGTTGTTGTAGATGTTATTGTTGTTCTATGCTGTTGAGTCGATTCTGACTCATAGTGACACTACAGGACAGAGTGGAACTGCTCCATAGGGTTTCCTAGGCTGTAAGATCTTTTTTTTTTATTGTTGTACTTCAAGTGAAAGTTTACAATTCAAGTTAGTCTCTCATACAAAAATTTATACATAGTCATGTGACCCTAACTGCTCTCCCTATACTGTGACAGCCACTCCTCCTTTCCACCCGATTTCTCATGTCCATTCCATCAGCTCCTGACACGCTATGCCTTCTCATCTCACCCCCAGACAGGAGCTGCCCATTTAGTCTCATGTATCTACTTGAGCTAAGAAGCACACTCTTCACGAGCATCATTTTATGTCCCATCATCCAGTCTAATCTTTGAAGAGCTGGCCAAGGACCATGCTTTCTGGGGATCCTCCAGTGTCAGTCAGACCATTAAGTCTGGTCTTTTTACTAGAATTTGAGTTCTGCACCCCACTTTTCTCCTGCTCCTTCAAGGACTCTCCGCTGTGTTCCCTGTCAGGGTGGTCATTGGTGGTAGCCAGGCACCGTCTAGTTCTTCTGATCTCAGGCTGATGCAGTCTCTGGTTTATGTGGTACTTTCTGTCTCTTGGGCTAATACTTTCCTTGTGTCTTTGTGTTCTTCATTCTCCTTTACTCCAGGTGAGTTGGGACCAATTCATGCATCTTAGATGGCCACTTGCTAGCTTTTAAGACCCCAGACACCACTCACCAAAGTAGGATGCAGAACATTTTCTTAATAAGCTTTGTTATGCCAACTGACCTAGATGTTCCCTGAAACCATGGTCCCCAGACTCCTGCCGCTGCTACTCTGTCCCTCGAAGTGTTTGAGTGTATTCGGGAAACTTCTTAGCTTTGCTTTAGTCCAGTTGTGCTGACTTCCCCTGTAGTGTGCGCTGTCCTTCCCTTCACCTAAGATAATTTTTGTCTACTCTCTAATTAGTGAATACCCCTCCCTCCCTCCTTCCCCACCCTCATAACCATCAAAGAATACTGTCTTCTGTGTTTAAACCTTTTCTTGAGTTCTTATAATAGTGGTCTTATACAATATTTATCCTTTTGTGACTGACTAAATTCACCCAGCATAATGCCTTCCAGATTCCTCCATGTTATGTTTCATGGATTCATCATTGTTCTTTATCATTGCGTAGTATTCCATTGTGTGAATATACCATAATTTGTTTATCTATCCGTCTGTTGATGGGCACCTAGTTTCTTTCCATCTTTTTGCTATCGTCAACAGTGCTACAATAAACATGGGTGTGCATATATCTATTAATGCGATGGCTCTTATTTTTCTCTAGGATATATTCCAAGGTGAGGGATTACTGGATCGTATGGTACTTCTATTTCTAGCTTTTTAAAAGGAAGTGCCAAATTGATTTCCAAAGTGGTTGTACCATTTTACATGCCCAACAACAGTATATAAGTGTTCCAGTCTCTCCACAACCTCTCCAACATTTATTATTTTGTGTTTTTTGGATTAATGCTAGCCTTTCTGGGGTGAGATGATATCTCACTGTAGTTTTTATGTGCATCTCTAATGGCTATTGATCGTATTTCCTTATGTGTCTGTTAGCCACTTGAATGTCTTCTTTGGTGAAGTGCTTGTTCATATCCTTCGCCCATTTTTTAACTGTGTTCTTTGTCTTTTTGTTGTTGAAATTTTGCAGTATCTTGTAGATTTTAGAGATTAGACGCCGATCAGATTTGTCATAGCCCAAAATTTTTTCCCCAGTCTGTAGGTTGTCTTTTGACTGTTTTGGTGAAGTCTTTTGATGAGCGTTAAGTGTTTGATTTTTAGGAGCTGCCAGTTATCTAGTTTCTCTTCTGGTGTTGGTGCATTGTTAGTTATGACTCATATTCTGTTTATGCCTAGGCTGTAATCTTTATGGAAGCAGACTGTCATATTTTTCTCCCATGAAGCGGTTGGTGGGTTCGAATCACCGACCTTTCAGTTAGCAGCCAAGCACTTAACCACCGCATCAAAGCACTCAGCCGAATGCAGGACTTACAGTTGGTGCTTAAATATTTGCTGCTATGATCAATGATTATCATGGTGAAGGTCACATCCATTCATCTCACAAGTCAATCAATAAAGACAAACTGTGTGCCTGGCACCAAATTCCTCTGCCTGTGGGACTGCATTCTAACAGGAAGAGATAGACAGCAAACAAAAAAATGCTTATTACATCTGGCAATGATCAGTGCTATAAAAATTATACCAAAGCAGAGTGAGGCATGGTGAGTGACAGAGGAAAAGGGAGGAGCTCTCTAGAAGGTATGATCAGGGAGGCCTCTCTGGAGGAGGTGACTTCAGAGCTGAGGCCTGAGGAAGTGAAGGTCAGATCCATGTGGATGTCTGGGGAAGAACGTTCCAAGCAGAACAAAGGACAAGTGCAAAGGCTGTAAAATGGAAACATGCACAGTATGTTCCAGGAAGAACAAGGAGGCCACTTGCTGAAACACACAGCATTAAGTAACCCAGAACGTCCATGTGCCCTAGTGCCTACCCACCCCACCTGTCCTGCCTGTACACCCTAATCACATCAGCTCTGCACCTGTACATTCGGGCATTCAGCGTGCCAGACTTGCACCCGTACACTGTGGCATTCCACCAGCCGGATCCACACCTGTACACTGAGGCATTCCATCTGCTGGAACCCGCGCACCTATATGCTGGGGTATTAAGACTGCTGGAACCCACACTGTAGACTCAGACATTCCACCTTCCTGGAATCCACGCCTAAATGCAAAGGCATCTACCTTCCCAG
Organism: Dugong dugon; assembly: GCA_030035585.1. Lineage (NCBI taxonomy): Eukaryota > Metazoa > Chordata > Mammalia > Sirenia > Dugongidae > Dugong > Dugong dugon. Next base: position 37,735,586 of record CM057478.1, read on the forward strand.
CTGTACACATGGGCATTCTACCTGCCAACCCAAACATTTACTGAACGCTTACATGCCAGATATTTTGCTGGGCCCTCTGATAAACGCTGCATCGTCTGATCTGCACGGTAAGTTTGAAGGCTGATGCTGGAAAGTCCAGCTTCCCTATGACAAAATCGAGTCTTGGATGAATTTTATAACTTGCTTAAGGTCATACAGGTGTCTCTCTCCAGGCTGCTCTGCCGACCCTAGGGACCCATCAGTCAAGACTGACAGACAGAGCCAGGAGCAGAGGTACCCGATGCCACACAACAAGGTAAAAACTGCCAAAGTTCTCGACAGTCTTGTGCAGACTTCCTAACTGTTGGCCTGTAAATGACATCTGGCTACAGACTTGTTTTGTCAGGTCAAGATTATGTTTCTTTGTTTAAACGAGTCAGCATTTTTGAAAAATGAGGCGATTTCACACCAGCCCATATTTCCAGCCTCAGATCTGAGGACCCTGAACCTGAAGTGTGGGGTACAGTCTGCCCCCTTTAGTGCAGGCAGGCGTGGGCTTCCTGTTAGCCATGATTTCAACTCTTCTTTCCCTTTCCCACTCTGAGCCCTGCGTCCTATCATTTGTCCCCTTAGACCCAGCCCCTTCTAATATTTAGGTCACCTGCCTGGTCTCCTGCAGGTATATGAAGTTCTGATCCCTCACCTGAAACAAAAGGGGTGAGATCTTAAAGGAATAAATGAAAGTCTATTCTTTGGTCTGAAAACTCAACTGCACCTGGACAGGAGCTAAAGCTCCAAAACAGCATCAATCCATTATAAACCAAACCCGCTGCTGTCGAGTTGATTCTGACACACAGTAACCCTGTAAGTGCAGCAGACGTCAATTTAATAGGCATCTCCCTGTGCCTCCAATTGAAAGTATCCCATGAAAAAGTCCAGTGAGTCTTATTTCAACAGAAGTTCAACAGGGAAATGCAATCTTAGCCCATGACCAAAGCAAGGTGATACAGAATCCACGGACTACCAGGATATGCATTAGGAGATCAGGGGAGGCTAAGTCCAGAGGAGAATTCAGGGCCATGTGCTTCATCTTCAGTTACCTGACTGGCCATCCAGAGGAAGCCGGAGGCTCGTTTTGTAGATCTTCAGCAACAAGAACCAAGGCTCCCAACTGGATACAGGATGAAGAAGTTTCCAAAAAACCTAAGAGCTGCTCAAAAGTGTCTCGGGCTGCCTTGAGAGACAGACTGGAGTAACTTATGGCAGAGGTGTTTCAGCCAAGTGGCTTCAGGAAGGTCATGTTACCTTCTGAGACTCAGTTTCTCCATCCGTAAAATGGGTAGACTTATCAAGAGGCAGAAAGAGGATTTATAAAGCACCAAGGACACTGCTTCTCAGAAACCAAAAAACCCACTGCCTTCAAGTACGTTCTGACTCATAGCGACTCTATAGGACAAAGGAGAACTGCCCCACAGGGTTTCCAAGGCTGTAATAATCTTCAAGGAAGCAGACTGCCACATCCTTCACCCACAGACCTGCTGCTGGCTTTGAACTGCTGACCTTTCAGTTGATAGTCAAGAGCTTAACCATTGCACCATCAAGGCTCCTTGTGCTTCTCAGAAGACATGGTTAATAAATGGCAGTGGCTGTCATGATTTTTAGTACTGAATATTGTACAGAAGGCTCCTCCAACTACCACCACCATTTAATCAGTGCATTATTCTAAGACCGCTTTATTTGTATTAGCACATTTCACTCTAAAACATTCCTACAGGATGTTGTTGTTAGCTGCTGTCAAGTTTGTCCCTGACTCATGGCGATGCCATGTACCACGGAATGAAATGCTGTCCAGTCCTGAGCTATCCCCATGATTGGTTTCGGATCAGACAGTTGGGATTCATAGGGTTTTTATGGGCTGATTTTCAGAAGTAGATCGCCAGGCCCTTCTTTCTAGTCTTTCTTAGTCTAGAAGCTCCTCTAAGACCCGTTCAGCACCATACCAACATGCAAGCCTCCACTGACAGACAGACTGGTTGCAGATGAGGTGCACTGGCTGGGAATCGAGCCTGGATCTCCTGTGTGGAAGGCAAGAATTTTATGACTGAATAACGTCAAAAATTTTATAAATGAGGAGACTGAAGTACATAAGCTAAAGCAACTTGACCTCAACATCACATTGGTCCTAAGTGCAGAGCCGGAAGTTGAACCCAAGAAGTCTGCATCTAGAACCCACCCTTCTGGCCACTACATTACATCTACCTAAAAAAAGATTAACCCATTGCCGTCGAGTTGATTCCAAATCATAGCGACCCTAAAGGACAGAATAGACTGGCCCATAGGGTTTCAAAGGCTGTAAATCTTAACAGAAGGAGACTATCACATTTTTCTGTAGTGGAGCAGCTGGTAGATTTGAACAGCTGACCTTTCAGTTAGCAGCCAAGCATTTAATCACTGCACCACCAGGGTTCCTAAACCATAAACATTACAGCCTTGGAAACCTATGGGGGCAGTTCTATTCTGTCTTACAGGGTCACTGTAAGTCAGAATCAACTCAATGGCAACAGGTCCAGGAACCAATACTCTAGGGGAAATACAGGTTTGGTTCCTGCAGCTTCTGGTCAGAACATTTTCATCAACCAATCAATACATATGTGTGTTTCTGTTTAGACTCCTAATTTAACATATTACCACTCATCTGTCAGTTTGTCGTACTATGGTGGCTTGTGCGCTGCTATGATGGCGGAAGCTTTGCCACTGGTATTTCAAATACTAGCAAGGTCACCCGTGGTGGACAGGTTTCAGCAGAGCTTCCAGACTAACACAGACTAGGAAGAAGGACCTGGCAGTCTACTTCTGAAAAAACTGGCCAGTGTAAACCTTATCAATAGCAGTGGAACATTCTGTGATACAGTGCCAGAAGACAAGCCCCTCAGGCTGGAAGGCACTCAAAACACAACTGAGGAAGAGCTGCCTCCTCTGAGTAGAGTTGACCTTAATGACATGGATGGAGTAAAGCTTTCAGGACCTTCATTTGCTGAGGTGGCATGACTCAAAATGAGAAGAAACAGCTGCGAACATCCATTAATAATCGGAAAGTGAAATGCATGAAGTATGAACCTAGGAAAATTGGAAGTCATCAAAAATGAAATAGAACACATAAATATCAATATCCTAGACATCAGTGAGCTGAAATGGGCTGGTATTGGCCATTTTGAATCCACAATCATATGGCCTACTATGCCATAAAGGACAAATGGAAGAGGAATGGCATTGCATTCATCGTCAAAAAAAATTTACAGATTTATCCTGAAGTACAATGCTGTCAGTGACAGGATAATATCCATACACCTATAAGGAAGACCAGTTACTACAACTATTATTCAAATTTATGTACCAACCACTAAGGCCAGGGATAAAGAAATTGAAGATTTTTACCAACTTCTGCAGTCTGAAATCGATCAAACATGCAATCAAGATGCACTGATAATTACTGGTGACTGGAATATGAAAGTTGGAAACAAATAAGAAGAATCACGAGTTGGAAAATATGGCCTTGGTGATAAAACAACGCCAGAAATCACATGATAGAATTTTGCAAGATCAACGACTTCTTCATTCCAAATACCTTTTCTCAACAACATAAACAGCAACTATACACGTGGACTTCGCCAGATGGAATACACAGGAATCAAATTGACTACATTTGTGGAAAGAGATGATGGAAAAGCTCAATATCATCAGTCAGAACAAGGCCAGGAGCCAACTGTGGAACAGACCTACAACCGCTCGTACGCAAGTTGAAGCCAAATTAAAAGAAGTCCATGAAAGCCAAAATACAACCTTGAGTATATCCCACCTGAATTTAGAAACTATCTCAAGAACAGATTCGATGCACTGAACACTAATGACCAAAAACCAGACGAGTTGTGAGATGGTATCAAGGACATTATACAAGAAGAAAACAAAAAGTCATTAAAAAGACAGGAAAGAAAGAAAAGACCAAAATGGATGTCAGAAGAGACTCTGAAATTTGCTCTTGAAGGTAAAGTAGCTGAAGGGAAAGGAAGAAATGAGGAAGTAAAAGAACTGAAGATTTCAAAGGGCATCTCAAAAAGACAAAGTATTATAATGAAATATGCCAAGACCTGGAGTTAGAAAACCAAAAAGAAAGAACACGCTCAGCATTTCTCAAACTGAAAGAACTAAAGAAAAAATTCAAGCCTCAAGTTGCAATTCTGAAGGATTCTATGGGCAAAATATTGAATGACGCAGGAAGCATCAAAAGAAGATGGAAGGAATACACAGTCACTGTACCAAAAAGAATTGGTTGACTTTCAGCCATTTCAGCAGGTAGCATATGATCAAGAACCGATGGTACTGAAGGAAGAAGTCCAAGCTGCACTGAAGGCATTGGTGAAAAACAAGGCTCCAGGAATTGACAGAATATCAATAGAGATGTTTCAACAAACAGATGTAGTGCTGGAGGTGCTCACTCATCTATGCCAAGAAATTTTTAAGAAGCTGCCTGGCCAACTCACTGGAAGAGATCCATATTTGTGTCCATTCAAAAGAAAGGTGATCCAAGAGAATGTAGAAATTATCAAATAATATCATTAATATCACACACAAGTAAATTTTTTTGTTTTTAGTTTTTAGGTTTTTTGGTTAACAATTACTTTCATTGTTGTAGTTTAAGTGAAAGTTTACAATTCAAGTTAGTCTCTCATACAAAAATTTATACATACATTGTTATGTGACCCTAATTACTCTCCTTATACCGTGACAGCACACTCCTCCTTTCCACCCGATTTCCCGTGTCCATTCAGCCAACTCCTAACCCTCTCGGCCTTCTCATCTCACCACCGGACAGAAGCTGCCCATTTAGTCTCATGTATTTACTTGAGCTAAGAAGCACACTCTCAACGAGTATCATTTTATGTCCCACAGTCCAGTCCAATCTTTGTCTGAAGAGTTGGCCTTAAAAATTGTTTTAGGTCTGGGTTGACAGAGAGTCTGGGGGCCATGCTTTCTGGGGTGGATCCAGTCTCAGTCATACCATTAAGTCTGGTCTTTTTACTAGAATTTGAGTTCTGCATCCACCCTTCCCCTGCTCCATCAGGGACTCTCTGTTGTGTCCCCTGTTAAGGCGGTCACTGGTGGTAGCTGGGCACCATCCAGTTCTTCTGGTCTCAGGCTGATGAAGTCCCTGGTCTATGTGGCCCTTTCAGTCTCTTGGGCTAATACTTTCCTTGTGTCTTTGGTGTTCTTCATTGTCCTTTACTCCATGTGGTTGGGACCAATTGATGCATCTTAGATGGCCGCTCGCTAGCTTTTAAGACCCCAGATGCCACTCTCCAAAGTAGGATGCAGAAGATTTTCTTAATAAATTTTGTTACTCCAATTGACCTAGATGCCCCTGAAAGCATGATCCCCAGACTCCCACCCCTGCTACTCTATCCGTCAAAGTGTTTGATTGTATTCAGGAAACTTCTTAGCTTTTGTTTAGCCCCGTTGTGCTGACTTCCCCTGTAGTGTAATATCACACACAAATTTTTGCTGAAAATCATTCAAAAGCAGTTACAGCAGCACATCAACAGGGAACTGCCAGAAATTCAAGTCAGGTTCAGAAGAGGACATAGAACAAGGAATATCATTGCTGATGCCACATGAGTCTTGGCTGAAAGCAGAGAATACCGGAAAGATGCTTACCTGTGTTTTACTGACTATGCATAGGCATTGGACTGTGTGGATCATAATAAATTATGGAGATCATTGAGAAGAATGGGAATTCCCGAACACTTAATTGTGCTCATGAGGAACCTGTACATAGACCAAGAGGAAGTCATTTGAACATAACAAGGGGATACTATGTGGTTTAAAATCAGGAAAGGTATGCATCAGGGTTGTATCCTTTCACCATATTATTCAATCTGCATGCTGAGGAAATAATCCAAGAAGCTGGACTATATAAAGGAGAACAAAGCATCAGGGTTGGAGCAAGACTCATTAACAACCTGTGATATGTACATGGCACACCTTGTCTGAAGATTGCGAAGAACCCTTGAAACATTTACTGATGAAGATTAAAGATACAGCCTTCAGTATGGATTACACCTAAACACAAAGGAAACAAAAATCCTCACAACTGGACCAATAAGCAACATCATGATAAATGGAGAAAATATTGAAGTTGTCAAGGATTTCATTTTACTTGGATCCAAAATCAACACCCATGGAAGTAGCAGACGAGAAATCAAACACCACATTGCTTTGGGCAAATCTTCTGCAAAAGACCTCTTAAAGTGTTAGAAAGCAAAGACGTCACCTTGAGGACTAAGGTACATCTGACCCAAGCCATGGTGTTTTCAATCGCCTCATATGCATGTGAAAGCTGGACAATGAATAAGGAAGACGGAAGAAAAACTGATGCTTTTCAATTATGGTGTTGGCAAAGAATATTGAATATACCGTGGACTGCCAGAAGAACAAACAAATCTGTCTAGGATAAAGTACAGCCAGAATGCTCCCTAGAAGTGAGGATGGTGAGACTTTGTCTTACACATTTTGGACATATTATCAGGAGGGACCAGTCCCTGGAGAAGGACATCATGCTTGGTAAAGCAGAGGGTCAGTAAAAAAAGGAAGACTTTCCATGAGATGGACTGACACAGTGGCTGCAACAATGGGCTCAAGCATAACAATTGTGAGGATGGCACAGGACCAGATAATGTTTTGTTCTGTTGTACAGAGGGTGGCTATGAGTTGTAACTGACTGGACAGCACATAACAACAATTTAACATATATTGTTGATTCAATAACACTGAACTCACATCCAACAGCACCATAACTCGTGCCTAAATGAGGCTTATCTAACACACAGATTTTCTCTGTGAGGTACACTACAATAGCCTTCTTGTGCTCAGGAACATTGGACAGCACTTCAGCAGTATGCCTGGGGGCTGCTTTGAACAGAAATCACCAACAAAAATGTGGAAAACATGGCACTGAACAGACCCCAAAAAGGACACCTGTATGAGAGCTAAACAAACGGGCAGAGCGTCACCTTGCGACCTCCGCTGGGAACGCGCACTTCAAGCAACTTAAACTGAGTCTCTGAGCACCGGGCCCCAGGGAACCCAAGTGCCCCAGGTCCCAAAGGTCAGGAACAAACACAGTCCCTCCAACTGAGAAGTGCAAAAGCATAAATTTTTTTGCTGCCCTGAATGACCATAAAGCACCAAGAGTATTGATTTGGGGGTTACAAATAAGTTTTAGCAAGTAAGCAAATCGCAAATACGTAATCTGTGAATGATAAAGACTGATTGTCTCTCCAAGAGAAGCCCTGATGGTTTTAAGGACTTAGCTGCTAACCGAAAGGTCAGTGGTTCGAACCCACCTAGAAGCCTGGTGATCTGCTCTTGTAAAGATTACAGCCTAGGAAACCCTATGGGGCAGTTCTACTCTGCCACATTGGGTCGTTATGAGTCAGAATCAACTCGACAGCACCTGACAACAACTATCTCCAAGTGGGGATAAAATCCCAGAAGTCAGCGGTGGATTTGACACAGAAGAGGAAGGAGAGAGAAGAGTCAAGGAGAACTCCAGTCGTCTGGCTGGGGCAGCTGCGGGGGTGGGGTGCGGGGTGGTAAACCTCCTATGGCAATGAGGAAGCTGGTATGTTCAAAGGAGGAGTCTCTGACTGTGACACTCCGGCCTTTACGTCCTAAAGACCACTGTGATTACACTGGACCCACCTGGATAATCCAGAATAATCTCCCCATCTCGAGATCTTTAACTTAATCACATCTGCAAAGTCCCTTTTGCCACGTCAAGTAATATATTCACAGGTTCTGAGGATCAGGACATGGACATCTTTGAGGAGCCATGATTCTGCCCACCACAAAGAGACACTATCCAATGGAAGGTGATGTCATGGGGAAGGACAGCTGTCTGGGACTCGAGGTCAAACAATGGCAACTGGCAAGTTGATCCCAACGACGGGATGGGTTTTACTTCTCAGCCTCAGTGTTGTTCTTTAGTGTTAATAAGTATTACTGAGTTTTAATGCCTTCTGATGAAGTAGTATGTGCTCACCAGTTTGGCCTAATTCCCGCCACTTCCCCATTGCCTTACAACCACAGCACATGAGGAACATGGCAAGAGGACCCAAGACAGATGCAAACAGAAGCCCACAAAGAGTCAAGGGCCAGACCTGGAGCCTTGTGCCAAACCCTGGTCCTCCCTCTCCACGAGCTGGAGAGCTCTAACACTCAACTCCCCAGTAGCTATCTGCTTCCAAATCAGAGTAAAACAGTAGTTCTAAAAAATTAAACACAAACACACACTTGCCAGGGAGGAGCTCCTTTCAGAGAACAAAGGGGAGAACAGCACTCCTGCCCCACTCCTCGCCCTATCCCAGACCCCAACTTGAGTTGAGCAGCAGCAGTACCGGTTCAGGGACTAGTCAGACAGGAAATCTGGCCTCCGTGAGCCAAGCAGCTCAGTCCTCTGTGTTTCTGCTCCACAGAAGAAGCCCTTCTGCAGAGTTACCTGGCCACTGGGGCTCACTGGCTGCCCTGACCACAGAAACCGAGTCTCTGAGCACTGGGCCCCAGGGAACCCGAGTGCCCCAGGTCTCAAAGGTCAGGATCAAACACAGTCCCTCCAACTCAGAAGAGCAAAAGCATAAAAACAGAGGTGCCATCATCTGGGAGGTTACCTTACTACGAAGCCATAATAACATAAACCTAGCATGCTGTATCTACCACCTGCCTGTCAATTTGCCATACTGTGGTGGCTTGTGTGTTGCTATGAGGCTGGAAGCTATGCCACCAGTATTTCAAATACCAGCAGGGTCACCCACAGTGGACAAGTTTCAGCAGAGCTTCCCGATTAAGAGCGACTAGGAAAAAAGGCCTGGCAATATACTTCTGAAAATTAGCCAACGAAAACCCTATAGATCACAACAGAATGCTGTTTGTTATAGTGCTGGGACTCCCCTAGGTTGGAAGGCAATACGCAATAGCCACAACAATAAACCAAACATGCCAACGATCATGAAAATGGCAAAGGACCAGGCAACATTTCATCTGTTATACATGGGGTCACCATGAATCAGAGCTGATGCAATGGCAACTAACAACAACAGCACGCTGTGTAAGTTTCCTCTGGCTGCTGTAACAAATTACCACAAACTCAGTGGCTTTTAAAATAATACAAATTGATTGCATTTCAGTTCTGAGGTCAAAATGAGTCTTGCTGAGTTACAGTCAAGATGTCAGTCGGGCTGGCTCCTTCTGGAAGCTCTAGGCTAGAGTCCATTTCTTTCCCTTTTTCAATGTCTAGTGATTACCTGTTTTCCTTGGCTTGTGGTCCCTTCCTCCATCTTCAAAGTGCATCACTCCATCCCCTGCTTCCATCACGACATCACCTTCTACTCACTCTTATCTTCCGCCTCCCTCTTAAAAGGACCCTTGTGACTACATGGACCCTTCTGAATAATCCAGGATAACCCCATCTCAAGGTCCTTAACTTAATCACATCTGCACAACCCCTTTTGCCATGTAAGGTAACACCCACAGGTTCTGGGGATTAGGATGTGGACATACTGGGGCCCTTACTTAGCTGACCACACCTGCCTACTTTTCAGCTCACTGTCCTGTGTTCCGTGGAGAAGGAGTGCATGGATTATTTCAAAGACTGCTTTGGAAGCACCCTCCCAGGAAAGCCAAAGCTCACTACTCCCTTCTTGCCTACTACACTTAGGAAGATAGGAGAAACTGAGGCACAAGTCTGGGGACAAGGAAAGAGGGGAAAAAAAAAAAATGCTTGCAGCGTCCCTACATGTGTCATACACCGTGTAACGTGCTTTGCACGCACACTTGAGAGGCTGGTCTCATTTTCACATTAACAAACAGAGACACTGAGGCTCAGAGAGGTTAAGGAACTTGCCCAAGATCACACAACCAACAAATTGTAGATCAGGGCTTCAAACCCCAGGCTGTCTGAATCTCAGTTTGTGCTGCTCTGAAAAAAACTTGGACCCTTTTGGAAATTTTTTGAGGGGGAAGGAGACCCCAGAAGGTTGTTCACAGTTAAACTTTTCTTTTTGGGTAGGAAATTATGCAAAGCATTTGCCACTACCCCCACTCCCTCGGCGACTTAGCAAAGAAAATTCTATTTTGGGGCTTTGCGCTTCAGTGAGCTCCTTGGCCTACAGCTCACCGCCGGCTGCTTGTAAATTTTTTCTACAGAGGCCACTTCTTGAGGCTTGAAGGAGACAAGCTAGTCAGGCAGGCTAGGGTGAGACACAGGGCCAGCGCTGAGCGGCTCAGGCCCCCATGACCCACCCAGCTTAGAAGAGGCAATGGCTGCCTGTGAGCTTGTCACCGAGATACCTGGTGTCTGAGCCCTCAGCCAAGACAACTGCCAGCAAGGCTGCCCATTACATATTCACATTTTTATTATTTTATTCACTTGCTCATATTATTCAAAATAGCCCCAAACCGGAAACACCTTGAATGTTCCACAGCAGGAGAACGGGCAGGGCGTGGTATATTCAGACAACGGAATACTACTCAGCACCAGAAAAGAGCAAACTATCAATTCACTCATCACCAAAGAAGAACCTCAAACACATTACACTGAGCAAAGGAAGCCAAATGTAAACAAGTGCATACCACGTGATTCCATTTATACGAAATTCTACTGCTGCTGTTGTTGTGCCGTCGAGTCAATTCCAACTCAGAGTGACCCTACAGGACAGAGTAGAACTGCCCCATAGGGTTTTCCAGGCTGTAATCTTTATGGGAGCAGATCGCCAGATCTTTTCTTCCACAGAGCGGCTGCTGGGCTCAAACTGCCGATCTTCTAGTTAACAGCCGAGCACTTAACCGTTGCACCACCAGAGTTTCTTATATGAAATTCTAGAACAGGCAAAACAAGCCTATAGCAACAGAATGCAGGTCAGAGGTTGCCTGGGGCAGGAGGTGTGTCTGGGTGGGTGCTGGCTGAGAAGAGGCACAAGGGAACTTTCTGGGTGACGGAAGTGTTCTTTGTCTTGACTAAAGTGATGGTTACACATAAGCATTAAAAAAAAAAAAAAAAAACAGTTCCATCGAGTCGACCCTGACTCATGGTGACCCCATGTATATCAGAGTAGAACTGTGATCCACAGGGTTTTAAATGGCTGATTTTTCTAAAGTAGTTCTCCAGGCCTTTCTTCCAAGGCACCCCTAGGAACACTAAAACCTCCAACCTTTTGGTTAGTGGCCAAGCGCATTAACTGTTTGCACCACTCTAGGATATATACATCTGTCAAAATGCATTAAACTATGCACTTAAAATGGGTACATTTGACTGTAAGTAAATTATACCTCAATCAAGTTTATTCAAAATTTTTCTTAAAGCGTAGTCAATGTCACTGAACTATGCATGTAGAAATTTTTGAAATGGTGTATCTTTGGCTATGTGTATTTTCACCAAAAAAAAAAAAAAAAAAAAAAAGGTTGAGAAGTTAGAGGGTTGATATTTTGTGGGGTTGTTAACCAATGTCATAAAACAACATGTGTACTTTCGTTTCATGAGAAACTATTTGTTCTGTAAAGCCTTCACCTGAAGTACAATAAAAAAAATAAAAATAAAAATAAATTCTTTTCTTAAAAAACAAACATCTTTTTCTTTTTTATTATTGTGCTTTAAGTGAAAGTTTACAATTCAAGTTAGTCTCTCATACAAAAACTTATATATACATTGAAATGTGACCCTAGTTGCTCTCTCTATACCGTGACAGCACACTCCTCCTTTCCACCGCTGATTTCCTGTGTTCATTCAACCAGCTCCTGACCCTCTCTGCATTCTCATCTCGCCTCTGGACAGGAGCTGTCCATTTAGTCTCATGTATCTACTTGAGCTAAGAAGCACACTCTTCATGACTATCATTTTATGTCCCACAGTCCAGTCTAAACCTTGTCTGAAGAGTTGGCCTCGGGAATGGTTTTAGTTTTGGGCTAACAGAGAGTCTGGGGGCCATGTCTTCCGGGGTCCCTCCAGTCTCAATCAAACCATTAAGTCTAGTCTTTTTACTAGAATTTGAGTTCCACACCCCACCTCTCTCCTGCTCCATCAGGGACTCTCTGTTGTGTCCCCTGTCAGGGCGGTCATTGGTGGTAGCCAGGCACCATGTAGTTCTTTTGGTCTCAGGCTGACGGAATCTCTGGTTCATGTGGCACTTTTTGTCTCTTGGGCTAATACTTTCCTTGTGTCTTTGGTATCCTTCATTCTCATTTACTCCAGGTGGGCTGGGACAAACTGATGCATCTTAGATGGCCGCTCGCTAGCTTTTAAGATGCCAGACACCACTCACCAAAGTAGGATGCAGAACATTTTCTTAATAAACTTTGTTATGCCAATTGACCTAGATGTTCCCTGAAACCATGGTCCTCAGATCCCCACCCCTGCTACTCTGTCCCTTGAAGTGTTTGGTTGTATTGAGGAAACTTCTTAGCTTTGGTTTAGTCCAGTTGTGCTGACTTCCCCTGTAGTGTGAAAAAATGCACATCTTCTATCTCCCGAAAGATCATAACCCTTAAAGAAGATTCTACAACATCTTCATAAAAAAGCAACCAAATGCCATTTCTCCTGACTTCTGGAGGGTGGGCAGTGGGGCATATTTTCTTTTATCTGTGTTTTTCTATAGTGTCCAATTGTTCTACAATGAACATCTATTTCTCTTGTAATAAGGAAATAAAACCATAGTAAATGTAATTGAAAAACTAAAATGAGATACAATCCAGCCCTCTGGAGATGACCTGAGTGACCTCTTCTCTCAAGGAAAAGTGAGAACAAGTGCTGGACCAGGAGTCAGGGCGCGCCAGGCTCAGCCTTGGGCTTCCTGGGGGCCTTGGGCCTAATACTTCTCTGAACAATCTGTACAAGGGACTCATGTGAGCCTTGCTTGCACCGTAGGGTTGGTGTTAGATTAAATACCAGAAATGAACTATGGAAACACCAGGACAGACAACTCCTGGGAACTAGACTCCAAAGGTTGTCTCCAACCCTGCCCAGCCATCTTCTTTGGAAAGGACACAACGATCCACCCACCCCATGTGTCCCCAGAGGTGGCCCTGCATCCAAGAGGGTCTTTGTCTTCCATGCATAAGCCTTAACATCCCCCACTAATCCTCAGCATCAGGCAGGCCAAGATTTGGATCCCAACTCTGCCACTGCCTGGCTATGCGGCCGTGGGCAGGTCATGGGACCTCTCTGTACCTCGGCTTCCTCATCTGTCAATCTGGGGCAGTTATACCTGCCTTATGGGGCAACTGGAAGGATAAAATGAAATGACAGTGTTGGGTACATCCTACATTCTCACTAAAAGACTGCATTTGTTTTTATTTTTATTTCATTCAAAGAGCTTTCCATCACAAAAAAAGGATTCCACAAGTTCCCACTAACTTATGGAAGAGGAAGTAAAGTCCCTGATTCATGCTCCGTGTAAATACCAACTCCATGAGGCTTCCAAACACACTCCTTCCTTATACCAGGGTGATGGTCTAGGGAGCCCTCAGTGTCCATGGAAACTCATGACAAGGAGCATCCTGACGGAAGTTATTCCAACCATTACCCTCTGCCTGCCAGCACCAACCAGGCCCACCACATATGACGGAGGGTGTGCCTGACTAGTTGACTCTGGCCTGGCTGTTGCCCCGGCCACCAAGGCCTCCAGAAACACAGTCCCACAAACAGATGGTTTCTGAAGCTCGGGCCTCCAGAGGTCCGTTTCAGTGCACCCAATGGGGTATCCCCAACACCCAGGCAAGTGAAGAATAGCATTCACTCATTCAGAATATGTCCGCTGAATACCTGGTGTGTTAGGGGTTGAACTGTGTCACAAAAAATCTGTATTACGGTCAAGTGCAACTTGAGAACTTCTATTCTGGAACGTTTACTTCTGTGTTTACTGAAGCTGTAGTAACACTAAATACAACTGATAAGGGGGCATTCAAACTCAGCTGAATGTTGCTGAGGGATCAGACGGTGACATTCAAGATGATGATGATGGAGGAAGAGGATACTGTGATACACTGAAAAGCATGGCCATTACATCGTGCAACACCTCCCACCAGAATAGGAGTTTATTTCCCACTCCTGGAATCTGGGTTGGCCTCTGACCCGCTCTGACCAACAGGATGAGACAGAAGGGAGGCTGTACAAGTTCCAGAGCCCAGACCTCAAGAAATAGTGTAGCTTCTGCATTCTCCCTCTTGAATGTTTTCCTGAGACTGCCACGTTACAAAGCCAGGCTAGCCTCCTGGAGGATGAGAGGCCACGTGGAGAACAGAGGCCCCAAGCCAACAGCCAGCATCCACTGTCAGACGTGATTGAGGCCATCCTGGACCTTCCAACCCATGAGAAAGTAACTGCATGAGTGACTCCAGCAAGTCCAGTGGAGGAAATGTCTCAGAATTATGCAAAATAATTAACTGTCATTTTAGTCACTGAATTTTGGGGTAGTTTCTTATATACTATAGATAACTGAAACCATTATTATTACTATCAACAACAACCACCATTCATTCAGCAATTACTATGTGCCAGACAGGGGCCCTGGTGGTGCAGTGGTTAAGCCCTTGGCTGCTAACCAAAACATCAGTGGTTTGAACCCACCAGCAACGCTGTGGGAGAAAGATGTAACAATCTGCTCTTGTAAAGACTATAGCCTTGGAAACCCTATGGGGCAGTTCTCCTCTGTCCTATAGGGTCACTGTGAGTCGAAAATTAACTCGACAACACACAGCAACAACAACAACATGTGCCAGACATCTTCTAATCACTCACATATTAACTCATTTAATCTGTACAACAATCTATAAAGTAGACAAATTGCTCCACATTTTATAGAAGAGGAAATTGAGGTGTTGAGTGGTTAAGTGACTTGCCCAAGGTTACCCACCAGCTAGAATGTGAACTCAGGTCACTTAGATCAAGCTTACCATCTTAATCCTCTACAAATAAGAGTAGCTTACATCTACTCAACCCTTTCCATGGGCCAAGCATTGAGCAAAGTGCCTCTGCATAAATAAACTCACTAAAAAATTGTCACAACTGTGAGGTAGTTGTTGTGATGCTATTACATGGATGAGGAAATAGAAGCCCAAGGAGGTGAAGTAACTTGCCCAAGATCACACAGCTAACAAGAGAGGGCACTAGAATTTGAACTTGAACAGTCGTGTTCCAGTGCATTGACTTTTAACCATTACTCTATACTTGCCTCTCATCTGTAAGAACAAAATTCCTTGAGTCTCCAAAACTGATATGCTCATTCTGCAGTCGCAAGACTGTCTGCCTTTTTGTCAGCAGTGCTCACTTCTCAGTTGTGACATACACTGAGGGAATATACGGTAGCCACCCCCAAGTTCAATAAGCCAGCTGCAAAACACAACTCGTGGTCTTCAGGCCTCAAAAGAGCAGAATCACCAAAATGTAAATTTGGATAAGGCCCTCACAAAGACCCTGGGTCTGGTCTTATGTACCCACTACTGTAGAGTCAATTCCAACTCATGCAACCCCATGTGTTACACAGTAGAACTATGCACCATAGGGTTTTCCTGGCTGTAAACTTTATGGAAGCAGATCGCTGGGTTTTTCTTCTGTGGCACTGCTGGGTAGGTTCAAACCTCCAAGCTTCAGGTTAGCAGTTGAGCACGTAAACCATATGTGCCACCCAGGGACTAGTAGTCTTATAGAGAGACAAGAAAAAGTGTGTTATACTTTTGAAATTGATACAGTGTCCTCGTGTGTGTGTGTGTGTGTGTGTGTGTGTGTGTGTGTGTGTGTGTGAGAGTGTGTGTGTGTGTTTGGGAAGATGCAATAAGGATGCACCATGTAGGCAGAGTTCGTGACTAGCCTCAGGCCTACTTGGAGGGGAGGGGAAAGCTGTAAACTTCCCACAGCAGGTGTGAGATTGTTCAGGCTCAGAGGGCAAGGCCTGACTTAGGAGAGACAGAAAGATCTGTCCTCCCAGCCTTCTAGATTCTAGTTCCTTGGCCTCTACCTGGCCTCCAACGGGCAGTTGACTGTCCCCTTCAGCCCCTTACAGGATGGGCTTAGGAGGGCAAGAAGGGAAAGGGAGACAGAGCCACATTCTCCTTCACGGTCTAGCCCTGCCTCACCGCGTCCCCCACCCTGCATCTTCCCTTTAGAAAAACCTCCAGAAGGCAGTGAAAGAAACAATAGAAGGAAATACAAAAATACCCAGACAGGTGTGCTCGCATGTCCATACATGCGTGCACATACACATGTACACACACTTTGAAGCTTCTAGGAGGGAAACTTTCCATAATAATAATAAAAAGTAATAACTTCTAACAGCTTTTTGTTGTTATTGTTCTTAGTGGAAGCTAGGCACTTTATATGCATTAATTCTTTCCATCTTCAAAATTACCTAATGAGAGAGGTACCTCATGAGATTTAAGTATATTATTTCCACTGTACACATGGGGAAATGAGGCTCGTTCCGCAGTCTAAATGTCACCTACTCCTCAGAAAGGACTTTCTAGACCATCCTTAACTTGGCTTCTTCCTACTCTTCAACACATGAGTTGACAACACTTGAGCTGTTTTCATGTGTAATGACCCATTTCTGCCTTCATTTCCCTGTTTATAATCTATCTCTCTTTACAGCCAACAAGCTTCATGAGAAGGGTCTTGTCATTGTCATCTGCCTCTACTTATTGTTGTTGTTGTTGTTAGGTGCTGTAGAGTCCATCCCAACTCACAGCGACCCCATGTGACAGAGCAGAACTGCCCCATAGGGTTTTCTTGGCTGTAGTCTTTATGAGAACAGATTGCTGGGTCTTTCTCCCAGGGAGCTGCCGGGTGGGTTCAAACTGCCAACTTTTGGTTCGCAGCCAAGCGCTTAACCGTTGTGCCACCTGTCACCTTCTAGGACTAAATGGATAGTTGTGCAGTGGGCAAAGGAGGAAACGAACACAGCTCAGGGAAGATCCACAACACAGCTACAAAGAGGCAGAACTAGGCCATGACGCCAGAGCCTGGGCCCCTCCCTATTACGCAATAAAATGCAACTGCTCTCTCAGTTTCTGACTCTGGAACCCCATCATCTGGGGAGAAATCATAATTTCTAATAAGTGACAAGGTCCCCTTCTGAGACTTGCCAAGTGGACCTTTTCGTGGCCCCTGATTGGGCTATACTTATTAATTCCATAACCAAAGGCTAATTTTAATACTCCTAAATAACAGTGCATCAAAGATCTGCAAAGATTTCCACCAAAAAAGACCATGAGAATCCAAGAAGCCACCTACACTGGGATTAGAACAACATCAGGCATCAAAACTGGATCCCCTACTCATCCATAAAGAGAAATGAAGTCCTGATGCATGCCACAGCATGGATGAACCTTGAAAATATCATGCGAGTGAAGTAAGTCACTGTCAAAAGGACAAATATTGTATGATCTCACTTCCATGAAATAACCAAATATATAGAAATCAAAGATTATAAGTTGTTACCAGAAGTGGGAGAGAGGGAGTAAAGGGGAAGTTTTTGCTTAGGGGGCATTGAGTTTACGTTAATGGTGGTGGAATAATTTGGAAAAGTATAGCCAGAATGGTTGCATAACATGAAGAATGTAATCAATGTCACTGAATTGTACATGTGGAAATTGTTGAATTGGCAAATGTTTTGTTGTGTATATTTTCACCACAATAAAAAAGTGATTTTTCAAAAATTAAAAAAAGGATGCCCTCAGAAAAAGAAATAAAGGGCATCCAAATTTATGAGGAAGAAGTAAAACTATCCTTATTCGCAGATGATATGATCCCATACATACAGAATCCCGAAGATTCCACAAGAAAACTAACTACTGGAATAAATAGAAAGATTCTGCAGAGTGGTAGGATACAAGATCAACATAAAAAAATCAGTTGGATTCCTATACACCAACAACAAGAGGAAAGGAAAAGGAAATAAGGAAAGCAATACCATTTATAATACCCCTAAAAGATAAAATACTTAGGAATAAATCTAATCAAGGATATAAAATATCTATATAAACAAAACTACAAAACACTACTGCAAAAAACCAAAAGAGACCTACATAAACGGAAAAACATACCAAGCTCATGGATAGGTAGACTCAACACTGTGAAAATGTCAATTCTACCCAAAGCAATCTACAAATACAATGCAATCCCAATCCAAACACCAACAGCATTCTTTAAACAGATGGAAAAACTAGTCATTAACTTTATAGGGAAAGGGAAAAGGCTCCGGATAAGTAAAATACTACTGAAGAAAAAGAATAAAGTAGGAGGACTCTCACTACCTGACCTCAGAACCTACTATACAGCTACGGTAGTCAAAACAGCCTGGTATTGGTAGAACAACAGACACATAGGCCAACGGAAGAGAATTAGAACCCAGACATAAATCCATCCACCTATGATCAGCTGATCTTTGACAAAGGACCAAAGTCCATTAAATGGGGAAAAGACACTCTCTTTAACAAATGGTGTTGGAAAAACTGGATGTTCATCTGTAAAAAAAAAAAAAAAAAAAAAAAAACAAGACCCATACCTCACACCATACACAAAAACTAACTCAAAATGTATCAAAGACCTAAATATAAAACCTAAAATGATAAAGACCATGGAAGAAAAAATAGGGACAACACTAGGGCCCCTAATACATGGCATAAATACAATACAAACCATAACTAACAATGCACAAACACCAAAAGATAAACGATAACTAGGAGCTCCTAAAAATTAAAAACTTATACTCATCAAAAGACTTCATCATGAGACTAAAAAAGAGAATCTAAAGACAGAAAAAACTTTTGGCTACTACACAGCCAACAAGGGTCTAATCTCTAAAATACATAAAATACTTCAACATCTTAATAACAAAAAGACATATAATCCAATTTAAAAATGGGCAAAGCACATGTACAGTCACTTCACCAAAGAAAACATTCAGGCAGCTGACAGACACATGAGGAGGTGCTCGCAATCATTAGCCATTAGAGAAATGCAAATCAAAATTACAGTGAGATACCATCTCACCTCAACATTACTGGCACAAACCAAAAAAACAGAAAATAAATGTTCAGAGGTTGTGAGGAGATTAAATTCTTATGCTCTGCTGGTGGGAATGTAAGATGGTACAACCACTATGGAAAATGATACGGCACCTCCTTAAAAAGCTAGAAATAGAAATACCGTAGGATCCAGCAATCCCACTCCTAGGAATATATCCTAGAGAAATAACAGCTGTCACATAATGAGACATATGCACACTCATGTTCACTACAGCATTATTCACAATAGCAAAAAGATGGAAACAACCTAAGTGTCCAACAACAGATGAATGGATAAACAAATTATGTTACATACACAAAATGGAATAGTATGCAACAATAAACAACAATGATAAATCCTCGAAGCACTTTACAACATGGATGAATCTGGAGGGCATTATGCTAAGTGAAATAAGTGAATCACAAAAGGACAAGTGTTGTATGAAGACCACTATTATAAAAACCCAAGAAAAGGTTTACACACAGAAAAAAAACAATCTTTGATAGTTACTGGGGGAGGGAATCACTAACTAGATAATAGACAAGGGTTAACGTTGGTGAAAGGAAAGGCAACACAAAATATAGGGGAAGTGAGCACAACTTGACCAAAGCAAAGTCACAGAAGCTTCCCAGACACATCCAAACACCCTGAGGGACTGAGTTACTGGGGCTCAGGGCTGGGGACCATGATTTCGGAGACATCTAGTTCAACTGGCATAATATAGTTCATAAAGAAAATGTTCTACATCCTACTTTGGTGAGTAGTGTCTGGGGTCTTAAACACTTGCGAGCAGCCACCTAAGATACATCTATTGGTTCCATCACGTTCGGAGCAAAGGAGAATGAAGAAAACCAAAGACACAGGGAGAATATCAGTCCAAAGGACTAATGGACCACATGAACCACAGCCTCCACCAGCCTGAGCCCAGCCAAGCATAAGGACCCTGCTGTCTTGGACGGCCCTCAACCTGTCCAGGCAAGACCCCGTAGTGAGGACTGGGAGGCTAGAGGACCCACAACCACCCTAGCCTGGGTGCTCCAAGGAGGGCTGAGAACTTCCAGCTGCAGGAACCCCCTTCACTGTCCAGTTGGCCTCCATGGGCAATAAAACTGCCTCCCTTCACGTCACCACCCCTAGCACTAATGGACATTCCAGAAAGCGGCATTAGAGCTGGTTTAAGTCTTCTGAGCTTCCTAATTACCTATACTGACCACACATTCCTTTCATAACTAGAAGAAAAGAAATGCTTAAAAAATTGACCTCAGCAACTCGAAGCCTTAGTCTTGGAAGGAAGCTGATCAGGCTGAAACAGCTACTGAAACAAGCAGCCCTGATAACAGTAAAGCTAACTACATCTTATCATTGTTCTCAGCAGCTGGCATTTACTGAGCCAAACCTTAGGTGCCAAACCCTGTACTACAAAGCTATATTAGCTCATTGAATCACCAGCCCTACAGTGTGGGTACCAACATGAATCCCACTATATAAACAAAGACACTGAAGTTCAGAGAGGTTAAGTCAGATGCCCACAGTCACAGAGCAAGGGAGTAGAAGGGCCAAGACAGGAACTTGGGTCTTTGCTCTCCCATCTTTCTAGGCTTTACCTCTCACTTGGTCTTGCAGTCAGATTCCTGCCCCCCTCCGCCCCCCCCACCTCACCCCCACCCTGCTGACCCCCAAGCAGTTCCTGCACGTCCTCAATGCTCACACCTGAGAATATATCTTCACCCCTTGTCTCAGCTCTCCAGCACTGCAGAAACAGGCAGGTCCCTCAGAAGACCTCACTACCCATCCAGGAGAACAATAAAACACACCAGAAAACAAACAGCAAAAAAGCATTCTCTCCCTCAGACCTGGTCTCATTTCTACCCACAGATGTCTTGAGATACTGTACACTAGTCCCAAAGGTCTGGCACAAAGCACAGACGCTGGCCTGGGTTCCCTGTCCCCCATCTCCTGCCCGCTCTCCTCATGGAGGGCACCCTCTTAATGTCTAGTTACCAGAGCTGCTGTCTAAAAGGCCAGAAAGCAACCACTGGGGCCAGAAAGGCCACTGTCAGATCATTGTGGCTGCTGTTTCCTGAGCTGCCTGCCGTCAGGTACAAAGCTCCCATGATTCCTGGACATTCCGACCTCAAAGCATCAACGTCTGTCTTTTTGGGGTTAAGGTGAAGGGCATACTTCATAGTTAATCTAGTGCTGCTATAACAGAAATACCACAAGTGGATGACTTTAACAAACAGAAATTTATTTTCTCACTGTTCAAGAGGCCAGAAGTCTGAATTCAGAGCGCTGGCTCTAGAAGAAGGCTTTCTCTGTCAGTTCTGGTGTCTTGTCTTTGTCTTTCAGCTTCTGCTTCCTGGTTCCTTGGAGATCTCCATGTGTCTTGGCAACTATCTTATCCCATATCTCTCTCTCTGCTCGCCTGTTTAATCTCTTTTTATATCTCAAAAGAGACTGACTCAAGATATACCCTACACTAATCCTGCCTCATTAACGTAATAAAGGGAACCCATTCCCAAATGGGATTATAACCATAGGCATGCTCGTTGCCACTGAGTCAATTCCAATTCACGGAGACCATAGACATAGAGGTTAGGATTTACAACATATATTTTGGAGGGACAGAATTCAATCCATGACAACCTCCAAAGAAGTCAGAATGGCCTTGGGGAATGCAAAATGGTGCGGCCACTTTGAAAAACAGTCTGGCAGTTCTACAATTAAACACAGAGTTACCATATAATCCAGCAATTCCGCTCCTAGGTATATATACAACGGAATATTATTCAGTCATAAAAAGGAATGAAGTACTGATATATGCTACAACATGGACGAATCTTAAAAACATTATGCTAAGTGAAAGGAGCCAGACACAAAAGGCCACATATTGTTTAGGGTTCCACTGATATGAAATGTTCAGTACAGACAAATCCAAAGAGAAGGTAGATTAGTGCTTGCCCGGGACTAGGGGAGATGGGGAGGAGAGGAATGGAAGTGACAGCTAATACATACGGGTTTCTTTTGGGGGTGATGAAAATACTTTAGAGTCAAATAGTGGTGATGGTTATGATACTTTGTGAATATACTAAAAACTGCAGAATCGTTTACTTGAAAAGGGTGAATTTTATGGTATGTGAATTATATCTCAATTTTTAAAAAATCAAGGGAAAATTTGGTTGAGAAGATTCCCCACCAGTCTGCTCACCATACTCCCAGCAAGGATCTGATCTCCCTGCCACCTGAAGACAGAGAAGCCCAAGAGAATTCTCCTTTGGAAGAATACGTGAGTCTGTGTACACGTATCTACACAGAACACATAGCGGTGTACAAGAAACAAATAGCAGCTGCCTCCAGGAGAGAATCTGCAGACCTGGGTGACTGGGCATGATGGTTAATTTTATGTGCCAACATGGCCAGGCTCTGGTGCCTAGCAGTTTGGCCAAACACTAGGCTAGATGCTGTTACGAAATAGTTGTGTTTATGATTTGATCAGATGGCCTTAAGGAGATTACCCTCCATAATGTGGGTGGGCTCTTCCAATCGGCTGACGGGCCTTAAGAACAAAAAGAGTTTTCCCTAGAGTGTATTCTGTCTTCAGGTCCTAAACAGATATCTTGCCAGAATGCCTCCACTCTTCTGCCCACTGCCTGACCTACGGACTTTGGGATGCAAGACTGACCAAATCGTCTGACCTACAGATTTTGGACTTGCCAGGCCCCATAATCACAATAGTCAATTCCTTAAAAATAAATATTTATTATATATTAGATTTATATATAGCCTTACTGGTTCTGTTTTCCTAGAGAATCCTAAGACACTAAGAAACAGGGTACCCACTGCCGCCGAGTTAATTCCAACTCATAGTGACCCTATAGCACAGAGGAGAACTGCCCCGGAGGGCATCCATGGCTGTAAATCTTTACAGAAGCAGACTGCCACGTCTTTCTCCCTAGGAGCAGCTGGTGGGTTTGAACCACCGACCTTTTGGTTAACAGCTGAGCGCTTGACCACTGCACCACC
The DNA here is from genome assembly GCA_030035585.1 of Dugong dugon. NCBI lineage: Eukaryota > Metazoa > Chordata > Mammalia > Sirenia > Dugongidae > Dugong > Dugong dugon. Next base: position 37,758,690 of record CM057478.1, read on the forward strand.
AGGGCTCCTTTTCAGGCAGAGAGAAAGCCTGGGTCTCCAGTCACTCAGAAGATCTAAGGTCAAGCAAGGCAGTTTAACTTTAAAAAAAAAAAGGATCAGGGACATGAGAAAGTGAATGAAGACAGAGGACCCAAGGGAGAGGGGTGCTCACTAGACGGGAGGGGTGTCCCCCAGATTCTGGATCTAGCACACCCACAGGAACACAGGAAGCCCCCCAGCTCCACGTCCCCTTGAGGGCTAAGGCCGTGGGGGGAGCACTCAGGCCAAATGCATGACCCAAAGAGCAGTTTTTTCAGTTTTAATTTTTATTGTGGTTTGCATGTATAACAAAAAACATGTCATTTTAACCATTTTTAAATGTATACTTCAGTGACATTATATTCACCATATTGTACAGCCATCGCCACTACCCATTTCCAAGAGATTTATCATCACCCTGAACAGAAACTTAGTACTCTTTAAGCAATAATTCAATTTCTCACTCCCAGTGTCCCTGGTAACTCACAAATAAACTAGTCTAGATATTTCATGTAAGTGAGATCATACAATATTAGCTTTTTTGTCTCTGACTTATTTCACTTAGCATAATGTTTTCAGGGCTCATCCATGTCCTACATGTATCAGAACTTCATTTCTCTTTGTGGCTGAGTAATATTCCATTGTATGTATGATGGCATATTATAACACTCTGCATATAGAATGTAATAATATAAGCATTTTGTTTATCCAGGATGGATACCTAGGTTGTTTCTACCTTTGGGCTATTGAAGAGCATTTGTTTTAATGTTTTCATTAACAATGTTTTAAATTGAGACTCTTCACAGAGGAATCCAAAATTCTGACCTCCCTTGAAAGATCACAAGGGCTGTATCAACTGGTGGGAACTGGCAGTGCTGTGCCCCCTCCCCAGGTGGAACATGTGTCCCCAGCTGGCCACAGTCCCATCTGGCGTGGGTCCCTCACTGTACTACCTGCTGGCCCTGCTCTACAGAACAGACACCACTTTGGAGCCTCTGGTCAAGGGCTGCTTGCACATCCCTCTGGATTCTGAGTGTACGTGGCCGGCTCACAGTACTGACATTTCCCTTGTCTCCCCTCCATGATAAGGGGGGCAGCGGAACAGAGATATACAAGGCCAAACTCACTGACCCACTGCCACGGAGTTGATACCGACTCATAGGATAGAGTAGAGCTGCCTCATAGGGTTTCCAAGGCTGTTAATCTTTACAGAAGCAGACTGCTACCTCTTTCTCCTGTGGAGCAGCTGGTGGGTACGAACCATTGACCTTTCAGTTGGCAGCCAAGCACTTTAACCACAGTACCACCAGGGCTCCATACAAGGCAAAGGGCTCCATAGATGGGAGAGGAGGGAAGGGGAAGTGACTTTACCTTTCTCTGCCTCAATTTTCTCATCTGTAAAATGAGGATGATAATAGTATCTACCTCAGAGTTAAGTAAGTCAGAATACCTGCAAAGCTCTTAGAACTGTACCAGGTATACAGTAAACACCGTATAAATACTGGAGTCCCTAGGTGGTATAATTGGTTAAGCGCTTGACCACTAATTGAAAGGTTGGCGGTTCGAACCCATCCAAAGGTGCCTCGGAAGAAAGGCTGGGTGCTATGTTCTGAAAGGTCACAGCCTTGAAAATCATATGGAGCACAGTTCCACTCTGACACATGGGGTCGTCATGAGTTGGAATCAACTCAGTGGCAACTGGTTTGGTTTTCTTTGGTTTTATATGAACATTAGCAGTGGTGGTGGTGTAAGGACAGTGATGGGGACAGTTGTGGCAGTGACGATGGTGAGAATGGTGATGGTGATGAGCTTCCTGGCACCACAGCTCCACTGGCCAGAAAAGTTTTCCTTGTATTAAGCTGAAAGCAGCACTTTTGCCTAAAATCAGCTCTTTTCGTTTTATAAACTAGACTTCAGGCCCAAAGGGTGGCACCTCAGGCTCCTGGGAATCCCCCAGAGTTGACACACCCATCTCAGGACTTCCCCTCCCACAGATCCTTGCCTCCCCCATCAAGGTAGCCTGCAGAAGGGTCTACCAGGCACCCTGCCCCTTCCTGGGCCTCTAGAGCCTTCTCCTTCTCCTGATGTAGGGACAGGCAAGGCTGGAATAAGACCTGGGCAGCCGTCTTTCATGAAGCAACCACGTTCAACAAGACTGGCCTCTGCTGAATTCTCATGGAATCTAGACTTTCTGAAGCCACTGAGTCCGAATGACCCCCCCTCACCCCCATACTATTACCCTGAGGATATCTTTAAACCTTGAACTAAAACTATCCCTTGAAGTCATCTTTTTTTTTTTTTTTTAACATTTTATTGTGGTTTAGGTAAAAATTTACAGAGCAAATTAGTTTCTCATTCAAAAATTATTAAATTTTTTCACAACAGTGGTTGCAATCTCCACAATGTCAGCACTCTCCCCTCTTCCACCCGAGGTTCCCTGTGTCCATTCGTCCAGTTTTCCTGCCCCCTTCTGCCTTCTCATCTATCTTTGCTTTTGGGTAGGTGTTGCCCATTTGGTCTCATGTACTTGATTGATCTAAGGAGGACGTTCCTCAGGGGTATTATTGTTTGTTTTATAATCTTTTGGCTGAAACGTGAACTTTGACAGTGGCTTCAGTTCTGAGTTAGAAGGGTGTCTGGGGGCCATAGTCTCGGGGGTTCCTCCAGTCTCTGTCTGGTCTTTTTTGTGAATTCTGAATTTTGTTCTACATTTTTCTCCTGCTCTGTCTGGGATCCTCTATTGTGATCTTGGTCAGAGCAGTTGGTGGTAGTAGCCAGGCATCATCTAGCTCCCCTGAAGTAACTTTAAGAAACTCTGGTGGCACAGTGGTTAAGTGTTCAGCTGCTAACCAAAAGGTTGGTGGTTCGAACCCACAAGCTGCTCCATGGGAAAAAAATGTGGGCAGTCTGCTTCCATAAAGATTACAGCCTTAGACAGAACAACCAGAATGGAAGTAATGAGGATGCTGACACATTTGAAAAGTGTAACCAGTGTCACTGAATAATATGCATAGAAATTGTTAAATGAGAACCTAATTTGCTATGTAAAATTTCTTCAAAACTACAATTAAAAAAAAAGATTACAGTCTTGGAAACCCTGTAGGGCAGTTCTACTCTTTCCTATAGGGTCGTTATGAGTCGGAATCAACTCAACAGCAACTAGTTTTGGTTTATGAAGTCATCTTCGAGCCAAATGATAGTTCAGCCTAATTAGAAAAGAATACTTGCCTGAAGCATTATATTCTTTTAAAGAATTATCTATATATGATCAAACTGACAACAGAAACTCAAAAAGGACTGTTGAGAAGCTCCGAGGGGCAGTGAATTTGTGTTAATGATGGTGAAATAGTTTGGAAAAGGTTGTCAAGAAAGGTGGCACAACATGAAGAATGTAACCAATGTCACTTAACTGTACATGTAGAAATTGTTGAAGTGGTTTAAGTTTTGTTGTATATATTTTCACCAAAAAAAGACAGGCCTCTGCTGAGGCTATCTGGAGAAGGAAAACACCTGAGACATGTGAAGGAACTGGCACCGGCGGCAGGCATGCCGAGTACCAGACTAGAAATGGAAAATTTCAGATTTGAAACATGAACTGAGGAGAGCCGGAAAGTAGAACTGACAACACAAGAGGCCAATCTCAATCAGCAACCTGAGGAACAACGTCAGTCTTCTGCTGCAAACTCCCTAGTGGCCCTCACCTCCCTGAAAGGAAAAGCCAGAGGGTGACAGAGGCTTGCACGGTCTGCACCACCTGGTTCCTGCTTCCTCTCGGACTCTCCGGGCCTCTCGCTCTGCCTCTCATGCCTGGCTCAGCCACCTGGCCTCCTCACTGTTCCCAGAACACACCCACCTCAAGGGCTTTGCATTGGCTGTTCCTTATGCCTGGAATACTCTCCCCCAAGATCCACCTAGCTCACTCCCTCAACTTTTCCAAGTTTTTGTTCAAATGTCACCTTCTCAGTGAGGCCTTCTGCATCCCAAGCCCACCCCTGGCCCTCACTATCCCCCTCCCCTGCTCTATTTCCTGCCATACACATACTGTCTGATACAGTGCTGGAAGATGAGCCGCCTAGGTTGGAAGGCACTCAAAACACACAGCGGCCACAACAATGAACTCGAGCACACCAACAATCGTGAAGATCGTGCAGGAGCATACAACATTTTGTTCTGTTGTGCATGGGGTCTCCATGAGTTGGAGCCAACTCAATGGCAACTAACGATAACAACAACAAAGACACATATAATTTACTCATTTACAATTTACAGGACAAATTGCCAACCCACATCAGCAGACAGTTCTATAGCCACATGACAGTGCAGACTCTTGGGATGCAACGTACACAGAAGCTCCCCAGGCTGCAAACTGATGGGTGCCACCAGGGATGCAGGCAACCCCAGGAGAAGGGTCTACTGCGACTACCCAGTAATTAGCAGAAAAGCCGCTAGAAACAGATGTTCAGGCACAGCAATCAGATCTCACACCCAGATCTAGGCCAGACACCCCAGTAGATGGCAAAGTGGGCAGAAGCCCACGAATCCACATTTCCTGTCTCTGTGGGGGATTAAAGCCACCCCACCTCAGGAGGCATGGACACAGGATCGCCATCACGTTCACCAGAGTGGCTGCCACATGGAGACACCTTTGCAGCCTGGGGAGGAAGGAAGAGGATGTGGAGAATGTGGAGAACGAAGGAAATGAGTAACACAAAGGGAGGGGGGAGGAACGTTCTAGAACTGTACTGTTCAACACGCTAGCCACTGGCAACATGTGGCTCCTGAGCACTTGAAATGTTGCTAGTCCAAATTGAGACATGGTATAAATATAAATTACATGCCAGATTTTGAAGATTCAGTATGAAAAAAAGAACATAAAATATCTCAATAATTGCATTGTGCACATGCTGAAATAATATTTTGAATATACTGAATCACATGAAACATTATTAAAGTTAATGTCACTTGTTTTCTTTTACTCCTTTTAATGTGGCTACTACATAAGTAGCTCGCATTTATGGCTCACATCCTATTTCTACGGTAAAGCGCTGGTCTAGAAGCAGCCCAGCTTGGCTGCAGCAGGATGGGGAGATGGGTGGGTGGAGCACTATGTGCGAGATGGGGAGACAGAGGGTTACTTCCTCTAAAAAGCTTGGTAACCTTGGGCAAGTCACTCAATCTCACTCTAAAAAAAAAAAAAGGTAAACCCATTGCCTTCGAGTCAATTCCAACTCATGGCTAGCCTATGTATCACAGAGTAGAACTGCTCCATGGGGTTTTCTTGGCTGTGATCTTTACAGAAGCCGATCACCAGGCCTTTCTTCCACAGCACTGCTGGGTGGGTTCAAACCACCAACCTTTAGCTTAGTAGTTGAGTATAAACCACTACCCAGGGACACAGGCTTATTGATGACTAGATACTACACATGAATATCCACATACATGAACACATGGATACATAAGCACTTCTTGTGCCCAGCACAGTGCTGGCACGTGGCAGATGCTCAATAAATGCAAGAATTACTATGCCTTCAAGGTGCTCCCAACCATTTGAGAACACTCTCCTGTCCTGGCACTAGCAGTGCCTCCCAATGCCATTTCTCCCAACTCTTCTCAGAGGGTGGCCAGCAGCCAAACAGGAGGGCAGAGGGGCTAGAGTGGGAGGTTAGGAAGTAAGCAGGCATTTCCAGGACTCTGTAAAAAAAATTCACTAAATATGGACCCTAGCTCAAGGCATTAAACCTTAAAATGACGGAAAATCTGTGCCACAACACCAGGTGAACTTCAGCATATACTAATAAAGATGCACTACCGCCTTCAAAAAATCGTGCTTTTTCTCAAAAAGGCAGAAGTAATGGTTAAAATTAATGGTTCTAGACTTGAGCCAGAAATCACACCTCTGCTGATCAGTGTGCTCCATGCTAAGGTTTCCAGAATTTCCTTGCTCAGTAGCATACTAGTCTGTGCCACACAGCAATGCTAGGCCTGGGAAACTGAAAGAAAATTAAAGCACCCTGTCCACAGAAAGCAAGTGTTTGGAGGGAAAACACCCAATTAAAACTCAGATAATGTGTTCTGTTAAAACTCAACAATAAGCCATCAGGGAAATGCAAATCAGAATCACAGTGAGATACCACTTCACACCCACTAGCATGGCTATAATCAAAAAGGCTGATAATAACGTGTTGGCGAGGATGTGGAGAAACTGGAACCCTCATACACTGCGGGTGAGAATCTAAAATGGTGCAACCACTTTGGAAAACAGTTTGGCAGTTCCTCAAAAGTGTAAATATACAGTTACCTTATGATCCAGCAATTTCATTCTCAGGTATATGCCGAAAAGAAATGAAAACATAGGTGCACAAAACAACTTGTACGTGGATGTTCAAGGCAGCACTATTTACAATAGCAAAAGGTGGAAACAATCCAAGTGTCCACCAACTGATGAATGCATGAACAAAATGTGGTATATCCATACAACGGAATATTATTCAGCTACAAAAAGTATGAAGCACTGATACATACTACAGCATGAACAAACTTTCAAAATATTAAGCTAAGTGAAAAGAAGCCAGACACAAAGGCACATATTGTATGATTCCATTTATATGAAATATCCAGAATAGGCAAATCCATGGAGACAGAAAGTAGATTCATGGTTGCCTAGGACTGGGGTTGGCGGTGACTTGCTAAAGGGTACAGGTCTTTCTGAGGGGGCAAGGAGGTGAAGAAAATGTTAATTGATTATGATGATGCTTGCACAAATCTGAATATGCCAAAAACCAATGAACTGTACACTTTAAATGGGTGAACTGTATAGTATGTGAATTGTATCTCAATAAAGCTATTAATTTTTTAAAAAGTGAAAAAAACATCTATAGGTTCCTTCTAAATAAAAAAAGAAAGAAAAACAAGAACTCTGGTCAAAGTGTTAGGGATTCATTCAACAGCAGGCATTTACTGAGCCCCTGCTGAGGGCATCAGTGCCAGGAGCTAGAAGTACAGAGACCAACAGGACACCGCCAACCTTGAGGCACTCCCAGTCTAGTCTTTTCATTCCAGAACTAACTCAGCAACTCTGTCCATCTGTACCCCTTGTGGCACCAACTTCAAAATGGAATTTCATTCAAAGCCTCGTTCTCTATCATGTTAGTGCCACATTTATTTATAAAAATTAACACTAATATATAATACTACCAATTGGTACAAACTGGTAACTCACCACTTTTTGAACAGCTTTTTTTTAACAGATTATTAACACATATAACTATTATTAACACATACACATACAATTCACCCAATTAAAGCATACCATTCAATGGTTCTTAATATATTCACAAAGCTGTACAACCATCACCACAATCAATGTCAGAACATTTTAATCACTCCAAGAAGAAATTCTGTACTCGTTAACAGTCACTCCGCATTTTTCCTCAATCCCCTCCAGCCCTAGGCAACCACTAATCTACTTTCTATCTCTATAGATTTGCCTGTTCTGGACATTTCACATCAGTAACATCATTCAATATGTGGTCTTTTGTGGCTTCTTTCCCTTAGCATGGTGTTTTTGAGATTCATGCATGTTTTATTGCCAAATAATATTCCATCATAAGGATGTGACACATTTTGCATATCTATTCATAAGCTGATGGACATTTGGACTTCTACCTTTTGACTATTATAAATAATGCTTTATGAAAATTTTAAAAAAAAACCTCTTTCTCTAGAAAGGAAAAACGACACCCGATTCCTATGTGAGTGCTAGCGACAGCCTGGTCGACCAACAAATCCGTGAACTGAGCAGTCCAAGTAACGGATTAGACTCCACTGTCACCCCTGAAGTGTCACCTGACTCTCCTCAATGCCAGATTTCTCCAGAGGGTTAGGAAAATATCAACTTCAGGGGACCGCTGTGCACATCAAAAGTGTGCACATCACAGGTGCTGGCCCACAAGAAGTGCTCAAAAGTTTCCCTACATCTCTACACAGTCATGTCCAGGCCCCAGAAACATTTGCTAGCCTTTGGCCAAGAGGAGGTTTCACAGCCTGCCCAGAACACAAGCCAAACCGGGAGGAGAAAAAAGAAGGACAAACCACACCCACAAGACAAGATCCTTTATTTGCCTATGAATTTAATCTTTGTAAAAGATGTCACCAGCAAGGGCAGATGGAGGGGCCACAAGCCGGTACAGCTTTCCTGGGACAACTGGCCACTCGGTGCCCAAATCTACAGCACAGCCTTTCCTTCCTCCTAGGAATTCCTTTAGGAATTTATCCTAAGAAAATTATCAAGGATACGCCTATGATTTACATAGAAAAATGTTCCCAGAGTCAACATCTGGCTCAGCAAAATACTGTTTTTTTGTTGCTGTTAATTGCTGCCGAGTTGGCTCTGACTCATGGTGACCTTATGGATAACAGAACGAAATGTTGCCTGGTCCTGAGCCATCTTCATGACTGTTGGTGCTTAGTCCACTGTTGCAGCCACTGTGTATTTTGAGTGCCTTCCAACCTAGAGGGCTCATCTTCCAGCATTATATCGGATAATACTCTATTGTGATCCATAGGGTTTTTATTGGCTAATTTTTGGAAGTAGACTGCCAGGCCTTTCTTCCTAATCTGCTTTCGTCTGGAAGCTCCAGTGAAACCCGTCTACCATGGCTGACCCTGCTGGTATGTGAAATACTGATGACATAGCTTCCAGCATCATAGCAATCGCAAGTTACCACAGTACGAGAAACTGACAGACGAGTGGTAGAGCAAAACAATGAACTACATAATACCCAAAAATTGGAGATTAGTTAAAAATAAATTAGCTAGAAATCTACAGCCATTTAAAACAATATGGAAGACATATACTTACCGGCGTGGAAAGGTTTTCACAGTTGGAAATAACCTAATTGTCCATCATGAAAAGGACAGATGACTCTACCAATGGTGTACTCATCCAGCAAAATCACTAACAGTGTTAAAACGAAGAAGCTACCAATAGCAACATGGATAAACCTCACAAACATAATGCCGAGCAAAAGGCAAGCTGCAGTGCCTTTTATATAAAGTGTAAAAGACTTACAAAATATAAATAAATGCTCTGAAAAAAGCATGGGCATGGTAATTATCAGAACATGAGACTGGGTTCTCTAAGGAGAGAAGTGGCACGTCAGTATATTTATGATACTTTATTTCTTAAAAGCAAAACAGAAGATTCAAAGGAAGTATTAGAATTTGGCCATGCTGCTGAGGAAGTCTGAAATGGGTCTTACAGGCTAAAATCAAGATGTCAGCAAAGCTGAGCTCCCTCTGGAGGCTCTACAGGAAAATCTTCCTTCCTTTTTCCAGCTTTCAGGAACTGCCTGCATTCATTGGCTCGTGGCCCCTTCCTCCATCTTCAAGTACATCACTCTGACTTTTGCTTCTGTTTCACACCTCTTTCTCCCTTTGACTCTCCTACTTTTCCCTTGTGATTACATTGGCCCACCCAGAAATCCAATGGAACCCTGATGGTGCAACAGTTAAGCACTCGGCTGCTAACTGACTCTGAGGAGAGAAAGACCTGGTGATCTACTTCCGTTCCAATTACAGCCAAGAAAACACTATAGGGCACCTTAATTCTGTCACATGGGGTCACTAAGAGTCAGAATTGATGACACCTCACACAACAACAACAATACCTAGAAATCCAGGATAATCTCTTCATCAGGTTCCTCAAAATGTTTCTACTAAGGAATACATGTTACTTCTATAATAAGAAAATAAATAACAGTCACTTCAATTAGGGAAAATGAAACAAGGACAGAGGGGACCACCTCATAACTGTCAAACAGTAAATCAAAACAGGATGTAATGTTCGCTCTCAGGCACTCTTGGCTTGGGCCTTTTGTGCCTCCCCGGGGACCCAGCCTCTTCTCCACATAATTCTGGTCCCACTAGCAGGGTTGACAGTAGGCCAGGAAAGGCCTGGAATAGCCTAGGCATGGCTACAGAGGCGAACACCTGGCTCGTGAAATACAGCCCAAGGGGGAGTCAGCAAGATGAAACAGAGGAACACAGCAATCTTGCAGTCACAGGCTGAGCTCTGCAGGGTGGATATTCTGTTCCTGCCAAACCTACTCTCCTACCTGCTTTGCTGAAGGTAGTTTTGCTGGTTTCTATTCTAGTAAGTAGGAGCCCTGGTGATGCAGTGGTTAAGTGCTCAGCTGCTAACAGAAAGGTTAGCAGTTTGAACCCACCAGTCACTCCACAGGAGAAGGATGCGGCAGTCTGCTTCCGTAAAGATTTGCAGCCTTGGAAACCCTATGGGGCAGTTCTACTCTGTCCCATAGGGTCACTGTCTTAGCTATCTAGTGCTGCTATAACAGAAATACCACAAGTGGATGACTTTAACAAACAGAAATTTATTCTCTGACAGTTTAGGAGGCTAGAAGTCTGAATTCAGGGTGCCAGCTCCAGGGGAAGGCTTTCTCTCTCTGTCAGCTCTGGGGAAAGGTCCTTGTCATCAATCTTCCCTTGGTCTAGGAGTTTCTCAGCGCAGGGATCCCAAGTCCAAAGGACACACTCATCTCCTGGCTCTTCTTTCTTAGTGTTATGAAGTCCCTCGCCTCTCTGCTCTATTCTCTCTTTTATATCTCAAAAGAGACTGACTCAAAATACAACCTAATCCTGTAGGTTGAGTCCTGCCTCATTAATGTAACTGTCTCTAATCCTGTCTCATTAACATCACAGAGGTTAGGATTTACAACACATAGGATAATCATATCAGATCATAAAATGGTGGACAACCACACAATATTGGGAATCATGGCCTAGCCAAGCTCACACACATTTTGAGGGGACACAATACAATCTGTAACAGTCACTATGAGTCAGAATCAACTTGAAGGCAGTGGGTTTTGGTTATTCTAGTAAGTCTCCATGTTTTCTTTCTCAGACGGAATCCTTCTTTACACACACAAACACTCTACCACAAAATTCACTCCCACCAGTGGCTACCAGCACAGCTTGCATAAGATAAAAGCAGCTTCTTACAACTTCTCCCCAAGTGCGCTGAGATTGAAAAAGGCCCCTTTCGTGAGAAGCTGGCATCATCACCGATTCTTTTCCTGTAGCTTCACCACTGCCCTGTGGCATTACTCCTCTGTTTAATCTCACTTCAACCCCAGCCTGCCCTGGCCTCGCAAAAGGAGAAGCCAAGGAACTGGCCTGCTGTCAACACACAGACTCAAATATAAGGGGCCTTAGCCCCAGGAGGACTCGTCCCCCCATGCTGCAAGGCGCCTTCCATGTGCATGCAGGCTCTGGTGCCTCCCCCCCGCCACCATGCACCCCCAAGCATACACAAATGCCAGGACTCACTGCCTGGCCAGTCCTCACAGCATTACGAGTACTAGGCACCACATGTGATGTACAGTACCAAGCACATTATGTGCATTCACAAATGTAATCCTCACAAACACCCGATGGGGGTAGTTGCACCATTATCCCATTTTGCAGATAAGAAAACTGATGCTCAGAGAGGCAAAGTAGCCGAGGAAATGGCCCAAAGTCATGCAGCCAGTAAGCAGGAAGGCCAAAGCCAGAAGCAGGGCATGTGGCTGAAGAGGAAGTTGTCACGGAGGTGCCCTATCTTAACCCCAGATACAACAACCATCTCTGAAGGGGGCCTCTCAGAGGCAAGGAGGACAGAGGCTGAGCAGGTCCCAGAAGCGAGGGGGACAGACGCTGAGTGGGTCCCAGAAGCGAGGCGGACAGAGGCTGAGTGGGTCCCGGAAGCGAGGCGGACAGAGGCTGAGTAGGGTTCCAGGTCCTTCCCCAGACTCGTTTGCTGACCAGGCATCTGGGGAGCACAGCTCCGGGCCAGGTGTGGTGCTAGGTGCTGGGGGTCCCTGGCCTCCTGGAGCTCAGTCCACCGTGAGGACAGCCAAGGATGTGGCACCTTGGTCAGGCACTGCTGGGAAGGCAGGAAAAGTCGATGCCAGGATTTCTGGCTTCAACCTTAAACTACACTTCACTCAAGACTCTTCCAAGACCACAGAGCACCCGTCGCTTTGCTAGACTGACCTCTGTAAATCCACATTAATATCTAAGATAAACTAGGGGTGGAGGGAGATGATTCTCCTTCCAGAAGGACACAACAAGGGATGCCGTTTCGCAGGCCCTTCCCCTAGTTTGCACAATGGGTAACAGATTCGATTTACATCCATGACTCTGGGTGACACAAACTGTTAACACACTGGGATACTAACTGAAAGGCTGGTGGTTCAAATCCAACCAGAGAGACCCCAGAAGAAAGACCTGGTGATCCGCTTTCAAAAAGTCAATCACTGAAAACGCTGTGGAGCACAGTCCTACTCTGACACGCATGGAGTCGCCATGAGTTGCAGTCGACTTGATGGCAACTGGTTATAATTACAGAGACAGGTCCACCCGCACTTCCAGGGCCAGGTGCTGTTTCATGGGCTGGATGCTCCCTGTGCCGGCCTTCTGGCATCTCAGAGCAGGATGTGGCCATACTCCATCTGCCTCTCTCCTCTCCTCTCAACCCTAATGGCCAGACAGAGTTCTGGGCTGGGAGCTCTCATACCCCAAAAGCCAGAGAGAAGACCCATAGCCACACACCACAGCCACAGGGGCCCAGAGAACTGGAACAACCACAGTTAACTGGAGATGCACAGCGTTTCTCCAAAGGGATATACTTCCAAGAGATGGGAGACAGGCATGTGCCCTAATAACAAGAGCAACCACTCAGCACTTACCGCACACCTTTCTAAGTGATTCACCCTCAGGAACTCATCTGAACCACTTAACACACTATAAGTAAGTACTATCATTCACTCAGGTATCCCTAGGTGGTGCCAGTTGTTAACGCGCTTGGCTGCTGACCGAAAGGTTGGAGGCTCAAGTCTACCCAGAAGTACCTTGGAAGAAAGGCCTGGAGATCTACTTCCCAAAAAATCAGCCACAGAAAACCCTGTGGAGCACGGTTCTATCCTGATATGCATGCAGTCGCCATGAGCTGGAGTCGACTCGATGGCAACTGGCTTTTATCCTTTACCCATTTTACAGATGAGGAAACTGAGGCAGAGAGGTTAAGTCTCTTGCCCAAGGTCACACAGCTAATAAAGGATGGAGTCAGGATTCAAATCCGGGCAGGCTGGTCCAGATCCGCACAATTAGACACCATACTGCACTCTCTCTCACACCTGCATTGCCCAGGCTGAGGCCACTTCAGCTAGGAAATAAGATGATGGGAGGAATCAGACAAGTGCTCTTCAAATTCCTGGATGACAAACTCCAGCCTGTGCAGAGCATCGGTGGACAAACGGACATATCAGCTGCTGTGCTCGCACGCATTGTCCCTCAGGCCCCTTGTAAGGCGGAAGTTCCCTGACCACAGCCCTGAGTAGCCAGACGAGGTTCTCTAACAGAAGACCACAGCTAACCACCCCACCCCCAAGAGTCAGCCCAACCAACCAGACCAGAGAAGCCACTGGACTCAAAGCAGCCAATCCTTGACCTCAAAAAGGCACTTTCAGCCAGTCAGAATCCCTCCCCTGGGAGCTCATTCTTGGAAGGCTATACAGTGGGTGTGGTACCACAGCAGAAAGCCAAGGTGTAAGGAGAGAGGATTGGCAGGGAGGGTGTGGCTCCAGCTATGAGGGAAACCCTAAAAAGCAGATGAGGCCCGTCTGTGGAGACCAATGGTGGCTCTTGTCACTGACAGGGTGGGAGAGTCTCTGGGGCTAACTGCGTGCCTCTTCCCCTTCCCATGAGGCCCAGTGGCAAGGGTGGTCCTGTTCCTGGGTTTCTACCAGACCCACTAAACCATAACAACCCTTCTACTCTTGAGCCGTCAATGGGCTCCTCCAGCTCCCTTTGTACCTTCCAAAATTAGAGCCATGGATGAGCCTGGCCCACCAACCCGTTTCCTATTCTTCCCAGCACAGACACAGACCACATTTCCTAGCATCCTCTGTAGCCAGTCATGTGCCACTGTTGGTCAATGGAACTTGTTGCCGTCAAGTTGATCCCGACTCATGGCTACCAATGTGCTACAGAGTGGAACTGCTCCATAGGGCTTTCTTGGCTGTAATCTTTACAGAAGCACATTGCCAGGCCTTTCTTCCACAGCATCACTGGGTGGGTTCAAACCACCAACCTTTAGGTTAGTAGTCGAGCACAAACCATTTGTGTCACCCGGGGACCTTAGTCAAAGGAAATCTGGCAGCAAGATGCACATCACGACCAGGCCCCAAAAATCCTCCTTGGCCGTCTTCACACACTCCTCTTCCCCCACATGCCGGCTGGGTGCAGAGGGGAGGGTCCTTAGGGATACCTCCAGACAACACAGAGCCCCACGCCCCAACCCCACTGGACAATGACCTAAGCGAGAAATGAATTTTCACCGTATCAAGAAATAACCTGTCAAATCCGATCAGCGTCTAATCTCTAAAAGCTACAAGATACTGCAAAACCTCAACAACAAAAAGGCAAATAACCCAATTAAAAAATGGGCAAAGGATATGAACAGGCACTTCTCCAAAGAATATATTCAGGCGGCTAACAGACACGTGAGGAAATGCTCACAATCATTAGCCATTACAGAAATGCAAATCAAAACTACAATGAGATACCGTCTCACTCCAACAAGGCTTGCATTAATCCAAAAAACACAAAATAATAAATATTGGAGAGATTGTGGAGAGACTGGAACACTTATACACTGTTGTTGGGAATGTAAAATGGTACGACCACTTTGGAAATCAATTTGGCACTTCCTTAAAAATCTAGAAATAGAAGTACCATACGATCCAGCAATCCCACTCCTTGGAATATATCCTAGAGAATTAAGAGCTGTCACACGAATAGATACATGCACACCCATATTCACTGCAGCACCATTGACGATAGCAAAAAGATGGAAACAATCTAGCTGCCCAACAACGAACCAATGGATAAACAAATTCTGGCATCTTCACACAATGGAATACTATGCAACAATAAAGAACAACAATGAAGCCGTGAAACATAACATGGAGGAATCTGGAAGGCATTATGCTGAGTGAATTTAGTCAGTCGCAGAAGGACAAATATTGTATAAGACCACTATTATAAGAGTAAAAAGACGACCTACAGACTTGGAAAAAATTTTTGGCTACAACAAATCTGATCAGCGTCTAATCTCTAAAATCTACAAGATACTGCAAAACCTTAACAACAAAAAGACAAATAACCCAGTGAAAAATGGGTAAAGCATATGAACAGGCACTTCATCAAAGAAGATATTCAGGCAGCTAACACTCACATGAAGAAATGCTCACAATCATTAGCCATTAAAGAAATGCAGATCAAAACTACAGTGAGATATCATCTCACCCCAACAACACTAGCATTAATCCAAAAAACACAAAATGATAAATGGTAGAGAGGCTGTGGAGAGACTGGAACACTTATACACTATTGGTGGGAATGTAAAATGGTATAACCACTTTGTAAATCGATTTGGCGCTTCCTTAAAAAGCTAGAAAAAGGACTTCTGGAAAAATGGCGCTCTAGGCAGAAGCACCATGCCGTCACTCCACAGCAAAGATCCAAAAAACTAAGCCGAAAACAAAGAAAACAACAATCCTGAAACCGTAGAACATCAAATGAAAAGATAAAGAACTCAGCCAAGCACCAAATGGAGTGAGAAAACTGACAGAGAATGGAGAGCAAGGAGAGATTCATGCAGAGATCCCTTATCAGCTAACGCAGCGCAGATCCGCCACCTTGGACTCCTATTGGAGACCCGCAAACAGGGGATACGAGAAAGCAGCTTCACGGAGCTTCCAGCGGGAGACAAAACAACCGGTAATTTGCGATATACACTTTCCGATCCCCCACCATTCTTCACCCCCACTCGGCCTCCTCTACTTCCCGCAGCCATGATCTCTTGTCCAGGAAGCACTGGTTGCTTGGATTCCACCCACCTGAACAGGCCGGCTCTCTGAGTGCCATTTGTTGGCTGCTGGTGTTGCTTTTTTCCACTTCTTTTGATTTCTTCCTTACCTCTCACCACCTCGCCCCTCCTTTCGCTCAAATACCTGGCTCCGTGCGCCATCTTTGCTTCTTTCTGAGGGGCTGCGGAGCTCCATTCGAGTGTGGAAGTAGTTCCTGGTCTGGGTTGCCGCACTGGTGGGATCCCGGGGCTTTTGTTTGTTTGTTTGTTTTGAATTGTTTGTTTGTTTTCTTTCCCTTTTCTTGAGTTGGGAGCCCATTCTGGCCAGGTGGTACTGTGTGGCTTGGAATCTACCCCCTCAGCTTCCACAGCTGTGCAGAGGGATCCCTGAGGCCATTTCTTTTTTCGTTGGTATTTTTTTTTTTTTCTGTTTTTTGGGGGGCTTTTCTTGTTCTTTTTTTTTTTTTTTTTTTTTTTTGATTTGTTTTGTTTTCTTTTCCCT
The DNA here is from genome assembly GCA_030035585.1 of Dugong dugon. Classification (NCBI taxonomy): domain Eukaryota; kingdom Metazoa; phylum Chordata; class Mammalia; order Sirenia; family Dugongidae; genus Dugong; species Dugong dugon. Next base: position 37,775,141 of record CM057478.1, read on the forward strand.
CTTTTTCCATTTTTGTCTTTCTTCATTACTCAGTTTCTCGTCTCTCTGTATCGTCCTTCTCTTTCTGTTCCCTGAATACCTGGCGTTCTATACCTCTACGCCTTCTAGCCAGGCTGTACTGCAACACCTGAGAACAACTTCCCCAGACCTCATAGCCACACCGGTGGGATCCCTGGGAACTTTGCTGTTCTTGTCCCTTTATGATCTTTATTTATTCATTCTCTTCTTTTTTCTTCTTCCTCTTCCCCTTTTTGTTTTTCTCCATTTCATAGTCTCTCATCCCTCCACTCCAACAGCAAGCTCCCCTAGCATCCTTTTCTGTTTGTTTGTATGTTTTTGGCTCCTGTTCCTCTCTCCTCTCTCCCATATCCATCTTAGCTCCACACATAACAAACTACCCACTACATCCTGCCTATCTGCACCATGCGCTTAACATCAAACCACCAAGCACCACAGGCACGGCCTACTGGAACCTGCCCTACACTGATTACCGACCCACCCTGGGGACTGTAGTAAGTGCCACAAACAACCCATCCCAGTAACTCCTCTTCAGCTAGACCTACCCTGCCGTACCATATCTGAGAGACAGACCCTGCCGATTGGAGAAGAAGGAGAAAAGTACTGTGCCCACAGATGAGCAAACAACAAAGAACACACAGCCTGCCTGCTCAGACATAGCCAAATTTAAAAAGAAAAAGGGATGAAACAAACAAATCTACAATAAATAAACGAGAAAAATAACCACTGAATGCCCCAAAGACAGCAGACAATATCAAAACATTTACAAAAACAGGACAGGATGGTTCCAGCAGGCGTCCAAAATAAAACACCAGATGACTTTCCAGTGGAAGAAAAGGCACTAGAACTACCTGATAGGGAATTCAAAACTCTAATACTCAGAATTCTCCAAGAGCTGAGGCAAAAAGCTGATAAACATGAGGAAAAAATAGACAAATTCATGGAAAATACAGACAAAAAATTGGAAGAATTCAGGAAAATAATGCAGGAACAAAATGCCAAAATAAATTCACAACTAGAAATTATACAAAAACAACAATTAGAAATCCAAAAGTAAACAACAAGATTTCAGAAATGGACAGTGTCATGGAAGGGCTGAGAAGCAGATTTGAAATGGTGCAAGACAGGATCGGTGGAATTGAAGACAAACACTTCGATACAACTCTGTTTGAGGAAAACTCAGAAAAAAGAACAAAGAAAAATGAAGAGACCCTGAGAGTTATGAGGGATACAGTCAAAAGCAAAAATTTGCAAGTGATTGGAATTCCAGAACAGATGAAGAAAACGGAAAACACAGAGAGGATCACTGAAGAACTGCTGACAGAAAACTTCCCCAATATCATGAAAGATAAAAAGCTGGCCATCCAAGAAGCTCAACGAACCCCACATAGGATAGACTCCAAAATAAAATCACCAAAGCATAACGTAATCACACTCTTCAAAAAACCAAAGACAAACAAAGAATTCTGAGAGCAGCTCGTGAAAAACAAGAAGTAACATACAGAGGAGAAACAATAAGACTAAGCTCAGATTATCTGGCAGAAACCATGCAGACAAGAAGGCAATGGATGACATATATAAAATCTTGAAAAAAAAACTGTCATCCAAGAATAATATATCCTGCAAAACTCTCATTCAAATATGATGGTGAAATTAGGTCATTTCCAGATAAACAGAACTTAAGGGAATATGTAAAAACCAAACCAAACTTATAAGAATTATTAAAGGGAGTTCTTCGATCTGAGAATAAACAACTTCAGCTCACAGGCAGAATCTAGGACACAGGATCGTACCAGCCAGATACCAATCTAGGAAATGAACTCTCGAGGACTATCCAAAACCAAAAGAAATACAACAGGGAATCAGAGCAGTTAATCAGTAAATGACAATCACATCAAAACAATAAAAGAGGAAATAAACAGCATAGGTATAGAACCTTCTAATGGAGAGGAAGGCAAGGCGATACCAACTAATAATAGACTGCTTCAAACTTAGAAAGATAAGGGTAAAATTCATGGTAACCATAAAGAAAGTTAACAAACATACTCATAAAAATAAAGAGGAAAAACTTAAAGACTCAGCAAAAACAAAACCCACAAAAACAAAAGAAATGAAAAAAAAAAATCCAACAACAAAAGTAACTCAGGACAGGAGAGCAACAACAACAAAGAAAACGTCAGCACCACAAAAACAAGCACTACAAAATGACAGCAAGAAACTCACATCTATCAATAATTACACTGAATGTAAATGGACTCAATGCACCCAAAAAGAGATGGAAAGTGACAGAATGGATAAGAAAACAGGATCCATCCATATGCTGTCTACAAGAGACATACCTTAGAAACAAACATGTGAATTGATTAAAAGTCAAAGGTTGGAAAAAAATATACCAAGCAAACAACTACCAAAAAAGAACAGGAGTGGCAATACTAATCTCAGATAAAATAGACTATAAAACAAAATCCCCCATAAAAGACAAAGAAGGACACTATATAATGATTAAGGGGACTATCCATCATGAAGACATAACCATAATAAACATCTACACACCCAATGACAGGGCTCCAAAATACATAAAACAAACTCTAACAACACGAAAAGAGAAATCTACAGTTCCACAATAATAGTAGACTTCAACACACCACTCTCAGTAAAGGACAGAACAACTAAGAAGAAACTCAGCAAAGATACAGAAGACCTAAAGGGCACAATCAGCCAACTTGACCTCACAGACGTATATAGAACACTCCATCCAACCACTGCAAAGTACACATTCCTTTCCAACGCACACAGAACGTTCTCCAGAATAGACCACATCTTAGGCCACAGAGCAATCCTCAACAAGATCCAAAACGCTGAGATAATTCAAAGTATCTTCTCTGACCACAATGCCATCAAGGTAGAAATTAACAACAGAAAGAGCAAGGGAAAAAAGTCAATTACTTGGAAACTGAATAATACCCTGCTTACACATCACTAGGTAATAGAAGAAATCAGAGATGGAATCAAAAAATTCCTAGAATCAAATGAGAATGAAAACACATCATACCAAAACCTTTGGGACACAGCAAAGGCAGTCCTCAGAGGACAATTCATAGCAATAGATGCACACACCAAAAAAGAAGAGAGGGACAAAATCAATACATTAATTACAGAACTGAAACAAACAGAAAGAGAACAGCAAAAAAAGCCCACAGTCACCGAAAGAAAGAAAATATTAAAGATCTGAGCAGAAATAAATGAAATAGAGAACAGAAAAACAATAGAAAGAATCAACAAAACCAAAAGTTGGTTCTTTGAATGAATCAACAAAATCGACAAACCACTGGCCAAACTGACAAAAGAAAAACAGGAGAAGACACAAATAACCCAAATAAGAAATGAAATGGGGGACATTACAACAGACCCAACTGGAATAAAAAGGATCATAACAGAATATTATGAAAAACTATACTCCAACAAATTTGAAAACCTAGAGAAAATGGATAAATTTCTAGAAACACACTACCTACCCAAACTACAACAAAGTGATGTTGAAAATCTGAACACACCCATAACAAGAGAAGACATTGAAAAGGTAATAAAAAAAAATCCAAACCAAAAAAGGCCCTGGCCAGATGGCTTCACTCAAAAATTCTACAAAACATTTACAGAAGAGCTTGCACCAGTACCACTCAAGCTATTTCAGAGCATAGAAAAGGAAGCAAGACTTCCAAATTCATTCTATGAAGCCAGCATAACGCTGATACCAAAACCAGGCAAAGATGTCACAAAAAAGAAAATTACAGACCAATATCTCTCATGAATATAGATGCAAAAATTGTTAACAAAATTCTAGCCAAAAGAATTCAGCGTCATATCATAAAAATAATACACCACAACCAAGTAGGATTCATACCAGGTATGCAAGGATGGTTCAACATTAGAAAATCAATCAACGTAACCCACCACATAAATAAAAGGAAAGAAAAGAATCACATGATCATCTCAACTGACACAGAAAAGGCATCTGACAAAGTCCAACACCCATTCCTGATAAAAACTCTCAATAAAATAGGTACAGAAGGGAAACTTCTCAACATGATAAAGGGCATCTATGCAAAACCAATGGCCAACATCATTCTTAATGGAGAGAGGCTGAAAACATTCCCCTTGAAAACAGGAACAGGACAAGGATGCCCTTTATCACCACTCCTATTTAACATTGCGCTGGAAGTCCTAGCTAGAGCCATAAGGCAAAAGAAAAGAAATAAAGGGCATCCAAATTGGTAATGAAGAAGTTAAGCTGTCCCTGTTTGCAGACGATATGATACTATACATAGAAAACCCTAAAGACTCCACGAGAAATCTACTGGAACTAACAGAAAGATTCAGCAGAGTAGCAGGATATAAGATAAACATACCAAAATCAGTTGGATTCCTATACACCAATAAGGAGAACGATGAAAAGGAAATCAGGAAAACAATACCATTTATAATAGCCCCTAAAAAGATAAAATACTTAGGAATAAATCTAACCAGGGATGTAAAAGACCTATACAAAGAAAACTATAAAACACTACTGCAAGAAACCGAAAGGGATCTACATAAATGGAAAAACGTACCATGCTCATGGATAGGTAGACTCAACATTGTCAAAATGACAATTCTACCCAAAGCAATTTACAAATACAATGCAATCCATATCCAAATACCAACATCATTCTTCAAAGAGATGGAAAAACTAATCATTAACTTTATATAGAAAGGGAAGAAGGCCCGAATAAGTAAAGCACTAATGAAGAAGAAGAATAAAGTTGGAGAACTCACACTACCTGACTTTAGAACCTACTATACAGCTACAGTAGTCAAAACACCCTGGTACTGGTACAACAACAGATACATTGCCCAATGGAACAGAACTGAGAACCCGGATGTAAATCCATCCACCTATGGTCACCTGATCTTCGACAAGGGCCCAAAGTCCATCAAATGGGGAAAAGACGGTCTTTTTAACAAATGGTGCTGGCAAAACTGGATATCCATCTGCAAAAAAACGAAACAGGACCCATACCTCACACCATATACAAAAACTACTTCAAAATGGATCAAAGACCTGAATATAAAGCCTAAAACTATAAAGTTCATAAAAGAAAAAATAGGACCAACACTACAGGCCTTAATACACGGCATTAACAGGATACAAACCATAACCATCAATGCACAAAACCCAATAGATAAGCTAGATAACTGGGATCTTTTAAAAATCAAACACCTATGCTCTTCAAAAGACTTCACCAAAAGAGTAAAAAGAGAACCTACAGACTGGGAAAAAATTTTTGGACAGTACAAGTCAGACAAAGGTCTAATCTCCATAATCTACAAGAAAATCCAACACCTCTACAACAAAAAGACAAATAATCCTATTAAAAAATCGGCAAAGGAAATGAACAGACACTTCACCAAAGAAGACATCCAAATGGCCAACAGATACCTGAGGAAATGCTCGCGATCACTAGCCATTAGAGAAATGCAAATTAAAACCACAATGAGATACCATCTCGCCCCCCGCCATTACTGGCACAAATCAAAAACACTGGAAATAACAAATGTTGGAGGGGCTGCGGGGAGATGGGAACACTTATGCACTGCTGGTGGGAATGCAAAATGATACAACCATTTTGGAAAATGATATGGTGCTTCCTCAGAAAGCTAGAAATAGACATGCCTTTTGATCCAGCAATCCCACTCCTAGGAATATTTCCTAAAGAAATAAGAGTCGTCACTCAAACAGACATATGCACACCTATGTTCATAGCAGCATTGTTCACAACAGCAAAACGATGGAAACAACCTAGATGCCCATCAACAGATGAATGGAGAAACAAAGTGTGGTACATACACACAATGGAGTACTATGCAACAAGAAAGAACAATGATGAATCTGTGAAGCATTTCATAACATGGATGAAACTGGAGGACATTATGCTGAGTGAAATAAGTCAATCACAAAAGGACAAATATTGTATGAGACCTCTATTGTAAAAACTCATGAAAAAGTTCACACACAAAATGTAACAATCTTTGTTGGTTACCAGGGATGGGAGGGGTTGGGGGGGGGAATACTAAATAGGCAATAGATAAGGAGTATCTTGGGTGAAGGGTGAGACAGTACACAATACTGGGGAAACCAGCACAACTTGTACAAGGAAAGGTCATGGAAGCTCCACAGACACATCCAAACTCCCTGAGGGACTGAATTGCTGGGTGGAGGGCTGAGGGGATCATGGTCTCAGGGAACATCTACCTCAATTGGCATAACACAGTCTATAAAGACAAAGTTCTACATTCTACCTTGGTGAGCAGCGTTTGGGGTCTTAAAAGCCTGTGAGCAGCCATCTAAGATATTCATTCCACTGGTCTCAACCCTTCGGGAGCAAGGGAGAATGAAGAGAACAGGATACAAGGAAAAGATTATTCAGAAGGACTAACGGACCACAGCTACCAAGGCCTCCACCAGACTGAGTCCAGTACATCTAGATGGCGCCCAGCTACCACCACTGACTGCTCTGACCAGGATCACAACAGAGGGTTCTGGACAGAGCTGGAGAAGGATGTAGAACAAAATTCTAACTCCCAAAAAAAAGACCAGATTTACTGGCCTAAAGGAGACTGGAGAAACCCCGAGAGTACGGCCCCCAGACACCATTTTAGCTCAGTGCTGAAGTCCTTTCCGAGGTTCACCGTTCAGCCTGGGAGTGGACAGCCCCATAAAACCAAATGGGACTAATAAGGCACAGCAGTCCAGGGACAAGGTCCAGAAGGCAGAAGGGGACAGGAAAGCTGGTGATAGGGAACCCAAGGTTGAGTTAAGGATAGTGTTGATGTGTTGTGAGGTTGTTAACCATTGTCATAGGGCAACATGTGTACTAACTGTTAAATGAGAAACTATTTTGTTCTGTAAGCCTTCATCTAAAGTGAGAATAGCAGCACAATTGGAAGAGCGTAGTTGATGTCACTGAACTGTGCATGTAGAAATTTTTGAAATGGTGTTATCTTTGGCTATGTATAGTTTCACCAAAAAAAAAAAAAAAAAAAGGTTGAGAAGGGAGAGGGTTGACATATTGCGGGGTTGTTAACCAGTGTCATAGAACAATGTGTGTACTACTGTTTCATGAGAAACTATTTGTTCTGTAAGCCTTCACCTGAAATACAATTAAAAAAAAAAAAAGTAAAGCAAAAACAATAAATAAATAATAAACAACAATAAAAATAAAATTATGTACTGAAAACAGTATAGAGATACATGTTTTGGTTTGTAACATAAACTGTATAATTTGATTGAAATAAAAGAATTTTGTTCTTGAGGAAAAAAAAAAAGTTAGAAATAGAAGTACCATACGATCCAGCTATCCCTCTCCTTGGAATATATCCTAGAGAAATAAGAGCCATCACACGAATAGATATATGCACGCCCAAGTTCATTGCAGCACTGTTCACAATAGCAAAAAGATGGAAACAACCTAGGTGCCCATCAATGGATGAATGGATAAACAAATTATGGTATATCCACACAATGGAACACTACGCTATGATAAAGAACAATGATGAATCCGTGAAACATAACATGGAGGAATCTGGAAGGCATTAAGCTGAGTGAATTTAGTCAGTCACAAAAGGACAAATATTGTATAAGACCACTATTATAAGAACTCAAGAAAAGGTTTAAACACAGAAGAAAACATTCTTTGACGGTTACGAGGGTGGGGAGGGAGGGTGAGGGTTATTTACTGACTAGATAGTAGATAAGAATTATCTTAGGTGAAGGGAAGGACAGCACATACTACAGGGGAAGTCAGCACAACTGGACTGAACCAAAGCTAAGAAGTTTCCTGAATACACTCAAACACTTCGAGGGACAGAGTAGCAGGGCTAGGGGTCTGGGGACCATGCTTCCAGGGGACATCTAGGTCAACTGGCATAACAAAGCTTATTAAGAAAATGTTCTGCATCCTACTTTGGTGAGTGGTGTCTGCGGTCTTAAAAGCTTGCAAGTGGCCATCTAAGATGCATCTATTGGTCCCAACCACCTGAAGTAAAGGAGAATGAAGAATACCAAAGACACAAGGAAAGTATTAGCCCAAGAGACAGAAAGGACCGCGTAAATCAAAGACTTCATCAGCCTGAGATGAGAAGAACTAGATGGTGCCCGGCTACCACCAACGACGGCCCTGACAGGGAACACAACAGAGAATCCCTGATGGAGGAGAAAGGTGGGGTGCAGGACTCAAATTCTAGTAAGAAGACTAAATGGTCTGACTGAGACTGGAGGAACCCTGGAAAGCATGGTCTATCAGCCCAGAATTAAAACAATTTCCGAGGCCAACTCTTCAGACAGGGATTGGACTGGACTGTGGGACATAAAGTGATACTTGTGAGGAGTGTGCCTCTTAGCTCAAGCAGATACAAGAGACTAAATAGGCGGCTTCTGTCCAGAGGTAAGATGGGAAGGCAGAGAGCGTAAGGAGCTGGTTGAATGGACATGCGGAATTGGGTGGAAAGGAGGAGTGTGCTGTCACAGTATGAGGAGAGCAATTAGGGTCCCATGACAATGTATGTATAAATTTTTTATGGGGAAAAAAATTTTTTTTTAAATTATAGTGTAAAAACAAAAAAAAAAGAAGAGCAGGGAATACTTGAGCACCTTGCTGTGACCAGCACTGTTGAAAGCATTTTACATGTATCAATTCATTTCCCCCTCACAAGAGCCCTATGGGACAGGTCCTTTTATTAGTCTCATTTTACAGATACGGATATATAGGCCAAAAGGGGTTAAATGAGTGGCCCAAGGTCATACCCCTAGAGCATGGATGGACTGGGATTTCAACGCAGGCCACCAGGATTCAACATCTGTGCTTCCATATACTAGAACTGAACATCTATAATTGGAAAATAAGCACACAAACACTGGGGACATTGGCTAAATTTTACTTCTGACAGGATGCTTGATCAAAAGAGTCTGGGGACACTTTCACACAATGGATTTCTTCTTAGATGGGAGATGCCCATGAGAATTTAGCATATACTTCTTAATGGTTTCAAAAACATTTAGTAACACGATAACTTTTTTAAAAAGCTCATTTTCTAATGGATAAGAAGCCCAAAGGTGGATTTCAGAGCTAGCCGAGATACAGTAAAACCCGGCCAAACCCCATTTTAGCCTCCTTCGCCCTGTTAACGCTTCGGGCTCCTCCTGGCACATCAATCTCCCTGCTAATGCAGCCACCTCTAAGTATCTCCAGTCCCTAGGAGGGTGTGTCCTCTTCACACAGAAGGAATTACTACACCTCTCTCCTGCTGTGACAAAGACAGTCTAAACAAAGGTGTCATGCTTGGGTTCCAAGCAGGGTGCTTCTCTCTGACACAAGGAACCGAGACATCCTTCAGATCATTTAGGGGAAGAAAGCAACACACAGCCAGAAGATTCAAGGCTTTGAAGTCAGATAGGATGATTCCAACTTATAGTTCTACCCATTTACTGGTTTGTGTGCCTTTCAGAATGTCACCCAGTTTCCCTGAGACTCAGTTTCCTCATCAGTAAAGTGGCGATAGTTCCCACCTCACACGGTCATTGTGAGGATTTAATCACTTATTACATGTGACATGCTTAGCACAGGGACAAGTATGTGGTGAGCATTCATTAGAAGTAGCTCTTAACAACATCATCATCGGGAAGGCAAACCAAGAATCTAATACCAAGGAAACAGAACAGCCCCAATGTTGAGAATTCCCTCATTTACGGCCTGCCAAAACTGAGCAGACGTGGAAAATGCACATGAGCAAAACGAAAAACTTCAGGATAAGGGTCTATTCAGTAGAGATGGACATACTCCAAGCCCTCACACAGCCAGCCCTTTCCAGATCCAACAAACAGCTTGCATCAGGTCAGCCCTCAAGACACAGTTCGGGCCTCCCAAATGGATGAGACAAGCGAAGACTCTCAAGTTTGACTCCGAAAGGTCCCAGTGCAGGCCCTTCTACCTAGAGAGTGCACAACTGGTACCCACTGGGAGGAAAGAACAACCACATGTGTCACTCTCCCAGCACTTCAATGAGCTCCCACTCTATATTCCAAGACTTCCAACTCAGTGTCAATGTACGCCAAGGTCACATCTGGAAAAGACCCCTGCACCATCTTGGCCAACATCCTCAAACAGCAAAAGGGAGACTAAAGGCCAAGTCGCATAGTGGCTGGCCCAAGAGGCATAGTCTGCTCTGTCAGAAGCCAAGTCTTGGGACTCCTGCCTAGTGGCTTTTTTCTTCCTTTTTATCTTACTTTATTAAGTTTTGTTATGAAATGTTTTCCACATATTAAAAAGTGCAGAAAATATAATCCATTTCATTTTCACCCAACAAGATAGGAACTATTGTCAACTCACTTAACAGATAAGGATACTAAGGCACAGAGAGGTTAAATACCTTGCCTCCAGTCATGCATCTGTCGGTGGTAGAGCTGGGGTTTGAACCCAGAAGTCTGGATCCAGAGTCCACTTAGAAGCTGAGCATGTTAACCGTCTGCACCACCCAGGGACTCTCCTCTCCAAAAGGAGAGGTCTAATTCCCCTCTCCTTGAACCTCAGCTGATCTCGGTGACCTGAACTGGTACAAGTGATTTTTTGAGATTTCTGCAGCTAAGTCATGAGAAGTCTTACAGTTTTTGCCTTGATTCTTAAATACTCTCCCTGGGGGAAGCCAGTCACCATGCAAGAAGTCCAACTACCCTGAGACCGCCGTGCAGTAGAGGCTCTGGTCAGCAGTCCCAGGTAGCTCCAGCTTTCCAGCCATCACCACCAAGGCGCCAATATGTGAGCAAAGACTCTTGAACTTTCTGGACCAGGCAATGTACCAGATGAGTACCACCAAATGACTTAAGTCAATGCCACAAACAGCAGAACCACCACCCAGCTGAGCCCTGCCTGAACCTCTGACCCACAATCTACTCATCAAATGGCACCCACTGATCCCACTTCAGGATGTCCATTCCTGCTGGCCACCAAGCAAATTTCTCCTTTAATTCTCCATGCTAGCAGCTGCTCTGCCATGAGGCCTGCACCCAGTTCCCTTTACCTCACCCCACACCCAAAGGGACGGCAGCTCTCCTTCTTGGCATGGTGCCCAGTGCAAATCCTCATGATGGCATTAATTCCATAATCCTGCAATGGCTGGTTTCTGCATTTGTCCCACCCTCTTGAAGGCAGGAACTCCATCCTTTCTCCTCTCTCTCAGCAGAGTCTAGCACCCAGTGTGTCAGCAAGTATGGGATGAACAAATCAAACTGCTCAGTCATGACAGGTCCAAAGAAAACACCTGTTTCACCTGATGACATTTTACGGCTCTGAGCAAAGCAAACACATGACTTAAGACCAGGGTTTCTCCACCTCAACTCTATTGACGTTTTGTACTAGATAATTCTTTGTTGTGATGTGGGTAGTCCTAAGCATTGTAGCACATTTAACAGCATCTCTAGCCTCAACCAACTAGATGCCAGTAGTACTCCCCAGTTGAGGCAACCAAAACTGTCTCCAGACATTGCCAGATGCCCCTTGGGAGGCAAAATCACCCTATTAGACCATAGGACCCATGTGTTTCTAGTCTCCCCAAGGCCTGCACGGGCATTGTGATTCCCGAAGTCACACCACTTGCAGAATGCCCAGAAACACACGCCATACCCCCCACCATGCTTGCCTGCCCCATGCAGACCCCACAGTGACCAGCAGGTTCCTGCTAACCAGAACCCCCGCAGGATCACCTGGACTGGGTGTTCCCCTGGGGCATCGCCCTACAACAGAGATGGGAAACATGGTACAGCAAAGTCCACATCCACAGTGTGAAGCCAGCTCTCTCAAAGTGGGCAGAAGAGCACCCTTTCTAAGCTCTTCACCCAAAAAATGGCTTTTTCTGTCACTTTACAAATCCTAACAACACAACCATGTCACACAGGATCACCAGAGCACTGAGCTACAAATCCAGTCATGCCATCCCTCTTCTGAAGACCCTTCAAAAGTTCCTTAAAAACCTAAACACCTAAACAAGACTTCAAGGCCGTGGACATGCTGGCCTCCACGCACTGGCAACAACGACAGCAAAAATAATAATAGCTGTTCCCATCTGTCGAGTACTTAGCATATGCTGTGCACCGTGTTGAGCCCCTTTCGTGTATTTACTCATTCCCAACCATAATCCAGTGGGGTGGACACCAATACTATTTTCCATTCTACAGATAAGGAAGCTGAGGCTCAAAACACTATGGTAACTTGCCCAAAGTCACCCGGCAAAGCTCAACAAATAGAGCACAAGTCAAACCCCACATTGCTTCACTGATAAAACAACATAGGCTCCACAAGGATGTGAATCTAATTACAGCTGCATCTCCAGTACCTGGAACAATGCCTGGCAGAGTGGGCACTCAAATACTGAATGAATGGAAGGAAGGAAGGAAGGAGGGAGGGAGGGAGCCAAGGAGTTCCCCTAGAGCAGTGTTCACCAAACTTGATGAGTTGGCAAGATCACCTGCGGGCTTAGGAAAATACTGAGTCACAGCCCACCTGGTGCTACTAAACCCAAAGGAGGCCCAGTAACCTGTATTTTTAAAAGCCTCCAAGTGTTTCTGATGGTCAGCCAGACATGAGACCCACAGGCCATGAAGAGAAAGGAACTCACTGTCCAGTCTCAACAGGCACACCTGTATTTACCATCAGTGCCTGCTCCACCACCTGCAAACCCCCAGCCCCACCTCCGCCCCTGCCCCAGCTGCAACAGGCTTCTGGGCCACCTGGGAGGCCCAAGTGTGGCCAATGCAAACAGAATAGAGTGGGGAGGGGATCTGGCTGCGTCCACACAGGGGCATTTTCAAAGCAAAGCTTTTGGCTCTGGGCCATCTGAGGCCTGCCTCATTCCAGGCCAAGAGAAATCTTTGGAAAGCTATTTCATCTCACCCATAATAAGAGAAATCAAACAAAGAGCTCTGCCAAGCTACTGTGGTCTACCCATGAATGGCTAGGTTCAGAACTTTCGATCCTAGTAGTACGGATAAGGGTGGGGACCCAGCACTCTCAGGCTGTGTGGGCTAAAACCTAGAGGGGGGCAACCTCTTTTGTAAGATGTTGCCAAATTGTCCTTTAAAGGTGAAGTGCACCACACTCTTTAACTCAGAGATAATCCTTCTATGAGGTTGTGCTTTGTGTACACCCATATCCATATGTGTGCATAAAAAGATAACGCAAGGATAGTCCCTATGGCATTTATTCTAATAGCAAAAGACGAAACAACCCAAAATGTCCATCTCTAGGGGCTAAACTGTTACACACAGCCATTTGAGGGGATGCAAAGTGGCCTTGAAAGAATGAGGCAGATTGATACGTGCTGATAAGGAACCACCTCCAAGATAATTATAAAGCGAAACAAACAAAAAACTCAAGGTGCAGAAGTAGATGTAGGAGGTTCCTATTTGTGCAAAAAAGCATGCCACACACATCATACAAGCACAGAATATTTCTGGAAGACAAAAGAAACTGACAGTGAGCTTGCGCACAGGACAGGGCTGGGAAAAAGAGACACTTATGAGCCGTTTGATTTTTTTCCTCCAAGCGTATATTGTCATTCTTCCAACTAAAAACAAGTTAATAAAAACAATACAAATTACACCATTGTTTAAGTGATTGACTCTGTAGGTCAAAACAGTCTTTGGAACTTCAGGAACTGAACCCGTTGCCCAATCTAAAGGGGGTGGGGGAGGGAAGACACCATCACCAGGACTAGAACCAGGTTTGAAAGTTAAAAAGACTGAGTGAACTGCTTTCCCCACGCAGAGGGGAAACCAAAGGCCATCACAGCTGCAGTTTGCATAAAATGAAGCAGACATCTGGAGTCCAAGCCATGAGTTTCTGCAAGCCAGTGAGGTAATCTCAGGCCAGCTTGCCTTAGGAGGACAGACAACTGAGCAAAGGGAGCCAGAAAGCCCCTGACACTCTAAGGCCAGGAGCACCCTCTCCCAGCCCAGGTGAGCCTTCTGAGTCCATGGGGATCCCTGCTAAGCTACTTCATTCAGGGGCTGTCTGCTTGAAACTCCGTCAGGGACCAAGACAAAGGGCTCCCTGTGGCAGCACTTTCATTTCGCATTACACCAGCAACAATTGCATTAACAGCCGCAGACAGGAAGGTGAAGGGGCCAGGGCTGTGCAACACAGGCCACACTGCCCGCCCCACTGGGGTACTCACAGAAGCCCTCGATCTTGTCGGCCGTCTTGCTCCAGGCCACCTGCCGCGTCTCCATGATCACCTGGACGGTCCTGCGCTCAGGCGTGGACTTGCGGGAGCTGAACACAGTCATCACCGTTCCCAGCTCCAGGGCCCTCTTAATCTGACTCTTCTCATATTCCGGAAGGGTGTCCATGCTGACCATGGTCGTCATGGTTGGGCACCCCGGGGGAGACGTCAGAAGTGAGGGAACAAGGAGGCTGGAAGGGGAGGATGAAAGAGAATTAATTTTGATTAACTGAGGAGGATTTCATTAACAGAGCATGGATTTCAGGAGCCAAAATCCTGTCTTGCACCCATCAGAATGAGCTTCAGTAGAAGGTTCTATTGGCAGGACTTCCCAGACACTTGAGAGAGTAGGCAGGTGCAGAGGTTTAAATGGACATCATGGGGCTGGGAAAGGCCCCTCTTGCCCTCAATGACCCAACCGTTACCCAACTTTGAATAACCAAAGCAGCCTAAGGTAGCAGCAGCCACCCCTCTCCCCACACCCACTCTGATTCTACAGAACATTTGAATAGCCAAAGCAGCTCTGACCAGCTCCCACCCTCCAACACCGAACCTAACACACAAGCCTCCTTTTCTCTCCTGCCTAGAGATTTCTGACCACCCCTTTACTTCCTGAGCGAAGTTGAGAACAGCAGAAAAAACGGCAGAGGCAGCTGATTGCACGGAAACAGGGCAAAAGGGGCAGAAATGGCAGGGCCCAGTCCGTTTTGTCCTTTCTAAATGGGAGAGTCAGGAAAACTGGAATGCAATGCCACCGGCACAGCACCCTGTACTCTGAACACCAGGTACTCTCTCCATCAGTGCCGAGTCTCGCTTGCGCAGTCGATGTATGTCAGACAGCTGCCAGCCCCCAAATCTAGCACTCATCCTTATCTCACCCCACATCCAATCCACCAGCAAATCCAGAATTGGATCTGTCTGCCCCTTCACTGTTCCTCCTAGGATCGCACCTGGTTTGTTCCTGTCGAATGCTAACTGATCTCCCTGCGTCCACCCCACCTCCACAGTCAATTCTCAGACCAGCAGCCAGAAGGATCCTTTTAGAACATGAGTTAAATCAGTTCACTCCTCCGTTCCCCGTTTCGGTTAGAGGCAAATCCGAACTCCTTACCAGTCTGTTTGCCCCCTTCTCTGACCACCCTCAACCCTTAGAATGAAGACTGGCACATAGTAGGCACTCAAATATCCACTCTTAATGAATGAATGCTCAACAACCTGGCAAAGTAGGTACTGCTATTATATCTATTCTACAGAAGAAGAAACTGAGGCTCAGAGAGGTAAGGCCACTTACTTAGAGTCACATAGCTGGTAAGCAGCAAAGCTAGGATTCAAAACCAGATCTACCACAAACCAGAACTCCTTACAGGCATTTTTACACTAAACATCACAGAATTAATTTAAAAAAAAAACCCAAACCTGTTGTCACTGAGACAATTCCAACTCTAATTCATAGTGACCCTAGAGGACAGAGTACAACTTCCCCATAGGGTTTCCAAGGCTATAAATCTTTACGGTAGCAGACTGCCACATCTTTCTCCCATAGAGCAGCTGGTGCATTCAAATCGCCAACCTTCTGGTTAGCAGCTGAGCACTTAACCACTGCACAACCAGGGCTCCTAACACCACAGAATAGGGACTACTATTGCCTCGAGTTTACAGAGAGGCTCAATGACTTGCTCAAGGTCATGCAGCTTAGAAGCAGCAGAGCTAGGACTTCAACCCAGGCATGTTCATCCCACTCTGAACCACTTCCCTATTCTGCCTCCCAAAACATCCAAAGACCAACGTCTGCCCCTCAGACCACTTAGAGTGAAGGGCTCCCGGACAAAGGGAACAGTATTCACTCCTTAAGATTCTTTTAAGGACTAAACATCAGGCCCTTGAAACAATGGTACAAAGTCAGCTTTTGGTTAGATTTACGTCATGCCTGGGATTGCCACAAGTGTGAATCACTCAATGGCAACAGGTTTGGTGTTTTGGTTTCATTATTACCATCTGAGTCCCTGGGTAGCAAAAATGGGAAAGTTTGGCTGTTTGAGTCTACCCAGAGGCACATCAGAAGAAAAGCTTGGTGTTCTACTTCCAAATAATCAGCCACTGAAAATCCTGTGGAGCACAGTTCTACTCTGACCCACAAGGGGTCGCCATGAGTCGGAATCCACTTGATGGCAACTGGTTTGGTTGAGATTATCAACAACTGTTCTGTGTGTATTTCTTATCTCCTCCCTTCCTTCCTGCCCTCATCCCTTTAGGCCTGTCACAGGTTTTACTCTGCAGTCCTCCAAGGCTACACAGTAGCACTAGAGAGGGGAGCTCAGGAGACCAGGAAGTGAGAGACACATGTTGAGCCCCAGTGGTCTGGGCCTCCACCCCAGCTCTGCCTCTGCACAGCCTCCTACCAAGTTACTCAACATCTGGGCCTCAGTCCCCTCATCTGTACAATGAGGATAACAAGACCACCCTCATGGGGCGGCTGGAAGGATTAAAAAGCCATCACGTACGTAGAGGCCCCAGCATTTCACAGGGCCTTGGTTAATATTAACCAGCCGGTTTGTCAACACAGTGATGGAGTGTTAACTCTCCGCCAGGCACTGAGCTAGGGACTAGGGTGCAAATTGGGGTGAGGGGAACAGGCCTAGTTCTTGCCCTGTGCCCGTCCTCCCACCACTTCACACCCATAACCAAAAACACCTCCAGGGTGTGCCAGCCTAGATATAATTCAGAGATACAATAATGAGTTACACATGCTCTATGCCCATTGGAAACAGACCTCTCAACTCAACAAGTCTTATGCAAAGAGGTAAGTGCAGCAGTAGAGACGTGCCTGGGATCAAGGGAGCAGGAAGAAGGGGCCCCAGACTTAGTCCGGGGTCAGGGAGGGAGCTTAGTGGGCTCAGGGAAGGCTTCTGCCGGGAGAAGGCATCTGAATGCAATCTTGAAAATCAATGAAGCAGGAGGTGGTATAGTCGGAGAAAATGGCTCAGCAAAGGCCAAGAGACAGGAATAACTGGGTGTGCCGAGAACTCAGCTCACAGTTAAGTGCGTCTCAGTCAGAAAAAAACTAAAATTATCCCCCTGCCTGTTGCTGTTATCATGGCAATCCCCACCCCTGAACAAAAGGCTGACTGGTCTCGGGCCATCCCCATGATCAGTCGTGGATCGGACTGTTGTGATCCACAGGGTTTTCAGTGGCTGCTTTTCAGAAGCAGATCCCCAGGCCTTTCTTCCTCATCTGTCTTAGGCTGGAAGCTCTGCTAAAACCTGTTCAGCATCATAGCAACACACAAGCCTCCAATGACAGACGGGTGGTGGCTATGCATGAGGTGCAATGGCTGGGAATCAAACCCGGGTCCCCCACATGGAAGCGGAGAACTCCACCACTGAACCACCACTGCCCACATCCTCCTGCCCAGTCACCCTCTATGGACAAAGGGATGAACAAGGGGTCCTATGGCCATTCTCACCCTTGTAAAGCAGCTGCTAACTGGGTCCTGACCAGGTGTCAAGCACCTGCCATACCTGGCTCAGCTCATTTATCTCAATGAGAAATTCTAGAGGTGAAAACTGAAATCCTGAGGCAAAATTACTTGATCAAGGTCTCATGGACAAATGACAGCACTAGCATGGGAATCCCCTGTATGAATTCTGAGCCCCTGCTCCTTCAGCACCTGCCTTCTGGAATTCAGAATCCCAAGGCAGAATCTGGCCAGATATAAATAATTTGGCGACCCCACCCCTCTCGATGGAGCCCTGGTGGCACAGTGGTTAAGAGCTATGGCTGCTAGCCAAAAGGTCAGCAGTTTGAATGCACCAGCCTCTCGCTGGAAATCCTATGGGGTGGTTCTACTCTGTCCTATAGGGTCACTATGAGTCAGAATCGACTCGACAGTAACAGATTTCAGTTTTGGTACCCCTCTCAATAGGAGCCCTAGTGGCACAGTTACTAACCATAAAGCTCAGCTGTTCAAATCCACCAGCCGCTCTGCAAGAGTAAGATTAAGTAGTCTGCTTCCATAAAGAGCTCAGCCTTGGAAACCCTATGGGGCAGTTCTACTCTGTCCTATAGGGTCGCTGTAAGTCAGAACCAACTTGACAGCAGTGGGTTTGGTTTGGGTACTCCTCTCAATACAGAGGTTAAGGTCACACAGCTAGAAAGTGGGGGAAGCAGGATCTGAACCTGATTCCAATCCCACAGCTCTTTACTATGCTGGCTGCCCCCAGTCACACAGCAGCCCCCTGGGGCTTTCCACTGCCAGGTCCCAAGGCCAACGTCCAGCAGGCCACAGAAAGGAAACCCATCACACCTCCTCAGGATTAAACTGGCCAGCTAAGACCAGGCACCAGGGCCTCAGTTCCTCCTGGCTCTGCAAGGGCCTTGGACTTGACCTTCCATCCCCAGGATTCCGTTACTTCCAGCTCCAGCATCCAGTGCTCAACCACAAGCACCAAGTCTCTCCCATTGTGTCATGCCAGGAACTGGAAACAAATCCTGTGGCTACGAGCTATTTGGAGGCAGCCACCAAAATCCAGCCAGCTCCTGGGTCAGGCCTTCAGAGTTCAGTGCTTCAGCAACTGAGGCAAGGATGGCCTTGACCCCAGAGAAGGCACTCAACGTCACAGGCCATTTCCATTTTGCTTCTGCTTTTTAAAAAATGAAATGGTCTTGAAATCCCTTGTTGTTCCTGTTTCTCATCCTCCATGGGTAACTCTGTAAAATGACTTATGGTGTAAATACAAACATGGCTGAGATTTGATAGGAGGTGTTGCCATTTCATGCCCTTCTCTTCAACATAAACTTCTGAGCTACAAGAACCCAGAAACAGGAAACAGGCATTTTCTTCTCTTTGGAGCTCTCTGTACATGGCAGGACAGTGTAGGACATCATCCAAAATCCCACGAGATACTTCTCTGTTGGAATTTGTCAAAGCCGCATCGCTGAGAGGTTAACAGGCACTCCCGCAGTGTGAGGGATGTTATTTCTGCAACTCACACTCACCTCATAGCATCAGGACGAAAGAGTTTCATCAGAGGAACCAGGCGATGTTAGCCATTGTAGGTGGTAAGGTAACTTGGTACAACTTTTTTTTTTGTTTTTTTGTTTTTTGTTTTTAGGGAAACCCGTGAGCATCTATTCAAATGTAAAACACGGTTTACAGTTTTACAACTTACACACGTGCAAAAAAAGACACAAAGAGGTTCAGGGAAGCATCATTTGTAAAGAAAGAAAACAGGAAACAACCGCTCATCAATGGTGGGGGGGGGGGGTCCCTTAAATAACATTATTGCAGAATGCTGGGTAGCTGCTGGAAAGCATGGGGAAGATGTGTGAGCAGTTTGATGTGGAAAGACACTCAAGAGGTATGAAGTGAAAAAAGCTGCAAACCACTAAGTACACTGTAATTCCATTTTTTAAAGGCCTCCAGCTTATAAACCCGGGAAAGTAGCTACTTCTGGAGGGTGGGAAAGGATAGAGCGGTGCCTTAACTTGATGTTAATTTAGGTGGTGACATACTGGATGCATCCTGTGTGTGTGTTCTTTTCTGTTTTCTAAATTAAGAAGCGTTTTCAAAAGCTTTCTCACCAGCAATTGTCTACGGACCCCACCCTGTGAGTGCAAAAGGACTATTCCTGGGGGTCCCCGCTTTGGGCTTTGCCTCTTGTGGAGGAGGGGAGTTTCACACACTCCAGGGTGAGTGGTGGGGGTGGGGAGAGGCAGCAGCAGCATCAGGTAATTTTAGCATCAATGGGGCCCTCCCTGATCACTGGTCCTGGAATCTGGGACACACGTGGCACACACAAGCCTTCATAATAGGGGTTAGCTTTTGGGGCCAGTGTGGCTGCCAAATTCAGTAGGGCCTCCTGCGGTACTGTAGCTGAGGTCATGACCCATGCCCCAAGCACCCTTAACCACAGGGGAGGGTCAAGCCCTGGCCTGGGCATCCTTTCCATTGACAAGCCCCAACTCTCCCCATGGCCCTGGAAACTAGGCTTGAATGGCCCCAGTATTCAGGGAGAGAAACTGAGGCTCAGAGAGGTTCGTTACACCTTGGCCAGGGTCACACAGTTGGAGCTGGAATTCAAATTAAAGTCTGATTGACAAGGTCACCTCTTTCCCTCGTGCCATGCCACCCGCTCACCCTACCATGCTCCTTCATTCTAGTTCAAGATCCGGGTGCTAAAAAAGCCCACTCCCCCAGTCTCCTCAGGAATCCAGGCGCCAACCCCTCTGTCCAAAGGGGCCACATCGTTCCCTCTAATGCTTCCTCTAGAGGGGTAACGACCTCTTTGGGACTCCAAAGCATAAACAGGAAAACGCACATACGGACACACACAACTGTCGGCTGGACAGAGGGGGATCATGAATCCCCTGAAAACTCACCAAGCGTTTCAGGGCAGGGGCTGCGCTTTCCGGAGATCGTCCCCCATTTCCCTCCCATCCCGCAACCACCTGCGCAAGACGGTAAGTGCCAGGGGCCTGCCTGGCCGCCTAGAGTCTCAGCGAGCCCTGGGCACCAAGGCGGCCAAGGAAGACGGCCCTACGCCCCGCAGGACCCTTCAGTCAAGGGAGCCTTGAACGCCAACGCCAGCAGGATCCCCAGCGGCGAGCTGCGCCCCTTCCTCCGGATTCCCATTCAACGCTGGGGCCGCCCCAAGGCACAGACGACGAGGTGGAGCCGGCCCTGGGTGAGAGGAAGTGGCCAGCGGCTACGGCCCAGACCCCTGGGCCGGGCACAGCGGGGCCGGCCCCGACAGCGCGCCCCACCCCTGCCTGCGCCGGCTGCGCCCGGGCGCAGGTCCCATTCCGGGAGCAGGTCCCCTCCCGGGCGCAGGTCCCTTCCCAGGCGCCCCGCGTGCTTCCCGCCCGGCCGGGCCACTCACCTGGCAGTGCCGCCGAGGCGCACCAGCCGCGGGCAGGGGAGCCGGGGTTCCGCGTGTGGCGCCCGCCGTCCGGGCTCCGGGCTCCGGGCTCCGGGCACTCCCTGCCGCGCACGCCCTCGGCCTCCTGCGCTCGCTACTTCTGCTTCAGCCGCGCCACGTGACTCCGCGGAGCCGCCCCCCGCGCCGGCCGCCCCGCCCACGGCCGGGCCAGCGGCTTAGAGCTCCCTGAGCGCGGAACCTGGGTGCCCCCACCTCCGCTAAACCAAGGGAGACACTGAGGCAGCCGCAGGATAGCTGAACCGTCTGAGGTGGCTTGGCGAGGTAGAGAAAGAGGACTTCCCCAATAACGTAGCATTAATGGAACGCCTACTGCATACAGGTGTTTTACATGCAAGTAATACACTCCTCACAATCACCCACCCAGAGGTGGTTGTTCATAGCCCTATTTTGAAATCGTCACTAATGCTGCGCTGGAGTCAGACCACCTCTTGTTACCTTGGGCAAGCCACTTAAATGCCTCAGCTGCTGTTTCCCCCTAAAGCTAGTCTCACCACTAAAATTCCTCAGATTCAGGTTCCCCATCTGTAAAACGGGATGAAAATAGTGCGGCTCCCAAAGGTTTGTTCTAAGGAAGACAAATACCAGGCACTTGATCTCCCATTTTCCCAATGACAAGAATTTTTTTAAGGCCCACTTTAACATATAAGAAGGAGCCCCGATGTCACAGTGGTTAAAGCGATCAACTGCTAACGGTAGGCAGTCGGAAACCACCTGCGGATCCGCGGGAGAAAGATGTTTGTTTCTGCAGAAATTCACATCCTCGGAAACCCTACGGGGTCGCTATGAGTCGGAATTGACTCCAAGGCAGGGGGTTTGGTCTAGTTAACGTATAAGAAGGAGACCTGGTGGCGCAGTAGTTACAGCGCTGGGTTGCTAGGCAAAAAGTCTGCGGTTGGAACTCATGAGCTGCTCCACCAGCTGCTCCATGGGAGAAAGATGTGGCAGTCCGCTCCTGTAAACATTTACATACATACTCTGTCCTACAGGGTTTCTGAAATAGACTCATAGGTAACGGGTTTTGGGTTAGGTTAGTATATAAACTACCAGCCTTGTGGATTCACGGGTGCCGTGAGTCGGAATCGACAGAATGGCGACTGGTTTGGTTTGAACCACATGGATAGCAGAGTTAAATGCCTAGTTATAACATTTAGCTGATTAATTCACCTACATTTGTCTATTTCAAGTCATATATGATTTAATATATTCTTTAGGAAATTATGCTTTTTTTTCCATTCTTGTGTTTCATGAAACAATTTTATTCAAACCCTTTATATGCATCTTTCACACAGGTGTCTTTGTGACCAGAGCCACTTCTAGTATCACCTACATAGCACAACTTACTTCTAAATTGCCTGAGTTACAACATTTTTTAATCTATGGTGTCACTCTCACTGTAGGTTTTATATCCCAAGCCACAAAGTTTACTCACTGACTTCATTGCTTAGGTGTGTTTCAATGCTATCCACCCCCAAACCACTAACTGCAGTGCTTTTTAAAGAGATCTTTAAAAGGCTTATTGTAGCATCAACCCATTGGAATAATGACTAAAGAATAATAAAACCCCAAGAATAATGACTAAATATAGGTTAAATTTCTTTGCCTCATTTGTTTTGTTTTGTTTTAGAAGTTCAACATATTTATTTCAATCCATCCTTTTGACATGTCTATTTTGGTGCAGTTACATAACGCATATATTAGTACAGCTATATATATGCATAATTTGTTAATACAAAATATACATGTATGGGAGAAACTGTAAAACCTCTTGCTGATAAAATGAGACTGAGTGTATAAGTGAGGCTCGGATACCACTCTAGGGAGGCTGGGTTCCTCCAAGTCTGTCCAGACAGATGCTAATTCTGGCTGGAGTTGTCTCTGGTCCATTGGGGATAGAGCAAGAAAAGAAGAACATGTAGAACACGCTTCAATTAAAAGAATTCTCGTTTAACCTGTGACAGGGCCCTACAACATTTTTGGAGTTAAAATGTCTGCTGTGTATGAGATTGTCATAGTAGATAGCAGCTGCCCGTTGTTTTGTACTTTCAATTCTTTTTCTTCTTTGCTCGTTTTTTCACCAGCCTCCTCGGGTGAACAGCTCAAGGCCTCCAGCGCCCTGGATGGGGGTGTTTGGGGCTCCTCGCCTCTTTATCAAATATGACATGGTTGTTCAAAGGAAAGTAATTGAGATGGCTGACTCAGTACGGAGAGACTTTGTGAAGACTCCAATATAAAATGACACCTCTTTTCTGAGGGATAACGGGTGTGTTATGCTAGTTACCATCCAGTCAGTTCTAATTTATGGTAACCCCGTGTGTGCAGAGTAGTACTATTGCATGGGGTTTTCAAGGCTGTGACCTTTTGGAAGCAGATCACCAGGCCTGTCTTCCAAGGTGCCTCCAGGTGGATTTGAACTGCCAACCTTCAGACTAGTAGTCAAGTGCTTACCCAGGTTGCCCTATATATTCACAGGTTAGCTATCATAGGGGTGAGGGCGTTAAGTGGGTGGGCTGTGGAGTCAGGATTTGAACTCAGATATGTCTGGTGCCAGAGCCCACCAGCACACAGGCCCCTGCCCACCCCCAGCACTAACAGGAGGTGTTCATGCAGGGAGGACTGAGTTCATAACCACTTTACATAGACTCACAAGCGTGTCAGGAAGTGACCTCAAAGGGTGGAGGGAACTTTCTTTTCCTTTTCATATAAAAAGAAAGAAGGAAGAAAAAAAAAAAAGAATAACCTAAAAGAAAATTGCTTTTTAATCAGCATTATCTCAATTCTTTTTATTCTGTGTCCCTCACCAGTCCTCAAGTAAGCACATGCTTTTTTCCTGTAACCCTCTCCTATTTGCTAGTGGCCGTGTTGCATTGGACCATTAACCTCTCTGTGCCTCAGTTTCCTTCTTTGCAAATGGGTATAATAACTGCTTGAAGTCCTCTTTGCTTTCAGGACTTGAAGCGCTTACCGATGATGATCAAAGACTATAGCCTTTCTGTATGAATTACACCTCAACGTAAAGAAAACAATCCTCACAACTGGACCAGTAAGAAACATCATAATAAACAGAGAAAATACTGAAGTTGTCAAGGATGTCATTTTACTTGGATCCACAATCAACACCCATGGAAGCAGCCGTCAAGAAATCAGATGACATATTGCGTTGGGCAAATCTGCTGCAAAAGACCTCTTTAAAATGTTCAAAAGTAAAGATGTCACTTTGAGGACTAAGGTGCACCTCACCCAAGTCATGGTATTTTCAGTCACTTCATATGCATGGGAAAGCTAGACAATGAATAAAGAAGACCTAAGAAGAATGGATGCCTTTGAGTTATGGTGTTGGTGAAGAATATTGAACATACGATGGACTGCCAGAAGAACAAACAAATCTGTCTTGGAAGAAGTACACCCAGAATGCTCCTTAGAAGTGAAGATGGCAAGACTTTGTCTTACGTATTTTGGACATGTTATTAGGAGGGACCAGCCCCTGGAGAAGGACATTATGCTTAGAGTCTCAGCAAAAAAGAGGAGGACCCTCAACAAGATGGATTGACATAGTGGCTGCAACAATGGGCTCAAATATAGCAACGGTTGTGAGGATGGAGCAGGACCAGGCAGTGTTTCATTCTGTTGTACTCAGGGTCACTATGGGTCAGAACCGATTCTTTGGCACCTAACAACAACAACATAATAACTGCACCTACCTCCAAGGGTGATTGCAAGGATTAAATGAGAAGACCCAGGAAAAGCACTCTTCATAATTCATCAGTCAGCACTGGCTATTTTTAGCATTGTTAGTGGGAAGAAAAAGAAAACACAGCGTGGTACAGTGGGAAAGGCTCCACTCTGAGAGCTGGAAGTCTGGGTTCATCTCCCAGGTCTGCTGTTTCCTTATCGGTGTGACCTTGGGCTGGTCACTTACCCTTTCTAAACCTCCCAATTTCCCCATCATAAGACCTTCCTTTGGAATAGCCAGATTAGGCCAATCTGTAGAGACGGAAAGTAGATTAGAAGCTGCCAAGACTGAGGGGCTTGGGGGTGCTGGGAGGTAATAGCTAAGGGGTGTAGGGTTTCTTTTTGGGTGATAAAGATGTTCTAAAATTAATTATGGTAATGGTTGCACAGCTCTGTAAAGATACTAAAAACCACTGAATTGTACACTTTAAAATGGGTGAATTGTATGGTATGTGAATTAGATCTCAATAAAGCTGTCAAAAACAAAAAAAAAACTTAGCTTATAAGGCTGTTCGTGGCTGTTCAGTGGTAAAACTCTTGCCTTCCGTGGGGGAGACCCAGGTTAAATTCCCAGCCGGTACACCTCATGCACAGTCACCACCCATCTGTCAGTGAAAGCTTACATGTTGCTATGATACCGAACAGGTTTCACTGGAGCTTCCAGACTCAGACAGACTAGGAAGAAACGCCTGGTGATCTACTTCCAAAAATCAGCCAATGAAAACCCTATGGATCTCTACCCCCAATTGTGGGGAAGGCACAGGACCTGGCAGCATTTCGCTCTGTTGTGCATGGGGTCGCCATGAGTTGGCGGCCAACTCAGAGGCAGCTAACAACAACAATAAAGCTGTTTAAAGAATTCGAGACAGTGGTTAATACAGAGTCGGACACAGCAAAGCCCTCAGTTAGTGATGGCTGCTTATTATAATAATCATTCTTGTACTTCCGAACCTGGGCCTCCCTATCCCTCCACTGAAGATAGTGGCCAAGCTGAGGCCTGCCCCCTACCCCCCTACCCCAGGGAGCCTCGCCAACCTTACCTCTTCCACCCCCACAGCCAAAAAGGCCAGAAAACCCCCAGAGCCTTTGAGTTTGGTTTCCTTTCCCGACATTGTTCAGAGAAGCACAAGTCCCCTGGGGACAAGCCCAGTCCCAGCTGCTGGCAGGCAGGCCTCCAGGGGAGGAAGTACCGCCCAGCAGGCTTCCAGACCTGACAAGGTTAGGCCCAGACCAGCAGCTTCACCTCTCCTGCGCTGGTGTTGGGGGTGGACCCCTCTG
Organism: Dugong dugon; assembly: GCA_030035585.1. NCBI lineage: Eukaryota > Metazoa > Chordata > Mammalia > Sirenia > Dugongidae > Dugong > Dugong dugon. The sequence continues at coordinate 37,801,412 of CM057478.1, forward strand.
CTACCTAAACCTAGACCTGCTTGGAAGACCATCTGGTCCTGTGGGTTTTATTTATTTATTTATTTGGTGGCGGGGGTGGACTTTTCGAGAGCTTGCAGGTTTCCTCTGGGCTCATTCATTCATTGAACAAACACTTGCTAAGTGCCTGCCTGTGAGGGACCCGGTGCTGCTAGGCTCTGGGGGAGCAGCAGTAACCCAGATGAAGTCCTGCTCAATGAGCATCCAAGTGTAGTTGGGGATGCACAAGCTGGGGTTCAAATCCCAGTTCTGTCCCTCACTGTCTGTGTAGCTCTGTACAGATTTTTCAACCTCTGTAAACTTCAGTTTCTGACGGACCTAGTCAGCTCATGCAGATCCAAGTCCTGGGAGCGGTTCCTGGCCTGTGGTACTTGAGGCTTCTGGAGCTGGTATGGCAGTCATCCGGTTGTAATGGATGCACAGCACACTAGCCACCCTCCTGCACCCACTGTGCTGAAAACCAGGCTGCAGGTTGGCCTTTACCATGTCCGAAGCCTCTTGTAAAATCAAGGGGGATAATTTACAATCAAGAACAGCAGTGTGCTGTTGCTGTTATACGCCATCAAGTCGATTTCGACTCATAGTAACCCCATGTAACAGAGTAGAACTGCCCCATAGGATTTTCTAGGCTGTAATCTTTATGGGAGCAGATCGCCAGTCCTTCTCCTACAAAGCGGCTGGTTGGGTTCGAACCGCCAACCTTTTGGTTAGGCAAGTGCTCAACCACTGTGCCACCAGGGCTCCTTAGCAGTGTGCTAGACAGCTAAGAATATAGTGTGGAGACAGACTAGCCCAGGTGGGAATCCTGGCTCCACCACTTTCTTGTCTTATGTCCTTGAACAGTGACTTCGTCTTTCTGAGCCTCAGTTTCCCAGTCTGTCCTGAAGACAAAGCCCCTACCTTTAATGACTGGAGTATCCTTAGGATGGTTCAGCATAAACAAAAGGGCCATCTATAATCTCACCTTACTGGAAGTCCAGGAGTAGGTGGGGTACAGGCACTGCATAATCAGAAGTTCAAGTTCATCAGCAGGAATGAGGATTCTTTCCATGTCTGCTACTCTCGGCAACAAGACCCAAAAGGGAAAGATCCAGAAAGACAAACCCTTTCCCCATAGTCCCCAGCATGCTTTGATAAAGAAACCATTTGAGGGCCTCCCTTTTGTTCCCACTGCAGGCAAGCAAGTCCCTTGCTCAGTTCTTTCATTCATTCAACAAATACTGAGCCCTTATTCAACACCAGATGCTATGTATTACCATCCTAGGGCTACCAAAACAAATTACCACAAACTTAGTGCCTAAAAACAACAGAAATGTATTATCTCACAGTTTTGGAGGCCAGAAGTCCAAAATCAAGGTGTTGGCGGGGTTGATTCCTTCTGGAGGCTCTGAGGGAGAATCCACTAGGTGCCTCTCTCCTTGCTTCCGGTTTCTGGCCAACCTGGACGTTCCTTGGCTTGCAGCTGCAGCACTCCAATCTCTGCCTCCGTTCTCACATGGCCTTCTCCCCTGTGTCTCTGTGTCTCATATATCCCTGTCTTTTCTCTTGTAAGGACACCAGTTATTGGATTTAGGGCCCATCTGGACAATCCAGGATGACCTCATCTTGAGATCCTTAACTTAATTAACTGCAAAGACCCTTTTTCCAAATAAGGTCACATTCACAGGTACCATGAGTTAGGACTTGGACATATCTTTTTGGAGAGTCACAATTCAACCCGCTAGGCCTTGTATTAGGTAAATTGGCTAGACCTGGCCCTTGCCTTTGATGGGGAGATGATCAAGATGAGGCATTTACTAATGCAGAAGAGTAAGAACTGAGTTAGAGGGTTGAACGAAGAGCTGATCCTCTGCCTCAGGCAGCTAGGAAAACTTCTCAGAGGAGGTGACCTCAGAACTGGGTATTAAAGGATGAGAAAGGGTTCTCCAAGAAAATTAGAGGGAGAGATGCTTTGTTAGAAACCAGGCTGTATTGGCAAAGCTAATCATTTCCTACAGAGGTCAGAACAGTGGTTATCTCTGCCCAGGAGGGCTCACAAGGAAGGGTCCTGGGGAGCTGTGATGTCCTAGATTTTGAGCTGTTGGTTACACAGGGTGGTCATGTTATGAAATTTATCAAGCTGTGCAATTTCCTCTATGTATGTTATACCTTAATAAGAGATTAATATTTAATTTACGTATTGAAAGACTATTCCTCATGTTGATGGATTGTCTTGTTTCTTCCCCTACTTTTGTTGTTTTCCAAATATTCTTTTTGAGTAGGTCTTAGTTATAGAAGAAAATTAAAACTGTTTCAATAATGAGGATGTTGATGCAATGCTTAGGGGACACTGAGCTTCTGTTAAGGGTGATGGAAAAATTTGGGAACGGTTAATGGTGATGGTTGAACAACATGATGGACATATATAATGTCACTGAACTATACATGTGAAGACTGTTGAAGTGGCATATGTTTTGCTACCTATATATTTACCACACACACACACACAAAAAAAGTTTTAAAAAACTAATAAACTACCACCACCACCACCAACAGAACAAGACTTTCAGAAGTCAGGAGAATGGTTACTCCGAGCGGGTTGGTGATGGGAAGTGCGTGGAGGGGGCTCCTGGGGAGCTCTTGGTGGTACCACGGTGTTGGTTACATGAGTGAGTTCGTTGTGTCAAAATCCATTGAACTATACACTTACAATAAGTGCGTTTTTCTATATTGTTATGCATCAATAAAATGTTTTAAATATAAGGTAGTTAGCTAAGCAGAGAGAGAGAGCGTTGAAGTCTGCACTTTGCCAAAATCAGTAACATTCATTGGATGCCTACCTTGTGCCAGGATCTGTCATGATGTAATCTTCTGCTAACCTTATTTATTTCTCACAACAAAGGTGGGAAGTACTATTATTTTCATGCCCATTTTAAAGATGAGGAAACTGAGGCTCAGAGACATTAAGTGACTCGCTGAGGAGACCAGCTAGAAGGCCGTGTGCCTTCTTCTTGGTGGTCAGGAGTTATTTCAACTCCTTGGGGTTTCTCAGTGAGGTCTGAGACACACCTCAGATGCTTGGACCTACTGATTCAGAACCCTAGAGGTGGGACCTAGAGGTCTGCATTTTATCTAACCCTGCACCCTGGTCTTTGCACCCTCTGGTGTGAGCACCTGTGCCTTCCTCTAAAACAACAGGGATGGCATGCATGTGAGTCATTCTGGAGGCAGGATGCAGTCTGGGCACTTTGGGCAGATCTAGGATGGTATTAGCCATAACGATAAGGAGGTTATTCCTGGGGCTGCCGTTCCAGAGACACCACCTCATAATGAGTTCCTTTGGGTTGGGGCTTTGACTAAGCCCTGCCCCACGGGACCTGAGACAAACTCACCTTAAACACCAGTTCAATAGATCACTCATTCAGTTGTTCGATCCAGTCGTTCAATCCACAAGCATTAATTGAGCACCTACTATGCACCAGTCACCCCTCTCAGCTCTGAGGATCATGAGGTGAGAGACTCACCCTCTGCCAGGGTGTCACAGACTAGTGGAAGAGACAGCAGGTAAAAAGATGACTGTTGTTCATATTGTTGTTAGGTGCCGTCAAGTCAATTTTTTTCAACCATAGCAATCCCGTGTGACAAAGTAGAACTGCCCCATAGGGTTTTCTAGGATTTAATCTTTTGCTAACCGAAAGGCTGGCATTTCGAACCCACCAAGCACTCCATGTGAGAAAAGACCTTTCGATCTGCTGCCATAAAGATTATAGCCCAGGAAACCCTATAGGGTGGTTCTACTATGTTACATGGGTTCACTATGAGTCAGAATCAACTTGACGGCACACAACAACAAATCTTTATGGAAGCAGATCACCAGATTTTTCTCCCACTGAGCTCCTGATGGGTTCCAACTGCCAACCTTTTAGTTAGCAGCTGAGCACTTAGCCATTGTATCACCAGGGATTACATATTTACTAAAACAGCTAAAATAAAAATAACTGACAATACCCAGTGCTGATGAGGATGCTGAGAAACTGGTAGGAACGTGAAATGGTACAGTCTGTTTGGAAAATCATTTGGCCATTCCCTAAAAGAGTTAAATATATACTGACCACATGACTCAGCAATTCCACTCCTAGGTATTTGCCCAAGAGAAATGAAAACATATCTGTATGCTAATGCTAACAGTAGCTTTACTTACAATCCCTGAAAACGGGAAACAACCCAAATATTTTTCAATTAGTGAATGAATAAACAAACTGTGATACATCCATTCAATGAAAGAGCACTGAGCAACAAAAGGAATAAACTACTTACAGACCCAGCACCAAGAATGAATTGCAAATGCATCGTGCAGTGTGAAGGAAGCCAGAATCAAAAGGCTACAAACTGCATGATTCCATTTATATGGCATTCTGGAAAACTGCAGGGACTGATCGGTGGTTACCAGGGACTGTGGGCAGGGAGAGGGTTTGGCTACAATATAAGACAAGGGCGTTTGGGTAGGGGGTGATGAAATTGTTCTTTATCTTGGTTGTGGTGGTGGTTACATGGCCCTTAGGCACTTGTGAAAACTTACAGAACTGTATACCCAAAAGGGTGAATTTTACTGAAAGCAAATGATATCCCAATTAAAAACAAAAAGACTGCAATACAGGTGAGAAGCCCAGGGGGGACTGAGGGAGAGAGATGATTAATGCAGGCTTGGAGGGTGGGTTCAGGAAGGCTTCCTGAAGGCAGACCCTTAAGCTGAGGTAGTAAAAGGACTTGGAACTGTTCCGGTGAATGGGGTGGAGAGGAGAAAGGGAGGACTCCAGGCAGTGGGAACAGCGTGATGACATCTGCTCTGGGAAGCCATAAGTGACTGAGCTTCACTGAAGTGTGGGGTGCATGTTCCCGGAGGTGAGACAAGCAAGGAAAGCAGGGCTCGGCTCACACAGGCCTATGGAGTCTTGCTAAGGCCTTTGGACTTTGTCCTGGGAGCAATAGGGAGCCACTGAAGGTCACAGAGTAGAAGAGTGGCCTGTATAGCTCTATGGTTTGGAAGAGCCATTCTGTAGGCCGCGGGAGGGTGGGATAAGGGGCCAGCCTCTATGATTGTGCATTTTAGGGGAGATGTTAGTTATTCAACAAGTATTAACCAAATAGTTGCTATGTGCCAGGCATTATGCTAGAAGCTGGGGATATAAGAACGGGGTTTCGCTGACAAAAAGAGGCAAACATCCCTGTGGCTCTTACATTCTAATGTAGAGGACAGTGCATGAGCAAGGAAACAGATAAACAAGATCATTTCAGATGGGGTGAACTTTGGCAAAGTAGATGAATAACAAGGAGGAGGGGATGATTTAGATTTGGGGTCAGGGAAGGCTTCCTGGAGGAGGCAACATTTGAGCCCTGAGGAGGAGAAGCTAGAGGAGCTGGTAAGTGAGGTTCTGGAGAAGGAACTTCCCAAGGGGTGGGGGTGGGTTGTCTGCAAGTGCAAAGGCCCTGAGGCAGATACCCGATTGCTTTTGAGGGTTATGCAGTGGGTGCAAAGCCCAGGATCCTAAATGCTGTGGGGCGGTTGGGGTGGGGGGGCTCCACGCCCTCTGGGGGTCTCTACCCCAGCAGTAGAGGAGCTAAGGCTCCCCCTAGGAGCACTGTGCTTCCAGCCAGCCCAAGTCCTCACATTTGGTGAATGATCACATATGGCCATGTGTGGTTAGGACAGTCTAAGTCCACCTGGGCAGGCTCTCTGGGCTCTGAAGGTCAAAGCTGTTGCCATTACAAACAGAGCTTGTTGACAGAATCACAGCCTCCAGGACATGCAGAGACACAGGACACACCCGGGAGGGCCAATCTGGATTTTCAAATTAAAAAAAAAAAAAAAAGACCCAAGCAAGCACACATCAGTGTCTCATGACTCAGTCACTGCTGAGTCTGAGACTCGGGTCCTCCCCATCAACAAAGCTGGCCACCACACCGCCCCCCCACCCCCGCCCCCGGCACATCCCCTCCCTTGGCCACATAGCACAGTATCCACAGGACATTCTTTCTCATGTTGAACCTTTCCATTGGGTCTAAATGAAGCTGCCAACCAGCAGCCAAACCACCAATCTGTTTAAGGGGCAAAAATGTCATTGAAGGGGAACAAACAAGAAGAAGAAAAGTTGGGCTTGTCCCAAGTCCTCTCAGTGAACTAGAGTGTCCAGAGAGCACAGCCGTGGTGAAAAGATAGCTGCAGAAGGGAAGGATGAGACCCATGGGGTAGCCAGTCACCATGCTGTGAGGACACTCAAGCAGCCTGTGGAGAAGCTCATGTGAAGAGAAACTGAGGCCTCCCACCAACAGCCAGCACTAACTAGCCAACTGCTCCTGAACTCCCGACCCACAGAAACCATGAGATAATAAATGATGATTGTTGTTTAAACCACTAAGTTTTGAGGTCATGCAGCAACAGACAATACAGATTTATAAATGGATGGATGGACGGATGTTGTGTCGTCAGCTGCTGTTGAGCTGACTCCAATTCATGGCGGCCTCGTGCACAACAGAGCAAAGCACTGCCCAGGACTACATCATTCTCACAATTGCCAGCATGTTCAAGTCTATAGTTGTGGCTGTTGTGCCGGTCCACCTCACCGAGGGTCTCCCACACCCTCACTGGCCCTCTACTTTACCAAACATGATGTCCTTCTCTAGCAACTGATTCCTCCTGAAAATGTGTCCAAAGTAAGCAAGTCATACAATAGCCTGTTCTGATCCATAAGATTTCCATTGGCTAATTATCAGAAGTAGATCACCAGGACTTTCCTCCTATTCTGTCTTAGTCTGAAAGCTCCACGGAAACCTGTCCACCACGGGTAACCCTGCTGGTATTTGAAATAGGGGTAGCATAGCTTCCAGCTTCATCGCAACGTGCAAATCATCACAGTACAACACACTAAAAAATGGGTGGTGGATGAAACTCTCTATTTGTGTCCCTCCTAGAGTTATCTTTTTTCTTTGATTCACCCAAAAGTAAAGGAGGTATAACTCCTCCACCATGATTCTCTTTTTGAACCTCTCTCTTTCATCTGGGTTCAGGCCCAGGCAAACATCATCCACAAAGGATATGCATCACCCACTGCACTTCCTACCACATTTCCTCTCTTTCGCCCAGAGTAGCAGCCAGTGGAAACGACTGGGCTCTCTCCCATGATTTCAGAAAATGTGTGCAGAGGCCAGTTTGTGTGTTTTAGGCCTGCACTCCAGGCCTGGGGGTTCCCAAGATGGGCCAGACTTGGAACAGCTGGCCAGGGAGGCGAGATAAGGCTGTAGGGTCACTGAAAGATCAAGGCTCTGCAGTAGTCACATCAAGGTTCAAAACCCAGCTCCCCTGCTTGGGCAATTCACTTAACCTCTTTGCGCTTCCAGTTCCTCAACTATACAATAATGCCAGCAACATCCTCCTTGTGAAGTGCCTGTGAGTCTTCAATGTTAATATTAATGAAAGGGACATGTGGGACCTGGTATGTAGTACTTACCTTCTTTCTGCCCTCCACCCAGCTCTGTGCTCGTCATCCCCTGGTCTGAGACCGTATGTGACCCTGGCTTCGTATGACTTCCATTTGAGTCTAAGCTTGGCTCCTCCACTCTATGACTTTCAGCAAGATACTTAACCTCTCTGAGCCTCAGTCTTCTTATCTGTAAAGTGGGGATGATAGTGTTGTCATTCATTGCTATCAAGTTGGCTACAACTTATGGTGGCCTTGTGTATAATCGGATGAAATGTTGCCCAGTCCTACACCATCTTTATGATCACTAGTATGCTCCAGTCCATTGTTGCGGTTATTGTGTCGAACTATCTCATTGAGAGTTTCTCTCTTTTTCACTGACCCTCTTCTTTATGAAACACAATGTCCTTTTCTAGCAATTGGTCTTTCAGATGATGTGTCCAAAGTAAGCAAGCCGAAGTCTCACCAACCTTGCTTCTAAGGAGCATTCTGGTTGTACTTCTTTTTTTTTTTTTTTTTTTTAATTGTACTTTAAGTGAAAGTTTACAATTGAAGTTAGTTTCTCATGCAAAAATGTATACACACATTGTTATGTGACCCTAGTTGCTCTCCCTATACTGTGATAGCACATTCCTCCTTTCTATCCGGATTTCCCGTGTCCATTCAACCAGCTCCTGACCCCCTCTGCCTTCTCACTGTGCCTCCAGACAGGAGTTACCCATTTAGTCTCATGTATCTACTTGAGCTAAGAAGCACACTCTTCACGAGTATCATTTTATGTCCCATAATCCAGTCTAATCTTTGTCTGAAGAGTTGGCCTCGGGAATGGTTTCAGCTCTGGGCCAACTCAGAGTCTGGGGACCCTATCTTCCGGGGTCCCTCCAGTCTTAGGCAAACCCATTAAGTCTGGCCTTTTTGCTAGAATTTGAGTTCTATGCCTCACTTTTCTCCTGCTCCATCAGGGACTCTGTTGTGTTCCCTGTCAGGGCGGTCATTGTGGTAGCCAGGCACCATCTAGTTCTTCTGGTCTCAGGCTGATGAAGTGTCTGGTTTATGTGGCACTTTCTGTTTCTTGGGCTAATATTTTTCCTTATGAATTTGGTGTTCTTCATTCTCCTTTGCTCCAGGTGAGTTGAGACCAATTGATGCATCTTAGATGGCTGCTCACTAGCTTTTAAGACCCCAGACGCCACTCACCAAAGTGGGATACAGAACATTTTCATAATAAACTTTGTTATGCCAGTTGACCTAGATATCCCCTGAAACCATGGTCCCCACACCTCCGCCCCTGCTACTCTGTCCCTCAAAGTTTTTGGTTGTATTCAGGAATCTTCTTAGCTTTTGGTTTAGTCCAATGGTGCTGAGTTCCCCTGTAGTGTGTGTTGTCCTTCCCTTCACCTAAAATAATTCTTGTCTACTATCTAGTTAGTGAATACCCCTCTCCCTCCCTCCCCACCCTCCTAACCATCAAAGAACGTGTTCTTTTGTGTTTAAACCTTTTCTTGAGTTCTTATAATATGGTCTTATACAACATTTTTCCTTTTGTGACTGACTAAATTCACTCAGCATAATGCCTTCCATGTTATGTTTCACAGATTCATCATTGTTCTTTATCATTGCATAGTATTCCATTGTGTGAATATATCATAATTTGTTTATCCATTCATCCATTGAGGGGCACCTAGGTTTTTTCTGTCTTTTTGCTATCGTAAACAGTGCTGCAGAGAACATGGGTGTGCACATATCTATTCGTGATGGCTCTTATTTCTCTAGGATATATTCCAAGGAGTGGGATTCCTGGATTGTATGGTATGTCTATTTCTAGCTTTTTAAGGAAGCACCAAATCAATTTCCAAAGCAGTTGTACCATTTTACATTCCCACCAATAGTATATAAGTGTTCCAGTCTCTCTACAACCTCTCCAACATTTATTATTTTGTGTTTTATGTATTAATGCTAGCCTTGTTGGGGTGAGATGGTATCTCACTGTAGTTTTGATTTGCATTTCTGTAATGGTTAATGATCATGAACATTTCCTCATGTGTCTATTAGCTGCCTGAACGTCTTCTTTGGTGAAGTGCCTGTTCATATCCTTTGCCCATTTTTTAATTGGGTTATTTGTCTTTTTGTTGTTGAGATTTTGCAGTATCTTGTAGATTTTAGAGATTAGACGCTGATCAGATTTGTTGTAGCCAAAAATTTTTTCCAAGTCTGTAGGTCGTCTTTTTACTCTTTTGGTGAAGTCTTTTGATGAGCATAAAGTGTTTGATTTTTAGGACCTCCCAGTTATCTAGTTTCTCTTCTGGTGTTTGTGCATTGTTAGTTATGGTTTGTATTCTGTTTATGCTATGTATTATTGCTCCTAACGTTGTCGTTATTTTTTCTTCCACGATCGTTATCGTTTTAGATTTTATATTTAGGTCTTTGATCTATCTTGAGTTAGTTCTTGTGCATGATGTGAGGTATGGGTCTTGTTTCATTTTTTTGCAGCTGGATATCCAGTTATGCCAGCACCATTTGTTAAAGAGACTGTCTTTTCCCCAATTAATGGACTTTCGGCCTTTGGCAAATATCAGCTGTTTAGGTGGATGACTTTACATCTGGATTCTCAATTCTGTTCCATTGGCCTATGTATCTGTTATTCTACCAGTACCAGGCTGTTTTGACTACCGTGGCAGTATAACAGGTTCTAAATCAGGTAGCATGAGGCCTCCCACTTTGTTCTTCTTCTTCGGTAATGCTTTACTTATCCAGGGCCTCTTCCCTTTCCATATGAAGTTGGTGATTTGTTTCTCCATCTCATTAAAAAATGCCATTGGAATTTGGATTGGGATCGCATTGTATCTGTAGATCGCTTTGGGTAGAATTGACATTTTCACGATGTTGAGTCTCCCTATCCATGAGCAAAGTATGTTTTTCCACTTATGCAGGTCTCTTTTGTTTTCTTACAGTAGTGTCTTGTAGTTTTCTTTATACAGGTCTGTTACATTTCTGGTTAGAGTTATTCCTAAGTATTTTATCTTCTTGGGGGCTATTGTAAATGGTGTTGATTTGGTGATTTCCTCTTCGAAGTTCTCTTTGTTGCTGTAGAGGAATCCAACAGATTTTTGTATGTTTATCTTATATCCTGATAGTTTGTGAAATCTTCTATTAGTTCCAGTAGTTTTCTAGTGGATTCTTTGGGGGTTTCTGTGTGTAAGATCATATCATCTGCAAATAGAGATACTTTTACTTCTTCCTTACCAATCTGGATGCCTTTTATTTGTTTTTCTAGCCTAATTGCTCTGGCTAGGACCTCTAGCACCAATGGACTTCACCAATGTTGAATAAGAGTGGTGATAAAGGGCATCTTTGTCTTGTTCCCATTCTCAAGGGGAATGCTTTCAGACTCTCTCCATTTAGGATAATGTTGGCTGTTGGCTTTGTATAAATGCCCTTAATTATGTTGAGGAATTTCCCTTCTATTCCTAGTTTGCTGAGAGTTTTTATCATGAATGGGTGTTGGACTTTCTCAAATGCCTTTTCTGCATCAATTGATAAGATCATGTGGTTTTTGTCTTTTGTTTTATTAATGTGATGGATTACATTGATTGTTCTTCTAATATTGAACCATCCTTGCGTACCTGGTATAAATCCCACTTGATCATGGTGAATTATTTTTTTGATATGTCATTGAATTCTACTGGCTAAAATTTTGTTAAGGATTTTTGCGTCTATATTCATGAGGAATATTGGTCTGTAATTTTCTTTTTTTGTGGTGCCTTTACCTGGTTTTGGTATCAGGGTAATGCTGGCTTCATAGAATGAGTTTGGGAGTATTCCATCGTTTTCTATGCTCTGAAATACCTTTAATAGTAGTGGTGTTAACTTGTCTCTGAAAATTTGGTAGAATTCTCCAGTGAAACTATCAGGGCCAGGGCTTTTTTTAATTGGGAGTTTTTAAATTACCTTTTCAATCTCTTCTTTTGTTATAGGGTTATTTAGTTGTTCTATGTGCTTCTTCTAAGACTGGTTTGTTCATTCTTCTGGCAGTCCATGGTAGTAACAGCCTTATATGTTTGTTGTGAGGATTAAAGGAGACCATCTTATAAATCACTTAGGCCAGCAATTGGCACATAATAAGCACTGAGTGCTAACAGGCAGTAACAACACATAACAGCAGCGTGTTACCACTATGCCATAAGCCTCTTCCGAAAGGCAGGAGTAGTGAGGGTGAGTTATCCAGCTGGCCCTCAGGGGAAATGCTGCCTGCCCACTGGATCTCCTTCAGCATCCCTGGGATCCAGCAACCCTATACTTTATCCTGATGGAAAAATGATGGCTTCAGCACCACCCTGTCCAACCGCTGTAGTCCCCCGTGCCCTTGAATAGGAAGCCTGTCTTCCATCCCAGAAATGCTGCCACCTCCCCTGGTTTCCATGGAAATAGACTGGGCTTGGTGCCACGGCTCAGCCTGGAGTCAGGGCATGAATTGGCCCTGAAGATTGGCAGTATGGCCACACCCTGACCTGGCGGCCCTAGGGGAATGACCAGCTCCCTCATCGTCTCCCAAATTTAGCACCCAGACTAGACCAAGTTACCAAGAATGGGCTGGTCAAGGTCAGAGGAAAGAAGAAAGGGGTCCTGTCAACCGGAGCCTGTGCCAGCCTGTGGGTCCTTGTCCTCAGTTTCTTCACCTGGTCCTAGTCCGGTGCTCAAGTCACCCAGAGTTGGTTCAAGGTGCTACTTCCTGGCTCTGTCTTCCAAGACTTAAGACACCGGTGGGAAGAGGTGTCCAGGAGAGAGAAACTTCCTTCCACATGAGTAGAGATGCCCAGAAACCCAGAAAAGGGTAAAAAGACATCTGAGTCCTAGAACACAGTGAGGGGCTGGGCCGGCTCTGCAGGACACCTTGTGGAGGGGCCAGGCTGGGAAGCCCCTTGAAAGTAGTCAGACCCCCAGAGGGTATCTCAGCAGGAGCACAACACTAGCCAGGAGCTCACAGTTATCTACGTGTGCTTGGTACGGTTCTAAGCAGGTACTTTTGCATCTGCTAACTCATTGAATTATCACTGCAACCCCATGAGGCAGGTAGTGCTCCTATCCCATTTTTTGGCTATGGAAACTGAGCCACAGAGAGGTTCAGTGACTTGTTCATGGCCACACCACCAGGAAGTGGCAGAGCCGGGATTTGAACCCATGATGTCTAACTTCATGATGTCACCAGCAGTGGCCAAGGGGCCCCCCACTGCCCTGGTCCTACTTTAAACCCCTGTGTTTGGCACAACACTGGGCTGGGGGCACCCCACCAATGACAGATATTTATTGTTTACCAAACTGGCTGGTTGAGGCTGTGAGCATAAAAATTAAAGAAAAGTGATGTTCCTTGTGTACCTCAGTTGGAGGCTCATACCTACCCCAAGTGGAAGCCAGGGGCTGTGGGGATGGGGTGGGAGTGGAGAGACAGGGAGAGCAGGTGCCTGGGGGGGGGGCAGGTGGTGGTGGGGTGGGGTGGGGGTAGGTGTGGTGTGGAAACGCCCTGCAGTGGCTATGACTGACTTTCCTTAGAGGGGCTGGGTGGGTCACCTGAGTGGTTCAGATTGAGTCACAGGCTCCGGCTAATAGTAACAACGAATGCCATTATTAGGCACTTGCTGTGTACTGGGCTCTGTGTTTAGCATGTTACATATCTCCCCTTTGAGGCACAATTATTTATTTCCATTGTACAGATGAGGAAAGTGAGGCCCAGAGAAGAAGAGCAACCTGCCCCAGGTCCCCAGCTGACAAGTGGCAGAGCCAGGCTTTGAACACACATCTTTCCATGTTCTTCTTCCTCCCCTGCAGGGCAGTCTCTACTTGCGGCAGAGGTGCTGGTGTCAGGATGCGGTTTCCACCCAGCACTGGGGCCTCGCTTCCCTGAGCATCCTGAGAGGTCTGGCTGTCCAGGAAGGAGGTCCTGGACTTGGGCCATGTCCTGCATGGAAGTTGTTGAAAGCAGAGGCAGCCTGGGCTGAGCCTGAATGGAAGGTGTCTGGCCTCAGGGTCAGCATTATCAGCCAGGCTGAGAGAGAGGCTTGGGGGTGCCCTCACCCCCGCCCCAGCTCTCTGGGGCTCCCCCTGGCTGTGGGAGACATGGAAGGTCAGAGTCGGCCACTGAGAGGGCGCTTCTGGGCAGTGTCAGAGGCCTCCTCTGCCCCTGACAAGGGAGGCAGCTGCTTCTAGTGCAGCTGCAGCCGCTGCTGCCCCAGGGAAAAGAGGAAGTGGTCAGAGGGAGCCAGCACCTTAAAAGAGGATGTGTCCCAACCCACACCACCCCCTCCCCACAGGGAGAGGGGGCACATTAGCCTGTGCTTCTTGGAACCCCCCACCTGGGGAGAATGGAGCCTGTTTTAACCCCGTAGTGGAGTCTGGAAACAACCCAGAGTTCCGAGGTCTTCATGCCTCCAGCCTTGGGGAGACCCAAGGTCCAGGGACAGGGCACAGGTGGAAGCACCCAGCCCAGTGCCAGGCACCTAATATGCTCCTAGTCCATGCGTGATGGAGGAGAGCAGCTCTGAAGTGAAGAATGCGCCTCTCGAGTCGTGAGTTCAAATCCTGACTCTGATGTTTATCAGCTGTGTGGTCATGGACAGGTGCTCACTTGCTTTGGACCCAGTTTCCTCAGTGGCAAAATGGAGATAATAAGAGTCTTTACCTCTAAAGGTCATAGTGAGAGTTCAAGGGGGTGTAAGATGTAAAGTGTTCAATGCAATGCCCGGTATGCAGTAAGTGGTTAATAAATGCTAGCTATTGCTATATGTCTGCAGATTCTCCGGGGGCCCAGGGCCCACAGGTTGCCTCCCTTCTCTGTGAGCCTGGATCTGGGGCTGCTGCAGTGACACGCACAGCAGGTGGGGGCTGGGAGCGAGGTATGTCCAGAGAACACCAGGCACCCTGCTGCCACAGATGCAGAGAGAAGTAGAAGGTCTCGAGGACAGAAACGGACACCTCACTACTGCAGAGCTCCACTCTGAACTCCTCCACAGCAGAGTCTAATCCTCACACACACACCTCCAGAGAAGGCCTCATTAAGGGGCCTGGAACACTCTCTCGAGGAGCTGGGCCAAACTCTGCTGCTATGCACAGGACGCAGGATAGTTCCTTCTGCCACCACCGCCAGCTTGAGTCTAGCTCTGCAGAAATAGTCATCACCTCTCTAGCCTTGTATTGCAAAAGCCATATATAGCTCTTTTGTTCTGTCACCAAGAAGCAATGAACAGGGCCAGGGTAGGGTGAGGCAAGGGAAGCGTACAGGGCATCATCCGAGAGGGAGCACCTCCTTAAATGTTGTGCCTCCTTAAATTTTACACCTCCTTAAATTTTCAGCCTCAAGTAGCACCCTAGATGTCTCACTCACTCACCCTAGTCCTGGCAATCAATCCCTTAATTCCCATTATTCCTCCCTCTTTCAAACACCCCAACCACTCCCACTTCCAAACTATGCACCAAGAACCAAACAATATGCTTCAAAAGAACATCCTGGAATTATAAGAAGGAAAGAAATGGGAGGTACATTTTTGGCAAGACCCTTCCTTCCTTATTTTCTAAGAGCCCTTCATCTCACGGAATAATTCATCACATTAAGACTGACAGCGTCCTCCGCTCCAAGCCCAGAAACCTCTTTTCCAAAATATCCTCATAAAGGAAGTATTGGAAACCTAAAAAGAGACACCTATTACAAGACATGGCACAGGAATTTTACAAAAAAGACCAAGGGCGAGCAATATTTCAGCAATACACACATGAGGAAATACAATTTGCCAACTGAAAAAGGAAAGAAAAGCTGGTCAGCACCCCTAATCATCCAAGACATAAAAACGAAATGCCATTTCACATTTTAGTCAAATAATTTGCTATCTAACTTTCCAAATTGTTTTCTATATGTGTTCAAACATATATTATCATTATATGTATATTTGTCCATAGTTAATATTTTTTTTTCCAAAATGGGATCATATTATTCTACTACCTGCTTTTTAACTGAACCATACTTTGTGGCCATCTTTCTAGGTCAGCAAATCCAGCAAGCCTTCTTCTTGTCATCAGGCCCTGGACCTCACATTCCATCGTACAGACAGGGTACAGTTTATCTGAGCAGTTGCCCACTGATGAGATCTTGACTGTTGCCAGTTGTGTGTCTTTGTGTTGCTCTTATAAAGCAATGCAGCACTAAACATTTTCGCACTTGTACCTCTGAACACCTGTTAGTTGCTGTTGAGTTGACTCCCACTTATGACAACTCCAATTACGACAGAACAAAACATTGCCCAGTCCTGTGTCATGTTCATGGTCATGGGTATGCTAGAGATGACTGTTGCAGCCACTGCATACTTTGAGTGTCTTCCAACCTAGGGGGCTCATCTTCCAGCACTGTATTCCAGGACAATATTCTGTTGTGATCCATAGGGTTTTCACTGGCTAATTTTTGGAAGTAGATTGCCAGGCCTTTCTTCACAGTCTGTCTTAGTCTGGAAGCTTTGCTGAAACCTGTCCACCATGGGTGAGTCCACTGGTATTTGAAATACCAGTGGCATAGCTTCCAGCATCACAGCAACACCCAAGCCACCATAGTACCACAAACTGACAGATGGGTGGTGGCCTTTGAACACTTCGATGAGCACAATCATAGAAAAAATCATTTGCTGTGTAAATGCTGGATCACATATCAAAACGTATGTATGTTTTTAATTTTGAGAGAAATGCCAAATTTCCCTCCAAATACTTAACTGTTTGAATTGGTAACAACATTCACCTATTACTTGGATTTTTTTTTTTAATTAAAAAGATCACTTTAAGATGTATAATTTGATAAAAGCCAATCTATAGATTTTTTTATTTTTTATTTTTTCCCATACTAAAATTTATACATACATTGTTATGTGACCCTAATTGCTCTCCCCATACTGTGACAGCACACTCCTCCTTTCCACCCGATTCTCCATGTCCATTCCAATCTACAGATTTTTTTATTTTTTATTTTTTGCTGTTGTTGAGAATATACACAGCAGAACATATACTAATTCAGCAATTTCTACACGTACAATTCAGTGACTTTGATTACATTCTTTAAGTTGTGCAATCTTTCTCACCCTCCTTTCAGTCCGGAGATTTTTTAAAAAATCTGTGTCTTCAGGGATTGCAGACACGGTAAACAGCAGGCTCAGATGGACTCAGAGAAGAGGCTCTTTGGCTGATTTAGCGCCTGGCCCCCCAAATAAACTGCCAAACCAGTAGTGCATGAACATGTAAATCAAGCCCTTGCTTTGGTGCCCAGGTTCTGTTTCCCCTTGTGAAAGCAGCAGTGGGGAGGCAGTGGGCCGAGCCTGGAAGCGAACTTCACCCTTGCCCTCCCATCCTGGGCCTCTCCTGCCACCCACAGCCCTCAGCGCTTGGAGAGGTCACCTGCAGGAGGGAAGGGGCCAGGCTCAGTCACTAGACAGGACTCAGTTTCAAACCCAGCTCTGCCAGTGTCTCACTGTACCACTTTAGACAAGTTGCTAAGGCTTACTGAGCCTCAGCTTTCCTAATCTGTAAAATGGGTCCAATAAAACCTACCCGGTTCACAGAGTTGTGATGAGGATTAGATGCTGGAATTTTGTTTCTTTTGTTTTGGGTTTGCTGACAGGCCAGCAGTTGGGGAATAGGGTAGCCCGGTCTGAGGTTTTCTAACCATAAGTGCTTTCCTAGAAACTGCCTTCTTTGAAGTTATTACTTTATTGATCTGAAGAGGTTATACACATGCACTACACAACATTCAAAAGGCCTCAAAGGGTAAGTTTAAGGAGTAAGTCTCCTTCCCACGCTAGCCTCCTACCCCCACCCCCACCCCCACCCCCACAGCTCTGAGGCAGCCTTTGTCACCAGTTTCTGGTGCTTTCTTCCAGGACTGGTCTTTTGTGAATTTCCACAACATATACAGCCTTCTGCACACACTGCAAGGAGCCCTGGTGGCACAGCGGTTAAAGCACTTGGCTGCTAACCAAAACATAGGCAGTTCAAACCTACCAGCCGCTCCACAGGAGAAACATGTGGCAGTCTGCTCCTGTAAAGATCACAGCCTTGGAAACCCTATAGGGCAGTTCTAGTCTGTCCTATAGGGTCACTATAAGTTGGAATTGACTCAACAACAGTGCGTTTTGGGATTTACACACACTGCTCTGCAGCTTGCTTTTTTTTTTTTTTTTTTGATTTATTTAACATTGTTTCTTGAAGATTTCTCCCTATCAGTACATATGAAGCTTTCTCATTCTTTTTTCCCCTAGCTTTTTACATTGAAAATCTTCAAAACTATAGAAAGTCGAAAGAATAGGAAAATGCACGACTGCATGTTTTTTGGATTCACCAATTGTTAACATCACCACATTTGTTCTTTCTCTTTTCTAAACTGTTTGAGATTTACCTGCAGACATCGTGACATTTTCTCCCCTAAATACTTGAGCAGTATTTAGCAGTATTCCTAAGAAGAAGGACATTGTCCTACATAACCACAATACAGTGATCACATTCAGGAAACTCAGTATTGATACAGTGCTATTATCTGATATATATAGCCCATTGTCAAACTTCCCCAGGTGTCTAACAAAGTCCTTTTTTAAAATCCGGTCTCCAATTAAGTATGATGCATTGCATTGAACTGTCATGTCTCTTTAGCCTCCTTTAATCTAGAACAGTCCCCACCTGATTTTGTCTTTTATGGCGATGACAGTTTTGAGTGTCCAGGCCAGTTTTGCAAAATCCCCCTCAATTTGGGTTTGTCTGATTATTTCCTCATGATAGACCTAAAACCAAATCAAACTCATTGCCATCGAGTCGATTCCAACTCATAGTGACTGTAGGACAGAGTAGAACTGTCCCATAGGGTTTCCAAGGAGCATCTGGTGTATTTGAACTACTAACCTTTTGGTTAGCAGCCAAGCTTTAATCACTGTGCCACCAGGGCTCCATCCTCATGATAGATTTAGGTTAAATATTTTGGCAGGGATATTACATAGGTGATGATGCACTTCATGGAATCTCTGGGTGACACAAACAGTTAAGCACTTGGCCACTAACTGAAATCTACCTAGAGGCGCCTTGGAAGAAAGGCCTGGCAATCTACTTCCAAAAAGTCAGGTATTAAAAACCCTGTGGAGCACAGTTCTACTTGGACGCACACAGGGTCACTAAGAGTCAGACTGGACTCCATGGCAATTTTTTTTTTTTCTGGTTGCTCCTCATGTTTAATGGCAACATAGTATTCCATTGAATGGACATACCACAATTTATGGAACCAATCCTCTATCCATAGATGTCCAGATGATTTCGAATCACTTGCTTTATAAACAGTGCTACGATGAATATTCTTCAACTTCTCTTCTTTTTAAAGTGTCTGAGTGTATCTGTAGTAGAATCAACAGACCTACACATACATGCATCTGTAATGTTGATAACTATTGCTAAACTGCCCTAATACACTAATTAACACTCCCACTAATACTGTGTGAGGGAGCCTGCCCCAGAAGCCTTATTTTAACTTTCAGCTCACTGTATCCTGGGTGGCAAGTCCACATATTTTTTGCTGAGCCTTTGTAGATGACAAGAAATCCCTGAGCCGTGGTCCCTTGGTGTCTGTTTCATTTCCCCTCCTAGGAATTTTTGCTGGCATTTGGAGAAGATCATCACTCTCAAAATATGACAAAGTCCAAAGTGCTCTCTTGGAGCAGAATTCTTGCTCTCGTTATATGACACCCATTTGCTTTGTAGGCTGCTATGATTCAAAGAGGAGAGCGATCAAGATTTGTAACGCAATGTAAGTGTGTCAGGCACTTTTCTGGTTGTTTGATGGATGTTACCTAGTCTGCCAAGCGGGAAGTATTAATATGCCCAGGAGGCTTAAGCGGCATATTAGTCAAGTCTGAATGAGAAATAAAAGATTCAGACCCGCTTGCCATCACAGACTTGCATATAGCTCTGAGCTCAATTCTCTGCCTCTGTGGGTATTCGGGGCGGGCGGGGAGAGACAAAAACAAATTCCACGTATTAATCCTAAATTCAAAGCTTGTTAATGCCCCGCCCCCCGCGGTGTTGGCCTAGGGTGCGATAAGCTGGGCTCTCACCGTCAGGCCTCAGCTACAGTGAATGCGCCGCCTTTGCCCCGTCCACGGACTACATTTCCCAGAACACAGTGCGTTCACAGCCCAGGCCCACTTCCGCTTCCTGTCCAGATGTTTTCTGGGAATTGTGGTCTCTGTGCTGGGAGGCGGGACCACGAGGACAGAGGACCCTGGGCCTTCCAAGCAGAATACCGTGCGCGGCACAAAGCCATCTGGTTGAAATAGCTTCCGCTTTTATGAAACAGGCAGACACTGGGGCAACATGAAAGGACTTTCCGCGCCTCTTTAGCCAACGGGTTGGTTCTGTTTCTGGCCGCACCGCCCTACGGAACTCATTGGTTGAGACTTTTTGTTTGACCAGCGCAGGGTTAATGGTGGTTCCTTTCGGATCTCGTCAGCTGACAGCCCTTGTTTTCTGAGGTCCGTGAGGCTCTTTTATTCTGTGATATCATACTACTCCAGAGGCGCACCCATGTTCCGCCTTGGGACACACTAAGCTCCCTTCTAAGCAATTAAAAAAAAAAAAAAGGCAGAAGAAGAAAAAGTAAACACCCTTTAATAGGCTAATCTTTTTCCTACAGATAGTCAGATACAGTCAAGAAGCTTAGGAATAAAGGTTGGCAGCTGCAGTCAGTTCTGAATCCATAGTAGAACTCATCCTTTGCCCTAAACAGCTTTTCAAAGCATTTCCTAAAGCACGGCCCTTTCCACTAGAGCAGAGGTTCTTAGCCTGGGATTATGGTTGAAGGGGCCCATGAACTTGAATGGGGGGAAAAATTACATCTCTATTCGCACTAACCTCTAATTAAAATTTAACACCTTCTTCAATTATGACTGCAGGCAGCAAACCACAAAAGTATTAGCAGGACCTGTGACTTCCTTACTTACAGAAATTCCAGGTATTTTCATATCAAATTATAATTGTTGCAGATTCTTCAAAATATCACTTATTCTCACCACT
Source organism: Dugong dugon (assembly GCA_030035585.1). Lineage (NCBI taxonomy): Eukaryota > Metazoa > Chordata > Mammalia > Sirenia > Dugongidae > Dugong > Dugong dugon. The sequence continues at coordinate 37,821,955 of CM057478.1, forward strand.
ACTTGGAAGTGTCTAATGTTATCATATTGACTGCTAGGTCTGGTTATTAAATGTGTTAATAACAAGCACAGGTGTTACTATATCACAAATTTGTATTTTGATAACCATATTTCAATATAACTGGTTTACTTTATAATCCATTGAATTTATTTTCTGAACTTTAAAAATATTATTCAGACAAGAGTGACACAGGTCCCCTGTCCAGAGGAAGCCTGGGAAGCACTGTTCTCTTTCTTGCTACATATCTCAGAGGATGGACCAGCAAGGTTCTGGTCAGTGGAGACCTGGGGGAGGTGACAGCTGACATCAAATATCTAAGGACTATCTGAAGTTAAGAGCTAGGATTCATGGTGGGAGTGACAGGAGTGTAAATCTATATAAACAGATCCTATAAGCAAGCTGTTCCTCACTGTTATTGATTGAATTGTGTCTCCCAGAACAGATGTGTTGAGCCCCTAACCCCTGATACCTGTGAGCATGACCTTGTTTGGAAATACAGTCTTTGACATGAAGTCATACTGAAGTAGGTTGGGTCCTAATCCTATCTGAGTGGTGTCCTTATAAAGAACAGACCCAGAGAGGCAGACAGAGACAGGATGGCCTTGTGAAGATGCATCCACAGCAAGGAACTCGGGGGCTACTGGAAGCTGAAGAGACCGGAGGATTGTCCCCTAGAGCTTTCAAGGCAGCATGGCCTGGCCAATAGTGTCCTGGGGCAAATTTAGCAAAGTACCACAGATTTGGTGGCTTGAAACAACAGAAATTTATACTCTCACTTCTCAGTTCTGGAGGCCAGAAGTCTGAAATCAAGGTGTTGGCAGGGCCATGTTCCCTCTGAAGGCTCCAGGGGAGAATCCTTCCTTGTCTCTTCTACCTTCTGGTGGTCCTGGGTGTTCCTTGACTTGTGGCCGCATAACTCCAATCTCTGCCTCCATCTTCACATGGCCTTCTTCCCCGTGTGTGTCTGTGTTTCTGTGTCTCTTTTCTTTTATAAAGACACCAGTCATTGGATTAGGGCCCACCCTAACCCAGTATGATTATATCTGCAAAGACCCTATTTCCAAACAAGATCAAATTAACTCAACTAATTACATCTGCAAAGACCGTGCTTCTAAATAAGATCAAATTCACAGGTTCAAGGTGGACATGCATTTTTGGACACACTATTCAACCCTATACACAACCCCCATTTTACAGGTGAAGAAACTGAGGCACAGGATGGTTAAGTCCCTTGCTCAAGGTCACATAGTGAGGCTGGAGCCGGTATTCAACCCCAGGCAGTCTGGCTCCAGAGTTCCTATGCTTAACCATGACACCACACTGCCTCTCCCTGGGCCAACAGAAATAGGAGACAGTCCTTGCAAGGATCAGCTCCAGAAGAAGGGTCCCAACCGCTCCCTAGAGTAGTGGTGGTGGGGGAGTAACTGGGGACCTCAGTGGGCTGCAGCCTCAGTGTAAAGCCTGCCTTTGTGCCTCCTGTGTCTGGAAAATGGTGGAAGGTCCCAGGAGGCTTAGCAGAAATTGAAGATACCCTAGGCTCCACCCAAGGGGCATAAGTTTTGGCCTGAAGACCCAGACTCTGGCTTTGCTGCTGCCATGAGCCAGCTGTGTGACTGGGGGTCCAGTCACTGCCCCCTCTGGGCCTGTTTCTTCCTCTTTCAAGTGAGGAAGCTGGGCCTCATCATTTGAGGTCCCTCTGGGGAAAAACGGGGAGAGGGGGACTACGGCTTCCACTTATGGTTGGCCAGAAACCGCTCTGTCCCCAACAGCCCTAGGTGCCAGCAAACAAGTCACCCCTCACCCCAGCCTGGTCTCCAGCAGCACCAGCTCCCCCCCCCACCCGCCCCCGGCCCCACCGGCTCTGCAGACCCCCAGAGGGAGAAGGCCTGACCCTGGGCCCCTCAACTTCCTCCTCTACACCACCCACTGGTCAAAGCTCCCCATTGCTGGGCCCGCCTCTAAACAGCACCTAGGAGTGAGCGACACCCCTCCCCCCACCAGGCCTGGAGGATCTTGGCCCTGTTGCAACTTCCCCATCTGGTGTCTTAGCCTCAAACCTGGACTCTGGAGACGTGAGTTCTCTAAACAGGTATCGACACCTACTAAGGCTGTGGTTCTCAATGAGGTGACTCCCCACCACCCCACCCCACGTAGGGTCGCCAGACATAGCAAATAAAAATGCAACATTTGGGGGCAGATTTGTACTAGAAAAGTTATGTGTTGTTAATCTGAAATTAAAATTTAACTGGGCATCCGGTATTTTATCTGGCAACTATATCCCCAGAAGACATCTGGCAATGTCTGGGGACATTTGTGATTGTCACTAGTGGAGGGTGCTAGTGGCATGTAGTGGGTAGAGGCCAGGGACACTGCTCAATGTCCTACAATGCACGGGACGGCGCCCACCATGAAGAATGACCTGACCACGATGTCAACAGTGCCAAGGACACTAGTGTACGTATTCACCTTAGATTTCAGGAACTTGTCAGAGGGAGGAGTGGTCAGTCATCCTTATGTAAAAGTCAGGGAAACTGAAGAACTAGAGAAATGGCTTGTTCAAGGTCAAAGTGGAGTCTGCCAGCTGTCTGTGCCTTCTCTCAAATAAACTCATCTGTTTCTCTGGAGGCAGAGCTGCAGAGTGTCAGCAAGGAATTGTAGGTGGGGTGAGAGGGACAGGTAGAGCTTGCAGGGTCTCCAGGCCCTCCAGGACTAACCCTTTCTGGGATCCTGCAGGGTTGGACACGTCATCAAGGGAGGGGGTGGCGCAGCCACGGAGCACGGGTTTTACTACCAGGGCTGTTGTCAGTTCTGCCACCAGGGGACAGCAGAGACTGGGAAATGATTCCGCTCGCTGGCGCCACCTACTGGTTCAGTGGTAGGATTCTCGCCTTTCTTCCGGTAGATACACGCATGATTCCCGGCAATGCATCGCATGCACAGCCACCACCTGTCTCAGTGGAGGCTTGCGTGTATTCCAACCAAAAGGAGACTGCAACAGGAAGTAGGGGAAGGTGACCTACAGGAGGACGGAGCTGGGGTGGAGGGAGGCGACGGGCAAGACTGAGCTGGACACAAGACGCGTGGGCCCTCACTCCACCTCTGCTCCACAGGGTCTCCCCAAAAGCTCGCACTTGTGCCACCACTTGCACAACCCAGTGGCCAGCCAGAGGAGCAACAGTGGCCACACAAGGACAACAGCAACACCGGCTAAGGGCGCACACTGTCCCTTTCCATCATCACCCGCTTGGGAGGAGGGGGAGGGACTCAGAAAAGGGAGATCGAGGAGCGCTAGACGAATGGGCAATCGAACCGGAGACTCAAGTTTTCACGTGGCCGGGGCCTTCGGCTACTGAAGGTGTCTTTAAGAAACTGGAAAGAGATTCGCCAGAGCAAGGTGCAAAGACAAAACGAACACTATTTCATATTCGTGTCTCTGCCCCGCTGGGTCAATGTCGGATTAAGAAAGGGCGTTTGGAAACAAAGCAATGGAGTGAGGGGCGGGGTGGGATGGGGGAGGTTAATGAGAGGGTGCATCGTTCCGCCTTGGCACGCTCCTGTAGGGGAGGAACATAGGACTATTTTATGTCAACGCATCTCCAAGATTGACCTCTGAGAGAATGGATATTCCCTGACTCACCCCGCACGAGGCCGCGAACAGGGGCGGGAGGCCTCGGGGTGGCGGGGACCCCTCTGGCGAGGCTGAGCCGACGGTCCGCTACACCGAGCTTTGTACACTCCAAGTCCCTTATCCAGTGAGCGGAACGAAGCCGCGGTCCCCCTGGCAACACCGACGTCAGGAGCCGGGGGCCGGCCCGCTGTGGAGCCCCGCCCGCCCTCGGCCTGGTCCACCCAGGCTACCACAGCTGACAGGTGTGCGCCCGGCGACCCGGTCTCCGCCGGCTGCACCGCCCTGAGCGCCCTCTCCTCCCGCCTTGGTTTTCACATTGCGCCCCGGTCTCAGGGCTGGATGCCCCCTCCAGGGAGCAGCGCCCCACCCTAGCCTGGCACTCGCAGCTTTGCCAGGCCCCAGCCCCGCTTCCTCGCCAGCCGCCCAGCTCTACAGAAAAGCCAAACTCCCACAAACCCCTCCCCCACCGTTGATGGCTTCCCACCGCCCTGGGATCAAGACCTGCAAGGCCCTGCCCCTCTCTCCGACCGCCCCCTCCTACCTTCTAGACGTCCGCTCCTCCGCGCTGCCGGAAGCTCCCTGCCTCAAGGCCTCCACACATGCTCTTCCTTTGCCTGGAAGGTTGTGCTCTCCTTGGGCTGGCTAACCCTCATCCTCCAGGTTACCTTCTGACCTCTCCTCTGACCCCACGCGCGCTTCTTCTGTAATTCACCACCAGCTGTGGTGAGAGGATGATTTGTGTGATTACTTGCCTGCTGGCAGCCTCCTCTTTCAGACTATGGCTTCAAACCAGTTCGTACCGGTTCGAACCTCTGCTGCGCATTTGCCTTTCCAACCCAGATATACTGAATCAGAATCTACATTTTAACATTCTTGGGTATAATAAGTTTGGAGAATCACTGTTCTACTAGCGGCTCTCAGAATTGGTCCCTAACCAGCAGCATTAGCATCCCCTGGGAACTTGTTAGAAATGCAAATTCTCAGTAGGGGTTCCACCTGGTTGGAAGCCCTGTCTCAGACTATTCACACTCCTGAGTTTCCAGTGTGCCTGGCACACAGTAGGCACTTGAGACATTTTGTTCAGTAAGTGAATGAATGGGTGATCAACTCAATGACAGGCTATGGGGAGGTAGGGCAGGAGCACTACTGGTTTAGACAGACAGTGGAGAGGACCGTGGAGGGGTCAAGTTACTGGATCCACATCTAACAACGGGCAGAGCTTTTAAGTGGCTCCACAACTAATAAGGGACACAGCTTTGAAGGAGCCCTGCGGCCTCCCTGCCCAGCCAGTATGTTAGATGGAGGTCAGGTACCTGATCCTACTCCCCCTGCCTCTCCTCCACCAGCAGAGCTGCTCTCCTTTCTCCAAAAGGGCTTCTTTCATTCACTCCACAAAAAAGCGTGTTTATGATCTACAAGTCTCTCTCTTGTAGATGAATGTACCCTTACTTTAAAAAAATAGTAATTTAAAGTAAAAAAGGTGGTCTTCTTCAAACAGGAGTTTGGGCTAGAGTTCTGAACCTGCCTGCTGGAGTCACTTCTGCAGGAGACCACAGCCTGACTGAGAGTCCCCAGGAGGGCTGCCATAGGAGCATTTTCTGCTTGGAGTTTGCTGGGACAGTGCTCAGGGGTGGCTGTGGTTTCATCTCCCCCGCCTTGGTCTCTCCATCAGCCTCTCAATAATCTTGCCACTGAAGTAAAACCAGTTTTATTAGTGGGTAAGTGCTGCTTCAAGCCCTGCCCCCTTGCTCCACCTCCTACCATTTTGCTGCAGCCTTAGCTCATTTATAGAAATTCTAGAGCTGGGCGGTCACTGGCCACATGTGACTTGTACTGAGCACGTGGAATGTGGCTGCTGCGAACTGAAACGTACTGTTTAAGTGTAAAATACGCATTGGATTGTGAAGACTTAGTACCAAAAAAAAAGAATTTAAGAATGAGGGATTTCAGGGCCCCGCCCTGATCTGGGTGGAGTACACTGAAGAATAAAGCAGAGTCATGAACCTCACCGTGCCCAGATGTGCGGGCTGTGCACTGCGTAAGGGCATCAATCTGAGGGAGTCCATTCACATCTTGGATTGATATATTTATGATGACTGTTTTCCAGCAGATGGCAGTAGTGTTTTGAGGAAGGGACACTTTAAAAAAATCACCAAAATGCTTCATAAAGATGGGCAAGCAGAAGAAAGTCATGGTGGCATTTGGCACCCGTCACCCTCCTGGGCCCAGGAGAGCCCAGTCCAGGCCCAGCAGGCGGAGAGGGGCAGCAGCCATCTCATTATTAAAACAATTCTTTCTGATACCACTTTTGAAAAAATTGATGTATAACATATATAGTAAATCACACAACTCTTAAGTATACAGCTCCATGAAATTTTACATTTGTAAACATCTGTGTAACCGCAGATCAAGATGTAGAGCATTTTCATTACCCTAGAAGGTTGCATCCTGCCCCTTCCCAGTCAACAGCAACCTCTGCTTGCAGAGGTTGTCACGACCGTGACCGCTATTATCACGGATTACTTCTGCCTGCTCATAAACTTTATATAAATGGAATCCTAGAGCAAACACTCATTTGTGTCTGGATCCTTTCACACAACATAATACCTATCCAATGAATTAATTCATGCTACTGTGTATATCAATAGTTGTTTCTTTTTCTCTTGTTCTGTAGAATTCCATCCTCTGAATATGCCGTGGTTTGCTTATTCATTCTCCTGCAGATGGAGACATTTGTGTTGTTCCACTCTGTGACTGTCCCACAATTTGTTTATTCATTCTGCTGTTAGTGGACGTTTGGGTCGTTGCCACTTTCTGGCCATTACAGATAAGACCGCTCTGGACCTTCTTGTGTCTTTTGGTGGACAAATGTTCTCCGTTCTCTTGGGCATATACCCAGGAAGAGAGTGCTGGGTCAGAGGGTAGGTGTGTGTTCCACTTTAGTAGATGCTGATGCTTTCGTAAGTGGTTGAACGAATTCACACTGCCACCACCACTGTAGGAGTGTTTCTGTCAGCAACCACTCTGATCCTCCCCAAAGCAATGCAAGCTGATTCTTGGGCCCCCAGCTGGGAAGTTTTTCTAGCTCCTTCTGGGAGTTGCCTCTGGCTAAGTGTCTGGGGTTTCACAGGCCCATATGGGATCAGCGCCAGCAGCTGCTGGGCTTGCTTGTGAGGGTGTAACAGGTAGAGTGTGAACCACGAAAACACTCAGGTGGGATTCTAAACAGAAGATAAGGAAGGGACTAACTTGGGGGGGGGGGCAAGGTTACAGTTAGTGGATCAGGAGGGATGCTGAGGCCCCCAGGAACAAGCAGCTAAGGGCTAGAGCTTACTCAAAACCCCTGAACAGAACTGGCCTTGGTCTGTAGTGAAGGTTCTCCTGAGGGTGGGGGAGGATGGTGGTGTTGGTGGTGACTGTGCCCCCAGGAAACAGTTGGCAATATCTGGAGACATTTTTGGTTGTCAGAACTGTGTGTGTGTGTGTGGGGTGCTACTGGCATCTAGGGGGTAGAGGCTGGGGATGCCGCTCAACGTCCTAGATGTGGGGGGGATAGCCCCCCGCCAACAAAGACTTATCTGACACAAAATGTTCATTGTGCCAAGGCTCAGATGCTGCTCTTTAGAAAGTGCCATGTACATGCAAGAGGACATGTCAAAATATCACTCAGCCATAAAGGAATGAAGTCCTGATGCATGCTACAACATAGGTGGACCTCGAAAACATGCTACATCATGCTACATACCAGACACAATAAGGGAAAATAGTGTACAATTCCATGTACGTGAAATGTCCAGAGAAGGTAAATCCAGAGATAGAAAGAGATTGGTGGATGCCAGAGGCTGGGGGGAGGGGAAAGGAGAAACTGCTGAATGGGTATGGGGTCTCCTTTTGGGGTGATGACAATGTTTGGGGTCTGGACAGAGGTGGTGGTTGTACAACACTGTGAATGTACTAAGTGTCACTGAATTATATACTAAAATGGTTAATTTTGTGTGATGTGAATTTCACCTCAATAAAGTATTAAAAATGAAAGGGGAACAAAGGGAAGACTTGGCCTCTGACTCTTGGCCTAGGCCTTGATCTCTGCCCGCCTCCCCTGCCCCCCCGGGTCCCCATGAAGCCCCACAGAAAGGCCAGCCATCAATGACTCACTTACAGTTTATTTTTGCCTGAAAGTATTTCACATCTCTTTGTACACAGCTACATGACAGTAGTATTAACCATCAGGAAAAGCAACAGTGCGAAGGGAAAGGTGGCATGTCTTGTTTCTTCTTTTTTTTTTCTTTTTAAATTTTAAAAATTTTTTTTGCTTCTGCTTCTTCCTGCACCAGAGTGCTGTAAAGTATGGGACTGGAAGGGGGGAAAATAAAACCAAACAACAGAAAACAACAACAAAAATAACAAAACACAGTCACACACACACACAAAATAAAACCTGGCACGGAAAGATGAATTAAGACTGAAACCCAATGTCTTCTTTTTTTTTTTTTCCTTTTTTAAAAAATGAGGGTCTAGTAGGGGGGTAATAAAGTCTACCTAGCAAAGTATAAAACGACCAAAGCATGGTTTCCATTGAATTGGATTAAATATATATAAAACAATTACATTGGCTGTGGGTTAGGTCTGGAGGTGCTGGAGGGGGAAGGATTTGTGCTAAACCAACAGAAAAAGGGGCCTGGGGGAAGGGGGCCTCAAATCAACCATAAAGGGGCTGTTCTGTACAGGGAAGGCTTGTTAAGAAAAGCCGACGGTTTATAAAAGAAACGGAGATCAGTTTGTCGTTGGAGCAGGGGTGGGGACAGGAGTGGCTACGTTGCAGTGGTCACATTTGGGGGTGGGTGGAGGTGGGGTGGGTGGTCAGGCTGGTGGAGGCAACGTATCTCTCCTCCCAAGAGACCATGCAAGAGGCAGCATGCACGAGGATGGGGACCACGTGACATACACAAGGGTGAGGGCCACGGTGCCAGCAGAGGCCGGCGGAGACACAGGGTCACCGAAGGGGGGTGGTGGGGGCAGCTCTTCTATGGGGACGAACAGGGAGGACAAGTTAGCACCCCCCCCAAATCTGTAAAAGGGGGCCGAGAGAGAGCGCCTGGGTCTTGGAAGAGCAACACTACAATATGGGGACCCCACTCCTTCCTCTCCCCCCAGCCTGACCCCCACCCTGTGAAGAAGTCAGAGACATTTGGGAATCAGACACACACAGGGGCAGGTGGGCAGACAGACAGATAGCCTGACGAGAGAGCATTAGCATACAGAATCCATTACGAAAAAGCAATTAATTTTCCAAAGAGTTTTTTTTTTCCTTTTTTGTCTGTTTGCTTCCTTTAAAAAAATAACAAAAATACTACCACTAACCCAACAGCTGACTGGTTTGTACAGTACTACACGCCAAGGGGGGCAGGAGAGAGAGGGCCAGAGACTTCATAAATAAGAGGCAGGTCCCAGACCCGCGATTTGTCAACATTTCTTAAATAGGTGCGTTATTTAAATCTTATGTACAACAGAAATCACTTTGCATAGCAATGGTGAGGACACAGGACGGGTGCAATGACATGACCGGGTCTGCTTGTCCCAATGGCGGGGGCGGGTTCTCTGCTTGAAGCCGCAGAGAAAGAAGCATCCTTGGTCCGGCCCCCAGGCCGGTCAGGATCACGGGTGAGGGTGGCATCAGAGGTGACTTTTCCCACACGGCATTAAACACAAAGGCAAAGAAAATCCACAAAGCCTCTCCCCCCAGGCCCCCCACCCCCACCCCTCCCCAACCCCACTGATACTCCTCTTGTTGCTACAAAGTCCGTTTTAGATCAGGTCAAGGTTTCCAATTATGAAGCTAAAAGATTTAGGCGGGGGCTGGGCATACTTCTGGAACCCCCTCCCCCCCGCCTCCCTCCACCCTCTGCCCCCAAATAGACTCCCCCATCTATTTCTCAGCCGGAACGCTGAGGTGGGACCCCAGGGACGGCTGGTCTACAGCTATTAGTCAAGCTGTCTCATTGCGCTTGCAGACTCCTCCTGCGCGGCCAGAGGTTCACCAGGCCTCTGTGTAGCGGACGTCCACCTCCTTCAGATTGGGCAGCTTGGCCTGGGGAGGGGCAGAAGGCACATGTGTCATGGCTGGGTCGCCCCTTCTGGAACCACTGGCTGGTGCTTTCCGCACCCCGTTCCCACCTGGCCACTGCCTGCTTTGGCTCCCAGGGCTCTCAGCGAGCTGGGCGGCCTTCGGGAGAAAGCTGAGCTGGGGGTGTGGGCCTGGCCGCCAGGAAACCAGGTGCCACAGCCGGGACCCCATGCCCCACTGTGTAAGACAGGCTCAGATCACTGACTCTGCAATGGAGAGACCAGGGTTTGAGCCCTAGCTCTGCCGCTTGCTGGCTTTGTGACCCCAAGCTGACAGGCCCACCTCTTGGAACCTCAGCTTCCTCATCTGTAAGGTGAATCCAAGTCCAGTCCCTGGCTCACAGCATGACCAGATGCACAGAAAGCCCAGAGTGCCATCTCCAATACATCGCATGTGCCTGAGCCTGCCGGTTCTTAATGTTACTCCTATTTGTGTTCTTACCCCATCAGAGGACGGGCAGATGAATGGAGTGAGGGCACAGTGAGTGCCAGGAACTGTGGACTCAGCTTCGCGTTTTCCTACTCAGGATCCCCACAGCGGATCCATTGCAAGACTGTGTTTCCACCTGCTACATCTCAGAGCTGTGTCCAACCTTCCATCCCTGCTACCATCTTGGACACTCTTCCTCTGTCCTCCGCTTCTTCTATAAACAGCCTGCTTTTTCTTAACAAGCCTTCACAGTACAGAGCAGGCAACTGCCTCCTCAATGGTCTCCTGCCTCTCACCTTCACCCTTCCTCACCTCCTGGTACACTGGCCAGCAAATTCTTCTTAACCCACACATGCACACACACAATGCACACACACACATACATACTCAATGCACGCTCATATGCTCACACATGCATACATGTACACGCTCAGAGCGCAAACGTGTACATGCACACATGCATTCACAACTCAACTCATGCACACATGTACATATGTGCACACACACCCATGCTCACACACATGCATATGCACACATATACACACACACACACAATTCCTCACTGCTTCTCTCCTGTGCTTTACAACCCTCAGTGGCTCCCGAGTGTCCAGGCAGAGGTTGCAAGTGGGGGCCTGCAGTCACATTTGGCTGGGCTAGTGCAGTGTTGTAAAAAGTATTTGAGTTACATCGCAAAAAGCAGCCAAATACAAAACAAAAACAGAAAAATCAGAATAAACAAAGAAGATGCAAAACACTCAAAAAACAACTAGCAAAATGAGTGAGGTAGACACTTCATTTTCAGTAATAACCTTAAATGTAAATGGTCTAAATGCCCCAAGGAAAAGGCACAGAATGGCAGAATGGATTAAAAAAACACGATCTATCCTTTTGCTGTCTACAAGAAACATACCTTAGACATAATGACACAAACAGACTGAAAATAAAAGGATGGAGAAAAATATTCCATGCAACCAGTAAACAAAAAAAGAGCAGGGGTGGGCCTACTGATATCAGATAAAATAGACTTCAAATAAAAAGGCCACTACAAGAGATAAAGAAGGGCATTACATAATGAAAGGGTCAATCCAGCAAGAAGATGTAACAATTATAACTGTATATGCACCTAACAGCAATGCAACAAAACACATAAAAACAAATACTGACTAATACGAAAGGAGAACTAGACAATTCCACAGTAATAGTAGGGGACTTCAACACACCACTTTTAATGATAGACAGAACATCTAAAAAGATCACTAAGGACACTGAAAACTTACAGCCATAAGCCAATTGGACCTGTAGGACATAACAGAACACTCCACCCAGCATCAGAACAATACCATTCTTCTCCAGTGCACATGAGTCATTTTCCAGAACAGACTATAAGCCAGGACACAAAACAAGTCTCAACAAATTTAAAAAGACTGAAATCATATAAAGCATGTTCTCTGATCATAATGGCATGAAGCTAGAAATCAACAACAAAAAAATAAGGAAAAACAAAATATGGAAACTAAATAATACACTACTAAAATACTATTGGGTCATAGAAGAAATCAAAAGTGAAATTTAAAAATGCCTAGCATCAAATAAAAAATGAAAACACAACATGTCAAAACCTTTGAAACAGAGCAAAAGCAATACTCAGAAGGAAATTCATAGCAATAAATGCCTACATCCAAAATCATTAACTTAAGCCAGTAACTTGAACAAACAGCAAGAGTGAAAGAAGCCAATAGGCACCTGAAAAAAAGGAAACAATAAAGATCAGGGCAGAAATAAATGAAATAGAAAATAGAAAAACAATAGAAAGAATCAACCAAACTAGAAGTTGTTTCTTTGCAAGGATCAATAAAAGAGACAAATCACTGGCTAGACTGACAGAAGAAAAAAACCAGGAGAGGCAAATAACCAAATTAAAAGATGAAATAGGTGACATTACAACCCATCTAAAAGAGATAAAGAAGATCATAACTGATTACCAGGAAAAATTATACTCCAACAAATCTCAAAACCTAGATAAAATGAACAAATTCCTAGAAACACACTACCTGCCCAAACTAACAGAAACAGAGGTAGAAAATTTAAACAGACCCACTACAAAAGAAGAGATTGAAGATGTCCTCAAAAAAACTGCCAACAACAACAGAAAAAGCCCAGCTGGTAATGGGGAACCCAAGGTCGAGAAGGGGAGAGTGTTGACATGTTGTGAGAGGTTGGCAACCAATGTCACAAAACAATATGTATATTGTTTAAGGAGAAATTTATTTGCTCTGTAAACCTTCATCTAAAGTACAATTAAAAAAAAAAAAAAAAAAAAAAAAAAAGCCCAGGACCAGATGGCTACACTGGAGAATTCTACCAAACATTCAGAGAAGAGTTGGGACCAATTCTACTCAATCTCTTCAAAAACAGAGAAGAGGAAGGAACACTACCGAACTCTTTCTATGAAGCCAGCATAACCCTGATACCTAAGCCAGGCAAAGACACCACAAAAAATAAAATTACAGACCAATAACCCTAATGAATATAGATGTAAAAATTTTCAACAAAATTCTAGCCAACAGACTTCAGCAACATATCAAAAAAACTATACACCATAATCAAGTGGGACTCATAAAGATTACAAGGGTGGTTCAACATCAGAAAACCAATGTAATCTACCACATAAATAAAACAAAGGAAAGAACCATATGATCATATCAATTGATGCAGAAAAGGCATTCAATAAAATTAAACACCCATTCCTGATAAAAACTCTCAGCAAAATAGGAATAGAAAGGAAATTTCTCAACGTAATTAAGGGCATATATGCAAAACCAACAGCCAACATTATACTCAACAGAGAAAGGTTGACAGCCTTCTCTTTGAGAATGGGAATGAGACAAGAATGCCCATTATCACCACTCTTATTTAACACTGTACTGGAAGTCCTAGCCAAAGCAATAAGACAAGAAAGAGAAATAAAAGGTATCCAAGTTAGAAAGGAAGACGTAAAACTAACTCTATTTGCAGATGACACGATCCTAGACCTAGAAGACCCTAAAAATTCTACAAGAAATCTTCTAGAACTGACAGAAGAATTTAGCAACACTGCAGGGTACAAGATCAACACACAAATATCAGTTGGGTTCCTCTACACTACCAAAGACTACTCCAAAAAAGAAATCAAGAAAACAATACCATTTACAATAAGCCCACAAATTGGTAAAATACCTGGGAATTATCCTAACCAGGGACATAAAAGATTTACACAATGAGCATTACAAAACACTGCTACAAGAGACTAAAAGAGACCTACAAAAATGGAAAGACTAACCAATGTCATAAAACAACGTGTACTGACTGTTTAATGAGAAACTATTTGTTCTGTAAACTTTCACCTAAAGTACAATTAAAAAAAAAAAAAGGAAAGACATCCTCTGCTTATGGATTGGAAGAGGATAGAAGATTTAATACAGTGAAAATACCAACTCTACCTAAAGAAATCTACAGATACGATGCAATCCCCACACAAATCCCAACAACATTCTTTACTGAAATGGAAAAACTAATGACCAACTTTCTAAGGAAGGGAAAGAAACCTCAAACAGCCAAAGCAATATTGAAGAAAAAGAACAAAGCAGGAGGCCTCACGCTCCCTGATATGAAAACATACTATACAACTACTGTAATCAAAACAGCCCAGTATTGGGTCAACGACAGACACAGAGACCAGTAGAACAGAATTGAGAACTTAGAATTAAACTCAGCCATCTATGGACAGGAAACCCTGGTGGTGTAGTGGTTAAGAGCTACAGCTGCTAACCAAAAGGTCGGCAGTTTGAATCTACCAGGCGCTCCTTGGAAACCCTATGGGGCAGTTCTACTCTGTCCTGTAGGATCTCTATGAGTCGGAATTGACTCGACGGCAATAGGTTTTTGGATCTATGGACAAGTGATTTTCGACAAGGGGTCAAAGTCCATTCAGTGGGGCAGAAACAGTCTTTTCAATAAACGGTGCTGGCAAAACTGGATATCCTTCTGCAGAAAAATGAAACAGGACCCATACCTAACACCATACACAAAAACTAACTCAAAATGGATCAAAGACCTAAATGTTAAACCTAAAACCATAAAATTTATGGGAGAAAACTTTTGTAAAAATTGGATAAACATTAAAACAAGAGCATTAATAGAAGACAACAAAATAGGTAAATGAGACCTCATAAAAATTAAAAACCTATGCTCATTTTAAGACTTTATTAAAAGAGTAGGTAGACAACCTACAGACTGGGAGAAAAAATCTTTAGAAACTACTTATCTGATAAGGGTCTAATCTCTCAAATCTATAGAAAACTGCATCAACTCAACAACAAAAAACCAAACAACCCAATCACAAAATGGGCAAAGGACATGAATAGAACCTACACCAAAGAGGATATCCAAGCAGCCTACAAACATATGAAAAGATATTCGTGATCATTAGCCATTAGAGAGATGCAAATCAAAACTACAATGAGATACCATCTCACCCTGGCTTAAATGGTACTGATTTAAAAAAAAAAAAAAGAAAAAAAAAAAAAAAACCAGCAACAAATGTTGGTGAGGATGTGGGAAGACTGGAACCCTTATCCATTGCTACTGGGACTATAAAATGGTATAGTCACTATTGAAAACAGTATGGCGCTTTCTCAAAAAACTAGAAATAGAACTACTCTATGATCCTGCAATCCTACTCCTAGAGATAAAAAAATAATGACGCGAATAGACATATGCACACCTAAGTTCACTGCTGCTTTATTCACAATAACAAATAAATGGAAACATGGAAATATCAGCAGATGAATAGGTAAGCAAATTGTGGCACATGTATACAATGGAATACTACACAACCATAAAGAACGATGAGTCCGAAAAACGTATTGTAACATGGATGGACCTGAAAGGCATAATGCTAAGCAAAAGAAGTCAAGCATATAAGGACAAATACTGTATGATTCCTCTTTTATAAGAAGACAAGAATAGATACATAGAGAGACCAGTGTTCATTAGTGGTCACCAGGGAGAGGAAGGGGGAGGGGAAAGTACTCTTTAGACAGTAAAGACTTGTTATTTTATTTTAGGTGATGGGAAAGGTGGCACCCAAATGTGGATGTAGTGAGCACAGCACAACCAAAGTAAAAATGAATCTGAACACATATGGATGGGTATAGGCATACCGGTATATGGGTAGGTACGGATGTGTACATAGGTTGAGAGCAGAGCAGGCAGAAGTATCTATAGGTACGTGTAAATACAAATATGTGAGTGCAGGCACATACATTCATTGAAGTCACAAATACAGACAATGCACAGACATAACCAAACAACTTCCAAGATTGGTTTCCTGGGTTTGAAAGCTTAGGACCATAGTCTCATGGGACAACTCAGTCAACTGGCATAACATAGTTCACAAAAGTCATGATCTGCATCCTAGTGAAATGAGTAGCGTCTGTGGTCTTAAGAGCTTGCTAGCAGCTGTCTAAGACACAACCACGGCTTTCTACTTGCCAGGAGCAAAATGTAAGAAGGTAACCAAAAGCTCAGAGAAGAAACAAGTCTACACAAGCCATAACCTCATCTATCCTGAGACCAGAAGAACTAGGTGGTGCCACTGACCATTCTGACTGTGGTCACAATAGATGTCCCCAACAGAATGGGAGAAAAATGTGGAGCAGAACTCAAATTCTCATTAAACAAACAAACAAAAAAAAAGCTAGACAAACTAGGAACAGTAGAGAGCAGAGGACTCCCGAAGACTATTGCCTTGAGACACTCTTTAAACCTAGAACCGAGCCTATCCTGAGATCATCTTCTAGCGAAACAGTGGGACGCAAAATAAAGGATATTACCCGTAAGATCAGTGCCCTCCTTAAAAACCATCAGTATGAGACTCAAAAGCAAAGATGAGAAGATAAGGGGGCAGGGAAACTAGAGTACTGGAAATGGAACAAATAGAACACAAAGAGAACGTTGACACGCTGTGATAAATTTAACTAATGTCACTGAACAATTTGTGTGGAATTTGTCAAATGGGGACCTAACTTGCTGTGTAAGTAAACGTCCAACAGAAACTCAATAAAATATTATTTAAAAACAATTTTTTTTTTTGAGCCAGTCTTGCAAAATCAGGAGGCTGCCTTCACCTGAAGTACAATTTAAAAAAAAAAAAAAATCAGGAGGCTGCACAGAATAATCTAGATTTTCAGGTTCTCCTAGGAAACGGGAAGACCTGGCCAAACTGGGCTGCAGAGCCATGTGGCCTTGCCTTCTGGCACTGAGAAGGGCTACCTTTGCCCCACCATGCCCTAGC
Organism: Dugong dugon; assembly: GCA_030035585.1. Lineage (NCBI taxonomy): Eukaryota > Metazoa > Chordata > Mammalia > Sirenia > Dugongidae > Dugong > Dugong dugon. The sequence continues at coordinate 37,838,470 of CM057478.1, forward strand.
TGCCCCTCCACACCAAGGCCGCTGTCACTGGCTAGCATCTTCAAGTTGGCGCCATGCCTCTTAAATGTATGAAAAGAAAAAAATCGACAACATGCAATTTTTCTTCCCAAGCGACCTATCACACCCTTTCCTGCCAGATCTTGGCAGCGTTTGGATTTGTGATGCCCTGAACCTGAGGACCATCTAAAGCAGTCGCTTTCACAGGAGTCTCCAGGGGTCACGTGACAATGCACGTTTGGACTCAGAAGGTCTGGGGGGCCTGGAGGAACCTGGGGTTTGCACCCCTGACAGGCCCCCAGGGATGCCCACAGTGCCGGTCTGTGAGCCACGCTCCAGTGGTGAGGTCTAAACTCCTCAGGTGGGTGGTCAGGCCTGCTGTGACCTCACCCTTCCTGCCCCCCACTCCCCACAGTACACTCCCCACAGTGCACTCCCCTCTCGACTTCTGGCCTTTTCAACCTCCGTGAACTGAGCCAATGGTCCCCTCCTCACTGGCCCCACTGAACGCTCTCCCTGCCTCAACTTACTGCGCTTGTCTGTGTGTGCCAGGACTCTGAGTCTCGTCCTGGGCAGGGGTGGGGTCCTTGGCCCTGGCTCATGCCTGGCACTTAGTCGGCAATGGGACAGTGTCTGTGTGGCTGACCAGTGACAGGCCCTGGGCTGGCAGGAGGTTGGCTGAGCTGGAAGTGAGGCTGGAAGGGGCTGCCCCATACCTGCCAGGGCTGCCGGGGGATCCCCTCGAAGCGCTTCCAGGCCACACGGGTGCCAGGCTACTCACGGCACCACCTGTGCCTGTTGCCTTTGGTCCAGCCCTTCCTTCCTGAGCACTGGCTGAAGCCCCACCCACACCCCCTGCACCCCCCACCCCCACCCCTGGGCCATACAGGCTCAGGATGATGTGGCAGGAGGTGGCTTAAGGCCCAGCCTCTTCAACCTCCCCTACATCAGCTTTTACAAACAACAGAGGCCACGTCCCACCCTTCAAATTGTCTGATCGTCCTCTGGTTTTACTTTGCCAAGCCCTTACCTGGAAGACTGCAACAGCCCCATACAGGTTCTTCTGGCTTCGACTCCTGCCCCCACCGCCTCCACTTCCCACCCAACAGCCAGAACGAGCTTTTACTAGCATCTCACTGCCCAGCTTAGGGCCTCTGAAGGCTTCTACTGCATTTGGATGACACCCGAAGTCCTTCCAAGTCCTACCTGGCCTTATGTGATCTGGCTCCAGTCTATTCTCTCCCTCACTTTCTGGCCACATTTGCCAAACCTGGTTGCCTGAGGCCCTGTGCCCTTGCTCTTCTCATCTCTGGGGTCTCAGTTGAGGTGGCCTCCCCCTGGTCATCCAGCGTCACACAGGCCCTCCCAGTTTTCAATCTATCAATTTCCTGCTGGCTTCCTTCCTGTAAGTCCTGTCAATCTGCCACTGTTTTATTCATTTGTTTATCTGCTGGTACAGAAGCCTCTCCTGCTGGAGACCAAGCTCCAAGCGTGAAGCACCAGTATCTCCTGTCAGCCTAGTGGAGGGAGGGAGGAGGAAGGTCTTACCTTCAGATCTTCGTAGGTGTCGGCCGAGAGCTTGGTACTGTTCATATTTAGACTGCACAGACTCTTCATGGCTGAAGGAAGACAGACACACAGACAGACACAGTCATTAGATCAGGAAGCCCCTACCCGGGGGGTGCAGATGTGGGGTGGCCAGGCTGGGGACTGACTGCAGATTTGCAAGCCCACTGTTTAGGGGATAGGCACAGCGAGAACCCTAGGTACAGAGAGTCTGCTCAGGCAGGGGCTGGGCTGAATGGTGCCCGCGCTCTCCAGCCTCTGAGCCTCCCTCCCTTCTGGTCTCCCTGTCATGTGCCTTCGCAGCCTGGACCTGACATACCTTGAACTCGAGGCCACACTGCAGACCAGCCTCGATAGGCCAGGCCCAGCCCTTCCCCTGGAAGCTCTCCCAACAGTAGCTGCCTTGGGCAGGCCCCAGAGCTGGCCAGGAAGTCTTAAAATCCAGTTCGTGTGGAATGACATGGGAAGCGTGTTGAAGATGCCGACCCCTGTGGACCACTGCCAGAGACACTGACCAAGGGTGGCAGAAGTAGGCCCAGGAACCTGCATCACCACCCTCCCTTCCCCCTCCCACCCTGCGTGACTCCGACAAAAGTGGTTCAAGGAGCACATTGCAAGACGCAGCTCCAAGCCTTCTCGTCTCTGCCCTCCGCTAACCTAGCCACATCCCCCTGCCCCATTCCTGAGCCATCTGGAATCTTCCAGTGACCTCAGAGGAGTCATGGCTGCCACTGAGAACACCCTCCCCCTTGGCCACTCCTATGCGTTTATCTTTCACACCCAGATCGAGTGTCACCTCCCTAGGAAGCCTTCCTGTACTCCTTTCAGCTAAGGCAGTACCTCTCTAATAAACCAGTGGGTCTCAGAAGGGGACAGCTGGTCAAATGCAGATTCCCAGGCTCACACTTCCCGGAATTTCAGTTCAGTAGGTTAGGGCTGGGCTACAGGACTCAGCACTTCTAGGTTCCTTGAGTATGTTGTGCCTCCTTCTATTATGGCAGCTCTTCTCAAACTTTAATGTGAACATGAATCTCCCAGGCCTTTTGTTAAAACACAGACTCTGATTCAGTGGGCCTAGGGTAGGTCCTGGGAATCTGCGTTTCTAACCAGCTCCCAGGTGATGCTGCTGGTTGGGGGCCCAGTGCCACGTCCTAGGGCACTTTACCTATCGGTAGACTGTGAGTGCCGAGAGCAAGTTGCTGGGCCTTACTCATTTTTGCTTTGTCCTCAAAATATAAACGCTATGAGGGCAGGGATTTTTCTTTTCTTTTTTGTTCCCAGTCTATATTCTAATAGCCTGGTACATAGTAGGTACTCAGTACACATTGGTTCAGTGAACGAGTACCTATATCCCGGCACTTGGCACAGAGCAGGTGCTCAGCCAACATCTGTTGAGTGAATGAATGAACACGTGAGTGTGTGAGTAACGTGGCCCCACACCCCCACAGTACTCACAGCTGAGGGCCAGCAGGCCGGCGTCAGTGACAGGGGTCTCGCACAGGTTCAGCACCTGGAGCATGGTGAGGTGTTCCGACAGGAGCCGCAGGCCGGCGTCTCCAAACTGGAGGGCACAGAACCACTGAGCCCCGGGGACTGGCCTGGACCTCCCCAAGCCACCCTCAGATTAAGGGTGTCGGGGTGGGGCAAAGCAGGTTTCTTTCGCAGAAGACGCAGTCCTCTCTGCCCAGTTCAGAACCAGCTCTGCCCGTGGGACGTGAGCTGGGCCAGGGCCCTCCCTCACAGTCAGCTTCCCGCTGTCAAGGAGGGCTCTGATCTGCTTGAGTCCTAAGCTTTGGGGTCTCTTCCTATCTGGTGAGGCAGTGGGATGGCTGGTGTCAGGCTCGGAAGGCAGGTGGCTTCGGTGACTCCCTCCCTGGTGCATTGATCTAATGTGTAAGGTGAGGCTGAGGGCTGGGAGCGAGCCTCGCGTGAGCTCAACCATGCCACGTGCTTATTGGCTCCTGAATGCTAAGCCTGGGCCCGTCAGCCTCCAGTTTGCCATGGTGCCATTACTGCCACCAAGCAGACCACATGGCCACCTCTGCACTGCCCAGCTCAGACCTCAGCTCTGCTCTGAGTCCCTCTAGGCTCTATGTCGCTGGGCATTCTCCTGCCCGGGCTCTCAGCATCCCCTGCCGGGAACGGGCCATGAGGCTTCATGACGTCCTAATCTGCTCTGGCCTGGGGAAATGGGCGCTGAGCTGGGGGGTGGGGACGGGAGGGTGGAAATCAAGGGGCTGCCCACGGGCTCCGGGCAGAAAGGCCAGACACCACACAGGGCAGACACGGAGAAGGGTGAGGGGCAGACAAGAGGATGGTGAGGGATGGCAGGGAGGAGGGTACAGGGCAGAATGCAGGAGGGGTGCAGAGAGGAGGATGCAGGGTGAGCACAGAGGAGGGGTGCAGGAGGGAAGGGAGGAGGGTTATAATTCACATATGGAGGAGGGGCACAGGCAGGTGTGTGTACCTGAGTGGACCACAGGTTCAGCTGCTTGAGAGAAGGCAGTTTGATGAGGTGCTCAGCACAGGCACTGGTTACATTGGTGAAGGCCAAACTGAGGTTCTCCAGGTTTCCGAAGGAGCCAGAGCTCAGCAAACGGGCCAAGTCAGCGTCCTGCGCACAGACGGGCAGGCAAGTCTCAGGGGCAGCCTGGGGCAGCCCTCCTGTCCATCTCTTTCCTGAGAAAGGACAGTTCTCCTGCCCTACAGCCATAGATGGGGCAGCAAAGCCCAGGAACCAAGGCAACAGCATGGCCTAGCTAGGCCAGGCCAAGGGGGTGTTAGGAAGGGAGGGGTTTCTCCACATTCCGTGGGTGTAGAAAGCCTTCCAGGGCTATGACTCAACCCTGAGTCACAGCCTGGAGTGTTCTGAGGCTGTGTCCCTCCCACAGGTGTGTGTGTGTGCGTGCATCTGTGTATGTGTGTATGCGTGTCTCACTAGACACCTCTCCCTCTCAGGCAACAGCTCATGCCCATTTCCCATGTGCAAACCCTGAGACCACCCTCAACTCTAAGGCCTATGGAGAGCCATGTAGGCTGGAGTACTACACTGTGAGGCCCATGAGGGCAATAGCCATTCTCCTTCCCATCTTAGCAATGGAATCCTTGATTTTCAGCTGCCACCTGGCTGCCCTGAATTAAGACTAATTTCCCAGCCTCCCTTGCAGCAGAGTGTGGCCATGTGCCAAGTCTGGACAATGAGACAAGTCTGGATAAGTACATGTGTCAAGTGGAACTTCTCGGAATGCCTGTAAAAGGTGGGGATGTGTCCTTCTTTGCCTCTTCCTCCTCCCTTCTGGCTGGAATGGAGACAAGACAGGTGGAGCTTGAGAAGCCTTCTGGGATCATGAGGTGGGAAGCCACGTGCCAAGTTCAGTGGGCTGGGGGAGGGGAGGCGGCAGGATAGAAGGAACTACTATCCTTGAAGACCTTGTAAACTGAGGATGGTAAGATGCACCAACCTCATAAGGTTGTTGTGAGGATAAAATGAACTAATACTTAGTACAGTATCTGGCACTTAAATAAGCGCTCAATGTGTGTTAGCTATTACTACCATTACAGGCAGTCCCCGGGTTACAAACATCCAACTTATGTACAACCTGTTGTTATGAACCAACCCGCAAAAAGCCTATTATATTAAAAATTCAAGGTACATACAATGGTTCATAATAACGAATAGATGCTACTTTGCGATGCACATCAAAACTTTATTATTCTTACCATATTATGTTAAAGATGTTTTAACGTATCTGGAAGTGTTTCTTTAATGTTTTTATGCATTGAAAGGTACACTACATACTTAGACAAACATTTGACTAACTGACGTTAGATACGAACCATACTTAACTGTTCCGATTTACGTACAAATTTGACTTAAAGACAGGCTTAGGAACTGAACTCGTTTGTAAACCGGGGACTGCCTGTATTAACAATAGCTGGTGACATACTAATATCAACACTATCTTTGGTTTTCATTTTTCTTTAGTTTCCTGCAATGCGGTTCCCTCCTGTAGGAGCTTGCCTGTAAAGTACCACGAGGTCACGTCACCCTCCCACCACTGCAGCCACAGATGATGCTCTGCGTTCCCAGCAGGAAGGACCCACACCCATCTTCTTCCCTCCACCCAGCCCCCAGAGAAAACCAAACCAACTCACTGTGGACTTGGAGGGCAGTGTTAGCCTGGTGGGTCCACCTTTCCTTTGCTGCAACAGAAATCGCACTGATTATGACCAGTTCTTTCCTGAGTTTCCACCCTGCTTGTCTATTCACGCCACTCAAAGCACCATCTTTGCTGTCTTGGTAGTAGAGGTGACATGTTCAGGCAAACCCTGAGACGAGGTTTGAGGGCAGGTGGTTTACTAGAGAGGTAACCCCCAGAAGCACACGTAGGGGAGTGGGGAGATGAGATGGGGAAGGGGAGGAGCCATGGAGGGGCCTTGTCAAGCTAGCCCTCACTGGGAGCACAAGAGCCAAACACCACTGGGCGACTCTGGGGAATGGTGGAGAAGCCATATCTCAGAGACTCCCCACCCAAGGGGTGAGGAAGCTGGGGTACTTATATACCCACTCTCATAAGTCATCAGGGGAGGGCTGCTCCAGGAGTCCGGGGGCATGAGTTCCCACCACACCTGCCCTGCTGTACACACGTGTGTGTGTGTGTGTGTGTGTGTGTGTGTGTGTGTCTGTGTGTGTACAGTCAAGCTCCCACACACTGAGATGGAAGGGCCTAAGGGGCACAGGAGGAGGGGCACTGACAGTGACTGCAGCACATGGCACTGTGAGTGAGATAGCCAAGTCCTGCCCAGGCCCCGACGAGCTGTGTGACTCGGCACCAGTTACTCTCCCTCTCTGCACCTATCTCTGATCATCTGGAAACCAGCCGGTGATAATCCTGACCTCTTTGGGTTGGGAGGAAGATTCAAGAAGACTGAGGTTCACAGAGGTGGAAGTAATGGTTCCTGGGCTCTGTCTGCCCCACCTCTGGATGCACGGAAGCCCGGGAGGTCGCGGATGCTGGCCAAGGCCAGTCGGACACTCACCAGCTCCTTCAGCTCCCGCTGCCGGTCACACAGCTGCTCGTACATGCGCTTGCCTACGTCCGTGCTCTCCAGGGTTGAGATGATCTGCAGTTGGGTGTCATTGTTGTCGATGATGTTGTATTCCAGCATCAGGCACAGGATCTGCCCGAAGACCAGAGACTTGTTAGGGTCCTACCTGTGCCTACAGGACGGCATGCTCTCTGAAGGTGTGGATGGTGAAGCTCTCGGCCCACCCTAACAGCCCCCACAAGCCCCAGAAAGAGATTCTATAGCTAAGCACACCCTGTGTACCCCAACCATCTTATTTTGAAAATTAGCGACCTCATTCTCCCCTCTTTACATTTCTGGCTGTGTGATACTGGGCAGACCCCCTATCCCAGCTTCCCATCTGCAAAACGGGACTATTAACATGCACTCAGAAGCCCTGCCTTGTCCCTCTTCCTCACACGTATCACAGTCGAAACGGACACGTGTTGATGAAGGCCCACTACGCTCAGGAAGGCCATGCCCGCTCCCGCCTCGTATCTGCTGAGCCCAGCTCCTGCGGTCACTCCTGGCTCCTGCAGGCACTTGGCAAACAGAGCGAAGTCTGCTGAACAGCAGCGGTGGGGACACAGCAGGGATGTGGCAGCACTTTACCTCCACCATGGTCTGGTTCCCTCTCAGCGCCAGCAGCATGCAGGGTCCCAGCTTGTTTTCCGCCAGGGAGAGCAGGAACTTTTTGGTCTTGTAACAGGAGCCCATGAGGATGTGCACCTGTGGGTGGGAAAGCCCAGGTGAAGGAAGGGGCAGAGACTGCCTGGGGATGTGGCCGTGGGGCTGCCTCAAGTGTGCCAGGCAGAGGGGGACACCAAGAAGACGTTTAACAACCCATTACACCCTCTCTGAGCAGCCAGACCTAAAACCACCATGGGGCCTCTTCTGGGGAAGCAGCATCCCTCGGGGCTCTGCTGCCATCTGGGTCTTTGGGTTTTCAGCTGCGTTGGAACTGGGCAACCTTCACTCACAGTGGGCGAGAGGAGAGCGTGCCAAGGGGCCCCGCTTCCTCCCAAGCCCTCAATGAGCTCTGAAAGGCATTTTGGGAGATCAGCTGCCCCCAAAAATCTGAACACTGATGAACACTACTCCATCTCGGGTTAGCTGTTGGGCAGCCATTAAGACTGGCTTTCTTCCTGGCACATCTGGAGATGGGGACCCAAGGGCAGGGTCCCCAGCCCACAGGGTTGGGGGAGGCCCCTGCTCCCCATTCACTCTCCCCCCACTTCATGCAACAGCATGTGCCCTTCTGTGGTTGGGAACAGCAGACTAGTCAAGGGGACCTCTTTGGCGCCATACGTTTCCATGGAAACAACCCATTTCCATTCAAGCGGCTGCTGACCTCCCTCCCCATATGCATTTTTTTCTGCTCCACCATTAACAACTCTGGCATACAAATGAGATCCCCCAGGTGAGGTGGCTGCCAGCTTCCTGAGATCGCTCTCACTGAGGGTGAAGGGGGACCACCAGGCGTTGCCATGGTGAAAGCTGTGACGTCAAGGAGAGAGAGAGAGAGAGAGCAGAGCAGCCAGGCAGGGGACAGGCACGCTTCCAGGACGAGGGTACTCGAAAGGATGCATCAGACAGCAGGTGAGAAGTGGAGAAGGCGTGTGTAAGGAAAAGGACCTAAAAATAAACCCCTTTTAAGACAGGCTCCCGAGCAGCACCCCTATTTGTCGTCACTGCACCACAGTCCCCGTCAGGCTCACTGCGGAGGGGGAGCTGTGTGCCCTGCAACCCTGAACTGGCTGTTGGTAGAGACCAGAGTCATCTGCCGTCATTTCCCACGTGGCTGGCGCTGGCTCCAGCACCCACTGCCCTACCATCGCTATGGCAACCCCAGAGGCCTGGAGGAGAAAACCTGGAGTGCAGGCTGCTGAGTTACTAGCCCAAGGTCATGGAGGTACAGCGTTGCTGGGCTGGCTTTGAACCCAGGTTTGGCCAACACCACAGCTCATGCTCCCCCTGCGATATGTTAGCCTGGGAAAACAAGCCACTGGAGAGCAGGGCTGGGTGTCAGCAAGCGGGACAGCTGAGGTCACCCGCCACTTGAGTGGAGCATCTGCCCTGGGGGAGAAGAGCCTGTTCCTTCTTTCAGAAGACAGCACTCTGCTGCCGGGAGCTGGGGGGCTCTAGACTGGGATGTGTGACCCCAGGAGAGTTACTGGGCCTCTGTTTCAATGCAGGAGTCCTTAACGGGCAGGGCTGTCACAAAGATTATAAAGACAGCACATTTTCAACATAGTGCCCACCCCAAAAAAGTGCCGAAGTTGGTGTGAATGTAGATCCTGGTTCTGTGGCCACTGGTCCCTCACACATTAGGGGGTGATGGTCCTGATTTTGATGCCCCACTATAAAGATCAAATGAGCTCGTGGACTCACAGGGCCCTGTGGATCCCTGGTGCACGCTAAGCACTCAGTATCTCGTAGGTAACCTTACCCCACAATTAAACTGTATGATCACGGGCAGTTAACATCTCTGGTATTCAGCTACCTCATCTGTAAAACGGGCATAATAGTAAATAGCATCTCCCAGAGCTGTTGGGAGGCTGCATGAGATGATGCATGTCAAGCCCATAGCTCAGTGCCTGCTTGGATATGACATGAACGAGTGACAGCTGTGGCCACTGTCATCATCATCATCATCTTCATCTTCAGCAGCAGCATTGCTTTAGCCTGGAGATTCCCCAGGCTGGGCCACAGTCTGCATGAGGCAGCTATTTCATGAGTCAAGAGAGGTAAACCCAGCACCCATCAGCAGCTCCCTGGACTCAAGGCCCTGCACCACCTACCATGCTGGCAAACAGCTCCCCATCATCATCACAGGCTACCCCCCCAGGGCTGTAGAGCTGGAACCAGCCGTCTTTGCCGGCCCGCACGCTCAGCAGGCATGAGTGGACCTGCAGGACAGAGAGAGACACGATGCTGAGTTCCATTCAGACCCGGCGGCAAAAGTGACACAGAATCCACACATGTACATGTTAAAGGCTCTGATAAGTCCTGCAGTTAAGAAACCAGTGTAACCATTTAGCCCACTTATCCTCAGACTTCTTTGATCCCCCTCCCCAGTTTTTTTTTTTTTTTTTTTTTTTTAAATTTTTGGGAGAAAACCCCAGTAAATTTCGTGGAAGATACTTTGGGGGAAAACTGTGGTGTCCATAAACAGGGGGACTCCAGCCACTCCTCCGGGATGGTAGGCCAGGCCCTGGCTTGGATAGTGGCTCCAAATGAAGGCAGTCAGTGGCTGGATCACGGCAGAGAGGCTCAAAGCAACAGCTCAGACTCAGCACCTTTTTCTCCTGTACTTTCTCAGAGCTCTGTATCTGTGCGTGTGTGTGCGCGCACGTGTGCGCGTTGCGTGTGCGTGCGCATGCGCGTAAGTGTGTTTGGGAGGAATTCCACATCCACCCCAGCCCCTGCTGTAATTGCAGAGAGAGAAAGACAGAAACAAAGGCCTTTGTTTTCCATTCTCCTCCCCATCCTCCGAAGAGAGCTGAGAGGCGCCTGATCTCCTTCGGGAGTGAAGGACGGTTTTCTGCAGGAGCCCCTGACTCAGACACTCAGCTGATCACAATCCCACCCAGGTAAACAGAACACAAGGATAGGCGGGCTTTGATGTTCTCTTCAGAGTTGGAGGAACAGCAGTGTTAACCTATCTACTTCAAAGAAATAAGAAATCAAGCGAGGAAAGACTATTCAATAAATACAGCAAAAATTTAAAAGACAACTGTGGCTTCACTGGGGGCAGTGGTGGTTCAGTGGTAGAACTCTCGCCTTCCATGCAAGGCATCTGGGTTCAATTCCTGGCCAATGCACTTCACGTGCACTGGTCTGTCAGTGGAGGCATGCATGATGCTATGATGCGGAACAGGTCTCAGCAGGGCTTCCAAACTAAGATGGATTAGAAAGAAAGGCCTGGCAATCTACTGCTGAAAAACAGTCCATTAAAGCTCTATGGATCACGACAGTCTGATTCGCAAGCGATCACGGGGATGGCACAGGACCAGGCAGTGTTTCGTTTCATTGTACAAGGGGTTGCCATGAGTTGGGGCCAACTCCATGACAGCTAACAACAACAACATGGCTTCATTTACGAGCGAGAAAGTAGGAGGGAAGAGAGAAACGGAGAGTGAGGAGAGAAAGGAAAGAAAAAGAAAAAGTAGAGAAGATAAAAGAAGCAAACAGGTGAGAGAGTGAAAGGAAGGGGAACAAGGAAAGGCTGAGACAGGGCAGCAGGGGTGGCGGGGGGTGGGCCTGTGAGGGTGGGTGCTGCAGCCCAAAGGCACCTCCTTTCCTAACGTGCAGCTCCCCTGGGCATCACGGACGTTACTGCCCTTGGAAATTTCTCTTCTGCCAGCTGGCTCTCCACTCTGGGAAGCAGCTGGTACCACTTTGATTTGCCAGCTTCAAAGTCTGTTTCTGAAATAAAGGTGCTCTTTTCCTGGGGAATTCTGTGTCTTCACACACAGCAAGGGATATCTAAGAAAATGCAAAATCATCACTGGCCCCTGACGTTTCTGCTTTTTCCCATCGCCTTAAGATTTTGGAGCCAGGGTTTAGAATCACAGTGTTTTAGAGGAACATCCTTCTAGAACTAGGTTTTTCAGTGTGTATTGAAGACACCACATCAGAACCACTTGGGAAGCTTGTTCAAAATGCAGATTCCTGGATCCACCAAGACCCACTGAATTGGAATCTCTAAGAGAATTGGCTTTTGGAACAAATCCCTTGGGTAGTTACATTTGAGAACCACTGCTCTAGAATGTCTGGATCTTGGAGTTTGAAAAACTGGGCTCCAGGTCATGGAGACCTGTGACAGTTGGACACACGGTGGGGCCTCGGTGTCTGTCTGCTCCCAAATTCCTTTTCCACCCTCACCCACCCTCCTACGCAATACTGGCTTCTCCAGGCCCAGGTCAAGTTTCACAGTCCACGTAGCCAAGTCCAATGAGTTCAGCATCATCTCCTCCAGGAAGTCTCCCTGGATGGCTCCACCCAGAATACCTGGCTGTCCCCTCTGTCCACCCTCATCCTCCCCGCTCTGTGTAGTGTAAAGGTGTCTGCATCTGTTCCCACCTGGGGGTGACATCATCATACATCCCCAAATGCATGTACATGGAGAGGTGGGCCCTGAGCTCCCCAAGGACAAAGCCAGGGGCTGGTCATCTTTGCAGCTCTGGCCTGGTCCAGTGCAGATGCCAGAGAACTGGCTACCAGCACAGGTCTGGAGGCAGACTTCCTGGTTCGTAAAATGGGGATAAACAGAACTTACCTCCTGGGGTTTTTGTAAGGATTAGATAGAAAAGCTATGTGCATGGCACACGGTAAACACTTAATAAGTGATACTTGCTGTTGCTGCTATTGTTACACTGTTGTTCTTGGGTGCTGTCGAATAGCTTTTCAACTCATAGCAAACCCAGAGTGGAACTGCCCGATAGGGTTTTCTAGGCTGTAATCTTTATGGGAGCAGATTGCCAAGTCTTTTTCCTGTGGAGTGGCTAGTGGGTTTGAACCACCAACCTTGTGGTTAGCAGCCGAGCGCTTAACCGTTGTGCCACCAGGGCTCCTTAGTGGGATGGAAGGAGAAAGGTTCTGGGTTGACTTCCTAGACCTCTCTAAGTCCTCACTTATTCACACCACCTCTGGGGTGGAAGCTGGCCCTCGCCTTGGGAGCCCAGCTTTTTGGAGGAACAGAGAGGCCCCTTGGGGAGGGCTTCGGCCTCCATGCCCAGGAAGTAAAAACCAAGCCTGGTCCCAGGAACAGATTACCCTCTCTGCCCACTGACCCACAGACGTGCGGAACTAGGGAGGTTCAAAGGCTATCATGAAGCTAGTTGGGAGCCCCGGGCCAGGCCACCCCTGAGTCAAGGTCTCGGATCAGTGGAGAGACTGCCAGCCAGTGGAAAACCAATTCTGGTCAGCCGAGTTTACAGGAACTTGGTGACGTCATGGGCAGGCCCAGACACTCAGGGCGGGTCTCTGTTTATGCATGAGACCGGGAGTCTCTGCAAACAGTTCTGAGTACCAGTTGGTGACAAGGGCCCCCCCGGCCCCCAACAGAGCCACAGAGAGGCTGTGCCTGTGCCCGGCAGCATGCCTGTGCTGGGAGGAGAAAGGCTCACCTCTTGCCGTGGGTCTTCCGCGAACCTCTGGATCACGTACTTCAGTTCCCTGAAAGACACAAGGCAGGAGTGGGATCACCCCAGGGTCCTGGCTGGGGTGGGAAGGGTGGGGAGAAGGGGGCATCCCAGAGAAGGACCAGGGCAGGGGAGCAGGTGGTGCTGACAGGCCAGGGCACATCAGGCTGTCCCAGGAAATGCCTGGAGGGGCTTGGACTTGTGTAGCGGGCTCCCAGGATGCATGTGGACAGAGGAAGGACTGGACAGGGCTGGCCACTGAGGGTTGACCCCAGGACATAGGATGTGTGTGCCGAAAGAAGGTAATGCAGGCATCGCCCAAACACTCACTGGGTGAACTTCTCGTGTGCGAGAGCTCTGTAACCAAAACAAAGGGAGACTGTAGTTAGCAGGGCCTCCCCAAACAACGCCATGTTCCAGAGATTTTTCTCTGGGGACGTTTAGTCTTTACGTTTGATTCCAAGGATGAGGAAGGAGCAAGAATGAAATTCCGACATTTTATCCCTACTCGAAACTGGAAAACAAAGACCCCTTTGAGGAGGTGCTGGGTCATAGTAACAGGCTTAAGACGGCCCCAGCCACTGCCAGGGCACACACCTGTAAACAGGTGTACACAGTTGTACAGGAACAGGACTAACCCGGGGTGTGTGGGCTGCATGTGGGCACCAGGGACCCAGGGGTGTGAATTAATTGTTCCACAATTAAGATGTAGCCCTGATAATCACCAGGCACATAAGAAGGCTCCCAGGGACCGCTCCTCCACGAGAATTGCATCATGGGCCGCTCTCCAGCGCCCCCAACCTGCGGGACAGCACTGTGGCCAATGACGCCATTGCTCCTTGGAGACGGCAGTGGTCTCAGGAGTTGAATTTCTCTGGTCTCGGGTCCTGGGGGCCCCTAAGACCAGCAGGCCAGCGAATGGGGCAATTACTGAGTGTAATGTCCCGCTCTGAGAGCCACATTTCACAAACATGTCTTGTTAATAGACTCCTTAGAGAGCCCACAAGGCCTCTGGAGGCCTGGCTTCTTTATCAAAACAGAGGCCTAGAGGCACATTTGGGCCTGGTTACTTAGAGAATGTCTGCTTCTGGCGTTATCTGCCAGACAGTGTCCCCCTGCCTTCCTGTGACAGATTCAGAACCAGGGTAAGGCTGGCAAGAGGATGGTGGGGGCTACTTCTGGCCACATTCATGGTGGCACACAGCTCATATGCACATGGGCACAATCAGAGCACTTGCAGCGCATCACATGTGGACACAGCGCAGAGCCACACACATCACCTCCTGGTTTTCTCCATCGCCCTCTGCGAGGGGAAAGGTGGGCACCACCATTTCCATTTGACTCCTCATAAAGGCTGCTAACTGGACTATGAGCAAGGCACTGTGCGAGGGGTATGCATGCGTCCTTATCTTAGTGAATCCCACCATGTCCCCAGTTTGCAGGGGTGATGTGCCCCCCAGGGCCCCAAGTGGAGGATGTGGCCGAGGGAGTCAGGACCCTGGGCTCCACCTCTGGCTTTCACCTGGTCCCTCCACCATGACCTGATGAGTCCCGTGAAAGGACTGGTCCCCCCACCAAGGCTTCAGTGGGTGATGGAGGTGTTTCTCACAGGCTGGAAGACTTCCAGAAACACGCATGGACTTACTCTTTGGGGAATGGAATGGGTTGAAGCAAGCTGGCCAGAGACGGTCTCCAGTCGTCGTAGTCCGACCTACATCGAGAGAGGGGAGGTTAGGCTTGGCGTGGACAAGGAGGGGTTCACAATGTACCGTCACGAATGACAAGCAGCTGGGCGATGGTCTGGCAGAAAGGTCCACGTCTTTGGTCATGTTGCCCTGACTATGCTGCACACGCTTCTGTTCCCAGGATCCAGAAAGGGTGGCATCTGGTGTTTCCAGTGTGGCCATGAGATGCCACAGAGACACCCTGTCCAGAGATTTCCTGCAGTAACAGGGTTCCATACTGTCTTGCCCCTGACTGAGCATCATAGTATCATTTTTCAACCCTCCTCTGAACTACCAGGGGGTTAGGTCAGGACTGCAAGGCCATGCTCACCTTTGACTGACCAGAATGGAGTGGAATATTACACGTGGAGTCATAAAATTAGGGGCCGATAAGGTCCCAGGGGTGCAAACGGTTTGCACTTGCCTGGTAACTGAAAGGTTGGCAGTTCAATCCCACCCAGTAACACCGCGGAAGACACAGGCCTGGTGATCTGCTTCCCTGAAGATTACAGCCTAGAAAACCCTATGGAGCAGTTGTACTCTAATACATGGGGTCTCCTAAGTCACAAAGACAACAACAAAAAAGTCAGGGACTATTTATTTGGAATTCAGGTGAACCCTCCTGATTTACTGGATACTTCTATTCTTGCTTCCAGACAATAGCTTCTTTTTACATTTGACGCTAATAACAATAACAGCAAAGATAATGATGTGAATAATAATTTAAAAAAATCAGTGGCAGCTATGGTTTTGTCAGCCCTTTCTACATTATGTGTTATGCTGAGGGCGTCACACACCTCAGCTCATTTATTCGTCATAACCAGGAAGTAAACATGATTAGCTTCACTGAAGAGATGGGGAAACAAGTTTGGGGAGGTTTGGCCAACAAGGGGTCACATCCAGGCTGGTCACATCCAGACCTTCACTCTCCCCTGCCCTGGCAGACTGCAGCTGAGTCAGGAAGGGGACAAAGTTCAGTTAGAATAATAGCACCCACAGTGACGGCGGGGCCAGGCCCTGTGCCCTGAGCTGATCTATCTTTAACTCCTTGTCACCCTTCAACAAGGTAGCATTTCTCTTGTGTCACAGGGACTGGAGGCCCACAGAGGTAAGTTCTTCACCTAGAGTCACCCACACAGCAGGAAGAGACATTTCAGGTTCTGCTGCACCATGCAGTGTGCTCTGCCCGGGTTCAACCAGGTGGAGGGGTGTCATGCCTGTCCAGCCCTGGGAGACGACAGCCCAGTAACAAAAGCAACATTAACACTATTTTCAGTGACAGTTACCACTCCACGAGTACCACTCTGTAGATCAGATGCAGTGCCCACTCATGGAATCTTCACAGCGACCCTACCTGAGTCCGTTTTCCAGACAAAGGTGGCTCTGTAACCCGTCAAGTGTGACCACAGAGCCACACTCTCCCCCCTGCCCTGGATGCTGCACCCTACGAGATAGGAATTACAGGAATCCACATTTTACAGGCGGGCAAACTGAGGCTCAGAGATGTACTGCAATTTGCCACAAGTCTCCAACTGGGAAAGTCAAGATTTGATGTCAGATGCTTCCAAGGCCATGATCTGTGCTCTCTCCATCGAACTCCAGAGCCTTCCCTGAGCAAACTGCACACCTATATGCTACATTTATAACAAATCCCGCTGACCTGGATCCCTCAATCTCTCTGGCTTTGGGGACTCTGCGGAAAAGCAAACCCAGAGGCAGTCCATTCTCACAAGTTCAGAAACTCACTGGCCACCGTCAGCCAAGCTGAGCACCTCCAAGGTCCCAGACCCTAATCCTCACACATGAAGTAAGGGGTGGCCATGGCAGTCCCTGTCCAGGCTGTAGAACAGCCCCTGCTGCCCTCGTACCCAGCCCTGGTGGGGGCGGGGGTCCTGCATCTCACCTCTGGACTCTGGTGTTGGACGCAGGCCTGGTGGATGGTTAGCGCTCGGGAAAGGACTGCTGAACTGTAGACCCAGTACCCCCAGGGACTCAGCCACGAGGGCCTCCACCAAAGCCGGGGACAGGAGCCACGAGGGGATCTGAATCCTCCGTCCACTGGCCTGAGTTGGATTGGGGGGTGCTGCAGTTGGAACCCGCAGACACCTGGCACTGCCCAAGAGAGGTCTGCGGGTACTCAGACCAGCCTGGGCAGAGACGGGCCTGGTACCAGGCCTGATTCTGGGACTCACAACCTCTGACCCCTCTGTGTTTAGAGGTCAGTGTCTCTCAACCTTTTTTCATCACCATGCCCACAGGAGCCTCACAGACATTTGAGACCGGACAGAAGTGACCGGAGCCAGAGGACCTGGATGAAGAACAGAGAAGGCTGAGTAGGGTGCAGTCCATCTCTGTCCGATTCCCCACCTGCCACTTGAAATAACACTGCTTCTAATGTCCCTTCCCATCTCTTCGCCAGGCTTTCTCAGCTATTCCTGAGACAGTTCCCTAAACCCTAAAACATCCCCCTTCCCTGCTAAAGCTCCTGATGTTTCTTCTCAGTGGTGCTGGGGCATTTGGGGTGGGCCATTCTTCACCGGCGCAGGACTCTCTGGAGCAATACGGGATGTTTCTGATCCTGGCTCCTGCCCTCTATATTCCAATAATGCCTCCCAGGCATTAGGACAACCCCAAATCCATCTACGGGTCCCTCGGTGGCACAAATGGTCAAGTGCTTGAGTACTAGTCGAAAGGTTTGCAGTTCAAACACACAGAGGAGCCTCAGAAGACAGGCCTGGCTATTTGTTTCTGAAAGGCCACAGCCTTGAAAACCCTATGGAGCAACTGTACTCTGCACATATGGGGTTGCTATGAATTGGAATTGACTCAATGGCCACTAACAACAACAAATCCATCTGCACTTTTCCTAAAGACCCCTAGGTGTGGTGCTTCCTGCAGCTAGGCTCTAGCCCATCAAGGCCTCTCTTGACAAGCAGCCAGATGTGGGCTGATGAGAACAGCAGAATGTACCCTACACCATGGTGGCGGCTATCCTCCTCTGCTGTTGTTAACTCAACGACACATCTCAGTAACATCTTAAAAGAGAGGAAAAAAACCAGTTGCTGTCGAGTCGATGCTGACTCCTGGCCACCTCATGTGTGCAGAGTAGGACTGCTTAATAGGGTATTCAAGGCTGTGACCTTTCAGAAGCAGATCACCAGGTCTGTCTTCCGAGGTGCCTCTGGGTGGGTTTGAACTGTCAGCCTTTTGGTTGGTAGTCAGGTGCTCAACTGCGCCAGCTGAGGTCTCAAAATAGAGGCAATGTGGTCATAATTATAAACTGCCTAACTCCCCTAGGCACTCTAAGGCCCCAAAGAAGCTATGCTGTCTCTACTGTCCTGCTGAGAGCTGCAGCCCAGAGAGGACAAGTAGCTTGCCAGGTCACAGCTAAGAGGCAGCACCACAGGGACTTGAACACAGGACTGTCTGACTGCAAATCTGTGCTTTTACCCGCGTCTCACACTTTGGGGCCTTCAGACTGCTAGGGTTGTTTGGATCCAACATGTCGGAGGCCCTCTAATGAGCCAGTGATGCCAGCAGCCAGCAGGGTTACAGAAGGAAAATAGTTATTAGGTAGGCAACGATGGCCCAAATGGTGGCCTGAGCGCCCTCAAGTTACAAGAGGCTTCCGGAAGCGTAAACCGTGCTTTGTGGAGACCTCCGGATGGGGTGTGAGCTACTGCTCAGAGCAAGGAAACTGCCAACCACCTTGCCTCCCCCGGCCCATCAGGAGCTCCTCCTGGGCTCCCACCATGAGCCGGCCTGATGATGCCCCAGACCCTGGTCCCCGATCCCCACCCATGCGAAGCCACAGCTGCCCATGCCCTGGCAGTTGGGCCATGTGGGTAGGCAGGAGGTCTGGAAGCAAACCAAGAAGAACAGAGTCCTCATTCATTAATGTGTTTATGAAGGAGGAAAAAAAAAGTGTGTCACCTGCATGATGAAACTCAAACCGTTAGTGCTTAATGAGAAATATGAGTCAGGACCCAAGACAGCAGAAGGTCTGGGAGTTCACAGCGTTTCCGGAAAGCAGTGGAACCAGGTGCGAGGGGGAGAACATGAGCGATGCTAGCATGGTGGTCCCTGCTTTGACCTGAGCCAGGAGCCCCCTATGAGGACCTCGGGGCCATGGCTGACCTGCCCCTGGGGGGTTGGGTGACCACCACTGCTGGCAGCAAGGAATCTAGAAGGCTACGCATTCTCGCAGATGGAGTCTGGAATTTCCGTCACTGCTGTCCCTCTGCTACTGGAACCTGGGACCGCCCTCTCCTCTCTGGGGAGGTGAAAGCCTCAAGCGCCAGCTGGCAGAGGAAGGTGCGGGTGCTGCCTCCCAGTTCTCCTTCCAGCCACTAGAAGCCACTGTGTGACCGAGTGTGTGCGTGAGCGTGCATACGTGTGTGTGCATGTTCACCTTCACAGACACTGTAAGGTCTTGCTCAGAGAACAAGAACATCCCTAGGTTCCTCTCAACCTAAGTTTCTCCAGCTCACAGGCACCCACCAGCCATGAGCCACTAGGGCAGCAGTGTGATCATGAATGAGGTGAACAAACACCATGGAGCCGCATGACAACAACACAGGGAACTCTGTGAAGCCCCCACCAGTGATGAGCAGCCAGGGGCCAGGTCTGCAAGTAGCTGCCCCCCAAATCGAGGGCCTCTGGTGTCCTGACTCTATGTGGGCATCATGCGCTAGGTTGGTGTGAGGAAGCCATCATACCCTCAATCCCTTTGAAAAGCCTGGGACCACCACTGACTGCATCTGAACACTCAAACGTCTGGATTCAGGGCCTCCCGAGAGTGGATGCAGCTCTAATCTGAAGGAAAAGGTTTGTGGGAGTGAGACGGGCACCTGCCGAGGTTCTCCAGGCCCAGACCAGCCCATGGAGCTGCGGAAAGCTCAGCACAGCTAGAGGGAGTGGCCGGGGGGGCCCTCAAACTGAGGCCTCATGCACAAGCGCACGGGACTTTGAGATGGATCTGAGGAGGTAGAGGGGCACATGGTGGAGCTGGAAAGGCTCTTGGGGGCCCTTGAGGATGAAGGACACCCCCCATCCTAGAATCACATACTTGGGGCCCAAAGAGGGGCAGAGATGGCCCAATCCACCCAGTTCAGAAGCGGCAACTCCCACAACAGACCCTGGTCTCACCTAGAGCTTCCCCACCAGCCAGGCCTGAGCTGAGCCCAACCCCACACTCCATTCTCTCTCTACACTCTGCCCTCCCCAGCACAGAGCTCGCCCAGGACAAGGTAGAAGGGTTGCAATAATCTGGGAAATTCCAGAAGGGCCATTCTCCAAACAGATACTTCTCTTTACAGAAGATCCCTCCCTCCACACACAGATATGCACAACACAATGCACACACACAAGCTCACAGACAATGGACACAAACATGCACAGCCACACAGATACACAACTTCCATACACACCCACATACTAGACCTGCGATCCAAGCACACAGGTGTAGCCATGTGACTACACATAGACACACACACAAAACACAATCTCACACACCACGCGCAGACAAGCATGCATGGATCACATAACAAACACAACCTGGCTCACAAGCATACTTGCATATACACACAAAAACATACACTCTACCTCCTGTGCACACTCATACCCACCAAGTGTGCACCCAAACATACACACACACTCAAAACAAACATACAGGCACCACAGACATCTACTCAACCATTCACATACAAGCCCACTTCCAACTACTATACATAGACATACGGAGACACACTTGTGCTGTCACCCCCACCCCCACAGCCACTTATATACAGACACTGACACCCACAAACTCAGAATGAGCTCACATACCTACACAACGTGCAGATATCTGACACTCATGGACACACGTGGCACCCATGGGCTCTTGCGCATCATGGCAGATGTGTGCAGACACACACAACTCATGCACACGTTTGTACAGTACCACATACATGCGCACAGACATCAAGCATAAATGTACACACACAGCCACACACACTCATGCATACATCATGTTCGTAGCTATACACACACCCAGAGCCATGTGCGCACACACCCCGAACAGGTGCCTTCATATACTTATACACCAACTTGTGCTCACACGCATGCAACCCAACCCAAGTGTGCACCCATGCACCCCACCACACCCACCCTTGCATACCTCCAACCAGCCAAGCACCCAGCTGCAAAGCCCCCACACCCTGCTGGTGGTGCCTGGCCTGGGGACACTCACAGCAGCTTGAGGATCTCCACGTAGCAGCCAAGCGTACGGTCGGCCTGGGGGCCCAGCTCGATGCTCATGGTGCTGCAGGCGGGGCTGACCATGAGGCAGTCGATGAGGTTGGGCTCGCTGTCGTTGCCCGTGCTGGCCGTCAGTGCCGGCGTGGCAGTGCTTGTACGCTCCACCTCCACGTGGATTTCGCTGGAGGCCACGACCACCGACTTGAGGCGTGCCTCGGACAGTGTGGCTTCTTGAGACACCAGGTCCGGGCTGGGGTGCAGAAGGCGCAGGGGTAAGGTGGGCTTCCGGTCACATGGCTGCTGGCAGCCATTCCGGATCTCCTTCAGGCTGGGGGAGTTGTCTCGGCTGGGGGGAGAGGCAGGAGAGGGCACATGAGTTAGGCGCCTGCACACCTGCCTGTGGCCATCGGGAAAGTCCTAAAAGCTGTGAGGCATGAGCTGATGAGCGCTTACGGTGCACTTGGCACCCTTCTAACTGCCTCCCAGAATCCCCACGACAACCGTATGCAGCAGCACCAGTACTATCTCCGTCGGACAAACGAGGAAACTGAGACTCAGCGCAGGTGAGTGGTTTGCTCATAGTCTTGGGATAAAAAGAGGTGGAGACAGCATTCAAACCCAGGCTGTCTGGCCCTAAAGCCCATGCTGTAGTCCAGCACATAGTAAGTGCTCGGTAAATATGTGTTGACTGAATAAGCTAACATTAGTCTTCTGCTACACTGAGGAGGCCCTTGGCATTCACCTCCACTGAGAAGCCTTCCTGGGCCACCTTCCCGACACACCTATGAGACCTACTATGTGACTTCCCTTCTAGTTGCTTCCTGTAGTCTAGCTGTTACCCCCAAGCCTGATGCTGCCGTTTCCTCCAGGGCAAGGCCCCGGCCCCAGCTCTATGCCCCCTTCTGTATGTCTGCTAGGTGAGAAAGCCCAGGATTCCCCCTGCCTGGAAAGCCACTTCCATGGGTCCCCAAAGCCCACCATTTCAGTCTGGGTCCTTAGTCTGCAGGTCCCTCCTAGCCTCAGACCCTGGGCATCCCCATCTCTCTTTGCTCACCCCTCTAGTCTACTGACTGCCTTGTGCAGGGTGTTAATATAATAGGTGTCAACTGAGAAAAGGGCTCTGTGGCATAATTAATGTCAAATCTGTTTGGGAATTGCTGGGCTACGTACAATTAAATTAGGTCTCTCTGTGGCAGGACTTGGCAGAGGCTTGGGCCTGGTTAAAGCGCCTCCTCTTACGGAGTACTTTCACATGTGACCCACCACCCAGGAGCACACCATAATGGACAGTCATATACCAGCATGCGGTCAGGTGTTGGTGCCTCTGGGCTGCAGCTATTACAAGCTCTTCTGGCTCTCCCTGGAAGGGACCAGCTACCGCCGAGCGTTACAAGTGCAGAAACCATGCTCCTAAGCAGAGGGGCTGGGACTTGAAACCAGGTCTCTATGACCACAAAGCCCAGGTTCCTCATCACACTGGCTTTTCAGAGCCTCTGAGATCCTGTTCAGGCCCCCTGCCCCATGAAGTCTTCCCTGATTTCTTCTAACTGCTGCCCTCTCCTTCCTGCCCTGAGCTCCTAAGCCAGGGCTTTCCACCTCTGGCCTGACACTTGTCTCCCCTGGGGCACTTCTAAGTATCCCAAAGCCCAGAACAATTCAATCAGGGATGTCAGTGAATGTTACAGTTGCCCCAGTGGGCGCCAAGGCTGAGATTCGCTGCTGTAGAGACGCAGAGCACAAGGGCCTGATCGAAAGCAGCTGCTCTCCCTTCCCTCCCTGAGTGTGGCCCACGTGTGCCCCGCACGTCCCATGCACAAGGACTGGGTCGCATGCTGGCATTCTGCACAGTAGCTCCAAGGACCCTGCAGGCAACAGCACTCAGTGCAGAGAGAGCCTGGATTCATCTAGCACATTCGATAGCCAGGCTGGGCGTCTAATAAACACACTTTAAACTTTGTTTGCGGGGTGGGGGGCATTGGCTGAAGTCTGAGAAGTCTACGGTTGATGGAGAATTGTGGGTGGTCTGTGGGGGAGGGGTGGCCTAAGTATTTCCAAGGGTTCAGATCTGATTTGCTACTGAAATGCTCAGCACTCCATTCCCTTTGTTTGCCTTTGCTGGGTTTCAGGAGTGGATTTTCAAGGCTGTTTGGCTCAGATGGGTGATTTTCCAGAAAGCCACGCTAACCTGGGTCAAGCTATCTGTTCTTTTGTACGTGAGTACATACTGTACCCTCGAGAGCGCTGGAGACGGCCCCCACAGGGCATCACAGGGCTTTATCATGGAGGGACTGACCAGCGGCGCCGGATAGACCTGAGCCCGTGAAACTGCCTGGCAGCACTGCAGCCCTGGGGGCTACTTCCTGGAGGCGCTCAACACATCAGTGGGAACCCAGAGAATGTGGGCATTAATGTGGGCTCTGAGCCGGGAGCCCACTGGTCCGCCCTTCCCCCTCCCTCCTGGGACCTCTTGAAACAGCCACCAGACTCGTCCTCCCTCTCTAGTCCATCCTCCAAAGCCAAAGGGGACTCTGGGAATCTAAAATCTCATGATGTCCCTCCTGTACTTAAAACCTATCTGCAACTCTTCAGCACCCTTAGAATAAAAACTCTAAGCTTTAAACAAAGAAGTCCTTGGGCGCTACAAATGGTTTACACAGTAGGCTGCTAACCAAAAGGTTGGAGGTTCGAGTTCACCCAAAGGCACCTGGAAAATCAGGCACTGGAAACCCTATGGAGCATAGCTCTACTGTGACATACAGGCGGTGGACGGCAACTGGTTTACCGCCCTACTACTCAGACTGGCCTACGTATCTGCAGCACTGGCATTACCAGGAGCTTGTGGGAAAAGCAGAGCCCCAGGCCCCACCCAGACCTGAATCTGAACCTGCCTTTTAGCATGACCTCAGGTGGGCCTCAGGTCTGAGAAGCTCAGCTCTGCCAGCCTCTCTCTGGGCCTGGACCTATCTCCCCTCCATCTTCATCTGTCCCTTCTCTCTCTCTGCCCCAGCCACACTCAAGTCCCTTCAGTTCTTCCCCTGCAGCGGCCCTCAATCTTTAGTGTGTCGCGGAATCACCGCAGAGTCTGTTAAGAATGCACATTCCTGGGGCCCCACCTGGAAATGCTGTGTCCAGGAACTTGCATTTTAAAGAAATAGCCCGGATGGCTCTGAAGCAGGTGTTCAAGGGCCGTAAACAGAAAGATATTGTGACCAGTTGACAAGGCTGTCTCAATTGCCTGGCCTTTGCAGGTGCTGTTTTCTCGGCCTAGATCACCCCCTTCCTGCCTCCTGCCTCGCTAACGGCTGGGGGTTCTCCCTTTCTGGAGGAGCATTCCCACACTGCCCCCTAGAGCAGGGGTTCTCAGCTCTGGACGCACATTAGACTCGCCTGGGGAGATTTCAAAAAATACTGATGCCAGGGCCCCAGTCCATCCCAAGTAAGTTAGAACTGCCGTGGGTGGGGCCAGGGCATTCTTACTGTTTTCTCTTTTAATTGAAACGTGACCAGCAGTATGCTGGTAAATGTCTAACAACCATCTGTCCAGAAAAGAGATGCCCTGATTTGCAGTGTGTGCTGATTTCCATGGTATAAAATATCCCACCATGACCGATGACATCACTAGCAGTGGAGCTGGGAGAGATGCCACAATCGGCTCTTGTGAGCCAATGTGAGCCACTTCAGCCACCCCTGCTATCACTCACATACAGTACAGAGCAAATATCTTAGGCGCAGAGCTCGATGACTTTTCATACAAACCCCTGTGTAGTAACCACCCATCAGGGTTTCTCAGTCTCGACACTATTGACATGTGGGCCAGATAATTCTTTGTGGTGGGAGTTGCCCTGTGCATTGTAGAATGTTCAGCAGCATCCCTGGCCTCGACACACTAGATGCCAACAGCACCCCCTCACTAAGTTGTGGCAATCAAAAATGTCTTTAGACATTGCCAGACGGTCCCCGGGGAACAAAATCACCGCAGTTGAGAACCACTGTCCTAGATCAAGACGTGATACATTTCCAAGAACCCAAAAGATTCCATGAACCTCATGCCTTCCTCTAACTACCCCCTCCTCCACCCCAGGGGCAGCCACTACGCTGGCCTCTATCATCACAGATTAGTCTTGCCTGTTCTTGAATTTCATGTAAATAGAGCTACACAGGATGTATCTTTTGGATCTGGCTTCTTTTGCTCAACATTATTATGTTTGTGAGATTTATTCATAGTTTATGCACTAGTTCAATCATTCTCACTTCCTTGGTGTGAACAGGTCACAGTTTCTTTATCCATTCTACTCCTATTGGGCATTTGAGTTGAGGAAGGGTTTAGTTTTTGGTTATCACAAACAAGGCTGCTATAAACATTTCTGTCCATGTCTTTTGGTGAATATACCAAAATATATGCTGCAGTGGAATTGCTGAGGCCTAGGGCATATATGTAAGGAGCCCCGATGGCACAATGGTTAAGCAATTGGCTGCTCACCAAAAGGTCGGCAGTTCAAACCCATCAGCAGCTCTGCAGGAGAAATGACCTGGCGATTTGCTCCCACAAAGATTACAGCCCAGGACACCTACGGGGCAGTTCTATTCTGTCATATAGGGTCATTATGAGTCAAAATTGACTCTACAACACACAACAACAACAGCAGGGCATATGTATGTTGAGCTCTGCATTCTTATTTTCTAAAACCATCCCGGACCAAAAAAAACATCAAACCTGTTGCCAATTTCAACTCACAGTGACACCATGTGTTAGAGCAGAACTGCTCCATAGGGTTTTCTTGGCTGTAATCTCAATGGAAGCAGATTGCCAGGCCTTTCTTCCTCAGCACTTCTGGGTGGGTTTGAATCACCAACCTTTAGGTTAGTAGTTGGGTGCAAACCATTTGTACCACCCAGGGACCTTAATGCAGCCAGAGTGAGACTCATCGCCCCAATTATGATGACTATGCCTCTGGCTCCTCCTGTCACAGCCCTGGTCACATGGCATTATAATAACAGCTTCCTTAGCTGTCCCCTCTCTGCCACAGCACAAGCCCTGTGAGCGTCAGGGCTGACCCAGTTGGTTCACTTTTGTACCCTCAGTGCCTGGTCCATAATCAACCCTTGATAAATGAGTGTCGACTGCAGAAAAGAAGGAACCAGGGCTAACTGCTGCTGTCCTGCTCTCCTATCTGCGTGCACTCCCTCATTCTGGTTCTTTCCCACCTCTGATCTTCTCTCGGTGGTAGAACTCCCTGGACAGGGTCTGGGGTGGGGACTGGGAGAGAGATCTCCAGTCTCCTTGGCCTGCTTCCTACCCTGAGTAGGGGAAACCCTGCTGCAGGGCAGCCTGCAGGCCCTTGGAGACACAGACGGGAACCTTGCGAGGTGCCGTTTCCTGCTCCTGCCCCATCTCTGCCCCAGTCTCAGCTTAGGTGTCCACAGGCCCAGGGAGGCTGAGATGAGTCAGAGGCTTCAGGGGGAAAAGAAGCCAGGGAAGAAGAAGGCAGCCTCTGGTGCTCTGCCCACCTCCAGGAGCCACAGGCGTGGCCTGCCTTTGAAACAGGTGCAGAGCCAGAGCACGCGTGGCTATGGGTAGTGACCATCAGGGTGCCTTGGACAGTTGTACAGGTCATGCAATGCCCGACTCTAGTGGTGCTGGGCACACTGAGGTCCCTTAGAGCCATGTAGTGGACCACTTGCACAATGGTACAGGCATACACAGTCATCCCTGAACACCAGATCCCCTCCATGACCCTGGAGGTCACTGCAGAGAGTTACACAAAGCTAACAGCACCTCACATCCCTCTGTACCCCAGGAGTGGCCCTCAACCAGTGACGGGCAGGAGTTGGTAGTTAATAGCCCCAGCGTCATCACCCTCCGTGGGACAACTCTGATTCCTGTCCCACACAGGGAGTACGCACCTGCCACCTGTAGTGGGCACTGGCTTACTAACACACTTTGCTGGCTGTCCTCCCTCCTGCCTCCCTCCCATGCATCCTGCAATCACCTCTCTAATAAGCTCCTGCAACCAAATCTTGGTCTCGGGGTTTGCTTTCAGGGGATCCACCACCAGGCTCCGTTTGATAGTTTTTACAGCATTTCTCACTGTCTGAGACAATCCTGCATATGTGCTTCAATGTTATCTCGCTCTGGTGAAGTATAAGTTCCGTGAGGGCAGGGGATTTGTGGTCTGTTTACTCCCCAGCATCTGAAACAGTGCCTGGCACACAGCAGGTGCTCAATACATACACGCAAACCATGGGCAACACTCCATGTTCTCAAAGACAACATGAAAGGGGAGTATACATTATCATCACCCTTTGTGCCCAACACACACACACGCACACATTCACATGCTCACATCTGCACAGACATGTGCACACGTTCAGCCACACTGACACACACTGACACACACTCAACCACATGCATGCTCAGCTCAGACCCGAGAGCTGAGGTGTCCCTGTGTGGGGTCCCTCTGGCTGCAGCAACTGACCTGTTGATGAACTCTTCATAGCAGGAGTAGATGGCGGCCAGGCACACGGCCACCAGGTTGGGCAGGACCCGGGGGTGAGGGCAGTGCCCCGTGGGGCCGTGCATGCTGGAAAAGAGCAGAGGGGAGGGTGAAAAGGCTGCAGGAGCCCAGTCAGCAGCCAAGCTGCTCTGTCCTGCCAGCATGGCTCAGGCAGCTCCAGGCCTCTGCCGTGGGGCTGGCTACACCTGGACATGGGTCCTGGCTCTGCACGTGCAGGCAGCAGGAGCAAAGCCCCAGACCTTGGACTCAACCCAGGTGCCTGGCTCAAACCCAGCCAAGTGGCCTTGGCAAGGTACTTAACCTCTCCATCCTCAGTTTCCTTAGCTATGGAACAAGGATAGTAACAGCCCCCTCCTCTGTGAGTTACAATGAGGATCAAATTTCCTCATTTATGGTAGAGCTTAGCATATGCTGACCCTAAGTCCTGGGACATTCTAGCTGATCCCTGGTATTTCTGGAATAATTATTCATAACACCCCTTTTCTCTCAAAACTGTCCAGTTTGGAAGAAAAATTATGGTCACCCTAGCTTAGCACAGGGTCCAGGAGATTATTATTTATCATGCCTCAGTTTTCTCATCTATAAGCTGGGGCTAACACCCCGACCCCAGGGCTGTTTAAGGGAGTGGGGTCATGTTTGTAACATTCCTAGAATATAGTCCTTGTGACCACTGTCACTTAGAGAAGCTTCACCTGAAAAGACATTTCACACCATACTGGTGGTTCAGGGAGACCTGGAAGCCACTAGGGCTCCCAGCAGAAGGTCACACTGTTTGGGACTGGGAAGTGTTCTGTGAGTTCAAGGTGGACGTATTTAGGAAACAGATACTTTGGAACTGATGTAAACAGGTTAGTTTGATGTTCATTTCAAAACAGGTGCACTAATAGTAATGACAGCATGGTTTGTAGCATTTTACACGTATTTGGGCGTGGAATCTCACATTGACAATGATTCTTATTTTACAGATGAGGAAACTGAGGCAAAGAGAATATTAAAAATAAATGCAAAAGCAAAAATAAAAACAAAAACCCACCAGAAGAACAAAAAATATTGGGCTCCCTTTTGGCTAAGTTTGGGGAGGGGGCTGTTCAAGTCACTGATGGTGAGTCCTGGGACCACGAGAGGGAATTTCTTCCTAAACACCCTGCACCCACAGCCCAAGGGCAGAGGGACCTGGGGAAATAGGAACGTTATTTAGGACTGCCATCGTTCTTGAGTTCCTACAAGCACCGTGCATGGTGCTGAGGGCTTCCTCATCTACCATATTCCATTTAATTGCCTCCCGTGGATAGCTGAAGAAACTGAGGATCAGAGAGGGGCAGTGACTGGTTCAATGCCACACAGCAAGCAAGTGGTCCCAAACTGCAGGTGTTTGAGGGGGATCCAGTGCAGACCCCTGGAGAGGAGATGCTTGGGCCTTTGACCAATGTCAGTGGCCCCTCCCCAGGCATCACATGGCAGTGGCTCTGAGGCACAAGGCAAAACTGCTTGTAGGCCAGGGGTGGGCATGGGGGGCAGGGGGGCGTGGAGCAGGGGAGCCCACCTCTGAATGAACTTCTTCACCACTTCCATCCCCGCATTGAGCTCATTCAAGGCAAGGATGTACTCCTGAGTAAACAGCCTCAGTCGTGGGCACTTCCCAAAGTCCTGCAGAGAGAGGACATGAGTTGGGTGAACACTACAGAGGAGGCCCAGGAGCACCATGTGTGGTGGCCAAGAGACTGGAAGTGGGGTAGGGCCCCACTCTGCCTGAACCACCGGTGTGGAAAGCAGCGTGGAGGCACCAACCATCTCCTTTTCTAGAAAGCACACGATTTTTCACTTCAAAATACTGGCCCTGTCACACCCCTGCTTAAAGCCTGTAATGGCTACCCATGGAAATCTGGAAAGTTCCTGGCACAGGAGGTGTTTTCTGGCACTTTATAGCTGAGCCAATGGTAGGGCTCCTACTCAACTCTTTTGGGAGGGCAGTGTTCAGTGAGCTGCACAGACACGTTCAAAAACACTCATGTACTTTGGGGAAGCTAGAAACCTTTTTCTGCATCCAGCTGAGAGTTTCAGGCAGAGCAGCTTTGTTCACAAGACTGTTAGACCCACTCTATGTTTTGGACATTAAGGCAGGAGTGAGGAGTCATAGCATGGTCTTGACCCAGATCTCCAGAAAAATGACAGGGCTGACCAGCAAGACAACTGAGGGACACTTGGTGGTCTCCAAACTCACCCCTCTGTTCCCCAGACCACGCCCCCCACCCCCAACCATGGAACCTATTTTCTGAAAAAACAACCCGAGTCAGGACTCAAATTTGTAAAGTAAAAATAATAGTGGAGACCTTCCTTACAGACAGGGCTTTGAACCGGTTCGAACCGGTTCAGTCATGGCCAAGGAAGCAAAACTGGAACAGGCTTGAAGTTTTACAATTTGGATGAATTACAATGATAACTAGAACAAGAAAAATTACGGGTCAAAGCCCTGGAATAGGAGACTTGGAAGAGGCACAGTGAGCCCTATCAGGACCCTGATGCAGGAGACTGGATTATTACCAGGACTGTGGAGAGTGACACACATTTAAAGCAGGCATGGTTGGTTGCCATCTTTAAGCGGGGCACTGCTGTTTCCAACTCTGCTCAAAATCCACAGGCAAGAGATTTGGTCGCTATGCAATGTGTATGCTGTCCTTGTTTTCTAAGAGAGAGATTAGGTTTCTAGCAGCGCTTCAACCCATAATTTTTCCCATTCTGGTTATCATTCTGGTTCACCCAAATTATAAAAATTCTGGTCTGTTTCAGTTTCACTTCCTCAGTCATGAATGAACTGGGAAGAACCTGTTTGAAGCCCTGCTTATGGATCTAAAACTGATCCCACTGGGCCTAGTGAAAGCTCAGAGCAGAATGTGTTCCTACCACGCCCTCTGGCCAGCTCACTGGGGTAATTTTCCAGAGCTGCCTAGTGCTTCTTCACCTGGAGTCAATGGGCAATGGGGTCAGGGGGGCTTGTTTGCTTACATCCTGCCTAGGTTATTCCTTTACAGAGAGCACAGTGGAGCCCATGGAGAAAGACGAGAGGGATCTAAGTCTCACACGCACACACATGCATGCTCACATACACACACAGTACTAGGCTAGAAAATAAGAGAAGTCTGAGAGGTCGCCTTATTGCAGCTCTGAAATTACTGAGGAGGAAGCTGAGAATCCACTCATCCCTGGGAACAGTGACAGGAAAGATGTGTGGCCCTGGGCTGCCACACCCTCTCTGGGCCTCATTTTCCCTGCTGTGAAATGAGAGTTGGAAGAGCAGATCTCTAAGGACCTCTTCCACCTCCAGAGTTTCATGATACCATGAAAAGTGCTCCAACTGAGCCTTGCTATAGGCAAATGCTGTTATCTTTGCTATTCACTTTCTAGGATGTTGTGTAGTTAGGTGCTATAGAGTTGGTTCCAACTCACAGCAACCCTGTGTACAACAGAATGAAACACTGCCTGGTCCTGCACCATCCTCACAATCGTTGCTATGCTTGAGTCCATCATTGTAGCTACTGCACCAATCCACCTTGTTGAGGGTCTTTCTCTCTTTTGGTGACCCTCTACTTTACCAAGCATGATGTCCTTCTCCAGGGACTGGTCCCTCCGGATAACATGTCCA
This sequence comes from Dugong dugon, assembly GCA_030035585.1. Taxonomy (NCBI): domain Eukaryota; kingdom Metazoa; phylum Chordata; class Mammalia; order Sirenia; family Dugongidae; genus Dugong; species Dugong dugon. The sequence continues at coordinate 37,869,362 of CM057478.1, forward strand.
AAGTATATGAGACAAAGTCTCGCTATCCGCATTTCTAAGGAGCATTCTGGCTGTACTTCTTCCAAGACAGATTTGTTTGTTCTTCTGCAGTTCATGGTATAGTCAATATTCTTCGCCAACACCATAAGTCAAAGGCATGAATTCTTTTTCAGTCTTCTTTATTCATTGTTCAGCTTTTGCATGAATATGAGGTGACTGAAAATACCATGACTTGGGTCAGACACACCTTAGTCCTCAAGGTGACATCTTTGCTTTTTAACACTTTAAAGAAGTCTTTTGCAGCAGATTTGCCCAATGCAATATGTTTGATTTCTTGACCACTGCTTCCATGGGCATTAATTGTGAATCCAAGTAAAATGAAATCCTTGACAACTTCAATATTTTCTCCGTTTATCTGGGTGATCATGGTCATTTCCTTGGAAGAGGGCTAACATTAGGGCTGGGATGTTTTGCCTCCTTAGGAGGGTCAAATTATTCCCCTTGGAAAGTAAGAGGGCAGATCATCCAGTGATCCACTAGGGCCTTGCCTCCTCTGCCACAACAAGAACACTTCAATGAGTGGCATGTAGACACAGCAGTACATGGTCATTCTTGGGGGTACAGTTCAGTGACTTCTTCGGACTGAATCTCCAAGGGCACACACTAAAGGATTGCTTCTATCTGTGTCTTTTATTTTGGTCCAGAGAGGAACACTCTTTGAGACTCTTAACCTCTCTAGGCTTCAGTTTGCTCATCTGTGAAATGGGGGATATGATATGTTTGCAGGAAAACAGGAAAGCCTGAAATTCAAGATCACCATTGGATGGAGTGGATGACTGCTCCATTTCCCCAAGTTTCAAGTGTCTCCTTACTGAGGGGCTCTGTGTACGGGTGGTGAAGAGGCACAATTCCCACTATTCTGACAGGCAGATGGCTGGTGGCAGGCTAGGCACACTCACTAACCAGTGACTCAACTCCCCCACCCCCACCAGCTGGCAGCCCAGCTGATTCCTAACCATGAGGAAGAAGTGTTCAGTGGACAAACCCCAACAGTCTGCCCTGCCCTGCCCACCGCCTGCACTGTTAGGATTACATGAGATCACGTCTCCCCGTGCCCGGCACAGGCTGTAATCACCACTGAACACATGTCTGCTCCTCGCTGGAGGAGCTAATCCTCCTAGGTCCTGTCTGCAGCTCTGTCCCAATGTAGCTCACAGCTTGTAATTAGCAGACGCCAGGAGTAGGGCGGAATCAAGATGCTTTATAGCATCCACGGACTGACGCCCAGAACGCTTAGGGACGTGCTTTAAAAATGAAGCATGTATTCATGCCTGAGGGTCCCTGGTCTGTGCCAGGCCATGCAGATACTATAAATTCTGGATTTGCCGTGTAGCTACTCTGATTTTTATCCAGAAAATTCTTACCTGGCCAGTACTCCTGGCCTATACAACTAATCAAATATAAGGGGGTTGTATAGTAAGCTGTGAGAGGCTGTCTGAAAATTGACTTTTTTCCCTTTGAAGTCAGATGCCCCAAAAGATCATTATTAAACAGTTTGACTACAATGGAATATTCAAAAATGTTTCCGGCCTGGCTAAGTGGGCTTGGGGGTGTAGGTTCTGCAGTACCATGTTGTGATGGGGAAAAGGTCGTTCGCTGGAGAAACCCCAGAACCTTCGCTCTGGACTCTGAAAGAGTTTGGCCCCAGACTGACACCACACCCACAAGTGGTTTTAAAGTTCAAAAGCAGAGAGCTCTCTTCCCAGCTGACCAAAGCCAGAGAGGCCCTCTGAAACTATTAAGGCATGAATTAAGGCAGAAATCCTGCCTACTGGGGAGTTCCATTGTTAGTCCTGGGGAACAAATTCATGGGGTGTCCCTTCTCTGTTTTCAGAAAATAAAATGAATTTATGTATCCCAAATCAAGGAGGATCTCAGAAGCAAGCAACAATTTAATTATGGTTTGTGATCATTTAGGGCAGAGAACAGTAAAAAGAGTTCATTATTATGTCAACATGGTTCAGTTGGCTGCCTGGAATGTCACATTGAGAAAGATTCTGGAGTCATCTCTGGGCTCTGCAGAAGGAGTGCTGAAATTGATTAATGATGTCTGTCATGACTGTGGGAGTGCCTGAGTGGGAGCCCTGGAGCCTCAGGCCCACTGGCTCTGCCTCCCTGGTTGGAGGCTGGGGGTGGGTGCCGGGGACACTCACCATGTTATGCTTGAGGATTCTCTGGACCACGGGGGTGAACACTTCGATGACCACCATGGACCGGGGACGCTCTCTGCAGTGCTGGAGAAAGAGCAGGACATGGTTAGTGCAGGGCCTGGCAGGGCCTGGCCATGGCCGCTCAGGCTTGCAAACATCCTGACCACAGTCTGTGGGTTTAGGAGCAGCGACCCTGCAGTGGGCACCTGGGTCCCCTTGCTGCACACTGTTGCATTCCTTTTCCTAAGAGCAATGGACAGGGATGGGATTTTTTGCTTGCTTTTTGTTTTGATCTTAAACTTTGGGATTGCTTTCAGTGGTCCACACAGGAGTTTGTGCTGACAGGATCCTTAGTTAGCATAACAAGACTTTTGCAGAATTAAGACTCCCAGTCATGATTTGACAGAGGCATCTCTCTTGGAAAGCAGGTATGAAAATACTAGGGGTTTAGGGCTTGGATGAAGTACCTGGGTAGTGCCAATGGTTTACAAGCTCAGCGGCTAACCGAAAGGTTGGAGGTTCCAACCCACTCAGAGGTGCCTAGGCAGAAAGGCTGGAAATCTACTTGCAAAAAATCAGCTATTGAAAACCCTGTGGAGTACAGTTCTACTCTGACACACATGGGGTCACCATGAGTCGGAACTGACTTGATGGCAACTGGCTTTGATTTTTTTTAGGGTTTGGACACCAGAATCTTGAAAATTCTATGACTTTTCCACTGTTTGCTTTGATAATATGGTGATCTGCAGGCCAAATCCAGCACTCAGATGTATTTTATTTTGCCAGCCTGGTGATTTTTAAAAAACTGGAATTGAAGGCCTTTAGGCAGAGCAAATGAGGCCCTGCCCCCACTTCCCATCATCCTGTACACACTTATAACCCGTCTGGCCCCAAAGGAATTGCGTTTCCAACCTTTGGATGAGGACAGTAGGCCTGGGGTATAAAAACAAGGGCTCTCCTGGGAAATCCAAGATAAATAAACTTTCCTCAGATCTTGGAGCTGCTGGCCTCTGGGCCTAGTGGGGAAAGGCTGCCCCGTGTGGTGGCCTTGCTCCCCTCAAATTCTCCTCTGGGCAGGCTGTCTCGGGGGCATGGCCCACAGGCTGCAGTCTCAGACCCTCCATAGAGGGAAAAACAGCTGGAAGGTGGCTAGGCCCCCCTCCCTCCATTTTAACTTCAGTGGGGGATTCTATCAGAGAATGCTAAAAGGATGGTTTCCTCCACTTCACTGTTTTTCAAACTGGGCTACCAGGAACCCTCAGGGGCAGCCTGAATGGGGAGGGAGTGGGACGGGGGGGCATTGAGAGAGTGAAAGATCATCCCCAACCACCTTCCAACTACCTTAAACAATTTTTTAACCAGGTTTGGTTACAGCATTGCCACCCCATATGCCTGTCTCACTGGTGTAGACAGTCCATACCTCCCCAGAGGGCAGTTTCTAACTATGGAAGGAGGCAGGGGTCCCTTGCTCATGTGCCCACAGGAGCTGGGGAGGGACCAGGATTAGTAACATGAGCCAAGAGGAGGAGCAGGATCATGGGAGCGCTGGCAGAGGGAAGACTAGAAGCCATCTGTCTTTCCAAAGACACCAGGTTATTACAAAAAAAATCACACAGTAAAGAACAAAATAAGTGCACATGCTGGTGTGGCCCTAGGCCGTCAGATGTGTCCTCGGGAATGAGGTGTGCTCGATCCTTGATGCGCCCGGGCATGTACCATGTACTGTCCCCCGGTGTGTACCTTGTACTGTGCCCAGTGTGTACCATGTGGATCCCATGGGAGGCTGGCCACTGGTCACCTGGCACTCCCTTGCCTGCTTCCCCACAGCTACCCCCTACTATGGCCGGCTCCAAAAGCCTTGGCTAATAATAACCAGCTCTGACGTCAGCACCCAGCAGATCTGCTGCAAACTGTCCCCAAGATGGCCAGCAGCTATTCCACAGGAAAGCTAGCCACTCCTCGAGTCCTACTGGCTGGGACCCTGGGTCTGATGTCTTGCCATTTGGCAGAGGGGGCTGCAGGCCCTAAGAACAGGGTGCCCGGCCTGCCTTCGACTGTGTTCCCCACCCTGCCCCAGCAAACCTGACCCCTTCAGAAATGCCATACCTTGCAGAAGAATTCACAGAGATCTGGTGGTGGATGGTTGTTTTCTAGCAAAGGAGCGATGGCCTGAAATACATCAAATGTCAGTCGGAGCCTCTCAGAGGGGAGATGTCTGCATAAGAGGGCTGGCTTATGCTGGAAAGCACAGCGTCACTGTCACTCTTCAGGCAGAAGAGGTCCATTTTTTAACTTGAAGGCCAAGGTCCCTAAACTTTTTTGGGGTCATGGCTCCCTTTGAGAAGCTGATAAAAACTCTGAACTCCTCTCCAACCCCAATATACACCTACAGTGATGCATATTATGTTAGGGGCTTTGTGACCCACTCATGCCCACCTGTGTCCCCCAGATCAACAACCCCTGACCAAGCAGCGTGACCATTAGAGCATGTTATCAGTCTCTCTTACCCTTGGCTTCCCCATCTATAAAGGGATGGCACAGCATATGTACGTCAGGGTGTCCAGCCTCAGTGTTGGGGATATTTGGGGCCCAATCACTCTTCACTGTGGCGGGGGGTGGAGGGGTGGTCCTGTGCATTGTAGGATGCTTACCAGCATTTCTGGATTTGACCCACTGAGGCCAGTAGCACCTTCCCCTGACCCCAAAAGACTGGACAAGCAAAAATGTCTCCAAACATTACTAAAAGCCTCCTGGGGGGCAAAATCACCCTGGTTCAGAATCCCTGGTGGAAAGTGCCTCTCACAGAGCTTGAGATAAGACCAGCCCTCACTAAAGCTTAGCTGCTGGACAGTTAATGCCTATGTGAAGTGCACTTCTTTCCTGTTAGTCACATGGGGCACATGACCAGCGAACAGGAGACCCAGGACCCAGTCCTGGCACAGAGACTGCCATGCTGTGTGACCTCAGGTGAGTGACTCAACCTCTCTGGGCATTAGTCTTCTAGCCTATAAAATGAGGGAAACCTGAGCTGCTCATTCACAGGGTTGTTGGGAGGATTTGATGAGAGAACACTAGAAGCTCTGGAGTCTCAGGCTTGGAACAAACCCATTGTGACACTGTCACTGTCACAAGGGGCTGGGGCTATGGGAGAAACTCATTGGCCCAGAGCATGATAAATCTTTGACACCATCACAGATGCTGGTCAGAGGGAGGGGTGCGCTGGAGTCCCGGGAAGCCTCTCCGAGGACACAGGCCTCTGTCACCTGATCTCACAGCTCAGACCCTGCCTCTTGGTATCAGACGGCTCCTTCGAGCTGTCCCTGAATATGGGTTTTTTTAGGTGCCATAGAGTCAATTTTTGACTCATAGCGACCCTGTGTGACAGAGTAGAACTGCCCCATAGGGTTTTTGGCTATAATCTTTACAGGAGCAGATTGCTAGGTCTTTCTCCTGCGGAGCCACTGGCAAGGTTTGAACTGCCAATCTTTTGGGTAGCAGCTGAGTGCTTAACCATTGCACTGCCAGGACTCCTGGTAGGGGCCTCTGATAAGGCCTTCCGCTTGCTCTGGGGACCGTTAGGGAAAGAAAGTGAAGCTAGACGTCAAATAAGATGTGACCAGAAAGTCGACCTAGCTGCCGATTATTCGGCTGAGTGCACCTCTGTGAAAAACAAGTCATCTACATTGCGGCATCTGCCCCCTGCTGGCGCCGGCAGCCAGGTGGACAGACAGAGGCTGGAGATGAGGCTGGGGCCTTATTTGTCTAGGGCTGCACCATCTAACACAGAAGCCACTAGCCACATGTGACCAAACTTTAACCTAAGTGAAAGAAATACTTTTAGATGAAATAAAATGAAGAACTCAGACTCTCTGTCACACTAAGCACATTTCAGGGGCTCAATAACCACATGTGGCTCGTAGCTAATATACTGGACAGTGCAGATATACAACATGTCCATCACTGCAGGAAGCTCTCCTGGACAGTGCAGACAGGAGACTGGTGGACATGGTGGTGTGGTGAGGCTCTTAGCTGACTGCAAGGAACGAGCCAGCTGTCCCCTTACAAGCCCCTACACGGGCCACTATACTGTTACAATAATGTCGCACTAACAACATCTGCAAGAGCGTCTCCATTAATCAGCACTCTGAGCCATGCTCTGTACTAATGGTAGTATTTTACTTAATCTTCACAACATGCTGGGGCGCGGGCATTAGTACTGCCCCTTTTTCTCAGATGGGCAAACCGAGGGTCAGAGAGATGAAGTATGTTGCCTAAGGTGACCTTATTAGAAAGTGGTGGGGCCAGGATTTGAACCCATTTCTGTGTGACTCAAAGCCTGAGTTATTGGTCATGCTATTTCATGGTACTCTCTCTCTACATGACCAGGAAACAATTGCCTAGTCCAGGGGCAACAATTACATTTAAGTGGAAACAGGGCAACAAAACAACCAGAAGTGAGCCAGGCCCCAGGTTCTGGCTTGGCACGCTCATTCCTGGAAGCATGGGTGTGGGGATCTTCTGCTTCCCTTTCCAGTACAGCAGCCCAATGCCGAGCTCTCCCACTGTGCGGCCACCCTCTTCTCAGCTGCCAGGCAACCTGACATGGTCAGCATGGTAAACACAGAAGAGGCCAGGCTGCAGCTCGCTCCCTGCCTGCGAACCACTGCTCAGGTGGCCAGCTCCACTAACCAGATCGAGCTCAGGGACCAGCTCGGTGGGATCCTGCACAGAGTGCGGTCCCCTGGGTTGAGCCTCTTTAATCCCCTGTCTACCCAGGCCCCTCTTCCATGGAATGAGTCAAAAAATAAAGGAATGGACACAAATTAAGTGCCCACAGCAAGTGTCAATCATGGGCTCGGTACTTTCACAGCTATTATCTCATATGATCCTCCTGACAACTATGTGAGGTCAGACATTAGTTATTTCCATTTGTACAGGTGAAGAGACAGAGAGTCAGGGAGGTGATAAGGCCTGCCCCAGATAATTAATAATAAGAGGAAATATTTTTGTGGGATCTTTCTATGAGCCTGGTCCTGTAGAGTAGCTCATTTAACTTCACAGCAGCCCCATGAGAAAAGCACTATTGTTATTCCCATTTTACAGATGAGGAGACTGAGGCTTAGAGCATTAGGTTAACTGGAAATAACCTAGATGGCCATCAGGTTAAATAAAAATATTTTTGAGCCATTAGAAAGAATAGGATGGACCAGTGATTCTCAACCAGGAGTGATTCTGCCCCACAGGGGACATTTAGCAAAGTGTAGAGACATTTTTGTCACAGTTTAGTGGCGGGGATACTACCGGCACCTAGTGGGTGGAGGTCAGGAATGCCGTTCAACATCCTACAATGCACCAGACAGCCCTCACAACAAACAATTATCTGACCCCAAATGCTAACAGTCTCAAGGATGAGAAACCTGGGAGAAGATACACACAAAAAGACCTGGAAAATCTAAAACAGGCATTGTTAAGTGAGAAAAGAAATGTAGAACAACACACTCAGCGTCGCATCATTAACGCAAAATACATAAATAAAAACACAACTGTATCTGCCTATGTGTGCAGGTTTGTCACCACCTGAAAACAGCAGATGCCTCTGAAGAGGGCTCTGGTGTGGGCGTGAAATCATTTTTAAAATGAAAATAATCTCATGTAATACTTGCAAAATTAAAAATATTTCAAATAAAATTAAATAAAATGAAAAGTCTCTTTATTACTGTCCAAGCCACAGCCTGTATAAGATGGGACCAGAATCTGAACTTGGTCTGAGGCTGAGCCATAAAGCTGATCTCCCCATACAGTGAGCAGGAGTGAGGACTTCAGGTCCAGGCACGTCAGTTACCTGCCAGCTGTCGCCAACCAGCAATCACCTATTGCATGGCCGCCCGGCTGCCCCAGTGAATAAGACCAACCAGAGTGACAAGGAAGTATGCGAAAAACCCAAAGCACCACTGGGCAAAGACTAGTTGCCAACAGGTCAAATAAAACCGTGTAATTGTTGGAATGAATGGTGGCTACAGAGGATTTCATAATAATAAGAACAGCAACGACAACAGAACACCGAGAGAGAGGCTGTGAGATGGAGGGGTGAGGGTGAGATCAAATTCCTCCCCGTTCCCAGGCACTGCTGCTGAAGTGGGGGGGCGAGGGGGGGCGGGGGGAGAGAATAGGGGACGGGACGCTCAGCCTGTCCCAATTAAGGGGTCAGCATGGCCAAATTAGCAGGGGAAATGCAGCCTGGAGTTCTCAGATCAAAATTTCTTTCCCAGGCTTGTCCTAAATCCAAAGATCTCACCCTCCCCCCAGGGCCAGGGCACACAGTGGGGTCCACAGGTGATGCCAGGGGGAAAACGAAGATGCCCACTCCTTCCCTGGCAATCATATTCCCTCCTGGGCCTCTGCTAGCCGGTCTCCCCGCCTGGACTGCCTTGCCCTGCATGATGTGTTTACATGGCACAATCCTATCCATCTTTTCAGACAGTTCTGTCACCTCCTCCTGGAAGTGCCCCCCCCCCCCGTCATCTTCCTCCCTGACAGCGAAGGTTAAGTGCTTCCCTCAACAAATCTCATGTTATTGTTTGAATGCTGATCTGCCAGGTTGTTCCAACACACAGTAAACTCCTCAATGGCAGGGCCCATATCTTGTCTGGCTCTATAGGCCTGCAACAAAGACAAGCACCTGGCACATACTCATACTAGGTATTCAACAAATGCTTGTTATGTGAATTTTCTAATTACTATTACAGCAGAAAAAGGTGGTGGAGGGTGGCTGGCAGTGACCAGACTGACTTCTTGTCCTGCTCTGGCATGCAAAGGAGAAAAAAGCAACTTTATATTTTTAGTGAACACCCACTGAGAACCTACTATGTGCCAGGCACAGTGGCTGGGGCTCCTCAGCAGCTTCTGCCCATGGCTCACCAACCTTTGTGCTCACAGGACCCAGTAGGGGAAGGGGGTGATTCTCCAGGCTGGGTTTCCAGGGCCCAGTGCCCTGATTCAGCTCAGAGGCAACTCAGGGGCAGGGTGGTGGGTGCTGCCCTTGTTTCATGGGCTGCGGCTGAGGAGCCTCCTGGGCAGGTGGATGTTAGTTCCAGGTCCTTGTCTGGGCACACAAGGCTCTGCACACCCTGCCTTTCACTTCCATTTCCAGTCTGTCTCCCGGCTACCCACTTTCTTGTGCCTTTGTATATTGTACTTCCTCTGTCTGGAATGCCTTTACAACATTTTGTCACGTAGCAAACTCCTACCGATCCTTCAAAATTCAGCTCTGACATCACCACTTCTGGGAAGCCTTCTGGCTCTTCTCCCAGTGAGTTCATCACTACCCTCTCTGGGCTACATGCCTCTATTTTTGCTGTGATCACACTGGTCTTCCTATAGTAGACGATAAGCTCCTTGGGGGCAGGAACTGCCTTAGTCATCCTGGGATTCAAAAATACAGCACAGAGCTCCATTTCTTTCTTCTCCCCAGTGAGAGTCACAGTCATTGCTTAAAATCACCCAGGAAGATATTTTACCCCAAAGATGCTCACATCATAATCAAGTCCTGGAAAATATTGTCTCACTTTACACATGAGAGGGAATTAAATCCAGGTTCTATTTGTGGATTAATTAAGAGACATGTCCCGGGGCAAGAAAGAGAACGCTTACCTTCAGCTAAAATGGTTACACTTCTGAATAAATTACATGGTCTCTGCCATCTCCTGCCTTCAGCTCCCTGAGGCAGACTCAGGAAGGAGGAGGTGGTTAAGACACATCTGCTATAAACCTCAAAGACTGATAATTACCCCCCCCCCCAATCAATGGGGCTCTGAAATGGGCAAAGGCAGGAAGGAGACATGTCTGGTGTGATGGAAAAGACAAGATCCAAGCAAGGTCTCCATGCTGATGGTTTACGCTGGAGCTTCCAGAATTAACTGAAGCAGGAAAGGAGGGTGGGCTCCCGGAGGAGGCGGAGGGAGAGAGACGGTGAGAAACTTACCACAATGATGTTTTCGTGCTCTTGGGTAGTCAAGTTCGTGTTCTAAAGGATTGCACAGGGAAAGCAGGACGGAAACAAACAAAAAGCAGTATTAAGAAAATGGAGCATTTGTAGCTCAAGGGTCACACAGTTTCAAAATGCTTTCAGCCTCTCTGACAGAGTCTTTGTTGTTGTTTTTCATGCCGATTTCATGGCGATCCCATGCACAATGGGATCAGATCGTTGTGATCCACGGGTTTTCAACTGCTGATTTTTGGAAGCAGATCAGCAGGCCTTTCTTCCTAGTCTGTCTTAGTCTGGAAGCTCTGCTGAAACCTGTTCAGCACCATAGCAATATGCAAGCCTTCCCTGACAGACAGTGGTGGCTGGGCATGAGGTGCACTGGTTGGAAACTGAACCCAGGTCTCCTGCATGGAAGGTGAGAATGCTAACACTGAACCACCACTGCCTCTCAGTCTAGTTGTCACTTTTTCTTAATTAAACTGATCCGAGCACCTGGCAAAGGCAGGGCTAGTAAGGGGGAAGAGCACAGCTTCAAAACAGGCAGAATGCAGTTCTGAGTCCCTGTTTCACTGCTTCTTAGTCATGTTCTCTTGGGCAAATCTATTGTCTTAGGAGACTCAGTTTCTCCTTCTGTAAATTGTGATCATGATAGCTACACCTCTCCAGGCTGCTATGAAAAGGTATACCGACAGGGACCTGGAACCATGCTTGGCCCTTGTTATAGTGATCCTGCCTGGAAACAAGGAGGCAGGTTCGTAATAAACGTGAGGAAACAGACCTTTTCTGAGTCTCAACTGTGCTATGCACTCTTTTAGGGGCAGCACGTATGTTATTTTAGTGGTTCTCAAACTAGATTCCCAGGGAACACTGGTGTTCCATGAAGTGGCCCAAGATTTTTTGGCTAAATTCAAATTCTAGCAATTGGGTTAAAAGTGCTAAATTTTTAGTCGTCCCCCTTCCCCGACACTGAAGTTTTCTTACCACCATCTTGTTAGTTAGTATATGAACAAGGAGTATGCGATAAACAAGGAATCATGGGAAAACTAAAAAGTAGCCAGTTTTTTTTTGCTAGTTCAGTGTTGTATTCTGTTCTCTTTTTTTTTAGATGATTTACTGAGGTGAAATTCACATAACATAAAATTAACCATTTTAAAATGAACAACTCAGTGGCATTTAGTACATTTGTAATGGTGCAATCACCACCTCTATTTAGTTCCACAATATTTCCATCACTCCAAGGTAAACCCCCACCCCTGCCCCGAGTGGCTACTCTCCATCCCCCAGCCCCTGGCAACCATCAGTCTACTTTCTGTCTCTATGGATTTTCCTATTCTGGAAGTTTCATATAAACGGAATCATACCATATGTGGCCTTTTTGTCTGACTTCTCTCACTTAGCACCATGTTTCGGAGGTACATCCAGGTTGCAGCACATATCAGTGCTTCCCTTCTGTGGCTGGATAATATTCCATGGTATGTGTTCTGTTTCTGTTTGTCTGTGTGTCTGGGTGGGTACGGGCTTTCCTGGGTGTAAGTTCCTGTTTCCCGGCAGAGCCAGACTGGCAGCTCCTAAAGCGCCTCCTCACTTGAACAGTGAGCTGGCAACATGAATTGTTCCTGGTGTTCCAGAAAGAACCCCATGGCTCCTACCATCTAAACAGGCTTAGGACTGTAGAAGCATCTAACATGTTTACACCAGCTAAGGGGCAGATGAGTTAGCGAGATTTTGCTTTTGCCCAATAAGCAGTCTGAAGGATGGATGGAGGCCACTGACCAAGATCAGTGTTTGAACTTCACGAGTCTTGTCAGGAGCACCCTGTGTCCACAGGTTCCCATGGAGGTACCCTGACTCCTGACTGGCTTAGACATGCCCTTGAGGCACGCGCTCCAAGAACACAGGGAAGGATGTTTTTTGGCTTCTACCACCGTTTCCCCTTGGTGAACGTTAGTGGAGTCTGAGCTACCTATTCACGGTAGATTATTAAATATCCATCATTTTCAGCCCAGGTAGACGGAAGCTGGGCTTGGTCTGTCCTTTGACTGATCAGGAGTGCACCACGCCTCAGCACAGTGTAAGCTGCACTGTACTCGTCTCATCTGTTTACCTCTGTTGCAAGAGGTGCTCTCACTCTCCCTCTTGACTGACAAGCTACCTGAGACTCAGAGAGGTACAGTCACTTGTCCAGGAGCACAGCTAACAGGTGGTGAGGTGAGGGCTCAAAGCCGCCTGTCCTGATTCCTGGAGTCCCTCGGTGGTATAAAGGATTAACACACTTGTCTGCTATCTGAAAGGTTGGGGGTTCGAGTGCACTCAGAGGAGTCTCAGAAGAAAGGCCTGGTGATCTACTTCCAAAATACCAGCCATTGAAAACCCTATATGGAGCACAGTTCCACTCTGACACGTGGGGTTGCCAGGAGTTGAGATTTGACTTGACATCAACTCATCTTGATTCCTAAGCCCACATTTCTAACCATTGAGCATAGCGCCTGGCCCATCCAAGGGGCAGCTCCATATTTCAGGCAATGCTAAGAGGACAAGCCCAACCCTCACTCCCACCCCTGTGCCTTTTGAGGAAGAGCCTTTCGGGACCATGGACGCCATTTCCTTTGTCATTTCCTTTGTCCTGGTTATCTACTGCAGCCCATGTTGTTCTGCAGGGAACCTTCTCTCTCTCCACCAAGGCCATTTTCAACCTGGGGTGGAGGGTGCTCGCTACCAGCCAGTGCTTTAGAGGAAACACTTGAATCCAAGCTAAGTGGCCACTCTATACACCCAGCTCAACAAAGGCCTGGAGGCCGGGGACGCAGGCTCTGCTCCACCTGTGGAGGGACAGTTCCTTCTCAGAACTGTTTTGCCACCTTGACAGCCCCCTCCATGATGCTCCCTCCCTCCAGAATCTTCCACCCCCGGCTGGTTTGGTGACGCCTGGCACCTCTCCCGAGGAGTCTTGGAAACAATTTGAGTAAAGAGAACAGAGCGCCATATACTCTAAACCTAAAAAAGGGCAAGAAGGTAGGAGGACTTGTTTGTTTTTCCTCTAACAGCCTCCCCTCTAAATGTGTGGCCGAAGATTTTGAAGGGGCCAGGTCACAACTATCTCCCATAGCAGGAAACATTCTGACCACTGATGAAATGTTCACTGTACATCAGGCAGGGTGCCAAGCATTTCACATGTATTATATCCTCCAATCCTCAATCCTGTGAAATGGGTGCTACTATTCACCCTGATTTACAGATGGAAAACTGGGACCGTTTAGTGACTCGTGCAAGGCCACTTAGTGACTGAGGGCAGGACCGCAATACACACTCTTAACCACTGTCAGATGTTGTTTTGTCTCCCCAGTTCCAACTCGAACTGATGTCACCTTGATGAGCATGGGCTTAGCAATGGCACAGACCTGGGAGGGTCCTGGCCCACTACTTGTCTGAGTGACCTTGACTAAGAGACTTAACCTCTCAGACCTCAATTTACTCCTCTATGATATTTTTTGTTTTGCACCCATCACCATTATTTATTTCCAAAACTTTCTCATCACCCTGAACAGAAACCCTGTACCTATTAAATAATAGCTCTGTAACCACCCCCCGTCCCCAGTAACCACTACTCTACTTTTTATCTCTATCTATTTGCCTAACCTAGCTATTTAGTGTGAGTGAGATCATACAATATTTGTCCTTTTGTGACTGACTTATTTCAGTCAGCATGTTTTCAAGGTTCATCCAGGTTGTAGCATGTATCAGGACTTCACTTCTCTTTATGATTGAATAATATTCCATTGTATGATACACCACATTTTGTTTATCCATCCTCTAAGTTTTAATCAGGGCTTTGAACTGCATACCCATTGCATAGCAACCAAACCTGCTGTCCACTGGATTTTGACCAGAATAGGAAACAAACAGTGGTGCCCTGTTTAAAGATGGTGGCTGACCTCTGATGCTTTGAGTATGTGTCACTCTCCATAGTCCTGCCAATAATCCAGTCTCCTGCATCAGGCTCCATGCAGGAGACTGGATTATTGACAGAACTATGGACAGCGACACACATTCAAAGTGGCGCAGTTGGCCACCGTCTTTGAGTGGGCCACCACCGTTTGTTTCTTACTCAGGTCAAAATCCCACGGGCAACAGATCTGGTTGCTGTGCAATGGGTACACTGCCCTCATTTACGTTGTCACTTACTGAACTGTTCTAAACCAGACTGAAGTCCTGGTTTTAATACTTGGGGGAAATTTAAAAGGTCTCTCCAAATGCCTGACAAAGTAATGGTCACATTGTGCTTGAAACAATGTCAGTGTCACTCAGGGAAGGACTGAGCCTTAGCCAAGGGAATGCTGAGTCAGTCAGCCTGGGCTGTGCCCAGCTCTGTCCCTTAGTAGCTGTCAGCTCTCATCAGAGCAATAGGACGAATGATATTGACCCCTGGCCTGTCACACACTAGGTGCACAGTAAATGTAAGCTTCTTTTTTTCCTTAAATGCCTTTTTCCCTCCACCCTAGTGCTTGAGGGTTAGCTGACTTGGAGGCCAAGGCCATGGGCATGTAGTCACACGGGACATAGTTGATACGGGAAGGAATCCCGCCACAGGTTGGTGACAGTGTGCCGTCTGCCTGTTCACCACTGCCCTGGCGACGTGCCTAATCTGGCAATGGTGTGACAGTGGCTGAGCCTGGTGGTGGAGCTGACAGGATGGGCAACGTGGCGTTGCAATGAAGATGCTATGTGAGTTGGGCAGGTCACTTGGTGTCTGTGGGCCTCACCTTTCTCCTCTGTGAAATGGACATAGCATGGCCCATCTCTCAGGGAGAATGAGTATTAGGTGAAATGCTGTGTGCGTGGTACCTGGCACCTGCTTGACACAAGTAGGTGCTTATTAAAAAGGTGAGCTGCTCTCCCCTTGTCCAGATGAGAAGTAAGCCCCATGGTCTACCTACCTTGCCCCTTCTCCTGCCCAGGGTGGGAAGCCTGAACTTGAGGCTGGGCATGCGACCCTCTTGACCTTGGAATTCCAGGCTTTGATTCCTTTCAATGCCTGAATTTTTACTCTTCCGTTGAATGGGCTGACCTCTCACCTAAGTACACAACCCTCTGCCCCAATGCCCACGACCATCCCTGTGGCCACTTTCTACCTACTGCTCCACCTCCTCCCAGGGCTAAGGGACCTTCCATTCAGCAGACCTGGAAGGCCTGGCCACTTCCCTGGTCTGTGGGCAGCAGCCAGCCTGGGCCTGCAGAGAAAGAAGAGTGTTTTAGGTAGCAGGGAGTGTGTAGTGGGACTCAGACGGGAGTGTAGAAGCTCTACAGGACACTAGAGGTACCAGGAACATGGGGCAAGTCTCAGGGAAGAGGGCAGAGCAATTACTCCAGCAACCATGGATAAAGTTCAAATCAGGAGTCATCACCTCCAGTGTCCCCCAGGGGACCAGACAGGCAAATAAACGAGCTAAATATTACTATTTGTAAAGCGCTGAGAATAGTGCCAGGAACAGAGTAAGCAGGGAGAGGTGTTTCCAAAGCACATCTCGCCTGCTAAGGAGAGTGTAACTGACTAGCTGACTCGAGGGATAAGCCTCCTTGTTTACTACTGGTCTCCCTTGCTAGAATGTAAGCCCATGAGGGCGGGGTTTTGTTTGGTTCAAATGCCCAGGATGGTGCCTGGCAGACAGCACTCACTCAAAGTGAGGGCAACTGGCAAACCAGGCAGTAGAGCCAGCATAGCAGTGGTCATGTCACGCCAGCCACGTTCTCTTGCCAGGTTTCTGACTGTGGGTGATGTGGGGCAACTGGGCAGAGAGCCATGCCTACCTGGAGCCCAGGAGCAGATGTGGGGCCTTTGTTGAGGGAGCCCCAACAAGTCTGCACTGCCCCCCAGGAACCAATCGCCATGGGAACAGAGAGGATAGGGTAGTCCCGGGGCTTCGCCAACATGTTCCCTCCTAGGAATGAACTAGATTGATGGTTAATCTTATGTGTCAACGTGGCTTGGCTATAGCATTCAGTTACTTAATCAAACACTCATCTAGGTATTGCTGGGAAGGTGTTTTATAGATGTGGTTAACATCTAGTCAGTTGACTTTAGATAAAGGCAATCACCCTCACTAATATGGGTGGGCGTCATCCAACCAGCTGAGGCCTTAAGAGCAAAAATGGAAGTTTCCAGGAGAAGAAGAAATTCTTCCCGGAGACTGTCTCATCAACTCCTGCCCAAGTTTCCTGTCTGCCTGCCGGGCCTACGGATTTCAGACTTGCCAGCCCCATTGTCACGTATGCCAACTCCTAAAAATAAATCACTCTCAATTGATAGTGGTGATGGTTGCACAACATTGTGAATGTAATTAATGTTAACTGAATTGTACACTTAAAAATGGTTGTCAAACTTTTTGTTATATATATATATATATATATATATAACCACAATAAAATGTTTTTAAAAATCCAACACATCAGTCTCTCTCCCTCTCCCTCTCTTCTCCCCCATCACCATCCTCCTTATCCTCTCTCTCTCTCTGTATACATATATATATATGGCATCCCTGGGTGGTGTAAACAGTAAACACACTCGGCTGCTAACTGTAAGGCTGGGTGTTCGAATTCACCCAGAGGTGCCTCAGAAGAAAGGCCTGGTGACCTACTTCTGAAAAATCAGCCATTGAAAACCCTGTGGAGCACAGTTCTACTCTGACACATAGAAGGTTGCCATGAGTCAGAGGTGACTTGATGGCAACTACTCGGTCTCCTTCTCAGACTCCTTGTGCAGTGGATTAATTACTCTTGTGCGTGGCCTTTCTAGCCATGATCTTGTAACTTCCACTCAGGTGACTGTGTGACAGGGTAACTGTGGCTTACCAAGGGGACTGGTCAGTTTTGCCTTAAAAGACAGCCAATTCCAGAGTAAAGGGAAGAGCCCACCACCATCAAGGAAGGAGAGACTCGACAGCAGGAAATGGCAAGGTGGGCTTCCTGGCCCATGGAAAAGAGTAAGGTGAGTGCCTCTGGGCAAAGACTGAGGGCCAGGGAGAGGCGCACCTGTGAGCACAGCTGGGAAGAGACTGTCGTGATGCAAGAACTGTATCCCTGAGTGTTCTTGAGCCTTAACTGTAACTGTTACTTCCCTATAAAACCCCATAACTGTGAGTATGGTCTGTGAGTTCTGTGTGGCCACTGAATGAATTATTGAACCCAGTACAGAGTGCTGTGGGAGGGACAGTTGGTGTCAGGACTAGTAGAGATGGCCAAGAGAGGAGATGTGTCTGACCTCTGCCTCACAGGAATCAGCCTTGGGCTGGTGATCTTGGTTCTCCTTCCGCCTTGTGGGGTTGGAGGAGGTTAGACACCTCCCGCAAGCCATTTTTACACCCTGGGTGGCTGGGAGGGAGACCACTCACCTCCTTGGGGAACTTGGAGACAACGCAAACTTGAATCGAATTCTGCTTGTGTATGTGGCTTGGTATAGGGCTACTGCTCAGAGGCAGTAAAGGAGAACAGCTTAAAAGGGTGGGGGGCGTGTGTTACCTCTGAGAGCAGTTTGGAGACTATTTCCAGTGGGGCCTGGTTGATGGAGTCATCCTGCAGAGGGGATGTCAGTGCCATGTCCACCAGAGTGCGGATCTCTTTCAAGACGACTTCCCAACGGCTCGGGTTGCTCAAGACTTTCTTGTATTTGTAAATCTTTTTCTGGTCAGGAGAGACAAGGAGACATGAACATGTTACTGAAATGCAAGGGTGGATGACACAAGATGATTAAAGAATCAGAGACGTTGCGGGGAAAGCCCTGGAAAATCGAAACTTGGCCCCGGGGCGAATTAATCAGAAATCAGTACACACTGGCTTTCAGTAAGCAAGGTAAAAACGGCTTAATTGTGTTTATTTACTAATGTGTAGTGCACAATTTCACCTGTGAAATTGTGTATTACAGATTAGTAAGTAAGTACAAGTGACACCTGTGTACCTTACTTATTGAGTAATCTGTCCCTCCTCGGCCCACTCTCTCCCCACCAGGAAACGGGCACCGGCAGGAAGGAAGACTTGCCCAGAGCCATGCGGTGTGTTTGCAGCAGCTGGGCTTCCCGAGCACAACCACTCCCGAGAGGAGTACTTTTCCACACTGTTTCCAATGACTTAAAAAAGGAATTGAGAGATTTCTCTTTCAGATCACATCTTCTGCCAAACTTTTATTCTCCAAGTATTCAAAGAGTGGAAACATTCATGGGTCCACAAAGGGACTTTCTTTTAGTTGAAGACTCTGTTTCCGCTAATCCTGCTCCTAAGAGGTCACCCCAGACAGCGAGGTTCTACTAAGACACATGATAGAACATGGCCGGGTGGCGATTAAGCCCAGAAGGGCCCCCAGGAAATGCAGCGCAGTCCTCTGCATTCACCTGCAAAGAAGGGGGAGCTTTCTCACCTCTGCTCCTGTGCCCCACGCTTCCAAATCTAGAGAGAGGTTGGGGCAGGGGTGCTGCCTGGATGTGGGGCAGAGTTAGTTCCGCCTCTCTGACATCATGGAAACAGAAGCCCTCAGAAGGCCAGAAGGCGGAGGTCCCAGCCAAATGCTTCCTCCCGCCTGGCGCTGCCCCCGCCTGCCTGGGAGCCTCTCCTTCTAACTGGATGCACGTCTTCATTAAGTACTCTGCTCCTTGGGGAAAGCCTAATTTTAGTGTCACTGCACCAGCAGCTAGCTGGGGTGACATGTCACAATCTCTGAGCCAAAGTCTGAATGAGGGAAGGAGGAAGGAGGGTTGAGCGTCCCTCACTGGCCCCTAAGGCTCAAATACAAACTCATAGGATACGTGGGTCTCTGTGACCACTTAGTTTCTGAGTTAAGAGTTATGAAGTGGTCTTTGGACCCAATGCCTAAAAAGAAGTATTTGGAGAAAGTAGTTCATATCAATGCTATGATCCTGGAAGGTATGCCACTGGTATTTCAAATACAAGTAGTATCACCCAGGGTGGACATGTTTCAGCAGAGCTTCCAGACTAAGACAGACTAGGAGGAACAGACTGGTGATCTACTTCCAAAAATTACCCAATGAAAACCCTGTGAATCACAACAGAATATTGTCTGATACAGTGCTGGAAGATGAGCCCCCTAGGTTGGTAGGCACTCAACAACGGACTCGAGCGTACCAGTAATCGTGAAGATGGTACAGGACCAGGGAACACTTTGTTCTGTTATACACAAGGTAGCCATGAGTTGGAGCCAATTCAAAGGCAACTAACAATAACAAGACCATATTGAACTGAATAGTTAACTGGGCTGAGTGAAGCATTGTGGTGGAATGGAAAGTAGGATATGGAGTCAGACAGACCTAGTTCTTCCTAAGTCCTTCACCTAATGAGCCTTAGTTTCCTCTTCTATAAATCTGTGCACAAAAATACCTTGTAGCTTATTTCAGTGTGTAACTCATAAATCTGGGACCCATGTGATCCACTATGTATGGAGTTAAACTGAAAAACACAGTCCAAATAGCCAAATCTAACAAAAGAGAAACTCTGATCCTAAACTTGTCTCTTTTTGAAAAACTATAAGGGAGATCAGATTTACAACCCACAGCAATAAAAGTGGTATCCCATTTCTTTCCTCTCCATTTTTTTCCACACCCCGAACTATTTTCGAGCCTTTTAGTCATGGATCATCCCCATCACCACCAGCATCACACACAGTTAACACACACAAAAGGGCTTTTAAAAATTTCCCCTCATCATCCTAAATTTTTCTTATGTAAATCAATGTACAAGCTTCTCTTTTCCTCTTCCTTTTCTCCTTCCTCTTCCTCCTCCTCCTTCTTTTTCTTTCTGTCTCTCTCTCTCTCTCTTTCTTTCTTTCTTTCACCCACCCACCTACCTACTTAAGAAGGTCTTTCTCTCCTCACTTCACCTCCCTGGTCTTACTGCTCTCTGCCCATTCACCAATTCCGAATCAAGAATGAGACAAACTTTTCAGGGGACCAGTAGGACAAAGGAAACAGGCTGTAAACAAGCTGTTTAAGCAAAGATATCATACTTTTCATGAGCTACGGGAAGGGAAAAAGACCAGAAACATATACTTGTCAATCATTTTCAATCCTATAGGACTGGAAGAAATGCATGGCAAGCTGCATGCAGGGTGGATGTTCAGTGAAAGGTAAATCTACTGTTGGTGGCGATGATAGTGATAATGGGCACTTGCTGAACTCTGTGACTTTAATGACACAATGCACTCAGTCCGCTGAGGCTCCTTGGGAAGTGTAACCAGCCTTCTTCCTAGTAACCATCAGCTGAAGCCTCCCTGCCGGACGCCGTGAGCCAGAGACACTGTCTTAGTTGAACAACCACATCTGTGAACAACACAAAGTGTCCAGCAGTGAACCCAGCCCCTCCCAGAAGATGAATTGCTTCTTTGATTCTTCAGGACTGTGGTTTTAGTCCATACCCAAAGAAATGCTTAAATTTTTTTTTTTTTGTCAGTACACATATCGTTTTATGACATTGGTTAACAACCCCACGACATGTCAACACTCTCCCTTCTCAACCTTGGAGGACTTTTTTTTTTTAAATTGAAACTTTTTTTATTGTACTTTTGTGATGAAGGTTTACAGAGCAAATTAGTTTCTCAATAAACAATTAATACACATATTATTTTGTGACATTGGTTGCCAACCCCATGACATGTCAACACTCTCCCCTTCTTGACCTCGGGTTCCCCATTACCAGCTTTCCTGTCTCCTCTTGCCTTCTCGTCCTTGCCCCTGGGCTGGTGTTCCCATTTAGTCTTGTTTTGTTTTATGGGCCTGTCTAATCTTTGGCTGAAGGATGAACCTCAGGAGTGACTTCATTACTAAGCTTTGAGGGTGTCTGGGGTTTCTCCAGTCTCTGTCCGACCAGTAAGTCTGGTCTTTTTGTGTGTGTGAGTTAGAATTTCGTCCTACATTTTTCTCCAGCTCTGTCCAGGACCTTCTATTGTGATCCTGTCAGAGCAGTTGGTGGTGGTAGCCGGGCACCATCTAGTTGTGCTGGACTCAGTCTGGCGGAGGCCGTGGTAGTTGTGGTTGAAGACTTTTATAAACCAAATAATAAACCAAAACAAAAAAACCCGTTGCTGTGGCGTCAATTCTGACTCACAGCGACCCTATAGGACAGAGTAGAATTGCCCCATAGGGTTTCCAAGGCTGTATATCCTTTTTTTTTTTTTTTTTTTAAATATTTTATTGTACTTCAGGTGAAGGCTTACAGAACAAACAGTTTCTCATGTAACCGTAGTACACATGCTGTTTTATGACTTTGGTTAACAACCCCACAACATTTTAACCCTCTAAATTCTCAGGGTTTTTTTTTTTGGTGAAAATACACATAGCCAAAGATATCCCATTTCAAAACTTTTTACGTACACATTTAAGTGACATTGACTACGCTCTTCTAATTGTGCTGTTATTCTCACTTAAGATGAAGGCTTACAGGACAAAACAGCCTCCCATTTAACAGTTACTACAAATGTTGCCCTATAACAATGGTTAACAATCTCACAACACATCAACAGTATCCTTACTCAACCTTGTGTTCCCTATCATCAGCTTCCTACTCCCCTTCTGCCTTCTGGCCCTTGTCACTGGACTCCTGTACCTCGTTAGTCTCATTTGGTTTTACTGGGCTGTCCACTCCCAGGCTGAACAGTGAACCTCGAAGGTAACTTCACCACTGAGCTAAAAGGGTGTCTGGGGGCCATACACTTGAGGTTTCTCCAGTCTCCTTTAGGCCAGTAAATCTGGTCTTTTTTTTTTTGGGAGTTAGAATTATGCTCTACATCCTTCTCCAGCTCTGTCCAGAACCCTCTGTTGTGATCCTGGTCAGAGCAGTCAGCGGTGGTAGCCGGGCACCATCTAGCTGTACTGGACTCAGTCCAGTGGAGGTCTTGGTAGCTGTGGACAATTAGTCCTTTGGACTAATCTTTTCGTTGTATCCTGTTCTGGAGGACTTTTTTTTTTTGGTGAAAATATACATAGCCAAATTCACACCATTTCAAAAGTTTCTACATGTACAATTTAGTGACATTGGTTATATTCTTCAAGTTGTGCTGCTATTCTCACTGTCCTTTTCCAAATTATTCCATTACCATTATCTTCAACTCACTGCCCCCTAGGCTTCCCATCAAACCTTTTGAGATACTGTTGTCAATTTGATCTCACATAGATACTTTTTTTCTTTTTGTACTTTAGATGAAAGTTTGCAGAACAAATAGTTTCTCATTAAACAGTTAGTACACATATTGCCCTATGACAATGGTTAACAAACCCATGACATGTTAACACTGTCCCTTCTCAACCTTGGGTTCCCTATCACCAGCTTTCTTGTCCCCGGACTGCTGTGCCTCATTAGTCCTGTTTTGTTTTATGAGGCTGTCCAATCCCTGGCTGAATGGTGAACTCCGGGAGTGACTTCACCACTGAGCTAAAAGGGTGTCCGGGGGCCATACTCTCAGGGTTTCTCCAGTCTCAGGCCAGTAAATCTGGTCTTTTTTTGTGTGTTAGAATTTTGTTCTACATCCTTTTCCATCTCTGCCCAGGACCCTCTATTGTGATCCCAGTCAGAGCAGTCAGTGGTGGCAGCCAGGCACCATCTAGCTGTACTGGACTCGGTCTGGTGGAGGCCGTGGTAGCTGTGGTCCGTTAGTCTTTTGGACAAATCTTTTCCTTGTATCTTGTTCTCTTCAGTCTCCCTTGCTCCTGAAGGGGTGAGACCAGTGGAGTATCTCAGGTGGCTGCTTACAGGCCTTTAAGATCCTGGATGCTACTCACCAAGGTAGAACGTAGACCATTGTCTTTAAAAACTGTGTTATGCCAATTGAGCTAGATGTTCCCTGAGACCATGGTCCCCACAGCCCTCTGCCCAGCAGAGAATTACTTAATTTTTAAATGAGCATGAAATGGTCACAAAAATCCACCATATATTAAGCCCCCAAGAGAACCACAGAGATCCATACCTATGTATTCCCACAGTAGATTCTAGATTTGAGTCTGTTCTGAGCTCTAAGTGCCCTCTCTTCTGATCAGCTGCAAGCTATTTACTTTTGAAAAAATAATGACTTCATTATTTTTGTGAGACTGATGCACGCTCATTATAAAAAATTTAAGCCATACTGAAGAGCACAAAGAAGGGCATAAATGAAAAAAAGGCCTTGAGAATCCCACAACCCAGAAATAACCAGCGCTTATATCTGGAAAACATCATTCCAGTCAACCCTCATTTAAACTTTAAAAATATGACCAATGCGTTGGGGTGGTCAGTGGTAAGTACATGGTCTCCTGCTCTCCACATGAAGACATCACTCGAAACGCAGAGGCAAAATGAGGCTCAGCTAAGCACTGTCACACGGCCTCAAAGACGAGCCCCCTTCATCAGGGAACCAGCCTCAGCACTCACCAATACAGATGCCTCATTAGAGCGAGGCAGGAAATGGCTTTTCTGTGAGTGCCCAAGTCCTTCCTTAAGAGGCATCCATGGGAGTCTGTTTACAGAGGCCACATTCAAAACAAGACAGCCCCAGTGGTTATAACAAGGGTGAACATTTAATGAGCACGTACTACCTGCTAGGCACTATGCTAAGCACCCGATAAGCATGTACTCCTCACAATAACTCTGAGCTGGGGACTTGTTACAGGTTATGGTCCACCCAGAAGGAGACCCAAAGACAAGGAACCAAGTGCAAATGGTTTTATTTGAGAGGTGATGGTAGGAAACAGTAGAGGGAAGTAAGCCAGGGAAGAGAAGGCAGTCAGTAAATGGGGCATCATCAAGCACTGTGATGAGGGCAATAGCAATGCTAGCCACTGTGGGCAACTCAGTCCTGCTGGGGAACTCCAGGAGACACTGTAGACCTCACACTCAAGGGTGAGGGAGCTGGGGGTATTTATCCACCAACTACCTGTCTGTCATTGGTGGAGGACTACCTCTAGGGCATTAACCCTCCAGTAATTCTGGCCTGCCCTGTACCCAGGGCAAAGTGATCCCAGTGCCAGAAGGAACATGCCCTCGAGCAAAGCCACAGGTGCTGACAGTGAGCAACCTCCAGGTGTAGAAGTGATCCCCTGCAGCTTCTGCCATAGGTCTGTTGGTATCTTCTGTCCACACACAAGAACATCAAGGCTTGGAGAAGGTAGATGACTTGCCCAAAGTCAGGCAGCCAGAAAGGGACAATTCAGGATTCAAAATTGGCTCTGGTTGACTTCCAAAGCTCTCACCGTATCACACCAGTCAGGGCCAGTGGAGTGGGTGGAGAGGTGGGGATGGAAAGAAGGGTGGGTACTCCAAGCCATACTGTGAAGAAGAAGTCAAGAAGGGCTTGGTGGTATAGGGTGAGGCTCTGAGATCCAGAGGCCAGGTCATGAGAAGGGGGAGGGCCATGGGGAGGACCAGTGAGCCTGATAGAGGGTTGGTGGGTGGAGCAGCAGGTGAGACTGGCGCTGTCACGTTTGGGTGACAGGGGGTGGGCACCCCCCTGGCTCCCAAAGGAGGCGCTGAGCCCGGGAATAAGACAGCACAGGGGAAAGGAAAGCACGTCTAGTACCAACAGGGGCCTAGTCATTCCTCCTCATGACAAATCAGTGTGTTTCACCCCAGGAACTCCCATGAGCTCATCAGGCAATGAATCATGGTGGGACGGGGACAAGGGCACCTCCGGAATCCCGACTCCCAAGCTCCCAGGAACCTGGCTCTCAGCTTTACAAAAGGGTCTTCCAGTTAATCCCATCCCACCAAGGGGAGTTGATGGCTTGTTGGCTGTCCAGCATGGACCCCTCAGGCCACTGGATTCCTTGAGGCAGGGGGCAGACAGAGCCCTCGTGGGTGGGCAAGTACGACCTGGGTGTTTCGGAGAAAGGTTCTAGCTTAAAATAGGGGTCGTTCAGCAAACTACAGCATGTGGGCCAAAATCTGCCCAAGACTATTTTTGTATGATGTAGCCAAGAATGGTTTTCCATTTTTTAAAGGGCTGTGGTAACAAACAAAGAAGAATATTCGACAGAAACAGAATGTGTCCCGTAAAACCCAAAATATTTGCTATCTGGCCCTTTCCAGGAGAAGTGTGCCAACCTGATCCCGGGTTTAAAAGGTCAAATCCCAACCTAGGAGTAACCACACTAAAAGATGCTCAACATCATTAGCCACCAGGGAAATGCCAATCAAAATCACAATGAGATACCACTTCACACCCACTAGGATAGCTACAATCACAAAGACAGTATCAAGGCGAGGGACCCTTGTGCAATGCAGATGGGAATGTAAAATGGTACAGCCAATTTGGAAAACAGTTCAGCAGTTTCTTGAAAAGTTAAACATAAATTTCTGCTCCTAGGAATCAACACAAGAGAAATGAACACATATGTCCACACAAAGATATATACGTGAATGTCCACAGCCACATTACTCCTAATAGCCCCAAACTGGAAATAACCCAAATGTCCACCAACTGATGAATGGATTAAAAAAAAAAAAGTGGTATATCCATACAATGGAAGCATATTCAGCAATAAAAAGGAAAGACCTACTCACGTGTGCTACAATATGGATGTATGTTATATGTTATATGTTATATGATTCCTTTTATACAAAATATCTAGAAAAGACAAATCGATAGAGACAAAAAGTGGAACAGTCATTGCCTGGGACCAGGGGGAGGAAAGAGGGACTAACTAACTGCAAACAGGCACAAGAAGACCTCTTGGGGTGATGAAACTGTTCTAAAACCAGACTGTGGTGAGGGTTGCACAACTCTATAAATTTATTTAAGTAACTACTGTACACTTACAATGGGTGACTTTTATGGCATGTAAATTATACCTCAATTAAGTTGTTTTTTAAAAAAATCCCTATTTGGGAGGCAGAGGACGCCATCAAAGGCTTAAGTGGCTAAGAATACAAGTTTTGCAATCAGCAGACTTCCATTCAAATCCAAGCTCTAATTCATCAGTCAAGTGGTCTATCCATCTCTCTATTCATCCATCCATCCCTCATCCATTTGTCTATCCATCTGCCTACCCATCTATCCATGTCTGTCTGTCCACCCACCCACCCATCCATCCATCCATCCCCCAACAAAGATTATTGAGAACCATCTACTATTATGTGCCAGGCATTGTGTTAAATACTAAATGGAGAGCAAACAGAGAGAGCCCCTAGCATATGGAGCTCACGGAGCTCACAGGCTATTCCTTGTGCCTTAGTTTTCTCATCTGTGAAATGGGATAAGAATAACTACCATCCAAGGCTTGCTGTGACTATTCCATGAGATCATACATACATTTAGCCCCGTTCCTGGCTAAATAGCAGCTCTAAATATTATCACCTACCAAATCCTGGGGGGGAGTGGTCCAGAGCGGGCAGGATTTCGGAGGGCTCCCACCATCTGTGACTAAACCCCACCAGCTGCCAAAGCACAGAGCCACAGACGCCTGCTGCCCGTGTGGAAGAGCCAGTCACTCCACTGCAATCCTTGCCCTCTCTGCGTGTCAGGAAAGGAATGTTACCTGGGCAACACCCGCCATCACTCTGGTAACTGCTCCCTTAGCAAAAGCAGCCACAGATGCTGGGTTCTCAGGCCTGGGAAAGCAGAGCCGCTCTGTTCCTCCACGGGAGACAAGCTGTCACCTAGCGTGTGCCCCTTGCCAGGGGAGGCGTGACTCAGAATGTGCTGAAAAGACGCCTCCTGACGATGCTTGCCGCAGCCTCTGAAGCTCACACACTCACTCAAGCACGCATGCTCCCCATGACTTGTCATCCAAGCAAAGGCTGCTCAGCAGGCGGGAGGCGTGGAGCAGAGTGCCGGAGGACCCGCAGTGACAAAGGAGGCGGGGAGACTGGGCTAGTTTTTCCCATCTTTGCCAGTGAGGTCCTAAAGCTGTGCTGCCCGGTACGGAAGCCACCAGCCACATGTGACTATTTACACTTAACTTCACTAAAATTAAGTACAACTAAAAACTCAGTGCCTCAGTCACACTAGCCACAGTTCAAGGCTGCAGAGTGACATGTGGCTAATGGCCACCACATGAGACAGCACAGATAGAGAACATTTCCTTTGACAATGTTGCATTTCACCTGGACCCTGTGATCCAGGAAATTAGGAATGAAGTTAGGAATTCCCCCACCCTTTTGTGTTCTGGAAAACTACTTATTGCAAAGAACCACCCTTCTCCATGTCACTTAGATAAGACTCAGGGATGCCCCTTGGTTACCTATGACAAAGCCAGACACAGACCCTCCATTCTTTGCTTCACAAATTATTAGCTGAACTGCTTGTCCCCACTGATCAATGGGAATAAAAGGCTTGTTACCCAAACTTTCGTTAAGCTTCTCTTTTTCCCCCTGAACTCTGACCTAGCCTGAGCCAGCACACTGCCCCTACTTAAGGGCCCTCCTGAGAATAGGCTGCGGTCAGTGTAAAACCTTCTCTGATTTACTATGGGATTATGTCACCCTTTCACCCCACTTCTCCACACCTGGTTCTTTCTAGCCTTGTTTACTGGTCTTTATAAAAGAAAAGCCCTTCTTGCCTAACTCGTGAAACGTTTGCTTATCCACGGTCAGAAAGTTTATCCTATTACAATAGACCCTTCCCCCTATTGGAATAGTTGCTTTCCCCTCGTGGTAGTCTTTCTTTCTGAATATACCTCTCCCTCTCTTGTCCAGACTTGGTTTTGATTTGACACCATCACTGCAAAAAGTTTCAGTGGGCAGTGCTGTCCTAAAGTCTTGGGGTCCCTCTGACACATGCTCCCAGAGGACTGAAGCATGCTCATCTGTCTCTCCCTGTCCCATAGTCCACACTTCTGTGCTGAGAGCCAGCACGTCTGTAGCATTGTGTTTGGCACAAGGAGGTGGCCCCTGCCCAAGTAAGGCTGACCCTCCTGCAGGAGTCCCTTCTCCATGCCTAAGCCCCCAGACTTTTCCTCTGAGGTCTACAGCACAGTCTCCCTGCACGTACCTGGCACACCCAGGAAGACTGACCAGTTGTTTTTCTCTGGCTTCCCTGAATGCAAGACAGCAGCCCTCGGACCACCTAGATTCCTTCAAGACTCACTGTGGCTATGGGTGTTAATGTGCACCACGTGCTTTGCTGTCTCTGCCAAGCCAGTGTGGTTCTGGGGGCCCAGGACACTAGGCGGGGCACTTCCAATCTTCTCTTTACACAATCTGCCAGAATGACTTTTCTTGAATCCTTGTGGCCCCAAAAGACCATCATTTTGCCTTCAGATCCATCTGGGCCTTGTGACTGGCCCATGTATATCACCCTCGAACTATCCATGCGGCCCTAGGACTTGATCACTGACCTAAGACCAGTTCATAATCTCTCAGCCCCCATCATGGACTCCGCACAGGGACCCCAAGGGTCAAACACAGCCCCTGAGTCTTATTCTTCATGCCAACTATTCCACGCCATTCATGTCACTAAATCAACCCCTGCGCTTTGGCCACAATTTACCAGAGAAGACAAGATCACCCCAACAACCTGCACACTTCCGGTGAAGCACGCAAGTCCTTTGCGCTAGGATAATTGGATGGCGTTCATTAATCTAAATAAAACTGGGGGTTAAAATACATAGAATATATTTAACTTGAAGTTGATGCCCAAAAAGATAATTTTTAAAGAAATTTATAAATGCATGTTCCAGTTTTTTTGTTATAGATCAGGCCTTTGAGGCCAGCAACTTCCTCTCCAACTGAGAGTCTTCCTATGCCCCAGGTGGGTAGAGGAGCCCTGAATGTCTTTAGGAATCATGGGGGCTTCACCCACAAGAGCCCAAAATGCTGGCTTGCGCAGGGCTCTGGGCCTGAGAACCTAGGCCTGGAAGGGATCAGGTGGTTGTCATTGCTTTTTTTTTTAAAAATATTTTATTGAGGTAAAATCTGTATAAAATTAGCCATTTTAACCATTTTAAAACAAACAATTCTGTGGCATTTAATACATTGACAATATAGTACACCTACCACCTCTATCTAGTTCCAAGATATTTTCATTACCTCAAAAAACAAACCTTGTACCCATTAGCAGCCACTGCCCATTCCCTCTCGCCTCAGCCCCTGGCAACCACCAATCTACTTTCTGTCTCTATGGATTTGCTTATTCTGGACATTTCCTATTAATGAAATCATACATGTGGTCCTTTGTGTCTGGCTTCCTTCACTCGGGATAACGCGTTCCAGGCTCACCTGTGCTGCATGAATCAGTACTTCATTCATTTTATGGCAGGATAATATCCCATTGTATGGATGGACCACATGTTGTTTATTCATTCATTGGGTGATGGAATTTGGGTTGTTTCACCTTTCAATTACTGTGAATAGTGCTGCTATGAACATTTGTCATCGCTTTTTTTTCAAATTTGTCCAAAGGACTTCATTGGGAAAATACTTTATTTAGAAGACTCAGTAATCGCTGACACTGTGGTCTTTTTTTTTTTTTTTTAAAATAATAATACTTCATTGTGTTTTCTATGAAGGTTTACACATCAGTTTAGGTTCCCATTCAACAATTTCTACACAAACTGTTCAGTAACATTCGTTACATTCTTCATAATGTGTGAACATTCTCATTATTTCCATTCTGGTTGTTCTGTTTGCTTTTTGCTAATAACTTATTGTCCACTACCCTGCCCCAGACCCTCAACTGAACTGGCCAGTGTAAGTTCCACCACAGGGTAGTAGAGGGTTTAATGGGCCCTGACAAGTCAAAATAGACTCGACGGCACACAACAACAACAACAAGGGGACCTCAGGAACCCTGGGTGGCACAAGCAGTTTACAATCAGCTGCTAACCTAAAGTCTGGCAGTTCAAACCCACCCAGTGGCTCCGTGGGAGAAAGACCTGGTGATCGGCTTCTGTAAAGATTACAGCCAAGAAAACCCTACGGAGCTCAGTTCTACTCTGTAACATATGGGGTTGCCATGAGTAGGAATCAACTCAATGGCAACTAACAACAACAGCAAAACAAAACAAATCCATTGCTGTTGAGTTGATTCTGACACATATTGACCCTCTAGGACCACAGGGTTTCCAAGGAGCGGCTGGTGGATTCGAACAGCTGGCCTTTTGGTTAGCAGCCGAGTTCTCAACCACTGTATCACCAGGGCTCCTACAACAACAAAAGGACCTCAATTTAGCCAGTATAATTACTGAGTACTCTATTACTGGTCAAAAAATTGATGGATGAATTCATCAGTGATTAGCTTCCAAGGACTCATTTTTTTCATGACGGTTTAGGGACATCTCCTCTGTATGGGGCAGGGAGTGAAAAAGCCCACACCAAAATGAGTGAGGCCCACAACAAAATGAGTGAGACCCACCCCAGCCCTTCCCAACTTCCCAGTCTAGCTGGAGGCACAAATCACTCTGATAAAGCTACTAATTACAGTAATGATGGCTATTGCTTATCGAGTACTTACTAGGTTCCAGGAACAATTATACTGCATAATGAGTTGCGACAAGTAACACAAGAGAATAATAGTTGTCACTTCTGGAGGGCTCTCCAGAGGCCAGGTCCTGTGCTAAGCACTTCATATAAAAAAACTTCTAATCCTCACAAACATTCAATGAGGTAAGTGGTGTAATTACCCCCATTTTGCAGATGAGGAAACCGAAGCTAGGAGAGACTAAGTCACACAAAGAGCCGGAGCCAAGTCTAGCTTTGGGTCAGAGCGCCTGACCACCACGCCACTCGGAGGACCCAGAGGAGGCCAACATGGGTGGGCACTTTACAAGCGTGGACTGATGCTGCCACCTCCTGTGAAACACACAAGTCCTTTAACCTGGAGCTGAGTGTGCTCCTGGCTGCCCAGTGAGGGAGCCAGGCTGTCTGCAGCTGGGCATCCAGCTAGCTGACAGCTGCTTGAAACACCGGCTCCTGGGGAGATGGGCAATTTGTCTGAAAAGGGGGAGAGGCTGGGCACTCATACCCTAAGCGTCCACTGGAGGCAGCCTTCCAGAGTCATTACTGATTCCAAGGAAACAGCTAGGACTTGGGCACGATGTCCTGCTCGCCAGCTCCCAGGCACTGGCTGGTTGTCTGGGTAACCACGTGTCTGGCTGGCAAGGTGATTAACCGGCCTGGGTGCCAGTCTGTGAGCTGGGTACCAAGTCCTATACACTCTTCACAAAATATAGTCATCACACTGAGGCCCTTTGATTGCACTTAAGACAACTGTATATGGCTGTTCCTCACCGGGCCACGGGCTTGTAGGGATTCGAGATGCTGCCCCTGGAAGGAGCCCCCAATATTTCTAAAAGGCAGGTGGAGTGGGGAGAAGAGTCGTGGTCAGAAATAGGGGCTATTATGTTTCAAGTGCTTCTGCTATGCCAGGCACTGAACTCCATCCTTTCATTTCACCCAGCCTTCTCAAACTTCTCACACTTTACCTCACAAGAATCACTTGGGGGGGCGAGTTAAAATGCAGATTCAGACTCAGCCGGGCTGGGTGGAGCTGGGATCCTGCATTTTTAAGTAGCTGCCAGGTGCAGCTGATGCTCCTGAACCATTGAGTACAACCTGCTGCCATAGAATCGATTACGACTCATAACAACCCTACTGGACAGAGTAGAACTGCCCCATAGAGTTTCCAAGGAGCGCCTGGTGGATTTGAAATGCTGACCTTTCGGTTAGCAGCCATAGCATTTAACCACTATGCCACCAGGGTTTCCGAACCACTGAGTAGGGAGGTTCTAACCCTCTTTAATCCTCTCCTCGAGGTGGACAGTCTTATTCGGTCCCCTCCTTACAGAGAGATTAACACCTTGACCAAGGTTACAGTGGTGGTGTGGGTTGAATTGCAATCCCCCTAAAAATAAGTCCCACTCCTACCCTTACCTGTGACTTATTTGGCAACAGGGTCTTTGCAGATGTAATTAGTTAAGATGGGGCCTATTAGATTAGGGTGGGCCCTAGTCCAATGGCTGGCATCCTTAGAATAATGTCGCGTGAAGAGACACAGGAGAAAGAAGGCCACATGAAGATGGAGGCAGAGACTGGAGTGATGCTTCTACAAGGACACAAAGGATTGCCCTAGGCCACCAAACACTGAAGAGACTAGGAAGGTCCTCCCCTCCAGCCCTCAGAGGGAGCACAGCCCTGCTGACACCTTGATTTCGGATTTCTGGCCTCCAGAATTGTGAGCAGATACATTTCTGTTGTTCCAAATCCCCCCAGTTTGTAGTAACTGGTTACAGCAGCCACGGGACGCTCAGGCAGCCGGGAAGCAGCAACGCAGGTGCGGCCCCAGGGAGCCTGGCTCCTCGCCGTGCTGCCGTCCATGTCAGCATTCAGACTGCCCTTCCCGACCCTCTTACTCTGCAAAGGTGGAAGCTGGGCCCTTTGAGGCCGTGGCTGTGAGAGCATCAGCACCCAGGGCGCCCACTCTCAGCAGCCGACCCAGCCTACCCTCGGTTTGGAGTTTGCTGGGTTTCCTCTCCCAGGGGGGCGGGAGGTCCTGTTTCCTTCTTGCTCCTGTAGGGGAGAGATGCTTGGGTTCACTCTCCACTTCAACACCCCCTCCTAACCCATTAGCTGATTGTATAAGCCCTTGGTCCTGTGCTGCACATCTGGGCACCTGCATCATCAGTGATGTCAGGAGGAGCCACCTGGGGACCCAGGGAGCCTGCAGGGACCTTCCAGAGAAGTCTGGCAGGGACATCAGTACAGGGCTGGCCTGGGGTCCCTGGCAAAGAGGAGTCATCAGTTGCCGGGGGGTGGGGGGTCACACATCAGCTATCACAGCAGCCACCAAAGCCCAGTGACAAACAGCCATTCAGTGGACCTCAGTCCCGGCTACACATCAGAACGACCTGGGGGGTGATTAACGTTGACTTTTATCTGAACCCAGGGATCCTGCAAAACAGCGATGGTTAAAGAAATCCCCTCACCTTTTGTGTTCAGGAAAACGGCTGACTGCAAAGAACACCCTTCCCCACAGGACTGAAGATGCTCCCTGCATCCTAGGACAAGGCCAGTTACAGACCCTCCAAAATCCATTCTCTGCCTCATAAATGAGTAACTGAACTGCTTATCCCCACTGAGCCATCAGAACAAAGTGTGTGTCAACCTTACTTTGTTAAGCTTCTCTTCCCCTAGGTCCCTGAACTCCAGCCCACCCCTCGGCCTGAGCCAACATGTTGTTGTTATTTTGTGCTGTTGAGTCAATTCTGACTCATAGTGACCCCGTGTGTCAGAGTAGAACTGCCCCAGAGGGCTTCCCAGGCTGTAAAATCTTTATGGGAGCAGATTACCAGGTCTTTTCTCCCAAGGAGTGGCTGGCGGGCTCAAATCGCTGACCTTTCAATTAGCAGCTGAGTGCTGAACTACTGTGCCACCAGGGCTCCTTTGAGCCAACATACCGCTCTTTAAGGGCCCTTCCCAGGCTGCGTAAAACATTCTGATTTACCCTCTGATGTTGTCACCCTTTCATCTCACTTCCTCACACCTGGTTCTAGTCTTATTTACTCTCATTTCTTTTTTAAAAAAAAAAAAAAAAACACCAATTCTTGAGATGCTTACAGGGCTTATTGTTATGTTCTCCCTATTGTAATAGTCACCTCCCCACTATTATAAGGCCCCTTCCCTCCTTTTCTTTCTGAATAATGCCTCTCCCCACAGAAACCTGGATTTGTTTTTCATTTGACAGAGACTTAAAAAATACCGAAACTGGAAGCCGGCCCCAGACCAACCACATCAGATTGCGGTGTGGGTGGAGGCTGGGCATCAGCATTTTTTTCAGCCACCGGTAGATTTCAAAGTTCCCCATGGGATTCTACTTGTAGCCAGGGGTCAAGCACTGAAGACTGAATCTCCAAAACCAATTTATGGGGCAGATGCGGTCCCATCTGTCAGCTGAGGAGCCCACAACAGAGAGGAGAACACATTGGCTCTAGGCTGGGCGGCTCCGCCTACTTCCAGGATCCTTGCTCAGGGCCACCGGCTGTCCTGCTGCGGGAGTCCAGGTCACCAGGAGTCAGAGGGACTGAAGAGGCTTTGAAACACACACATACACACACACATTCTCACACACACACTTTGGCTTAAATACGTTGGAGAGGGAGGGATTTGGGTGGAGACGTGTTCATTAGGAGGAGAAAAGGAAACTTCTACCAGTTGCCCTTGTCAACCTGGTGCCATGGGTTGAATGGGCCCCCCCCAAAAAGATACATCCACATCAAACCTGTGGAACCCATGAGTATGGCCTTAGTTGCAGACATGATTAAGAATCTTGAGATGGGAAGATCATTCTGGATTACCTGGATGGGTCCTCAATCCAGTGACAAGTGTCCTTATATGAGACACAAGGGAGGAGAGAGAGACAGCCAGAAGAGGAGGCCACGTAAAGATGAGGAAAAGGGTAGAGTGACGCGGCCCCAAGCCAAGGAAGCTGGAAGAGGCAAGGACCTTCCGGAACCTCCCCAGAGCCTCTGAAGGGACAACTGATCTAGCATTTCTGGCTCCAGAACTGTGAGAGAACAAATTTCTGTTGCTTTAAGCCACCTGGCTTGTGGACCTTTGTTTTGGCAGCCCCAGGAGCTGACATGGCTGGGAATAACCCCAACAGGGAAATTCCAGCTTCCTATTTCCCCTCTTGTCTTTGCCAGCAGCAGGGGCCAGCCCAGGATGGATCGGCATAGCTGTATCAAGCACCATCAGCAGCACCACTCGGATGGGGGCCACATGGGGCACACCCAACACTTAATACCCTCCCGGCCCTCTGCTCTCTAAGATTCATGTGCTGGCTGCCTCCCCACCGGCCTGTAAACTCCTGGGCACTTAGAGGCTCAGGCCAGGCTCTCAGGTGAGTGCATTATAACGGACTAAGAGTAGGGCAGGCTAGGTCTGAATTTCCATTCTGCTACTTTTAAGCTGTGTGGCCTCAGGAAAACTACATTACCTCTCTGAAACTTAGATTCCTCAACTGTAAACTGGGGATAATAGTAGCACTGCCTCACAGAGCTACTGAGAAGATTAAATGTGTTATTTCAGGCTGAACGTTCAGCACATTATAGGTGCTCAACAAATGGTAGTTACCGAGTTCAGTAGGAGATTCATTAAAAGTCATTAACATTTGAGGAAAAAAATAATGGTGACTAGGAGTCCCTAGATGGTAAAAATGGTTAATGTGCTTGGCTGCTAACTGAAAGGCTGGCAGTTTAAGTCTACCCGGAGGCGCCATGGAAGAAAGGCATGGCAATCTACTTCTGAAAAATCAACCACTGAAAACCTTATGAACACAGTTCTATTCTGACACATACGGGGTGGCCATGAGTCAGAGTCGACTCTACAGTAACTGGATTTAGAAACCCCGTCTTTAGTTTCTTAATGCTGCTATAACAGAAATACCACAAGTGGGTGGCTTTAACAAACAAACTTATTTTGACACAGTTTAGGAGGCTAGAAGTCTGAATGCAGGGCACCAGCTCTAGGGGAAGGCTCTTTTTGTCTGCTCTGGGAGAAAATCTGTGTCAATTTTAGCTTCGTTTCCTTGGTTCCTTGGTGATCTCCATGTGGCATCCATCTTTTTCCATTTGTGCTTTGGTCCCATGAGTCGGAATCAGTTTGACGGCAACAGGTTTGGTTTTCTTTCCCTCTGTGCCTAACCTGCTCTTTTTATATCTCAAAGGTAACCAGTTTAAGATATACCCTACATTGATATGGTCTCTTCCATGTAACAAAGAAAGCTCTATTCCCAAATGGGATTACATTCACAGGTATATGGGTTTAGGATTTACAGCACATATTTCTGGGGTGCACGATTTATCCATAACGCCCTCTAAATGTCCATCAACAGAGAACTGCTCAAGTAAACTGTGGTCCACCCATCCAGTGGAATACTAGACAGCAGTTAAAAAGAATGAAGCAGCAGAGCTAAAAGATCTGACCTTGATTCCACTTCCATGAGACACTGTTAAATGGAGAAGCAAACACACACACACACACACACACACACACACACACACACACACAATTTTCATATGCACACATATATCGGTATAATACATGGGGTGGTAGGGTAGGGAGTAGCAGAGGAGGGGGTGAGTCCAGGAAGGACACACGTCAAGCTGATAACAGCTGTCTTCTTTGAAGAGGAAAATGTCATAGGATAGGACGAAGGAGACGTGCTCAGCTTTGTCTGCAATGTTTCACATTTTTGCAGGAAGCTATATCCATGCATTGTCCATTTCATTTAAAAAAGAATGAAAGAAAAAATGGGGGAAAAAATCTCCCAGGATTTCAGAAATTGGGACCATGGAGATGGGACTGTAGAATTCTTCAATTGGTCAGAATCCCATATTCTTAAGAGATATGGGAGGTATCTTAGCTACCCGAGCGACCCGTTGCCATCAAGTCAATTCCGATGCATAGCGACCTTATAGGACAGAGTAGAACTGCGCTATAGGGTTTCCA
Organism: Dugong dugon; assembly: GCA_030035585.1. Taxonomy (NCBI): domain Eukaryota; kingdom Metazoa; phylum Chordata; class Mammalia; order Sirenia; family Dugongidae; genus Dugong; species Dugong dugon. The sequence continues at coordinate 37,905,938 of CM057478.1, forward strand.
AGGAGCACCTGGTGGATCTGAACTGCTGACCTTTTGGTCAGCAGATGTAGCTCTTAACTACTATGCCACCAGAGGAAGTATCTTAGACTACATTATTTTTGACTTTCAGTGTTCCAGTAGACTGTCTAATTTTTGAAATAACGTACTATCACATAACCAGTATATGTTATAATAATAATAGAGCCATTCAGAATAGCACTAGGGAAGAGAGTAAAAAGCACAAGAACCTGATTGTGTGGGGCTAACATCCTACACAGTTTTATTTTGGTGACTATCATTGCATGGATCCTCTTTCTGAATGCATGTTTGCACGCGTGCACATGCACGCACACACATGCACACGCACAGCCCAGTGTATTTAATTGTGTCTAAATCTAGGTCGTATCATATGTTAGGTGGGTTTTTTTTTTTTTTAATTTTGTGTATCTTCTGTTTTTTTTTTAAGACTCACCTCTGCTCTATTCCCACCCCCAGAATCCACACTAACCCCACGGTATAAATCAGAGGTTAGAAAACTCTGTAAAGGGCCAGATAGTAAATATTTCAGGCTTTGCAGGCCATATGGTCTTTGTCACAGTCACTCTGCTGTTGTAGCACAAATGGGCGTGGCTCTGTTCCAAAAAAATCCTTTCTTTGCAAAAACAGGCCAGATAGTTTGCTGATCCCTGATATATATCATTTCATGTCTTTCTCCACCATCATATATAATCAATTACAAATAAACTGGAAAGGTTTTTGTGGTCCTCGTTTCTGTTGTTGCTTTGTTCCTCATTTCATTTTACAGAAATGGAACCACCTTAAACACAGGTCTTTGCATATTGCTTTTCTCTCTTAGCAACACCTCGCTGAACTCATTCCAAAGCAATTAGAGTAGATTTTCCCACTCTGAATATTTTTGTAAGCCACCTCAATATCACTGGGCAAAGGCAGGGCATAAGCCTTAAAAATTAAAACAAAGCAAATAGAAGTCCTCCTGCCTGACCTCAGCCCAGCGTCCAAATTCTCTCCAGCCATTGTGATAGTGGCCTTGGCTACAGCTCCTATACCTCCAGGGACAGGGTGCTCCCCACCTGGCCAGGCAGCCCACCCACCATGATCAGGCCACTGGATTCTAGAGAAATCTTCCCCAGCCAGGCACTGGCTGCCTCCCTCCAAGTCTCCAAGAACACAGCCCACCCATCCTCCTCAGCCTTCAAACGTCCAAAGACTGTTAACTTTAAACATGACACAGTTCTCCATTCAAGGCATGGATGAGACCCTGCTTTTCAAAAGAGAACATTCTGTTTAAGGAGGGACTGGCTTGTCCAGTGACAACATGATGCTGGGAGCCCTGAGCAGAACTTGAACCCGAGAATCAAGACTGCAGTAGGGACCTCTTAGATAAACCATCATTAATACAAGATGGCATTTTCTGAGAAAACATTCCTGATTTATAACAACCCACCAAATAAATTTAAAAATGCAAATACTGTACCCGAAGGTGCTCTTCCTCTGCCATGTGGGAGGGGCTGGGCCCCAAGCAAGTCCCCCTGCCCTGAACGCTGGGGACAGAACGGGCTTCTGTTTCCTTCGAGGCTGATAAAGGCAATGCTCTCTATCCCTACACCAAATAAGGGTTTCTGTGCTCAACCTTGAGTCGGTAGCATCTCAGCAGGGTCCACATTGTTTATTTAACTAAGAACTTTATCTAGTGTGTGCAGTACTTCAAAGGGCATCCGATCTGTTCATTTCTGTGTTTGGGAACCTCCATCCCCTGTCAGGCTGCCTCCTCTGGGCTTGAGCCACGGGCTCCTTCTACAGAAAGCCTTACTTTAGGAGGACCCTGGAACAAAAGCCAGGTCCCTAATAAATTAATTTGCAGTTGGTCTCTACTGCACATTTCCAGGCAGGTAGTGATGGTGCTCCTGAATACAGGGCAAGGCACACTCCTGCCTTCCCAGCTGGGGGATAGAAGGGGAGAGGCAGATTTTAGAAAGAGGCTGAAGCTCGTCCTTCCTTGGGGTAGGGTCCTCCTTAGACAGGTTTGCTGAGACTGCATTGTCCAAGGGGAGGTCCAGGAAGGATCCAAGGAGTGTGACTTCTATGGTCTTCATCTGTGGTGAATCCTGAGTTCCCAGCACAGATGAAGGGACCCTGGCAGGGCAGTCTTAAGCTACCGATGGATGGGTGGATGGATGGATGGATGGATGGGTGGGTAGGTGGATGGATAGAGAGACAGCTGCTGTAGAGTCTATTCTAACTCACGGCGACCTGTGTACAATAGTATAAAATGTTGGCCAGTCCTGCATCATCCTCACGATCACCAGCATATTCAAGTCTGTCATTGTAGCCACTGTGCCAATCCATCTCACCAAGGGTCTCCCTCACCCTTGCTGGCCCTCTACTTCATCAAACGTGATGTCCTCCCTCCAGCAACTAATCCCTCCTAATGATGTGTCTAAAGCAAGTGAGTTGGACAATGTTCTGTTGTGATCCAAAGGTTTTCACTGGCTAACTTTCAGAAGTACATCACCAGGTCCTTCTTACTAGTCTGTGTTAGGCTGGAAGCTTCGCTGAAACCTGTCCACCATGGGTGATCCTGCTGGTATTTGAAATACCAGTGGCATAGCTTCCAGCATCACAATAACATGCAATCCACCACAGTACCACAAACTGACAGACGGGTAGTGGAAGCTACGGATACACTCAGTCATTTGTTCTTGATCTCAAGCTGTGAGGGACCCAGCACCAGGACTCAACAGACACAGAAGGAGGCTTCAGACCTGGGTTAGAATTCTGGCCTGGGTTCATGGGAAAGTTATTTAGTCTTTCTGAGAGTCAGTTTCTCATCTGCAAAATGGGGATATTAATATCTACCACCCAGAAACACTGGAGGCCCAAATAAAATAACACTGATAAGGTGGATGGGAAACAGTTGTTGTTGTTAGGCACCGTCAAGTCAGTTTTGGCTCATTGTGACCCTATGCATAACAGAATGGAACACTGCCCAGTCCTGTGCCATCCTCATAATCCTTGTTACACTTGAGCTCACTGTTGCAGCCACTGTGTCAATCCATCTCATTGAAGGCCTTCTTTTTTGCTGACCCTCCACATGACCAAGCATGATGCCCTTCTCCAGGGACTGGTCCCTCCTGATAACATGTCAAAAGCATGTGAGACAAAGTGTCACCACCCTCACTTCTAAGAAGCATTCTGGCTGTGCTTCTTCCAAGACAGATTTGTTCATTCTTTTGGCAGTCCATGGTATATTCAATATTGTTCGCCAACACCATAATTCAGAGGCATCAATTCTTCTTTGATCTTCCTTATTCATTGTCCAGCTTTCACATGCATATGAGGCAACTGAAAACACCATGGCTTGGGTCAGGCACACCTTGGTCCTTAAAGTGACATCTTTGCTTCTGAACACTTTAAAAAGGTCTTTTGCAGGAGATTTGCCCAATGCAATATGTCATCTGATTTCTGGACTGCTGCTTCCATGGGCATTAATTGTGGATCCAAGTAAAATGAAATTCTTGACAATTTCAATATTTTTTCTGTTTAGGCACTCAGTAAATATTTGTTCTTCTTTCCCCTTTCTTCAAGCTATGTAGCGGTTCTCACACTTTGGTGAGCATCAGAATCACTTGGAGGGTGTGTTAAAACACAGATTGCTGCAGTCTCAGGGTGGGGTCTGAAGATTTGCATCTCTAACAAGTTCCCAGGGAATGCAGGTACTGCTGGTCTGGGGACCACACTTTGAGAACCACTGGGCTATTGCTTCCAAATTCCTGGGTCCACTGAGGCCAGGAAGCCTACGACAAGATAGTGGCCATCTTAGATGGGAAATTCAATGCAGACTTTGACAAAGGCCTCAAGAGTCAACACACAGACAGTGTGCTTGAATCCGCCATGTTTGGCCAAAGTTGAGTTGATCCCTGACCTCTCTGGTGTGCTTTTAGAGTCCTCAAGCCCCTGGACACCCACTTCAGCCCAGAAGTCAGATTTGGCCCACTTTTTCGAAGGGTCTTGTCCAAGCATCTACCTGGCCACTTCTGTTTTCCCAACACCACTCAACATTCCGGCTGGACAAACTGCCCATGAGTCACCAGCTTCCAATACGGTCAGCTTCATGTCTCTCAAAAGGCTGTCTGTTCATTTCAGGGGGGGTTTGAAACTGTCTACAGGTTCTTAAGAGTGCACAAGGGTCTCCTGGGAGCAGAACATCAGAGATGGCCACGGGGCCTCTGGCCGCTCTGGAATCTTCTCCTGGTCAATTAGCCTCTCTCCCAAACAACTTTCCATCCTGAGAGTTGAGCTGGCTGCCCCATCTGGTATTTTCAGATCACCCTGGGGTGAGCTAAGGGCCTAATCTCTCTGTGGAGAGAGGCGCTGCTCTTTTCAATGTCTCTGTTTGGCCTCGTCTCCAAGGCAATGGATGAGGAGGAGCCTCAGAGGCAAACAGGAGCACCGCACCCCACCTTCCCGCCTAGACCTGACCACCCAGCTCGCCCTACCTGGAGCCCATCAGCAGCCCCCATCCCAGGGGACTCTAATGCCTACCACCCAGCTCAGCTGTGAAAGGGGCTGACTGCAGACGGCTGTATAACAAAAGATCTTTCTAGTCAAGATATTATCTCCCATTTATTTTTTTTTTTAAAACTCTTCTTTATTAAGACAGAAAAGAAAAAAAATTCTGCCTTAAAGGGTAGAAAACAAGTTCACCCACAAACCGTTTACGTGAAAAAACCTCCTTTTATGGTTCAGTGACTCATCAGCTCTCATCAAAGCGTACACTGGATGACATACTGAAGTGCTGGTTCCCTCTCCCCCTTGCCTGAAAGAAAACCCACAAATGCCACTTCTTTCTGGACCATTCTGAGAGTCGGCTACATGAGCTACTCCTGGGCCAGGGAAGACCTTCACATAGAAGGTCCTGGGGGAGTGGAGGGTCCTAAATGCCCCGAACCCATGGCTGCCCCTCTGCCGAGGGCTGGAGACACCCGGGGGGCCAGGAGGGCGCAGGGGAGAGGTCTGGGGTCAGATAGGCGAGCTTCAAATCCCAGCTCCTCCATTTTCTGGCTGTGTGGCCTTGAACAGATCATTCTACCTCCCACTTCCCAGCCGGGGCTCCAGATTCTCCATCTATCAAACGGCAACAGTGACACGGGTCCACAGGAGTGGATAAGGTAGCCAGCACCTCACACTGCCCCTGGTGTGTGCTCAACAAATGCTTTTCCCCTTCTTTCCTTTCTTCTCAGGAACTCAGTTCCTCTCACTCAGGAACTCTGGAAAATGGGAGTGTTTTATTGAATGATCTAGTTTGACCCTTCTTGGAACTGAATACCGTGAGACTGTAAAACAGAATGATATAGACCTGTACGAGCTACTACAGAAAGAGCACCATGGTACATAATTAAAAGGTAAAACAGAAAGGAACAAAACTGTGGATAATAAAAACTTTATGGTCTTTAAAAAGGAAATACACAGGTACAGTCATAAAAACTTTCTGAAAGTCCACATAAAATTGCTAACGGTAACAGCATTTGGGAAAATGGACTTGGGGGAGGGGGAGACCCACTTTTATTTTATACCTTTCTATACTTTTAGAACTTACATATGCATGTACAACATTCATTTTTCTTCAATGTTAACAGCTTACCTGTTGGGGTGAAGGACTGACTGGAAAGGGACATGAGGGAATTTTCTGGGGTGACAGAAATGTGCTCCTTCTTGTGTCGGGTAGTGGTTACTTACTCAGGTGAATACAACTGTCAACGCTCATCACATGAGCCATGGAGATGTGGGCATTTTATTATGTAAACTAAGCTCAATTTTAAAAACTTAAAGTGTTAACGGAGGTTGTATGGGCAGTGGGATTTTTTGTTGTTGTTGTTATCTTTGTCCTTTTCAGTATTAAAATAAATAATGCAATCTTTAAATGCCCCTGTCTTAGAACTTCCATACACTGCTGGTGGGAATATAAATTGATACAACTACTTTGGAAAACGGTTTGGCAGCACGGACTACAAACAGTGACCTAACAATTTAATTCCTAGGAATATACTCAGCAGGAATGTGGGCATATGTTCACCAAAAGGTATATACTACAATATTTATGATGTTTCTATCTGTAACAGTCCCAAACCGGAAACATCTATCCATAATCAAACGAATAGGTCAACTGAGTATCTTCATACAACACACCACCCAGCAAAGGTAATGAATAATTAGGACTACACACACCAACACACATGAATCTTATAATTGTAAGGGCTAAAGAAGCCAGTCACAAAAGAGTTCAGACTGTATGATTCCAGACTGTATATATAAAGTTTGAATATACGCAAAGCTAATCTATGCTGCTAGAAGTCAGAATAATGGTTACCTGTGGGGGTGGGTAGTGACTGGAAGGGCTCGAGGGAGGGCTTCTAGGGGTGGTCACGCTCTGTTCCTTGATCTGGGTGCTGGTTACATGGGTGCATTCAATTTGTGAGAACTCATGGAGTGCTACTCTTTTGTTTGGTGCACTTTTCTATATGTATGTTACCCTTCAATGAAATGTTTATTTAACAAACACACAAAAATGTTTCACGTCTACTCCAAAGACATCTTGCTCTGGGAAATGTGGACGTAGATTCCAAGGGTTCCAAGCTTTGTATGAGTCGGCGCTGACTCGACAGCAACTAACAACAGCAGCATGTTTCTAGCTGTGTGACCGTGGACAAGGCCCTTGCCCTCTCTGCTTCTCCTTCAAGATGGGGCTAATAGAATTTTGAGAGGACTTCATGAGATAATACACCTGAAAGCCCCCAGCAGATCTCCTGGCGTTAGGAGGTGCCTAATAATTGTTTTTCTCTCCCTCTCTATAAAGCAAGTCCATTACAGCATGAACTCTCCTCTCCAAGGCTGCCCATTCCTCTGCCACTTGTTAGTTCCAATCCCTGAAGCTCCACTTGTTATTAGTTACAGGGTTCCTGATGGCCCACTGAAGGGAACAGGCTCTGAGTGGAAGGTGTTGGAGACCATGGCCCCCAGGGACCTGGAGCCTGGGCCCCACGCGGCCCCCCTCTGGGGCTCTGCTGGAGCACACAGCCGGAGAAGCAGCCAGCCGGACGCGGCTCTGTGAGCAACACTGCCCTCTTATCCCAGCTCTGGCCGCCAGCTGTGCCTCCCTGCTGAGATGCTCCCAGAGTTCTAGAGTATGAGGGGGCCCCCTGCCAAAGCCTCTCCTTTCACAGTCTCAGCTGAGTCCCTTTGATCCCCTCCTAGGGGACACAAAGCCTTCTCTTACCGAGTGCCAGGAATTAATCTGGATGGAATTCCTGCCCCACACGACCTGGACGAAGTAGACATGTGGCTGGGCCCTGAGAGGACAAAGGCCACCTCCAGCCCTTCCTGCGCGTGTCCCTGTCTTACTTCCTGTACAGGGGGCAGGGCAGCCAACACTTGTTACCATCCCAGGCAGAACAGAGCTGGGCCCCAGAGCTGGCTGGAACCTCCACAGAGGCTCCCGTGAGCAAGCCCCAAAGAGGCACAGGACTGGGTCAGCCCAAAGGATTCGGTCTAGACTCCCATAACAGGCAGGGTGGGGGAAAGTTTCTATTCCCTCTATCAATTCAGGTTGATGGACAGTGGCTATGTTGAAGAGAGCTCTGCCTCAGGTGAAAAAACGTGCTGTGACTGATTAGTGATGCCTGCCATGGGCTTACTGAGGTCGGGTGGCACGCATGCCATGTACTCACCTTCCTTCTTCTAAAGCTCTGCCTTCTAGGATCCTTCTGCACAAAGGGAAGCAGGGCCCTTGTTTACTAAATAAAAATAAGAATTCCTATTCCTAGTATATGCCCAAAAGAATTAAAACCAGGAATACAAACAGAAACTTGTACACCAATATTCACTGCAGCACTATTGACAGTAGCCAAAAGGTGGAAATAGCCCAAGTGCCTATCAACAGATGAGTAGTTACACAAAATGTGGTATATACATACAATGGAATATGACTCAGCCATAAAGAGAAATGAAGTCCTGATACATGTTACAATACGGATGAAACTTGAAAACATTACACTGGGTAAGTCAGTCGCAAAAGGACAAATACTGTAGGATCCGACTTACACGAAATAGACAAATGTGTAGCAATCAAAGTTTATCAGTGGTTACCAATAACCCAGGAGTGGGAGGGAGTGGGAAAGGCAGAGTCTTTGTTTAGAAGGCACTGAGTTTCTATTAACGGTGGCAGAATAATCTGGAAAAGGATTGTGGTGGTGGTTGCACAACGTGGTGAATGTAACCAATGTCACTGAACTGTATATATAAAAATGGTTGAATTGGAAAATGTTTTGTCATATATATTTTTGCCACAATTGAAAAAAAAGAAGATGAAGGATAATAATGAACCTTCATTGAGTGTGTATCAGGGGCTGGTGCTATTCTAAGGTCTTCACAGCTATTAGCCCATTTAATCCTCATGAGAACCTGATTTCCTTGGTCTTATTATAAGCCCCATTTTATTTAGGAGGAAAAGGAGGCCCAGAAAGAAAAGTAATCAATCCAGGGCCACACAGCTAGTAGGTGGTAGGACCTGGACTTGAACCCAGGCAGCCTGGTCCTGAGCCTCACCCTTAAGCATTGCAGAAATTATTCTTCTGGGAACAAACTGGCAATATGTGGCAAGAGCCACAAAAAAATTGCCCTTACTCTCTAGTAACTCCTGTTCTGGAAAAAAGTAATTCAATGGAAGTAAAAGCCCATAGGGCTCCCCAGGTGGTGCAGATGGCTGTTAACTGAAAGGCTGGAGGTTCAAGTCTACCCAGAAGTGCCTGGAAGAAAGGTCTGGTGATCCACTTCTGAAAAATTGGACACCAAAAACCCTATGGAGCACAGTTCTACTCTGACACTCGTGGGGTTGCCATGAGTTGGAGGCAACTTGACAGCAACTGGTTTTTTAAAAGCCGCTGTGTTGATAGTCATGACTGCATCATCTATAATCGAGAAAACAGGGACCAGTGAAGGTGCCCAACAACAGCAGAGTGCTTTGGTAAATTCTGCTACAACTTCTTCACAGATTATTAGAAAGACTCTTTATGTAGACCGTGGGAACGTGGAAATGCTTAAGCTGGAATGTTATGCCGAAGCTAGCAACACCACTGCACACCTGGTTATGGCTGTTAAAATGTCCATGTAGAGACAGACAGAGTGGAAGGGGATTTGCAAGAGTGAAATCAGTCATGGGGTCAGAACTGGCAGTAGCTGAGGGCTTGTTCCGCAGCTCAGGAAATGCCCTTGGGGTGGTTATAAAGGTGTTTTCGTGATTGTTGTAATAAGGAAGAAAAAGAGGCAGCGAGACAGACAGCAGGTCGGTGGGAGGCAGAGAGAGGGAGAAGGCAATGTGGAAGTGGTTAGGTGGGTAAAGAGGGCTAAGGGGGCTGAAGACAGGCGTACGGGGCCAGAGCGGGTGAGTCCAGCCCGAAGCCACAGACGAGGGTGCTGCCCAAAGCAGAGCACCGTGAGGAGACAGCCCTCTAGCAAGGCTAGCCCACCCTACAGCGCCTAGATGTTAGAACCAGGAGACAGGAGTGATACGATGTACTGGGGGCAGATGCGCGAGTGACGTCCTGGGGTGTGGGGAAAGGGTTCTGACAGGGGCATCTGACGTGAAGGCTGGGATAAGGCCACCGGCTCTTACGCAGGAGAAACAAGGGTTTGCCAAGTCAGAGGTTAATTCACATAATCCATCTGGTGACGTCTGTGAGACTTAGAGAAAAATGTAAAGCTCTCATGGGACAAAAATGCCCAGGCCCTCCCTTAGACATGCAAGTCAGAGAACAGACAGGCACTAAGCGCACTGCGAAGAAGTGCAAGCTCACAGGTGCGAGGAGCTGGCTGCTGTGTGCAGGTGTCTGTGCGTGCATATCTGTGTATGTACGTGTGCATGCCCAATAGAGGGCTGCCTCAGGATGGACTTCCCACCATGCACAGGACACAAGGACTGCGTGCAGGGTGGGGGTTGGTCTGAGATGGAGGGGTTGAGCCAGCCCCCTCCCACCAATAATAGTGTGTGAGGTGCTCATACAGCCCTCACTTCTGCCAGACTCCCTCCTACTGCTTCACACATACGCTATGAGCTGGGTGCTATTATTACTTCCATTTCACAGAAGAGACAACTGAGGCCCAAAAAAACATACTTTATACCCAACACACTCTTATATTCACCCCGTCATACAAGATAAACACACACACACACACACACACACACACACACACACACGCACGCACGCACCTCATTCTTTTCCACCCCACTGCCATCACCTTCCTCCACTGCATCAGACAGCCCTGGACAGGGATGACGAGGCTGTGGCTGCCCCAGGGGGTTGGGAAACCCTGCTTGGGGAGGAGTGAGCGATGGCCAGGGCAGACGAAACCTGGGCTGGGATTTGCCCTGGCTGCTTGGCCTCAGGCAGCCCTGGGACAGAAAAACAGGCCAGCTTTTTGTCTCACGCACAGCCCAGCTCCTCCCACCCGAGTACTCGGGCTTGGCCCTGGAGCTGTTCTTAGTGAGCCAGCTTCTCCCAGGGATAAATCATCTTGATTTTCTGTGCAACAGCCTGAGGAACCCCTCTCCGGATGAGAAAAGGCCGTTTTCTCAGGGTTGGGGGCTCCAGAAACTCCAGCTACGCAAAGCAGGTGTACCTTGGCATCCTGGGGCCTCTTTACGGGCCTGCATGTCTGGGTGTATCTCAACAGCCGGGTACTCAGGGCCTGTCGCCTGGGGCCTCGTTCAACCAGACTAGCCTGTCCCTCACAGGTGTGTACACTGGGGTCTCAAGCCTCGAAACGCTGGACATAGAAAAGGCCAGTCCTTACAACTTTGTAAATACAACTGTCTTTCACAGCCCTGAAAACATTCTTGGCTTGTCTCCCCTCACGGCCTTTACACACAGCAGGCCTGAGTCCCCTCGTGGCCTTTACACACAGACAAGCCTATGTCCCCTCAAAGACTTGTACACACAGACAAGCCTGCGTCCCCTTGCGGCCTTGTACACACAGGGAGGCCTGTGTCCCCTCATGGCCTCGTACACACAGACAGGCCTGTGTCCCTCATGGACTTGTACACACAAACAGGCCCGTGTCCCCTCATGGCCTCACACACATTAACAGGCTTGCATCCCCTTGCAGCGTCGTACAGACGGACAGGTCTATCCACTCACAGCCTCATACACACAGGCCTATCTCCTCACACTCTTGTACACACAGACAGGCCTCTTCCCTCATAGTCTTGAATAAACAGGCAGGCCCATGTTCCCTCACGTTCTTGTACACACAGGTAGGCCTGTCCCCTCACAATCTTATACATGCAGGCAGGCCTGTGTCCTTTCATAGCCATGTATACACAGGCAGGCCTGTCTCCACAGAGCCTGGCCTCCAAGGGCAGGGCAGGAGCAAGGAGGTGCATCTCTGAGTCAGAAAAGTGGCCTCATTAACTCTGTACAACTGTTTATGCTTCCACACCTCCAGGAATTGGCCTCAGGGGCCGAACCACTCAAACCGAACAGGACCAGCCACCCCTGGGAGTCCTCAGGACAGCCTGCTCTGCTCCAGCAGACCCCAGGAGGGCTGAGCTACCCAGTGCCTGCCGCCCAGAGTGGCCTCATCCCACCCTCCTTCCTGGGACAGGTGATCCCCCTGAGCCGACTTCTGTGGGGCTCCAGGCCTCCTCTAATCTCCTTGTGGCAGGGAAGGCTGGGAGGAAGAAGAAGAGAGCTTCCCAGAGAGGCAGGGAAAGGGCCCAGACCAGGCTGCTGTGATCAAATCTCACTCTCCTTCTTGGTGACCTTGGGAGTTGGGCCAGTGACTTGTATTTTCTGAGCTCATACATCCTCATCTGCAAGTGGGGATAACAACATAACCTATCCAATCAGACAAGCTAAAACACAGAACACATTTGCACAGTGCCTGGCACTGAGCAAACTCCCCAAACAGGAAGCTGGGAACATCCTGAAATTCTGAGCGGTAGCCACTGAAACAATGATATGATCATGATGGACCAGTGATAGAGAAGAATACTCTATAGATACATTTATATCCCATCTTGGTCCACAGAACGATTTGCAGTAGATTCTACAGCAGCATTTCTCAACCTTTTTTCATTATTGCTCCCCATCAAAGGAGCCTTTTACACTTTTTTCCCTGTTTGCCCTCTGCCCTATGAAATTAAATACTAAAAATGAAATATTGTTGGATAAGGTTGAGCTTTGGAGGGCCACATATCACTGTAATATCTCAGATGTTTTAGCCCTCCCAAGAACCAATGTCCATCCCCTTGGGGGCAAGATCACCTCTGTTGAGAATGCATGCCCTAGAGATGCCAGTACAGCTGGGTAAAAATGAAAATAAGTGAGAACACAGGACTTAACAGGTAACATTCTTTACAAACAGAAGGATGTAGTAGAGATGTGCACTGTAGCTACAACCACGCAAACATATGTCCTGTGGAAGGCAAAACAACAAAAACAACGTTTAATAAATTTAAAGACTCAGCTGAGCTGAGGAATTTTTAAATGTCCTTAATCTTGACGTTCTACAGATTTTTTTCAGTTAAAGGTTTTAAGAGAAAAAGAGAAAAGACCCAAAAAGGTTGGTTGTAAATATAGAGGGGAGAGAGAGGCTGTATTAGGAGAAGCAGAGAGTTAGCTCCTGAGTAGGTGGAGGAGGCCAGAGCTCAGAGTCAGGCATAGCTTGATCAAGCAGGAGGCAGGACAGCCCAGTAGACCTGGATTCAAATTCACTCTACGAAGGTGGGCAGGCAATTAATTCTCTGGGGCTTGGTCTTCTCATTTGTGAAATGACAATGAACAGGAAAGCACCAAGCCATGTCTGGCCCATAGTAAGTACTGAGTAACTACGTTTGAATTAAATGAATACTTGCTGAGAATCCATCCAGACCACAAGGCAAGTAAGTAAGCTACCGAATCAGAATTCGAATCCAGGTCTTCCTGCTCATTTTGCGAGCCAGTAGCACTTCCAAAATACCTATGTTTCTCTGTCATTTTAAAAGGAGGGAGAGCATGTTTCCTTAAGTCTCACCAAAACTGGGGTGGCATACAGCCATAGGAATTAAATCAAATTGTAGACACTAAGATACACTGCCACTGGTGGCAGCATACCTGAATTATTGGGGGGCAATTAAAGGGGAAAACTGCAAATGCTTATAACGTGAGAACAAATGTCTCCATCCATGTTGGGGGCAGGAAAAGGACTACCACACTGCCAGGCATTTGCCAGTTCTGTGACACCCCTGATATGGGTATCCTCGGATACTTATTTTAAAAAAAACAAAAAACTGACTAAATTTAACAATCACAGACAAACCAAATGCCACCATTAGCACAACCAGGTCTTCATAAGGACTGCTCCCCCAACACTGTACCTGCTAATCAACTGCTTGAACCTCACATGCAATCCTTGACATTTGAATGGATACATTTTAAGCATGTAACTTTTAAATCATCTTTCTAGCCAAAGTCTCCTGAAATTTGGTATTCTGTGTCTACCACCTTAATCATCTCTTGCAGCCATACATTATTCACAAATTTCACAGGCACTGCCTTGTAGGTGTTCCTGTACGTTACTGTTGAAGAAAACGTTGACAAGAACAAGGCAGAAAGCAGAGTTCTCCGTAGCACCACTAAGGATAGCATTCTCCAATGAGACTGATCTTGGCCATCTTTAAAAATGAGGCATTTTCTCATCCTATAGGGTAGGCAGGGCTTTGAACCAGTTTGATCCAGTTCAGTCATGGCCAACAAAGTGAAACAAGAAGAGACGTGAATTTTCAAAACCTGGGTGATCTGGAATGGTAAACTGCAATGGGAAAAATTACAGGTTGAAGCCCTGGAATAGGAGACTTGGAAGAGGCGAAGTGAGCCCTTTCAAGAGCCTGATGCATGAGACTGGATTATTGGCAGGACTGTGGAGAGCGACACACATTCAAAGTGGCATGGTTGGCCACCATCTCTGAGCTGGGCACCACTGTTTCAGGCTCTGCTCAAAATCCAAGGGCAAGAGATTTGGTTGCTATGCAACGCATATGCTACCTTTGTTTTCTAAGAGGCAGATTAAGCTTCCAGCAGGACTTCAACCTGTAATTATTCCGTTCCAGTTCACCCAATTTTGAAAATTTGGGTCTCTCTGGTTTTGCTTCCTTGGCCATGACTGAACTGGGAAGAACAGGTTTGAGGCCCTGAGGGTAGGCAGTGTGTGTCCAAATACATTTCTGCCCTGGCCCCTGGCTGAGGAGCTTCTCAGCACAGGGACCCTGGATCCAAAGGATGCACTATGCTCCTGGTACTTCTTTCTTGGTAGTATGAGGTCCCCCTGTCTCTCTGCTCCCTTCTCTCTTTTATATCTCAAAAGAGAATGACTTAAGACAAAAGCCAACCTTGTAGATTGAATCCTGCCTCATCAACATAACTGCTTCTAATCCTGCCTCATTAACATCACAGAGGCAAGATTTATAACACACAGGAGAATCACATCAGATGACAAAATGATGGACAATCACACAATACTGGGAACCATGGCCTAGCCAAGTTGACACATATTTTGGGGGGACACAATTCAATCCGTGATAGCTCCTTTCTCTTCTGCGCTGGCATTTAACTCCCAGAGGGCCCAGACTAGGTCCTGACACATGCCCTACTGTCCTGGGACCCAACCTGTGCCTGGGCACACAGAGTGCCAGGCACCAGGGACGTGCTCCCTGTGGAAAAAGAACTCTCTATAGTACCTGTGGAGCTCGTGAACAGGCATGTAGGACCTTGCCTTCTTAGCTACCACCCGGGGCCTTTGGACTACATTCAGAAACCTCCAGGTACTGGAAAGATCTAATCTGAACCCTGCCTCGGCCCTTTACTTGCTGGGGGCCCTTGGGCTCCAGTTTGAGCCTCATCTTTCCCCAGCGTATAACGGGAGCAATGATCATGATCAACCTTACAAAAGGCTGGAGTGAGGATGAAATGGACATGATGAGCCTAGTGTAGTTCCCAGCACACAGAAGAAGCTTAATAAATGCTAGTCTCTTCCCCTTCGTGGTCTAACTTGGAGACTCACGCTCAGCTTCTGAACCTCAGCCCTGCAGGCGCACATCAAGGGGACCAGCAGCTGTTAGGTGGAAGAAGAAGCAGCCTCCTCGGGCATGAATAGGACCAGGAATGTAATTTCCAGCAGCTGTATTCCTGTCCTCTGCTGCACAGTGGGGAGAGTCCCTCCAGAGGCATGAGAGGAGTCCAGGGTGTTTCCTCGGCCACCCTGACACCACACCTGGTGTTAAACCCTGCACAGGGCAGTCGTTCATCCTCTGCAGCTCGTGAGCTTACTGTAAAGATGACAGCTCATGATATATACTGGTCAATCCAGCCATACTCCACTGGATCCACAAGGCCACAGGCCTGACATGGCTCGTTTAGATAGGAAGGCAGGGAGAGTCAGAGAGGCGCATGGTTAAAAGGCTAACTGATCGCGTTCCATGCCCCTGGCCTCCAGTCAGGGTTTCTATCACCTAAGCCATGGAGCAGAACACAGACGTCCTTGGATAGCAAGGAGATTGGCCTTGGGACTTGCAAGTGGTCAGTAGAAAGCTCATTTCCCTTTATGTGCCTGAAGGCTCCAAATCATCCTAGGTAGAGCCAAAAACCAAAAAACCAAACCTGTTGCCAGCAAATCGATTCCGACTCATAATGACCCTACAGGACAGAGTAGAACTGCCCCAGAGGGTTTCCAAGGAGTGCCTAGTGGATTCAAACTGCCAACCTTTTGGTTAGCAGCCGTAGCTCTTAACCACTATACCACCAGGGTTTCCAGGTAGAGTCAGACCTGGGGGATTAGGCCAAAGAACCAGATAATCTAGAGGAAGTGATGACAATGTAAATAGGGTTTGGGTTTTTAAATCTTGGGTAAATTTACACTTTGCCCAGTCTTTAGACGTTACTAACAACCCATGCGGAGGTGGCCGCATCAAACAAGTAACCGAGTCAGGACTTACCTTCCACTGCAGAGAATGGAACCACTGGTCTCGCAGGTAGCTGTTGGCAGCCTGCAACGACAAGAAAGGACAGCAAGGTTCGGTCACCAGCTTGGAGCATGTCAGAGCATCTCACAGGCCTGCACGCAAGTCCAGCCTGCTCTGCCGGGCAGCGTCTACCTGCCAACCCAACCAGCCTTCCGTGGGATTTGCCAAACTAAACCCACTCTGTGCAAAACTAAAACAGAAGTAGTCCCAGGGGGACTTTTCTGGAAGGAAAATACCCTTGCCATGGGGGGCTGATTTTGCTGGGTGACCGCAGTGACCACAGATACAGCTGGCCTAAAGAGCTTTAAACTATACAAGTTTCTTGATTTGCGTAGGATCACAGGAGGGGCCAGGCTGAGTTGGGAAGCCCTTTCCACACTCAGTGCACCCCCGCCAGGCAGTTGGCATGCAGTGAGGGCCGTGGGAGCTGGCGGTGGCCGGGTGCTGCCTGTGTTCTAGGTGCTGCTCTCATGGATTTTCTCATCAGTGCTCACAGCAGCCTCATGAGATGGGTTCTATCACTGCGCCCATTTCACACAGGAAAAAAACTGAGAGACCGAGATTTCATGTCAACTAAGTACGTTCAAACTCGGGCAGTCTGGCTTCCAAGCCTGTGAATTTAACCACCCCACATTCTGCCCAACTACAGAAAGTCCTGGTAGAAAGTGCCCAGCCGTGAACTCAGGCAGACTAAGGTTACAAATCACAGATGGGGAGCAAACCCTTCCTTGACTCACACCTCACTAGTTCTGAGACCCTGGGCAACTTAGCCTCAATTCTCATCTGTAAGTTGGGGATAATAGCCCCCATCTTGCAGGGATGTTGGGAGGACTAGGAGAGATTCTTGTAAATCATCTGGAACTGTGCTTGGCACTTGGTAGGCAGTCCAACAAAAGGCAGCTATTAATTGTGATCATCATCACCTTCATCATTCATTCCCCTCAAATAAAATGTGGCCAAGGAAAGCCCTGCTGACTCTATACAAGTCACTGCTCCCCCACCCATCAGTCCCAGCAGACTGGCTAACAGCAACAGCAACATTCACAGAGCACTTCAAGTAGACCAGATGCATCCAGTCCTCGTGAGACAACCCTGTGAGGTCGGTACCATCATCACTGTCACCCTTATGGTACAGACAAGGCACTGAGTCTCAGGGAGGTTAAAAACTACTTCACAGATAACAGGTGTGGAGCCAGGAATTGAGCCAGGTAGGCCATACCATAAGCCAATGTTATGGCATTCACTTCCACTGACCTTCCCACTACCAAGGGCAGAAATACTAAATACTGCATCCATACCCCATCAGACCCCACAGCTCTCTGCTCCAAATGACCCCGACCCTGGAAATTGAAGAGCTCTCTGGCAAAGGCCTGCACCTCTATCCAAACATGAGTGTCCACCTTCTGCCCTCAATGCACACATATGCACATGTACATGCATACATGTAAGTGTGCAAAACTTCCACTCACCTTCACTCAAGGAGATTCTTAAAATGCCTTCCAAGTCTTATAGCAAATTGCAACCCCCACCCAACAAATCATCAGCCAATCTCCCAGGTCAGTTTTGAGATATCTCTGTGCTTAAATGAATTAACCAGTTTATTGGCAAGTGGTGAGCTCAGAGACTCATTTCAAACCTGAGCAGATTCATACCAGCCACATAGAGCAAGCTGAGTTGGAGTCTGTCCTGAGGGCCAGGCAGGCTGGAGGGAGGCCTTTGGTGACATGGGGAAACTGGCAACGGCTTGAGTCTCAGACAGATGCGAGTTTAAGTTCAGGCTCCTCCATGGTCTAACAGACCTGGAACAAGTCACTTAAGGACACAAAGTCTGGGACATCTGAGTGGGTCTGTAAAGGCTGAAAAGGACTCTGCCACAGAAGAAACAGCCCTGGGGAGTCTGTTGCTGTGCTATCTCCTGTCAACACTGACTTAGCTCTTTGGTTTCATGACAATTCTTGTTCATTAGGATGACAAAATACAACCCGTGCTCAGGAAGAGATATACAAAGATCCCAAACATGTGAAGTGCTTATTCAGCATGGAGCCTGGCACACACAAAATGCTGTACAAACAGTAGCTACCAGTACCATCAGCAGCCACAGCCAGTGGTGTCATGATAAATGCTGAACAGATTCTCCCATAGAAAAGCCCTGTTCTCTAGCCTATGCCGATTTCCGAGGTATGAATACTCTCACCAGGGCTGATTTCACATTACCAAAGTGACATCCCTGAACCAGAGTTGGGAAGAGAGGCTCACAATTGGCTCTCATGAACTGGTATGAGGTGGCTCCAGCATACCCATGGCCCATAACCATTTCTATGCTTAACATACCGAGGTGGCCAGGGAGATGGGGAGGGAAGACAGATACAACAGCAGCCCCCCTAAAGATGTCCATATCCTAATCCCCTGTGAAGATGTGACTTCACTCAGCAAAAGGGATTTTGCAGGTAAGATTAAGTTAAGAATCTTGAGACAGAAGAATATCATGTATTATCCCATGGACCCTAAATATAATCACAAGAGTCCTTATAAAAGAGAGGCAGGAGGGCTAGAGAGTCAGAAATAGAAGCAGAGGTTAGAATGATACAGCCATGAGCCAAGAAATGAGGGCGGTGTCTAGAAACTGGAAATGGCAAGGAAATGGATTTTCCCTGGAGCCCCCAGAAAGGAATACAGCCCTGTCGACATCATGATCTTAGCCCAGCGGGACCCATGCTAGACTTCTGACCTCTAGCACTGTAAGATAATAAATGAGCATTGTTTTAAGCCACTAAGTTTGTGGTCATTAGTCCTAGCAGCGAGAGGAAATGACACAGGAGGGGTGGACAGGTTGGTTTAGTGCTGAAGCGAGCAGTTCTAAAGCCTCTGAGGGTGCGCAGTGGGCCTGCTGTTAGGTGCCGTCAAGTCGGTTCCAACTTACAGCGACCCTAAGTACAACAGAACGCAACACTGCCTGGTCCTGAGCCATCCACACAAGCATTGCTATGCTTGAGCCCATTGTTGCAGCCACTGTGTCAATCCATCTCGTTGAAGGTCTTCCTCTGTTTTTGCTGACCCTCTGCTTTACCAAGCATGATGTCCTTCTCCAGGGACTGGTCCCTCCTGATAACATATCCGAAGTACGTGAGCTGAAGTCTCGGCATCCTTGTTTCTAAGGAGCATTCTAGCTGTACTTCTTCCAAGACAGACCTGTTCATTCTTCTGACAGCCCATGGTGTATTCAATATTCTTCACCAACAACATAATTCAAAGTAATCAATTCTTCTTCGGTCTTCTTTATTCATTGTCCAGCTTTTGCATGCATATGAGGTGACTGAAAATACCATGGCTTGGGTCAGGTGCACCTTAGTCCTCAAAGTGACATCTTTACTTTTCAACCTTTAAAGAGGTCTTTTGCAGCAGATTTGCCCAATGCAATACGTCGTTTGATTTCTTGACTGCTGCTTCCATGGGTGTTGATTGTGGATCCAAGTAAAATGAAATCCTTAACTTCAATCTTTTCTCTGTTTATCATGATGCTGCTTACTGGTCCAGTTGTGTGGGCCTGGGTAACCTGTAAGTGTCACTGGCTGGACCAAATGGCCTAGTGAAGATAACATGCAGGAGAGAAGAGAGGAGAGGGGAGAAGGAGATCTGCAGCCCATGGGCCCACCACACTGCTCTACAACGATATGACCGCGTAAGACCACAAGAGAAGGAACCACATATGTTCTGCCCACCTCTGTGCCCCCAAGCCCTGGGTCAGCTGATGATCAGTAGATACTTGCTGAATAAATAAAGCAATAAATGAATGAGTGGACTGTGAGCTCACTGATGGGGTAGGGTCTTATTTCTAAATCCACAGCATTGATTAGCAGTGTCTGGTATACAGTTGGAGTCCCTGGATGATGCAAACAGTTAATGTGCTCGGCTGCTAACTTGAGAGGTTAGAGGTTTGAATCCACACAGAGATGCCTCAGAAGAAAGATAATCAATCTACTTCTAAAAAATCAGCCAACTGAAAACCAACTCTATGGAGCACAGTTCTACTCTGATACACATGGGGTTGCCACAAGTCAGAAATCAATTCAATGGCCACTGGTTACAGTCAGTACACAGTCAGGGTTGGGTGCGTGATTATGAGAATGAATGAACATGTAAACAAAGGAAGCAACAAGAAAGCAACACAGTGGTCGAACGTGGTAGACGGTACCAGCAAGAGACTCCTTCCCTGCAACCCAACCCCAAACCGACCCTTCTTTGTTTGATGACTGAACCCAGCCCTTCCTATTTTAGGGGCTTTCCCACTTTGTGAGTCCCCTTTTGGATCTTTAAGGGGCCTTCCACACCCTCTCCCACCCCTAGAAGCCAGGGTGAGAGCAGGTGATGCAGGCTTGAAGCTCTAGCCCAGGACTCGGGATCCTGAGCAATGATGCAGAGATGCGGGTGGGGAAGAGTCACTATGGGGCAGGGGCTGTGTCCTGTCCAGATAGTCACTGGGCTGCCTAGGCCACATCCCCCAGCTGCTCCTACTCCAGTCCATTTTCTAAGCCTGGTCTCCAGGCCCCCATCCATTATTCCAGCAAATTCTCTTCCTGCTTGAGACAGACCATGCTGGCTGCTGCATCCCAGAGCCGGACAGAGAGCTGCAGGGCCTCACTGGCCCCTTGGCATCTTCTTCCTTCTGGAAAGCAGATGCTTGATGCGTTCTCTCTTCCCACAGCTGTTCTTCCAGAGCTGGCTTTCCAGGAACAATACATGTACCCCCAGCACCCCAGCCCTCCAGATCTCACTCACCAGATGACAACTGAACAGCTCTCCTCCCCTTTCCCACAGGCACCAGTTCTGGCCTCGTCCCATGAGTCCTCCCTGACCCAGCTGCACCGGTCGTAGGCCCAAAGTCTACCCCTCAGGAGGCCCCAGGGTCTCCCAGAGGTTCATGGCATTGTCCTGTCTCTCACAGCAGCACTTGGCAGTGACATCAACATTGACCATGGATGTCGATAAATCCAGAAGGGCACGTCTTTCCTCATGTGGGAGTGTGTGAGCCCCCTTACCATCCACACCCAGCCCCCTGGTCATTTTGTTCCTCTCTGGATCTGCTCAACTCTAGGAGGTCAGGAGGGCATTCTGGAAAGAATGTGGATGTTGGTCCAACAAAGCAGAGTGAGGATCCCAGCTATCAACAGCTGTGTGAGCTTGAACTACCCTGTGTGTAACACGGAGGCTGAGGATGGCTGCCAATAGCAACAATAACCTAAAGCACTTACTGGGTATGAGCATAGAGCAAAATGCTTTACATACCTCTTGTTTAATAGGAATTTTACCACGTACTCCCATTTTACAGATGAGGAAACTGAGGCTCAAAGCAGGCGGAAGGGCCTTGCTGCACACGCAGGTGTTCTGACCCAGTCCCTCGCCTTGGACCACACTGTCGTCCTCACTGCCCCCTCACCTGGCAGGTGCCCCCCACACTCCTGGGACCAGTTTCCCTTTCCCAGGACCCCCTTTCCTGCCCCTGCTTCTTTGCCCCTTCTCCTTCCCACTACTTCTTAGAGCCTGTACCTCACTGCCCCGTGGTCAGCTGGGTGTTTATTTGTCCCTCCCATAGACTGGGAGGGGAGGGAGGACCCACACAGGATTAATCACTGTTGCCCGGCGAACCTGGCACTGAATGAATTAATTACACAACAGGCACAGCATGATGCCGGGCCGAGGAAAGGGCTCAGGCCGCTCAGCTCTCCTGTGCTCCCTTTTCAGGGAGGCAGGGTGGACAAATGCCTCCCGGGTGTGACTGAAAGGAGAGAGACCCAAGTCCTCCTGCCACCACCCTCCCTCTAGGTATGCACAGGTGCCTCGGCTATGCTTGCCCACTGTAACAAATGAGGGGAAAGAATGAGGCTCTTGGTATCAGAGGCTCAGAAAATTTTAAGATCATCTAGTCCAGGGGTTCTTAGTCTTCTGCAGGGGTAGTTATGGGCCCCTTTGAGGACTTGAAAAATGCTTTGGATTCACACCCAGGAAATGTACACATTTGTGTGCCCATGAGCCCACACAATGGGGCAGAAGTTTCAGCACACAAAGGATATCACCGGGTTAAGGACCCAGATCTAACACCACCTTTTCTCTCCTGCCATTTTTCTGATGAGGAAATGAATGGCCAACCTTGTGGTGGTCATCTTTAGTGCTCCTCACCCATATTTCCAGCTCTTTCCCTTCTGGGTACAGGGTAGGCACACATGACCATGTGAGTTGCTCTGGCCAATGAAATACAAGTTGAGGTGATGTGTCACTTCCCGATGGAGGCCTTTAAAAGCCAGTGTACAATTTACTACATTTTCTTCCCCTGCCATTGTAACCAAAAACATTCCAGATGGTCAGTGTCCCACCAGCAGAGCCCCCAGCTGACCTGGATGGGCACGCAGCATTAGAGAAATGAACCTTTGCCATTTTAAGCCACTAAGGATGTGGGGTTGCTTGTCATTGTAGCAAAACCTAGCTTGCCCTTACTGATACATTTGTTCAAGGTCAAACAGGATATTATGGCAGCTGATTTTTCTATTTCATTTGTGACCATCAATCCCAATGTTTACTGAGCATCTATGGTGCCCAGACCCTGACCAAGTTATGGGAGATAAAAGATACAAACTTAAGTCAGGTCCATGTCCAACAGACCCAGCTTCAAACCCTGTTGTAACCAGCATGTGCTGGAGCCGACATGTATTCACTCACAAGAACCAACTGTTCTTATCTCTTCCCAACTCTACGTCCATAGATGTCATGTTGGTGCCTTGAAATTGGCCATGATGGGAATATTTACACCATAGAAACTGGCAGATGCTACAAATCATTATTTCTTCACAGCAGGGTGCTGCTGATGAAGGAGGAGGAGGAAGAAGAACATGGCGCCCTTTTCCTAAGGAGGCCTCACCTCACAAGCAAGGGAGTGGGCCAGAACTTCCCTCCAGAAGAGGTGAAGGTGACCTGCAATGCCACTGGCCATATTCTCAGGACTGCTGCCCTTCTTGCACTGACAGAGGCAGAGAGGTTGTGAGAGGGTGCACCATAAACTCCTTACGTCAGCCTGTCCAGTTTAGAAGGACAGAGGCTGCCGGACACTTCCTGAACCCCAGTGGAGGAACATCGAAATGGCTTACAAGCAAAGGGAAAGTTGCCCAAGTTGCACCCTGGGCCAGGGGAGGCCGTGTTTGTGCAGACTTCCCCAAACAGCCATATGGGAGCTGGGCCAGTTCAGCCCAGCAGGACCAGTGGACACCAGTGGATTCCTGAGGGTCACTCAGAGGAGAATCAGATCAAACCTGAGAAAGCTGCCCCCCCACCTTCCCAGACACGCACCCAGTACCCTGGAAGCATGCAGGTCTGCCTAAGCCTTTCCGACTTCTCCTAGAAAGAACACTTTCGAATACTCAAAGGGCCTCGTTCCAGGCAAATTCTGCCTAATTTCCTCTTTGAAAGCTGCCAAGTTCTTTCTCATTGTTGTACTATTTGAAGAGTTGAGAAAAACAGCCAGGGGTGCACTATGGGTGACTGTTCCCAAGTCCCCCTCTCTGGCCCAACTTCTTAGGGAAAAAACACACCTGCTTTCCAAACCGGAAAGGTCTTTTGATCCAGCTTCCAGTAAGAAGGAAAGCCCACCCGCCTGGCCCTGCTGCCAGCGTTTGGGGTAAACAGCTGCCTGGCCTCCCTGGGAACATCAGTGAGAAGAGCCAGCTCGCAAAGACCATCCCAGGAAAAAACAGAAGCTTCGGAAAGCCTCTTTTCTTGCTCCTGGTCTTGCCCAAAACCTTGCTTTCTGAGCAGTGGATCCCTCCCTGCTTCTGTGATGGGTGGAAACCCAATTGTGAGGCAGGAGTCCCCGGAGGACGATCTGCTGCCACGTCACTCTTCAACAGCCACCCACCCCACCCCGATGGCCAGCGAGGTGCGCCCCATGAAGTCTTCATTATGCCATTTATGCACTTATGTGGCTGGTCTTGCAATGGAATGCCAGCAAAAAGGGCATTAAGAGAGAAAAGAAGATAAATATGTCCTTTTTGCAACCAGGGATTCTAATAACAAGGCCAATCTCATGCCAGAAAACAGAAAGCATCCAGAAATACACCAATCAGGCCGAACCACAAGGCTGGTGCTGTTGTCTGGCACTTGACCCTGCTGGCCAGCTCAGTGGCTCCAGGCTGGGGAGAAGGTTCACTGACCTAAAAGCATCTCTTAACTTTCCTTGAACGAAGACAGGCCATTCCCCAAGGTTTGGGTGAGGTGTCGATTTAAACTCTAACAACGTGGGGGCTTTGTAAGGACGTGCCTGGGAGAGACCCAGAGAACAAGATGGGGAGGTGAAGAGCGATGGAAAGAAGCCTGGAGGAAGACACCCAGAGACAAAGACAGAAAATCCAAGGGAGTCACAAAGAGAGAGACAGACAGTAGAAGACAGCAAGGGATAAAGAGAGAGGAGAAAGGGGAGAGACAGATGGAGAAAAATGTCAGAGAGACTGAGAGGCAGGGAGGGAGAGAGAGGTAAGCTGGGCCCAGGAACAAACCCCTGGCCTGGCCTGAAGCAGGAACAGCTGTATGCAGGACATGCAGCAGGATGGGGCCCTATCAGAGGTGTAGAGGTGCTGGAACACCAAAGAACCCTGTGGCTCTGTGGCTATTTCCCCTGCGAGGGGGTCCAGTGCCCAGAGCTTGAGGTCAAAATGAAGTTTCTAAGGTCTGGTGCTGCCCAGTGGAACTTCCTGCAGGGACGGAAGTGTTCTATATCTGCACTATCCAATATAGTCGCCGTGTGGCTACTGAGCCCTCGAAATGTGGCCCATGCAACTGATAAACTGAATTTTTAATTTGGTTTAATAAACTACATTTAAATGTAAACAACCACATGTGACTAATGGCGACTGCATCGAACAGCACAGTTCAAGGCGTTTAATCCCTCTGTGGCCAGAAGCACTCAGCTGGAGCTCTTCACATTGGTCTTGAACATTAGCATACCTGTTTGTTCCTGGTCCCCTCTCCCACCCCAGAGCAGGGAGACTCTGTCCCCAGGGCCACAGAGGAGAATCTGTCCCCAGGGCAACGGGGGTTGTGCTCTGTGATGCTTCAGTTCTGAGTCCTGTTACAATGTGTTCTACGTGAATCAGGACAAACCAACATGAATCATCTGGACCGGCTCAATGATGAAGGAAGCCCTGCTCAGCACCTCCAGGTACCACCCTGGGAGCCTGGGGTGCCCCCGACCCCTCACAGCCATGCAGATCCCCCAGCCTGGAGCCCACCTCTGAGATGATGTGGAACCATTTACATAGCGAGACAGTCACACAGGGCCCACGAATTACAGAGGGCCTTCTCCGGGGGGAGGAGGGGGAGGAGGGTGACAAAACGCAAGCAAGGTAGGAGACTACCGGGGCCTACCTGCCCTGGCCCAATGAAAACGAAGCAGGGGACAGTTGGGCAGTGGGCAGGGGCATGCAGCACCCACCTGGGCCTCCCAGGTGACAGGGTGGAAGGCCACACGCGTCTGCTTCCCCCGCCCTGGCTCTGAGTCCAGCTCTGGATCCGAGGAGCTGCTGGCCGCCTCCTCCTCCTCTCCAGTGGCTGGCTCCTGGAGTGTGCAGGTTGCACCATCCCTGGAGCGCGGGGCAGCGAGTGGGAAGGATGCTGGAGCAGCCAGAGGCCCGCCCGCCGGCAGCTCATCAGCACGGCAGGGGGAGCTCTGGTGTGTGGCTGCTGCCAGGCGAGGCGGGCGGGTCACACAGCCGGGCCCTGGCCAAGGCCTGGTTAAAGGGATATTCCCAGCACTGCCTGGCTGACCTGCATCCCTCACAGCCTCACTGCCTCTGTGTCCCCAGAATGAGGGGCAGGGAGAGGATGACCTGAGGGTGTGGCCTTCCTAGGGGTTAGGGACTGCCTGCTCCAGCCCCAGAAGCAAGGAGCCCCTGCTGGGGCAGAGCAGCTGGCTACCACACTTGGGAGATAAGGCTCAGGGCCCCACCTCCTCTTACTGGACTCTTTCAGGTGTTCCCCTCCTTCTTGCCTCCCTCTGCCTCTCAAAGATGCAGCCCCCCAGCCCTGCAACCAAGCTGAACCCTCTAGTGTACCCCCTACCCCTCAAAAGCTTGCAATCGCTCCCTATTGCCCTCAGGACACAGCCTGTGGCTTCTTCACTTGGCTAACAAGGCCTGCAGGATCCAGCTATGACCCGATAGCCCCAGATGCACCCCACAAAGTCCTGAACCCCACCTCACCCTCACTTCCAGCTGCAGCAAACACCTTACACACACATTCGTGCTTTACATCCACCATTCCCTCTGCCCAGGACGTGTGCCTCCTCGTCTCGTCCTGGCATACTCCTACTCATCCTGCTATGCTCAGCAATAATGTTGCTATCCCTCTCTGCCCCCCACCTCAGCCGATGAGTCACGCTCTCCACTGGGCCCCCCTCCCTCTGGGAAGGGCCTCTATCTCAGCAGTCACTTGTTTATGGCTCTGTCTCTCCTTGTGTATGGCTCTTTAAGGGTGGGGCCATGGGGCTATTCACCTTCCTCCCCAGCACAAGGAGGGGCTGGCTCAGAGCAGGAATGGCAGGAAGATCATTACAGTGAGGGATCCTCGGGCAGGAAGTCCTCAGGTGGTGTAAACAGTTAACACACTCAGCTGCTAACCAAAAGGCTGGAGGTTCGAGCCTACCCAGAGGTGCCTCGTTAGAAAGGCCTGGCCACCTACTTCCAAAAAGTCAGCCATTGGAAACCCTATGGAACATGGTTCTACTCTGACACACATGGGGTCGCCATGAATCAGAGTCAACTCGATAGCAACTGGTTTTGTTATCCTCGGGCTTCTTCCTCCTCTCCTCCTCATTGCCCACCCCATCTCCTGCCACCCCAAGGAGGCTGGTACTGGCCACTCCTTTCAGAGACTGGACTGTGATAGGTCATCAAACAGGCAAGGACTGGAACAGAGGCAGAGCCACAGGAGGGGGAGGGTCTGCCGACAGAGGCAGAGTCAATCTCTACAATAAAGACAGAGAAATAAAGGAGAGAGAGAGAGAGAGTAGGAGCATGGCTGGCAGAGGTGAAGAGGGAAGTGGTGAGGGGTAGAAGCCAGACAGGAGAGGGTCGAGTGGGAGAGACGTAAGAAGGAAAAAGACTAGGTCAGAGACGGGCTTTGGTGTTCTCCAAGAGATAACATGAAGAACAGGATTTTTTCTACATGGTTTTTCGCTGTTACCCTCAGCCTGTTGAGCTCAGCATTCCCCAGAGGCTGAGCTGTGTGACTCTTGCTTCCAACGCAGTCATACAATTTAGTGGCTGCTTTTGAAAGAGGCTTTAGGGAACATCTCTTTGGGCTAAGGGGAGGTCTCCCTGAGTGGCAGGGTTAGAAAGAAAATGTGTGCAGGCTGCACCGTCCTCCCACTGATTAGAGAGCAAGTTTTCTCTAGATGAGGAGGTCCCTGCTGGGATTTGGTGGATCCCCCTGAAATGATGTACATACGTTTATGCATGTGGCCATTTGTTTTTGCCTGCCACTCCTCCTTTCCTGGGGCATCCACCTGTCCCCCTCCACATGGTCCTGGTAGGAGTCTCAATCACAGGACACAGCTTCCTGTGGTCAAGAGTGGGCACATAATTCAGGGCAGTGCTTTCCCTAAGGGTGCAGGGGACCATAGCAGACCCAATCAGAATCTTCCAAGAGAGTTTATATAAAGACACTGGAAGAAAAAGGGCTCTCACTTTGTAAAGGGTTATGAGCTCCAAGAACATGGCATGGGGTGCTAACAGCCCATCTTTCCTGCCACATGGGGAGGCCCTGCCTGACCATAAAGCCAATACACAGAAGGAGAACCAGGAGATGCAGAGAGACACTGAATATGAATGACATCATTAGGCCTCTGGATCCAGCCATGCCTGCAGTCCTCTCTTGGACTTCCTGGTACTTTCATACAGTTACAACATTCAATTCTCCTTTTGTCTCTGGTAGTTTGAATAGTGTTTTTGTTATTTCCAACCAAAAGTCCTGACTAGTACATATGAGCATGTGTGTGCATATTTCCAAGACAATTCGTACTTCCATTAGAGTCTCAAAAAGACCTAGATCAACAAGAAGTAAGAAAGCCCCTCCCTTGAAGTATAGCAAAAGGTAGCATCTGTTGCCCATTTGTTTTTTACAGCTTTCTAGGACCTAACAACTAACCCGAGTGCCTCGGTTTCTTCATCTGTTAACTGGAGATCATAAAACCGTTATTCTCAGGTTTTGTTAGAACTACAAGTACAAAATGCAACACTCCTAGACTGTTCCTGGCATACAGCAGGAGCTCAGTGTATGCTCATTTCCTCTTGCTTCTCCCTAGTGAGCCCCTGTTTACACTTTATTATACCTGAAGGAAAAAAAACCTAAGTTAAACACCTTTCCTCCCGATAGCTGGCTGTCTCTCTCTGAGGGAGAGCAGGAGGACCAGAGAGCAAGGGTGAGGGAGCAGAAACTGCTTACTCATGTTTACTGATCCTACCTGCAGTAAGACAGTTCCCCCAGGAATGGTGAGCTGTAAACAGTACTTCGGGGCGTTCTCCCAGGACAGCAGCTGAACGTCTTCAATAGCACTATAGGAAACTGAGTTTTCCATGTACCCAGTTGGCTGCAGCAAAGAAAGAAGGAAAAAAAAAAGACATGTATTGGTTATGAGATCAAGTATAACATCCGAGCCTCTGAAGAAGGTTCCTGAAAACATCCCCCCTCTGGTGACAAGCAAAGGGAGCTGGCACAGAAACTCGGCAACTCTGGGAACCAAAGGAAGCACTGTCTTTCCCAGCTAGTGGGGTGCAGCAGGGAAGGGAAGGGCCACAGCAGAAAGTCATTGGAGGGGCAGAGTTGTGACTCAACTAGGGGCACCTCGAGGGCAAGAACTGTGGCTTACTTATCTTGGGAGGTGGGGCAAGGAGCCCAGCATAGGGCGGAGCATGGGTCCCTCCATCCCTCGCCACCACCAAGCCGCCATGATCTTCTGCCCTGAAGCCAGCGCAGCCTCCCTGCCAGCCTCCGCTCTCCCTCTTGGGGATCCATTCTCCACCCAGCATCCAGCACCAGGCCCCACTGGACCACCACACTCCCCTGTCCATTCTCCACCCAGCATCCAGTGCCATGCTCCATGGACCACCTCACTCTCCTGCCCATTCTCCACCCAGCATCCAGTGCCGTGCTCCATGGACCACCCCACTCCCCTGCTCCACAGGCTCAAGGGCTCCCACAGCTACGACAAGGGCATCCCACCCTACTCAAAATCCACAGGGCCCTGCGTGATCTGGTCCCACTCTCACCTCAAGTCTTCCCTCCTACAGACTGAATTGTGTCCTCACCCCACAAAGAGATAAAAATCCATTCCTAAAATCCCAAAAACCGTGAAGGCTGCCAGGGTGCCACAAAGGTGTATCATGACTATCAAGGAAAAGACTTGATTCTCTAAACTAAGTGTCTGACCGTCCTCATTTCTTAAGAATTACACCTTGGACACACAAGCAGAAAGCCCAGAGACCCTGAAATGGAAGGGGGCACTGCAGGCCTAATGTCCATGCCAAATGTAGAACACACCCCACAAAACACACTCTGCTAACCTGCTAATGAGAAGCCCAGGTGGCACAATGGTTAAGGGCTCAGCTGCTAACCGCAAAGGTCAGCAATTTGAACCCACCAGCCACTCCTCGGGAGAAAAGACCTGGAGATCTGCTCTCGTAAGGATTACAGCCTAGGAAATCCTATGGGGCAGTTCTACTCTGTGCTATAGGGTCACTATGAATCAGAGTTCAACTAGACTGCACCCAACAACAACCCCCTGCTAACAGTGACATGCAGGACTTGAGATGAGGGACGGCTCCTGTCTTCCTCTTTCCCATGACCCTGGTTTTCGAGCTGGTAGCATTCTTAATGTGGTCTTTATCCTAAGTTTCAACAATGGCTTTTTGGGGAAGAGTTGGGTATAAATAAGTGTACACTGTTTTTATAAAGCAGATGTATTGCTTTCCCACTGTCTGAAGCAGTACTGGCTAAAAGCAGATCCCACTGTCATCCGTTCTGACTCACAGTGACCCTGCAGGACAGAGTAGAACTGCCCCATACAGTTTCCAAGGAGTGGCTGGTGGATTTGAACTGCAGACCTTTTGGTTAGTAGTCGAGCTCTTAAACACTGCATTACCAGGAGTTTTTAGAATTACTGAGACCTGCGTTTGAGCCACTTACAGTGTGATCTTACACAAGTTACTGTACGTCTCTCAGCCTATTTCCCCCAGTGGTAAAATAAGAAGTTAACAGATAGGATTATTGGGTGCTGAAGGAGATTATATTTTTCAGGGACTTAGCAATGCACCTGGAACATATGAACAGTTCGATAAAAATTAACTGTTATGAGAAACACGCTTTCTCTGTGGTCTTCCTCCCCGAAGCCCACGGCCCTAGTCTAACCACAAAAAAGACATCAGACAAATCTCAGTTGAAGGACATTCCACAAAGCACCTGACCAGTACTCTTCAAAACTGCTGAGGCCAACAAAATAAGAAGCGCTTAAGAAACTGCCACAGCCAAGAGGAGTCTAAGGAGACATGCTGAGTAAACGCCATGTGGGATCCTGGATGGGATCCTTGGACAGAAAAAGGACATGAGGGGAAAACTGAGGATATCTGAATAAAGTGTAGACTTTATAATAACCTATCAATACTGGTTCATTAATTGTGACAAATGTACCATACTAATGTAAGACGTTAACAACAGCGGAAACTGGGTGTAGGATATATGGGAACTCTTTGTGCTAACTTTGCAACTTTTCTGTAAATCTAAAACTATTCAAAAATAAAAAGTTTATTTAAAAAGATTAGCTGCTGCTGCTGCCATTTTTATTGTTACTGTCACCACGACCATCATCAATCATGGTCATCATCATCACCATCACCACCACCAGAGTCTACACAGAAAGCAGAAGGCCTGCAGGGAAATGGGCAGATCCAGACTGAACACCTCTCAATGCTGCACTTCAGCTTCAGAAGCAGCTAGGCCCTCCTTCATCCTTATCCTTTCCCACTGTTCAGATAATTCTACAGAGAACTGATAATTTTCTGGCAATGAGAACATGATGACTGGAGCTAAGAGAAGAAGAGATTCCTGCATGGGTGGCGGTTGTTGTTGTGTGCCGTCAAGTTGATTCTGACTCATAACAACCCCACAGCACAGAGTAGAATTGCCCCACGGGGTTTCCGAGGCTGTAATCTTTACAGGAGCAGATCGCCAGGTCTTTTCTTCCGTGGAGCAGCTGGTGGGTTCTAACTGCTGGCCTGTCAGTTAGCAGCCGAGTACTTAACCATTGTGCCACCAGGGCTCCTACAAGGGTAGGAGGTTGAATTAGATAAAAAGAAAAATCAAGTTCTCCTCCAACTGAGGGCAGCTAGAAAATTCTGCCCTAAGAGGTATATCTAAGAGGATATTAAACAGGTTAAAGAGTTCTTTCTAAAGGTAAAAGCACCACATGACATACTGTATGGTTCCACTTACATGACACCCTACGATAAGCAAAACCATCAAGACAGAAATCAGGGGTTGCTAGCAGCTGGGGTGTGGGGAGTGGACTGATTACAGAAAGGTATGGGGAAACTGTTTTGGGTGACAGAAATCTCCTATGTCTTAACTGTGGTGGTGGTTACTCAACTGTATACGTTTGCCAAATCTCACCGAGCTGTACACTAAAAAGGAGGAATTTTAATGTTTGTAAATTGTAACTCAATAAACCTGACTTAAAAAAAAAAATCAATGCATAAACATTAAAGATAATTTGGAATAAAATCTTTCTGATAAAATCCTATCACCATCAGTACTTTAGTATACTTCTCTCCCGATTATTTTTAATAAATATATATTTTTTACAGAACCAAAATCAAACAGTGAATATACTTATGCAACCCTTTTTTTCATGTAATGTTCCATCATATGCATATCCCACGTTCTGAACAATAATCTTCAAAACTATTATTTTAGAGGCTGTAAAATATTCTACCATCATTTATTTAATCACTACCCTCATCCCCTCCCCGAATAGACAGGGCCCTTGTTTCACTTTATGCTACTATAAACAACTCCGAAATGAACATCCTTGTGAAACATGTTTTTCTACCCTATATTTAGGATTATTTCCTTAGGCTAGATTCCCAGAAATGGAATTACTGGGTCAAAGGATAAGAGCATATTTTATATCGTTTCCAAATTGCTCTCATTAAAGAGATATTAGAGAGAACAGAGGAGCCCTGGCTAAGACTAAAGGGCCTTGGTCCTTGGCCGCCAGCCTGACAGGGTCTTGCTAGAAGCAACGCTCTCACCCAGGTAAGTTCTGGGCGACTGCTTCATAGCCAAGCGCCTGCAATGTGACGACTTTGTGGGACCTAAGAGACGCACAAGTCTGCAAGTTGGGGTTCGGCCCTTGGGGATGCCACCTTCCCATGGGAGTCGGGAAAGTGTCAGTGAACCATTCCTTTGTCCTTAGCTTTCGGGGACAGATAAGGGCTAGTCTGGGGGTTTTTCACTTGCCAGGCCAGGAAGAGAACACTCCTGCTCTGCCTTTGTTTCTGAGCGGCACTTCTTCCCCGTAACACTGTCAATGCCTCATCTAGGCCGGAGAAAGTCGGGCCTTGAGGGATCCCAGGGGGCTCAGAGCCTACCTGCCATTCCTAAACAGGCACCTTCTCAGACCTCCCACCCAGTGAGGGTGGGTAGTTACTCAACTGTCTATGTCAAATCTCACAGATCTGTACACTAAAAAGGATGAATTTTACTGAGAAAGCTCCACCAGACACGAGACTGGAGGCTTTGCCCGCCTGATTTTCTGGGGAGTCATCTCTGTTTCATGCCTGTACCCTAAAAGCAAGTATGAGCCACTTTGCCCCAGCCTCCACAACAAGGCTCGAGACTCACTCACGGCACACATCAGGAAGGCACCGGCACCATTTCTGGGAAGTGGCGGAAGGCTCCCACTCCCAAAAGCAGAGAGCTTGGTTTTGGAAAACCCTCCTGAGGGTGGAGAGCGTGGGGGCCCGGAGGCACCTTGCCGAGGGACCGGGTTGAGAACAGCAGGCTATGCGTCACCGAAGCTAGCTGGCCTGCAACCTGCTGGGCTCACCACAGGGGATGTGTCTCCCCTCTCCATGTGTGGAAGTCGCCTGGTCATCACACAGGGGACACATGCTGCACAGCCTGATTCCGAGCGGTCCACCCACTGGTATGAGGGAGCTGAAGAAGGGTTTGCTCCCAGGCCCCCACAAACCCCAGCTCCAAAAGAGAAACATCAAGTGGGATGGTGGGGTGCCCTTCCAGCCCCGCTCTATACCGAGACGTGTGAAACAACAGTCAACAACTATGGCAATAATAATGATGATTCAGTTACATCCATGGTGGGACTGTGGAGTGGCTTGGATTGGGGAGTGGGCTTCAGCCCTCTATGCCCCCTGTTGTATATTATTTTCAATGACAATTAAAGGATATACGGTATACACACCCTCTCCTCCTCAACAGGAAAATGCTGCTGGTGCCCTGGTTAACATTCATCGAGCAGTGACTATGTGCTTAAGGAGTTTACGTATATTATCTCGTTTAACTTTTGACAACTATGGGGGTGGGTGTATTTAACCCTATGCTACAGAAGAAGAAACTGAGGCACACAGGGACCACGGCATGCCAAGCGACCCTACTTTTAAGAGACAGACACAGGATCTAGTCCCAAGACTGTGTCCTCCATTCCCATGCTATCCGAAACACATTCTGACCAGAGCCACACTGCAGCCAGCACACCTGTAGGCATGCACGCAGGCACACACGCACGTATGCTGCAAACGCATATTCCAGGGAAAGGAGCTCACCGAAGCTGAGGTTACAGTCGGAACCAGCACCATGGGGTCTCAGAGCCTTACGACGTTAGAGCTACCACTGTCACTCGACATGGTAGGTCCCCATGATACCAACAGCTCGGCTTAGCCCCGAGGGCAGAAACCCATGGGTACTCATTTGGGAAAGGCCTGTCAGAATATTTTGATGTTCTCTTTAATCCCACAAAGGGAAAATTGAGCAGCAAAAGCAAAGCGACGGGTAACAGTTCACAGCTAGAGAGGCCAGTCTGGGCCCTAGTCCCAGAACAAATCTCCTCTGATGCCTTTCACAGGCCCCCTCCCCCTACTTTCGTAAACCAAAGATAACGAGCAAAATTTAACCTATTCTCATTGCTCCAGGGCCATCATTATTATTTCTGGTGAGTAAGAAGACCTGCTGGCACAATGGTTAAGTGCCTGGCTGCTAATCCAAAGGTTGGTGGTTCAAACCCACTCGGTGGCTCTGCAAGAGAAAGACCTGGCAATCTGCTTCCATAAAGCTTACATACAGCTAAGAAAACCCTATGGGGGCAGTTCTACTCTAATACATGGGGTTGCTATGGGTCAGAATTGACTCAATGGCAGCTGACAACAACAGCAACTGGCAACCTGAGCTGCAACCCAGTAGTGCTCTTGGAGTAGAGGTACCCACCCCTGTGATGTCACCACCCCTCCAGCAGAGTTGTTCAAATGGAAAAGACAAACAGCATCTGCCTACTTACTGAGAGGGCTGGGGGAGTAAAACAACCACGTGCCCATCAGCTGATGAATGCATAAACAAAGTGTGGGTCTATCCATGCAATGGAACATTAAAAAGAAATAATCCATTGCCGTCAAGTTCATTCTGACTCATAGCAATCCTACAGGACAGAGTAGAACTGCCCCATAGGGTTTCCAAGGAGCAGGTGGTGGATTTGAACTGCTGACCTTTTGGTTAGCAGCTGAGTTCTCAACCACTACGCCACCAGGACTCCAACGGAATGTTGTTGTTGTTAGGTGCCGTCGAGTTGGTTCCAACTCATAGCGACCCTATGTACAACAGAAAGAAACACTGCCTGGTCCTGTGCCATCCTCACGATTGTTGGTATGCTTGAGCCCATTGTTGCAGCCACTGTGTCAATCCATCTCGTAGAGGGTCTTCCTCCTTTTTGCTGACCCTCTACTTCACCAAGCATGATGCCCTTCTCCAGGGACTGGTCCCTCCTGATAACATGTCCAAAGTATGTGAGACAAAGTCTTGCCATCCTTGCTTTTAAGGAGCATTCGGGCTGTACTTCTTCCAAGACAGATTTGTTCGTTCTTTGGGCAGCCCATGGAATATTCAACATTCTTCACCAATACCGTAACTCAAAGGCATCAATTCTTCTTCAGTCTTCTTTATTCATTGTCCAGCTGGACAATGGAATATTACTAAGTCATAAAAAGGAATGAAGTACTGATGCATGCTTTTAACAGAGATGAACCTTGAAAACATCATGTTGAGTGAAAGAAGCCAGACACAAAAGACCATATATTGCATGGTTCCATTGATATGAAATGTCCAGAATAGGCAAATCCATAGAGACAGAAAGCAGATTAAGGGTTGCCAGGGTTTGGGAGGATGAAGAGTGACTGCTTAACAGGTACAGAGTTTACATCTGGGGTGATGAGAACGCTCTGGAATTAGTTCTAGAAATAGTGATGGTTAAAGAAGCTTGTGAATATACTAAACCGACTGAACTGTACACTTTAAAATGGTGACTACTACAGTCTGTGAATTATATCTCAATTTAAAAAAGGAAATAGTAGTACCTATGCTTGTGGAGAGAATTAAATGGGATTGTTGTTGCCTCGAGAGGAAGATGTTACCATGTGGCCATGAGGAGGAAGGTCAGGAGTGAGGGTGGGGACAACAGACAGGGACAGAGTTAGGCAAGGCCTCATCCACATGTTTGTGGGAGCGTCATCAAGTTAGATGCCCAACATGGTGTCTGGTGCATAGTAGTCACTGACACTTGGAGGTCACCATTCCATGCTTCAACCAGAGAGAAGCAGAATCTTTGCTCAAACGCTCTCCAAGTTCCTCCATTATCCACAGAGGACTCCAAAGAGATCCAACAGAGAGGAGGGCTGGTATTCAGGGGTGACCAACCAACTCTGAGTGTCTGACGATAAGCAAGACGGTTATCATGATCTGAGGCCAGCAACCAGATGGCCCCATATGAGTGTCTGGGCTGTACTTTGGCTAGGCCACTCCCTTTACGAGGTTTGCCTACCTCCTCTTGCCTGGTCTCAATGCTCCCCTAAGCCCACCCTCCTTGGGGGCCAGGAGGGGCTGCCTGGGGAGCCAAAGGACCATCACGAAGGGCAGGAAGATCTGCCAGCCCTTCTCGTCTGTGGCCCAGCCCTCGAAAAAGTGGCGCCCTGGCCCGGGCAGGAGGGCAGGACTGGTGCAGGGCGGCCAAGCTGTTCTCCATGGACCATACTCCAAGGCAGGTCAGGAGGTCTGTCCTGGGCTCATTAATCACTAATCTGGCTATGGCAGCTGCCCCCTTTTATGGCCAAATGGCTCAAGAGGTTTAATAATAGAACAAAAGACTGGTATTTCCACATTCAGACCCTTCCAATAAGAGTCGTCATTGTGAGCTTGGGAAGATGGACAGAAATCTGGGTCCCGAGGGCATGACACTTGGCATCTGGGCCATAAGCATGTATGACATAGGAGCCATAGATCGAGGCTCTGGAGGGCTAGCACATGGATGCCTTGAAGGCAGCACCGTTTCTATCCACCAAGCCAGCAAACACTTCAAGGACAAGAGCAGCCAATGTAGGCAGCCTGTGGGCCACAGTTTGTCAACCTCTGATCTAAACCACTCAAGGAATATAAGCATGCGATGAACGAATGAATGAGAGAAAATGCGTGGAACATGTTTTTTCTTTCTGCTTTATTTCTAAGGCAACTTTATGCCAAAAGATGTTTCACTGGGTGGACAGGTGAGGAGATGAACTTGCTACTTAGTGTGCCCAACAGGATGGGTCCTATTAGCAATCCCACAGAACTCTGTTCCCAGCAATGTCCCCTGTGAGGACTGACTTTAACCCTAACCCTGAATTATGCGAGAGCAACAGACAAATTCTGCAGAAATTTCCCAGAGGACACATTTGGGGAAAACCCCTTGAGCACATCCCTAAATGAAACCAAATGACGGGTAACCAGGAGACGTGGGTATTTGATCCTAGAGACACCCGCATCCACTGGGGAGAAGAGGCTGCTGGAGATGATCCCAGGGGATGAGCCACCAGGACTCCAGTGGCCCACATCCCTCTCTTGTCCCCAAAAGGATGGGATGGAACAGGTGTGACTGAAGTTTCATTCAGAGAACCTCTGAGAGTGTAAGGGAATGGTGGTAATAGCATCTTCTGTCAGTAGAGCCCTCTAGAAAATACTGGGAGCAGAGGGAGGGAGAGAATCCGAATGATATTTTGGTCCAACACACAAAAGGAAACTAAGATTAAGAGAGGTGCAGTGACTCCCCAGGTCACCCAGCTGGAAGTGGCAGAGCTGACACCAGACCCCAGAACTGTCAGACTGGCATGCTGGCAGAGACAAGGGCTTCCTAGTCCTTTGTTGCACGGAAAGCAGACGAGAGACTCGGAATTCTCTGCTCATTGCTCCCTCTGCTCCAAAGACACACCCTGCTACCTTTCCCCCAGTGTCTCACCCAAGAGCCACGGCTCAGGACACCTATCTTTGCCCTTCATCACCAAGTGAGATTGGGGCCTTTGTCCCTGAAATCATGGAAGACCCAGGGCAGACGCCTGCCATCACATGAGCCCTAATGTGTAGGAACTGTCTTTTTACTTGTATTTTTTACTAACCAGATTAACTCAGTGCCTGGAGTTTACCACACCTCCATAACAAGTTGAGGGAGGAGGGCAGGAAGGAAAAATGGGAGGGAAGGAGGGAGGGAGGAAGGGAGGACTGCTTATAACCAAAGCCTGATTCTGTGCCAGGCAATAAGTGACGGCTAATCATGCATCAAGGAGCCATGGTGGTGGAACCGTTAAGCATCGGCTGCTAACTGAAAAATTGGCAGTTCAAATCCTCCCAGTGTCTCTGTGGGAGAAAGACCTGGCAATCTGCTTCTGTAAAGGTTCAAAACCAAAACCAAACCTGTTGCCATCAAGTCGACTCTGACTCATAGCAACCCTACAGGACACAGCAGAACTGCCCATAGGTTCTCCAATGATATAATCTTCAAGGAAGCAGATCGCAGGTATTCCTCCCACAGAGCAGCTTGGTAAGTTCGAACCACCAACCTTTTGGTTTGTAGCTGAGCGCTTAACCGCTGTACCACCAGTTCTCCATAAAGATTACAGCCAAGAAAACCCTATGAGGTAGTTCTACTCTGTCACATGGGGTCGCTATGAGTAGGAATCGACTCGATGGCATCCTGCAACAATCATGCATCAGCTAATCTTCATTCGAGCCCTGAGGTGGGTAGTAGTATGTGCCCCATTTTACTGATGAGTTAACGAGGCACTGAGCGGCAAAGTCACTTGTAAGCAGTGGAGCTGAGACTTAAATCCTGACTTGTCTAAACCACCCTACTTCCTGTAAAGTCCTGTAATGATGATCATTATGCTGGCAACAATAAATAACCACTGGGCCCTCCTCACTCAGCACAGGAAAGGGAGAAAGAAGGGAAGGCAGAAGGGGAAAGAAGAGGCCCTTGGGGAAGGAAATGTATAGGTGTCATGTGGTTTTCCTGTTCCTAACCCCAGCCTTGACTATCTCTGCCAGCCTAGGCCATGGGACAGTCTGGCCCAGAACCTGCTCGGGAACCTGCTGTGAGCTGATCAAGTGCACTGAGACAAAGAAAACTCTAACAACAAAAACTAGACATAAGAAAAACATATGGCTGCTGCCCTCCAACAAAGTGCAAGATTATGACCACAGCCAGTGCTGCCTCAGCAAGAAGCACATTCAACCTGGCATTGGCCTGGCTGGATACACCAAGGCCTAAGACCAGACACAGGTCCCACAGCACTGAGCCACCATCTCTGTCAACTCATTATTTCCAGAGGTGTCACCCTATGCTAATTAAACCCAAATGGTAACGGTCATATTTGGTCAGTATTTCAAGGGCTGGTCTTTAATATGCCAAAAGGTGAATTCACTGGCATCTTTACAGGGTGTTTTGACTTTTCAGGGCTGCTGGTGGGGCCCACACTGAGGTCATAGCTGTCAGCTGTTTCCGCCCTGAATTTCTTTCAAGCTAATGTCATCTGTTCTACTCCATAAGACACAGAATTTGGGGTTGGGATCAGTTACTGGCACAAAAACTTGGGAAGGTGAATGGGACTTTTCTGGGAAAGAAAGAGAAATATTGGCTCTTCCTGCAGCCATGGGCTTAAGTGGGTCTGTCTTTTGTCAAGGGAAAGTTAGCTCTTAAGTCTCCACAATCCTAGTAGGTCTCTGTCATCTTACCAATAACTGAATTCAACCCAACAAGCATGTACTGTGTGCTTACTGTGTGCCAGACACCCTACCACCAGCATCACAATCATTAAAAGATATACTGACTGAGAATAAAATAACCAATATTCAAGACAGACATTCAGGCAAATTCATTAAAAGCTCATTCTTCTGAATGTAAATTAAAACTACCATGCAATACCACTACACATCTACCCAAATGGTTTAAAAAAAAATACTATCAAGTGTTGGCTAGGATTTGGAGAAACTAGAATGCTCAGACATTGCTACTGAGAGTATCAATTAGTATAACAGCTCTGGAAAACGATTTGGCAGTATCTACTAAAGCTGAATAAACTCCCAGGATCTCCAATCCTAGATATGCCCAACAGAAACATGGACATATGTTCATCAAAAGACAAGTTCGAAGATTCACATCAACACTTTGCAGATGCCCATCAATAGTAAAATGATAAGTTATGGTATGTTTACCCAATGAAAACTATACCACAGTGAGACTGAACAAATTCCAACACTGCACAGCATACCAACAGGCCATTTTCCAATAGATCTTACCCCAGCCAGCTTAGGTATGGACCAGTCAGAATGGACGTGAGCAACTGGTCCATCCAACCAGGTGCTTCCACTTGACCTCTGCCCTGTGGCAATGAGACACGCATGTTCCCTTTTTCAGTAACAACAGACCTTCTATTCCTGTCCATCAGCCTTTCAGATCAACACAACATAAACACAAGTATTAGAACTAGCATTATTAAAGCAAACTGAATACACTGTATTGAGAACCAAAACCAAAACCAAAACCAAATAAACCACAGATTTTATTTCATTCAACCTGTTCTTCACATTTTTTTCACATTTGGAAAAATTGCTCCTGGGTCCCATCCTGGCAAATGTGAATCCCTAGGGTTCAGGAACCTCCCAGATTTGAAACCAGTAATCTCTCCTCTTTGAGATCTCTACCTTCTTATTTCCTTTACCCAACTTTAAGCACCCAGATACCTCTTCATTCATTTGGGCATTTGCTCCAAGAAAAAAAAGAAGGCTAGAATCCCTGCCCTTAAGGATTTTGCAGTTGAGTGGGGGAGTCATACATGTCTGCAGATTATTAGGATTCTATGTGTATGATATGTGCAAATATGGAGGCATGGGAGACCCAGGGAAGGTGGGACTAAGGAACTCTGCCTTGGGTCATTCAAGAAGCCTTCAGAGACCATGGGGCATTTGAGTGGGGTTTTAAAGAATGAGTAAGAGTTTATCAGGCAGAAGCAGAGGTTGAGGAAGATGAGTAAGAAAAATTAGTTAGATCCAGACTGTGGAGAGCCTTGAAAGCCAGTCTGCAGCGCCTGGGTTTTCACAGGGTGACTGAGGAACACCGGGACGCAAAGAAACTCGATTCCCCTAGCGCGTGACACATCAAGTAAGCTAACGTGTTTGAGCATGCCTTGTAAATAGTCACTCACTGGATGGTGCCCAAGGATCGCTGCTGCTACAAGTCTCTGCAAAGAAGTGAGCTTTGAATAGCCATATCTTTCTATTATCAGTGCTGCTACCATAATAACAAGTCATCATCCTCTAATGAAGGAAGAGAATGCATCGCTTGTCTATTAGGTTTTTCCTCTCAGGGAAGAACATGGTGTGACTTTTTCCTCTTCTGTGAAAAGCCTTTCTAAACCTCATATTATCAAAATAGTGGTATAAAAGTTGTTTTACCCATTTCAGCAACTCATTGGCCTAATATGTTCCCAAGTCCCATCTCTGAAGGAGCCTGGATGAAGCCCTGAAGATGAAAGGCTTGGTAGGGGACCAACACTGCTCCCTACAAGCAGCTGTTTAGATCCAAGCACTCCTCAAATCCTTTTTGGAAAAAGACAACATGACAAATCACAGAAGCCAGCAAGAAAGAGCAATGATGCATGAGAATGTCATTTATTTATTTGTTCGATCATGCATTCACTCAACAAACTCTGGCACCTTCCCTGGACTCTGTTCCCCAGCAGCTTACAGGGAATGGCAGCATGATTCGAACATGACAAGATGCGTGCTACACGAGGGGTATGGACTCTCCATTGGAGACAAAGATGAAAACCACTGATTCTGCTCAAAGTTTAGTCTTGAGAAATGAAGAGGAGTTTGCTGGGCCAGGGAGATGAGAAGGCATCAGAGGCAAAAGAAACAACATATTGGAGAATAGTGGGAATTTCACAGCTTAGAGTGCACGAGGGAGAGTGTTGGGGAATGAGACCGAGAGCTAAGCTGGGTTGGAAAGGGTTGTGAAGGCTAAGCTACAAGAGGGAGTTTTGTCCTGTGGCTTTCACCACGCCAACACAGCTGGCTGGAGATATGGTTGCAGGAGGACAGGCAGGGTCTCCTGCAGCCCATACCTGGTGGAGATGCAAAGGAACATCCAAGGCCCAGGGCAGAGGACTGATAGCAGAGGTGCTATGTCACGGGCAGCTTCAAATTCTGGAGTTTGACATGAATTTCTCTGAGAAATGTAATAAATTCTAAGAGTTGTAAAATTTTGAGGACAACGTAGTGGCTGGTTTGAAGCCTCTGTTCTTCCTTCACAGGGGCCTGGGCAATCAGAGAAGGTTCTAATGTGTGGCATATCCAGGCCTCACAGCTTTTACCCAGAGCCCCTAGGGCTCTATCCTCATAGAGCAGCATACATTGACTAGACAAGAGAGAGAGGTGAAGAACTAGGGTCTCAGGATTCCTTCAAGGGCCACTTCAAGAGCAGAAAATCATTTCCTGGCATCTACTCACGTGCTGATAATTCAGATGACGGAGGACACCAGGCTGGTCTGTACAGGATGAAATAGAGTTTATTTCCAAAAGCATCAGTCTCCCTGGATGAACCAAGGTATGTGCGACTGTGTGCTACTCTAATCAATCAATGTCGACGCGCTCTTAATGCCAGATCAATTGCCTCATCAGTTTCCACGGAAAACTCTATGACAACTCTAGGTGAAAACAGGGTCATTCTTCTGACAGAAAGGATGGTATGCATATATATGTGTGTACACACACATGTATACATATACATTCATATATATGTGAAATAATATATATATACACACTGACTTGTCACACAGCCTGAAATGAATCATCATCTAAAAATTACATTAAGAGTCTGTTTTCTGCGCTCCAAACTCACAGTTGATTGATTTGACAAATATTTATTGAGCTCTTCCTATGTGGCATAAAAGTGCTTTCAGTTTGTTCTAGGTGTTGGGGACACGTCATTAAACAAAACAGACAAAATTCCTCACCTTCATAGAGTTTCCATTCTAGCAGCTGCCTGTTGGGCCCTGCCATCTTGATGATCTCCAGGCTCCTCAAGGTCACCACCCAAGGTGACCCACCACCTTATTCCAATAGGCTCTCCCTGCTGTCTGCCCAAGCCTGGTTTGTGACAACGGCATCTGCTTATTGTCTATACTCAAAACTTAACTTCAACACCCCTAAGGTTTGCAGTGAGTTAGCCATCGGCATCAAATCAAGCTACTCCTCGTCCCCTTAATTCACTCCCTCCTTTCTATGCCTTTGGGAGCCATGGTGACACAGTGGTCAAGAGATAAGCTGCTAACCAAAAGGTCAGCAGTTTGAATCCACCAGCTGTCCTTGGAAACCCTATGGAGCAGTTCTACTCTGTCTTGTAGGGTTGCTATGAGTCAGAATCAACTCGACGGCAATAGGTTTGGTTTCTGGTTTTTCTGCACCTTCTCGTCTAGTTCCACCTTCTCTCATTTTTCTTCTGGAATATCGAAAAAGCCTGTCTGGATTTCCTGCCTCCAGTCTTACCCTCTATACCCCCTCTTTATCCAAAACATTGTCACCCAAGTTTTCTTCCTGAAACATCAATTGAAAGTTAACTGTGTTATCCCTCTGGACAATGACTTTTAACAACACATTCTGTCTACAGAGAAAAATCCAGCCACCTTGTCCTTCGAATCAGTATCTTCTACAGGGTTCTTCAGAGGCTCTGGTCTTTTTCAGAAACCATTTGGGAAGGGTGTACCCTGAAGTGCCTCCGCAAATACACAGATGAAAAAGCCATTTGGGTTCAAAGAAGATAAAGGATATCCCTGATAAATCTCAACTGTGAGATGTGAAAAGACAGGGGACTTGGCCATTCCCCTCCACATCTTTAATCTAACCGTAGGAAACTCTGCTGACAATCTTCACTGCATGCTGGTCCTTCTCCTTCCCCGGGGACAAGTATTCCCAATGACTTATTTTTAAAGATGCAAACATGGCCACTGGTTGAGAAAGAATTCTGATTCAGCCTAGGATAGTTGCTCAACAAACAAGAACAGATTGGTGGCTGACTGCATCTCGGGTCTAAGAACAGAGCCTCCTTTGCTGCCGTCTGGGACCACAGCTGTCTGAGAGGTCTAAAGCCCCGACCTCGGGGGGAGTGCTAGTGACACGGGGGGACAGTCACACAGACATGAGGTCCAGGA
Source organism: Dugong dugon (assembly GCA_030035585.1). Lineage (NCBI taxonomy): Eukaryota > Metazoa > Chordata > Mammalia > Sirenia > Dugongidae > Dugong > Dugong dugon. The sequence goes on from CM057478.1 coordinate 37,949,810, forward strand.
TTTTCCCAACGCTGCCTACCATGAATAGGGAGACAAAGAGGCTACGCAGCCCAGATGTTGGCAGAAACCCGCTTGCAGCACCAGGAACAATTCCCTCTTTCACTGCCCAGCCAGACAGCCAAGGTCAGAAGCAACGGCAGCCAGGGCTTACCCTCCGAGTGCCAAAGACCTTTAGAAAAATTTAAATAATTTTAAATAGAAACACCCCCTTTCCTTGCTTTAAACAGACAATAGGGAAGATCTTTCGCCCTTTTCTTGATGACATAATCATCATCCTGAGCATCCTTGATGCTCATATAATGCCACCACCAGGAGCTCCAGAAGTAGTGGGGAGCTGTCAGCCAGCGTGCTAAATGCCCCCGTGGCATTTTGCATTGTTTTCTTTTTTTTCTATCATCTCTCTCTTTTTTCCCCAGACTTCAGGCTGTCAGGTGTTACTTCCCTCTGAGGATAGATGTCAGTCAATACAAGTGTCCCCACCTCCTAATTTGCTGCATCTAATGTCATGGGCTTGACAACCCAAGCAATACACTTAATCAGAGCTATGTTGGTTTGCGAGTGAGCGCCCTCCTGTGGCAGAAGCATGTGAATGCAGAAGAGGCAGCTACCGCCCCTTGAGGGCATTTCTTCCAAGGGTTCTAGGCTGTGCTTGGGATCGATGTGTTTGCTGGAAAGTAGCCTCGGAATAAGTGGGGTGTTCTCTGTTTACTGGCAGCAAGGCCCACTGCTGACTCAAAAATTAGCATTCCTTGCAACTGGAAAACATTCTCACTGAACACTAGGGAGTAATTAAAGGCCACTTACTGACTTTTAGGGCAGGATTTTGATTCTCAGAGGAGCTCTCTCTGCTCACCCCCTCCAGCCCCACCTACCCCACTCCAGTCTGATAAGTGACTTTTAAAAGCATCTCCTTGGCTTCTCAGGCTCAGAGATGGAGGCTGACCTGACAAGTTGGCAAACAAGCATTCTGGGAGGAATCCCGGGGCACTGGCTAAGCACTTCAGCGTTCCTTTACGTGGGAAGTGGCCCCCCTGTGGAAGATTTCCAGGCCCTTCAGAGAAGAGGCCAACAGCAAGAACAGAAGGACCGCTGTGACAGCATGTGGGCTCTGGGGGTCAGGCTCCCCAGGTTCAAACCCCAGCCCTACCGCTTCAGAGCCGTCTGCCTTGAGCCAAGTTACTCCATTGCTTTGTGCCTGTTTCCCCATCTGCATCTAGTCCAGGTAGTTATTGTAAGGATTAAAAAAGATATTATTCCTAAAATGCTAAGCGGTGCCACTCCTAGGTATACACCCATACGAACTGACAGCAGGAACTCAAACAGATACTCGTCCAAGAATGTTCACAGCAGCGCTCTTCACCATCGCTAAGGGCAGTAACAACCCAAATGTTCGTCAGCACGAGTGGATAAACACGTGGCATATCCACAGAATGGAGTATTATTCACCCACTGAAAGAAATGAAGTACTGATACATGCCATAATGTAGATAAACCTTGAAAACATTATGTTTAGTGAAAGGAGTCAGACACAAAAGGTCACATATTGTATGATTCCATTGATCTGAAATGTTCAGAATAGGCAAATCACAGACAGAAAGTAGATGAGTTGTTGCCAGGGGCTGGGGGGAGGAGGGATGGGGAGTGGCTGCTTAATGGGTAAGGGGTTTCCTTTTGGAGTGATGAGGTGTTCTGCAACTTGACAGAGGTGGCGGTTACCCAACATTGTGAAGACATTAAATGCTACTGTTCACTTTAAAATGTTTCATTTTATGTTATGTGAATTTCACCTCTGTTTAAAAAAAAAAAAAAGCTCAGTGCCCAGCAGGTAGCTGTCTTGTATCCCCAGATTCCCGTCTGGCAAATGGGTCTGATCCGGATCCCACCTCATGGGGTTGTTGCGGCAATGAACTACGAAGATGTATGCAAAGTGTTCAACACAGTGCCTAGCCTATATGAAAAATATTCGATTCATGGTGGCAGCGGGAAATGAAAACAACCTGTGGCTCCCGAGCCCAGAGAGGCTGAAGGAGGTGAGGGGCGCCTCCAGTACAGGTCAAGTCGGGAGTGGGTATGGAGACAATGAGCAGGTGTGTCTGAAGGCAGATGAGGAGCCTTTCCTCTTCCTCCCTCCACACCCCTTCTTACGTACAAAGACCCTAAGGGGAGAAGAACTCTGGAGCCCAAAGACACTGGTTTCTTCTATGGCAAGCACCTGTCCCTCAGAAGACAGCCTGTGCCTAATCTAGCCTAGTTCAGTATTTTGCAAACCTGTTGTATCGTTTTACTCTTTTAAGCAGCAGGACACTTTTTTAAACGAAGTCTTGGCCCAGAGCCCCAACATGTAAAACACAGGAGAGGTGCTTCTCAGAAGGAAGTGGGACCCCAGTCCTCCTTGCTTCTGTTCTTTGTCAGGAACAATCTCTCAAAGTCCATATTTCCTTCACCTTCCCAGTGAAGCTCTGGGACTGGCCCAGCAGGTTTCTGCTGGTTTTCTTCAAGAAGGCCGAGGTGAACCCTTTTCACCAAGTGGCAGAATCGCTTTCAAGTTAGAAGCTGCCTTTGGAGGTCTGGAGTTCTGTCATAGGGTTAGTTCGGAGGGACTGGATTGTGTGGGTGGCTCAAAAGAGCAGAGCTAGGACCAAAGGGTGCAAAGTACAGGGAAGGGTTTTAGCACAGAATAAAGGCCTTCAGAAGCCCTAGGAGCTGCCTGAGGGTGGGCAAGGAGCCAGGAGGCCCAGACACTACTACCTGGTGTCTCAGGCTGACCTCCACCAACCCCTGATCCCCACCTTCCTCCTCATTTTAAGGGATGACCCCTTGTATCCTTGCAACAGCTCTATGAGGCAGGTGGTGCCATCCCCATTTCACCACAAAGGAAACTGAAGAACAAAGAGGTCAGGGTGCTTGCCCCAAAGTCAACTGGAATTCTTATCTGAACCCCAGAGTTTATGGAACAGGGAGGTTGCTTTCCAGAATTGACCAGCTAAGCAGGTCTGGCATGGGTGTCTCCTGACCCTGAGCCACGTGCTCTTCACTCTACCTCACCGGCGGTGGCGGCAGTGCAGAGACACAGCTGCAGGTGAACCAATTCATGCCACACCTCGTGGCAGGCCTGGGCCAGAAATTTGGATGACTCTGCCCAAGCCAGGGCATCAGGTGGCTTGGGCTCTGTTATGGATTGAATTGTGTCACCAAAAAAGCTATGGTGAAGTCCTAACCCTTGTACCTGTGAATGTGACCCTGTATAGAAACAAGGTCTTTGAAGATGTTATCATTTAAGTTAATATGAGGTCATACTAGAGTAGGGTGGGTCCTAATCTCACCTGAGTAGTGTCCTTACAAAAAAGAAAGAACACAGAGACTGAGAGAGAGGAAGGACAGCCATGTGGCACTGCAGCTGCAAGCCAAGGAATGCCTGGAGCCACCAGAAGCAGGAAGAGAGGCATGGAACAGCCTCAGAAGGAATCAACATGGCTGACACCCTGATGTTCTGATTTGGACTCCCAGCCTCTGGAGCTGTGAGACAATAAATTTCTGTTCTTGTAAGCCACCCAGTTTGTGGTATTTTGTTATGGCAGCCCTAGGAAACCAAGGCAGGCTTTTCTCTACCATTGTCCCTCCCCTGAGGACCAGTGGGGGGCGGGGGGACGTCTGCTTATCTGCAATGACACCTCCCTGCAGCCAGTGTGGTGAGGTAGCAGGTGTTGGCTGCTTCCAGGCCATAGTCCCCAGAGAAGACCACAGAAGATGTCTGCACACAGCCATGTGGAAAATCCTGAGGTGTTCTTATCCAACAGGTCTGGAAAACTGTCTCATACATCAGCCCTTCTCATGAAGATTTCATACTTTCTGGGGAGAAGGGACCAGGGGAAGGGATGGGGAAATTCACAAGGACAGCTCTCCCCAGCGTGAGGTCCACGAAACACCAGCCCCAGGAGATGTTTTCCAGACCAAAAAAAAGTGCACAGACAAATGTATTTGGAGAACTGTCTCCATTATTTCCATCACAGAGGTTTACAATTCATTGCAGCATATTAAAGGCACTTGAGAAGTCCTACATCCAAGAACTTGTCTACACTATTTCTACATCTACACCACAGAACCTGTTTCTTATTTTGTTGTTGCTGTTGTTTCACCTGTGATGGTGATGACGGTAATAGTGATGGTGGTGATGGTGATGGTGGTGATGATGATGACAGTAATGGTGATTGACAGTGGTGGCGATGATAATGATGAGGATGGTAATGTACAATGATGATGATGGTGACTGATCCCTCCTGATAACACGTCCAAAGTACATGAGATGAAGTCTCACCATCCTAGCTTCTAAGAAGCGTTCTGGCTGTACTTCTTCCAAGAAAGATTTCCTCATTCTGCTGGCAGTCCATGGTATTATATTCAATATTCTTCGCCAACACCATAATTCAAAGGCATCGATTCTTCTTCTACCTTCCGTATTCATTGTCCAGCTTTTGCATGCATATGAGGCAATTAGAAATACCATGGTTTGGGTCAGGCACACCTTAGTCCTCAGAGTGACATGTTTGCTATTTAACACTTTAAAGAGGTCTTCTGCAGCAGATTTGCCCAGTGCAATACATCGTTTGATCTCCTGACTGCTGCTTCCATGGGCATTGATTGTGGATTCAAGTGAAATGAAATCCTTGACAACGTCAATCATTTCTCCATTTATCATGATGCTGCTTATTGGTCCAGTTTTGAGGATTTTTGTTTTCTTTATGTTGAGGTGTAATCCATACTGAAGGCTGTGGTCTTTGATCTTCATCAGTAAGTGTTTCAAGTCCTCTCTGCTTTCAGCAAGCAAGGTTGTTGTCATCTGCATATTGCAGGTTGTTAATGAGTCTTCCTCCAATCCTGATGCCCTGTTCTTCTTCATACAGGTCAGCTTTTTGGATTATCTGCTCAACATACAGACTGAATAAGTACGGTGAAAGGATACAACCCTGACACACACCTTTCCTGATTTTAAACCACGCAGTATCCCCTTGTGCGGTTTGAATAACTGCCTCCTGGTCTATGTACAGGTTCCGCATTAGCAGAATCAAGTGTTCTGGAATTCTCATTCTTCACAATGTTATCCATAATTTATTACGATCCACACAGTCGAACATCTTTGCATAGTCAATAAAAACACAGGTAAACATCTCTCTGGTATTCTCTGCTGTCAGCCAAGATCCATCTGACATCAGCAATAATATCCTTCATTCCATGTCCTCTTCTGAATCTGGCTTGAATTTCTGGCAGTTCCCTGTTGATGTACTGCCACCACTGTTTTTGAATTATCTTCAGAAAAATTTTACTTGCGTGTGATATTAATGATATCGTTTGATAATTTCCACATTCAGTTGGATCACCTTTCCTCATCTGTACAACAAACATAATAACACTGCATTTTATCAATTCAAAGAGGCACAGTTGAACATCCTTGAAATTGAAGTGATAATAAAGCTCTGGCTGTATTCTTTTCTTTCTTAGAGGTACATAAATAATGGGGTGTCTTACAAGCAATGAAGTCTTAGATCTGAGGAAAAATGGTAGTCCCTACCTCATAGGGTTGTTATGGGGATTAAATGAGATAATACATAGAGTGCTAAGAAAAGCACCAGGCACAAAGTAAGCATTTATAAGCACTTTCTCTTATTTTGAAATGTTTTAGAATTCAGCTACTCTATAAAATTTATTCAAACGCCATTAAAGGATCAAAATGGTCAGACCCTGTGCATGTAACATATTCCCTCCCGAGAGACGGTCACTGACTTCTACCCACACACCACCAGCGGACCCCAAGCTCACACAGCAAGGAAGGGCCCGAGGCAGGACTTGAACTCAGGACTCCCAACAGCTCACCACACACAGCCCAAAGCTACACACCCTTTGCACAGTGACATCTGGGGCTCGAGCCTCCACTGTTGTCACATTAGCAGTAATTCAAGCATCCCTGGGGGAACCAAGGAAATGAGGAGAGGTGCAGAGAAAAGCTGTCCCCAGGCCCAGCTGGAGCCTCAGGGGCCTGTGCCGTGTTTACTCTGTGCTGACGGATGAAGGCAATCTCCAAGGAATCTTCCTTCCTGGGGGCCCAGATCAACGCTCTGGGGAACCATCAGTTTGACTTGAGGGAAATGCCTTCTGTTCACTGCAGCCACACATCACCCTTGCTCCCAGTCTTTCTAGAAAAGCTGGGCCAGCAGCAACTTTGGAATGAGACTGCCGTCCCCACTGGCAGCGTGAGGGGAAGGGGGTCAGTGCCAAGGTCAATTCCATCCAAATCAGCTGCTCAGGAATGTCCTGAGACGGGCAAGGCTTCAGAGGAGGCCATGAGGAGTCCTGTGCCACTGCATGACTCTGGCTCAACTGTCTAAGTTCTCCGTGCCTCAACTTCTTCCTCTGTAAATGGCAACAACAATAACAGGTACCTTGTGCATTTGCTGTGGAGGTTAACTGACATAATCTGGGTAAAGGGCTTAGCACATGCCCAGAAAGTAGTAAGTGCTCAGTTAATCTTAGTTATACTATTACCGTAAAACCTGTGAAAACTGGAACCTGTGTAAGGTGGAAAACTGTCAGAGAAGGAAAACTCAGATATTTTCCACTAATAGAGAGCGATAGAAAAGTGGTAAAACTGCACCTTGTTAAAGGCGGAAAACTTGCGAGATCTGGAAAAACAACGCAGTCCCATCGAGTTCTGGCTCTCACAGGTTTCACTGTATAGGCCAACTCTTCCTAGAGAACATTCCGGAAGTGGCGGGGAATGCTTTACCTCCTCTGTAAAAGGGGAGCTTCAAGGAAGAAATGAGATAGGGATGTGAGATCTCGGTACACGACAAAGCCTCACACGATGTTCCTCCAGCAACCATTCAATGAGCATCAGCCGTGGGGGCCCTGGGACCACGGCAGGGGACAGTGCAGTCCTTGCCCACACAGACTGAGGATTAGTCCATCCTAAAAGTCAGTGTCAGCGCTGGCCGAGCTGAAGTGTTAACTATTTATGTGTCTATCTCCTCCCCTGACCTGTGAACTCCCTGGGACAGAGTCCCCACAGTCCCCATGCATCCCCAGCGCCTAGCCCAGAGAGCGTCTGGTGCATCGAACTTGCTCACAGATGGGTAAAAAAATAAGCAAAGGCGAGAGGGGCTTTATTTCAGGCCAGAGTCAAAGCTCCTTTCTTATAAAGCCACAATCTTTCCTTCCCTCTTTTTTCTTGTTTTAAATAACTGAGTTTCACAATCTGGCCAATAGTAAAGCCTCCAACAACTGCCCAGGTTTTGCCAAACCACCCCTTTTCCCAATGGATTAGGCAGACACCAGGAGCCCAGGGCAGGCATCCTGCTGAGCCAACAGTACGAGTTGCCAAGCCTGGCACCCCCGCCAAGTCCTCCTGCCTGCCAGGGGGGCCTCCTGGGGCTGGGAAGGCTGTCGGCGCCAGGCTACCAGCCCAGGCAGACAGGAAGGTGGGGAGGGTCACCGAGGTGGGGGGGAGGGGGGCTGACAGTCGGGACAGAGGGGCTAGGGGTCAGTAGAAGACCTGCAGAGGAGACAACTCACAGTCGGGAGCAGGATGCTGAAGGTGGGGGAGTCAGTGAGGGGGGCAGCGCTGACCCTCTAGACTGTGCTGTGTAACAGAACTTTCTGCGACGGAAATGTTCTAGGCCAGCACTGTCCAATACAGTAGCCACACGTGAATGCTTGAACAGTGGCTAGTATGACTGAGGAACTGGATTTTTTAGTACTTCATTTTAACTAATTTTTATTTAAACAGCCACATGTGGCTACCTACTACTGTACTGGACAACACAGGTTTAGACTCTAGAGGTCAAGCTTTGGATATGAGGGCTAACCTGCACTCCAGAAAATCAGCAGAGAAGACGGCAGATGAAGGAAAGCATCCCAGAGGCCTGCTCTCAGACACGCAGCCTCCTCCCTCTGTTCAAGAGGGCTACAAACACCAACCGCTCGCGTCCACGCACCACAAACAGGGCCAAGCACTGCATCGAGCCTTTACCTGTACTAACTTACTTGACTGGCACTAGAACCCAGGGAGGAAGGTATGGTCACCACCCCCATTTTACAGATGAGGAGACTGAGGTTTGGAAAGCTCCAGTCCCTCACCTGAGGGACACAGGATGCGAAAACAGGTCCAAGCGATTCCAGACTTCAACCACAAGCCCATCTTGCCCCATCCTCTCTCCTACCTCCCTCCACCATCTCAACACACTCCTATTCACAGGCTGACTACTGGGCAGGGCTACCTGCCTCTCTCCTGCAGCAAGGGGGTGGTGGGCTGTTCCCCAGTTTCTGCATCTGGAAAATCGGATGCTGAGCAATGTGAAGAGGGCGAGTGGCTGGGTGGTGAAGCCTCCAGTACCCTCAGCTCCTCGAGAAGCACTTCCACACAGATGGCCAATTCGCTCTGTTCAGCAGCAGGAAAGAGGCTTTGCCAAAACCAGACAAGAGCTGACAAGCCATTCGCATCCTTAAATTAACCCAAGGAAATTTCTGACTCCTCACCTGCCTTCTAACTCCTCACCCAGCTGGGCCACCCTCGGCCAGGTGCTCCGGCTTGGGAGAGGAAAGCCTCAGTTTCCCCGTTAGGTGTGGGTGGTAGGTTTCACTCTTCTCTGACTTCCAGATACTCAACTACACGGTGTTTTAGGTGTTGCCACTGCTGGCACCATGCTGAGCCTCCCTCCTCCCCTCCCTGGAGCCCCCAACCCACAGAGCCATTTTCAATAAAATTAATATACTGCACATATTAAACACATACACACACACAGCCTCTTTTTTATGAAATCGTGTCTTGGTTTCATCAATCTTCCCCCCAGCCAACAGTCAAATTCATCACTACTTTGTCCCTAAACCCTGGATGACAAGGAGGAGGGTGTGTCTTTCTATTTTAAAACCAATTTCTCACCCTATGGCTTCATCTAACATTCTGGCTGTTCTACAGAGTGAAAAGCTACAGTTTTTACTTCACTATTATGTGGGAGAAGGATGTAGTAGTCTGCTTCCATAGAGATTTACAGCCTTGGAAACCCTATGGGGTCACTATGAGTCGGAATCAACTTGACAGCAGTGGGTTTGTTTGTTTTGGGGGCGGGAGGCAGTAATTACGGTTGGTGGCACAATGGTTAAGCGCTCAGCCACTTGCTGAAAGGTCAGTGGTTTGAACCCACCAGCAGCCCCGTGGGAGAAAAGACTTGGTAATCTACTCCCGTAAAGATTATAGCCTAGGAAACCCTATGGGGCAGTTCTACTCTGTCATATGGAGTCCCTATGAGTTGGAAATGACTCAACAACCCTCAACATCAATTATAACTTAGATACCAGGGGCTAGAGGTCATTTTATTGTATTCATATTTCTCTCTCAATCTGAAACTTGTTGTTAATCAAAGAAACTTGGGTGTGAGGGAGGGTCACCAACCATGTCAGTTTGTCGGGGTCCCTGGGTGGTACAAATGGTTAATGTGCTCAGCTGCTGACTGAAAGGTTGGAGGTTCAAGTCCACCCAGAGGTGCCTCGGAAGAAAGGCCTGGTGATCTACTTCTGAAAACTCAGCCATTGAAAACCCTGTGGAGCACAATTCTCCTCTGACACACATGGTGTCACCATGAGTCGGAGTTGATTAGATGGCAAATGGTTTTCTTAAGGGGCTTCTGGGGAAGTAGCTTTAATGCTCAAACTGGGGCCATCCCAGGCAAGCCTGGACTATTGGTCACCCTGATATGCCAGTGGCATGTCACTTCCTACAAGAAGCATTAGGTTGGTTTCACAACTGTCACCAGGGACACTGTAACCTCGACCTTGGCCATCAATGACTCTGAGATTGTGGGCCACCAGGCAGGCAGGACGCACCAGGAAAGGAGCCTGGGATTTGAAACAAGACTAAAAGCCCCCACTACCTGCACGCTGGGCACCCTTGAACAAGTAGCTTCTTAGAGCCTTGGTTTTCCCATCTGTAAAAGGATAGTAAAGCCTACCTTGCATGGCTATTGTGGAGAGAACAAAGAAATAAGTGTCTGCACACATTAGGTGCTTAAAGAACATTGGTTCCTCCCCACTTTGTTGTCCTATTAAAGACACAGAAGAGAAAGTACAGCCTCTGCATTCTTGCAAAAGAGAACACAAAATGTCTTATATAATATTCCTACATCCCACCCCACCCCATGAAATCTGGAAGAGAGGAGGGGTCTCCTTCCATGATCAGCCCGAGAGCCCCGCCTTGGAATGGAGGAATCATTCTGTGGTCCACTGTCATGGAAGGAGCCTAAAGAGGGTCAATCGCTGTCCCCGGCTGGCTCAGGGCACACTTGCTGCCAAGGCAGGGGCTGCTTCTGTGGGCAGAAATGGGCACTGAGTCTGGGGCCACTGGCAGAAATCACAACTTGGGAGGTCCAGGAGAGAGATGACCTCTCCGTGGGGCATGCTCAAGGTTTTGGAAGCCTTGGGAAGAGCAAGCAAAATAGTCCTAGGCATGAGAAGCAGGGAACATGGCCCAAGGACCAGCCAGGGCAATACATCAAAGTGGCGGGGCTGGTGCCCAGTGGGGGCCAAGGACTTCTGGAAAGGGAGTCTAGTCAAGGGTCTGAGGGTGCAACTCTTTCCAAAAGCCCTCCCTCCAGCCAGACTGAAGACTGAAGGGGCTTGGGATGGGGGGCTGCGGTGGGGTGGCTGGAACAGGACTGGAGTGAATCAGAGAAGAAGTTACGTAAGCACAGGCCCACCCCACAGAGTCGCAAGAAGGGACTGTGACTTTCCTGGGTCCGCCTGGGCATCTCAGGAAGGGCTCGGGCTTGGGAAGCTCTTCTGGCTTGGGGGATCGGGCCACCATGGATGGGCATGAACCAGCCAAGGGGGTGAATGGCGGTGGTCCAGACCCCGCTGTGCTCACCAGGTAGTGGGCTGGCTCATGAGGAAGGGACCTTGGCTGCCGTGTGAGCTGGCACCTCTCTGGGTGACCTTCTCAGGTATGACCAATGCTATTCCTACCTCTTTACCACACCAAATTGCTACAAGGCTTTGTCAGCAGTAGCGTGGGAGGGTGGGAAAAGCTCAGCTTCTCAAGTGAGACAAATCAGGCTGCAAATCCAAGTTCAAGCACGTCCTGGCCATTGTGTGAGCAGGCAAGTGACGTCAGTATGCTGACCCCAGTGTCCTCACTCGTCAAAGGGAATTGTAAGAACCGCCCTGCAGGATGGCAGCAAGGACAACAAGTTCCCGCGGAAAGCGCCTGGTACACAGTGGGGCTCAATAAATGGTGGCTGTGATTACCGGAAAGAGCCAAATTGGGGGCCATGGTGAAGAATGATGACCTCAAGGTGGGACAGACAGGGGAACGGGAATCAAGGACCTCCAGAAATGGAGAGCGGCTGGCTTCTTGCATCCCCACGTTCAGAGAAACCCTGTTCAAACAGGACAGGAATGTTTCACCAGGAAAAACCGTTGTCCTCCTCTCTCCCTTGTCTCTCCTCCCACTGTCCCTGCTGCAGCCTAAAGAGGAAGGGGGTCAATGTCCCTGACAGGGTGGATCTGTGGTGGGACCTTATGCAAGTCACTTTTTTACCATTCTGAGCCTCAGGTTTCTTATCTGTGAAATGGAGCAATAAGACACCCCACATAGGTTGCCCAAAATGACACAATATATATAAAATGTCTGGTACATAGTAGGTGCTCACGTGTGGTAAAAACCAAACCAAACCCATTGCTAGTGAGTGGATTCCAACTCATAGCGACCCTATAGGATACAGTAGAACTGCCCCATAGGGTTTTCAAGGCTGTAATCTTTACAGGAGCAGATCCCCAAGTCTTTTCTCCCAAGGAGTGGTTAACTGCTTTAACCACTGCACCACCAGGGCTCATAAGTGGTAGCTACCTATATTCTCAGAGGATACAGTATAAAGGACAGAGAGAACAAGATCAGGGTACCCGGAAAGAAACCAATTTAGAGTAGGGGGATTACATACCCAGAAGGGAAGGGTGGACAACAGTGCTGCAGTCGTCCCTCTTCCTTGCAAAATAAATATATGATCATATTTAAATCCTGGCTAGCTAAGCTGTCTCAGGAACTTCTTGGGAAGTTGATTTTTTTCTTTCACATCTCTTTTGGCCATTGCATATCTCCTTTTGTGTCCTTGCCAATTTTTCCCTTGAGGTGTTCCCAATTTCTTTGATTCATACGTACTTTTTACGTATTAAGGTTATTTAACCCTTTGTTTGTCATATATGTTGCAACTGCATTTTCCCAGTTCATCCATTGCCTTTCAGATTGGTGTATGGTGAGGCTAGCTGGCTTGTCTATTTTTCCATGCCCAAGGGCCACTTTCTTACGTAGCCAAATCCATCCCTCCTTTGTGGTTTCTGTCTCCTTCTGGAACAGAAAGAACCAAATATTCGGGGCTGTTGTTGATCTGTGAGGTTGAGCTCGGGTAACTGGCTTGAAAGCAAGAAACAAATGTAAAAGTTTCCGCTCTCCTCCCTCCTCCCCAGTCAGGCTGGCTGAGCCTGGGCCTCCTCCTGGCCATGCCTACACTCCGAGGGTCACTCCCCATCCCCTGGAGCTCCTGCCTGGCACAGAGAGACGGTGACTCACTCCTGAGGCCTGGTGCCCTCACCCTGGGCCCCAGCCGTGCAGAGACGGGAAACACTCAGCCCACAGGCCACAGGGCTTTCTCCAGTCTGCTTCACTCGCTGGGAATGGGCTACAGCTCCCTCCTGATCCTCACGTCCAGCAGCAGAGAGCAAGCGTGTGGTCAGAGGCAGTGGGGGAAAGGAGCCGGAAGCCCACAGGAAAGGCAGGCACTACTGACCATGCCACAGCCCCGCAGCTGGAACCCACGGATGAGTCCAGAGGTCTCCCTCCCCAGAATTGCAAGGAAAAGGCAGAAAGACAACCCAAAGGACCTCAACTTCAAGCTTGGGGATCCTCCCATCAAAGCTGCCCTAGAAGGCAAGTGTCTGCCCCTTCTAGGCCTCAGTCTCCATATCTGCAAAACCAGCCTCTTCTCTATACAGTTACTTTAGCTTACAAAACATCTAATCCAAGACTGAACAACTCACAGTCATTCAGCATACACCTCCTAGCTCCCCTAGGGTGAGTATCTTGAGGTTTTCTGGCCTCAATTCCACTCAAAAGAAAGCCTGGAGAATGTTAGGAGAACCTTCTAACAGCTGCTAACAAGTCAGTGCCAAAGCAAGCCAACAACTATTTGTTTTTTAAACAAAAATTTATTAAGCACGTACTACGTGCCGGTGCTGGGGCTATGGCAGTGAACAGGGAAGCAGGTAAAACACCAATCAATAACTACAGCACGCACACTTGCAGATGGCGATCAATTCTACGGAGAAAACAAAGCCAGGAAGGGGGAGGCATGGAGAGGGAGAGAAGGAAGGTCTAGATGGCAAGGCAGCATTGGAGCGAGGAACGGAGAAAGAAAGAGGGAATTTCAACACTGCTCCAAGCAGGAAAGGGCCTCCTGGGAGATCTGCACAGCAGCCCTCAGTCCCCTCATTTCTACAGATGTGGAAACTGAGGCCCCGAGTGGTGATGCCCCTTGTCCAAAGTTGCACAGTGAGGGCCTTTCCAATGCAAGTCTGTTTCTTTCCCCAACCACAGGGCTACAACATCAGGGTAAGTAAATACTCCTGGGGCCACACTGTTTCCTGAGGCCCAAATAATGCCTCACTGGCCTCCTAGGCCTGGAAAAGACAAGTATGTGTGGCCAGACCCACCACCCACCAGCAATGAATGCCATATCCAAGGATGGAAAGAAGTGAAGTGGGGTCTACCCTGCACCAACAGTGCCCCCACCGCCGGTCAGCAACACGCTCCAAGAATGAGAAGTCTCTCAAGGGTTTCTGCAGCTGCAGTGAGGGGAGCTCAAGATTGTAGAAGCTTCTTGGTGGTTTCTCCCACTAGGCAGTAGAGCCCTGGAATTTTATTTTGGGATTCCTCCCAGCCTGGCGCAGGGCTCTGAGGACCCACTGAACACTACAGAACAGCTATGAGCAGATATGGCCGAAGGACCCTTCTCTCTGGCAGCAGGAGGGTGTGAGTAAACGGGTACAGGCACTGATCAAAAGAACACAGCTCTATGAATGCTTGCACGTATATGCACTCATGTGACCACACCCCACACCCCAGAGGGCTCCCTCATGCCCCCTCCTGGTCAATACCCCCCAAGAAGTAACTTTATTCTGCCCTCTGCCACCACAAGCTTGTTTCTCCTGTTCTCAAACTTTGTATCAATGGAATCATTCAACATATACTCATTTGCGTCTGGCCTATTTTGCTTAGGAGGAGCCCTGGTGGTACAGTGGTTAAGCACTCTGCTGCCAACCGAAAGGTCGGCGGTTCGAACCCACCAGCCGCTCCATGGGAGAATGATGTGGCAGTCTGCTTCCATAAAGATTTACAGCCTTGGAAACTTATGGGGCAGTTCTACTGTGTCCTACAGGACTGCTGTGAGTTGGAACTGACTACATGGCAATGAGTTTTTGCTTTTTTATTTTGCTCTATATAAAGTCTGTGAGATTCATCCATGGTGCTGGTTATTTTTCATTGCTGTATAGTATTCCACTGTGTGACTATAACACAATTTGTTTATCCATTCTACTGCTGATAAATACTTGGAGTGTTCCCAGGTTTACGCCGTTACTACTCTTGCTCACATGTTTTACTGAACAGAAGCACTCAGTTCTCTTGGGAATATACTCAGAAGGGAACTGCTGGGTCTTAGCATAGGCAGGGCTGAATTCATTTCACCCTTGCGAAGACCTGGCTGTCAGGCAATATGAGCCTTGTTTTACAGACAAGGAATCAGAGAAGTGAAGTAACAGGACCAGGGCCACAAAGCTAGAGGGAGCAGAGCTAGGACTTGAACCCAGCTCTGCACAGCTCCAGCTCCCATGGCCTCCTCTCTCAGGCTTGCACAGGTCTTCATGATGAGTGGGACCTGCCTGATACGAAGACAGAGAACGCAGGGGAGGATGATGCTGCTTCCCTCCCTGGAAGAGCAGCGAGGCCCCGCTCTGTTCCCAGGAGGCTGGGAGACCAGGTACGGGGCCTGGCAGGCTGAGCAAACAGCCCCATGAATGGGGCCTAAGTCCACCCAAACCCCAAGCGCATAATTTTATCTGAAACCAGACGTGTCTAGCCACACCGGCGCGCCGTCCTTCTCCAGAGAGGGAGCCTCCGCTCTGAGGCGCCTTTGTCTCCCCGGGGTATCCGAGGCACAGTGGCAGAAGCCTCACTGTGCAAACAAATGACAGTCACGGTCCCCACGTCCTCATTGCTTAATCTCGGTCTCAGAGAGCCAGCTACATCCCCGGCCTCGAGCTTCTCGCCTAAAGCTTTCTGATTGGCTGTGAGCAGTCGGAGAGAACAGTCTCTGGTCTTAGTCCTGAAACCTGGAGCAAGGGGCAGGGGGCAGGTCCACTCCTGAGACATCTGTTTGCTCACAGACGCCAACCCTGACACAGGCCAGGGAAGGGTGGATGAGAAGCAGCCATGTTCTGGAGAAGCCCCCATTCCAGAAGGAGATAAATATGAAAGGGACACTGTGTGCTGATGTCACCTTCCCAGAGGCGGGAAGACTGAACTCTCCCTGGACTAGGGACACCTTCATGTCACACCCCCACTTTAGAAAACTGTCCTGAATTTCCCCTGCCCACTGGCTGTGGGGTTACCATGGCCACCACAGGAGGCCTCCTCTTAGTACAGCAGGACCCTCCCTAGAGACCCACTGATGCTGAAGGCCATGTTCTAGCAAGAAGGAAGTAGAAGAAGGAAGCAGAAAGGCAGAGAGAAGTGGGCATGCAAGAGGGATCAGATACCAAGCTACACCTGGAATTGGGAAGGTGATCTGGAATGGGCACCCCTCAGTGGGTCTTGGAGGATGAATAGGAGTTTACACAGTAAAGGCAAGGGAGAAAGGCACCTCTTTTCTAAGTAAGCCCCACTTGGAAGTTCAGCTGTGTTGCTCAAAGGCATCCCTCCATGCACACCTGGCATCCATACGGCAGCTAAGGTTCACAGCACTGCCCTTCCCTCGGGGGTGGGGCGAGGCTTGGGCCCAGAAGGGCCCATTCTGTAGACTCTATGGTGCCCATCGTCAGCCAGAATGTCTTGAGTTCCCTCCTGGAGCATCCCGGTCCTTCGAAAGGCACACCAGAGCACCAATCCTTCGTTTAACCCACTCCAGAGGCCCCTGCTCTACCCCCTCCTGCCCTGGAATACCAGATCCCCTTCCATCATTCTTTCATTCATCCTGCAGCATGCCTGCATGCGTTGATTCACTGTTTCAAGGGTGTTTCCTTTGGGCAGAGCCTCACCCATGAGCTCACTCTCTGTACATGCATCCATTAGCCAGCGTGTTTTGTTCATCCGACGACCCACCTCTGCTCATGAAATATTTACCAGGCACCGCTTAAGTGCCTGCCTTGCTCATCCTTCGCCCAGTACCCGCTGCCTAAAAGTGTGGTTTGCAGGACCAACAGTATCAGAATCATTGGGCTTGCTTGTTCAAGATACAGAGTAGCTAGCTCACTGTCACCAACACCACAGAGCGCCACACTCCTTGGAATGGGCCCCCAGTTCTGCTGGTGTGCACTCGAGTTCAACAACTGGCTTCCGAACACTGACCTGGGCCAGCTTTGCTCTTTCTCCTCATTTGCATTATTTTGGGACCTCCATGGACCTTTGGGGATCCCAGGGAGGCTCTCAGAGCCACATTACATGAACCACTACATTCCTCTCTAATACCTCATTCTTTTATTTCTGCTCCCAGCGCATTAAATACGTAACACACACACACACACACACACACACACACACAGACCTGTACTTTCAAATTAAGTCTCCAGAGGCCTTTGTGAACACATCTTAGGGAAGCCAGCCTCAAGAAAAGCTACTTAAGGCATAGGCAATGCTAACAAAGGCCCAGGCAAGGACCCTGGCACAAAATCCGTCTGTTTGTAGCGCCTGCTGGCTGCCCCCCTCCCTCGCCCATGAGCGCTGTATTCTTTCTCTTGAGAGATCGACTGGATCAGTTAAGAGTCTGATGGAGGGAGCAGCACCCACTTCTGTCCTCCCCACTGCAGGGGCTTTCTCAGACTGCACATATGGATCTGCCCTGAAGCTGCGCAGCCGGAAGAGGAGGGGGCAGGAAGCCACCTGGTGCCTGGGTGCTGGCTTCGCAGCTCCGTGTGCCACAGGACAACTGGCTATGAGGCCATGCTGGGCACTGTCGCAAGAAGGCTGAGCTGCAGCCACGGGACTGTTCTCGAGTTTGTGGTTTCAGTGGAGTCTGGCTTTCCCAAGGGATGGTGGGGCCTATCTGAAGGGGCGAGGTGGGTAGCATAAGCTTTCTTAGGTCTTGATCTGTTTGCCAGAACACCACATCTCTGCACCACGAAGCCTCACTCAGAGCTGAGAGGTGAGAGAAGTTCGGCTTCCCGGGATTACACAGCTAACACTAGCAGGAGAGGCCAAGAAGAGTCTGTGGCGTGCTATGTGGCAGGGCCTTGCTCAATGTGGCACCTGAGTAACCATGTCTAGTCTCACTGGAGCTACCCACCCTTGGTGTGAATACAAACAAACAAAAACCCACTGCCATCGTGTTGATCTGTCTCACAGTGACCATACAGGACAGAGTAGAACCGGCCCGTAGGATTTCCGAAGGAGCAGACTGCCACATCTTTCTTCCACAGAGCGGTTGGTGGGTTCGAACCACTGACCTTTCATTTAGCAGCCGAGTGCTTAACCACTGTGCCACTAGGGCTCCTTGCATACAAACCACCTACGGTATTTGGTGAAAATCTGATTATAATGTACTGGCTGTGGGTGGGGCCTAAGAGTCTGCATTTCTAACAAGCTGCCTGGGAACAATGACGCTGCCAGTCCAGGGGTCAAATGCTGAATGGCAAAGGGTACCCCAGGAGACAGAGGGAGTTATTATCATCATGGTTCCCATTTTAATGAGAAGGAATCCGCAGTTCCTTGACATTGTGACTTGTATGGGGTCATAGTACAAGAAAAGGCAGAGCTGGGATTTGAATCCAGGCCTGCTGGCTCCAAGGCTCCAGCTCACAACCACTAAACCAAGACGCCTCCCTACAGCCAAGCTGGAGGCTTTGCTACATTCCAGCTGTTTCTCTGACACAGGTGGCCAGCATGGCTGAGCGTAGCCTGTAGATTCCTTTCAGGAATTAGAGAATGAGGCCCCCTCTTAGCTGACACAGGCTATGACCTGGCAAGCTGAGGGAATCTTTGTGCAGAGAACAAGCTGCCTTTCCCTCCAGCCGACTCAGCACCAAGGCACAGGCAAATCCAGGCCACTCGACCCTTGGCCAGGCTGGGTAAAAACAGCAAAGCTCTTTATGGAGCCCTGTTCCCGGGCCTGTGTCCTGCTCAGTTCCAGGGGTGGGGGGTCTGCTGGTAAAGAGCAACGGCTTTGAGTTCAGATGCCCTGAGTTCAAATCCTGACTCCACTACTTATCTGCCATGTGACTCTGAGCAAGTGGCTGCACCTGAGCCTCAATTTCCACATCTGGAAAATGGGGGCAAACCTACCTCCCCCGTAGGACAGTTGTGAAACATGAACTCAGAGCCCTCGACTGGCTGACGCCCCGTCGGCACTCAGCAATCGATTGCGTGTAGGCAGTGCTGAGCAAGGTTCCCGGGAAAAGTGCTGAATGAGACCAGCTGGGGCCAGCTGCCTGGGATGGGGGTGCAGGGGACATGCCAGCAGCCTTGCTTTGCCATGTGACCCACTCTGAGAGGCCACAACCCAGGCAGTCTCACCCTCAGCCAGGAGGCCAGCGGCTGGGTGTCTGCCAAGCCTGGCCAGCACTACTGGCTGCTCCCAAATGGCTTTGCTCGGGGGCAGGAGGCTCCAGCACCTCACAGGTGGAGGATGGGATGAGAGGCTGCCAATGAGGCATCCCCTGTGGACAGAGCCAAGGTCTCTTAACTGGAGCTGGTGGCCCGAGGCAGGCCATACCCTCCTCGGAGCCTCAGCTTGCTCGACTATAAAATGGAGCTGTGTGAGGGTTTGAGACCCAGCATGTGTGGCGTCTGCTGGGCGCCCGGCCCAGGCCCAGTGCTCAGCAGAGGCGAGTTACAGTTATCACGTGTGTCCTCATCTCACACGGCCCCTCAGCCTCCCATCGGCTCAGCCACCAGCCACGGGGCCACTCATCCCTCTCACATTCTACATCCAATCCACCATCTGCAGATAGGTCCTGAACTGGCTGCTTCTCACCACTTCCTCCACGTGACCACACCTTTCCCCTGGATTACTACAACAGCACCCCAAGGCGCCTGCTACCACCCACGCCCCCTTCAGACTGCGCTGCCCAGAGTGCGCCCTATAGTGGCAGTAATGTCCTCTGTCAGCACCAGCTAGCAAACTCTTGAAATGTTAACTACTGTGATGAAGGAAATTAATTTTCCTTAACTTTTTATTTTTAAATAATTATAGATTCACAGGAAGTTGCAAAAAATAGTACGAAGAGGTTCCATGTAACCTTTGCCCAGTTTCCCCCAAAGGTAATGTCTTGCGAAACTCCAGTACAGCCTCACAACCAAGAAGCTGACACAGGCACATCCACAGAGAGCAAGTTACTTTCGCATGCACTCGGGTGTGTGTTTCGTTTCTGTGCAATTTTATCACACATGTAGCTTTGGGTAACCACTGCCACAGTCAAAATACAGAAATAGGAACTGAATTTTTAACTTTATTTTATTTGAATTAATTTAAATTTAAATAGCCACATATGGCTAGTGGCTACCATACTGGAGAGCACAGGTTTACACTACTCTCCACTCAGCAGATGAGGAATCTTTCTAAACCCAAAGTCAGGTGGCATCCCTCCTCTGCTCGAAAGGCTCCAAAAGCTCCCTCTCAGAAGAAAACCCAAAGCCCTGGAAATAGCCTGCGAGGCCCTCTGGACCCACCCACCCTTACTCTCTCTGTCCTCAGTGCCTACCTCTGTTTGCCATCCTTACTCTGTTCCAGCCCCACTGGCCTCCTTGTGGTTCCCTAAACTGGCCAAGCCCACTCCTGCCCTAGGACCTTTGTATGTGCTGTTTCCTCACCTGACGCACACTTTCCCAAAATATCTGCATGGCTGGTTCCCTTAGTTTAGGGCTCTGCTCAAATATCTTCCTTGGCCCTGTGAGATGACACCCTAAGTTTCCTACACCTTACCCTGCCTTGTTTCTTTGAAGCTCCTATAACAACCTGAAATATTACATATTTATTTGTTTACATAGGTTTTCTCTCTCTTCCCTACTAGTGTAAGAATCATGACAAGAGACTGCCTATCTTGCTTGCTGCTGTATCCCCTGTGCCTAGCACAGCACCAGGCACGTAGTAGACCCTCAACAAAAAGAACCAAAAAATTGTTAAGTAAGACACCTGGTATACAGTAGGTACTCAATAACTGACCTCTGCTGCTGCTGTAGTGATAATTTTTGTCATTATTCCTGCCCCAGTCCCATCAGACCAAGTTCCAGGTCTGAGGTCAAAATCACCTGGTGAACTTAGCCCTGGCATTCTCCTTTAAATAACAAAGCAGTGACAACACCCCCACCCCCCACCCCTTCTCTGCCCTGAGTACCAAGAAGCTGGAAACCCCACACAGGAGGAGGAAGTCCTGGTAGCGCTGGGTGGCAGACAGGACTTGCGGGCCCGGTTGCTGGGTAACCCCTGATCATTCACAAACACAGGGTAACACAGGTTTCCACGGGGGAGGGAATGTGTATTTGCACAGCCGCCTTATCTCCTGGGCTCGGTGGCCAGTATTTGCGCCTCTCTCAGAGGAGGACAAAGTACTTCAGGCTGGGAACAAAAGCTGAAGGCAATCCAAGTCAGGACCCACCAGGCCCCAGGTCTGGAGGCAAGAGGGGAAGGGAGCTCACATTTCTGGGGCCTACTGTGCGCGGGGACCACTTTCACACACTCCCACCTCACAAGCGTGGAGTTTAAATGAGATAACGCAAAAAAGGTGCTTCCCGTGGGGCCTGGCACATTCAGAAGTGCTCAGTAAATATTAACTGTGCTACTGTTATTATTTTTATTCTTCTGGAACGTTCTCGCGACAATCTTCACAGCACCCTGCTGGCTGGGCTCCCTCCACCTCTGCAGCCTCACTCCATGTCTCACCCCTGCCCCCCTTCACTAACCCTAATTCAGGTTTCTCCACCTCTACACAATGAACATTTGGGGCAGGGTCAGTCTTGGGGGGTGGGGGCTGTCCTGTGCATTACAGGGTGTTGAGCAGCATTCCTGGTTTCAACTCACTAGGTTCCAGTAGTACCTCCACAACTGTAACCACCAAAACTGTCCCCAGAGATTGCTAACTGTGCCCGGGGTGGCGGGGGGGAGCCTGAGCTGCCCCCATGGGAGTACCACTCTCTGAGCTGACCCCAGCACGTGCTCCCTGGCCAGCCGTTGACCTATGCCCTTTATCACCCACCCCACCCCCCTTCTCATCAAGTCCCAACTCAGAAGTTAAATTCCAGGGGGCACTGCTCACCCTAGTTTGAAAAGCACAGCCCATATAATCCATACCCCAAAGAGCTCCCTGGATTTCAGCACAATGCGGGTTATACAGAAAAATGTATGGTATCTTCAAAGGGAAAAAAGAAAGGTTAAAGAGAAGAGCCTGGAAGGATAGACCCCAAATCTGAACAGAGTTTCTCTCTGGGTGGTGGGGCTGCAAGTCGTTATTACTTACTTTTTGTTTTCTCTCCTACAAGCAAGTATTCTGATTACTTGTTTTTTACTGTAAATTTACATTCAAAAAAATGAATAAAGCCATCTCACTCACAAAGGTAAAAGTTAAATTACATTCAAGGTACTATTTTTAAGAGTGGAGAAATAACTAATACATTTTTTTTTGAGAGTATAATGCATTCTAGAAATATTTGATTTAAACTGTTTTGATCGAAAAAGGTGCTGGCACTTAAAAAAACAAGCTCCATGTACCAGGAATACTCTCTTGGGTGGAGCAACAAGGATTCAGTTCTTTCAGGATGTTAAATGTGCCAAGGCCATACTGAACTCTAAGCCTTCACATATGCTGTTCCTCCTGCCCAGAACACTCTTCCCTCCGTACTTCACTCAGCAGTCCTGCCATTCCTCAAGTCTCTGATGAACCATCACTTACTCCTGGAAGTCCTCCCTGACCATTGCAACCCAGACCAACCAGACATACCCCCTCCCTTTCCAAAATCAACTTAATTTTAGAATAGTTTTAGATTTACAGGAAAGTTGCAGAGATTGTACAGAGAACGCCAGTGTGCCATTAGAACTCCAATGTTAACATTTTATGTAATACGGAACATTTGTCACAACTAAGAAACCAACACTGGCACATTATTATTAATTACACTGGACACTTACATGGACTTCACTGGGATTTTCCCCCATAATCTTTTTCTGTTCCAGCACCCCCTCCAGGATCCCATGTTACACTGAGTCATCATGTCTCCCTAGTGTCCCCTGGTCTATGACAGTTTCTCATACTTTCCTTGTCCCTGACAGCTTTGAGGAGCACCACTCAGGTTTTTCTGTAGAATGTTCCTCTATTTAGGTGTCTCCGACATGACACTCCTTTCTAAAACAGGCACCCCTGAAGTGCAATGGTTAATGCCTGGCTGCTAACCGAAAGGTTGGAGGTTCAAGTCCACTCAGAGGTGCCCTGGAAGAAAGGCCCAGTGATGTACTTCCAAAAAAATCAGCCACTGAAAACCCTATGGAGCACAGTTCTACTCTGTCACACATAGGGTCACTGTGAGTCAGAACTGGTTTGATGGCAACTAACAGCAACAATCCTGTTATAGTAACTAGTTCAACTCATCTCCCTGACTGACCTGCCACCCGCTTGAGGCAGAGTCGGCCTTGCTCACTGAGGCATCCCCACCCCAGCAGCGTCCAGCATGGTAAATTGGCACCAAGATGGAGCTGACCTATGGGGACCTGCAGCCAGGTAAGCAGCCTGCTCGACTCTTTTTTTAATTATGGTAAAAAATACATGCAACAAATCATTTGCCATTTCAACCATTTTTACGTGCATACTTCAGTGACATTAACTGTGTTCATCATGTTGTGCAACCATCTCCACTATCCATTTCCAAATTTTTTCATCATCCTTAACAGGGTGGCCGCGGAAGCACGCAGAGCAATGCCAAGCACATGTAGCTAAGCAGAAAGTTGGGGAGGAATCAGAACCTGTGGGAAAATATGGAAGGAAAGGATTCATGCCCTCGGCAGGGGTGGGGAGGAGGAAGCATGCCTGCTCAACTGCCAGGGATGACAAGCTGCTGAACCAGCAGGAGTCACAGGGGGCCGAGAGCCTGCTCAGCCTCTGCTCTGACCATTCCCATCCACAGGTGCTTCCTCCTGGGGCCTGCAGCATCCCCTCAGGTCTGCCTGGGACCCACTTTCCCGGGAACTCTGGCAATGATGTCACATCCGTGGGGACACCTGGCTCGGTAGAGTCACTGTCTCCATGTTCCCCCCCACCAAGTGCAGTTCTGCTCCAGAAGCTAAATCAGGAAGGAGAAAACGTTCCCACCTGAGCCCAGGGGAGCTTCGTTTTCCCAGTGCCTTGGCGGCCCACGCTGGGAAAAGAAACAAGGGGATATTTTCTGCACTGCTTTGTCACGTTTCTGCTCCCTGGATGATGCTGGTGCTTATTAAAACTATGACAACATCGGAAATATTTTTTGTGGGTTTCCGCAACAGGGGAAATGGCAGGTCTTCTTCCCCTCTGGCTCTTCACTGGATGCTGCAGATCTGAGTGTGAGGTCTGTCATGTGTGGGATGGTTCTCTGTGGCTGGGACGAGGAGACTTCCAGGCGTGAGGCACCAAGGGGAGAGTGGGATGCCCTTCCCATTATAGGCAGGCTTGCTAGGGACCAGGGCACACCCCTGCCTCTTGGAAGAGCTGAGCATTCCTGGGGTGCTTCTGGCCACGAGCCTGCCTGTTGCCAGGACTCCAATTTGTTGAGGATTTAAAACACCAGTGGCCGCTGAGTCAATTCTAACTCATGGCGACCCCATGTGTGTCAAAGTACAACTATGTTCCATAGGGTTTTCAACGGTGGATTTTTCAGAAGCAGATAGCCAGGCCTTTCTCCCAAGGCACTTCTGGCTGGGTTCAAACCCCTACCCTTTCAGTTAGTGGCCAAACACATTACTGTTTGCACCACCCAGGGGAAGATAAATATACTTGAAATTGCTATAATTTGTTGAGTGCCTACTACGTGCCAGCAGGCACTATGCTAAGTGCTTTGCAGTTTGGTTGGTCCCACAGCAGCCTTGCAGGATGTTATGATGATCTCCATGCTACAGACAAGGAACTGAGGCTAGAGAAGAATGAAGGGACCTGCCTAGGGTCCCACAGCTGGTGAGGTAGTCCCAAGAACAAGGGCAATTGCTGACACTGGTGATGGAAGAAAATGAGAAAGTGAACTGATAGTCCTGAACCAGAAAGCAGAAAATCGGAGGTAAATTAAAGTATGAGATGAGGTCAATTGTGCAGAGATATTTGTCAGTTTGGGGTTCTGCAAACATCTCAAGCACCTGACAGTGGCCTCCTGTATCACTGTGTTGTAAAGAATTCTGTAGCAGCATCTTGGTTGTCATGGACTGAATTGTATCCTCCAAAAATATCTGTCAACTTGGCTAGGTCACGATTCCCAGTACTGTATGATTTTCTACCATTTTATCATCTGATGTGATTTCCCTATGTGTTGTAAACTCTATCACTATGATGTAATAAGATGGATTAGTGACAGTTACATTGATGAGGTCTACAAGATTAGGTAGTGTCTTAAACCAATCTCTTTTGAGATATAAAAGAGAGAAGCAAGCAGAGAGACAGGGGAGCCTCATACCACCAAGAAAGCAGTGCCAGGAGCAGAGTGCATCCTTCGGACCTGAGGTTCCTGCGCTGAGATGCTCCCAGACCAAAGGAAGACTGATGCATCACACGGACCTTCCTCCAGAGCTGACAGAGAAAGCGCTGCCCTGGAGCTGATGCCCTGAATTTGGACTTGTAGCCTACTGGACTGTGAGAGAATAAACCTCTCTTTGTTAAAGCCATCTACTTGCGGTATTTCTGTTACAGCAGCACTAGATGACTAAGACATTGGTGACTGACTATTGACATCTGCCTTGGGCACTGACATGGGAATGGCGGCACGGGTGCCAACTTTATCACTGCTAGTCTCCTGCTCTGCCCCTTAACTTCTCCTTACATAAAAGAGCTCAAACAGAAAATGACAGGTAGAAATACCTTTTGAAGAGCAGAATATTTTCCCTAAATGTTAAACTATACAGCTGGCATTTGGGAATTCAGAGGTAAAATTCAATTCTTACAGGAAAGGTAGATTCCAATCAATATACACTTATTAGGCACCAACTGGATACTAGAGTCTCTGTTCTTATTGAGCTTAGCAACGAAGACAGACATTAGACAGTTAACTTACTAATTATTTAATACAGTTGTCTTAAATGCCCTGACAGGAAAGTATAGGGACCACATCACCTCCACCATCAGGGCAGCCTCCTCCTCCCTGTCACGGATTTCATTCTGACGTGCTAAATTACTTTTCTGCCCACAACCCGCTGGAAACACTTGCACGTTGGCTCCAGTGCCCAGAAGGGTGTCAGGACACTGAGGAATGTGGGCAGGCGGCACAAAGGGGGCCGCAGGAGGCTGCTGCGTCAGACCACCCTTCTCCCAACACACGACGCAGAGGGTGGTCCCCCCGCCAGTGATTTGTCTATCTTTGCTAATTAAAAGCTCATGCCTCATTCTTTGATTTTTCCACCCAAAAGAGGAATCTTGGCCATGCTGCCTATAGCTTTTGGCAAGGGACGAGGGGACAGAAAAGAGAAGACACAAACGGCATCTCGAAGGGTTGAAAGGAAAGGTGTGTTTGCGGCTAGCGGAGTGCGCCTGGCTTTTACCTCTAGGCTGTAGTTAGAGGTCTCTCTCCCCCCTTGGCCTGGGCAATCTCAGCCACCGCCAGGCAGGGGGGCAACAACGGGTCACAGTTGCCTCCCCTGTTCGAAGCTGGCACCAGGACAGGTAGCAGGGTTTGTTTGGAATACATGTTCCCCAACAAGCAGCCTGAGACAATGCCCCTTTCTGGCCCAAGGAGGCTGAAGGCATCTCCGCAGGCCAGCGCTCCCCCAGTGCAAACAGCTGAGCCCAGCCTGCCCAGGCCAGCTTTCAACTTTGTTTCTTCTGCAAATATGCCCCGGATCCTTTTTCCCACAGCCCTCCAGCCAAGTCCAGCCAGTGTCCTGGAGGGGTGGCCTGCTCCAGTGCCAAGACCAGGAAAGGAGGAAACCAACGCAGCCCAACAAGAACGCCAGGGCGGAGGGGCCAGGAAGACAGGGCCTCCATCAGGATGAGAGGATGAGGAGAGGCCTTCAGAAACAGAAAGTGGGAGCTAAAGCTGGAGGGTGGAGTGGGGAGCGGGGGTGGGGGAGGACTAAGACCTGCGTGCCAGACTCAAGGGGTGAGTTGAGCACTTATCTTTATAACTTTGCTTTATAACTCTGCCCAGTGAGAGTTATAAACCCAACTCACTTCCCCAACAGTTCCTCGTTCCTCTTAAGGGAAGCCTTTTCTGTCCCCCTGCACGAGACCAAGACAAAATGCTCCCATTAGTCCTACCTTGAGATCCCTTGTTGAACACCAGTCTTCCCCTCTGGCATGGGACAGTGGCCCCAGGAGTGCAGGGTCCTTGTCTAAACTCCTGTTTGCCACTCCATCCCAGCCCCAGCAGGAAACCAAGATCAGCGAGGAACAGAGGAGGAAAGGGAGGGAGGGAGGCTGCTTGGCCCACTGTGGCAGGCTGAATAATGGCACCCCAAAGACATCCTGGAGCCCTGGTAATGCAGAGGTTAAAAGCTCGGCTGCTAACCAAAAGGTTGGCAGTTCGAATCCCCCAGTCACTCCTTGGAAACCCTACGGGGCGGCTCTACTCTGTCCTATAGGGTCACTGTCTTAGGCTGGGTTCTCTAGAGAACCAAAACCAGTAAACCGTATAAACATCTCTACAGAAAGACTTATATCAAGGAAATGGCTCACGCAGTGTAGAGGCTAGAAGATCCCAAGTACATGGGTCAGGCTGGAGGCTCCTCCTCATTCACGTAGCCACAGGGGTGGGCAAACCCAAGATCTGCAGGTCAGACAGTAGAGCTCTTGCTCACAGGCTGTGAAGACCAACAAATCCCAAGATTGGCAGGCAACAGGGCAGGTAAGCTGCAAGCTCAAGTCCCAAGAACCAGAGGTCAGATGAATAGGCGCTAGCTGTAGGATCCAGAATGAGCAAAAGCCCACAAGCCTTTCCAGAAAGTCCACTTATATTCGATGCAGGCCACACCCCCAAGGAAACGCCCTTTCAACTGATTGGCTATTCACAGTAGATCCCATCATGGAGGTGATCACATTATATCAAATCTCATCATAGAAGTAATCGTATCATCATATAACTGCCAAACTACATCATAACTGCCAAATGACTGAGAATCACGGCCCAGCCAAGCCGACACAGAACCTTAACAATCATAGTCACTGTGAGTTGGAATTGACTCAATGGCAACAGGTTTTTGGTTTAAAGAGATCTGAGCAGTGCAATGGTTAAGCACTCAAGCGCCAGGCTGCTAACTGAAAGGTCGGCAGTTCAAACCCACCAGCGTATTCACAGGAGAAAAGAGTTGGCAATCTGCATCCCAAGAGGACAGCCTAGGAAACCCTATGGAGCAGTTCTACCCTGTCATATAGGGTTGTTATGAATCAGAATTGACAGCACACAACAAAGACATCCACATCCTAATCTCTGGAACCTGTGAATGTGTGATCTCACATGGCAAAAGGGACTTTGCAGATGTGATTAAGAAGCTTGAGATGGGAGAGGAGCCTAGACTACCCAGGTGGGCCCAATGTAATCACAAGCATCCTTATAAAAGAGAGGCAGGAGGGTCAGAGTCAGAGGAGGCAGTAAGACAACAAAATCAGAGGTTAGAGTGATATGGGGCCACCAGGCAAAGAACATGGGCAGCCTCCAGAAGCTAGAAAAGACAAGGAAACAGATTCTCCCCTAGAGCCTCCAGAAGGAACACAATCCTGCAGACATCTTGATGGCAGCCCAGTGAGACCCATTTTGGACTTAAATTTATGTTGTTTTAAGCCACTAAGTTTGTGGTCATTTGTTACAGCAGCAGTAGAAAACTCATATACCCATTACAAGCTGGACACTCTTGGGACCTCCAGCCAGTAATGATCAGCCAATGGAACTTGTGTTCCTGACTCAATAGACATTACTAACACGCACTGAGACCTGGTTTCTTTTACTTCTGGGTACATGAAAGATGAAAGTTCCCTGCCCCTGTGATGCCCGGCCACGGCTACGTGACTGGTTTGGGCCAATCCAGTGTGAGAGGAAGTGACATGAGTCGCTTCAGAGGCCGGAGGATTAACTTGCTAGTGCTGGACACTCCCCACCCCCATCATCTCTGTCCCTGCCGCAGAGAACTCAGAAACCTCGTGTTGAGATGGCAGCATCACAGCATGGACCCTGCATGATGGCCCTCGACAGACTATGCTGAATGGGCAAGAAGAACTCTTCAGTTTAAGGCACTGGGCCTTGAGAGTCACTTGTTCCAGCAGCATAGCTTCACCCATCCTGAGGGTACACTGGGACCTATCTACGGAAGCCGCAACAGTCTCCCGCACATATCTGGCAGAGCTGCTCACTGGAGGGGTTGTAGCCACCTTGGGAAGCAGACCCACCTATGCTGCAGCCCTTACAGTACCCCGGGGTCCCCTTGACAATGTCCTCCTTGGATGGGGGAAGTTGACCTGAGTCACTGAATGACTATGAAATCACTTCTTCCAGAGAGCACGGCAGGAAAAGGGAAGAGGGAGCTGGTCCCAGCACCGGGCAGCATCTGGCACTTCCTCCCGCAGGCACACACCCAGCCACACACACTCACACGCCCTGTGCCACTTGGTCCCTTTGCACTTCCTTTCTCAGGACCTGCAGATGTGTTTCCATCTCTGCTTCTCTGTGGGCCCACTATGCCACATCAGTGGCCAAAATTCTAGGGAGACAACAGGCATTTTCAGGGCTTTACTGTCCCATTTGTCACTTGCCAATTAGCTAGGAGTGACTCATCAGAGAACAGTGTTGAGGCACATGAGATACTCCATCTTCTTGATTTTTGGTGTCTATGGCTACTCAGAACCCTCTGAATGACTTGGTGGAGGCAGTGGGGATGGGAGAGGTACAAACTGGGTTATGGTTGCCTTTACCCTCTCCTGGGCACATATGGAGAACTTTAGGGGTTGTCACCATAGAAAAGGGCAGGAGTTCCACTGAAGAGTCAGTCTTATGGTCACCAGTGGGCAAATGCCAGGGTCTAATAGGTAGTGAGACTTTGTCTCACGTACTTTGGACATGTTATCAGGAAGGACCAGTCCATGGAGAAGGACATCATGCTTGGTAAGGTAGACGGTCAGTGAAAAAGAGGAAGACCTTCAATGAGATAGACTGACACAATGGCTGCAACAATGGGCTCAAGCATAACGATGATCGTGAGGATGGTGCAGGATAGGGCAGTGTTTCATTCTGTTCTACAGAGAGTCGCTATGAGTCAGAACCGACTTGACAGCACCTAACAACAACAACAACAGTTCCTACCTCTGAACAGGTGAGCGCAGAAGCACATATAGCCCCAAATGAGTTCTGTCCGCTCTGGGCAATTGAGGCCAGTGATTCTGGGCCACACCAAGGCATGGAGGGTGGAGGCTACATATATGTTTACCGTGGCACGAGGCATGTCTGCACAGTCCTGCCAGTTCTGCTAAGGTTTCAGACCCATGCGGGGGACGGGCAACAGAAGGGAACTGCCCTTCTCGTACCCCCAGTGGACAAGGTCACATCTTCTCGAAGTCGGTAGCAGATGCCACTTAGGACAGCCCTCTCTGAGCCCGACCCCCAGCCACGCCACACCCAAGATCCATGATCCGCAACACCTCCCAACTGATGCCTTTTACACTCCCATCTTGTAGATGAGAATACAGAAGCCCAGAGAGTGTGCATAACTAGCCTCCCACACACAGCGAGTAAGTGCAAAGCTAGGTGACAAACTCAGATCTCTCTGCACCCAAGTATGAGAATAAGGACTTACATGAGCACGTTTGCTAGGTAGTCCGGGTATACTGTCTCAGTCCTACAACCAAGGGGTGGGTGGAATCATATCACACATGTATATACATGCACTCGCATATATGCACACATGCTTCCGCAACATGGAGAGGGAAGAGGACACACAGTCGCTCCGTGAGGGGCACAGCTAGCACCTTCTGCCCTACCTGGCCTGCCCTGCTCCAGCCACTATCCTGTCCACCCAAAGGAGCTCCAGCAAAGGCCAGTCCTTGCTGCCTCTGCCCTTCAGGAGTGATTGCATCACCGATGGTGCAATTTCCAAAGACAAACAAATAATTAAGGGGGCCTCAGCCTTGCCTCTCAGGCCCACTGAGATGTCACCCAGGGCTGCTTCACCACATACCAGCCATGGGAGAGCCTGCATGTAAGATGTTTCCTGGGGGCTGTGCAGGAAAAATGGGAGGAGCTGCTCCAGGAGAATTTCCCAACAGCTCTCAGTATGGGCCCTGACCTCAATGTCCCTGGAAGCCTGATGAGGAAAGAGTAGATGTGCAACAAAGGGCACAGCATCCGCAAGGCTGGCAAGAACCAGGGTAAAGTTCCCACTAGGAGGGGTTGCCAGCTCAGCCAGTTAATCATTGCTCAAGATGTCCACATGGCTCCTTGTTGCCCTGGTGCTCCTGCCAGTCAAACGGCAGCAAGTCAGGCACCAGCTGGGGACAGGGACCAGCTCAACGTCAAAAACCATTTCGGGTTCAGGGACCAGCTCAGGGACAGGGACTGTGCCTTCCTCATCCCTGCATTTCTAGCATGCAGGGTCTGGCTTGTTGGTAGAACACGGGCCCCTTTCACTACCCACCTAACATGTGCTCTTTCCATCCTGGCAGAGTAAAGTAGAGTTAGTGTCTGAGAGTACAGGCCCAAGCCAGGCAGACCTGAGTTAAAATCCCAGTGCCGACAGCTCTGAAGGCAGCCAGCTCCTTATCTGTAACCTGGTTGCTGCGAGAATGAACCGGGACAATGTGTGTAAAGAGGGGATGAGTGTGTCCCCAAGGGGGGCATTTGCCAATCTTTGGGGACATGTTGGGTTGTCACATGGGGTGGGGGGGTTGCTCCTGGCATCAAGTGGGCCAAGGTCAGGGATGCTGCTAAACACCTACATCACAGGACAGCCCCCACCACAAAGAATGATCTGGCCCCACATGTCATCAGTGCTAAGGTTGAGAAACCTTGGATGTAGGTAGCATGTGGCATAATACCTGGCTCAAGGTAAGCCAAAGATAAATGTCAGCTGGCATTATTATCTCAAAATAGCCCTGCAACATGCCTCTACACTGCAGAGAAGGAAACTGGACTCAGAGAGGCTGTGATGTACTCACGTGACGGCTGGGAGAGAGCAGAGCTGAAGTGGCCTGCCTGACTCCAAGGGGCACCGTGTTTCCCTATGGCACCTGGCCAGGGTCCCTACTGCCTGCTGGAGACAGACTTCCCACCTGCTGCCCCAAAACTGCAAGCAAGCCTCTCAAAGTTCTCCTATATTTTGTAAGTCTGCAAAGGAAAGAGGGGCCATTTCCTGAATTGTTTTCTGCATCGCATCGAATGGTCAGCTGTGTCTGGACCCTCCAGACAGCTCTGGCAGATCACTTCTTTCTCTCCCTTCCCCTGCCTGCCACCTCAGCTTGTGCCTAAATGGGTAGTATGCCTCCAGGGCCCAGCTTCCCCTTCTGAGCAAGAGGCCCACCCCCTCCTCCAAGCTGGCTGTCCCTAGCTGCAGGACCCTCCGCCTGGCACACCCAGGGTTAGAGACATTCTGGAAAGACCATCTGACCATCAGGGAGTCTGGGGAGGGATCTGTCTGCGGACAGGGCAAAGGAACTGCTGGTCTCTGTCCACTTCCACCCTCAACTCTCTATACTGTCCCTGTACTATAATGGAACCTGTGCTGGTCTTGTCCAGTACCACATGCCTGTGAACTCACTACAGGCAGGGAGCCTCTCCCAGCACCTTGCCTTTACAGCCCAGTGTCCACACCAGCGTTATTCAATAGAACTTTCTGTGATGAGGTAACTACATCGGCGCTGTCCAATACAATAGCCACACGAGGCTATAGTTTTCAAAATGTGATTTGTATACCTGAAAACCCAATTTTTTATTTTTACATTCCTGTAATTTTATTATAAATATACTTAAGGACTTAAAGAAAATAATATACTGCACAAAGCAAATGAATACTAAATGAGTGTTGTTCCACCACCACCACCCCCATTCCTTGGTAATCACTAATCTATTTTCTGTCTCTGTTGTTATTGTTCTTGTGTCACTGAGTCGATTCCAACTCATAGTGATTCTATAGGACAGAGCAGAACTGCCCCATAGGGTTTCCTAGGCTGTAATCATTATCGAAGTAGATTACTACATCTTTTTCCCACAGAACGACAGGTGGGTTCGAACCACCAAAATTTTGGTTAACAGCCACGTGCTTTAACCACTGCGCCATCAGGGCTCCTGTTCTATATCTATAGACTTGCCTATTGTGGATATTAATATAAATGGGATCATACAATATTTGTCCTTTTTTTGTTTTTTATTGTACTTTAGGTGAAGGATTACGGAACAAGTAGCTTCTCATTTAACAGTACACATACTGTTTTATGACATTGGTTAACAACCCCACAACATGTCAACACTCTCCCTTCTTGACCTTGGGTTCCCTATTACCAGCTTTCCTGTCCCGTTCAGCCTTCTAGTCCTCGTCCCTGGGCTATGTGCCCCATTAGTCTTGTTTTGTTTTATGGGTCTATCTAAACTTTGGCTGAAGGGTGAACCTCGGCAGTGACTTCATTACTGAGATAGAAGGGTATCCAGGGGCCATGCTCTCAGGGTTTCACCAGTGTCTGTCAGGCCAGTAAGTCTGGTCTTTTTTTGTGAGTCAGAGTTTTGTTCTGCGTTTTTCTTCAGCTCTGTCTGGGACCCTCTATTTTGATCCTGGTCAGAGCAGTCAGTGGTGGTAGCCAGGCACCATCCAGTGTACTAGACTCAGTCTAGTGGGGGCCATGGTAGTCGTGGTCCATTAGTCCTTTTGACTAATCTTTCCCTTGTATCTGTTTTCTTCATTCTCCCTTGCTCCCAAAGGGGTGAGACCAGTGGAATATCTTAGATGGCTGCTCACAGGCTTTTAAGACCCCAGACGCTACTCACCAAGGTAGAATGTAGAACATTTTCTTAATAAACTGTGCTATGCCAATTGAGCTACATATTCCCCGAGACCATGGTCCCCACAGCCCTTCACCCAGAAATTCAGTCCTTCAGGGAGTTTGGATGTGTCTATGGAGTTTCCATGACCTTTCCTTGTACAAGTTGTGCTAGCTTCCCCAGTATTGTGTACTGTCTTGCCCTTCACCAAAGTTATCACTTATCTATTGTCTATTTTGTATTCCCCTACCCACCTCTCCCATCCCTCATAACCATCAAAGATTGTTTCTTTTTGCGTGTAAACCTTTTCATGAGTTTTTACAATAGTGGTCTCATACAATATTTGTCCTTTTGTGATTGACTTATTTCACTCAGCATAATGTCCTCCAGTTTCATCCATGTTATGAGATGCTTCACAGATTCATCACTGTTCTTTATTGTTGTGTAGTACTCCACTGTGTGTATGCACCATAGTTTGTTTATCCATTCATCTGTTGATGGGCATCTAGGTTGTTTCCATCTTTTTGCTATTGTGAACAATGCTGCAATGAACATGGGTATATGCATATGTCTATTCGTGTGACGGCTCTTATTTCTCTAGGATCTATTCCTAGGAGTGGGATTGCTGGATCGTATGGTCTATTTCTAGGTTTCTAAGGAAGCGCCATATCATTTTCCAAAATGGTTGTATCATTTTGCATTCCCACCAGCAGTGCATAAAAGTTCCGATCTCCCCGTAGCCTCTCCAACATTTGTTATTTCCAGTTTTTTTCATTCGTGCCAGTAATGCCAGGGTGAGATGGTGTCTCATTATAGTTTTGATTTGCATTTTTCTAATGGCTAGTGATCTCGAGCATTTCCTCATGTGTCTGTTGGCCACCTGAATGTCTTCTTTGGTGAAGTGTCTGTTCACTTCCTTTACCCATTGTTTAATAGGATTATTTGTCTTTTTGTTGTAGAGGTGTTGGATTTTCTTGTAGATCTTAGAGATTAGACCTTTGTCTGACTTGCAAATGTCCAAAACTTTTTTCTCAGTCTGTATGTTCTCTTTTTACTCTTTTGGTAAAGCCTTTTGATGAGCATAAGTGTTTAATTTTTAGAAGATCCCCCAGTTATCTAGCTTATCTTCTGCAGTTTGTGTGTTGTTGGTTACGCTTTGTATCCTGTTAATGCCATGTATTAGGGCCTCTAGCATTGATTCCCTTTTTTCTTCTATGAATTTTATAGTTTTTGGCTTTATATTTAGGTCTTCGATCCATTTTGAATTAGTTTTTGTATACAGTGTGAGGTACGGGTCCTGATTCATTTTTTTACAGATAGGACACCCAGTTTTGCCAGCACCATTTATTAAAAAGACTGTCTGTTCCCCACATGATGGACTTTGGGCCCTTGTCGAAGATCAGGTGACCATAGGTGGATGGTTTTACATCTGGCTTCTCAATTCTGTTCCATTGGTTAACGTATCTGTCGTTGTACCAGCACCAGGCTGTTTTGACTACCGTAGCCGTATAGTAGGTTCTGAGGTCAGGCAGTGTGAGTCCTCCAACTTTATTCTTCTTCTTCAATAGTGCTTTACTTATCCAGGGCTTCTTCCCTTTCCATATAAAGTTAATGATTAGTTTTTCCATCCCTGTAAAGAATGTTGTTGGTATTTGAATCGGGATTGCATTGTATTTGTAAATTGCTTTGGGTACAATTGTCATTTTCACTATGTTGAGTCTACCTATCCATGAGCATGGTATGTTTTTCCATTTATGTAGATTTTTGGGTTTCTTATAGTAGTGTTTTGTAGCTTTCTTTGTATAGGTCTTTTACATCCCTGGTTAGATTTATTCCTAAGTATTTTATTTTTTTAGGGGCTATTATAAATGGTATTGTTTTCCTGATTTCCTTTCCATCATTCTCTTTATTGGAGTACAGGAATCAAACTGATTTTGTATGTTTTTCCTGTATCCTGCTACTATGCTGAATCTTTCTATTAGTTCCAGTAGTTTTCTCGTGGAGTCTTAAGGGTTTTCTGTGTATAGTATCATAGCATCTGCAAATAGGGATAGTTTAACTTCTTCATTACCAATTTGGATGCCCTCTGTTTCTTTTTCTTGCCTTATTGCTCTAGCTAGGACTTCCAGTACAATGTTAAATAGGAGTGGTGATAAAGGGCATCCTTGTCTTGTTCCTGTTCTCAAGGAGAATGTTTTTAGCCTCTCTCCATTAAGAATGATGTTGGCCGTTGGTTTTGCATAGATGCCCTTTATTATGTTGAGAAATTTCCCTTCTGTGCCTATTTTATTGAGAATTTTTATTAGGAATGTCTGTTGGACTTTGTGGAATGCCTTTTCTGCCTCAACTGAGATGATCATGTGATTCTTTTCTTTACTTTTATTTATGTGGTGGATTATATTGAACCACCCTTGCATAGCTAGTATGAAACCTACTTGGTCATGTTGTATTATCTTTTTGATATGATGTTGAATTCTACTGGCTAGAATCTTGTTGAGAATTTTTGCATCTATATTCATGAGAGATATTGGTCTGTAATTTTCTTTTTTTGTGGTATCTTTGCCTGGTTTTGGTATCAGGGTTATGCTGGCTTCATAGAATGAATTCAGAACAGTTGCTTCCTCTTCTATATTCAGAAATAGTTTGAGTAGTACTGGCATAAGCTCTTCTCTGAATGTTTGGTAGAATTTTCCAGTGAATCCATCTGGGCCAGGGCTTTTTTTGTTGGGAGTTTTTAAATTACCTTTTCGATCTCTTCTCTTGTCATGGGTCTGTTCAGGTTTTCAACAGCACTCTGTGTTAGTTTGGGTAGGTAGTGTGTTTCTAGAAATTTATCCATTAAGTTTTCAGATTTGTTGGAGTATAGTTTTTCACAGTATTTTGTTATGATCCTTTTTTTTTTTTTTCAGTTGGGTCTGCTGTAATGTCCTCCATTTCAGTTCTTATTTGGGTTATTTGCATCCTCTCCTGTTTTTCTTTGTCAGTTTGGCCAGGAGTTTGTCGATTTTGTTGATTCTTTCAAAGAACCGACTTTTGGTTTTGTTGATTCCTTCTATGTTTTTCTATTCTCTATTTCATTTATTTCTGCTCTGATCTTTATTATTTCCTTTCTTCTAGTGGCTGTGGGCTTTTTTTTTTTTTTTTTTTGGCTGTTCTCTTTCCATTTGTTCAAGTTGTATAGTTAATGTTTTGATTTTGTCCCTTTCTTCTTTTTTGATGTGTGCATCTATTGCTATAAACTGTCCTCTGAGGACCGCCTTTGCTGTGTCCCAAAGGTTTTGGTATGATGTGTTTTCATTCGTGTTTGATTCTAAGAATTTTTTTATTCCATCTCTGACTTCTTCTATTAGCCAGTGGTTTGTAAGCACGGTGTTTCCACGTAATTGATTTTCTTTCCCTGCTCTTCCTGTTAATTTCTACCTTGGTGGCATTGTGGTCAAAGTAGATACTTTGTATTATCTCAGTGTTTTGGGTTTTGTTGAGGGTTGCTTTGTGGCCTAAGATGTGGTCTCTTCTGGAGAATGTTCCATGTGCATTGGAAAAGAATGTGTACTTTGCAGCTGTTGGGTAGAGTGTTCTATGTATGTCTCTGAGGTCAAGTTGGCTGACTGTGCCCTTTAGGTCTTCTGTATCTTTGCTGAGTTTCTTTCTAGATGTTCTATCCTTTACCGAGAGTGGTGAGTTGAAGTCTCCTACTATTGTTGTGGAACTGTGAATTTCTCTTTTCAGTGCTGTTAGAGTTTGTTTCATGTATTTTGGAGACCTGTTGTTGGGTGTATATATATTTATTATGGTTATGTCTTCATGATGGATCGTCCATTTAATCACTATAAAATGTCCTTGTCTTTTATGGTGAATTTTGTTTTAAAGTCTATTTTATCTGAGATTAGTATTGCCATTCCTGCTCTTTTTTGGTAGCTGTTGATATATTTTTTTCCATCCTTTGATTTTTAATATATTTACTTCCTTCTTTCTAAGGTGTGTCTCTTGTAGACAGCATATTGATGGATCCTGTTTTTTTATCCATTCTTTTACTCCCTGTCTCCTTATGGGTGCATTTAAGCCATTTACATTCAGTGTAATTATTGATAGACGTGAGTTTATTGCTGTTATTTTGCAGTGCTTTTTTTGTGGTGCGGACGTTTTCTTTGTTCCTTTTACTCTGCTGTGCTGAATTCCTTTTGTTTGTGGATTCTTTTTTCATTTCTTTTGTGTTTGTAGGTTTGTATCTTTATGTTTTTCTTCGTTATTTTGATGAGTAGGTTTGTTTTTTTTCTTTGTGGTTACCTTGAAATTTACCCTTATCTTCCTAGGTTTTGTCCTTTCTTTGACTGACTTACTTTACTCAGTATTATGTTTTCAGGGTTCATACACGCCATAGCATGTATCAGGACTTCATTTCTCTTTATGGATGAGCAACATTCCATTGTACGGGTAGATTGATTACATTTTGTTTAACCATTCATCTGTTGGTGGGCACTTAGGTTGTTTACTCCTTTTGACTATTGTAAATAATGTTGCAATAAACATAGGCGTACATTTGTCTGGAATTGCTGTTTTCAATTCTGTCGGATATACACTAGGAGTAGAATTGTGGGTCATATGGTAGTTCTAACTTTTTTAGGAACAGCCGCAAACTGTTTTCCACAGCGGTTACATCATTTTACAATCCCACCAGCAACTTATGAGTATTCCAATTTTTCCACACCCTTGCCAACCCACTTATTATTTTCGTTATTTTATAACAGCCATCCTAGTCGGTGTGAAGTGGTATTTAGCTGTGGTCTACATTTCCCTAATGACTAAAGGAACTCAATTTTTAATTTTGCTCAACTTTAATTAAATTTAAAAAGCCACATGTGGTTAGTGGCTACCATATTGGCCAGCATGGGTCTAGAGCAATGCTTAGCACATAGTAAGTATTCAATACCCACTGGTTCAATGAATGAATGAATGAAATAAATAGCACTCTGTCCTTACCATACTTTATGACCCATATTAAAGTCATCTGATACTCTATCAACAGGACCCTGGGTGGTGCAAATGGTTAAGCACTCAACTACTAACCAAAAGATTGGTGGTTCGAATCTACCCAGTGGCTCCGTGGAAGAAAGGCTGCAAAGTCAGTCACTGAAAATCCTATGGAGCACAGTTCTAGTCTGACACACATGGGTGGCCATGAGTCGGAATCGACTTGATGGCAATGGGTTTGGTATTTTTGGCTTGATACTCTATCAATCTTCTTCACTAGGATATCAGCTTCCTGAAGGCAGGACACCATTTTTGCTCGCCACTATATCCCCAGTGTTTGCATGGTTCCTGGGATGTACACACACATTAAAAAAAACAAACCCACTGCTGTTGAGTCGATTCCAACCACGGCCCTGAATAAATATTTGTTGGATGAATGATCTGCAACTCCGCCCTCTTTCCCCACTCCGCCAATCCAAAGAAAAACTTTGATGAGGAGAAAACCAATCCTACTGGGCCGATGTCTGAGTGCATCTCCAGCCCAATCCTTCCTTCAGGCATCACCGTCCGTCGGCACCTGCATCTGCTGCTCGACCACTCCGGGTCAGTGTGTGAGCCAGGCGCCCTCTCTCACGTGCTCTTCCCTCTCCTAGCACACGCCCTGAGAGATGTTGGGCTAGCCTGTTTGCTCCTGACTCAGAGGGATGAGTTAGGGCTCCTCCTCTCCCTGGGGCTGCTCCCTGCCTCCATGCTTAGGCAGCAGGGTCACCTCAGGAGGTTTCAAAAAAAATGAGAACTCATAAAAATGAGGTTGGATGTGGGATTCTATTATAAATCAGCTGCCTTTCATCCCGACCGTTGGCTGGGATGTTCTCAAACGCCGTTATTCTCAGCGAGCATCACCCACGTTCCTCCCCACCACCGCCCTGTTCCACTTCCTTCAGAAGTAGGTCACGGTGGATTTTCCCTGCGTTCACTAGGTAGGCCTCCGGGGGGGGGGGGGGGCACCATTTGAAGCAAATTTAGCAATTCTCTTACGGGCACCAACGGGCGTCATGTAAGGTTCCTGTCTCTCATTCAGCTGGGACCCAGAGTTGTCAACCATGCATGGAAATCCTGTGCAAAGGTCATGGGGCACGTGGGAGGACAGGCAGGGTTGTTCCAGCACCCAAGAAAGATGAGCATTTGGACCTCCAAAGCCACTGTCACATGGAAACAATGCCAAGAAGGGTTTGGTATCCAGAATAAAAGATCAGTTTAGTGGGAAGGATGAGCATCCTGGACTCATTATAAGCACTGTGTAACCATAAGCAGGTCACGTGTTCCCTCCACGCCTCATGGTTCCATCTGCAAAATGGGAAAAGAGCTGGTGCCCACTCACAGACGTGTATAGATCAAAGGCATTTATACAGGTAAAGTGCTTATTATCACAGGACCCAGCATGGAGTTCTTGTTGTTGTTGTTGTTGGGTGCTGTTGAGTCAATTCTGACTCATGGTGACCCCATATGACAGAGTAGAACTGCCCCATAAGGTTTTCTTGGCTGTAATCTTTATGGAAGCAGATTGCCAGGTCTTTCTTCTGCAGAGCAGCTGGGTTGGTTCAAAACACCAATCTTTCTGTTAGCAGAGTAAGGACTCAATAAACAAGAGCTATTATTATTAGGGTTGGCATTGCTGTTTGCAAGAGTCTCTTTTAGCTACACGATATAGGTCTCTTACTAGAGAACCTAAACTTGCACTCTTTTCTGACAAGCCCTGGGTGTCTACTCTCTGCCAGGTACTGTGCTTGGCAGTGGTGATGTAAAGAGGAGCCAGACCCTGTATCTGCTCTTGAGAAGCATGACGTGTGCTGAGATGACAAATGCATTAAATCAAATACAATGGCAGAGTGTGATAAGTGTGTCTCGTAAGGATGGGAAAGGCTGAGGGCGCTCACAGAGGAAAGACACCTGGGCAGGTCCGGGAGGGTTCCACATCCACTGGGGCCAGGCCATGAAAAAGGAAAGACAGGGGGTCCCTGGTCATGGGCATCTTCAGAGGTCTGGAAGTGCCCACAGTCATGGACTCTTAGGGCAACAGTGAAAGGCTGTTTGTGGCTAGAGCACAGGGTGGCTGGTAAGGAACTGGCAGGAGATGAAAACACAAAGATTGAGTGTGGGCGAAATTCAGTCTTGTCTGCCAAGAAAATAAGGAGTTGAACTTTGTCCTGTGGATGACAGACGGTTTCAAGTACAACTCACAAAGTTACTCGACTCTGGAGATAGGGAGCACACCCCCACCACACACACACACGCGCACTCACGCTGCACACACACATGCACACACATACACAGGGTAGGCCTGGCACCCTGTACTGGACCCAGAGCAGAAATGGGAGCCCCCAGACTCCAGCATGGAGCAAAAAGGATGTGTTCTGAGAGCCACGTAGAGGACTGCGAGGCCAGTTCCAGGCTGTTTGGAGTAGGCAATGTTTATAAACAAGAAGCTTCCTGCACACACACATGCACACACGCACACATGCGTGCACACACATACTTACCCAGTGAGGATGGGATAGCCTGCGGGTTAATTCTTTCATACTAACGCCCTCAGCACATCGGGTCTACCTCTGCAAAAAGACTTTGCAATAAAAATCCAACATTTTTATAACTTTCTGGCCTCAGCCACATTTTAGAGCTAAACTTCCTCCCTCTTTGTTGCCCACACTGAAAAGGGAAGTGTAAGCAGGGACCACCAGCATATTACGGGACTCAGTGATGAATTCAGACACACTGTGCAGAGGTACTTCTTGCTCTCCTGCGTCCTCCCTCTCCGGAGCTAACTGACTGTTTTCTATGTTCTAAAGAGAACAGCTGCCCAAGGAGGCTCACTCACAATGAAGCCTGGACACAATACAAATGCTCTCAAGTTCCTTAAAATGGTGGCCTTCTCCCAAGTAGGATAAACCTCTCTTCCTGCAACAATGTTCATACTAGTAATCAGCTCAGCAACCCCTTTTCTTTAGAGATAAAGTAGAAGTTGGAAAGGGAAGGGACTTCAGAGGTCACTGCTGGACCAGAGGCAATGGAGTTTTAAACAATGAAGTTGAACTTAGATATTTTTTCTCAGAAGGACAGACTGCCTGAGCCAGATAAAAAAAACTTCTCTTGATCCCAGAGAACTGAACTCTGCCTTTGTCAGAGCTAATCTAGACAGAAGACATTGTTCTAAGCACTTTATATACAGTAGCTTATTCTATACTCACCATAACCCTAGATGGGGAAACTGAGGCACTGGAGGTCGCGGGGGGGAGTGACTTGCCCCAAGGGTCACACCTCTCAGCATGTCCAGTCCCAACACTGGACAAGGGAGGGCAGGGCCACACAAATCCTCAGCAGGGCCCAGTAGGACAGCAGCAGAGTCCTGGGCATCAGTGAACTTTCAACAAGGGACAGCTGGCCAATGAAATGTCTTAGGAATAAGAAGCAATCTATGGGTGTGGATGTGACTGTTTCCAAATGTTCTCAGGAGGCTAATAGAAAGGGCCCTTGGCTGTCGTATGGCTACTGGCTGGGGCGGTGGAGGGGTCACCATTCTGCTCAGGGCAGAGATGGCCAAAAGCTAGGATACAGGTTGCTACCCATACCATCTCTGCCACTCTATTTTCAGATTCCCCAAACCAAGCCCAGCCCACCTATCTATCAGATGGGCACACAGAGGTCCAGAGATGAAGTAACTTCTCTAAGGCTACACAGCAGGTGTAACCCATGACCCATGACTGCCAGACCTGCATCCTTACCACCTAACAGACTCCATCCACACCAGCAGGGGCCAGATGGACACTCTTTGGAACGTACACCTAAATTTACCTTTCTCTAGGCCTGGTGCAAGAACTCACAACCTCCCAATAGTGGAGCCACAATTCAATCTACATACATTCTGCCCCACTGTAAAAAGTTCCTTCTCTCTGCTCTTCTATGCTGGGGGTGGAGAATACTACCATCCAACTAAGGCCCAGAGAGCTACACGCCTGCTGTCTCCTGTTTCTAACTACAGAGATCAGGCACCACATGCTATTAATCAACATACAATTACTCACGCATGCACGCACACACATACATACACACACCAATGCCTGGCATAAAATTGGGGCTTATGAAATGCTTACTGAACGAAAGAGAACTAAGCACTGAGTGAATATCTGAATGTTTAATACCTGGCCTCTATTTTAACCCTCATTCATAGGTAAATGCTACGGATTGAACTGTATGCCCCAAAAACATATGCTGAAGGACCTGTGAACATGATCATGTTTGGAAATAGGATCTCCTATCTTTTGTAGTCGGGACAAGGCCTTTTCTTTGAAGATGGCCCCCACCCTCAAAGTTCCCACAGTCTTTGTCACATAAACCACACACCTAATGCCTTACTAACAATATGCAATTTCAGCTTCTTTAAAGGTGTTCACAAGGCAGTCTGTTATCACAGCTTTTTCCTGTCCTTTTACAGTTCTCTCCCGACAACAGCTATTGTTTTTTAGCAACACCTCTCTGAGCTTTTCCTAAGCATTCCATTCAGTTTTCATAAAAACCACCACTCTCTTTTCATGCTCATATTTCATAAGTTTATGTAAGCTTCAAATAAACTGTGTCATTACGGCAACGTGTGTAACCAGCATAATCAGGTTTGGAAACAAACGCAACAGACTCTTGGTAACATACAGCTTGTGTAGTGGAGGTAGTGGAGAGTGTTGGTTGTTCTGGCCAGTGTGAAATGGCAGTCTTCTGCCAAATAAAGTTGGAGTAGTAGTAAGCACAGTTACACAACTTGTACCATTCTACTGTACTAACAGGAGTGCTGGTGGTACAGTGGTTAAACACTTTTATGCGAACCGAAAGACTAGTGGTTTGAACCTGGGGGGGAAAGATGTGGTAGTCTGCTTCCGTGAAGACTACAGCCTTGAAAACTCTATGGGGTAGTTCTACTCTGTCCTATAGGGTCACTGTGAGTTGGAACTGACTCGACAGCAACAGGACTGTACTAATATGACTACCTATCCATAACATCTTACTGAGTGAAAAAGCAAATTGCAGAAAGACACCCAATGATATTTTTAATGTTTAAATAAACTCTGTTATATAATCTACTATGTGTTTTCCACTGAGCCATCTGAATATGAATATATAGAAGACTGGAAAGATGGGGTGTGGGGTAGAAATGAAACTGGTGTTGAAGGAAGGGGAAATTTACACTTTTCTGTAAGGCATCCTTTCTCACAAGGATTATTCACATATTACATAGGTAAACCAAAACAAAACAACCAACCAACCAACCCGCTGCTGTCGAGTCGATTCCGACTCATAGCGACCCTATAGGACAGAGTAGAACTGCCCTGTAGAGTTTCCAAGGAGTGCCTGGTGGATTTGAACTGCTGAC
The DNA here is from genome assembly GCA_030035585.1 of Dugong dugon. NCBI lineage: Eukaryota > Metazoa > Chordata > Mammalia > Sirenia > Dugongidae > Dugong > Dugong dugon. The sequence goes on from CM057478.1 coordinate 37,993,600, forward strand.
CTTTTGGTTAGCAGCCACAGCTCTTAACCACTATGCCACCAGGGTTTCCATTACACAGGTAGCTCAGTTTTATTTTTTTTATACAACAAGATCTAACAGAGGAGTTCAGCACCCAAAACAAACCAGCCCAGAGCCTGTAAGCACACAGCTTAAAAAAAACTCAAAATAAGAAACATTTAACTGACTTTGAAGAAAAGCTGTCCACCCTCCTCTAAGCCAGAGTGAGCAAGTGAATGGGTGGGCCAAGGCCTTCATGCAGCAGAGCTCCTCAGCGGGCAGGACTGAAACCCACCACTGGATTCGCCAGTGTGTCTGAACAGATACGATGATCAGTGGACTCACGAGGCTGCCGCAAGAACCATACTTTTGGCTCTTGGTTCACTTCTCCATTTAGCCAGATACACTGCCTGTCTAACACATTCTCCAAGAAGTAAACCTCAAAGGAACCTTTCAAAGTGGCTGAGATTATTCTGCCAATTAGAGACTGACTTTCAGCTTCATCCACTGCAAACATTTGTTTTTGTCATCCATCCCCCAGTGACTTAAAACACCCCTACTATGTGCTCTGCAATTGATCATGGGGATGGCGCAGGACCAGGCAGCATGTCATTCCACTGTACATGGGGTCCCCATGAGTCACAGCCGACTCAACACAACTAGCAACAACACTAAGTGCTAGACACAGCCCAAGGAGGCAGGACAGCATTGTGAACAGAGAGTCTGTGGTCAGGCACAGAGAGAGACACTACACAACCACTGGACAGATAGTTCATGTCAACCGTGCTTATGCTGTAAAGCCTATAAAGAGAATTACCTACGCCATCTCAGGTGCACGACATGTCATGGAGGGTCAGCTCCCCCCACCCTTTATTCTCAGCCCCTGAGGACAACCTGGTTAGAATCCTCTTCACCACCCTGTGCAGTAGGTCCCCTGAGGAGCTGGCAATGAAGTTGAGCTCTGGAGGGGAACTGAGAGTTAGTGGATGAAGCAAGAGAGAAGACGGGTCTACACTAAACAAAGAGAATGGCATGTGCTGTGGGGGAAGAAGGCTGGCCCAGTTAAGCAAAGGAAACGAGGCTGCAGGTCAATGAATTTAAGGATGTGTGATGAGGTGGGAGAGACAGGCTCAGGTGGAATCACATACAACCCTGCAGTCCAGGTTGAGAGTCACGGACTTCTCCCTAAAAGCAATGGGGACCATTACAGGTTCTCAGCAGAGGAGTGGACTCATCACAGGTGCCTGAATCAGTGATGGAGCAGCCTGCACTTCCAAATGGCTCTCGTTTTCATCCATCCCTACAGGCGCTGCAAACATCTGGTTCAGGGCCCCTAGAACAGCCAGAGAGGAGCCCTGATGGTGCAGTGGTTAAGTGCTTGGCTGCTAACTGAAAGGTCAGCAGTTCGAACTTACCAGCCGCTCCATGGGAGACAGATGGAGCAGTCAGCTTCCGTAAAGATTACAGCCTAGGAAACCCTATGGGGCAGTTCTACTCTGTCCTATAGGGTCGCTATAAGTCAGAATCGACTCAACATCCAGGCATTTGCAGAAGCCCCCACCCTTTATTCTCAGCCCCCAAGAATGACCTGGTTAGAATCCTTCTCACCACCCTGTACAAAAGCTGGGACTGCTGGGTGTATAGAAACATTCTCAAAATGCTTTTCTCTGCAATTGAGAGGCCTGCCTGGAAAAGCCCTGGTGCAAGCATTTCTTTCTCCCAGGTGGCTACACCCAACTGCTTTGCTGCAAGATTCTGCGTCACAAAAGGGATCTCCCCAGCTAACATGACATCCAAACAAACTGGAGACTCTGGGCTGTCTGAATTCAGGGCAGCTGCGTCCCCCTGGAGTGTGCTCTTCCTCTGTGTTATCTAATCGAATTTCCTGCGTGTATGAATATAAATACTGTTGCTCTGACCCACCATGAACTTGTAAACAGCCTGATTATATCAGCTTTAATAGATTAGGTTTCCAAAAACAGATGGACACTGTTACTTTTAATTTAAAATGAACACAATTTCCACTGGATATGGATAAAATTAATGATCTTAGAAGGAATCAACTTGTCTGTGAAAAAATCAGATAATATTATTGCCCGAGATAATAACACAGTCATGGTTTGTGATGCCATGTACTATTCTGATCTTAACGCATTTTCCTATTTCCTTGGAATGGGGCTATTCTAACGCATTCTTGCAGGGTGGACTGAACATCTGTGTGACTTGGCTTAAATGGCAGGGGATATATCACCACCCTGAAATTACTGAAACCAAGAGAAATCCACAGGATCAAGACCAGACCAAGAAAATCTTATAAGACTGTAATTGAATCAACTTCCTACCCCAAACAGGCTCTTCTTAAATTGCAGATATCAACTCACTTGGCTTATGAAGTAAGAACATGGAGATACATGTTGGTCTCAAGCAAATCCACTGAGAAAAGTCCAGCTAACCCACAGCACATTCACGGATGATGGTGAAGCTGGTCTCAACTTAGTTCCAATAACCCCTTCTGGTCAAACACGGCAGCCTTTTCTCAGTGTTTATGCTACTCAAGCTACAGGCAACAGGAGACACTGCTGCTTCCTCAATGTCTTTACTCCACGGGTTTCCATGGGTGGGCCACTGTGTATCGTGATTATGAGAGAAGTTTTGAGAAGACTGCCGGAGTCCCTATCCCACCTCTACTGCTTACTAGATCCCTAATCTAGGGCAAGTCATTTCAACTGCCTGAGCCTCAGCTCTCCCACCTAAAAATGGGTATAATGATAGTACCTACCACATAGGGTTATGGTGGGATGCTTAGTGTGTGTGGTGGGGGGGTGGGGGGCGGGGAATAGTGTCTAGCAAGGGTAAGCCCGCAGCAAATGTAAATGATTACTGTTATTATTCTATCCAGGACACCTGGTCTCTTCCCACTGCCTCACTCTGACTCCCACATTCACCCTGTGCTGCCTGTTGCCACCTGAGACTCTCTGCACCCCGGGTCCGCTCTTCTCTCTGCTTTCTCGCCCGCTCCTTTGACTGGCCTTCGCCCCATGCATCTCTCACCACCTGATGTCTTGCTGCACCTTAAAACACTGTAAGTCACTCCCCTACTCAAAATGAGCAGCTCCTGAAATACCCATGTCTAATTCATCTGCTGAACTTTCACAAAACCCCCAAATCTGGCCAGACCATGTCTATCCAACATTATCTCTGTGCACTCCCCACGCCACCCCCTAACTCACACTCTCTGTGTGCTCCATGGAAGGCAGGATGCAGAGATGAAGGGGCGGGGTGGAGTCTGCAGTCCAGTGCTACCCTGGGCAGCTGGAGCTCTCGAGCAAGCCTCACACTAACACCTCGGTGTGTGGGAGGGGCCAGACACAATCATACATGCTGACTGATTCCATTTATATTTAGTTCGGAAACAGGCAAAACTATTTGATGCTGATAAGAGTCAGGGGAGCAGTTTCCCCTGGGGAGGGTAATAACTGGCCAGGAATATGGGGTGGCTTTGAAGACTAGTCATTTTCTGTTTCTTGATCTGGGTGCTAGTTACACATGTGTGCTTAGTTTGTGAAAATTCAGTGAGGTGTATATTATCTGTGTGCATTTCTGATGTATATGTTTCAATAATATTTACCAAAAAAATCTGTACCTCAGTTGCATGACCTATAAAATGGGAGGTATCAATAACTTCCAAGGAGGTCTCTCTCTGCTCAGGCTGTTTCTCCTCGACCTCTTGCCCTGTATCAATTCTCTCCACACTCATCCACCTGCCCAAGATGAACTATAAGGAAACAGTCCAGATCTAAAGATCAATTTAAAATGTCTCAAAGCTAATGACTGATGAGAAAGACACCAAGTTATACCCCTGGGCATACTGTTCCAAAACTCCTGCCCTAAGGCGTGGGAAAATATGAAAACAGCAAGACCTGTTTAAAGGGAAAACAGGATACAAAATTTTATGTATGTTAAAAGTATGCTAAAACATGCAGGGATTTAGAAAAAGCCTAGGAAAAATAGCACTAATAAAAGCATTTATTGCTCTGGATAACAGAATTTTTCATGATTTTCTTTTTCTATTTTTCTACACTTTGAATATTTTACAATCACATTTCTTAACTGTAAAACTAAATGAAATTAACTTTTCTCTGTTTTGTGGTCTAGCTCCTCCCCTTTTTAAAGTGTCTTTTTAGCCCATAGTTTTCTTTTGTGTCTGAAGATTCCTATAACTCTTAAGAGTCATCACTGCCGCCTCCGTTATGAAAACAGATTTCAGCCTCTTTGATTGAGCTCAAATACAGCCTCAGAATCCTTCTCAACACAGTGCTCCAGGAAGTCCAACCCTATGCAACCCATCTGCCATCCCTAATTATACTCTCCCCATTTTTTTCCAATTATTCCTGGTGTCCATCCTAATCCCCCAATTCAAATGTAGAATCCTGACAGGCAGGAGTTGGGTTTTATCTTTCTTCTCTTTATCTCAGCTCTAAGCAGATACGCCAAGAGCTCAACAATCACGCTTGCCACTGACCATGCTCTTGGCTAACATCTTTCCCTTCAGCTGCAAGCTCACTTGTTTGCCCAATTTCCAATCAAGACCACAGCAGCTGTAACCACCAAGCACAGGTTCCTGCAAAGCATGAGGAAGGAGCGTTTCCACCTGACAGTTAACATGAAGCACAACCTGGGCTCCTACCCCCCATTCAAGATTCTGGGCATGGGCAGGTGTGCAGGTGCTACACTGAGTCCATCCAAGGTGCATCCTCTCTGCCCGTGTGTAAGACCAAACAGCAATTTCTGATTTCCACAGCAAGGACTGGGGAGCATTTCCAAACACCTCTGGACACGCTCCAAGCAAGTTCAAAGAACCAGTTATTATGCTTTCATGGCAACCAGGTCTCTCATCCTGTGATTTTCAAAGTAATTAATGCTTACCTGATTTCAAAGATTTTACAGGGAAATTAATCTTTATGTTGACTGGTTATGTTTGCTTTGCAGACACTGGGGTGGGGGGCATGGCTATAGGCCACTTGCTTAAGAGTTTTCACTGCAAACAGGGATTAAGCTGCCCCAGAAGTCCACACCACAGGATGCAGCACATCCAAGGTTCCCGATCACTGAGGTTCTGCGGACCCTTGGTGACACGACTCTCTGGGGGAAGAGCCAACATACTCTTACCTTAAAGTTAGAGTGAACAATTTTTTTTCCAAAAGCCTATGACCCATGAACTGATCTAGAGTCTTTGTGGCTCATGCTAATGTTCAACAGTAAAACTTTTTACTATTGAAAAATCGGCCTTTTTAGAGTTTGGGCTGTGTCAATAATTTATTGGGGGGAGGGGAGGAAATGGGAAACAAAGCAGAATATTTGCAAGGGAATATTCTGGAAATTCAAGGCTATATGGCTACAATAACCGATGACTTCTGCACAAAGGTGAAAGTTGTGACGTAGAACCTGCCTTACAAAAAGTCAATAACATCAATGCAAAGAATAATAAAGATAATTGCTAGACTAATGACTTTCAGGCACAGTACTGCACATTCACATGTGTGATCTCATTTCTTGCTAATAACTTTATATGGTGGTAGCTGCTTACAATGATCTCCACTTAGAAAACTTACCACTGATGTAGTAAAAAACAAGCATTCCAGTGATATGATGTGAGCAGAAGTAATACTAGTATAGGAAGCACAGAAGGCATCCTAAGACACGACCCAGGAAAAGGTCAAGTACACTGATAATGATATACATAAGAGCTTCAGAGACACTGTAAAGTGTGTGACCTGGGGCAGAGTACCTGACCTTTCTGTGCTTCCGCTCCTCCATCTTTAAAACACTATGAATCTTGTACACATGCTCATAGCAGCACTAGTCACAATAACCAAAAGGTGGAAGTAACCCAAATGTCCATCAGCGGATGACCACATGGACAAATTAGGGTACATCTATACAGCGGAATATTAGTCAGCCGTGAAACGGAACAAAGTACTGATACACGCTACGACACAAATGAACCTCCAAAGCGTTATGCTAAATGAAAGAAGCCAGACGCAAGAAGTCACATGTTGTATGATTCCACTTATAGGAAATGTTCAAAATAGATAAATCCACAGACACAGAAAGTAGACTAGTGGTTGGCTTGTGGCGGGGAGGGATGAGGAGTAGCTACTTAATGGATACGAGTTTCCTTCTGGGGTGCTGAGAATGTTCTGGAACTAGATAGAGGTGGTGGTTGCACATCATTGTGGATGTACTAAATGCCACAGAATTGTTCACTTTAAAATGGTTAATTTTATGTGATGTGAATTTTACCCCAATAAATTATTTTTTTTCAACGCTATGAATCCAGAATAACTAAAATAGCAAGGGGATAGCACAAAGACAGACACGTCAAACAGTGGTAACTAACAGAAAGCCTAGAAACAGACTTTAGCATATATATTAAAATTTTAGTATATGATAATAGTGATATTTTATAACAGTGGAAAAATAAAGCATTATTCAATGAATGATGTGGGACAATTAGTTAACTACAGGTAGTTCCTGACTAATGACATTCCGGTAACTCCTTCGTTTAAGTCGGTTCTGATGTGAGTGAATACCTCATTTGTTTTTTAGTTTTCATTATTGTTACCTTTATTATCAGTATCTTTATAAACCTGGTAGTGTTTTGAACAGTAAATCATAAAATTGAGGAGCTTCGAGTGAACATCTGAGAATGATAACATCAGCAAATTACGCACTGCAACATATTACTAACGATAAGATGTACAAAAGAAAAAAAAGACGGTTGTAAGTGTTGTTCGTGATAACTCAAATACATTGTAAGTCAAGGACTACCTGTATTTGGAGGGAAAGAAAAGCAGAGAATGGAAATGAGAAAATACCAAAAACTAACTCTAGATTAATGTTAGTTATAGGTTAAAAAAAATGGGGAATGATTGCAAAATCTTGAAATTTGGAAAAACTTTCTAAGTCAAATGATAAAGGCAGAAGCCACTAATTAAGATACTCAGATCTGACCACCGAAAAATTAAAAACATCTATGTATCAATAAACACCCCAAACAAAATTAAGAGGCTGGAGAAAAAAATAAGTGGTGGAGGAAATAATTGCTACATACATGACTTCAAAAAGGATTAATAGCTTTCCTATGTTAAACAAGGAATCCTTACAAACTACTCTAAGAAAATGGCACACTTCTCAATTAAGACAAAGAATCTAAATAAACAACTTACAAAAGAAATGCAAATAGTTCATGAACACAGAAAATGAGGGGAATAAGTGAGATTTAATTTAACAAATACCCACTGAGGGCCACCGGGCTAGTTCACACCCCTCTAAAGGGCTCAGAGTCCACTTCAACTGGGCATGTGTGGCCTTGCTTGTGTGGTTATCAGGGCACATTCCTGAAAGTCCTGGCCACGAGAAGCAGCCTGACCGCAGGCAGCACAAGACGTGCCCGGAGGCAGGGCTCAACATGCAAAGCTGTCCCACCGAAGCTATGGAGACACACTGGGCAGCTGTGTGAAAAAGAAAATGACCCTCCTTTCCTGGACCTTCCCTCTCTCATCTACAGTATCCTCAGAGTCCAGAGGACCTTCAAGGTGATGGGTAGGGGTGGGATGGGAGGGCTATGTCTGCCCTCCTTCAGACAAGCACCTCACTGCCATTCTGCACTGCCTCAGACCCCGGCCATGCTTGGGGGCCTGCTGCTGCAGCCCCATCTTTTTAAAGATAAGACCCATGATGGTAATAAACACAATAACAGAAGTCATGCAATAGACACACAGACCAATGGAATAGAATTGAGAGTCCAGAAATAAACCCACACATTTACGGTCAAATGATTTTTGACAAGGGTGCTAAGTCCATCCGATGGGGACAAAAGAGTCACTTCAATAAACGGTGCTGGGAAAACTGGATCTCCACATTCAGAAAACTGAAACTGGGTCCATGCCTCACATCATACACAAAAATAAATTCAAAATGGATTAAAGACCTAAATGTGCAAACTAAAACCATAAAATTCTTAGAAGAACAAGCAGGGGTTAACGCTGGTAGGCCTAGCTTTCAACAATGGGTTATCTAATACAATAACAAAAGCACAAACAGCAATAGACAAAATAAATAAATGAGACCTCATAAATATTAAAAAAAAAACTTCTGTTTATCAAAAGACTTTACCAAAAAAGTAAAAAGACAAGTTACCAACTCAGAGAATATGTTCGGAAACCATATATCTGACAAGAACCTAATAACCTATATATATACATAAAACTTTGGCAACTTAACAACAAAAAGACAAATAAGCCAATCATAAAATGGGTAAAGGACTTGAATAGACATTTCACCAAAGAGGACATTCAAATGGCCACCAAACACATGAAAAGATGTTCCGTGTCATTAGCCATCAGAGAGATGCAAATCAAAACCACAATGAGATACCATTTCACCCCCACCAGGATGGCTGAGATTTAAAAAAAAAAAAAAACAGAAAATAACAAATGTTGGTGAGGATATGGGGAAACTGGAACCCTTATCCATTGCTGGTGAGAATGCAAAATGGTACAGCCGTTGTGAAAACAGTGTGGTGGTTCCTCAAAAAACAAAAAATATAACTACCATATGACCCAGCAATTTCACTCGTAGACATATATCCAAAATAGTTGAAAGCAGAGACTCAAAAAGAGACTTGTATACCAATGTTCACTGCATCACTATTCACAATAGCCGAAAGGTGGAAACAACCTAAATGCCCATCAACAGATGAATGGATAAACAAAATGTGGTACATACATACAATGGAATACTACTCAGAGAAAGGAAGTCTTGATACATGTTACCACATGAATGGAGCTTGACAACATTACACTGAGTGAAATAAGCCAATCACAAGGACAAATATCGTATGCCCTCACTCATACAAAAACACAAGAAAAGGCAAATGTACAGAGACCAAAGCTTATCAGTGGTTACCAGGGGAGCAAACACCAAAAAAATCCATTGCCACTGAGTCGATTCTGACTCATAGTGACCCTACAGGACAGAGTAGAACTGCCCCATAGAGTTTCCAAGGAGCGGCTGGTGGATTTGAACTGCTGACCTTTTGGTTAGCAGCCATAGCTCTTAACCACTATGCCACCAGGGTTTCCCAGGGGGAAAAGGGAGGTTGACAGTAATGGAAAAATCACACTGATTAAGGGTAGGGTTGCACAGCCAACTACTGGAACAGCTGTCAATAAGTTGTATACCTGTAAAAACCAGCAAACTGGCAAAAAGCTAAGTAATAGATATATTTATAACAATGACAAAAAAAAAGAGTAGCTGCTGAGGCTGCTTATGTACAACCAAACACCTCATGGGATTTGGTTCCTTGGTTTGGAGGCTTAGGATCATGGTTTCATGGGACATCCCAGTTAATTGGCCTAATAACATGTTTAGTGCTTCTGCCGTACCTCTTAGTCCGCTGCATAGTGCCTGGAGTCTTAAAAGCTTACAAGTGGCCATCCAAAGCATGACACTTGGTCTCTAACAGCCTGGAGCAACAGAGGAAAGAGAGTTAGGAATAGGAGGAGGATGTGGAATGTGTGGCTAATTGCCTTATGAACAAGTGCCTCCTTTTCCATGAGAGCAGAAGAACTGGATGGTGCTCACCAGCTATTACACAACACTTTGATCAAAGATTCCACAGAATAATCCTGATCAAAAGGGGAAAATGCATAACAGAATTTCAAATTCTCACGGACTCCAGACTTTCTGGAGCCATGGAGGGTGGATGAACCCCTGAAACTACTGCCATAAGATAATCTTTAAGCCTTAAACCAAAAATATCCCCTTAAGCCATCTTAAAACCGAGCAATAGTTTAGCTTACTAGTAAAAAAAAAAGTCTGCCTTGAGCATTATGCTCTTTTAAGAAATATCTGTGTGGAATTAAATTGACAACAGCTACTTGAAAGATCAGATAGGAATCTTAGGGGCAGTGAGTTGACATTAATGAGGGAAGAACAACTTAGAAAAGGTGGGTGAGAATAGTTGCACAACTCAAAAAATGCAATCAATGTCACTAAATTGTACATGTAAAAACTACTGAATTGGTGGATGTTTTGCTGTGTATATTCTCAACAACAAAATTAAAAACTAATAATAACAAAAGTCATCATAGCTATAATTGAACGGGTGCCTGCCATATACCTCCATCACCATCTGCCAGTTTGTCGTACTGTGGTTGCTTGCATATTGCTATGATACTGGAAGCTGTGCCTCCAGCATTTCAAATACCAGTAGGGTCACCCATGGTGGACAGGTTTCAGCAGAGCTTCCAGACTAAGACAGACTAGGAAGAAAGGCCTGGCGATCTACTTCTGAAAATTAACCAATGAAACACTATGGATCCCCTAGGTTGGAAGGCACTCAAAATACACAGCGGCTATAACCATGAACCCAAGCATACCAACAATCGTGATGATGCTGCAGGACCAGGCAACATTCCATTTTGTTGTACACAGGGTCATCATGAGTTGGAGTCAACTTGACAGCAACTAACAGCACCACCACCACCACTGCCATATACTTAGTAGGCAGACTTTGCTCCAGTGAACAAAGAGGGGCTCTGAGACTGTAAATGGATTCACTAATTCATTCCTTCACTCACTCAAAAAATATTTCTTGAGCATTTAACACATGCCAGGTCCTGTTCTAAACACTGGAGATACAGTCGTGGAGGGGGAAAAAATCCAGACAAAAATCCCTGCCTTTCTAGTGGGAGGAGACACTAATCAAAATAAATGAGAAAAACACAGTCTGTTTGATTATGATAAATGCTAAGGAGAAAAAAATAAGGCAGGGAAAGAGAATGAGATACAATAGTAGAGAGGGGACATCACATTTGACATGCAATACCCTACCAGGTGACTTCTGAGCACAGGAGGGCAGGAGCGAGGAAGTAGACTGTGCAGAGATTTAGGCAAAGAGCCTCGGCAGAGGGACTGGTCAGGGCAGAGGCTGTGGCGTGAAGCATGCCCAGCAGGTACATGCTGGTAATGTCAGCAATGGGCTTCGAATGCAAGCCCACCCGACCCATCTCAGCACCTCTCCACCCAGACACCCTGCCTTTGTAGGTGGACCTGGGGGTGATGTAGTCCTACATGAATCACTGAAAGACTGGCCAGGCGACACGCTATGGGAAAGGGCACACAGAACCACATCCCAGAAAGTGCCCATCCACATCCTGGGTGCCAGGCCAGGCCCTGCTCCTGTCCGCCCTCCTGTCTTCCGGTGCTCAGGAAGAAAAGGTCCCGGGAGGGCGGTTATCCCACAGCATCAGGTGGCATCCTGCCACCCCACGCTCTGCATAGCCTCCCATAGCCTTACCCCTTTCTTGAGCTGGGAAAGTTCTCCTGACTCAGCCCCCAGACGGGCCTCAGCGGCCTGCAGAACTGCTCAGAGCTATTTGCGGGACTTAAAAGGTACTTGAAGAAACTGTGAATAAAAGAGTTATCTCTGGGGCTTAATTTACTGGCCTGGCAGGAGAGGCCAACCAATTTTTCAAAATTAGTGATGGTTCATGTTCTAGAAGACAGTTATCTGCATGTATATGCCCCCTGCACAAGTCTGTGTAACATACATGCACACACACTTCTGTCAAATGCACATACACATGGGAACACCTTGCATTTGATTTATCTGCAAATGCAGTTAGCATAGTCCCTGGGTGGTGCAAACGGTTAATACATTTGGCTGCTAACCAAAAGGTTAGAGGTTTGAGTTCACTCAAAGGCATCTCAGAAGAAAGGTCTGGCGATCTACTTCTAAAAAATCAGCCACTGAAAATTCCAGGGAGCACAGCTCTACTCTGACACACCTCGGATCGCCATGAGTCAGAGTTGACTCGGCGACAACTGGTTACTGGTTATATTGTTAGCAGAGAGAGAAGCCAGCAAGCATAGAATCCCGAGTCCGGAGACGGTGCTGGAGCCCAGCTTGGACACATATGAGCCGTGTGACCTCGGAGCTCACTTTCTCAGCTACCCTCAGCCTCGGTTTCCTTATCTATAAAATGGGGCTTCTGGTGACCGTGAAAGCCACAGACAACACAGGCACAGCGTCCAGCTCAGTGCCTGACATGCGGAAGGAGCTTCACAAAATGGAAGCTATCAAGTCACAACATGGTTTCAGAACTATTTGCAGTGTAATCATTTCACTTTAGAAGACAAACCAGACCCACGTAAGCAAATTTATGAGCCATTTCTAAATACAAATGGCAACAGAGGTGGGATAATCAACAACTAGCCCCAACTAGCAATTTTCAACAAGAAAAATGTTTCTTAGGCAATCATCTATTTATTTTACTCTTTCCTGGCTGTGGCATGGCTTGAATTAGCCGGTCAGGGAAAAGCCACAACAAACGGTTTGACCTGAAATCTGTTAACTTGGAAAGAAAAGGGAATGATTCTTGAACCCAATGAACCCAGTTCTGCAGGTGCAGGCTGGAAAGCAGCTCTGGGCTTGCCCCTTAAGGCATGTTCACGCCTCACCAAACACTTCAGGCACGTCACTGAGAGGCTGCAAGTGGCCAATCCCTAATCTTCCTTTGTCAGTGCCACCATGAGGGTGAAGATGGTGGTGCCCATGGTGACAAGACAACAAAAGGACAGGGCAGAACTGTGAGTGCGTGACCATCCCAGATGCTACTGGAAACAGCTAACACGAGCCAATGGCTAATGTCAAGTTCAGCAGCAGAAGGAAAGTGGGCAGTGGGAGGGACAGAAGGTCTGGGCACGAGGTTTAGCGCTTCCAATTCTTAATCCTGGGGACTTGGGGAAATAGTTTTTTTAATGTAGGGGTTGCAATGATTAAATAGGATGCTGTATATAAAAGGTTCCGGGGTGGTACAAACAGTTTGCACTCCACTACTAACTGAAAGGTTGAAGGTTCGAATCCACCCAGTGGCATCGTGGAAGGAAGGCCTGGCGATCTACTTCCCAAAGTGTCACTGGAAACCCTACAGAGCACAGTTCTACTCTGACACACACGAGGTCGCTGTGAGTCAGAGTCGACTAGACAGCAACGGGTATATAAAAGAGTTTAGCGCAGCGTCTGGCATGCAAATGTCACTTAGCGATGCTGCCATCGGTAGTAGATGGGGGAGGCTCCCTGTTCTATAGCTCAGTGATATTTCCCTTTGCCAGTGACACAGAAGTCTTGGAGGTAGCAGCTGCATGGGCCCCCAGCTGAGAGAGAGATGTGGGAGGGGGGCGGGAGAGGCTCCTCTCTGCTGGGCTTGGGGGAGCTGAGCAGTGAGCAGGCTTTGTGAGCAGGAGGCAAGAGCTTCAAGGGAACTGTCAGGAGTGTCAGCTGCAGAGGGTGCTGGGTGACTCACCCAGTCAGACGGGCTGTGCCGCTCCCCCTAAAAGATGAATACTCCCACCAAGAGAAGTCTGTTTGACTTGAGAAAAGTACAGGTTACAGTGATACTGATTAAACACCCCACCTTCCTGTTCAACAGAAAGGAGAAATGAGTAACGGGAAATCCATCAAGGTCCCTGAGGGAGCCACACCTTTGTTGAGATCTTCCCCCCAAAGCGGGGTCCTATTCTTGTCATGTTTGCTTGGGATGATTTATCATCAGAACCCCCTAGAAAGAAGGTTCAAACGTCAAAATACATGGAACTCAGGTAAGAATGTACCAGAATATGTGATCTTCCTTGACCCTAAATGAGGTGAATTTTTCCCCTGGCCTTAATTGTAACAATGGTTTATGTATGAAGAACAACATTTATACCTACTGGATTGGAAGGAGTACTCTTTTAAAAGGTTTTCAGGTAGTGGTGATGGTCTTATCATCCCTGGCCAAAGAGCCCCATCCACTACCCTTAATCCAGACCCTGGTACAAAGGTTTCCAGATAGCCCTACCAAGTAGCAAAAACTTAGTGGCATAAATTTATCATCTCAGTGCTGGGGATAAGACATCTGAGATGGGTCTCACTGGGCTAAAGTTACAGTGTCTGCAGAGCTGCATCTCTTCCAGAGGCTCTAGGGGAGAATCTGTTTCTTCGTCATTTCCAGCTTCTACAGGCCACCCATACTCCCTGGCTCACGGTCACCCTCCTCCTTCTTCAAAGCCAGCAAATTGCATCACCATGACCCTCTGCTTCTGCCATCATATCTCCCTCTCTGACTCAGACTCAAGACATGCTCAAGACTCAGCTTCAACACCAGGACCTCTAGGAAGCGTCTCCTGATCTTCCAACCTGGTCTAGCTATGTCTCCCTTGCTCCCCCTCACTTATGCCATCAAACGTGCCACACCATATTGAGAGTATCTGTTTACTCACTTGTCTTCTCCTATGGGAGTATGGGGGGACCTTAAAGGAGGACCACAGTTCATTCATCCGTGTCTAGCCCAGGGCCTGATCTATATTGGGTACTCAATAAGGGACAGATGGGCAGGCAAGAGAAAAAAAAGAGAGGAAGGGAGGGAGAATGGGTGAGTGCCTGGCATAAAAGTACATGCTCAATAAATATTTGTTGAACGAAAGAAGGAGGAAGAGAGAAAAAGACAGTGGGAAAGGGCATGAATTAGGGCTACCATCTGTATTGGGAGAACTCAGCTAAGGAGTGGACCACATAAGGCTCAACACCTGGGTATCATTTGAGCTAACACAGAGAGGGAAGCCCCAGCAAGCAGTTTCCTGTGACCTCAGAACCAATGACCAGGAAGATTCTACTAATACGTACACAGTCAACTAGAATTAGCAAAAAGACAATGAACTGTTTTAACTTCCTGTGTTGACTCAAAAGTGCATCAAACTTTGGGAACCACCAAGGGGTGTCAGGAGAACTTCCTCCAGGCCAGAAACCAGCTCCAAGTTCCACCTCTCGGTCATAATAACGTAGTACATGAGCACAGCCGAGAGGTCCTCCAACCTCACGCAGGGCCATATCTCTGTCTACATCTGGCTTTTCAAACCTTATCCAGGACTCAGCATGGAGCCTGGTGGAGCAGGGAGCTACAGGGTCATGGGAGGTAGGAGCAGCCTTGGAGCTGTCAAAATGAAGAGATATGTCTTCACTTCAAGGCCAGGCAAGCACCAATTTCAACCATTTTCCTTAAAAATACCATTTTCTATGACATCGTCACATGAATGTAAATGGTATTTTTCTGACATTTAATTATGAATATTTTCAAACGCAGAGAAAAGTTGAATACTATTATACACCCACCAAAATGGCTAACATGAAAAAGACTAACAATAATAAACACTGGCATGGATGTGAATCAATCTGAAATCTCATGCATCGCTGTTGAGAGTGTGTAATAGTCCAATCACTCTGGAAAACTGTTCAGCATTATCTATAAAAGCTGAACCTATGCATACTTTGACCAGCAATTTGCTCCTCACTATGTGCGCCAACAGAATTGAACGCACATATTCCCAAAACGGCATTTGCAAGAGTTATTTCTAGCAACATTATTTATAAAATATAAGTCAAAGAATGGAAACAACCAAATGCCCATCATCAGTGTTGTTGCTGTTGCTGTTAGGTGTCGTTGAATTGGTTCTGACTCCTAACAACCTTACACTCAACAGAATAAAACACTGCCCGGTCCTGTGCCATCCTCACAACCATTGCTATGTTTATGTTTGAGCAAATTGTTGCAACCACTGTGCCAATCCATCTGATTGAGAGTCTTCATCAGTAGAATGGCATATTGTTAAGATATCTAGCAATGAAAATGAGTAACCTTCAGCTATCTACACACATAATGAATCTATCTCACACACTTAATACTGAGCCAAAGAAGTGAGGCATAAAAGAAGACATACTGTGTGATTTGATTTCTATAAAGATGACACCTGAGAAAAACTAAACAGTAGACACAGACATAGTGGTTGGCAAAACTAACTCTGGGGAGGAGTAAAAAAGGTGATTATCGGGAGGGGGTCTGAGGGTGGCTTCTAGGGTACAAGTAATGTGCTAATTTATGATCTGGGTGGTAGACACATGGATGTGATAATTCTCTGTGTCCTTTTTTAAATAAGTAATAAACCAAAAAAACCCAAACCTGTTGCCATCGAGTTGATTCCGACTCATAGTGACCCTATAGGACAGAGTAGAACTGCCCCATAGGGCTTCCAAGGAGAGCCTGGTAGATTCTAACTGCCAACTTTTTGGTTAGCAGCCTTAGCTCTTAACCACTACGCCACCAGGATTTCCAAATAAGTAATACTTCCATAAGATAAAAGGGGAAAAAAAGTTGAAAGAATCCTACAGTGAATACTCATTCACCTATCACCTAAATTCTACAATTAACAGTTTATTATTCTTGCTTTTTCAGATCTCTATCCATCCATCAGGTCATATTATCATTACTATTATTATTATAATTATTGATGCTGAACGCTATTTTTGACATACAGGCCATTAAACCAATGTTCCTCAAGCACCTCAGCCCAGCCTCCCTTGCCATGGCTCTTTGCCAAGCCAGGGTCACCGACAAACCTAATTCTCCACCATCACCTTGTTACCCAGCAAACCCCCCCGCCTCCCATCCCTGTTCCACTTTGGGCAGTTGAGCTGCAGAATAGATGTTTTCCAAAGCAGTCAAAAACCAAGAAAACATGCTCTTCTTCGGGCTGGGACCTGCTGGGCCCACGTGTTGTCTGGGCTGCTCTGTAACCCTCAACACATCCTCCATTGAAACCAGGCCTCAAATTGCCAAGTTCACGCCCTTGTGAGCTCACTCCTGGGAGCCCAGACAGACTCGAAACACGCCCAAAGTCCTCACAGAGACTGAGAAAAGATTCCTAGTAATTATAAAGAGAAACTGCTCTTCTTATTTTGGACAAAGGATTAGAGAAGGCTAGAAAGCAGTGAAGATCTAGGACCCCAGCCCACAAAGCCCTAGCAAAGAGACTTTGATTCTGCTCCTTGAGCTGCCGGGAGGCAAACATGCAAACCTGCCCTACTGACAGTTCTTGCATGTGGCCCCTCCCAGGGGCACGTGAGGGGCAAAGGAGCCTGTTGTGTGTTTGCAAAGCTGGGGGAAAGGTGACATGGGTTTCTTAACCTTCTTTTGCTGTTTGGACCCCTTGGCAGTCTCCTCATGACTATGGAACCTTGCTGAGCCGAGTTTTTAAATGTATACAATAAAGGCACAGATTACAAAGGAGACCAATCATAATGAAATACAATTTTCAAAATACATTTGAAAATTTGTGATAGAGTAATAGCTGTCTTCTTTATTAACACCCCAAATAACAAGATCTAGCTGTGGTCTTGTAACTGCCATAATTTTGGAGCAGTGATGAACATAAGTGATATTTCAAGATATCTACCACCCAGGGATTAGATATGAAAACATCTATGATTTCCACTGGTGACCAAGTCACAGGTGCTGGGGCTACTCGTGTGGTATGGTGTCTGCACTGAGGGCAATGCTCAATTTCAGTTTTACGTCAGCAACATAAAGATGTAATTTTTTTTCCCATCCATGTTCACAGATCCCTCGAATTCTAGCCATGGACCGGAGGTTTAGAACTCCTGGAAGCTATGAGCTTTCTTTTTGTTCCCTGTATTTTATTCCTGATGATAAAATGCCCCTTGCAGAATATGTGAAGTCCCTACAACTGTTAGGAAGTGGAATAGCCTAACCTTGTGGACGGAGGCAGCATCGCTGGGGGCTCTGACCGGGTGCAGGCCGCCAGACAGGTACAAATGTGCTGCACCGCTCCGGAGCTGACTACCCTGAGCAAGTTTCTTCATCTCCTGACCTCAATTTCCACCTCTGCACAATGAGGCCCGTGGTCACACCTGCAGCTACAGAATGACAGGCAGGCAGGGGGAAGAACACTTTGCAGACACTATCTCACCAGACTTCCCAATAGCCTCACGGGGTTAGTAGTAATGGGTCTACCTACCGCTATAGAGCTGACTTAGTTAACTTACCCACGGTCGCTGGGCTAGGACACTGCAGAGCTGAGCTGCCAGAGGACCACGAATTAGGATTCTCCATGTATGTCTGTACCTTATTTATGGCTGTCTGTCTCTCTCATGGAACGCAGCCTCCACCAGGACAGATACCATCTCTGTTTTATTCACATTATCCCCAGAGCCTGCTACAGAGAAGGCACTTGGTAAATACCTGCTGTAACCAAAACCTGCTTCTGTGATAAGAAAGAGTGGCATTTACAGGGTCTGGCCTTTCAGGTCTCCAAATGGTGTTGTGACAAGCCTGGCATCTTGCAGGTCAGAGTGTGGTACACAAAGCCTCTGACAGAGGTGGGGTCTGGGGTGCCAAGTTAAAGAGACAAGAAAGGCCCCTGGGTGGTGTAAACCATTTGCGTTCCACCGGTAACCAAAAGTTTGGCAGTTTGAACCTACCCAGCAGCACCCTGGAAGAAACAAGCCTGGCGATCCACTTCTGTAAAGATTACAGCCAAGAAAATCCTATGGAGCAGTTCTACTCTGTAACACATTGGTCTTCTAAGTCACAAATCAACAACAAAAGAGACAGGAAAATACGTTTATGCCAAGGTGTACATGAACATACCTCGACACAGTCACTCACACAAACACACCTGGTGTAAAGACCTATAACGAAGGAACAGGATGGAGCCAGAAGCCAGCAGCTGTGGGTGTCTGCCAGAGTGAGGGAGGAGCTCACTTTGGGTTAAAGAGGCAGCAACATTCAGAGAAAGCTGAGGATGAGGTCAGGGTTACAGCCAAACTCCCTGGTGGAGAGAAGCAGCCCTGCATGAAAGTTCAGGGTTTCCTGACAATGACTCATCTCAGGAAACAACTCGGGGTGCTCAGCCACATGGCCCTCTCATCCAAGCCTGGCCTTGCAATCCCCCAAGGAAGAGTTGAGCAGTGGTCAGGAAAATGGGTGCACCACTCTTCAAATGGGCAGTATTCTAGGCCATGGTGCCCTTCTGGGGAAAGGTGAAGGGGCGTGCTGGCAGTGACCTAAATTAGGCAGGCATTGTTGGGCCCATAATCCGTGTACTTGGATTCTAATTCACGTACTCAGATAAGTCACACTGGACTAGTCAGTGGCTTGGCAAGGGACCAGCAGACCTGAGGTGTCATGAGGGAAGCGCAGCCTTCGGAGTCCCACCAAAGTGGCGACTGTTTCCAAGCCCACCACCTCACAACCGTGTGACCACAGCTCTACACTCCCCAGCTGGTAGACGGGGCCCATGTGTCCTGCATCTGCCTGGGTGGAAGGCTATGACAAACATCGAGTTACTCTCAGCTATGAAAAGAAATGAGCCAGATCTCAATAAACTGACAGAATTCAGTCTCAAGCACATCAGCACAGAATGTAGGGTGGAAAAAAGCAAGTTACACGGGAATTTTAAAAACACACAAAGCAAGGCTACATATTGTTTATGGTTACACATGTGTGTGTAAAAATACCTAGAATGTACTGGAAAGATCCACACCAAATTTATAATATGAAGTACCCGGGGGGGGCGGTGATCTAGAGGTAAATGTTAAGGTAAGTGTGACTTCTCCAAAATTCGAGAACAGTTAATGGTGATTGCTGAACAACATGATGAACATAATTAATGTCACTGAACTGTACGTGTGAAGACTGTGGAAATGGTTAAAAAAAAAAGTTACCTGTATACTTACCACCAAAAAAAAAAAAAAAAAAAAGCATAACACTTTTCCAGTAATGTGTTATTTCTCTTACTTAAAAAGACAAAGCAAAGAGGACAGAATATCAACAATGGTCAATTCTGTGGTGGAAATGTGGGTTTTTGACGTTTGTCTGTTGCTTTCTGTTCATCTACTAACCTGGGAGTCATCTTAACCTCTGCATGTGGTCGAACAACAAATCCCATCAACTGTGTAGCCTAAATTGTCTATTTTTTTAATTCTCAAAATTCAAAAGGGAAGAGTCTATCACAGCCCCCAGCATTCCCTCCCAGGGCCCACTCAACGAGCATTCCTCAGAAGAAGACTTTATGGTCCAGGCACCCCCACAGCTCTGCTAGAAGACCCTCTCCTCTGGCTACATCAAGAGATACAGAAAAGGTCTGTTTGGCCCACACACCTGCCTGCGGCCCTGCCCCTGCCCATCTCCCAAGGGACGTGCACCTGGAGGACGGCTGGGTGACTTCAGTAGAGGGACCAGCACTAGGGTCTCCCTATCTTTCCCAGCCCCAACCCAGGTAAAGTCACCTGGCAGATGGCTCTGATGACAGTGCCCAAGCCACCAATCATGCTCCAGGAAACTCAATGATGTCATCGATTACCAATCGGCACTTCTGATCAGCATGAGCAAATCACTGTTGCCACACAGGGTTGACAGGACTCTAGCTAACCACAAGACACCTGACAATGTCTTTGTCTGGGGCAGCCTTATGAAGTGTTAGTGTACAATTACGTATGGTGTTTCCAAACTCTGAAACCAGCCAGCAGCCCTCACGTCCACCAACACCAAGCTCCTGAATTTCAGATTTGCTGTGAAATTGGAACAGTGTCCCTTGAATCCCACTTACACATTCCTTACCTCATTTCTAAATAAGAAAGAAATAACGTTCTGTCCACTACATTTCACCGGCTCATACACATACTTGCCTTTCTATTGAGAGATTATATCTGTGAGATTTCAGATGCCAAAAAGGAAAAAGAAAAATCCAGGGTATTTTTTCTTTTCCCAAATCTCAGGCAAACCCCCAACTGAAGCAAAGTACATATTCTTAAAAACCCAGCTGACTCCCCCAAACCATGGTCATCTTGACATCTGGGTCCAAGATAGGACAGTAGTTTCAAAAACTACTGGGTTTCTCTTGTTAGTTCATCACCCCATATCTGCCTGCAAATAAACAAGGTCTTGCATGGGAAAAAAATTCACTCCAGGGAGCTAGCAGGAGTTTTTGGGGGAAGCTTCCCAGAGACCCTGCCTATTGGATTCAGGGTACAAATATAACACAGCACCCTCCAGCTGAGGGGCCCCTGGAGACACTCAGTCCCTCCTCCTGCAGAAGCAGAAACTCTCCTTTGCAGCCCAATCCTTCCAAGAGCTGTCGGTGACATTTCAGAAAGGCGGTCAACCTCAGCAGCTCACCACCTTGCAGTGCGAGCAGCGGTGGGGACAGCTTGTGATGCACTGTCAGGGGGGCGGTGAGCACGGAGCCACCAGAAACAAAAACCTCTGCTGTCTTCCCTTGTCCACCCATCACCATAGGAACCACATCCTGCTGCTGCCATGGCAACCGCACAGTACCATCCGTTCAGCGAGCAATGATGCAGAGGCCACTCAGGAAGGCTCGCTATAAGGGCAAAACAGAAGGACTGGGGCCAAGAGGCCCCGCGGTCCGCAGTCACAGGGACCAGGAGATGACACAGAAAAGCCTTCCGAAGTCATTAATTTTTTGGTTTAACAGTTCTCCTCCTGTGCCTCAAGAATTAATGGATGCAAAAATGAAATCATTTCTAAGTGCATTCCTGGGCTGCAAAAATCTCCAGGGCAAAAAATATCAGATAACAGCCCCAGGGGGATTTTGTTGGAGGCATGGCTATGGCTGAACTGAAGACGCAGGATGTGAAACCGAGTGTGCTCCCCACAGTTAGAGCCACAAGCTCATATTGATTCAGCCCCTACTGCAGATCGGCACCAGGTTAGGCCCCTTCTAGAAACAGCATCTGATTTTATCCTCAAAACCACCCTGCTTGTAAGTCTAATGTCCCACTTTCTACCTGCATTTTACAGAGGAATCAGGCTCAAAGAGGTTAAATGACTTGTCCAAGGTCACTCATAGGCCTTGAGAATTTCTGGTCAACTGCATCATTTCCAAAGAGGCAGTCCATCCATCAGGCCCAACTTACACAAATAACACACGCATTATGCGTTTTTTGTCAACTGCGCAACCCTCCCATGTGTTATTTTCATAAGAGCACTATGCCAATTTTTTTTACATGTTGCTGACTTCAAGTTCTATTTCTGATCACACAGAAACTTCACTTAAGGTAGGTATTGATTTTATATTACTTGAAATTTAAGCCAAAAATATTTACCAACAGATCAAAAGTGATATACAAAATTTAACTTTTATAATTTCCTGATAAAATATCATTATCATTCTCATGAATGGAGCAGTGGGATGCCACGTTGAAACCAAACAGTATGAATGCACGAAAAACTATAAAAGTAACATTTTCGGACTATTCTTATACACATAAGCAGGAGATTATATAAAATGAACAAAAGGAAAGAAAATGAACAGAATGATATGATTTACCTGTAAAATGTGAAGATGGGTGAATGGAGCCAAATTCACTACCGGAAACGTCATGAGACATGCACAGTATATGCATGGGCACACTATGCCAGAAATGTTTTACTTAATTTCATCATTTCTATGTGTTATATGTGTGTGGGAGCATTATTTGCAAAAATATGATAATAACAGCTAATGTTGATTTTTAATAAGCATTCCTAGCTACTCCATAAACATTGCTTTGTTTTGTGCTAGGCATTGTGCTAAATACTTTACATGGGGTATCTCATTTGTGCCTCACAAATAGTCTATGAGGTGAGAACTATTAGAGACAAGAAAACTGAGATGCAGAGAGATTAAGTAACTTGCATACAGAAAGCAATAGGCAGACCTGGGATTCATATTTGGACAGGTGGACTCCAGAGCCTAGGCTTTCAGTCACTTTGCTACATTGCTCTCGACCACCTGGGCAGTTGAAACACAAATATTAGACCCAGGCCATCAATCGCAGCCTCCCAAGGCCTCCTGCCCTCTCAGCTGTTCCTGTCACTCCATGAGACTTTTAAATGACCCCTGTGTAGATGCATACGAGCAGCTGCATCACCACCCACTGCTGCCTCCCTGCAGACGCAGGCACAAACCTGGCGTGAGGAATGCTTTGGTGAGCAGCCACCTTTGGTGCAGACAGGATCTTCCCAGGGAATTACGATTCTAATTCTCCCTCCTCCATTCCAAGGCAGTAATTTCAGGACTCACTTCCCATTCACTGCAGTCCAGGATGTCAGAGCCCTCCACACTGATGGCTTTAGGGGAGGAAAATAGCATTTATAGAGAGTCTAGCATGTTCCAGCACCTTATGAAAGTATTTTCATGATGCATACTTTAGGTTGAACCATATAAAATTGCCATTTTTAAGCTAATGTTAATCAGACAATATT
Organism: Dugong dugon; assembly: GCA_030035585.1. Lineage (NCBI taxonomy): Eukaryota > Metazoa > Chordata > Mammalia > Sirenia > Dugongidae > Dugong > Dugong dugon. The sequence goes on from CM057478.1 coordinate 38,016,765, forward strand.
CCACTGCTACCCATAAGGTTTTCACTGGCCAATTTTTCTCAGAAGTAGATCACCAGGTTCTTCTTCCTAGTCTGTAAGCTCTGCTGAAACCTGTACACCATGAGTGACTCTACTGGTATTTGAAATACTGGTGGCATAGCTCCCAACATCACAGCAACATGCAAGCCACCACAGTACAACAAACTGACAGACAAGTGGTGGCAAGTTAAAAAGCTGTCGTAATGCTGGCAACTTCGTATTATTTACCTTCATATTTGAGCCTCACAACCCCACTTTACAAATGAGGAAACTGAGGCCCACAGAAGTTAAATGATTTTCTCAAGGTCATAGACAGGAAGTAGATGGCCCAGGATTTGAGCCCAGATCTGTCTGGTTTCAAAGTCAAAGTCCTTTCCCTCCATCATGCACATGCTATTTCCCCAACTGCCCCGTGGCGTGGAAAGTCCAGGAAGGGTGTAACTGAGCGGGAAACCACTTCCTATGCTGTAAGAGGCTTCAGTTACGGGGTGAGAGCTTTCTCTGGGGGGCCCAGGTTCTACTGTCAAACAGAAGCAGGTCTGGCTTAGTGGTAAGACTGGTAATCAGAGTGACTTTATTTGATATGCTTTAATCAATACCAACAGATACAGAACATAGGCAGCAGATAGACATTTGCTTAATTGGTTTGAGCCCCAGTTGGCTAATGCACAAGGCAGGATGCCTATCTCATGGGGCTGGATTGAGAAATAAACACAATAATGAGGGCCAAGAGCCCAGCGTCATGCCTGGTACCTAGGTGGTGCTCAGTATACCTTACTTCCCTTGTCTACGGCTGGTCTTCAGATCTCACACCCAAGCTTGAGGGGTACAGCCCAGCCTGGATCCCTTGAGGGACTTCAGAAGAAAGCCTCTCCCATTCTTGTCCCATCATTCTGTCCCAGACAGGTCAAGGTGTTTCCTTACCTCATAGACTCTCTGTGGGACACAAACAAGATGTCCCATATAAAGTATTTAGCAAAATGCCTAGCACAAAACAAACAATCTTTATGGAGTAGCTATGAATATTCATTAAAAATAATGCTTATTAAAAATCAACATTGTTGTTGTTGTGTGCCGTCAAGTCAATTCTGATTCATAGCAACCCTACAGGAGGGAGTAGAACTGCCCTATAGGGTTTCCAAGGCCATAATCTTTACAGAAGCGGATAAAAATCAACATTAGCTATTATTAAGGTTTCCGTCCATCATAAGGTTGTCGTTTTTATCCATGACCCTGAGATCTCTCTCCACCTCCAAAACCTGCAGTGTCAACAAGCCCAGAAGCCAGCTAGTGGGCCAGGTAAACAGACACCTAGCAAGTGGCAGGTTGCTTTTTCAAAACTGTAACAAATTTTCTGTGCTCAGCTATCTTTTGACCAAAGAGAGAGCCAAATGGGAAATGTCGGGATGAAGTAACTCATAGACTTAAGCCATGGAAGTCTCAAAGATGACTCGCAAACAGCAACCCACTGACACAAGTTTTCTACAGAATGGCAAGTCCTCAAACAGCTGTATTGCCTAGCCCCTCCTCCACTACTAACACACACACACACACACACACACACACACACACACACACACACACACGCAAAACCAGCCATGGTGGGGGTCACAGTGCGGGGGGCCAAAGTGACTCCTTTCACTGATTTTGTCAGTGAAGAAATTCCATCAATCCACTGGTGGTCATGTTCCTAGAAAATCCATGAGCTATGAAAGGTTCCCATTGTCGAGGCGGGAGGTCAATGTTTAAAATAGATGTTTTAAGCCACTGCCAACTTTGTGCCATGGCTGTATCTTTCAAGCCTCCAGAGAATGTCTAACTCCAAAAATGGCATTCCCAAAGGATGGGATCATTTCCGACATATTCCCAAGAGAATTGTCACTGCTTTGCGTTTTGTCTGGGTGGAATGTTTCAAACCTCCCTAGTGTTTTTAGCTGTGATTCCTAGCACACACTGGTTTAAATGTGGGGTTCTTTTCTTTCCCTTAACAGCTAATGCTTAAACACAGCGTCATAAAAACTCACACAATACTTAAGTACAGAGAGTAAAAAGCAACAAAATCTCCTTTACCTGGATTCAATCTTGCTCTCTTCCCCAGAGATAATCCCTGTTGCCAGTTTGTGGGTTTCCTTTGAGTCATTTTTCTAGGCATTTGTGTACATATTTTAAAAAAACACATTTTTTAATGCTTTGGTGCATCAGTAAGTTTCAGACAACAACATATCTTGAACATCTTTCCACGGCACTGCATTTTAGATTGACCATATTCTTTTTCACCATTGCAGCATATTCCACAGAACAAACGCATTCATCTACTCCTTCACTTAGGAACTTTAAGGCTTTCACCTGTTCATTCAGGGATGTCTCTGCACACATGGGAGACCTCTTCAGGACAGACACCAAGAAGCTTTGATACCCACTGCTTGGCACCAGGACACAGCAGCGAGCAAGTCAGACCCAGTCTCAGTCTCCATGGAGCCCAGAATTTGGTTGAGGATAGCAAAGGAGGCATCAGCCTGAGTAAACAGTATCACAGCAGGGAACGCAACAGGGGCTGGGGCATTGCTGAGATGCACACAGGCAGGGAAGGTAAGGGAAAGCTTCCCCTAGACGTGACACTTGAGCTGAGTCCTAAAGTGAAGCTGGCCAAGGGAAAGTGACAGAGTGGGAAAGTGCTGGGAAGGGGAGTCAGAGGAGAAGCTCCAGGCCTAGATAACAGCACATGCATGCAAATAGCAAGAGGAGAGCAAGCGTATGGCTCACTTAGGAATGGAAGGTTCAGTATGATGGTGATCTTACAGGGGAGAGCACTGGGGACCCAGGGAAGGCTTAAAACAGAAGAGTGATATGATTCTATTTGTATTTCAGAAAAGTGCCCAGAGAAACCAAGAATGAGAAAGCTGGCTGAGATGAAAAAACCCAGTAGATGTCTGAAGCCCTGGTAGAGAAGGGGTGGAAAGAGAAGAGTTCAAGAGTCTCCATTCATGGAAAACTGCAAAGAGAAAAAGAATTTGTTGCTTAGACCAAAGTCTGGTGACTGGACTGGAAATCACTCTAGAGCTGAGATCATTTCCATCTTCTTCATCTGCTATATCAGGGTCTAAGCAGGGGACAGAGCCACCTGAGTGTCTGAACTGAGGGACGTGAATACGAGGCAACGGTTACACAGAGGATGGAAGAGGTGAGAAACCAAACAGGGGACAATGAGGCAGCCTAGAGATTATCAACAGCAGGAAGTTGTGCCACCCATAGAGCAGAGGGACAGAGGGAGGCAGGGGCTGAGGTCACCCAGCAGAAGACAGACCGCAGTGGGAAGAGCTGTAGCAGCTGTTGGAGAGACATCCGGAGACAGAGAGGGGGGAGAAATACCCTGGCCTCTCTCTTCCTCTTGCCCTCCAGCCTCCCACCAGCACCTCTCATTGGCTGAGCCCAGTGACACAGGAGCCTCTCATTGATGAGTCCAGTGACACAGGAGCCCAAGACATGAGGCCTGAGGGGCCAGCCCCCTGCCATGCACAGCAGAGCAGAGCAGAGGAAGGATGAGGGAAGGACCCAAGGGCAAACAAGCCCAGACATGCACAGCTAACAACCTCCAGTGCCTAGAATAGTGCCTGGTGCAGAATACACATTTGCCAAGAGAATACATACATCAGGTGATGGTTTCAGAACCCTCCTGCCCTGCGATCTCCTAACAGCTGCCGATGCTGCACTCAGACTGACGAAATAAGCCTCTTATTATCCTCCATCCTGGCCCTGAACTCCCAATCACTCAACAGTAAATTGATGTTGTGTTCTCTGAAACAGAAGCCAAGTGGTGCCCACTTGCTTGGCCCTCAAAGCCAAGAGCAGATGTGCTCTTCCCTTGCGTCCCCATACACATTGGCACCACCCAACAGAGACCTTGGATTTTCATGTGTGAGGAAGAGGGAACCCCAGAGGTTCAAAGATGAGAACCAGGAGGCCATGTGTACCTTTAAGCTGTGAGCTACTCTGAGGCCTCTGAGCACAGGTGAGAAGATTTGATCTCACCTACCCAGTTGGTCTGTATACCCTAGTCAGTTTGCAGGGCATGTCCCTGCATAGAATAAAGGGTTGGTTCCCAGGAGGTTTCTCTGCTAGTGTCCTGCTTCTGGTCTAGCTGGAGAAGGCAGCCTGGCACAGGGAAATGGCTGAAGGCTTTGGGCTGCCCAGGCTGAAGCTCTAATCCCAGCTCAGCCAGTGGCTCGCTGTGTGGCCATGGGTAACCTACAAGCCTCAGGCTCCTGCTCTAGAAAATGGAAAGGACATAATCCCTCCTGGGCTGTTGGGGAGATTTAATGAGTATACCTGGCATGGCACACAGTAGGTCCTCAAACGATAACATGCTAAAGAGCTGTCCATTGTATCTTCTGTTACTGGAGCAAAAGGCCACATTCCAGGTCTATGGTGGCCTTACTTGACAGGTATTAATAGCACTTATATGGCACATATACGTACCAGGCATTATCCTACAGATTTTATATCTATCAAGTCATTTTATCTTTGCAACAACCCTGGGAGGTAGGGACTATTATTATCCCCATTTTACTGAGAAGGCACAGAGAAGTTTGGAAACTAACTTATGGACACAGTTTGTGAGTAGTGGAACCAGGACTCACTCCTGGAGTCCCCTTGATTAACAACTATGCCAGGGCTATCTATTATGATGTGCCAACTACATGCCAGGAATTAGGCTAAAGGCTTTACATGGACTGTTCCATTTAATCCCCACCATATCCTTATTTTGCAGATAAAGAAATCGAGGCTCTATGGGCCTTGTGTCCAAGGTCAGACTAATAAGTGGCCCCTTGGGGTGAAGCCTAAGTCATCTCATTCCAGAATTCACACTCCTGACCCCTAGAGGTCAGCCTTGCTGGTAAGGTCCATCCTCCCTCCTTTTGCCATTTCTGGAACTTCACTCAAATCCTCTGGAGGTGGTCACATGCCCCCCCAAAGGGGAAGCTTTCTTTGTCACTCTCTTCCTTCCCTGTCCCCCCACCCCAACGGCATGAGCTGGGAACACCTGCCCTCTGCGTAACAAAACCAAGACACAAATCCATTCCTCAAATAGACCAGCAGTGTCAACGGATTCTCGGCTCTTATATAGTAAATACATGAAGTCATTCTCCATAAACAAACACATTATTTTGGGGACGAAGATTCTCTGGATATCAACAAAGCTGGAGGAGTGGTTATTTTTTTTAATCAACAGCAGCAACCACAACAGAAACCCCATGGTCTGTTTTGGGGCCGAACACACAAAGCTGTCCTTTAGCCCCATGACTGTGTTGGGCACTGGGGACAGGACAGCCCAGCTAGGGCTAAGGGAAGCAGAGCAAATATTGTTTGAGCAAAGACAACAGTGCAAAGGTTACGAGTCAGTGGAGTGAAAACCAATCCCGGAAGGTTCTAAGAGCTGGAATTTTAAAAATTCACACTGGGAAGGAGTCAAGCTACTAAGTCAGGAGCCAACTCAAATACAGAGCAGGCCCCCAGCAAAACAGCTCAACCTAGAAACTGGGAGGCACGGCTCCAGATTCTGGGAAGGGTCCACACCTGACCCTTGCCCCTGCTGCCTGGGCCCCAAAAGTGTGATAGCAGCCAGGTAGGAGTGAAGTGAAGTCAGTGAAGTCAGCCCCTCACCACGACCTTGAAGGTTTTATCTCAGCTCTATGCATGCTCAGCCCAGGAAACGTGTCCATGGCTGCCGAGAATCAAAGGCCTGCTCTATTTGTGAGCTGGCCTCACAGGAGAATCCCAGGGAGAAGAGGAACCCAATCCAGCCAGGTGGTGTAACGGATCAGCTTTCGGCCCCTTCATTCACGCACAGCCGTTTCCGGAACACCTACTATGCATGGGGCCCTGGCCAGCGATACCAGCCAGGCTCTGCAATGCCAGCTTCTTGCTGGGGCTGTGGCCACAAGGCCAGAGAGAAAGGTGGCACCTATGAATAGCCCATTGGCAAGAGGTCCCACATCCTGTGTCAGGTGTGCCAATAAACGCAGGCAGGCCCCACTCAAAGGAAACTCCATCTAGAAAAAAGGGAATCTTCTAACCCACTAAAAGGAGGGCAGAGCTTACAGCTTTACAAAAGGGTTCAGGCAAGGAATCTAAGTCGAAGGGAAAGGTTTCCACTGGCCAGACAGGACAATCTGAGTATCAAAAAGAATAATAAGGTTGTTGAAATGGGAAGTGTTTTGTTACCTTTACAGTTGACACAATAAAAAGACAAAGAAAAAATATATTTGAAACCAAACTAAATAAAAAAACTACAATGGATTGAAACTCAGCAAATAAAGTTTAAATCCGTGGATTCATCATGATACCAAAAGAACTCACCTCATTAGTCATCTTTGGAAGATGCTATAAAATCAGCTGTTTACTCTAAAACTTGACACAAATGGAAAGAACAAAGCATTTTTCCTTCCATTCCATACACATTGCATGTTGGGACAACCAAGTAGCTGATGGGAAACTAACTCTGTTTTGAATCAATTTTATCCAATAAACTAAGAAAGAAGGGTAGAGCTAAAATATCTCTACTTTGTAAGCTCTAATGAAATAATGGATCTGAGCAATGACTGTCGATGGCTGCTAAACGTTAGGAAAAAACCTCAGTTTACTCATCTGTTAAATGGAGCTAGTAACTATAGTGCTTCCTCACAAGACTGCTGCAGCGTTAAATAAAATAATCCAAGCTAAGCGCTTAGCCATGGGCACGTCATAATGTTAGGTGGTAATATTACTGTCATTACTATGATTGTCATTATTATCATTAGAAAGAACATCTTGGTCCCATTTGGGCAACTCACTCCAAGCTTGGTTTCTTCATCCAGGGAAATGGAGGCCCTGATACCTGGTTTGTGTAGCTCTTGGATAGCTGAGGAAAGCAAATGTCTCTGGTCCCTGAACAGACTTTGTGGACCATAAATTAGAGCAAGGCAGAGAAGACAGTGCAGGGAGGGGATGTGGATTATGTTGATGACGACACCATCACTAACTCCCCAATAAAGCCCTGGCATGGAGCGGAAAATTCAAAACCAGAGAGAGTAGGGCTTTTGCCAAATGCCCCATCAGAGATACAAGAAAAGCAACCTCATCTAAAATTGTAATGTAAATCGATCAGAAAATGAGGATCACTTTGGCAGCCAAATTGAATTTAGCCACAGTTCCTTGGCAGCGAGACTTGGACGCAGGAGAGAAAGGCACCTAGAGTTCCTCATGACGAACAGCTCCATCCCACCTATTCAGTCCTACTTCCACTCTCCAGCCCACCAGGGGACCGGCTGTTCCCTCTCACCTGGTCAGGGGAGACAGGAAGACAGCAGTCTGGGGATCCCAAATTCCAGGCAAGATTCAGTCATGGAGATGTGCAGCCAGGGCAGGTGGGCCTCAGGAGACACCAGATCAGACCACCTTTGGGTGGTTCAGGCAGCATTCCTAAGTCATCCTACAAGGTCTGAATCCTCAGATTGAAAGCTGCCCCCACTCCAACTCTCAGGCAGAGCTCTGTGTGGGGGCCAAACTGGCCCTACCTAATAAAGATGGCCAGAGGGAGGGGACAGAAAGCAGTCCCTTGGGCTGGGTTCTCTATGGGGTGGCCCTGCCTGAACTGCTCATCACTGCCCCCCACTCGCGCATCTCTCCGATGGAGCTAACGAAAACTCAGCTGTGGTAAGAATTATGTGAGGGTGCATGGTGAGGGCACATCATGTGGAAACACACCACAAACGCCAGGCAGTGTCATTGTCTTACTGTAAGAGAACTGTACACACCTGTTCTTCATTTGGGGAGTCTATGAGTACTGCAACACACTCGGCTGTTGACTGAAAGGTTGGAGGAACAAATCCACCCAGAGATGCCTCAGGAGACAGGCCTGGCGATATACTGCCAAAAAAATCAGCCACTGAAAACCCTATGGACCTCCATGAACAAACTGGATGGTGTGCAACTACCATTACTGAACATTTTAATCAAAGATTCTATAGAAGAATCTTGATCAAAAGGGGAAAACTGCAGAACAGAATTTCAAACTCTCACGGACTCCAGACTTTATGGAGTCATGGAGGCTGGATAAACCCCCAAAACTACTGCCCTGAGATAATCTTTAAGCCTTAAACCAAAAATATCCCCTGAAATCTTCTTAAAACCAAGTAATAGTTCAACTTAACTTGTAAAGAATTTCTGCCTTGAGTATTATGCTCTTTTAAGAACAATCTATATGGGATCAAATTGACAACAGCAACTTGATAGCTAGGAACCTTAGGCGGCAGTGAATTTATGTTAATGGGGGAGGAAGAACTAGAGAAGGAGGGTGAGAATGGTTGCACAACTTGAAGAATGTAATCAGTGTCATTAAATTGTACATGTAGAAACTGTTGAATTGGTTGCTGTGTATATTCTCAACAACAACAACAAAATAAATTTTTTTTTACAAAAGCCTATGGAGCACAGTTCTACTCTGACACACATGGGGTCGCCATGAGTTGGAGTAGTCTTGATGATAACTGGTGTGCTCCTCTTTTAGACCTGCTGGTATTGTCCTCTCTGAAAAGTAGATCTTGATTTTTAAAATAAGTAAATAATTTACCTTGCATCATTTAAGTGGCTGCTCTTGAGACAAACTGAAAGGGAACCCAAACTCTAATAAACACTTAATTCCTGAGAGAGGGCAGGGGACTTAGCACTGAGCAAAATGGGAGCTTTGCATGCCAAATATGAAAGATACCCCTCTTCTGAATAAAGGGACTATGCTTGTGATTCTGCATCCACCAGCCAGCAAGGCCAAAGGAGGCTGCTGTGGCCAGGACCCTTGATCTCCTGCATGTTTCCCAGCCTGTGTTGCACAGGTGGCACCATGACAGAAGGTTCTGGGATAGGATGAGGATCCCTTTCCTGGTTGGCCACTCTGGCAAGGTAAGGCCATTCTGCACACCACTCCAGTCCTCCCTGAACTGCCCTGAGGCCTTACTCATCGAGCCTCCTCTCAATCCCACAGAAGGTGGTCACCATTCCAGTGCAGTTTGGAAACACCATCAACATTCCCAAGGCACATGGCCTTGGACCCAGCCATTCCAGTTCTAGTCATTTACTCCAGAGAGCTCCTCACAAATGCGTCAACAGTATATGCACTCGAATGATTACTGCAGCATTATCTGAAAGAGCAAAGGGCTGGAACCAGCCACACAGTCATCAGTACAGAAGAGGTTAAATAACTGTAGTACATCCATTCAGTGGAATACTCCGCAACCACAAGAAAGGGAACAGGAAGCTGTGCTGATATGGAACAATCCCTTCACTATTGTTTAGTGAAAAATAATAAAGGATAATGTGCATTGGATTCTGTCATTTGTTTAAACAAATCCAAAAAAGCAAAGAAAAATATGCAAGTATTCTGTGTATACCTGGATACCCCTGGAAATAAGATTATCAGAAACGAGTTATGTTGGTTGCCTCTCAGGAGGAAGTATGGGTGGCTGGGACACAGGGTAGAAGGGAGATTTTTCGCTGTTCATTCTTACATACCTTTTGGGATCTGCATCACATGAAAGTACTACCTATTTAAAAATAAATGCATAAATATAATATTTAAAATAATATTACAGCAGATGAATGAATAAACAAATTGTGATATACACATAATGAAATATTATTCAGATATAAAAAAGAAATGAAGTTCTGACAAATGCTACAACATGGATGAACCTTGAAAACATTACACCGAGTGAGAGAAGCCAGACACAAAGGACCATATATGCACTGCATGATTCCATTTTTTTATGAAATATCCAGAACAAGTAAGTCCTCAGAGATGGAACACAGACTGGTGGTTGCCAGGGTCTGGGGGAAGGGCGAATGGGGAGTGACTGCTTAATGGTTACGGGATCTCCTTTTGGGGCGCTGAGAATGTTCTGGAATTAAAGGTGACGGTTGCACAACATTATGAATGTACTAAATGCCACCGAACCGTTCACTTTAAAATGGTTAATTTTATGTTATATGAATTCCACCTCAATTAAAAAAAATTTTTTTTTAAATCAGAAACAAGACAAGCATGCCACTACCACCACTTCGATTTCAGATTGCACCAGAGTTCCTAGTCAATGCAAAAGAATAAAATAATAAAAGACATAAAAGGTAGATAAAAGAGGGAAAAATAATATTAAGCAGAGGTTCCCCACTCACTCTGCCTCTGGAGGTGGGCCCCCATGTCTCTCCTCCCAGCCACTTTTCTTGCCTGCCCGAGCACAGGCAGACAACACTTTCCTCCCTAAGCCTGGGATGGATGAGCTGGCACTTCCCAAAGGGGCTTTACTAAAAGCTTGGGAAAACCAAAGGGGAAATAAATTAGTAAAGGCAAATATCACCAAACAGCCCAACCCCACAAGGCTGGGTGGTGTCCAGGGTAGTGATAGGACTGACCTCCAACCCCGACTACTGTTAAGCCCGAACGTCCAGACCTTTCCCAAGAAACCCAGACCTCCTGTTCCTCCAAGACTCCCAAATATCAAAAATGGACCACCGCAACCAGGAAACTTCATTCAACTCTTGTGTTTAATCCTAGTAAGCTTTGTAAATTTTGTATTCCACTCCGCATCTGTGCCCGCTTTAATAGTAAAATATTTTAAATGACTCTCAAGTTAAAATGTTTAACCTTTCCCCCCCTCACCGAATCTTCTCTTCAAATGGATGCTCCCAGAAAGAGGCACCATGTTTTAAATTAGGCACCTAGTAAATTATATTTAACCTTTCCACCCCTTAAATCTTCAAGGAAAAAGCTCATTCAAGGGGGATGAGCCATGTTTTAAATTATATACTAGTTAAATTACTTAACCTTCTCCCTCTGAATCAACAAGCCAAATGGATGCATGGGGAAGATACATCCTATTTAGCTGATGGTTTCTCAAACTCCTGACTTCCCCCGTAGGCTGTGCATACCCCAGCTTGAAAAGGGTAGTGTTGGGCTCACTGGTAGCATCTACAGACGGAGGGTACCCAAGACTCCCAGAAATCCAGGGCTGGGCAAATGGTCTTACCTTAGAGAACATTTCAGAACAAGGCTTTCAGCCACTTCAACTTCAAACCAAACCCAAACTCACTGTCGTCGAGTCGATTCTGACCCATAGCAACCATACAGGACAGAGTAGAACTACCCCATAGGATTTCCAAGGCTGTCACATCTTTCTCCCGAACAGCAGCTGGTGGGCTCGAACCACCAATCTTTCAGTTAGCAGCCAAGTGCTTCACCACTGAGTCACCAGGGTTCCTATTTCCATAATCCAAACCCAAACCCACTGCCGTCAAGTCGATTCTGACTCTTAGCGACCCTACAGGACAGAGCAGAAATTCTCCATAGGGTTTCCAAGGCTGTAAATCTTTACAGAAGCAGACTGCCACATCTTTCTCCCATGGAGCGGCTGGTGGGTTCAAACCAACAACCCTTCAGTTAGCAGCCGAGTGCTTTAACCACTGCGCTACCAGGGCTCCTATTTTCATAACAGAAGGACACAATATTTAAAAGACAATGAATAGCAATAGAAGGGAGGATTCAGATTTTCCTGTGTAATGAGATGGCTAAACTTAGCCAGGATCCACCTCTCAAGAATAAACATTGAGATTTTACTGGGTTTTTTGAAAGGCTGAAAGGTTGAAAATTTCTCCTGGACTCCTCCTTCCCCATTTCTATCTTTTCAGACTCCAGCTAAGTAAGTACCATCAAAATGGTCCAGCGTGCAAGCTCAGAATCACACAGGCCTGGACTCAACCCCAGCTCAGCCAGTTTCTAGCTGTGTAACCTGAAGCAAGTTCCTTAACCTCTCTGAGCCTCAATTTCCTCATCCATAAAATGAGGCTAAGAACAGTCCCATTTGTTTTAGTTGTAGGAGGAGGAATTGAGATAAGGTGTGTGAACTACTCAGCACGGTGCCCAGCACACAGTAAGTGCTCAATTGACATAGCTCTTATTATTCCTGATTTAAAACAGCCTATTTCACCTGAGATCCCAGGCTAGAAAGGGAAGTTATCTTGGCCAAAGTTTCAGAGCAGTTTCCTGAAACTGCTCACAATTTCTTCCTTCACACAGCCTGACAGAAGAAGACAAATAGACTTTCAGTTCCCAAACCAAGAAAGCATTAAAACTGTCCTCCAACAGAGAACATGCCCCCAGCCCGGCGGGAGCCACCTGATACTCAGAGGTCACAAACTCTGCTGTCTTTGAAACCCAGAATGTGATAAGCAGACAGAGCTAGCAGCTCTACAGGTCATAGGCGAGAGAATCCTGGTCCAGATGACCCAGGCATGTGAGGAAGCAAGAAAGGGCAGGCATGGAACTGTCATTAGTGCTGTTCCCAAACTGCCACAGTCTCCTCCTTTTCCTGGGCACATGGTGGGATTCCATCCCCTGAAATTTTAGGTGTGATCACGTGACTTGCTTTGGCTAGCGAAACGTGAGATGTGATGTGTGCCACTTTTAGGCCCATGTGCAAACTGCCATTTCCTGTGCCCTGCCTCCACAATCATGGAAGCGCACGTTAAGATGGGACCTCCATCAGCCTGGGTCCCTGAGTGGTTACGACGTGCCAGGCCCCCTTCCAACCAGGCCCCCTTCTGACGTGCCCTAAACATTTAGCATAAAAAAAGAATAAACCCCGGTTGTGTAAAGCTACTAATAGGTGGGGGAGCAAATGGCTGTTTTGTTACAGCAGCATAACCCAGCCTAATCACCTGATACAGGGGTTGAAGAGCATGGTCTATGGCAGCACTTCTCAAACCATCTGTACTGAGAGACCAGTTTTTACTTCTGTTTTTTCATTTCGAAACCATCACTGACCAATACTTTTGAAAACTATGATAAAAATGTCATGGCAATCAAATTGCTAGGAAAGTATATACACCCTTACTTCTGCTTTCTGGACTTATCTCCTCCCAGGCTGGTAACAAGCGGTTTGCAGGTCTGCACAGGTCTGCAGACCACCCGCACAGTCCACAGAGGGAGACAAATGTGGGTCTGAGCTCCAGCTCTGCCATTTTCTAACTTTTCCAAGCCTCGATTCCCATTTGTAAAGTGAGGATTTTCATGAGGATTTAAAGGGAAAGCAGGTAGAATACAGTGCTAGATGTGAAGATAGGTGGCACTCAATAAACGTCAGCTACTTGTCCACATACTGTCCTGTTCCCAGGTGACAACATCTATGTCAGAGACAGGCCCAGCAACTAGATCAGGGATCTGGAGCAGACCATTGGCTTCAGGAAACCTCAAAGAAAAAGGCTGAGATTCCAGATTCACTGGCAGGCGCCAACTCTGAGATAATATGACCAGACTGACATCTAAAGAGGGCAGAATTCTCTGGGACTTGGCAGATCGCCTGGTGGGCCACTGAGACCAGGGGATAACATCTACTGCCTTAGCACCACGGGGAAAATCTTCAGATCATTTATAACCATTATGAAACAAATGCTCACGGCCATTTGCGAGGCGCCACTGTGCTAGACTCTTATAAATTATTGATGCTTCACAATGGCCCAGTGAGAAAGGTACTATTAAGCCTATTTTCCAGGAGAGGAAATCGAGGCTCAGTGATGCTAAGGAGCAGCCCTGCAGTCCTGTCGTGACCAGGCAGGTCTGTCTCCCCTCCAGAGCAGGGTGACCAACTGCCCTGGCTTGTCTAGGACTGAGGGGTTTCCTGAGACACGGGACTTTCAGCTTTAAATGAGGACAGTCCCAGCAAACCGGGACGAGTTGGACACCTTCCTCCAGAGCCTATGCTTTCGCCTCCCTATTTAGTATGCACAGAAGTAGGGCAGGTCTTTAATAAAACATCAACTGGGAGGCCAGAGCACGTCTCTGGCTGCTTAACAGACTGCCTGGGAAAGTCACATCCCATGACATCCTGCAAACATATATACGGACAGAGTGACAATGGCCAGGTGAATGCACCAAAGATGAACCAGTCACCTGGCTGCTTGGGGCAGTGCTGGCTCTCCCCAGCCTGGGGGCTGGCCCCACCCCAGGCATGTTCAAGAATGGAAGGTTGTGAGTTCCCATCATATAACCAGAAGCCTTCTTACTTGTTACTTCTTCTTTAATTTCAAACAATAGGTCATCAGAATGTACTTGGTTAATGGCTATATTGTTATAATTTGCCAAACAAAGCAAAAGGAATATGATCATGGTGGTAATACTCTGCATTTCTCAGAAGGGCGGGTCTTGGACGACTTCACTTCCCAGAGCTGCTGGCTGTGTCTTCTATCTTTGCTACCCACCCCCCCCATTCCCCTGCACCAGCATCCAAATGCCTGGCATGAGAGCAATGCCTGGGGATGGTAACTGAATGAGCTGACAACTGAGGACATCTCCATTCTGCTGGTGACCAAGGCACGCCCAGGTCAGGCAGCCTGGGTCCTGTGACCACGTCGCCACTACCTCCATCCTGCACGTGGGTGCAGTGCTCACTCTGTCCTCGGGACTGTTCTATGTGCTCCATAGGTAAAGCTGACCATGCAATCTATCCCACAGGCCAGGACACTTTTGAGAATGAAGTAGGCCCAGTTAGTAATTACACCAGGACAACAAATGAAAACCTGAATCAAATCAATGGCAACTAACAACCACCACCGCCACAGTGGAAACTGGGACCGTCCCAGGCAAAAAGGGACAGGTGGTCACTCTACTTTTGCACAGCATCTCATCTAATCTGATTTGGAGAGGGAATGTAGTCTGGTGGTCTGGTCTGAAGCCCAGCTCTGCCACCAACCGCTGGGCAAGTGATTTAACCTCTCTGGGCCTCAGCCTCCTCGTCCAGACAATGGGTCTAGGTAGTGGTAGCTACTGTGAGAATTACACTAGTTAACATGTGTAAAGCCCTACAACAGACCCCACACGTGGCAGGCACTGTTATGTGTGCTCACGGAAGAAAACCCCCCTACCATGTCCAGAATGGAGAACTAGAATCATCATTATTTTACAAATAAGGAAACTGAGACATAGTGGGCTTAAGTTACTTGCTAGTTGGTGGCAGAACTGGAATTAAACCTAAGACTCCACGCCTGGGCCTCAACCACCCTACAATCCCACCTCCCACCCCTGTGAATGGCAGACAGCTGCAAGCTACAGCATATTCTCTCCCCATTTGGGAATTTAGGGTGCAGGTCAAGTAAGATGCCCAAGGAGTCCCTGAATCAACACACGGCACAGGGCATTGCGAGGGCCTACCCTGGGCCCAAAGAGGTGGCCGATCAGAGAAGCGGATCCAGGCCCCCAGAGGCAGCTGGACAGATGCAAAACCCAGCCCCGAAAAAGGAAGGGCATTTGCTCCCTGTGTGTCACAGCCCAAAGTTCCCCTTCTCCTTTCCTGCCAAATTACTCGATCTCAGAAATTCCTTCGCAAGACTGAAATGCAATCTCCAACCCCATTGGGCCCAGTGGAATTTCACCAACACAAATTGCCGAGTTCTCCAGGAAAACGCAGGAAGCTTGCTTGAAGCTTCGGATTCCCGGTAGGTCTTAGAAAGCTCAGGCACTCAAGCGGCTCCTGGAAGCAGCAGGAAGTGGTTTGCCGTTTGCTTATTTTCCAAAGGATAACCACCGGATTTGCTCATAAAAACTTTTTAACCAATTGGCAGAGGGTACCTGAATCATCAAATGATTCCTCATCCCCTTGGGTTTTTCTTTTGTTCATTCAACTTGTAGGACCTCAAACAGGTAGCTACTCAGGCCTTAGCATATGGAAGGAAGGGAGAGAGAAAGCAACGGAGGGTGGGCAGGTGGGCATCTTGATGAACAATCAAAATTCATCCAAAGTAAATTACAGTTACAGCTACAGTAGTCAAAACAGCCTGGTACTGGTACAACGACAGATACATTGACCAATGCAACAGAATTGAGAAGCCAGATGTAAATCCATCCACCTATGGTCACCTGATCTTCGACAAGGGCCCAAAGTCCATCAAATGGGGAAAAGACGGTCTTAACAAATGGTGCTGGCAAAACTGGACATCCATCTGCAAAAAAATGAAACAGGACCCATACCTCACACCGTACACAAAAACTACTTCAAAATGGATCAAAGACCTGAATATAAAGCCTAAAACTATAAAGTTCATAGAAGAAAAAATAGGACCAACACTTCAGGCCTTAATATATGGCATTAACAGGATACAAACCATAACCACCAACGCACAAAACCCAATAGATAAGCTAGATAACTGGCATCTTCTAAAAATCAAACACCTATGCTCTTCAAAAGACTTCACCAAAAGAGTAAAAAGAGAACCTACAGACTGGGAAAAAATTTTTGGACAGTACAAGTCAGACAAAGGTCGTCTAATCGCTATAATCTACAAGAAAATCCAACACCTCTACAACAAAAAGACAAATAATCCTATTAAAAAATGGGCAAAGGATATGAACAGACACTTCACCAAAGAAGACATTCAAATGGCCAACAGACACATGAGGAAATGCTCATGATCACTAGCCATTAGAGAAATGCAAATTAAAACCACAATGAGATACCATCTCACCCCCGCCATTACTGGCACTAATCAAAAACACTGGAAATAACAAACGTCAGAAGGGCTGCGGGGAGGTCGGAACACTTATACACTGCTGGTGGGAATGCAAAATGATATAACCATTTTGGAAAATGATATGACGCTTCCTCAGAAAGCTAGAAATACACATACTTTTCGATCCAGCAATCCCACTCCTTCCAGCAATCCCACTCCTAGGAATATATCCTAGAGAAATAAGAGTTGTCACTCGAATAAACATATGCACACCTATGTTCATGGCAGCACTGTTCACAATAGCAAAACGATGGAATCAACCTAGATGCCCATCAACAGATGAATGGATAAACAAACTATGGTACATACACACAATGGAGTACTATGCAACGAGAAAGAACAACAATGAATCTGTGAACCATCTAATAACACGGATGAAACTGGAGGACATTATGCTGAGTGAAATAAGTCAATCACAAAAGGACAAATATTGTATGAGACCTCTATTGTAAAAACCCATGAAAAAGCTCACACATAAAATATAACAATCTTTGTTGGTTACCAGGGATGGGAGGGGTTGGGGGGAAATACTAAATAGGGAATAGATAAGTGGTATCTTGGGTGAAGGGTGAGACAGTACACAATACAGGAGAAACTAGCACAACTTGTACAAGGAAAGGTCATGGAAGCCCCATAGACACATGCAAACTCCCTGGGGGACTGAATTGCTGGGCAGAGGGCTCTGGGGATCATGGTCTCAGGAAACATCTAGCTCAACTGGCATGACACAGCTTATAAAGACAACGCTCTACATTTTAGTAGTGTCTGGGGTCTTAAAAGCCTGTGAACAGCCATCTAAGATACTCCACTGGTCTCATCCCTTCGGGAGCAAGGGAGAATGAAGAGAACAGGATACAAGGAAAAGATTAGTCCAAAGGACTAACTGTCCACAGCTACCAAGGCCTCCACGGGACTGAGTCCAGTACAGCTAGATGGTGCCCGGCTACCAGCACTGACTGCTCTGACCAGGATCACAACAGAGGGTTCTGGACAGAGCTGGAGAAGGATGTAGAGCATAATTCTAACTCACACAAAAAAGACCAGATTTACTGGCCTAAAGGAGACTGGAGAAACCCCGAGAGTATGGCCCTCAGACACCCTTTTAGCTCAGTGGTGAAGTTACCTCCGAGGTTCACCGTTCAGCCTGGGAGTGGACAGCCCCGTAAAACCAAATGAGACTAACGAGGTATAGGAGTCCAGTGACAAGGGCCAGAAAGCAGAAGGGGACAAGGATGCTGGTGATAGGGAACCCAAGACTGAGTAAGGATATTGTTGATGTGTTGTGAGATTGTTAACCATTGTCATAGGGCAACATTTGTAGTAACTGCTAAATGAGAAACTCATTTGTTCCGTAAGCCTTCATCTTAAGTGAGAATAACAGCACAATTGGAAGAGTGTAGTCAATGTCACTGAACTGTGCATGTAGAAATTTTTGAAATGGTATATCTTTGGCTATGTGTATTTTCACCAAAAAAAAAAAGAGGTTGAGAAGTTAGAGGGTTGATATGTTGTGGGGTTGTTAACCAATGTCATAAAATAACATGTGTACTTCTGTTTCATGAAAAACTATTTGTTCTGTAAGCCTTCACCTAAAGTACAATAAAAAAATAAATAAATAAAAATATAAAAAAAAAACAAAGTAAATTACAGTCCAAGGCCTCATATCCAACACTCCTCAAATGGTATTGATCATCAGTTCTAAGAGGTCAGAGGCTGGAGCTCACATAACATCTAGCGAGAGAGGAAGGGAGGGGCAGAGAGGAAGGAATGGCTGAAAATGACTTGATACTAAGACAGGGACCGATTCCTGCCTGGAGGCTGGGAATGCTATGGGTAAGGGGAGAAAAGAAGGAGCACCTCAGGAGGGAACAGCCCAAGCAAGGCACCAAACCCAAAACCAAAGCAGCTGCCAATGGGTCGATTCTGACTCATGATGCCCCAACGTGTGTCAGAACTGTGCTCCATAGTGTTTTCAATGGCTGATTTTACAGAAGCAGATCACCGGGTCTTTCTTCTGAGGTGCCTCTGGGTGAGTTCAAACCA
This sequence comes from Dugong dugon, assembly GCA_030035585.1. Classification (NCBI taxonomy): domain Eukaryota; kingdom Metazoa; phylum Chordata; class Mammalia; order Sirenia; family Dugongidae; genus Dugong; species Dugong dugon. Next base: position 38,035,410 of record CM057478.1, read on the forward strand.
CCACCCTTTCAGCTGGTAGCTGGGTGCTTAACTGTCTGCACCACTCAGGCACTCCATAATCAAGGCATGGAGACAAGTAAAGTAGAGACTGTGCTGGGGAGCCAAGCTAGGAAAGGGCTAAGAAGTGCTGGGGACGTGGCAGAGAAGTTTGGATGCTCCCAAAGGGGCCAAAATAGGAGAGATTCTCATTCCAGCCTGACAAGTCCAGGCTTGAATCTGAAAGCAAGGAGGAACAACTGTAGGCAGTGAGCAAGCTGGGAATGGTGGGCATGCAAGAGGTGCCTCAGAGGTCACTGCCGGGAGCCGAGGGACACGAAGAGGTGCCAGGAAAGGAAAGGAATACAAGGAGGAAACACGAGCTTCCTGCCACCAACTCATGGGACACCTCTGGACAGTAGCTTCTGCGCCCTGTGACATGGCCATGTCCCTGGCCCAGAACAGCACTGATGTCCCCAGATTCCTGGAGGCTGGGGAGAGGCCAGGGTCCTGTGCCAGCCAAGATGATGGGTGGGGAAGAAACCAAGAGAGAGCGCTGGCAGAGGAAAGAGCAGAGGGGCTCCAGGGCAGCCACGTGAAGGCAAAGAGAGAGCTTAGGCAGGGCTGCCCCTCTCTGAGGTCACAAGTTAGGGAGAAGCTGAGCCCTTGACCACACAGGGAAGCCCAGGGGCAAGTTCAGACCTGAAGAATCACTTCCTTTTCCAACTGGGTGAGTGTGAAGCAGAGAACAATCTAGAAGAGATTCTCTGAAAGGGAGCTGGAGATTAGCGTGAGGCTTGGGACACAGATGCAGGATTTGTGGATGTGTGTATGCATGTGTGCGTGTGAAGGGTGTGCGTGTGCATGCAGACAAGTATGCTCTCAAGTGCATGTGCTGCGTCCTTCCTTGCTCATGTGTGAGGCATTTCCATCCATGATCTTGAGAACAAGTGCTCCGTAGTCTTGCAGGCACACTGTGAGGCGTGTTTGGCTATGTCCACACATGTGCACATAATGTGGGTGCATGTGTGCACACACATGTTCATGGGGAAACGGCAGCCTGTCTGAGTCAAGACTCTTAGACTACCTGGGAATGAATCTTGGCCCCACCTTGTACTAACATGTGACCTTAAGTAAGTGACCTAACTTCTCCATACCTCAGTTTCCTCATTAGTAAAACGGGTCCATAATAACTACCTCATAGTGCTGTTTGGAGGATTAAATTAAGTCGCATTTGTGAAGCACTTAGAACAGGCCCTAGTACGTGCTACATGTGTGTGTCAATACAAACACGAGTGTGGTGGGTCATCACAGTTGGGCACACAGCCCTGGGTACGTATGGGGAGGTGAGCACAGTTGGCCATGCACACATGCAGGTGCAGAAAACGTGGGCTGGGTGCACGTGGGTGTGCAACGGTCAGGTACTCAGCTACGTATCCACAATGCCCAGGGGAGGAAGTGCATGGAAGTGCCCGTGAGCTCATGAGCCAGTGGGGCACAGATGTGTGAACACACGTGGCGTATATTCTGGGAGCACGTACAAATGTGAGCCCCTCCCTCCCTGCACCCATCCACTCAACAGAGAGGAAGTAAACTGGAGAGGAGGGAATGGCGAGGGGCGCAGAGGGACGTGATGGTAAGCCTAATGGAAGAATCCCTCGGAGAGGATCATGCACATGTGGATTTGATTCCCCTGGGGGCAAAGGGGCTCAGGGCAGCCTGGGGGCCAGGCTAGATGCAGAGACACTTGGAGCGGCTGGCTGGGCACCTAGGGGGAGAACTTTAAGTGGAGAAAGGTGGGGGGTGAGAACCCCAGAACAGGAAGGCCGAGGAGAGGAGTTGCTGACTTAGCCCTGTGCCCAGCCTGTGGCACTCAGAAAGTCCTCAGAGTTTTTATAGGAAGGAAGTAAAGGAGAGAGCTGGGTCATAAGGAGGGAGGGACACAGATGCACAATGTCACAGCAACCATCACCACACCATTCTATGCCTGGGCTCCACATAAAGAATTTCTTAACCTTCTCCAAAGCCCTAGCAGGAGTGTCCGCCCCAAGTTTCAGACAAGGAAACTGAGGCCCTGAGAAGGACAAAAGTTTGCCCACAGACCCACAGGGTGGGTAGTGGATCCCAAACCCCTCTGTCTGACTCTGTGGTCTGTCCTCTCAGCCACTAGTTGTACCAAGAGTGAGCGAACGAAGGAATGCATGAACAAATGAATCAACAGACAAGCAAGAACAAGGAAAAAAACTGAAACTCAGTGCCCAGCACAAGGGTAAAACCAGAAGAACTAGAGTGTGCAGATGCTGCCGAGGGAGGAGGCTTGTGGGGGCCCCAGTGTGAGCAGGGGCTAATCTGAGAGGCAGGAATCCCAGAACCCAACACTGCACAGGCAGGAGTCTTCTCTTGGGTCTGAGGTGGCAGCAGCAGGGCTGGGGAGGCACCTGACATGCGTGCAGGCTCCCAGGCCCACAGAGCTGCCTGTGGCCTCGCCAGCACAGCCCCACTGCGAGTCACAGCACAGGCAGGGGGCTGCACAACAGGACCACTTAGGCCTTTGGTGTGAATCCAGAAAATTGGCCTTCGTGTTCTGCTCCAGCCCCATGGGGTTGCAGATGGACAAGAGCCCAGCTGCCAAGGTTGGACATGCCCTGGAGAGCTGGCCTGTGAGGCTGGGACTTCACAGGCAGGAGGAATTACAGCTGTAGCCTCTCGAGGTGGGCTGTGTCATAAGCCCCTCTATGGTTCAAGCCAATGAAACAATGAGAGAAAGTCCCCTTGGCCCGCAGAGACCTTTCTAGAAGCCACCAGTGGGTATTCCAGGGCTCTTGTGAAATGGTTCCTTGAGACCCCAACTTGCCGTGCTTAGCAGTCCCAAGCCTCAACTCTGCCACACTGGGTGACCACAGACAAGTAACTCCACCTCGCTGAGCCCCGAGTTCTTCCTTGGGGGTGAGGCTGATCGTCTAGTGAGGGTTACTGTGGAGCGGAACAGCACAGTGTCGACAAACACATCTCATGGGACATGGAGGAGGGCCTCCTTCACAAATGGTGGCCATTCCTATAGATGGCAGCCAGAGGTACCACGGTAGACAGAGCCCCAAGCTGAACAACCCAGTCTCTGCCAGGCTGTCCCATCTCTGGGTCTGAGAGGCCCAGGGTCCTACCTCCCTCTGTGCTGAGCTCTTTCCAGAAGGGGCCAGCACCATGACATCTCCACACCCAGCACCTTGCCCTGAACAGCCATTCAATGCACCAGTTGCTGACAAAGGGAGGACAGGGGACAGCTGCCCAGCTGCATGCAGGTGTCCCGGTACTGCCCTCAAATTGGCACTGGCTTCTCCCTCTTGAACTTACCCCATGCTCTGCCCATTCTTTTTGGCAGAATATTCTTCTTAGATGCTGAAATCGTAACTGGGAAGAGGCCCAAGAGATGGAGAATCGGTTTTCAAGCTGCAATCTCCAGGACCCCCGGGATCCCCAACTACGGCCCAGGGGCTGTGCAGGGTTGACCCCACCTCAGCCTGGGCAGCGGGAGTGCTTTCACGAACCTTCTCTTCACAGTGTGGCTTGGGAGGAGAGCTGTGGTCCCCAAAGCACTGAAAGTGTGTGTGCAAAAGTCCACTTAATTTAAAATCCCCACACTCAAGCCCACCAAAGCTCCCTGTCCTCCTCTGCTGCAGAATTCTCTGCCGTAAGACTCATCACCGCAATCCACACTCTGGATTTCTGTTTACTTGCTGACTGTCCATCTGCCCCCACTAGTATGCTCCATAAGGCAAAGGGTTTTGCCTGTTTTTTAAATGCAATAATTAATAATACTAACCCTTGTACTTATTATGGGCCAGGCCCTGTTCATACATTTACATGTATTAACTCATCTACTGCTCACATCAACCTTTTGAGGTAACTTCCATTAGTATCCCCATTTCACAGATGAAAAAACTGAGGCACAGCTGAGCTTACCACCCAGATTTACAGTGTCTTTGAGGCCCCCACCCTTGGTCTGGCTCTCCCACTTCTCCATGCCCCGGAACAGGACCCTGATTCCTTTGTTCCTCCTATTTCATCACTCCTGTTTCTGCTCCTGCAGGCATCAGAGGTAGGGGAGCGGGCAATTATTTCACAAACATGCACATTTTAGAGGTGAGGAGACTGATGACTGGCAGACAGCTTCATGTCCTGTTGGGGGAATGAGGAGGAAAGAAAACAACTGCCAACAGTGGAGTACTCAAGGGGCTAACCAACCCTACAGGAGGGGGGCTTCCAGGAGGAGGTGACAGTGCCCAAGTACTCCTGATCAGGGCTGCGTCTCTAAGGCCCCAAACGGCAGTAGCCAACAGCTTTGGAGTCTTAGTCATTCCTCCCACAGAAATGGGGGCAGGGAGAGGGGGCCTGGGACATCTCAGAGGACAGGACACAGCTGACTACCCTCCAGAAGCAGGTCTGTTTGTGATTTCAACCAGCCCCGTGGTTGGCAGTGGTGGGGGCAGCTCTGGACACAGACCTGAACTGGGCAAAGGCCACACAATGGCAGACAGCACAGCCAGCTTCTCTTACTGTCCTCCCATGTGGGGACCGCACCCTGAGCAGCCTCTGTCCCATCCCACTCTGGAAGCCAGGGCGGAAATCACAACTTCCCTCCTCACAGGAAATGGATCGAAGGCCGGCTGCTGGTCAGCAAGGGGAGGCCCTTGTTCTCCCAAGTCCCTCTTGCCGCCCACTCATGCAGGGCAGTCTTGTCCACACGTCCACTCTTGCAGGTCCATGCCCAGCCCTGCCAGAGGGCCCTCACTCCTTTGGAGATGCCAAGCTCCCACCTACCACTGAGTCCACCCTGCTCACAGGGCTCACCCTTGGGAGTACCTCCTCCAATTCCCCCAGGCCAGGAAGGCCCACTATGACCAGTGGTGCCTGCTCCTCATGAGAGATCTGGTACTGTGGAAATAATAATGATGATAATGACAGCTGGCACTGATTGACCACTTCTACTTTGCCAGGTACTTTACAATTATTAATTCACATAACTCAAACCTATGCCTTAGGGGGTATGATTAGGCTCATTTCAGAGAGGAGGAAACTGAGGTTCAGAGAAGTCACCTAAATGCCCAAAGCCTTAGAGCTAGTAAGTGGTGGAACTTGGAAAGTGCCTGTCATGGACTGAATTGTGTCTCAAAAAATATCTGTCAACTTAGCTAGGCCATGATTCCCAGTACTGTGTGATCATCCACCATTCTGTCATCTGCTTAGATTTTCCTGTGTGTTGTAAATCTTACCTCTATGATGTTAATGAGATAGGATTAGCAGCAGTTATGCTAATGAGGCAGGACTCAATCTACAAGATTAACCTGTGTCTTAAATCAATCTCTTTCGAGATACAAAAGAGAGAAACGGGGACCTCATACCACCAAGAAACAAGCGCCAGGAGAACAGCACGTCCTTTGGACCCAGGGTCCCTGCACTGAGAAGCTCCTAGACCAGGGAAGATTGATGACAAGGACCTTCTCCCAAAGCCGAGAGAGAGAGAAAGCCTTCTCCTGGAGCTGGCGCCCTGAGTTTGGCCTTCTGGCCTCCTAGACTGTGAGAGAATAAATTTCTCTTTGTTAAAGCCACCCACTTGCGGCATTTGTTATAGCAGCACTAGATAACTAAGACAGTGCCCAAGTACAAGGTTTTAGTCATCAGAATAGGTGTGAATCCCAGCTCTGACATTAGATCTATGATCTACAGCTAGTTATGTAACTGCTCTGTGCCTCAGTTTCCTCATCTGTAAAATAGGGACAGTGATGCCCATCTCATGGGCTTCTTCGTCAGGTTAAATGAGATAATGCAGGAAAGCACGGGCATCTGGAGGCTTTCCATAAATGGCAGTTATTATTATTCATTCTTATTAATAATATCTGTGATAAAAATCAACTCCACATTGTTGGGGGACAAGGGTGCCAGGTACCCAGAGGCACTTGGGCAGTGTTGGGGAGCAAAAAGAAGCACAGGATTTGAAGTCTGTCTGAACTGAATTTGAACTCCAGCTCACCTCTTCTTACTGTGTGACTTTGGGCAGGTGTCTTAAACTCTCTGAGCCTTATTTTCCCCATGTATAAAATGGAAACCATCAGAAATCATTCACTGCATTACTAGGAGGGTCAGATGAGGCTGGGACTCAAAGCCACGTTGGCTGCTCCTGCGTCTACTGTCATGATCAGCGTAAAGAGGGTAGCCCTCAGGATCACCTGTAATCCATATGGAATGTACAGTGTAACGTATGGAGTACTTGGCACAAGAAGACCTCCCCAAACATCAGTCCCTGGGAAAGTAATGAAGCCATAGTTCTTCTCTAAGCCTCTCTTTTGATGGCGCATTTCCTTTGGGAAGTATGTCCTGTCTCATTTCCTCCCAAAGGTGAAAAGGGAGCTGTTTGACCTTCCCTTGGAAAGTTCCTAACAAGGCCCAGCCCCGGTTCAGGGCCCTGTGAGAACGAGGTCCACCCTCTCTGGAGCACCCACGTGGCTTCCTCCCCACCCTTTGCGTCAATAAAAGCTGATTCTGGGGAAACCTTCGGGCCTGCATCTGCTCTGTTCTCAGCACACGTGTGGAAATGCCCTCAGGTAACTGGGATCTGCTCTGGGTCCCTCCGGCACTGGGCTGGGAACAGAGGAACCATCTGCCAGCCAGCGGACAGGTGCGCACAAGAGCTGTTAGGTTGAGGCAGGGGTGGTACCAACTCCGCCCTGTGGCAGACACATATGGAATCTGGGGCTGTCACAGGCCAGAGACCCAGGAAGAGAAGTTCTAGCAGCCTGTGCCCACCTAATCTTGCGGGCAAGGATGGTACCGGAGGGAAGCTTCCAGAACATTCCACACCCAGGTAGACTCAAGCTGTTACCTTTGAGCCAGAAACTCTGGCCTCAATCTCTTGGATCACATGCTGAATCATACTGCCATACACTCAGAGATTTAAAAAAAAAAAAAAACTAAGAGATAACAAACGGCTAATAAATAAGTCATCTTTCTTAAGGCTTCCTGAAAAGGCCTGTTCCATAGGATAGGCCTGAAGAACAAAACAAATGAATCATGGACCCATGTGAATCACTGGCTAGGCCTGAGCTTTGGAGTCCCATGGATCTGCATTCAAATCCAGTCCCTGAAACTAGATTAATGGAAACAGAACAATAAGAACAGAAATAACGAGAATGTTCGCACACTGTGAAAAATGTAACCAATGTCACTGAACAACTTGTGTAGAAACTGTTGAATGGGAACCTAAACTGCTGTATAAACTTTCACCAAAAACACAATAAAATATTATTTTTTAAAAAAATCTAGTCCCTGTCACTTTGTGGTTGTGTGATCTTCTTTGAGTTTCAGTTTCCTCATCTGTCAATTCTACTGATGTGAAGATTACAAACGGCATATATGCTCTGCGCTTATCAGGCACCCAAAAACAGTTTGTTGTTGTCAATGTTATTATTTTTATTATTATTATACTAACTCTCTGAACCTCAGTTTCCCTGCGTGTAAAATGGGAGCAATCAGACCCAATATGCCACCTTCCTGGGAAGATTAGATGCGGTAAGGCCCTTGGCCAGGACTCAGACCATATTGGCTACTGCTGTTGTGATCACTGTCCATCTAAGTGGGCAGCGCCTCAGGCCACACTACTGTAATCTACACTATGTGTCAGGCCCAGTTCTAAGTGCTTTATATACAAATATACACTGCTTAATGTAATCCTCACCACAGCCTAAGGAGACAGGCCAATAGTTATCATGGTAACATCTCCACTCTAAGGATGAGAAAACTAGACAGGCTGGGTGACTCCCCAGGGTATCCTGGCTAGTACAGTGGAGCCAGGCTGTGGACCCAGGTATCCTCGCTCAGCATCCAAGCTCCTGACCACTGCGCCACAGACAGCTGAGGTCAAGCATCTATAGCCCCACTCAGACCAGCGTCTAGACCAGCAGGTTGGGGCTGCTGGGAGGCTTTGACAGGGTGGCCTCCATCATCATGGAAGTGCCCATTCACTCTGGAGCTGGGCATCTCCCTGTGGGTTGGCATCTGTGTGCCAAGACTGGGCTCAGGACTCTATTTCTCTCTGTGAGGATGACACCATTATCAGAGGAGTAGCTGAGGTCCTGCAGCCAGGAATGGGCAGTGATGGGGTGGAAGCTGGGCCTCCCAGCACCATCTCCACAGCTCTTTGCTTTCCATTCAAGTTTCAAATGAGCAACACAGCTATGTCAACTTCCTCCCCTTGCCACGCTCAGAGCCCCTTCCAGTGGTGGCGTGGAAAGAAAGAAACCAGTTGCCGTCAAGTTGACCCTGACTAATGGCAACCCCATGTGTGTCAGAATAGAACTGTGCTCCAGCAGGTTTTCAAAGCCTTCTTGTATTTTCTTTTTCATTCCCTTCTTTTTCTCTCTTCTTCATTCTCTCTCACTCTACTCCCTTTCTGTGCTCTGTTTCCCTTTCTCTCTCATTCATATTCTCTCTCTCTCTCTCTCACACACACACACACACACACACACACACACACACAGACACACCCCTCAGTCAGCCCCCCACCCCTCCCCTGTACTCCTTCCTTGCCTTATTCCCCATCTCTCCTCCACCCTCACAGCACCGTCCCTTCCTCTCCTCTTCTACATCCTGCCTGTCTCCTCAGCAGTTCCTGTCCTCCTTGTCCTCGCTGCTGCTGCCCATGGTCGATTTTTGTCAGCCTTTGTCTCCTGTTTCTCCTTCCCATCCTTCTTCAGTGCCTCATTTCCCTTCCCCCCTCTGCTGCCTCCTCCTAAGGTGCCTTTGTCCTCAGACCCTCTCACAAAAGGGCTACAGCTGGCCCACGGTCCCCATCAGAGCCCCTCTGCCCTAGGCTGTACCCCTACACTCTGCAGTCCAGGAAGGAAGGGGGGCCCCGGTACGTGGGGAATACTTTCTCATCTCTATCGTTGACAGCAGGACTAGTGGCTGATGACGTGGGACAAAGGGAAAGAGGCTGCAGCCACGAGCTGAGCACTAGGACATGTGTCTCAGAGCCAACTGTTGACTAGTAACACAGAACGCCAGACCATTGTCAACCCATGAAGCTAATTTAGGGAAAAAATTTCAAACAATGACACCCAGTGCAGACCAGGCTGTGTGAAACAAGGACACGAAGGCCTCCAGATGGCGTTACAAATGGATTCGGTTCTTTCGGAAAGGAATAGTGCCTCATCGATATCAAAAGCCATAAAAATGTTTGTACCCCTTTGACCAACTAATCTCTCTCCTGGGAATTTTTCCAAACAGAATTATTCATCTTCATAAGGGGGAGAAAAAGAAGCTAAGAGCAGGCAGATATTCACTGTGGCATACTCTACTGAAAAAGAAAGAGTGGAAACGACTTCAATATCCAACCAAAGGGAAATGGTTTCATAAAATATGGTGCAACTCAAAAGATGTTCAGGTAGCCACTAAAATGATGGCTGAGAAGATTGTGCAAAACATAATCTATGCTGACAACAGCAGAGAAGACAGGGAAGAAAAACAACCCTGCCATGTTCACCATAGCTGTAATGACATAAAAACAGTTGTACATACGGACAAGAGAAATAAGTAGAAAATCAATACAAGAAGCCCTCGACAGCCACATCTATTCAGCAGCCGAGTTCAGAGACTGAAGGATGCCAAAATTATTCAAATCTGTTTAGTTCCTTAGTTTTGAATTATAAGAAGCCAGAGTTCGGCAAGTGAGGAACTTATTGGAAAATGTCTCCAAATCTATGTAGCTGGTGCATGTTTGGATAGGGTGGAATCGCTGTCATTATGTTAAGGTGGTAGAACTGTAGAAGTACAGATTTTTTTCTTTTCTTTGTTTTATTTATTTATTTATTTCAACTTTCTTTAATGCTGCTTTGATACTATTTTTACAATTAAAAGAAAAGGCAGGATTCGCATGCACAGGGCTTTGGAGCTGACAAAGGACTCTCTTGTGTATAATCTTACTTGATCGTTACGTAAGCTCTAAAAGGGAGGCAGGGCAGGGAGTTTTCCTGAGTCCATTTTACCAAGCAGAAAACTAGGAATCGGAAAGGTTGTGAGTTCCTCAGAAGGTGAGTGCTGGGGCCCCACGTCAGGCCCTCTCACTTGTCCCCTAGCGAGTCCTCTCGAGGCTGCTCCCGGACAACACACCTCCAGCCCCAGACATCTCCGCAGCAGCTGTCTGTCCCTGTCCACAGTACTCCACTCCCAGACCACATCACCTATTAGTCCCCAGGGCTGCCACCCGAGAGCCCCCACAGGGTAACACCCCTGACTCACAAACAGGGTCCAAAGGAGTCATAGCTGCCACACTGCCATGTTGCACACGTGGTTCGGGAACAAGGAACTCACAAACAATATCTCCACTGCTGGTGTCTCACCCAAGCCCCTACAGCCAGGCGAGGAGACGAGAGGCAAAACAGCAGAAATGCAATGGCCAAGGCCATGCAAACAATCCTAAGTTCAAATCCCAACTCCTCCACTTACTGACTGTGTGCAGAACTGTTACATCAACTTTACCCATCAGCTACCTCTTCAGGTTATTGGATGAAAGGGGACAGTGTCTATCACACACGCAGTTCAATGCCTGGCCCATAGTAAGTGCCCCACCATGCCCACCATGTTCTCCCTCAGGGCCTTTGCACTTGCTCCCCTTGTCTGGAATGTTCTCATCCCAAGTGGCTCTCTCCTTCACTGTCTTCAAGACTCAGCTGAAGGGTGTCCCCCCGACCCCAGTGGAGTCCTACTCTGTTCATCTCATGGACACACCTACACCCCTTACCCTGCTCTGGTCCCCTTCACAGCCCTTATCAACACCTGACACACTAGGCATTTATGTCTTGGTTTATCAATGTAATTTCAGTCTCCCCAGCAGAGTCAGTGCCATGTAGGCAGGGCATTGTTCACCATGGCGCTGTATTCCTAGCGTGCAGTTAAAAAAAAAAAAAAAAAAACCCAAACCCACTGCCATTCAGTGGATTCCGACTCATAGCGACCCTGTAGGACAGAGGAGAACTGTCCCATGAGGTTTCCAAGGAGCGGCTGATGGATTCAAACTTCCAACCTTTTGGTTAATGCCGAACGCTTAACCATGGTGCTACCAGGGCTCCACCATGCAGTACAGGAGAAGCTCAATAAATGTTAAACTAATTAATATGTGGTGGAGATGGTTTTGTCAGAGAGGAATATGAGCCCCTTGTCCACACTTATCCAATGGCCAACCCTGCCTTTTACAGCCTCCCTACCACCACCACGCAAGGGGTGTCAGACTCCCTGGGACATAGCAGGTCTCTGGCCCAGGCAACCAGGGTGTCCATGGGCCCCATGCCTCCTCACTCCCCTCCCTGCTCCCCAGGGACCCAAAGGGCTCCAGTCCAGAGGCTGGCACTGAGAAGACAGCCAGGAATCCTGCTGGCCAGTAACACACAAAACACGGCCTTGCTGTGGCTAGAACTGCAGATCGCAATACACCTGCTGGGTTCCAGAGCCCCTGGGAAGGCTGGGAAATTCCCTCAGGTCCCTCCTTCCCACATAGACCTCCTCCTGCCTAGGGAGGTGTGTGGCAAAGACTGGGGCATCTGGACACCTGCAGAAAGGAGATGGCACCTGCAGAAACCTCCCGTGCTGGACCCTGGACTTGGTTGGCACATCACATACGTCACAGCTTGGCTCCCCTCACCCTGAGCCCAGCTTGTCGAAACCAATGTGCAGAGGATGAAAGGGAGATTCCAAAAGACTAGAGGCATCGGCCAAGGCCACACCGGAGGCTGGGTCCCTGAAGGACGGCAGCCAGGTGCGTCTGTCTGATGATAATGTGTGCTGGCCCATGCACCCCGTGAAACAGAGCCATCCCAAACCCCCACCACAGGCGAGGAAAAGAGCTGTCTCCCCAGAGGCCTGGAAGCCCCGTCTTTTCCTCGGGACCTTGAGCCCCTGCTCCACCCAAGCAGACGACCTGATTTCCTCAGACATTCAAGCACTCTGTGCTCCACTTCCCCAGAAGCCCTGGCAGGGGCTGTACCCTGTTCACCCAGCTAACTCCAGTTCCTCCCCCAGGTATCTGATTAGATGCCACCTCCCCCGGGAAGCCTTTCCTGACCCTCCAAGTTGACCCTTCAAGACCCCAACAGCATGCATATGGACACCCTGCACGGCGCCTGCCCTCCTGCCCACCTCTGCATGCTGGCTGGGGCAGGAGACCCCCGAGGCCTTGGACGAGTGGGTCTTGCTCATGGCTACTTCCCTCAGGCCTGAGAGTGTGGCCACGACATAGAAGATGCTCAATAAACTGATAAAATGAATGCATGGCAAATGAATGAATGACTAAAATGAATTTTCATCCAAAATGATGGAATGGGAAGAGACTGAATGAGAAAACGAATGAAAGAGGAAGCATGAATGAAACATGCAAGAATGGCTGAGAGGACATCTCTCTCAGATCCTAGTGACCACCCGGAATCAGGAATCAGAGCCAACAGTCAGCTGACAGCAGCACCCGTCTGACTTCACAGTGCAACTCTGTCTGCCACGCTGACAACTGTTCCTCTTTCATCTTCAAGACCACGCCGGGGGCGGGGCGGGAGTGTGGGACAACGCAGCAATCAGGGGCTGGGACAAGTGCCCCAAAATGGGGCCTAGAGGTGCCAGGGTCCTCCCAAGGGTCTATGGGGGTCCAGGAGCCAGGCTAAGACTGGGTAAAGTCAGGGAAACAGCCCACAGAGGGGGAAAGGGAATGGAGTTAGCATTTCACCCTTACAGCAATCTCAGGAGACTGGCATCTCCTCACTGTCGGCCTGAGGAAACCAGGCATGCACGAGCAGGCCCACAATCAAGACTTGCTGAAGGGACAGATGAATGGTGACAGGAACAACAGCCAACTCATGCAGCCCTCACCCTGGGCACTTTGCACAGATCACCTCATTCAATCCTCACAACAACTCTAAGAGGTAGATAGTATTATCTCCAGTCTAGAGATTAGGAAACTGAGGCCCAGAGATGCTCAGTAACTTGCCCAAAGTCACACAGCTAGGAAATGGAGGAAAAAGAATATAAAAGCTGTGCAGACTGGCTCTGGAATTTCAGCTCCTAACCACTACGGTCATTGTTTCTCAGCTTTAGTGTGCTAAGGTCATGCAGCCAATAATAATAATAGTAATAACAACAATAATTCTCTCAGTTTTAGTATGCTAAGGTCACATAGCCAACAATAATAGTAATAACGATAATAAACAGGGAGTACCAAAGACACCTTCAGCATTTGTATAGAGGAGGGACTTAGGGACAGTAACTCAGTCAAAGAATGGCACCAGATGATTGTCTAGTGCCAATGTTTGCAGTGCTAGCACATCTTTTTCATGTAGGCACGTGCTAACTGGGGATGCTCTGACATGATGCTGGGCTAAACCCCTAAAGTCACTATTTGGTGCCACCAGTCAGTGCAGGGCACTGGGCTAAAAACTTCGCGTGGATTTTCTCTCCTTTATTGCTCACACCCACCCTTGAAGGTGATGCAACTATGCTCCCAGTTTGCAGAGAAGGCAAGCTGAAGCTCAGAGAGTCTAAGTGAGTTGGCCAACGGCACACTGCTAGGAAGTGACATCTGAACCCAGCCTCTCTCTGAACCCAGAGCCAGAACCCTGCCCTCTGGCCTGGCTTCCTTCTCCTTCTCAGGGGAGGAACTGCCCGGAAGCCAAGTGGGACAAGACTGCCCGCCTGCCCCTTCCCGCCAAGTCAGCTCCCTCAGCCGGCCACAGGCCCGGAACCCCACCAGTTCAAAGTGATTCACCCTGAGGGCTGTGTGGTTTGGTCTGGGGCTTGGGAGTGGAGGAGTCAGAGCCATACTCACCCCTGACCACCCAGGTCTGAACCGGCTTCCCCAGGACCTCAGGAGTCCAGGTGCCAGCTGGCCTCAGCTGCCTGGGAGGCCACCTTCTTTAGCAGTGGGCCACCATTTCTCAGCAGTAGAGGTGGGGCTCCCAGGGAGAACAGAGAGGTTTAGGGAGAAGGAAGATGCCCCAAATCAGCCCCTATCCCAGCTGATCAGTCAGGCCTTGCCTCTCTGTTGCCAGCAGGGCCCGGATGCTCTCCCAAGACCCCTGCAGCCAACGTGGAGGCCCTGGTACCCTTCTGTTTCTCTAGGCCTGGTGTCCTAAGGAATGCAGCTGCCTTGGCTGCCCACACCCCCTCATCCCACGCTCCTCCAGAACACTGTCCTTGTCCTCCTCGGCACCCCCAACATTGTGGTGATCTCTTGCTCGAGCCTCTGAGCCCCCGGAGGCCAGGGAACTACCGGAATGTGCGAGGCCTGAGGTTAGAGCCGAGGCTGATCTGAGTTGGGCTGAGACGAGGGGAAAACGGCCAAGAACAACTCACTCATTTAATTCATTTCCAGACTTGGCGGCCGGCAGGGCCAGGCTTCCAAACCAAGCTGGCTTTGGCCAGGACATCTGCAGCAGCACCAGCCACAAGGCACATCTGGATCCATTTAGGGAGTTAAGAGCTGTAAAGTTCTCTAAAGAAATTAGTTCCTGGGGAACCCAGGTCTCTCTGGGGAGTGGGTGAGGGATCTGCCTAATCCAGCTTCGCTCCCTGGGGCCAAGGACACCCGAAAACCATCTGACTGCAGGAGGGGGGTTAGGTCTGCATAGAGGGTCACCATGTGCACCCAAGATGGAATAGCTAGCCGATACAGGCCCCACCCTGGCACATTCCAGATCTGTGGCCTTGGGCACCTCTTGACCTCTCTGGAGGAGGACCCCAAGTGCAATTTCCTTATTTGCCACTGTGTCTTGGGGCCTAGCATGCGTCTGGCCCACATCTGAAGTGAATGAATGAATGAGCCCCAGAATGAATGAATGAATCTCAGCTTCCTCATCTATAAAATGGGGTGATGACATCTACCTATGAGGGTTGTCCTGAGGACTAACTGATAGATCAGATGGGAAGCCCTGGTTCACTTATTCATTTATAAGCACACATGATTTTTTAATGCTTATGGTCTGTCAACTCTAGACTCTGCAGCCCAAGCTCTGGGAACGTAAACACCCCTTAGAAAGCTTAACTTTGATAGAAGCCTCATTTTCTTTATCTAAGCACACTGAGTGTGCACTGGACACATAAATTCCCTCTGATCAAGCAGACAATGACCATGTAAAGGACATGCAAAGAAGACACGGCGGTGGCCTGAAGTGCAGCCCTTCTCGGCGGACCAGGCCCTTCAGCCAATCACCCCCACGACCCAGACGCAGAACAGCTAAGGGACTTGTCCAGATGAAAACCTAGGGCTTCCACTCCACGCAGGCCATGTGGGCTCAAATCCCAGCCCCCTCGCTCATTAGCAATATCACCTCAGGCTGCTTCTCTTGCCTCAATTTCCCCATCTGTATGTACTAGGGGATAAAAATAGTACCCACTTCACCAGGTTCTTTCTTATCTGTGTAAAATGGTGCCCACATAACTAAATAATACCTAAAATTCTCAGCAAAGTATCTGGCATATTGTAAGTGCTCAATAAATGTGAGCTCTTGTTATTATTCCACTGGCCGCCTAAACATACAGCTAAATAAATAAGCCATCGGCTCACACTGAGTCCAGAGGGACAATAGGAGGACTGTAGTTAGAAATCACTTCCGATCTTCTAAGCCAGAGTTCTCCACCCTAGCTGCACACGAGAATCACCTGGGGAGTCTGTACAAAATATGATGCCCAGCAGTAATCAACTGCATGCCACCGGACACAATTAATTGACATTTCTATGGACAAGATCATTTCTGTTATTATCAGTTTTTGACAATTAAAAAGTTGTAAAATTTTTTGCTTAGGGGCATTGAGTTATGTCAATGGTGATGAAATGACTTGGAAAAGGACAGTGATAGCAGGTGCAAACTATAAAGAATGTAGTCCATGTCACTAAATTTTACATGTAGAAATTATTGAATTGGTGAATGTTTTGGTGTGTATATTTTTACCACAAAAAAAAAAATTGTAAAATAGCTCAAAGACAATGAAAGGCAGGAAAAACTCAGATGGGTGAGCATCACAAGTTTAAAAATACGGATACTGAACACATTATTGAAGCAAAAATTTAGAAACAGCTTAAATGTCCATCAACAGGAAACTGGTTTAACAAATTCTAATACATACATGTAACAGAATATTCTGCAAGCATGAAAATAGATGATGTCACGATAAAAAATATGATGCCCAGGCCACACCATGCACCAAAGGAATCCCAATCTCAGGGGGTGAGGCCGAGGCATGAGTATGTTTTTTAAGCTCCCCATGTGCAGCCTAGGTAAGGAGCTGCTGTCCTAAACTCACCAAGAAAGCCTTGGACAGAAAACGGAGGTTGGGGGCTGCCTCAGGCAGGAGGAGAGAGGAAGAAAGAGGGTGAAAATGAGCAGAGCTCATTCCTAGGCGAGGAAGAGGACAGAGAAATAAGGAAGCCCAGAGTCAATCAATATTGAGAAACTGGAACCCTCACACACTGCTGGTAGGTATGTAACATGGTATAGTCTCTATGGGAAAACAGTTTGGCAGTTCCTCAAGATTGTAAACATATAATTACCATATGACCCAGCAATTGCACTCCTAGGTATGTACCCCAAAGACCTGAAAGCAGAGACTCAAACAGATACTTGCACACTAATATTCACAGCAGCACTAACCACAATAGCCAAAAGGTAGAAACAACCTAAGTGTCCATCAACTGACGAATGGATAAACTAAATGTGGTCCATACATACAATGGAGTATTATTCAGCCATAAAGAGAAATGAAGTTCTAATACATACTACAACATGGACGAACCCTGAAAACATACTGAGTGAGATAAGAAAGACACAAAAGGACAAATATTGTATGATCTCACTTATTTGAAATATCTAGAATAGCCAAAGGCAGAAACAGGAAGTAGACTCGAAGTTACCAAGGGCTAGGGAAGGGGGAATGAGAAGTTAAAACAAAAAAAAAAAATCCTTAAAAAATACCGTATTTTGTTTGACCTTAATCATACATTTATGAAAGAAAGCAAGCAAGCAAGTAAGCGAGTCAACCAAATTATGACGGCAGCCCAGCAGGCTAAGGAGCAGGAGAAGAAAGACTATCTATCCAACCCCCACACTGGGTCCAGGAGCCGCCAGGCATTTTTCAGGCCCTGTCAGAACCTTCGAGTATTGGTTCTGCCCAACATTCCCGTCACTTAACGGTCTTTCCGCTCAATGGCCCTTAGCTAGCTGGGTCTGTGTACACAACTGTGTGGAGAGCTAAAGATAATTATCCAACAGTTCCACCAAAAAAGCCCACTGCTGCCTCAAGTCCACTGTCCGCCTGGGCTGGCGGGATGGTGAGACTATGCTGTGGGGTTTTTACAACCAGGTAATATTTCTCCATTAGCGTCAAGATGGACCGCAACCTGCAATACTGTTCAGGCTCCTCGGGAGCACAGGAGGTGGGCTGCCATGACAACTGCCCACCCAAAATCTTGGCCAAACCAGGGCTTGCTAAGCATCTCCCGGGTCCCTGCATGGTGATTGTTGCTTCTTCTGCACCTCCCAGAACTCTCCCTCAGGCTGAAAAGTGAAACTCCACCTGTCTGCCACTGCCTTTTCACCAAAACCGACTTTGCCAAATGGAATTGGGACTGGGGAGTTCCAGAGGAAGGGCGAGCCTCAGAGCAGACCTGGGGCTAGTAGTGGCAAGGATGTCGTATGAACAGATCTGAAATTATGTTATTGGCTTGTTTGTTTTCTTGCTCTCTGTAAAGTTACGTGCAGGAGGGAAGAAAGGTTCTGTTGTGTCTGGTTGGTTCTCATGCCTACAGAAAATTCAGTACATGCTAGGTATTCAACAAATATTAACAAAGTAATTAACTTAAGAAGGGTTAAATACAGAATTGAGTTGAACTGGATGCTGTCTGACCCAAGATTCTAGTGGGAGTCAAAAGTTTAAGAAACACTATGATGGGTGGAGAAACACAAAATATAGGCAACTCTATCCATCGTCTTAATTTTTGTCCTTTGGTTTGGATAAAGATCACCATTGTTTGCCTAGAGAGATAACGCGCTGCAGGAAAGATTGCAAAATTCTAGAAGGCGAGTTTGTAAACCATGGTGCTGTATAAATACCAAAAGCCATAAGTGACCACCCTCGAGGCTGGCTGGAGGATGGGACAGTTGAGCAAGATCTCCAGACTGGCCTGGGGACGGAGGCTGGGCCCCAGCAGGCCTTCACGGGCCCAGCCGTTCCCCATGCAAGAGTGGGAGGCGGAGGGAAGGAACAAAGAAGGAAGAAAAGGTAAGAGGCAGGCATTCAGGGCTTTTAGAGCTGCTATGTCCTGAATGTCCTGATGCTCCCTTCTCCCTCTGGGTCAAAGTCAAAGTCCCTATAGGGACAGCACATCTAGCCCCCACTGATCGATGATCGCTGACCTCACTTCCCCCAACCCTTCTCAAGGCCGGCTCTGCTCCAACCACATTCACCTCCTTGCATTCCCAGGAAAGGCCATCAGACCACTCCCGCCCCAGGGCCTTTGCATGGCTTGCTCCCTTACCTCCTTCAAACCTCTGCTTAAATGTCACCTTTTCACCCAGATCTTCCTTGACTGCCCTGCTTAAAGTGTCACCACACATAGACAACTGCCCCCTCCCCACTTATAAAGCATCTCCTTCTCACAACACTCCTCCTTCTTCTGCAGTATTTGTCTTCCTAACATTCATCAGGAGCCCTGGTGGGCAGTGGTTAAGAGCTCAGCTCCTAACCAAGAGGTCGGCAATTCAAATCCACCAGCCATTCCTTGGGAACCCTACAGGGCAATGCTACTCTGTCCTATGGGGTCGCTATCAGTTGGAATTGACCCAACAACAGGTAACATTCACTGCTAGCTTACAAGATTCCAGGCTTCCTAGTTCATTTTCTGTTCCCAGTAGAAGGTGCTCCATGAGGGCAGGCCCCTTTCTGCTCTGCCCAGGCCCATCTGCTCTGCCCACGGCTGCTGCCTCATGCCTAGAATGGGGCCTGGTATACAGCAGGTGCTCAGACAACAGTGGCTGTATGCGTACGTGAGCAAGTGAAGCTGGAGTAAGCACCCCCACAAATCACCTCACCCGACCCTCAAAATGACCCTGGAGACAGGCCCTGCTCTCGTCCCTATGGCACAGTTACAATGCGGTGGAGCTTGGATTCGAACCCAGGCCCACACAACTCTGGAGCCCAGGCCTGTCACTTCCCATAGTAATGGGAAGATGCGGCAGGGTGCCGTGCTTGACCCAATGGGGCCGCACTACCTCCTATCTCAGAGGGGCAGTCACTCTCAAGGGATGGTTAACTGTCCAGCTCTCATCTTCCTACCCAAGGGCTGCAGGAGGGCGAGGGGAAGGCGATTCTCCACCATACTTCACTCTCCTGGGACACACGTGTCCTCTAGAGGCTCAGATGGAGACCTCGGGGGCCTCTCTATGGAAATGACAAGCATCTCTGATACTCAGCAGGTGACCATCTCCCAGTCCTAAGGCCCCTGCCATCTCACCCGTCTGCCTCTCAGGCTCACCTGCCTCCTCGGCCCTTCCCAGCCCTCAATCCAGGCATTCTGGTACCCGGCAGCCCCTCCACGGCATGCTCTCTCTGATCTCCAGGCATTCCGACATGTTGCCCCAGCCAGCCCCACTCCCCTCCCCTGTGGTAGGCTGAAAAATGGTCCCCAGAGACGTCCACGTCCTAATCTTGGAAACTGTGATTATGTCACCTCCAAATGACAAAAGGGACTCTACAGATGTGAAAAAAAAAAGTGAAGGATCTTAGATGGGCAGATGGGCCTGGATTATCCAAGTGGGACCAGTGTAATCACAGAGTCATTTTAAGAGGGAGGCAGGAAGGTCAGAGTTAGAGAAGGTGGTGAGACCACAGAAGCAGAGGTGGGAGTGATGCAGACACGAGCTAAGGAATGTGGACAGCCTCTGAAAGGTGAAAAAGGCAAGGAAACGGATTGTCCCCTAGGGCCTCCAGAAGAAACGCAGCTCTATTGACACCTTGGTTTTTAGCCCCATAGGACCCATTTCGGACTTCTGACCTCCAGAACTGTGAGATGATAGTTGTGCTGTTTTTAAGCCACTAAGTGTGTGGTCATTTGTTACAGCTGCATTAGGAAGATAATGGACCCCCTAAGCCCTCACTCAAACAGCACCACTCAGGAAGGCCTGCCCTGGCCCCCTCGTTGGTCAGACCCCACGCAGATGTCCCTGGACTTTCTCTTTTTTAATCATCATCAGTGGTTACATGGTTATGAGCTCACACTCCTGAAGCCAGACAGCCTGCATTCAATTGTAGCTTCCACCTCTCACAAGCTGCGCCCCTTGGAAAAGTTGCCCAGCCCCTCTGTGCCTCCTTTTCTTCATCTGTTGTAACAGGGCCACCCAAATTGCCTGCCCTGCAAAGCAACAAATGCTTTGAGGCCAGACTGCGAGAACCCACTAGAGACAGGCCTGGCATGCAGGTTTGTGGAGACCCGTGACTGCATCTGTCTTGTCCACCATTAGATCCCCAGAGCTCCAGACAGTGCCCAGGCCATCGCGTCTGAATAATGTTTGTTGAATTAATGCATGAATGCATGAGTGAAACCTTGCAGCATCAGACAATCTCAAACACAAACTGGGTGACAAACCACGTGCCATCAGTTGTACTTAAGGAAGACTGACAGCTGAGCCGGAGGCTTGAAGGTTGTACAGCTTCTCCTGCGTTCGACCCCAGTGGCCTCCAAATATTCCAAAGTGGGCAGAAGGAGCAATGACCGCTGCTGGACTTCCTGAAAAAAACACCACACCCAGCTTACCCTCTGCCCCGCAGACCCACAGCACAGCAGCCAACCTTGCCTCACCTTTCTGCTTCAATTGAACATCCCCCCCCCCCAACAAAAAAAGTCCTATGCGGACACCCCACAGCCATTCAGTGCCATGATCAGTGTAGCTGCCCGGTCCATGTGAGCTGACTGCAGCACATACCTCCCACTGTCAGAGGACGCCTTCCCAGTTTTCCCAGGTGAGCAACCGGAGTAACTGAACGCCCTCTTTGTAAACAGGACGGAGACGCTGCGTTTGTTTTCTCTATGGGACAAGGTCAGATTAAGAAAAGAAAACACAGTGGACCCCCACCCCCAAGGAAAAACCCAGTCTGGTCACGAGCAGAACTAACAGGTCTGGTTAGAACTAACAGACTTTCACTTCCCACTGGCCCAAGTCTCCCTACTTCTTCCAGGCACCCAGCAAAGCCCAGACCCAGAATGGCAGCACCACCCTGGTCCCTGCTCCAGGTAAGGACTGGTCTCTACTGGTCACCCATAAGCGAGACACAGCCACGCCGGCTCCAGGGAACATTTCTGCAGCTCAGGTTTTCTCTGCTGGGAAGTGAGGCTTTCAGAAGGATCCCAAGGGGGACACATGCCATGGCTAAGAGGGGCCTGAATCTTCAAGTCCTGGGTCCACTGCTGCTCTCCATGGGCCTCTCTGGGCACATCACTTCCCCTGTCCAGCCCTCAATGTCCTCACCTGCAGAAATGGGGAACTGCGTTCCTGCAGGGAAGGTGAATGGCTTTAACTCGTGTGCCAACTTCTACTGATTGGGAGGCTCTAGCAAGAAGGTGTCTCAGGTGGCCTTTGGATATCAGGGTGGATTAGTGATGTCCGCCATTGCAGGGCAGGAGTGACAACACATGGTCCATGTGTCTGCCATCCCTAGACGAGATCCCTTACAGATCTACCCCTTGACGTGGTCCCATGAACCTTCCTTTAGGATCTAGAATGCACTTACTGCTCTCCCTGTGTGGCACATGTCCATTCAACCTCTGCTTGCACATTTCCATCCTCGGAGAGCTCACTACCTCCTCTGGCAGCTATTCCTCCACACAGAGGAAGTTAAAATCTCTGCCCAACAACCCATTCCCAGGAGTCATGGTTCCAACCTCTGGTGCTGTAAGAAATATGACAGTTCCTTGCTCTACTTAGACCCTTGCTGATATTTGAAGAAAATGTACTCATTTTCCCCATTAAAAGCCTTAGTTCCTCCAACTCTTCTGTGTGTGAGCAGGTTCCCAAAGGACTGCCTATACCGGAAGAAGAACAAGGGTATATCTCTGCCCTGCTCGCAATGTGTCTCACTGATCCAGCCCCTGCCTTCCCAACAATGGAGTGGAGACTGGCTCTGGGAGACATTCTGAATGGGGATGTGTGGCTGAGGCTGCTAATAGTCAATACCAATATCCTTTCTCCTCTCCCTTCTTAGTAATAAAATCCTGGCTTGTAGTTGGATGCCTTGCTCCCAGTTAAAAGGCTATACTTCTTAGACTCCCTTGTAGCTAGGGGTAGCCATGAGACTCAGTCTGGCTGAAAGCAGAAGTCTTTTCGAAAGGATGGAAGGGTGTCCTTCTTCTCTACTCTCCCTCAACTGCAACTTCCTGCTAACTGGAAAGTAGATGTGTTGGCAAGAACCCACAGTCTATTAACTGGAATGCAGATGCAATGGCAGGAGCTTGAGCAACCATCCAGGACCATAACACAAAACACTAAAAATGGTGGAGCAACATCCCATCCATTGGTATGGAAGAACACAGATACCACACCAGTCCTAACATGATAGCTTATACCCTAGATTTCTTTCAGATGAGAGAAAAAATTAATTTCTGTTGTATTTAAGCTACTGTTTGTTTTTTAATATGACATAATCCCTAACCTTAAATGCAGGATAACTCACATCTGACTGCAGATGATGAGAGCCCCACTGCCTTCACCCAAGGCAGAGCTGCCTGCCATCTTTCTGCGGACAGGGGGCAACCCCAGTTCCTATACACTGGTGATTTTGACATACAGCCCATACCATTCCCTAATATCTGCCCCTTAGGAATTCAGGGCCAACATTTCCAAGGCTGACACATCTCTGCAAAGTCAGTAGGTTGACTGGTTTTATCAGTGGATGATAATATGAAAAGTCACCATTTATCAAGCACCTACTATATGCCTCATCTGCTGAGCTTGACACTTTACATGAATTGTATTCACCACAAAATAGAAACAATTGGCCCCAATAACACAGAGGAAGCCCGAAAAGGTCCAGCAAGTTGGGGTAAAACCCAGGACTCCTGACTTCCAGCCCAGGGTTCTTTTAGATCTTCTTCATTATCTCCTGAAGATTCTCAGGAAATCCAAGGGGCTGAACTTGGCTGACCCTGGGAAGTGAAAACAAGAGGAAGGGAGGGATAGAGAGAGCATGAAAAAAGGAAAGAGAAGAAGGGGTAGTGGGAGACACGCTTGCATTCCTGTAAACGGACATGTTTACAAAGATGTTCACTACAGAATTGTTTATAGAGCAAATATTTATACAAAGCCTAAATGTCCATGAGCAGAATAAATAAATATATCATGGTTTATTCATACAATAAGAAGCCGTAGTGGTACAGTGGTTAAGCGTTCAGCTGCTCACCAGAAGGTCAATGGTTCCAACCCACCAGCTGCTCCACAGGAGACAGACATGGCAGTCTGCTTCGGTAAAGATTACCACCTTGGAAACCCTATGGGGCAGTTCTACTTTGCCCTTTTAGGTTGCTACGAGTCCGAGTCCGGAGTCGACTAGACGGCAATGGGGTTATTCATACAATGGAATGCTCTAGGGCAGGACACGTAAAGGAACCACACACAGCATGCTGGATGAATCTCACAAACAAAATGGTAAACAAACAAAAAAAAGCAAGCTGCACAAGAATGTCCAAGTTAAGGAACTTTCTATAAAAGTTTAAAACCTGGGAAACAACATAGAGGCTCCTATAATATGTAGCAGTAAAAACACAAAAACATGCCTAAGAAGCATAAACATCAAATTCATGCCAGAGAAACAGGATGGGGGTTGGAAAAACCAGAAATTACAGCTGGCATGATTACTTCGTATTATTGTTTTCTAATTGCTTCAGATGCCTCAAATAGTTAATAATTTTAAAACAAAAGGGAGACTGTACAACTTTTACTTATGTTAATTATATCACAATAAAGTTTTTTTTTTTTTTTTTTTAAATGTGAAGGAAGAAAGGAGGGAGAGGTGGGTAGATGAGATGGAAGCGGGGAGAAGAGAGCAAGGAAGGCACTAAGGCTCCAAATACAGAAGCTGCCCGTGGCTGCCCACGCTTCTCCCTGCCACAGGGAAGGCCAGCCACACTGACCACAGGAGCTCCCTCCACGAAGTCACAAGCTTCTGTGAAAAGGACCTCTTCACCTCCACACTGTGAAGTCTCCTTAGGTGAAGTGACATCTCAGAGCTTCCACAATGAGTCACCCTCCAGCCTGGCTACCCCCAGAACCACGTTCCGCCCACCAGCAGTTGCGGCCGACAAGCAGTAGCCATGCCATCCCTCCCCACTTCCCCCGATGCTGAGGACAGGGCCCACCCTGGGCTTGCTCCTTGGGCACTGAGGAGGACAAGGGGAGGGGGTGCAAGGCAGGAGGAGTGAGGCCGGAGGAAGGGAGGCCAGGACAAAGCCCGGCAGGCACGAGAGAAGGGTGCCCGGGCACAGCCACCTGGTGCACAGCTCCTCCACAGGTGGCCGTGGTTTCTCTGCCTCCCATTCCTCTCCTTCCATGGAAGTATGGCCGACACAGCAGGATCACACAGCAAGAAGACACCAGGAGCTAGCTGGGGTCTCCCTTGTTTTGTGACCTGACTCAGTTCACTCCTGGACTCTGTACACAAAGCTGTCCATCCTCAAGCAGCAATTTAGTTTCAGTCCAGAGGCCTGGCCTGAAACTACAAAGCATGTATGAGTCCCCCCAGCAGAGAGCAGAAGTGGTATGTGATCTGCCAGCCCAGGGGGACCTCAGGCAGACATCAGCTCAATGGGAGGGAGGGACAGAAGGACGAAGAGATACATCAGCAATACATTAAATGACTCAATCCAAGGAACAGCAGCTTTGTTCCTACCATCCACCTTGACCTCTCCAAGCTCAGAGGTTGCAAAGTCAGTACCCAGGAGGCCTGGCAGGTAATGAACCTGAGCACAGTGAGCCGGGTGAAGCCGGGGTGAACTGGCGAGCATGTGCTCAACCCAAGGAGGCGGCCACTACCAGGAATGTGGCAGGCCACAAGCACACTATTCACTGCCTTGGCCTCAGGGTTCTCAGCTGCAGAACTCCTTCCGAGGCTGAAATGAGGGAAAGCACTAAGAACACTGCCAGGCACACAGTAAGGTGACACCTAAGTGTTGGCTTTTGTTATTATTTTTAGAAAATGGAAATTCAGGTCTTTCTTAGGGGAACGCTCCCAATTTTTAAATGTGCACAACTCAATGAAACATTTTTTTTAAAAACTCTGTATGGGCCAAGTAAAATAGATCGGTGGACTGGATATGGCCCGTGGGTCACCAGCTTGCAACCTCTGCTCAGTGTGTTCCCTGCTTTCCTTTCGGACAGGCCCAAGTTCAAGAGGCACACAAATCATAGAGCAGAGACTAGAGGTCACCCCATGTCTATCATGGGCTTCCAAGCCCATGAATCTCTTAATGGGAAATAAATGTTTAAAACAACCTCCACCAACTCCCACACCAAAAGGACAGGAACTACTAATTCTTACCCACCACATCCAAGTCACCCGTTTTATTTTATATGAAGAAAAAAAAAAAAGACCTATTTAAAAAAAAAACAACACAGGCAAACTCGAAAAAGTGCACTGCTGTTGACTTGGGCAAGAGCCTTTGCCAGTCACAGAGGAAAACAGCCCAGTTCTCAAAGCGCGGACGTGAAAATTACAGAGCAGTGTCTCTGACATCCCCCTGCCCTTTCTGTGTCATTTACTCATGAGGAATGCAACTAAATTACCCGCCCCCTCCATAAACTGAGAAGGAAGAGACATCGCCACTGCTGGGGCACTGTCTGTCTGCTTCAGTGCAAAGACTCAGGGGAGAGTTTCCCACCCAGTGAGCTGGGGGCTGAAGGAGGTGGGGAGGTAGGGGTCATCAGGGGTAGGATGGTGAGGCAGTTAAGAGCTCCGACATTCATGCCCATTGTCATGGATTGAACTGTGTCCCCCAAAAATACCTGTCAACTTAGCTAGGTCATGATTCCCAGTATTATATGATGGTCTATCATTTTGTAATCCGATGTGGTTTCCCTATGTGTTGTATATTCTATCACTACGATGTAATAAGATGGATTAGGGGCAGTTAATATTGATGTGGTCTATAAGATGAGATAGTGTCAGATGCCAATCTCTTTTGAGATATAAAAGAGAGAAGCGAGCAAAGACACATGGGGACCTCATACCACCAAGAAAGCAGCACCAGGAGCACAGTGCGTCCTTTGGACCCGGGGTCCCTGAGCAGAGGAGCTCTTAGTCCAGTGGAAGACTGATGAAAAGGACCATCCTCCAGAGCCAATGGAGATAGAAAGCCTTCCCCTGGAGCTGACACTCTGAATTTGGACTTGGAGCCTACTAAGACTGTGAGAGCATAAATTTCTCTTTGTAAAAGCCATCCACTTGTGGTAATTCTGTTACAACAGCACTAGATGACTAAGACACCCATTTTACAGATGAGGACACTGAGGGCGGATGTCACCCTGGTCTGCTGGATGTAAGGGTGATGGGCTGTCCCCATGCCCTCGTGGTGGCAAGCAGTTCAACAGATGAGCCCCTTGAGCCCTCCCTGGGAGGCTATGTGTGGCTGAGCCTGGAAATAGACACTGTAGGGGATGAAGAAACAGGCCACTCTTTGAGAAAGGTCATTAAATCTTGCCCCCCCCCACCAAGTTCCTTGTTAGGGCTGCCTCCCTGACCCCCGTTACCACACTCAGCCCCCAGCCTGCCTGCCTCAGGGCCTTTGCACTTGCTGGACTCACCACCTGCAGCATCCTCCCAGATCTCACAGGACTGGCTCCTACACCAGTGCCACCTCCCTGACCTCACAGTCTAAAGCACACCCCACCCTGTCCTGCTCCACCATTTCACCCCATTCCATGACAGTCCTGGCACTTGCTCCATCTGAATGGCAGTGGTGGCTCACTGCCTTGTATGCTGTCACCCCAATAAGAGGAGGGCTGCGTTGGGATGCCCTGGGTTCATGCATGGCACATAGCTGATGCTCACAACGTGGAAGGATGGCAGGGCTCACCATCCACCCATACCAGAGAGAGCCAGGTCACAGGCGATATGGGCAAAGCCTTCACGCATGGGGAATGCCATATGTGACACCAAACAGGCTGTCCCAACAGGATGTCATATGTGACACAGAAAAGGGTGCCCCAATGGGACACTAATGACCCTGAAAATACAACTCATTCCTTGTGATTCAACACTGTGGGGGTCCAGGCTTCTCCTAGGCTTGTTTCATGCATTACCTCACTTAGTCCTGACCATAGTCTAGGTCAGCAATATTGCTTTTAACCTCATCTTACAGATGAGGAAGCTGAGGCACAGAGTCACACACCTAGTAAATCTGAACTCAAGGAATGAGATGCCAAAGACAGCACTGAAGACGTATGCATATGTATATGCATGTATATGTATAACCCACTGCCCTCAAGTCAATTCTGACTCATAGCGACCCTATAGGACAGAGGAGAACTGCCTCATAGGGTTTCCAAGGCTGTAATCTTTACAGGAGTAGATCGCCAGGTCTTTTCTCCTGCAGAGTGGCTGGTGGGTTTGAACGGCTGACCTTCTGTTTAGCAGCCGAGCACTTAAACACTGTACCACGAGGGCTCCTTATGTATATGTATATGCATGTATACCCGTATATGCTCATGTGTATAAATGTAAAGGTCCCTAGATGGCACAAACAATTTGTGCTGGACTACTAACCGAAAGGTTGGCAGTTTGAACCTACCCAGTGGCACTGTGGAAGAAAGGCCTGTGACCTGCCTCCATAAAGATTACAGCCAAGAAAATCCTATGGAGCACAATTCTACTCTGTAACAATGGGTTGCCGTGAGTCAGAATCCACTCGATGGCACCTAACAAGAGGCATAGCAATCATCATGTTCTCCATCCATCCCCAAGAAGGGGTTTTCTTTTGCTCTGATCTTAGGATTCTCAAAGCCACAGCGAAGAGATCACAACCAGGAAGTCAGGAATTATGATTACATACAAACTGGTAGGTCACACTATCTGAAACTATCATTATTCAACCACTTTTGTCTTATAAAAATGACCACTTCATAAGGTTCCACCTTTGCTATGGAGTCCTAACAGACAGGATGGGGGAGGGGGGAGAACCACTAGACAGGAATTGCCAGGCGGCCTGGCCTGTCAGTCACTTCAGCTCCAACCCAGCTTATCTGTAGCACTTTCTCTAGACAGCCCTACAGAGAAAAAGGAAGCTGTTTTGAGGTCAAACTTCTGAAACATCTGTCTCTCTGATCTGGCCTTGGTGTGCAAATGCCACAACTCACAGGGCAATAAGCACCGGGGCAACTCCTGGAGTCCAGCCCCCACAGCCAGCATCCTGCAGGGAGAAAGCTCCAAATGCAAGAACAAGACACTGCCGCCCTCGGTGCCACCAGATCCTCTCCCCCAGCACCTGGAAGCCCGGAGGTGCCTGTGTCTCAAAGGTGGACGCAGCAGAGACCAGGGGCACCCAGGCTGCTCTGTTTATCTACCACTTTTCAACATCGTTCCTTTTTTTAAAAATCCTCTTCAAACCGAAACTGTCAAAAGTTGTGCCTAATCAATCTGAAAGCTGCAGAGGAAGTGGTCTGTCCCTCCTCCAGCTCAAGACTTCTGCAAAAGATAACACATGGCTGGGCTGTCGGTGGACTGCCAGAAGCTCCCACCAGGGCTGAAGGCACACCAGTGACACCAGGGCCTGCCCTTTACCAACAGATGCCCTGGGGAAACTTCTCCTAAGCACTTGTAAATGCAGTCCCCGGCCCCACCCCAGCTGTTAAGGCTACACAACAGACAGGAAGAGCCCCAAAGGGAGGCCACCCCCACCCCACCCAACCACCAAATACTTCTGGGAGAACTTTATTCCAACTGGAGAGTGGACCTGATGGGCTCTCGTACCTCCACACAACTCCAGAGTTGAGTGTTAGGATCCCACCTTCCATGTGCAGTAACGAAGATGGTCAGACAGCAAATGACGCACCCAGCTTAATCTCTATAAGTTGCCCGATGTCACACATAGCTAAAAAGTGGCAGGGCCTGACACCAAACTTCCGAATGTCTGGCTCCAAAGTTCGGGTGACACCTGCTCTGGGAAGCCCTCTCTGGTTCTCCCCTGGCTCAGCTGTGCTCGCCTCTGACTGTAGTAATAGCAGTAGTAATAGTAGCTCTTCCCCGCCCTCCCCCACCCCCTACTCACAAGACATACATTATCTTATTGAATCCTTTCAGAGACCCAGGGGATCGGCACCACTAACAGCCCCAACTTACTGAAGAGAAACAAAAGCTAAGCAAGGTTAAGTTAACTGTCCAAGGTCACACAGCTGGCAAGTGGCAGAGCCCAGGGTGTTTCTAATACCTGATGGTTCTCTCCATGATCTTGGGTCTAGATAGATGATTCTGGGCCAGAATGACCTCAGGGGCTGTCCCCTTTTGTTTTCTCCATCCACACCAAAAAAGCTGAGGGAGAGGGGCCACCTCTCTTTGGGCACTGGGCAAAGCCCACCCTCATTACCGTCCCAGGTTCCAGGCGTAAGGGTCACCCAAGTCAGGGTGAAAAACTCGGCCCTTCAAGGCTGAGCAGAAAGGAACAAGGCATTCGGGGGCATTCCAGGGAGGCTTCCAGGTTGAGGTACAAAGTCCTGAGCATACAGGACGTCTGAACCCCAGGCCACCCCTACCCTGCCCCTCGCCTCTCAGGAATGCCAATGCTGCTCCCTGCTCGGATACCTGGCAGGAGACACCTCTCATGATCCCAGGCCCCAGGCGATGCCCGGTGCAGAGCAGGTGCTCCTAAGTACACACTCCAGGTGTGAGAAGACCCACTGACATGCACTGAGGACTCCCTGTGCGCAGGCACCTGGCGAGAGGCTGTGTGGGCAGTTCCTCACCACATTCTCACCACCACCGTGCACGAAAGGTTCTGTCCCTGGCTGGTAATTCTCTGTGAGGAAGGGAGGCCCAGAAAAGTGAAGCACCTCACCCAAGACCATGTGAGTGGGAGGCAGCAGAGCTGGGACTCCAACCCAGGCCTTTCTGACGCCCCAGCTTGCACTCTGTGTCCATGGACACTGCCTGAGTGGGGGGGGTGATGAGTGAGCCTCTGTGACAGCTGACCTTAGAGAGACTCCGGGTGCAAGCAGAACCTGGGAGGATGGACAAGGCCGTCCCCCCCCTACTCTGCTTCCCCAGCCTTCTAGTCCCTTCCTAGCCTGAAGGCCCTTTCCTTATGGTTCTGGGCCCCAGAAAGCCACAGAGAGCCCCCCAAATTGTGTGTCTCACAGTCTGGTTTGCCTGGACCCAGAAGCCCACAAGAGCCCTCAGGTTAGAAAAGGGAGAAAAAGGGAAGGTGGATTAATAAAGAGGCCTGGGGAAATTAAAACACAGTCTTGCTTTCCAGAACTGAACTTGGGGTATAAATGGCATTTACCAGAGTGCAGCATCCAAGTCCTCCTGCCTTCTCGTGGTGGGCATTTGTGGGGGCAAGAAGGGGGAATGGGGGTAGGGGAATCAGGGTGTGGGGCCTGCTGTGGAGGGCTGCTCTGTGATAAGCTGCCACCCTCCATGACCCTGACCAGGCAGAGGGCATCATACACCTCAATTTGGAGGTAGACCAGCCTGCAGAGAGGCCCGGGGACTACCTCGGGTCACTTGGTAAGGAAGAGGCAGGGACATGACATAGCAGGTCAAAGTCCAATGCCCACACTCTCAGGTTGGGCCGCTGGGTAGGTAGACATCACTGGTTCCTCTGCAAGGCAAACTGGAAACTTAGTCCATAAAACAGTCCCCAAGCATACAGGAGAGTCCCTATCCCTGCCCTGAGCCTCTGAGGGCAGTGTGCAGGTTCTATACGATTGTTTGTCTGTTGGCCTGGGTGTTCTCGTCGTCTCGATCATCTGGGCCTAAACTGAGGCTCAAAGAGGGAAAAAGTCTGCCCCTGCCACACAGCTCCTGGAATGGGTTGCAGAAATGCAACATTGGTTTTCCCAAGCTTGTTGAAGGAACAAGAGGCCCTTTCAAAGCTGAGCCCTTTTGTTCCTGGTTCTCAGGGAGGAGGCAGGCAGGGGGCTGTTGAATGAACTTGGTCCAGCCCAAGTACCCCAGTATGCTGCACTAAGTCTACCACACTCAACACCCAGACTAACCCTTTCCAACAAATTTGGGCAGATCAGCACTCAATTGGATGGGGTCAGTTTGGTAATGTTTAAACTACATGGCTGTCAGATTCCTCATTCGATGACCTTACTGTTCCTTATTGTCCATGACAACAATAATAGCAGCTAACATCCCCAAGAACTCGCAGGGTGCCAGGCACCGTGCTAACTGCTTCATGAGCAGTGTGGCCTCATAATGACCCTATGAAGCAGACACAACCGTCTTTCATTATACAGACAAGGAAACAGAGGCTCGAAAGCTTAGGGTCATTACCAAGACCATCACTAGTCAAACCTGCTAGAGCTAGAGTCACACTTGTTAACTGTCCATCCCTGGCCTCCAATCAACCAAGAAATGGCCAAGTGGATAAATTAAAAAAGGGAAACAACATAACCTTATTTTTCTTCATCTCTCTCATGGCCATCTGAAGTTATCATGTTCTTCTGAGCATGTGTTGTCTCTCCTCTGGAAGGCAGGCTCCTTGAGGGGGCCCTGTTTGGTTCACCCCATATCCCAGCCCCCAGCAAAGCACCTGTCACATAGGAGCCCCTCAGGAAACATTTGTGGAGTGAAAGAGTCCACCCACCCCACTGCCGTTGAAACCTAGCTCCGCAAGGGCGAGTCTGTGTGAGAGTAGGGGGCACAGACTCTACCTGTCCCACCCACAGGAAAAAGGATGACTGTGTGCTCTGATTCTGGCCAGCTGCAGGCAAAATGGTCTAGCCAGAGAGGACCCTACCTCCCAATCATCTAAGTGAAGGCCCAAGGTCAGCTCACTTATTAATTTCACTTACTCACACACTGGGTCATTTTTTTACTCGCTTATCCAACAAATCTTCACAGAGTACCGACCACTACCAGGTGCTGTGCTGGGCTGCACGTCCGGGACTTACAGGGTCCAGCTGGGGGCAGATGACAGGAAAGGGAAACCAGCAAAGCAGGACATGGTAACCACAGGCTAGGGGATGTGTCCTGCACCCCGGAAGGATGTTTCCCAGAGGGGTGCAAGGACCGAGTGGTATCTCTTCTCTCCGTACCAGGGCTTTATGCAAAGTTTTTCTATTTCTAAATAAAGCTGCATCCCATGTCAAAAGTGCATGTACAGTACAACCTGACGTGGCCAGGAAAACCGTGTGCAAACGAATATCCTACAGAAATGCTAGTTACCCTTTCTGGGTGTTAGCATTCTGGGTGGATTTTATTGTCTTCTTTTGTTTATTTGTATTTCCTAATCACTCTACAATTAACCTGAACTCACTGTGTAATAGGGGAGGGAGGAAGAACATCTTTAAAAAATAAATGAGACCTTCCCCATTCCCCAAGCAAGATTTTCCTGGCTCCATCCGGTAGGTAAAGGGAGAGAACAAGAAACTGTGATGGGACAGGGGTGGTGACTACGGAGGTCTCTCACTCAGTTTTCACAAGCGTGAAATGAAAGCATTGCCCAGACGATCTCAAAAGGCCCCACCAGACCAGACGCAACAGGATCAGATCCATTCCTTTGAGTCTTGACACGGAGTTAATTCTAGGAAGCGATGCTGCCAGGTGTACACCTCCAGGTGGTGACGCCAGCCCAAAGACACACCTCCTCCAGGTAAATGGGCAATGAATACCTACTAGGAAGAGCTTGGACTCAACCTGGCCACCTCTCATTATCTAAGTGGCAAGGCCCAAGTCGCCTTCCCCTTTGGGCCTTGGTTTCCTCACCCGTGAAATAGGAAGGCTGACATTCAAACCACCTTTCCCTGCACTCACCCTTCCTCCAGATACTGGCGAGGGCTCCCCTACAAGGTTACAGACGTAAAGCAGACAGAGCCCTAAGTTCATTCAAGAGCTGGCTGCCTGGAGAAAGCTACCCCGGCCAGGTGACTCAGGGGGTCAGGACAGTCCTCGTGTCTAGCCCACATCTACTCCACTGATCTTTAAGTGGAATCTTACAAGTGTGGGGACATAAAAGAGAGCTAGAAAGTTCTTTGAAGTCATAGGAGAAGTGCTGGGGCTTAGGAAAAAGACATGGGCTTAGTTAGCCTGACCTGGGTTTAAGTCACAGCTCTGTGACTTACAAATGTGCCACCTAGGAAAAGGAACCTCTCTTGTTCCCTCTCCTATAAAAGAAGGATAACACTACCCAGCTCACTGAGGCTACTGTGAGAATTAAATGAGCTGGTTCAGTGGCTGGCATGTAGTAGGTGCTCAAGAAATGGTTGTTCTTGTGTGCTGTTGAGTCAATTCCAACTCACAGCAACCCCATATAACACAGTAGAAATGCCCCATAGGGTTTGCCAGCCTGTAATCTTTCCAGGAGCAGATTGCCAGGTCTTTTCTCACGCAAAGCCCTTGGTGGGTTTGAACTCCCAACCTTTTGGTTAGCAGCTGAGCCCTTAATCACTGTACCACCAGGGCTCCTTCAAGAAATGGTAGATTCCATTATTTCACCAATCCGAGCCCTTGGCAACTCATACGTAGCCTCAGATTTCCCCCATAAAATCTTCAGGGGCAGGAGAGGGCCCAGGTACACAGTACCCTTTTAAAAACAAATTTAAGAGTCAAAAAAAATACAACTACATCCCACCAAACTGCCAACTGTGGTGAGAGTAACGAAGCAAACAAAATGGAAAGTTCAACTCTTTCACTGGCTTAAGAACAAGCAAATGCAAAATTCTGTGGCAAAGAAATCATCCCCGCTTAATTCCACATCTAAATTTGAAATGGCCCCATGGAACTCCCTCTCTGTACTCATTTAAATACATGTTTACTACAGGGTGTGGCTAAAGATCAGTGCCGGCTAATGTTGGAAGAGCCAAAGACAATGAGCAAACTCCTTTTTATATGTCAACCACCAAGGATGAGCCTTGCTTCCTTTTACCTAGACTGGGTCAACCTTGCTGCAGTCTTTAACACCCAGGAGGAAGAAACACATTTAAATTGTACCTACAGCCCACATCACACAGGGAACACGGAGCACTCCAGTTGAATTTGTTAGGTAGCTTCCATAATATTGACTCCATAAAAATACCAACCTTTCACTGCACAAAGGAACCCATACTTCCAAGGTCAAATTCAAGGTGTTCAATTACAAATTCTGCCGTGGCCTATTTGCAGATTCTCCAGGCATATTTTTTCATGCTTAATATTTGTTAATCCTTGACCATCAAGGGTTTGTGGCCGTTCCATCCCTTTACAGTCAGAGAGGTGAACTGGCCAGCCCAAGGTTACACCATGTGTAGGGCAGGGCTGAGGTGAGCTGCTGTCGATGGGGTCCGAGGGGAATGCCCGTTGGACTCTACCATGGAGCATCTTCGGTGATGCTTTCTGCCTTATCAAAGAGTGGGGAACTGTTTTAAATCTTAAACATTCTAGGGGCAAGTAGAGCCAACCTTGAAACTCCAGACAAGGATAGAAAAAACATACATACATACATATATATACATGTCTATACATATAATACCACAACCAAAAAGACTAAGCACAGCTTAAGCAAGCACAGAAAATGCTGTGCAGGCAAACCCTGCTCCCCTAGCCAAAGGAACAGAATTCTAGATAAAAACCTTGATCTTTCGTATTTAATGAAACTTTTTTAAATCATTTAACATGCTTATTTCCATGGAAAGTTCCATTTCTTACTGATGAAACGTCACAAACCGTCTAGACTGGTTTATAACCTGGGGGTACACAGATTCCTAAGAATGGCTATATTATAAATGCTAAAAAATATATATGGACTTTAAATGTTATAAGCCTGTCATCATATTATTTTACCAGAGGATAGGTCATTCAAAAAAGTCTAAGAGCCAGTGTCCTAGAACATCCATCAGTAGGGAAGATTCTGTCATTTCCATTTTTTGTGAATGACAATTTCACAGATCATTCACCCCGCTACAAGGATGGAAATGAGACTAGGAATGAAAGAAAAACAAATCACTTCTCAAAGCAAGTCATCTGAAGCACAAGGAAGCAAAATTAAAATGGACACAACAGAAGAGCAGTTACAAAATAATAATACAGTTTCATGGGCCTCCAAGAAGGGGAAAGGAAGAAAACTAACATTGCTGACTCAGTTCTCCATGCAAAGCTAGGCCCTTGCAAACACCAAGTGGCTGCCTTGAGGGTCACTGAACTTCTCTGAGCCTCAGGTTCCCAATCTATACAGAGGCTAGGCTAGATCAGGAATGTTGCATGCCAACAACTGATTAGTCATGGCTGTCGCTGGGATCACTGGGAAGCAAAGCCAGGGTTGATTAGCAATGTCTGCCATGGGCAAAGCAATGAGGTGTGGCAGCAGGAGTGTCATATATTTGCCCTTTCAGAACTAGATGATCTCCAAGTTCTCCTCCAACTCTGGCCAGCTCTGATTCTAATTATAAAAATAAAAAAAAGGGTGGGGGGTTGGCAAACAGAAAAGAAAAAACAGGCTAACATTTTCCAACACTGGCCATGGCTGAATTAAGTAAAGCCAAAACCTGCACCACATGCACCAGGCACATAGCTCTGCCACATGGGAGGACATAGAAAACATCAGACCCGCTGCCTGCACACCCAGTATGACACTCCATCCAAGCCAGAAGTAGCAAAAGTGTAGGTTTTGTCTGGCATGGCCTTGCTTGTAAACACCCCATCAGAAGCACAGTAACCTCTCAGCAGGCAGCTCCAACTGGGTTCAAACCCTACCCTTGCCCACCTGAGTCCTGGGCAAATTACTTCGTCTCTCTAAACCTCCCTTTCCTCATCCTAGAAAATCCTCATAGGACTATCATATGACTAAACACATATATAAATACTGCCTTAAAGTCCTAACGCGACAGTAAGCCCACAGGAAGTGAGCAATAAGGGGCCACTGCTATCAGCAGCATCACCATTCGTCTAGGAAGGGGGCAAATTTCCAGAGAAGAGCCTGAGTACAAGGAATTAATTTTTTTTCACATGTTTAGCACTATGACCCATTTGGTTACTATGAGCTGTAAAAGGGAAGGGGCTGGAAAACAACCTCATCCTCTTCAAGGAAGCAGATGGCAGACTCAAATGGTGTGATTGAAGGAAACTTTAATAAAGGAACAGTATACAAAGGTGTGAGCAGAAGATATGGAAAGCACAAGAGATGGCTTTTCTACTGAGGGTGACCAGCTGTCCCAGTTTGCTGGGAACTGTCCCAGGTTTTTGTACTGAAAGCCCTGAATCCCAGGAAACCCCTTAGTCCTGGGCAAACTGGGATAGTTAGTCATCCAATTTCTACCCAATGTGTTCCTACCCCTAGGCCTAGGGACAGGGGGAAGGAGCAGTTACAGAAGCCTGGGTGGAGGGGGTCCAGGCTCTGTGGTGAATGAACACTGCCCACCCATGGTAACCCTGAGGGAAAGGAGTTGGGGGAATAAATGCCTCCACCCTCCTCTTGCCTCCACTTCCACCAGGACTCTCCATTGGCAAAACCCACCAAGAAGCCAGAGGGCATGGAAGCCCAATGATGAACCCACACAGGCCATGGAAAACGATGGGAAAGAATGCAGCAAGGGTCTGAGGGGCAAAAGGAAGAGATCAGTATATTGCATTCATCCTGGGATGGCCAGGGGAACCAGGCCCCACCTTCCAGAAGCCTCCACAGTGCACTAGCGGGGACGCAGCACTTCTAGATCCCATCCAACAGGAAGGGAAGGAGCCTCTCTTTTCCAGTGGGGTGGGCCAAACAACTAGACTGGAGCAGAGCTCAGAGGAAGAAGCCTCCTCCACCTGGCAACTGTTAAGCAAGGTCCACTGACAGTGTGAGCAGGTTCAATTTGGGGCCAAGAAGAGACCAGTGGGCTGCTCCAAAGAAGATGGCAGCTCCCTGGGCTCTGTCATCATGGATGTTAAGACACAAACAAAGCCTCGCTGTGGGAAGGGGTCTAACAAAACAAATAAAAGTGACCGTCTAACAAAACAAATAAAAGTGACCGTGGAAGGCAGAGCTACGAATGGACTTCCCCATTGGTATGCTCAGGCTGAAGCCTCCACTCAGACCCAGCGCATGTGTCAGGGGCAATATCGTTTAGAAAATAAAAGCAACTTTCAATTCTGTTTTTAAATCATATTTTCCGAGATCAAAATCTTATTTCCCAAGCACTGCTGCTGAAAGCTGAGGTGCAAACCAACAATAATATCTTAATCCTCCCAACGGCGGGTTTCCATCTTGCTGGAGTCAGTGGCTTGGTGGCTGGATGAGGGCAGGGCTGAGGGTCCATTCCAGCCCCAGGTGCACAGAGTCATTATGGGCATGCCCAAGACGCTCTCCTGGACAGCTCCCTGCGGAGCGTCTCTTGGATGTCAAGGTCACCAGACAGGGCCAGGGTTTCCAAGAAAACTGTAAGAACCTTTTCTGTCCCCTCACAGCCTGGGATGCCAGGGGCCCCATGATCCCTCATCAATCCCGTGTTCATTTAAAGGCCTGCACTAATAGTGGGTATTCCTGGATGAACAGGACCCAAAACTGCAGGCAGGTAATCAGGTCACCGCAATCCCAGCAGAGGTAGTCCCAGTAGTGATGATGATGACGGTGGCAGTGTTGATGACAGTGGACACCTGCAGAGCACTTGTTATACGTCTAGCCCTCAATCAAGTCCCTCCCATGTATTCTCACCTTGATTCTCCTAATAACCTTGGGAGGCAGCTACTATTACTAGCCCCAGTGTACAGATGAGGAACTAAGGGCTGGATCACACCATAGGTTAAATGGCCTAATCTGAAACATCTGGATCAATCCAAAACAGCTGGCCAAGCCCTCTTAACAACCTTGCCTGGTGAGCGTCCCTTTAAGAGAAGGACAAATACAGCGCAGCCAGGTCTCTAACACTTCCATCTCTCTCTCCACCTTCCCCAATGCGAAACTGAGAAATGGTTTTCAGCTTTCAAAGTGGGGACAGAGTGTTTCCTGCTACCTGTGCAGACCCCTTTAAGAAAGGCCACCAAGGGACAGGGGGCTGAGATCCAGCCAGCGTACCCTACTTACCATTGGGGGTACCAAAAGAGCCCCCAGACTTCTCCTCTTTGCAAGGCTCCCTGGCCTAAGGCCCCCAACCCAAGGCCTCCACCCCATCACCAAGCTGCTAGCGGGACGTGCACACAACTACAGAAGCTTCCTTTTAATATCTTTCCTGGTGAGGTGGTTCAATTAGCTCCAAAAAGTGGAGGGACCCACTGCCTGGGGTGGGGCTTAAGTCAAGCAGGTGAAGCCTTTATAAAGGAGCCACGTGCCAGGTCACACATGAGGTCACTCACCCTGGCCCACTCCCCACCCCCAAAAAAATGGCTTTAATTCAGATGGCACATGAAAAGCACTTTCCTCACACCAAAACTTTCTAAAGCTAATTTCTCTTTCCCTCTTTTTTTATTGGCATGATGCAATTCCCCTTTTCAGCAACCCAGATCTCTCGAGTCCTGAGTCATCACTGGGGCCAAGGTAGGGACAGCAGGAAAACCAACAGGGAGATCAAAGGGGTGGGATTTCCTGCTGGGACTGGGATGCCAAGGCCCAGTGGGCACTCGACCCCACACTGCGGTGCCCATGGGGCCTGGGCTCCTGCAGTCCCCAAATGGCTCTTTGTTACCTTGTCTGTGCCACGTTCTATAGAAGCAGGGATGGCGAGGTTCAGCACGCACACTGGGGCCTCAGCGGGCTTCACGCTCTGGCTCTGCCGTGTGCCAGCCTGGGCAGTGGAGCCGTGGGGCTGATGGGAGGATTCAACGAGACAACCCAGGGGTCTCAACCTGACGATGGTGCCCCAAGGAACATCTGGCAATGTCTAGAGACATTTTTGATTGTCACAGCTGTGGAGGCGGGGGGGATGCTACTGGCATCTAATAGGTAGAGGCCAGGAGGCTGCTAAATATACTACAATGCACAGGACAGCCCCCACAATAAATAATGAGTTGACCCCAAATGTCAACAATGCCGAGATGGAGAAACCTTGAGATAATGTATAAAGAGTGCTTAGTGTATACTAAGCGCTCAATAAAGGGGACTTACTGCTACAGACACCAAGGAGAATAAGACCTAACCCTGCCCTTTGTGCCAATGACCCCAAGGGTGTGACATGCAGTCCTCTACGAAAAAAGAGTAGATGGTACCACCCCAAAATGTTAACACAGGTGATGCTGCGTGTTGGGATTAAGGAGGATTTTTCCTCTTCTTTGAGCAGCATTTTCTACTTTACTTCCTAAGATCATCATCATCCCCATCCCTGTGTGATTATTTCTGCTTTATTTGTACAAGAGGGTAGGTAAACAGCTAGGAGAGAAGACAGAGGGGCTAAGAGGCGACTGCCACCCAGCTGAGGGAAGGGCCACGCTGCAGGGGAGCAGACGGGAGTGAAGGGAAGCAAGCGTCACCCAGGGGAAGAGAGCCCTTGGAGGCCGCCATGGCAGGGGACTGGGTTCCAAGCACAGGGAAGAGCTGCATGCCAAAGGCCAAAGGTGGGGGGAGCTTCACGTATTTGGGATGTGGTATCTGGAAGCACACGGTCACACAAGAGCTGGGCAGTAGCAGGGCCAGTGGGCATGTCCGTGGTGGACTCTGGGCTTGTGCTTTCCTGGTCAAATCCTCACTGACCATGGAGCTGACTGAGCCCTCTCAGGTGAGGACACTAAGGCTCCAAGAGGCTGCGTGGACAATCCCAAGACCAACCAGGGGCGAACAAGAAGTAGACCTCCATGACCTTCTGGAGACCTGATTCACAGGAAGACATCCAAAATGTAGGATGCGGGACACCTGGAGCCTCCCAGGAGGGGCACCACTCTAACTACACCCTGGATCTTCCAGAAGGCCCTCCTCTCAGCAAGGAGCCAGCCCAGACCACTCTGGGCCTCTGTGACCCTCTGCTCGAGTCCTAAAACCTTGCTCACCAGCTCACACAGTTATACTCTGGACCATATCAGACAGCTCTGCCATTACTAGCTGGGCAAGTAGTGACCTTACGTCAGTTTGTTCATCTGTAAAATGGAGACAATGTCATCACCACACAGGGCTCCTCAACATTCAGGGTTCAGACAGTGCCTGGCATATGTAAGTGCTAGCTATTGTCCTTGTGGCCCTGCCAGCAATTCAGCCCCTGTTGCCCAGCTCCTGTACTCGAACGCCAGCAGAGAGGCACCATGGCAGCATGGAGAAGGCTTCTGGCTCTGGAACCAGGTGATCTGGCTGTGAGGTGTGTAACTTGAAACTCTCGGTGCCTCAGTTTCCCCATCTATAAGTTGGAGCGATGATTAGTTCCTGCCTGGTGGGGCTATTGTGGGGATCACATGCGTTAATACACGTGAGGACTCGGGACGGCTTGGAGAATCATGGTGGTGACCCTGCAGTCCCTGACCCCATCCTGACATACACACCAGGTGCCCCACCACCTGGCCTCAGGCTCCGTCGGGCCCACCTGACCTGCAGGCTGGCCCCACCAAGGTCCTCCAAGTCCAGGAGCAGCCAGATGGCTGAGATGCTTCAAGTGCTTTCATTTTCCCACCTCTGAAGCAAGCCTCAGTCACGGGGTTGTGAGACACCAACGGAGCAGCAGACACATGTCAACAAGTCATTGTTCCCCTTTCCAAGGGGCAGCCCTGCCCCCAGCAGCCCTACGCCCAGCCTCAACCCCACCATACTTCCTCCACTGCAGACACAAAGCAGGGGGCCCACTCCTGCATCATCTGGGAGATGCCTAGTCACCCCAGTTCCAAGCCTCAGCCCAACTGGGTGACACCTTCCCAAGAAACCCAGGCCAGCTAGGCCCTCCAACCAGGCCTCAGGAGAGAACAGGGGCCCTGTGAGCCAAAGTTGACAGCGGAGGGTGAGGCCTGAGATTTGGAAAGTACCAGAGGCCTCGGGTAGAAGAGCCCATCAGGAGCTCACAGGGCCAGCTGGGCCAAGCCCCAGCAGCTGGTACCATCTGCACAGCCTACAGCAATGGGCCAGGAACTGTGGGGCCCTGTGTCCACACCTGAGGGGGTCATGCACTTATTAAGTGCTGGGCAGTGTGTTAGGTTTGTGGCCCACACACTCTCCTCAGCATGGCATCAGCACTGGGGGAGGTGAGCAGCGTAGCACACCCAGCATACAGAAGGCCAGAGACATACATGCCCCAAGGAAGTGGAGGTGGAGATATGAACATGGCTCTGCCCTTCCCTGCCTGCCCCTCCCCTTTTAGCAGGAAGGATCTCCTCATTAGACAACCTCAGGGAAGTCTCATCCATCCACCCATTTACTCATCCAAGGAATGTCTATGAGAGGCACTGCCTCACTTTCCC
Source organism: Dugong dugon (assembly GCA_030035585.1). Taxonomy (NCBI): domain Eukaryota; kingdom Metazoa; phylum Chordata; class Mammalia; order Sirenia; family Dugongidae; genus Dugong; species Dugong dugon. The sequence goes on from CM057478.1 coordinate 38,076,927, forward strand.
CATCTGTAAAATGGAGACAGTAACCATCTCTCCTTGGCTTACTGTAGGGATCACCAATATAACTCTCCTAGCTCAGTGCCTGGCAAGAGGAAACACTGAACACATGTGAGCGGCCACTATGGTGGTCACTGCTGTGACTAACTGCCTGGCCTAGGTGACTCAACAGTCCCTCCATCCTGAAGCTTCCGTGCAGTGGCACCCTGGGCTCTAGCTGGCCAGCTAGACTCTTCACAGTAAACCACCACACACCCCACAAAGGCTCTTCTCTGCTTGAAGCATCTTCTGGTGAATCCTCACCCCATACTGGTGGCCTCCCTACTCTAGAAATCGATTCTACCTCCACCTCTATCTCCTACACTCTTCTTGTGGTGGCCACCACTCTGGAAGAACCGTGCAAATCTCTGCAAGCGCAGCACCTAGGAGCACTCCCTCTGCAGGCACAGCACCCAGGAGTATCCCCTCTGCAGGCACAGCACCCAGGAGTACCCCCTCTGCGGGCACAGCACCCAAGAGCACCACCTCTGTGGGCATGGTACCAGGAGCACTCCATCTGCACCCATAGTATCTGGTACTCAATTCACAGGCCCTCTACCTGGCACTTTAAACTTTACAAATACTCGGCATTCACTGTACAACACCAACTCCCGGAACTCACTTGATAAATTCACAAAGGAATGTCTTCCAAACCTCAGCAGACACTAAACTGATAAGCCTACTTACTTCCAACCAGGATGGTTCTGCAGGCGGCTGAAATAATTTTATGTATATCCAACAGACACACAGACATACATGGACACACACACACACAAGCATGGGGTCAGACCTGGCTTTGACTCTCAACTCTACCACTTCCCAATTTGCCATGCGTGAGTCTCCATTCTGGCATCTGTAAAATGGGAATAATAACACACATCCCACAAGGTTATTCCAAAAGTTAAGTATGCACCATGCCTGGCACACAGTGGGAATACAATAAATGCTGTTGTCATCACCGACACATTGCTCCATCTCTTGCAATAGGTTTGCTATCCTACTCGATTTCCCACCAAATAGAAGATGGCAAATTTTCTAACCTGCTGCCAAGCTCAAATCCACGAACTGCAAAAAAGACCAGGTGGCTGAGATTTTCCTTTCCAGAGAAGCAGACCCATGCACTCCTGGCCCCACCTCCTGCACTTAGGCGCAGCACGTGACTGAGTCCTGGCTGATGGAACGGCCAGGCCTCCAGATGGCTCAGCTGTGTGCTCGAGCTCTGTCCCCGTCGTCCCCTAGCTCAGCGGAGGGCCTGGACAACAGCAGAGCAGTGACACAGTGTGAAGAAGTCTGGGCCCCGGATGGCAGGATGGTTGAGTGGGGCAGAACCCTCTCTCTGGAGACTTCATTGCATTAAGCCACTGAGACTTGAGGCTGTCTGTTAGAGCAGTCAGCTAGCCTACCCTGACTAACAGTGCCTTCCACAATGCCGGCCCACTGCTCCGCCGAGCTTCACACCGGAGTGCCAGCAAACAGGTTCACCTGGGCTGGAGGGTGAGCCAACGGAACACTGGGAAGCCAGGCCAGGGTGTTCCTTGACTGTGCTCCTATCTTCAGCTAGTCTGGGCCTCTAATGAGCTTGGGACTGGCCCAGGATACCTGAGGAAGCTACCAGTTCCAGGGCTGTCTTCCCTCTCCTGACAATTCTACCTGGGCTGGACCCAGCCAGCCCAGCCCAAGGGAAGCACCTGCTTCCCTGCCTGATTCTCTATGCCCACCCGCCTATGGACTGGAGAATCCGGCTTATCTGTCTTCCTCCAATCTGTGATAAGCTTTCTTGATCCTATCACTTCTGACAGCATCCTGAAAGCAGCAGAGCTGTGAACAAAGGAAGGCACTGCAAGGCAAGCGTCCTGGGTTTGAATTCCAGTCCTGCTGAGTCATCTATCAGGGTCTCTGGGCAAGAAACCGGGTGAATTAGGTGATCAGTGCCTTCTAGAACCTAGGATCCTTGGAACACAGCTATGGACAAAGAGGGCTGGTTTTTAAAAGTTTTGCTGGGCTTTTTAACTTAAGAGTCTCCTAAAGCACTGCTACAAAGCTATTCTCCTTCACTATTTATCGGGAGGGAGCTGGATTAAAAAAAAAAAAAAAAAAACTCACAACAAGAACACTGGAACAGAAGCTCCATGGGACAGGGAGCTGTATGCCCAGCACCCAGCACATTCTAGGTGCTCAGAAGTATTTTTTTAATACTCTCCTACGGGAGCCCTGGTGGTTTAGGGATTAAAGCAGTGGGCTGCTAACCGAAAGGTCAGTAGTCCAAACCCACCAGCCGCTCCACAGGAGAAAGATGAGCAGTCTGCTTCCATAAAGATTACAGTCTTGGAAACCCTATGGGACTGTTCTACTCTGTCCTACAGGTTGCTATGAGTCGGAATCGACTCTACAGCAGTGGTTTGGTTTTGGAATAGCACCCAAAGAACAGGAGGAAGGAAGCTGACCACTGCAGAGCATTTACTAGGTGCCAGCACTGTGCTGGGTGATTTCTAAGTTTGGTCCAGCCTCAGGGACCTTTGTCCTTCCCTTGCCTGGAATACTCCACCCCCAGATATCACCTTCTTCTGTGACCACCAAAGTACAAAGCAGCAATGCCCCCAGTTCTGACCCCCTGCCTGCTTTGTTTTCCCCAAGGCCCCACTGACCACCGGATGGATTTTATATTTACTTATTTGCTCACTGTCTGTCACCTGCCCTCCACCAAGTTAGGCTCCAGGAGGGCAGGGGCTTGTTTTGTTCAAAGTGCCTAGAACAGTGATACGAAACTGTTGAATGAATGCATGACTGAATTGCCTGGCCTTACCTCACTTAACCCTGCCATCCAGCCTAAAAGGAAGTTCCTGTAATCCTCATTTTACAGATAAGGACAGAGGTTAGGTGACCTGCCCAAGGTCACCAGCTAGGAAGTTGCAGGGCCAGGATGCAACCTTGCCTGTCTGATTTCAAAGTCCTGGGCCCTCCTCACTACACCACCGCTTGGCCTGTGTTCCTCCTCCAGCCACCCCACTGCACACCCCAAACACTAGCATAAACTTGCTCCAAGTGGTCAGTCAAGAAATGCCTCCTGAAGGGCTCTGGGGACCATGGTCTCGGGGAACATCTAGCTCAACTGGCATGACACTACTTACAAAGATAATGCTCTACATTCTACCTTGGTGAGTAGTATCTGGGGTCTTAAAAGCCTGTGAGCGGCCATCTAAGATACTACACTGATCTCATCCCTTCGGGAGCAAGGGAGAATGAAGAGAACAGGATACAACGAAAAGATTAGTCCAAAGGACTAACTGTCCACAGCTACCAAGACCTCTACCGGACTGAGTCCAGTACAGTTAGATGGTGCCCGGCTACCACCGCGGACTGCTCTGACCAGGATCACAACAGAGGGTTCTGGACAGAGTTGGAGAAGGATGTAGAGCATAATTCTAACTCCCAAAAAAAAAAAAAAAGACCAGATTTACTGGCCTAAAGGATACCAGAGAAACCTCAAGAGTGTGGCCCCCAGACACCCTTTCAGCTCAGAGGTGAAGTTACCTTCAAGGTTCACCGTTCAGCCTGGGAGTGGACAGCCCAGTAAAACTAAATGAGACTAACGAGGTACAGGAGTCCGGTGACGAGGGCCAGAAGGCAGAGGGGGAGTAGGAAGCTGATGATAAGGAACACAAGTTGAGTAAGGATACTGTTGATGTGTTGTGAGATTGTTGACCACTGTTACAGGGCAACATTTGTAGTAACTGTTAAATGGGAGGCTATTTTGTCCTGTAAGCCTTCATCTTGGGCGAGAATGGCAGCACAATTGGAAAAGCATAGTCAATGTCACTTAAATGTGTAAGTAAAAAGTTTTGAAATGGTGTATCTTTGGCTATGTGTATTTTCACCAAAAAAAAAAAAAAAGCTGAGAATTCAGAGGGTTAAAATGTTGTGCGGTTGTTAACCAAAGTCATAAAACAGCATGTGTACTACTGTTACATGAGAAACTGTTTGTTCTGTAAGCCTTCACCTGAAGTACAATAAAATATTCAATAAAAAAAAAAAAAAGAAAGAAAGAAATGCCTCCTGGAGACAGGGGCCACTGAAGGCCAGCAGAGCTTTCCACAACAGAAATAGGCCCCTGGGAGCCCTTCTGCCTCCTCCACACCCGGGCGCCTCCTCCATCACACATACACACAATCTCCGTTACAGCCAGGGCCAAAAAGCTGGCTCTGCTGACATCCTCGGAACTTCCTTTCCAAACACCCGAGGCCTCCCTAGGTGCCCTGCTGTGTGCACTGGGGGCCTCATCAGAGGAGCCACGAGCAAAGAAGAGAAATTCTCACTTCCTCCCTTTCTCTGACTGCCATCCTGGGGAAAGCAGAAAGTCTGGGGACAAAAAGCAATGCACTCAGGTGGAGCAGGAAACAGCCGCCCTGGGCAACTCAGGCCTCATCCTTAGGGCAGAGGTCCGTGTGACCTGGTCAGAGCCCCTTGCTCCCCTGCGTTCACACCGTGGGGGGCCAGGCAGCCAAGACCCTCTGTGGGGGCTCCGTGGTCAGAGATATCCAGCCATGTGGAAGCATGACTCCAGGCACTGCTACCCTACCCTCCTCCATGAGAGGGGCAGGGCTCCCTTGCATAGCAGTCTGGGGTCAAGAGCTTTAACACTCACCCCCACTAAAAAAGTGAGCAAAAGAACACTGGAATCAAAACAGAAATAACTACACTGAATAAAAATGGAAAGCATTTTCTTTGAAACAGCAAAAGATTGAGAACAACCTAAATTTCCATCAACAGGGGATGGATGGTCTGCCAACACTGCTATGGTGGACTGCTACAGTGGACATCTACAGCAGAACACTACACAGCCGTGAAAAAGAACAAGGCATGTCTGTACGCGCAGATCTAGAATGACCTCCAGGATACACTGTGCATGTGCAATCACAGTGCAGAATGGCAGGCACGTGCCCGGGATGGTCAGGAGACACAAGAAGTGAGAAACAGTGTTTGCCTCCAAGTAAGGGAGCCAGGGGTGTGGAGTAAGAGAAAAGCTTCATTTTCATTGTATGCCTTGTAGTATTACTTGAATTTGCTGGGTGTGTGCATTACTATTTCAACTTCCAAAAAAGTAGTATGTTGCTTTTTTTAAGAAACTAGACAGTGTCCCCTGAGGGATTTTTTTTAAAACTGTTTTCAACAATTCCATGCCAGATCTGCTAAATACCCCTAACGTTCCCAAATGCTCTGCTCATCCCAGGAGACATTGCTCCGGAGACTGCCTGTTTCTAAAGAATAATAATCCCTTCCATGTGTACAGAATTCCATGAAGCTCTTTCAGGGCCATTAAGAAAACAGGCACTGGAATGCTAGCCACTTGGCACAGACCTATCATGTGCTGGCCATCCTACTAGGTGCTTATGAGAATTAGCTCCAATCTTTACACCAACCCTACAAGTGAGGTATGATCATCCCATTCGACAGATGGAGGAAACTAAGGCCAGAGAGGGAAAGCAACATGCCAAAAGTCACACAGCCAGGAAGTTGAAGCTTCAGAATCTAGACCCAGCACCAGTGACAGCAAAACCAGGGTTTCTTCTCCCCACAGTGCAGACACCCTACACTAGGCTGCCTCACTTAATCTCACTTAATCCTTTAATCGGAGGCCTAACTCGACCATCTCAAATATCTGTTTTGACAACTATCAAGTGGGGTTCCCTTAGGAAGAGTTGGGACCCCCCTTGGGTCAAACCCTGGTGGACACGGAGAAGAAGCTATGCTGCTCCCCCCAAGGCTGGCAGCAAGGCGTGAGACGGTGCCCCAGAAATGCCCTCTCCCACCACCAAGTAAGTCAGCAAGTGCCACGGCCAGCACCGAAGAACAAGCAGAGCTTGTGCCAGAGCTACCTGCGGCGAAGCCTGAGCAGGCAGCCCTGCACCACCCCCACTGCTGGCTCAGGAGGAAAGGCCCAGCAGAGGAGCAGCTAAATACCTTCCACCTGGACTGGCGGGATGCTGCCAGGGGCCAGGAGGGCATCTCGGGTTGCCCCAGGCTAAATAGGCAGCATCAAAACTTACTCCCCCCTTAAAATGCACTTATTTAAGCCTGGCAACAGCTGACCACGTTTGCTCTCTGCAGAGAATTTTGTATTTTTTTTTCCCTCTTCTGTCTCTGCCCCTACCCTCCACCATCTCCCATCAGACAAGCTACCTGAGAAACAAACTCGATAAATACTCCAAAGTCTTCTTAGGACAAATGGCATTGAAAGAAAAAAAAAATTTTGTTTTTACTAACTGCCACTAAAAGCAGCAGATAAAGTTGGAAAGGATGGGCATGCTGAGGAATGGTGTATGTGAAGAAAATGAAAGAAATTAACACCCATGCGCGCGTACACAAACACACACACACAGATGAATGCCATGGGACTTAGCACTTCTCTGAAGGACACAGGTTTGAATACTCACGTAGGAACCACACCATCTGGGCAGACCAGTAGGTGAGACACACAGTAGGTGTTCGGAAGAAGGTAGCTCCCCACAAGAAAACACCCAACTAAAGATACCGAAGAGAATTAAAGTGACCTCTGCTTCTCCTTTCCATGGCAAGAGTTGCCCAGAAACGTTTCAATCGGAGCAGCAGAGTGGTGGCAATTTAAAAACAAGTCATTGATGAATTACGGCCAGAGAATAAAGAGTGGTACTGTCACTCTCACACCAACCCGTTTGATACACAAATAAAGGACGTTTCTGACTGGACCTACCATTCGGAGTTGCTGTGTGCTGCATTTAAAAAACTAAGATGAAATAAAAGGTAAGCAGCTTATTTGTATTTCTTTGGTGCAGAGGAAACAAAGCCTACAGACAAAGCCCTCTTCCAGCTGACAAACATGCCTAGCAGGTGATCAAATTCAACCCAAGGACAAGGACAGCAAAATGGATTCTGGTCTTGACGAACCTGCTGCTTGTGCAGAACTCCTGGCTGTCCATTACACTGGTCAGTGGCCATAACAATCCCAGGAAGGCCTGAGGACTGAGAGGTTTGGATAGGAAAGGTGAGTGAGGCATCGCATTCCCGCTGCAGTCTAGGCGGGCCAGCCCTGCCCCCCACAGGTGCGGTCGTGTGTACACCTGGGAGGGGGCAAACGCCTCCCAGGCACCGCTTACACGTCAGCCAGGTCAGTGTTGCCTTTGTGTTTCCTTCTTTGTTTATGAGCCTTCTGGATCCAAAGTCTCCGAGAGCAGGGCGCATCAAACCCAGCCGACTGTCACAAGCCGTGTCAGGAACACTATTGGCTCTGGAAGGATTTAATCAGTAAACCGGGCTGAGGCGCAGGGGCAGGCTCCAACCCAATCCCACAGGAGGTGAAGTTTACAGCCAGGCCAGGGGCGAGGCTGCCAGTGTCCTCGAGCTAGGGCAACTGGCGGGGGGCAGGGCCTTGGGTCCAGGGACCTCAGGCTGAGCCAACAGGACCCCGTTTTTGGCCTGCTAGACCTGAGGAACACCCCAGCAAGGACTCAAGGGAAACCCAGCCTGCTGAGTGTGTCCAACTCAGGCCGCCCGCCAGGTGGGACTTGAGCCACCATATGCTTCCATCCAGCCCGACTCAGCTGTGGTCTTGGAAGCTTGGTCTCTATTTCTGACAACAATCCAGTTAATTGGATCAGTGTAGACAGACTCTGCAGAGTGTTTGGGCAAAAGCACGTATTTGGTTTGTTTAGTGGTTTGAATCCAGATCAATCACTCTGGGTCTTGAACCTGAAGCCCACACAATTAACTAGATAATTACCAGATGGTTCTGAGTTGGGCTGTGTAGACTGTTTAGGAATGGATGATATACATTTAATGGTAGAAGATGACCCAATAGGAAACATACCTGGTCTACTGGCAGCTCAAGGCTGGGCCAGGTGTTAATGCAGTGCCTCAAGGGCTGAAAGGGGTTTTTTGTCGTAGTGAATTGCACTCAAATTCACCTTTGTTTCCTTTGGGCTAATATTTCTCAAGGGTGTTCAGGCAGCACTCTAAAATGCAGACAGATTACATAACGCCCAGGCCACAGGGAAATCCCACAGGGGCTCCTCTGCTTCCCAGAGCCTGGACACCGACCCAGCTCGACTGTGTCTCATGATGGACCTGTCTCAGGTGGCAGCCCCAACCCTTCATCTGGCCTGGAAGCCACTGCCCCGCCAGCCTGCCCTTAGGAGCTTCACCTCCACACTCACAGGCCTGGCACGGAGAGCCGGGCACTCCACTAGGCCCCACCACACAGCAGGGGCGACACTATGGAGATCCCCCTACCTGCAGAGCCTGGTGACAGCAGGCAATGACAAGGGTTTATGCCAGCTCATTGAACACTTCCTCATAGTTCTTCCTTCTACACTTCCTAACACTGGAGCACAGCCCCGCCAAGACAAATCTCGTTCCATGGACAGCCCTCAGTCCCGTCCTACTGCTCTCCAAACAGGCCCAAGTGACAGAAAGGTGCCACCCACATCTCATGGCAAAGGTGTGGTGGGGGCCTCTGGCCGCTTAAGAAACCAGTCCAAGGCTGCGGTCTTTGCTTCCGTTCCTCTCTCATACACATCTCTTGAGCAATCAGTGCTTAAGTCAGTGAGACTTTAGCCTCCAAAGCGAGCTGCCCCCAGACTGTGAACACCAGCAGCACAGTAGACACTACTGGCTTCTCCAGGGGGGAACAGGGGCTCAGCCTCTCCATCCCACAGGGGATCACTGTGCCTTTCAACCATTTTATTCCCCTCCCTGGTTCCCCTTCATTTTGAAGGGTAGCAGGAAAAAAAAGGAAAAAGCCCCCCTGAGCCAGGTGACAATTCTGAAGCCAGTTGTAGGGGACTCCAGCTCTCCAGCAGGGGACCACTGAGGTCATTATCCTCCCTGACTCTGAACACTCCTCTAGGCTGGCAAATTTTCTGAGGCTCTCCCTCCATCGGATGAAAAGACAAACGCCAAGGCCTGTGGCTCAGCTGGTTTCAGACATGCACCAGCCAGAAGCCAGGATTGCCCTCCTCGCCACCCCCAGCCAGCCTCCCTGGGAAAGGCGGCTTAGCAGATATTGCACCAACGTGCCCTCAGGAGAGAAAAAATTGGCGTTCAAAGCACGTCGGGCCCAAAATTCAGAATAAAAGTCCTCATGGGCTTTCAACTCTCTCTGGGGTGGGGGAAGCTGGTTCCAGGAGTGTGGCTGCTTGGGCTAACTTTTCCCCCTCCCCATTCCTCGGCGCATGTGTCACAGCCTGTGACACACAGCCAAGGGAACATGGATGCCGGGGAAATGTCTCCACACGCTACACGTCTATGACACGCCGTGGAAGCAACACCCGTTTCCTGGCTGGGTTTTCTTGGCACAGGTGTGGACAGGCATTGGATTCTGCCCCCTCCCACTGTGCTCAGTAAACAGGTTCACCGTCGCCCCGGGGGGACTGTGCATTCTGTGGAAGACCAGCCACCTAGCCAGAGAGGATGGGACACCCACAGCCAGGCGCAGGCCCAAGCAGGGAGTCAGTGTTTTTAACTGTCCTTGTTTCAAAATACAAAGCATCCTGTTCACGCTCCTACCCGCCACCCCCACCCCACGACCCCAACACAGATGTCTTCCTCCATCGGTGAAGAAGGCCACCATTTGCAGATTTGGTTTTAGAAACATATCAATGGTTTCTCCCCATCTCATACAGCTGACCCAGTCCTAGCCATGTATTTAAAAACAATAACAAAATAAAACCATCAGCAACAAAACACACGTACACACATGCTGCAGACAATGCAAGCCCCAGAGCTCTAAAAAGCAGCTTCCAATATGCAACTAGATCCCCCCTCAGGCTGGTGAAGAGATTCCAGGACCACCGGCCCCTCCCCCTCCAGCTCCAACCTCCCCAGTGTGCGAATGAGCTATTCAGAAAGGGAAGCACCCAGTTTTGCCTCCCAGCCCCAGCAGGAAAAAGAATAAAAAACGGTTAAACCAAAGAAGAGAATTGGCTTCTGGACATTCTTGGTTTCTTTTCTCCCCCCCTCCCCCCTTGATTGTGTTCTGTTTTCCCCTCCAGCTCAGATCCAGATGGGCCAAGGACTCCCAGAACGGGAACCCCCACCTCCACCGGGACCCAGCCCCGCATCTACACGGCCTCATCCACCAGAAACACAAGCCTGAGCTCACAAGGTCCCGGGTGCCCGGCCTGGGGTGGGCCCATCCGCTCCAGGATTCTAGGGGTCTCCACGAGGCCCTGCCTGCGGGTTGAAGCTTCAGATTTCAAAATCCTGGGGGTGCCCCCACCCCCACCTGCAGCCCTGGGCCCAGGTGCAGCGCAGGGGGGCAGCCAGGGGGGGCGCCCCTCGGGCCGCGGGGTGTGCAGCCCGCCGCCGAAGCGACTCACCGTGGCGGACGCCAAGCTGTTGTCGGCCAGCGTTAGATGGTGCGGCTCCCAGCGCCTCAGGAATTTCGAGGTGAGGATCTTGCTGAGAAAGGTCCGTGGGTGCCGGATGACACAGACCTGGATGTCGCCCTCCTGCAGCAGTTTGTACCTCATCCCGTTGCAGAGCAGTAGGGCCCGGCGGCAGGGCACGGCGCCCATCTTCGTGCCCTCGGGAGCCGACACGTCGCCCCCCAGCAGAGGCTTGGTCTCCTCGATCTGCCGGGGGTCGCCGCCGCCGCCCGAGCTGCTGGTCAGATCCATGGCAGGGCCGGGGGAGGGGGCGGGGGACAAGGAAAGGGGGCTGTCCTGGGCGTCTGGGGCGGCGGGGCCCCTGGATCCGGCAGCCCGCACCCCCCCACCCCCCGGGAAGGTGGGGGGGTGTGGGGCTGGGGGCGCCCCGCAGGAGAGGGTCCCGCGAGCGGCGGAACGGCGCGGCCGGGAGGACGGGTGGCGCTTCCTGCGGGGCTCCCGGCTTCCTCCTAGCTGGTCGGGTGCATGCTCGAGGCGATGGACCGGGCTCGGCGGGAGGGACAGAGGGAGGGACTGACGGACCGACCGACCGACGGACGGAGGGAGAAGGAGGCCGGGGGAGGGGGCCGGGGGGAGGCGGACCGAGAGGCGCGCAAGGCGCGGGCGTGTCTCTGTGCAGCCGCCGCGCGCTCGCCGCCGGCCCGTGTGTACAGTACGTGTGTCTGTGCGTCCGTCCGGCGCGAGTGTGTGTCGGGCGGGGGCCGCGGCGGGGGGCGGGGGGCGGCTCGCTTGAGAGATTGCAGAAGCCGCTCGGCCGCGCCGTGATTGGTCCCCGCTGGGTCATGTGCCCGCCCCTCTGACGTCAATGGCGGCAACGGCGGCGGCCGCGGGCAGCGGCGGCCGCAGCCGCGGAGCCCCTTGCGGGCGGAGGCCGGGATGCGACGGGGCGGGCGGGGATGGGCGCCGACGGGTGGGGAAGGGCTAGGGCCAAGCGCGGCCCACGGGAGGGGCGGCCCCGGGGGAGAGGGTCGGGCGGCGCGCCCCGACAGGCCGGGGGCAGGACCAGGCCTGGAATGTGGGGATGGGCGGGGGTGGGGCGCGTGACGTCACGGCCGCCGTGCCCCCGCCGGTGCCCAGGCCTGTGCTGGACCGGCGGCCGCCCCTCAGTCACCTGTGTCGGCGCCCCGGCCGGGCTTAGGTGGGAGCCTGGTCCACACGGACGGCGCGCTGGGGCCGCTCCGCGGGCCGGGAGCAGGGACCCCTGACACCCCCTCCTCGGCCCAGGCTGCCCACCAGGCGGGCCAGACGGGGCCATAGAACAGATGTTGTCTGCAGTTGAGAACATCCCCTCGACTATCTGGATAATTAGCCCAGACTGCCTGCCGTCCTGGCCTTTTACACATGCCTGCTGGCCTTGGCCGTTGGGGTCCCAAAGTGGCCAGAGAGGGGCACGGGCTCCCAAGCGGCCCTTTTTTCTCCCAGGAGACAGAGCCTCTGTGGGACCCTTCAGGGACCCAGATAACAAAGCTCCTCGCCCAAAGCTGCGTGCTGCCCCTCCTCCCCTGGCAGTGCCAGGTCTCCATGCCCGGCACTAGGCCCACAAAACAATAACATTCGAAAGCCTTTGTGGCATGAACCACAGACAGCGTCACAACTGCGAAGCAAACAGTCCCCTTATGCTGTCCAGACTGGCACCTCAGCCCCTCAGCCAGGCTCTCTCACATCCATGCGCTTCTGCGGTTTGTACTGTTAAACCCCAGATTTTTCCTTTTACTAAGTGAAGGAGTCTCGCAGTTAACAAAGGAATGTGTGAAGCGTGTGCTGAGTTGCATCACTGATGCCTCACTATGTAGGCCGCGCCCCGCCATGTTCTCTCCCAACAAGATGGGGGCGCTCCCTCCCAAAAGACACTGTCTCTCGCTGAAGGAGGCCTGAGCTGGGGCAGGAGTGGGAAGGCAGGGCCCAGCCTGTCCCTCACTGTGTAAGACTCAGGCCAGCCAGCTAAGGAGATGGGCCAGACTGTTCTCCCCTGTGGGCCCTGGGAAGGGCCCAGTGAGGTTAGAAAAGGAAGATTCCATGACTCCCCGACACTTTGCCACAAGGTTTGAACTTCAACAACCATGAGAACACCTCAGGCAAGAACAGGGCAAGCCCGAGACCCCCACCTCATAATATAGGTGCCGGCACCCAGGATGGTGTTACCAAGAAACCACCAGGCTGTTGAGGGGAATGGTTAGGTCACTTGTTCAAACCTTTTCTGAGCTCCTGTTGTATGCTAGTCCCAGGACAGGCCCTGAGGAATAAGTACTTTAATAAAACCTATTGCCATGGAGTTTATTCTGACTCATAGCAACCCTATAGGACAGAGTAGAACTGCCCCCATAGGGTTTCCAAGGAGCAGCTGGTGGATTTGAACTGCTGACATTTTGGTTAGCAGCCAAGCTCTTAACCACTGCACCACCAAGGCTCCAAATACTTCCGTTGTATTTATTAAAGTAGCCACAGTGTCCCAGCACTTCCTATGTGCTAAGTAAGCATTTTGCATGCACACTTCATTTTTTCCTCAGAGAAACCCTACGAGGTAGGTTCTGTCATCATTTCATCTCGCAGATGAGGGTACAGAGAAGTCCAGTAACTTGCCCCTGGTCACTTAGCCAGTCAGGATTGGGCCCGGGTCTCCTGACTCCAAAGCCTATGACTTAACCAGAAAGCACGAAGCTCAGAGTCTAGCACAAGGTAAAAAACAGACAAAGTTCACCCTGTGCCGGGGGCTAGTGAACAGAGAAGGTGACAATGCCTAACTCAGCCAGTGGGTGGCGCTGGGACACGTGTTCTGAGTCTTAAAAATAAAGCTGTTGCTGTAGAGTCCAACTCATAGAGACCCTACAGGAGAGACATTCTGCCCCATAGGGTTTCCAAGGAGTGGCTGGTGGATTCGAACTGCTGACCTTTTGACTGACAGCCAAACTCAACCACTGTGCCACTAGGGCTCCATCCTGACTGTAAGAGGTCTTTAAACCAGTTGCAATCCAGTCAACTCCAACTCATGGTGACCCCATGTGCGTCAGAGTAAAACCGTGCGACACAGGGTTTTCAATGACTGGTTTTTCGGACGTAGATCTCCAGGCCTTTCTTCTGAGGTGCCCCTGGGTAGACTGGAACTTCCAGTCTTTCAGTTAGCAGACAAATGTGTTAACTGTTTCCACTACCCAGGGACTCCAAGAGGTCTCTAGGAGTTAAGAAAAGGAGAAAGGTGCTCCAGCAAGGGGGAATGGCACATACAAAGGCAAAGAGGTGTGAAGACACGTGGCCTGTCTGGGAAACTGCGTTCGTGTGCCAAGGCTGGGGTGCAAGGTACTCCAGGGAGGTTGGACAGAGGGCTAAGAGGTGAGCAGGGCTGAGCAGGCAGCACCCGAAATCCAGGTCCAGGAACCGGGTTTTCTTCCGAGGGCAGTGGGGAGTCACCCATGCAGACCATGCAGGGAGTGATGAGTAGATGGTATCTTCCAAAGGTCCCTGCCTACAGCATGGATGAGTGTTGCAGAGGAGCAGCCTGGAGGTGGGGAGGCCAGTGAGGAGACTGTCTCCGATACCCAGAAGGGAGGGGATGGGGGCCTGTACAAAATCACAGAGTGGGTGGGCCAGAGGCAGAGAGAGCAGCTGCTGTCCCCTTCAGGGACACCTCCCCTCATTCAAGACAACACTCCAGCAGGGCAGGGAGATTTTGCAGGATACCTGCACATGGATAGTTCTTCAAAGGATCCCTGATCTCTTCCAGGACCATCCCAGACATCCTCAGCACTGCTTGGCAAGGAGTTTGATTTATAAACACCAAGTAGGAATATCATAATGATAATGACCAGCACTCACCAAGTGCCATTTCTTCTTCCCGACCAGCCTAGAGGTGGGAATTATGATCATCCTCATCTTAAGGAAGTTGAGGCTCAGATGGAGTCAGACAGCTACAGGAATCTAGCCAAGATTTGAACTCGAGATTCTGTTTGACCACAAATTCTATATTTTCCCCCCACTCCTCTGGAGATTTTTATGTCTTCCTATGTAATATTTTCCTGAGCAGGCACTCAGAAAGAAAGTATTGAATGCAATGGATACCATCTTTAAATAATAACATTTCTTGATTTTAGTTTGTACTCAATGAAATGGAACCCCGAAGACACTGCAGGAAGAGTTCTTTTGGGGCAGAACACCGGAGTACCTGGTTCACTGCAGATCCAGCTTGGTGCCTACACATAGTAGGTGCCCAACAGATATGCCTTGATTGATTGTCAGACTCACCTGCTCTCTAGTGCTTAGGAAAGTGCCGGCCACAGGACCAGGTGAGCAAGTCCGGACAGGATGAGGTGGGATGGCATTGGATGGGATGAAATTCAACTCACTCTGATAATCAAGTCCCTGGCCTCCCAGACTGGGTCACATGTAACTCATTGCAGAGCACCTTGGCTCCCGCTATCCCATTCCTGACCTATAAATCAATCTGAGTCCAGCTGCCGATCCCATCTGAACCCCCCTCCCTGCAGCTCCCCAAACTGGAGCTCATCAAGTTTCCATGGATGAGTCATGTGCCCAAGTCATGTTTAATGCCACGGGAATCCAGAATCCAACAAAGAATGGTCCAGGCCTTTTAAAGTTCATTATTTCCTGAACTTGAACTTGAGAGACTTACCAAGCAAGAGGAAGGGCACAGAACCTAACAGCCACCCATCACTCTCAAGTTCCCGCAGGCCAGTTCACTAACACAAGGTCACCAGACAAACCTGTCATTTTCTGCATTCTTTGCTGACAGTCCCTCCTTGTTTGAGCCAGGCCCCAAGGACAAAGTTCTGCCCTTACCTACTCACTCAAACTACCTCTACTAGTTCAGTTCAGCAACTCACTGTGGGCTCACCCCTGGGCCACATTGGTGGAGGACGTGTCAAGCTCAGTGCTAGGAGCTGGGGAAACCACAGGGAACAGGACAAAGCCCTTGACCTCATGAGGTCACAGTCTCAACTCCCAGTTCTCTGAAATCTCCCCCTGGGCCAACTCAGAGCGGAAAGAGACCTGCTACCCTGACTGCCTATAGTAGAACTTAATGACTGGCCAAGGCCCTGGTAGGGGAGGAGAGCAGTAGAGCTGATGGCTAGCCATAGGAGAGGCCCACAGAAGCCCCTTCCAGCAGCCCTGCCCTGAGGCTCAGCAGACATGCCTATAGGTGGATGTTCTCCTTTGGCCCACCAGACTGTAGCCTCCAAGGGAGCAGTGGTCATTCCTGTTTTGCTAATCACTGTATCCAGTGATGTGCTGGTAAGTGTTTAACAATCAGCTTGTGGGGGGTAGGGGGATCCCTAATTTGTAGCATTTGCCAATTTCCCTGGTGTAAATGGTCCCACCATGGCCTATTCAAGCTACCAACACATATCACTGAACACGAAGTTAGGAAGAGATGCACCCCATTGTAGAGTATTTCCACCATCGTATAGATGCATTGTAGGGAACACTAGCGGTTCCATGGTAAAAGTCTTCCCTTCCGTGCAGGAGACCTGAATTTGATTCCAGCCAATGCACCTCATGTGCAGCCACCATCTGTCTGTCAGCAGAAGTCTGCGTGTTGCTATGATGCTAAACAGGTTTCAAGGAAGTTTCCAGACTAGGGCGAAAGGCCCGGTGCTCTACTTCCGAAAATCAGCCAATGAAAACCTTATGGATCTCCGCAGATGATCATGGAGATGGCACATGACCAGGCAACGTTTCATTCCACTGTACATGAGGTTGCCATGAGTTGGGGACCAACCTGATGGCAGCAATCTATACAAGATGGCTGCCCTCATGGAGCTCACAGTCAACTGGGGAAGCCAGTCCTCCCCCGCAAAAAATCACACAAAGAAATTTTCTGAAAGTATGCAGAGAAGAAAACAGACTCCTTGCTCTTCCTCTTACCAGTGGTGTGTATTTTTGGTTGATTTACTATGAAGTCGGAGGGGGAGGGTCATAATAGTACCTTCCTCCAGAGTCATATGGATTAAATGAAAAAAAATCAATGTGGTCTCAAGAGTCTGACACAGAAGAAGCACTTTCATTAAATGTCAGTTATCTCATGCCGCCAACTTCATCATTTTTAGAACCCACATTGAAATAAAGGCCCTAACAGTATGCCGTCCATCAAGTCCATATGCTTCCTTGAACCTTCGCCATTTGCCTGATGACTGGGGGTGTAGACACACAAGATGCGGCATTCCTTCAGGGCTGAAAGCAGGGCTCTTACCTCAGCATTACTGACATTGGGGGCTGGAGAATCTTCTGTGAGTGGGGCTGTCCTGTGCTCTGTAGAAGGTTTGGCAGTATCCTTGGCCTCTTCCCACTAGAGGCCAGTAGCACCCTCCCAGTTGTGACATCCAAAATGTCTCCAAATATTGTCAGCTGTCACCTGGGAGGAAAAATCACCCCTGGTTGAAAACCATTGGGATAGAAAGATGCTTCCCCCGTCTCAGATGGTACAGTCTACTGTTCTGTAACCACATGATAGGGTCACCCCCTCCCCAGCCATCCTGTGGGTCACAGACTAGGGGACATTGCATTGTCCCCAGTTGTGCGGTGGCACGTTCCTCCTAGACACCACTTTCCGGATGCTGGGAGCAAACCCACCCAGCCAACTTTATTATACTGCCAAGGTACATGGGACCTACAGGATGGAATAAGATGCACCTCCTTTAAGTTGTGTTTTTGAAGCCCATTTACTGGCATGAGGCCATGCAGGTGCTAAAAGGCCAAGTACAAAAAGCAAACAACAAAATCTCTTGTTCTCAGGTGGTCCCAATTTTGTCGTTACCCACAGCACTATTTCTTTCGGGGAATTCTCTAGAAGTCCCATCTCAAAACTCTTCTTGAAGTTATGTCAACAAGGAGAGCGTTCTGGAACCTCATTTTTAAAAGGCATCAGACACCAGCATAATTAAGCACACAGTCCGTACCTATGGCATTTAATGTACTAATCAAATAATAATATGAGCTGATTCTCCCTGTATAAGGAGTCATGTTTTTGCCCTGAAGTGGGTGGACATTTCCCTTCCTCTCCTCCCTGGCCTGATGGGAGGTCAGTCTGTTTTCTAGGCTTCATCAGTGGGGCGGTAGAGAGAAGGAAGGAGGGGCAGGACCAAGTTTTCATATTTAGCAACCTGTGATACAGGGTAGCTGAATGCTAACTCTACTCTGTCGCTCCCTCACCCCCTCTAGTTTCAGGGGCAAAGGAGGGCAGGGAGGGAACATGAGGCACATCCTGTCGCCCACTCTTTCTCACTTTCACCAAATAATTGCATCTGAGTTTAATGGGGAAGGATTGCAGAGGACTGGTTAAGGACTGCAGACAGTTGGACGTTTTCCTGGAACTAATATATTTTACCCATACTCAAAGACTGATTGATTGATTGATTTGCATACACAAACCAAAATCTTAATAGCAGTTCTCTCTGGAGAGGTGGGATTACAGGTAGTTTTTTTTTTTTTTTTCTTTTAAAATCAACATTATTAAACTATATATATAATAAAATGCAACTATTTTAAGAGAACAGGTTGATGAGTTTTGACAAATATACACACCCATGAAACCACCGCCCCAGTCTAGGTATCCCAAAAAGTTTCTTTGTGCTCCTTTGCAGCGGATCCCTGTTACCCTCTCACTCCAGGCCCAAGCCGGTCCCTTATCTGCTTTCTGTCAGTAGCAGATAATTTTACCTGTTTTTGAACTTTACATAAATGGAATCAAAAGGTACGTACTCTTTTGGGTCTGACTTCTTTGACTCAACATAATGGTTTTTGAGATTCATCCAAGTTGGTATCTGTATCACTGACTCTTTTTGTTGCTGACTAGTGCATCCATTCCATCACCCATCTGTCAGTTTGTCATACTGTGGTGGCTTGCGTGTTGCTATGACGCTAGAAGCTATGCCAAACAAGCTATTTCAAACACCAGCAGAGTCACCCATGGTGGACAGGTTTCAGCAGAGCTTCCAGACTAGGAAGAAAGGCCTGACCACCTACTTCTGAAAATTAGACGATGAAAACCCTATGAATCACAGCAGAATATTGTCCGATATAGTGCTGGAAGATGAGCCTCTTAGGCTGGAAGTCACTCAAAATACACTGTGGCCCTAACAATGGACTCAAGCATACCATCAATTGTAAAGATGCCACAGCACCAGTCAACATTTTGTTCTGTTGTACGTGGGGTGGCCATGTGTCAGAGCCAACTCACCAGTAACTAACAACAACAGTATATCCATTACTTAGATCCATTACATGGATATACCATTATGCGTGAAATTTGTCCTCTTCTTTACACCTCCCCCCTACCACCAAATTTTCTACAGTGAGCATGTATTTTTTTTAATTAAAATAAATAAACAAAAAAAGATAAATGCCACTCATTTTTCAAAATTCATGGGGACTTTATGAAGAGCCCAAATGCTGGGCTGCTGTTGACTGGTGGACATGGATGCTTAGCACAGCTACCCAGAGAATTGAAGGCCATGGATCATGTTTTTAAAAATAAAAGCCACTGTGTTTTTCAGATTAATTGCTACTCTCTCCCACGCCAGTCTTTGCAGGGAAGCTGCTCAAATTGACCAATTTAAATGTGGCCTCCTTTCTTTCTCCTCCATCCTCTCTGAGTCAGTTACTAAGAAGCAATGAAAGGAAGGTATCTGGGGAAAATGTGTTGTTATATGTGGGGATTATAGGCAGTCTCAGGATTACGAGTGAGTTCATTCCTAAATCTGTCTTTAAATCAAATTTGTATGTAAATCAGAACAGTTAGGTACGGTTCAATCTAATGTCAGTTAGAAATGTTTGTCTTAGTATATAGTATAATACAGTGTACCTTTCTATGCATAAAAAACATTAAAGAAACTTCCAGACACATTAAAACATTTTAACATAATAATACAGTAATAATAATAATAATAATAATGTTTTGATGCAGGTCGCAAAGTAGCACCTGTTCATTATTACAAACCATTGTATGTACCTCGAATTTTTAATATAATAGGTTTTATGGAGGTTGGTTTGTAACTACGGGTTGTACGTAAGATGGACATTCCTAACCTGGAGACTGCCTGTACAAGCAGCTCTTCCAAAACTCACCCAAACCCACCTTCGTCGGCCCCTCCAGACAATCTGTGGGATGGACAAGTGTGATGGTGTCACCCCATTTTGCAGACTGGGAAGGTGTGGCCTAGTGAGGTCAATAGGTTTGTCTAAGACCCCATGGCAAGAGAGTGAGGGAAGATAACCAGGGGCTTCACGTAGGATGGCAAAGGGGTTGAAAACCCAAACTTTAAATCTGAATCCCAGCTCTGTGCCGTAATAACTGAGTTATACTTTAACCAACTCTCTTAACCTCTCTGAACTTCAGTCTCTTCTGTGAAACAGAGATTGCATTGTAATACTCACCTCCCAGGGTTGTTGATCTGATTAACTGAGGTACTGTGTGTAAAGTGCTCACGACAAGGTTTAGGAAAAAGCCAGTGCTCAATAAATGATAGGGGAAAAATGGTTTCTCAACCCCTCCTCTCCTCTTTCCTCAACTACAGCAAGAAACTAAAACCTATTCCGCCCAGCCCAGGCTGAAGGAAAAGGAGTGGATATTTTCTTGTAGCCCCAGGGAGTAGAGCCTCACAGATGCAGAGCAGTGAGGAGAAGGCAGGTTACAGCAGGGACGGTGTTAGACAGGATTCCTGGACTGCAACGGAAACCAATCAGAGAAGCTTAAACAAAGAGTAGAAATGGATTGTAAGATTGTGAGGGTGTCTTACAGAACCCCAGTGGCATAAACGTAGCCAGGACTAAGAAAAGGCCTGAAACCAGGAACGACGAGGGCCTGAAGACTTCTCTCTGCTTTGCATTTCTGCTTCTCTCTGCATCATTCTTCCCCTGTAGACACTTCCACTGCTCTGTTGCTTCCTTGTGACAGAAGGCAACCATTCAAGATCAGCCTGGTTGGAACTAGGACCTCTTTGGCCAGTTTTAAGGGAAGGACCCAGCTGGCCTAGATGCCCACCCCAGCCAGTGTCCAAGTCAAGTTGTACAAATGTGATTGTTGGCATCCAACTCCTAGAGGCTAGGAGGATGCTCAAAGGGTCACTGTGAGCTGGGCAGACCTCCCAAGAACTGCATTGTGCTCCCCAACCTTGTACATTGTTTTATTAATAATAATAGCTAAGACCCATATAGGGCTTTCCGGGGGATGGCCACTATGTTGTAAGCACCTTGCATGCATTGACACATTTAAATTCTCATGAAAACTCAGTGAGGTTTATTGTCACCATTGTACCAGTGAGGAAACTGAGGCACAGAGCTCGGCCATCCTGGTACCAGAACCGCTGTCTTGGCCACTATGCCATGCTGCCCACTGCAGCCCCAATCATGCTTTTTATAATTCATCTGTGAGCCCATGTCTCCCAGAATGAGAAAAAAGATGACGATGGGGAGGAATTTGATATCTGATATTTCACAAAAGCATTTAAGAGTTGACAGGGGAAAATGCTAGAACTTTGCTGGCTGTCCCCACTGTTTGTATTTTTAACTTCAGTTTTGGAGCAGGCATGGCAGTCAGCGCAGTGATTAAGAAGAGCTGGGCTGCAAACTGAAAGGTCAGCAATTCGAATCCACCAGCCACTCCTTGGAAACCCAATGGGGCAGTTCCTCTCTGTCCTATAGGGTCGCTATAAGTTGGAATCAACTTGACGGCAACGAGTTTGGTTTTTGTTTTTGTTTTTTTTTAAAGGTCTCGTTGGAATCCGTGGGTGGTGCAAACAGCTAAGTGCTTGACTACTGGCCAAAAGGTTGGAAGTTCGAACCCTCCCAGAGGTGCCTGCGGAGACAGGCCTGGTGATCTGCTACTGAAAGGTCACAGCCTTGAAAACCCTTTGTAGCAGTTCTACTCTGCACATGTGGGGTCGCCATGAGTTGGAATGGACTTAACAGCAACTAACAAAAACAAGCGTCTTATCCAGCCCCGTGACCTTCACCCTGGCCTGGGACCACCTGGGGCCAAGATCTGTGGCTTCTTTATCTCTTATACCTAAACTTCCCGCAGCAGAAGCCCAATAAGGCTCATTGCTCTGAGCAAATGTGTAACCCACTTCACAGTTTTCAACACTTCCAAAGACAGGCAAAGGGATCAGTCCAGGTGATACCTCAAGAAGAAGGAGAGTTTAGGGAAAGAATACATACATACCCATGGGGACCCAGCAAATGCATAATAACCAGGCCTCAGGAAGAACAGGAACCCTGACAGGGTCTGTGGGAAGGGCCCTCCCTCCTCTCTGCTTTTTTCCTGGTACCTCCGCTTACCTGACTATCACTGGTCCCAAAATCGCCACCTCAGTGCAGTTACTGGAGCTAGGTGGTTACCGTCTCAGTTTCCAGCTGCCAAGTTCCTAGGTGAGGAATCTGATGAACCTGCTTAATCTTTTACTAGGCCCCCTGAGTCTCGGGTTCCCCACCTCACACTCAAAAAAGGAAAGTACTTGCCCAAGTTCTCCTCAGGAAAAGGCCGCAAAGCCAGGACTTTGGTATGTCAGAGCCCAAAGCTCACCGCAGAAGCGCCACCCCACTCTGCTCCCAGCTGGTTCTCGCCACTGACCACCTCACCCCCAGGCCTTCCTTCAGCCCAGGAGGGTGTCACTCATCCAGTTTTTCCTGGGACAGGCAGGCACACAGTCCTCCCTACTGTCCACATTTCCTGGAGCTGTGGTGACTGGAGAGGCTTGGTGCTGGGAGCCCTGGGTGGGACATGACTCAACTTGGGGTTACACATGCAAGGTTTACTATTCAGACGGATGGGCTGTTGTCTGGGTTTCTCCACCCTGCTCCGATTTCATCAGGCAATTTTAGAGGCATTAAGCCTGAACAGCTCACAATGGACTAATGAATTTCATTCAGTGTGGACGACAATGACCAGCGAACCTAAGCTGATGAGTGTGACCGCTGGCCGTGCTGGTTTCACAGTGACAGGCTTGACAGTGTCTGGGTCCCAGACCAGGGATTCAGGCTAGTGGTTCATTTCTACATTTATTCATTTTTCTATTTTGTTTGGCTACAAATCTTAAGCCGATTTTGTTGTGTTGTTTTTATTGTCAGTTGCCATAACGTCAGCCCCAACTCATGGTGACTCCATGTACACACGGAACAAAACACTGCCCAGTTCTGCACCATCTTCCTGACGGTTGATATGCTTGAGTCCATTGTTGCAGCCACTGTGTATTTTGAGTGATTTGCAACCTTGGGGGCTCATCTTCCAGCACTATATCAGACAATGTTCCATTGTAATCCACAGTGCTTTTATTGGCTGATTTTCAGAAGTACACTGTCAGGCTTTTTTCCTAGTTTGTCTAGTCTGAAAGCTCTGCTGAAACCTGCCCACATGGGTAATAGATTTTACTCAGAGGTTAACTAGCCAAATATGTCCTGAGGGTTAGTTGCATTTCAGATGCCCTGGGTCTTGGTTCAAGGTGGGAAAACCAACCCCTCTGCAGTACTTTGCCCATGACAGACATCACCAACCAATCGTGGAACTCTACCTAAGATCACAGCCCAGTAAGTGGCAATGTGAAGACTGGCATCCAGGACTGGCTGTGTTCATTTTGTACTTAGATCTGGAGACTCACAGACTTGAGCCTGCATGTGGTGCTTGCCTCAGTGGAAGAAAAGATGCTAAAGCAACCACCAACATACCCAAATCTCAGTAGCCACGTCCCCCTTAACCCATTTCCAGGAGCAATCCATGAGATGAAACATTGTACCTTACTAGATCTAAAAGAAACCATAGAGATCTTTTGGTTCACCCCCTCCTATTTGGCAGGAGTCCCTGGGCAGTGCAAACAGTTAAGCACTCAGCTGCTATCTGAAAGGTTGGCAGTTCAAGTTCAGAGGCGCCTCAGAAGAAAGGCCTGGAGATCTAGTTTAGAAAAATCAGTCGTTGAAACCCTATGGAGTACAGTTCATGGGATTGTCATGAGTCGCAGTTGACTCAATGGCAGCCGGAAAAAGAAAATTTTGGCAGATAGGGAAACAGGTTCACAGAAGGGAAGGAAGGGCCCTACCCAAGATCACACAGGTGGGAAAACCATGCCCAGAGCCCAGAGCCCAGATCCCAGAGCCCAGGGTCTCCCACCTGAAGTTCCTCTCCCTTGAGCAGTCTCCTGCATCTCTGCTAATGGAGTATGCCAAGGACATGTGTATTCCTCACGTGTATTGGCAGTCTGTGGTGTCAAGTTCCATGGGAGGCTCATCTTCCCCCGGTCCATCTGGCCCAGTCCCTCAAAACCTGGCTGTGTTCACTCACTCGCTTACTCTCCCTAACAAGGTGTGCCGTTGCCTCCACCAGCTCTTGGGATTTCTGTAGCTTTTCACACCTTTCCCCTCATTTCCTCTAAGCCTCCCTCTGCGGTGTCACCAGAGAAGACAACACCTCAGCCATTTCCAGAGTCCCTCTGGCCCCTCCAGTTCCTTCGAGGAGGACTCATACCCCCCACCGCACTTGCTTTGTTCTGCCACCTTCACCTTCCTGAGGCTGGTTGTCCTTCCTGAGGGTGAAGAGCAATCCCCAGACCATCCTGCTCTCTCCAGGGCAGTCCCCATGGATGGGGTGGGCCTGGCAAACAAAGCGAAGGCAGACCCTCTGTGTGACCATAACCAATATGGCTATGAAAGTCCAAACAATCCAGGGACTTTTTAAACATTTTTTTCCTTTTACAAAAATGACATATTTTCACTTGGCAACATAAGAAAATATAAATAAAAAAAGCAAACAATAAAAACCCGTTCCATTGAGTCAATTCCAACTCATAGCGACCCTATGGGACAGAGTAGAACTGCTCCATAGGGTTTCCAAGGCTGTAATCTTTACAGAAGCAGACGGCCACATCTTTCTCCCATGGAGCAGCTGGGAGGTTCAAACCGTTGCCTTTTCAGTTTATATTGCCTTTTCAGTAATAATACATATTAATTAGGTTTCGTTGGCGCTTCCAGGTTAAGACAGACTAGGAAGAAAGGCCTAGTGATCTACTTCCAAAAATTGGCCAGTGAAAACCCTATGGATCACAATCGTCTGATCCCCAACCGATCACGGGGATGGTGCAGGACTGGACAGCCCTCTCTTCTGTTGTGCGTGGGGTCACCGTGAGTTGGGGCAGACTCGATGGCAGCTAGCAACAAAAATGAGCTGAGTGCCATACACATATTAGCTCATTTGATTCTCAGACAGCCATATAAGAAATTCTACAGGACAAGTGACACCGTTTGTTCAACAAGTGGCAAGGAAAAAACATGGGAGAAGGAAGAATATTTTAGATCAAAAGATACTTCGAAGAGATATCAATCATAGAGGGACAGGTAGATCGTTAGACATGGATAACATGTTAGTGGTTGAATCTAGGGGATTATTACACAGATGCTCACTGTTCAATATTTTCAACTTTACTGTATGTTTGAAAATTGTCAGAATAAAGTGTTGGAGAAAAAAGTATGTATCAGCCAAGCGTGATGTGTGGCCCTTGTAGATCCTGATTCAAACAAATCAACAGTAAAAAGACGTTTATGAGACAATCAAGGTTGATTGAACACTGATTAGATATTAAATCATACTAAGAAATTATTAGATTTTTGTTAGGTGTGATAATGATATTGGACATTGTCTATGATCTTTATGTTTAGGATTTGGTTTAAAACAATCATCAGGGGTGGGAGTAGGGGGTAAAGATAAAACAAGATTGTCAGCTGGTTGCTAATTATTGAAGCTGGGTGTGGGTAATGGAGCTTCATTATACTATTCCTTCTTTTGTGAATGTTTGAAAATTTCTAAAATAAAAGTTTGTTTTAAGAAACCCTATGTTGTTGTTAAATGCCATTGAGTCAGTGCTGACTCATAGCAACCCTATGGGGCAGAGTAGAACTGCCCCGTAGGGTTTCCAAGGAGCAGCTGGTGGATTTGAACTGCTGACCTTTATGATTAGCAGCAGAGCTCTTAACCACTACACCACCAGGGCTCTAATAAACACTGCACGTAGGTACTATTACTAGCTCCAGGAGCCCATGGATGGTGCAAACGATTAAGTGCTTGGCTAATAATGGAAAAGTTGGCTGTTCAAACCCACCGGTGGATGCCTCGGAAGAAAGGCCTGGCGATCTGCTTCTGAAAGGTCATAACCTTGAAAACCCTACGTAACAGTTCTACTCTGCATACATGGCATCGTCATGAGTTGAAATCAACTCATCATCAACTGTTTTATTTATTTATTAGCCCCATGTTCCAGTGCAAGGAACTGAACTGAGGTTTAGAGCTGTCAGTTTATTAGCTCAAGACCACCTAGCTAGTAAATGATTGAATAGAAACTAAAACAAAAAAATCCCATCACCCACTCTTAACACCTTGGTGTATAACTTTCTAGGCTGTCTATACATGAAAGGATTTTGAATGACTTAAAAATACGTGATGCCTGAGTCCATCCTCTGCTGCACAGATTATGCTAGTGGGTCCTTAAGCATACAGCTGTGAAGTAGAACTAACACACATCGAGCGCCCCCTGGAAGCTAAGCACTCTCACCTGCGTGATTTGGATGCTGCTCAATGAACTCCCCAGCAACTCTGCAGGGTCAGTGTTATTGTCCCTGTTTTCACAGAAAAGGATACACGCTCAGAAAGCAGAAGTGGCTTCGCCAAGGTCACAGAGATAATTGATTATAAAATCATGCGAGTATTTGACTATGTGATTTGCCTGTATTGACGTCCACCTCCTCCTCTCGCCTGTAACCTCCTCAAGGGCAGTGTCTTGTGTGGTTTCCTCCTCACTGAATCCTTGGTGCCTGGAACAGGATATGTTCTCAGTAAAGATTTGCTCCAGGAACAAAAAAATGGACAAAGAGGCATAGAGGGATTAGAATGTCCCTCCTCTTACCAGTTGAACTCAAAAGTTGCTATACTAGGTGCCCTCTCGAATCCCTTTTCGTCCTGCATTCTTAGCCAACCACACACTTTTCCTCCATGCTGTGTTGTTGTTAGGGCTTCAAACCAGCTCGTTGGGGTTCAAACCCCTGCTGAGAATTTGCATTTCCACCCCAGATATACTGAATCAGAATCTACATTTTAACAAGATCCCAGGTGATTCTCTTGTGTAACAAATTTTGAGAACCACCGCTCTACTGGGGGTTCTCAGAATTGGTCCCTAATCAGCATCATTAGCATTGCACTGCCTGGGAACTTGTTAGAAATGCAAATTCTCAGCAGAGCTTCAAACTGAACCTAACTTGTTGGAAGCCCTGGTTGTTGTAATGTTTGATGGCCCCATGTGGGTACCATTTTGTGTGACTGCCCCCTCCTCCTATCGTCTCCCTTTTGTCTCTGCCTGGTCCACAGGTGCTAACTCATCCTTCAGGACCCATCCCAGACTAGCTGAGGTCCCTGGGTGACATCCAAGATTTCCTTAAAGCCCACTTCCTAAGTTTATTATAGACTAGTTGGACCACGCTGTATGGAATGTTCTCCCTCACTATGGAGGCAGCAAGTGTGCTTCTCGCGCTGTCTGCCCCTCCCTTCTGTGCCTACTTCAAAGCCACTCAGTAAAGCTGGATGAATGGATGTTGCTGAAGTAATTAAGTAATTACCCCCTTTCCCATGGGTTGTTTCCAATTTTTCAATATTATTAACAAAGCAACAACAAAGAAATCTTTTTTTTTTTCTTTTTTAATGCTGTTGAATCATTTAATGTAAATTGCCAGGAGTGGGGTAACTCATCACTGCATTTGGGGAGGGAGGGAGGCAAATGAAAAATGAAGATGGAGGATGTGGGTCCCATTCACCAGCTGAGGCAACAAGAAGGAAGCGTGTGTGGAAAGTGATGGTTGAAGGAAGTGCTTCTTTCCAATCCCATTGGTAGAAACTGTTCTCCCCATTTCACAGATGGTCCCTGGAGTGGGTTGAATAATGCCCCCCCCACCCCGCCAAATATGTCCACATGGAACCTGTAAATGTGACCTAATTTGGAAAAAAGGTCTTCGCAGATGTAATTAAGGATCTTGAGATGAGATCTTCTTGAACTAGGATGGGCCCTAAATCCAATGACAAGTCCTTATTTTTCAAAACAGGGAGGGAAAACCGACCCACAGGCAGAGAGGGCTGGATACTAGAGGGAGCCCTGAGTTCAGATGCTCAGCTGTATCTCAAAAAAAAAAAAAAAAAACCATTGCCATCCTTAAGTAAATTCCAACTCACAGTAACCCTGTAGGACAGAGTAGAACCGCCCTATGGGGTTTTCTAGTATGTAATCTTTACAGAAGAAGGTGGTCAGGCCTTTTCACCTGTAGAGCCACTGGGTGGTTCTAATCACCAACCTTTCTGTTAGCAGCCAAGTGCTTAACCATTGCACCACCAGGGCTTCTTTGGTTGTATCTATAATGTTATATATCTTTAAAAGGATTGAAAGGCACAAGGTAAAATTCATTCATTCAAGAAATGTTTATTGAGTGCCTATGAGGTGGGGGGCAGGGGCAGGCCCAACATAAAGCCTCACCCCAGAGTCTAGGTAAATTCTTTTTAATTCACAGCGCCTCTTTGGGACCTTCTCCCCACCAAACAGTATAAGCTTTTCTCCATCCACCAGGTGAGTTTCAGAAAGCAGTAATCTACCCGTATTCTTTCTCTTACACACACACACACTTCAAAAAGAACAACACGACATAGCAATTTTCTCTTTTTTTTTTTTCATAAATAAACAGAAAATTACGATTCATCTTTCACATCGTGGTAATAGAAAAGAACAAAAATATACCTGTAAAAAGGCTGCCAACAAGATAGTACAAACACAGTTTCCAGTGAAAAAGGCATGCAAATCCCAGAGCCTTGGAACCCACAAAGGCCTGGGAGGAAATTCAAAAAGTAAACAAATTTGTGGAAAAATGTTCAACCTCAAAAGTGGCCAGAATCCCCACTCACTCTCCCTCCACACACACACATACACATACATCGGTGAGCACTACGGTGGGGCTGACTTCTTGGGAGCTGAGGTGCTGTCTGGGAGTTTCTATTCTACCTGAACTGGCCAGTTCAAAGACCCCAAGGAGAAGGAAGCCCCAGAAATGAGAGGGAGTCAGTCAAAATCAGAGATAGATAGAGGTAAGTACTGGTGATTCAGTGGTAGAATTCTCCTCTTCCATGTGGGAGACCTGGGTTCGATTCCTGGCCAATGCACCTCATGTGCAGCCACTTCCCGTCCGTCAGTGAAGGTGTGCATGTTGCTATGATGCTGAACAGGTTTCGGAGGAGCGTCCAGACTAAGATGGACTAGGAAGAAAGGCCTGGAGATCTACTTCCAAAAATCAGCCAGTAAAAACCCTGTGGATCACAATGGTCCAATCCACAACCTGTCATGGGAATGGCACAGGACTAGGCAGCATTTTGTTCTGTTGTATATGGGGTCACCATGAGTTGGGGGCTGACCAGACAGCAGCTAACAACAACAACAGTTCTCACCGTGTGGGAATCTGGACTGTGGGCCATGAGACCAGGCAGGAGAGGGTTAGGTCATTGGGATCACGTTGGGGAGACAAGGGGTCCCCCAGTGATTGTCTGACATACAGACTACTTGTGAGTGGATCAGCCATCGGGCAATTGACTATTAGTCAAAGAAGCTAAGATTAGAACACCATTTTATTCTATTCCATTTCCAGTTTTCTGAATGTTAAGACCCAAGGCAAGGGAAGATATAGTGGAACTGGAAAACAAGAGTTTCCGTGCAGGCAGGGTTGGAATCATCCACTAATTCATTTAGCACCTATTTAGTGAGCACCTACTATATGCTGGCCTGATGCAAGGCACTGAGGAGCCACATGATGGAGTACACGTGGTGTGTCTGTGTGTGAAGGATTTACGGGTCTTTGATGTTTGTCAGCCAGCAGGATTTGCCATTTGCCTTTAACAGTGGTGGATCAGGAGGGGCAGATATTCTCCTGGAGTTGCCCTTTAATTCCATCAGCTCATTTTCTACTGGGGCAGACATCATTATTCACAGTCCAGATTCCCACCTTGTCCCAGTTTGCAAGGCTTTCCTGGTTTTAGCACTGAAGGCCCCACATACTAGGAGCTCCC
Source organism: Dugong dugon (assembly GCA_030035585.1). Classification (NCBI taxonomy): domain Eukaryota; kingdom Metazoa; phylum Chordata; class Mammalia; order Sirenia; family Dugongidae; genus Dugong; species Dugong dugon. Next base: position 38,106,453 of record CM057478.1, read on the forward strand.
TCAAGCCCAGGGAAACAGGGACAGCTGGTCAACCTTCATTTTACATATGAGAAGACCAAGATCAATATGTGAAGTAATGTGATCAAAGCCAAGTAGCAGAGTCAGGGTTCAAAGCCAGGTCCATCAGAATCCACAGCAGCATGGGTGAAGAAGATAGAGAAATCAAAGACATCCAGATCAAAGCAACTTTGAGGAAGCCCCCAAATGTTTCATTTGCAATAAGAATAGCTAATCATCAAAGCGTGGTCTGGGCTGGTGCGTTAGGAAATCTTGATCCTCACCTGTGTCAGAATAAGTTGGAACTGTCTTTTTGGAAAAGCAATTTGGCAGCTTGTGGTTAAATGGCAAGAAATTGTTCATAGCCTTTGACTAAATAATAGCATGCTTGGAAATCTATTCTAAGGAAATTATCTTTTCTTTATTATTAAAAAGCTATTAGAAAGAAAATGTTCTTTGCAGCATTACCTGGAATAGAAAATAAACCTGAAGAGCCCACGTAGAGCAATGGTTTTTGTACATCATGACCCATTGGCCAAGGGACATTGTCACACAGCCATTAAAATGTAACTTTGATGACTGTGTAGCAACATGGGAAAATCTTATGATATAAGGTCACATCTTATGAAACAGAATAGCAATGATGTATGTCCTGTGCCTGCAATTTTGCAAAATGCTTCTGATTGAGGATGAGGCCATAAAGGAATATGCACAGTTGAGTGGTGGGAATAACGGGAGATGTTTAAAAATCAAAAATAGTTGTAAACCACGTTATATTGTCTTTAAAAAAGCAAGAATGGGAAACTAGGAATTTACCACACTGATAGGTTCATACATGTGAGCAAAGATATCACTTGCAAAGATGGTCTTTGCAGCACTGACAGACATAGCGAATGATTGGGAGTAACCTGAATATCCATCACAAGGGGAATAGTTAAATACCCTGTGGTCCATCCATACATAGGGGTGCTATGTAGCTGTTAAAAAGGAGGAAGCTGCATAGTTATCGATATAGAATGCTCGTGAAGATGCGTTAAGTAAAAAAGGCAAAGTGCAGAACAGTGTGTTACTATTTGTGAAAAATGACATACACATAGATACGTATATTCTTAGATATGCAGAGACTATCTCTGGTAGTACACCTGGAACACTGTAGCAGAGGAGGCCTCTCTGGAAGGCAATGGGTGGCTGGGAGATAAGGATGGGAGGGGATTTACTTTTCACTCCATTCATTTGGTACTTGTAGTGAGTTGAATTGTGTCCCCCACAAAATATGTCCACGTCCTAGTCCCTGGGGTCTGTGAATGTGACTTTACTTGGAAAAAAGAGTCTTTGTAGTTGTGATTGATGATCTCGAGATGAGCTCATCCTGGGTTACCTGGGTGAGCCCTAAATCCAATGACAAGTGTCCTTATAAAAGACACGCAGAGGAAGAAGGCCACGTGAGGACAGAGGCAGAGACAGCAGTGATGTGGCCACAAGCCAAGGACACCTGGAGCCACAAGAAGCTGGAAGAGGCAAGGAAGGATTCTTTCCTAGCATCATTGGAGAGGAGTGCCCTGCCAATACCTTGATTTCAAACTTCTGGCCTCCAGAACTGAGATAAAATAAATTTCAGTTTTTTTAAGCCACCCAGTTTGTGGTAATTTGTCACAGCAGCCCCAGGACACTCACACAGAACCCTCTGAATTTTTTTGGTAACATGATTATATTACCTATTCATAAGACATTTAGCATATTTAAGACTATTCATAGCAGCTTTGTTCATAGTTGCTCAAATTGGAATCAACCTAAACATCTGTCAAGAGCAGAATGGAAAAATCAGTTGTGGTGTATTGACACAATGGAATAAGCATGCTCAGTAAGAAAGACGAGCAAACTATTGATACTTGCCAAACATGGATGGTTCTCAAATGCGGTGTGATGGTCAAGTGAAAGAAGCCAAGTGTAAAAGAGATATCCAGTAAGACACCATTTACCTGAAGTTCAGATACAGGCAAAGCTCATCCAGGAAAATAGAGGTCAGAATAGGGGTTACCTCAGGAGGAACAGACAGGAGGGGGAAAGAGGGAAGTTTGGGTATTCTGGGAATGTCCTATATCTTGGTCTAAATGATAGTTTCTCATGGGTAAAAAGTCATCAAGGCATAACGTAAGACTCGCTCACTTTGTGGTATGTAAGTTATACCTTAATTAAAAACAATTAAAAGTAAACATTAAAAAAATAAAGGTGAAGTAGGAGATCTCCTACAAAGAGCTAGACATATCTTGTTTTTGTTGTGGTAAAATACATACAACAAAACTTGTGCCATTTTAAGCATTTTTACGTATACAATTCAGTGACATTCATTACATTCGCCATGTTGTACAACCATCTTCACTATCCATTTTCCATTTTTTTCCATTGTCCTTTACGGAAACACGGTACCCCTTAAGCAATATTTTAAAATGATCTGATGTGGAGTTACAAAAAAATCTTTTGTGCTCAGCATAAAAACTTTACACCCAGTTTCCCAGGAACTTTCCAGAAGCAGACAGAGTTCTGGTAGTGCTATGCACCCCTTCAGCCAGCAAGTCATTCACAGAGGGCCGGTGGCCTGTCTGCTGGGGCCCTGCCCACAACTCCTGACCTTGATTAGCTTCAGCCTCTCCAGGAGGTGGGATCTGCATCAGCGCAGGAGACTGAGGCAGCCCGGAGCGCCGCTGAGGGGAGGGATGTTGCATTCAATTCTCAACCACATGTTGACAGCTAGCCAGCCTTTGTGCTAGCCTCTGAGGACAAGGCTCTGGCCTCGGGAGGCTCCTAGCCTGGTAAGGGGAGAGCAGGTACTCACCTGGCCATATATACAGGGCCACCCCCACATGGGTGCGTGTCCAAGTTGCTGCGGGAAGTCGGAGCTATCTCATTTGGCTGGGCATGGAAAGAAGAGCCGATGTGCCTGGTAGGGGGTGAGGGGGGCGCAGGAAAGGCTTTTCCAGACAAAAGGAACCACATTTGCAAAGATACAGAAGAATAGGGGTGGGGGAGGTGGGGAAATCGCAGAATATACGGGCAACAGGGGGCTGCTTGGTGTAGCTGGGAGGTGAGATGGTGAACTTCATCCTGGAGACAAAGAGCTGGCAGAAGGGTGGCCCTGGGTGAATCGCTCATCGTCTGGAAGGCAGCAGCCACAGCGACTTGCCTACATACAACCTCTTGCAGGTGTGGGAGGCTCAAATGAGGTAACAGGAATGTCTTGCTAACTGCAACCCACTCCCAAAGGGATTGTTTTCATTGTGGTCGCTCTTCTGATCTCAGCCAGGAGCTGATAAGGACTCTGGCTGATCTTTCGATCCAGAAAACAACTTATTTGTTCGTTCATTCATTCATTCTTTCAACAAATATTTATCGAAAACCTACTATGTGCCAAGCTCTGCTCCAGGTGCTGGGGATAGAGCTATCACAGAGACACATGGCGAGCAAGACAACTATATGAACTAAAAGGCACCCTTGTTGTCGTCAGTTGGCTCCAGCTCATGGCAACCTTACGTATAAGGGAACGAAATGTTGCCCAGTCCTGCACCATGTCCATGATCGTTGGTATGTTTGAGTTCATTGTTCCGGCTATTGCGTCAGTCCATCTCACTGCGGGTTTCCCTTGTTTTTGCTGACCCTCTACCAAACACGATGTCCTTTTCTGACGACTGGTGATGTGTCCAGAGTAAGCGAGCCGAAGTCTCACCATTCTCACTTCTGAGGAGCATTCTGATTAGATGCTGTGAAATGCTGAGGAGAAAGGTAAAGTGGAGACAGAGGCTCAGAGTGGGGGCTGCATTTTAGATAGGATAGGCTCTCTAAGTTTGTTCTGGAAGGCACCCCACCCTTGTGGCACGCAGTAGGTGCTCAGAAAATGTTTGTTGAATGAATTCTAAAATATAAAAGCTGAAAGAGGCCTTAAGGCTCACCTGCTCCCAAATTCTCAGTCTATAGATGACGAAGCTGAGACTCCGAGAAGTTACATAATTAGGCAAATCTCACTCCTAGATGTCGCGGGGCCTAGCCCAGGAAGATATCTAATCTTTGGAGTCCTGAAGCTGTGGGCTCCACCGGACACCCCATCCTGGCCCTCACCCGATGGACAGCATTGCAACCAATGCAGGGAAACTCCAAATCCATTGAGGCAGAAACTTGTGGAGCCGACCCCTGTCCTAGGTTAGCTGGACAAGGGCTGGCAACTGGATGCTGGGCCTTCTCTCCCCTCCAGCCCAGAAGGATATGGGTAGCCCCTGGCATAGGTGCTCCTTTGAGCATGCTTGTAGTTGCTTGAGTACACAGAGCCCACCCATGCTGGGGACTGCACGTGTTCAAGAGCATGTACTGCCAGCCGGCCCTGTGCTGGGTGCCTCAGGGAGGGGCCTGGCCATGAGTCAGGGAGGCCGCACCCTCCAGATGCCTGCTATCAGACGCAGCTGGAACGCAGGCTCAAACCCTGTGGCCTGCAGGGCGGCAGAGGAGACAGGGAAGGAAGAGGGGCCTCGAATGGACAGTGAGGAGGTAGACCAGCATTGGAGATGGGCCTTGAAGGATGGGTAAGCTCGAGATGGTAGGGGAGGCAGAAGCAAAGGCAGGTGTGTGTTCTATTAAAGGCAGATCCATTATTATTATCACCAGTTTTACACCCGAGAAGAGGGCAGTGAGTGAAGAGGCCAGTGGGGGCCTGGGCTGAGCCTTTGTTGGAAAGCCGCCAGGGATGTTGAGCAGGGCATGGAGACAGGAAGATGCCTCTCTGGAGAACCTGAAGTACAAGATTCCTTTCCCAGTTCCCTGGGTGACCTTGGGCAAGTCACCTAAGTTCCCTGAGCCTCCATTTCCTCGTCTGATAAATGGGAATAAAAATAGTGCCTACATCTAGGGCTCTTGTGAGGAACGAGTGAGCACAGCACCGAAGTGGGACTTGCTACTAGGATTCATTTCTTTGACACACACGTATTGAGTGCCAACTGTATGCCAGGGATGAGGCTAGAATTGGGGTTCTATGGTGAAGGGCAAAAGCTCTGCCTTCCCAGGGGAGATGGGCAGGCTAACCGAGCATGAAAGTGGCAGGGGGGCTGTGGGGGGAGGGCAAACTTCCTGGAGGAGTGCTGAATAAGGGGGGGCGGCGGTTGACAGCAAGAGCAAGGACCTGAGGATAGACAGTCTGGCCCATTGTTCTTCCGGTGGGGGAGTGTTGGAGATTTGTCTTGATGACGTGTGAGTGTGTGCTTGGGGGTCACCGGCATCCAGTGGTGGCATTGGCTAGATGTCCTGCAAGCGCTGGCCAATCCCCTACAAAGGAGAGAAGACCCACGTCCCCCTGATGTCTCACCGGACATTCATGTTGGCGAAAACCGTCCTTGAAGTTATCGGAGTCTAGGATCTAACTTCACTTTACATATAAATGCAGTTTTTTTCTTCTGCCCAGTTTTAATGTTTACTGAATTTTCCAGTAGTGCAACTATCGTGCAAATGGAGAGAAACTTGTTCTTCGTTTTGCTTGGACTTTGATCAAAAGTTGATCACCATTTCGGAAAAATCACGTCATCAACTGCCTCACTGCCTGTGATGTTTGAGTCACCCACACAGCACACCTGTGGCTGCAGCCTTCCTGGGGACCCGTGAATGGGGGCTAGTGTCTGACTTTATCTTGGAGGGAGCTGAGTATCTCCACATATGATTTTATGGTAGATGATCTTCCTTTTAATCCTTCTTTATGGTATAATTAGTGCGTGATACTGGTGTTTCTAAAATCACATGCGTAGGTGAATGGTATACCTATGAATTCAACTTCAGGATATAAAGGGCATGTTACACATACCAGTTTTGAAAAAGAAGTGTTGGGTCTGAAAGTTTGTGAACCCCTGCTCCAGGGACTGCAACTAGTTTCATGATGGGTGAGCTGGGGCTGGACAGAGCAACAGGCAACCTGTCACTTGCCCAGGGCACCACTGATACGGACGCATGCCATGGGAATGATTCAGTAACATGAGGATGAATCAGGGGAGGGGGAGTGGGAAAGTCATCCCACCCTTCACGATGGCACCCCCAGGTGAAGATTTTAAAAGCACCCTTCCCTGGAGCACGTGGGTTCTCACAGGTGGTCCCAAAGCCAGCCAGAGGCACACAGCCAGCCCCAGTGCAGGTAGGAAGGTGCAGGCTCTTCACCAAGAAAGAGACTCAGAAACACACAATCCCCGTAAGACCCAGTCATTCTTTAAGGAGTACAAGTGACTAATGTCACCTGGAATAAGGGCAAGAGACAGTCAAAGAAAGACACTTTCAGGTACGTTGACGTGTTATTTTGATAGAGTGCATGTTCCAAAGCCCTTATTTTGCCCAAAAGGAAGAATGTCCTTGATAGTCATAAAAAGTTGTTTCCCCCAGCCCAGTTCTATCAACGTGCAAATAAAGACTATCAAGAGGGGGGCCGACTTTCCACCTGTGGGGACCCAGAGGTTGGGCCCCAGCTGTCACTTATCGGGAGAGAGAGGAGACTGGAGAGCTGGCATTGGCCAGATCACAGGAGGCCCTGTAAATCACACTAAGAAGCTTGAACTTAATCCCCAGTTTATCGGGAAACCATTGGTGAACGTTAAGCAGAGGGTAGCGTGATGAGATTTGCATTTTAGAAAGATCAGTCTGGCTATAGGGTGAACAGTGGACGGGAGGGGGCCGGACTGGCAGAAGGGATGCCAGTAAGAAGCAGAGCAGAGAGAAGAGGGGGGCGGCATGCATTGTCCTGTGCAGAGAGAAGGGCAGCGTGGATCATCGAGAAGAGGGGGCGGAGTGGATCCCCACGGGGAGACCAGGGTGGCCCTGACCATCTGGGGGGAGGCCGTGGTGGCCTGGATTAACAAATGGCCAGAGAGAAAAAAGAAAGGGCAGCACCTCCGTAGCCCTTGCCCTGTGCCTGGCACTGCTAACTTAACCTTCCCTACAAACCTCCACGGCAGGTCCACTGTTATCGCCACTTTTACAGATGAGGACAGGAGATACAGAGAGCTCAGCCCTTGCCGTGGCCACATCACTGGGACTCAAGTCTTACTGGTGAGCACCAAGATCCAGGTCTTAATCACCAGCCACCTGCCTCTCAGAAGGAGATTCTAGAACTCTTTAGAGGGGCCCTTGATGGGCCTCCAGTTGGCATCAGGTGAAGTAAAAGGCCTGTCTAGACGTACCTACCGCCCAGGGCTGCCAGCCCTTATACACGACAAAGGACCAGGTTCCGCCTGGGAGCCCCTAACTCAACCCCGCTCTCGCTGCAGACAGAGGGAGATGGCCTCTGCAGAGTGCCCAGTGCAGATGTGGGATGAAGCACGTTCTTACACCAGGCGGCTGATCCGGGTGGGCGGGCCACGAGCCCCCACGCCCCGAGGAGGCAGGTGAGGCACCGATGGCCTCCGAAGCAGCCCTGCGTGAGGCCTGTAAAGGGTGCAGAGCGCATTCCCTTCACGCCTCTCAACCGTCACTATCACTGTTGCCATTCAGCCCTGTCCACTGCTCACTGGCCCTTCTGCAGAGGATCTGGCTGGGAAGAGAAAGGACGGAAGAGGCGCGGCCATGTCTCTCCCGCGGTCCAGGGACCAAGGGCAGCGCTTTCCCGGCCCTGTGAACCGAGGCGCTGCCAGCCTTGCAGGTCTGGGGCGCCCTCTGCTGGACGTCTCCAGCATCGCCTGCATTGCCGATCCGGAGGTCAGGACCCGCCTCAGGAAAAGGGTCATCTGGGGTTTGTGGCCGGGCGGGGATCAGGGTGTGGGGCGAGGGAGGAAGTTACAGGGCCCGGGGAGAAGATGCCGATCCCCGGGCTGATGAGAAAGAAGGCAGTTTTTGTGTCCTCATCAACACAGGACGCCCTGTTGTCAGCATCCTCCTGCTCCATATCCGAAGGATATTCAGATGACCAATAAGCACATGAAAAGGCTCGATCCCATGAGCCTTAGAGAGATGCAAATCAAAACTACAATGAGGTAACACCTCACCCCTTTTAGAATGACAATGACGGAAAAAACGGAAAGCAACAGGTGCTGGCGAGGTGGAGAAACTGGAACCCTCCCTCATCCGTTGCTGGTGGAAATGTAAAACGGAACAGCCACTGTGGAAAACATCTTGATGGTTCTTCAAAAACCTGAACACAGAATTACCATATGATCCAGCACTCCCAGTCTAGGTATATACCCAGAAAAAGTGAAGGGAGGAACGCAAACAGAAATCACCAATGTTCACTGCAGCCAAAAAAAAAACAAAAAACGGTTCATTCATTACAGGCAATCTTTTACGGATCTTTTTTTTAGGATTCACAGCAGTCCACGATAACCATAGCATCAACATCAAACTGATTTATTTATTCATTGATTTACTGATTGATTAAATCAAAACTTTAATTGATATAACTACTACTATTAATGTTGCTAGTTGCTGTCGAAACAATTCCGACTCATGGTGACCCATGTGTGCAGAGTAGAACTGCTCCATAGGGTTTTCAAGGCTGTGACCTTTCAGAAGCAGTTCACCAGGCCTATCTTCCAAGGTGCCTCTGAGTGGGTGTGAACCATCAACCTTTCTGTTAGTAGCCCAGCACTTAACCATTTTTGCCACGCAGAGACTCCATTAATAGATACCACTTACTGAGCAGCTATGATAAGCCCCTTGCTTCATTACCTGGCTTAATCCTAACAGCACTTATATTATCAAACCCATTTTTCAGATGAGAAAACTGAGGCCCCAGAGGACTGAGTCGCCACCCCAAAGCCACACAACACAACTCTGTAAGCGCAGCTCCTGGATACAAACCCTGGGTCACACTCAGAGGCTAGTGCCCTTTCTCCTTTGCCTGGCTGACCCCCTCAGCTGAGCCAGGACACAGGCCCTGCCAACATGTGGGGACCCCTCACTTACTACACAGCAGATGCTCTAACCTCGGCTTGTGTGCTTGCGGGTGACAAGCAAAGGGGAACCCACTTATCCTTCCCCTCCCTCCTGGATGCAGCTTTGTCTGGTGGCTCTTGATTTTGAGAAGCAACTGAGGAGGGGGTTGGTGCAAAAGGCATAGGTCTGATGCACACACACCCTGAGTTTCTGGAGGGACCTTCCCCAGCCCCTGGAGCATCCAGCAGGGCTGGCTATCTGGTGGGTCTGAGCAGGGCCTTAGCGTTTTGGAGGGCAGCTGGAGAACCCATCACTCCCACGAATAACAACTGTTTGGAAGTGGAAGAGGGCTCTTGGTGAATCACTCTGTGTGATCAGGAATGCTGATTAAAGAAAGGGTCATGTCTTGGCTGGGAAATAACAGCCTCTTTCAACAACATCCTTTCAAAACAAATTTGTTTCAGCACGGTGAGGTGTGAGTCCTAGGCTGCTGGAGTTTCATGCAGGCCTGAAGGAGCCCCTCCAGGTCTTCTCTCTGGGGACCCGCCTGACACAGACATGGGGAGGTGTGAGCAGGAAGGGTAGACAAAGAACTAGCCCCCACTGAACTCTCCACCTCCATTCCCCAGGCCCCATGCTGGGTGTTTTCTGTCTACCCGCTACCTCACTAGCCCTGTATGAGGTGGGCATTCACATTGCACCTACAGGGAGACTAGGCGTGGAGGCGTCCATAACTTTCCAGGGCCATGCAGCTGGTAAGTCACAGGCTCAGGTCTTGAACTCAGACCTCTCCAACTCCAAGACTCATGCGCTTCCCATTAAAGTGACATTTTTATTTGGACTGTGGCCCATTTTGACTTCCAGATTTTTTTCTCCTCCATGTTTACACAAGGCTGGTCCTATCCCATCTGGCAGCTACGTGCAGTGATTAAGTGCACAGGCTCAGGAGTCATCCTGTCTGGGATTTAATCCTGGGCCAGCCACTCGAGAGCATTGGGTAAATGACTTTACCTCTATGAGCCTCATTTTCCTCATCTGTAAAATGGGAGTGATAATAGCACTTATCTCATAGGTTTCCTGTGAAGAGTAAATGAATCAGTATTTACATATATAAAATTCTTAGAGTCTGGTGCTAGATAAATGCTCAAGAAATGTGGGCTTTTACTATCCACTAGATTAGTAAGGAGCCCTGGTATCACAATGGTTAAGCACTTGGCTGCTAACCGAAAGACTGCCCATTCAAACTCACTCAGTGGCTGTGCGGGAGAAAAGACTTGGGGATTCCCCAGCAGCCTCCCATAAAGATTACAGCCTAGGAAACCGTATGGTGCAGTTGTTCTCTGTCACGTGGGGTCGCTATGAGTCAGAATCCACTCGACAGCATGCAGCAACAGACTAGTAGCTCTCAGCCCTGCTGCACACTAGAATCGACCTGGGAGCGTTAGAAAATGCTGATGTGGGCCCTGGTGGCACAGTGGTCAAGCACTCGGCTGCTAACCAAAAGGTTGGCGGTTTGAACCCACCAGTGGCTCTGTGGGAGAAAGATGTGGCAGTCTGCTTCTGTAGAGACTGTTGTTGTTGTTGTTAGGTGCCATCGAGTCCATTCCGACTCACAGTGACCCTCTGCACAACAGAACGAAACACTGCCCGGTCCTGCACCATCCTCACAATCGTTGTTATGCTTGAGCCCATTGTTGCAGCCACCGTGTCAATCCATCTCGTTGTGGGTCTTCCTCTTTTTCGCTGACCCTCTACTTTACCAAGCATGATGTACTTCTCCAGGGACGGATAAATCCCGATAACATGTCCAAAGTATGTGAGGCTGTAAAGATTACAGTCTTAGAAACCCCGTGGGGCAGTTCTGCTCTGTTCCGTAGGGTCATTATGAGTTGGAATTGACTCGAAGGCTGTGGGTTTGGATGTTTGGTTTTGGGCCCCCACCCCAGAGGTTATGATTTAATTGGTCTCAGGTGGGGTGTTCTGGGAGGTCCCCAGGTGATGCTAAAGTGCAGCCAGAGGTGAGAAGCCCAGGCCAGAGGCTCAGGGCAGGGCTGGTATCCCGGGCACGGGAACAGGGGCGGCACACAGCGTGGTCAGGAATACCGGTGGCTTCCCTGAACGATGTCACCTCTTCACTCAGCACTGGGGTCACGGCAAGCTTGGATCCCACCCCCACCGATCAGGAGGGACATTGCCCACTCAGACCAAGGTCATTGCCCTGAAATAAAGACAGGCTTTGTCCTGTCCTGACAAACCCTAATGCAAACATGAAGTCATCTCAGCCTGGCCTCCGCCAAGGGCTGGGGACGTTCCTTTCGAGCCTGAGCCCATCCCTGAGAATTCTCGAGAAGGGGCCCGCCCAGTTTCTGAGTAAGTCCTGCTACCAGCAGCCCTGGGATGGGTCAGAAGGAGAAACTCAGGTTTGGCGAGGCAGTGGAATCCTGCGGAGGCCACAGGCAGTTCCTGTTTGTGGCTCTGAGATGCCCACCTCTTCCATGTCATCACTCAGGTCACTGTCCTCCAAAGGATGATAATTAAACACTGGTTGTTAGTACCATCTTGACAAATGACTCCAACTGCCTGGGTCCTCATTTCCTCATCTGGAAATGCCCTGCAGGCTGTCGAGAGGATTAAGCAATGCACTAGCTGGAGCCAGGCTTCAGTGAGCGGTGGCTTCAATACCAGTTGAACGAGTGGGCGTGACTGGCGGGGCCCAGGGGTCCGCCAGCAGGGCCATTCCACATGGTGGACTGTGGGCGCTTCACCTGTTTGGGACTCAGGTGGAGATGAGTGGGGGCGAGCTGTGGGGGTTCTAGGCCTGGGTCCGCCCAGAGGTGGGGCGCTCCAGGCCAGAGAGCAGGGAGTGAAAGAGCAGGTGGACCTGTCAGGACAGCATCCTCCTCCCTAAAATGGCTCTTAGTGGGGACTCAGCTGTGGACAGAGGGGGTACCTGGTGACCTGTCTGGTCCTAGCTGGATGAGGTCACACACAGGAATCGCGCAGGGCGTCTGTCTATTTGCAGGCCCGGGACACAGGCATCCTCAACTCTGCCCTTTGGGCCCTGGGGTAGCAGGCCAAAGCTTGGGGACCAAGGCGAAAATGTATGCTCCCCTCAAGCAGGCATTTCCCCCAAAGACATAAAGGGACCAACATTTCTCAAGTCCCCCCAGGTGCCACGCATGGAGCAGGATGTGTGTGCCCTCTGGAGTCAGTCTCCCAGCTGCCTTGCAAGCGGTGTCATCCTGTGTCCTCCATGAAGGAGAACTGTGGCCTGGAGAGGTTAAGTGCTCCTGAATCCAAACCTCAATTGACTAAATGGGAAGCCATACCTTTCTACTCAGTGCAGGCTTGAATGAGATGCGGGCAAAGTATCAGCCAGAGGTCTAAGAACAACCAGCTGCTGTCGAGTTGACTCTGATTTATGGTGACCCCAAGTGTGTCAGAGTAGAACTGTGCTCCATAGGGTTTTCTTTTCTTTTGTAAATTTTATTTATTTTGTTGTTGTTGTTGAGAACACCATACACAACAAAACGTACACAACTCAACAGTTTCTACATGTACAGTTCAGTGACGTTGATTACAGTCTTCCAGTTATACAACCATTCTCACCCTCCTTTTCTGAGCTGTTCCTCCCCATTAACATAAACTCACTGCCCCCTAAGGTTCCTATCTAATCTTTTGAGTTGCTGTTGTCAATTTGATCCCATATAGATAATTGTTAAAAGAGCATAATGCTCAAGGAAGACTTTTTTTACTAGTTAAGCTAAACTATTGTTTGGTTTTAAGAAGGCTTCATGGGATATTTTTGGTTTAAGGCTTAAAGATTATCCCAGGGCAGTAGTTTCTGGGGTTCATCCACCCTCCATGGCTCTAGAAAGTCCAGGATCCATTAGAATTTGAAATTCTGTTCTGGAATTTCCCTCTTTTGATCAGAATTCTTCTACAGAATCTCCTATCAAACTGTTCAGTAACGGTAGCCGGGCATCATCCAGTTCTTCTGGTTTCATGGCAAAGGAGGCAGTTGTTCATAAGGCAATTAGCCACACATTCCATATCCTCCTCCTATTCCTGACTGTCCTTCCTCTGTTGCTTCAGGCTAATAGGGACCAATTGTCATGCCTTGGATGGCTGCTTGCAAGCTTTTAAGACCTCAGGCACTATGCAATGAACTAAGAGGTAAAACAGAAGCACTAAACGCCTTATTAGGCCAATTAACTGGGATAGTCCAGAAACCATGACCCTAAACCTCCAAATCAAGGAACCAAATCCCATCAGCTATTTGGCTGTATACAAGCAGCTTCAACACCTACTCTTTTATTGTCATTGTTACAAATCTATCACACAACTTTTGCCAATTCAACTTTTCACAGGTATACAACTTATTGACAGCAATTAAGTAATCGGCTGTGCAACTCTACCCTTAATCAGTGTGATTTTTCCATCACTGCTAACCCCTCCTTTCCCCCTCCCTCCTGTCCCTGGTAAACGCTAATAAACTTTTGTCTCTCTACATTTGCCTTTCCTTGTCTTTTTATATAAGTGAGGTCATACAATATTGTCCTTTTGTGACTGGCTTATTTTGCTCAGCATAATGTCTTCAAGCTCCATCCATTCTGTAGCCGTATCAAGACTTCCTTTCTCCTACTGGTTGAGTAGTATTCCATTCATTGTATGTATTTAGTCAACTGTTGATGGGCATTTAGGTTGTTTCCACATTTTGCTATTGTGAATAGTGCTGCAATGAACATTGGTGTACAAGTCTCTGTTTGTCTCTGCTTTCAAGCGTTTTGAGTATATACGCAGGAGAGGAACTGCAGGGTTATATGGTAGTTCTATTTTTAGTTTTTTGAGGAACCGCCACACTGTTTTCCACAATGGTTGTACCATTTTGCATTCCCACCAGCAATGGGCAAGGGTTCCAATTTCCCCACATCCTCACCAGCATTTGTTATTTTCTATTTTTTTTTAAATCTTAGCCATGCTAGTGGCGTGAAATAGTATCTCATTGTGGTTTTGATTTGCATCTGTCTGATAGCTAATGACACTGAGCAACTTTTCATGTGTTTGGTGGCCATCTGAATGTCCTCTTTGGTGAAATGTCTATTCAAGTCCTTTGCCAATTTTATGATTGGGTTATTTGTCTTCTTGTTGTTGTTGAAGTTTTATATATATTTTGGTTATTAGATTCTTATTGGATATACGGTTTCTGAAGATATTTTCCCAGTCAGTAGCTTGTCTTTTCACTTTTTTGGTAGTCTCTTGACGAACAAAAGTTTTTAACTTTTATAAGGTCCCATTTATTTATTTTGTCTTTTGCTGTTTGTGTCCATAGGGTTTCCAATGGCTGATTTTTTGGAAGTAGATCACCATGTCTTTCTTCCCAGGTGCCTCTGGTTGAACTCGAATTGCCAATCTTTTGGTTAGTAGCCAAGCGCATTAGCTGTTTGCAATACCCAGGGACTCCAGGGGTCTAAGGGACCTCCCTAAAACGGAAATATCTATTTAAAACAGCACAGTGGAAGAGGAGGTCCCATCTAGGAAACTATGCATTCTCTTACGGAGTGTTTGAAGCACTCTCTCTCCATCTTGGTTTTTGTGGCAAGGGTGCCACAAATGTTTGTTGACTTACACATTCATTTATTCATTCTTTCAACACGTGTTTATTGAGCACCTACTGGGCCTTTTATGAGGAATTGGGAATACAACAGGGGACAAGACAGACAAGGTCGTGAGCTCAGGGAGCTGACGTTCCGGTGAGTATGGGGGGAGTGGAGTGGGCATGGAGGAGACGAAAAAAGTAAACAAATAAATGCTGTTGCTGCGGTTGAGTCAGCTCTGATTCAAGGCAACTACCATGTATAACAGAAAGGAATGTTGCCCAGTACTGTGCCATCCTCATGATCATTGGTATGCTCAAATCCCTTTTGGTGGCCACTGTGTATTTTGAGTACCTTCCAGCCTAGGGGGCTCATCTTCCAGCAGTATGTTAAATACTATTCTGTTGTGATTCCATAGAGTTTTCATTGGCTAAGTTTTGGGAGTAGATCAACAGGCTTTTATTCCTAGTCTTATTCTGGAAGATCTGCTGAAAACTGTCCACCATGAGTTACCCTGCTAGTATGTGAAATACTATGGCATAGCTTCCAGCATCACGACAACATGCAAGCCACCACAGTGGGACAAACCGAAAGGCAGATGGTGGAAACAAATCATAAAGGTGATGGAAGAGTATAATAAGGGCTATGTATCAGCTACTGCTGCATAACAAACCACCGCAAACTTAGTGGCTTCAAACGACCACCATTTAGTTCCTCACAGTTCTGCAATTTGTGCTGGGCTTGGCCGGGTGGTTCTTTTATTGGTCTTGCCTGTGGTCAGTCATAGCCTCAGCTGTCACTGGTGGCATGACTGGGGCTGGAGGGTTTCAGATGGCCTCATTCGCATGCCTGGGGCCTTGGTGCTGGCTGTCAGCTGGGCTCCTTTCTCCATGAGTTCACTCATTATCTAACAGTCCAGCCTGAGGGCTTCCTTACATAGTGGCCAGAGGGTTCCAAGAGGGCAAAGACAAAGCTGCAAGGCCTTTTGGTGCCCAGGCTGTGGAACTAACATCAATCTGCCACATTCTATTGGCCAAAGCAAGTCACAAAGCCGGTACTGATTCAAGAGATGGGAAAATAAACTCCTATTTCTTGTGGGGGTCATGTTTTCCACTTGTCTTAGTCATCTGTGCTGCTATAACAGAAATACTACAAATGGATAGCTTTAACAAAGAGAAGTTTCTTCTCTCACAGTCCAGTAGGCTACAAGTGCAAATTCAGGGCATCAGCTCCAGGAGAAGGCTTTCTCTCTGTCAGTTCTGGAGGAAGGTCCTTATGATGCATCAGTCTTCCCTTGGTCTGGGAGCATCTTAGCACAGGAACCTCAGGTCTAAAGGACACGCTCTGCTTTCTTGGTGGTATGAGGTTCCCAACTCTCTGTTTGCTTCCCTTTCCTTTTATCTCTTGAGAGATAAAAGGTGGTGCAGGCCATACACCAGGGAAACTTCCTTTACATTGGATCAGGGATGTGACCTGGGTAAGGATGGTGTTACTATCCCACTCTGATCCTCTTTAACATAAAATTACAATCACAAAATGGAGGACAACCAAACAATACCAGGAATCATGGCCCAGCCAAATTGATTCACACATTTCTGGGGGGACATAATTCAATCCATGACACCACTCTACCACGGGCTAGGGCAGAAATAAAGAAAGGGATGAAATAGGGCAGAAGCCACAGATTATAGACATTTGGTTGATCTGATCAGTGTTGTATTTTTAAAAAAGTGAATTAACTTTAAATACAAAAAGAAAAGTATTTCATGTTAAAATCCATATGTTCCAGCTTCTTTTGAAAAATCTTTTGGAAAATCAGCAGGTCTAACAGCACTGGGCTCACATTTCCGCATGGCAGCAGAGTTGTTGCTAAGCGGTGGGCGCCTCCACTAGACGAGGCCTCACTCTAGGTGCCCATTTCTAGCCTCTCTCTGTTGATTTCTAACATGGAGGCTGAGTGTTGATGGCCATTCAGGACTCTCTCCTACCCATGGCTCTGTTGAAAGCGGAAAAATGGAAGACGGACTGTGGGGAGCGCAGTGTGTTTTTTTCCAGCAGTTGATTCTCTACAGTTTTGCTTCACGTTTGTAATCTGTATGGCCCTTGCAGCATTTTCAACCCTTCTGATAGAGTCAGGGGAGAGAAGTCCTCGCTTAAGAGGTGACACTGATGCTAAGACCTAAAGGACGAGAAGCTGTCAGCCAGGCTGAGCGTTAGGGGAAGAGCAAGCAGCACGTGCCGATGTCCTGAGGTCACAGAGAGCCTGCCATAATCAAGGAACAGAAAAGTCCCTGTGGCTGGGGGGAGAGAGGTGTCAAGTGACACAAAATGGAGCTGAGTGTTGGGTGAGGGAACTCCTAGCAGTGGCCTGGAGGCCACAGTAAGAAGGCTAGGCTTCATCCTCAATACAATGGGACAGCAGCAAAGGGTTTTAAGCTGGGGGGTAAAATGGTAGGATTTCCAAAGAAGACATTGACGACTGAGGAAGCATAAAAGAAGGAGAAAGGGTCAGGATTTTCAGGATGGGCTTTCAGAGACTGAGAGAGATGAGCACAGAGATGAGCTGGTGAAGATAGGGAAGTTTTGTCTGTTCAGATTCTTTGCCCTAGCTGCTGTAGAAGAAGGAGGCCTGGGTGAAGAGAGGCTTCCAGCAACTGAGGTGGGGACCAGGAACCCAGCTGAGGCCTTTTTCTCTGTAGAGTAGAAAGTTTGAGAGGCTCAGATTGAGAGAGAAGTAGAACCAGCAAGCTCTGGCCAGTGAAAGCCTTGGCAGTGTCTGGCCAACTCTGGAAGCAGGTGTATCATTTCTAAGATGTCCTGAGAATAGATGGTTCTCAGCTCTGGTTATTCCTACGTCCCCTCCAGACTCAATAAATCCTAACCTTTGGAAGGTGGGGGCTGATTTAGCTTCCTATCACGGCTATAACAAATTATCACAAACTTAGAGACTTAAAACACCAATTTATTATATTTCTGGAAGTCAGAAGTCTGCATGGGTCTCACTGGGCTAAAATCAAGGTGTTGGCAGGGCTGCATTCCTTCTTGGAGGCTCTAGGGGAGAGTCTGTTTGACTCTTCTAGCTTCTAGAGGCTGCCTACATTCCTTGGCTCATGGTCCGTTCAAAGCCATCTTCAAAGCCAGCAGTGTAGCATCTTCAAATCTCCCTCCCTGATCTTTGCTTCCATTGTCACATTGCCTTCTGTCTTTGACACCCCCTGCCTGTCACTCATTGGCCCACCCCAATAAACCAGGATAATCTCCCCATCTCAGGACCCTTAGTTTCATTGCCTCTGCAAAGTCCCCTTTGCCATGTGAGGCCACATACTCACAGGTTCCTCCCGGGGATTAGGAGGTAGATGTCTTTGGGGGCCATTATTTTGTCTGTGGGGGTTAAGGGAGCTCAAGGGTTGTTCTGTGGAGTTGAGAACCTCTGAAAGGGAGGTCCCTGAGCACAGCTGAGCTCTCTGGCTGTGTTCCTGGGGTGGGATGTTGTGGGGGCATGTTGGAGCCGAGGTAGCTATGTCAGTGCTGGTCCCATTGACACAAAGAGGTGACAGCTGTAGTAAGAACTCAGGCTCAGGCACCAGACAGACCTGAATTCAAACCCCACTCTGCCTTAGACTAGCTGTGTGACTTGGAACCAGTTATTTCAATAGCTTGTGAAGCATCTCATCTGTTAAGTGAGGATCCTAACCCTCCTAATAGGTTTTATAAGGATGACGATAGTCAAGGACCCATCTCCCAGGGGCCCAGGATGCAGTCAGAGTCCAGTAGAGGGAAGAGCTAAGGTAAGCTGACACCCTAGGCCGAGACACCCTCCCAGGGGCATTGGGAAAACACAGCGGTCACATCGGCTGTCGCTGGCAGTGCTGGAATTGTTAAGGCAGTTTCCCCTTTCCTGGCCATGGCTGATAAGTATATCCTGCTGGATAAAAATACATCCACCCTTACGGTAAGGCCTCTCCCAGCACCCCGCCTCCAGCCTGGGGAGTGCCCGCTGACTTTCCCCATAAACAATCTAGGATGTTGGCCGTAGTGAACAGGCCCAGGATCACCCACCCCTCCTATCACCTCCCCTCCCCTTGCTCTGGAACTGGGGGAGGCTGTTATTGAAGCTGGGAAGAAGAGGCTGGGCCAAGCAGCAGGGTGGCAACTATGAAAAAAAAAAAAATGGGCCCCTTTGCAGACCTCTTTACAACCACCAGTGCTTCATTGCTGAGAGACAACTCAATAACCAGCACAAGGTCTTAACGTGAGCAACCACTGTTCTCAGCCTGGACGACTTTGCTCTTACCACGACCCTGTGGCCGTAGGTCTTGTTGTTGTCTCAGGGAAACCTGAGGCACAGAGGTAAAGAAGTAGTTAGTGGTGGAGACTGGACTTGAATCCAGCAGTTTTGCTAAGCTGCTTCCTACTGAATCTCATTTAGAAAAGTCATTTGAAAAAGGCTATGGAGACTTGCCTTAGAAGTCTCCTCTCAATTTCTGGATGCTGTGGGGGAGACCTGCAGACCACCTGAAACACTAGCCAGAACACACCCAGGTGGGCCTACTCGGGGAGCAGCCTCCCCACACAACTGCACACTCAGCCCCCACCCCGCGTCTCCACCGAGGGCCTCTCCACCCTGACTGCTCGCCCTGCCCCAGGACATATGCAGTAAACACCACCGAAGACTCTGGGTATGAACGAGGATCCCTAGTTCCTCAGTATTGCCAACAACACAGCTCCTGGAGGGTTGATCTTTTTTCTTGTTTGCTCCCTGTATTCTATCCCTCACATTTTTTTTTTAATTGAAGTGGAATCACATCACATAAAATGAACCATTTTAAAGTGTATCAGTCAGTGATATTCCGTGCATTCACAATCCTGTGCAACCATCACTTCTATCTAGTTCCAGAACATTCCCCTCACTCCAAAAAGAAACTTGGCGCCCATTAGCAGTCACCTCCATCTATTCTTCCCCAGCCCCCGGGCAACCATCAATCTACTTTATCTCTGTGGATTTGCCTGTTCTGGATACTTCATAGAAATTGAATCATATGTGACCTTTTGTGACTGGCTTACTTCACTTAGCATGTTTTCAAGGTTCATACATGTGGTAGCATGTATCAGCAGTTCATTCCTTTTTATGGCTGAATAAATTCCATCATATGGATATACTATAATTTGTGTATCCATTCATCTGTTGATAAACATTTGGGTTGTTTCCACCTTTTGGCTATTGTGAATAATGCTGCTATGAACACTGGTGTACAAGTATCTATTTGAGTCTGCTTTAAACCTTTTGGGTATATACACAGGAGTGGAATTGCTGGGTCACATGGTAGTTCTACGTTTAACCTTTTGAGGAACTACCGAACTGTTTTTCACAGTGGCTGCACCATTTTACATGTCCACCAGCAACGGATGAGGGTACCAATTTCTCCAATAACTCCTGTTATTTTCCATGCTTTTTCCTCCTTTTTTATTTTAGCCATACTAGTGGGTGTGAAGTTTCTGCCCCTCCCTTTTAGAGCTCATACACACTGAGTCCACCTCTACTGTTCCAGATGAGGAAACAGAGTCCCAAAGTTACCCTAGAGTTCAAATCCCCTGCCCTTGGCACGCCATCCCAATACCTCCTGGGCCCCCAGAGCCAAGGAGGCTCTCCTCACAAGCAGATGGGTGATTTTATTAGTGGGGAGTGCTTGAAAAGCAGAGAAGGATCCTTGGACCTCAGTGGAC
This sequence comes from Dugong dugon, assembly GCA_030035585.1. Taxonomy (NCBI): domain Eukaryota; kingdom Metazoa; phylum Chordata; class Mammalia; order Sirenia; family Dugongidae; genus Dugong; species Dugong dugon. The sequence goes on from CM057478.1 coordinate 38,126,651, forward strand.
TGGGGCCAGTAGAAGTAGCAGACCCAGAGCTAGATGATATTAATCTTGTCCTTCCCTGTAGCAGTGGAGACCACTAGGAGCTGTTCTACTCTCTCACGCTGAATTTTGGAGCCTACTCTGAAACCCAGTGGGCAGAGCTGACATGAACAAACTCCTTCAAGTTCCTTAGAAGACAACAGGTTTCTTAAAAACAAAACAAAAGTCTCACTTAAACCTGGCCCTGGATTTTAAAAAAAAAAATCTTTCATCAGCTTCTCTTCAGCTGAAAAATGGTGGGTGGCAGCTGCTCTGATCCCCTAACTCGGCTCCCATCTGTGAAGTCTTCTCTGACTGGTCTCTTCAGCCACAATACTGTTTGATCTCCCACCCTTGGCCATTAAATAAACAAATGAGCAGCTTCCAAAAAGGTCTGTCCCCTTCCCAAAGAGACAAGCCCTGCTGTGAGGTCTTTATGAGTGTGGGTGCTGGGGCTGGACTGTCTGGGCTTGAGTTTGGCCAAATTACCTCTCTGGACCTCAGTTTTCTCTGCTACCAAATGGAGAGAATCATAGTACCTTCTTCACAGGGCTATTGTAAGGATGAACTGAATTACACATCTGAGATGCTTAAAGCAGTCTTCGTCACATACTTGTTCAATAAGAGATATTATTTATCTGAAGCAGTCAACAGTACCAAGGATGGTGACAGTCAACCATCATTTCCCCCACAGACCATTTATATCGGAACTAGCGAAGTGTCTCCCCCACCCCCATTCACAACAGGCAATTGTAGGGATAGCCTTCAGGACTGGACCCCTTTGTAGGGCAGCCTTGGTCAGATTTACAAGCCACACGTTAGAGATAAACGGACTCGGTGATCACCTGGTCCAGGGCTTGCTCACTGGGTTCTGCCACTGCTCTGGTTTGACAGAATGAAAACCTCCTGTCCTCACCCTCCAGAACAGGAAATCCAGTGAATTAGTCTTATTTTAGAGACAAGAAGTGGAGGCTCTGAGAGGGCAGCGACTGGCCAAGGTTCCCTGGTGGGTGAGTGGGCACAGCCAGGGCTGGGATACAGAGGCATGGCCAGCGTTTCAGACTGCATCGCACCGACTCCACAGTGGGGCTGGCAGGGGCCTGGGCAGCAGACAAAAGGCTTCAGGCTGGCCCACAGCTCCAACCACACAGTTCTGCATCCTTCTCTCCTGTGCGAGGTTTCTGCCTAAGGTCTTGTTTAAAGAAAGAGCTCCACAGCAACGCTCCCATGTCCCAAAGAAAGAAAGGTTTGCAGGCAACAGGACCATACGAACTTCTTCAAATGGAAGGTAGAAAAAAAACTAAAACCCAATTTCCAAACCTACATTATGCTTTGTAGTAAGACTGAGGGTGAATATTCCATTTATCTTTTTCATGTGATTCCAGGAGTAAGTCTGCAGACTTCTTTGTATATACCTCATCTTACTTGACTTTGACATTAATGGTAGATTCTTGAAGGTCTTTGCCCCCTGCCTTCGGAGGAGCTCTGTCTTTGAAATTTATTTTTAGGTTTACAGCCTCTGGGCATGATACCCAAACCAAGCCAAATCAAACCCATTGCTGTCGATTTCGACTCATAGCGATCCTATAGGACAGAGTAGAACTCCCCATAGGGTTTCCAAGGAGTGGCTGATGGATTCGAACTGCCGACCTTTTGGTTAGAAGCCAAATGCTTTAACCGCTGCGTCATCAGGGCTGGGCATGATGATAACAAGAGGAAATTATGGAGGATTCTATTTTCCACAGATGGAATTCTCTACCACATAACTAAATCCTTGATATCAAGGTCCTCTATTCCTATTACGTCTACTTTCTCTCTCTTCTGAGAAAAGCAAATCTGAAACAGACCTGGGGGTCGGGGGAAATTACGTGGCATGAAGAGACGAAGGCAATGCCTGTGCAGTGGCTGTCAAGGTACATGTCTTACATCACAAGCAGGCAACCAGAGGGCTGACACTCAAACATTTCAGGTTGTGATGTAGCTGCTGACAAGTTAAGAAAGACAATAATTCCACTCATAAATCATCTCACCCTATATCAATAATGCTAGTTTAGCAGGACCCAGTGTAAAAACTACAAACAATTAGAATGCTTTCCCCATTAAATTGTTTTATTAGGTTAATTAAACAGCTTAAAGACGATTCATTTTGTTCAGTACCTTTCTAAAAAATATTTCAAGTTTTAAATGAACTTCTAATACATAAAGCAAAATTACTTTACCAGACACAAATTTCAGATCAAAATACAACACTCTGTTTCTGTTTTCTTACAGTTATAAAACCCAGTCAATACAAACCACATAAAAAAGATAAAACACATTCACTGATCCTTTGTACAAGAGAACAGCACAAATGCAATATGCTCCCAAAGCACAGGCCCTGTGCTCACGAAAAGGGGTCTACCCCATGGTTACCACACAATCTACTGAAGCATGTAAACAAAGTGAGTGCTACTTAATTTAAGAAAGTTAACATACACTTTTTGCATCAGTATTACTTGTAAACCATAAAGCAACTTTGTAAGAAAGGTACTAATTAAAAATTACTTCTGACTTTGCTAAATTTCATACCAGCAAAGAAGAGAAAATTACCCCACAAAACAAACTAATACATTTGGACCACAGGATGTGAAACGTGACATTTCAATTAAAATAAGGTAACACAATTCTCTACTGTCCTACTATATCTGAGGAGTACAGTTTTACAAGTTGCAACCTTTCAAAACTTCAAATATCTTGAACTTTCTACACATCTTGTGTTTAGTGTATGTATTTTTCATGGCAAATCCCTGATTTTCAGTAGTGGGTCTTTCTTGAAAGATCAGGATACTTTTATCACACACAATACAACTGCATCTGAACACATGTCTAACTAGCATTCTCAGCTTGGAATTTTACTAGATAATAAAAGCCGCAGGGTTTATGTTTAAAAATTAATATTCTGTATGTACTATGTCAGAAAATATAGCTATATTAATTAAAAAGATTTGTGCTAATAGGATGGATTTTGGATTAGAACATATTGTCCTGTAAATCTTTATGGAAGCAGACTGCCACATCTTTCTCCCGTGGAGTCGCTGGTGGTTCAAATTGCCAACCTTTGGTTAGCAGCTGAGCACTGTAACCACTGTGCAACCGGGACTCCTACATTTGTTTGCTGTTTTGTTTGTTCTTACGGTATTAAAGCATCAGCATGACAAACCAAGAGTCTGCTAAAAACTGGTTCTTGACAAGGGTGAGAGTCAAATACTGAGAGCCCAATACCACACAGGCACCAACAGGAGCAATCCTGGCCACTCTGCTGGGCCAGGGCCCACTGTGGAGCACAGCCCTGACTTTGGGAGAGTTCAACTGAATTTACAATCTTGTTTTAAGGATGTTTTCTGTCATAGCAGAAGACCCACACCAGTGATAGGAAACAAACGAATCTGCACGTTTATAATACACTACGGATGGGTGTCGCTCACAGGGAACTGCAAAGATGGCTGTCACCAGTGACACACAGTGGTTAAACGACGCCTGCTACAACCTGCTGCAGATGCTTCTGCAATAGTTTCTGGTGAGGATGGACTGGGTCTGGGTAGAATCGTGAGGTGTTTTTTGCTAAATCTGTCCGTCACTCCCAATTCTGTAGGTGCACACCACCATAGAACTGGTTGCGATGGTTGCTCAAAATTTCTGTGAAAATCATAACTATTTTTTTATGGTTGTTACAGTTTACAAGTGGCATGATTCAAAACAAAATGAATATCACTATGTCACTGGTGACTCAGAGGAGTAGCAAGTGAGACACCAAACAAAAGCTGTGTTAGGAATGAGTTCAAGAAAAGATGAAGAGTCCCATCAGCAGAAATAGCCCACTGATTATTTAATTAGCAAGTTTTGTTAAATAGCCTGTGCTTTTCTCAGTTAAAGCCCACTTGATACACTTCCCAACGTAAGGTTATCCCATGGAATTTGGATGATCTCTGTTTTCATATATAACTTGAAGTACTATATAGGAAAAAGAAGTTATGCATACACATCAATTGAAGGCTTACTATTTTTTAAGCTGATGATACCCTTTTGTCTCATGTCCCAGATCCTTCATGATTTTTTACAAAGCACAGAGTCAAACTCAATGAGCATATGCTAGATTAATATTTTTTTTCTCGTGTTTCTTTTGAAGCAAAAATTCCTTTTGAAAAAATACGAAGAGGTGGTCTCTATTGTTATTGTAAACAAGCCATTCTAATTTCTGATCCTATTCACAATCTGGATTGCAGTGTGTTTTTAAGTCAAAGAAAAATAAAAGAAAAGGAAATGATGGTGCTTATCTGCTCTCAGGGAAGCCAGCTAGAACAGTAAAGAACAGAATCCACACACACGCCTTCCCAACGTGGTTCTGCAGACGTGACGATGCAGAGCATGGGTTCACGTGAGCTCAGAGAGGCTACCCCAGCCCCCGGTAACTGCCTGACCACTCGACACCCAACCTGTGCCCGCGGCTTGGGGCTGAGGTAGTACGTGTGGCCTGGAGCCTGCCCTGGGTGGGTGCATCTGGAGCCCTTCTCCTGGGTCAGAGAGCAGCCCTGATGGCTCTGGAGCAGATGTGGAGGTGGGACAACTTGGGTCCCAGGCAGGCTGGTCGGTGGGGGATAAGCTTGGCCCTCAGGGTGCTACTGCACCAAAAGGAGGCAGACCCGGGACGCTCCTGGTTCTCTTGAAGGCATTACCAGGAGGTGTGAACACTGCGAGTTACAGAGGCCTACGTCAGAAGTGCCTAGAAGAATGCTTTTTTCAACAAACATTTTTTTAGGCGAATGGTCTGGACACTATGTGGTCTAGGGAAGTAAACGGGTTTTTTTTCCCCCCAGTACACAAAAAACCAGGCTGGGGGAAGCACAGCATGAAGGAATAGAGGGTATGGTGGAAACATGACTGCCAAAATAATCTAGAAGGGTCTATTTTCTCAAAAAGATCCTGTCTAGAGGTATCTGGGGGTAACCACAGTGAAAAGTCACACTGGTTCAAACAAAAGGTTATTAGAAAGTGAAGAGGCCTCAGGAGATGGGAGAAAACGCAAAACGCACACAAAAAGCAAGAAAAATACAACTAACTCTGCATGACTCAGGTACTGTCATGGATTGAATAGTGTCCCCCACAAAATGTATGTCAACTTGGCTAGGCCATAATTCCCAGTAATGTGTAGTTGTTCACCATTTTGTGATCTGATGCAATTATCCTACGTGTTGTCAATCCTAACCTCTGTGATGTTAATGAGGCAGGACTAGAGGCAGTTATGTTAATAAGGCAGGACTCAATCTATAAGATGAGGTTGTATCTTCAGTCAATCGCTTTTGAGATACAAAAGAGAATTGAGCAGAGAGGAAGGGGACCTCATACTACCAAGCAAGATGAGCCAGGAGAAGGGTGTGTCGTTTGGACCCAGGTTCCCTGAACTGAGAAACTCGTAGACTCGAGAGAAGATTGATGACAAGGACCTTCCCCCAGAGCCCAGAGAGAAAGCCTTCCCCTGGAGCTGGTGCCCTGAATTTGGACTTCGAGCCTCCTAGATTGTGAGAGAATAGACTTGTTTGTTAAAGACATCTACTTGTGGTATTTCTGTTGTAGCAGCACTAGATGACTAAGACAAGCATACTTCCCAGCTTACAGATTTGTGAGACTGTACTGTGATCACGCTTCTCCTCTGCTTCTGGGCAGGTGGAATCAGGGAGGAGACGCACAGGGACCCTCAGGGCAAGGTACTGCTCCTCTGGGGCTGAGGGTAAAGCTGCAGTGTGCTCTTGCAGGAGAAGAGAAGACAAAATAAGAGAAGAATCAGAGCCTTTGGAAATTCTTCTCAAAGGATGATAAAATAAAATAATCCACAGACAGGGCTATAGAGTCCTTGAGTTTGAAGAGGCTGGAAGAGGTTGGCCACTCCAACTCTCTCTCGGCCCAGGACCTCTCTCTACAGCAACCCAAGTCCTGCTTAAACGAATTCGACTTTTACTCCTCAACTTTCTTAGGTCTATAGAGGCATATATAACAGGAATCACTGTTCTAGTTGACAATATGGTCTTAGGAAAATCTCTACAAATATGTATATTTCTGTAAGTTCTACTAGAATCAGAACACCTATGTGCAAATGGTGAGGGTGGTTGTGGCTGTTAGAACCTGTGAACGGGTGATAATGGGCAGAGAGGAGAGGAGGGTGGGGAACAGGCTTAACACAAACAGAGACTCCTCTAAAAAATAATCTAAAAGTTAAAGTACCAACATTACTATTATTATTATTTTAACTGAACTGTTTACAAAGTCTCTTGTTTGTAAGGAGACTTGGAGATCTTGACCCATATCCTGCTACAATGCAAGAGTATCCTGATACTGTCGTACCTACACAGCTGTAGCTGCAGGGGTCATCTTACGTATTTTCAGAGATGAGTACTACACCAGAGAAGACACTCATTTTATCAGAGGGAGTTCCGGAAGTTCTCAAACTGGTCAAACTCCTCTCTCTTCATTTCTGCCTACTGGCCTGAGTCTGGCTCTCTGGAGCAGGCAAATGCATCTATTCTTTAAGACGTCCCTACAGGCTAAAAAGCCTCAAGGCTGTCACGTGTTGTGTTGCTTCTAGAGGTCCTGCTGTCCCAGCTGTCATCTTTTGGGTGGTCTCTCAAACTGCAGTACTGAACTAGTGGGGAAATACAGAAGTCTACTGGCCTACCCAACGAAGCATACAGGAAGCAGCAGGGCAGACTGTTTTCTAGATACCAGCCCCATGCACGGACACTCAGTGTTGTGCCTTTTTAAACGGTTGGCTTATGTTCAGATTATCAACATGCCTCCCTCCTTTTTTCTTTTTCTTTCATGCAGCAACTATCCTTTTTGAACCTAGATATGGAATTTTACATTTAGCCATTTTGTTAGACTGAAAAGAGCATTATAGATACTAACACCCAATACTAACCCCTCCTAACACTTTTTCTGTCTCCTACATTTTCTTTTAATTGTGGTAGTCTAAATGAAGTTTACATTTCAAGCTGGTCTCCCATACAAAATGTCTCCTATATTTTCATACACTTTCTAATAAAAATGCTAAAAAGGACACTGTTAGAGGACCTCACTCCAACATGCCTACCAACAGTGCTGGGTATGACTATTCAACTAGCTAAAAGTCCTACTTTTCAACCCAATTTCTACTTCCCTTTCCTAGTCACGAAGATGTCAAGAATGACTTTATAAAATTAAAAAAAAAAAAAGAATGACTGTATCAAATGTCTTACTGAAATCAAGATAAGGTCAGAATGTGACATACGGCTAAGTCTACCAGCCCCACAATTTGAACTGGAAAGGAAGTGATGCTATCGAAGAATTAAGTAGTTCATTTTTTCTATCACTTTGTTAAATACCCCTTCTTTATTTGAAGGTATGAAAGTTCTTCATATGCACAAGTACTTGTAACACAAATTGTTTGTTTGTTTGCTTGTTTTTAAGTTTCACATAACACCCAAGATAAGAAAGCAAGCATAGTTTAGGTCTCCTGATCTCAGAGATTTTTTCTAAATATCCCATTTATTTGACCAATATACACTAATACCTTTGATATTTTAGTGGGAAAAAAAAGGGAAAACTTCATTTTGGTAAAAAGCTACAAGTATTACTAGAGGACTTCATTAAGCAAATTCTGAATCCAGGGTGATTTATAATAAGTCCATATTCTAACTGTGTATTTTTGGATGCTTTAGGTATCTTGAATTATCCTGAATTTAAACATTAGCGATGTAGAAGGATAGCAATGGCACAGGTCCAGAAATAAATAATTTTATAACACATCTATATATTTATTTGTATCTTATGTGGAGTCTGAACATTCAAATACGCTTTCTACTCCCAAGGTTTCACAGAAATCTTTTAAGGTCCTTCCTTCTCATATATCCAGGCTCTGTGCCTAGATCAATGAATCCAAAAGACAAAATGGACAAAACAGGGGTTCTGCAGCCAGAAGACACACACACAATTACTGAGCTTCTCTTAGCCTTGCTTTCCTCACCTGTAAAATGAAGAACAGAACACGGACGCTTACCAGGTTGAGGTAAAGGTTAGAGAGGGTGCCTGCAGTGATCTGAGGCGAGTCCTGGGACACAGTGGGTGCCCAGCCATAGATGTTGGCTGCAGTGCTTCCTTCCTCCTTCAAATGAACAGCCAGCCAACCAAATTATCAATCTCTTCAAAAGCTGTGGAGGCTGGTGCTTCCAAAAACATCTGAACCACTAGTTCACATCTAAACCTACACAGCGTGGATTAAATAGCTGTGTTGAAACACAGTGGTTTCTTCTTTTTAAATGACTAGTTTTATATAATTATCATATTTTCTCCTTGGGCCACCAACAGGGGAAAACATCTCAATCACATGCATTATTTCATGTTTCTCTCTTCCCACTACTATATAAGGGCCTAAATAGTTTTTCTACACAGAAGAATTCTCAGAATTTGAAACAAACTCACTGTTTTCCAAGCATTAGCCAGGTGTTTTTGTGTATGAATAAACAATCTTCTGCATGTGGGAAGTAAAGAACAATGGATACTTAGAACTCACCACACATTTGTAAAAATGTATAAACTGAGACAATCTTGGAAAATCCCTCAACCACGTATTCTTCAGCTAGAGTTTGAACTTAATTTTTTGGTAGTTCTTTATTTAGCTCATGACAACTCCCTGGAAACACAGTTATGAATAAGACATCAGCAAAAGGCCCCAAGACAGCCAAAACAGGTCTTTTGAGTCCATCCAATTTCAACTGAACATGCCATTCATAAGAGAACTCCTCTGACCTCACTTAGAGCTTGCTTGTTTTAGACAAAATTCTAAAACTCAATAGGTTGCTCAGAATACTGCTAGGGAGGGCTGTCTGCATCCGAGGAGGGTCCAGGAACACAGGGGCTGCTCCAGGAAGGAGGGCTGCCAGCAGTAAAAGGCTATCAAAACCTTTAGCAGGGAAAAGCCAGGAAATACTAAAGGGCAGACAAGAAAGTGAAGAAAGCCCCTCAGTCAGGGCCACTCCGTGAAGGCAAGACCCTCCAGGACCTCCAGTGTTGACAGATGACATAGTCAACGGGACTGAGACATAAGGCCACGGTTATAACCACCTCCACCACCTGTGACATGCACTGTCTGGCTTTTTGCGTTCATTACTTCTGTGAATCCTCACAACAACTCTATGAGGTAAATATCCCTGTTGTTCTATTTCTAAAGATAAGAAACTGAGACTCAGGGTTAATTGAGTTTCCGAAGGTCTCAAAACAGCAAGTGGTAGACGTCTTCAAGCCCAGATTCACCTGATACCAAAGCCTATGCTCTTAACTGCTAGGTTCACTCAGGAAAGCATATCAAATATTTGCAGATGTTTTCCTCAAAATAATTACAATAAGAAAGTGTGGTGCTTTAAAGGGGAAAGGCTTAGTTCTCTTGAAAACCACTTACAGGAAATGTGTCTGGTCCCACTGCTAGATAAAGCTAGGGTTAGTATACTGCCACTTGAGTGGAAACTTTGCCATTCCACTCTCAGTGGCAAGCCTTTTACTCTAAAAAGCACAAGCATGAAAAAGGAACCTTAATGTATACAGAGAGTTAGTTCGAGATTTTACCTGGTAAGTAAGTTATTCCTAGGATGCCAGGTTTTTAGAAACAGGCATAATTCTTTTGGCCACTAAGTCCTCCACTTACGTTGGCGTGTAAAACTGTGCCTGAAACATGCGGATTCCTACATGAAGTAACTCCCAGGAGGGACAGTTTGTTCACAAGGATTAATGAGCCTCCTTTGCCCCTCCTAACTCACTGACCAGGCAAACTGGCAGACCCTGGAGAAGACTGACTCTATATGTACATGTGGAGAAGGCACATGGAGGAAGATGATGAGGGTACTCCACTGGCCCACAGAACAAATCACATGATTCCTGACTTTAAGTAGAAGGAAATCCTATTGGTCAGGCCAACCCCAACCCTGCGCTTAGGAGACACTTGCAGTTTCATTTTAAAACGGGGTTATCAGGACTAAAAGAGAAGAGGAACTTAGCAACGTGTCTATATTTTCATCAGAATTAAAGATTCCCGGGAAACACATTAAAAAAATACACTAATAGATCCTTAAACTGCTTACAACAACACCTTAAAGAAAATGAAAACTAATAGCCCCAGGCACCTAAATTCTAAACACTGGGTCAAATTACAGATAGACAACTTTTTCTGTTTGATTACAACAAGACTGGAAACTAAGCCCTCTATTTTACACAGCAGTTGTGTTTAAATATACTACTTTTCCACGTTTTGGAAACACAGTCTGTTAAAGACTCTTTAAAATAAAGTTCAAGTTGAGTTTCAAGTAATCACTTTGCAGCAGCTCTAGAAGAATCATTGCTCCTCCTGATTAAAAGTGCGTATTTAAAACAAACAAACAAACAAAAAAGGTAGTAAAATGGAAAGTACGCCTTAGAGAATTGTATTCCTCAAGGCTGCTTACTGCTTGCTCCCAGGCTTTTGTTAAAGGACAGAATGTGTTGAACTCTTCTAAGTTGGCAGGGGATCAAGTACAGCACTACATAATGAGGTAGCTGAGAACAGAGTTTTTCCTTCAAACATAAAGAACAAGGGAATAAACGCATGTAGTTCTCATCCAACTAAACAGGAAACATGATAAAGCAAGCTGCATACAGTTCTACTGAAACCAAGCTCGTTGGTATGACTTTAAAACATTTAACCCAAGGTGCTAATGTACACGTTATTTGTAACTGATGAGCAAGAACAAAATAAGGTACTTTAAGACCTACTACTTGTACAGAAATAAGGCCCTAATAAATAAATATAACTCCCTAACCAGAAAGAAAGATGAACCTACAAACACTTACTTGGTATTTGAATGATCTGACGAGGCCATTTGTTTACATGGATCACATTAATGGGCTCATCATTCCCACCTCATCTTAGGCAGGTTGTGCCCAGTCCTTGGGGGCTACCACCTCGTTCCCTCCGGAACCTTCTCTAATTCAAATACCAGTCATCTCAGAATCTACTACTTGCAGTTTGGTTATAATGTATGTAGGACAGGAAGGTCAACAACTTTGTCAGGCTATGAGGAAATCAGTATAAAAAAGTATAATTCAGTCCAAATTTCAGCTGAGTAGCAATTTAATAAGAGTAGGTTTTATCTCAAAATAAAACATATAACAAAAGGCATTTCTCACTAAATAATTATGCAACATAGTTTTATTTTTTAGATTTTTGATTTCATAAGAAAGGGAAGGAGTTTAAAAATCCGATCACTTGAGAACTTTATGAGAGAACTGAAAAAGAACTTGCCTAAACTGTATGCATTAGACCAAAGAATTTAGAATCATAATCAAGCTCCTTATACATTGTATAAGTGGAACTATTACAATAAGATAAAGGTTGAAATATGTTTAAAATTTAAATAATATAATTATTCCTGAAAAACACAACTTTCAAAAGTTTTACCAGCCGGCTCGCCAAAAACATGGAAAAAATAGTTCAACATTATTGAGATTTCACTGCCAGCAGGCATGACAAACACTCGCCTGAGTTCAAGTTCTTCTTAAATATGAACACATGGTTCATTCCCTTACCATAAGTTTCCATAATGTCTGAACCAACTGTAAAGAATACTTCTGGGATCATTGGGAAAGTTAGCAAAATACCCGCCTCGACATTCCAAGACAGTTTCTTTTCCCTCACTGATTACAGGAGGTAAGAAAGGAGTAGAAATGAAGCTTCAGCTCTTTAAAAGTAGTAACACCTTCTCTGTCAAACACATTTACTTTTGTCCTTCTTATGACTTTAGTAAATTCTTAAATTCCCTATTGCTAACTGACAAAGAAAGCCAAAGCTCTTTCAGTTTATATTTGTGTAACTTGGCAAAGGATATTCTGGATGCTTAAATTATATTACAAACAATTACTTTATGATTAAAAAGAAAATACCTGTCTGCCTAGAAAATTAAGTTACAGTCTAACAGGCTGAAGAGTAGGCTGATGATCCAAAGACCTGGACATCGCTTTTGGTTTATACTCACATCCAATCACTGATCTGGGCTTTAAGGGCTGCTCTCTCTGTCAATGGGGACAGCACCCGACCCATCACAGAGATGGGGGGATCAGAGCATACATCCTAGAAAAGATTTTGATCCCCATATAAAAAGCAGAAGGTAAAACCCAACATGAAAGGTGATAAACATCACTAGGTGTGCTAAGTGTAGGTTCTCAAAAATCCTATAGGACATACGGAGACCACAGGGTTGTGCATCATATACATCAGGCACTTGGTACCTTTTATACTATTTTCCCACTTTATAGTACGAGGCCAGCCCATCTGTGTACACAGTTTCTCGTTTAAAATCCATAAAATGAGTCACTCTTGGAGAGTACTGTTTAATCCACTGAAGAATATCACTTTTATCACAAACATAATATATTCATTTGTCAAACACTTAGTGACTACCTACCATGTGCCAAGCATTGAGATTAGCAGATAAATTAGAGTCTTTGCAAACAAGGAGTTTACAATCTAGAGAGGGAGGGCAGTGCTATTCCATCTTCCTCATAGGTAAGTTCCCCCAGAAGTCCCACACAGTGGGCACACAATAAACACTGTGGAAGAGCCCAGGGCAGGCTTTGCTGCACTGAACAGTACCCTTTTGCACTGCTTCCTACTGCTCCCCATGGCTCAAGGGGTAGCTACCCAAAGAGAGCAGCCTCATCTTTCCCTTCCACCAGGAAACTGATACAATGAAAGTGCCACTTCATTCTCTGCCCTGCTAATCAGATGTCATCATTTGACCTCGGTAGGCCTCCTCTTTTACAAAAGAAGCCAACATTCTAGAAGGCAATACTTCAGTGTTTTTAGTACTCCTTGGAAATCTTTTTGAGATCGTTGGTTTGGTACAATGAAGCAGGAATGTACCAAATGGAACCCAATGGACCAAGGTAGTTAACATATTTCTCTAAAAACCTAACTATCCAGGAGTAACTTAGGTGTCACAGCAGAGAGTCCTATCTTTGCCATGTCAATACAAAGAACTTATTACTTGTATATTGCCTGAGGAACTCCCCTCAACTTACGAATTATAAAAATGGCACTTCCAAACCAACTGTGAAGAAAGTACCATCATTAAAGTGGTAGTGCACTATAAGACTTCAATACAAACAATATACTGTTCAACATACCCCAAATATTCTTTAGTTGCTGCACAGTTTGAAAAAAGCTTACTGTTAGCTATCAACTCCTCACAGCAATGTAATACTAAGCTAAACATGACTTTGGAAATTTCTCAGGCCAAATCTTTGTAGTGTTTACTAGTTGGTAAACACTGCTTTTTAAAAAATCTTACTGCAGATGAGAAATGCAAACACCAAGTAAAACTTGCTACAAATATTTCAACATTTACACTCAACATGAGTTGAACACAGTAGTATAAACTGAAGGTTAGCAGGCTCAAGAATTTATCTGAAGCACCAGGAGACAGTAACATGAGTAGTTTGGAGCCACAATTCAAAAAGTAAATATATACAAACAGACCTACCAAGTCACAGAACACAAACACACACACACTCACTCACTCACTCATCACTCTCAATCTCTCTCATGCTTTTTCCTCTCACAGGTTATAAGCACTATAAAAAACAAACAAAAAACTTCCTTTTAAATTAAACACTCAAATTTTGAGGAAAAAAACCTATATTTGGATGTATTAAACAAAGAAACAAACAAACAAACCTACTTTAGACTAAAGCCTAGGTGAGAACTTTTAAATTCACGTACTTTAACCTGAGACAACTTTCCTTCTGTTGGTAAGATAATGAAAATTAACTGCACTTTCCCCCAAAGATACTTATATTCAAAATTTTAAAGACCTATCATCAGCTGCCAATTTCAACTTACACCAGGTAGAAGTACCTTATGGAGAAAGAAGTATCAAAAATGTTAGTAAGAAATGATGCTTCAAGGCATAAGTGGAATGTTAAAACACAAACCTGTATGAAATGAGCTAAAATTTATTTCACAACACTGAAATAAGCATAATTCACAAGAAAAAAATCATGATTGATTTTTGGAACATAATTAAATACAGCCCTACACTTCAAAACAATATTTTTATATTTATATACTATATACTAAAATAAGTTTGGCACTTAGCAGCTTTTGTTGGTTATTGCATCCCATATTATGTGGCAAATTTATTTTATAAAACATTATCTAATTTCTGCAGCTACAGTGTCAAGAAACTTTAAAAAAAACAAAACAAAACAAAAAACCTATTTTTAGAAAACTAATTAACCAAATCATGTAGGCACTGAGAATATTGCATTAGGAACCCATTCACTCCAAAACAATGAACAGTCTCCCTTTGAGGGGCCTGGCAATTGGGAAGAATTTTTCAGAAGTTAAAAAAGAGAATGCTGACTCCCATGGCTTTAACAAAATATCAGTCACTATTTTTAATGTACCTCAACTACAGTTTTGGAATGCTGAGGTCTATTCCGTACAGGATATTTCACCAGGGAAAGTTCACTTTTTCAGCAATTTGTTTCCTCTAAAACTAGTACCTAATGGTAAAAAGAAATTTTTTTTCTTTGCAGTGGCTAAGTAGCTTGCTTTGATTAAAGGATATCCAAAGTGTCACAGAGAAAATGGGTAGAAAATAGTTGGTGGGTACAGAATAAAAGGGAAAAAAACCTGGCTTTTATTTAAGTATCAAATTTGATTATATTCCATGAATGTGTGGCAAATGTCTGGCAAATGTGGCCTAGTACTTCTGGTATATAACAAAAACCTCCTTACTTCTCTTACCAAGTATCCTCTGGCTAGAATAGAGAGTTAGCATGCCGAATACAACATTCTGTGGGACCCCATGGCCATGGCCTCTTTCAGCAACCTTTGTAGAATCTCAGTGACCTCCAACAGATGTAAGAAAAAAAAAAAATACTGCAGATAGGTCACCTTTTTTTCTATTCATGGGTGTGAAACCATAAGCGATGTTTCATATGCACGGTAATAGCATATAAAGATTCCACAGAGGAAGTTTCTAGAAGGAACTCCTATGCTTCAATTTATAGCCAAAGGATACATTTACACATTTATTAATCACTAAGACAAAATGCTGCTGCTTAGAGCCATAGTCTAAGAGAAAAAAAGCTGTAGAAAACAATTAAAAATGAAATGTATTAAATTGATCAGAAATTTGATATTGCATAAAATTCAAATTATGAAGTAATTAAGCACTTTGAAGCCCCTGATTTCACACTGAGATGGTATAATTTGAATGGAAAACAGGATATCTTAATAATAAGTATTAAGATATTAGTTAAAGATAAATTCCACTAACAAAAGGCTTGTTTTTCCCAATGGGAGGTGGGGTAGAGTGGGTTAAGGTAGGAGCAAAAGGCAGAAAAAGAGAGGGAAGAAGGAAAAGATCAGTTTGCTCTACTAGGAACAAAATGAAATTAAGTTGAGGTAGTTATTCTACCAGCCAAACTTTACTCGTAACATAATTTGTCTAAAACTCTTACTAATAAACAGCTTTGGGAAAATCAACTGTAAAGACTAGATTTTTTAACACAGATTTGCATTCTAAGACAAGTTTTCAAACCTGAAACAGCAGTAAACAAGACTTTGTGTGCTTTCAGACAGATTATTTTAAAAAGTTTTTGATCCCCATATATTTTGTCTGGACGTTTTTTGTTTTTTGTTTTTTTTTAAAGTCAAAGTAAACTTTCATTATTCGTCTGACTCAGGTCTTTCTTCTATAAAATTTCCTACTTGCTAAATATCCTCATACTTATAAACTGGTTTTGATAAATTGAAAAGGAAGAATGGCACTGCATGAGATCCTTCACAACTCTAAAAGTATTACCCCAGAAATCACGGCAGAACGCGTCTTAATCTAAACGAACACAGGCAGCTTCCTTGAAGTTCATGCAAGGGCTGCAACCTGACTCATTAATTTATCGAATCCTTAGGTCACTAAGATATAGAATGTTACAAAAGAAAATGTTGTTATCTTAGTTTCAATTCATCATAATACGGTTTAAAAAACATTCTCAGGACAAATTACTAGTAATAAATGGAGACTTATTGGCATATAGTCCAATCTAATGTTTTAGGCACACATCTTATTATCTGTTGGGCAGGGCTAGGCATAATACTCCCTTCCAAGTGCAGTAGAAAAGCAAACTTGGTATGTTTGGATATGTTGATTTGCATATACGGATTTTTTGTATACCACAGCCATGTACTTGAACACAGCAGTCAGTCAGATGATGAGTTCCCTTCAGGGAAAATGCACCTTAGTATCTTGACTTCAATATTTTACATTATATCAATTTTCGCTTCTCTTTTCCTTTTGACATTTCCTAGTTTCCATTTGTCCACGAACACGTCTAACTGGAGGAACTGATTCCTCCCAGGTAGTTTTCCAACAGTTACGTGTTCTCCCAAACAAGAGCTGAAGCTCAAGCTTTTAAGCATTATCAAACCACCAAAGAGATACCATACCAAAGCACAACACACAGAGCCCACCTCAGCCGCTATCGCTGTTCTCCCTGACATGTTATGTTATGGTGCACTTGGGTCAGGATCTCTGTTTCTGCTCTGCTTCCTCTTCAAGGTGAATGAACACGAATACGGAATAAGCCTTGCTGAAGCTGCAGGCGGAAAAGCTTGCAATTTGCAATACGTAAGGCTGCACAACCGGTGCGACGAAGGTCGGAGGGAAGCAGTGGTTTCGTGTGGTGCCAGGTTCCTGTGCTTCTTTTAAACTCACGCACATAGTCGTAATTGGTACCTAAAACACAACAGTAAGCAAAGGTGAGATAATGTGCCTTTGAATCGCTAGAAAACAGTTTCAAGAAAATCACCATAACATTCTTACCTGTATCGAGATCTCCGATAACATAAATACTGGCTCCTATCGGCACAGCTCCATAAACAAATGAGGAACTGGCAGGGATGCATAAATTCTGGTCATTAAGATAGATCCACCTGAAAACAGACGAAATTAAAATCTAAAGGATGACCATGACATACAGAAAGACTGCCTGAGCAACAGAACTTACTGAGCCATAAACCTGTACTGGCATCATGCCAGTCACTGACAGTACAATGCTGAAGATGCCAAGATACCTGTTCATGGGGAATTCACCATCTACTGGGGTAGGGTGAATACACTACAATCTGAAAATTATGACGGGGAGAAAAAAGCAGACGCAACATATGATGAAGGTGCAAAGAAAGGAAGGGTGTCTACCTGAGGCACTGCACTGGCAACGTTCATTACGTTAACTCTGCAGAGGAGTGAGACAGCCATCAGAGCAGGTTTCACAGAAGGGTGATGATGGAACTTGGCTTTGAAAGATAAAAAAAGGAGTTTGCCTGATGGGCAATGGGGAAAGAGCCTTTCAGAAAGAGAAAACACTATGTATAATGACGTATGATCACAGGACAGCAGGGCACTTTCAGGAACACACTGAGATGTATACAGTGTGTCTCACATACATGGGTTGAAGCACCAGGAGTGAGGCTGGAAACAAGCTGGGGCCTGGCTGTGAAGCACCAAGCCAAAGATCTGGAACAAGGAGCCACTGGCAGTTATAGGCAGAAAACTTTCTGAGGAAAATCCTCTGGCGGCACTGCCAGGGTTGTGCTGGAGGAGAGCAACGCTAGGTAACCATGGATTCAATGGTCTAGATGTGGTGAGAGCCGAAGACCAAGGCAACATCAACATGAGTGCAGAAGAGAGGCCAAAAAAAAAAAAAAAAAAAAAGGCATTTCTAAGGTAGAATAAAACAACTGCTTTCCCTTGGATTTGAGGAGGGAGACAGAGGGAGAAGTCAATGATGACAAAGTTCCCAGCTACAATGGAGAGACCACTGTTGAGGTAAACGATATTAAACCAGAGCAAACATGGAAGGGAAAGAAAACCATTCAACTTATGATATGCTAAATTTAAGGTGCCCGTGGGACCCCAGGAAAGGCCTTAGAGACAGCTGAAATGACAAGGTTACAGGTCAGGAAAAAAGGCCTCTAAGGAAATAGATTTGGGGATTTCAACCTATAGATATATAAAGCCATGAGAGTGATTGAGACCAGGAAGGCATGTGGCATTTTGAAACTGATTTGGGAGGTAAGAAGAAAGACTCCATGTGAATAAAAAACTGAGGTGGAATGGTTCTTAGCAGACTATCTTAATTTTCCCTCAGCAGAAGTACAGGTGTTTTCTATAAATATTATTTCTTTTTCTCCAGTAGTCCCAGGACTATTCTTTCCATAAGCCAGATAAACACATTTCCTTTTTATCCCTAAATGAGGTAAACATTTTCAAACTAATGCATTTTTAATAAATATGATCACACCTGCATACTTTACATCTTTCATGCAGAGTGAAGTACATATAGCTACAAAGTGAAATTCAGACTAACTCTTCAGTGTCAGAGCTCTAATCTGGTGTGCGTTACTAAACCATGTAGCTCTCCAAATACTGAAAATAATGGCAGGACTGCTGCTGCTGTTGTTGTGTGCCCTCGAGTCGAGTCCAACTCAGTGACGCTACAGGACAGAGTAGAACTGCCCCACAGGGTTTCCGAGGAGTGGCTGGTGGATTCAAACTGCTGATCTTTTGGTTAGCAGCCTGAGCTCTTAACCACTGCGCCACCAGGGCTCCTCTTACTGAACTAGGAGGTAACATATGCAGACCCCTACCTTTCTCTAGAAAATAGGACCCTTTTCTTTACAACAAACTATTGGTCTGCAATTAACCACACATATTACTGGCAGTGCCCAAAATATAGACAAAGACATGCTGAAATGAAGGGAAAATGGGAGCCAGCGTTTCATTTCACCTGGTGATACTGTAATTTTATTAAGATTTAAACATGAAGCAACGGGAAAAGAAAAAAAATTGTTTGAGTGTACCTGTGGGGATTGCCAAGTAGTTAATGGACAGAAACAGGTAAAAACCCAAAAATGTTGAGACAAAAATAATTTAATGGGAACAAATGATCCTGAATCTACTCCAAAAAAACCAAACCACATGCCATCAAGCTGATTCCAACTCATGGCGACTCCATGTGTGTCCCCATGGAACTGCACTCCATAGGGCTGTCATGGCTGTGACTTTTTGGAAGCAGTTCACCAAGCTTTTCTTCCGAGGTGCCTCTGGGTGGGTTCGAAACGCCAACCTTTCAGTTAGCTGCCAAATGCTTAACCATTTGTGCCACCCAAGGACTCCATCTACCAAAATTCCCCCATATCTTCTTTTTTCTTTTAAAATAAACATTATTTAGATACTAAATTAGATACTGAAATAATTTACATACAAAAACATGAACCTATTAAGTACACAATTCAATGCGTTTTGACAAATGTATACACCCCTCTAACCAATAACCAACAACTCAATTAACACAGAGAACATTTCCATCATCCCAGAAAGTTGCCTCCTGCACCTCTGTAGTCCACCCTGACCCCCACACTCCATTTCCAGGCAACCAGGTCAGAAGGTTCAGATCTGTCTTTGACTTCACTGGTTCCTTACTTCTGACATTCAGCTGGTTGCCAAGTCCTTTAGATCCAATTTCCAGAGTGCTTCTCAGGGTGACTTTCGTTTTACTTGTCCTACTGTTGCTGCCCTCTAGCAGGCTATTACGTATCTTTGCCTGGACTCTGTAATTTCCTTTTAATCTATCTCCAGTTAAAAGTCACATATCTGACCTCGTCACTCTTCAATCAAAAATCCTCTGTGGTTCTTCATTATGTCCAGAATAGGGCCCAAACTCCTTAGCAATTTTCCTGGTCTGTATCAGTTAACTACAGCTACTGCAACACATACCACAAGTGGTGACTTTAAAGAACAGAAATGTATTTTCTCACAGTTCAGGAGGCTAGAAGTCCGAATTTAGAGTATGGTTCTGGAGGAGGTCTGTTTCAACTTTTAGCAGCTGCCAGCCATCTTTGGAGTTGCTAAGATTTTATATGTATGTACCACCTTTGTTGTCACATAGAATCTGTCTTTCCCCCTGTGTCTCTCCATGCATGTCTGTGTGTCTGTGCTGCTCTTTATAGAGCTCAGAAATGATTATTTTTAGGATCCCTCCTACACCAGAATGATTCAAACTGATAGATTATATAATGTTAGACTGCACTTCAGAAGATGATTACGTTAAATTAGATTAGATTCCATCCACAGGTATGTTATTGTTGGGTGCCACTGAGTCAGCTCCAACTCATGGCGACTCCATGTATAACAGAGCAGGGCGTTGCCTGGTCCTGCACTATCCTCACAATATTAAGTATGTTTGAGCCCATTGTTGCAGCCACTATGTTGGTCCATCTCATTGAGGGGCTTCCTCTTTTTTGCTGACCCTCTACTTTACCAAGCATGATGTTCTTCTCCACAGATCAGTCCCTCCTGATAACATGTCAAAAGTAAGCAAGATGAAGTCTGCCATTGTTGATTCTAAGGAGCAGTCTCGCTATACTTCCTCTAAGACAGATTTGTTCGTTCTTCTGGCAGTCCATGGTACATTCAACATTCTTCGCCAACATGATAATTCTAATGCATCCACAGGTATAGCTTTAGGATTCCAACACATATTTTAGGAGGACACAATTCAATCCATAACACGGGCCTACATCTGGCCTAACTTCTTTTGTCTGTCTTTCACTGGACCTATCATATTAGTTAAGAAGCCCTGGTGGCGCAGCGGTTAAGTGCTTGGCTGCTAACGGAAAGGTCGGCAGTTCAAACCCGCCAGTGTCTCTCTGAGAAGGTCATATGTTTTCCTAACCCCTGACTTAGTTATTGCTATTCTTTCGTTTACAAATCTCCCCTTCTTTCTTCTGCCAAATAAATTCATATTTGCCCTTTAATACCCACAGTAAATGCTACCATGTCTGTGTAGCCAGTCAGCGGTCATAGCTCCCATTTCTATGCCCCTGTATAACGTTGTTTAGATAGAATTCAGTCATTCATTACATTTACTTATTAAACAAAACTTTATTGCTGGGCAATGAAACAGCTAACTAAGACTGCAAAGGTCAGATATTGTTCCTGCCCTCAAAGGACTTAGTCCAGTGTGGAGAGAAATGTGAGTATAAACATATGAGATAAGATAGTAGCTATATGTCTGTATGTGTGTGAGGGGTCGAGGGGGAAGTTCCAAGTGAAAAAGCCCCTAAATTTTCCCTGGGGTCTCTGCGAGAGCTTCTAGGGGACAGGGCATTTGTGATGAGGTGCCACATTGGGTAGGGGTCTGCTTAGTAGACAAGTGGATGGAGAGACTTTCAGGATTCAAAAGGAAGGGCACATGCAAAGGCACAGAACCATGACAGAGCAAGACACCCTTGGCAAGGAGGTTCCACGTTGAAAGAATGCAAATTTGAGGAGGTGGTGTTGAGGTTTTTGTAGAAAATGTACTGCTGGTAAGGTGAAGAGCACAGGACAACCATGGGAACCAGAGCAGAGGCTGTGTGACCCCTGGTGTGGACAATACAGAAAGGAGTCTGCGTCAGGTGAGAGATTAGAGTTTATGCTATGATTAGGTTCTAGGAACAAAAGAGTTTCAAGATCACGTATGCCTTTTTTTTTAAAATAATATTTTGTTGTGTTTTTGGTGAAAGTTTACATAGCAAATTAGGTTCCCATTTAACAATTTCTATACAATAAGATGTTAACTAAAAGCAGATGATGGTAGTTTTAGTTCCTGATACTTTAGAAATAGAACTCGGGTGTTCTGGTCATATTTTATAAATCTTGCCTAAGAAACAATCCATTATACAACATGAGATATGTGGGGTAAAGGACCCAGTTTTACCCTAAGTAAGATGGCCTTTATACTTGGCTCCAGAGAAATAACCCTCAGCGTAATTGGGGTGGCTTGGCCTGGGACTTCCAGGCCACACCTGAGGATACGTGCTGGCGAGTGGAGGCTGGCCAGACCAGAAAAGATGCACCTGGGAGGTCGATATCAACTAGTGTCAGGAGGCACGACTTAGCCTATCAGGTAGGACTAGCCAATAAAAGCCTGGAACAACAAGGCTCAGAGAGCTTCCTGTTCAGCAAAGGGAGGGTGTTGTGCCCTCTCGGAGACATGGCAGCTCCACTTTGTGAACCTTCCCAGACCTTGCTTATGATGATCCTGATTTACACTCTTTTACTACAATAAAACCAGTAGTTGTAACTATTTAAAAAAAAAAAAAAGATGGGCATGTCAAAAGGGCACAGGAGCCAACAGGAAGTCGCTGCCAATGGCCAAAGCTGGAACAATTTGAGCAACAAAACAAATGATGATAGTACTGGATTTGCAACTCATAGAATAAAATAAATATCCATGAGTTCATACTTATATAAGGAAATAATTCAATAAATTAAAAAGCAGGGTCAAAGGGACAGCTTTTCATTACACAGGAATTCCAATGAATAAATTAGAAGCAATGAGGAAAATACAAAATCACAGTCAGGCAAGCTTCACAGCAATAACTACTGCAGTCAAGATCCATGGATGGATGCTAAAATTAGTGTGTGGAAGTCTGAGGAGAAATAGCATATTTGCATATTCTTGAATTATCTCCTTCAAGATATTTATTAATTATAATGGGAAAAATAGTAACCTTACAGTGGAGAAACTCAACAGGCACCACCTTAACTAAGTGATCAAGGTTAACATTACCAGTAATAAGACATATCGGCATCACATTTTCCTGGAGAAGATGCAGAGAAGGGCACAAAACCGCTTCTGTGGTATTCCTGCATGAAATTCAGGACCTCAGTCTAATTATGAGAAATCACTACACAAACCCAAACTAACACAGTCAAGGTCATGAAAGAAAAGGAAAGACTGAGGAACTTTTGCAGATTAAAGGAGACTAAGGAAACATAACAACTAAATGCAATGTGGGATCCTGGATTGGAATCCGGAAAAGAGAAAAAAGACATTAGTGAAAAAACTGATGAAATTCAAATAAAGTCTTCAGTTAAGTAATAATGTTGTATATATATGTAAATATCCTGGCTTGATAACTGTACCATGGTTATGTAAGACAGTACCTAGAAGATGGGTGGAAACTTTTACTATTTTTTCAACTTTTCTACGAGTCTAAATTATTTCAAGACAAAAGGTTTTCTGTTGGTTTGGTTTTTAAAGTAAATCTAGACCATTTTATGTAATAATATTCACTCAGGGTAATCTGACCAAACAATTCCCCATTAAGAGCTAAAAGGTATAGCCAGGTCACAGCAGATCTGAGTAAGACCTGTTTGTCTCTGAGAAACACCTAAAAGCACACCAATGTCCAGGCCTAAACTCATTATTGGAGCAAACAGGTGTACTGGCATTGTTTGGTATCTCTAACCTATGCTGTGAAGTACCCCAAAAGCCAGCAGTTTAGGTGTAGAGCACCTTGATATAAAAAACACATGTAAAATTGTTTTGTTAAGAACACCACAAGTATTGTTTCAATGAACACTTATAAAGTAGGTAGCTTCCAAATTCTGAAGTCTAAAAAACATGGAAACAAAATGATTTACTTAACACAGAAACTAAGCTAAGCTGTCACATTGCTAAATACAATCATCTAACATTTGAATTTTGACTGACTGGTGTAAGGTAACTAAGAGTACTACAGAAAGCCCAGCCATCTTTCTAGCTAGAGGAATTAGAGTATGGAGTCTTGGCCCAATCAGGATTGCCAGAGTGTGAAGGGAGGACCTGAGAAAGAAGAGAGGTAGAGAAGAGAAACCCCTAAGTGTATGTGCATCAACTCATCTCAAGTCTTTGGCCGACCCCTGGCCCACACATGCTTCCAACTAAGGCTTAAAGAACTGAACAAAGACTTGAGCAGCTGCCACCCTGCAGGTTTAACAGTCTGCAATTTGAGTCTAACCAAGCTAATTACCTGCTGAAGAGTGTTGCGGCAACAGTCTTTGAAGAAATATAAGAGAATTCAGGGCCTCAATAACATAATACTCACAATGTCCAGGATGCAATCCAACATTACTCAATAAGAGAAAACCTAGAAAAATGAAAATCTATTCTCAAGGGAATAAAAAAATCAATAGATGGCAATTCTGAGATGACTCACATTCTGCAAGTATCAGGCAAGCACTTGATAGCAGCTATCATAATTACACTCAGTAAGGGAAAGGAAAATACACTTATAATTAAAAGTTAGGAAATCTCAGCAGAAAAACAAAAAATCTAAAAAAAAAAAAACCCCCAAACAAATTTTAGAATTGAAAAAATATAATACTTGAAATAAAATTCACTGGATGGTCACAACAACAGCACAGGGATAACAGAGGAAAGAATCAACAAACTTGATGACAGATTAATAGAAGTCATCTAATCTGAAGGAAAAAAAGACAAATACAATACCACTACCAACAAAAACAGACATGTGGTTCCAGAAAGAGAGTGGAAAGAAAATGGATCAGAAAAAACATCTGAAGAAATAATAGTTGAAAACTAAAAGGCAAAATTTATAGATTCAAGATGCTCAATGACTCCCAAAGAGGAGACATTGGAAGAGTTCCAGGCTTAGGCACATTGTAGGCAAAATGCTAAATACCAAAGTTCAAGATAAAATACTGAGGCAGCCAGAGATAGTGACACATTACATAGATAAAATCTTGAAAGCAAACAGAGAAAACCAATACATTACATATAGAGAAACATGATGTGAAAAACCACAGACTTCTCATCAGAAATAACAGAGGCCAGAAAACACTGGAACATTTTCTTTGAAGTACGATAGGGAAACAAACACTTGCCAACCCAGAATTCCAGCAAAAATATTCTTCAAGAACAAGGGTAAGACAGGACACAATACTGGGGAAGCCAACACAACTTACACAAGGCAAGGTCGTGGAAGCTCCAGAGATACATCCAAACTCCCTGTGGGACCGAATTACTGGGCTAAGGGCTGTGGGGAACGTAGTCTCGGGGAACATCTAGCTCAACTGGCATAACACAGTTTATAAAGAAAATGTTCTACATTCTGCTTTGGTGAGTAGCATCTAGGCTCTTAAAAACCTGTGAGCAGCCATTTAAGATACTCCACTGGTCTCAACCCTTCAGGAGCAAGGGAGAATGCAGAAAACTAAAGACACAAGGGAAAGATTATTCCAAAGGACTAATGGACCACAGCTACCACAGCTTCCACCAGACTGAGCCCAGTACAACTAGAGGTGCCCAGCTACCACCACTGACTGCTCTGACAGGGATCACAATAGAGGGTCCCAGACAGAGCTGGAGAAAAATGTAGAACAAAAGTCTAACTCACAAAAAAAGACCAGACTTACTGGCCTGACAGAGACTAGAGAAACCCTGAGAATATGGCCCCTGGACACCCTTTTAGCTCAGTAACGAAGTCACTCCTGAAGTTCACCCTTTAACCACAGATTAGACAGGCCCATAAAACAAACCGAGACTAGAGGGGCACACCAGCCCAGGGGAAAGGACTAGAAGGCAGGAAGGGACCGGAAAGCTGGTAATAAGGAACCCAACGTTGAGAAGGGAGAGTGTTGACATGTTGTGGCGTTGTTAACCAATGTCATAAAACCATAAGTGTACTGTCTAATGAGAAGCTCGTTTGTTCTGTAAACCTTCATCTAACGTATATTTAAAAAAAAAAAATTCTTCAAGACAAAGATTTAATGAAGATATTTCCAGGTAATGAAAAACTATGGGAATTTTTTGCTATTAGATCAACATTTCAGGTGATGCTAAAGGAAGTTCTTCAGGCTGAAAGTAAAGGAGGGAAAATCAAATTTCCAGGAATGAAGCATCAAAAATGGTAAATTATGTATAAATACAAAAAATTAATTTTTTCCTCTTAACTTCACAAAAAGACATGATTAAAGCAAAAATTCTAACACTGACTTGTGAGGCTTATAATGTATGTTGATCTAATACATCTGAAAATATAACAAAGGATGGCAGGGGGCAGGTAAACCGAATCTACATGGTAGGAAGCTTTCTGTATTTTATGAAGCAATAAATTTTATTTTTAAGAAGGCTGAAAAATTAAGAATATATCTTTTAATCTCTAGATCAATCGCTAAAAAAAATGTGAAGAGGTGTAACTAAAAAAAGTAAAAGCAGATGGATGGAGAAATATGTACCATACAAACAGTAAGCCTGTGAGAGCTGGGGTGGCTAAATTATATTAGACGAAATAGACTTCAAGACAAAGATTACTATCAAATATAAAGACGTACATTTCATAACGATAAAAGGATCAATTCATCAGGAAGATGTAATATAATAATCAAATGTGTATGTGCATAATAACACAACCTCAAAAACTTGACAGAATTACACCTGATCTTTTGACAAAGGCCCAAAGTCCATTAAACAGGGAAAAAAGACAGTCTTTTTAACAAAAGGTACTGGCTAAACTGGATATCCATATGTAAAAAAATGAAACAGAACCCATACCTCACGCCATACACAAAAAACTAATTCAAACTGGATCAAAGACCTAAATATAAAAGCAAAAACTATAAAGCTCATGGAAGAAAAAGTAGGGTCAACGCTAGGGGCCCTAATATACAGCATAAATAGGATACAAACCGTAACTAATACACAAATACCGGAAGATAAGCTAGATAACTGGGATGTTCTAAAAATTAAATATTTATGCTCATCAAAAGACTTCACCAAAAGAGTAAAAAAAGAACCAAAAGAGTGGGAAAAAAAAATTGGCCATAACATATCTGACAAAGATCTAATCTCTAAAATCTATAGGAAAATCCAACACTTCTACAAAAGACAAATAATCCAATTAAAAAATGGGCGAAGAATGTGAATAGACACTTCACCAAAGAAGACATTCAGGCGGCTAACAGACACATGAGGAAATGCTCATGATCGCTAGCCGTTAGAGAAATGCAAATCAAAGCTACAATAAGATACCATCTCACCCTGACAACACCGGCACTAATCAAAAAAACAGAAAATAACAAATGTTAGAGAGGCTGCAGGGAAACTGGAACTCTTATACACTGCTGGTGGGAATACAAATGGTACAACCATTCTGGTAAATGATATGGCACATCCTTAAAAAGCTAGAATAGAAATACCATACGACCCAGGAACCCCACTCCTAGGAATATAACCTAGAGAAACAGGAGTCATCGCACGAATAGACATATATACACACCCATGTTCATTGCAGCATTATTCACAATAGCAAAAAGATGGAAACAACCTAAGTGTCCATCAACAGATGAATGGATAAACAAACTACAGTACATACACACAGTGGAACACTACGCAACTATAAAGAACAATGACGAATTCACATTGAAATCTTTTGTGTCAATGCGAACAATGACATCTCACAACATGGATGAATCTGGAGGGCACTCTGCTGAGTGAAATAAGTCAACTACAAAAGGAAAAATACTGTATAAGACCACTATTATAAAAACTTATGAAAAGGTTTACACACAGAAAGAAACAATCTTTGATGGTTAAGAGGAAGGGGATGGGTGGCAAGGGGAAAACACTAACTAGACAACAGACTAAGTGGTAACTTTGGTGATGGGTAAGACAGTGCACAATATTGGGGAAGTCAGCACAACTTGACCAAGGCAAAGTCACAGAAGCTTCATAGACACATCCAAACTCCCTGAGGGACTGAATTACTGGGATGAGGGCTGGGGATCATGGTCTCGGGGGACATCTAGCTCAATTGGCGTAACACAGTTAATAAAGAAAATGTTCTACATCCTACTTTGATGAGTAGTGTCTGGGGTTTTAAATGCTTGTGAGCAGGTCCCACCCCGTCTGGAGCAAAGGAGAACGAAGACAACGAAAGACATAAAAGATTTGTCCAAAGGACTAATGGACCACAACAACTACAGCCTTCATCAGACTGAGTCTAGAACATCTAGATGGTGCCCAGCTACCACCAGTGACTGCTCTGACAGGGATCACAGCAGAGGGCCCTGGACAGAGCAGGAGAAAAATGCAGAACAAAATTCAAACTCACAAAAAAAAAAAAGGCCAGACTTACTGGTCTGACAAATAGAGAAACCCCAAGACTATGGTTCCTGGACACCTTTTTAACTCAGTACTGAAGTCACTCCTGAAGTTCACCCTTCAACCAAAGATTAGACAGGCCTATAAAACAAATAATAACATACATAGTTCAGGCTAAATGTACACCAGACCAAAAGCAAAGACAAGAAGGTAGGAAGGGACAGGACAGGTCAAGAAGGGGAGAGTGTTGACACATCGTGGGGTTGGCAAGCAATGTCACAAAATAATTTGTGTATTAATTGTCTAATGAGAAACTAATTTGCTCTGTAAACTTTCACCTAAAGCACAATAAAAAATAAAATGGCAGTATACATACTTTAAACAAATGTTTTAAAATGGGAAAAATGTCATTATTATTATTTCCAAAAAAGAAAAAAACTTGACAGAATTAGAAAGAAAAACAGGTAATTTCAAAATCTTAGTAGATTTTAACATCTAATTTTCAGCAATTAATAAAATTACGAAAAAATCAGTAAAAACAAAGGATCTGAAGAATACTATCAACTATCTTGCCAATTATTTACAGCTCAGTACACTGAACAATAAGTATCCTTTCATCATACTTACTCAATCTGTATGCTGAGCAACTAATTCAAGAAGCTGGACTATATGAAGAAGAATGCAGCATCAGGAGTGGAAGAAGACTCATTAGTAACCTGCAATACACAGATGACACAACCTGGCTTGCTAAAAGTGAAGAGACTTGAAGCACTTACTGATGAAGATCAAAGACTACAGCCCTCAGTACGGATTACACCTCAACATAAAGAAAACAAAAATCTTCATATCCGGACCAATAAGCAACATCATGATAAACGGAGAAAAGATTGAAGTTGTCAAGGATTTCGTTTTACTTGGATCCATAATCAATGCTCATGGAAGCAGCAGTCAAGAAATCAAACAAGATATTGCATTGGGCAAATCTGCTGCAAAAGACCTCTTTAAAGTGTTAAAAAGCAAAGATGTCACTTTGAGGACTAAGGTGCACCTGACCCAACCGTGTTATTTTCAATTGCATCGTATGCATGTGAAACCTGGACAATGAATAAAGAAGACTGAAGAATTGATTCCTATGAATTATAGTGTTGGCAAAGAATATTGAATATAATACCATGGGCTGCCAGAAGAACAAACAAATCTGTCTTAGAATAAGCAAGCCAGAATGCTCCTTAGAAGCAAGGATGGTGAGACTTCGTCTCACATACTTTGGACATGTTATCAGGAGGGACCAGTCCCTGGAGAAAGACATCATGCTTGGTAAAGTACAGGATTGGAGAAAAAGAGGAAGACCCTCAATGAGATGGACTGACACAGTGGCTGCAACATGGGCTGAAACGTAGCAACGACTAGGAGGATGGCGCAGGACCAGGTAGTGTTTCATTCTGTTGTACACAGGGCCACTACGAATTGGAACTGACTCGACAACACCTAACAACAACAACAACACCAAACAACCACAGAATACTGTTTCTTTTCAAGTGCTCAAGCTCTTTTCACCAAGAGAGACCATATTCTGGGCCATAAAGCTACTCTTAATCAATTCAAATGACAGAAATAGAGTACAGAATTAGAAATCAGTAACCTTAATGAGATACCAAGAAACACTCCATATACTTCTGAATAATCCATGGGTCAAAGAAGAAATAAAAAATAGAAAATACTTCAAACTGAATGAAAATAAAAATAAAACATTAAAATTTCTGAGAGGCAGCTAAAGTGGTGAGCCATGGGAAAAGTAAAGCTTTAGGTTAAAGCTTTAAATGCATGTATTATAAAAGTTAAAAGGTCTAAATCAGTGATCTTAAATTCTACCTGAAAAAGTTAGAAAAGGAAGAGCAAAATAAAGACACAGTAAGTAAAAGGAAGGAAATAATAGATATAAGAGCAGAAATCAACAAAACAGAAAAACAGAGAAAATTAACAAAATCAGAAGCTGGTTCTTTGAAAAGATAAACCCAATTCATAAACCATTAGCCAGACTGATCAAGAAACACACACACACACAAATAATCAAGTTCAGAAGTTAAAAAGGGGTTATCACCATAGATCTTACAGATATTCACAAGATAAGAGACTATTATGACCAATTTCATGCCAAAAAATTCGACTACTTAGACAAAATGGAAAAATTCTATGAAAGATACTAACTACCAAAACTCATTCAAGAAGAAGCACATGAAGATCTATCTATATGGGATCAAACTGACAACAGCAACTTGGAAGATCAGATAGCAACCTTAGGGGGCAGTGAGTTTATGTCATTGGGGGAGGAACAACTCAGAAAAGGAGGGTGGGAATGGTTGCATAACTTGAAGAATGTAATCAATGTCACTGAATTGTACATGTAGAAACTGTTGAATTGGTGTATGTTTTGCTGTGTATATTCTCAACAACAACAAAATAATAAATCATGAAAAAAAAGGGAAGACATGCATGACCTTAATGGCATTATTAAAGAAACTGAATGTGTAGTTAAAAACTTTTCCACAAAGAAAACTCCAGGTTCAGATGAATTCACTGATGAACTCTACCAAACATTTAAGGCAGACATGATACCAATTTTACACAAACACTTCCAAAAAACAGAAGAGGAAGGAATACTTCCTAACTCATTTTACAAGGTCAACATTATCCTTAAAAAAACAAACAAACCCAAAGATAGTGAAATAAAACTACAGACTAACATCCCTCATGAACACAGAAGCAAAAATCTTTAACAAAATAATCATCGAATTAAACCTTGAACTATACAAAATGAATAGTACATCATAACCAAGAAGGGTTTGTCCCAGGAAACGACTGGTTTGACATTCAAAAATCAATCAGTGTGACTCACCATATTAATGGGGGAAACCACACGTTCATTTAAACAGATAATCAACAATCATTTATGATAAAAACTCTCAGCAAACTAGAAAATAGAAAGGAACTTCCTCAATGTGATAAAGTGTACCTACAAAAAATCCACAGCTATTAGTACTAATATTAGTACTAACATTCAACATGTAAGGCCAGCAGGAAAAAGCATAAGCATCAGAAAGGAGTAAACCTGTATCTACTTGAGATGACATGGCATTTACAAAGAAAATCTCTAGGAATTTACTAAACGTTTACTAGAACTGATAACTGAATTCGGCATGCTCAGAGGATATAAGTGTAACATCCCAAAATTGACTGTATTCCTATAGGCTAGCAGTGAACAGCTGGAAAATGAAATAAAAATCCATTTACAGTAGCATCATAATATACAAATAAATTTAACAAAAGGTATGCAAGACTTCTATACTGACATCTACAAAACACTTAAGAGAAATTAAAGAAGACTTAATAAATAGATTCACCACGTTCATGGATTATTGTTAAGATGCCAATTCCTTCCAAAATGATCTACAGATTCAACCCAATCCCAACAAAAAAATCAATTCTGTAGACATTGATGCACTGATTCTAAAATTTATGTGGAAATGCAACTGACCTAGAATAGAGAGAGATTTTTTAAACAGCAGGAAGTTGGAGAACTTATACTAACTGATTTCAAAACTTACTATAAAGCCAAAATATTCAAGACAGCATGGTATTGTTGAAAAGACAGACATTACATAAATGGATCATAATGAGAAGTTCAGAAACAGACCCACATATATGTGGTCAACTGATTTTTGTCAAAGGTGTTAACGCAATACAAAGGTCAAGAAAAAGTCTTTTCAATAAACGGTGCTCAAAAAACAGGATTATCAGTATGGGGGAAAAAAACATCAATCCATACTTCATACCATACACAAATATTAATTTTAAATGGATCGTGGATCTAAATATAAAAGCTAAAACTATAAAACTCCTAGAAGAAAACATGGAAGAAAAAATTCTGCTACCAAAGGTAGGCAGAAATTTCTTAGAACATGAAAAGCATGAACTATAAAGAAAAAAATATGATAAAATGGATCATATAAAGAATAAAAACTTTTGTTCTTCAAAATGTACCATTAAGAAAATGCCATGAGATGAATTACAAAATATTGCAGCCAAACAATGGGAGAAAATATTTGCAATATATGTATTTAAGAATGGATTTATAACCACAATATAAAAAGCATTCTTATAACTCAATCTTACAACCCAATTAAAAAATAGGAAATGATTCGAACAGACCCCTCACAAAAGAAGAAATACAAACAACCAATAAGCACATGAAAGTCATTCCATTACTTATCACAGATTACTGGGAACTCTGAGAACAAAAAAATAGTCTTAACCCTCAAGAACTTTACATTCAAATAGAGAATAAGACAATAAAACACATATAAAAAACAAAAACTATAATACAAGGCAGTACATGAGCAGTACCAAAAGAATAAAAAATTCTACAAGAGGTGTGAAATCATATCTAGATCACATCCATGGCACCCCAGGGCTCTACCTTCCAGTGGGCTCCAACCACATCATCTTCCAACTAGAGGGATCTCAGCCTTGAAGCGGGGAGGACTTCTTCCTGGTTTGTTCCTTCCTTGGGTACATTCCCTCAGTCTTAAAAGTATAACTGCCTTTCCTATATCTCCTATTCCCGTATTCTTCAGAGTCCTCTTGCACCCCTTTTAGCAGTTAACCACCTTTTACTAGTTAAAAACTATGCATATTAAATTTTCCTTGTTCAAATTACTGGTGTGGTTTCTGTCTCCTGACAGTCCCGATGGTAACAGATTTGGTCAGCAGTGGGGTTTATCTCCCCTTCTAGTTTACACGTCTTACTGAGGCATCTATGGTTCTTGCTACTTCCTAATCATCAGATGCAAAAAGCATAATGTTGTCGGTAGGGTAGGCCAATGTGATGTTTTGTGGAACATCAAGATAATAAAAAACCTCTGCAGGCTAACATGACAAACAGCAAAACTGATATGGTCTTGAGGAAAGACTGTACTAGTGTACTGTTGGCCCTGCTGGGTAAAAGAGAACTGCTTCTGATGGTCCTTGCAAATTGGTATGAAGAGAAAGGCATTAGCCAAGTCAACAGCTACATACCAAAGCCAGGGGCTGTGCTGCATAGATAACAACATTTGTGTCAAGATACATCTAGGACTGCAACTGTGATAAGAGTAACCACTTGATTAAGTTTATGAAAGTACATTTTCTAAGATACATCAGCATTTTCTATTTTTTCTAGGTGAATTAAGTGGGGGTATGAAAGTTATTACCACCCCTGTATTTTCAATTCTTTGATGGTGGCACTAATTGTTGCAACTCCTCCAGGGATACAGTATTGCTTCTGGTGTTCTACCTTGGTAGGGAAGGGAAATTTCAGGGGTTTCCACTTAGTCCTTCCTACCATAACTGCCTCCACCCCATGGGTCAGAGAACCAATATGGAGATGGGGATTCTATCAGGTTTCAAGTACAATTATACACTCAGGAACTAGGGAAATATGCCAAGTTTGATTTACAGTGGGCCCAGCTGGTCCATGGCTCTACACTGTGGTTAAGACTTCATCATCAACTGACTACTATTAGCCTCCACTTTATCAGTGGGCCGTTTTGGGTCCCTGGAAATTTGCATCAGTTTAGAGCTAGTGTCCAGTAATCTCCAAAAGATCTGGGCATTGCCTTTTCCTCAGTGTACAGTCACTCTAATAAATAAGCACAAGTCCCTTTGGGGAAGACTTGGAGGAAAATTATGGTATATACTTGCTATGGGGACTTGCCTCTCCTTCACTCATGGGGCTCTGGGTCTGTGAACTAACTTAGGTCTGAAAACTGGTGACTTGCCCTGATCATCTATCAAATGTGCTCCCTCTTGACTTATCACTATCACATCATCTTGTTTCATTTACTTCTTGGCATTTATCATTGTCTGAAACTAGTTATTTGCTTAGCTGTATGTAATGAGTGGAGGTACCATGTGTGTCCTGTTCCCTTGATGTATCTCTAGCACCTACAATTGCAACAGACACTCAACTATTTATTCAATACAAATAGCTAATATGCCAAGCACTGTTTATTATGTGCCTCATATAAACTGGCTCATTTAATCTTCACAAAAATCCTATGAAATATGTGTCCTTATTATTTCAATTTTACAGGTAGGGAAAATGAAGGCACAAAGAGATTAAGCAACTTGCCCAGGGTCACACTATGGGAATAAAAATCCAGGAAGTCTAGCTCCACAGCTCATACTCAACCACAAGGCTATGCTGCCTTCTATACTTGTTAGATGAAAAAAATGACTGAGATTGATTAGAAAGAGATTTCAATAGTTCTAGCAGAAGTTCACAATGTCTAAACCAGGACAACAGCAGTGGAAAAACAAATTGAAGGAACTGATGTGAATATCTACTACAGGTCTACTACAACAGAGCTGAAAGGGAAAGTTCAGATATTAATTTACAAGCCAGTTTACTTGAACAAGTGATTCCCATTAAAAATAGGAAGGGTGCCATAAACACTTTAAAAGTATTGAGAAGGGTTTAAGGTACTTTCTTAAACCATAGTATTACATGCCTTTTTTTCCCCAAAGCAAGCAAATTACAAAAAAAAAGTTGTATTTGTTCACGTTCATTTTAAAGGAAACATCTGGGGAAGGTGATGTGTAGCACAAAACACCTTAATTTGAGAGCATGAATTATAGACTAACCTTGCCTACGACTTTCAAGTTCTATAGACATTCACTCATTTTATTAACAAATATCTGTTCGAGTCTCCATTAGGCACTTTAGGTGATCAAAGTATGAAACTGGCAGATCTTGACTTCAAAGAACAGTTAACATGATTACATATAAAAATGATAGGGAGGAGGAATCTATGCTAAGTAAATGCACAGAGGCAGTAAAACACAGGGTGGTTAAAAGAAGTGAACTGGAATACAGGACACATGAAGGAGATTAAAAAAGGGTGAATAGTTTTCTTAACCCTAGATGATAGAGGACTCTGAGTAGGAGATTAAGGAATGAGGAGATACAGTTAGTCCCTGATTTACGACATATTCAAGTTACACAAACCATACTTAAAAGACTGTCCTTTTTTTTGTGGGGGGGTATATCTTATTGTTAGTAATTTTACAATGAAAGGATTAGGTGAAGTGTTTTCTAAACTTATTTTGGGGCTTCAGTTACTTTAAAACATAGACCCAAATGCTGACTGCTTTGGTAAAGCTGACAGGCTGATTCCAGAAGTACTGAGATGTTACTGCAAAATGTATGTACATGAAGAAATAAAGAAAAGGACCATACAGACAACTCTTACTAATTTTCTGACTAGAAACGCCATCCCTATTCCCAGGAATAATTCAGATGATCCACAAGTGGAGTTAATACTGCAGCTGACAAGATGTCAATGTTGTCCAACTCCTCTTCACCGCTGGAGTAAAGTTTTATGATTTGTGTATTTTTTTATGTATGGATGAATGTATTAAAATATATCTGTAAGTTGGTAGGTAATGTTTCCAACCCCCCAAAACAAATAAAGATCAGATTTATAAAGATACTGATAATAAAAGGCAATAATAATGAAACTAAACAAAAAACAAGGTACTCAACATCAGAACCTACTTACGATGCAGTTGACGGAACAGAACCCCGTTGTAAGCTGGGGACCACCGGTAGTGAAGAATTTTGAGCAGGGGAATAAAATGACCAAAGTTTCCCCGGATTAATCTTTCAAAAGCACAAATCAGTAAAATGTACTAGAGAAGACTGGTTAGAAGGCTAACGAAATTGCACGTGTAAAGGAGTATCTGCATTAGGGCAGTGGCAGAGGAATGAAGGTGAGGTGAATGTGAAAAATGTTAAAGAGATTAAAAAAATAATAATAAAAAAAGGACTGACTAGGCAACTGATAAGTTGTGAAGTGCAGAGAAATCAAAGATGGCCCTTTGAGTATGGATAACTGGGGGCTGGCAGTGTTATTAAAAGAGCAGAGAACACAGAAACAGAAATAGAGATACTGCTACTCGATACATTAAGTTGTTACTATCACTTGGTAATAACTTATGGCAATTTTTTTGCTTTCCTTCAAACAGTTTTATCTTAGGTTAGAAACAGAAAATAGTAAGATATGGCATTTTTCCAGGAAAGTTTTAACCTAAAAATAGGGAACAAAAGCAGGAAAGACAAGAGATTACCCAAAAACAATCTAAACGGTGTCCAATCTAATACAGACGGCTCATGCAGCAACAGTTTCCATAGTATGCAAATACTGTATAACCTACTTGAGAACATGGATCTTTTAAGAAATGAGCTACTTCTACATGTTATTCTTCTCCTATAGATACTTGTGGGAAAGCCTACATTTTAAGGCAATGTAGTGTGGTAGCTAAAAAGTTGGACTGCCTTTAACATCCTCTAAACCGCTCTCATTATTACACTTTGTCTAATAATTTTTTTCTAACATACCCAATTGAAAAAAAAAGGCTATGCAAATATCCTATATTTAAAATACATTCAAAGTCAGTTAACATTTATATGTATTTCTAAAACCTTGGTTAACTGCTCATTGTTTGCCCTAATGTAAAAGTACTGGTAGTAAGAAATGAAACATTGTATTGTAGCACCCCCTCTGGTAACATGATGAAATACTACAACAAGATTATGTTTATTTAGCATGGCAGTTTTCCCTTTAGGATTAAAACATACTGCTATAATAATAATATAACAATATACTGTTGTTTAATGGTTATAGCAATAAAATGTATGTGTGGGTGAGAGGAAGGTAAGGAAAGAGGCTCCCTACTCTACGAGACAGATACAGCAGATTTCAGAATCTCATATACCACATTCCATTCACTTTATCAACATTTTATTCAGTATCTAATAAAGGCCATATAAAATGCTAGCAGCTAGGACACAAAGTTGACTACGTTCGATCTTGCCCTGAAGGGGCTCTCAGTAAACAATTACAATCCAAGAGAGAGACTTGCATAGAACGCTATGTGATAACAGACTGAGGAATCTACATCAGACTGGGACACACGAGAAGACTTTCTCTATGATAATTAGTTAAGCAGAATTTTGGAAGGGGTAAAGTTAACTGGATTAAGAGGAGGAAAGGAAATTGTAGGCCAAAGGAACAGCACAAGAACACAGATCTCAGATAATCATGACATTTTCAGGGAAAGAAAGTGGCTCAGTGTGGATCAAGTGAAGCATATGGGTTGGACAGCAGTAGAAAAAGCAAAGGCCATATCTCAAAAGGCCATACACAGTAAGTCAAGGAGTTTAAATTTTTTCTTAAAGGCTATATAGGGAGCCAATGAATGATTTTAAGCAGCTAAGTGTCAAAATCTGATCTACATTTTAGAAACATTTTTTTTGATTTTCCTTTAAGTTACCAATACTTTGAAAATTACTAATAAATATCTAGTATGCTATAGACTTATCTCCTAAATAGATGAAATAATTCAATGATGTAAGTTTAAAACAAAACTTAACAAAGCTAAAACATAATTTTGGAAACATAAAGAAACGCAGCAGAAGCTAAATCAAACCATTCATAATTACCTTTTAAACTCATCATGGTAGAATTCAGACTTGCAAGTTACCATCTCACCACCCTGGATGTCCTCACGACTTCTAACTCCCCCAAATACATAGAGTTCCATGGCAACTCCACAAGCTACTGCTCCAAACCTGAAAGGCCACACAGAGGATATCAGTTATTGGATGGATGCACAACTCATGATCTGATTGCCTACTTATTTCTCATGCTTGTTTTAAGTCTGTATTGTTCAATCTTTCATGAATATGTGAGCTTTCCTCTTCCAGAAAATGGATTACTCATTTAATTTTATATAAACCAAATCCCAAGTCAAATAAAAGGTTAGTTTGAAAAAAAAGGATGAGCAAAAGGCTCAGTTCTCCTGGAGGCAGTAGATGAAGGGGAAGGTACTAGCAATCTGACAAAGACTAAGTTCTAATGAACTACAGGGTGGAGAGAGAAAGAATGAAGACAGGGATGAGAACCACTGCTCCAAAATGCAATTAAGATTTAGATAGTAAAATAAGTGAAACGAGATAAAATGCCTGAAAGTTATAACTTATCAATTAGACAATACTGAGCCACTGGAATGACTGAAAAAGAAAATGTTGCTGTTGTGTGCATGTGCTGTGAGTCGACTCCGACTCATAGTGACCCTATAGGATTTCCAAGGCTGTAAATCTTTATGGGAGCAGATCACCAGGTCTTTTTTCCTGCAGAGTGGCTGGTGGTTTCAAACTGCGCACCTTTTGGTTAGCAGTCAAGCGCTAAACCACTGCGCCACCAGGGCTCCTTGAAAAGAGAATAGGAAACAGTAAAATAAGCTTATTTTGATAGGAATGTTAGTTTCAGCGAAGAATGCAGAAGGTTGTAGGAATCCGAAATGGTTAAATTATCCAATAGTACTCAAACTCCATGAGGTTATTTCATATAACCATTTGTACATTCATTGCTTACAAATTGCTTTAAAAAAAGGTAAATAATTTGCTTTATTTGCAAAAACGTTACACTTCCATATGGATGCACAGAGATCCAAATGATGGCTCTATTGGCCTCATGACCACCTGCTTTATTGATACCTACAAAAGTTTTTCTGAGAAATTCAGTGTGGTTGGAACATAGATGTGTAGGACCTAAAGCTAATAAGGGAAATTGGGGCAAAACTATGAGGGGCTTTTCATGCTTAAATGCATCACCTAAAAATTATTTACATTGCTATAATACATGGCCTTTCCCCAGAGAAGCTGTAATTATCAAAAATTTTTGATAACCTGCATCACTGTCCAAACTTATTCCTTATATCTCAAATTTATTTCTGCTTAAGGTATTTTTTTTGTTCAGTGTCACCTTGGTGAAGAGTCATGACAGTGACTTTTTCTCATTCCAAAAATATCCATCAACTTAAAAAACAGCTGAAAGAGAATGAACTGTGGAGTCAGAATGCCTCAGTTCAAATCCTGCCTCAGGCACTTAGCAACAAAGTGAACCTGGGCAAATGATTACTGGTAATCTCTGGGCTTCTAGTTCTTCATCTGGATAGTAACAGTACCAACTCACCAGCATATAGGGAAAGTTAAACGACTCACGTGTGCCTGGCATGTAGCAAGTGTTTTCTAAGTGTCTGCTATTCTTATGAGGCTTCACTGATTTTGTTTTTGAGAACAGATATGTAGTCTTCCCTAATTTTAAACGATCTTTTGTACATTTTTCAATATTTTTTTAGGATGAAATACAGTTTAGGATGAAATAAGATTTATTTTACTGTCCCTACAAATAAAAGAAGCATAAAAGCAGCATAATATACCTACATTTTCAAAATAAGTAATTTGATATACTCTTCTAAAACTGTATTTAATACTTCTTTCTTTAAAAAGACACACATGTATGTTAATAAAAGGCATTTAATTTAGATGTTTATCAGGGTTAAGGGGCTTCAGACCTAATGAACACTGAAGGAACCTACAGCATCTACATCCATTCATTTACCTCCTCTCCTTTAGTGGACAAATAGCTGTCCATTGTTGGGTCCTTGGATCATAGCATTCCACAGACTCAAACAATTTTCCATATGATCCTCCTCCCATGGCATAGATTTTCTTTTTCATAGCTGCATAGCAGCCAATCTGAAAAGGAGAAAACAACGGCGGGGGGAGGCAACATTTATTATTAAACTTGGACTAATAAAAATTAACTTGTCTATAGAGAGCACTTTAAGATATTTATGTAAGGACTTGATTTCTAACAGTAAAACTAAGGTGTTTTTCAATACTAAAACACAGCATTTTAAAAACGAGGAGATGTAATCTACATATTGTTAATATAATCTACATATTGTTAATCCTCAGAAAAGGGGCTCTTCATCTAATACTATTTCATTAAGTGACATAAGTAAATAATTCTAATT
Source organism: Dugong dugon (assembly GCA_030035585.1). Lineage (NCBI taxonomy): Eukaryota > Metazoa > Chordata > Mammalia > Sirenia > Dugongidae > Dugong > Dugong dugon. The sequence goes on from CM057478.1 coordinate 38,166,617, forward strand.
TTTAAAAGTGATTCTTTCTAGCCTATTTCTTCACCACCGTCTACAGAGTCTAAGATTGAGATTCCATGGAACCAGATGTTACTCTATTCCTGCCCAAAATAATTCAGTGAGAGAACTATTATGAGTATATCCCAGTGCCTAGAGATATAAAATACTTACAGCACTGGACAAAGCTTGGGCTGACAGGTGAACTCCCACCTCAACAGGGAATATAAATAAAGGTACACCATGCTCTAAAAATCTAATGTGAGCCATGTGTTTTTCACTTTACTCAGTAAGAAATGGTAGTTTTCCACCTGTAGATTAATTTTTCTCCCCAAACCCAAATTCTGCACTAGATGATTAAGAAAGTAGATTTGGGAGGCTTGGTTCCATACTAGCTAAGTGCACTCAAAAAGCATTTATCAAGCAAATAACTTGGGACACAGCTGTGCCTCACTGAGCTTATGGTCAATGTAAATTCTAGCACATACTCAGTTCCCTATCTTGGTGTGTGCTTGTTGAGAGTGAGGGCAAGCTATTGATAATATTTTTAATTGATAATATTGTTAATTCTTTTTTAATACTGTCAATTGTACTAAAAAGCATATTTAGGAAATGAACAAACAACTTGAAAATCCAATTTGGAAATAAACTACTACTTTTCACAAGATATAGTTCTCACCTTTCTAACCATGGTCAAATCAGGTTGCTTTGTCCAGGTCTTAGAATAAATATCATAACACTCCATGGAAATTAGCTCCTTTTCACCATCCTCTCCTCCCAGAATGTACAGCATCCCATCTATCTCCACAATTCCAAAGTTATGTCTTGCCTGAAAAGACACCAAAGATCTTTGTAGACAAAAGGTCAACTATCATATTGAAAGCTGATATTCATGTTGTTGTTGGGTGTCATCGAGTTAATTCGGATTCATGGTGACCCTATGTGTTACAATACAAAGTAGAACTGCCACATAGGGTTCTCTTGGCTAGAATCTTTACAAAAGCAGATCACCAGGTCTTTCTCCTGCAAAGCCACTGGATGAGTTCGAACTGCCTACCTTTCAGTTAGTAGCCAAGCACTTAACCGTTTGCTCCACCAGAGTTCCTTGATATTCATACAGTTAACATAAAATCATAGATGTAATTTTATTCTAGTGTTCCAGCAAAGAATCCACGTTCAAAACTATTTCTCCTAGTAAGATTTCTTAAATATTTCTGATTTTCTTAGCAGCTTATGCTTCTAACACAATAGAGAATCCAAAACCAGTAACTGCTCAGAACAAGAGAGTTATATACCTGGTGAATTTGCTGGCAGTTCAAAACAGCTCATAACAAGGGGGAAAAACACTATCTTCTGGTTCAATAAAATTAATTTTGTATAATAATGGATAACAAGTTGTTTCCAGGGTGATATGTGAAAGACAAGTAAGAACTATGGCCACAAGGGCTGTCTGTGGTGAGGACAGGGAATAAGCTGACAGGTTCAATGTTATAGCTGTTTGGAATTACAGAAGCCTGAGGTATTGAACATTCATTCACTGGCAAATATTTATTTAGAGCCTCCTATGTGCCAAGCACTATTCTAGGCACTGGAGATAGAGCCCTGAACAAAACAGACCAAATTCTCTGCCATTACAGAGCTTGCATTAACACTTGCTAAGGGGCAGGAGGGAACAAAGACTTGAAGGAGACCAGGGAGCAGGCCATGCAGCTCCCTTGGGGGAAGATCATTCTAGACGGAGGGAAGAGCAAACACAAAGGCCATGAGGCAGGAGCATACTTAGGAAGTTTGAGAAGTTGCAAGGAGGCCAGAATGAGGAAGGGGAAGGGGAAGGGAGGAGAAGCTAGAAAGGCAGGCACAAGCGTATTAGGCAGGGGGTTTGGCAACATTGCTACTTCTCAGCACAAAACAATCGAACAAAAAATGTCAATGGAAAAAAAAATTAGAAACATCACACGCACAAAAAAGAGAAATATTTTACCTCATTCATCGGTGGCAATGCAGACCATGTATTTAAATCTGGATCATACTTTTCTCCTGAGCTCAGTGTCTGCTTATTTTCATCTTGGCCCCCGAATACAAACAAAAATCCTTCTGCAAAAATCAAAAGAGACACTCAAAAAATCTAAAAGATAAGTCTTCAACACCTATTCCCTGCTGAATATAATTGCCATAGCTCTTCAAGGGAGTATCGGAAGGTATCTTCTCCAACAATGACACTCTTCTCTGGACTCAGGACCTTTCTTGCATTTCATTCCATCCTTGGTCCCAGAGGCAACATGTATGAGTCACTTTGACCATCTCACTTCACTAAATATCTGTGAGTGGATTCCCACTACCCTACAACATAAAAGGAAGACTGACACCACTCACTGTCATCACCAGTAACTCTGGGTTATCTCAGCTCCTCTACATCCTCCTGTTCCCCCAGCCTCTGTGATTCTCGTACAGCTTCTGAACCACAGCCCACATCTCCTCATTCAAGACCCCAGAACACTCAGATATGAGGCACTTGATTGAACTCTAATGTTCAAACAGGATCTAAGAGTAACTGTCAAACTTCCTATTTTGTGTAATGGTGGATTAGGTTATTGGAACAAACTCGTCTGTAAAAGACACGTAAATTACTGGATAAGACATTTAAAAAAAACCCCAAAAACCAACTTCTTAAAAGAGAAGACAACAAGACAATAAGGGAAAACTGAAGGGGAAAAAAGGACCTAGAGACACCACTAAGCATGGAAACCAGTTTTCCTATGACAGCATTTGCCAATCTGGGAAAATTTTAACCTTCCTTGTAATGGCTTTTGGGGATTAAAGGGACAGACATCTAAGCCCTGGGCCCATTTAGAGTGGGGCTTTTGGCAGGGGAACACTCACAGTGATTGCCAACCAGAATTAGTACCCAGATTTAAATCTCCTTGCTTGCCTAGGGACTCTGACGCCTTGAATTTGATTTACAGTAAATCAGTAACTAGTAGTGTTTTCAGGCAACTGGTAGAAACAAATGCAAAATTTCTGTGGATGAAAGTATGTTCAACCAAGGCTGAGATTCTAAGATCCTAAGGCATGAAATTATTCCTTCAAATAATGTTTAATGACCAGCACCCAGCCAAAGATAATCAGGCATAAGGCATACAAAGCAACTGTAATCTATGAACAAGAATGAGCAGAAGGAGACAATGGAAAATAGTCTCACAAAGATTTCAAATACTGAAATAATCAGAAAGACTATAAAATAATGCTTAATATGTTTAAAAAAATAAAAGGCAAATTTGAAGGTAAGTAGGAAAACAGGGCCTTTAGAAGTGACAGCAGATTTGAAAGAGATTTAAAGAGAAGTCCTAAAAATAAAAAAAGGAGAAAACAGATAAAACAAAAAAGTCAATGGATGAATTTAGTAGATTTGTGACAGCTTACGAGAGAATTCATTAAATGAAAGTGAGGAAATAAAAAGAAATTATCACAAAGAATGCACAGAGAGACACAAAGATGGAAAACAACAAAAAGGAGGCAGGAGGCAGAGAACAGAGTAAAAGGTGTAACCATGTTTGACTTCCAAAAGCAGAGGGAAAGAGAAAAATGAAGTAGAGGAAACATTTGAAGGCATAGCGAATAAGGATTTTCCGGAATTGATGAGAGGCTGACCCACAGTTAAGAAGTCTAACAATTCCCAAATATGATGCAATTTAAAATATGATGTAAACCTAAACACACATCATAGTAAAATGGCAAAAAAAACAAAGAAAAAAGAAAATCTTAAATACAGACCGGAAAAAAAAAAGAAAGATTTAGATTGACAGTTGACTTAACAACAATGGAAGCCTGATGTCAGTAGAAAGACATTTTTAATGTGCTGAAAAACAATACATACCAACCTAAAATTCTATACCCAGTGTCATGGATTGAATTACATCCTCCAAAAATGTGTGTCAGTTTGGCTGGGCCATGATTCCCAGTACTGTGTGATTGTCCACCATTTTGTCATCTGATGTGATTTTCCTACATGCTGTAAACCCTAACACTACGATATTAATGAGACGGATTAGCAGTAGTTATACTGATGAGATCTACGATTAGATTGTGTTTTAAGTCAATCTCTTTTGAGACATAAAAGAGAGAAGCGAGCAGAGAGACATGGGGTCTTTATACCAGCAAGAAAGCAGCGCTGGGAGCAGAGCACATCCCTTGGACCTGGGGTCCTTTGTGCCTGAGAAGCTTCTAGACCAGGGGAAGATTGATGACAAGGACCTTCCTCTGGAGCCGGCAGAGAGAAGGCCTTCTGCTTGAGCTGATGCCCTGAATTTGGATTTCTAGCCTACTAGACTGTGAGAGAATAAACGTGTTTCTCGAAACCATCCACTTGTGGTATTTCTGTTATAGCAGCACTAGATAACTAAAACACCAGCAAAAATATCCTTTAAAATTGGTGGCAAAAGAATGAAATTTTCAGACAAATCTGAGATTTGGCCACCAGTAGACCAACACTGGAACCCTGGTGGTGCAGTGGTTAAGAGCTCAGCTGTTAACCAAAATGTTAGCAGTTTGAATCCACCAGCTGCTGCTTGGAAACCCTACGGGGCAGTTATATTCTGTCCTACAGGGTTGCTATGAGTCAGAATCGACTCAATGGCAACGGGTTTTTTAGACCAATATTAAAGTTAATTCAAAAGGATAAACTCCAGAAAGAAGGAAAATGATCCCAGATGGAAGGTCTGAAGTGTAAGAAGAAGAACAAAAAAAGTGGTACATTTAAAGGAACACTGTACGTGCATATAAATAAATGAGGTATATGTATATATATAAAACACATATGTGTGTAGGAACAAAGAAAAAGTCAGCACCACAAACAAAAGCACTATAAAATGACAGCAATAAACTCGCACCTATCAATAGTTACACTGAATGTAAATGGCCTAAATGCACCCATAAAGAGACAGAGAGTGACAGAATGGATTAAAAAACAGGATCCATCAATACGCTGTCTACAAGAGACACACCTTAGAAACAAAGGCATGAATTTATTAAAAATCAAAGGTTGGAAAAAAATATATCAAGCAAACAACTACCAAAAAAGAGCAAGAGTGGCAATACTAATCTCAGATAAAACAGACTTTAAAACAAAATCCACCAAAAAACACAAAGAAGGACACTATAGAATGATTAAGGGGACGATCCATCATGAAGACATAACCATAATAAACATCTACTCACCCAATGACAGGGCTCCAAAATACATAAAACAAACTCTAACAACACTGAAAAGAGAAATTGACAGTTCCACAATAATAGTAGGAGACTTCAACACACCACTCTCAGTAAAGAACAGAACCTCTAAAGAGAAACTCAAGATACAGAAGACCTAAAGGGCACAATCAGCCAACTTGACCACACAGACATATACAGAACACTCCACCCTACAGTTGCAAGTACACATTTTTTTCCAACGTACATAGAACGTTCTCCAGAATAGACCACATCTTAGGCCACAGAGAAATCCTCAACAAGATCCGAAACGCCTGAGATAATACAAAGTATCTTCTCTGACCACAATACCATCAAGGTAGAGATTAACAATAGGAAGAGCAAGGAAAACAAAAATCAATTACATGGAAACTGAGTAACACCGGGCTTACAAACCACTCAGTAACAGAAGAAATCGGAAATGGAATAAAAAATTCCTAGAATCAAACAAGAATGAAAACACATCATACCAAAACCTCTGAGACACAGCAAAGGCAGGCCTCAGAGGACAATTTATAGCAATAGATACACACATCAAAAAAGAAGGGACAAAATTAAAGCATTAACTACACAACTCAAACAAACAGAAAGAGAACAGCAAAAAAAGCCCACAGCCACTAGAAGTAAGAAAATAATAAAGATCAGAGCAGAATTAAATGAAATAGAGAACAGAAAAACAATAGAAAGAATCAAAACCAAAAGTTGGTTCTTTGAAAGAATCAACAAACCACTGGCCAGACTGACAAAAGAAAACCAGGAGAGGATGCAAATAATCCAAATGAGAAATGAAATGGGGGACATTACAAAAGATCCAAATGAAACAAAAAGGATCATAACAGACTATTATGAAAAAATATACTCTAACAAATTTGAAAACCTAGAGGAAATGGATAAATTTCTAGAAACACACTACCTAACCAAACTATCACAAAGTGATGTTGAAAATCTGAACAGACCCGTAACAAGAGAAGAAACTGAAAAGGTAATAAAAAAAACTCCCAACAACAACAAAAAGCCCTGGCCCAGATGGCTTCCCTGGAGAATTCTACAAAACATTCAGAGAAGAGCTTCTACCAGTACTACTCAATCTATTTCAGAACATAGAAAAGGAAGCAACACTTCCAAATTCATTCTATGAAGCCAGCATAACCCTGATACCCGAACCAGGCAAAGACGCCAAAAAAAGAAAACTACAGACCAATATCTCTCATGAATATAGATGCAAACATTCTCAACAAAACAATTCAGCATCATATCAAAAAAATAGTATACCATGACCAAGTAGGATTCATACCAGGTATGCAAGGATGATTCAACATTAGAAAATCAATCAACATAATCCACCACATAAATAAAAGGAAAGAAGAGAATCACACGATCACCTCGACTAATGCAGAAAAGGCATTCAACAAAGTCCAACACTCATTCCTGATAAAAAAATCTCAGTAAGATAGGCATAGAAGGGAAATTTCTCAACATAATAAAGGGCATCTATGCAAAACCAACAGCCAACATCATTCTTAATGGAGAGAGGCTGAAAACACTCCCCTTGAGAACAGGAACACGACAAGGATGCCCTTTATTACCACTCCTATTTAACATTGTGCTGGAAGTTCTAGCTAGAGCAATAAGGCAAGAAAAAGAAATAAAGGGCATCCAAATTGGTAATGAAGTAGTTAAACTGTCCCTGTTTGCGGATGATATGATACTATACATAGAAAATCTTAAAGACTCCACAAGAAAATTACTGGAACTAATAGAAAGATTCAGCAGAGTAGCAGGATACAAGATAAACATACAAAAATCAGTAAGATTCCTATACACCAATAAGGAAAATGATGAAAAGGACATCAGGAAAATAATACCATTTACAATAGCTGATAAAAAATAAAATACTTAGGAATAAATCTAACCAGGGGTGTAAAAGACCTATATAAAAAAACTACAAAACACTACTGCAAGAAACCCAAAAGGATCTACATACATGGAAAAACATACCATGCTCATAGATAGGCAGACTCAACATAGTGAAAATGACAATTCTACCCAAAGCAATTTACAAATACAATGCAACCCCGATCCAAATAACAACAACATTCTTTAAAGAGATGGAAAAACTAATCATTAGCTTTATATGGAAAGGGAAGAAGCCCCAACTAAGTAAAGCACTACTGAAAAAGAAGAATAAAGAGGGAGGACTCACACTACCTGACCTCAGAACCTACCATACAGCTACGATAGTCAAAACTGCCTGGTACTGGTACAATGACAGATATATTGACCAATGGAACAGAATTGAGAACCCAGATGTAAATCCATCCACCTACGGTCACCTTATCTTTGACAAGGGCCCAAAGTCCATCAAATGGGAAAAGACAGTCTTTTTAACAAATGGTGCTGGAAAAACTGGATGGCCATCTGCAAAAAAATGAAATAGGACCCATACCCCACACCATATACAAAAACTAATTCAAAATGGATCGAAGACCTGAATATAAAGCCTAAAACTATAAAGTTCATAGAAGAAAAAATAGGATCAACACTAGAGGCCCTAATACACGGCATTAACAGGATACAAACCATAACCAACAACACACAAACTCCAGAAGATAAGCTAGATAACTGGGATCTTCTAAAAATCAAACACCTATGCTCTTCAAAAGACTTCACCAAAAGAGTAAAAAGAGTACCTACAGACTGGGAAAAAATTTTTGGACATTACAAGTCAGACAAAGGTCTAATCGCTATAATCTACAAGAAAATCCAACACCTCTACAACAAAAAGATAAATAATCCTATTAAAAAATGGGCAAAGGAAATGAACAGGCACTTCACCAAAGAAGACACTCAAGTGGCCAACAGACACATGAGGAAATACTCAAGATCACTAGCCATTAGAAAAACGCAAATTGAAACTACAATTGAGATACCATCTCACCCTGGCATTACTGGCACCAATGAAAAAAACTGGAAATAACAAATATTGGAGAGGCTGCGGGGAGATCGGAACTCTTATGCACTGCTGGTGGGAATGCATAATGATACAACCATTTTGGAAAATGATATGGTGCTTCCTTAGAAAGCTAGAAATAGAAATACCATACGAACCAGCAATCCCACTCCTAGGAATATATCCTGAAGAAATAACAGCCGTCACACGAATAGACATATGCACACCCATGATCAACGCAGCATTGTTCACAATAGCAAAAAGATGGAAACAACCTACACGCCCATCAACAGACAAATGGATAAACAAACTATGGTACACACACACAATGGAGTACTATGCAATGATAAAGAACAAAGATGAATCTGTGAAGCATCTCATAACATGGATGAAACTGGAGGACATTATGCTGAGTGAAATAAGTCAATCACAAAAGGACAAATATTGTATGAGACCTCTATTGTAAAAACTCATGAAAAAGTTTTCACACAAAAAAGTAACGACCTTTGTTGGTTACGAGGGATGGGGGGGGGGGCGGATACTAAACAGGCAATAGATAAGTGGTATCTTTGGTGAAGGGTGAGACAGTACACAATACTGGGGAAACCAGCACAACTTATACAAGGAAAGGTCATGGAAGCTCCATAGACACATCCAAACTCCCTGAGGGACTGAATTGCTGGGCAGAGTGCTGTGGGGACCATGGTCTTGGGGAACATCTAGCTCAACTGGCATAACACAGTTTATAAAGACAATGTTCTACATTCTACCTTGGTGAGTAGCGTCTGGGGTCTTAAAAGCCTGTGAGCAGCCATCTAAGATACTCTACTGGTCTCACCCCTTCGGGAGCAAGGGAGACTGAAGAGAACAGGATACAAGGAAAAGATTAGTCCAAAGGACTAATGGACCACGGCTACCAAGGCCTCCACCGGACTGAGTCCAGTACAGCTAGATGGTGCCTGGCTACCACCACTGACTGCTCTGACTGGGATCACAACAGAGGGTTCTGGACAGAGCTGGAGAAGGATGTAGAACAAAATTCTAACTCACAAAAAAAAGACCAGACTTACTGGCCTGAGATAGACTGGAGAAACCCCAAGAGTATGTTTCCCGGACACCCTTTTAGCTCAGTGGTGAAGTCACTCCCGAGCTTCACTGTTCAGCTGGGGATTGAAGCGCCCCAGAAAACAAAACAAGACAATGAGGCACAGCAGTCCAGGGACAAGGACTAGAAGGCAGGAGCGGACAGGAAAGCTGGTAATAGGGAACCCAAGGTTGAGAAAAGACAGTGTTGACATGTTGTGAGGTTGTTAACCATTGTCACAGGGCAACATGTGTACTAACTGTTTAATGAGAAACTATTCTGTTCTGTAAACCTTCATCTAAAGTACAAAACAAAAAAGAATTATCTATGTGAGATCAAAGTGACAACAGCAACTCAAAAGGTTTGATGGGAAGCCTAGGAGGCAGTGAGTTGAAGATAATGGTGACGGAATAATTTGGAAAAGGATAGTGAGAACAGCAGCACAACTGGAAGAACATAATCAATGTCACTGAATTGTACATGTAGAAATTTTTGAAATGGTTTATCTTTGGCTATGTATATTTTCACCAAAGAAGAAAAAAGGTCCTCCAAGGTCAAGGAGGGAGAGTGTTGACATGCTGAGGGGTTGTTAACCAATCTCATAAAACAATATGCACACTGACTGTGTAATGAGAAACTATTTGTTCTGTAAACCTTCACCTAAAGTACAATAAAAAAAAATATAGTGTGTAAATATTTATTTATAAATAATCATGTATTTTAATACTGTAAGACTGTAGAGCATGAAAAATAGTCAAGCAGTCCTGAAGGAGACTAAATGTAATGATTAACTTTAGACTTTGATAACTAAAGAATGCACGCAATAGCTTATAAGGTAACCATCAAAAGAATATAACTTCCCAACTGACAGAGAAGAAAAAGTTCAATAATGGAAAATAGACAACCAATGTTTTTTTTTTAAAGGCAAGAAAGGAAAAAAGAAATACAGAAGAGGCTGGACAAACAGAAACTATTCTAACATTTCACAATTTAGTCAATACTCCTGTACACAACTGCTTTTCTCATTGTTTAAAATTTCTAAAATACCAACTTTTCTAGGAAATCTTAAAAAAATGAATGATATAGGTACATTTGTGATAGGTGTGAATGGGTAAAAATTATGCATGTGTGTAATATTATGGGCAGAAAATTTAAGGGAGCTAATTCTGAGAAAATAAAAGCGGGAAACTAGACCCACATCCCATTGGCCACACCACTCCATCCAGCTCTTTATCACTGAAAATAATTTCAATAATTTTGGAGCCCATACAATGATGACATTTCTATAGTTTTAGCCATTTCTTTTTTTTTTTTCTTTTGCTGGGTCCTAGAGAAAAGTCTTGAATAAAGGACAGTTGAAAACAAATAAAATAATGTTCAAAGTGCTTTAAACAACTCCTATTGTATAAGCACACTAACTCCCTGGCCTATAATCAGTGGTTTCCTTACATGCTGCATGTGCCATCTCTACTCTGGCCTCAATGTGGGAAAGAGGTCTGAGAGGTCTGTGATTAACTGGTTACGAGAAAGTCAGCAACAGAGACAAACCTAATTTTAAATCCCTTCGAATGGAAGCTCAACACTGAAGCACCACAAATACAACAAATCAAAGGTTTTTTCACTAACCGCTCTCTTTTTCTCCCCAAAATTTATACAGATATTGTTTTGTGACGTTTTAGCCATTTCAATGGTATGGTATGGCAAATCTTTAAAATTTTTAAAGGTAATGTTAGTAGGGATGCAGAGAAAATAAATAAGAAAGATCCCAGGAGAACCGCTGACAACAGAATCAACTAAAATGACACTGTGGGGTTGAATCCAAAAGGGCAGGTCCGAGGTGAAGAGAAAGCCAGCAAATAGTGGTAAGACAGCAATTACAATCTTTTCTATTACTTCCTATATGAAAGCTTTGAATATTGTGGAGCAGTTTTCAGACCTGTAAAGGTCAAGTAAAACATATTCTCTGTAGTAAAATAACTTTTACCAGTTGCCGTCCCATTGATCCTGACTCATGATGATCCCATGTGTGTCAGAGTAGAACTGTGTTCCACAGGATTTTCACTGGCCCATTTTTCAGAAGTAGATCACCAAGCCTTTCTTCCAAGGTGTCTCTGTATGGCTTCAAACTACCAACCTTAGGTTAGCAGCTAAGTGCGTTAACCATTTGTGCTACCCAGGGACAAAATAACTTTAAGCCATTACTAACTTAAGTAATGTTTTCTGAAATCTCATATGAAATGCCTGCTTTTACATAACACTTTTTATTTTGATATGATTACATATTGTAATTCTAAACTGCACGAATTTCAAAGATGGGGATATCATGGCTCAAAGAAATTTTGAGTTCCAGGTATGGTCACACAGCTTATTGGTGGTAAAAATCACTGATTTCTGTTCTTCAAGGTCAAGTAAATGCTCCTCTACTAAATTCTTAAAAACAGCTATGTATGAAAGATTTGGGAACAATATGGACAGATATAAGGCACTACTTCTTACCATAGTCTTGAAAGCTGGACCTACACTAAAAATGTCATCACGTAGAGGTAATAAACTCATTATCTTTAAAAGGCTTTGAGTCATTCTGTACCACCCTGAAATTACACATTACTTGACCATATGTTTAGGTAAAATTTGCCACAGAACCATACCTGCCGAGAGAACTCCATGGTTAATTCTTGGCATGCTTAAAGGGGCCAGTTCAATCCAAAGCTGCCTATTAGGGTCATAAAGAGGGCACATACATCGCATCGCTGCTGCTGGTTTCCGTGAACTGAGGAAATACATAACTGGTGAGCAATTGATGTGTTTTACAGTCTGCTTATAATAACTATTACTAGTTTTACTGCTAGTAAAGAATACTTAAAGCATTTAATAATCAATGCTTCAGATACGGAAAAATACTATGAAGTCTTATTTACATAGAAATACCTCCTCCCTTATATCACTTTTCAAGCAACTTGCACCCATACTTACACTCTTTCTTCTCCACCAACAGTCACAATACATTCAGAGTAACCCCGTGGTTTGAAATTTGCTAGCATTGCCTCTCCTTGCTGTGGCTGGCTGAGTGGTATATTGCTACACTCTTTGACAATTTCTCGTACTAATGGTTCATTCAGCATCTGTTCCCGTAAATAACTGGAGTCTAACCCTGAAACCCATAATGCTGACATAACATCCTTCATGTGGACCTGCAGAACAGGGATGAAAAGATGGGGAGAAAAAATGGACAATGAAACACATAACTTTTAGAATACACATTTTCCCACTCATAGAAAACAAATTGTTTAACAGTCAGATTACTAGCAGGCAAGTTATAAGTGCCAGTACTGTTTGAATATGCTTTTCCGGCCTCTTTTCTACTTTCTATAACTTTCATAAATAAGTTTAATATTTTAAAACCATCAGTTTGGATTTATATTTAATGTATAAATACAAAGCTTCAAGCAGCTTTCTTTATACTGTAAAGGGTTCCCAAAGCAAATGGAAAAGAGTAAACTCTGCTATAATTTGCTTTATTTCACACATTTGAATGTACTATGGATTAAATCACGTTTATAGGAAAATGATATACAGTAATGGCTTGATACAATATGGTAAACTTAGATAATGAAAATGTCTCAACATTAATCTTATGAGAAAAATATAGAAAAGCCGAAGTTCAAAACAATCCTGAGTACTACTGTAGTACTGTTCAACACTATCTAACATGTATCATATGACCTGTATATTTTTACTGCTCTATCATCAAATTTGAATCAACTAACTGAGCATTCTACATACGTAAGGTGGCACTCTTTAAACTTTAACGTTTATTAATGGATAAATTCAGGATATTTTTCTTGGTTCTGAAACAGTCATTGTCATGGTTTGAATTATGTCCCCCAAAAAATGTGTGTGTCAGTTTGGCTGGACCATGATTCCTGGTACTGAGTGATTTTCCTATGAGTTGTAAATCCTGCCTCTGTGATGTTAATGAGGGAGGATGGGTGGCAGTTGTGTTAGTAAAGTAGGACTCAATCTACAAGATTGGATTGTGTCCTGAGGCAATCTCTTGAGATATAAAAGACAGAAGTGAGCAGAGAGACAGGGGACCTCATAGCATCAAGAAAGCAGTGCCAGGAGCAGAGCACGTCCTCTGGACCAGGGTCCCTGCGCCGAGAAGCTCCTAGTCCGGGGGAACACTGATGAGAAGGCCAAGAGAGAGAGAAAGCCTTCCCCTGGAGCTGACACCCTGAATTTGGACTTTTAGCCTACTTTACTGTAAGGGAATAAATTTCTCTTTGTTAAAGCCATCCACTTGTATTTCTGTTGTAGCAGCATTAGATGACTAAGAGTTATTTTAAGGTCTACTCTTCCATACATGGAGTAATAAAAGTCAATAGTTTTTTAACAGCATAAAGTTCAGACTAACCAAAGGACAAAGCGCTGCCGCTCGTTTCCCCAGCAACCAGCTCATCTTAAGCATCCTGGTCCCTTTAAAGCAGGAGAGGTTAAAGGCGGAAGCTACCCGATGAGCTGTGTTTCCTGTAGTGGTCTCAGGTGAGTGGCAGCAGTGGAAACTTCTCTGTCTCCTATCCTAATTTACCCACATGGAAAACAGAACACTATCTGTACTAACTATGCTATGACCACAAACATGGTTTCTAAATGTACATACTCATAGGCTTACAGAATTACAAATCTAGAAAGTAATCATTAAAACGTAAGTCAACAGTTATTAAGAAAAGTTATCAATGTAATTATAAATTTTGAAAACTACTCTCTAACACTTAACATCTTTCCTAGCTTTAATAAAGTAATAGTAGCTAGTCCCTCATTTATAAATATTAGGCTTAAAGTCCCTTTTGCTCCCTCCTCCAATGTACAACCAATCCAGATCTAAAATCTGATATTCTCTAAGACCTTTCCTTCCCAGGATAACAGTCCCTCTTGGAACTGTACTGCCACAAAAACTCCAGAGTGCTTTCCTGGTATTAAGCACTCCAGGGGAGATCCCACACCCTGGACAAAGGACTCTCACCCCACAGCCAGAGCTCCATCTGCCACCATTAGAGTCCCTGTAGTAGTTAGCCCAAGGATGTGGGGGAACAAGATGTTAAAAGTAAGGGTGGGGGCACAGCATCTCTATAATCTCCATCTTAAACTTGGTGTGCATTCTTCTGTTAAAAACGACAAGTATAATATTTTCAGCAAAAAAGAGGAAGACCCTCATGACACAGTGGCTGCAACAATGGGCTCAAACGTAACAACAATCGTGAGAAAGGCACAGGACCAGGCAGTGTTTTGTTCTGTTGTACGTAGTGTTGCTGTGAGTCAGAACCAACTTGACGGCACCTAACAACAACAACATATTATGAATTAAGTGGGCTTTGGTGAACTAGCCTGGAAAACCAACCATATTAATAATTCTATAGGAAGATGTTTCACAGATACCTTTTAGATCACAAACTTATAAGTCAAAGATAAAATATCATAATTTATATTAAAAAATAAATTATAAAAAGGACAAAGTAAAATCATCTTATAAACTGTAGATACCTTTCTTATTTCTGTATCATGTGCTATCCATCGAATTACTGCTTCAAACACGTATCTTTCATTGCCAACATTTAACTTCTCAAGAGAAATTACTTCTTTAAGCTTTTGAGGACTCAGTTCTAGGAATTCTTCTGTGCTACTGACATCTCGGAAGTGAGTTTCCAGGTATTCTGTAGCAAGGTAATGCACATGGTGCAGGCAGTAATGTAATGCAAAGTCACGGATACCGATACAGTTCTCAGCAGCAATACAGCCTTCTAAAAACTCACAGCACAGAGTTTTAAGGTCCGTTAGCAGTAGCAGATCAGCCGCCTGTACAACATCTTGGATTGTATCTTCACTTAGCCTGATCTGTGAGAGTATCAGAAATATTTTATATTTAAATTTATATAGTTTAAAACCCAAACCAATGATATACTGGCTGAACCATAAGAAGTTTCCATTTCGATAGGTCAAAGATGATCGAATACTGGCAACTTCATATGGCCCAACCTAATATGTTTTTCCAAGAAGAGTCTGAGGGTACACCAAAGTACCTTCAAACAACATAAGCAGCATGGACCCGGTCAGCTTTCCCAGCTCTTCCTGTGCTGCGTCAACGTTATCTACCAACAGCCCTCCTAAGGGGAACTAACTGTCCGTGATGCTCACTTCTAACTAAGAAAAACTTTAAATAATTGAAATGCTTGGGAAATGGAAAGTTCTGAACTCTATGATAAACTGAAAATTACTTTTTTAAATACCAGCACCAGAACTGCTGAAAATCTTGCCTTCAAATATACTAAGTTCACTCTTCTGCCTTGGTAAGAGAATGGAACAGTGAACTGAATGTAAGTCCGTGGAGGAAAGAGAGGTCTACACTGCCTCAGAATCCTCATTGAATATCAAAACACGGTATGTGGTGCAACAGATACAATTTGGCCTCACAACTACTTTTTGGAATAAATCCATAATGCTAGATTTTTTTCTCACTGTTTATGAACTTTTCCTTTTCCTTGATTTGTTCAATTTTTTGATTGATGCTTCTTCCTCTACCAACTTGTTGGTTTTTCCATGCATCAGGAAGGTAATATAAAGAAATGGGCTATGAAATAGTCCCAAAATCCCAAATGGTCCAGACTCTCCCAAAGAATGAGTGGGTATGGTATTTCACCTACACTTAGAAATGTAAAGGAAAGATGTACAGGAGAGTACAGCAAGAAACATTTTTATCGTTTTTTTCTCATAGACATTAAAAAAACTATAATTGCCAATCACCTTAGAAACTGGGCAACAAAACTGGAAAGAAGTATATTGAGTAAGCCACAGGGAAAATTTCTCATTTACATGACATATTAAATTTAAACACAAGAGAGCAAATAGCTGTAGACTATTCATCAGCATGTGGAAAAACACTAAAATGCATCTCACTAAAACCAAATTGGAGCCCTGATGGTGTAGTGGTTAAGAGCTCAGTTGCTAACCAAAATGTCAGCAGTTTGAATCCACCAGTTGCTCCTTGGAAACCCTATGGGGCAATTCTACTCTGTCGTATAGGGTCACTATGAGTTGGGGTCGACTTGATGGCAATGGGTTTAAAACCGAATTACCGAATCAGGATTTTGTTACAACACAGGATGCAACTGTGGTTTTAAATTTAAATTGGAAACAAAAGATACTAATCTGCAAATAAGGTTTCAAGTTTCAAATCCAAGCCTGAAGGTGAATATGCTCTTATTGGCTTATAACTGCTTGTTACACTAACAACTGCTGCTTGATTTTGAATTTAGAAAAGAGGCTGGTCCTAAGCCTGGTTTTGTGATGCTACAGAGTATCTCCAGTTATCTTAATGGCTGCCCCAAAATTAATTTAAATTCATTTATTCTAACGATCACACACATGCCTGTACCCTTACACCAACACATCCACAATCTAGCATTTCGAGAAAAGAGAAGGGAATAGTAGCATGAGATGAAACAAACAAAAAGCTCTAAAAGAGATGGCAACCAGTTAAGTTTGACTTTGGACAGAATGAAAATATTCAGAGACAGCAAGCAATACACTTCAAATACTTAGGAAATATCTAAAAGGAACTGCCCATACAAAAAGGAGAAGATAAAACAAGAACAATGAAGAAGGAATCAAGGAGAGCATAGAGAAAAAGATCTCAAAAAGAATAAAGATCAAATACATTCCCACACAACCAAATATGAGATATACTATCCTCTTCCTTCCATTTAAGAAACTAGCCCTGACTCAAACCTATGGTTTTTCTTAAGAATATCCTCATGCTATACTTTAAATCACATACTGGGGGTGGGGGAGTAGGAGGAGGGCTAAGGAAAAGAAAGATATCTAACCAGTTACTGCATTTTTCCCTGGGTATCATTAACTCCCATAAAATATAAGTCAGTACCCTATACTCCCTAGTGAAGGCAAATCAGGAAGAAAGAATGGGGGTGGGAATAAAACCGAGGCATCATGATATAACAGAGTGCCCAGTCATTGGTGTGAACTGCATTTCTTGGGAACAAGCTACAGGAAACTATTTCTACCAAAGTAATCCCCAATGCCCAAGGAAGCACCTATTTCCATGCTATGGAGACAGAATAAGTTCCCCAATAGTGTGGGTACAAAGCAAGATTGGATTCAAGACATAAAAACAAAAAGACAGCAGTGAAAAAAGCATACTATGTTCTTCATATCTCATACTGGAAGGTAGAGCTCAGAAAGATCAAAACAAAAACCAGGATTTGGGTGTAGGATCTTAGTCTGCTTCTCTTTTAAGCACAGAGCCCCAGAAGAATGACTTGGGGTGCCATTACCAGTAGAAGACCTAGTCAAGCACACAAGGACATAAGATGAAGATGACAGTAACTGTGTTACTTTGCCATATAATGGATGAAAGGAGACCCTCACCCTGAGCTTGAGTAGCCTCTACTTAGGTCTTTCTTCGTTTCTCATCATACCTGCCCACTGAAGATGTAATCCAGGATCTCTTTCATAACCATTACCGATATCCCTTCAAGTTCAATCTTATAAGGTGATCCATCATCTTTTGGAGGATTATAGTTTAACTTTGTCCTAAGAAAGGGAAAAAAATGCAAAATTTCTATGAAAGAGCAGAAATAGCTATAGATATTTATGCAGGAAACACTCTAAAGTTATATGATACTTAGCAGTAGATGAACTCCCACCTAGAAAATCTGGTTTGTTAATTTTAGATCAACATATTTTTTATAAGTTTCAACTACGAAACACTTGTTCCAGGTTTGTTTAGAATACCACTTCTCGAAAAGCAAAACAAAAGAGATAATCAAGAAACTAAGATCCATGTAAGCATGAATATCTCTATTTAACCTGGGAAATTTCATCCCATTTAGGCTTATTTTTTTCTTGTCCTTTGATTATCTAACTATTTTCAATAATGTAACACAGACCTCACAAACCTACCACACAAAACAAAGGCTAAGACCTTGAATATAACCTGCTTCTTATCAAATGGTCTTTTCCCACCAACCCATTCCTCTGCTTCCCCCATGTGAGGTAACAATTATCCTAAATCCTGTGTTCAATTTCCCCTAATTTCTTTTTCATTACTGCATTGATAAAATGCTTATATATTTTCAATTTTAAGTTGTTCTTAATTTTATTAAAAAAACTTCATGCTGTATATAATCTTTTGGGGCTAACTTTTCTCATTTAATAGGGCGTCCATGGACCCACAAACTCCAAAACATTTGAATCTGTCAAACTTCTTTATTTATTTTATTGTAGTTCAGGTGAAGGCTTACAGAACAAATAGTTTCTCATGAAACAGTAGTACACATATTGTTTTATGACATTGGTTAACAACCCCACAACATGTCAACCCTCTCCCTTCTCGACCTTTTTTTTTTGGTGAAAATATACATAGCTAAAGATACACCATTTCAAAAATTTCTACAAGCACAGTTCAGTGACATCGATTATGCTCTTCCAATTGTGCTGCTATTCTCACTTTAGATGAAGGCTTACAGAACAAAATAGTTTCTCATTTAACAGTTAGTACACGTTGCCCTATGACAATGGTTAACAACCTTACATCAACACTATCTTTACTCAACCTTGGGTTCCCTATTACCAGCTTCCTTGTTCCCTTCTGCCTTCTGGCCCTTGTCCCTGGACTGCTGTACCTCATTAGTCCCATCTGGTTTTATGGGGCTGTCCACTCCCAGGGTGAACGGTGAACCTCGGAGATGACTTTACCACTGAGCTAAAAGGGTGTCTGGGGGCCATACTCTCGGGGTTTCTCCAAACTTCTTAATTTTTGCCAATCAAATGAAATGTGGTATCTCACTGTGGTTGTGATCTGCACTTCCCTTAGCACCAAGGTGTTGATCTCTTCTTATGTTTGTGGCCTCATGTGTTTCCTCTTCTATGAAACACCTGTTGAGTTCATTTTTTTATTGAATTCATTGTTCTCCTCATATTGAAGTATAGGAATTCTTTATGTATTCTTGATACTAATTCTTTGGCAGACTTCACACTTTTTTTTAAAGGGTGATCAGCAATTTTTCATAAACAGTGCTTTTTGTTTCTTGTTTAAGAACTCTACTCTTACCTTGCCCAACAGCTAAAAGATATTCCCTATATTTTCCACTAAGAAAGTCTAAGCTTTCCTTCAAAGATTAAATACAAAGCTTAGGGGGCAGTGAGTTTATGTTAATAGGGAACAATTCAGAAAGGAGGGCCAAAATGGTTGCACAACTCAAATAATGTAATCAGTGTTGCTGAATTGTATAGGTAGAAAACATTGAATTGATGGATGTTCTGCTGTGTATACTCTTAACAACAAAAAATAAATAAATTATAAAAAAAAGTTTAAGGTTTTCAATTGTTTCTTAAGACTTTGTTAATCAGTTCTTCTATTTTTAGCTCAGCAGACTTCCCAGATCCTCCTTCATGTATATACACAACTCCACGGCATAGCTTAGTGAGACACTCCCCAAGTCCAGTGAAAGATAAGTGATTTATACTTTGAAGAGTATAAAATTGAGTGTCTCTGGACAGGGGATATCAGGCACATTTGAGGGTGGGTATACTGTACCAAAACAGAGTGGTGAGTGTTTACACAATGAATGCTAAGACCATCAGTCTTATTTCCCGACGTTGCTCCTAAAATGTTAGAAGCCAGACCTATATACTCTAGCAAGAAATTAGAAGACTCTTCTGGGGATTTGATCACCCCAAGAAGACCTAAAGATACCGACATTAATCTGCCCCAACAAAATGATCCAGCTTGATCATGCTATGGTGAAACCCACAATCAGCAAATCTAACCTATCGGCTTCCAAGCTTCCAGTATCTTTTGGAGCAAATATTTCTGTTAACTTTTTCATGTCACACCACATGCAGAAAATGTAGTATTACTCTGGGACAAACAGATGAGGCTCTCTGAAGGCCAGGGGACAAATTAGGATTTAGTCTCCTCAGATGCTGCCCAGCCATTCTGAAAGCTGACCTCATCAATACTTTTTTTTTACACACCTGCAACACAATTGTTTGGCACGCTGTTAATAAACTTTGTTTTACAGCCCCACTCTTTAAATTGAGCAAACAGGAATCACTAGATATCTGATAAAGAGGAAAGACAGAAACCAAAATAAACAGAAAAAGAGCAATTTAGAGGAAACAAAGATTATGCAAAATAAAAAGTTCAAGTAAAAAAAGAAAAGCTATCATTAGTATTCCCAGAGAGAAAAGAGAGGCTATGATACCTATGAAACAATAGGATGTTATAAAAAAAGGAGCATTCAGATAACACAAAACAAAAATTTTAATGACTACAAAAAAAGTTTTTTTTTTTTTAATGTAACGGAAGGATCAAAATAAACTGAGGAAATATCCCAGAAGAAAGCAAAGTGACGACTGAAAATAGGAGAGACAAATTAAGAAAATTGTAAGATCAATCCAGAAGGGTTAACGTCTAAAAAATAGGGATGTCCAAAAAAAGAGAAGACTACTAAGGAAGTGTCCATAACAAAGGATACAAACAGACCCACTCCGATATACTTCATGATATGCCATGATAATGAAAACAAAAACACTCTTACAAGCCTCCCAAAACAAAATAAAACAAAAAAACAGGTTACATAAAAAGGGAGTAGGAATCATAATGATTTCATACTTCTCAATGGAAATTAAATAGCAATGAAGAAATACCTTCAAAATTCTGAAGGAAAATTATTTCCTACCTAGATTTTCATAATCAAACTATCAATCAAATATCAAGATAGAATAAAGACATTTTCAACTATACAAGGTCTCAAAATAATTTACCTCCCATGCAACCTTTCTCAGGATGTTGCTGGGAAATGTGCCCCACTAAAACAAGAGCGTAAATCAAGAAAGGAGCCATGGTGGTGCAATGGTTAAGAACTCGGCTACTAAACAAGAGGCTGGCAGTTCAAATCCACCCAGTGGCTCTGCAGGAGAAAGACCTGGCAACCTGTTCTCATAAAGATTACAGCCTAGGAAACCATATGAGGCAATTCTACCTGTAACTTAGGGTTGCTATAAGTCGAAAATTGACTCAACAGCGCACAACAACAGCTAATAAAGAAGTTTGTATCATTCAAAGCTTTATAACCATGAAAGAGAGCTACATCTTTTAAATAACTATATAGGGCCCAAGTAACCTGTTTGGTATACATAGCCTCTTCTTACTGGTTTCCAAATTAATGAAAAAAATCTAACATGTCTAAATGCCATAACAAACAACCCAGATAATCAAGCCTGGTCCTCCTCTTCCAAGAATCATTTTAGACATTAAACAGGAAGTAGCAGTAATACAGAATGAGTCTAAGTGACTTTCCCCCTTCTGATGTAAAAGCTTGGCGCCAATAAAAGCAAGGAAACATACTCAAACACAGTGCAAGAGAATGTAATGTTCAAGAAGTCAAGATCTGCAGAAATTCTGGGGTGATTCATGGGCATTACTCATATGGTTTCAAATGACTCACGTCACCTCGATTGTCTAGCTACCAAGAGCAGGCTCTGAGATACGTGGAGAGGGGACTGGGCTCTCCATGTCATTTGCCCACTTACACTAAACTAATAATTCTCGTTCATGTAGGGATTTTGGTTTTGTTTTAAGAGTACAGATGACACCCCTTTCCTTTTTCTCTTCATGAACTCCTAAAATCACTTCAAAAACAGAAATTTTCAGCTCCTCTTCAACTGAACTAGGTTTACTTTTTATAGTTAATGTTTGCACTGGCAGATGACATCCTTTCACACAGGCCTTTGATGGCACTGACGACACCCTGTTATGGGTGGGGAACAGGAGGCCCATGCACCTTGCAGTTCCTGCCACCCAAGAATTCCAGCTACATGGGAAGAAAAAGATTTACAAGGATTTGGGATGTCTGACCAGCGACCTCAGAGGGGAGCCCAAGGAAACCTTCAGGCAAGAGGAAGGATCTGAACTGGGAGCCACAGACATCTATTTACGCCTCCCTCTTCCCCAGCACCAGGACCTAAATGGGCTGTCTAACAAACACTGCCGCTCCTCCCATGTGACAAAGCAGGGCACAAGGGAATACTGAGGAGAGGAAACGACAAGAAGGCACAGGTATGACACTGCACGGTCTGTCTGGGGAACTGCCACCAGCCTGGTATTGGTGCACTTAGAGCACATTATGCAGCAGGAGGCATTGAGGAGAAAGGAGAAGTGGGGGCTGGAGCCACACTCCCCCTGTGACTACTCTAATGGAGCTGAGCTTTGCTAAGACTGGCATTCTAACAGAGGTTCAATACTGCTTCTTTTCTTTCATTATTCCCTTTATTCTCCCTCTATTCATTTCTCTCCCTCTCTCCCCAAGTCTTTTTACTGACAAAGATTATGTTTTTTACTTATTTACAATCCCCTTTCTTTTTCACACGCAGATCCTGAACTACTTGCAATTTGAATGGAATTTACAAGTAAAAATTCTGGCTTTGCACAGTCTCCTGGGGAACTTTCATAAAAGGCAGATTTCTGGGTCCTATCCCAGACCAATTAAGTCAGGTCCAGGACTGTGTCTGCTTCCAATAACCCCAGTTATTCTGATATGTTCCCTCCCGCCTGGATGATCTCTCCACCTCCCACTCCCGCATTCTCATGGTTTAATCCTTCACTGAGTTCAGGTCTCCACTCCAGTAAAACCTCCAAAGAACAACCTCCCACCTCTCCTCCTCTGTTTTGTTTTTCCTTACAGAATTTATCACCATATCATAAATTGTATTTGTTTAATGTCGAAACTCACGAAAATAGGAACTCTGTCTTGTTTACTGCTCTATCCCCATACCTAAAAAAGTGACTGGCACTGAATGGGCACCTGACAAATACTTACTGACATGAAAAATGAACATGCTGCCAGGTTAGGGTACCAATGGATTTCAAAACTACAACGTCAGGTACTGTTTTCACTTCCCCCTGAAACAAAATGACCGCGACTGTTCAGGAATTCTATTAAAAAGTTCATCAGTTTTGCATTTTCCTGGACTACATCCCACTGGTTCATCCACAATGAGGGGAAGGTAAAGGCCTTCCCTCCACATCCAGTCCTGGGTCTGCAGTCTAGTCAGCAATTCAAGGACTTAATGCTCACATGTTAACTATTCCAAAGCTCCCCAAATGTCACGCTGTGGTGATATGCATCCGTGCTGCTGCAGAGATGTAAACTGTACTACAAGGTTGGTAGGCAGGATGAGGGTGTGAGTGTGAATCACGAGCCCTGCTGCCAAGCACCATACCTCACTGCTTCTCTTTGCTCTACTCGCCATCCCTGCTGCCCTGTGTGGAAAAATCAGGAGTCCCAATGTACGGTAAAAACACAAAGGCTAGGGAATGTTTCAGAAAAATTGAGGGTTTACTGTTCATGTGTCATCCACGAGCCAACATGGTGATGAAGCTAAGGCAGATCAACTTAGGAGAAGCCACGGCCAGAGCCCTTTCCATCACTGACAACCTCCCATTCTCTTAACCATGCGATATACAAGAATTCACAAAAATATTTTCTTTTCTTGATATCACATCATTCACTTTGAAGATGAAATCTAGCATTTTGTATGTAGATTTGTTCTCAATAAACATGTTCAATTACATTAGCATCTAGAAGAAATCAGAGAACAGCAACTGTATGCCTTTGAGAGTCACGTGATTCGATAAACGAATGTTATCTCAGAGAAGACTGTTTCCTGAAAAGAGAACACGGAAAGTGTGGATTTACAAGGAATGACAGAATTCAAGTAGAGCAGCAAGGCTAGAGTGGAGTGTATATGGGGTGAGGAGGGTGAGGACAAGGGGAGGTGAAGCAGCTCAAGGGAATTTCTGCAGTGTATGAATGCGTTTGGGGTATACGAAGGAGGGAAGGCAGTACACAGAGAATTACCACAGGGGTTGTGGATATGGACAACTACAAGCAGCATTAATTGCACCAAGCAGAACGTGGCAACTCGTAGAGGGAGAGTTATGAAGTGCAACCAAGCCAATAAAAACTACAGTGGTACACAGTGGGTTTGTTTTATATAGCTAGTCCCTTCACTGTATCAGGTACAATAGTAGGTACTAAGTTTGGATTCAGAAATCAAATTTTAACTAGTCAGTAGTCCATGCCCTTGAGGAACTGACAAACTATCACTTCTAACTATGGTCTTAATGTCAACAAACTGAAATGTAACAAACAATTTTTAGAAGTTTGGATTTTAAGCCTCTAGCATATGTTCCGCAATATAATGTATCCATTAGTTCCAAAATAAATTCTTGTTTTTCTAGCCCACTCAAAGCCTATATTCCTCTTCCAGGTGTCCTCATCTTACCTAACAGTACTATCTTCTACTCAGTTACTTAAACCTAAAATTTAGAGATCTAACTAATACATATAGAAGGCATAACTGAGTTAGAAAATCATTAGTGCATGCTAAAACTAGTGAGTAAAGTCTGATGACAAGGTGAATATTTACACAGTCTCAAAGTATCCCCCCCACCCCAAAAAAATCTTAATTACAAAGAGAAAAAGAGTAGAGAAACTTGGTGGGCACCATCCTTAACCACGTGATCAAATTAAACACTGCTAATATTAGGACAAACTAATATCATGTGCCTCCTGATATGATGCACTGAGGAGGAAACACCACCACTTCTGTGGCATTTGTGTCAAAAATGCATAACCTTATTCTAATCGTTAAGACATCACACAAACCCAAGATGAGGGACATTGTACAAAATAACTGAGCAGTACTCATTAGAAGTATCAAGGTCATGAAAGACAAGGAAAGACTGAGGAACTGTCACAGACTTGAGGAGACATAACAAGTAAACCACTATAAATACTGGGTATCGGGTGCTATGCTAAGTACAAAGGAGGGCAAAGGGTCAGCTCTCTGGAGGGAGCTGTCAGAGATTCATAAAGGTGACACTTGAGCTAGTGTCAGTAGAGTACTTTACAGGCGTAGGAGGAGGGAGAAGGGAGTTCACCAAGGGGGACAGCAAAGGCATTGAACAGTAAGTAATTCAAGGAATGAAAGAATGCAAGCAACAGAGCAAGGCTAGAGCATAGCAAGCACATGGGGGAGGAGGGTGGGAAGAAGGGAAGGTGGAGCAAGGGCAGCAGCTGGGGGACCTGTACACCATACAGAGGAATTTGGACTTCATCTTAAGGGATGGAGCCGCTCACTAGGAGTTGTTTTTACTTTTAACTTTTTATTCTGAAATAAGCTTAGATTTACTGAACAGTTTTTTCTTAATGTAGAGTTCCTATATACTCTTTATCCAGATTCTACTAATATTAACAACTTACCTAATCTTAATGATCAAAACTAAGAAATTACTATTGGTGCAATTCCATTAATGCAGACTTTATTCAAATTTCTCCAGTTTTTCCCCTAATGTTCTTTCTCCGTCTGGGATCCAATCCAGGGTCCCAAACTGTACTTAGTTGTTATCTTTAATCTGTGATAGTTCCTCAGTCTTTCCTTGTCTTTCATGACCTTGACACTTCTAATGAGTACTGCACAGTTATTTTGTACAATGTCCCTCATCTTAGGTTTGTTTGATTTCTTAAGATTAGACTGAGGCTATGCAGTTTTAGCAGGAATATCACAGAAGTGATAATGTTGTGCCCTTCTCCATGTTAGGGAGAACATGTTGTCGGTATGTCTTATTACTGGTGATGTTAACCATGGTCACTTGGTTAAGAGGGTTTCTCCACTGTAAAGTTACTACTCTTCCCTTTGTAACTAATAAACATCTTGGAGGAGATAATTTGAGAATACAGACATATCCTGTTTCTTCTCAAATGCTTGTTAACACTTTTAGCATCCATTGGTGGATCTTGCCTGCAATAGTTATTACTGTGGTGTTCCAGTGGTAATTTTCTCTTTCCCTCAAATTGTTCCAGTTCTGACCATTTGGAGCTCCTTCCAGTTGGCTCCTGTGTACTTTTAAAAAGCTTCTATTGTCTTTTGACCATGCCCTTAGTTCCTGACACCACAAGATGCTCCAGACTCATGTTGTATTTTCCCTGCCCCAGCACTGCAATCAACCACATCTCAAAGGACGTCTGAGTTTTAAACATCATTCCATTGTGTTTTAGAAAAACCACTTTGGCAGCAGCAGTGTGGAAGACTGATGGGCACTAAGCATGGAGGCCGCAGGCCAGTTAAGAGACTCCTGTCACAATTCAGGAGAAAAATAATGAAAGCTAGAACTTGGGTGGGAGCAGTGGTGATGTGGAAGAGAAGACAGATTCCGGGCTTTGGGAGGTAGAAGCTCTAGATTTCCACATCAATTAGATGTTGAGGGCTAGGAAAGAGGTGGCATCTCCTACGACTGCCCAGCTTTTGCCTCAGGTACCTGACACTACACTAACTAGCACAGCAAATGATGGACAACCTACTTGGAGGGAAGGGGAGCTGAGCACACCTGGGTTGAAGGTAGCCCCATAATAGGCTGTGGGGTACACAAGCCTAGGACTCAGGAGAGAGGATGAGGCAGCTGCATCACTGGAATAGACAATGACATGGGAGACAGGACAGGGTGATGGGAGAATCTTGTGTAATATCAACGTACAGCGACAGTCAGGAGGGGAGCCAGAAAAGCAGACTGGACAAGAAGTGGGACAAAAGGAGAGCACGGTATCAAGAAAATGGTCAGTAGTGATAAATACAGCAAACAGGTCAAGTATAACTGACACTTAGTTTTCACTTGATTTGGCAATTATTAATCATTAGCAAGTTTTAAAAGAACAGTTTGAATGGAGTGATGAGACAGAAGCAAAAATGCAAAGTGAAGAAAATGGAGGAGATGACACTGTGGACAAGACAAGACACTATTCTTTCAAGAAGCCTGGTTGCAAGGTAAAGGACATCATGTCCTTGTTAGAAGAGGATGCACCATTCATTTGTTTCTAACAGATGCATTCACTCAATATTGCATATCTCCTATATGCCAGGGACCGGAAAAGGCTCAGCATACTTTTATGCTAGGGAAAGGAGCCACAGGAGAAGGGAAAAAGAAAGAATACAGGAGAACGAAGAGGACAGACCAACATTCCAGGATGAAACAGGAGAACATTTGGGAGGGAAGAGGTTACCCTTGATTGTTGGCCAATCTTTGCTCTAGAAGACTGGCCATGTAAATAATCATTACATTCCATTTATACTGTATTGATTTTCAGATTTAAAGTTTATGTGCCCACACTTTAAAAAAATCTAATACTGTAGATCAGCAGTTGGCAAACTAAAGCCTACAGCTTGTTTTTGTATGGCCTGCAAGCTAAGAATGATTTTCATATTTTTAAAGGGTTGTTAAAAACAAAAACAAAGAATATATGACAAAGACCATACATGGTCCACAAGGCCTAAAATACTTACTATCTGGCCCTTTACAGAAAAATGTTGACAACTCCTGCTCAATATTTTTAACTACATACAACACTTTAAAATCTAGCCTAACAGATATGAAAAGAAAAACAAAGATGAAAGATCACTTGCAAAAGTGACAAAGCAATGGTGATAGACCTGGAAAAAAAAACTTCAGATATGCATTACCAGGGTCTTTATAAAATAGTCTCCGGGCCTATCACATGGTTTCATGTAACAAGAACAATCCTATTTCTATCCTCTGACCTCAGAAATGGCCCCTGAAGTGGGTTTACCTGCACCCACAAAAAAAATCCAAAAAAAAAAAAAAAAAGAAAGAAAAGAAGGCCAAAAGGTTTTTCTGATTTGTTCATAGTACCACTTTTCAGCAGAATAAAGAACTGGAAATTAAAATGTCAAACAGAACAACGATGAAGCAAATTGTAAGGAACAGCATAGCTAGCTATTAAAAATGGTACCATGGACATTACATTGAAATATAAGGAAATAAGAATTTCAAATTAAGTGAAAGATGAAACATGTATAATATGTATGTATACATTACAACTGTAACACTATACTGAACACACCATTAAGAACCAGAAATTAATTTAGGGTGACATAAATAACTGAACTCTCAGAAGTGTATATAAAATAGATACTTAAAAATTTAAATCTAGTCCGTGTAATTTTGAAAATAAATCAGTAAGATTTACCTCTTAAAAGACAAGGTTTGAAAATGCATGTTAAAACTTTAAGATGAGTTCAAAGGCAGAATCATGATGCAGCAACTTGTGAAGTAAATTCTTCTAGGATGAAACAAGTCTAATTCCTTGTTCTGGTCACACCCTGACCTTTTAGAAATACACATAAAAGAAAGATGTTCATGTCATAACCTGTCAAATAGTTGCAGATTTTCTGCCAATGTATTATTATTCAGATGCTATTTAAAAGAGGCTCCTTCTATAACCCTAAGACCCCATGCAAATGGTCATTTCATGAGTAAGCCCCTTTGAAATGAAGCCCTGATACATGTTCCAACATGGATGAACCTTGAAAATATTATGCTGAGTGAACTAAGCCAGTAACGAAAGGACAAAAATGATTCCACTTATATGAAACATCTAGATTAGGCAAATATAGAGAGACCAAAGTTTATTAGTGGTTACCAGGGGCGGGAGGGAGAGGGGAAAGGGAAGTCACCACTTAGAGGACGCTGAGTTTCTGTTAATGGTGGTAGAATAATTTGGAAATGGTAGTGATGATGGTTGCACCACACGATGAACATAATCAATGTCATTCAATTGTACATGTAAAAAATGTTGAATAGGCAAATGTTTTGTTATAAATATTTTTACCACAAAATGATTTTTTTTTTAAAAACAGTAAGCCCTTTGATTTTGGGGGAGCTCTTAGAAGTTTCCCCTCTCCAGTTAAGAACTGGCCAATCCGGTTCTTTTCTGCTGCAGTACACAAATGGTGCTGAATGCTAGAGTGTCGTAATGCAGAAGTAGATCCACGTTTCTATCCACTTTCCATCCTCTCCTTCCCAATGAAAGGAGTTGGAAAAAAGGCTTATGTCTTTCCAAGACAGAGAAAGTGGAACTCCTGAATAAATCCAAAGGGAAAGTGTCTTAGTCATCTAGTGCTGCTATAACAGAAATACCACAAGTGGATGGCTTTACCAAAGAGAAATTTATTTCTTCATAGTAACGGAGGCTGAAAGTCCAAATTCACAGGGTCAGCTCTAAGGGAAGTCTTTCTCTCTCTGTTAGCCTTCTCATCAGTGTTCCCCTGGACTAGGAGCTTCTCTGCGCAGGGACCCCAGGTCCAAAGAACGTGCTCTGCTCCTGGCACTGCTTTCTTGGTGGTATGAGGTCCCCTTGTCTCACTGCTCACTTCTGTCTTTTATATCTCAAGAGATTGCCTCAGGACACAGTCCAGCCTTGTAAATTGAGTCCTGCCTCACTAACGCAACTGCAGCCCATCCTCCCTCATTAACATCATAGAGGCAGGATTTACCACACACAGGAAAATCACACAATACCAAGAATCATGGCCCAGCCAAATTGATACACACATTTTTGGGGGGACATAATTCAATCCATGACAGAAAGTAAGAATTTATATTAATTTACTATCATCTTGGTATTCATCCTTTCAAGGTAGTGCAAACCAAAGCATTAAGGCATTAAGTGAAACTACTCTTTTCTTTTTTTAAAAGGAGATAGTGAGAGTGGGACAAACATCTTCAGCTTCAAACACACTCCTTTCTCAGTTCCCTTTAATAAATGAGGCATCGCCAGGATTAGCTTCACTTTAGCATCTTTAATTTCAATCTTACAACCACTTTTTTGCTTCTGGCACCTCCTTAATTTATAATCTACTATTATAAACTTTTCTGAACAACTTGAAACTGAAAATGGCTTCCAAAATCTTGCCAAGGGAATGAGTACTTCTCAATTAATTCTTTAGTCATGCAGGAACAAAAGCTCTCTCAGTGGAGCCACTATTCCTGAATAAAGAATTCGGTCCCTTCTTCCACCAAGTTTCCTAGCCCCAGAAATAGACTTTATTGGAACTGATCATACCATCATCTTAAAAAGTACAAAATTAAAGACATTTTTACAGGTTAAACTAGGCTGTAAGATGGTTTATTATGCCCCTTTCCCCCCGCCCCTAACATATATGTGTTCAGCTATACTACATAGTAAAATGTCATAGCAAAAAAGTTTAATCTTATTTGGAAGCAGTTTATGCAGCACCCAGAGCTCTAATCTCATAGTTCTTCATCAGAATTTACAGATTACAGTTACCTCCATTCTCTTACATATGGATTCCTCTCATGGTTTTAGTGTCTCTGGCCCTGGAGATAAAAAATGATGGCCTTTTAAAAGCACCTAGTCTATCTGTCTATTCTATTTCTCCCCACTAAAATCTGATGTGTGCTATGCTGAAGGTACGTATCACACACTAAAGAGGCACGTAGGAAGGAGGGTGTACTTGTCAGAGTTGGAAAAATGGTACAGTGGAAGGGTTATTTGGACCAGGTCTTCAAGGATGAATATGAATCTATCTGCCAGAAAAGAGAGGCCAAGAAAGAGAATGACAAGAAATACGTGCAAAAACAGAGGACGAAGCTCAAATAAGGGGCCAAAGCTATGTGAACCACTTTGTAGAACTGTAAAGGTTTTCTTCATGAAATCTTATCTGATCACTCAAGTAGCTCTTCCTCCTCAGAACTCCTATAGCTAGAAGTAGCGATACGATTCAAATAGTTTTTGTTTTATACTTTGTTTTTTCACAACTGTAAAGGTTTGAGTACGTTCTGTACTTTATGTATTTTTAAACTGTCCCTAATACTCATAGTACTAGGTAGATTTATAAACACTGTTTACTGATGATGTGGAAGTCAACTTGGAACCTGGGAGTCACCTTTGGTCTTCTCTCCTTTTCCTCATCAACAAGTCCTATTGCCAAATACCTCTAATCCAGGCATTTCACTCCAATTCCACCGCTAAACCCTAGTTCAGGTCACCCTTATTTTTGCCTGAATAACTGTAGTACCCTTCTTAAAGCCCATCATGGCTTCCCATTCTCTATCTTCCAATTCCCTATCACAAACTAAACAATGTTGTAAGATTTTTTGTCCCTCTGCCCAGCCAGCCCCCAATACACATTCAAGGAAATGTTAGAACAAAACGTTTAATCTCATTTGGAAACACTATAAATGCTAGCCCGAACTCAGCGACTACAACACCTGCCCAACCCTCTGATCTTATTTTATGCCACCCTATACATTATCATTCCTCTCCTGCTGGTGTTCTTTGGTTCCCTAAATATGCTGAATCTGTTTTTGCCTCTGTTCTCTATGCCCCCTCTCCACCTCAAGCACTTCTCATGTCTAACCCTCCTGTCCTTCAGATGTGGGTTTCAGTGGTCCTTCCTCAGAGTGGTATACCCTTCTCCTGATCTATGGCAGCAACTACACCTGTCCTCCCTGTTTACTTCCTTTATAGCTCTTACTTCTCTCTGTAATTAGACTTTGTCCTTATTGTCTGCCATCCTAACTAGACTCCATGGGAACTGGAACCCTGTCTGTCTAGTTCACCCCTACAGTGTGGTACTGCACATAAACACTCAAGAAAAATTTAGTGACCAAATGAGCAAATCAAAGAACCCTGGCCAAGAACCTATGCTCTCTGCTTAAAGAAAATCGTTATAGTAAATGTGATTAATTGGGGTTGCTCATATTGTAGTGGACAACTGAATGAATTAATACACTTTTAGAGCAGACCTTCAGAAGTGTTCACTCCAATAAATATAGCACATCAATTCTTTCTCCATTCTTATAATTCTGATACTACCATACAACACTAGACTATACAGTATTGAAAAACTAAATGAACATTTAAAAAAATTTAAAACTTTTAAGTGTTATTTATATTTCCTTCACCAACCTTAGAGAGGTAGAAAACAAACTGACTGATTTAGGTTTCCAAGTACTCAGTATGAGTTTGGAAACTGTTTATGGGAGATCGATGACTATATGCTCAAATGGTAGGCAGCAGATAAGAAAATGGAGACTCAGAGGGCTTAATACTCCACAAACTTGTCTATCTCGTTCATCACCATCTCCCCAGCACCAAGGAGTTCCTGATATTTATTACATATCCACCTGTGGATCTGTTGCTTGAATGACTAAACCTGTAATCGATCCTCTGAATAGTCAAAACCAATTATATATAAGGTCCCTTTGCTGTGGCCGGTATCTGTGATGAAATACAGTTTGCTGTATATTTCTATCATTTTAGACACTGTTAATTCTGGAATTGTAATTTATTATTGGTAAACACAATCCTACAAGCACACGGGCTAAGGTAGTGATGACATTTCCAAAGAATGTAACAACAGCTGTGTGACAGTGCTATTTTCACAATCCCCTTTCCTATCAATAGAAAGAAGACCGTAAAAAAGGAAGCAGAGAAATACTTTGTTCCTGACCCCTACAGCAACAGGTGATAAAAGTTAGAACTATTTTACCCTCCCACTGCCAACAACAGGGATTAAAATTTTTAGGCAGAGGACACAGTCGGTAGCTTTGCCTAGACAGGGCACAAATCGTTAAGGAGGCCAAGCAGAAAAACAAACCATACATACAAAGAGTAGTCTCTAATTTGCTACAAAAAGACTAAAATTCCCATGCTAGCTTTAGTGTTGGAAGAGAAGTTGGAAGTCTGTGGGAAAAGGTCCCTTTTACTAACCAAAAGGAAGACTATACAAGAAGACAATGGGTCCTGCTGGCCTGCAATTCCATCCATGGAGTAGAAGATGGGCTATGGCAAGGAGAAGAAAATGGAAAACACATTTATCGGTGACCTTCTTTCTAAGGATTCTCATAGCTCTTCAAAATCCCACTTTACTCAAACTTCTGGATACTTCTAGTGAATGTGTTACTATGTGTTAAAAGAGACTTATACTGACCTCACATCTCAAATGTGAGGGTTCCTCCAATTTAGGGACTAAAAGATTTAAACAACTTACTTGACAAAAATACGAAAATATTTTGAGCTCAATAATACTAAAGAATGTAGAATTATTCACAGGCGTAGGCAACTCGTTACTGATTAGTGCTAATATGACTTTAAAATTATTTCTATTGAAAACAACATTTCCTGGCACAACACGGCACTATAGACAGAAGCACCACGCTGTCTCTCCACAGCAAAGATCCAAAAAACTAAGTCAAACAGAGACACACATCAATCCCGAAACCCTAAGCATCAAATAAAGAGATAAAGAACTCAGTCAAGCACTGAATGGAATAAGAAACTGACAGAGAACAGAGAGCGAGGAGAGATGATACATGCAGAGGTCCCCTATCAGCTAACACACCACGGATATGCCATCTTGGACTCCTATCAGAGATCAGCGAACCGGGGGTACGAGAAGGTAGCTTCACGGAGCTTCCAGCAGGAGACAGAACAACCGGTAACCAGCGATACATGCTTTTCCACCCCCTACCCTTCTTCACCCCCACTCGGCCTCCTCTGCTTCCTGCAGCCACAGTTTCTTGGTCAAGAAGCACCGGCTTCACCCCGGTACCACTTGGATTCCACCTGCCTGCACAGGCCAGCTCCCTGAGTGCCATGTGTTGGGTGCTCCAGTTGCTTTTTTCCACTTCTTTAGATTTCTTCTTTACATCTCACCACCTCCCCCGCTCCCTTCTCTCAAATACCTGGCTCCGTGTGCCATCTTTGCTTCCTCCTGAAAGGCTGAGACTGATCGACTGTGAAACTGCTTCCTGGCCCATGCTGCCACAGTGGTGGCATCCCCGGGGCTTTTTGTTTGTTTGTTCTGATTTGTTCTGATTTGTTAGTTTTCTTTTTCTTTGCTTGGCTTGGGAGCCCCTTCTAGCCAGGCAGTACCGCATGGCTTGGGACCTACTCCCTTACTCTGTGCAAATGCACAGTGGGACCCCTGGGGACTTTTCATTTTTCTCGGTTTTTCTTTTTTTGTTTTTGTTTTTTGTTTCTTAGTTTTGTTCTTCTGTCCTCACTTTCTGTCTTCTTTTCTCAGTTTCTCGTCTCTCTATAGTTATCTTCTCTTCCTGTCTCTTGAATGCCTGGTGCTGTGTGACACCTCTAACCCTTTTAACCAGGCTGTACTTCACGGCCTGGGAGCAACTTCTCCAGTCCTTGCAGCCACACCAGTGGGATCCTTTGCAGCTTTTCTTTTTTTCTAATTTTTATTTATTCATTTTTCTCTTTTACCCTTTTTTCTTTTTCTTCTCCACTTCTCAGTCTCTCATCTCTCTACTTCAACAGCAAGCTCCCCTAGCATTCTTTCTTGTTTGTATGTTTTTGGCTCCTGTTCCTCTCTCCTCTCTCTCATCTTTCCCATACCCATCTTAGCTTCACACGTCACAATCTCCCCTCTCCTTCCTGCCTACCTGCACCATGTGTTGAACATCACACCCCCAAGCAGCACAGGAAAGACCTACCAGAACCTGCCCTGCACTGATTCCCGGCCCCACCTGTCGACCCTAGTAAGTGCCACAAACAACCCATCCCAGCAACTCCCCTTCAGCTGGACCTGCCCTGCTGTACCATACCTGAGTGACTGACGCTGCTCATTGAAGAAGGAGGTGAAAAGTTTCGTGCCTACAGATAATCAAACAAAACAGAATGCACAGCATGCCTATTCAGACACAACCAAATAAAACAAAAAAGCAAGACAAAACAAACAAATCTACAATCAGTAAATGAGGAAAATAACTACTGAATGTCCCGAAGACAGCAAACAATATCAAGACATTTACAAAACAAGTAGGCGTCCAAAATAAAACACGAGATGACCTTCCAGTAGAAGAAAAGGCACTAGAACTACCTGATAGGGAATTCAAATCTCTAATATTCAGAGCTATCCAAGAGCTGAAGCAAAAAGCAGACAAAAATGAGCAAAAAGGAGACAAATTCATGGAAAATACAGACCAAAAAATGGAAGAATTCAGGAAAATAATACAAGAACAAAATACTAAAATAAATCCACAACTAGAAATCATACAAAAACAACAGTTAACAGATAAACATACAAAAATCAGTTGGATTCCTATACACCAATAAAGAGAACGATGAAAAGGAAATCAGGAAAACAATACCATTTAGAATGCCCCCTAAAAAAATAAAATACTTAGCAATAAATCTAACCAGAGATGTAAAAGACCTATACAAAGACAACTACAAAACACTACTGCAAGAAACCCAAAGGGATCTACATACATGGAAAAACATACCCTGCTCATGGATAGGTAAACTCAACATTGTCAAAATGACAATTCTACCCAAAGCAATTTACAAATACAATGCAATCCTGATCCAAATACTAACAACATTCTTTAAAGAGATGGAAAAATTAATCCTTAACTTTATATGGAAAGGGAAGAAGCCCCAGATATAAAGCATTACTGAAGAAGAAGAATAAAGTAGGAAGACTCACACTACCTGACCTCAGAACCTACTATACAGCTATGGTAGTCAAAACAGCCTGGTATTGGTCTGAGAATGGAGGCACCCTGAAAAGCATGGCCCCTGGAATCTCTATCACCCCAGAACTAAAACAATTTCTGAGGCCAACTCTTCAGACGGGATTGGACTGGACTATGGGACATAAAGTGATACTCGTGAAGAATGTGCCTCTTAGTCAAGTATACAAGGGACCAAAGGGGCAGCTTATGTCCAGAGGTGAGATGGGAAGGCAGAGAGTTAGGAGCTGGTTGAATGTTCATGGGGAAGGGAGGAGTGTGCTGTCACAGAATGAGTGAGCGGTTGGGGTCTCATAACAATGTATGTCAAAAGAATTTTTTTTTTGTATGGGAGACTAACTTGAAATCCAAACTTCATTTAATTACAACATTAAAAAATATATACATTAAAAAAAAAAAAAACCAAAAAAACAGCCTGGTACTGGTACAATGACAGATACATTGACCAATGGAACAGAATTGAGAACCCAGATGTAAATCTGTCCACCTACAGTCAACTGATCTTCGAAAAGAGTCCAAAGTCCATCATACGGGGAAAAGACAGTCTTTTTAACAAATGGTGATGGTAAAACTGGATGTCCATCTGCAAAAAACTGAAATAGGACCCATACCTCACACCATATACAAAAACTAATTCAAAATGGATCAAAGACCTAAATATAAAGCCAAAAACTATAAAGTTCGTAGGAGAAAAAATAGGATCAACGCTAGAAGCCCTAGTACACGGTGTTAACAGGATACAAACCATAACCAACAACACACAAACTCCAGAAGATAAGCTAGATAACTGGGATCTTCTAAAAATTAAACACTTATGCTCATCAAAAGACTTCTCCAAAAGGGTAAAAAGACAACCTATAGACTGGGAAAAAATTTTTGGACAGTACAAGTCAGATAAAAGTCTACTCACTATAATCTACAAGAAAATCCAACACCTCTACAACAAAAAGACAAATAATCCTATTAAAAAATGGGCAAAGGAAATGAACAGACACTTCACCAAAGAAGACATTCAAGCAGCCAACAGACATATGAGGAAATGCTCAAGATCACTAGCCATTAGAGAAACGCAAATTAAAACCACAGTGAGATACCATCCCACCCTGGCACTACTGGCACAAATGAAAACAACTGAAAATAACAAATGTTGGAGAGGCTGTGGGGAGATGGGAACTCTTACGCACTGCTGATGGAAATGCAAAATGATACAACCATTTTGGAAAATGATACGGCGCTTTCTTACAAAGCTAGAAACAGAAATACCATACAATCCAGCTATCCCGCTCCTAGGAATATATCCTAGAGAAATAAGAGCTGTCACATGAATAGACATATGCACACCTATGTTCAGTGCAGCATTGTTCACGATAGCAAAAAGATGGAAACAACCTAGATGCCCATCAACAGATGAATGGATAAACAAACTATGGTACATATACACAGTGGAGTATTATGCAAAGATAAAGAACAATGATGAATCTGTGAAACATCTCATAACACG
This sequence comes from Dugong dugon, assembly GCA_030035585.1. NCBI lineage: Eukaryota > Metazoa > Chordata > Mammalia > Sirenia > Dugongidae > Dugong > Dugong dugon. The sequence goes on from CM057478.1 coordinate 38,203,830, forward strand.
GATGATACCAGAGAACATTATGCTGAGGGAAATAAATCAATCACAAAAGGACAAATATTGTATGAGACCTCTATTGTAAAAACTCATGAAAAAGTTTATACACAAAAAGAAACAATCTTTGTTCGTTACAAGGGATGAGGGGGGAACTAAACAGACAACAGATAAGTGGTAACTTTGATGAAGGGTAAGTCAGTATACAATACCGGGGAAGCCAGCACAACTTGTACAAGGAAAGGTCACGGAAACTCCATAGACATCTCCAAATTCCCTGAGGGACTGAATTGCTGGGTGGAGGGCTGTGGGGACCATGGTCTTGGGGAACATTTAGCACAACTGGCATAATACAGTTTATAAAGAAAATGTTCTACATTCTACCTTGGTGAGTAGTGTCTGGGATCTTAAAGCCTGTGAGCAGCCATCTAAGATACTCCACTGGTCTCACCCCTTCCGGAGCAAGGGAGAATGAAGAGAACAGGATACAAGGAAAAGATTAGTCCAAAGGACTAAAGGACCACAACTACCATGGCCTCCATGAGACTAAGTCCCTGGCTACCACCAATAACTACTCTGACTGGGATCACAACAGAGGGTCCTGGACAGAGCTGGAAAAAAACGCAGAACAAAATTCTAACTCATAAAAAATGACCAGACATACTGGCCTGACAGAGGCTGGTGAAACCCCAAGAGTATGGTCTCCAGGTGCCCTTTTAGCTAAGTAATGAAGTCACTCCTGAGGTTCACTGCTCAGCCAAAGATTAGACATAAACAAAATGAGACTAATGGCACACAACCATCCAAGGACCAGGACTAGAAGGCAGGAGAGGGCAGGAAAGCTGGTAATAGGGAACCCAAGGTTGAGAAGGGAAAGTGCTGACATGTCATGGAGTTGTTAACCATTGTCATAAAACAATACGTGTACTGTTTATTAAGAGACTATCTGTTCTGAAAACCTTCATCTAAACTACAATAAAAAAAAAGAAACGAAAAAATTATTTCTATTCATCTTAACCATATTAACATAAAAACCACAGAAGCATCAAATGGTCTTTAAAATTGTCCCTAAAAAGACACAGAAATACTTTGTAGTTTGGAGAATCCAGACACCACAAAATACCTATGTGCAAAAAAAATTTAAGTTTTATACCTATTAACACATTAACTTCAAAAAGAAAAAAAGAAGAATATTTTATTGGTATATATATTCCATTATTTAACAATATTTTTTAAACCTAGTCCCTCCCATCTTCCACTTATGATATATGCTGACTCTCTCAAAGATTTACTCTTTGGAGGCTAACTTTGTTTTATCCAATAAAATAGTTCACAAACATTTTACTTCCATTTTTCTAATTTCTTAGAACAAAAGAAAAAAGCAAATTCCTTCACCAAAATAGCAAATGACAAAGGGCTACACATGAACGTTTCGTATTATTACTTTAATAATCTTGTGAAAAGCGAGGGCATTTCCCATTTATTCTGGTGGAGGAATAGAAGCAGCAAACATTAGACTACCATTTGATGTCTAAGTCAGTCTTTGGCAGGAAGTACTTAGGAAGCTGACCGAACTCCCCCACCTCCTGAGCCGCAGAGATCAAGAACTCTTACTGAGCATCAGAGGGCATTTAGATGGCACACGACTTTAAGCCTTCATAGCCTTAGACAGCTGCCATCTCTACCTGAGTCTTTAATTTCCTTCCTTCTTTGGACTGAAGTGTCCTAGGAGGAACAGAACCCACATGAAGCCCTCAAATTCTATGTTGCAACCACAGCTGCCCTTTGTCACACCCAACATCCCCACATCCCCACTCTTAGCGTAGAATTCTAACTTACAAGTTATTCATTTATATATTACAGCCTTAGTACACAAAATGATATCCTTATATCCTTCAAAGGGATGATGCAGCTCCCTAAAGACTTGCTGCCTGGGACTCATAAGCTGAATGACTCCTGATTTGTCCTAATTATGTTTTCTTTATGGATTATAACTAGATTTTAAGAACCGCTTTGACATCATGAGGAGAACTGATTAACACTTTAAACAATGGATAAGATGGCTTTGTATTCTGGATGCTCAGCCTGTATTACCCAAACTTAAATCCAAAGGAGCCAGAATTTCTATGTGAAAAAGCACCTTACTTGAATCTCTAAATTATATAATAAAGATTACTTTAAGAACACTGATGGGAACTTAATGGGGGAAAACATAAATTATAAGAAGTAGGTGTCAAAGGGGTAGAAGGATCAAACTTATTAATTAGACAAACGGCAGTCATTTGAGCTAGGTTTTACTTCTTAATACATTTCTGTACTCCAAGTAACAATCCTCAGGAAAGTTCTATAATAAATCTAAATATCCAACACTTTCCTTTATGTTAGGTTCACTAGTTTAACAAGAATTTTATTTATTTGTTTCATCATCTGAAACCTTCCAAAAACCTCTTCAGATTAGTGCACTGTGGCAATCACTGTCTTGTACAAATAAATATCTTTAAGCTGAAATGAGAACTCTGTTAAATAGAACTCCAATTCAGAAGTGCTTTGCTTCCTTAGAAGCCAAGGCAAAATACTTCTTCGATCTTCTGAAATTGAACATACTTCAGTATCACTTTTGAAAAACTTACGTAAGAAAGAACAAGGTTTAATCAAATAAATTTTAAAAATTTTAAATCATCTGACTATAACATCTTCAGGACAGATTTCATCTCTTTAAGCAGTCGTTAGGGACACCCTAGAGTAGGTGGATAAAAGCAAACAAGGCCTAGATCCATTAAAAGATATTCAGGCCCCACTTATTTCCCATCACCATCTGAGTATTATAGATGACTATGGCAAGTCCATGTCAACAGTGCTCAAGGATTCAGTAAGAGACTCAGAACCCTGGAGTATCTGACTGAACCACTGAGCACTAAGAAACTGAACGGGCTACAACTGCCATTCAAAATCCTCTGACAATCGTTCAGGAGTTGCTCAGTACATGGATAACTACACGCTCACAGCTCTAGGGAAGCGCTTTACAGAACCAGGCTGTTCATCATGACCAGGGAACGTAGTGGATGCTGCTGTCTCAGGTGCATATTCTCAGCACTGGAAGCAAAGAATCTGACATGAGGTTGTTTGGGTATTCACATACACTAATCAAGAAAAGTAGACAATACTAATGGAACATAGTGTCCACATGACATTAAACTTTAGGGCAAATTGCTGGTATCCTAGGAAAGGATAATGACAATTTCTGTTCCTATGACACTTAGACTTCCTACAGAGATTAATTAGTCATTGTCTTTTTTTTTTATTGCTCTATGATTTAATAAACAATGTGCAAATTAAGGGAATGTCCCCTTATACAAAAGGAGATTGTTTCCAGAATGGAGAATTTAGAGACTTAAATAACTTTTCCTTAAAGAATACAGGTTTCCATGGTGATGAAATACCTGAAGGCTAATGAGTTAATATTAAAAAGGTAACTTTTGAAAGATTTGGCCCTCCACCCACCTATAGTACTGACAACTCTAGAAAGTCAAATGAAAGAAGCCCAAGTCTTTATCATTTAATCACAGGTTAATGATTTTGTTATGGTTGCTCTTGGAACAGGAAAGAAAAGTCAGTTACCAACACTGGGTGAAGAGAGAGGAAAAAAAAACCCTGGCAGATTAATCCTGGGTCAGGAAATTTTAAGTTTGCAATAAGAAAATGCCACTTGAAATAAAAGTAAAATATCTGTTTTTAATACAAATTTGATTCCACAATATACCACCTTCTGATCATGATTCGATCATTAGAATCTTTTATCACTAAGCGATGGCCGGGCACCAATCTAGGTTTCTTTGGGTCTTGTAGATTGTGCTTTATGGGGTACTTTTTTATGAAACAAATGTTGTTTCTGTTGGTTCCTTAGCTTCTTCTCTTCATTCTTCCTTCAGTCAGATGGAGACCATTTGCTATATCTTAGATGCTGCTCTCAAGCTCTTAAGACCCCAGATGCCATGCAACTTAGTAGCCTGATAATAAAACAAAGGATCAAAATGAGGAGAATGTATAAGCCAATGGTTTGAAAGGCTTGTCTGACCCACAAACTCAAATTTCCTAACTACAAAAATAAATCCCAAGAAGCGGCAAGAGGAGTATCAGCAGTGTGTATTACATCTCTAGCATGAGCTTCTGCTTGTGTGTCACTGATATATACACAATAATTTTCCCTTATCAAAGCACAAACTCCTCCTTGGGAAGCAAGTAAATAATCAAGAGCTAATCTATTTTGTACTGTCATCATCTTTATCGGTGTTATTTCAGTAGAGAGAGAATACAGCATCACCTAGCTTATTAACAGACCTATTTAATTCCAGAGCCACCTTGTCTAACACCATTTGCAGTCTTAAAATTTTTTTTCCCACTCAGGCTAAACCAAGTCCAGAAACTATGGAGACCATGCTTGCTATAGTACAGTCAATTAACACTCCTTTAGTCAATGGATGTTCATTTGATTGTTATTCAGTTAGCTGTTTGATGGCCTCTTTTCGGTCACTATCAATCTTAATCTCTCTCACATTTCTAATCCTCCCTGATGAGAGTTTTGAATGAAAAACATGAGGCAGTCCATAAACCAAGTAACAAGTTCCAATCCAATTTGATGGCAGGACTTTACATGCTCAGCAACAACACATGAAATACACCTACTCCTCATCGACTATCTTATTATCCAACATGTCTGTATTTACAACAACAGTAAAAACACCTACTATCCTACAATTTTGTGTGTTAATAACGTACATCTGGCAGTAACGAATGCTGAGGTGTGAGGCGAGAGTAACACTGACTGTGATGGTATATTAGTCTTCTTAAGTAGTTTAATCAGCATCATCTATAAGTCAAATTTTAGATTTAAATGGCAAAATAGGCTCATTAATAATTAAGTTTTAGAGCATACTCAGATTAACAGCATTAAATAAATGCTTGTTACAACACAACTCTACCAGGCTGGATTTATACAGAATAGCCAACCAAGGCCTGTATGATAGGGAAAAGGAAATGCTTTAACACTTCAGTACCGCAAAGCTTCAAATGATGCAATAAAGCTATAAGGACAGAAGCAGACTGACTCCCCCTCCCCCACCACCACCCAACACATACACACAACGGACAAAGCAGTCAAGTCGATTTTAACTCATAATTATCCTATAGGACAGAGTAGAACTGCCCATAGGGCTTCCTAGGCTGTAATCTTTACAGGGACAGATCATCAGGTTTCTCCCAAGGAGGGGCTGGTGGATTCCAAGTACCAAACTTCCTTTCGGTTAGAAGTGTAGTGCTTAACCACTGCAACACCAGAACTAAAACGGAGCTTTGTTGTTCATGTACCCAACCAATCTCACTTGACAGATGAGGAAACAAAGTCCCAGAAAAGCTGTCCACAATGACCTAGGCTAGGCTCTAAGCTCAATGTTTCCACTCCATCCTCACTAGACCAGGGTGCATTCGAAAAATAAGAAAAAAAAATTGCCATTTACATTGTTGTCTGACTCATGAGGAGCCCTGGTGGCGTAGTGGTTAAGAGCTACGGCTGCTAACCAGAAGGTCAGCAGTTCGAATCCACCAGCTGCTCCTTGGAAACCCTATGGGGGCAGTTCTTCCAAAAATCTTGGGAACCTTTCTTTCCTTTACTCTCTAGGACGGAAAGCTAAACAAACTAATCTTCCAAGAGGTCCCTAGAAAAACTTAAATTCTCAAAAGTGAACACAGGCCCAGGAGCTTGTACAAAGCCAGTAGGATGTCACCAGAGAAGCACACAGCAATTAATTCTCAAATCCTTTTCAAAGACATCACTCCCCAAAACCACAGCTCAGGGGAAAAAAGGGTCTGAACTCCACATCAGATCAGCGGGATTGTGCCAAAACTAGAAGAGCCTCAGACATGAAGCAAATCAGACTTTGCAATATTCCAAAGAAAGAGAAATCTCCTATCAACCACAGGGAACTTCTCCCAAAAGGTGTCAAGGTTGCTGAGAAAGGAAAGACTGTCATTATATCTATCAATTTCATTTTGCCACTCTTAAATTTTTTCAGCTACCTTTAGATTTATTCCCCACTCCCCCCACCCCAAAAAAAAGGAAAAATGTCACTCAGGGATCAGAATGGGGACAAGCTGGGAGAAGGGCATGTTGGGAAGGTAGCATCCCACTTACTAAGCTAAATGAGACTACAGAGGGCCCAGTCTGCCTTCCGGTAGCATCCATATCCTAAGGCTGCATGACACATACTCTACATAACACAGAAATGTCAGACCTTTTTTCAGGCTACCAGTAGGGTTTTGTTGCAGAAGTTTTCTGGCTTTTTCCTTTTATATTTAAAATCTTTCTCATGTGGTATGATTGCTAAGACTATCAGGAGGAAAAACAAATGCTAAACCAAAGATAATGCACCGGAAGAGATTAAACCAGTAAATTAGCTTGAAGGACTTTTCTGTATTAAGTAGAAAGTATGCCAAGTGAGTTGCTGGAAGTCTTAGTGTGACAAATTTGGCTTCATTCCTTTTGGTTGCACATACAGGAAGCACTACATAGTGCTGCTTCTAAGCCATACAACTTTAAGACCATTTAAGACAGTTATTAAAACTAGGCTAACTAAAGACAAGAAACAAAGCTCAGATTTTTATCAAACTTTAGAGATTACAAACTTTTGAACACTCAACTCATACATTAATCACATCACAGACCTAAACGTTTAACCTTCAAAAGAGAAAGATAAGAAACATCTCATTTTCGAATGCACAGACTTTCTTTTAATATAAATCTTTAAAGCTCCTTTCAAACAAAACAGATACATTATAAAAGCCTAATATTATTGGTATAAAAAATTACTAAACTACTGGAACCTTTATCCATTGCTAGTGGATTATAAAATGGTACAGCTGATGTGGAAAACAGTTTGGCAGTTCCTCAAAAAGTTAAACAAAAATATCCTAAGATCCAGCAAATCCACTCCTAGGTATACACCCTCACGACTTGAAAGCAGTAATGCAAACAGATACTTGTACAACAATGTTCACTGCAGCACTATTCACAATAGCCAAAAGGTGGAAACCATCTAAATATCCATCAATAGACGAATGGATAAACAAAATACGGTACATACATACAATGGAATATTACTCGGTCATAAAGAAAAATGAAGTTCTGATACATGCTACAGCGTGGATGAACCTTGAAAACATTACACCAAGTGAACTAAGTCAGAGAAAAAAGGACAAATATTGTATGATCCTACTTACATGAAATATCTGGAACAGGCAAATGCACAGATCAAAGTTTATTAGAGGCCACCAAGTGGTTACCAGGGTCTTTGTTATCTAGTGCTGCTGTAACAGAAATACCACAAATGGATGGCTTTAACAAAGAGAAATTTATTGTCTCACAGTCTAGTAGGCTAGAAGTTCAAATTCAGGGCGCCAGCTCCAAGGGAAGGCTTTCTCTCTCTGTCAGCTCTGGGTGAACGTCCTTGTCATCAATCTTCCCTTGATCTAGGAGCTTCTCCACGCAGGAACCCCGGGTCCAAAGGACATGATCTGCTCCCGGTGCTGCTTTCTTGGTGGTATAAGGTCCCCCATCTCTCTGCTTGCTTCTCTTTTATATCTCAACAGAGACTGGCTCAAGACACAATCCAATCTTGTAGATTGAGTCCTGCCACTAATTTTATCTCATCAACATCAGAGATAGGATTTACAACAAATAGGAAGATCACATCAGATGACAAAATGGTGGAAAATCACACAACACTGGGAATTGTGGACTAGCCAAATTGATATACATATTTTTTGGGAGGACACAGTTCAATCCATGACAGGGAGTTACTGCTTAAGGGGCACTGAGTTTCTATTAACCGTGATGAAAAAAATCCAGAAACAGTGGTGATGACTGCACAACGTGATGAATGTAATTAACGTCACTGAACGGAACACGTAAAAAACGTTGAAATGGCAGATGTTTTGTTATATGTATTTTTACCACAATTAAAAAATTACTATTTTAACAATCTTACAAGGTTAGTTTGACCACAGCTTTATAGCAGTTAACTTCGTATTAAAGCATAATACGAATAAAGAAGAATGTACCTACAAAAAAAAAAAAAAAAAAAAAAACCTTACTAAACAGTATGTTTCCAAGAAGTTAGATGATCAGTCAAATACTCTGAAGTAAGCTTGAAAGCGATCACTTTGAAAGAACCCCCAAGAACACTTTACCACTTCAATAGCTAAATAAAAGTCACTGAAAAAAGAAAAATTAAACATATAATGAGTGATTGCATGTTTATCTGTAAAATGTCAAATATATCTGCCGTGCCTACTATTCTAGAGTCCCTGGGTGGGAGTCTAAACCTAGTTCATCCACCAAGTACTAGTAACCTTATACCATAATACAAATCACCAATGCTCATTGAGCTCCGTTTTCTTATTCAGAAAGTGACAGGATCACACTAAAAGAGATCTGAAGTTCCTTTCGGCTCTGTTACTATGATAAGTAATATTTCACACTTGTTGTTCTTAGTTGCCACTGAGCCAGCTCCGACTCATGGATATCTCATGTGTAACAGAACGAAATGCTGCCCAGTCCTGTGCCATCTTCATGATCATTTTACACTTAAATTACTGCTATTATCGATAAGCAACACTCCACATTACTAAATAGTCTCACTATATGCTGGCAGTCCCAAATGAATGATACCCCACCTTTTCCAATTAAACTGATATGCTACTACCTTTGTAGGCCTGTTTACTGACCTTTGAGGTATGCAAAGCACTGCTGCATATATCTTCAGGGTGGGCCAATGATTAAATGAGAGAGTCACATTTTATCCCTTATTTATCATATTAGTGAAATGAAGTTCAGATTAAGTCATTTACTAACAACTCACAGCTGATAAGAGTAAGAGCTGGATGCAGAAAGCACGTCTTCAAACTCTCAGTCCAGTGCTCTTTTCAATTAGGTATTGCAGAATGTCTATTATGGAGATGAAGGGAGTCCTGATGGCACAGCGGTTAAGTGCTCGGCTGCTAACCCAAAGGTTGTGGTTTGAACCCACCAACTGCTCCGCGGGAGAAAGATATGACAGTCCGCTTCCGTAAAGAATTACAGCCTTGGAAACCATAGGGGAGCTATGAGTTGGAATCAATTCCATGGCAATGGGTTTGGTTTCTTGCTAACTATGGTGATGTAACAGAGCAAATTCTCACTAACATCCAATCTGCTGTGGTAGAAACAAAGGCAGTCATCAAATCCAACACATTTACTAAACCACTAGGCACTCTTCTTTCTGGGTGATAGGGATACAGCAATGAACAAAACAAAAATCCCTGGCCTCATGGAGCTTACATTGTTTGTGGGTGGGGAAACTCTCAGGGCATATTATAGAATTAAGTGCTATGGAGAAAAAAGCAGCACAGAAAGGGGATAGAGAGCATGCATTTGGCAATCTGCAGATTTTCTTCTTTTAAGCCAAACTAGATGCCATTTAAAGAACTACAACAGTAATGCATCTCAAGTAGTTTTCCTAAGCTTCTCCCTCAACAGGGAACATTCTGGATACTGGGAAGATCTGGCCTGATGATTCCAATTTGATATTGATTGTTCAAACCCCTGAACAGCCAGCTAGGAAGCTGTCTGTCACATTAGCAAAACTCAATGAAAAGGTGGGAGCTTTTTCTCCCCATGTTTAAATCCACAAAGGAAGACGGCAAATGGGTTTACAAAAGAGAGCCACGAGAAGTTACAAGACCATTTGAACTGCTTCTGAGTTAGTACAAATGTCTCCTAATGCAAAGCTTAAAATGTAGTTTGTGTGGGGTTCCGCTAGGACAAAGCAGTAAGAATACAGTACACATCATTTTGCTTTTTTTGACCTGTCAATTCTAATGACATTCTCTACCATTAATCTATATCTAACTAGCTTACTAGACAGTTTCTCCAGCTTTTATTAGCATTTTTAAATTATTATTATAAGAGCACCCCAGTTTGCAAGAAAGTTGCTATAAAAAAAAGATACCAGTCTCCTGCAAAACCTGATACACTTGTATAAACACTGCCTTAACAACCTTTAATTAACCTGGATAGTTGAGCTGGTAAATCAGGTTAAGCTTTGTTTTCCTCAAGTTTAAAAATGACCTTTTAGTCGCTAAAATCTCATGATTCTCGGGGTTGGAACTGCATCATGAGAATGACAGTAGGTCTTTCTTAATTCGCTACACTTTTAACATGTGTCTATAACATACAGCCCTTCCTTTAAACGGAGTTTCCACAAGAGAATGAGAGTCACGTTTGACAGGCGTTCATACCTCCACCTTCGGGTCGAATTACCTATCCTAAGAAGAAGATCCAATACGGTTTCCCTCTTCTCACACCCCGCGAGAACGTGTTTGTTTTGCCTTGGCGAGGAAGGGCGCTCTCCGGTCCCGTTCGCAGCGCCCAGCCCTGCCCGAAGTGGATCTGCAGGCAAACCGCCGGCAAACTTCGGCAGGGATCCGCAGGCTGGGCCCAGGCAAGGGGGCGGCCCTTCCCCGTGCGGCCCCGCCCTGCCCACGGGTGCGGGTCCCGGGCCGGCCCAAGACGGCTCTGAGCAGACTCAGGGACTCAGAGGCCCGGGCGACCGCGACGGCGGTGGGATCATGACGAGGACAGAGCGGGGGGTCGCGGTCCGGGTCTGGGTCAACTCCGAGGGAGCGTAGGGATGCCGCGGAGAGCATGGGCCCAGCCCAGAGGCGGTCGGACCGACAGGACTGTCCCGAAGGGCGCCGGCAAGTAGGACCCGGCCCGGGGTGTCTGCCTGGAGGGACAGGTGGCTGAACCGCGGCTAAACAGACCCCGGCGGGTGGAGGTGACCAGGGGAGCCGGGGACACGCCCGCCCCGCCCTGTCCCCGGGCTCCAGGCAGCGCAGCCCCGCCCGGCCCCCGTCCTCACCTGATGTATGGGCTAGCCGCCGCCAAGATGTTCTTCTGCACCGGTATCTCCTCCCCGTCGAGGACCAGGTGCGCGTCGCAGAAGCCGGACTCCTCGCGAAAAGAGCTGAGCGCTCGCAGCAGGCGCGCGGCATGCTGAGGGTCAGACACCGCACTGCCCTCCGCCATCGCGCCGGTGCTGCCGCCGGCCTGCGCCGCCCTCTCCTCAGCCCTCCGGACCCTTCGCGCCCACCCGTGCCCGGCGCACGCCTCGTCCGCACCTCCTGTCCGCGCGCCCGCCCGCCGGGCCAGACTCTCAACCCTCGGAAGACCAGCGGGAGCCTCAGGAACGCGCCTGCGCCATCCACAGCGCGCCGGGCTGGAGCCTTTAAGAAGCCGTGACGTTACGTCATTCCTCTGCGACGCCCCCGCTCCCTTCTTCTCCTCCCTCTCGCCCTCCGTCGCCGGAGGCAGCCAATCAGAAGCCTCCTTCCTACTCGCGAGCAGCCAGTCGCTGCTCCGAACCCCCAGAGTGCTGTGGGTAGAAGTCGAGGGCCGAGAGTGATTACTGCAGCGATGGAGGGGTGAACAGGCAGACTAGGACTCTGTGGTTAAGCGCGTGGGCTCTGGAGCCGGCGTGTCAGAATGCGAATCTCAGCTCTTCCGCTTACGAGCTGTGTGGCCATGGGTAAGGTGCCCATCCACAATTTCTGTATATGCAAATGAAGATGATGACTTCTTAGCATTGTTGTGTTAGATAACGCATGTGAAGCAAGGGGTCAGTAGGATTAGCTTGCATTATTTATGAGAGAAGAGTTTATTAGGTAAGAGCACGAAGGCCTGAGAAAGCAGGGCCTGCAAAGAGCATTTTGGTTGCATGGTAGGGAGAAGAGGTAGCAAATGAAGCTGGAGAAGTAAGCAGGGGGCCTTAGATTGTGAAGGGCGTCTTTGGCTGTGATAAGAAAATTGGTCGTGATCCTGTAGGTGTTGGGAACCATGGAAGAGTTTTATAAAGACCGCTCAGCTGTTGTGTGGAGAGTGGAGGTGGAGGGCGGTAAAGGCGAAAAGATGATTGGATATTACAGTACTTGAGGGAAAGGACTGGTGGCCTAGATGAAAGAATGATGATGGAGGTGGGTAAAAGTGGACGACTTAAAAGGAGAGACAAAATTTTGAGGGAAGGAGAATCCAAGATAATGTTCTGAGTTAAGTGACTGACTGTGTAGATGTTGGTACCTTTTAGTGAGACAGAGGAAACGCTGGAGGGATGGGAGGTAGAGAGGCCATAGGTTCAGATCTGACCAGGTTCTCAGCCCAGGCAAGATCAAGGCTGTGATAGAAAGCAACTCTGGATCAGCTCAGTTTGCAGGGCAAGCCCCAAACTCTCTGGGGTTTCCCTGGAGGTTGCTGAGGAAAAATGGGAATGTGGAATGTAGCTATTATTCTGTGCAAACATTAGGTACTCAATAAGGTTCCAAAGAATTAGCAAGTTTATGAAGACCAGGGATCAGAAGAATGTGGACAAAAGGTCAGCATTCCAGACAAGGCAGGATGGAGTTTTCATTGAATCAGCCTCCTTCAACCAACTCAAAGGCTCCAATGAAGTCTTGGATCTTTACCCTGTATCAACCAAGGCTTTGGAGTCACTGGCAGGAATCAGAGTGTGTAACTGCTTTCAGGGCAGAAGAATAATTGAGGAGAAGGATGCTGTTGTGGAATGTCCAGACATTTCCAGTTCCTTCTTCAAACTACAGGTCTGTACTTACGGATGAAATGATAAAATGTCTAGGATTTGCTTCAATGAATGGAAGTGGGTAGGGGTGTAGATAATCGTAAGTGGCCGTAAGATACTAATTGTTGAAGCCGTTGTACTATTCTCTGTACTTTTGTGTATGTTGGGAAATTGTATAATAAAAGCTAAAGAACAAATGAGCAGCTCAAGCTTATCTTCTCCACGATACCTGCCCAGTTCCACTCCCTGGGAGCAGTCAACACTCCTTTCTCCAAGTAGTTGCTGTACTTTGAACCATTGCTCTGTCAGGAAGCTCATTGTAATGGATTTATTTTATGGTTTATCTTGACGTCCAGGTATCTATCACAGTGCCTGGCACATAGTAGGGCTCAGTGACTGTTTGATGGATAGAGGGATTAAAACAACTGACTACCAGCCACTTAACAAATGTTTTCTGAATTGTGTTCTCTGTTCTTAGTTAATTTCAGTTGGTCTTTTTTCCTCAACTGGGCTGTTGTTGAGGTCAAAAATGATATATATAACGGGCAGTTCTCTGCACAATGTTAAGTATTTGCTAAATACTTATTGATCAAATGCTTGGAATGCTGGTCTATTCTTCAGATGTCAGAGGTTCAAAACAAAGAGCTCAAATAACAGAATCACAATGAGGTAACCACTTCCCAGGATGGGAGTGTTGCCTTAGTTGAAGTATCTGGAGGTGAGTGGGGATTAGTCAGGCAGGCTTTTCCTGGTAGAGGTGAACCTTCTCTGTTGTTTTGACAGGAAGGAATGGGATGGCCTGGGTGAAGGGTCAGAGACACACCACCGTCAGTCGGGGGAAAGGTAGTTGCTGGCTTGAGTGGGTCACCTGTGTAACAGGCAGCTAATCAACAGAAGACCTTATATACACTTTCACTACCACTCCCACTGTTTCTAGTACTCCCACCACCTGCATCTGTTTGTTGAACTCTTATTCTTCAAAACCCATCTCAAGCATGACCTTCAGGAAACCTCCAACGAGCTCTCCAGGACAAAAGAGATCAGCCACCTCTGCTGTCGTGCTATGCCATGTTCATGCTTTCTGTGCTGCACTTATCACACTGCACTGTAATTTACTGGTTTATAACTCTGTTATTGGATTGGGAACTGATATTTATCCACATACCCAGAAATTCCCATGGTACCTGGCACTTAGTAGGAGCCCCTGGAATGCTTTGCACAATTAGAACAGCTGCGGCAGATCAGGTAAATGAACACAGCAGGCAGGGTGTAAGACAATAGGGAAATGTGGGGATTATGGGGAGCTGAAGAACACGCACCCTGTCTAAAGTGGGCAGCTGCCCCTCAGCTCCAGCTGATCGTTCCATTGGGATAAGGACCCAGTGGTGCCAGATCTAACCACTTTTCAAGAATTCTGAAAACTCAAATATATATGGTGAATGTCTCAGTTTTTCAATATTAGCAACTAATTTCATTTGGGGGAAAATGCAGCATGGATCAAATAAAACATGTCTGCAGACAGGATCTGGCTTTAATTCATCCTAACAGGTCATCCAAAAACCATTTCAGTTTACAAAGAAGGGCATTAACAATCAAAAAGATGCTAGATCTCAATAAAAAATCTGTTGACTCGAACACAGGGTGCCCCAGGAAAACTCATCCTGGTGCTTTGGGAAAGGGAGGGGGACACAGGTGTGGGAGGAAGGATTTGGGTGGCAGAGCCTACCCTCCCCACTGCTGCAGGAGCCACCCCTGGTTGGGCCATGTACTGTTTTGCAGCCTTTCCTAATATTGCTCAAACTGAGCTTCCCTTGGTAGATTTCTGCCCATGAGAGCAGTGTATTGAGTGTTACTGTTTTGCTACATTCCATAGATAATCTGACATCAACTGTAGTTGTGAAACATGTAATCTAAGAGATCAGATATTGCCCTAGCAGTTTCAGTCTCTGCTGGTTTAGAGGCTAAACAACACTCAGAGAAAGGATTTCTTTCTTTTTTTTAATCTTAAGTGCTTTCTTTTGGTGTTCATGAAGGACGTTCACAAAATACAGTAGTCATTCATTCAGCATACGTTTACTAAGCACCCGCTGTTATGATGTGTGCTAAGGATATGACGCTGGTGAAATAGGTCTAGTTATCTCAGTGATATCATTGTAGAGGCTTTTTACTTTCTTGTTTTTGTCTCTATTGTTTATATTTTCTGCACTGAGCATGTGTCATTCTTACAGTCAGAAAAGAACAAGAAAGCAATTTCCATTTGCAAAAAAAAAAAAAAAAAACCAACTTTCTATGGTTTTGAAAAATGAGCCCTCAAGAGAAGAGTCACCTTGGGATTAGGAGTTCTATTTTGTAAATAAGTGTTAAAAAGAGAGGCTAATGAGAGTCTAGTAAAGAGAGATAATGTAAAGAAAAAAATTAATAGTTGGAAAGCCCTTTTAGAAAGCATCGAACCCAACAGACTCATTTTATTGATGAGGAAACTGAAGTAGACATGAGCAAAGGACTCAGCCAAAGTCATACACGTGACTGGTCAGGCAGAGCAAGGACATAGCCCCAGATCTGCCTGCCACCTTCCAACCCTGTCAACTTTTCCATGACACCGTGTTGACTCTTCGTAAACGTTAATTTGGTTGAGGCAGTCTCTCCTGATTCATTTTAAGGCAGTCTTCAGCTATTTTTTTGGGTAAATCTGTCATTTGTCCAAATCTAAATTTAGCTCTTTTCTTTTGGAAAATGTAAGCTCTTCCAAATTGCTGACTCAGAGAACATCTTAGTATTTATAATGCTTGAGAGTTGACTCTTTATATTTACACAGTACCCAGAGAAGTGTGAGTTAATTGAGTCATAATGAAGCTCCATGAAAGCAGCCGCTGTTTCTATCCAGATCCATGCTGTGTCCCTCGGCACCAGCCCAGTACCTGACACACAGTGTGTCCTCAGTAAATATGTGCTGAATGAATAAATGTTAATGGATAGGGAGAACTGAGATTATTTCAGATGTTGTTTTCCATAATTCTCAGCAGAAACTTAGGCTCATTCATGGCTTCTGTCTCTCACCCTTCATCCAATGCACCAGCAAATCCTGCATCTCTTCCTGCAGATGATCTCCTGACTCCAGCTCCTTCTCACAACCTCCACCACTGCCACTCTAGTCCAATCAACGTGCAGCTTCATGCAGACTCCTGCAAGAGTCTCCTAACTGCTGTCCCTGCTTTTCCTATTGCTTCCCCCTGCCCCTGCTTTAAAAAAAAAAAAAAAGTCATGTCCTTCCCAAAACCTCAGAATGGGACCTTATTTGGAAATAGGGTCTTTGCAGAGGTAGGTATTAAAGTGAAGTCATACTGGAGTAGGGTGGGCCCTAAATCCAGTATGACTGGTGTTCTTATAAAAAAGCAAGAGACACAGGGAGAACGGAGGTGGAGATTGGAGTGATGCATCTACAAGCTAAGGAACACCAAGGATTGCCAGCAACAACAGAAGGTAAGAGGAAGCCGTGGAATAGATTCTCTCCTAGAGCCTTCAAAGACAGCATGGCCATACTGACACTTGAATTCAAATTTCTAGCCTCCAGAACTTTGAGCTAATATATTCATGTTGTTTTAAGCCACCCAGTTTGTTGTAATTTGTTATGTCAGCCCTAGGAAACTAATACATCCCTTACCAGTTCTTTCTCTCCGTAAGTTAATCAGATCAAGTCATTTCCCAGTTCAAAACCCCCCACTGGCTTCCTGTCACACTTAGGGAAAAAAAAAACCAAAGTTCTTACTCAGAGCTAGAGGGTGTAGATGGTGGGGCCTTGAGGGTAGAGGTGAAGAGACGAGATTTTGACATCTACCTCTTTTATTGCATGCGTTATACTTTTTTTTTTTTTAACATTTAAATTCATGCTTGTATTTTCTGAAGTATGTCAGATCTCTTCTTCAACCAGCAAGTTTTGAAACTAATTAACACTTTAATACATTTATTATATTTTGAAAACTCAATTGAGGTGTATATAACATACAGTAAGGTGCACCGGTCTTTAGTGAGTATCTCCATATGAATACACTCATGAAATCACTACCCAGATCAAGATATAGAACATTTCCAGTAGATCAGAAGGCTCCCTTTCCAGTCAGCACCGCCCAGAGGAAACCACTCTTCTGACTTCATTCACTATTGATTAGTTTTGCCTATTCTTGAACTTTTGTGTTTGGCATCTTTCACTCGGTGTAATGCCTTTGAAATTCTTCCATTTTGTTGCCTGTAGCAATAGTTGGTTCTTCCTTGATACTTTTAGTATACCATTGTGTGAATATGCCCCAATTTATTTATCCTTTTTTCCCACTGGCAGACATTTGGATTGCTTCCAGTTTGGGGCTGTTATAATGAAACTGAACAATCTTAATATCTTTTGGTGGATGTATGCACTTTTTTCTCTTGGGGATATGCCTAAGAGTTCAATCACTGGATCCTAGGGTAGGCATATGCTCAGATTTAGTATCTACTGACAAATAGTTTTCCATAGTGATTGTACCAGATTGCTCTCCCGCAAGTAATGTCTGAGAGTTCCAGTTGTTCCATATCCTCTAGTGGTGGTGCCAGTCTTAATTATACCATTCAGTCGGTGTGTAGTAGTATCTTGTTGTTGTTTAAATTTGTGTTTCCCTAATGAATAATGATGTTCAGTACCTTTTTGTATGCTTTTTGACCATGTGGAGATACGTATATCTTTCATCTACAATTCAGTGACATTGATTACAGTCTTCAAGTTGTGCAACCATTCTCACTCTCCTTTTCTGAGTTGTTCCTCCTCCATTAATGTAAATTCACTGCCCCCTAAGTTTTCTATCTAATCTTTCAAGTTGCTGTTGTCAATTTGATCCCATATAGATAGAACTTAAAAGAGCACAATGCTCAACGCAGACCTTCTTTACTAGTTAAGCTAACCTATTGTTTGATTTTAAGAAGACTTCAGGGGATATTTTTGGCTCAAGGTTTAAAGATGAACTCAGGGCAGTAGTTTAGGGTTTATCCAGCCTGCATCGCTCCAGAAAGTCTAGATTACGTGAGAGTTTGAAATTCTGTTCTGCATTTTCTCCCTTTATGAAAAGGGGGTCTAAATGGTGTCTTTGATGAACATACATTCTTAATTTTAATGAAGTTTATCAGTCTTTTCTTTTATGGTGAGTGCTTTTCATGTTCTGTTTAAGAAATCTTTGCAGTTATGACATTCTCCTATGTTTTCTTATAGAAGCTTTTTTGTTTCTCCTTGAACATTTAAGCCTATGATCCACCTCATTCATTTTCTTAAATCCAGCTCAAAATTCAGTTCTTCAGAGGCTTATTCATTTATACTTATAATCATTCATTCATTTAACAAAACTTTTAAGCACCTATGACATAGAGTAAAACCTGCAAAAGCAGGAACCTGTACAAGGTGGAATCCTGTCAGAGAAGGAAAACTCAAATATTTTCCACTAAAACAAGCAATAGAAAAATGGTAAGACTGCACCCTGTCAAAGGTGGAAAACTTTCGAGACCCGCAAAAACAAGGTAGTCCCATAGAGTTCTGGCTTTCACAGGTTTTACTGTACTAGGCACTTGTGGGAGACCGGAAGCAATCAGAGTCAACATTTAATGAACTTATAGGCTCATGTGGAGGGGGTGAGACTTGCACATGAATAATATCTAGAAAGTAGTAACTTAGTTGGAAAATGTGGTATGGCTTAATTATTCACAATACCCCCAGAGTAATCTCCTCCTGGAATGGTGGCAGATGGGTGGACATTTCCTACGTGCCAGTGACCCTGTCTTCATCCTTCATTGGTCCCCATTTCCTCCAGGATAAGTCCACCTCCCTATGCCTGGCCTGGTAGCATTTGCACCCCTCCTGCCTCCTGACCCTCGTCTTCTAGATCCTCACCATCCTCCACCCTGAACCTTCTACACTGACCTCCCTGAATTCCTGAACAGAGTGAGCTGTTTCACCCTGCCAGGACTTTTCAGTATCTGCTTTTCCCCCTGCTGGGAACTTCATCTCCCATGACCTTGGTGCCTGCAGAACTCCTGTTCGTGCTCCAGCATCACCTCTGTGCAGCCTCTCCAGGCCCCTTTCTATCTTCACTAAGCCTTGAAATCTCTGGAGCCAGATTGCCAGGTTCAAATCCTGCCTCTGTCACTTCATAGCACTGTGCCCCTGGGCATGTTACTTCAACTGTCTAAGCCTCAGGTTTCTCACTGGGAGTAATTGTAATCCCTGCTTTACATGGTTTTGTGCAGAATAAATGAGTATCTATGTCTAATTGCATGGCACGTGTTTGGCACATAGTGCTCTGTAAACATTAGCTTTAAACAAATAGTCATACCCATCACACTAATGACATTTATCTGTTAACATATCAGTACTTTCACCAGACTGGGAATTTCTTGAAATCACAGATAATTTCTTTAATTTTTCTATGATTGCCACTTCTACTAGCCCTCATTTGTGAGTTCATAATGAAATTCCAAGAATCCTTGGTGGCACAACAGTTAAGCGCTCGGCTGCTAACCAAAAGGTTGGAGGTTCGAACCCACCAGCCACTCCACGGGAGAAAAGACCTGGCGGTCTGCTGCTGTAAAGATTGCAACCTAGAAAACCCTGTGGGGCAGTTCTCTGTCCTGTAGGGTCACTATGAGTTGGAATTGACTTGACGGCACACAACAACAACAACGGTGCAATTCTCTGTGCAAGGAACTTTATGTTATTACCACCAACAAATCCTTACAGAAGCCTACAAGGTAAGTATTAGGATCTCTGTGTTATGATTTTAAAAGCTTAGGCTCAGAGAGGTTAAAACCCGCCCACAGTCCCTCAGCTAATTAGCGGAGGAGCCAGGAATGTGAATCCCTGCTTTGTTGTAAAGCCTGTGAGCCGTTCATCATGTCTCCCTGCCTCTCTTGCCTCTCTGTGCATCTGGGACACCTACCCAGTGAGCCCCTCAGTATTTGATGAATGGAACTGAATCTAATAAACCCAGAACCTTCCCAGGTTTGTCAGGAGGGAACATGGGTTTTTTTGGGCTACTAACATTCTGAATGTGGCCCTCAAAGTCCAAGCAGTCAGAGACTGAGACCCTTCTGGCAAAGTAGATAGTATCTGGAGCAGGTGACTGTGTTTTCAACATTTCCTCTTGGGAAACGGTGGTTTCAACGTCAGTAATTTGTACTTTGCAACTTCGGGGTGTGCTCTTTAATTGACACACACTGCCTTTCCAGAGGAACAGGTTGTCATTTTTCATAAAACTTGTCCTACTTAATGAAGCTTTTTGTTCGGTGTCTGATTACCTCCCTTCCCTCCTGTTGCTCTATTACAGTCCCAGCCTTTTAAAATGGAGTGCCAAGAGTCTGGGGAAGGTCCTTTCCAGGCAGATTCTGGAAGCTGGGACTTTCCAGCTAAATTGTCAATGTCTGGAGAGTGGGGACCACATCGTATCTGCCTGTGTCCCGTGGTGCATGACCTTGGTTAGGCAGGAATTCAGCAAGTATTTGCCAAATTCATTATCTGAGCACCTGTTTCATGCTGGCCATTGGGAAGGAGAAAGGAAGAATCAGATCTTGATCTTGCTCTCCAAAAGCCTCCAGGTCAGCCCCCAGACACCCTATTAGCTCAGTGGTGAAGTTACCTCCGAGGTTCACTGTTCAGCCTGGGAGTGGACAGCCCCGTAAAACCAACTGAGGCTAATGAGGTACACGAGTCCAGTGACAAGGGCCAGAAGGCAGAAGGGGACAAGGAAGCTGGTGATAGGGAACCCAAGGTTGAGTAAGGATATTATTGATGTGTTGTGAGATTGTTAACCATTGTCATAGGGCAACATTTGTAGTGACTGTTAAATGAAAAACTATTTTGTTCTGTAAGCCTTCGTCTTAATTGAGAAAAACAGCACAATTGGAAGAGCGGTCAATGTCACTGAACTGTGCATGTAGAAACTTTTGAAATGGTGTATCTTTGGCTATGTGTATTTTCACCAAAAAAAAAAAGGTAGAGAAGTTAGAAGGTTGATATGTTGTGGGGTTGTTAACCAATATCATAAAACAACATGTGTACTACTGTTTCATAAGAAACTGTTTGTTCTGTAAGCCTTCACCTGAAGTACAATTAAAAAAAAAGAAAAAAGAAAAAGCCTCCAGGCCAGCCCAGGAGATAAGAACCAAACATGAACAACTAACACCTGATGTGGAAAACAGCGTGTGCCGTGAAGAGTATAGCAGAAAGCTACTCTGGGTACCCCCTTCCTGAAGCATCATTTGTACTTAAAGATCAGCAAGAGATACTTTGGTATTAAAACAAGCGTGGGTATAATATGGAGTATCCTGTAACCTGTGCGTGCATTTTAAAGTAAAACACAAGATTTCAAGGTGCTCTATTTGGCAGACTTCCCCACCCCCTGCCTTTCTCCTATGCTAGGTGGGTGCCCTCCCTGCTGCCAGTAGGAGTGTTTTTGTGGACACTGGTAACAAACATTGCTGGTGGCATCAGCCAGACTTAGGTTCTCACTTCATGGTCTGCTTCCTCACTTTCTCGCTGTGTGACTTTGGGCAAGTAGCCAAGCTCTCTGAACTGTAGTTTATTGATGATTTTTGTGAGGGTTCATGTTTTATATACAGCTTTTGTCACCTACACTTATTATGAGGAAGTGAATGTCCATGGGAGGATGAAGGCATGGTGTAGAGAACAAACCAGTCTGCAGCCACTTAGCAAAAAACATACGTATTCCCTGTGCCATTAAATATTTTGCAATTGCATGGTGTTTTGTACCCCTGAAGCACTTTCACAGTCACATAAAAGTCAAAAAAAGCAGAGCTACCCCTATTTTACCAATGAGAAAAGTTGAGGCCTCAAGAAATGCCCAGAGTCATGTAAAAGTTGAAATTGGCCAACTTGAGATTTGAGCCAGCACCTGGGTCAGCATCTTTAAAGACAATCACTCAGGGGTTTGTTGTGGGTAGCAGGGATGGGGAGAAGGGGGACATGCCTTTCAAAGTACTTCCTTTCCTTTCTTAGCTATGCACATCTGTTAATTTGAACTATATGCCACAGAATCACGGAATCCTCAGAGCTGCAGAGTTCTTAAACTTCCCTGTGGAGAATCTGATGCAAGCTGTGGAATCTCCCCTCCTTAAGAACACGCACGCACGTGGAAATACACGCAGTTTCAGGAAGTCCATGGGCACCCCGAAGCCACTCCATGCCCCCAGGTGCTCAAGACTCCTCTATAGCAGACTTCCTGAGCCCAACCAGCTGCAGAAACCACAAACTCATGACCTCCAGATGGACTAGTAGAAAGAGCATAACCCATCATGGCAAACCTCAGCGACTTCACCAGGGACAACTTACCAGCCCAACTCTGTGATCATATTAATTTAGAAAGTTTATCCTTCAACAAACATTCAAACCCAAAACATCCGTTTCCCTCCCAGACTTGCAAGTCTTGGTAGAGATGAGAATTGAGATAATCTGTGTTTTATAGATGAAAATTGCCAGTGTGCTAATGGAATGGGGTGGAGACCAGCAGACAGGCTAGCCCATAGATTACCTAGAGTTGATTGGCTTCACAACAGGCAGTGTCTTCATTGTTGTGAAAGCTGAGATTGGCCGCAACAGATAAAGAACCAGACTCGAAGCTGAGGGAGGCTCAGTGAGATCATTCAGCTCGTATGTTCATTCACCACATGTGTACTGAGCACGTACTATGTGCCAGACACAGCTCTAGACCCTAAGGATGCATCAGAGACTAAAACATAAAAATCCTTGCCCCTTACATTCTAGTGGAGAAGACAAATACTAATAAACATAATAAATGTTTACAGGTTAGGAGGCAGAAAGGGCTATGGGGAAAAAGAAAAGGTCACCAAGGATAAGGGGATCAGGAGTGTGTGTGATGGAGGAGGTAAGGTACAATGTTGAACTGGGGTCAGGAAAGCCCTCATTGAAGGTGAGATTTGAGCAAGACCTGAATGAGGAGATTCCACGTATGCTGCTGTGGTAGTTCCTGAAAATGAAAAGCCAGATATGAGAGTGTCCTGGATTGTCTTGGTAGGCCCTAAATGTAATCACAGGGGCCCATGTAAGAGGGAGGCCAAGGGAGATTCGACTACAGAAGGGAGGGAGGCCATGTGACCACGGAAGGAGGAGAGAAAACGTCGTGTGATGTAGGGTCACCAGACAAAGAATGAGGAAGCTGGAAAAGGCAACAAAAGGATTCTCCCCTAGAGCCTCCAGAAGGAACCAGCCCTGCCAACATCTTGATTTTAGTCCCATAAGACCAGTTTTCAGTCTTCTGACCTCTAGAATGATAAGATAATAAATTGTTTTTTGTTTGGTGCAGCAATTGTTGTTATTGTTAGGTGCTGTCGAGTCGCTCCCGACTCATAGTGACCCTGTAGAACAGAGTTGAACTGCCCCATAGGGTTTCCGAGGAGTGGCTGGTGGATTCAAACTGTGGACCTTTTGGTTAGCAGCCATAGCTCTTAACCACTGCACCACCAGGGCTCCAAATAATACAGTGCTGTTCTAAACAGGAATATAGTGACAAATAAAACAGAAATCTCTGCCCCCATGGACTTCCCATCCTTTGCCACTCGTTCTGTGCCTAGCACTGGCCTGCACCCTAGATACACAGCATCCTAGGAGATGTTGCTATTGTTCTCTGACCAACATGAAAGGCTCAGAAGGGAAGGTGCCACAGTAAGTGGAGGAACTGGGATTCAAACCAAAGCAGTGGGATCCAGAACCATTCCCTCACCCCATTCTTGAACCATCAGTGTCTTCTGGCCATGTCCTGTTAGTCGGGGCTTGCTGAGCGATGATTATTTTGGATGTGCCAGTGATCAGCTTGCATCATCTGTGATGCCGTTGATCACCCTGCTGAACTGGGCCACTTTGGGTTCCTGGGAAACTGGCACCTCCTCTCTTACTGCACAGGGAGTAAGGCCCCTCCCAAAAAGAGAGGACTGTCCTGCAGTCAAATTTATATGAGTAGCATCCTCTGTGAGAATTGCACAAATAATCCTAGCTAACACGTATATGGTGGTGACTAACTGGCAGGACTGTTCTAAGGGCTTTAAGAACGTTCATTCAATTTCATCCTCACAGTAGCCCTTTGAGGTGGGTTCTGTTATTACCCCCATTTTATTGATGATGAAACTGAGACACAAAGAGGATCAAAACCTGGGCAGTGAGACTGGAGCCCTTGGTTTTTCAGCTACCCTGCTGTCCTTTTATTAAGCACACACTGTCCCAGGTACTGTACTGAGCTTCAGCTACAAGGCAATAAAGCTAGTGGTTGAGAAGTTGGACTTTGAAGTCTCAGTAACCATCTGTGTGATCTTGGGCAAGTTACTTAACCTTTCTGAGACTCAGTTTCCTTGCGCATACAATGGAAATGATACTAGTACCTCCCTAGGGTTATTACAAGGATTATGTGAGAACTACCATGTGACATGCTTAAGCATAGTGTTTGGCATGTTGTAAACTGTCAATATATGATAATTGTTATTGTTATAATAAGAAAGTTCAGATCCTGCCCATAAAGAGACCATAGATTAGAGAGGTGTCCAAACAATGTGGACATCATTGTCCCTCCCACATGAATTCCAATGGCAATTTAAAGAACTCTGGGCTAAGATGTCTTGCCTTCCAAAACCAAGTGGCAGGATGAAGACAAAATCAGATCAAGGTGACCTTCAGGTAGCCCATGCCTTTCACCTGCCACCCACTAGCTCTCCTGCCTCCTGAAATGAGGTAGAATCTGCAGGAACATCAGCCCCCTCACTCCTTATGGAACACAACTGGATGTACATAACTAAACAGCATACTGGTAAACCCCACCAGGATGTATGATTGAATTGAGCACAGATATCCTTTAAGTACTTGGAACTTCACCAGGATCCAATGATGACAATGGGGGAAGATACCTAATTCTCCACTGCAGAAAAGAGCTATGGGAACCACCACTGCCCGAGGCTTTCATCTTGGTTTCCTGGATAAAGGAAACATCTTCTAAGAACACAGGAACATAGAAAACATAGCAATAAATCTTTGTGACATGGGTTAAGCGATGGTTTCTTAGACATGAAACTAAAAGTATAAGTAATAAGGAAAAAAAAAAACAGATAAATTAGACTCATCAAAATTCAAAACATTCGTAATTCAAAGAGCACCATTAAGAAAGTTAAAAGACTGCCTATAGAACAGGAGAAAATATTTGCAAATCATGTATCTTATAAGGGACTTGTAATCAGAATATATAAAGAACTCTTACAACTCAACAATAGAAAGACAAATACTCCAATGAAGATATACAAGTGGAAAAATGCTCAACATCATTAGTCATTGTTGTTGTTATTTGTTGTGTGGTGCCATCGAGTTGCTTCCAACTCATAGCCATTCTGTGTACAACAGAACGAAACACTGCCCGGTCCTTTGCCATCCTCACAATCATTGTTATGCTTGAGCCCATTGTTGCAGCCACTATGTCAGTCCATCTCATTGAGCGTCTTCCTCTTTTTTGCTGACCCCCCACTTTACCAAGCATGATGTCCTTCTCCAGGGACTGATCATTAGTCATTAGGGAAATATGAATCAAAACCACTGTGAGACACCACTTCACACCCAATACAATGGCTAAAATAAAGGCAGACGATAACAAGTGTTGTTAGGGAGGAGCTGGTAAAATTGAAATTCTCATATATTGCTGATGGAATTGTAAATTGGTGCAGCCACTTTGGAAAACAGTCAGACAGTTCCTCAAAAGGTTAAACATAGAGTTACTGTATGATGTAGCAATTCCACTCCTAGGTATATACCCCAAGAAATGGAAACATGTCCATGCAAAAATCTGTACACGAATGTTCATAGCAGCATTATTCATGATAGCCAGAAAGTGGAAACAACCCAAATGTCCACCAAATGATGAGTGGATAAATAAAAAGTGGTATATCCATACAATGGAATATTTTTCAGCCATAAAAAGGAATGACGTTCTGATACATGCTACAACATGGATGGACCATGTTGTAAAACATGGCGAAGTGAAGGAAGCCAGCCACAAAAGGCCACAGATTACATATGATTCTATTTATATGAAATTTCTAGACAGTGAAAATCCATAGAGACAGAAAGTAGATCTGTGTTTGCCTAGGGCTGGGGGAGAGGAGGGAATGGGGAGTGAGTGCTAATGGGTGGAGGGTTTCTTTTTAGAGTGATAAAACTTCTGAAATTGATTGTGGTGATGGTTGTGCAACTTTGAATGTATTAAAAACCATGGAATTGTACACTTGAAAAGGGTGAACTTTATGGTATGTGCATTTTCTCTTAATAAAGCTGTTATTAAAAAAATGACTGTCAGCCCTTGATTGTCCTTGAAGAAGCCATTGGAGGCTACTCTGTACTTAATGCCAATTTCAGTTCTTACCTGGCATACAATTCTTACTTAGATTTGTACATGCACATTGAAAGTTGAACAACATGATGAACGCAATGCTGCTGAACTATACATGTGAAGAATGTTGACATGGCAAATGTTTTGTTACAAATATATTTACCACAATTAACAAAGCAAAACAAAAACAGCTTTGGCCTTTGAAAGGAACACCCAAAACCTTGTTCTCTTCTTTGACTCAGGATTGCTACCTTGGGAATCTAGGCAAAGAAAGTAATAATAACAGCAACCCGAATACGGGGCGGGGAAGGGTGTGAACTCCAGAATTTTATGCACAGAGTTACTTATCATGGGTTATTTATAACAGTCAAAAATTGAAAACAACCTAAATGTCCAACAGTAGCATAGTGTTAAGTGCATTATGCCATGTCCCAAGGATGGAATAATATCCATCCATTAAAGTAATTTAATGACCTGGGAAAATGCTTGTATCATAGGTTAAGTGAAAAAAGCAGGTTATAAACTGGTGATCGACCCCATGTTCTACTCTGTAACACATGAGGTCGCTGTGAGTCAGAATCATGGGTTGGTTGGTTTTTAAACTGGCGGATAGGTTATAAACTGATCACTAATGTGTAACTGTTCACAGAAAAAAATAAAATATGGAAAAGAGAAAACCCCACCAGAATGATTTCAGTGGTTTTCTTTTGTTGGTAGGACTACTGAGTGTGTTACCTATTTCTTTTTTTTTTAACTTATCCAGATTTTCTACAATGAACATATATGACTTTTCTAATCAGAAAAAAACAGTTCCCCCAATTTTCTCACTAATTCCACTGCTCTTTCTCAGGCAATTCACTCTACACTTGCTTTGTTCAGCCAACCCACATCCACCTCCAAGGTCCCATCCCAAGCTACACCCTCAGCCTGCAATGACCAGCTGGGTGCCAGGTGCTGCCCCCGACCACTTACCGCTCCTGTAGTTCCACCCCCTCCAGGAAGCCTTTCCTAATTACCAGGAAAACAGAAGGCCCACTTGTCCCCACCCTACCCAGACACAATGCTCCCACGTTACTCCTTGCTTGCTGTATCCAAGGAAATGCCTGCCATCTTTGTTGGTGCTCTGCCTCAAGAGGGTGTTTCCTACTGTAACCCAGCAGCTGGTGCAGTCTGCCTGTGTGTGTGTATCTGTGCGTGGTCTCTGAGAACCAACGCCCAGCAGGAAGGTGAAGTGTGGAGGCCATGTGTTTCATCAGTGCTGTATGGTGGTGATGACTTCTCCATCTGCATGTCCCGATTTGTCATGGGATAGACCTCCCCTGGCCATTTAAAAACCACCTGTTATGGATTGAATTGTGTCTCCCAAAAATATGTGTCAACTTGGCTAGGATGTGATTCCCAGTATTGTGTCATTGTCCTCCATTTTGTGATCTAATTATCCTCCATTTTGTGTTGTGTTGTAAATCCTAGCCTCTGTGGTTAAGAACTTGGCTGCTAACCCAAAGATCAGCAGTTTGAATCCACTAGCCACTTCTTGGAAACCCGGTACGGCAGTACTACTCTATCCTGTAGGGTCCCTATGAGTCAGAATCGACTTGACTGCAAAGGGTTTTTTATGCCTATGGTTATGGTCCCATCTGGGAGTGAGCTATCTGTTATGATAAAGAGGCAGAATTAGGTCATGTTAATGAAGATTAGGTTATGTTTGTTATGTTAATGAAGTAGGATTAGGGTGGGATGTATCTTGAGTCACCGCCTTTCACCTCTCTACAACAAATAAAAGCAGAGAGAAGCAAGCAGAGAGGGGGGACCTACTACCACCAAGAAAGAAGAGCTGGGAGTGGAACGCATCCATTGGACCCGGAGTTCCTGTGCTGAAAACCTCTTAGATCCAGGGGAAGACTGATGAGGACCTCACCCCATAGTGGACAAAAAGAGAAAGTCTTCCCCTGGAGTAGGCTCCCTGATTTCGGACTTCTACCCTCCTAAACTGTCAGAATAAATTTCCGTTTGCTACAGCCATCCATTTGTGGTATTTCTGTTACAGCAGCACTAGATAACTAAGACAACACCTAAACAATCTTGGAACAGCTTGAGAAGTGATCAGAGATATTTATACTCAACCTGGAAGAAGTCAGCCTGACACTCGGTACCTTTGGTTGGGGTGGAGGTGGGGGGATGAGTATGAACCAATACCGCAGATGTAATTTGAATGCACTTAAATTTTCTATGGGATGATGTAGCCAAGTGTACATCCAGCTTATTCTTTAACTGGAATCGAATTAGAGAAACCTTTGAAGGAAAAGGGAATTCCTTGGTGGTGCAAACAGTTAACATGCTCAGCTGCGAAACAAAAGGTTGGTGGTTTGAGTCTACCCAGAAGCACCTTGGAAGAAAGGCCTGGCAATCTACTACTGACAAATCAGCCATTGAAAACCCTATGGAGCACAGTTCTACTTTGACACACTTGGGGTTGCCATGAGTTGGGATTGACTCAATGGCAATTGATTTTTGGTTGAAGGAAAGAGTTAGTGGGTCAACAAAGTTGGAGTGCCTACTGTGTACCTGACACTATGCCTTACGGCTTTTGTGAAATGCTGTTGCTTTATCAAAGCAATAAATCCTGAGTGATTTTTCCTGCAGGACTTCCGGTCAGAGATTACACCCACATGAAGCATAACAAGGAAGGCTCAGACGACTTTCCTGTGGCTCCTTCAAAAACAGAGATTTTAGATCTTAGCTCTTGTAGAGTTTTGAGCTAATCCCCCTAGCCTATATATGGAATAAGATGGCATTAAGGATGCAGATATATTGAATATTCTGAAATTTATCTATGGTATTTTCAAAACTCAGAGAACTAGTGTGGTGTGGCAGGCATACTCACCGGTCTGGTATTTCACCTGTCATCTTAAACAAGGTAAACAAACCACAGACATATTTTTCTTCCCCGCAAAACTGCATCCTTTTTCAAGATTAGGACTGGGTACTGTTTGTCAATAGGAATTGAGTAGAATGGAGGTAGAGGAGTATTTTTTATTCCACCTTCTTCTCAAATAGTTAAAGTAGAAGAAGGAGTAGGTAGTTGGCTACCTTTCACATTTGTCCACTCATTTCTATTCCTGCCACCCAGATGCAGGCCTTGATGATGCTTTTCTTAGGCCTCTATAGCTGACATTTCCTCCCAGTCCATCTTCATGTGATTGGAGGTGCTTAGATTCCCAAAGGAGGCTCTGTGGCAGAGTAGATGGTCTACGCTTTGCCATCTCCATGGTCTGTGTGTGTGTCAAATGGGCTATACAAGCTGAGGGTGGAAATGGAAGTTCTGGAGAGATGAGGATGGCAGGAGAGAGAAACCTCAATGAGGAGATCTTCAATAAAATACCCGTTTCTTGTTGGTGCATTATAGAGTTGAATCTCTTTGGTGGGGGATTCATTCATTCGACCAATAATTGTTGAGTGCCTGCACTGCACCGGGCAGTGTTTAGGTGCTGAGGATAAAGTAGTGAATAAAACATACCTAACATGCAAAAACCTGGATGAATCTCCAAGGAATTGTGCTGTGTGAAAAAGCCCATCCCAAAAAGGTTAATACTGTGAGATTCCATGTATGTAATAACATTGTTGAAATGACAAAACTTTAGAAATGGTGGTAGCTGGGCTTAGGGATGGGGGGTCAGGTCGGGAGGACGTGGGTGTGGTTACAAAAGAACAATACTGCAGGTGCTTGGGGTGAAGGAACTGTTCAGTAACTTGCCTATGGTGGGAATACATGAATCTACACATGTGGTAAAATTATATAGAACAAAATATGCACATAAATGACTACAAGTAAAAGTGGGGAAATCTGAATCAGAATGATGGGTTGTATCAATGTCAACATCCTGGTTGTGTTTTTATACTACAGTTTTGCAAAATGTTACCGCTGGGGGAAACTGGGTAAAAAGTACAGGGGCCTCTCTGTGTTATTTCTTACAACTGTACGTGAATCCACAATGATCTCAATAAAAATTTCAATAAAAAAAACTTCATAGCCAACTCCCTGCCCTCCTGGAGTCTGCATTTCAGGAAAAGCTAAGTATGCCTTCATGGTGGCTGCAGGGCAAAAGCCAAGACCACCCTGAAGAAACCCTGTGGATTCTTCCATGTACTGCTGCCAGAGCTTCCTTCCTGTCCTCGGAACACATCATTGGATCCCCATTGGTGACCAAAGGAGATCCAGGCTCAGGGGAGGGGGCAGATGTAGAGTCAGGGTGTGAATCCCATCCCTCCTGATGACATGACGTGGGTACCTGGGAATTAGCCGGCCTGCCTTTGGTTCTTTAAACCATGCACCAGGCACCGACTGGTCTGTAAAGGTGACACTCAGATGCCCATGGGGCTCCCAGTAATCACGTGGAACTCTTTTGGTTTTTCCCAACTTCCTTCTTCGCTACCACCTGGCTCTGGGAACCACTACCCTCCTTTCACCTCTGCCTCAAATACCTGGCAGCATGTAAAGCTTGGAGAACCTCCTTCCCCTACAGACACTGACATGGCTCACAGCTCTGGTTCTCAGCATCAGGCAAGAAGTCCTCGTGCCAACCAGGGTCCCCAGGACTCACTCCTGGATTCCAGCCCCTGGCCCTGGCTGGTCAGGTTAGTGTCCAGCGTCTTAACTCTCCTGCAAAGGGGGTTCCCACACCAACCTGCTGGTCCTGTTGGTGGTACATGGAACATCTTCTGGCTACGAATCATCTAGCTCTGCAACTCTAGTTTATTGCCTTAGAAGGACTTCAAAGGAAAGAAGCTGTGTAAAAAGAAAATAAAATCTGAACCATCTTTAAAGTTTTTATTATTTTGCATTATGCCATGCCTTGCATGGGATGACCACAAAGCAACATGCTTTCCTGGCCACATAATTTACTAACAAGGCATGGAAGAGAAAGCTAGAGTTTAGTCCATTAGCAGGGAGGGAGAGAGGGAAGTAAGGAGAAAGGGGGAGGGCGAAGAGCAATCATAAATATGTATCTCTCTCTTCTCTAGTAGGTTAGTGATTGCTCATTCTAAGAACGATGATAATAGTCAGGGGCGGGTTACCCAGTAAGCAAGGTAAGCACGGGCTTACTTGTGCTTACTCACTAATCTGTAGTGATCAATAGTAAGTAAGCACAAGTAAACTTGTGCTTACCTGGCTTACAGTGTAATCTGAACCTATCAGGGACTGTAAATTTGTAAAAAGGCTTTGATTCTGTAGGAAGGTACTGTGGGGTTGGGAGAGAGACAGATGCCAGCCATACTTAGAAGCAGAATCTTTGATGTGGTGAAAAAATGTGAAATTGTTCACTACAGATAATCTGGTAAGCATGATGCTTACCTTGCCTATTGGATAATCCACCTCTGATACTAGTGATTTAATATGGTATCTGATTCATGGTCAAGGTCTTTATAAAAAGGAAAAGAGGCTTTCTTAGAAGTGCTAGAGTTAATCAATAAATATCTGATTGACTTCCAAAGAAGGTTATATGGCTAAAACAAAATAAAAGATGCTGACAAGCCATCACCCATGTCTGTGTTTCAAAGTACTCACAGAAGGAAGAGGTGCAAAATGAAATGTTGGGTGTCCCCTCAGCCCAAAGGAAGTATCGAGTTTAGAGTTTGGCTAGTTGAGGTACAGGTCCACATAACTGGTCTCCATGCCATCAGGTCTATGGAGGCACGCCGCAGTCTGGAGTCCCAGCCTGGGAATCCTCGGGGTGGGCCAGCTCCCTCACCTCCGGGATGAACAACCCATGTAGATCTAGGTGCATCTCCACGTCAACAGAGGCTCGAGCCAATTCTGTAAAATTTTTGGCATCCAGAATAAGCAGAAAAGGCAGTTTCTGAGGATCCGTAGAGACAATGGCTGATAAGATAACCCCTTTGAGGAAACAAAAAGAGATACATTGTGAAAACACAGCCTTGAGCCTCTTCCAGCTGGAGGGATAAGTTTCTCAGCTGTGTCTCTCTGTTCTTTGTGAACTTAAGTGTCTAATTTAAACAGAAGGGAAGTGGATTTGATATTCTGTGAGCAGAAGGGAATGGCCAGGGAAGTAGGCATCAAAAGACCTGGCTGTAGGGCTGGCTAGGCCAGTTGCTTTTCCTCAATGAACTGCAGTCTCTTCATCTGTAGAGTGGGGATAATCCTACCTACCCTCATAGGCGTGTCTATCAGTTTGTCGTACTGTGGTGGCTTGAGTGTTGCTGTGATGCTGGAAGCTATGCCACTGGTATTGCAAATACCAACAGGGTCACCCATGGTGGATAGGTTTTAGCTGAGCCCCCAAACAAAGACAGACTAGGAAGAAGGAACTGGTGGTCTACTTCTGAAAACATAAATAGCAGCGGAACATTGATATAGTGCTGAAAGATCTGCCTCTCAGGTTGGAAGGCAGTTGAATTACGACTGGGGAAGAGCTGTCTCCTCAAACTAGAGTTGACCTTAATGACGTGGTTGGAGTCAAGCTTTCGGGACCTTCATTTGTTGATGTGGCATGACTCAAAAATGAGAAGAAACAGCCGCAAATATTCATTAACAATAGACACGTGGAATGTACGAAGTATGAATCTAGGAAAATTGGAAATTGTCCAAAAATGAAATGGAATGCATAAACATCGATATCCTAGGCATTACTGAGATAAAATGGACTGGTATTGGCCATTTTGAATTGGACAATCATGTGGTCTCCTATGGCAGGAATGACAAAGTGAAGAGGAATGGCATTGCATTCATCAACCAAAAGAACATTTCAAGATCTATCCTGAAGTACACCACTGTCTGTGATAGGATAATATCCATACGCCTACAAGGAAGACCAGTTAATAAGACTATTATTCAAATTTATGCACCAACACTAAGGCCAGAGATGAAGAAACTGAAGGTTTTTACCAATTTCTGCAGTCTGAAATTGATCAAACATGCAGTCAAGATGCATTGATAATTACTGGTGATTGGAATGTGAAAGTTGGAAACAGAAGGATTAGTAGTTGGAAAATTTGGCCTTGGTGATAGAAATGGCACCAGAGATCACATGATAGAATTTTTTTGCAAGACCAACGACTTCTTCATTGCAAATACCTTTTTTCAACAACATAAACAGTGACTATACATGTGGACCTCACCAGATGGAATACACAGGAATCAAACTGACTACATCTGTGGAAAGAGACGATGGAAAACCTCAGTATCATCAGTCAGAACAAGGCCGGGGACCGACTGCAGAACAGACCATCAGTTGCTCACATGCAAGTTCAAGTTGCAGTTGCAGAAAATTAGAACAAGTTCACGAGAGCCAAAGTACGACCCTCAGTATATCCCACCTGAATTTAGAGACCATCTCAAGAATAGATTTGATGCATTATAAAGACCAGACGAGTTGTGGAATGATACCAAGGACATCATACATGAAGAAAGCAAAAGATCATTGAAAGGACATGAAAGAAAGAAAAGACCAAAATGGATGCCAGAAGAGACTCTGAAACTTGCTCTTGAACTTAGACTAACTAAAGTGAATAGAAGAAATGATAAAGTAAAAGAGCTGAACAGAAGATTTCAAAGGGCAGCTCAAGGAGACAAAGTAAAATATTATAATGAACTGTGCAAAGACCTGGAGTTAGAAAACCGAAAGGGAAGAACACGCTCGGCATTTCTCAAGCTGAAAGAACTGAAGAAAAAATTCAAGCCTCGAGTTATAATATTGAAGGATTCTAAGGAGAAAATATTAAACAACACAGGAAGCATCGAAAGAAGATGGAAGGAATATACACAGTCACTGTACCAAAAAAAATTGGTCGACATTCAGCCGTTTCAGGAGGCACATATGATCAAGAACCAATGGTACTGAAGGAAGAAGTCCAAGCTGCACTGAAGGCACTGGCAAAAGACAAGGCTTCAGGAACTGACAGAATACCAACTGAGATGTTTCAACAAATAGATGCAGCGCTGGAAGTGCTCACTTGTCTGTGCTAAGAAATTTGGAAGACAGCAACTTGGCCAACTGACTGGAAGAGATCCATACAGGTGCCCATTCCAAAGAAAGATGATCCAACAGAATGTGGAAATTATTGAACAATATCATTAATATCACAAGCAAGTAAAATTTTCCTGAAGATCATTCAAAAGCAGTTGCAGCGATACATCAACAGAGAACAGCCAGAAATGCAAGTTGCATTCAGCAGAGGACGTGGAATGAGGGATATCACTGCTGATGTCAGATGGATCTTGGCTGAAAGCAGAGAATACTAGAAAGATGTTTACCTGTGTTTTATTGACTATGCAAAGGCATTTGACTGTGTGGATCATAACAAATTATGAATAACATTGCAAAGAATGGGAATTCCAGAACACTTAATTGTGCTCATGAGGAACCTGCACATAGACCAAGAGGCAGTCGTTCAAACAGAGCAAGCAGATACTGTGTGGTTTAAAGTCAGAAAAGATGTGCATCAGGGCTGTGTCCTTTCACCATACTTATTCGATCTGTACGCTGAGCAAGTAATCCAAGAAACTGGACTATATGAAGAAGAAAGGGGCATCAGGATTAGAGGAAGACTCATTAACAACCCGCGATATGCAGATGACACATCCTTGCTTAAAGTGAAGAGGACTTGAAGCACTTAGTGATGAAATCAAAGACTACAGTCTTCAGTATGGATTGCACCTCAACAAAAGGCCTCACAACCGGACCAATAAGCAACATTATGATAAATGGAGAAAAGATTGACGTTGACAAGGATTTCATTTTACTTGGATCCACAAACAACACCCATGGAAGCAGCAGTCAAATCTGGGCAAATCTGCTGCAAAAGACCTCTTTGAAGTGTTAAAAAGCAGAGATGTCACTTTGAGGACTCAGGTGTGCCTGACCCAAGCCATGATATTTTCAGTTGCCTCATATGCATGTGAAAGCTGGATAATGAATAAGGAAGACCAAAGAACAATTGATGCCTTTGAATTTATGGGTTTGACAAAGAATATTGAATGTACCGTGGCCTTCCAGAAGAACTAGCAAATCTGTCTTGGAGGAAGCACATCCAGAATGCTCCTTAGAAACAAGGACGGCAGACTTCATCTTACATACTGTGGACATGTTATCAGGAAGGACCAGTACCTGGAGAAGGACATGATGTTTGGTAAAGTAGCGGGTCAGTGAAAAAGAGGAAGACCCTCAACAAGATGAATTGACACAGTGGCTGCAATAATGGGCTCAAGCATAACAACGATTGTTAGGATGTCGCAGGACCGGGTAGTGTTTCGTTCTGTTGTACATAGGGTTGATGTGGGTCAGAATCGACTGGAAGGTACCTAACTGCAGTAACAACCCTCATGGGGTTGCTGAGAGGATCTCTGGCCCATTGGGTTATGAGAGCACTTTGTGAAGTATTGCATGCTTTGAGAAATGGCTATTTTCATTATGTAAAAATGCTGACTATGGACAATCAGCTTTGGGGTTGCCCTTAGGCTAATATATGTCACTTGGCTGGTTGCACTCAAAGGCATGAGCTCCACTCCCCTCCTGCAAGTGCAGCATGCTGGTAGCCTCAGTTTTCCTCTCTCTAAATGGAAATACTCTAAGCACTCACCTTCAAGGGGGAGAGAGTCAAACAGAATCATATGCACACATTTACAGCAGGGAGGAAGCATCCAGAAAATACTAGCGATTCCTCCTGAGGCCTCCTGGGTTTCAGTGCACAGTTGCAGTCAGATTGGCCGGGATTCAAATCCTGTCTCTGTATGTTCTGGGCCTGTGACTGTAGGCAAGTCTCACTCTCTGTGCCTCCCCATCAGCGAAATGCAATGATACTCGCTACCCACGGAGAGAATGTGCTCAAAGCACTTGCTCAGCCAAGTGGGAGATGGGCCTCAGGAGGATGTGGTGCTGACACGCCCCCACATCTGAGATGACAGTGACATGAGGTCCTCAGCCTAGCATGCCACGCCATGAACAGTAGCAAGACAAGGCCAGGTAGAAAACCATTCCCTCCAACCTGAGGGGAAGAAACTGGCAGCCTCAATGGGCAGCACCCTCCCTTCAGGTGTGGGCAGCCCCAGCGCTAGCTTGGCCGGGTTGCACCAGTTACCCTCAGCATCCCTGGGGCATGGACAGGGTGTTTCTGGGGCAAGGGCAGAGGCCAGGAGGGGAAGGTTTCCTGTGGAAACCTAGAAAAAAGAGGTAGACCACAGAAACACATTTCCAGGTGTTACATGAAAGGTTAAAATTTACTTATAAAACCCGTTGCCATTGAGTCAATTCCAACTCACGGCAACCTTATAGGACAGAGTAGAACTGCCCCATACGGTTTCCAAGGCTGTAATCTTTAGAGAAGCCTCATCTTCCTCCTGCGGCGTGGCTGGTGGGTTCGTACTGCTGACCTTTCGGTTAGCAATTGACCACTTAACCACTGCGCCACCAGGGCTCCGTTACATACTTATAGATAGTTGAAAATTCTGATCCAGCCATTGCAATGGATTTGAAAATCAGGATTCTATGCCCTGGGACAGTGGAGGGTCAATTAGTGTAAAACACGTGGTCTTTGGACTCAGACGAACAAAAGCTTCAACGCATGACTCCACCAGCTGTGTGCCCTGGGGGCTGGGGCAAGGACCTACTGTAACCTTTCTGAGCCTCAGTGTCCTTATCTGTAAAATGGGCATGGTAACAGTAACTGCCTGCTAGGGTAGCTGGCAAGGATGTCAAGTGTCTGGCAGGGCAGCTAATGACAAACCAGCTGTCCCCAGTCGATGTCTCTGAGCGGTGATCACAGGCAGTGTGTGCAGCAAGAGCTTTCCTTCTGAGTCCTACCGTCATCCTCGTCCTTGGCGCCTGGCGTGGGCACGAACAGGGGCTCCGCCGGCCAGCAGTGCTCCTCTCTCCATTTTAAGGATGACTTTGTGAGAATGTCATATTTTAGTATCTGTACATCCAAAGAGGAGAAACATAGGAATGACCTGTTCAAGAGCATGCATACTCCCCGCAAACAGAAAGGCATCAAGGCCCACGTAGCAAGAAGATTGACCAACCAATTGCCACCCAGTCAATTCCGACTCATGGAGATCCTGACCCATGGCAACCCTACGTGTGTCAGAGTAGAACTGTGCTCTATAGGGTTTTCAGTGACTGATTTTTCAGAAGTAGATCACCAGGCCTTTCTTCTGAGGAGCCTCTGGGTGGACTTGAACCTCCAACCTTTCAGTTCGTAGCCGAGTGCGTTAACCATTTGCACCATCCCTCAAACGCAGGCTTTTGACATTACTTCCATGTGACATCTGCCTCCAGTCACAGCCTCACAACTGAAATGCAAGAAGCTAACTTTCCTCCTCTGACTCTAGGCTTATAGCCCTTTGCCACCACGTAGCTGATACCGGACAATGAATTCTTTTAGAAATAAAAATCCTGAAGTCATCTGGAAATTGACACTACATTGCCATTTTTATATGTGCAAAACAAGAAAAAGTATTCAATGCAAACATTTAAAGTATAATATAATCCCTTTGTTGTTTTAAAAGTGGAAGTCCCTGTTCTCTCTTACTCTCCAATAGGCTTGCTTTCCTCTAGGACGTGGGATTAGCAAGGAGTGACTTGGGGTGTGCGTAGGTGTGTGGGGTGGGAACTTAATTTTTCACTTTCTGCATTTCTGCACTGTTTGCTCTTGTTAAAATTTTTTTACATTTTATCATTTTAAAATTAAGCTATTAAGGCCAAGTGACAACTGCACACTTAGCACAGTCCCTGGAGCACAGTAAGTGCTCGACAAATAGTAGCCTAAAGAACAAATATAGTTGCACAACATGGTGGATGTAATTAACGTCACTGAATTGTATGCGTAGAAATGGCTGAAATGGCAAATGTTTTGTTATGCATGTTCTACCACAATAAAAGAATAAACAAAGTCTCTAAGTTTCAGCTACACCTCTCTGCTGGTGAGTTTCATTGTAGCACATAGTAGGTGCTCAGAAAATATGTATTGAATAAACAAATCAATGCATAAACTCCATCCATGACCTCTTACCTGCATTCAGCACATCAGGTATGGCTCACTCTCTTGGATAGTCCATGATCACTTCAAATTTACTTTGTCCCAAATTGACCTTACTATCCTACCTACCCCCGTCCCCAAGGGGACTTCCCTGCTGACCTCCTCTTTTCTGATCAAGGTCGCCCAGTCTCAAATCCTGAGAATTCAGCTTTACTGTAGGGAAAGCCTGCCAGGGATAACACAGTATCATACCTGAGTTGGGATTGGACTCCACTGAACTTCAGCAGCAAAGACATATCGGTATGGTTTCCCATTGTGAGTGTAGTTAATTCGAGGTAGCTCTAAGCCTAGAGAGAAATGGCACAGCTAGTGAGGCCACTGTCAGGGAGGGCTGGGAGCATTCTGCCCTTCATGCCAAGCTGGGCTTCCTTTCCACAAAGACAGTTCCCAGTCTAGGGTCCCTGAGCTTGATTTGGGCCCTGGATTGGATCAGTGGGAATGTGAACTCCTAGGAGCAAGGTAGCCAAAGGGCAGGGAAGGGGAACTCTGAGAATTGCCCTGGCTCTATTAGAAGGTTTAAGAGCAAGAAAAGAGAGACCTAGATTTTTAAGTATATAAACATCTTTAATTATCCCAGATAAAAATCGAAGAGAATTACATGATTAAAATCAGAGGCTACTGCAATTTTTTTTTAACACTCTTTAAAAAGGAATACTGGTGTGTGTGTGTGTGTGTGTGTGTGTGTGTGTGACATGTTTGTGGGTGTGAAGAGAAGCCATAAAAAGGAGTATCAATGGTGAACAGTTAAATAAATCTGGTGAATTCATATAATATATTGTGTAAAAATGTTTACAAAGGACTTTTTTTGTTTTTAAACAAAGGACTTAATAACATGGAAAAATGCCCTATCATAAGGTTACTTAAATGCAGAATTAATGTGGTTATAGAATTAGCTCCAAAATGAATGGAAGCATTGCTGAGGTTATAACTTCCTGACAGTTTATATTTTAAATTGTACATTCTAAGTTTTTCAACTAGGGTGATGGTGCCCCCCAGGGGACATCTGGCAAAGTCTGGAGACGTTTTCTATTGTTCGAACCGGGAAGACAGGCAGTGCTACTGGCATGTATCGGGTACAGGTCAAGGACATTGTTAAATATCCTACAATGCACAGCGCATCCTCAACCAGAAGGAATTACCCGGCCCCAAATGTTAATAGTGCCGAGGTTGAGAAACCCTGCTCTAGTGACGTAAATTGTAGTTTCGGGGGTCTGTATTCTGTGTGTAAGAGGTTTATATTCCGTGTGTAACTCAGCTTCTCTGAAAACCCAGTTATCTGTAAAACGGGGCTGATAAAACCCATTTTCCACCACCTGTCTGTCAGTACTGTGGTGGCTTGTGTGTTGCTATGATGCTGGAAGCTATGTCACCAGAATTTCAAATACCAGCAGGGTCATCATGGTAGACAGGTTTCAGCGGAGCTTCCAGACTAAGACAGACTAGGAAGAAGGCCTGACGATCAACTTCTGAAAAGCAGGCAATGAAGACCACATAGATCACAACAGAACAGTGTTCAACTAGCTTACTTTGGACATGTCATCAGGAAGGATCAGTTGCTATAGGAGGACATCATGTTTGGTGAAGAAGAGGGCCAGTGAGGGCGTGGGAGATCCTTGGTGAGATGGATTGGCACAGTGGCCACAACAATGGACTGGAACATGCCTGCAGTTGTGAGGATGACGCAGGACCAGGCTATGTTTCATTCTGTCGTACGTAAGGTCTCAATGAGTCGGAGTTGACTTGCTGGCAGCTATCTATCTGTCTGTCTGTCTATCTATCGCCTATTTTACAGAGTTATTGTGAATGGGTAGAGATAGAATTATGAACACATTGTGCCTTTTCAGTAAGCCAGTAAGTCACAGCATTTGCAGACAGCAACTGTGAAAGTCGTCTGGTCCAATGACCATCCAGTGGTGTTTGGAGATAGGTTAAAGAGAACTGTCCCAAACGCTTTTCACTGGGACAACCCAACAGCCCTTCTTTTTGTCCCTGGTCCAGATGTAGCCCCTCTGTATTGGAGGGAGGTGTTATATAAAAAGGCCTCAGGGTTCTTCATGAAAACCTGCCCCTTCTCTAAATGCCAGAAGAGAGACTGCATGTTACCTTCATAAAGCGATTCTGGCTGGCAGTAGACTTGGTTGTCTTTTTCCTTCAGGGCTGTTGCTGTTGTAGATGCAAGTTTGATTAAATTTGAGCCCACTTCTGCATTCTGAAAAGAATCCATTTTCAAAGAAAGGAAAACTTGTTATGCAAAGCAAATATTTGCTTTCCTGTGTACATTTTAAAAATGCTTTAGCACACATCGTCTTGTTTTGGCCTCACTGTTAGCCGTGAGAAGCAGCTATTATCTTGTGACTACCCTTACTCTCAGTTAAAAAATGAGGACTGTCAAGGTGAAGCAACTCCCCAAGGTGGCAGAGCTGTTAGGTAGTAGGGCCAGGACACCTAAACCTATGGCCTTTACTCCCCTACTCTGGGCTGCCTTATCCCTCACAGGTAAGATTAATGTGCTTACAAGAATAAGTTCTCACTTTTTAAAGGCTGGATGATTCATCTGTAAACCACTGCATCAGTCATTAGAAGGATGTTTATAAAGAGTTTATAATAACATGGGAAATGCTTACGATATAATACTGAGTGGAATAAGCAGCAGACCAAATTCCATACACGGTCTGAGTTCAACCATGTTAAAAAAAGTACACGGAAAAAAGCCTGGGAGAGACACACCGAACATTAGCAATGCAGGGGGTGGTGGGATTATGGGGGATTGTCATTTCTTTCTGTATGCCTGTCCATATTTTCTCCTACAAACATGTATCACTGCTGAATCAAAAACATACATGCATATCTTTCAAGGGCATTCCTTGGTCTCAAGTTACAATCATACTTTGCTCTGTTCATGACCTTACTGGCTTCATTGTAACCCAGGAGAGGGATTTAATGCAACTGGGTAAATGTTTATTGAGCATCTACTACTTTCTGCTTCCTCACATACTAACTATGGGACCTTGAGCAAGTTACTTAGCCTCTCTATAGTTCAGTTTCCTCACCTGTATAACAGGATAATAATAGTACATCCATCATTGAGTTATTGTGCAGATGAAATGAGATCATCCATGCAGAGGGCTTACAGTAAGCACTTGGTAAACATTAGCTGCTGTTGTGTTGTTGTTGCTGCTGTATTGCTGCTACTGCTACTGGGGGTGGGTTCAGGTTAGGCACGGGAGGACACTGAGGAACGAGACCCAAGCTTCCTGCCTTCCTGGAGTTCACAGCGGGAGGATTATTTAAACTTTTCTCTACTTTCTGAATTTTCCAAAATAGCCTTTTATAATTAAAGCACATCTATTTTCCTTTTAGCAGCTTTCTGCTGGAAAGGGGGGATGTTTACCGCATCTTAGGGTATAAACTGCAAAGGTCCTTAGATATTTGTTTAGTTCAAGCCCCTCAATTTATGTTAGAGGAAACTAGCCCCCCCCACCCCCGAAGGCAAATGACTTGCCCAAGTTCACACTGGGAAAAGCAGAGCCTAAGGCCAGGCCTTTGCATTGCAATGCTTCCACCCAGAAGTACAAGCATTGTGGCAGAGTGTAAGGCAGGTGCAGAGCTCTGAGGCTGGTCCATTCCCCTCGCCTGCCTGCGCAGAGAGGCCTTCCCTAACGACTCAGTCAGCAGTTTCTCCAAGGCATTCATCCACAACTGTAATTATCTTTTTTATGGAGCCATTCTTTTAGGCTATTTCTTCTTTTGGCTGGTCCTCCCCGTGAAGGCAGGGAGCAGATTTTATTCAGTGCATGGTCGACAATCGGCTCCCACTAAATAACTGCATGGGTGAATGCCTGACTCAGTAGCTTTTCCTTCAGCTGCCAAGGGGCAAAACATCTGCTTCCCAGGGCAGTTGTAAGAATTGCAGGTGAGATGCATGAAGAAAGTAGCCCAGTGCCCAACATATCAACAGCATCTTACAATCAGCAGCTCTGAGCGCCTCCAGCTCCATGGCACCAGGAACGGGCTGGGCCCTGCCTGGTGCTGGCTGGACACGTGACAGCCAGAGGCCTCCTGTGCATGTCCCGGACTTGATTCTCAGAGAGTCGGTCTGCACAGACATCTTAGAACGCCAGCTGAAACTGGTCCAACAGATTGAGGGATAAAATGTGGATTTTTCCACATGCAGCAGTAACAAACATGACTCGGCTTCTTTCATGGCCAACACGCTCACCTTTGGAAAGAAATCGCTTTACAGCCAGATTTAAACAGAATCCTGCAGGTTTGCCTGAAATCCCTAAGCTTGAGGGAACTTCCATGAGACAGTAATCTTTAGTAATCCCTCAAAACACAGGCTTTGTAGTCAGGTAAACTTGCGTAGACTCTCGGCCTTGCTGAACATGTTTCCTTATCTGTAACGTAGAGGTGCGATTCACGACTTTTGGACTGATTGGGAGTATAGGTGAGGCTGCTCCAACCTGCCTTTGAGGATTATGGTTAGGATTAAATTAAATAATAGTGTGAAAACACCTGGCACAGTGCTAGACACGCTGTAGCACTTGAAGCCAGACAGTCATGTACTCAAATCCCACAATAATTCTGTGACATTGGGCAAGTTACTTTCTCTCTCATCTGTAGACACAGGGACAATAAATACCTCAGAGGGCTGTGATTCAGATGAGGTAAGAAGAAGTAAGCAAAGCCTGTAACAGACCCTAAAATTTACAGGGCCTGGGGCACAAGTACAAGTGGAGGACCACCTACTATATGGCTAAATATATCAAGCAAATTGTTAAGTAAAATAGCATTCTTTCCCCCTACTTTGACAAGTAAACCTTTTCTAATGTTGTGGAATACCACTCGTCTGTCAGTCTGTCATTTTGTCATACTATGGTGACTTGCTTGTTGCTATGTTACTGGAAGCTACAGCACTAATATTTCAAATACCAGCAGGGTTATCCATGGTGGACAGGTTTTAATGAGGCTTCCAGACTAAGACAGAGTAGGAAGAAAGGCCTGGCACTTTACTTCTGAAAGTTAGCCATTGAAAATCCTATAGATCACAACAGAATATTGTCTGATATAGTGTGGGAAAATGAGCCCGTTAGGTTGGAAGGCACTGGGAACGCACAATGGCTGCAACAATGGACTTGAGCAATACTTGACACAGACCAGGCAATATTTCATTCTGTTGTACATGAGGTCACCATGAGTTGGAGCCGACTCGATGGCAACTAACAACAAAAATGTTGTGCAGTCGCACTGTGCTATATGGTAACCACTAGCCATATGTGGCTATTGAAATGTAACTTTAAATTAGTTAAAATTAACAATTCATTTCAAGTGCTCAGTAGCACATGTGGCTAGTAGCTACATATTGGACGGTGCAGGTAGAGAACGTTTCATCTTTGCAGCAAGGTCTATTGCACACTGGAAGGATAGGTGTGAATTTAGAAATCTATGACTCCTTGGAGTTCTGAACTAGATTAGGGTGGCCCAGCGGGATCTAGCCCCCGGCCTCGGCCCCCTTCTCTTCCATCCCAGCTCCACCTCTCACTGTGAAGGGCTTTGCTTGTACTCTTGCAGGGAGGCCCCAGCCAGCACAACAAAACCAGCTGTCAACCCTGGCCACCTCGGGGTATGCACACCAGAGAT
The DNA here is from genome assembly GCA_030035585.1 of Dugong dugon. Lineage (NCBI taxonomy): Eukaryota > Metazoa > Chordata > Mammalia > Sirenia > Dugongidae > Dugong > Dugong dugon. Next base: position 38,247,577 of record CM057478.1, read on the forward strand.
AGTCTGCCCTGAAGAGGATGGAGGCAGCACTGGACGCAGGCTGGGGACATTTGGGCAGGGAATTCAGATCCCAGGTTCCAGAGCATGGTTGGGGCAAAGGAGAGTGCTGCTTTGCCCTGTGCCTTCTGCCCTGGGCCCTGTGAACCCTTCACCCTGTGAAGAAGGGGCAATGCTGGAGCAGGGTCTGATCAGGGCTTCCAAAGTGCCGAGGCCAGAGCAGCGGCCCCTTTTGCGGGCTCTAAGAGCAGAAAAGGGGTTTAACACAGTGCCTGGCACATAGCAAGCTGTCGGTAAATGGCGGCTTCTTTTAGCATTGTCTTCATGTTTGCACTTGGAAGACAAAAGGCAAATCTTCTGAGCAGAGAGTTGAGGCCACTTACTTCTATGTCCAAGAGTCCCTGGGTGGTACAAATAGTTAACGCATTCGGATGTTAACTGAAAAGTTGGAGGTTCAAGTCCACCCAGAGGTGCCTTGGAAGAAAGACCTAATGATCTATTTCTGAAAAGTCATCCACCGAAAATCCTATGGAGCACAATTCTACTCTGCAACACATGGGGTCACCTCAATGGCAACTGATTTTTTTGGGTTTACTTTTACGTCCAAGGTGCCTCCTTCCTGTGATTGCCCCTGTTGTGTGGATGCAGGGATGGCTGCCGGGAAGGAAAGGAAATGCGTGTGAACCCATCTCTGAGGCTGCTTTGGAGGCCTTCAGGAGGAGGGCAGGGAAGCCAGTCAGACTGTCTGTACATGCCCGCTCTCCCCACCCAGCCCCGCCTCCCTGCTGGGCCCTGCCTTTAGACACCCCCGCCTGCCCTACATAAACAGGTCAAGGGCGCCAGGAGGGCCTGCTGGCCCCACCTGGACTTTGACCCCAGCTGGCCCAGAAAAAGAATCTGGGGCAGCCGGGGCAGCCTGGAGGTCTTGGACTTTAAGTATAATTCACTATATCCTGTTCTACGAAGAACAGACTTTTCACTTTGCTAATGTTCTCAATGCTAAAGAAACTAAAGAAACCCCTGTGCCCTTTTAGAGACCCTGCCTCACGTTTTTCTTTCATTCATTCATTCATTATATTTAAGAGCTTAATGAGCAGCCTCTGAAAGCCAGCCCTGTGATGGGTACTGGGGATGAACTGCTGAACAAGAGAAAGAAGGTCCCTTCTCTCTCAGAGCTAACAGGAAGAGGGACTGGACAAGTTAATTCTATTTGAGATAAATGTTGAGCAAAAAGTTACAGTGTGCTCATCAGCACCTGCACACAAATCTGAGTGTGTCCCGAGGCCGAGAACTGAAGGTTGATCAGGAATCAGCCAGATTCGGCAGGGCTCACCCTGGCCACACGTTGAAGCCTCCCGGAAGCTTTGAAACCATGCCCACACCTGGGCCCTGTCCCTGGAGACAATGGCTTAGATGGTCTCAAAGCTCCCATGTGATGCCAACATGCAGCCATGAGGACTGGAGTAGGAGGTTTGAAGGGGAAAGGGGACAGCAGCTTACAAAGGCCCCCAGCCCAGAAGGAGAAAGGGCGGTCCATTCCCCAGGGTTACTTCCTTAATAGCCTTTGGATAGGATGAAACCAAGGCAGCCAATCAGGACTTCTAAGACCACACTGGCCTGCTTGAATTTCCTATTTCAATATGCAGGCGGAGCTACTTGAAAGTGAATAAGAAGCCATTTTTAAGAGACGATAAAAGGCAATTAAAAATCGTGGTCAGACTACCCTTCCCAGAGCTCTCTCTGCTTTGCTACTTTCAAAGCAGCAGATGGTTCACAGGGCGGCTTTTTAAAATATAAATGCTAAACTTCTTAGCTTAGTTCCAAGGAAGCAAATCACTTCTCCAGTGGGACAAAAGGTTGCAAAACCCAGGGGTGTGTGGGCAGTGGGAGGGGTGTGTTCTCCGTGTATCATCTCTTGGCTGAAGCCGGCTGGTGTGGGGGGGTGGGCAGGCCTTGTGATTTGCCACCTGTGTGCTTCATGACAGCCTCTCTGCCCCCCATTGCTTCCTGAAACCAGGAGAAACAGTCCAATGCAGAGACCTGTGGCTCCTGTGATGAGTTTATGGGACACAGCTGTTCATTCAATAGCCCTGAATCATATGGGGAGAGAGTGGAGTCCTTTTTCTCGTTCAATCCTTCTGACCGTGCAAGAAGATCTCAGTTAGGTTCTGCTATGTCTTTAACACTTAATCCTTTCCCCCCTATTTAAACCATTTTGAAGTGTACAATTCAGTGACATTAACTGTATTCAACATGTTGTGCAACCATCACCACTATCTGTTTCCAAAACCTTTTATCTCCCCAAGCAGAAACTCAGTACCCATTAAGTAATAACTCCCCACAACCCTTCCATAGCCCCTGGTAACCACTAATAAACTTTGGTCTCTCTGCAGTTGCCTATTCTAGATATTTCATATACAGTATTTGTCCTTTTGTGTCCAACTTATTTCACTCAGCATAATAATTTTGAGGTTCATCCATGTCATAGTATGTATCAGAACTTCATTTCTCTTTATGACTGAATAATATTCCACCATAAGTGTCTTGCAGCCCTGGTGGCGCAGTGGTTAAGAGCGATGGCTGCTAACCAAAGGGTCAGCAGTGTGAATCCACCAGCCACTCCTTGGAAACCCTGCGGAGCAGTCCTATTCTGTCCTCTGTGGTTGCTATGAGTCGAAATTGACTCCACAGCAATTTTTTTTTTTTTTTACAGTATGTGTCTTAGTTATCTAGTGCTGCTATAACAGAAATACCACAAGTGGATGGCTTTAACAAAGAGAAATTTATTCTCTCACAGCCTAGAAGGCTAGAAGTCTGAATTCAGGGTGCCAGCTCCAGGGGAAGACTTTCTCTCTCTATCAGCTCTCAGGGAAGGTACTTGTCATCAATCTTCCCCTGGTCTGGGAGCTTCTCAGGTACAGGGACCCCAGGTCGAAAGAACGCATTCTGCTCCTGGCACTACTTGCTTGGTGGTATGAGATCCCCATATCTCTCTGCTCGCTTCTCTCTTTTATATGTCAAAAGAGATTGACTTAAAACACAACCTAATCTTGTAGATTGAGTCCTGCCTCATTAACATAACTGTCTGTAACCTTGCCTCATTAATATCATAGAGGCAGGATTTACAAAACATAGGAAAATGACATCAGATGACAAAATGGTGGATAATCACACAATACTGGGAATCATGGCCTAGCCAAGTTGACACACGTTTTAGGGAGACACAATTTAATCCATAACAGTATGTATATACCACATTCTGTTCAAACATTCATCTGTTAATGGACATTTGGGTTGTTTCCACCTTTTGGCTATTGTGAATAGTGCTGCAGTGAACAAATCTCTGTTTGAGTCCCTGCTTTTAAGTCTTTTGGGTATACATCTGGGAGTGGAATTGCTAAGTTATATGGTAATTTGACCAGAAAGGTCAGCAGCTTGAATCCACCAGCTACTCATTGGAAACCCTATGGGGCAGTTCTCCTCTGTCCTATAGGGTCACTAGGAGTCGTAATTGACTCGACAGCAATGAGTTTTGGTTTTACTGTCATTCCTATGTTTAACTCTTTGAGGAACTGCCAAACTGTTTATCACAGAAGCTTGACTGTTTTACATTCCCACCAGCTATGCATGAGGATTCCAATTTCTCCACACCCTCACCAACACTTGTTATTTTCTTTTTTTCTGATAATTAACACCTCATACTTTTATAAAATGTTCTTTTTAACAAAAAGATCAGATCTTGGCAAGAAACAATATTTGGGTAGAGTTTAAGACATTTGGTTTTTCTATTGTTTTATTTACTTGATTGTCTTCTATTTGCAGCAAGCAACACTAACTTTCCCTAGGGTCGTGATATGTTTCCTTTCAGACTAGTTAACTAAAGAGGGAGTTGATTTAAACAAAAAATGATTTTGTAAATGCTAACAGAGGTAATAGGAAATATGGCAGAAATCATGACAGATGCATAAATGACTGTGAAGGCAAAATGTTGGAGAGGTAGGAAAGAACCCCAACTCCGGAGTCAAACAGACCTGGGTTCAAATCCTGGCTCCCCATTTGTCCACTGGTTGGGAGCAGGGCTGAATCCCTGTAATGAGCATCCCACTCAGGGCCTTGGAGCTTGGTGGTGCAGGTAGGAGAAAGCTCCTTGGGTCCTCTAGGAGCACCCTCCATCCCCCAAGTCTGCAGGAGCCCCAGAGGAGCCAGTGCGACCCATCTGGTGCTTGTTCCAGTAGATAAGGCCTGGGGACAGCAGCAGAGCCACTCCCCCGTAGCAATTACAAACACCAGTTTGGAGGCAGACAAGTGCATTTTCCAGTCCTGGTTCTGCCACTGGGGTGTGTGGCCTTGGGCATTTTCCTTAGTCTCTCTGAGCCTCAGTTTCTTCATCTACAAAATGAGGCTAATACATATGAGGGCCTCTTCCATAGGCTGTTTTGATCATTAAGTGAGGTAAGGTACAGAAAATGCTTAGCAAAGTGCCTGGCACATAGCATGCACCCAGTAAATGGGAGCCATCAAAATTTAATTTAATTTAATTTGGTTTCATTTAAACTAACTAAGTCATGAAGTCTGGGAGTTCAAGAGCCAGCAGCCGCTGTAGCCTCTCTAGTCAAGCCCAGAGCCTTGGCAGCATCCCCTGAAGGAGGAAAACTTCGCCCAGTGGTCATTTTTAATGCAAGGACAGGACTGTTAAATAGCAGGGGATTGGATAAGCCTGTTAGGTGAATAATTAAAATGATGTTGTAGAAGAATATTTAATGTCATGGACAGATGTCTAGATATATAAAAAGGTGAGGAAAAATGACACAAAATAGTGTGTACGTATTTGGCAATAAAAAGAAATAAGAGTATTGATACATGCTACAACGTGGATGAACCTTAAAAACATTACACCAAGTAAAGGAAGCTAGTCACAAAAGGTCACATGTTGTATGATTCCATTTATATGAAATGTCCAGAATAGGCAAATCCATGGAGACAGAAGGTAGATTAGTGTTTGCCTAGGACTTGTGGGAGGGATGGGGGTGTGATGACGATTGTATAACTCTGTGAATATACTAAAAATCACTGAATTGTACACTTTAAAGGAGTGTATTGTATAGTGTGTGAATTATATCTCAATAAAGCTGTTAAAACATTATGTACAGTATTGCTTCCTTTCTTAAAATTAAGAAATATATTTAAAAAATTATATATATATATATATACACACACACACACACACACACACACACCTACGTACATACAGGGGAGCCCTGGTGGCTCAGTGGTTAAGCGCTCACCTGCTAACTGAAAGGTCGACAGTTCAAACCCACCAGCTGCTCTGCAGGAGAAAGGTGTGGCAGTTTGCTTCCGTAAAGATTACAGCCTTGGAAACCCTATGGGGCAGTTCTACTCCGTCCTATAGGGTTGCTGTGAGTCTGAATCAAATTGACAGCAATGGGTTTGGTCTGGTTTTTACATACATACATATACATATTAAAAGAAACCGTTCATGGAGTCAGTTCTGACTCATGGCAACCCCATGTGTTACAGAGGAGAACTGCTCCTTACAGTAGAACTGTAATCTTTATGAAAGCAGATCACTAGTCCTTTCTTCCACAGTGTCACTGGGTGGATTTGAACCACCAACCTTTAAGTTAATAGTTGAGTGCAAAACATTTGCACCACCTAGGGACCTTACATATACCAAAAAAAAAAAACACAAAACTTGTTGCCGTCAAGTCGATTCCGACTCATAACAGCCCTATACATGTACCTTAAAAACAAACAAACAAAACAAATCTGTTGCTGTCTAGTCAACTTTGACTCATAGCAACCCTATAGGACAGAGGAGAATTGCCTCACAGGGTTTTCAGGGGGCAGCTGGTGGATTCAAACTGCCGACCTTTTGGTTAGCAGCCAAGCTCCTAAGCCACTGTGCCACCAGGGCTCCAAACATGTATACATATACGTATATGTATATAATATACATATATATATATAAAGACTGGAAAGCAATACAAATAAACCCATAATGATCATCTTAGGTGGTGGGTTTATGGATATTTTTTGTTCTTTTTACTTATCTATATTTTCTAAATTTTCTACTATGACTATGTACCGCTTCTGTAAAAATAACGAAAAAATTTTCTGCTTTTCTTTAAGAACAGTTCATTTTTGGATTTGAAAGTCAATCAAGTAAGTGCCAAAGTCACTTCCTAATCCTGCTAACATCTAAGTAGCTTTCTTTTAAGAGTTACCTCGTCCACGTGGAGTGGCACAGCAAACCTCTTGAGTGTGGGTATGGAGGTGAGCCTGGAGTTCTCCTCAAAGTCCTGGTTCAGGTTGGCCAAGTAGAAGAGCTGGTAGAGACTGTTGTCCTTGTAGGCAATGACATCAAACAGTATGCAGTCATCCTCCTCGTAGGCATTGACGTGATGGAAGACAACCATGGGGTCTGTGTAATACTTGGTTACTACAGGCTTTCTAGTCCTCTGGTCAATGATGTGGATGTGAGTCTGAAAGAAGGTGGACACAGAGCATTCAGCTCTCCTTCTGACAGCCCACTCGTGCCATCCCAATATATGGACTAAACCCAACTCTGCCATCCACCAGCTGGTGACCTTGGAATGCCCTTCCCCATCTTTAGCCTTGTGTCCCACCTCAAAAATGCCAAACACCAAAGGCACTCAATAAATAGGAGCTGTTTATTGCTGCATTTCCGTGATCATACCTTTGTGATGAGAGGAGGAAAGATTTGCCCCCTTGGCCTCTGGAGTGGCCATGAAGACAGTGTTTGGGGTGAGGGTGCACTGTCCCCTCATTCAATTGACTGACTTATGGTGCCTCTAGATGGGTGGTGACATGCCAGCTCCCTGGCAATGGTCAAGCCGGAGAAACCCTGCCAGGTGACAGGGCCCTCATGGCCTCCCTGGGCCCTATCCAAGGCTGGAGACCCTAAAACTGTAAAACCACTGCTGCCCTTCTGGTCCCTCCTCCACCTCTAAGCCTGCTGTTTCCAGTTTGCCAAGGTGTGGTTGTTATAGCAATGCCTACCCCACCTGCCCTGGAAGGCTGCAGTGTGGAGTGACCCTGCTCCATGCTAACGACTTAGCCCTCGCCCCACCGGGGAGTATCAGCTCATTAGGCACCTCTGGCTGTCATAGACCAGTATCACTCTGGGTGGTAATTAGCTGCATCTGCAGCCCAAGTTGCCTGATGCAAAGCGGAAGGGGTGTTTTCTTTCTTTTGGCAGCTTTGGCTTAACCATCCTCCTTCCGAAAGCGAGGGACTGCTCCGGGCTGTTTTTTCGCTACCTCCTCCCTTTTCTCCCCTTCCCTGGAATCAAACTTTGAATTTAAAGAGGAAGGCTTTGATAATGTTGGAGAAGGTTCTGTATGAAGAGATCAATACTTATAAAATACACTGCTGTTGAGTCAATTCCAACTCATAGCGACCCTACAGGACAGAGTAGAACTGCCCCTTAGGGTTTCCAAGGAGCGGTTGATGAATTCAAACTGCCGACCTTTTGGTTAGCAGCCAAAGCGCTTAACTGCTGCACCATCAGGGTTCTTCAATACTTATAGGGGTGATTATTGTAGCCCTTTTCTTTCCCATGACTCCAATCCCTGGGCCACCCACATGGACTTCCAGAAAGTTCTCTTCCAAATGCACTCCGAAGCTCTTCCCAGGCTCTATGCCCTGCCCTCGGAGGGCCAGGAAATGCCCAGGAGCCCACGGATTAGAGGCTGAGAGGGCCCTGCAGCACTGTTGAGGGAAGCTTCTCACCGGGTGCGTGGGGAGAGGGCTGCAGAGGAAACTCAACTTCAGCTCATTTCCCTGCCTGTCCCCTTGTCCCCTCTCATTCATTCCACAAATATGTATTGAGGGTCTATCGAGTGTCAGGTATTTTTTGGGGAACTAGAGAGACAAAATAAAACCAACCCCTGCTTTGGAGCTTATATTCTATTGGGGGTGAGGCCAACAATAACTGATTAAACATGTATGTCAGAGGATGACAACAATGCTGCCGAGAGGGGAGGGTCCTATTAGAGACAGGTTATCGGGGAGGCCTCAGAGATCAGTGAAGTCACACAGCGACGGGGAGACCTAGATTAACTGAGAGAGGAAGCCACCTGGGGGAAGAGCATTCCAGACAAAGGCCTGAGGTGGGAACGTGTTTGTCTGGTTTGAGACACAGGAGGTAAGCAGCAGGGGCCAGTGGTTGAGATGAGGCTGTGTCAGGATTTAGGGATTGAAGCGAAGCCTTTGGATTTTATTCTGAGGAAGATGGGCAATCACTAAAAGGTTCTGAGCAGAGGACGGATCTGGCTTAACCCCCTTGTTCCCTCAAGCATCTCTCTCCTCCCTGAGAAGACAGAAGATGGGCCTTAAAGAGGGTAGCCAGCCACAAATGGGGCAAATGTAGGTATATGTACATGAAACTTTATGTGAGCACTTAGAAAAGGGAATTGCTGGATGTCAGGGATGGTGGTGGTTCCCTCTGGAGAGGAGAACAGGTGGGGAGAGGGGAGGAGAGGGAAGGGGTAGACTCAAGGGGAAGGGCCTTTCATATATTCCCTTCCATACTCATGCATTGTTTGAATAGGTAACACTGAGAATTACTTGATCTTTAAAAAATAAAGTAATAGCAGCAAAAATAAAATAGAAACTTTGAGCACTCAAGTGTACCTGAGGAAGAGGACATTTCTACTCTGCCATCTGCTGGGAGGGTCTGTAATTATGATGTCTAAATAATCTATGGCACCGCCCCACCCTGATATTACACAGTGGTGGGGAGGTGCCAAAGAGGCCTCAGGAGTGGGTGGTGGACTTCAGGCTCCCACGGGATGGCTTTGACTGCTGAGAGTTGCCTTGCTGGAGGTCACACTCCCTCTGCAGGGCAATCTCCCCAGTGGCTTATAAAGGATAAGGGTCAAGCCCCCTTGCCCTAACTCCAGACATCTCTGAAGGATCAATCCAGCTTCAGAACTCTCTAGAGGGTTGGCCGATGCCCCGGGGGAGAACGCATGGTGGCTCTCCTTCTCCCAACTCTGCTTCCTCCGCTTCACTGGAGTCTATCCCAAGGATCTTCACAACAAACCCCCTGCACGTTAATGCTAATCTTCATCTCAGAGGGACTTCCTGGAACCCCCTGCAACATCACCCTCTGGGAACCCTCCTGTTGCAAGGCCAACAGCCCCCACCTAGGCCAGAGGCGCCAGGTAGGCCTTACCTTGTCCTCCCTGTGGAAGGCCAGGCAGGATGCCCAGCTCACTCCCCGGATGTAGGCGGTTGCCATCTTGAGAATATCCAACCTGAAGGGCTGCTCAATGAAAACAATGTAGTTCTCGGTGATGCCAAAACTATGGTAGTAGCTTGGGGACAGCAGGGAGCGGGAGGGAATGGAGCAGAACACCTCTGTGTGCTTCAAGCAGCTGTTCTCCTTCTTCTTGTCCTCTAGAGAAAATCAATCCTCAGGAACAGTACAGAGGCCTGGCTGCCCCTGCCCCCTCAACACCACCACCTCCTACAGCTAAGCTTTTCAAACTCATGCTGCAGCTAAGAAGTAAGAGGGAACAGGTAGACCAGATAAAAGAGGACAGAGGCTCAGAGATCTTCTCATCCAGTGCTCATCTATAATTGGAAAACCACTGAACCACAGTTAGGTCTCTAGGCCAGGGTCAGCAGACTATAGCCCAGGGGCCACATACAGCTCTCCACCTGCTTTTGTAAATAAAGTTTTATTGTAACATATGCCTCTCTAAGGCTGCTTTTGATTTTGAGCTATGATGACAGAGTTGAGTAGGTATGACAGACCCTATGGTCTGCAAAACTTCAAATATTTACAACCTGGCCCGTTACTGAAACATTTGCGGACCCCTGCTCTAGAGTAGTGCTTCTGAAACATTGATGTGCATATGAATCACCTGGGGAGCGTGTTAAAACGTGGAGTCTGATTCAGTATGCTGAGGCAGGGCCTGAGATTCTGCATTTCTATCAAGTTCCCAGGTGATGGCCAAGCATCCCAGGATTAAACTCTGATATTTCACTGGGAACAGTCTGACAGATATTTCATAGGGTTTCCATGAATTTATCTTGGCACTGCCCATTCTGAAAGGCTTGGGATGAGAATTAAGTACCTATTGTAATGAGGGGCTTTTTAATATATCTTGACAACCAAGGTAGGCTTTATGATCTCCATTTTACAGATGGGAAACTGAAGGCTGGTGGATGGTCTCTCACTATGCCAAAGTCACAGAGTTAAGCCAAGAAGACACACCCCCTTAACCTTGGCTTCCTCCTCTGTTCTTAGTGATTATGCTACTCAGAGTCAAGGCAGAGAAGAGAACAAAATATTGTGTAGTTCAAGTACCTGCCTAGTGCCCAGAACACCGAGAGTGCTTAATACGTGTTCGTTTTGCTTATTCCTATGCAAGGATGAGTCAATCACTGACCAAAAGGCCTCCCCACCCAGGCCTGGGGCTGGCTTATAAGGAGTTATCTGCAAGCCTCCCAGCCTTTCTTGTGGCCACCTGTGTGCACTGGTAAACAGCGGACTTGTGGGAGGGCTGCTGTGGGATTGTAGGATGGCTCTTTTCTTCACAAAACAAATGAGCACAATGCACCTTGCAATGGAAAGCACCCAGACCTGGGAGGCAGGAGGCCTATGGGAATCCCAGTGCAGCCCCAGCCCAGAGCTTCTGCTCAGAGGGTAGCTGCTTGAGAGATGTCAGCAGCCCCTGTAAGCTGTGCCACTCTGGGCATGTCACCTGATTCCCCAGGCCTCAGTCACTGTCCTCCTCAGTAAAATGAGATGGCAAACTCAAATGCCTAGGTCATCCCCAGCTCTGCTGTTCTAGGTTTTGAGTTAGACCCTATCCTTCCCTTATTGGCTTAATTAATGGGAGTTCCATGTAACAAGAATTGCCTGAGTGTCTGCCAGACACTCATTGTACCTTCTGACCTTGGGGGCTGGCATAACCCAGCAGAGTCTGGAAATTTGCTCAGGAGATTCTACTGAACTGGGGACCAAAAATGGAAACCTGTTTTCCTAAGCCAGGAGGCAGGCCAAGCACCCTGTGGTTCTGCACTCTGTCTCTGGGGTTCTGTGCTCTGTCTCTGGGGTTCTTCGCTGCCTGCCTTCAGAAGTCTTGTCTCCTGGGTGTGGCTCCCAGGATAGTCCAGGACAAACATGGACTAGGAGCCCTGCCCTCCCCGCTTCCCACAGGAATGTGTAATTGGCCTGGGCTGTGGTCCAGGATCTTGGCCCTAAATGGAGAAGGTCCAGGAGGCCTGGAGAACAGGATGGGGATCTGGAATGAATCCCAGCAGGGCTAAGCTCCCTGAGCAGCCCTGGGAGTCTGGCTTCAGGGGCTGGGGATGAAAGTGGGTGGCACAACCCTGGCATATAAAGGTCTGTCAGAAGACTGAAGAAATAAATGAATGGATGGATGGATAAATGGATGAGTGAATGAGTGGATGGATGGATGGATGAATTAATGAATGGATGGACTGGAGGCTAAAGAAAAGGCAATTAGAACAGAAAACAGATTCCTTCCTTCTGCCTTCCCCAAACGAAGTCCAGCAATTCCTCTTTTCTTCTAAATGAGAATACTGAATTTATGATGATCTGAATAACATATGGAAGAAAGTGTCAGATTGAGTCTGCAGAAGACTCCATCCTTGTCCATTTGTGCCTCCTGATATCCCCCAGAGGACAAGCATTTGGATGGTGCCTACCTGGTACTGTGGCAGGGATCTTAAATATTACATATTTTGTCTTCCCCTTGTCCACAATGGATGTGCCCATGTTGAGAACGTTTCCAGCTGCATCATAATGAGGATGCGCTGTTGCCAGATTTACAGCCACGTATTTACGATAGTCAACCTGCAAAATATGACAGCTACTTGGTTTAAAAAGGGAAGGGGTGATATCCTATGAAAGCCTGACTTATTCTAGGTTCAGAGAGATAATGGATATTTTCATATATCCCCTGACCGAAAAATAAAACAGAATTTGTCTTGAAAGAGGACATTTACTCTTGTGACCTGAGATAACTTCACAAGGTACCTACTATAGCAAACAGGTTGCAGGAGGGTAGTGAGCTGGGTGTGTTTTTGTGGCAGTTGTTCCAATTCTGCTGCCTGGCCCAGCTGGGCATCCTCAGCACTGGAGACAGGAGACCCAACTGCAGAAAGCTTTAGCAATGGCCTGAGTGGAGGAGTGGCCTTAGAGCTAACCTTGGCTGCTGCTCTGGGCCATTCTGGTTAAGTCACTTAACTTTTCCCCTCCTGAATTCCACAGAGGCATAAATCACCAGCCCTCTCTGATAGGATTATTCTGGGAATGGAGAGGTTACAAAAACATTTGGCAAAAGTGAAACTCAATGAACAAGGCGAATGATGATCCCTTCCTCCGAAAAGGCCCTAGAACAATTGGGTGGCCGGCGACCAGCTGTCCACCCTTCCTTGCCTAGAATAGTCCAGCCTCCAGCCAAGTGTCAGGTAATTCTCCACTCTCTCCCAGTATTTACTGTCCGTCACTTTGTAGACAATGTACATCAGTTGGATCTATGCTGCCTAGCTTAAAAGGAGCTGGACAAATTTCACAGCTAAGAAAAGCACTTCCTCTAACAGATCTGTAAAATGTACTGTGAAGACATCAGGGCTTTGAAGAGCCAGCTGGAGAAAACTGAAAGTGGGTCTACTGATTTTCAAGAAAATGGTGACTTGATTCTCCTAGGAAAGGTATCTGCTTGGACATTTATTTTTGTGCCCTTGCTCTCTGCCTAATGCCTCCCTCTTCAGGTTAATACAGGTAGGGCTGCTGGGAATCATGGGCGTTCAGGCAATCATTCATTCAAATTCTTGTTGAGCTCCTACTCGGTGCCAAGAACCATGGACACAAAGATGAAAAGGACACAGTCCCTGCCCTACAGGGTCTTAGAATCTAGTGCTCAGTGCTGTGCTACGGGAAGCCCAGGATCCAATGGAATTAGAAGAGGGGGCTCCTCCAGTAAGCCCCTGCATACCAAGAGGTTCTCACTCAGTGGGCCCTTTCTTGAGTCAGGAAGTGATGGTGGTTATAGATTTAATGATACCTTCTCCAGGGTTTCCAGAGTCTGTGGGTTGATTCTCCTGATGTAATTGGTCTCTGTGGTCGCATAGAAATCTTCTCCACACTTTATGATGTTAATAAGGCAGTTGTCTGTGAAATCCGGGATGGTGTGGGACAAATAGGAGAAAGCTCTAGGGAAAAAAGCAAATCAAAGGGTCAGTGACTGTGTTCACCAGTTGGAAAGTTCTGACCTAGATGGCCTTATTTTCCTACCACATAAAACACTTTACTTCAGTTAAAGGAGAAAAAGTACTGGCTCCCAATGGGCTATTTAAGGAATCCTGAGGACTTAGATGTCAAGTTGCCCAAAGATACTATGTTGAGTCAGCTAAGAAGTGAGTCAGCTGGGACAAAACAGCAGCCAAATGATCCCTCCCAGGCTCTCAAAAATCCAAAGATCTATAACACCTACAGCCAGTAGGAGCTGGTAGATTGTTCTGAAGTATTTCAAGAAGTCTACAGAAATGATACATATACCATAATGGCCCCCAAGACTAGCAAAACAGCGAATCCCAGCTGTGGGCAGGAAGGTGAGTCCACACTGATTTCTTCAAATTTGTCAAGGCAATTAGCACAAAACAAAACAAAAATTGGAAAACAAGCTTCTAAGACCAAGCATATGAGTTCTTAATTCATAATTAGTTTGATTAGAAGGCAAACTCAAAGCGGGAAGAAAGAAAAATCAAAGGAGTTATCGGTGGTGAAGTGAAGTTGGCAAATACTGGGTCCGTGTATTGGCTAGTGCTCCCCCTACTGACAAATAGTGTAGCAGCGAGGATGCCCCACAGATGTGATTTTACATTCTTTCCCTCTCTCCCTTTAACCTCTTCCACTCTGCCTCCTCCCCCTCTACAAATATGAGTTCATGACCCCCTCTGTGCCCGCTCTAGCACTCGACCCGAAACTAGAGAGATGATGTCAGTTCTGGAAAAGCAGAAGGGATCTTCCAGCACCTGCCCACTGAGGGCACACCTGATCCCCTAGCCAATAATTTAATTGTTGAATACATAATACATTCATATGCATCATAATCCAGATGATTTAAAATATAGACAGCTAAAAATCTCCTCCCATTCTTGTATCTCAAATGTTTCCCATTTCCTTAATGGATCTTTGCAGCGTTTATACATGTACAAGCAAAAACAAATCTAGGTTTCCTCCTCCTTTTTTACACAAAATATAGCCTACTACATGCTTTCTTCATCTTCCTTTTTCTCCCCCACTTCACAATATATCTTGGAAATCTTTCCATACAGTGCATAGAGAACATCCTCATTCTTGTTTACTTCTGCCTGGTATTCTCTCGTATGGTTTTACTATTCTTTATTTGTCCAGTCCCCTGTTGATGGACATTTGGGTTATTTCCAGCTTCTTGTTATTACAAACAATACAGCCACGAATTGCTTTGAACATTGGTTATTTCAGACATGAGCAAGTATATCTAAAGGCCAAAGGGGATGTGCGTTTGTAATTTTGATAGACAATTCCATATTGCCCTCCCACCAGCTGTGTGGAAGAGCATCTCTTGAGCTCTGGTGGTGCAGTGGTTAAGCACTTGCCTGCTAACGGAGAAGTGTGTGGTTCGAACCCACTAGCCACTCTGCAGAAGAGAGATTGTGGCGGTCTGCCTCTGCAAAGATTTACAGCCTTGGAAACCCTGTGGAGGCAGTTCTACTCTGTCCTATATGGTCACTATGTGTTGAAATCCAACGGCAACAGGTTTGGTTTCGGTTTTATTTGCCTCTCTTGCTAGCAGTGATCAAGAACTGCATAGCATATGTGACCTAAGGCCAGTCATATGCAGCTTTTCATTTACCCTAGAGAGAACTGTCAGAGCGGCCAATGTTGCTTTGACCATCAAGAATATCGAAAAGCACAACCAGATTCAAAACGGGCAGTTACTTGGAAAATATGTTTTTGCAAGGGTCTGGATAGGCCATTGTTCCAAATTCCGACACCACAATCCTGTTTGCCTCGATATTGGAGGTGTAGGTATCACTTCTCAGGTATTTGCTCCTGTAGTACACTTCACCTGAAAGAGAAGAAGCAGCATACACTCAGGCTGATATCTCTGCAGGGCTTTAAATTCTATTTCAGCCATTCCGGGTTTTTTTTTTTTTTGTGGGGGTGGGGGTGGGGGTGGGGAGTGAGGTTAAGGGACAGTCTCCTTTAACACATGCTTCTGATACAACTAGCATTTGTGTGTGCTTTTAGGACATCTAACTTGAGACCCATAAGAGTGTAGCAACGTAAGGATTCCTGTTCTTAGCTTTATATATGAGGGAACTCAGGCTCAGAAATGTTCAGTCACCTCACCCAGTGCCGCCCAGTGGAGAGGCATTGAACCAGTCCATTGACTTCTGTTCCACCATATTGGTGTCCCTCCAGGTGAAGTCCAGATTTGCAGCACTGGTCCAGAAGTCTGCATGCTTGAGCTAGGTTTCCTCAGGCACCCCTCTGATCCTCGGAGCCCTGCCTTCAGACCCTAGTTGACAATTGCAGCCCACTGGAGTAAGATTAAAGAACCCCAGTGGTGCGGTGGTTAAAGTACTCGGCTGCTAACCAGAAAGTCAGCTGTTCAAACCCACCAGCCGCTCTGAGGGAGAAAGGCGTGGCAGTCTGCTTCCATAAAGATTTACAACCTTGGAAACCCTATGGGACAGTTCTACTCTGTCCTATAGGGTTGCTATGAGTTGGAATCAACTGGATGGCAGTGGGTTTGGTTTGGTTTTGGGAGCAACATTTGACATCTACTACCACCAGGGGGTGACCTAACCCCCAAGTCTGTGTACAATGGAGAAGTCCAAGTATACCTACCCCTTTGGGGTTAGCCAGGCCTTGGGTTCATGCATTCAATAAGTATTTATTAAACACTATGATGGGCCAGGAAATGTGGGTATAATAGTGAGCAGAATGGGAAAGGTCCCTACCCCTAACGAGATTAAAGTCTCCATGTGGATCTGAATCTTGCTTTAAGTATTCATAAATTGTCTTCATGGATTGTCTACCAGCCATGTGTTTGCTCTTGTGTCAGGGGCAAGCCTCAGTTCTCTCTCCTGCAATATGAGGATTATAATACTCTCTTATGGAGTTGCTGTGACCTTTAAGGCTTGTAAAGTGCTTACATTGAAATGGAGTGACACAGTAGCAGCAACAATGGACTCAAACATCCCAACGATGATGAAGATGGTGCAGAACCTGGCAACATTTCGAAACTGACTCAATGGCAACAACTACCACCAACAGCAAAGGTGCTTAGCACATAGTAAGTGCTCAATAAAAGTTACATGTAATACTAAGGTACGATAGACATGGTGGTCAAAGCTTTTGGCTCTGAGATTAGTCAGAATCCATGCTTTCTAAGCTGTGTGGTCTTGGGTAAGTCTCCTAATTTCATTGCACTTCAGTTTCCTCATCTAGAAATTGGGAGTCACATATTCCACCCCCTCATAGGGTTGGGAGTTTTAAGTGAGATGATGGAAGGTGTATAGCCCATTGCCTGGCACACAGGATGCCCTTGATAGGTGAAGTCTGCTATAATTCTGGATTGCCCAGAAAATCCTGGCATCAGGAAGGCTCTCCTAGGGGTCTTTGAGGCCATGCAGACGCTCGTCATAGGGCCATCCTGGTCTCCCCTGTGCCAGCCTGTCCTTTGCTGGTCATGTTCTGAAGGACACCACCTACCAGGCACTGACTGAGGTTCTTTTGAGCCCTGTGATTACTTTGCCTGAAATGCTCTGTTCTGTTCATTTGAAATGTAAATACTCAGCCCAGGCTGGGTTGTAAACAGGCAGCCCATTTCCTATATACAATCAGCCACAGAGCACGGAGCTCCCGGGGGCCATGAGAAAATGTGTCTCTGGAATTGCTCAAGGCAGATGCTTGACTTGGAGGTTGAGATTAAAGGGGGAGCATGGCACATTCCCTACTACCCTGAGCGGGGGAGCCCAATTAGCCATATTCCTTCTGAAGGGACCCAAGTAAATGGAAGTGATACTGCCTGGGATCTCGTAGAACTGGGGCAAGTTGGATATTTTTTAGGGGGGAAGAGGGGAGATATTTATCTGAAAAAAAAAAAAAACCCAAACTTTCCAAAAGACTACTTTGGAACTACCAGAGATGAAAAACACCAGCTTTGGAAAGGCAAAGTTCTCAAGAGTTCATTTGCTCTGAACCACAGTGACTCTGGCCCTTGGAATTTACATGTTCAAATTCTCATAGGACACGCGCCACAACTTTGCCTCTCATTAGAAAATTATCAAAGATCATTTTTTGAGGGAGGCCTGAGCTCACTGATCTTGATGCCTACTTTTAAAAGAAACTTTTTATTTCAAAATAATTTTAGACTTACAGAAAAGACTTACAGATAAGGGAGTTCCTGTATACCCTTCACTTAGCTTCCCCTTCTCCATTCTGTCTCTTTCGTTCATTTTGCAAAAGAACTTGCCACCTTGCTAAAGAACCTTAACCACCTTTCTAGGAAGGTTTGTGCTGGTGGTAGGCTAAATAATGGTCCGCAATCAATGTCCACATCCTAAGCCCCAGAACATGTGAATATGCTAGCTTACATGACAAAAGGGACTTTGCAGATGTGGTTAAGTTAACAATTTTGAGATGCGAGACTAGCCTGGATTATGCAGGTGGGCCCAATGTAATCACAAGGATCCTTATAAGAAGGAGGCAGGAAGGTCAGAGGCAGAGAAGGAAAGATGACAGAGGCAGAGAGAAAGAGAGATTGGAAGCTGTTATGTTGCTAGCTTTGAAGATGAAGATGGGGCCATGAGCCAAGGAATGTAGGTGGCCTCTAGAAGCTAGAAAAAATGAGAAAATGGATTCGCCTCTAGAGCCTCCAGAAGAAATACAGCTCTGCCAACCTGTGCTAGACTTCTGACCTTAGAGCTGTAAGAGAATAAATTTATGTTGTTTTAAGCTACTAAGTTTGTAGCAACTTGGTACAACAGCAACAGGAAATTTCACACAGTGTTCTTACTGTCTCTAATTGTGAAGCTGTGGATCAAGGCCAGGCCATCAAACCAGTGGTTGTACTTGGTCTCCCCCACCGTGTGCATCCCAGGCCCATTCCGAAGCAGGGTTCCCTGCAGCCATGTTGGAATCTTGCCTGTTAAGAGAAAGAATGCTTAGTTTCCAGGTTACAGGTCTAAACCAAAAAGCTAGAAGAAATGGCCATGTAATTAAGGCCACGTAGTTTCACATCTGTCAAGTAGGGAGGCTCAGCCTAGAGCAGTGGCAATCAAACTTGGAATCACCCGGAAGGTGAAAACACGGATTTGCCAGGCTCTACCCCAGAGTATCTGATTCAGTGTTGGTGGAGTGGGGCCCTGGAATTTGTGTTTCTAACAAGCTCCCAGGTGATACTGATGCCACGGATCGCAGTTCTGCTCTGACACACGTGGGGTCACCATGAGTCGGAATCAACTCCATGGCAATGATTTATATATATTTTTTTTTTTCTTTTCCCTTCTGATTACAAATATACAAAAATGCACATTACCTTTGTAATCAGAAAAAAAATTCAAGGCAATTCTTCAGTTGAAAAGCTGCAATCTGCCTTTCCTTCCAAAGAACACTCACTGTTGTCCTCCTCTTGTGAAAAACATCCAGCCCAGCAACCGGAAGATGAAAACACCCAGGTGCCATCTCATCGCTGCAGCCTGGCCTGACCCATTAGCCATTCTCAGAACACTGAGCAAATGCCACTAAGACTCTGGGTGCCTGAGGATTCAGACCCAGCCACTGCCCTTTAGAGTCTAAACAAGATGTTGTCAGGAAAGTGGCACCCCTCAAAAGTGGAGGAGAAATAACATGAAGAAAACGAGATACCAAGCTCCCTAAGGATTGTTCCTGAAAAGAATACCTCTCTGTGCCTGTTTTATTGCCTTTCAGGTACTCACATGCTGAAATCACACCCATGGGCACTGGAAAGAAAATGACTTTGGAGCCAGTAATGCCCTCCAAGTGTGCATGTGCATAAGTGGGACCTCATGCACACTTCTCTTTCCATTTTGAGATTAATTCAGGATACATTTGCACAAATATATCATGCATTTGGCATAGGCAACATTTTGCAGTATAATTCTATCTTAAATATGTATTATATTTTATACATAAATATAATATAAATAGATGTATTAATTATATTGTATATTTACATATTTTAAATATATATATATCGTTGTTGTTGGGTGCCATTAAATCCATCCCAACCCATAGTGATCCCATGTGATAGAGTAGAACTGCCATATAGGGTTTCCTAGGCTGTCATCTTTATAGAAGCAGATTACCAGGTCTTTTCCCGTGGGGCCGCTGGGTAGGTTCAAACCACCAACCTTATGGTTAGCAGCTGTTTGCAACACCAGGGCTCCTATATAAACACATACATATGTATACATATATATACATGTATATATATACATATGTATGTGTATATATACATACATGCACACCCCATTTGGAGCATTCCTGGAACTTTTCTTCTAGAAATAGTGAGGACGACTCTCTCTTTGTACATGGTGAGTTATAATGTATATTAGTACACCTAGATTTTCACGGAGAATGTATTTTTTCTATGTACTGTTTTCCAGATTTTCTAAAAAAAAATTACAATAAATATTACTTTCACAGTCAGAAAAACAGTGTACCTATAACCACGTAAGAAACACTCAATCTTTTATACAAAAGTAGTAAATGCTCACCTGTCACCTGGGTCCTCACAGGTTCCTGTTGCTCTTTCTTATTTCTGCCAAATATTATCTCCATGGCTCAGGCACCAAGTGGGGGTAATAGCACCGTGAACAGATCTCTGCAGCATCAGAGGAACTGCTCCTGACTCCTCCTCTCTCTCTTCTGCTTCTCTGCTGCTCCTGCCTTTACCTCCCTTTCCTTTCTGATGGCCTCTGCTGCTCCTTTTGCTTTCTTTGCTCTTAGATGGCTCTGATTTTTCCCTCTTGGAGGCCCTGGTATCCCTCCCACATCCAGGGAAACTGCGATGGTGTATGTATAAAATGTTTGTTCAAAGGTCAATTCCCCAGCCCTGGCTCTGAGCTAATCTTTAATCCTCTCTGATTGTGTCCCCAACTCTCCCTCTTCAGTTTCACTTTCAGCTTAACCAAGAAAAGCTAGTTTCTTGCTAGATTCTAGATTGGTGAAGTCGTGGAGATAAGTCAGTGCTTTCTGCTTGATTATGCTGCCTGATATGGCCCAACCCAAGCAATGGAGATGGTTCATGATCAGAAGAAGAGAGACAGTCAGGGTGCCTTTGAAGCTGCAGGGAATTAGGGAAACCCAGAGCACATCAATCCCACAAAGTCCTACTGCACATCAGGGTCACTCCTTAGGCTGAGACGGGAAAAATGTTTTGTTTTCATTAAAGGCCCCTGAACTTCCCCGCTAAAAAATCATAAAAACCCCAAACCCATTGCCACTGAGTCAACTCTGACTCATAGCGATCCTATAAAACAGGGTAGAACTGTTCAAACAGGGTTTCCAAGGAGCAGCTAGTGGACCTTTTAGTAGCTCTTAACCATTGAACAACTGTTCCACCAGGGCTCCAAAACAAAACAAAACAAAAAAACCATAAGAGCAACTTAATTGTTTTCATTTTTGGAGAAGGAAATATAAAACGTTTCATGTGGCTTGGGAAATCTTCTCTGGGGCTGCTGCAACTGTGGTCAGAAAATGTCCAGCCTCTGTGCCATGGTCTCCAAGCCGGCCCCCAGCATGATGTCAGCAGTGGCTATGGCCAACATGGGTGGAGTGGCCTCTGGGGCCGCCCCGGCTGGCCTTCCCTCAGTGGCAAAGACTGCTGCAGCTATGGCCGGAGGAGCTGTGGCTGTGGGATCTCTGCCCACAGTGCTCAGCACCGTGGGCTTCATCAGGGCCAGAATCACAGCCTCCTTTATAGCTGCCAAGATGGGGTACTCAGTGGCCATCGCCAATGGTGGCAGGGTTGCTGGGGGCAGCCTTGTAGCTACTCTGCAGTCAGTGGGAGCAACTGGACTCTCCCTTTCAGCCAAGGCTCTCCTGTGGGCTTACTCTTGGGGCCTTGATGGTGCCTAGTCCTAGCTCCATGCCCTCCCACTGTATCCTCCAAGAAGAGGACCTGTAGGGGCCCAGCCCAGCCATGCTAGCCCAGTGAGGGGCTCCCACCCTGCTGATGACCAGTCCATCTTGCTGATGACCAGCCCCTCCTGCTGATGACCAGTCCCTGGGTGACTATGTACCAAATGTGGCACTGAAGCACCCCCAGAAGAAAATAAGGAATAAAGATGCATTGTGTTAAAAAAAAAAAGTTTCATGTATCCATTTAAAAAATAATACAGGGAACCAAAAACTTTTCTCAGGTACCACAAGGAATAGTAAAAAGTAAACTTCCCAGCCTATCAAGAGGGAGGTATGATGCCTGAACTTGATTTTAGGTTTTCCCTGTATTTGTGCATTTGGATGTGATGCTGTTGCCTAAAATACATATTCCAGTTGCTATTAACTTTGGGTGATGAATTAGTGATGACTTGTTTAAGGAAAAAAACCAGCCATTCCTTCTATGGGTAGAGTAAGAAAAGGGTGTGGTGCTGGTCTCTACGCAACCCAGCTGAATACAGGTATTTTCAGATCTGGCCCGAGATCATGTTCCAATGTCTCAGAGCTGTTCATTCCCGAGGGCAGCTACAGTTCAGAGCTGTGTTCCACCCAAGGCTGCACATTAGAATCACCTGGTTGGGAGTTGTCTTAGTTATCTAGTGCTGTTATGACAGAAATACCACAAGCGGGTGGCTTTAACAAACAGAAGTTTATTCTCTCACAGTTTAGGAGGCTAGAAGTCCGAACTCAGGGCACCAGCCCCAGGGGAAGCCTTTCTCTCTCTGTTGGCTCTGGGGGAAGGCCCTTGTCATCAATCTGTCCCTGGTCTAGGAGCTTCTCAGCGCGGGAACTCCAGGTCCAAAGAACTTGCTGCTCCACTCCCAGCTCTTCTTTCTTGGTGGCAGGAGGTCCTTCTCTCTCTGCTTGCTTCTCTCTGCTTTTATCTCTTTTAGGGCAGTGAAGGGCAGTGACTCAAGATATGTCTCAACCTAATCCTACCTCACTGATATAACAAGTATAGCTTAATTCTCCTTAACATGACCTAATCCTGCCTCATTAACATAACAGACAGCTCACTCTCAAACGGGACCATAGCCACAGGCATAGAAGTTAGGATTTACAACACGTCACAAAATGGACGATAATCAGATCACAAAATGGAGGACAACCACACAATACTGGGAATCATGGCCTAGCCAATTTGTCATATATCTTTAGGGGACACAATTCAATCCGTGATGGGAGCTTTCAGAGTGCCAGTGCCTAGGCCCTACTCCAGAGCCACTGATTTAGAATCGCTGAAGGTGGAGCCCAGGTGTCAGTACTTTTAAAATGTCTCCATATTATTCTAATGTGTGCAGCAGGTATTGACAAGCCCTGGTTCAGGGGAAAGATGCCACATGTTGGAGTCAATACTAGACTCAATCCTAGCTCCTCCATTTTCTCTGTGTCTAGGGTATGTTACTTATCCCCTCTGAGCCTCTATTTCCTTAACTGTAAAATGGGGGTATAATGTTCTCAGGGTTTCAAGGCTATTGTAGATCAAGGGTCTAGTATAGTGCCTGGCCCCAAACAGTAGTCAATCAACGTGATTAGCCCTTCGTCTCCTGTTTTTTAGAAGGCACTTCCTTTTGACCCACATTTTCATTAAATCCCATAATAACTTGCCAGTATATTCTGCTGTCTGGTCTAAACATGTACATCCATGTCAAGGCTATTTATCCCTAAATCCTTGTGAGGACTAAATGAGCATTTCTGGCATAAACTAAGGGCTCAGGAAAAAATTACACCACCTGGGTTGGCATCTGTGGTACAGCTCAGGGCTTAGAGATAAGAGGACCTGATCTGCGTCTCAGCCCCATGATTTAATAACTCTGCAACTATTGCCATATGACTTCTTTGAACCTCACTTTCCAAACCAAATCCAAACTTGCTGCCATCAAGTTGATTCTGACTCATGGCAACTCCATGTGTTATAGAGTAGAACTGCTCGATAGGGTTTTCTGGGCTGTAATCTTTACAGAAGCATATTGCCAGGCCTTTCTTCTGTGGCACTGCTGGGTGGGTTCAAATTGCCAACCTTTAGGTTAGTCGTGGAGCACAAACCATTTGTGCCCAGGGACTTTCTGAACCTCACTTTACACATCTGCAACATGGGGATGGTAATATCTGTGTCATAGGACTTATTGGGAGGATTAGAATCAAATTACATAAGTGAAAACATGACCGTGTTTTATTAGCAGTGTTTCATTTAATCCCTATACTTCCCTGCAAAGGATTCACTAGCAATCTTGTTTTTAGATCCTCTGAAACACGAAGTAACTTGATCAAGTCACAGAATGGGTCGGCCAGTGCATGTTCTTTCCCACTATGCAGTAATAGCTCCTCTTTTTTGGAGCTGCTGATTGGGGAATAATCGTTCACTGCCTTAAAATGGGACTCAGGACTACCCAGTGCATAAGACAGGAGGGTCAACAATCACGCAGAGGAAAGGAGCACATGTTATATGAGAGTTTTGGTTATATATTGCTGTATAACAAACCACTTCAAAACTCAGTGGCTTAAAACAGCAACCGTTTTTATTCTCTCTCACCATTCTGTGGGTTGATAGGGCTCAGCTGGGCAGTTCTTCTGTTCTTCTTGCTCGGGGGCCCTCAGGTGGCTGCAAGACAGAGGGCATTTGACTGGGATGCTGAGAGGCCTGGGCCTCTCTGCCTTCCCACTTAAACTCAGGACCTCCCCTTGGGCCTCTCCATAGGATCTCTCCAGCAGGGTAACCAGACTTCTTAAAAGGTGGCTCAGTACTACTGAAAATGAACATCCCAAGAGAGAAGAAGCAGAAGCTGCCAGTCTCCTTAAAGGCTAAACCCATACTGACACAGTTTCACTTCCACAGCACTCCACTGGTTAACGCAAGTCACAGGGCCAGCCAAGATTCAGTGGGGAGGAGGCTACACAAGTGCATGCGGGTCTGGCCTGGGGGCCATCTCTGGAGACCAGCTACCCCAAAAGACCCATTTGGCTTTGAGCCTCAGCTCTTGCACTTACTAGCTGAGAGGCCTTGAGCCAGTTGCTTAAATCTTAGACCCTCAGTTTTCTGATCTCTAAAATAGGAATTACAATACCTGCCTCACAGGGTGGCTGCAAAGTTTAAATTAAACAATGTAAGCTCTGTGTTCCGGTCTGTCATGATGCTTAGAATATCGTAGGAGCTCAGCATGTTCCTTTCCTTTCTTTTCTTGGAAAAGATCAGCCAACATGATGATAAAAAATATGAATTGTTTTGAAAAAAAAAGACTAGACTTACTGGCCTGACAGAGACTGGAGAAACCCCGAGAGTATGGCCCCCAGACACCCTTTTCGCTCAGTAATGAAGTCACTCCCGAGGTTCACCATTCAGCCAAAGATTAGACAGGCTCATAAAACAAAACAAAACAAGACTAAAGGGGCACACCAGCCCAGGGGCAAGGACTAGAAGGCAGGAGGGGACAGCAAGGCTGGTAACAGGGAACCCAAGATTGAGAAGGGACTGTTGACATGTCGTGGGGTTGTTAACTAATGTCATAAAACAATATGTGTACTAACTGTTTAACGAGAAACTATTCTGTAAACCTTCATCTAAAGTACAATAAAAAAAATAAAAGAAGAATTGTTTTGAGCAGTGGCCATGCATAAAGATCTGACTGGTCCTTGGAAGGAAATGACCTAGTCTTGGATGTAAAGTTTCTTCTAACCTGCCTGTGGAATGAAGACACGTCCACAGTAAGTGATAACTGATCACCTATCACAGCTGCTCTGTAAGAGGCACATATAGGAAAAGTTATGAGAATTCAGAGGGCTTCCTGGAGGAGGGGGCATGCAGCTGAGTCCTTGAGAGTGGGGGGTATTTGGGTGGGCAAAGATGAGGGGGCCTTTCCAGGTAGGAGGAACAATGTCATGGAGCTGGACCAGTCTAATCAGGGGACAGTGAGGAGGCTGGGCTGGCTTTGCCAGGGATATAGGGAGAGATAATAATAATTATTAAACTAGTTGCTGTTGAGTCAACTCCAACCCATGACGACCCCATGTGTGTCAGAGTAGAACTGTGTTCCATAGGGTTTTCAATAGCTGATTTTTTGGAAGTAGATTGCCAGGTCTTTCTTCTGAGGCACCTCTAGGTAGACTCAAACCACCAACCTTTTGGTTAGCACCGAGAAGAGGGCTGGCATTCCATGAAGGTGTTTACTGACAGGGCCTTTCCCTGTGTTGGGTTAAGCAGCTCCTGAGGCCTCCGCCCAAGTCTCACATAGGAGCACAAGTTGAATGCTGTTTTGGGTAGTAACCCAGAAACTCAGCAGAGGATTCACATCTACAGAGTGGAAGGCCTGGCACAGAATCACATAGTCTGCCCTTCAGAGAGTCCAAGATTCTAACAAAGAAAGCAGGAAGACTTCATGTCCTCCCTTTGAGACGGAGGAAGAACATGAACATAAGGGTTAGAGAAGGAAGGGAACTCACATTATCGTGTGCCCCCTGCTCTGTGTTCTACACAAATTATATTTTCTAATCCTCACACAAACACTGTGAGGTAGATACTATGATTTTCCCCATTGTACCACTGAAGTAACTGAAGCTTGGTGAGGTTGTGTCCCCGGGTCAGAGACCACACAGTAAGCGGCAGAGGTGAAAGATTTGAATACGAGATCCTTTTACCTTGGTAACTTCAGAGCAGGAGTGGGGAGAGGAGGCTACCCTTCCCTGAAGCCACATTTTTCATGGGGCGGGTTGAACCTATGAAACAGTCATGAGGTTAAGAAGTAAAAGCTGAATTCAGAAAGAAACACTTTTTGTGCTATAAAAAACAATAGTCTTATTTGGCAATTCTGTAGCTCCTATTACAAACTTAGTGCTGAAAAAAAGTTAGTATTTTCCTTTTGCAGATAAGTTAGCATATATAAATTACTGTGCAGTTTTCTAATTAAATTAGTTTCTAAATGATTCCGCTAATTAGCCTGAGAAGCTGAGTAGATAATGTTAAAGTTGTGATAGCAGGGTTCAAGGTGACAGGCAAAGTCCCTGCAGAGCAGAGGTGGCAGCTGCCTCCCTGAGAGAGAACAGCATTGGTGCTGAAGTCCAGGAAGAGAAAATGTGCTCTGTACAGAGCCGGTTCAGGAAGAAGATCTAGGGAGTGGTGGGAAAGCCTCCCTGAGCTCCTGGAGTGAAGATTTCTCCACTAAGCAAAGGACCATAAATTATGCCATTAACGTTTAATAAACCAAAAACCAAATCCACTAAGTCGATTCCGACTCATAGTGACCCTATAGGACAGAGTAGAACTGCCCCATAGGGTTTCCATGGCTGTAATCTTTATGGAAGTAGACTGCCCCATCTTTCTCCCTAGGAGCAACTGGTGGGTTTGAACCACGGACCTTTAAGTTAGCAGCTGAGCACTTTAACCATTAAGCCACCAGGACTTTTAATAATCAAAAAAAAAACCAAACCCATTGCTGTCAAGTTGATTCTGACTCATAGCGAACCTATAGAACAGAGTAGAACTTCCCCATAGGATTTCCAAGGAGCACCTGGTGGATTTTAACTGCCAACCTTTTGGTTAGCAGCCAAACGCTTAACCCCTGAACCACCAGGGCCCTAGGACTCATTTATTCCATAAAGTTCTACTGAGCTGTATGGGTTGGTGTCATGTTATCTATTAGAGATAGCAAAGTGGGAAATCATAGCTCCTGACCTCAATGAGCTCAAAGTCTAATAAGAGAGATAGAAATGTAAATAATAATTACAATATAATGTAAGTGCGATAATTTACATAATAACAATAATATGCCACACTTAGGACGTAGAATTGATAGGATTGAAATCCAGAGGGAAAAAGAAGTATCTTGTAATGCCTGATGTGGAATACTTCAATCTTCCAACATGTACTTCAGGCCCAATCAGTGATGCTTGACAAATATTCATAAAAAAATAACTGTCCATACCACAACATGGATGAACCTTGAAAACATCATGCTGAGTGAAATAAGTCAGTTGCAAAAGGACAAATACTGTATAGTCTCAGTTATATGAAATAAGTGTGACCCTAATACTCCAAAGCACGTTTTCTCCTTTTCAAAACGGGCAATTGAAAGCTTGATATAACTATCGCCATGATGAACCTGTACGCTTTTTTTCTGCCTGCCTTCTCCTTTCCGCATACCTTTCTTAATAAATTTGTTTTGCTCTGTCCAGCCACCGGTGACTTACTAGCCCCGCCTCCCCCCCTGCCCCAACAACAGGAAGATTAGAGCACAGATGTCTGGCATATATATCTTTAGCCTGATAAGGAGATGTCCAGCATGAATCTTTTTAGTCTAATAAAGAGTCTCTTGTAATTACCTTGTAATGAATAAGTCATCCGGCCATGCCATCTGTGGGCTACAAAGACACTTCTAACCTTTGTAAAAATCATATATAAGCTCTAATGTAAAATTGCCTTTTGGGACTCCATAGAAACAGCCTGCATTGCTGCCAGACTCCCCATTGGTGGCTACCTCCTAAACAAACTTTCTCACTCTTTCCAACTTGGAGTCCGTTTCATTGGCTGACTGCTCCAGGGCACGGACCCTAATCAGGCAACAAAAGCAAATACATAGAAACCAAAGATTATCTGTGGTTACCAGGGGTGGAAAGGAGGGAGGAAAGGGGAAATTTTGCTTGGGGAACATTGAGTTATGTTAATGGTGGTAGACTTATCTGGAAAAGGATAGCGAGAATGGTTGCACAACTTGAAGAATGTAATCAATGTCACTGAATTATATGTGTAGAAATTGTTGAGTTGGTGTATGTTTTGTTATGTATATTTTTACCACAATGAAAAAAAAAAAAAAACTATTGAGTTATCATCTGGACTATAATCCTGACATTTCTACCTCCCAAATAATCTTTCACATTATTTTCTTCTCCAGCCCCTAACCACTGCCCTCACTCTTTTTGACCTCTTGGCAGCATCCTCTGCACAGGTCTCCCTGTCTCCAGTCCCATCCCCTCCAGTCCACCTGTCCTTCTGCCACTAGGTGACCTGGCTGAGATTTGAACCTGATTATGTCACTCTCCCGTTTAAAATACAGAGTTAAGCACCATGTCTGGCACATAGGAGGTGCTCAGAAAATCTTTATCAGATGGATGAATAAATGAACAAACAAATGAATAAATGAATGGCATTTGGCTTCACTGTGCTGCATATTATTAATTAAACAAAATAATTTTAAAATAGTAATGGAAAGGGCTACAAATGGATGATTTTTTTTTTTTTTAAAAATAGCCAAGTTCTGGTAGTTTCCCACTCTTTCTTGCTCTTCTTTATTTTTATTTTTTAAGATTGTCAACATTTTTAAACAGTGCTAAAATGGAAGTGGTGCCCTGGTGGTGCAGTGGTCAAGAGCTCGGCTGCTAACCAAAAGGTCAGCAGTTCAAATCTACCAGCTGCTTGTTGTAAACCCTATGGGGCAGTTCTACTCTATCCTATAGGGTTGCTAGCAGTTGGAATCAACTCAGCAGGAACGGGTTTCAAAACTGAAGTGCATTAAACTTCTATGAGGGCACGGAAGATGAGGTAATTAACTCCTGTAGACCCCGGGAAGCCTTCAGAGGGGAGGTTTATATTTAAGCTGTTCTTGAAAAAGGGTATAAGTCTATATAAGCAAGCATACAAGGGAAGGCGCTCTCTGTAGAGGAAACAGCATGTGCAAAAGGGTAGAGGTGTGACACAGCATGGTCGACTCCCCCGTGGGGAATCATGTGGGGTACTTTTAGTTTAGGTTGGTACTGGGGTACTGAGAAGAAATAAGGCTTTGGCATTCTGGGACATCTCCCTGAGACACCCTTTCCACTAGTTCTCCCCCAATCCCTACCTCCACCCCCTCTGCCTGGCTGATCCTTCAAGATCCAGCTTGAGAGCCACCCTGTAGAAGCAACCAACTAAGCAAAAGTGAGCAAACCTATAGGGCTTACCTACATAAAAGTTTAAAAAATCAAGAGAATACTGCTCACCATTCTAGTGACTGAGGTCATTAATCAGTTGGTCTGGCATGGTCCCTGTCATGGATTGAATTGTGTCTCCCAAAAATGTCTGTGAACTTGGCTAGATCATGATTCCCAGTATTGTATGATTGGCTATCATTTTGTCATCTGATGTGATTTCCCTATGTGTTGTAAATCCTATCACTATGATGTAATAAGATGGATTAGCAGCAGTTGTATTGATGAGATCTACAAGATTAGATAGTGTCTTAAGTCAATCTCTTTTGAGATATAAAAGACAGAAGCAAGCAGAGAGACAGGGGGACCTCATACCACCAAGAAAGCAGTGCTGGGAGCAGAGCGCATCCTTTGGACCTGAGTTCCCTGCGCTGAGATGCTCCTAGACCAAGGGAAGACTGATGACAAGGACCTTCCTCCAGAGCCAATAGAGAGAGAAATCCTTCCCCTGGAGCCAGCACCCTGAATTCAGACTTCTAACCTACTGGACTGTGAGAGAAGAAACTTCTCTTTGTTAAAGCCATCCACTTGAGTATTTCTGTTATAGCAGCACTAGATGACCAAGACAGTCCCCAAGCATACAATTGAAACCATCAGTAAAGTAAGCTGTATGAGCACTCTTCCCAGGATTTGATCAGCAGTCTGAGTCTTCAGCAGGATCAGCAACAAGAGCAAGAGAGATAATTAATTTGGCTTAAATAGGGCATTGAGTTCACAGGAAGAATTATTAAGATGTTTGTGCCCTGTAGTCCATCATTCCAATCCTAGGAATATACCTGTTTCAGTTTCCCCCAAAACAGACCCTGAGATATGGATTCAAGTGAAAGTAGTTTACTTTGGAAGTGAAGCCAGGATATCCCAGCACGTAAGTGGGGAATTGAGATGGGGAGGGAAAGAGGCATTAATAGTACATTATCAAGCCCGTTACCACTGTGGGCAACTGATGCTCAGTGCAGCTGGGGTCTCACAGGACATCTAGTGGAGCCCAGACAGACACGTACACTCCCAGGACTGGGATGTCTGGACCACTGGGCACACACATGCTTATGGCTCTTTTTATGGACTCATGGCCTACTTAAACCAAATTTGCATTTGCTCTGTTTTTATGTTGCTGATCCTACTCGAAGGCACAGACAGCTGGAACAATCATTGGAAACAGGTTCATACAGGTCCAGCCACATTCTGCTTGCTGTCAGTGCTAATGCCTTTTACACAGAGCTTAAGGCAAGTATGGAGCTGACATCACCGAGATGTGTTCCATGCCCAGGAGTCTGCTCTTTGTCAGAAAGCAAAGAATGCTAAAATGCTCCATGAGGGAAATAAATTAAGCCCTTGCCCAGGAGATACATAATCACTGCGTGTGGGCTTCCACATAGTTTTCTAATGGAAGTCATTAGAAATTTGGCCTCCAGAGATAACAGGCCAGCTCTGCCCCAGTCTGTGTTCCAGCCTGTGAGTCAGAGATAGCACTGCATCCTGCCCTGGGCTCTCGCCTGCCCTTCTCCCCTGTCTGCCAGGGCTCTCCAGAGGGCTTGCAAGGGCTTCTAGAAAAGGAAAGGGCTGAAGGGTCAGCCCCAGGCCCCTGGCAGATGTGGCCAGGTGGGCAAATGTTTACGGAGAGCCTACTGAATGTCAGGCCGAGGGGACAGACAGAGATGAAGAGACGTCGTTCTCCAAAGTTTGTTAGTGGTTACCAGGGGCAAGAGGGAGGGGGAAGGGAGCGTCATTGCCTAGGGGACACTGAGTTTCTGTTAAGGGTGATGGAAAAATTTGGAAATGGATAAGGGTGATATTTGAACAATATGATGAACGTAATTAATGTCAGTGAATTGTACCATAAAAATGTTGAAATGACAAATGTTTTGATATTTATATTTATAACACACACAAACATATACATATATATGTACATGTGTGTGTGTCTACATATATATATATATATATACTAGAGACATTGTCCCTCCTCTAAGAAATACAGAGTAAAACAACCGAAATGTCCATCACCTGATCAGTGGATACATAAAATGTGGTACATCCATACAATGGGATATTATTCATACATAAAAGAGGAATGGAGTACATGGATAAACCTCAAACACATAATGCTAAATAAAAAAAGCCAGACACAAAAGGCCACACACTGTATGAATCCATTTATATGAAATGTCCAGAATAGATAAACCCATTGAGACAGAAAGCAGATTGGTGGTTGCCAGGGGCTAGGGGAAGGGGAAATAGGGAGAAAAAAAGAAACTGTTGACCTGCCATCTTTTTTGAAAGTTTTAGAGTCATGCCACATCACACGGCTCCCTTCTCCAACCTCAAATTACTAACTTCTTATGTAGACCATTTTTTTCTGCTCTTTGTTGTGAACTAGTAACACATTCATATGGTATAAAATAGGAAATTTGGAATAGGGTGGCCAATGAAACAAAAGTCTCCCTCCCCACTCTGTCTCCCATCACCTAGTCCCCACCCCTAGGCAATCAGTATTGCCAATTTCTTGTATGTCCTTCAAGAGATCTATCACACACATACAAATAAATACTTATATATGGTTTTTATACCAATAGTAATGGACCATGCCCAATGTCTCATACTTTGCTTTCCAATATTAATACAAATCTTAGAGATCTTTCCAAATTCGTATATACAGAATTTGCTTCTTCTTTTTTTAGTTGTGCTTTAGGTGAAAGTTTACAGCTCAAGTTAATTTCTCATACAAAAATTTATACACATATTGTTTTGTGACATTGGTTGCAATACTCACAATGTGACAACACTTTCCCTGTTTCCATCCCGGGTTCCCTGTGTCCATTCGTCCAGTTCCTGTCCCTTCCTACCTTCTCGTCTTGCTTTTGGACAGGAGTTGCCCATTTGGTCTTATATATTTGATTGAGCTGAGAAGCACATTCCTTACATGTGCTATTGTTTTATAAGGCTGTCTAATCTTTGTCTGAAAAGTTGGCTTCGGGAGTGGTTTCAGTTCTGAGTTAGCAGAGTGCCTGGGTGCCATTGTTTCGGGTTCCTACAATGTCTGTCAAACCAGTAAGTCTGGTCTTGTTTCATGAATCTGAATTCTGTTTTACACTTTTCTCCCATTCTGTCCTGGACTCTCTGTTGTGATCCCTGTCAGAGCAGTTGGTGGTGCCAGGCACCATCTAGTTCTTCTGGGCTCAGGCTGGTGGAGGCTCTGGTTCATGTGGTCCTTTTGTCCTTTGGGCTAATATTTTCCTTGTCTCTTTGATTTTATTCTTTCTCCTTTGCTCTGGACAGAATGGGACCAATAGATGTATCTTAGATGGCCACTCGCAAGCTTTTAAGACCCCAGGCGCTACTCTCCAAAGTGGGATGTTGAACATTTTCTTTATGAACTACGTTATGCCAATTGACCTAGATGTCCCCAGAGACTATGGTCCCCAGCCCTTGGTCCCAGCAACTTGGTCACTCAGGGTGCTTGGATGTGTCTGGGAAACTTCTATGCCTTTGCTTTGGTCAAATTGTGCTGACTTCCCCTATATTGTGTATTGTCTTTCCTTTCACCAAAATTGACATTTGCCTACCATCTAGTTAGTGATTTGCCCTCCCCTTTTTCCCCACCTCATAACCATCAAAGGATGTTTCTTTTGTATGTAAGCCTTTTCTTGAGTTCTTGTAATAGTGGTCTCATATAATATTTGTCCCTTTGTAACTAACTTATTTCACTCCACGTAACACCCTCCAGATCATCCATGTTGTGAGATGTTTTGAGGATTCATCATTGTTCTTTACCATTGTGTAGTATTCCATTGTGTGTATGTACCATAATTTGTTTATCCAATCATCTGTTGATGGATATTTAGGTGGTTTCCATCTTTTTGCTATTGTGAATAGTGCAGCAGTGAACATTGGTATGCATATGTCTATTTCTGTCATTGCTCTTATTTCTCTAGGGTATATTCCTAGGAGTGAGGTTGCTGGATTGTATGGTATTTCTGTGTCTAGCTTTTTAAGAAAGCACCAAATCGTTTTCCAAAGTGGTTGTACCATTTTATATTCCCACCAGCAATGCATAAGTGTTCCAATCTCTTCAAAACCTCGCCAATATTTATTATTTTATGTTTTTTGGATTAGTGTCAGTATTGTAGGGGTGAGATGGTATCTCACTGTAGTTTTGAGTTTGCATTTCTCTAAAGATCATGAGCATTTCCTCATGTGTCTGTTGGCCGCCTGGATGTCTTCTTTGGTGAAGGGTCTGTTCATACCCTTTGCCCATTTTTTTAATTGGATTATTTGCCTTTTTATTATCGAGATGTTGAAGTAATCTGTAGATTTTAGAGATTAGACCCTTGTCGGATATACTGTAGCCAGAATTTTTTCCCATTCTGTAGGTTCTGTTTTTATTCTTTTGGTAGTCTTTTTTTTTTTTTTTTTTGCAAAGTGATATTTTATTTTATTTTATTTTATTATTTTTTTTTTTTATTAGTTACCTTAATTTATTTATTTATTTATTTTTTTAATATATATTTTATTGTACTTCAGGTGAAAGCTTACAGAGCAAATAGTTTCTCACGAAATAGTAGTACACATGTTGTTTTTTGACATTGGTTAACAACCCCACAACGTATTAAGCCTCTAAATTCTCAACCTTTTTTTTTGATGAAAATTACAGATGGCCAAAGATACACCGTTTCAAAAATTTCTACATTCACAGTTCAGTGACATTGACTACGCTCTTCCAACTGTGCTGTTATTCTCACTTAAGATGAAGGCTTACAGAAAAAATAGTTATTCATTTAACAGTTACTACACATGTTGCCCTATGACAATGGTTAACAATCTCACAGCACATCAAGAATATCCTTACTCCACCTTGTGTTCCCTATCACCAGGGGGCTTCCTTGTCCCCTTCTGTCTTCTGGACCTTGTCAGTGGACTATTGTACCTCTTTAGTCTCATTTGTTTATTTATTTATTTATTTATTTATTTATTCTTATTTTATTTAAACACCATTTCAAAACTTTTTACTTACACATTTAAGTGATATTGACTATGCTCTTCCAATTGTGCTGCCATTCTCGCCCAAGATGAAGGCTTACAGGACAAAACAGCCTCCCATTTAATAGTTACTACAAATGTTGCCCTATAGCAGTGGTCAACAATCTCACAATACATCGACAGTGTCCTTATTCAATTTGTGTTCCTTATCATCAGTTTCCTACTCTCCGTCTGCCTTCTGGCCCTTGTCACCGGACTCCTGTACATCGTTAGTCCCATTTAGTTTTACTGGGGTGTCCATTCCCAGGCTTAACATCGGACCTTGAAGGTAACTTCCCCTCTGAGCTGAAAGGGTGTCTGGGGGCCACACTCTCGAGGTTTCTCTAGTATTCTTTAGGCCAGTATATCTGGTCTTCTGTTTTTTTTTTTTTTTTTGGGAGTTAAAATTATACTCTACATCCTACTCCAGCTCTGCCCAGAACCCTCTGTTGTGATCCTGGTCAGAGGAGTCATTGGTGGTAGCCGGGCACCATCCAGCTGTACTGGGCTCAGTCCCGTGGAGGCCTTGGTAGCTGTGGACCATTAGTCCTTCGGACTAATCTTTTCCTTGTATCCTGTTCTCTTCGTTCTCCCTTGTTCCCGAAGGGATGAGATCAGTGGAGTATCTTAGATGGCCGCTCATAGGCTTTTAAGACCCCAGACACTACTCACCAAGGTAGAATGTAGAGCATTATCTTTATAAGTAGTGTCATGCCAATTGAGCTAGATGTTCCCCGAGATCATGGTCCCCAGAGCCCTCCGTCCAACAACTCAGTCCCTCGGGGGGTTTGGATGTGTCTATAGGGCCTCCATGACCTTTCCTTGTGCAGGTTGTGTTAGTTTCCCCTGTGCTATGTACTATCTCATCTCTCACCCAAGTTACCACTTACCTATTACCTATTTAGTATTCCCCCCCCCCTCCCATCCCTGGTAACCAACAAGGATTGTTACATTTTGCATGTGAATTTTTTCATGGGTTTTTACAATAGAGGTCTCATACAATATTTGTCCTTTTGTGATTGACTTATTTCACTCAGCATGATGTCCTCCAGTTTCATCCATGTTATGAGATGGTTCACCGATTCATTGTTCTTTCTCGTTGCATAGTACTCCATTGTGTGTATGTACCATAGTTTGTGTATCCATTCGTCTGTTGATGGACATCGAGGTTGTTTCCATCGTTTTGCTATTGTGAATAATGCTGCCATGAACATAGGTGTGCATATGTCTATTCGAGTGATGACTCTTATTTCTCTAGGATATATTCCTAGGAGTGGGATTGCTGGATCGAATGGTACGTCTATTTCTAGCTTTCTGAGGAAACGCCATATCATTTTCCAAAATGGCTGTATCATTTTGCATTCCCACCAGCAGTGTATAAGAGTTCCCGTCTCCCCGCAGCCCCTCCAACATTTGTTATTTCCAGTGTTTTTGATTCGTGCCAGTAATGCCGGGGTGAGATGGTATCTCATTGTGGTTTTAATTTGCATTTCTCTAATGGCTAGTGATCGCGAGCATTTCCTCATGTGTCTGTTGGCCATTTGAATGTCTTCCTTGGTGAAGTGTCTGTTCATTTCCTTTGCCCATTTTTTGATAGGATTGGTTGTCTTTTTGTTGTAGAGGTGTTGGATTTTCTTGTAGATTATGGAGATTAGACCTTTGTCTGACTTGTACTGTCCAAAAATTTTTTCCCAGTCTGTAGGTTCTCTTTTAACTCTTTTGGTGAAATCTTTTGAAGAGCATAGATGTTTGATTTTTAGAAGATCCCAATTATCTAGTTTATCTGTTGGGTTTTTTGTGTTGATGTTTATGGTTTGTATCCTGTTAATGCCATGTATTAAGGTCTGAAGTGTTGGTCCTATTTTTTCTTCTATGAATTTTATAGTTTGAGGCTTTATATTCAGGTCTTTGATCCATTTTGAAGTAGTTTTTGTATATGGTGTGAGGTATGGGTCCTGTTTCATTTTTCTACAAATGGATATCCAGTTTTGCCAGCACCATTTGTGAAAAAGACTGTCTTTTCCCCATTTGATGTATTTTGGGCCCTTGTCAAAAATCAGGTGACCGTAGGTGGATGGATTTACATCTGAGTTCTCAATTCTGTTCCATTGGTCAATGTCTCTGTTGTTGTACCAGTACCAGGCTGTTTTGAGTACTGTAGCTGTATAGTAGGTTCTCAAGTCAGGTAGTGTGAGTCCTCCAACTTTATTCTTCTTCTTCAGTAGTGCTTTACTTATTCGGGGTTTCTTCCCTTTCCATATAAAGTTAATAATTAGTTTTTCCATCTCTTTGAAGAATGTTGTTGGTATTTGTATCGGAATTGCATTGTATTTGTAAATTGCTTTAGGTAGAATTGCCATTTTCACAATGTTGAGTCTGCCTATCCATGAGCATGGTATGTTTTTCCATTTATGTAGATCC
This sequence comes from Dugong dugon, assembly GCA_030035585.1. Lineage (NCBI taxonomy): Eukaryota > Metazoa > Chordata > Mammalia > Sirenia > Dugongidae > Dugong > Dugong dugon. The sequence goes on from CM057478.1 coordinate 38,284,226, forward strand.
CTTTGGGTTTCATGCAGCAGTGTTTTGTAGTTTTCTTTGTATAGGTCTTTTATATTCCTGGTCAGATTTATTCCCAAGTATTTTATCTTTTTAGGGGCTATTGAAAATGGTATTGATTTCCTGATCTCCTTTTCATCGTTCTCTTTACTGGTGTATAGGAATCCAACTGATTTTTGAATGTTTATCTTGTATCCTGCTACTCTGCTGAATCTTTCTATTAGTTCCAGTAAATTTCTCGTGGAGTCTTTAGGGTTTTCTATGTATAGTATCATATCATCTGCAAACAGGGAGAGTTTAACTTCTTCATTACCAATTTGGATGCCCTTTATTTCTTTCTCTTGCCTTACTGCTCTAGCGAGAACTTCCAGCACAATGTTAAATAGGAGTGGTGATAAAGGGCATCCTTGTCTTGTTCCTGTTTTCAGGGGGAATGTTTTCAGCCTTTCTCCATTAAGAATGATGTTGGCTGTTGGTTTTGCATAGATGCCCTTTATGATGTTGAGAAATTTCCCTTCTATACCTATTTTATTGAGAGCTTTTATCAGGAATGGGTGTTGGACTTTGTCAAATGCCTTTTCTGCATCAATTGAGATAATCATGTGATTTTTTTCTTTCCTTTTATTTATGTGGTGGATTACGTTGATGGATTTTCTAATGTTAAACCATCCTTGCATACCTGGTATGAATCCTACTTGGTCGTGGTGTATTATTTTTTTGATATGATACTGAATTCTATTGGCTAAAATTTTGTTCAGAATTTTTGCATCTATATTCATGAGAGATATTGGTCTGTAATTTTCTTTTTTTGTGATGTCTTTGCCTGGTTTTGGTATCAGCGTTATGCTGGCTTCATAGAATGAATTTGGAAGTGTTGCTTCCTCTTCTATGCTCTGAAATAACTTGAGTAGAACTGGTACGAGCTCTTCTGTAAATGTTTTGTAGAATTCTCCAGTGAAGCCATCTGGGCCAGGGCTTTTTTTGGTTGGGAGTTTTTTTATTACCTTTTCAATCTCTTCTCTTGTTATGGGTCTGTTCAGATTTTCAATATCACTTTGTTGTAGTTTGGGTAGGCCGTATGTTTCTAGAAATTTATCCATTTCCTCTAGGTTTTCAAATTTGTTGGAATATAGTTTTTCATAATATTCTGTTATAATCCTTTTTATTTCAGTTGGGTCTGTTGTAATGTCCCCCATTTCATTTCTTATTTGGGTTATTTGTGCCCTCTGCTGTTTTTCTTTTGTCAGTCTGGCCAGTGGTTTGTCGATTTTGTTGATTCTTTCAAAGAACCAACTTTTGGTTTTGTTGATTCTTTCTATTGTTTTTCTGTTCTCTATTTCATTGATTTCTGCTCTGATCTTTACTATTTCCTTTCTTCCGGTGGTTGTAGGCTTTTTTTGTTGTTCTCTTTCTATTTGTTTGAGTTCTGTAGTTAATGTTTTGATTTTGTCCCTTTCTTCTTTTTTGATATGTGCATCTATTGCTATAAATTGTCCTCTGAGGACTGCCTTTGCTGTGTCCCAAAGGTTTTGGTATGATGTGTTTTCATTTTCATTTGATTCTAGGAATTTTTTAATTCCATCTCTGATTTCTTCTATTACCCATTGATGTGTAAGCAGATTATTATTCAGTTTCCATGTGTTTGATTTTTTTTCCTTGCTCTTTCTAGTGTTAATTTCTACCTTGATGGCATTGTGGTCAGAGAAGATACTGTGAATTATCTCAGCATTTTGGATCTTGTTGAGGATTGCTCTGTGGCCTAAGATGTGGTCTATTCTGGAGAACGTTCCATGTGCATTGGAAAAGAATGTGTACTTTGCAGCGGTTGGATGGAGTGTTCTATATATGTCTATGAGGTCCAGTTGGCTGATTGTGTCCTTTAGGTCTTCTGTATCTTTGCTAAGTTTCTTTTTAGTTGTTCTGTCCTTTACTGAGAGTGGTGTGTTGAAGTCTCCTACTATTATTGTGGAACTGTCAATTTCTCTTTTCAGTGCTGTTAGAGTTTTTTTTATGTATTTTGGAGCCCTGTCATTGGGTGCATAGATATTTATTATGGTTATGTCTTCATGATGGATCATCCCCTTAATCATTATATAGTGTCCTTCTTTGTCTTTTATGGTAGATTTTGTTTTAAAGTCTATTTTATCTGAGATTAGAATTGCCACTCCTGCTCTTTTTTGATAGTTGTTAGCTTGATATATTTTTTTCCAACCTTTGATTTTTAATAAATTCACATCTTTGTTTCTAAGATGTGTCTCTTGTAGACAGCAAATAGATGGATCCTGTTTTCTTATCCATTCTGCCACTCTCCGTCGCTTTATGGGTGCATTGAGTCCATTTACGTTCAGTGTAATTATTGATAGATGTGAGTTTGTTGCTGTCATTTTGTAGTGCTTTTTTTTGTGATGCTGAAGTTTTCTTTGTTCTTCTTACTCTCTTGTGCTGAGTTCCTTTTGTTTGTGGATTTTGTGTTCATTTCTTTTGTTTTTGTAGGTTTTTTTTTTGTTGAGACTTTATGTTTTTCGTCTTTATTTTTATGAGTTGGTTTGTTAACTTTTTTTGTGGTTACCATGAATTTTACCCTTATCTTTATAATTTTGAAGCAGTCTACCGTTACTTGGTATCGCCTTGCCTTCTTCTCCTTTAGAAGGTTCTATACCTATGCCGTTTGTTCCCTCTTTCATTGTTTTGATGTTGTTGTCATCCTTTGATTGATTTCTCTGATTCCCTGTTGTATATCTTTTGTTTTTGGAAAGTCGTCTGTAGTTCAGTTCCTAGAATGGTATCTGGTTCATGTTAACCTGCATCCTAGGTCCTAGGTCCTGCCTGAGGGCTTAAGCTGTTTGTCCTCAGATCGAAGAACTCCCTTTAATAATTCTTGTAAGTTTGGTTTGACTTTTGCATATTCCTTTAGTTTCTGTTTATCTGGAAATGACCTAATTTCACCATCAAATCTGAATGAGAGTTTTGCAGGATATATTATTCTTGGCTGACAATTTTTTTCTTTCAAGATTTTATATATGTCATCCCATTGCCTTCTTGCCTGCATGGTTTCTGCTGAATAATCTGAGCTTAGTCTTATTGTTTCTCCTCTGTATGTGACTTCTTGTTTTTCCCGAGCTGCTCTCAGGATTCTTTGTTTGTCTTTAGTTTTAGCGAGTGTGAATATGATATGTCTTGGTGATTTTCTTTTGGGGTCTATTCTATATGGGGTTCGTTGAGCTTCTTGGATGACCAGCTTTTCATCTTTCATGATATTGGGAAAGTTTTCTGTCAGCAGTTCCTCAATGATCCTCTCTGTGTTTTCTGTTTTCTTCCCCTGTTCTGGTATGCCAATCACTCGTAAGTTTTTGCTTTTAATTGTGTCCCACATAACTCTCAGGGTCTCTTCATTTTTCTTTGTTCTTTTTTCTGAGTTTTCCTGAAACAGAGTTGTATCCAAGTGTTTGTCTTCAGTTCCACTGATCCTGTCTTCCATGGTTTCAAATCTACTTCTCAGCCCTTCTATGACACCGTCCATTTCTGAAATCTTGTTGTTTATCTTTTGGATTTCTACTTGTTGTTTTTGTATAATTTCGAGTTGTGAATTTATTTTGGCATTTTGTTCTTGCATCATCTTCCTGAATTCTTCCAATTTTTTGTCTGTATTTTCCATAAATTTGTCTATTTTTTCCTCATGTTTGTCAGCTTTTTGCCTCAGTTCTTGGAAAATTCCGAGTATTAGTGATTTGAGTTCCGTATCAGGTACTTCTAGTGCATTTTCTTCCACAGGAGAGTTATCTGGTGTTTTAATTTGGACGCCTATTGGAGCCATCTTGTCTTGTTTTTGTAAATGTTTTGATATTGTTTGCTGTTTTCGGGGCATTCAGTAGATATTTCTCTCGTTTATTGATTGTAGATTTTTTTTTTTTTTTTCGTTCTTGTGGTACAGCTGGGCAGATCTAGTTGAGGAGGAGCCACTGGGATGGGTTGCTTGTGGCACTCACCGCAGCCACCAGGATGGTCGGTAGTCAGTGCTGGGCAGGTTCCAATAGGGCGTGCCTGCACCGCTTGGTGATGTGATGTCTAGTGCACGGTGCAGGTAGGTAGGGTGCAGCGGGAAGATGGTTATGTGTGAAGCTAAGCTGGATATGGGAGAGAGGAGAGAGGAGGAGGAGCAAAAAGCGTACAAACATAAAAGAATGCTAGAGGAGTTTGTCGTTGGAATGTACAGATGAGAGACTATGGGATGGAGGAAACCAGAAGGGGGAAGAGAAAGAAAAGGAAAGAATGACCAAATGAAAATCAGAAAAGTTAAAAAACTGCAAAGTTCCCAGGGATCGCACCGATGCAGCTATGAGGTCTGGGGGAGTCGGTCTCAATTTTCACAGCTCAGCCTGGCCAGAAGGTACAGAGGCATACATCGCCTGGTATTCAGGGATCAGAAAGAGAAGGAAGAGATAGAGGGACAAGAAATTAAGCAATGAAGAAAGACAAAAGAGAAAAAGAGGTAAAATATGACAAAACTAATCAAAAAAGGAAGAAAAATAAAATTGAGGGAAAAAAAAAAAAAAAAAAAGGGCAACACCAGCAGTCAGTGCCTACAAATGGGACCCAGAGAGCCCCCACTCAGGGGCGCTAATTCCAAGAAGCCGATAGTCTCGGGGTTAAGTGACCGTGGCCACAGGAAGCAGAGGGGCCAACGAACAAAGGCCCCAGGATCCCACCCGCGCGGGAGCCCAGACCTGGAAACAGCCACACGCCCGAACGCAGCCCTACAGCCCCGCAGGAGAGAGCAGAGATGGCCCTCGGAACCAGGCACCCAGGCAAAAGGAGGGGGAGGCGGCAGGAAAAGTTCCGCTAGGTGCCAGCAAACGGCTCCCAGAAAGCCCCCAGCCCGGGCGCGCGGAACCCAAGCACCGGCGCCCCCCCGCCCAGGGACCCCGGCCACGGAAAGCAGAGGGGCGAACGAACAAAGGCCCTGGGATCCCACCCACGCGGGAGCCCAGACCCAGAAACAGCCACACGCCCGCACGCAGCCCTACAGCCCCGCAGGAGAGAGCAGAGACGGCACTCGGAACTAGGCACCCAGGCAAAAGGAGGGGGAGGCGGCAGAGAAAGGTTCGCTAGCTGCCAGCAAATGGCTCCCAGAAAGCCGCCAGCCCAGGCGCGCGGAATCCAAGCACCAGCACCCCCCAGCCCAGAGACCCTGGCCACGGAAAGCAGGGGATCCCCAGCTGAGGCGGAGAGGGGTGGGTGGTGGGAGAGCGCGTACCGCAGTTTACCGGTCGTTCTGTCTCCGACCAGATGCTCTGCAAGGCTGCTCTCCCGTTTGCTGGTCTCCGATAGGAATCCAAGATGGTGGATCCGCGCTGCGTTAGCTGGTAAGGAATCTCTGCCTGAGTCTCTCCTCGCTCTCCGTTCTCTTTTAGTATTCTCACTCCGTTTGGTGTTTGGCTGAGTTCTTTATCTCTTCATTTGGTGTTCTAGGGTTTCAGGATTGTTGATTCTCTGTTAGGCTTAGTTTTTCGGATCTTTGCTGTGGAGGGACGGCGTGGTGTTTCTGCCTAGAGCGCCATCTTGCCCCTCTATTGGTAAAGTCTTTTGATGAGCATAAATGTTTAATTTTTAGGAGCACCCAGTTATCTAGTTTTCTTCTGGTGTTTGTGCATTGTTAGTTATGGTTTGTATACTATTTATGCCATGTATTAGAGCCCTTAGCTTTTTCCCTATTTTTTCTTTCATGATCTTTATCATTTGAGATTTTATATTTAGGTCTTTGACCTATTTTGAGTTAGTTTTTGCTTATGGTGAGAGGTATGGATCTTGTTTCATTTTTTTACAGATGGACATCCAGTTTTGCCTGCATCATTTGTTAAAGAAATTGTTTTTTCCCCATTTATCAGACTTTGGTGCTTTGCCAAATATCAGCGGCTCATAGACGGATGGATTTACGTCTGGGTTCTCAATTCTGTTCCATTGGACTATGTATCTGTTGTTGTACTAGTACCAGGCTGTTTTGACTACTGTGGCTGTATATAATTTTTTTAATGGGTATGTAGAATGTACCACATTTTGTTAATAATTTCTCTATCAATGGGCATTTAAGTTGTTTCCAATTTTTCCCTCTTATAAAACCTTGCAATGAATAACCTTATACATGTGACATTTCACACAGGTATGAATTTATCGGCAGGTAAGATTCCTAGCCAGTTTCTTAGTTTGTTGTACTGTGGTGGTTTATGTGTTGCTATGATGCTGGAAGCTATGCCACTGGTATTTCAAACACCAGCAGGGTCAGTCATGGTGGACAGGTTTCAGTGGGGCTTTCAGAATAAGACAGACTAGGAAGAAAGATCTGGTGAACTACTTCAGAACATTAGCCAATGAAAACCTTATGGATCACAACAGAATATTATCCAGTATAGTGCTGGAAGATGAGCTCCCTGGGTTGAAAGACACTACACAATAGTCACAGCAATGGGCTCAAACATATCAACTATGATGAAGAAGGTGCAGGACCGGGCAATATTTCATTCTGTTATACTCAAGGTTGCCATGAGTCAGAGTCAACTCAACAGCAACTAACAATAACCAAACAAAAATTCCTAGGGATGAAATTGCATGGTCATGGGGTTTTTTGCATTTTAAACTTTGACATATATTGTCAAACTGCCTGCTATACAGGTTACATCAATTTACACTCTTATGATCCATGGGTGAGAGTTCCTATTTCCCCACATCTTGGGGTATGTGTTTGAAAATATTGTCAGAGGCCAGATCATACAGAGCATCGTATATAAATTTGAACTTGATCTATAGACCATGGAAACCCATTGTTGGGTTTAGGCAGCGGGTGAGGATGGTCAGGTTTGATTTTTGAAAGGAAGTTTATTTTCATGATGACAGCAAATAAATTTTGTAGTGATTTTTTACTCTTCAACAGGCATGAGTGATAACGTGATGAGTCAGAGTCCCAAATATCCATTAGGATTTAAGCCATGCTAGGGAGAGAATGTTTATTATTTGGGTACAGCTGCCACTGTAGACAATAGGATTGGACATGAATGCAACTTGCTTTCTTTGCCACCCCATAACTCTAACTTTCCTGCCATTTTTCTTTTATCACATGCTTCCTGAATGCTGATGGCTTCTAACGAGACATTTGGCCCTCAAGGGTAATGATGTAAGATCAGTAGAAAGGAAATTTTTATCAGAAGCTAACAGTTGACTGAATGACAAACAGGTAATATAGCAACTTTATCGTTCTCTAGAAGACCATTTTGCAAATTAATTAGATTTAGAGCATTGAACAAAGAGCTGGGTGAGGCAAAAATGCAGACACATTCATGCAGAGTCTTTTGTTTATAAAACCAAAGGTAGCCACCATTATGTGATGCAAAGAGAGAAGGAAAGATTGATGGTGGGTGATTGTGAAGCACCAACATATGAAGGACCAGAGAGCACTCCAACAGCAGTTCAAGGATGAGCGCACTGGGCTTAGTACTCTTGGGGCTCATTATGAGTTTTAGGGCCACCACTGCTGGGCCAGCGGAGGGCAACCTTTGCTCTAAGAGCCAGGTGGCCTTCAGAGATGCTTGCTATGAATTTGTACCACTTGGACGCACCTTCCATGGTGCCCAGAGCTGGTGCGAGGGGCAAGGAGGCCATTTGGTCTTCATTCGGGACGAAGGCACCCAGCAGTTTCTGCAGAAGCACATCTCCCAGGACAGGGAATGGTGGATTGGACTCACAGGGAGTTTGGTGCTGAATGGAACCACAGAAGGTAGGGACTGGGCTAGCAATGTTGTATGGGAAGCTTGTGGTTGGAATTCTCACCATCACTTCTCACGCAGAGCTCCGTGGAGCAAATTAATCTTTTCAATTCTCATGGTAAAGATACCCTCCTCTGTGACTGGCAAGAAATAAAGTAATTCAGGTACAGTACCTAGCACAGAAGGAGCCCTGGTGGTACAATGGTTTACCACTCAGCTGCTAACTGAAATGTCAGCTCTGCGGGAGGAAGACCTGGTGATCTGCTCCTGTAAAGATTACAGCCTAGAAAACACTATGCGGCAGTTCTACTCTATCACATGGGGTCACTATGAGTAGAAAATTGACTCCACAGCACCTAACAACAACCTAACACAGAATCCAGCACATAGCGGATACTCTAGAAATGTCAGTTTCTTTGCATGAGCCTAATAAGAGTAACAGCTAGGACTTCTTCCTAGAATAGTGTTGGACACTATCCTAAGTGCTTTATGTCCCTTATGGTGTTGAATCCTTACAACTGATAGGGTTATTACTGTTGTTGTGAATGATGAGGAAACTGAGTCTCAGAAAATTATTGCTAAGCTATTTTCAAAAGGCTTCCCCATGTTTTTCCCGACTTGGGATGAGATTAAAGGGGTTAAGTGTCTAGCACAGCTCAACGCACATTAGAGTCTCATTTTAATGGTCTTCCTGGAAACTCTTACTTAACCTTTACTATACGACTCCCCCACTACCCTCAGTCACAGTCAGATGAGCCCTTCTCTATGCACCTGTAGGACCCTACCCACACTTCTATGAGAACACTTTGGGTATGGTTTAATTATCTAGGTGTCTATCTTTCCCCCGGAGTATGAGCTCTTCAGGGGAAGGAATCATATTCTGGTCATTTTTGTTGCCCTCCTCTGGCCCACAGCAGAGAATAAACAAACAGACATTTGTATTTCATCCTTACCCGAACCCCACGAGGTGGGCATTTGATACTTTTTTTTTTTTTTAATTTTATTTTATTGTGGTAAAATATATATAACAAAAAATTTACAGAAAAATTTGGGAACTGTTAATGATGATGGTCCAACAACATGATGAACGTAATTAATGTCACTGCACTATACATGTGAAGATTATAGAAATGGCAAATGTTTTGTTGCCTATATACTTACACAATTTTTTTTAAAGTTTGTCATTTTAACCATTTTTAAGTGCACAATTCAGTGACATTACTTACATTCACCAGGTTGTGCAACCATCACTAAACGTTTTTCATCACCTTAAAAAGAAACTCAGTACACCTCTTGCAATAACTCCCCATTCCGCTCTTCCCCCAGCCACTGGTACCACTAATAGACTTGGGTTTCTGTATATTTGCTTATTTCATATAAGTGAGATCATCCAACATTTGTCCTTTTGCATCTGGCTTATTTCACTCAGATAGTGTTTCCAAGGTTCATCCATGTTGCAGCATGTACCAGGACTTCACTTCTCTTAATGTGGAATAATATTGCATTGTATAGAGGGAGTGTATTTTGTTTATCCATTCATCTGTTGATGGACTCTTGGGTTGTTTCCAAGCATTGCTACTCTTACTTTATAGATAACGAAAATGAAGTCCAGAGAGAGGAACTGACTGCTCAGGATGATGGGGCTAGTGGAGGGCAGTGAGGGCTTAAACCGGGTAGGACCAGCTCCTAGGTCTGGGCTTCTCCCACCACATCACACCGACCATCCAGACACTCTCTTTGCCTCTGTAGAAGCAACTGGGTTTTAGAAACGAGTAACTTCTAAAGCACCTACAGAATATATCAGAGTGGATGGAAATGCTTTAGTAAATGAGCAGCTGGGGAAACACATTTAAGGAAACTCACAGCTAAGAGTATTTGAATTCTGAAGGTATGTGTTCAGGCAATGTCTATTGAATGGGTTGTTGTCCTGTAGAGGCAGCAATTGCAAATTTCTGTATATTGGACGTCCATTCATATGCAGTTAAAGGAGATGTGTCTACTTAAAATCTCCAAGGAATACTGCTTGGCTGTTACAGAAAATGAAGAAGATCTAACCAGGCTGATATGCAACAATCTTCAATATTTAATATGATTTAAGAAGCAAGGGGCAGAACACTGTGTGCAGTATGATGGTATTTGTGTAAATAGATCTCAGGCCCTCATAATTGCTGATCTAGGGATAAAATTCTGTCTGGAATGATTCACAAGAAACTTAAAAAAAAAAAAGGGAGTAGTTCATAGGTTTGCAGAGATAAGATGTTTACTTTTTATTTTGTAACCTTTTGTACTATTTGATTTTTTTATCATATGCATGGATTTTTTTCTTTTAAAAAATTAACAAATATATTTTTGTCTTCATAGTAAATAATTTAGGTCAGTATTATCCAAACTATTTTCTAGCCCTCTAGTGTCCTTGAAATGTTTTTGTATTTTGATCATGTGTGCCCGCATGCACACACAGATATACATGCATGCACCCGTGTGTGTACACGCACAGGTACACAAGCACACACAGGCACACACACACACACACACACGACACCTCTTCAGCAGTCATCAGTGTATTCAAGGCTCTGAAGAAGTGCTTACATTTTAACTCAGGACTCTCCGAATACATTTGACAGGAAACCCTGCTTCTGGGTAGAACACCTTTTAACGTCCCTGGGGACACTAGCATTCTGTGCTCTTTTACATTATGGTTAGACAGCACTGGAAGCATCATTTATTTAAGCCAACAACCTTGTATGGGCTCTCCAGTTTGGTGTCCCTGTTTTTAGGTTGAGTTCTTATGTATGAATGTTTGAAGACAATGGTTGGGAAATGTCCCTTGCCTGTAGGGAAAAGAGAGACCTCTGGCCTTTGAACATTTATTGAGCACTACTCACACTAGGAGTTGAGCTAAAGACAAGCTCTGCACATAGAAGGGGTAAGAGGAAAGTTGTCGAGTCCTGATGTTGTTCCCCTCTCAGGGCCCGGGACTTGGTTGGACACCTCTAATGTGACCTACAGCAACTGGGGTGGAGGGCAGGCTGTGCCTGCCCCCGACACCTGCGGCTACATCAGGAGAGGCCCTTCCTCCAAGTGGGCCACCACAGACAACTGCTCTCAAGCGTTCGCCTTCATCTGTGAGTCTGGTGAGTCGCCTGCATGGGGATCCTCCTTCCTGCCTCCCTCTCTCCCTCCCTTCCGGCTGGTCCGCCTTCTCCAGCTGAGTCTCTTTCTCTCCTCCTTCTGCCTCCATCTCTCTAACCCTCTCTTTCCTTGTTTTCCCCCTTCTCTGTCTCTCTAAATTCTCTCTTGGGCTTTCTTTTGCTTCTCGTTCTCTCTGACCCTTTCTATTCCTGTTAGTATCTCTGGCTCTCTCCCTGTGTCTCTGTGGGGTCTTTCTCTCTCTCTGTCTCCCTGTTTAAGTGCCTACCTTTTGTGTTTTTCTCTGCTCACCTGTTGGTCTCTGACTATCTCTCTGTCTCTCACTCTGTCTTTCTGAGTCCCTGCCTTCCTTTTTCAGTACCTACTTATCTGTATTTTTCTGTGTCTCTCTGTATCTCTCTCAGCTTCTGACTTAGTTTCTTTCCATCTCTCCGTCTCCCTCTGTCTGTCTGTCTCTCTCTCTGCCTGCCTGTCTCTCCCAGTGTGACGCTCATCTCTCTGTGTCTCCCTCCCACATCCATTCTCTCCTATGCTCTTGCCTGCCTCCCTGTCTCTATCTCCCCTCTAGTACAGATGCATCAAGGGGAAAACGCTCACAGCTCTACTTATCACTCTGTTCCCATACTCCTGTGCAGGGAGACAGGTGCCCAGGGTGCGGCTCCTCCTCACCCCTTGATTCTTGCCACCCCACCAGCCTGAGTCTCCCCTTCTAAGACCTCCACACTCCAACCTCCTGAGTTCCCCCATGCTCTGTTCTTGTGTTCTTTCCAGCCATGCCTACCATGGGCTTCCCTTGCAGGCCCTGGTGAGAGTCCTGGCAGGAGCGGCCTGTGGCCCCAGTTTAGGTCCTGCCTGCCATACAGGTCCTGGTCTCTGAGCTGAGCCACTGCTGCCCAGGCTGCCCTGTGGTCCTCTGACACTGCTTCTCTGATGTGCTCAGAGCCCTCAAGTAGGCCTGACAGAAGCTTCTGGGCTTTCTGGGCCCAGCCCCCTCCCCAGCTCCAGGACCCTCTCTGGGTTTTGAACCCTTAAAGGGGCCCCTACTCAATTCCCTTTTTGCCCAGCTCAAAATAGATGCCACATATGTTTAACCCCCTTCTCAGGCAAAGTCTGAGAACTCGGAAGCTTCCCAGGAATTGTGTGTTTTGGCTTTCCCTTTCTTTTTGTCACAGCCATCCCCTCCCACCCCCATTAGGCTTGGCTCTTAGAATCTGTCAGCCCAGGGGGTCTTGGAGCCCTGGCACGGAGGAAACACTATGAATAGCTGCTGTTTATCCTGCAGGAGTTCCAGTGCTGATCTAAGCACCAAGGGTGCATTTATTCGTCACAACAATATAAGTAGCTACTATGAGGCCCATTTTTAAGTAAAACTTAGAATGGGAAAGTTCCTTGCCCAGGCCAAATAGCTGGGAAGTAACAGAGTTGAGAGTTGAACCCAGGTTTGCCTGTGGTCAAAGAAAGAGTGGGGCCATGAGCTGAGAGTGCAGGCAACCTCTAGAAGCTGGAAAGGGCAAGGAAATGTATTCTCCCCTAGAGCTTCCAGAAGGTACGAAGCCCTGCGGACACCTTGATTTTAGCCCAGTGAGACCCATGCAGACTTCTGACCTCCAGCACTGTCACAGGATAAATTCGTGTTACTGCAAGCCACTAAGTTTGTAGTAATCTTCTACAGCAGCAATAGGAAAGGAATTCAGATTTTGGTCTCGATTCCTTCCCTATGGCCTTCTGGCCAGGCAGACGGGTCTAAGTTTGAATCCAGTGTTTCCCACGTTCTGGCTGTGAGCACCTGAGCCAGGTCAGGATTTATCAACAGATGTCTACTGAGCCGTGACCAAGTGACCCCGCTGACCCCAATACTCTTTAACTGTAAAATGCAGAGGATAATATAGTGCATAGGGTTGACATTGCTCACTCATTCAACAAATTTTTTTAGCATTTTTTATGTACTAGGAGGAAACCCTAGTGGTGTAGTGGTTAAGTGCTACGGCTTCTAACCAAAAGGGCAGTTCAAATCCATGAGGTGCTCCTTGGAAACCGTATGGGGCAGTTCTCCTCTATCCTATAGGGTTGCTATGAGTTGGAATTAACTCGATGGCAATGGGTTTGGGTTTTTTTGGTACATGCCAGGCATTTTTTTAAGATAAGGCTCAAGGAAAGTACTCAAAACAGGGGAAATAAAATGGCTGCTTGTATAGGCCTTACTCTACATGTTCGAACTAATTTAATCCTCCTAACAAGTTTGAATTGACTCAACGGCAACGGGTTTTTAACAACCCTATGGAGTCCTGGTAGTGCAGTAGTTAAGAGCTCAGGCTGCTAACCAAAAAGTTGTCAGTTCGAATCCACCAGCTGCTCCTTGGAAACCTTATGGGGCAGTTCTACTCTGTCCTATAGGGTCGCTATGAGTAGGAGTCGACTTGACAGCAACAGTGAACAACTCTATAAGGAGCCCCGGTGGTGCAATGTTTAAGTGCTTGGCTGCTAGTCAAAAGGTTGGTGGTTCAGATCCACCCAGAGGTTCCTCAGAAGACAAGCCTGGCAATCTGCTTCTGAAAGGTCACAGCCTTGAAAACCCTATGGAGCACAGTTCTACTCTGACACACTTAGGGTAAGAATTGACTCAAAGGCAACTAATGACAACAATGACCCTATGAAGTGTAGTGTTGATGGCCTCCCTTTACAGAGGAGGTACAGAGAAGCTAATGAATTTGCAGAAGGTCACACAGCTGGTACAAACCTGGGCTGGATCTGACCCAAGGCAGCCCGGCTCCAGAGAGAAACTCTTGACCACCACCTTGTATTTCTGACACCTGCTGAGCCAGCCTCTGCAGGGTCTGAGAACCTTCCAGACTTTGCCCATGTGTGGCATGAGCCCTTTTAAGGTGTTGCCTTCCTCTCCCACAGGCATCGGCCAGAGCCTGGCCTGTGATGGCTTCAGCGCCACCATGCACTGCGGCTCAGGGGAGGTCATCCAGATGCAGGAAGCTTTCTACGGGCGCCAGGCCCCCAACTACTGTGCCCAGGACCCTGGGCACCCCGTGGACCTGGAGGAGGAGTGCAGCTGGGTCAGCGTGAAGGACGAGGTGGCAGGTAGGGCCCCAAGGGCTCCACAGTTCTGGCTGTGAGCAGAGGCCAGATCCCAGTATTCTGTGCTCAAGGGTGCCCAGCAAAAGCTTCTGGAAGGCTTTAACTATCTCCACCTCTGAGATTGGGCCTCAGAGCTTGGGCCTCAGACACAAGCTGGCCAGTCTTTGCCCAAACCACTTCGCAGGGAAACTCCATCAGCGAACATGGAAACTGGTCCTTGTGGATTGGGTGAGCATTTTGCTAGAAACATCACCTTGCTTTTTTAATTTTTTAAATTTTGAAATGTTTTAAACGTATAGACAAAAATAAAAAAAAATTTCAATGAACTTGCATATACCCATTACTCAACTTTTTCAATCTTAACCTTATGCCATATTGGTCTAAGAGTCCCTTATTTTAAAAAATTCATGCAGGATTACAGTTACAACTGAGGGCCTGTGTGCCCTTCCCTGGTTCTGTTCCTGTCATGAATTCAGTGTTTACTAATCACGCACATGATTTTCTCTTTTTGTCTTCTATTTATGGATCCCTAAACATTGTATGGAGCCCTGGTGGCGGAGTGGTTAAGAGCTTGGCAGCTAACCAAAAGGTCAGAAGTTCAAATCCACCAGCCACTCCTTGGAAACCCTATAGGGCAGTTCTACTCTGTCCTTTCGGGTCGCTATGAGTCGGAATCAACTCTACAGCAAGGGGTTTTAAACATTATGTAAGGTGACCTGGTGGCACAGTAGTTAAGTGCTCGGCTGCTAACTGAAAGGTCGGTGGTTTGAACCCACCAGCCGCTCCTCAGGAGAAAGATGTGACAGTCTGCTTCCATAAAGATTTGTTGTGTTGTTAGGTGCTGTTGAGTCAGTTCCAACTCATAGTGACCTTATGTACAACAGAATGAAACACCACCCAGTCCTGTGCCATCCTCACAATTGTTGCTATGTTTGAGCCCATTGTTGCAGCCACTGTGTCAATCCATCTTGTTGAGGGTCTTCCTCTTTTTCGCTGACCTGTTACTTTACCAAGCATGATGTCCGTATCCAGGGACTGGTCCTTCCTGATATCACGTCCAAAGTATGTGAGACAAAGTCTCGCCATCCTCACCAACACCATAATTCGTGAACATAAAGATTTAAGGCCTTAGAAACATTATGGGGCCGTTCTACTCTGTCCTATAGGGTCACTATGTGTCAGAATTGACACGACGGCAATGGGTTTGGTTTTTAGAAACATTCTATAGCATTGTTTTATAGTTATTAATGTTTATATAAATGATATTGGATGCGTCATTCTGTAATTTGCTTTCTTCTATTTTGTTTTTTGCTCGACATCTTGTTTTTGAGATGTATCATCCTTCTTGTTACATATCAGTCTAGTTTATTCTTTGCATCCATGATGTACCTACTCCCCTGTTGCAGGACATATGAGTTGTTCCTTAATCTTTGTTCTTATAAATTATCCTGAAACAAACATCCTTGACGTTACCTCTTGTTCACATGGAAGAGTTTCTCGAGGACTTTGTTTTTCTCAATCAGATTAAATCTGATTCTGAGTGGCACTTGCTAAGGTAACAAGGAATTCACTGTCCTTGTTACAGGGGCCCCCTGTGCCCTCCCGGGAGGTGCAAAGGCCCCAGAGACTCCCAGCATCTGGAACATTAGGGAAGCCCTCACCTCTCTGCTGCTGTGGCCACTGTCCAGCTGCAGGGTCCTGCAAAGGCAGGTGGTCTGATGCTTCTGGCTGAGGTGGGCACGTGCCTCTCAGAGGCTCGGCCTCTGCCCAAAGGCCCTGCCAAGATTCCAGGAGGGATGCCCACGGCTTGTAGACCCTACAGCTGGCCTCTCTCCCACCTTAGGGATGTACCCTTCCTCTCCCCTGGAATTTGCTCCTCTCCGCCTGACAAGCCTTTGGACGATGGTATCCTAGCTCCCCTTGGAGTAGGAAATGCTGGAATCAGCTAGCTCTTTCTTCCTCCAGCATTCCCAAGGCTGTGGGTCCTCCAAGGACGAAGGGCCTGAACTGCAGAGGCTGATAGAGCGGGGGGCACTGATGAGGGGGAGGCAGGCTGTTTCCTTAAAGGCTCAGCTGCAAGTTTCCAAAGCATTGCAGCCAAGCCCCAGAGAACACTGTTAGAGGGAGCCCTGCACCCACTTGAAAAGGTTTGGAGGAGAGCTACGTAGGGTCCTAGGGGTGTTCATTGGTATCTAAGTGACATGATCACTCATTTATTCAATCAGTTGGACAATAAACATTTACTGAGGGCCAACATTGTGACATGCACTATCCTGGCTCTGTGGATACAGAGATGAATGAAGTACAGCTTGTTTTTCAAAGAGCTCACAGCCTAATGGGGAGACGGATATGTACACAGGCAATTACCTAACCTCGTGCTAAGTGCTACAACAGAGGGGAGCAAAAGCTACTATTTATCTACTCATGCAAAAATGCTTATTGAGTTCCTACTATGTGCCAGGTACTGTTCTGTGTGCTGGGGATACAGCAGTGAACAAAGAAAATAAAACTCCATGCTCTCTTGGAGATTATAGTCTAGTGCTATGGCTACACATAGCAGGAGTACTTAATTCAGATTGAAAGGTGTATCCATCAAGGTCCCATCAGGAAAAGAGAAATCATTCTAGATCTATCTTTCAACAGAGGGAAGTTAATGCAGGGAATTGGTTTATCACATGATAGAGGTGCTAAGAAACCCAACAGGGGGTGATGATGGAAGTCTGAGATTAGCAGTAACAGAAAGCTGCTACTAACCCTACGGCTGGAGGGATGACAGGAGGAGGTGGTCTTACCAAAACTAGAAGTCAGGACTATCCAGAAGGTGCTAAAACCATGGTGGAGTCTGTCCTGTGGGAGCTAGGACCATGAAGGAAACTTCTTATTTCTTCCTGCCCATCGTAGGCAGAATTTTGGTTCCGAAGAAGATTCTACACCCTAATCCCTAGGACTCCTGGTCTGATGAGATACTATGACCATGAATATACTACCTTACATGGCTAATGGGACTTTGCAGATGTAATTAAGGTTGCTCATCTGCTGATCTTAAAATAGGGAGATTTCGTGGATTACCGTGGTGGGTATAATCTAACCACATGAGCCCTTAAAAGCAGAGAAATTCCTCTGGCTAGAAGCAGAAGAATGATGAGACAAAAAAGGAAGTAAGATAGGTTCAGGTGTGACCCATGGATCTGATGCACTGTTGCTGATCTGAGGTGTAGGGGCCACGTACAATGATGGAGAGAGGCCTCTAGGAGTTAAGGGCAGCCGCTGGTTGACAGCAAGCAAAGAAGCAGAACCTCAGTCCCACAACCACAAGGAACTGAATTCTGCCAATAACAAGAATAAGATTAGAAGCAGACTTTCCGCCAGAGCCTACAGAAAGGAAGGCAGCCCTAATGACATCTTGATTTCAACCTTATGATACCCCAAGAAGAGCCCAGCTGAGCCTACCCAGACTTGTGACTTCCACAACTGTGAGATAATAACTTTGTGTTGCTTTAAGCCACCAAATTTGTGCTAATTTGATACAGCAGCAGGAGGAAACCAATACGCTGCCTTCTAGTCTCCCACAAGTGCCTCCCATTGGCCAAACCTACTTGCCCAATCCTGCCCCTCTCCACCACTTCTCAGAGGATGGGTTTCTACTTTAGGCCATCTGACTAGATGCTACTTGACCAGTGGTTCTCAAAGTGGGGTCACTGGATCAGCAGTATCAGCATTACCTGGGAGCTTATTGGAGATGCAAGTTCTCAGGCTATACACTATGCCTCCTGAATCAGACGCTCTTGGAGAGGGGCCTGGCAAACTGTGTTTTCACAAGCCCTTCAAGGGATTCTCAGGCACCGTGAAGTTTTTGGAGCACTATGCTAAACCATTAGCTACATGAGGGTAGGAATCTTTATTCTTATCCCCTTAGCACCTAGTTCAGGCCCTGGTTTTGAGGAGACACCAATAGGCACTTGCTGGGTGGCTGTGGTGAACGGATAGCTGGGAGGTCATTCAGCTCTGTGAAGCTCTGTCTGAAACACACTCCCCTTTTGTCTTTCACCTTGCTCCCACTTCTGCTGGGATGTGGGTGCCTCCCAGGGCAGTGCCAGGGGCTGCAGGCATGCCAGGTGGCAGCAGACGGAACCTACTTTGGAGACCTTTGCCCCACTCTGGGCAGCTACCTGTGGGTGCAGTACCAGTGCCTGGAAGGTGAGTCTCCATCTTGCTTGGGTGTGGGAGCTTCCTTCTCATTTTTGCAGCAGGAAAAGCCTCCCTCCCAGAGGCAGCTACCACCCACGCAGGCCCATCAGTTGTACACTAAGAGACTTCCTCACCCAAAGGAGCTGCCCTGTGGCCAGACTGTCCCATGTAGTGGAGCCTCTTGGGGTAAACCATTCAAGGCTCCTGTTACAAATGTTCTTTAGTAGAAACAAGCAATTAAGCCTGGAGTTAAAAAAAAAAAAATTTTTTTTTCATGCCAGGACCCTTCAAATTAACTCTTGTGGGTAACACAATAAATACTACAGACAAAAGGAAGGCCACCTGATTGAAGAAAGTCAAAAGGTCCCTCACTCCCACACCCCACAATCACTCAACTACTATCCTTCCCATAAACACATAGAAGTTTTTTAACATAAAAATACTGAAATCCATGAAAATAACCCATGTTATCACCATTTAGGGGCCCTGGTGGCACAATTGTTAAGCCCTCAGCTGCTAACCAAAAGGTTGGTGGTTCGAACCTACCAGCCACAGGAGCAAAGACCTGGTGATCTGCTTCCATAAAGATTACAACTTAGGAAAGCCCACAGGGCAATTCTACTCTGTCCTACGGGGTTGCTATGAATCAGAATCAGCTCGACAACACCCAACTACAACAATCACAATTTACAAAAGTTTCCTTTAAGAAGGAAAAGTCCCTCCCTTCAATTCCACAATCCCATTCCCCATATAGAAACCACTGTTAACTGCTTAGAATAAATTCTTCCTGCTTTTTTTAATGTTTGCATACACATGGCTATCTGTATGTATTAATGTATACATGTATAAATATTCTTTTATAAAAACATAATCATGTTAAACATATGGGTATACAACTTAATTTTTTCACTTAATAATACAACCTGGGCATCTTTCCAAGCCACTATCTCATCCTTTTCATGACTGCAGAGTTTTCCATCGTAAGATTATGTTGGAATTTAATCAGTTCCCCTGTTGATGGACATCTAGGTTTCTTCCAGTTGTTACATGTTGTGCTGTAGTGTTCCCTCTTGTGTATGTATCTTTACATGTATCTGTTATTAGTTTTGGAGGAGGGATTCCCAGTATCAGGACTGCTGAATCACAGAGGATGTGCATTTTAAATGTTAATAGATATTGCCAGATTTCCTTCCAGAATGGTTGTACCAATTTACATTCCTAAGGGCAGTGTATGACAGTGTTTCCCCTAAGGGTATGAAATCACAGCCTTAGTCATTGTCAGACAAATGGATGGGTCCAAACAACTCCTTCTACTGAGGGCAGGGGCAATAGGGCAAGCAGCTCAGAAGAGAAAAGATGAGTCGGGGAATGTTGGGGTCCTCAGGGGCCACCCAGGAGAGCAGGGCCCTTGGGTGCAGAGGGAGAGAGGACCACACAAAGGGGAAGGTGACATCAAAGCCTTGTTTTACCAGGGGCATTTAGTTTGCTGGACATGTCTGCATGAAAGAAGAGTGAGTGAGACGTCTCTCACTTTCTGGGAAGGGTGGACCACGTGTTTTGGTAGCGATTTCCATTTGGCAGTTTTGTTAATGGACGTTAAATTTTACAAAATCTTGATTTTCAAAAGCTGGTGTGCAGGATGGGATAAAAGAAGAAAAACTTCCTGGGGCTTCACGGAGCCCTGGACTCATTCATACAGCTCAGTCTTGCTGTTTCTGAGCACAAATGAGAAGGGAAAGGATATAAGAAGCTGAAATGGCACCCATGTTCTTTGGAGAGCTGCCAGCCATAGTAGTGCCATCATCACACAGATACATAGCTTAGGGCAAGGGATACATTATGCCTAGTGACCACACAGACCAGAATTTCTATCCCAACGCTGATTTCAAATATGTTGCCCCACTGTGAATCAGGATGTCCCAATTTCTGATTCCTGAAGGGAGGGACTTAGTCTAGCCCCAGTGATTGTGCATAGGAGGGTCCAGGTGCATCCTGAACATGCTCAGGTAGTTGTACTCACTCCAGCTCCACAACCAGGACATGACAGATTTTGTATTAGCTCAAGGAAGTCCTTTTCTCTTGCATTCAGTTTCTAGTATCCTTTCTCTTCTCACTTGTGCTCAGAAAAGGAAAACTGAGTTGCATAAATGAGCCCAGGGTTCCGTTAAGTCCCAGGAAGTTCTTCCTTTATCCCACCCTCCATGCCAGCTTTTGAAGCTCAAGATTTTGTAAAATTTAATGTGCACTAAAAGGCTGGCAATGATTCATTGGCCACTTCAGCCAAGAAGAGTTTCTTAAAGGTGCTTTGCCTTTTGTCTTTTTAAACCAGTGCTTTGAACCAGTTTGTACTGGTTCAAACCCTTGCTGAGAATTTGCATTTCCACCCCTGATATACTGAGTCAGAATCTACAGTTTAACAAGATCCCCAGGTGATTCATATGTATACTAAATTTTGAGAACCACTAGTGGTTTTCAGAATTGGTACCTAATCAGCAGCATTAGCATCACCTGGGAACTTGTTAGAAATGGAAATTCTCAGCAGGTGTTCAAACCAGAACGAACCAGTTTGAAGCCCTGTTTTAAACATTATAGAGTACATTTGGACAATCAATAGGATTCTGGCTAAATAAATTATGGTATATTATGCAGCTGCTATAAAGAACAAGGCAGCTCTATATGTCTTCATATAGAACAATCTCCAAGATATACAAAAAAATGCACGGTATAGAACAACAAATATAGCAGGTACCATTCGTATAAACCAAAAAGTACATATGTGCTTGTGTACATGCGCATTTTTCTGGAAGGTGACCAAGGAAACTGGTAATAGTGGTTGCCTCTGGGGAGCAGAACTGAGGGGGTTGATGGGTAGGAGTGGAGAGGGCAGATTTTTCCTTCTATAGTTTTGAATTCTGTATCTTGGTCATATATTGCCCATTGATGAAAAATAAAATTCAAAATAACTTTCAAAAGTCAAAATAAAATTTAAAAAACTTTAAAAGCCCTACATAAAAATAAAGAACATGTGATGAGAAGAGAGTAGTTTTTAAACAGAAACACGTAACTTTGCTTTGCAATGACACATGGCATGTTGTGTTTTGACCTGCAGGCCTCCAGCTGACAGTGTCCAATGAGAGTTTCATCTTTGAGAACATCACCATCTCCCTGACGTGGCTCCTCTCTCCCTACATCGGAAACCTGTCCTGTATAATTAATATGGGAGATGGACACACTTTTGATCCTTACTACCCCCCCAGGTAAAAGGAATCTCTGAGTTTTGATTCAGGTTGTATCAGTTTTTGATGCATAACAAACAACCCCAAAACTTAGTGACTTAAAACAGCATTTATTATTTCTCATGGTTCTTTGTGTTGGCTGGGTAGTTCTTGTCGGGGCTGGCTCAGCTAGGTCTGGATGGTCTAGGAAGGCCTCACTCACATGTTGGGTCGTTAGCTGGGGGTCAGCTAGAGTCATGTCTCTCATCACCCAACAGGCTAGCCTGGGCTTGTTCACATGGTGGTGGAAGTGTTCCTAGCAACAAGTGAGAGCAAGCCCAATGTG
Source organism: Dugong dugon (assembly GCA_030035585.1). Taxonomy (NCBI): domain Eukaryota; kingdom Metazoa; phylum Chordata; class Mammalia; order Sirenia; family Dugongidae; genus Dugong; species Dugong dugon. Next base: position 38,305,963 of record CM057478.1, read on the forward strand.
CAAGCACTTTTCCAACTCTACTGGTGTCACATTTTCTAATGTCTCAATTAACCAAAGCAAGTTCCATAGCTAATCCAGCCCAGATTTAAAAGGTGGAGAAATAGACGCAACCTGTTTATGGAAGGAATGGTAGAGCCACACTTGGGGTGGGGGTGGGGGGCTGTGTGAGCCAAAGAGGGAGTCAATGACAGAAAAGGCATATGGAGCCAGGTATTCGACTCCCTGATCAATGCTACCTCTGTTGTTGCTAGCTGCTGTTGAGTGATTCCGACTCATGGCAACCCTATGTGTTACAGAGTAGAACTGCTCCTTAGGGTGTTCTTGGCCAGGACTTTTCTTTCGCAGTACTGCTGAGTGGGTTTACTGCAAACCTTTAGGTTAGCAGTTGAGTGCAAACTGTTTGCGCCACCCAGGGACCTTATCTCTACCGCTCCTCATCTCCTCCCAGACATCTCAACATAATGTCCTATAACACCAAGAACATAGGTTGGCCATGTAGCATCTTTTTTTAATAGTCTTTTTATCTTTGCAAAGCAGGGAAGGTATGAGGTGCATGAGAGCATGTGTACATGCATGTATGAATGTGTGTTTTTGTGTGTAGCCAACATTCTGACTGTTGCCAGCAGTTTGTCCAGCAATGTGATCTACCAGTTCACATCTCCTGGGGAATTCACAGTGTTTGCTGAGTGCACAACCAGCGAATGGCATGTGACAGCTCAGAAGCAAGTGACAATGCGAGACAAGACGGAGAGGCTCAGTGTGACTGGGTGTTCCAGCCTGTCCAGGTCAGGGAACAGCCATCTCTGTCAGACTGTCTTCGGGGACCCTCTCTGGATTCAGGTGGAGCTCGATGGAGGTGAGTCTGCAGAAATGGTTGGAAAAAAGAAAAAAAAAAAAAAACCTGTTGCCATTGAGTTGATCCCGACTCATAGTGACCCAATAGTACAAAGCAGAACTGCCCCATAGGGTTTCTAAGGAGCAGCTGGTGGATTCACATTGCCGACATTTTGGTTAGCAGCTGAGCTCTTAACCACTGTGCCACCAGGGTGCCCTGTAAAATCTTTCTTAATCTCCTCCAAATCCAACTATCTAACTCCTACCAGTTGGGACTGAGTCGATTCCTACTCGTGGTGTCCCCGTGTTAGTCCCCCACCTCTAACTCCTAGGCTTTAATAAATAATTGTTATCATTTACTGAGTTATCTTTTTTTAGCTTTCATTTATTCATTCATTTAGCACCTAAACTGTTCCAGGCACTTCTAAGTGCTTTACCTGTACTAGCTTATTCAGTTCTCACAACCACCCTGTGAGATGCATATTATGATCTCTATTTTACAGATGAAGAAATAGAGGCACAGAAAGGTTAAGAAATTTGCCCAAATCACAAGGTTACTGAGCTAGTAAGAGCTCCCGGCCTTCAAAGGCCCTTCTTTACATGGCCATAGTCCCATCACAAAAATTGTCATCAATGTGAAAGTCACTCTCATTTGGTGGGGGTCGGGGGATTTGAATAGGATGAAGCGGCACTGGGAATATTACCAGCGGGCATGATCTCATCTCAGCACAGCCAGCACTGACCAGCTTGGCACAATTATGTTGTCCTGAACTAGGGCTGATATTCAGTGGCACACACTGATACAGCCATAACAGCAGTTACAGCTGTCATCCGTTCTGATTTGTCACAGTGTCTTTTCTGATTGGCCACAGAGGCCATTCTGATTGGTCATCATGTCCAAGTTGATTAGTCAAGGTGTCCATTCTGATTGGTCATGGCATCCATTCTGACTGGTCGCAGTGTCTATTCTGATTGGTCATGGCATCTATTTGATTGGTCACTGTGTCCATTCTGATGGGTCACAGTGTCTATTTTGCTTGGTATCCATTCTGATAGGTTTCAGTTGTTAAATATTTTAAACGTCACTCCTGCTCTCAGTAGAGAACCTCCCTGCTAAGACCCACTGCCACACAGAACAGCATCTTTCATCAAAGCACAGGCCAGGAGGGAGGTCTGTTGATGTAAACTACGCAGCACAAAGCCATAGAAATGAGGACTTGTCTCAATTTGACCTCACACACCACTTGGGGCCTCACTCATAGTTACACTAACTTAATGCAGCTATAAAAGGGGCTTTAACACAGTGCTCGTGGGAATACTTTCTGTTCTTGTGGGCTTGATGGCTGATATGCGCACCTGGGGAAACTTAAAATAAACATTTATTTATTCATTCTACAAATGTAATTTAGTGCCTACTCTTTGTCAGGTGCTGGGGAAGCAGCAATAAACATGAAAATCAAGGTTCTTGCTGTCATGGGGATAACATCATCATCATCATCATCATTATCACCCAAACAAAAATACAATAGCTTGGTTTCTACTGGAAAGAATCCTAATTTGTTGGTTTAAATCAGATTTTAAGAGTCAACCACAATATTCAGCACCCAGTTAGGACAACCAGCCCCAAACTATAAGGGAGTACTCATCTCAGTGAGAACAGGCTGAGTCTTCATGTTGAGCAGGGTTTCAGAGAGTCACCAGCGGAGTCAGAAGGAAATGGGTTCACCTGATCCTGCTTAAAACAAGAACTTGAGGGTAATTCTCATGCATGAAAATCAGCCCTTAACTATTGCTCAATGCTTCTCAAACTTTTATGTGTCTACAAGTCACCAAGGGATCTGGTTAAAATGCAGATTCTGAATCAATATGTCTGGGTTGGGTCCCAAGAGTCTGCATTTCCAACAAGCTCCAGGTGATGCCTATGCTGGTGATCCAAGGACCAGGCTTTTAGTCGCAAGGCTCTAAGGCTTGACTTTAAGTGGTGGACCCAAATTGCTCCCTCCTTCCCCCTCCCTGCTGCTCCATTGCATAGTCTTTGTTTAGCTTGCTTATTTGTGACATCTTAATTCCTTCAAGCTTTTCCAACATTCACTGACTTCAGAAATATACTTTGCATTGCAGAAAGGAGGCAGCTGAGAGGTCCATGGGCCCGCACTCACAAGAGATGCTCCCTTTTTAGCCTTACTCCCCCCAAGGATGTCCCTGTCAACAAAATGTTCTAATTTCCTAGTTAAATTTTTAAGTATATGGATAACAATGTGTAGTATAAATAAATTGGAATATGCAGATGAATGGAGAGGACACAAAAAGAAAAACCACCCTTAACCCAGAAAAATAATCACTGTTAATATTTGGGGGGTGAATCCTTACATATATCTTATATCTATATCCGTATCCGTATCTATATCCATAATTGACTTAAAAGTCTGAACTATCACACTATAATCAACTGACTGCTGATTGGTTGATGGGATGACAATGATGACTTATTGGTTGTTACCAACATTCTTAAATTTTGCTTACCTACCTAGGAACAGGAGTGACTTACACTGTGCTGTCGGGTAACATAACCCTGACAGAGTGCACCACCCTGAGGGGATCACTTCCCTACAATCTGACCCTGGACAGAGCAGCCCAGCAGCTGATGGGCCCAGGGATGTACCACCTGGAGATCCAAGCCATCAGCAACACCACCACCTCTGTGCTCTTCAGCAACATCACCGTCCACTTCATGGAGCCACTGTCAGGGCTGCAGGACTCCTGGGCTTCTGACCACTTGGAACTTGGAGAGGACCTACTGATCAACATCTCAGTGGCTCATGGCATCCCTGAGGAGCTGACCTTTGAGGTGACAGGACTCAATGCAAACTTCTCCCATGAGGAAGAGAGCTTTGGGGAACCATTTGGGATTTACCACGTGGCAGTTCCTGCTGAAGGTACTTGGGGTTGGTGGTTCCCCTTCTAAACCTCCCTCCAGTTTCCTTTATGACTTGGTGCCCAGGGTCTTGCCAGTCATTTTTTTGGTGTGTCTTGGACACAAACATGATTCATAGCATCCAGCCTGGGTCACAACATAAGGAAGAGATAGATATTATCTGTCCTCAGGGAGCTTACAGTTAATCTTACAATCTTATACAATAGTGACAGGGGTTCTCAGCCTCAGCACTATTGAGATTTTGGATCCAATAATTCTTCATGGTGGAGAGCTAACCTGTGCACTGTAGGATATTCAGCAACATCCCTGGCCTCTACCCACTAGATGCCAGTAGCACCTCCCCCACCAGTTGTGACAACCAAAAATGTCCTCAGACATAGCCAAATGCCCCCTGGGGGGCAAAATCGACTCAGGTTGAGAATCCCTGGAAGAGAACAGGCACATTCAGATTCCTTCCATCATTTTGAGAGGATAGTGTGGTTTGGAAGGCTGCAATCCATGCCCTGGAGGAGAGATAGGTAAAAACTGAAGGGTTGGAGAGCTACCGGTGGAGAGGAGGAAGGCCATGCTGCTAGAATAAAGAACAGACAGTGGATAGACTGGCTGGCAACAGCCAGCGGAAAAGGCCAGTGTAGATGTTGTCATTAAATCTGGAGGCAATGTTGTGTCTTGAGGGCCATGTGGAGAGGTTGGCAGGCAGGAATGTGATGGAGGTCCCAGAGTCTCCAGCCCACCCACGACCCTGCCCACAGTTCCCCCTGGATCTCTGAGGTGTATAAGAAAGTGAGTAATACTGTGCAGGTATGAGGTTACCATGCCCTCAACAAGGGATGTGGGAAAGAGAAGGCAGAAGGGATGACAGATTTGAGAAGAAAAACACTGGAACTTTGCCAGGGACCAAGGGTCCAGCTTGACACTGGAAGAAGCCATAGGTCACTAAAACTAGAAATTTTAACAAGCATAAATCATAGGGTATCATCCAAATGAACATTTATTTTTGACCCCCCTCTGCTTCTATAAAATTTACTCAGCGGGGAAGTTTTTCCTTGCAAATAGATCAAATCTTCACATGCCCTGTGACTTTTTTTGTTCACTCTTAGATGACAGTTTTTATCTCCTCCCCCAAGACCAACAGATTGGGACTACTCTAGAGGTAAAGGAGGTGGGGAAGGAGGAAAGGGAGGATTAGGAGAGGAACATTCTCCCTGGGTGGTATTAGCCCAGTCCTGGCTGGCTTTGCTCTCTGGGCCTTGCAGATGTTTGAAGCTGCCTCTTGTAGGAGCTTTTCTGGGCTCTTGAGGCCCCCTGCTGGGCCCCTTGGGCCACAGCTCCTGGGATATGGGTGATGCCTCTTCTTCAGCTGGTCACATCCCCCCAGTGGATTCTCCTAGGTCACCTCCACAATCTCCGCTGGAGTCTTCTCATTCTCCCTACCTGTCCCCAAGGCCCACATCAGGTCCACAGAACACTCTTATCCATTCCTTGGACTGCTTCCTGTGGACTATCGTTATTTCCCAAATGTAGAAATGCAGCCCTTGTTCCCCTTCTCCTTGTTCTCTTTTTTCCCTCTCTCTTCTCTTTCTCCTACTCTTTCTGTCCTATCTTACATAGATCCCTCCTTCAAGGGCTTTGAGTAAGGAACTTGTCCATGGGGTCCCTCAACCTCAAAGAACACATACTGTGCTCTCCAAGCATCCCCACCGAAGATCTTCTCTCTAGGCTTGAAAAGAGAAGAAGTTGGCACTCACTACCCCTTCCCCATGGGGGATAAGTGGTGGTAGGATACGCATGTATTAGTAGCTCTCTTCAAATAAATCTTCTTACAAATCCTTCTCTTTCCTCTCTACTCTCAACCATTTTTATATTCTTAAAGTACATAAGGGAGTTCAAGATTCATGGAACTGGTTCTTAGATATACGGTTATAAGAAATCTTTAGGGTAATTTATCTTATACTCACACTTGTATCTAATATGCATTTATCTTGATGCCTCAGTCAAAACATCAAATATTAACAACCTGCTACAATACACATAGCAGTAGGCAATGGTGAACAGTCATTCATGCTTTCCACAACTACTTATTGAGTGCTAGCACTATGCTTGGAGTGTGTGTGTGTATGTGTGTGTGTGTGTGTGTGTGTGTGTGTGCATGTGTGTTTAGGAAGGGTAGCCAAATAGTCACAGAAGTGGAGGGCTCTGAGGGTAGAAGATGTAAGCCAAGCTCTAGGGTTGGGGGTGTCTGAGGAAGCACGTGTATGTAATCCAAGTGCAGATTGGATTAAACATTCACACCCTGGCATCTTCAGTATCTTCTTGCTAGTCAAGAGGTGACAACAATGTCACTGGCATCCTTGACCCTTCTGTAGCTGGGGGAGCAGCCTGTTCCGGAGTCTGCCATCCTTTCTCCTCTTCCTCCTCCTCCCTTCTTGTTCCCCCATGGCCCTCTGTGTCTGGTGGGAGTTTTAGAAACTGGGTCTTTCCTTAGAACCATCCAGGACCCTTCTACACAGGTGATGACTTCAGCGCAAGTCATGACCTGAGATCATGGACTGGATAAGCACAACGAGGGCCAGGGGTGGGGGTGTGGGCTGTCTCAGTGCAAGTTAAACAATTAACTACAGCACTCATAATCCTCCAACTTTTTTGCATTGCAGGCACCTTCCTGGTCAGTGTGCTGGTGAGGAATGCCTTTTCCAACTTGAGTTTGATAATCGGAAGCATCACTGTCTCAGGCAAGTAGTTTCTGTAATGGGTATGAAACCTGTTATCAGGAATCATGGGCATTGCAGTCACTTGGAATCTAGTGAGGGATACCTTGAAGTGGGGCTCTGAATACTTAAGTTGTTCTGTAGATATTAAGAAGTCTGTGGTTACTCCAAAGAGGCAATGATGCACGCAGTCAAACATTCAACCATTGATACAGAATCCTAAAATATTAGAATTTGTATTAGTTAAGATGCTTTAGACTGCAGGTAACAGAAAGTGGCTTTACATTCAGGGCTTTATTATCTCATATAAATAAGAAGTTAAGAGGTAATTAGTGCCAGGGTTGTTTCAGTGGTTCAGTGATGCTAGTGAGGACCCAGGCTCGGTCTATCTTTCTGTTCTGCCTTCCTTGGAGCTTTGGCTTTGTCCTTAGGCTTGTCTCTTGTGGAATCAAGATGGCTGCTGCAGTTCCAGACATTGCATGTCAACCAAACATCATCCAAAAACAGAAGGGGGGGACATTTTTCTCCTGTGCACCTCTTTTTATCATGAGGGATATCTTTCCCACTAGCCCGCAGAAGTTTTCCCCTCTGATGCCACAGGCCAGGATAGGGCCGTGTGCTCCAGCTGCAAAGGATGCTGAGAAAGCAAGTATTCAGCATTTTCAGGCTCTGTGGGAAAAAGTAGACCCTGGCAGCCAAGAGGAAGGGTAGAATAATGGCTGTTGGGTAGGCAGCCATCAGCAGCTGTCCCAGAGCTTAAAGATCACCTTGAATGTGTTAGCCAGGACTCTTGGAGTAGCAAGGGACAAAAATGCAGTTCAGGCTAAATGGAAAATTTATCAGCTCTGAAAATGAAAAGTCCTGGGGTAGACCTGGCTTTCAGCACAGCTAGATCCAGTACCTCAAACAATGTCTTCAGAAATCTACCTCCCTCCCGCTCTCCTTCTCAAGAGGTATTAAGATGGTCCCAGGCTTAGATCCTTAACCCTAGAGGAGAAAGAGCACCTCTTTTGTAGTATTTCTAGAAGCAGTCCTGGGCTGTCTCTCACTGGTCCACACTTGGTTCATGTGCTCCCCCAGACCAGCTACCGAGGCCAGGGGGAAGTGGTCTCAATTTGGGCAGACCTGGGTCACACACCCACCCTGGAGCATGATGCATGATCAGTTTCACCCAAAATAAGGTCTGAGAGTGAGGGAGGGATGGTTCCCCATGGAAAATATCACCCGTAGGTGCTGTTACCAAAAGAAGGAAAACTGGGTTCCTAGAAAGGAAAAAACCCAGCAGATGTCCACTGTACTGTCCACAGACTTCCTTTTCCAAATAAGGAATTTGAGGCCCAGAGAGGTTAATTGACTTTACTAAAGTCACTCAGCTAATTCATGACAGAATCAGAAGTAGCAACAATTTCTCTTGATTTCTTTACCCAGAATTATTGGATATTCTTTCTTCTTAATGTTATGAAAGTCCTCTTGTCTGACAAGTAAATCCATCTTAGCCTTGCTTTGTATAATTTATAGACCTTCAAAATTATGGCTGTGCAAATGAGAATTCAGGGGAAAGAACGTTTTAAAGCTCTTAAAAATATCTTGGTCATTAGGACCCTGTACAACTCTTTAAGTTCCTACCTCAGTCAACTACACTGTAATTAGGCATTAATCATATTAACATCTCAGTATCTTCAGAGTGTATCAATTGAGTGTACTTTTTCCATTTTTTTCAAACTTGACATGATAACATTCTTTATAAATGTATAGTGTACAAAGCAATAGTATGTACAGAAAAGCATTCAGTCCTCTTGGAGCTCTGAGAAGTGAGGATTAATTACTTCCAGCCCTTTTTAACAGATGAGGAAACTGCGACTCAGAAAAGATAACTAACCTGTCCAGGTTCACATAGCTAATAAAAGGCAGTATCACACCATGGTGTAGTGGAGCTGACTCCTGCTAACTTCCCAGAGCCAACTGGGCCCATCTCTTATTAACTCCACATTCAGTGAGGTCAGTTTGGTAGCCTGAAATCAGTCTTGGTAGGGATATTTACACCACAGAAATTATCAAACACTACAAATCAGGCAAGAGGGCAGTGTTGGTTCAGTGGCATACTTCTCACCTTCCACGTGGGAAACCTCAGTTTGATTTCCGGCCAAGCACCTCATGAGCAGCCAGTAACCACCGGTCATTGGAGGCTTATGTGTTGCTATGACGCAGAACAAGTTTCAGCAGAGCTTCCAGACTAAAATGGACTAGGAAGAAAGGCGTGGTGATCTACGTCCAAAAAAATCAGCCAGTGAAAACCCCATGGATCGCAATGGGCTGATTCACAACTGATCATGGGGATGGCACAGGACCAGGCAGCTTTTCATTCCATCATGCATGGGGTCGTCATGAGTCAGGGGCGACTGGATGGCAACTAAGAACAGCAACACAAATCAGGGCTACTGCACTCCCTTAATTGGTAGATAAGCTTTAACAGCACACTAAATCTTGTGTTTTATCTGCATTGCCAGCTGCTTCTTTCTTAACTACTCAAGCTGTGTCTTTAGCCCAGTGTTTAACTTAATGTCCCGGCTTTTGACCCTTTTCCAAAACGTTTGCTTAGTTCCTCTAAACCATTTTCACAACTAAAGCTTAACACTCATTCCTACTGTGTTCACAGCTCCTCTCAGTCTCCAAGAACCATCTGAAACAAATGCTGAGGAAAAGGATGTGAGTATTTTTTAAAACACTTAACCTCACAAGAAAAAGATGTTCAAGTACTTTGTTCTACTTTTTGAGTTTCTTGGTGCTAATAGACAGAGCACTAGGAATCACCAAGGTTTCTTCCACTTGAAAAGAGGCCCAAAAGGATTGAAATCACACAAATCATGTTCTCTAATCACAACAGAATTATGTTAGAAATCAATAATAATAAAATATCTAGGATGTTTAGATATCCCTTAGACATCTTAGAAATTAAATAGCACACTTCTAAAAAATGTCTATGGGTCAAAGAAGAAATCACAAGAGAAATCATAAAATATTAAGAACTGAATGAAAATCAAAATATAACCTATCTAATTTTGTAGTATGCAGCTAAAGTAGTGCTCACAGGGAAAATTATAGCTTTAAATGCTTACACTGGAGAATAGTCACAGGTTCTTCACTAATAGTTAGCAAGGGTAAATCTTTAACTCCTTGCTGTTGACATCCATCCATTCATCCATGCATGCATGCATGCATGCATGTAATAACAAAGATTGACAGTGTACCTATAATAGTTAAGGCTTGGTATTAGGGGCTGAGGATACCATGATGAATAAAACTAGTCCCTGCCTTCCTGAAACTTAGTGAGTAAGACTAACAAACAAATTAACTTATAATTAGGAATTGTGACAAGTGTTCTGACAGGAACCAATAGGGTGCAGAAATAGCAACTAACAGAGAGTGGTTCAGCAAATATAGTCAGACAAGATCTCTTAAGAGGTGACATTTAAGTGGGGGCCTGAATATAAGATAGTCAGCCATGCAGGAAAGCAGAATAAGAGCTTTCTGGGTGTGCAGGACGAGAAGGCCCTAAGGCTGGAAATGGCCTGAGGAGAGGGTGTTAAGAGATGAGTCTAGAGATGGACAGAGGCCAGATCACACAGGGCCTCAGGTGCCAAGGCAAGGAATTTGGATTTTATTCTCAGGCCCCAGGAGGCCACTAAGAGTTGAGTTCCTTTGTAGCCTCGTGTTATTTTAGGCTAAGCCCTCCTGTCTTGAGCAAGAGGCCAAACAGCCTAAGCTGTATAACAGGTCCCACCAGAATTTACTCCAAGAACAGACCTTGTCCCTTCCCAATCTCTCTTCCTTATTCAATGTTCACACCCTCTCCATTGTTGCCCAGCTAACCCTCACTCCTCCTCCTTCAAGACTGTTCCGATACCCTGTCCTCTGGGGAAGCTTCCTGCTGTCTAATTTATAATTATAACAGCTATGAATGCTTCCTCTGTGCCAACACAGTGTTTATCTCATTTAATCCACAGCAACCCCAGGAGTCAGATGCTATCAAACTCTTGGAGGAACTGGCCAAAGGTCCCAGGGCTAATGATCCAGTCTTAGATTTGGCTGACCCCAAGGCTTACAGTCTTAACCTGCTGCCTCTGTCTTCTATGCACTCATGACCCCCTGGGCTCTCCTCTCTGAAGCAGTTAACACTCGGTTACTCATCTCTCTTCCCTACTAGACTTAAGGGCAGGGGCCAGATCTTGTGTGTGTGTGTAGAAAAATATATATAACAAAAAGTGTGCCATTTTAACCATTTTTAGGTGTCAGTTTGTTGTACTGTGGTGGCTTGCATGTTGCTGTGATGCTGGAAGCTATGTCACCAGAATTTCAAATATCAGGAGGGCCAGTGTCTTAGGCTGGGTTCTCTAGAGAAGCAAAATCAGTAAAGCATATAAATATATATACAGAGAGAGATTTATATCAAGGAAATGGTTCATGCAGTTGTAGAGGCTAGAATGTTCCAAGTCCGTGGATCAGGATAGAGGCTTCTCCTGATTCACATAGCCACAAGAGATGGCAAATCCAAGATCAGCAGGTCAGAGAGAAGAGCTCCTGTTCACAGGCTGCGAAGATTGTTGAGTCCCAAGATCAGCAGGCAAGCCCACAGGTGAGCTGCTAGCTCAGGTCCCAAGAACCGTAGGTCAGACGAACAAGAGCCAACTACAGGATCCAGCTTGAGCAGAAGCCCCTGAGTCTTGCCAGAATGTCTGCTTATATTCGATGCAGGTCACACAACCAAGGACACTGCCTTTCAACTTATTGGCTACTCACAGCAGATCACATCATGGGGCAATCACGTATCATATCTCAACAGGGAAGTGATCACAACATACGACTGCTAAAACACTGAGAATCATGGCCCAGCCAAGTTGATGCACAATCTTAACCATCACAGTCAGCCATGGTGGACAGGTTTCAGCTGAGCTTCCAGACTTAGACAGACTAGAAAGAGGCACCTGGCAGTCTACATCTGAAAAAGTTAGCCAGTGAAAATGTTACGAATAGCAGCAGAACATTGTCTGATATAGTGCCAGAAGATGAGCCCCTCAGGTAGGAAGGCACTCAAAAGATGACTGGGGAAGAGCTGCCTCCTCATCAAAGTAGAGTTGACCTTAATGACATGGATGGAGCCAAGTTTTCGGGACCTTCATTTGCTGATGTGGCATGACTCAAAATGAGAAGAAACAGCTACAAGCATCCATTAATAATAGGAATGGGGAATGTACAAAGAATGAATTTAGGAAAATTGGAAGTCGTCAAAAATCAAATGGAATGCATAAACATTGATATCCTAGGCATTAGTGAGCTGAAATGGACTGGTACTGGCAATTTTGAATTGGGCAATCATATGGTATACTATGCTGGGAATGACAAATTGAAGAGGAATGGCATTGCATTCATCATCCAAAATGACATTTCAAGATTTATCCTGAAGTACAACGCTGTCAGTGACAGGATAATATTCATACGCCTACAAGAAAGACCAGTTAATACAACTGTTATTCAAATTTATGCACCAACTACTAAGGCCAAAGATGAAGACATTGAATATTGATCTGAAATTGATCAAACATACAATCAAGATGCATTGATAATTACTGGTGATTGGAACGTGGAAGTTGGAAACAAAGAAGGAACAGTAGTTGGAAAATATGATCTTGGTGATAGAAACTACGCTGGAGATCACATGACAGATTTCTGCAAGAGCAAGGACTTCTTCACTGCAAATACAGTTTTTCAAAAACATAAAGGGTGACTATACATGTGGACCTCACCAGATGGAATACACAGGAATCAAATAGACTACGTCTGTGGAAAGAGACAATGGAAAAGATCAGTACCATCAGTCAGAAAAAGGCCAGGAGCCAACTGTGGAACAGACCATCAATTGCTGGTATGCAAGTTCAAGTTGAAGCTGAAGAAAATTAGAATAAGTCCACAAAAGCCAAAGTATGACCCTGAGTATATCCCACCTGAATTTAGAGACCATCTCAAGAATACATTTGACTCACTGAACACTAATGATGGAAGACCAGACGAATTGTGGAATGATGTCAAGGACATCATACATGAAGAAAGCAAGAGGTCATTAAAAAGACGGGAAAGAAAGAAAAGATGAAAATGGATGTCAGAAGAGACTCTGAAACTTACTCTTGAATGTACAGTAACTAAACTGAACAGAAGAAATGATAAAGTAAAAGAGCTGAACAGAAGATTTCAAAGGGCGGCTTAAGAAGACAAAGTCTTACAATGAAATGTGCAAAGACCTGGAGTTAGAAAACCAAAAGGGAAGAATGCACTTGGTATTTCTCAAGCTGAAAGAACAGAAGAAAAAATTCAAGCCTTGAGTTGCAATTCTGAAAGATTCTATGGGCAAAATATTGAATGACACAGGAAGCATCAAAAGCAGATGGAAGGAATATACAGAGTCAGCGTACCAAAAAGAATTGGTCGATGTTCAATCATTTCAGAAGGCAGCAAATGATCAAGAACCAATGGTACTGAGGGAAGAAGTCCAAGCTGCACTGAAGGCACTGGCAAAAACCAAAACTCCAGGAATTGACGGCATACCAATTGAGATGTTTCAACAAATGAATGCAGCACTGAAAGAGCTTGCTCATCTATGCTAAGAAATTTGGAACACAGCTACCTAGCCAACCGATTGGAAGAGATCTGTATTTGTGCCCATTCCAAAGATAGGTGATCCAATGGAATATGGAAATTATCGAACAATATCATTAATATCACACACGAGTAAAATTTTGCTGAAGATCATTCAAAAGCAGTTGCAGCCCTACATCTACAGGGAACTGCCAGAAATTCATGAATGGAACAAGGAATATCATTGCTGATGTCAGATGGCTCCTGGCATTGGGCAAATCTGCTGCAAAAGACCCCTTTAAAGTGTTAAAAAGCAAAGATGTCACTTTGAGTACTAAGGTGCGCCTGACCCAAGCCATGGTGATTTCAATTGCCCCACATGCATGTGAAAGCTGGACAATGAATGGAGAAGACCGAAGAAGAATTAATGCCTTTGAATTATGGTGTTGGCAAAGAATATTGAATATACCATGGACTGCCAGAAGAACCAACAAATCTGTCTCGGAAGAAGTACAGCCAGAATGCTCCTTAGAAGCAGATGGCGATTCTTTGTCTCACATACTTTGGACATGTTATCAGGAGGGACCAGTCCCTGGAGAAGGACATTGTGGTTGGTAAAGCAGAGGGTCAGCGAAAAAGAGGAAGACCCTCAATGGGATGAACTGACACAGTGGCTACAGCAATGGGCTCAAGCATAACAGCTGTGAGTGTGGCACAGGACCGGACAGTGTTTCGTTTGTTATACATAGGGTCGCTATGAGTCAGTACTGACTCAACTGCACCTAAAAACGACAACAATTTAGTGGCATTAATTACATTCACTATGTTGTGTAACCATCATCACTATCCATTTACAAAAGTTTTATATCATCTCAAACAGAAAGTCTGTGCCCTTCTTAAGGAATAACTCCCACTTTCTGCTTCCCCAGCTTTTGGTAACAATTGATAAACTTTGGTCTGTATGCATTTGCCTATTCTAGATATTTCATGTAAGTGGCGTGATCACACAACATTTGCCCCTTTGTGTAGGGAACAGGTCTGTTTATTCCTGTATCTTGAGGCATTGAGCACAGCACCTGGCCCAGAGCAGGCTCTGTTAACACAACTGACTGCATAGTGGGCGCATAGCACTGAGCACACATCCTGACTCAGGTTACTTACCCAGCAACTCCATGTTCCTTGAGGGGAAGCCAGGTGAATCAGATTTGGTCTATCTCCATTCTATGCCTTTCACTGTGGCCATTCTTGGCACAGATGCTCTGGAGTGGAGGGGCAGAGTGCCAGTAGCACCCCACAGTAGGCTGGGCTAACTGTTGAAGGTCACCTCATCAGCCGACTGCTTTTTCTGCAGAAAGAGAAAGGGAAAATCGAGGTATACATTGAACCTAGTCGATATGTGGATCCTTTCACGACAGTGACTCTGGGCTGGCCGGACAATGACAAGAATTTACACTTCCAATGGTCATGTGGTAGGTGCTTTTAGAATATTTGAAGTTGTCCAATCTCACTAAGAAGTGCTAGCAAATTCTACCGCAATCTGGGAGGTGGGCAGAAGCAGTGGCAAACCAAGGGTGGGCAGGCAGTGGCTGTGGGATTGATCGACACTGAGTGGACACAGTAAGGGGAGGCATTATCTGTAGAGAATTTAAAAACCATAATAAAACCAACTAGAAGTCAGACTTCTTTATTATCACCATGCGCTGGCAATTTTAAACAACTTCAGTAATAAAATACTCCTCCCCTTCACCCCCACCCCCTTGGTATGCCAAAATTGCCTTCAAGTTTTAGAAATGGGTGTCCTTCTTTTTACAGGGGCGTATTTTTCTATTTCCACACACATAACATAACACACATAACACACACGTACCCCACACACATTCTTTCAGAAATAAAATTAATGTCATTCATATTGTACATATTATTTTTGACATCCTTTTTTTTCATTTAACAATATGTCCTGTATATTTTAATGTCATGATATCATCTTCTCCAACTTGATTTTTATAATAGCTGCATAGTAGACTGTCAAGTTGATTTACCAGTGCCCTACTTTTGGACATTTATGTTGTTTCAAATTTTTTGTTCTTATAAAAACCACTGTAATGAACATTTTTAGTTCAGTCTTTACTCACATCTGTGGTTATTCTCACAAACAAATTTCTAAAAAGTAAATAACTGGGTTAAAAGTCATGCAGAATTTCAAGCTTTTGATATTGATTGCCAAATGGTTAGGCCATTCTGCCAAATATTAGTTCTCACTATCTGAATTAATAGAGGATTCGCATATAGAGAGGAACCCTGGTGGTGTAGTGGGTAAGCCATTTGGCTGCTAATGAAAACTTGGTGGTTTGAACCCACCAGCCACTCCGTGGGAGAAAGGTATGACAGTCTGCTTTTGTAAAGATTTACAGCCTTGGAAGCCCTATGGGGCAGTTCCACTTTGTCCTATAGGGTCACTGTGAATTGGAATTGACTCAACAGCAGTGGGTTTGGTTTTGGTACACATATAGAGTTTAGGTAATTGAGCTTATGAAACCTACTCTTGGGTATATCCTGTGCATGACTGTCATATCAGGGAAAAGGGTGAGGTGATTGACGGATAAACATCAGTTAACAGAACTGAACGGCAAAAGATACAGAGACTATGGAGTTGGTAACCTGTAGCAGGAAATGACATAGGAGCCTCCCAAATGGAGGTACAACTTCTCAGGTCCCCAAAGTATGGAGTGAGAATTACACTAAGGGTAAGAAGCTGCCTTGTATATTCTGCTGGTGCTTTATATCTTCCTGGTCCCGTCTCCTGCTGTACACCTGTCTGTTCCCCAGGTATAAGTCACTGGTACAAAATGATCCTAGCACATCCTGCAGCCTTACTCAGAGTCTGGGTGAGGCGTGGGTCATTTTCCCAGGAGCATCCTCCAGCAAAGCCATTCCTGTAACCTGCAAGTGAAATTTTAAAAAAAAGTCAAAATCTCTGTTTGGAGCCTATTTTCTTGCCCATGGCCCATTTCTTCTAAAAACCCAAAACAAGAAGGTGGCCTAGTGTGTCCAGTTGCAGGTTCCCAGCCCCTGGTGAATAATCGGGTTTGTCCATCCCTGTTTCTCAGGGCGTTGCTGGGCTCAGTGGAGCGACTGTGTTCAGAGGCGGCTACTCAGCACAGACCAGAGGGAGCTGGTGGTCCCACCCTCCTGCCTGCCACCGCCTGCTGTGACCCTGAGCCTGGCTGTCCGGAGAGGCCAGAAGCTAGAGGACAGGGAGGAGCAGTGCCTATATGTGTCTGCGCCCCTGGAACTCAGGCCTCGGGTCAGGTGGGCATGTGAGCAAACTCCCCCTGTATTGACATTCATTCACTCAACATTTCCTGAGGGCCAGTTTGAGGCTGGCACCACTTCCAGTGGTGGATAAAGCCAGGCAGGTCTCAGTTCTCACAGGGGCTATTAACTGTGATGGGCAATGATTCACACAAATGGATGACAGGAAAGAGTATGCTTCTATGACAACTTCCCAGGCTGGGCTCAGGGAAGGCTCCCCACCGGAGCTGGGGCTCAAGCAGAGATGGGAGGATGAGAAAGATACAAAGCTGCCTTGGACATCCTCCTGGGGCTTTATAGACTCCTGACCCCCCATCCTGCTATACGCCTGCCCATTGCCCAGGTGCAAATCACTGGTACAAAACAACCCTAGCATATCCTGCAGGTTTACTCAGAGTCTGGGTGAAGTGTGGGCAAAGTACATAAGCTCCATGAGCCCAGTTTGCTTATCTGTAATATGGGGATTCTAATTTGTCACTCATAGGGTTATTGTAAGCCAGTAATAGTGGAAGTCATTTATACACTGTGGCATGCTCTAATACCACAGTACCGGTTTATTACTATTAGAACTGGAAAGAACCACAGAAATACCTGTCATTTTGCAGGTGAGGAAACTGAAGCTCAGACAGTTTAGTGACTTGGGCCGGTGTGGACACTCTTAAGTAGCAGGGGCAGAATTTAAACCCAGTTTTCCTGTCTCAGTCTCTTGTGCTTTCCATGCATTACCCTGTGCAGTGAAGGAAAATAGGAATTCAGCCAGGGCGGGAGTCTCTCCATCTTCAAGACAGAGGCTATGCCCCTGTTGGGGTTGGAGCAAGGCAGCTTTTATTCCATCTTTGTCCTGAGAAGAACTGGGCAAAGGACCAGGCAGACGGTAATGGGTGCCTGAGCCTCCTTCCTCACTAGGTTGTCTCCCTTTCAGCTGCAAGCGGAACTGCGGGCTGGTGAGTGCTGACGAAGACATGGTGCTCGGGGTCACGATGGGAGGTGATGCCCCCGTGGCCATGTTCAGCTGGTATTTAGATGACACCTCGCTGGAGAAGGTGAGGGCACTGGCCACTACTCACAAACAGGAACTTTCCCCCTATTTTGACTGACCAGACCTGTGTCGAATGCCCAGTACTGACCCAGGGGGTGGGTCACTCCACTCAGAGCTCAGGGTAGGGGCAAGCCCCGGAGGTAACCAAGGCATTGTTACAAAGAGAGAATGGATGAACAGGAGCACAAGAAATGGAGAAATGCTACCACAGATGACAAGTGTCCCAGCCAGATCCCCTTGACAAGGCTGATACGCCCACCCTGATTACTGTGGAGTGGCTGCTGGCCAGTTACTGACAGACGTAGGGGTATAACAGTCCAGTCCCTTGCCTCTGAGCGAGATAATTTCTGTGGCGCAGTTCACCCTCTAGAGCTCCCCATGGGATCAGGCTGAGGCTGGTGCCTCCTGAAACCACGTCTTTGCCTGGTTTCATTCTCTGCCCTATTCTGCTCCCCTCACTCCCTTTCTGGTTTCCCCTGAGAGTTCCCTCTCAATAAATGGCCTGCACGTGAATTCCCCATCTCAGCTCTGCTTCAGGAAACCTTGGTGTAGGCTCGCCCAACCCTAACTAGACTGGAGATTGCCCTCACGGTGCAGTGGGCACGGTGTAGTGGAGCCTGCCGTCCGTTCCTCAGAGACCAGCCTGAAGCCCTGAACTGTTATCTGGGCCTGACTGCAGCCCCCCGGGCTCTGGCAATGCTCTCTTCCAGGCTGAGCCCCTTCCAGCTGCCTGCACATTCAGAGGATTTTGGCCAAGTTCTCTAGCCCTCCTTCAGAGCAACACCTCCACGCTGCGGCTGAACAGCTCCTTCCTGCAGACCTGGGAAGAGGGCGTCCGCATCAGAGCCACAGGTGTGGAGGCCTCCCTTCAGAGTCTCTAGTTACAGATCCAGTCAGTCACAAAGGGGAACTGAGACAAACCCAGACTGACTGAAATGTGGGAAATCAGTGTGGCGTGTGGCTCATGGTCCAGGCGCTGGTGTGAAATGGCCTGAGTTTGAATCCCACCACCACCACCTCCTACCTGGGTGACTTCAGGCAAAGGATTTAACCTTGCTGTGTCTCAGTTTCCTAATACGTAACCTGGGGATGGTAAAGATGTGTGCCTCGTAACTGTTACTATGAAGAGTGAATGAGGTAACACCAGCAGTATAAGCACACGATTATGGGTCCCACCAGGGTATGTCCTGCCAGGGTAAGTCAGTGCTTTGCACTGGGAAATGTAGATTCCCAAAAAAGATAAGTTGGGTGATTATTTTTTTACAAAGGGTGCCTTTGATTCATTACTTATCAAAGTGGTCCATAGACCACCCACACCAGGATAACCTGCTGTCCTTAGCTGCCATTGAGTCAGCCCCGACTCATAGCGACTTATGTACTACAGAACAAAACATTACATCCTCACTTCTAAGGAGCATTCTGGCTGGTACCTCAGGATAACCTTGGGTACTAGTTTAAAAAGCATACTCCTTGGTCTGCCCCAAACCTTCTGAATTGAGCCGAGGCCGAAGAATAGCTTTAAGTGATTAAAATTTTCTTCATGCCGAGCTCATCCAGGCACATACCCTATTTTTTTTTATTGTACTTTAGATGAAGGTTTACAGAACAAATAGTTTCTCATTAAAAAGTCGGTACACATATTGTCTTATGACTGGTTAACAACCCCATGACATGTCAACCGTCTCCCTTCTCCACCTTGGAGGACACTTTTTTTGGTGAAAATATACATAGCCAAAGTTATACCATTTCAAGTTTCTACATGTACAATTCAGTAACATCGCTTACATTCTTCCAGTTGTGCTGCTATTCTCACTGTCCTTTTCCAAATTATTCCATCACCATTATCTTCAACTCACTGCCCCCTAGGCTTCTCATCAAACATTTTGAGTTGCTGTTGTCAATTTGATCTCACATAATTTTTTTTTTGTACCTTAGATGAAGGTTTGCAGAGCAAATAGTTTCTCATTAAACAGTTAGTACACATATTGCCATATGACAATGTTTAACAACGCCACAACATGTCAACACTGTCCCTTCTCAACCTTGGGGTCCCTATCACCTGCTTTCCTGTCCCCTCCTGCCTTCTAGTCCTTGTTCCTGGACTGCTGTGCCTCATTAGTCCCGTTTTGTTTTATGAGGCTGTCCAATCCCCGGCTGAATGGTGAACCTTGGGAGTGACTTCACCACTGAGCTAAAAGGGTGTCCGGGGGCCATATTCTCCGGGTTTCTCCAGTTTGTCAGGCCTGGTTTGTTTTTTTTTTTGTTGTTGTTTGTTTGTTTGTTTGTTTTGTGAGTTAGAATTTTGTTCTACATCCTTTTCCAGCTCTGTCCGGGACCCTGTATTGTGATCCCAGTCAGAGCAGTCAGTGGTGGTAGCCAGGCACACATCTAGCTGTACTGGACTCCATCTGGTGGAGGTCTTGGTAGCTGTGGTCCATTAGTCCTTTGGACTAATCTTTTTCTTGTATCCTGTTCTCTTTACTCTCGCTTACTCCCAAAGGGGTGAGACCAGTGGAGTATCTTAGATGCTGCTCACAGGCTTTTAAGACCCCAGACGCTACTCACCAAGATAGAAAGTAGAACATTATTTTTACAAACTGTGTTATGCCAATTGAGCTAGATGTTTCCCAAGACTATGGTCCCCACAGCCCTCTGCCCAGCAATTCAGTCCCTCCGGGAGTTTGGTTGTGTCTATGGAGCTTCCATGACATTTCCTTGTACAAGCTGTGCTGGCTTCCCCAGTATTGTGTACTGTCTTGCCCTTCATCAAAGTTACCACTTACCTATTGTCTATTTAGTTCCCCCCCACCCCTCCCATCCCTCGTAACCAACAAAGATTGTTTCTTTTTGTGTGTAAACTTTTACATGAGTTTTTACAGTAGAGGTCTCATACAATATTTGTCCTTTTGTGATTGACTTATTTCGCTCAGCATAATGTCCTCCAGTTTCATCCATGTTGTCAGATGCTTCACAGATTCATCATTGTTCTTTATCATTGCATAATACTCCATTGTGTGTATGTACCATAGTTTGTTTATCCATTCATCTGTTGATGGGCATCTAGGTTGTTTCCATCTTTTTGGTATTGTGAACAGTGCTGCAATGAACATGGGTGCGCATATGTCTATTTGCGTGATGGCTCTTATTTCTCTAAGATATATTCCTAGGAGTGGGATTGCATTTTGTAGTGCTTTTTATTTTTGTGGTGCTGACATTTTCTTTGTTCCTCTTACTCTCCTGTGCTGAGTTCCTTTTGTTTGTGGACTTTTTTTTCATTTCTTTTGTTTTTGTAGGTTTTGTTTTTACTGAGACTTTGTGTTTTTCTTCTTTATTTTGATGAGTAGGTTTGTTAACTTTCTTTGTGGTTACCTTGAAATTTACCCTTATCTTCCTAGATTTGAACCAGTCTTCTATTACTTGGTATCGCCTTGCCTTCCTCTCCCTTAGAAGGCTCTATACCTACACTGTTTATTCCCTCTTTTATTGTTCTGATGCTGTTGTCATTTACAGATTAACCTCTCTGGTTCCCTGTTGTAATTCTTCTGGTTTTGGATAGTCCCTAAGAGTTCATTTCCTAGGTTGGTATCTGGCTAGTACAATCCTGTGTCCTAGATTCAGCCTGTGGTCTGATGCTGTTTGTTCTCAGATTGAAGGACTCCCTTTAATAAGTCTTGTAAGTTTGGTTTGGTTTTTACATAGTCCCTTAATTTCTGTTTATCTGGAGATGACCTAATTTCACCATCATATTTGAACAAGAGTTTTACAGGATATATTATTGTTGGCTGGCAATTTTTTTCATTCAAGTTTTATATGTCATCCCATTGTCTTGTTGCCTGCATGGTTTCTGCCAAATAAGCTTAGTCTTATTGTTTCTCCACTGTATGTGACTTTTTGTTTTTCTCGAGCTGCTCTCAGGATTCTTTGTTTGTCTTTGGTTTTAGCGAGTGTGATTATGATATGCCTTGGTGATTTTCTTTTGTGGTCTATCCTATATGGGGTTCGTTGAGCTTCTTGGTCAGCTTTTCATCTTTCATGATATTGGGGAAGTTTTCTGTCAGCAATTCTTCAGTGATCCTCTCTGTATTTTCTATTTTCTCCCCCTGTTCTGGAACTCCAATCACTCACAGATTTTTGCTTTAGATTGTATCCCACATAATTCTCAGGGTCTCTTTAGTTTTCTTCATTCTTTTTTCTGAGTTTTCCTTAGAGTTGTATACAAGTGTTTGTCTTCAGTTTCGCTGATCCTATCTTCCATCATTTCAAATCTGCTCCTCAACCTTTCTATGATGCTGTTCATTTCTGAAATCTTGTTGTTTATCTTTTGGGTTTCTAATTGTCGTTTTTATATGATTTCTAGTTGTGAATTTATTTTAGCATTTTGTTCCTGTATTATTTTCTTGAATTCTTCCATTTTTTTGTCTATATTTTCCATGAATTTGTCTGCCTTTTCCATGAATTTGTCTATTTTTTCCTCATTTTTGCCTGCTTTTTGCTTCATCTCTTGGATAATTCTGAATATTAGAGATTTTAATTCCCTATCAATTAGGTCTAGTGCCTTTTCTTCTACTGGAAAGTCATCTGTTTTGGACGTGTACTAGAACCATCCTGTCCTGTTTTTGTAAATGTTTTGATATTGTCTTCTGTCTTCGGGGCACTCAGTGGTTATTTTCCTTGTTTATTGATTGTATATTTGTTTGTTTCATCCTGCTTTTTTGTTTTATTTGGTTATGTCTGAGCAGGTGGGCTGTGAATTCTTTGTTGTTTGCTCATCTGTGGGCAGGATACTTTTTACCTCCTTCTCCAATGGGTAGGGTCAGTCACTCAGGTATGGTACAGCAGGGCAGGTCCAGCTGAGGGGGAGTTGCTGGGATGGGTTGTTTATGGCACATACCAGGGCTGACAGTGCAGACTGGGAATCAGTGCAGGGCAGGTTCCAGTAGGCCATGCCTATGCTGCTTGGAAGTGTGCTGTTCAGCACACAGTGCAGGTAGGCAGGAAGGAGGGGGTAGATTGTGACATGTGGAGCTAAGATAGGTATGGGAAAGATGAGAGAGAGGAGAGAGGAACAGGAGCTAAAAACATACACACAAACAAAAAAGACTGCTAAGGGAGCTTGCTATTGGAGTGGAGAGATGAGAGACTGAGAAATGGGGAAAAAGAAAAAGGGTAAAAGAAAAAAATAAATAAATAGAGAAACTGGAATTGAAGAAAGACAAAAAGGGAATAAGAGAGAGAAGAAAACAAAACAAAGAAACAAAAATAAACCAAAACAAAAAAAAAAAGGAGAAAGAAATGCCCCCGGGGTTGTCCCTGTGCATCTGCGCAGAGTAAGGGAGTAGCTTCCAAGCTGCGCAGTACTGCCCAGCTAGAAGGGGCTCCCAAGCCGAGAAAAGAAAAAGAAAAAAACAAATCAAAACAGAACAAATCAGAGCAAACAAACAAAAAGTTCCGGGGGTCCTACCAGGGTGGCGGTATGGGCCGGGAGGCAGTTTCCCAGTCAAGCAGTGTTTCGCAGCCTTTCAGGAAGAAGCAAAGATGGCACACGGAGCCAGGTATACTTGAGAGAATGGAGGGGGAGGTGGTGAGAGGTAAGGAAGAAATCTAAAGAAGCATAAAAATGCAATACCAGCAGCCAACAAAAGGCACTCAGGAAGCCGGTCAGTGTGGGCGGGTGGGATCCAAGCAACACTGGGGTAAAGCTTGTGCTTCCCAGCCGAGAGACTGTGGCTGCAGGAAGCAGAGGAGGCTAAGTGGGGGTGAAAAAGGGTTGGGGGTGAGAAAGTGTGTATCGCTGGTTACCGGTTGTTCTGTCTCCTGCTGGAAGCTCTGTGAAGCTGCTTTCTCATACCTCCTGTTCATTGATCTCCAATAGGAGTCCAAGATGGCGGATCCATGCTTCTGTAGCTCATAGGGGACCTCTGCATGTATCTCTCCTTGCTCTCTGTTCTTGGTCAGTTTCTTATTCCATTCAGTGATTGGCTGAGTTCTTTATCTCTTTATTTGATGCTTAGGCTTTCAGGATTGATGAGTGACTCTGTTTGACTTAGTTTTTCTGATCTTTGCTGTGGAGGAACAGCGTGGTGCTTCTGACTATAACGCCATGTTGCCTGGAAGTCCACATATCCTTTTTTGAAAAACAAGTTATACCAGGCAATGTGGGACACTGTTGCAGGTCAACTGAGGCCTCTTCATGGTGCTGTGGGGTCCTGGAAGAGCATGGGCTTCCAGGTAGGATTAGCCAGTTTCCAGATGCTGGCACTGGCCCTTGGCTCTGGGATGTTGACCCAGTCATTTTTTCCCAATATTCATACTCCTCAGGAAAGCTCTGTGAGGAAGGTATTATTATTAGCCCTGTTTTACAGGTGAGGAACGGACTCTCAAAAAGGTTAAGTCCAAGGTCACATGGCTAATAAATGGCAGAACTGGGATTCAAGCTCAGGTTGGCCTGATTCTGTTCCTCCATCTGTACTCAATCTCTCCAAGTGAGACCCTGGGTCCCCCTGCATCAGGCAGTTGTTAGATATGCAGGTTTTGGGGCCCCACTCTAGAATCTCCAGGGACAGTCTGAGGCTGTGGGTCTGGGGAGGGGCCCAGGAATCTTCATGTTTAACAAGTTCCCAGGTGATCTTGTAGCATGATGGCATGTGTGTGAACCACACAGCCCCCTGAGCACCACCTACCTTCATCCCCAGCACTGGCCAGGCATGCCTATGGGCAGGACACCTATGTGATCAGCAACCTGCCTCCCCCCGAGGTGCCAGCCTGCACCATCACCCCAGAGGAGGGCGACATTCTGACGAGTTTCACCATCTTGTGCAATGCCTCCACGGCCCCCGACACAATGCAGTACTGCTTTTGTCTGGAATCAGGTACCCCCCAAGGACTGTGCCTTTCCCTTGGCCCCTGGGCACGTCCTCTCCAAGAAGAGGGACTCAGCTCTCTCTGGGAGCTTCAAAGAGTGTGTTCTATGAGAGATCGGTCTGTAGAATGAGGGATCCCCTAAACCTTAGGCCCCAGCTCCAAGGCATGCTTACCTCATCCTGCTGTCACTTGGAAACACTGCAGAGAGGTAAGAAGCAGGTTTGTTACAGCTTGAACAGGAAGCAGGTAAGTTGTGACCACATAAAACTGAGTTTTTCCATTGCAACTCTACAGCTCCAAGATTGTCTGCACACTGTACAATGGATTAGTGATTCTAATGGTAAATGGGTCATGTGTTAAGGATACACAGGATATTCCTTTGTTCATTCTTTACAACAAATATGTATTGAATGCCAAGCTCTGTTCGAGGTGCTGGATATAAACCAGCGGACAAAATAGAGGAAGTCCTGGCCCTCTCCTCTGTCTTCACAGTCTAGTGGCAGAGACAGCTGGTGAACAAAGACCTATATAACAGGGGCACTGTTTCAGATAGAGCACCCAGAGAAGGCCTTTGTAAAGGAAGTGACATTTGAGCTTGGATATGTTTTAAACTATTTTTAAGATATATATATATTTTTTAATTTAGCACTTAGAATTAAAAACAACAACTTTGTAAATGGGGTATTTTTCCTGAAATTATTCCAAAGTCAGAGCAGCATGAGGTTGCCTAGAAAGGATAGTGGATCAGTATATATGGCTGCCTTTTCCCCGAAGGTATGGAATCTTGAGTGCTTGCTGCACCTTCGTGAGCTGTGGCTTTTGTGTCCTTGTGTCAGGCTCCACTCAGGCAGGTCTGCAGTCTCTCTAGGGCTTGGAGGCACCCCTTATTGTTTGATTTCCATTTTTTCAGGTTCCTGCCTACACTGTGGCCCTGAGCCAGCCCTCCCATCAGTTTATCTGCCACTTGGAAAGGAAAGCAATGACTTTATGCTGACAGTGGTCATTTCTGTCACTGACCGTGCAGGCAGCAGGCAGCAGACTTATGCCATGGTTAAGGTGGGTGGTAACCATGGCCATTGCTTCTTTACTGAGAAAACTTCTTAAGCTGTCTGGACCTCACCAAGGGGGTGGCTGGGTGGATGGTGGCTTGGGGCATGGCCAGATGAGTCATTGATTGATTCATTTGTTCAACAAATATCTGCAAAGCATCTGCCATGTGCCAGGCCCTGGGGATACAGCTATGAGCAAATCAGCCATGGTCTCTGCCTTTGTAGGTCTTATGGCTTAGTGGCCAGAATAAGGTCCTGGGAATGAGGCTAGGAAAGCTGAGATACAGAAAGGCCCAAGGATGAGTTAGACCAGTGCCTTCAGAGAGTCCAAGGAAGAAGCCCAGGCAACCATCATTTACCAACAAAGCTAGAGGGCAGAGGTCCGGATAAATCCCAGAACACTTCAAGGGTCACAGCCAGGTGCAATTGGCAGGAATCGAGAGCACATTCAGGAGGGCAGTGTGGGTGAAGCAATGACTTGCCCAAGGCTTGTTTTGGTGGCTGCCAGCTGCCTTAAAGCCCCAAGAAGTGCCCAGAGCCTCCACGCCAGGCACAAAAGCTTCCAAGCCTGTCCCCACGTGAAGACCCATGACTTCAGGCACCAGAGTTGCAAGAACCAGAGCTAAGGTCTTCTCTGCATGAGCACATTCCTGGTTTCCCCCTTAGGTAAGGTTTGGAGACACATGTGTGGAGGATGCGGCGTTCCAGGCTTCAGTGTCAGAGACCATTACTGCTGCTCTGGAAGGGGAGCATGGCCCTGAGCAGCTTTTCCAGCTGGCCAAGTCTGTGTCCTCTGGGCTGAACCAGGAGTGCCCAGGGAATGGCTTTGGGCAGCTGCTGGAAATGGACACCAGAAAGAAGGTGCTTGAGATGGGCTCCTATCACATCCTTCCACTGGGGCCCTGGGTCTGTATGCAGCCATTTTGGCTGGAGAATGAGGTTCAGCCACCAGTGGAGATACCACTGGAGATGCCACTGGTGTCTTCCAAGTTGTGGGTATTACCTCCCTCTTCTGGTCCTTCAGTGAGTGGCCATAAAGGGAGGAAAATGCCTGCTTTGTCAATTACTTGCTTTCTCTGTACACTCTCATGGTGTCGCAGGCTGGAAGGGAATTGAGACATCATCCCTCCAGTCCGTTTATGTTATATTATAGATGACAAAACTGAGCTCCAGAAGAGAAAAGTGACTTGGCCTAGATCATATGGTTAATCGACTGGGTTTGGGACCTTAGATGTTGCCCCAGCTCTGTCACTACCATCTGTATTGTCACAGGCTAGTGACTGACCCTGTCTAAGTCTCAGTCACCCATCTTCAAATGTGGATAATAATAGTATTTGCCTCACAAGGTTGTGGTGAGAGTTAAATAAGAATTACGTTAAATGTAACTATAGGTCAAACCACATGACCCATATGAAATTGCTGACATTCAACCATTATTGTTTTATGTGTTAACAATCTAATGATATACACAGCTATTGCAGAACATATGGGTTTATCCACTCTCCACTGTATGCCACATGGATATGGTAGTCTTCCAAAGCTACCAATGTGATGATTCAGCCAAAAGACCCATCTGCAAGAGGTACAATGAAGCCCTTGGCCAACATCTCTCTGTTTTGCTCCTAAATTGCATGTCACCCTGAAGAGACTGATGATGGATGAGAGATTCAGTTTTGTCCTGTGCAAGCACACACACACACACACACACAGCCTGGCTCTTCATTCCCACTTGTATTCATTCTGAGCATTATATGTGTCAAACTTCATTCGGGACCATCCTGTGGTATCTAAGCGCACAGACCATGCACTCTGAAAAAAGTCTCCCCATGGAATGTTGGATTCCTGGCCCAAAACAAATGTCAAACTCAAACTGGGCAATTGAGGATATCTTAAGAAAAGTCTGTTTAGAAAAGTGTAGGGAGAGTTTAGGGAAGAAACAAGAGAGAGTTCAGGACCAACCAGAATCCAGAGAGGGTAGCTCTGTATGGGGAGGGCGCCCTGCCAGGAGCAGCGGCTTCAGAAGAACCATGCAGCCAACCACAGTGAGCTGGCAGGGAGGACAGGGGGAGAATGAAGTCTTCCACCTCTCTCTCCTTCTATCCTCTCATCTCCTGCTGGGCCTCCCACTGGCTGAATCCATTGGCCAGAGGGACAGGAGCTGGTGATGCCTCCGAACAGGTAGCCTCTGGGAGCGCAGGGCAGGGTGAGAAAGGGCAGACAGAGGATACCCATACCTTAGTTTCCCTTCCAGAACATTCAGAGAAGAGTCTTCTAATATGAACACCTATTCTTCCCTCCAGAGGAGCCCTGGTGGTGCGGTGGTTAAGCACTTGGCTGCTAACAGAAAAAAAGGTGATTCGAACCCACCAGCTGCTCTGTGGGAGAAAGATGTGGCAGTCTGCTTCCATAAAGATTACAGCCTTGGAAACCCTATGAGGCAGTTCCACTCTGTCCTGCAGGGTCACTATGAGTCAGAATCGACTCGAAGGCGAGTACGGGATTTTTTCCTCCATCCAAGCCACAGCCTGGATGGAAGCCAGAGCCACCCTGAGCTGATGGCAGCCATGCTCAAACTCTGCAGCGGCTGTGTAAGACTTTCAAACTGAGAGAGTTGTGAGTCGTAGGCCATGTGGGTGTGAATGTCAGTTCATCTGTATGTGTGCTACCCAAAACTGTTGCCACTAGCTACGTGCGGCTACTTAAATTTAAAGTTAAATTAATTCAAATTAAATAAAATGAAAAATTCAGTTCCTGAGTTTCACTGTTGTTGTTGTTAGGTACTGTCAAGTCTGTTCTGACTCATAGCAACCCTAGGTACAACAGAACAAAACATTGGCTGATCCTGTGCCATCCTCACAATTGTTGTTATGCTTCAGCCCATTGCTGCAGCCACTGTGTCAATCCATCTCGTAGAGGGTCTTCCTCTTTTTCGCTGACCCTCTACTTTACCAAGCATGATGTCCTTCTCCAGGGACTGATCCCTCCTGATAGCATGTCCAAAGTACGTGAGACTAGACACCTATAAAGTGCCCAGTAGTCACATGTGGCTAGTGGCTTCTATATTGGATAGCAGAAGTATTCATTTCTATGAATCCAGAAAGTTCTATTGGGTAGTGCTGAGATTATACTCAGTTTTTCTCTGCTGCTGTCAAAGCCAGCCCCTGGTCAGTCCCTCATTAGGGCTGTATGGCTTAAAAAGCATCCGCCCCAGAAGACAAGAAGGTCTGGCTCAAGGCAGGGGTGGAGGGATGGGTAAAGGGGAATCCTTGACCCAACCCCTCCAAATGCACACAGGGACCCAAAGCCTCCAATGACATCTCCTATCCACACTGTGCCAACTAAATAATGTAATTTCTGGATTTCATACCATTCTGGTCACAACTACCACCCTGGGCACATTTTTTTTTTTTTAAATGATGTCAAACTTTACAGATTTGATTTGAAAATTTGTAGAAAGCTTGAGACATCCTGTATTAGTTTCCTGTTGCTGCTATAATGAATTACCACAAATTTAGAGGTTTAAAACATCACAAATTTATCATCTTATAGTTTTGGAGGTCAAAAGCCCAAAATGGGTCTCACTGGGCTAAAATCAAGGTGACAGCAGGGCTGCACTCTAGAGGAAAATCCGCTCCTTGTCTTCTCCATCTTCCAGATGCTGCCTGCATTCCTTGGTTCATGGCCCCTTCCTCCATCTTCAAAGCCAGGAGCATAGCATTTTCAAAACTCTCTCCGTTCTGATCTCTGCTTCTGTGATCACATCTCTGTCTCTGACTCTGAGCCTCCTGCCCCCTCTTATAAGGACCCTTGTGATTACATTTAGGGCCCACCCAGATAATCTCCTCATCTCAAAATCCTTAATCACATCTGCATAGTCCCTTTTGTCATGTCAGGCAGCATATTAACAGGTTTTAAGGATGAAGATGTGGACAACTTTAGGGGAATGCTATTCTGCCTACCACACATCCTAGGCAAATGGAGGTCTATGGGGCTTTGGAAAACCCCACATGAGCCTGGTCGCTCACACTGACCACAAATCTTTCTGAAATGGCTTCATCAAGCCACTGGAATTACGATTACTCTCCTCACCTTTCTCTCACTGTGTCAAGGTCAGACAGCATGTGCTGGGGTCTCTGTCTGCCATCACTGTCACCCTGGAGGAGATGCAGAGGGTGCGGAGGCTGGCTGAAGTGCTCAGAGAGGTGACCCACTGCAGTGAGGAACTCACACCCTTGGCCCAGGTAAGTATTTCCCACCCACTCAGCCACATGCACCCCCATGGGGGTGTGTGATAACTAAGCCTGGCACATGTTGGAAGAATCCCTCAGTCATGGGACTCTCCTGGGACCACCAAGACCTCTGCCATCTTGTTTCTGAGGGTCCTACATGGGTGGTACCAAGAGAAGGAATGTGCCCTCTTCTAGTCTCCTGTATCTCAATCTGGGTGTGATGGCCTGTCTGCCTACACAGCTCACCTAGTATGTCCCAGGTACTGTGCAAGTCACTGGGGATTCAGCATTGAGCCTACAGATGTGGTCCCTGACCTTATGGCACTTTCAGACTACTGGGGTAGCTAGACACTAAACAAATAATATACAAATACATATATAATTACAAAATTAAAATAAATGTTATGTCCATCTATCCATTGTCTAGCCAACCATCTATCCAACCATTCATCCATTATCCATCCATCATCCATACACCCATCCATCACCCACTGTCCATCCATCAAACCATCCATCCATTCATCCAACCCTCCATCCAGCTGCCATCCAACATCTCCCCCGACCAGTCATCAAATATTATTGAATGCCTGCTATATATTATAAATTGTGCATGGCACTCTAGGACAGACCAGGCCTGGCTACTCCCCTGAAGGAACGTAGAGTCTCACAGGGAGAGAGGGCCTGTCCCCAGGTCAGAAATATAGGCAGCTTGTGTGACAGCTGTGTACAGTCTGGCCCAGCTCTCCCCTGGCTTATATCTCTGTCTTACTCCCCTCCACTGTAGTCCTTGTGCCTCAAATGGTACAGGGGCCAGTCTATCCTGGGCAGGGGCTCACAGTGCTTTTCCTTCTCCATTGGGGAACCTAGTGGGAGGCCAGCCGGGCTCTTCAACATGCCAGTGAGGCCCTGTTGGCAGCGAGTGCCAGGGCCCATCCTAAGGACCAGAGATGCCAGGCAGCCACCAGGGACCTGTTTCAGGCTGTGGGCAGCGTGTTGGAGGCTTCCCTGAGCGATAGACCAGAAGAGCCCAGAGAGGCCTACAGCAGCCAGGTGGGTGTTCCAGCCAAGATGAAGGTGACCCTGCAAATTTCTTTCTTCAGTTTCCATTTCCCACAGAATGAGCCCTGGGCAGGGTGGGTGTTGGGGTTAGATGAAGCAGCACAGAGAGGCACACAGCGTGCTGGCTCAGCACACAGACTCTGAAGCCAAGCACCTCTGTGAATCCCAGTTCTTCCCCAATCAGCTGTGTGACCTCTGCAAGTCACTTGTCCTCTCTGTACCTTGGTTTCCTCACTTTCTAAATGGGGAGTGCCAACACTTGCCTCCTAGGGTTGCTGTGAGGATGAAAAGGGTTTGATCAAGTCAGTGTTTGGAGTCTTCTTAAGTGCTTGCTCTCATTGTTACATACAGCGTACTGGAATGGTACAATCAATGGTATCCATGACTGTCTTCCTGTCTCACTCTCCTGCCCTCTCCCAGTCCCACTGAAGGTGCCACACTAGCCTGGTGACAGTCACCAAGAATGGCACGAGGGAATGGGTCCATAGTGATGTTCTCCTGTTTCCTCTCCCAGACTGCCACAGTGCCACAGCTGCTCGGCGTTGTGGGGCACGTACAGACAGCCCTCCTGCAGGGGAGCCTGCCTGGGGGCCTGCCAGCCATGCTGGCCACCCCCTCCATCTCTGTGTACACAAACAGGTAACCGGCTACAGGTAATCGCGGGTTCCCAAGAAAGCTTGTTCCCAGATCTCACTCATTCCCCACACACCTGAGTCTCTGTGGTCAGTAGAGCCCAGGAGGTGGCCCTAGGGGCTGAGAAGTGATGGGACCTGGAATTGGAAAGTGCTTGTCACTTAGAAAAGGCCACGGTGTTGGCTATTTATATAGTACAGGTAAGGAAGCATTGAGTGCTGAGCCCAGCTAGGCCAGCTGAGTTCCGGGAGATGGCTCGTGTTGGAGCTGTGCAGACAAGGCTTGCAAGGGCAGTGACAGCCTTACCTTTAACCAAGCTGCCAGTGTGTTCGGCTGAGCCCATTGCTCTATAGGCCCGTTGACGGTTAACGTTAGACTTGGTTTGGGAGTTTCACCATGGAGTGACTCTCTCTCACCGAACCTAGAAACAGTAAGTGGGGATGCCCTCTGCCCTCCATTCATCCACTTGAGAAGCAGGGGCTGGACGACGCTGAAGGCTCCATTGGGCAGTGTCCTCGGACCCCTGCACCAAGCACCATTCCTTAGTCCCTCTTGCCAGGGTTGCTTTTCTAGGCCCCAGGAATATTTTCCCAAAGCCACATCCTGAAGCTGATCAGAACTAGGAAAAGTGACCTGAAATCAGATCCCCAATCTAAACTGAGGCGTCAAGGTCAAGGGCCAGTAAAGACAGGGCTGGGAGACCATGAGACCAGAAATTCAAAGTAGGTCCAGGAGATAAGCCTGGAGAAATGTCTACATCAAAGCCCACTATCCATACAACAAAAATATTTATTGACCATGTGCCAGGCACTGTTCTAGGCACTGGGGGCACAGCAGTAAACAAAGCCAACAAAAGCCCTGTCTTCGTGGAACTCACAATCCACATGGGGGAGTCAGCTAGCTGCCTTTTATGCTGCTCCTATGGATGCAAACATGAAGAACTATCTAAAGGATCAAAATTGAGCAGCCCACTCTGATGGCAAAGCTGGGCATTCCCTGTAGTGCAGGAGGTGTGGGGACTGTTCTCTAACAGTGACTTTCTCCTTTCTCTCCTGGCAACTCTGTTCTCACCTCGTGGCCAGAATACAGCCACAGAGCTGGCGAGGCCCCTCTGTGCATGTCGCTGCTGCTAACTCTGTGACCTTCACTCTGCCTGCTGCCTCCTCCCTCAGCTCTATGGCAGACAGTCATGAGCCTGTGGACATACGGGTGACAATACTAATAACCTCCTCAAGAACAGCCCTTTAGTTTGCAAAGCACTCTCACATGCCTCTGCACCTCTGCTCATTTACACTGATAACAGCCTTGCTGTTTACAAACTATTATTATGCCCATTTTACAGATGAATAACTGGAACACCGACAGGTTCAGTGACTTGCCCAAGGCCTCTAGTAAGTGGCAGAGCTGGGATTCAAACCCAGACCTTCCAGCTCACAAATTCAGGCTTTTTTTGCTGTGTTGCAAAATTTTTCTACAGCAGCCTTCATTTAGTCAGTTATTGGAAAGAAAGCTCTATAGGTTTAGTTCCACAACTAGGAACTGGCAAAGGCAGGGCTGCAATCCTGTGCACTTTTCCATCCTCAGATTTGGGCTCATCTAGCTATCTGCCCCTTTGGTCCTATTGAATGTAGGGAAACATCTTTCTCTTAGAGACTTATTGGTTTTGCTGTGAAGAAAAGCTTGGGCTGCTTTACATTCCAGTAATTGCTCAGTCAAAGCAAGTTTGATTTGGGTTATCGAGGCCCAGCTCTCTGAGGCCACAGCCCTAGAGGACAGAGACATGCATGGAAAACCAGCAGCAGCTGAAGGTGGTGCCCTCCACTCTCCACACAGGGCAGGGGCTACTTCTCTGCCCCATCTTGGGTTACCTCATTATTCATATAGGGGGCCTTTCACCTTCCAGTCCCTCAGATGTCTTGCCCAACACTCCTTGCTCTTGGTTTCAGATGACGAGTTTCCCAAAGAGCCCCTTCCTAGCCCACAGCCACTTTGATGTCAGTGGGACTGTTGGTGGCCTCCATCTGACCAGCCCTAGTGGACAACTCATACCTGTGAAGAATCTGTGGGAGAATATCGAGGTAGAAGTTGGGAGTGTTGTCAGAAGTCAGAAGGCGTTTCTGTCTTCTTCAGTTTGGCTGGGACCGATAGTTGGTTGATTATAAAGAAAAATGGGTAAAGAGGGGACGCATAAAAAATGATCCTCATCCTACCTACACATTTTAACTTAAAACATACAAACATACATTCATTGGCCAATCTTTGGCTACACTGCCAAGAGCTTTTCTTTAAATCTGTTTACTGAAATTTTAACCATCTTCTTTGCAAGAACCACTCCCATAGTGCAGCCTCTACAATGTCCACTTAGATTTTCTTTAAAGTTAAACAAAAACTAAACACGCCGTAGTGCAATCTAAGTTTATATTCCTTCAAGATTTTTATGACAATTCTTCCTCTTCTTCTATAGTTTTCTCACCAATGACTAATTCAGTAACAATTTTTAGTAATTCATCTCTATTCAGTCTTCTCAAAGCATTCAACCTGACTTTTTATGTATTCTTTCTTCACAATCATACTCTCATGTATGTTACATGAAATATGTAATTAAAGTAGACATTTACAATAACAAGTTTAAGATCAAACACAACTGCCTGTTGGTGAGCATACAATTTAACTAGCGAAAGAGACATGCCCATGGTTACCAGAGGGAAGGTGTTCCAGGTTGAGTTCTCTGAAGCAGATGCTGAGAAAGATTTTGGGGCACAAGATATTTGCTAGGGATCAAAACCTGGTATGAGTAAGGAGAGGAAACAGAATTGGGAAAAGGGAGTGTTAGACTGCAATGCAGGCCTGAACAAGCCTCAGAAAACCCAGAGGGGAGCTACGGAAAGTGTATTGTCCGTCCGAGTGTCCCACGACGGCCTAGAATGTCTGAGTCTTTGTACCCCGCCCTCACTTAGTCTGGCTGTGCCAGGAGAGGTGAGCCGATGGGTGAGGTGAGTCTCTGAGCTGAGGCAGACCCTGTTGCCTGTCTGCTGACCACACTCCCCATAGCTGGACAGCAAGTCCTTCCCGGAAGAAGGAGCTGGGCAGCACGTTTCCGTGTCTACCACAGAATGCCGCTAAGCCAGTTGTCATTGAGTTGATTCCAATTCATGGCAACCCAGGTATTTCAGAGTAGAACTGTGCTTCACAGGGTTTTCAATGGCTGATTTTTGGGAAATAGATTGAGGGCTGGACTTGAACTTCCCACCTTTCAGTTAGTGGCTGAGTGCATTAGCTGTTTGCACCACCAAGGGACACCTGTTAGAGTAATGTTGTTGTTGTTAGTTGCCATCAAGTCGATTCTGACTCCTGGCAACCCCATGTGTTACAGAGTAGAACTACTCTATAAGGTTTTCTTGGCTGTAATCTTTATAGGAGCTGATCGCCAGGCCTTTTCTTCCATGGTACTGGTGGGTGGGTTCAAACCACCAACTTTTAGATTAGCAGACAAGCACAAACTATTTGCGCCACCTAGGGACCTTGTTCAAGTAATACCCATTTCGGTCAAGTCATTTCCAATTCACAGCAACCCCATGGGTTTCCAAGGCCATAAATCTCTATAGAAGCACACTACTACATCTTTCTCCCACAGAGCTGCTGGTGGTTTTGAACAGTCAACCTTCTGGTTAGCAGTCAATTGCTTTAACCAAGTAATACCAAAAAACAAAAAAACAAACCCATTGCTGTCGAGTTGATTTAGCGACCCTATAGGACAGAGTAGAATTGCTTCATAGTGTTTCCAGGTGTTTCAGTTAGCAGTTCTTAACACTGTGTCACCAGGGCTCCAACCAAGTAATAGCGCCTACTAATTATTGAGAGTTACTGTATACCTGGCACTTTATCAAACATTTTGTATGCAATATAATTTGAATATTCTGAGGTTCAAAGTGGTTTGTTAATTGGCCCAAGATCACACAACTAATAAGGGCAGAGCCAAGATCCAAACAGATGTGTTTCTGCCTCTAAGGCTTGTGCTCCTAACTTACACTGACCTTTACACTTACTTGCTCAGCACGTTTGTCAAATACCACTTGTTCATAGAGCACCTTTGTGCAAATTAGAAAAAGTCACCCCTATTTCTGCACAGATACAGCCAGGGCACACTGTCATGAGTGTGGAAGGCTAGATAATGGCCCTCATGGCCCGAAAGATAGCCACATCCTAATCCCCAGAACCTGTGAAAATGTTACCTTACATGGCAAAGGTACTTTGCAGATGTGAATAAATTAAGGATCTTGAGATGGGAACTTATCCTGGATTATCCAAGAGGATCCAATGTAATCACAAGGTCATTATAACAGGGAGGCAGAGAGGGATTTGACTACGAAAGAGGAGAAGGCAATAATGATGGAAGCAAGAGACTGGAATGAGTAAGGAAGAGGTCGTGA
This sequence comes from Dugong dugon, assembly GCA_030035585.1. Lineage (NCBI taxonomy): Eukaryota > Metazoa > Chordata > Mammalia > Sirenia > Dugongidae > Dugong > Dugong dugon. The sequence goes on from CM057478.1 coordinate 38,341,679, forward strand.
GCCAAGGACTTCCAGAAGCTGGAAAAGGCAAGGAAATGGATTCTCCCCTAGATCCTCTAAAAGGAACCAGCCCTGTGACGTCTTGACAGCCCCATGAAACTGGTTTTGGACTTCTGAACTCCAGAACTGTAAGATAATAAGTGTGTGCTGTTTTAGGCCACCAACCATGTGGTAATTTTTTACAGAGGCAATAGGAAACTCATACAATGAGGAAAGAACAGACTGCATTTCAGTTCCGCAGGTGCTTGCCCTTGACCAGTGAATAACCTGCACAGCTGTATAAAGAAGCCCTGGTGCTCACTGGCATTTCCTTCCTGACACAGCCTTGACTGATTTTTTCTAACAACAGATCCTGCTGCCCCGGCTTTCAGAAGGATATGGCGAGCCAACTGTATTGAACCTGACTGGCCCTGAGGCTTTGCGGGTGAATCTGACTTCAGCGGAGGCAGCTTTGGGGATACATTTGCACTGGAGACCTAGAATCCCACTCACACTCACCCTGGGCTATGGCTACCACCCTAACGAGACCAACTACGATGCCACAACTCACCTTCCACCAACAGCTGATCCAGGTAGGTCCCATTACCTGGGCCAGTTTCTTGAGCTGCTTCTGGGGTGTGACCGGCTAAAAACTTGAGAATCAGAAGCCATAGAAAGAAACAAAGGGAAAACCACTTGCACATTCAGTGGCTTGTTCTTGTTATTCTTTGTCAACGTTAGATGAGCACTTACAATGTGCCCTGAAGAAGCTAACAAGCACTTTACAGAACTGACATCTTGCAATCCTTATGACAACCTCTAGGGTGGGAGCTATTGGAATCTACACTTTCCAGATAAGGACAGAGAAGTTCAGTAACTGGCCCAAGGTCACACAGCCAATAAGAGGCAGAGTCAGCATTTGGATACTTGTCTATCTGACTTGGCAGCCCAGACTCTGAACACTGACCTGGAAGTGATTCCTTGTCTACGCTCATGGTCTCAAGGGGAGAGGATACTCATAGGACATTGAGGAGACATCAGGGTCTGCTTCCCTGTCAGGATGCCTGGATCCTCCTCTCCCCATCCTGTTAGTGTCCATCTTGATGAAGCTTCAGGCTGACCCCAAACCACCTTTTCTGCATTTCCAGATGGACTGTCCACATGGATCCTGAGACCAGAGGACCTGCATTTTGGAGAGGGTGTCTACTATTTGACTGTGGTCCCTGCCTGTGACTTGGAGCTGACTGCTGTCAGGGACCTCACAGTTGGCATCACCACCTTCCTGTCCCATTGTGTGTTCTGGGATGAGGACCAGGAAACCTGGGACAGCTCTGGGTGCCAGGTGAGGAGAGGGAACTGAAGAAAGAGACAGGGCAGCTTGATTGATGTGTACAGCTCATTTAGGGTCTCCTCTGAGTACTTTGTACCCCCGGATGGTGCAAACGGTTAACACACTTGGCTGCTAACTGAAAGACTGGAGGTTCGAGTCCACCCAGAGCTCCTTGGAAGAAAGACCTGGCGATCTGCTTCCAAAAAATCAGCCATTGAAAAGTCTGTGCAGCACAGTTCTTCTTTGACACACATGGAATTGCCATGAGTCAGAGTAGACTTGACAGCAACTGGCTTTTTTTAGTACCTCTGCTGCACTGTCCTGGGTCCCTCCACAGGGCCTTTGGATATGCTTACCTTTGTTCTGGAATGCACCGTCCCCACCTGGCCTAGTTAACTGCTCCTTCAGATCTTGCCTCAAGCGTCACTTCCTCGGGAAACCTGTTCTTAACGCCCCTCCCCCCCCCCCCCCCACTCCAACTAGGTCAGACTTTCTATTATAAATTCTCAGAGCACACCCCCCCAATCACACTAAACAGAGTGATAATTTTTATTTGCATATGAGACAGTTTAATCAACATCCCCCTCCGTGCACTGTGAGCCCCAAGAGGGCAGGAACAGTGCCTCTTTATTCATCACTGGGAGTAAGTGATTATTGAATGAAGGAAGGGATAAATGACTCAGGAAGCCTGGGGACTCTGGATTGCTGAGGGAGGCCAAGATGTCATTTCCAAGGAAATGAACTCATGGCTGAGATTTGTTACACATCAGGTGTGTTCCACTCTTCGCTTGCATCTCATCAAATCTTCCCAGTAACCCCCTAAGATTGTTGTGGAATTCAGGTAGAGAGAGATAGAGATATGGATGTAGATGTATAGAGATCATTGAGGACCCATAAATGAGTAAATGAGATCATCAAGTTTGGATGGAGAACCATCTCTGAATTCTCTAAATAGTTAAAGAAAAGTTCCAAATCGATGGACTGCAGACCCTTACTGGAAGGTAGGGGCAGAATTACTGCAAGATGTTTGAGAAAGCATATTCTTGGGTATAAATTTCCTCAAAAGATAATAAAGGCGCAACTACTGTCATGAGGGGATTCACTGATTAATTTCTGGTGTTCAAAAGGGCTTCTCATGCTGGAAAATGTTGGGAAAACCATTGCCCTTAAGGTCTTTGTGAAAAACCAGGAGGGCAAAGATGTTAGGTATGAATCATTTCTGGTCCCCAGCTCCCAGTGCCAAGAAGGTCTTGTCCTGGCACCTGCTTGGGTTTCTTCTCTGAATCCAACCCCACCCCTTCCGGGTGTGTCCAGGTGTTCCAGTAAGCTCCATTGCTGTGTGCCAAATGCTAACCAGAATTGGGAAACAGAGAGAAAAACAATGGAGCAAACATGGAATAAAACCCTCATGAAGTACATAAACAGCTGGCACTATGCCCTTGTGGAGAGATCATCCTTGGGCTGGGTGGCTTGTTAAGGGAAAGAGAGGAGTTACTGTTGGGGCAAGTCTGGGCTGTGGGAGGTTTTCCTCACCAGGTGCTTGAGCAGAGAAGTGTTTTCTGGATATATCTTTTTACTGCTCTCCCTCCCTCCTCCTTATCACTTCTTGGTGGGCCCTGGGATAAAAAGGTGGTGCTGAGTTGTGTGGTTGAATTAAATCTTCTTTATCTGCCAAATCGCACCGGGGGCTGATTGCAAGCTGGCTGAGGGGTTTCTGGAAAGCCTGACCCTAAACTCGCAGGGTCTGAAGCAAGAGGACATATACAGCCCCATGCCCTGGCCCAATCCTGTCTCTTCCCTCCCCCAGCCTTATTGTCCCACACCATGTGGGACCTCTACTCCCTAATCCACACCCCCGCCCCCATAGCCACCTGTTGCTGCCCTTAGCCCAGTGGCACAGCCCAGCTTGGTGGGACCTCTACTCCCTAATCCACACCCTCCCCCCATAGCCACCTGTTGTCGCCCTTAGCCCAGTGGCACAGCCCAGCTTGGAAGGATGAACCTGAGGAAGAGATCTGTCAGGCCCTGGAAGCAAGCAATTCTGAGGTTCAAGGTACCAAAACCTTGGTCTAAAATTGGGGGTCCCACATCTGGAACTAGAGTGAAGCCTGGGACCCAGAATTTAAGGAGGGAGTCACTCCTCACCCTAGTCCCAGCCTTGGGTGATATGAGTACCAGGTGGACATGATCTCTTGACCCCATAATTCCTCATCCTGTGCAGAGGTGTGCAGCTGAAGGAGGGCTAGAGTGGACCCCTTCAAAGCAGGAGCTTAGGGCAGGTGCCCCCATCACCTGGATCCAAGGGCAGTAAAAGTCTAGGAAATACCTTCCTAGTGTTGAGATGGGAGCTTAAGGTTTAAACATTTGTCCTTCCCTATTTCTTTCCCTGGTTGCCCCGAACTCTTATCTTTTTGCTCTTCAGTTCAGAGTGACCAACCATCCCTGTTTGCCCAGGACTGAGGGGTCTCCTGGGATGTGGGGCTTTCAGCCTCAAAAACAGGGATGTCCTGGGTGACTGAGATGAATTGGTCACCCTGGGTGTCCCCCAACACTTTGCCTATTGCCTGGCAAATAATTAGCACTCAACAAATACTTGACAAATGAATGAGCATCAGGCAGGGGAGGGTACTAGAAGGAGATACAACCAATTTTTAAAATACTTATGGAAAGCTGGGGGACAAAAGGGACCTCAACATTACCTGCAATATTTTTATGTAATAAAAGACAAAATAGATTGACAAAATGTACACAGTTGCCCACTGTGGATAATGGGCACAAAGATGTTTGTTACAGACAATATTCTCTGCACTTAAAATCAATTTTTAATTAAAAATAAACCCCAGGGGGATCATGGGGCGGAGGAGACTCGCAGCAGTCTCCTCAGCCCCATGCCCCAGTACAGTGTCCATCTGTCAAAGAGAACATCATTCTCCTCCCCTGGGCTTGAGCCAGGGTGTGCTCCCTGAGCATCTTCACCCAGGGCCTTTTTGGGGGTTGCAGGTGGGACCACGGACCACCCCTTCCCAGACACACTGCCTCTGCAACCACCTCACCTTCTTTGGAAGCACGTTCCTGGTGATGCCCAACGCCATTGACGTCTTCCAGACTGCTGAGCTCTTTGCCACCTTCGAGGATAACCCTGTGGTCGTGACCACGGTGGGCTGCCTCTGCGTGGCCTACGTGCTGGTGGTGATCTGGGCCAGGAAGAAGGACACTCAGGATCAGGCCAAGGTGAGATCGTGCTGGTCTCCACGAATGGGAGGGAGATGTGAGGGATGTCCCCTTCCAAGGGGCTCTAGGGATGGAGCCCAGGCAGGGAGGCAAGAGGCTAGCTGCTAATTCAGTCCTTGACCACTGGGGTTGTCTCAGGCAAGCAAGTCTATCAGCCTATTTATCTGCAAAATGAGAAAGATGATATGTGACCATTTCATCAAATTGTCTGAGGATTCTCATACCAAACACTGTTTGAGGACTTAACTAGATTCCAAGGATTACTCCATTTAATGCTCATAGCAGCTGTATGGGAAGGTATCTGTGTCAGGAATCCCTGAGACCACCTTCAGGCTTAGTAATTCACTAGAAGGATGCACAAAACTCAGAAAAGCTGTTATACTCACAGTTACTGTTTATTGCAATGAAAAGGTACAGATTAAAATCAGCAAAGAATAAAAGCACACAGGACTGAGTCCAGGAGGGACCAGGCATGAGCTTTCAGTTGTCCTCTCCCAATGAAGTCACGTAAATAGCACTCCATTCCCCCAGCAACAATGTGTGACAACACACACGAAGTATTACCAACCATGGAGGCTCATCCAAGCATTGTTGACTAGAGTTTTTATTGGAGGTCAGTCACATAGAATGACGCCAGCACTGGGCATTGTGACTGACCTTAGTTACTCAGTCTCTAAGATTCCCTCCAGAGGTCACACTGATACAGTGGGGTCCAAGGCTCTCACCATAAATCACATTATTAATATAAACTATCTGGTGTGGCCCAAGGCCCCTGGTATACAAAGACACTTATCAGACAGGATATTCCAAGGCTTTATCTGCACCTTTAGTATCGTTCTCTAGTTACAGGTTATCTCCCAGTAGTCAGTCTAGGGCCAGTCATTTATTTGGAATGTGCAGAGTTTGACTACCCCAAGCCTGCTGAATTAACATTTTACTGCACATGATCTTTATCATCTTACAAAAAAGGCAACTAAGGATCAGAGAGGGTAATTAACTGGCCCAAAGCCACCTATGAGAGCCAGAATTCAAACCCAGATCTACCTGACAATAAGACAGGTCTAAAGATAAAAACGAGATCAAATAACAACAACAAATTATTTGCAAAACTGAAGTTCTAATTATTTTCCCAATATATGCACTACGCCTGACACACAGTAGGCATTCAGTAAATATTTGTGAATGCATGAATAAATAAATGGATACATGGTTGCACTGTTGAAAAGCTCTGAAATACTCCTCTTTGCCACCCTCCCTTGCACATGTACATCAACACCAACTCAGGATGTTAACATAGTATAAAACTTAATAAGATAATAGTTTCAGCATTTATATTGTTGTCTTTGATTCGCCTAAGTGATTAAACATGAAAACTTAAAATGCCTTAATCACAGATTGGTTCCTTGGGAGACAGACTCTGAGATAGAGTTGAGCATGTGGGGTGTTTTCAGGGAGTGCCCTGGGATCAACCCCCATGGAAAAGAGGGAAGTAGGATGGGCAGGAGGAGTTTCAAGTTGCAATGAAGCCAAACAACAGCTCAGGTGACCCCATGGGGAGCTCTGGAGTTGTTCTGAGCTGGGTCAAGATGCCCAAGTCTTGATAATGTCCAGGCACCCCACTGATAGATCATTGAATGTCAGCCACCCCAGGAGGGCATGTGACCTTGACCAAGGTGACTCTTGACCCCTAACAAGCTGTCTACTCTGAAGGCTGTCAACCAACAGCACTCCTGGAAACTGAGCCAACAAGCCCTCCACTGAAGGGAGATCGGGGCAGCACATTACAGAGTCCACTATAGGCCCTGACCAACTATGGCTATTTTCTCACTAAATCATCTTAATATTAGTTCCTTTTACTTCCCCTCAGAGAACATAATTTGGTTAGCAATCTTATGGTGATTTATATGTGAACAGAGTTCGTATGGTTCACTGGGTCAAAGATTGAAAATTCTCAACTTAATACCAATCTCATTTCCAATTTAACTACATTGGGTTACATTTAATAAACAATGCATTTTGTAATTTTTTTTATTTTACAATTTTTCTTTTACTTGAAACTCTGCTTTCACAAAGAGCAGTCCTCACCTGATGGAATGAGAACTGCATAAATAATCTTGCTTTTTCCCTTTAATTGTCGTGAATGCCCAGCTCACACCTGACTTCTGCCTGCTGCGTGGTGGATGAACCCACCGAGCAGAACCCTCCTAATGCTGTCCTTTTGTGCAGGTGAAGGTCACAGTGCTGGAGGACAATGATCCCTTTGCCCAGTACCACTATATGGTGACAGTCTACACTGGACACCGGCGGGGGGCAGCCACCTCCTCAAAGGTACCTGACCCCACAAGACCCATCAGTCACTGAGCACATCCCACCCACAGAAGCCTTTACCGGGCCCTTGTGGAGTGACTTTAGCTCAGTGGATTTTGTGTGCTTGGGGTTTTCTTTTCTCCCTTCTCTTTTTGTTTTGGTCTCTTAGAGGAAAGAATCTTTTTATCAAGCTAAGTATCACCCTAAGCCTCAATATTTTAAAAAGATAAAGGAAGCATAGGTTAAGAGGGGGTTGGGGTCTAACACTCTGCACATTGGATCTCCCTTATCCCTATCAAAGAATAACTAAGACATTTAGTTGGTTACTTGTATGCAAATTAGCTCATATAGGAAGAACAGGTGCCTCAAAGTCATCCCACCTGAGAGAGGAGGGAGCTGGGGTATTGATCCACCAATTCTCCTCCATCATTAGTTGAAGATAGTTTGCAGGTGGCGTTAATTTTCCGGCACTTCTGACCTGCTCCTTTAGCACCCAGAGAATGTTCCCAGGCAGAGACACAGATGATGGCAGTTGGAAGTTAGTGCAGGGAGCATGACAACCTCAGCAATGGTAAGGCTGGAGATGTAGGTGGAGCACAGACCGCATCTGCTGCAGCTATGTCTTTCACTTGGGAAATTGGAAATATGTATTTTTCATAGTAGTAGGCACTCATCCACTAATCTGTCAGTATCAGGCACTTTAGAGGCACTGGGAATATAATTGTGAGGGTAAAATAAAACAATTCCTGTCCTATAGCCCTTACAGATAAATATATGAAAAGTATGAAAAGGTTACTAGAGAGTATCTTATGAGTTTAACTCATCTTGAAGAAGTGAATGCAGACAGTGTCACCCCAAAATCTTCATACAGTTGAAAAATAGCTCAGATGGACAAGGTGGAAGGAGAGGGGAGGGTGGAAGGGCCCTGTCTCATTGGAAGTGGAGGCCAGTGCATCTCGATTCCTGCACTGAGTTGGCCACTCGATCTCTGGGTTTCAGGTGACGGTCACTCTGTATGGCTTGGATGGAGAGAGTGAGCCCCACCACCTGGCAGACCCTGACACCCCGGTTTTTGAGCGAGGAGGAATGGATGTCTTCTTGCTCTCCACCCTGTTCCCCCTGGGGGACCTGCAGAGCCTCAGGTTGTGGCATGACAACTCAGGGCACCAACCATCCTGGTGAGTCAGGGCGAGCAATCCAAGGGGATCTACTGCACACCAGGCCCAGGGCTGACACTTTACGTTTTCCACTTACTGATCCTCACAAGATTCTGCAAGATGCTAGGAGAAGGACTGGAAGTTGCAGTCCTGGGTCCAGTGAGAGCCCACCATAGGTGCTTTCATAGTATCAGCCTCTCATTTAGCCCCCAGCTTCCTCATTTGTAAAATAGGAGTCTCTGGGTGATGCAAATGGGTAACATGTTCATTCACTAAAGGCTGGAGGTTTGAGTCCACCCAGAAGCACTGCAGAAGAAAAGCCTGGCAAACTACTTCTGAAAAATCAGCCATTGAGTTGACAACCCTATGGAGCACAGTTCTACTCTGACACACATGCGGTCGCCATAAGTTGGGGTTGACTCAATGGAAGCTGATAAAAATGGGGATAGATACATACTGTGAAGATAAGCACTGAGCGATAGAGGAGACTAAATAGACACTGGGCTGATTCTCTAGGAGAAGTGAGAACAGCTGCTGCCCTGAGCACTAGGCTAAGCCTTCTGTGTGTTTTCTCATTTGATCCTCACAACGACCCTCTGGGACAAGTACTGTTATTCTTGTTTTACAGGTGAGAAAATCTAAGCTCAGGGAAGATAAGTGACTTGCTAAAGTTCACACAGCTGGCTAGTTTAGAGCCCAATCTCTACCCCATTCTGTATGAGGCCAAACTAGTGACCCAGATCACTGGTTCCCAGCCTGACCGCCCATCAGCATCAGCTGGGCAGCTTCAGAGAAACACAGATTCCTGGACTCTATGCCCAGGCTCCTTTCAGTCAGCTTGCTTTCAAGGTTCACCCATGTTTTAGCATGAATCAGGACTTCATTCCTTTTTAAGGTTGAATAATATTCCACTGTATGGCTATGCCACAGTTTATCAGGAAGGTCATGTTTTCTATAGTCCAGACTGCATCTCCCTAAACACAAATAGTTTAGACAGTTTAGCTGTACTCACCTATGCTGGGACGCTGGCCCTGGGCTTGATGCCATGCTGAAGGGTTGATAGTTTCAAAATGCACCCTCTTGCAGCCTATTTATGAAGACCTGGCAACCTCCCTGAGCTGGCTCTCTACACTATTCAAACACCCCACATTCACTCACTGATTGGGATGTTTTGATCAAGAATCAAGAACAATGAAGAAAAACACCAAGTGTCTTTTCCAGGAGCTCTTGTTCTTGGGTTCGGTTTGCAAAGGTATTACCGTCGTGGTGTCCAGAGAAGTCTCATTCTCCTACCTTATCCTCAAAAGTGTGGGTCCCTTCTCCAGGTACGTGAGCCGGGTGCTGGTCCATGATCTGGCAGTGCACCAGAAGTGGCATTTCCTCTGCAACTCTTGGCTGTCCATTTATGTTGGGGACTGCATCCTTGATAAGATGTTTCCGGTGGCCACGGAACAGGACAGGAAACAATTCAGGTACTTTTTTTCTTTCTTTTTTTTTTTTAAAGCAAACGCTCTTTATTTGTTCTTTCATCTCCAGGGAGATCTCATCACAATTCAGTTGCCGCCAGATAACGGTACATTTCAGCTAATGGACCTGGGTAGGTTTGAGTGTGTGGTAGTAATCATCAGCCAATTTTCCTGATGGGAATGATGGCCCCAGAGGGACATGGGCACTTCAAGACTGAATTGTGTTCTGGTGGTGAGATGGTTGGGACAGTTATCTATATTTCTTTGTGAATGTCACAGAATAATATTTTTTTAATCTCCGAGGACAGACTGATTTGAATGGTTATTCAATATGTGGCTATTGGGGATTCCTTTTTTGTATTGGAGCCCTGGTGGCACAGTGGTTAAGAGATGGGCTGCTAACCAAAAGATGGGCAGTTCAAATCTACCACCTACTCCTTGGAACCCTATGGGGCAATTCTACTCTGTCCTATAGGTCACTATGAGTTGTAACTGACTTGACGGCAATGGGTTTGGTTTTTTGTTGTTCTTGTTTTTTGTATGATTTTATCCAAGACATATTTTTCAGCATATGCTTCCCTTTGCTCTACTTACTTCCCAACTCCTTTTCCTGTTGTGCATCCTTCCACATCTGTCTCCAAACACAGTTAAGCAGATACAAATATGCTTGTGCACACACAAGCATATACACACTATAGATTGTTGTTTATTTTATATCTTTTTAAATGGCACCCTGCTATACACATTACTCTAAATATTCTTCCAGGAAAGTGTGTTGAATCGAGCTATTTCCTTATTGGCTGTGTAATATTCCATAGAATAAATGTCCCACATTCGATGCAGCCATTCTTACATCAATGGGCATTAAGGCACTTTCCAGGGCATTTACTCAGGCGACTTTTCATCCCAGCTACCACTGTCAACAGTTCATCCATCATGTGGGAAAATGTTTGAATCTCCATTTTACAGACAAGAAAACTGAGGCACAAAGAGTAAAGTCACTTGCCTGAGGTCATACAGCTAGCAAAACAGTGTGGGATTCCAACCCAACTCTGTCCAGAGTCTCCAATATTAACTCCAAATGATCCCACTATAACTCTGTATTTTTTTTCTATAATAGAAAAATATAAATATAATAAATCTTAGAAAGATTTATATACTAAATCTTCTCCCTCTCACACCAGGATGACTCCAAAGAGACCAGTCTCTCCCCATTCCCAGCTCCCTAAATGCCTGTCACTCTGCCTTGCCTGCCCACAGCCACTTGTTTTCCATGAAGACCTCCTCTGGCTTTCAGGATGGACACATTTGGTATTCCATCTTCAGCCGCTCCCCTTGGAGCAACTTCACGCGTGTCCAGAGGGTGTCCTGCTGCTTCTCCCTGCTCCTCTGCACCATGCTGACCAGCATCGTGTTCTGGGGTGTCCCCAAGGACCCAGCTGAGCAAAAGATGGACCTGGGTAATTCACACCGTCATGGTGGTCAGGCTGGTGCTGGTGGGCCTGAGCCTCACTGCCCAGAATACCACCTCCTGGAAGGGGTGGAGGGGACTGGATCTCAGTGGCCACCTCTCCCTTGGACCCTCTCTCTTTCTGCAGGCAAAATTGAATTCACTTGGCAGGAAGTGATGATTGGGCTGGAGAGCTCACTCCTCATGTTTTCCATCAACCTCTTGATCGTTCAGATCTTTAGAAACACCCATCCTCGGGCCACCAAGGAGCAGAAGACTGGGAAATGGGGTCGGGGGTCCTCCAGCCTGCCTCCCTCCCCACAGCCAGTGGAAGATGGTCTTGCGACCCCTGAAGCAGTGATCAAGGCATGTCCTCAACTTCCCCCAGTGTTAGTGGGTTGGGAGAGGTGCGGAGCGGGTTGGGAATTGGGGCCTGGTAACTTCATATTGTCTGACAACATCAGTTGCTGAGATTCATCAACTGTATACACACAAGAGCTTTTTGAATACCTACTATGTGCAAAATATCACACCCTTATTATAGACTTCCAGGCAGGAAGCACATAAAAGGGACTCGTTCTCCTGAAGTTATACACTCATTAAGCATTTGTTAAACCCTACTACGTGCCACACTTTGAGGAATACAACCTGGAATGGGTTCATTCAAATCATAGAAGAGAGATTTTAGAGATGAAAGCTCTGGTAGGTCCAACATTGAATCTCAGTGGGCAGAGCTGGGATTTGAACCCAAGTCTGGCACCAGGAAACATGTTCTTGACCATTATGCTGCACCCCTCACCTATGGCTCATGTCCCCTTAACGCATCTGGTATGACTTGCAGGATATGTGTCGACTTGTCAGCTCACTGTTTAAAGCTCTCAAGGTGCCCTCCCCTGCCTCAGGCTGGGACTCAGCGAACTTGATGGACATCAACAAACTTCTGGCCTTGGTGGAAGATGTCATTTGTCCGCAGAACGCAGCAGGGCAGGTGTTTGGTGAGGAAGCTACAAAAAGAGAGGACCCTTTAACACTTGCTCGTGGATCCATACATGTCAAAGGTAAGTCCTGGTGTTTCTGTGCCCTATGTCAAGAAAGGCAGCATTTTGGAGCCAGGTGGAGATAGGACTAGGGCCATGTCAGTATTATTATGGGATAAAGACATTGTACCGGGGTCTTCCTCACTAGTTTCAGTCAAACCACTGGCCACCTCCTTCCTATACCTTGCTGTCCTCCCAATGCCAAGCTGCCTTCCCACTGAAGGCCTTCCCACATGTTGGTCCCTTAGACTGGAATGTTCTCTCCCCATTCTTCACCTGGCCAATTCCTTCCTACTCAACCTTCAGTCTTGTCTTAAGCATAATTTCCTCAAGGGAGTAACTCAAACCCCCATAGGGCCCACACAGGGCCTCTAGCCACATGCTTTTTAGTCCTAAGCTTCTGTCCCATCACATTCTTCTTGCTTGTCACTAAACAATGAGTTGTGAAGAGCTGTTTAATGTCTGCACCTTCCTTTCTGTAACATGACTCCATAAAGTGAGAGCCATCCATCTGTCCCATCTCCACTATTTCTCCAGTGCCTGACCCTGTACCACACAAAGAAAGCATGAAACAAACATTTGTGAGATGACAAAATAGGAGGTCAGTATGGGAGGCACAAAGCAAAAAGACACGCTCTCCTTCTGTAGTGTAAAAATGGTAGTAAGAAGATCATCCGTCAGTGTGATAACCTGGACTACTCTGAAGGGCCATCTCTGGGTCCAGGTTCTGCCACTGACCATCTGTGTGACCTTGTATAAGTTAGTTCAATTCTCTATGCCTCAGTTTTGTTTTCTGTAAAGTGCTGGAGGATGCAAGGCTGAACCAGATGTTTCCAAATATTGGGGGCAGGACACAGATGATAGATAAGGCAATAAAAAACATCAAAAAAAAAACATTGAACCACACAGTGAAAAACTTGTACCTTTCTCCACTCTCTTCTAATCCTTCTAATTAAGTCAAGGAGAAAGTCTCAGTTTGGTGCTACTGTGTCTTTAACACCTCTCTACACAGTGGTGCAGTGGTTAAGAGCTATGGCTGCTAACCAAAAGTTTAGTGGTACGAATCAACCAGCTGCTTCTTGGAAACTCTATGAGGTAGTTCTACTCTGTCTTACAGGGTTGCTAAGAGTAGGAATCTATTCAACAGCAATGGGTTTGGTTTTGGTTTATAGTTGTTAAAACTCTCTGTTTGGCAAAGAAAGAGATCTCAAACTCAGAGTCTTTTGAAACAATATCCAGCTAGAATTTAGTAACATTGTTTTGTTTTATTAATAATGTATGGCATGTTATACTGGGTTGAGCTGGTCTCCCTGACTCCTCTCTTGCTCGTTTTTGATCCTGCCTTCCACTCAGGTCAATGCTGCCAAAGTTTAGATCAGCACTGCCCAGAAGAACATTCTGCAATGATGGAAATGTTATATGTCTGTGCTATTCAATATGGCAGCCACTAACCACATGTGGCTACTGAGCACTTGAAATGTGTCTAGTGTGACTGAGGAACTGAATCTTTAATTCTAATTTAAACAGCTGCCATAGTGGACAGTACGGGTTTGGAAAGATGCCATTTTAAAGTGCAAGGCTGGTCACTGTCAACAACCTTTTTTAGAACACAAATAAATGGCCTACAGAGGTAGAAGGGGGAACTTGTTATGAATTCATATCTCTTGGTCTCACTTCTGATATGCTGGATTAAATTTTCTGTGGTGAGGTCAGGAATCTGCATTTTTAACAAGTCACTTTGGTGCTTTTTATGCACACTAAATTTTGAGAGGCACTTCCCTAAAAAAAATTCCCACCTCGTTACTGTAGCACTCAAGGCCATCCCAGTCAGGCCCTTGCTGACCCTGTGGTCTCATCTCTCACCCTACTCCACCTTGACCCCTGTGCTCCAGCCACACTGGAGGATTTGCCTGAGCACTGGGCTTGGGCTGCCCATGAAGAGCATCCTTTCAGGGGCTCTGCTGAGCCTGCACTGTCTACTTGGCCCTGAGTTTGGGAGCTTTGGCAGTCATAGCTGGACACAGGGGCAGTGCAACATAGAGCTTAGGGATAGGGACTCTGGAGTCTGCTAGACCCTTAGGATCTCACAGCTGTTCAAACTCTCTGAGACTTAGTTTCCTCTCCTATAAAATATTGAATCACCTAGCTCCTTGGGTGGTTGTGAGGAATGCATGAGATCATAAGATCAAAATGCTTAGAACCGAGCCTGGCACAAAGCAGATATTCATAAGTGGTATTATAATTGATAATGATAGTATCTTCTGGAAACTTTGCTCAAACACTTAGAACATGAAGGGTGTTAATACTGGACGTTTCAAGAGGAAGGTCAGGAGAATGAGGGAAGAGGCTGTGCCCACAGGGAGAGGTGGGAATCAACGTTGGCCTTTACCCAACATCCTAACCTAGTCTATGAGATAGGGTCCATGGTTAGCCTGGGCCTTAGCCTTCTCCACACACGTGTTATTTTCTCATTTACTCCTCACTGGTGCCTGGAGAGAGACCATGGGGGAGAAGGTGGGCATTCCATTATGCTATCTCCTATATCTAGTTTCATGCAATTTTTTTTTTTTACTGGAGAACAGGAAAGTCACCTTTATTTCATTGTACACAGAAATGGAGTCAGTCGGAGATGCTTCTGCCAAGAGTGCTCACCAAGGGTGGGCAGGCAAGTTACTTTTAAAGGAGTTTACAAGTAGGGAGTTCATACAAGTTACTTCAGCAACATTCTTAATCATACTACGCAGGCGCAACGGGGTTTACATATAACCTCCAAGCAAAAGCAGGATTTAAATGCAAAGCTGTGGGCACGGGGAGCCCAGCAAAGGAAACGATTTTTCAATACAACACTGCAGGGGAGGAAGTCAGGTAAAGAGTACAGCACGGTGGGGGTTCTGTCACACTCCTCCCATTTGTTTTTTTTTTGGACATTGGTCATTCAAGATCAGTGTCCATTTTGAACTATAGCCCAGCTTGGAATTCTTTGGCATACTTTCACGGAGGGACAAATATTGGACCTAGGCCTTTCATTGTGGCTACTGACCTCTTGGAAACCCGGGTTGTGTAGTGATTAAGAGCTACAGCTGCTAACAAAAAGGTCAGCAGTTGGAATCCACCAGGCGCTCCTTGGAGACCCTATGGGGCAGTTCTACTCTGTCCTATAGGGTCACTATGAGTTGGAATCAACTCAATGGCCAACAGTTTTGGTTTTTTGGTTTACTGACCTCTTGTTGGCTTATAACTGACTATTTACTAAATTTTAAAAGAAAAAGAGTAGCTTTTGTGCCCTGTTTATGTGAATGCCTCCCTAAAAGATTCCTTTTTTTTTTTTTCCAGATTGTCTTAGCTATTGTCTTTATACTTCAGGGCCCAGTTGACGTGTCTTTATAAGTCTCTGTGAGTCCAGCTCCAGCTGGGTCACATTTTTTATGCTCAGGGACAGAGAATAGTGGCTCCAATATTGTCTCTTAAGTCATTCTTCTCTTTTGATTGGAGATTGGAGATATTAATACCTGGACTTAGTTGAGCCCATAGATGGCGGCCAAGGCAGGCTCTTTAAACTCATGGTGCTGGTTTTCCACTGGATACCATCTGGTTCTTCACCAGGATCTTAAGTAAGAGCGATGACAATCACATTGCCAAAGTGGGCAGACTCAGTGTACATCAACATTTTAGCCCAACGCCTTCTTTTGCCCTTTTAGGTGTGTAAGACAATAGAAGATGAATTTTATTATGCCTAATACTATCAGTATGCAGACTAAGAACATTACTATCCCTTGTAGTAGTGATCTAGCCCCTGTACTTATTCCTGATGGTAACCAACCAAATAAATTTGATGTTTGTAAGGGTGTTACAGTGTGTAGCCAAGTAGCTTGCTGTCTAATTCTATGTATATCCTGTTCTACTTCTCCTGTGTTATTTATCCAAATGCAACAAGAGGTATTTGCTACAGCACAGACTATACTTTCTTGGGCTAATAAAAAAACTAAGGCTATTTTGTTATCTCAGTTCATGCAACTTTTGTGAAGATAAACACTGATCCAGAAATGGGACTTTACCACCTGTATTGATCACCTCTTCTTCACCCCATTGGTAAGGGAGGGATTCCTACCCTAGGGTAATGGAAGCAACCAAATACACATCACCCAACACTGGACAGATGAGAATGATGCAGTTTATTAGTCACACATACAGCCCTGGGGAAGAGGACATTGCATGAGGCAGGCCCACACGGGGTTGCACTTGGGAACAGAGTGAACAAGTGGGAGCTGTGGGAGGCAGGTTTTGTAGTAACAAGGGGGTGTGGTGACCCCTGGTTCCCTTGGGAAGATGTGACTGGCTTGTTTGAATAATTCCACAGTCTGGGAGGGAACCAAAGCTTGCTACTCAGGGATAAGCAGGCACGGTGCCTGTCTGTGATAAGGGTTTTTTGGTGAGGGGACCTTATCCCCGGAAACACAATAGGGAGGGAGACTTGCAGTTAGGTTATTCAAGGCCCTCCCGGTTTCATATGTCAAGGCAGCATGTAATATTAATGTTAGGTCTTTCACCACACTGGCTCAGGAGAACAGATTCGTCCCAGCTCAGGGTCGAGGGACAGAGGCCTGGTTTTATCTTTAGAGGCCAAGTTTTCCTCAAAAGGTACAGAAAGTAGTGGAAATGGTTCTATTTTCCTTTTTACAATGAGTATGTATTACCTCTGTAATTTAAAACAAAGAAAGGATAAAAAAATATTTAAGAAGTTGAAATTTGAACAAATTAACAGTAGAAAAACGTTTACAAGATCATCAGGGGAAACAGGGAAACATGACCACTGACCAGATATTTGATACTATTAAAGGGTTACTGTTCACTGTTTTAAAGACTGATAATGACATCATAACGAGCCCTGGTGGTGCAACAGTTAAGCGCTCAGCTACTAACTGAAAGGTTGGCAGTTCGAACCCACCCAGAAGCTCTGTGGAAGAAAGACCTGTCGATCTGTCCCATAAGATTACAGCCTAGGAAACCCCATGGGACAGTTCTACTCTGTCACATCAGGTCACCATGAGTCAGAATTGACTCGATGGCATCTAACAACAACGATGACATCATGGATATGTTTTTCAAAAGAGTCCTTTTCTTCTACAGACACATACTAAAATATTGAATGAAATGGTATGAGGTTGGTTTGGAATTTGCTTCAAAATAATCCACATGGGGAGAGTGGGGTGCAGGTGGAACCCAACTGGCCATGAGTTGATAACTGTTGAAGCTGGATGATGAGTACGTGAGAGTTCACTGCATCACTCTCTCTACGTCTGCATGTTTGAAGCTTTTCATAATAAAAAACAGTTAAAGACAAAAGATAAAGTCTTATACCATCTTTGGCATGAGGCAAGCCTGGGTTCAAATTCAAACCTTACACATACTGAAGTATTTGCAGATGAGATAATACTATGTCTAGGATTTGCCTTAAGTACTCCAGAAAAACAAAAGCAGTGGGACAGAGATGAAACGAGATGAATAAAATGTTGCTGCAAGGTGATGGATATTACTATTCTCTTCTCTGTATGTATAAAGACATTTTGAAAATTTCCTTGATAAATGAGAAAT
Organism: Dugong dugon; assembly: GCA_030035585.1. Classification (NCBI taxonomy): domain Eukaryota; kingdom Metazoa; phylum Chordata; class Mammalia; order Sirenia; family Dugongidae; genus Dugong; species Dugong dugon. The sequence continues at coordinate 38,359,228 of CM057478.1, forward strand.
GTTCAAATCCTCGTTGGTGTGTCACCCTTGTACCTTACCCATATCTCTGAACTTTAGCTTACTCATGGCCTGGCACATAGTAAGTGCTCAATACACAAAAGCTGTTACTACTGCTGCTGTTTTGCAGCTGGTCTGCTCTGTCACTCAGCACCAGCTGATGCTCATTTCCCCTTTGTCCCCCAGATAAAATGCGGTGCCTCATACCCGAGGTGTCCCCGGGTGGATCTCAGAAGGACAGAGTCTACAGGCAGTGTCTTTACCTCCAGCTGGAGCACATGGAACACAAGCTGCGGCTGCTGGGGCCCCATGGCTTCCCCCGGCACCAGAGCCATACCCAGGCCCTCAGGCAGCTCCAGACCCTGAAGGACAACCTGGGGGGACATCCAGGCATCCCGGGCCCAGCACACTCCAGGTAACCCATTTCCCTGAGTGCCAAGTGGATGCCTGCGCTCTCCAGCCCAGGGCCTGTAAGGAGATGGGGAAAGGGCATCCTGGGCCACCCAGGGAGAATGCTTACCCAGATCTCCCCCAAGCAGAAGTGAATCAGGATTCCTGCATCATTTCAGGGAGGAGGTGTTTGAAATAAGGTCCTGGCTGGTGCAAACCATTTGTGCTGGACTACTACCTAAAAGTTGGTGGTTTGAACACACCCAGAGACGCTGAGGAAGAAAGGCCTGGCAATATGCATCCATTAGGCTTACAGCCAAGAGAATCCTATTAAACAGTTCTACACTATAGCACATGGGGTTGTCATGAGTTAGAATCGACTTGACAGCAGCAGCTTTGGTTTGTTTGGTTTATTTGCCAGAAGACAGTTATGGCTCTTTGTACAGCACTTTGCAGTTTATAAGCATTTTCATGTGGGCCGCTTCCTAGCCATGTGCCCTTGGGCAAGTCCCTCAACCTCTCTGAGCTTCAGTTTCCTCAACTGTAAAATAGGAATACTAACAATACCTATAGCACAGTGGTTAAAGCTCTGGGCTGCTAACTGAAAGGTCAGCAGTTCAAACCCACAAGCTGCTCCATGGGAGGAAGATGTGGTAGTCTGCTTCCATAAAGATTATAGCCTTGGAAACCCTATGGGGCAGTTATACTCTGTCCTATAAGTCAGAATCGACTCGATAGTAATAGCTTTTTGGGTTATCTCCTGACCGAAACTTTTTTAAAAAGACATTTTTAAAGGTAGTCAATGATATTTGAATACAGACTGGTAATTAGAAAATATTTAGGAATTATTGTGAATTTTGTTAGGTGTAACAATGGCATTATACTTCAGTAAGAAAATGTCCTTTCTTTGAGATGCATTCTGAATTAGGGATGATTTTATATCTGTTATGTATTTTTAAATATTCCAGAAAAAAAAAAAAGGTAGGGATAGATGAAATATGTATAACAAGGTGGTGATGGTTGTTGAAACTGGTTGATGAGTACATTTTTGTGTGACTGGAAAATTTCTTAATAGACTTTTTTAAATGACATAGTAGCAGCCTTCTAGGCTCACTGTGAGAGTTAATGGAGCAAATCTGTGTAAAGCACTTAGCATGGGGCTGGCCCCTAGTAAGCACTGAGTAAATATGAGCAGTTTTTACTCTATAGAATTATTTAGCTCTCCCTATAGGGTCGCTATGAGTTGGAATCAACTCAATGGCAACAGGTTTTGTAGCCCTCTTAGGCAGGTACAGGTGACAGAGGAGAAAACTGAGCATGAGAGATCAAGGAATATGGCCAAGGTCATGCAGCTAGTGGCGTTAGAGTGGGATTTGAACTTGTGCCTGGCTGGTTGCACCCTGACTATGTCCACCCTCCTTTGCAGCTCCCCACCAATGACCAGACCCCCTTGTGGCCTGCCCTGGTGGTGCATCCTGGTGGGCTGGCTTCTGGTGGTGGCCACCAGCAGTGTGGCAGCCTTCTTCACCATGCTCTACGGCCTGCACTACAGGCGTGCCAGCTCCCTCAAGTGGCTCATTTCTATGGTGATTTCCTTCGTGGAGAGCGTGTTCGTCACCCAGCCCCTGAAGGTCAGGTCTCATCATCCTCTGTGGCTGTCCCCTTCCCCTCCTTCTCTCCTTTCCCATCTGCAGTAGCCCTGCCCCTGCTCTTCGGTTATTCTTCCATTTATTCATTCAGCAAACACCACACTGAGCACCATCTCTATGCAGGTGCTGGGGCAGGATCGACAATGATGATAATTTTAATAATCCAAGTTATTGGGCTCTCACTCTGGGCCAGACCCCAGGGTTAGTATCCTACTGAGATTCTCACATTTAAAAATCATATAGAGTTATCACCTCTGCATTATAGATGAGAAGACTTGAGGTTAAGAAGTTAATGTCACAAACATCTTGCCCTAGGCTACTTGTATAAGTATGAATAATACTATATCTCACCAATTCTAAAATGCTTTTGATTGTGAAGTAAGCCGCAATTTAAAGCAACTTCCCTGCAAAAACACCAGTCATTAAACATGTGCATCAATTAGAAGAAACGATCCTATTTCTGAAATGTAAAATTACACAAGAGAACATGTTAGAATCAAAGAAACACTTAGCTCAGGCCTGGAGCTCAGGGGCCCACAGGCTGCCCTGGAACGACTCATACAGAAGATAATCCCTGGGACACCCCAAGGGAGGAAGTATACTGTGCTGGAGGTGGGGGAAAGCTATAGAAAGGAGGGGGCATTTAAACTGAATCCTATGAGATGCCGCCAAATCCCCCAAGCCAATCTACTCTTTAATCTCCCATTCTACCCTCAACAGGCTTTATCATAGACTTAAAACACTCAAAATATTGCCTTGCAGCCAGACCATATTAAGAGCTGGGTGTGTCCTGAGCATTTTTGTTCCCCAGATCACAGAATCATATTATGCCTGTGCATACTAGGTGCACAGACAATGTAACCCAATGAATCAGGGAGGGAGGAAGGGAGAGACAGGAGAGAGGCATAGCTGACCATGCCAGAGATAAGAGAAAGGAGTTCTGGTGTCACAAAGGTGAAAGATTTGGCTGCTAATCTTGAAAGGTTGGCAGTCTGAACCTGTCCAACAGCTCCAAGGGAGAAAGACCCAGGCAATCTGCTCTGGTAAAGATTAAAACCTCCTGCTTTCGAGCTGATTCTGACTCATAGCAACCCTATAGGACAGACTAGAACTGCCTGATAGGGTTTCTAAGGAGCAGCTGGTAGATTTGAACTGTCAACCTTTTGGTTAGCAGCTGAGTTCTTAACCACTGTGAGACCAGGGCTCCCTGTAAAGATTACAGCCTAGAAACCCCTGTGGGGCAGCTCTACTCAACCACACCTAACAACAACAGAGAAAAGAGAAGGCCTATTGGGGTGAGAAGGAGCCCTGGTGACGCATTGGTTACAATGATCGATCGCTAACTGAAAGGTTGGTGGTTTGAAACCACCAAGGGCTCCAAAGGAGAAAGATGTGGCAGTCTGCTTCGATAGAGATTTACAGCCTTGAAAACCCTGTGGGATTGCTATGAGTCGGAATTGGCTCAACAGCAGTGGGTATTGGAGAGAGAGAATAGCAGGAGTGAAGGTCAAGGGTGTGATAAAAGCAGGGTTAGTTTAAGGATTTACCAGTCTCTGTCTGATTGGTGGCCAAGTGCATACAAACCTTTGCTTTCACTCTTCAGAACCATCTCTCCTCTGTCCAGGGGATGGGTCGGTTTCCTACCCAACTTTCCCTAAGCTTGGCTCTTGCCCCCAGGGCTTACAGTAAGCAAGGTACAACAGGTTTAATTGTGTTTATTTACTAATCTGTAGTGCACAATTTCACATTGGTTTCACCACATCTTTGAAGGTGGTGAAAATGTGCACTACAGATTAATAAATAAGCAACAGTAAGCCCGTGTGTACCTTGCTTATTGGGTAATCCATCCCTGGCCCAGGGTACAAATGTGGCCATAATCCACACCCCCTTCTCAGTTAGCAACAAGGGCTTGGGGTTCACAGTGGGTGTTTTTCAGGTGCTGGGGTTTGCTGCTTTCTTTGCGCTGGTCTTGAAGAGAGTGGAGGATGAGGAGGAGCCTGTGGCCCCCCTGGTGCAACGTCTGTCTGGCCCAGGTAATAGTGTATCCAGTGGAGTAAGGGGCATGGCCAACTGGTGGTCCTGGTGAGGCTGAGAGAGACCCATGCAGTTCAGCCTCTGGGGTGGGCCTGGGCCTCAGGCCAGCTCCCCAGATCTTTGCCCCCATTAGCTTATGAATCCCCCCAAAACCATCCAGAAAAAAAGTGACTCCATTGTCCCCCAAGTAACCTTGCTCCTTCCCTACCCAGGACTTTCTCCCCAACACCCAGGCAGACCTCTCAGTCAGCAGAAACAGCTTGGAGACCACGCTCTCGGCAACAGTCAACATTTTCTGTGTAATCTCCAGCAAGCAGCTTTCTTCTCCAAGACTCTGGTCCCTGGGCCTTAGAAAAGAACAAACTTGCCGAGGGCTGCAAAAAGTTGCTATAAGTTAAGAGTTCAAGGACAGAGGTCAGCAAACTATGGCCCATGGGCCAAGTCTAGTCCCCTACCCCTGCCTGTTTTTGTAAATAAACTTTTATTGGAACACAGCCGTGCCCACTCATTTAAGGACTGTCCATGGCCGCTTTGGTGCTGCGATGGCAGAGTTAAGTAGTTTAGACAGAGACCATCTGACTGTTAGAGAAAAAAAATTGCTGACCCCTGTTCCTGGAGGCCACTGACCAGACCACTTCCTCCCAACCTGACTTCCTACTTCCCAACCAAAACTCCTGAGGGTGCCAAATAAACAAAGTCAATACTGTAATAATCTATGCAGAGACCTTGATTTTCAGGGAAAATACAAACAAACAAAAAAACAAAAGCCTAAGTAGGCACATCTTTATGCAGTGTGGCTACCTCCCCAGGGTCCTGCATTCTTCCATTTAATCTTGCCAAGACAAAAGAGAAATTTTTCTCCAGAGAGACACTGGCCTCCAGAACAATGAAATATTCCTTCTGTTACTGTTTTGGAAACTATATAGGAGCTGGTTACTGTGTGCCAGGCACTGTGCTCACTTAGGAACATCACTGGTTTGACGGAACAGGTCTCTGTCCTCAGAGTGAACAGTCCATTTGGGGAAATGACATTAAACAAGTAAACACACAAATAGACATATAAGTGAGAACCGTGATTAGAACAAGACGGAAAGAAAAATTGAGTACAGGACCTCTCTGCTGAGGTGGTAGCTAAGCTGGGGGAAGGAAAGGATTGCACACTGGACATGTGCAAAGGTCCTAGGCAAGACAGAACTTGTCTTGTTATAGGAATTATTGACAGTGTGGCTGGAGCATGGTGAGAGGACCATGGAAGGAGAATGGTTCAAGATGAGGTTAGAGAGGTGGGTGGGGAGCAGATCAGGCAGGGCCTTGCTGCATAGGGCCTAGTGTAATGCTGGGGTTTGGGAGAGTTTTAAATAGGAGAGTGGCATGATCTATTCTGCAGTTTTAGAAAGATTACTGTGGCTGTTCTATGGCAACCAAAAGTGAAAGTGGGGAGGCCGGTAGGGAGGCTATTGTGATGGTCCAGGCAATAGATGATGGGTGGTGGTGGAGGTGGACCCAAAAGATAGTTGGGTCACTACACGCCTATCAGAATGGCTAAAGTGAAAAACAATGATAACGCCAAATGTGGAGAAACTAAATAGCTCGTGCATTGCTGGTGGGAATGTAAAACAGTACAAGTACTCTGCAAAATAGTTTGGCAGTATCTTTTAAAACTAAAAATGGACTTACCATATGACAGAGAACATGCACTTATGGACATTTATACCAGAAGAAATAGAGACTTATTTTCATGTAGGAACTTGAACATGAATGTTCATAGCAGCTTTATTTGTAATAGCCAGAAGATGTTTGGCCACTCTCAGGTATCTACCCAAGAGATATGAAAACATACGTCTGCACAAAGACCTGTACATGAACTTTCATAGCAGCCTTATTCATAATGGCCCAAACAAGGAACAATCCAAATGTCCATCAACTGGTGAATAGATAAACAAAATATGGTATATCTATACAATGGAATACTACTCAACAATAAAAAGAATAAACTACTGATACGTGCAACAACATGGATGAATCCTAGAACATTATGCTAAGCTAAGTGAAAGAAGCCAGAAACGTATATACAGAGACTACATACTGTATGATTCCATTTATATGAAATATCCAGAAAAAGCAAATCTATAGAGACAGAAAGTAGATCTGTGGTTGCCTGGTGCTGGAAGTGGGAGCAGGGATTGACTTCAAAGGGATAAGAGGGAAACTTTTGGGATGATAAAAAATGTTCTAAAACTGGATCGTGGTAATGGTTGCACATCTCTATAAATTTACTAAAATCTTTGAATTACACTTACAATGTGTGAATTTTATGTAAACTATAGCTCAGTAAAGTGGTTTGAAAAAGAAGATACTTGGGGGTAGACATGACAGGACTTTGAGATATTAGTTATCCTCCTTTTTCTATCCATCAAAGTTTCAGAAGTATTGGGGGCCATCTCAGAGTCCAGGGAACACAGAGAAGGCAGTGTCCAGGAGTCAGGGAAGACTTCAAGGAGGGGAGGGCATTTGTGCTTTCAGTATGAGGAGAATTCTCCAAATGGAGAAGGAGGAATGGAATTCTGGGCTTTGGGATAGTATGGGCAAGGGCAGGAGGGTAAACTTGGGAAATGGCTCCCAAGGAGGAGGAATGGCAGAGCCCACTGGTCCTAGAGAAGGAGGTGTCTATAGTTACCAAAGTAGAGCCTGGTTTTTACCAACCATTTGGGGACTGTCCTCATGTTCTTTTTTTCACAGATCACTATGCCTTGTTCCGAGCACAAAGAAACAGCGGAAGGGACATCTACCAGCCACCTCTTACCACTGATGTTGAGAAGATGAAAATCACCCACCTCAAGGAACAGAGAGCATTTGCCCTAATCAGAGAGATCTTGGGTAGGCAGCTTACTGGTGATATTCCAATTCCCTGGTTCCCCAAACAGACTTGAACAGTGACTTAAGATGTAATCTTTGATAAGTCCCATGCTGCTTCTGGGCCTCAGTTTCCCTAGATGACAACTTGCCCCAGATTTTCCCCTACACTTAAAGTCCTGCTGTGGCTCCCCATGGGCCTTGGGATAAAGCCCAAGCTCCTTATGGTGGCCCCACCCACCTCAAGGTGCTTCTGGACTCCTTTGCTCTGCACTCGGTCATACTGGAGTCTGCAGCTCCTAGGACACGGTGCCTTCTCCCAACACACAGCCTTTAACAAGACTGTTCATCTCATCTGCCTGAAACTCACCCCTCCTCCTCACTTTTTCTTCTGGCTAATGTCCTCTTATTCCTTAAATCTCAGCCCAAAGGCTGTGTCTTCAGAGAGGCTTCCCCGATCCTCTGGCCAGGAGCTTTCAAACCTCAGTCTGTGTCCTAGTCTGGGTTCCCCCAGAAGCAGATTTGGAAGCAAGTAGTTTGTTTGGGAGATGATTCCAGGAAGCCCTGGGAGGGCATGGGGAAAGTCTAACAGCAAAGAGAAGAAAGCCAATAGCAGGTGTTTTTAATAGTAGACTCCACTGTGGGCAACTGAGGCACAGTCCTACCGGGGACCTTGCGATAGTATATAGTCCATGCCTCTGAGTTGTTCTACCAAGAGGTAAGAAAGCTGGGCATTCACCACCAGGTCACTGGTAGAGGGTGCGCCAGGACACTGACTCTGCAGCACTCCTAGCCTGCCCCACCTGAGCACGCTCCTATGGCCAGAGTAAGTCTCAAGCAGAGAGTCCTGGGCACTTACAGAAGAGGGGAGTAGCACGCATATGAATGAACAGTGTTGAGGAGATGCGGGCAGAGTCCCACAGTGCCCACTATGGCGTCCATCCAAATCAACTGGGGGGCGGTTCCTCGGAACACAGATTCCCACACCCTGGCCCAGAGATTCTAGTTCAGTAGGAATCTGCACCACCCCTACACACACACACAATTCTGCCACTGGGTCTCCTAAACTAAATCTCTGCACCTAACGGGCCCCTTACATCATACTCACCCGTCTCCTATAAGACAGGTGAGCTCCATGAGGCAGGGAATAAATCTGTCTTCTTCATTGCTGTATTGTTAGCACTGGAATGCATCAGCTCTCCCATTTAAAAAAAAATCTACCTAACAAGCATTTATATAGCATGTACTCTGTGCAAGCACTGTTTTAGCTGCTTTATATTAATTCATTGAACCCCTCATCACCGCCCCATGTAATAGAATTATTATCTCCATTTTACAGATGAGGAAAGTGAGGCATGGAGAAGTTAAATCACTTGCTGAGGATACACAGATAGGAAGTGGCAGAGGTAGGATTTGAACCCAGGCAGGAGGCTCCATGGTCTATGGACTTTACTCCTCTCTGCTGCCTCTATAAGGACTGGTTCCATTGTCACCAGAGGCAGTATCTTAGGGTTCTCCAGAGAAAGAGCACACATACACACAGAGAGACACATGCATATATAGACACACACATACATACACATACACACACACACATATATATATACACAGAGAGAGAGAGATTTTTTTTTAAGGAATTGTCTCATGTAATTGTAGGGGCTGGCAAGTCCAAAATCTGTAAGTCAGGTGACAAGGTGGAGTGAAGAGCTCTGGCAACATGTCAGTCTATAGCCTGGACACAGAATACACTTTATGGAAAACTCCCTGTTTGCTCTTAAGGCCTGCAACTGATTAGTTGAGGCCCACCCACATTATGGAAGGAAATCTGCTCTACCTAAGGCCAGCTAACTTTATCACATGTAACTACTTCATAACAGCAACTAGACTAGTATTTGACCAAACAACTGGGGACCATAAATAGCCCAGCCAAGGTGACACATAAAATTAACCACCACAGTGGGCGAGTGGCTGGTCTACAAGACCTTGACTGTCCTGAGCCCATGGCCATTCCATTTCCTGCCCTGGACTCACAGCCTTGGTGGGAGTCGAGGATCCTGTCTGACCAAGGCTGTGCCTCCCTTGCCAGCATACCTGGGCTTCTTGTGGATGCTGCTACTGGTGGCCTATGGACAGAAAGACCCCAGCATCTACCACTTCAACAGACACCTTCAGCACAGCTTCACTCAAGGCTTTTCCGACATGCTGAGCTTCCAGCAGTTCTTCACATGGGCCAACACCACCCTTGTAAGCAACCTGTACAGTCACCACCCAGGTACAGTCCCCTCGCCCTGGGATTCTTATGTCAGCCCCCTTGTGCATACTCCTTTCTAGGAGCAATTGTGGGTCACTGTCAACATCAGCCTGATAAGTAAACCAGTAACCTCAGGACCATGCTTTGAAGGAGAGACCTTCAAAAGGCTATGCATGCACAAGGGAGGGACCCCCTAACCTCCCTCAATGCAGAGAGCAGGACTTCCTAAACAGAGGATAACTGAGCATGAATCAGCCAAGCAAAATTGGACTGCCAGACAGAAGGAACAACATGAGAAAAGGCAAGGAGGCTGAAACACCACGGCATGTTCATGAACTACAAAGAGCTGGGTCTGGCTGCTGTGTAGGGTGAGAGCTCAGGACTGGGGAGAAACAAAGCAGGAGAGACAAACTGGGACCAGATCATGAAGGACCTTGGAAGTTCACATTTTATCCTCAAGGAAATAAGGAATCACTGGAGGTTTCAATGTGAGGGAGCACCATAATCAAATCTGTAGTATAAAAAGGATCTCTCTGGAAGCATGTGGACCTTGGATTAGAGGTTGGGTGTCTTACTTATCTAGTGCTGCTATAAGAGAAATACCACAAGTGGGTGGCTTTAACAAACAGAAATTTATTTTCCCACAGTATAGGAGGCTAGAAGTCCAAATTTAGGGCACCAGCTCTAAGGGAATGTGTTCTTTCTCTATTGGCTCTAGGGGAAGGTCCTTATCTCCTTTTAGCATCTATAGGCCTGGCACCCCTTGGCTCCTTGGTGATCTTCATATGGCATGGCATCGTTCTTCTCCCAACTGTGCTTTTTATATCTCAAAAGAGAGTGACTCCAGATACAACCTACACTAATATTGTCTCATTAACATAACAAAGAAAACCCTATTCCCAAATGGGATTATAACACATATTTTTTGGGGACACAATTCAATCCATAACAGTGGGCAAGTTAGAATGTTTAGAAAGATGATGGGGCTGATCCAGGGACAAGGGGCAGTGGTGATGGAGAGAAGAGATGCATAAAACATTGAAGAAGTAGAATTGGTGGGACTTGGTGACGACTTAGATGTGGGGAATTGAGGGAAAACGGCATCAGTGATCTTGAGGTTGATGACTGGGTGACTGGGTGGTAGGGGTGCCACTACCCAAGAGAAGTTATGCAGGAAGTAGAATAGTTCCCAGGTGGGGAGACAGTGAGGTCATTTGGTTAAATGTAGTCTGTGGTTAGCCATAAACTTCTCGTGGCTGTCTCTGTAATAGGTACACTGAAGTTCACATTATCAAGGAACTTGGCATGCCTAAAGATGATTTTGATAGTTTTACCCACTGGTTTTCATCTTTAGGCTTTATCACCGATGGGAACTCCAAGCTGGTTGGCAGTGCCCAGATTCGCCAAGTGAGGGTCCGGGAAAGCTCTTGCCTCCTTGCTGAGCAGCTGCAGGCTTCTCTTGATGGCTGCCGGGCACCATATTCCCTGGATGTTGAAGACCTGTCAGACTATGGGGAAGGCTGGAACGCCTTCACCCCCAAAAGCAGCAATGGCTTTCCCCAGGCTTGGCAGTACCAGAGCCAGAGCCAGCGCCGAGGTTATCCCATCTGGGGCAAACTCACTGTGTATGGGGGAGGAGGCTACACAGTCTCCTTGGGGACTGATCGCCAAAGTGCTTCAAGGTAAGGCTGACTTGATTTTTTGGCAAGAGAGTAAAGACATTTGGGAGAATCCAGCTCTGATCAGAGGGAGTGTCTCCACAACAGGGCTAAGCCAAGCTCATTCATGTCACTGTGGGAGCCTGGGAAATTCAGAATCATGCAGATATATTTTCAAGTCCCTGGAAACTGTAGAGTTTCCAGAGTCAGAAGGGAAGTTCTTCTCTAGCATTTATTTTGGTGGCTGTTCAGCTTTTGCTGGAGCCAGTCCAAGGAAAGGGAGCTCACTATCACACAAAGCAGTCCATCACGAGGCAAAAGGACAGTGGTCAAGGCTCTGAGCATCTGAAATTTTACCCTTCTTGCAAACTAACAAGCTATCGTGTTACCATTTAACGGATTAGAAGACACAAGACTCCTGGGTCAGAGACAAAGGATTTTATTACTCACAGCAAAAGCAGTAGCCAGAGCTTCAAGATGGTTTTCATCAGTTCACCACAAAGGGCCATGATAGAAGCCTGTATGTGCAGTGGTTTGCATTACAGGAGAGGAACACTGAACTTGTGGGAGTCACTGCTTTTATAGTTAAGTGGAAACAAGCCTGCTCTTTATTCCAGCATCCCTCAAGGTTGCTCACTACAAAAACAGCTCTTAAAAATGGCCTGGCTAAAGAGCAGCCAGGGCCTTGCATTCTTGGCATATCCAGCAAGAATGTGCATGGACACTCAGGTCCCATGGTGGACTCACTCCTCTAACAGGCTCTAGAGTCAGACAGCTCTAGATTTTAAACTCTGGCACCATTGTTTTTAACTGTGTAAACCCGGGCCAGTTAGTGAACCTCTGGGAACCTGTTTCCTCCACTGTATTATTATAGCACTGAAGTTGTTTGTAATGATGGGGCCCCCTACCCTTCCTATGGACACAGGTAATAAATCTCAAAGAAAAGCAACTGGCAGGGGTCCCTTGGGGTTAACAACAGGCCAGGAATGGCCTGGAAAATTCTATTCTGGAATAAGAAATGTTTTTCCTGTCGCTTGGAAAGACTGAAAGTCCTCTCTCTGAGTCTGTGTACCAGGCATGATGCAGACCTACTGGGGAGAGGGCATATTTTAAACAAGCCCATAATTACTCAAAGTAATATTCTACTATATTACCCAGAAATCCCACTCCTAGTATATACCCAAGAGAAATGAAAACATATACGTCCATACAAAAACTTGTACACAAATGTTCATAGCAGCATTATCAAGAATAGCCAAAAAGTGGAAACAACCCAAGTGCCCATCAACTTATGAATGGATAAATAAAGTATAGTATACCCATACAATGGAATATTAAAAAAAAAAAAAATTGCCATTGAGTTAATTCCAATTCATAGCATGACCCTGTAGGACAGAGTAGAACTTCCCCATAGGGTTTCCAAGGCGGTAATCTCTACAGAATCAGACTGCCACATCTTTCTCCCACAGAGTGGCTGGGTTTGAACTGCCGATCTTTTAGTTAGCAGCCGTAGCTCTTAACCACTACGCCATTACTCAGCCATAAAAAGGAATGAAGTAATTATACATGTTACAGTGTGGATGAATCTTGAAAACATTATGCTAAGTGAAAGAAAACACAAAAGATCATGTATTGGATGATTCCACTTATATGAAATGTCCAGACTAGGCAAAGTCATAGAGACAGAAAGTAGATTAATGGTTGCCAGGGCATTGGAGGAGAGGGGAAAAGGGAGTAACCACTATGAGTATGGGGTTTCTTTCTGAGGGTGATAAAAAATGTTCTGGAATTAGATAGTAGTGATGGTTACACAACCTTGTGATTATACTAAAAACCACTAAATTATATACTTTAAAATGATTAATTTTATGGTGTATGAATTATATCTCAATTTTAAATATCTAATTTTAATGGTATGTTATTCGACTCTTCTTTTTATACATGTTTGACCACACCCCTTCTAGTTTGTGTGAAGATAATTATTAAATTTTGTTAAAAAAAAAAAAAAAAAAACAGGCCCCACCCCAAGACTTTCTGACTCAGTAGGTGTGCACTTCTAACAAGTTCCCATTTGATGCTGATAATGCTGGTCCAGGGCCACACTTCGACAATCTCTGCTCTAATGGCTAGGAGACCATACTGCACCTTGGGCTAGTAAATTATAACACTACCAGGAGCATCCCCAAGGCCCTGTGGCCCAGGGTGCAGACTACAGGTTGAGGGAGTTTAGACGGGAAGCCAGCAGGGAGCCACTTTAGGATAGAGATACCCCTAAACATCCCTCTTGCTGCAGAATTCTGCGGTATCTCTTCGACAACACCTGGCTGGACACCCTGACCAGAGCTCTGTTTGTGGAGTTCACTGTCTACAATGCCAATGTCAACCTGTTCTGCATCGTCACTTTGACCCTGGAGACCAACGCCCTGGGTGGGCAGCCTTATTTGTGAATCCATGTGCAGAGTTCCAGAACGTAGACACCCATTCCCTCTGGGCTAGGATCTCCTGACCTAGCTGGGCCCGACAGCCCCAGGGCCAGGGTTCCATGGCAAATAGTTGTTTGCAAAGGTTGGGAGTGGGTCTTGGCTCTCCCTGCATCCCTGGGCACCCAAAGGCAAGGCATTAGAGTCTCTCCAACCTTACTCCCAGCTGCTCCCCTCTTTCTCTGTGGCTTTGTCTTCTAAATTACCTGGAGGGAACCAAGCTGGGGTCTAAAGGCAGCTTATCTATCTCCTATTCCTGAGGTTCTCTCTCTGTTGGGGTGGGGACTGAGGAGTGGGAGCTGGCAGCGAGGGCTGGGGAGAAGGGTGACCAGGTAACAGATCACTTGGCCTAAAACAACATTTTACAAATTCTACCTCAATTTACAGTACAAGTATGTTTTATATCATAACTCAACCCTCCACCCCACATAAACACACACACACAACACTGAAACAATAGTTTCAAAAATAATATTTATCTTATCTACATGTGATGTACTCTGCTATTTTCTGTACTATTCTATTTCTTTCTCCCCATCCCACTCCTTTAAAAATGCTAATCACAACCTGCAAAGAACATTAACCTAACGCCTGTTTGGTTAATGATCAATTTGCCCAAAATTCAACTTCATCTCTAAAAACTAAGCATTTTTAAATTTTTAAATTACATTTTTTATTATAAAAGTAGTACATGATTTTTGTTTGTTTGTTTTTATATCAGAACTGTGTAAGGGGAAATTAAAAGGCCTTCAACTTCCATTACCATCCCCCTCTGTCAATAGTTTCTATCAAATCCTTTTTGGAGGTTTATTTGTATCTCTTTTGTTCTCCTATTTCTTTTTGCCATCTCTTTGGCTTTTTATGGACCTTTTAAGGCACTTGTCCAAAACCACATCCTATTATATATTTCTACAAATAAAAACTATGGTGTAGGTTTCAGGCCTGGTGGATTCAGCAGCTTTCTGATATCAGCAAAGACTTAGAATGTTTCTATCTCTTCGCTTTGCCATCCTTGGGGTTCGTTTTGTCTTCATGGGCATTAGCCTTATTAGTCAAATTGGTTTAAAATGTTATTGCAAAAAAAGAAAATCATTACAATGCAAGAAACAAAAACAAAACAAAAAAGAAAAGGATGAAAAAGGAAAAGATGGGCAAGCAGATGAAAAACAATTCAAAAGGAAGTTGAATTGGGCATGTCAGTCATTAAATGAATTGATCTTCGGTGAACTGCCCTTAGGCAAAATGGTTTTAAGTGATCCACCTTAAAGTGGACTGGTGTTAAGTGGGTGGATGTGCTTTGGCTGGAGACACAAATGGCAGACCAATACCACAGGCAGAGGTTAGGGCACAAATCTGCCATTGTAGCTCCTGTCTCCCTTCTGATACCTTCATTGCCTTTGGTGTCTGCCATGTGTCCACATCCAGTTCCTTGGGTCTTTGGGTCTGAAGGACCTTTATATTCTCTTCTTCCCTGGTCAGTCGTACTAAAAGGCTTTGCATTTGAGTTAGATGACCAGATGGCTTTAGAGTCAGAAGTGGTGGCTCTAAGTGGGAAGGTGACAGGGTGAGCAGAACACGGTTTGCTTCCCAGGAACTTTTTTTGCACATGCGAACCTCCAGAGCCTCCGCCTGTACCCCTTCACCGATGGCTGGCACCCCTTCGTGGTGGCAGCAGAGGTTCTCTACTTCCTCTTCCTCCTCTACTACATGGTGGTGCAGGTAAGGGTGGATTTGTGGCTCCATGGGCCCAGGTGGAGGTGGAGGTGTGCCCTGTTCCTTCTCCCACCCCTGTCCTCTTCCCTGGGGGAAGGAAAGACTCCTCCTCGTCTTGAGATCCCTCTGGGTCTTGGTAGCTGATCCAGCTGACTGTGCATAGCCTTGGGCATGGGGAGGCCCAACATCAGCACCACCCAGGAATTAAGAACTCAAGGATGGTGCTTCCTGGGTGGGGAAGGGGAGGAGCAATGATCCTATTCCTGCTGAACAGAGACCTTCCAAAGAGCCCTGGGAGGAGGTCACTGCCTTCATAACTGGGACATCTCTGAACTTAGATTGTAGGTGTTCTTTGCATTTTTTGTTCTCACCTGTGGTCCCTGAGGAATAGGAAAAATCTCATTTGTCATCTCTACCACCAGGTTGTACAAGGAAGTTGCAGAAGTTGATAATGAGGAAGGTTTGAGGATGCTGGGAACTCATCTGAAGCTGATTATAGGAACACTCCCCCCACCCCAACCCCAGCAAAATACAAATCCAGATGGAGATCTTGGCCCTCCATTCCCTGCTCCAACCACTTCTTTATAGTAATGTTGATACTTTGAGTGCTTACTAAGCAGAAAGCATTGTACTAAGAACCTGACATGGATTTTCTCCTTTAACACCACCAGGAGAAAGATCCTATTGACTCCATGTCACACAGCAGGACACTAAAGTCCAGAGACATTAAGTAGTTTATCCAAGGTCAGGATTTAAACCCAGAGAGTCTGACCCCAGACCTTCACACTCAACCCCTATGTCACAATATTAGCCCATAAAACCAGCGCCCACATGGTCTCTGGGTACTGCCAATCCATGCCCAACATCTAAGAGTTCTCAGAAAGCCATTCCAGTCCTTTACTTGCACCTCTCTAAGAACATCATAGAAGGCCTGCTTACCACCCACCTCCACACCTCTTTCCTCTCCTCTTGGTTTACCTTAGACTTTCTACAGCAGCTTCAGAAAGTATCTCCAAAATCCTTAAATCTCCCTCAAAATGCTGCTTGAGCAGATTTTAAAATCTGTCCCCTCTCTATCCCCTTGTAATGGAGGTGAATTTAACCTCTTACCAGCCAGCATGAGGCCTTCTTCAAGAGTAAGTAGGAGGAGGCAAATGCAACCAGCATTAGAACCAACACTGAGAGGAAGGGAAGACAGGGGGGCTAAGACATGCACAGGGTTGTTTTGACGTGTGATGTCCTCAAATTCTGCAGTTGGAAGCAGATGGGGTGTGTACACAGGTTGGGGAGAGGACCTAGGGGCTCTGGGCCAGGGCTGTGGGAAGGCTCCCCAGGACCCCATAACCTCCTGCTGGTAGGTCATCCTGGACAATATAGGGAGCAGCCATATGTGTGGGGGTAGGGGGCTGGGGTGGGTACTGGCTACAACCTTTGGCAGAACCTCCTGCTCCTTTCCCAGGGCAAGCTCATGAGGAAGCAGAAATGGTGCTATTTCTGCAGCAAGTGGAATCTTCTGGAACTGGCCATCATCCTGGCCAGCTGGAGTGCCCTGGCAATGTTTGTGAAAAGGGCTGTCCTAGAGGAGCGTGACATCCAGCACTACAGGGGCCATAGGGAGGAGTAAGTGCCTCTGCCTCAGCCTCAAGCCCCACCACCACTCACTGTCCTTTCTCCACCTCTGTCTTAGGCCCAGGAGTCAGAGAGCAGCTTTAGAAATCTTTTAATCCTCAGAGGACCAAAGGTCACTCCTAGTAAAAATACCTATAGCTGCCACTTAAATTCAGGTTTGGGGCCTGAAACTTAAGACAAAATATAAAAATATCTTACTTTTGCAAATCTTACCAAAATGTAGGATCTTATGGCACCCTGATAGGGTCCCTCCCTTTCCAAATATTAGCACCCTAGCAAACCCACCTTTGCTACCAGTTACCAAGTGTCCACCGTGTGCCAAGAAGGATGCACTAACTTATGAAATCCTCACAAGAACCAACAGAGGTAGACAGCATCATTACCTCATTTTATAAATAAAGAAATTGAGGCTCAGAGAGGTGATGTAACTTACCTAAGACCATACAGCTAAAAAGTGGCAAGAAGTAATTTAAACCTAGGCTTGTGTGGCTCTTTACTCTGAATCTTTGTCTTTTTGACTCATTCATTTTATAGATTTAAAAAAAAAAAAACCTCCTTGCCATTGAGTCAATTCCAACTCATAGCAACCCTATAGGACAGAGTAGAACTGCCCCATAGGGTTCCCAAGGCTTTAAATCTTTATGGAAGCGGACTGCCACATTTTACTCCTGTGGAGCAGCTGGTAGGTTCAAAACACTGACCTTCTGGTTAGCAGCCAAGCACTTTAATCACTGTGTCACCAGGGCTCCTTCTTATAGACATAACCAACATTTATTTATTTATGGATGCCATACACTGTCATAATAATACTTTAAAAAGCATTATTTCATCTACTTTAATCTTCCCCAGCCCTCTAAACCAAAAAAACCAAACCTATTGCCATTGAGTCGATTCTGACTCATTGTTGTTATTGTTGTTAGGTGCAGTCGAGTCGGTTCAGACTCATAGCAACCCTGTCTGCAACAGAACGAAACACTGCCCGGTCCTACATCATCCTCACAATCATTGCTATACTTCAGCCCAGTGTTGCAGCCACTGTGTCAATCCATCTCATCAAATGTCTTCCTCTTTTTTGATGACTCTCTACCAAACATGATGTCCTTCTCCAAGGACTAACTCTCCTGATAACATGTCCAAAGTATGTGAGACATAATCTTACCCTCTTTGCTTCTAAGGAGCATTCTGGTTGTACTTCTTCCAAGGAAGATTTGTTCATTCTTTTGGCAGTCCATGGTATGTTCAATATTCTTCACCAACATTACAATTCAAAGGCATGGATTCTTCTTTGGTTTTCCTTACTTATTGTCCGGTTTTCACATGCATATGAGGCAACTGAAAACACCATGGCTTGGCACAACTGGACTAAACCGAAGCTAAGAAGTTTCCTGAATACAATCAAACACTTTGAGGGACAGAGTAACAGGGGTAGGGATCTGGGGATGATGCTTTCAGGGGACATCTAGGTCAACTGGCATAACAAAGCTTATTAAGAAAATGTTCTGCATCCTACTTCAGCTAGTGGCATCTGGGGTCTTAAAAGCTTGCAAGCGGCCATGTAAGATGCATCAATTGGTCCCAACCACCTGGAGTAAAGGAGAATGAAGAACACCAAAGACACAAGGAAAGTATTAGCCCAAGAGACAGAAAGGGCCACATAAACGAGAGACATCATCAGCCTGAGACCAGAAGAACTAGATGGTGCCCGGCTATCACCAATGACCATCCTGACAAGGAACACGACAGAAAGTCCCTGATGGAGCAGGAGAAAGATGGGTTACAGAACTCAAATTCTAGTAAGAAGACCAGACTTAATGGTCTGACTGAGACTGGAGGAACCCCAGAAAGCATGGTCCCCGGATTCTCTATAAGTCCAGAACTAAAACAATTTCCGAGGCCAACTCTTCAGACTGGGATTGGACTGGACTGTGGGACATAAAGTGATACTCAGGAGGAGTGTGCCTCTTAGCTCAAGTAGATACAAGAGACTAAACAGGCAGCTTCTGTCTGGAGGTAAGATGGGAAGGCAGAGAGGGTTAGGAGCTGGTTGAATGGACATGGGGAGTCAGGGGTGGAAAGGAGGAGTGTGCTGTCACAGTATGGGGAGAGGAGTTAGGGTCACATAACAATGTATGTATAAATTTTTGTATGGGAAACTAACTTGAAATGTAAACTTCATCTAAACTACAACAATTAAAAAAAAACATGGCTTGGGTCAGGCACACCTTAGTCTTTAAAGTGGCATCTTTGCTTTTTATCACTTTAAAGAGGTCTTTTGCAGAAGATTTGCCCAGTGCAATTCATCTTTTGATTTCTTGACTGCTGCTTTCATGGGCGTTGATTGTAGATCCAAGTAAAATGAAATACTTGACAACTTCAGTTTTTTTCTCTGTTTATCATGATGTTGCTTATTGGTCCAGTTGTGAGGATTTTTGTTTTCTTTATGTTGAGGTATAATCCATACTGAAGGCTGTAGTCTTTGATCTTTATCAGTAAGTGTTTCAAGTCCACTTCATTTTCAGCAAGCAAGGTTGTGTCATCTGTATAATGCAGGTTGTTAATGAGTCTTCCTCCAATCCTGATGCTGCATTCTTCATATAGTCCAGCTTCTCGGATTATTTGCTCAGCATACAGATTGAATAAGAATGGTGAAAGGATACAGCTCTGACGCACACCTTTCCTGACTTTAAACCACACAGTATCTCCTTGTTCTGTTCAAATGACTGCCTCTTGATCTATGTACATGTTCCTCATGAGCACAATTAAGTGTTGTGGAATTCCCATTCTTCACAACGTTATCCATAACTTGTTAAGATCTACACAGTCGAATGTCTTTGCATAGTCAATAAAACACAGGTAAACATCTTTTTGGTATTCTTTGCTTTCATCCAGGATCCATCTGACATCAACAGTGATATCCCTGGTTCCATGTCCTCTTCTGAATCCAGCTTGAATTTCTGGAAGTTCCCTGTTGATGTACTGCTTCAACCGCTTTTGAATGATCTTCACTAAAATTTTACTTGTGTATGGTACTAATGATATTGTTTGATAATTTCTGCATTCTGTTAGATCATCTTTCTTTGGAATAGGCATAAATATGTACCTCTTCCAGTTGATTGGCTTGGTAGCTGTCTTCCAAATTTCTTGGCATAGATGAGTAAGCACCTCCAGTGCTGCATCCTTCTGTTGAAATATCTCAGTTGGTATTCTGTCAATCCCTGGAGCCTTGTTGTTTGCCATTGTCTTCAGTGAAGCTTGTACTTCTTCCTTCTGTACCATCAGTTCTTGATCATACGCTATCTCCCGAAATGACTGAACTTTGACCAATTCTTTTTGGTACAGTGACTGCATATTCCTTCCATCTTCTTTTGATGCTTCCTGCATCATTCAGTATTTTGCCCATAGAATTCTTCACTATTGCTACTCGAGGCTTGAATTTTTTCATAAGTTCTTTAGCTTGAGAAATGCCAAGTGACTAGAAAGTGATATTATCGTCATCTCTATTTTACATATGAGGAAATTGAGTCTCAGAGATATTGTTTGTACAAGGTAACACAGCAAGGAAATGAAGGGCCTAGAATTTGAGCTTTACATTCCTATCTCCACTGTATACAGTGTCATTCATTCAACAAACCAGCATTGAGCCCTTCATTGTGCCACACCCATGTTGCTACACCAACTATATGCTTAGAGAACAAAGTCTGAGCTCTAGGAAGGAAACTATGGTGAGTTTTAAGGTCATATAGGACTAAGATAATTGGCAGCAAGTACCATTTTTGAACCATCAATATCCCCTACACTAGCTATGCTTTGACTCCTTACAACGATTTAAAACGTGTTTGATTCTTGTCATTCACATACATGTTTATTATTTAGAGGGATTATAAAACAATTTTATAGCAAAACAGTTCTTCCCTTTTCACAATGAGTATCAGAAAACATAAAATAAATCTGCCACTATTGATAGAAAACCTGGATTAGTCATATTTGGTCTTTTTTGGTCCTGCAGGGGGATCAGTTTTAGTGAGACAGCAGCGGCTGACGCTGCCCTTGGCTACATCATTGCCTTCTTGGTACTCCTGTCTACGGTGAAGCTATGGCATCTGCTCAGGTTGAACCCCAAAATGAACATGATCACATCAGCCCTGTGCCGTGCCTGGGGCGACATCTCAGGCTTTATCATCGTCATCCTTGTCATGCTCCTGGCTTACTCCATCACAGTAAGAGGCTCTTTCTCTTTGGCGAAACCTTCAGGGCTGGTTTCCACGGAAGTCAAGGCTTCTCAGTGGTGTAGAGTAGAGGATTAGGGCTTGGGTAGCTCTGGGAACCTGAGGGAGATAGTGGATCTTCTGAGTATGGGGGCTTTTAGATAGAAGCTCATGAACCAGCCACCCTAAACAGCAAAGGCTGGGACCTCAGGGAAGAGTGAGGAGGCATGGGCTCTAGGGCTGGAAGGGCCAGCTTCCCCCAGTGGAGGACTCCTGTCTGCATCCAGGTCCTGCCTAGATGAGCCAGTTCTGCTATCTCAATTGTTCAGGAGGCACAGGGCCAAGGTGACCCCTCTGGTTAATCCCTGACATGCACAAAGCATGCCCTATGTCCCAGGAGAGGCAGAGGTGAATCGGGCAGTCCTTGTACTTGAGCTGGGGAGGGTATATGTGTGGGCTGGGGTGGTGGTGGTGGGTGGACACATTCACAGGCCAGGTCAACACTTGATGCTGTAAGGCTGGAGGCTTGATCTTAGTAGGGCCAATGCCATCTGACTCAGCCCCCTGACATACAGTATTTTGACAATCATATCCCTTTTGTGGCTGAAAAAAACCCCAAACGTTAAACTTCCAACTCTTTAGTATCAAGAAATGTGAGAAACAAAGACCCTTGCTGATCTCCATTCAAATATGCCAAGGGATCTCTACCAAGTCCACGATTCTCATCATATACCTGATCTGCACTCATCTCTGACCATTCATCCCAATCCTGACCCATGCCCTGCCCCTGGCCACTTTCCCCATTCTCACCTGGGCCCCCACCCAGTCTCCCACCTTCCACAATTTCTCTGATCTCCATGCCATCCACTAGCCCATCTTATTCCTGGTCCCCACTTTAGCTCTAACTTTCACATATTAGTGATCCTCTCTGCATCCCAGACTATCACCTGAACCCTGAGTCCCCTCCACCTCTGACCTCACTCCGTCTTCCTCTCCACCCTCAGAAATGGGGTAGGGTGCATTGATGGAGTGAGGGTATATACTTTACACTTGGTGATTTCTAAAAAGCTAGAAAGCCAGAATCCATATTTTTGTCAAAAATCCCTGCCCACATGCCCTGATTCATGTGGATTTGATCAGTCCTCCATCTGCCGTGCATGGACCACAAGGATGTCACCAACTCAGAGTTGGGGGTGCTGGGCCTTCCTCTGGCACAACCAAAAAAAAAAACCAAAAACCAAACCCACTACTGTCGAGTCAATTCCAACTCATAGTGACCCTATAGGACACAGTAGAACTGCCCCATAGGGTTTCCAAGGCTGTAGTAAATCTTCACGAAAGCAGACTGCCATATCTTTCTCCCGCAGAGCAGCTGGTGGGTTCGAACCACCCACTTTTTGGTTAGCAGTCGAGCGCCTCAACCACTGTGCCGCCAGGGCTCCTTTCTGGTATAACAGTCTTGGAGAAATCCTTTGGGAAGGGGTTTGAGGAAAACTGTGATGGGGAGAAGATCTGCCCAGGCAGAGGAAGCTCAGGGTCTTTCTGTCCATTGCCCTTCCCCAGAGCAAAGAGGGGGCCTACAAGAGCCCAGTTTCACTTAGTGAGTCTTTGAGCAGCCATCTGGGTGGAAACAAGAGCAGCTTGGGAGGTGGGTACCTGTGCCCAGACGTGCCCTGAGCACTCTCTCTATGCTAGAAGACGTGGACAGTAGCAGCTGGCCCCTCAACAGGCTGTGAACAACAGAAAAGGTCCTGGTCAAGGTCGTCCAGCAGGCATTTCCAAAGCACACAACACGCACGGACAAGTACATGTATGCAATATCAATGCACACAGGTCTACCCATGCACACTCACACACAGGGACATGCATGTGGCCTTGCACATACCCCATCCAGGCTGAGTTACACATACACCCACTAGCATGACCCCATAGGCATGGACATCTTTTGCCAGGCCAGGCCAAGGATGTGTACAACCCAGACCACCCATTCTCTGCCCAATGACAGGTTATTGGGGAGGAGAGGCTTCAGAGTTTCTGTCTTTATTCATAAGGACTCTTTCCATGACAGTCACACTTAATATTTGGTTGGAAACTCCTTTCCTACAAAACCCTCTTTGATGCAGTGGAAACAATGATCAGCCTTCAGCTGGGAATCTTCAACTACCAGGAGGTAATAGGATGGTGGGGGAGTGAGATGGCCCTTGCCCACCTACGTCAAGCCTTTATGAACATTAGAAAAAATCACCTCTACTACCCCTCTCAGTGGACAGGCAAGCACCAGGCAACTTTGGACAAATAAAACCCTTCCCTTTCCCCCACGCAGACAGCTCCACGCTAGGGCCCACAGCTCACCCTAGGAGCGGGGGTACCTCTGGTTACAAAAGAACAGTAGCCACTTGCTACTCAGGGGAGGGCCATGCTGGGGGTCTCCAGAAGGGAACTGTTCCTGGCCCTAACCAGAAATAGTGTCCTGACTTTGGAGGTTGTGGCAGTGGGGACAAGGGGATGTGGCCCTTTTCCTCTCCTCTTGAGAGAACCTCCTGGACTCTCAACCCTCAGGACAGAAAGGGACCTTTCTGGTTGCAGGCTCTGCCCATTTCCAAGAACCAGTTTTCCCTTCTGAGGCTGCCTAGTAGGGGTGGTGGCCGATGGGAGCTGGGTCACCAGGGGATGACTGGCTTTCCTCCTGGCAGGTTCTGGACAATAGCCCAGTGCTTGGCTCCCTCCTGGTTGGGTCCTGCATTGTGTTCATGACATTCGTGGTGTTGAATCTATTTATCTCTGTCATCCTGGTGGCCTTCAGTGAGGAGCAAAAACACCATCAGGTGAGTCTTTCACCTGTTCTTCAACAAAGACCTTGAACTGGCTGAGGTCATGCCTGTGGTGCCCAGGAACCTAGCAGGAGTTTGCAGTGGTGGAGGGTGGGAGGGGAGGTAGCTCCTCCTCTGAGCACTCCTTCACTCTCTCCCAAGCAGAACTTCCTGGATATTTAAACACTTGTTGTTAGCTGCCATCTAGTTGGTCTCTGACTCATGGCGACCCCACGTGCAGCAGAACGAAATGCTGTTCAGTCCTGTGCCATCCCCATGATCGGTTGTTGATCAGACCATTTTGGTCTAGAGGGGTTTTGGAAGTAGGTCACCAAGCCTTTCTTCCTAGTCCATCTTAGTCTGGAAGCTCCACTGAAACCTGTTCAGCATCACAGCAACACGCAAGCCTCCACTGACAGACAGGTGGTGACTGCACACGAGGAGCATTGGCCGGAAAAAGAACCCATGTCTCCTCCATGGAAGGCAAGAATTCTACCCCTGAACAACCATTGTCTCACTTAAACACAAGTGGGTTTAAATAGACAGTGTAGCTCAAAGCCCTCATTTCATAGGAGGGCCTGAGGTCCAGAGAAGGAAATTATTTCCCTAAGATAACAAGCAAGTGAAAGTAGAGCTAAGACTAGAACCTGGGTCTCCTACCCAATGTAGAACTCTGTTCACGACACCAGTGATTCTCAACAATTGCACATTAGAATCACCTGGGAGCTTTTGGAAATTACTGCTAGTCCTGCAACACCTGAGACCAACTGAACAGAATCTCTAGGGGTGTGATTCAGGCACTGGTATTTTTTTAAATCACTATGCATGTAAAAAATGGTTGAAATGGCAAATATTCTGTTACATATAGTTTACCACAATTAAAAAAAATACGTTTACATGCCACAAGTGATGCTTAAGTTCATGTTCAGTAACAGCTGAGGCTTTCTCAGTTCTAACCTGGGGACGTAAAATACTGCTAGGAAACCACGGCATCCTCAGCAGAA
Source organism: Dugong dugon (assembly GCA_030035585.1). Classification (NCBI taxonomy): domain Eukaryota; kingdom Metazoa; phylum Chordata; class Mammalia; order Sirenia; family Dugongidae; genus Dugong; species Dugong dugon. The sequence goes on from CM057478.1 coordinate 38,383,901, forward strand.
AGATAGAGGAAACCCACTGGGGATAAAGGAGGACATATACCCCCTTGAGGAGTCCCTGGGTAGTGCAAACGGTCAATGCACTCAGCTGCTAAATGAAAGGTTGGGGGTTTGATTCTACCCAGAGGTGCTGTGGAAGAAAGGCCTGGCAACCTATTTCCAGAAAAATTGAAAACCTTATGGAGCACAGTTCTACTCTGACACACATGGGGTTGCCGTGAGTCAGAGTCAACTCAGTGGCAACTCTTTGGATTCCCAGATGAAGGTCAATCCCAACACAAAAGAACTCTAAAACATAAAGTGACTTAGGCTGTGACCAAACTGGACAATTAAGCCATGGTTTCCCCTCAGAATGAAAAGGCTCCAAAGAGGATGGTTCTATACATGGTGCATGGTTCTTTCTCCCCTGCAGCTATCAGAGGAAGCAGAGATTGCCGATTTGCTACTGATGAAAATACTCAGTTTCCTGGGCATTAGAGGTAAAAGAGAAGAGCCTCAAAGCAGCAGTGAGAAGCTTGGAGAACTGACAGAAGCTGGGGCCCCTGAACTGGCACACGCTGCACCCAAGGTTTAAGCAGTCCATGCACGTGGGTCATCATCTACAGAGCACGGGAATGGGCAGAGCCTGGGGCCTACGCTTACCAGCAACTTGATAATCTCTCCAGGTTGATGTTTTTCTGTGTCCATAGAACAGTTACTAAGCTCATCACATAAAAAATAATAATAATAAATAAGTCAACATATACATACATATATGCATACATACTTAAAGTTGCAAATGACTATGAGAGTCTGTTCAAATGTATTTCCTTCTAAAAATAAAACAAATACTGTCTGGAGTTAGGGGGAGAAAACCTTCTCCACAAACTAGTTATTTCCCCTTCTTGGTTGGTCAGGGGTCACCTTTGAAAGACTCTGGTTCAGGGTTTCTCCAAGTATGTTTGAGAGGTGCTAATAAGCATGATCCCCCTAAAAGGTTTCTGGATCAAATAAATGTGAGAAACACCGGTTAAAGAGGCCATAGGAATTCTTTAGCATAAGAATTGACAGAGTTTTAAATATGCTGTCCTGGGATGAGTGTAGGGAGCCCTGGTAGTGCAGTGGTTAAGCGTTCAGCTGCTAGTTGAAAGGTTAGCAGTTCAAACCTACCCAACGTTCTGCAGAAGAAAACTGGCAGTCTACTTCTGTAAAGAAAAGATTTACAGCCTTGAGGAACCCAAGGTCGAGAAGGGGGGAGTGTTGCGGGATTGGCAACCAATAACACAAAACAATATGCGTATTAATTGTTTAAGGAGAAACTAATCTGCTCTGTAAACCTTCATCTAAAGCACAATATAAAAAAAAAAAAACAGATTTACAGCCTTGGAAACCCTGTGGGGCAGTTCTGCTCTGTCCTATAGGGTCACAATAAGTCAGAATCAACTTGATGGCAATGGGTTTGGTTTGGTTTTTTGGGACATTAGCATGAGAAGTAAAGTGTGTCTGATCTTCAGACTTCTCTGGCCAAGAAATTAGGTCCTGAAGCATTTCACTCAGAGCTGGTGTTCTTTAGATGAACTTTGGGAGCTAGTGATCTACACAAGTGGTTCTCAACCCTGGCTGCGTGCTAAAAGCCCTAGACTTCATCCCGATACATCAGTATCTCTGGGCTGGGGCGCAGGAATCAATAGTTTTTTAAGCTCCCCAGGTGATTCAAACGTAAGAACCACTGCACTAAATGGTAACCCATGCCTCTTGCCAATGAGTGGTTTAGGGTAGGCACATGACTCAGTTCTGGTCAATGAAAAATGAGAAAGGTCTTTAGTGGGCTTCTGGAAAATGTCTCCTTCCCAATAAAAAGAGACACACAGTGATGGGCTCTCACAATGCTGGACATTGTCTTGTCTAGGTACGATGCCTGAACCTTTGGCAGCTACCTTGAGACCATGAGGGAACAATCTGAAGATGGCAGAGATAAGAGATGAGAGGAACCTGGGTGCTTGATTATTGTTGTTAGCTGCTATTAAGTGGGCCTCCAACTCATGGCAATCCCATGCAAAATGGAAAGAAATGCTGCCCAGTCCCACACCATGCCCTTGATCAATTGTGGATCAGACTGTTGTGATCCATAGGGTTTTCATTGGCTGATTTTGGGGTGTTTGGTAAAGTCTTTAAACCGCTGACATAACAAATCCTGTAAATAAACAACTGCCAGCCTTCTAGTTGGATGAGATCACATGTCTTTGAATGACAGTTGACCAAGATCTCACCCTACCACATCCTTCTACAACCTGATAACAAAAACCCACAAACCTACAGGCCCAGGATCCTTTACAAAGTTAGACCCATATAACATGTAATATACACAAAAATCTTGGGAGATTTAATCATCTTCTCTCCACCCAAATGCCCATCATCCATTCTTTATTGTATCAGGTATGAACATGAGCTGTGTATACAGAGATGCTCGCCAAATAACCCATCGTGAGGGGTGCAGATGTCTCCTGACAGACTGGTACACAAACTCACCCCAATGCATACAGTCAGTTTGTTTTAAACAGGAAAAGTACTGACTCATATTTCAAGAAGTTGTAAGTTCTTCACCTCTCCCCTCTTTCTCTTCTACTCTCTACTTCCCTATCAACTGTAAATATCAAACTAGTAACTCCTTTCAATGTTATTGTTATAAGAGAAAAAATACATATCAACTTAAAGAGATGAGCTGACTCTTTCTGAGACACCTGGAAGAAGTGACCAACTACAGCCTACAAGTGCCTGTACCAAATGTGCAATGAGATGACCTTTCAAATCTCAAGCCATGGATGTAACTAGGATTACCACGTTGAAGGAAAAAAAGAAAAAGAAGAAGAATTTCTGACTATCCTCAATGCTTGTTAAAGAAAAAATATGACACACTTTTTTTTTTTTTGGTGGAAAGGTCTGTGATGTAGCCTACACATTTATATGTGGTCTTGTTCTTTCCACCAAATGAGTTGGTGGAGTTGGGAATAAATATTTATTTTAGGGTAGGAGTTGCATTATGCTACATTGGTTTGTATGGTATCAAAACAACAATAAAATCAGAATATTGATTACTATAGAAGCTAGACAAAAGCAGTGTAGACCAGTGTGAGCCAGTCAGCATCCCAAAAGGAGGCAAGTATTACAGATCTTAAGAGCACTCCCTTGCAAATCAGTCAAAATAGAGGTCAAATCCTACCTCTGCCACTTACCGGCTGTTTAAGCTATAAAATGCCTCCTCCATTACCTTCCTGGCTACTCAACCTTTCTGCCTCGTCTATGAAATCAGAGTAATACCTATCACAAACGGGCTTGGAGAGGATTAAAAAATAATGTTTGCACAGTGGCTGGCACATATTTGTTGTTGCTGGCTGCTGTCATGGATTGAATTGTGTCCCCCAAAGATATCTGTCAACTTGGCTGGGTCATGATTCCCAGTATTGCATGATTGTGTACCATTTTGTAATCTGATGTGATTTCCTATGTGTTGTAAATTCTATCACTATGATGTAATAAGATGGATTAGCGGCAGTTATACTGATGAAGTCTACAAGATTAGTGTCTTAAGCCAATGTCTTTTGAGATATGAGAGAGAGGTGAGCAGAGAGACATGGGAACCTCATACCACCAAGAAAGCAGTGCTGGGAGCAGAGCGCATCCTTTGGACCTGAGGTTCCTGCGCTGAGATGCTCCCAGTCCAAGGGAAGACTGATGCATCACAAGGACCTTCCTTCCAACAGAGAGACAAAGACTTCTGGAGCTGATGTACTGAATTTGGACTTGTAGCCTACTAGATTGTGAGAAAATAAATTTCTCTTTATTAAAGCCATCCACTTGTGGTATTTCTGTTATAGCAGCACTAGATGACTAAGACAGCTGCCTTCGAATGGATTCCGACTCATAGTGACCCCATGTGTGCCGAGTAGAACTGCTGCATAGAGTTCTCAAGGCTGTGACCTTTTGGAAGCAGATTGCAGACCTGTCTTCCAAGGTGCCTCTGGGTGTGTTCGAACCACCAACCTTTCTGCTAGTAGTCGAGTGCTTAACTGTTTGCACCACCCAATGACTCAGTACATGGCTGTTATTTACTTAGAGGAAATGAAGATGATAGCGCTTCCAAGCCACTCCACAGATGTGGTGACCATCCCTGGTTTATAAGTGGGGCAGAAGCTCCGTACAAGAGCATATGGCCCCTCAAATACACACACACACACACACACACACACACACACACACACACACACACACACACACACACACACACACACACACACACACACACACACACACACACACACTTTAAGATGCCAAGCCTGTGATGCTGAGGGTGCAACACTTGAGATCTGTTTTTCACTAGGGTGTTTCTTTGCTGACTTATGCCCAGTTCCTAAAATCTGTGCTGACAGTTTCTGTCTCCTTGGATGGGGGCAATGACTTCTGCTTTTCGCGGAAGCTGAGTATGGTCTAGTATCCACCAAGAAGTCACTTCTGACCCTAAGACAAATCCTTTCCCTCTGTGAGCTTCACGATTCTGTCTGTCCACTGTTTAGGGTGCATGGGCACATTGGAGTCTGTAAAGTAATAAAGGGGGTTCCTGAATTATTTTCAGTTTTTCAAAAAGTCTAAAAAGAAATTCAGACTTCTTTTAGACTAGAAGTATCAGCGTGGCTTTGGCCAATGCCCAAAACCCATCTTTGAACTGCAATGATTCTGGTTGTCCTATGAATCCGGCTCCGGGTAACCTTGATCCTCTGTCGAGGTGGGGCGCCTTGACCTCTCCAGGACTCAGGGTTCAATGGTTCAGGATTGTGCAGGCAAGGCCCACGCATCTTGCCTGGAGCCCTTCTCACCGGGGGGACGCAGCCCTCAGATCGCGCGGAGCCCCCAGCTGTTGACTAAGCACTTCCAAACGCCCCGGCGCGACCCTGGAGCACGGCCCCGCCCCTGGACGCTACACCCCCACAGCGGCCTTGCCTTGCTCCCATCTCGCGCTTGTCTCCGCCCCTCGTACGTAGCCTCATCCGGGCCTCAGGCCCTGCCCCATGTGCACGCACCCCTGCACGTCGCCCTATCCGGTGCCGCGCCCGGCCCGGGAGTCCCCGCCCCCCACGTACCGACCTATCGGCTCCGGCCCGCCCGGCCCAGCCTCGCGCCTCGATCCAGCCGGCTCGCTCCGGCCCAGGGCCGCTTTGCCCCGCCCCGCCGGGAGCCCACGTTCTGTGCTGCGACCCCCGGTACTTTGTGAACATGGCGCTGCAAGCGGCGCGGAGCGTGCGGGCCGCGGCCTGCAGCCTGCGCGCGCTCTCAGCGCACTGCGCTCCTTGTCCGCCGCGGCGCTGGTGGCGCTGGCCCGGCGCCTTGCGGACGCTGCACACGGGTCGCGCTCTGCTCTCGGGTAAGCGCGGACGGGGGCGGGCACCGCGGCACTTGGACCGCACGTGGGCGACCGGGCAGGCAGGGAAGGGTCGGGAGGAAGGACGGAGATCACTTCGTGCCCGACTCACCTCGCTGGTTCCTCGAGAGGAGAGGTGAACTTCCCACCCCAGACCCACGCCAGGGTTACCATTTCCACGCTGGTTCTTGGTGTGGAGATCCCGAGAGTTAAGTGGCCGCCGTCACCTCTGTTCATCTCGGCGTGAGAAGGCACAGTCCATCTTTGTCCTGTGGGTTAGATGGAGGCGGACCAGAGTGGAGCCCGGCAGGCAGAGGCGTCTAGTCCGAGTCCGGCAGGTGAGTCGGCCGCTCGCCGCCGTAGAGACCAGGGAGGCAGCATCGCTAAGCTCCGAGGTGACTGTAGTTTCTCTCACATTAATTGTGTGCATCGTGAGACCCTGGACGTGGAGACACAACAGATTTTAGTTTACTGAATGAACCAGTATTGAGAACTCCGAGTAAAGTTAAAGCAAAAACACTAAAATCAAAGCCCCGGACCCAGAGTTTTACTAGCTAAAGCGAGCATGACGTTGAAGACGCAACTGTTTCCTAAAAAGAGTAAGCCAGAGTCGGCTGGATTCTACAGAAGACGTTCTGCTGAAGTCTGTCCCAGTCAGTGATGTCTGTTGGGGCTGAAATGAGGCCTACCTTAAATGACTTGAAATAACTGGGAGACCTACCCATCAATGTTTATGCACTAGTGCTACTTGTGCAAACACTGTAGGGAAAAACAACTTTTTTACTTTATGCCCAAATACTGGGGACATTAACTGCACCTTGTAAGAAACCAGGCTTCTTAGGAGGCATAGATCAGTGATGGCTGTTTTCTTACTAGTTCATTGCTTTAGAAATCCATTTGGGATCAGAAGAGTTGGCATTTATTACAAACTCCGAAGGGTAAAGATTTGCTCCCCCCACCTTGCTAATATTCCCTCAGCTATGTTTGTGAAGTGTTTCATGTTTCAGTACATTACCAGTTTGAATACAAGGGTAAAACGTTTTTAAGATAGAAACTGAATTTAAGCCTACATTTTTTGTTATTCAATGTTACATTATCTCTAGCTGTTTGCATTTTCTACTTATCTAGTTAAATATTACCCAAAACATCCATACCCCTGATTTGGTTAAGCACCTAGGTTTTTTTGTTTTAATTTCAAAATGATTTAACTTACAAAGTTGCAAGAATACAAACAACTCCAGTAATCACAAATTCATTCATCAGTCGTTAAACATTTTGCCACATTTGCTTTTCTCTCCTTTTCTCTCTCACAATAGATAAATACATCCCTGCACACAGACACACCTTTTGTCCTGATTAATTTGAGAGTTAGTTGCAAACATCATGACCTTTTACCCATGAAAATTCAGCATATCAGTGAATTAAGTGAATCTTAAGAACAAGACTATTCTCTTATATAACCACAGTTATGTTAGCAAGGTTAAAAATGTGGCATTGGTTTCTTATATAGTCCATACTCAAATATTGCTGATTACTCCAATATTCATTGTGGCAAACTCCCTCTTCATCTAGGTCAAACTCAGGGCTATCCATTCCTTTAAAAAAGAACAAGCACCTAGGTTTTTAATAGCAGCCAGAGCCAGTTCCAATTCTGGTTCTACCTCTTAGGAGCTATGGATAGATCACTTGACTTCCGGGGCCTCAGTTTCTCTCACCAGAAAAATAGGGATGATAATACCTACCTCAGAGTTGACGGGAGGATGAAATGAAATAATGTAACTGCTGTACAAACAGCTTGACACATAAGCACTTGATAAGTATTACTTGTTATTAAACAGTAGTGTATGGCATGAAATAAATAGTAAAAAAAATTTGCCAATATTAATGTAAAACATTTTATCTGACCAGTGACTTTGGAAGGCAGAAAATGTAAAAATTTCATAAATTACTCAAAACTCCTACTTTTCTGAAGCCAAGAACTGTGTATTTCAAAGTTTAATAAGAAAGTAATAATTACCTAATCTCGTGTCTACTTGTTTTCCTAGTGGACCGAGGGTTAAAGGAGAATTGAACTAATCATTTTCTTAGCCTAAATAGCATGGTGTAGTAAAAAGACTATGAACTTTGAAGTCCAGTGGGCCTAGATGCATTTTAGCTTAGTCATGTTGCCGCCTTTTCCTCTAACCGCGTCACTCAGGTTAACTAAATTGAATGTCAGAGCAACCTTACTCCTTAAGGTTATCTTTATAGTTAGGCAAGATGACAAAGCCAAAATCAAGTGAGTAGACTTGAATGGGTTATATGTTTACAATTGTCCAGCCCTTACTTTAAAAAGACATTAGTTTTCAATTGCTCATAACTGGCAACGCATTTAGCTAATTCTAGAGTTGTAGCAGACTCCCTGGGTAGTGCGAATGGTTAAAGCACTTGGCTGCTAACTGAAAGGATGGAGGTTTAAGTCCACCCAGATGCTCCTTGGGAGAAAGGCCTGGTGATCTACTTTAAAAAAAAAAAAAAACAGCCATTGAAAACATGGTGCATGGACGCACATGGGGTTGCTATGAGTCGGAACTGACTTGGTGGCAACTGTTTAGAGTTGTAACAGAATGACAGGGAGAACTGAGTGTTATAGCTGAACAACCGTTCTAGATATTTTGCTCAGAATCCCCCTAACAAACTTTAAAAAAATTATTTCAGTCCTTCAGCTTTTGAGTGCCTACCATGTGCCAAGCACTGTGTTTAGAACTGGGAATACAAATGGAAATGAGTTAGAATCGGCTCTTACTAGCACTGTAGTTACAGTTTACTTCCTGGAGGAAACTGACAAATGGGCTATTTCAGTGTAGTATGTTAAGTACTGTTACAATGCCAGAGGTGAGGTGACTGTTCTGATTTTACAGTTTGCTGCTTTAAATGATGGTAGCCACTCTTTCCAAGGGCAGGCTTGGATTAGATTAAAATAAAATTTTAAGAATTTAGTGAAGTTTCTACAGGGGAAGTCCGCACAACTGGACTAAACCAAAGCTAAGAAGTTTCTTGAATACAGTCAAACACTTTGAGGGACAGAGTAGCAGGGGTAGGGATCTGGGGAGCATGCTTTCAGGGGACATCTAAGTCAAGTGGCATAACAAAGCTTATTAAGAAAATGTTCTGCATCCTGCTTTGGTGAGTGGCGTCTGGGGTCTTAAAAGCTTGCAGGTGGCCATCTAAGATGCATCAGTTGGTCCTAACCACCTGGAGTAAAGGAGGATGAAGAACACCAAAGACATAAGGAAAGTATTAGCCCAAGAGACAGAAAGGGCCACAGAAACCAGAGACTTCATCAGCCTGAGACCAGAAGAACTAGATGGTGCCTGGCTACCACCAATGACCACCTTAATGGGGAACACAACAGAGAGTCCCGGGTGGAGCAGGAGAAAGGTGGGGTGCAGAACTCAAATTCTAATAAGAAGACCAGACTTAATGGTCTGAGACTGGAGGAACCCCAGAAAGCATGGCCCCCAGATTCTCCATCAGCCCAGAACTAAAACAATTTCTGAGGCCAACTCTTCAGACTGGGATTGGACTGGACTGTGGGACATAAAGTGATACTCAGGAGGAGTGTGCCTCTTAGCTCAAGTAGATACAAGAGACTAAATGGGCAGCTTCTGTCCGGAGGTGAGATGGGAAGGCACAGAGGGTTAGGAGCTGGTTGAATGGACATGGGGAATCAGGTGGAAAGGAGGAGTGTGCTGTCACAGTAGGGGGAGAGCAATTAGAGTCACATAACAATGTATGTATAAATTTTTATATGGGAAAAAATTAAAGAGTTTAGTGAAGTTGTTCCAGGAGGTCAGTTTCATTCCTGTGAAATTTCACTTTATAACCAAGTTCGCAGTGAAGTCCTCTGAAGTCTGCTCTACCTAAAGCACGTTTGCCTTTTATGAGCAAAACCCCATCACTCCAAGTCTGTCTTCAGAGGGGAGTTTTTTGATAAACTATGTTTCTATAAGACAGACCAGTAATAGATAAGTACATATCTGAAATGTGCTCCATTTTGTGTGTGTGTGATTTAGACTAAGAAATGTTAGAGCAAATAATCAAATCTCCAAATGGTGTACAAATCACGCTGTTTTACCTAACATATCACGAGTGAGATGTGTTCTTTTCACATGATCTCGGTTGCTTCCTGAGCAGTGTCCTCTTTAAAGCCAACATCAATAAGTCAAACACAAATGTTGGGAAAGTCTTGCCTTTTGACAACATTGATAGGAAAAGTGTTTTTTAAGAAGCGATGCCACTGCTTTTCTGAAATACTGGTCTTCTCTTTTAGTGCGTAAATTCACAGACAAACATGAATGGGTAACAACAGAAAATGGTATTGGAACAGTGGGAATCAGCAATTTTGCACAGGTATTGAATTGTCTTGAAATATTTGTGACAGTCTACTCTTGCTAAATTGGATTGTCTAACTTTTAAACGTTTTGTTGATTCTACCTTTACTACTTTGGGCCCTTTTCCCACGAAGCGCCCCTTAGAAAAAAAACAATTACAAGTAAAACAAAATTAGTTAGGTAAGTATGTGGTGTTTTAAAAGATGTTGAAAGACTGACACTTAAAATTAAGGTAGGGAACATACCTTATTCAATAAACAAATGTTTGTTTCATATGGGGGCAGTTAAGGAAAGAGGAAGAAAAAGAACAAGCAAAGGGCTGGGGTGTCGACGGTCTTTTGTGGTTGTGGTAATACATACATGACCAGGGGGACGTGAAGAAGAGGGGAAACGAGATTGGCACAGATTATACAAAGGGAATTATATATATAGCCAATTTTATCTTTATTTATTCCCCTGATCCCATATTGAGATGTTTAAAAGAAAATGAGAAACAAATAGCAGCAAAGTTTAAAAAGTAATTGATTTTCCACTGGATGTATGTTTGATGGGGCAGGGAGGGGGAAAGGGATATTACTGATGGTAGTATGTATATAATATTCCTCAGATATATTGGATTATCAGGACGTGAGACACTGATACCTTCCTTGTCATATTTGTGTACCTATGTATAACTATAAACATTGTATAACGTTTATTATACATTGTGAAACATTGTGTAAGATGTGGCCCTTGCCCTTCTGGAGTTTTATCTGTGAGGGAGGGAACAATCACCTACATGGAAAACAACATACAAAACATTACGTGATAGATAGCGCATGAGTGGTACAAGGGGCTGTAATTCATTCACCTGGTGGAGAGACCACGTCTTATTGAAGTCAAGAGGTCTTCAGGAAGTACAAGGAACAAGGACTAGGTTTTGTAGAATCAGTGGATAGGATTTCAGCAGATTCAGTAGGGGAGATAGCCTGCAGAGGTGGAAAAGCATGAAGTGTGGTTTGAGAGGAGCTAGTAATCTTGTTTGGGGTATATGGTTTGTGACAGGAGTCACTATAGCCTATGGGCCAAATCTGGCTGGTGGCCTGTTTCTTACAACTTCTGAGTTAAGAATAGTTTTTTACATCTTTAAAGGGTTGTAAGAAAACACAAAAAATGTGACCCTTTACAAAAATTTGCTGACTCCTGAATTCTAGGGGATTTAGCATTTGCATTGTTCCTATTTACTGGGAGTCTAATTTGATTTCTTAGTGATTTATCTCTCTCTGTCTCCCTCTTTTTTTTAGGAAGCTTTGGGAGATATTGTTTACTGTAGTCTTCCTGAAGTTGGGACGAAATTGAACAAACAAGGTGAGTGTTTTTCTCATCGTGGTATGTGACATGATTTTTCTTTACCTTGAATAATAACTTACTTGCACCCAGGATCAATTAGAGTGCTTTTGACTCAACTAACAGAACACTAAAACAGAAGTAGCTTACACAAAACCTGAACCCGTTGCCACTGAGTCGATTCCAACTCATAGCGACCCTACAGGACAGAGTAGAACTGCCCCATAGGGTTTCCAAGGAGCGCCTGGTAGATTTGAACTGCTGACCTTTTGGTTAGCAGCCGTAGCTCTTAACCACTACACCACCAAGGTTTCCAAGGTTTATTATGATCTCATTCAAGCAATCTGAAGATAGGTGTTGTGGATTGAATTGTGTCCCTCAAAAATGTCTGTCAACTTGGCTAGGTCATGATTCCCAGTATTGTATGATTGTCTACAATTTTGTCATCTGATGTGATTTCCCTATGTGTTGTAAATTTTGTCACTATGAGGTAGTAAGATGGATTAGTGACAGTTATATTGATGAGATCTACAAGATTAGATAGTGTCTTAAGCCAGTCTTTTTTGAGATACAAAAGAGAGAAGCAAGCAGAGACAGGGGGACCTCATACCACCAAGAAAGCAGCATCAGGAGCAGAGTGCATCCTTTGGACCCAGGGTTCCTGTGCAGAGAAGCTCCTAGACCAGAGGAAGATTGATGACAAGAACCTCCCTTCAGAGCTCACAGAGAGAGAGAAAGCCTTTCCCTGGAGCTGATGCCCTGAATTTGGACTTGTAGCCTACTAGATTGTGAGAGAATAAATTTCTCTTTGTTAAAGCCATCCATTTGTGGTATTTCTGTTATAACAGCACTAGATGACTAAGACAGAATTTGATACCAGGAGTACGGTGCTGCTCTAACAGATATCTAAAATGTGGCAGTGGTTTTGAAACTGTGAAGGAATAGGGGACTTAGAAGTGTAGAGAACTGTTAACACGGGAGACGGCACAGATGGTGAGAAGCAGCAGCAGAGGACCGGCAGCAGCAGAACCGGGAGACTAGCACCAGACATAGCTGGAGCCAGCCCACGGAGCAAGAGAGCTGAGTGCCTTCCTGCTGAAGTCTACTGGTGGAGTGGGGTACCTCCAGGCACTTACTGGTGGAGCTACAGAGCTTTGGAACACTTGCCTCAGCAGGGCAGATGGGGGTGTGAGGCCCAAGGGCTGAGAGGCCGAGGAACCAGGAAGCAGAAGTTGAAGAGAAGGAACACAGGAAGCCGAACTGCCTGAGTCTCAAAAGGTATGGCCTCGACCTCAGGTTTCAAAGTGTGGAGCCATAGCCTCTGGTGTTTCTAACGGTGGAGTTGCCACTCAGAGGGACTAGGAGAATGGTGTGCCTAAAGCCGAGGGAGCAGAGTTGCTGTACTAGTGGGCCTGGAAGGCAGAGCTGAAGCCCAAGGCCAAGGATTAGTGGCAGTTATATTGATGAGATCTATAAGATTAGATAGTGTCTGAAGCCAATCTCTTTTGAGATATAAAAGAGAGAAGCAAGCAGAGAGACAGGGACCTCGTACCACCAAGAAAGCAGCATCAGGAGCAGAATGCATCCTTTGAACCTGGGGTTCCTGCACAGAGAAGCTCCTAGTCTTGGGGACTGTTGATGACAAGGACATCAGAGCTGACAGAGAGAAGGTCTTTCCCTGGAGCTGATGCCCTGAATTTGGACTTGCAGCCTACTAAGACTGTGAGAGAATAAATTTCTCTTTGTTAAAGCTATCTGCTTTTGGTATTTCTGTTATAGCAGCACTAGATAACCAAGAATATAGGGTTGGTCAGTGACTCATTGAAGGTCACCAAGGATGCAACCTCTTCCTTCTTTTTCTGCTTCAGTGTGTCAGAGGCAGTGTGTGGCTCCAAAATCTTCAAGTATCACCTTCTTTTTTTCAATGAAGGTTATTGTTTTCAATGAAGGTTTACACAGCAGTTTAGGTTCCCATTCAACAGTTCCCACACAAGTTGTTCAGTGACATTGATCAAGCATCACCTTCTTAAATGACAGCATCTAAAAGCTAAGAGGGAGGGGCAGGCTCTCTTCTTTTTCTCTTTATCAGGAAGGAACATCTCTACCAGAAATCTCTCAGCCAGCATTCTCTTGCATCTCATTAGCCAGGTCTAGGTGGTATTGCTGCTAGCTATGAGGGATGATGAGAAGGAGAGTAAACGAGCATTTTCTGACATGACAACAAAAGGTAGGAAGAAAAAGTGGAGGGAAAGGGCTCTTAGCACACTCTTGCCATGTACACATTGATGTTGCTTGATATAGCTGAGGTCTATTAAGTTTAAAAAGTATTCTGCCTTTCTTTTGAGGAAGTAGAGCATATCAGTGAAGAACATGGGCTTCGGGGTCACAGCCTGGTTTTAAATCCTGGTCCCACAATTTAGGGGCTCTGGTGGTGCAGTGGGTAAGCATTTGGCTACGAATCAAAAGGTCAGCAGTTCAAGTCCACCAGTCGCTCCTTGGAAACCCTATGGGACAGTTCTACTCCCTCCCATAGGGTCACTGGGAGTCTGAATTGACTCAAGGGCAACAGGTTTGGTTTTTTTGTTTTTTTCCCCACAATTGAGCAACTGTGTGACTTTGGGGAACTACTTAATTTAGGCCTCCCTCATCTTTAAGTTAGGATAATACCTATTTTTATAGGATTGATGCAAGGATTAAATGAAACTACCACAGTGTCTGGCATAAGGTAAGGGCTTGACAAATATTACTTAGTGTTACCAGGTAGATTATTCATAAGATCTTTGAAATCTGTAAGACAGCTGTACAGAATTTCTAAGTATCTGTTTTCTAAATATCTTTGACCATATTGGGCATATCTTTTCTGCTGCATTTTGGCCATTAAAGAATATAGATCATGTCCCTCTTTGAAAACCTTCTTGGAAGCCTTTTCTTATAAGACGCATGTCGTGATTGATAATCTTTATCTGTCCCTTTTTCCTTTTTCTAACATCACAGCAAAATTTTTCATTTACTTTTCTCATGTTTTATTTGGTGTGTACTCATTCTGCTGCTCTCTTAAGCAGATCATAAGTTTCTGAACAGCTCTTTACAAGTGAGCAGCATGAACCTTCTTGTGCTTTATTAATATTAATATTAGGTAATAGCCTAAGACTAATTGAATGCCCTCTTTAAACTTTCTGGTAAAAGGTTTTTTGTTTTTAATGGATATAAAATTTATACACAGTGAACTGCATGGATCTTAAGTGTACAATTCAGTGAGTTTTGACAACTGAATATACTTATGTAAACCACCCCAGTCAAGATACAGAATATTTCCCTTACCCTAGAAAGTTTCTTTGTGCCCCATACCAATCAAAAGTCTTCTCCAGTACAGCGGTGTTCACTGAAGCACTGTTCACAATAGCTGTCTTAGTCATCTGGTGCTGCTATAACAGAAATACCACAAGTGGATGGCTTTAACAAAGAAAAATTTCTCTCTACACAGTAAAGTAGGCTAAAAGTCCAAATTCAGGGCGTCAGCTCCAGGGGAAAGCTTTCTCTCTCTGTTCGCCTTCTCATCGGTGTTCCCCCGGACTAGGAGCTTCTCCGTGCAGGGATCCCAGGTCCAAAGGACGCGCTCTGCTCCTGGCACTGCTTTCTTCGTGGTATGAGGTCCCCTTGTCTCTCTGCTTGCTTCTCTCTTTTAGATCTCAAGAGATTGCTTCAAGACACAATCCAATGTTGTAGATTGAGTCCTGCCTCACTAACACAACTGCCACGCATCCTCCCTCATTAACATCATAGAGGCAGGATTTACAACATAAAGGAAAATCACACAGTACCTGGAATCATGGCCCAGCCAAACTGATACACACATGTTTTCGGGGACATAATTCAATCCATGACAGTAGCCGAAAGGTGGAAACAACCTAAATGCCCATCAACAAATGACTGGATAAACAAAATGTGGTACATACATACAATGGAATACTACTCAGCCAGTAGGAGAAATGAAGTCTTGATACACACTACAGTGTAAGTGGAGCTGGAAGACATTATTCTGAGTGAAATAAGTCAACCACACAAGGAACAAATATGACCTCACTTATGTAAAAAGACAAAAGGCAAATGTATAGAGAACAAAGTTTATTAGTGGTTACCAGGAGTGACAGGAAGGGGAATAGGGGGAGTTAAACAGTGATGGAAAAATCACATTAAGGGTAGGGTTGCACAGCCGATTATTGTAATTGCTGTATACCTGTAAAAAGTTGAATTGGCAAAAGTTGTCTGATAGATATATTTACAACAATGACCAAAAAACAAAAAAAAAAAAAAACAGCTGCTGAAGCTACTTATATACAACCAACAACCTCTTTGGTTTCTTGGTTTGGAGGTTTAGGGTCATGGTTTCATGGAACATCCCAGTTAACTGCCCTAATAACATGTTTAGTGCTTCTATTCTACCTCCTAGTTTGTTGCATAGTGCCTGGGGTCTTAAAAGCTTGCAAGTGGCCATCCAAGGCACAACAGTTGGTCTCTGTTCTCCTGGAGCAACAGAGGAAGAAGAAGCATCAGGAATAGAAGGAGGGTATGGAATGAATGTGTTGGTAAATGCCTCCATGAACAACTGCCTCCTTTGTCATAAGACCAGAAGAACTGCATGGTGCCTGGTTACCATTACTGAACATTTCGATCAAAGATTCTGTAGAAGAATCCTGATCAAAAGGGAGAAGATACAGAACAGAATTTCAAATTCTCATGGACTTGAGACTTCCTGGAGTCATGAACATTGGATGCACTCCTGAAACTACTGCCCTGAGATAATCTTAAAACCTTAAACCAAAAATGTCGTCTGAAGTCTTATTAAAACCAAGCAATAGTTTAGCTTAAGTAGTAAAAAACGTCTGCCTTGAGCATTATGCTCTTTTAAGAACTATCTAAACTGGATCAGATTGACAGCAGCAACTGAAAATATTAGAAAGGAAACTTAGGGGGCAGTGAGTTTATTTTAATGGGGGAGGAACAACTCAGAGAAGGGGGGTGAAAATGGTTACACAACTCGAAGAATGTACAGTGTCACTGAATTGTACATGTAGAAACTGTTGAATTGGTATGTGTTTTGCTGTGTATGTTCTCAACAGCAAAATAAAATTTAAAAAACTCTTCTCCATAGACAACCTCTGCTCTGATTGCTATCACCATAAATTAGTTTTGCCTATTCTTTAGTTTCATTTAAAAGGAAGCACACAGAATGTATTATGTCTCACTTCTTTAGTTCTGTATCATGATTTTGAAATTCATTCATATTGCTGAGTGATCAGTACTTCTTTTATTTATTTTTATTGCTGAGTAATAGCCCTATCATGGATTGAACTGTGTCCCCCCAAAAATGTGTGTAACAATTTGGCTAGGCCATGATTCCCAGAATTGTGTGGTTGGCCTCCATTTTGTGATTGTAATTTTATGTTAAAGAGCATTAGGGTGGGATTGTAACACCACCTTTTATCTCTTGAGATAAAAGGAAAGGGAGGCAATCAGAGAATTGGGGAACCTCATACCATCAAGAAAGCAGTGCCAGGACCAGAGCGCGTCCTGTGGACCGGGGTCCCTATGCTGAGAAGCTCGTAGCCCAGTGGAACACTGATGAGAAGAAGGCCCACAGAGAGAGAAAGCCTTCCCCTGGAGCTGACACCCTGAATTTGGACTTTTAACCTACTTTACTGTAAGGAAATAAACTCTCTTTGTTAAAACTATCCACATTGTGGTATTTCTGTTACAGCAGCACTAGATAACTAAGACAAGCCCATTGTATTAATATAACACATTTTTATCCATTTTCCTGTTAATAGATTTTTGTGTTGTTTCTAGTTTTGGGTTATTATGAACAAAGCTGTTATAAACATTCTTGTGGAAGTCTTTTTTGTGAGCATATGTTTTCATTTCTCTTGAGTAAGTATATATAGGAGTGGAATTTGTGGGCCATAGTGTTGATAAGAAATTGCCAAATGGTTTTCCAAAGTGGTAGTACCATTTTACATTTTCACCAGTAATAAAAGAACATTCTGCTTGCTCCAAATTCTCACCAATGTCAGACTTCTAAATTTTAGATATTCTAGTGCGTATGAAATGATATCTCATTGTGGTTTTAGTGTGCGTTTCCCTATTGACAAATCGGGGTGAGCACACTTCTCTGTGTTTTCTGCCATTCATATATCTTTTTTTTTTTTTTTTTTTTTTATTGTACTTCAGGTGAAGGCTTACAGAACAAATAGTTTCTCATGAAACAGTAGTACACATATTGTTTTATGACATTGGTCAACAACCCCACATGTCAACCCTCTAACTTCTCAACCTTCTTTTTCTGGTGAAAATACACATAGCCAAAGATACACCATTTCAAAAATTTCTACATGCACACTTAAGTGACACTGACTGCGTTCTTCCAATGGTGCTGCTATTCTTACTTAAGATGAAGGCTTCCAGAACAAAATAATTTCTCATTTAACAGTTACTACACATGTGGCCCTATGACAATGGTTAACAATCTCACAACACATCAACAGTATCCTTACTTAACCTTGGGTTCCCTATCACCAGCTTCCTTGTCCCTTTCTGCCTTCTGGCCCTTGTCACTGGACTACTGTACCTCATTAGTCCCATTTGGTTTTATGGGGCTGTCCTCTCCCGGGCCGAATGGTGAACCTCAGAGATAACTTCACCACAGAGCTAAAAGGATGTCTGGGGGCCATACTCTCGGGGTTTCTCCAGACTACTTTAGACCAGTAAATCTGGTCTTTTTTTTTGTGAGTTAGAATTATGTTCTACATCCTTCGCCAGCTCTGTCCAGAACCCTCTGTTGTGATCCTGGTCAGAGCAGTCAGTGGTGGTAGCCAGGCACCATCTAGCTGTACTGGACTCAGTCTGGTGGAGGCCTTGGTAGCTGTGGACCATTAGTCCTTCAGAGTAATCTTTTCCTTGTATCCTGTTCTCTTCATTCTCCCTTGCTCCTGAAGGGATGAGACCAGTGGAGTATCTTAGATGGCCGCTCACAGGCTTTTAAGACCCCAGACACTACTCACCAAGGTAGAATGTAGAACATTGTCTTTATAAACTGTGTTACATCAATTGAGCTAGATGTTCCCTGAGACCATGGTCCCCACAGCCCTCTGTCCAGCAATTCAGTCCCTCAGGGAGTTTGGATATGTCTATGGGGCTTCCATGACCTTTCCTTGTACAAGTTGTGCTAGTTTCCCCTGTATTGTATACTGTCTCATCCTTCACCCAAGATACCACTTATCTATTGCCTATTTAGTATTTCCCCCCACCCCTCCCATCCCTGGTAACCAACAAAGATTGTTACGTTTTGTGTGTGAACTTTTTCATGGGTTTTTACAATAGAGGTCTCATACAATATTTGTCCTTTTGTGATTGACTTATTTCACTCAGCATAATGTCCTTGAGTTTCATCCATGTTATGAGATGGTTCACAGATTCATTGTTGTTCTTTCTCGTTGCATATGTATGTACCATAGTTTATCCATTTATCTGTTGATGGGCATCTAGGTTGTTGCCATTGTTTTGCTATTGTGAACAACGCTGCCATGAACATAGGTGTGCATATGTCTATTCGAGTGATGACTCTTATTTCTCTAGGATATATTCCTAGGAGTGGGATTGTTGGATCGAATGGTATGTCTGTTTCTAGCTTTCTGAGGAAGGGCCATATCATTTTCCAAAATGGTTGTATCATTTTGCATTCCCACCAGCAGTGCATAAGAGTTCCGATCTCCCCGCAGCCCCTCCAACATTTGTTATTTCCAGTGTTTTTGATTTGTGCCAGTAATGCTGGGGTGAGATGGTATCTCATTGTGGTTTTAATTTGCATTTCTCTAATGGCTAGTGATCATGAGCATTTCCTCATGTGTCTGTTGGCCATTTGAATGTCGTCTTTGGTGAAGTGTCTGTTCATTTCCTTTGCCCATTTTTTAATAGGATTATTTGTCTTTTTGTTGTAGAGGTGTTGGATTTTCTTGTAGATTATGGAGATTAGACCTTTGTCTGACTTGTACTGTCCAAACATTTTTTCCCAGTCTGTAGGTTCTCCTTTGACTCTTTCAGTGAATTCTTTTGAAGAGCATAGGTGTTAGATTTTTAGAAGATCCCAGTTGTCTACCTTATCTGTTGGGGTTTGTGCGTTGATGGTTATGGTTTGTATCCTGTTAATGCCGTGTATTAAGGCATGTAGTGTTGGTCCTATTTTTTCTTCTATGAACTTTAGAGTTTTAGGCTCTACATTCATGTCTTTGATCTATTTTGAAGTAGTTTTTGTATACGGCATGAGGTATGGGTCCTGTTTCATTCTTTTTGCAGATGGATATCCAGTTTTGCCAGCACCATTTGTTAAAAAGACTGTCATTTCCCCATTTGATGGACTTTGGGCCCTTGTCGAAGATCAAGTGACCGTAGGTGGAAGGATTTACATCTGGGTTCTCAATTCTCTTGCATTGGTCAGTGTATCTGTCGTTGTACCAGTACCAGGCTGTTCTGACTACTGTAGCTGTATAGTAGGTTCTGAAGTCAGGTAGTGTGAGTCCTCCAACTTTATTCTTCTTTTTCAGTAGTGCTTTACTTATTTGGGGCTTCTTCCCTTTCCATATAAAGTTAATGATCAGTTTTTCCAACTCTTTGAAGAATGCTGTTGGTATTTGGATCGGGATCGCGTTTATTTTTAAATTGCTTTGGGTAGAATTGTCATTTCCACAATGTTGAGTCTGCCTATCCATGAGCATGGTTATGTTTTTCCATTTATGTAGATCCCTTTGGGTTTCATGCAGTAGTGTTTTGTAGTTTTCTTTGTATAGGTCTTTTACATCCCTGGTCAGATTTATTCCTAAGTATTTTATTTTTTTAGGGGGTATTCTAAATGGTATTGTTTCCCTGATTTCCTTTTCATCGTTCTCCTTATTGGTGTATAGGAATCCAACAGACTTTTCAATGTTTATCTTGTATCCTGCTACTCTGCTGAATCTTTCTATTAGTTCCAGTAGATTTCTCATAGATTCTTTAGGGTTTTCTATGTATAGTATCATATCATCTACAAACAGGGACAGTTTAACTTCTTCATTACCAGTTTGGATGCCGTTTATTTCTTTTTCTTGTCTTATTGCTCTAGCTAGTACTTCCAGCACAATGTTAAATAGGAGTGGTGATAAAGGGCATCCTTGTCTTGTTCCTGTTTTTGAGGGGAATGTTTTCAGCCTCTCTCCATTAAGAATGATGTTGGCCATTGGTTTTCCATAGATGCCCTTTATTATGTTGAGAAATTTCCCTTCTATGCCTATTTTATTGAGAGTTTTTATCAGGAATGGGTGTTGGACTTTGTCAAATGCCTTTTCTGCGTCAATTGAGATGATCATGTGATTCTGTTCTTTCCTTTTATTTATGTGGTGGATTATGTTGATTGATTTTCTAATGTTGAACCATCCTTGCATACCTGGTATGAATCCTACTTGGTCGTGGTGTATTATCTTTTTGATATGATGCTGAATTCTATTGGCTAGAATTTTGTTAAGAATTTTTGCATCTATATTCATGAGAGATATTGGTCTGTAATTTCCTTTTTTTGTGACATCTTTGCCTGATTTTGGTATCAGCGTTATGCTAGCTTCATAGAATGAATTTGGAAGTGTTGCTTCCTCTTCTACACTCTGAAATAACTTGAGTAGTACTGGTACAAGCTCTTCTGTGAATGTTTTGTAGAATTCTCCAGTGAAGCCATCTGGGCCAGGGCTTTTTTTGGTTGGGAGTTTTTTTTATTATCTTTTCAATCTCTTCTCTTGTTATGGGTCTGTTCAGATTTTCAACATCACTTTGTTGTAGCTTGGGTAGGCCGTGTGTTTATAGAAATTTATCCATTTCCTCTAGTTTTTCAAATTTGTTGTAGTTTTTCATGATACTTTGTTATAATCCTTTTTATTTCAGTTGGGTCTGTTGTAATGTCCCCCATTTCATTTCTTATTTGGTTTATTTGTGTCCTTTCCTGTTTTTCTTTTGTCAGTCTGGCCAGTGGTTTGTCAATTTTGTTGATTCTTTCAGACAACGAACTTTTGGTTTTGTTGATCCTTTCTATTGTTTTTCTGTTCTCTATTTCATTTATTTCTGCTCTGATGTTTACTAATTCCTTTCTTCCGGTGGTTGTGGGCTTTTTCTGCTGTTCTCTTTCTATTTGTTTGAGTTTTGTAGTTAATGTTTTGATTTTGTCTCTTTGTTCTTTTTTGATACGTGCATCTATTGCTATAAATTGTTCTCTGAGGACTGCCTTTGCTGTGTCCCAAAGGTTTTGGTATGATGTGTTTTCATTCTCATTTGATTCTAGGAATTTTTTGATTCCATCTCTGATTTCTTCTATTACCCACTGATGTGTAAGCAGGATATTATTCAGTTTCCATGTAATTGATTTTTTTTCCTTGCTCTTTCTATTGTTAATTTCTTTCTTGATGGCATTGTGGTCAGAGAAGATACTTTGTATTATCTCAACGTTTTGGATCTTGTTGAGGATTGCTCTGTGGCCTAAGATGTGGTCTATTCTGGAGAACGTTCCATGTGCATTCGAAAAGAATGTGTACTTTGCAGCGGTTGGTTGGAGTGTTCTATATATGTTTAGGAGGTCAAGTTGGCTGATTGTGCCCTTTAGGTCTTCTGTCTCTTTGCTGAGTTTCTTCTTAGTTGTTCTGTCCTTTACTGAGAGTGGTGTGTTGAAGTCTCCTACTATTATTGTGGAACTGTCAGTTTCTCTTTTCAGTGTTGTTAGTTTGTTTTATGTATTTTGGAGCCCTGTCATTGGGTGCATAGATGTTTATTATGGTTATGTCTTCATGATGGATCGTCCCCTTAATCATTATATAGTGTCCTTCTTTGTCTTTTATGGTAGATTTTGTTTTAAAATCTATTTTATCTGAGATTAGAATTGCCACTCTTGCTCTTTTTTGGTAGTTGTTAGCTTGATATATTTTTTTCCAGCCTTTGACTTTTAATCAATTCACATCTTTGTTTCTAAGATGTGTCTCTTGTAGACAGCATATGGATGGATCCTGTTTTCTTATCCATTCTGTCACTCTCCGTCTGTTTATGGGTGCATTGAGTCCATTTACATTCAGTGCAATTATTGGTAGATGTGAGTTTGTTGCTGTCATTTTGTAGTGCTTTTTTTTTTTTTTTTTTTTTTTTGCTGAAGTTTTCTTTGTTCTTCTTACTCTGTTGTGCTGAGTTACTTTTGTTTGTGGATTTTTTTTTTTCATTTCTTTTGTTTTTGTAGGTTTTGTTTTTGCTGAGACTTTACGTTTTTCTTTTTTTTTTTTATGAGTATGTTTGTTAACTTTCTTTGTGGTTACCATGAATTTTACCCTTATCTTTCTAAGTTTGAAGTAGTCTACCATTACTTGGTATCACCTTGCCTTCCTCTCCCTTAGAAGGTTCTCTACCTATGCCGTTATATGCTCTCTTTTATTGTTTTGATGTTGTTGTCATTTACTGATTAACTGCTCTGATTCCCTGTTGTATTTCTTTTGGTTTTGGATAGTCCTTGAGAGTTCATTTCCTAGATTGGTATCTGGCTTGTACGATCCTGCGTCCTAGATTCTGCCTGTGAACTGAAGTTGTTTGTCCTCTAAGATCTAAGAACTCCCTTTAATAATTCTTGTATTTTGGTTTGAATTTTACATAGTCCCTTAATTTCTGTTTATCTGGAAATTACCTAATTTCACCATCAAATTTGAACGAGAGTTTTGCAGGATAGATTATTCTTGGCTTGCAATTTTTTTCTTTCAGGATTTTATATATTTCATCCCATTGCCTTCTTGCCTGCATGGTTTCTGCCGAATAATCTGAGCTTATTCTTATTGTTTCTCCTCTGTATGTGACTTCTTGTTTTTCATGAGCTGGTCTCAGGATTCTTTTTTTGTCTTTGGTTTTGGCGAGTGTGATTATGATATGCCTTGGTGATTTTCTTTTGGGGTCTCTCCTGTATGGGTTTCGTTGAGCTTCTTGGATGGCCAGCTTTTCATCTTTCATGATATTGGGGAAGTTTTCTGTCGGCAGTTCTTCAATGATCCTCTCTGTGTTTTCTGTTTTCTCCCCGTTCTGGAATTCCAATCACTCGCAGATTTTTGCTTTTAATTGTGTCCCACATAACTCTCAGGGTCTCTTCATTTTTCTTTGTTCTTTTTTCTGAGTTTTCCTCAGAGTTGTATCATAGTGTTTGACTTCGATTCCACTGATCCTGTCTTCCACTGTTTCAAATGTGCTTCTCAGTCCTTCTATGACACCGTCCATTTCTGAAATCTTGTTGTTTATCTTTTGGATTTCTAATTGTTGTCTTTGTATAATTTCTAGTTGTGAATTTATTTTGGCATTTTGTTTCTGCATTATTTTCCTGAATTCTTCCAATTTTTTGTCTGTATTTTCCATGAATTTGTCTATTTTTTCCTCATGTTTATCAGCTTTTTGCCTCAGCTCTTGGAGAATTCTGAGTATTAGAGTTTTGAATTCCCTATCAGGTAGTTCTAGTCCATTTTCTTCCACTGGAAAGTCATCTGGTGTTTTATTTTGGAGCTCTACTGGAACCATTCTGTCCTGTTTTCGTAAATGTTTTGATATTGTCTGCTGTCTTCGGGGCATTCAGTAGTTATTTTTCTCGTTTGTTGATTGTAGAATTGTTTGTTTCTTCCCTTTGTTTTAAAAAATTTGACTGTGTCTGTGTGTTCTTTGTTTGCTCGTCTCTGGGCACAATACTTTTCACCTCCTTTTTAAATTGGCAGGGTCAGTCATTCTGATATGGTACTGCAGGCAGGTCTAGCTGAAGTGGAGTTACTGGGACGGGTTGTTTGTGGTACTTACTACAGCCACCAGGGCAGGTCAGTAATCAGTGCAGGGCAGGTTCCAGTAGGCCGTGCCTGTGCTGCTTTGTGGTGTGATGTTAAGCGCATGGTGCAGGTAGGCAGGATGCAGCGGGGAGATTGTTATGTGTGCAGCTAAGATGGATATGGGAGAGAGGAGAGAGGAAGAAGAGCCAAAAACATACAAACAAACAAATAAGAATGCTAGGGGAGCTTGCCGTTGGAGTGGAGAGATGAGAGACTATGAAATGGAGAAAAACAGAAAGGGGAAGAAGAAGAAAAGAAAAGAATGAATAAATAAAAATCGGAAAAGTTAAAGAACTGCAGAGTTCCCAGGGATCCCACCAGTGCAGTTATGAGGTCTGGGGAAGTCGCTCTCAGGTGTTGCAGTACAGCCTGGCTAGAAGGCGTAGAGGTATACAGTGCCAGGTATTCAGGGAACAGAAAGAGAAGGAAGATACAGAGAGACGAGAAACTGAGTAATGAAGAAAGAAAAAAAGGGAAAAAGAGGGAAAAGAAAACAAAACAAAACAAAAAAAAGAAAAAAAGAAAAACAAGAAAAGCCCTCAAAAAAACAGAAAAAGAAAAAACCAGTGAAAAAAGAAATGCCCTCTGGGATCCCTCTGCATGTCTGTGAAAGCCGAAGGGGTAGTCTCCTTTCCACGCAGCAACGCCTGACCAGAAAGGGCTCCCAACTCAAGAAATGGAAGAGAAAACAGTTCAAAACAAAGAAACGAAGAAAAGTCCCGGGATCCCACTAGCGCGGCAGCCCAGACCGGGAAGCAGCTCCACACTCGAACGGAGCTCCACAGCCCTTCAGGAAGAAGCAAAGATGGCACACGGAGCCAGGTATTTGAGCGAAAGGAGGGGGAGGCAGTGAGAGGTAAGGAAGAAATCAAAAGAAGCAGAAAAAAAAGCAACACCAGCAGCCAGCAAATGGCACTTAGAGAGCCGGCCTGTTTGGGTGTGTGGAATCCAGTCAGCTGGTGTTTCTCGGACAGGAGATTGTGGCCGCAGGAAGCAGAGGAGGCTGAGTGGGGGTGAAAATGGGTGGGGGGTGGGAGAGCGTATATTGCTATTTATCGGTTGTTTTGTCTCCCGCTGGAAGCTCCGTGAAGCTGCTTTCTCGTACCCCCATTTGCTGGTCTCCGATAGGAGTCGAAGATGGCGGATCTGTGCTGCGTTAGCTGGTAGGGGACCTCTGCATGAATGTCTCCTTGCTCTCCATTCTCTGTCATTTTTCTCCATTTGGTGCTTGGTTGAGTTCTTTATCTGTTCATTTGATGTTTTAGGGTTTCAGGATTGTTGTTTTCTCTGTTCGGCTTAGTTTTTCGGATCTTTGCTGTGGAAGGACAGCGTGGTGATTCTGCCTAGAGTGCCATTTTGCTGGAAGTCTCCCACGTATCTTTTTTTTGCTGAAGTGTCTATTGAAGCCTTGTACCAAATTTTTTGTTTGGTTTGTCTTTTTACCATTGATTTTTAGGAGTTCTTTATATATTCTAAGGAGCTCCAGTGGTGCAATGGTTAAGCACTTGGCTGCTAACCGAAAGGTCGGCAGTCCGAACCTACCAGCCGCTCCACGGGAGAAAGATGTGACAGTCTGCTTCTGTAAAGATTACAGCCTTGGAAAGCTGATGGGGCAGTTCTACCCTGTCCTATAGGGTTGCTGTGCATTGGAATTGACAGCAAAAGGTTTGGTTTTGATTTTTTATATATTCTGAATAGAAATTCTTTTAGACATATTTTGTAAATATTTTGTCATATTAGTTTGTCCTTTCACTTTGTTTTTCAAATTTCTTTTTATTGTACTTTAGATGAAGATTTACAGAACAAATAGTTTCTCATTAAACAGTCAGTATACATATTGCTTTATAATATTGGTTAACAATCCCACTACATGTCAACGCTCTCCGTTCATGGCCTTGAGGTCATTTTTTTTGTGTGAAAATATACATAGCCAAAGTTACACCATTTTGAATGATTCTACATGTACAATTCAGTGACATCGCTTACATTCTTCCAGTTGTGCTGCTATTCTCACTGTCCTTTTCCAAATTACTCTATCACTAGTATCTTCAACTCACAGTTGCCTAGGGTTCCCATCAGACCTTTTGAGTTGCTGTCGTCAGTTTGATGTTACATAGATAATTCTTCTATTTTTTTTTTTTTTGTACCTTAGATGAAGGTCTGCAGAACAAGTAGTTTCTCATTAAACAGTTGGTACACGTATTGTCCTGTGACAATGGTTAACAACCCGATGACATGTCAACACTGTCCATTCTCAACCTTGGGTTCCTTATCACCAGCTTTCCTGTCCCATCCTGCCTTCTAGTCCTTGTCCCTGGACTGCTGTGCCTCATTAGTCCTGTTTTGTTTTATGAGGCTGTCCAATCCCTGTCTGAACGGTGAACTTTGGGAGGGGCTTCACTAGTGAGCTAAAAAGGGTGTCCGGGGACCATACTCTCAGGGTTTCTCCAGTCTGTCAGGCCAGTAAATCTGGTCTTTTTTTGTGTGTGTGTTAGAATTCTGTTCTATATCCTTTTCCAGCTCTGTCCAGGACTCTCTAGTGATCCCAGTCAGAATAGTCAGTGGTGGTAGCCGGGCACCATCTAGCTGTACTGGACTCAGTCTGGTGCAGGCTGTGGTAGCTGTGGTCCATTAGTCCTTTGGACTAATCTTTTCCTTGTATCCTGTTCTCATCATTCTTCCTTGCTCCCGAAGGGGTGAGACCAGTGGAGTATCTTAGATGGCTGCTCACAGGCTTTTAAGACCCCAGACGCCACTCACCAAGGTAGAATGTAGAACATTGTCTTTATAAACTGTGTTACATCAATTGAGCTAGATGTTCCCCGAGACCATGGTCCCCACAGCCCTCTGCTCAGCAGTTCAGTCCTTCAGGGAGTTTGGAAGTGTCTACGGAGCTTCCATGACATTTCCTTGTACAAGTTATGCTAGTTTCCCCACTAATGTGTACTGTACTGTCTTCACCTTTCACCAAAGTTACTACTAATCTATTGTCTATTTAGTTCTCCCCAACCCCCACCCCTCCCATCCCTGGTAACCAACAAAGATTGTTTCTTTTTGTGTGTAAACTTTTACGTGAGTTTTTACAATAGAGGTCTCTTACAATATTTGTCCTTTTGTGATTGACTTATTTCACTGAGCATAATGTCCTCCAGTTTGATCCAGGTTATGAGATGCTTCACAAATTCATCATTGTTCTTTATCTTTGTATAATACTCCATTGTGTGTATGTACCATAGTTTGTTTATCCATTCATCTGTTGATGGGCATCTAGGTTGTTTCCATCTTTTTGCTGTTGTAAACAGTGCTTCAGTGAATATGGGTGTGCATATGTCTATTTGTGTGATGGCTCTTATTTCTCTAGGATGTATTCCTAGGAGTGGGATTGCATTTTGTAGTACTTTTTTTTTGGTGCTGACGTTTTCTTTGTTCCTCTTACTCTCCTGTGCTGAGTTCCTTTTGTTTGTGGATTTTTTTTGTTTTCATTTCTTTTGTTTTTGTAGTTTTGTTTTTACTGAGACTTTATGTTTTTCTTCTTTATTTTGATGAGTAGGTTTGCTAACTTTCTTTGTGGTTACGTTGAAATTTACCCTTATCTTTCTAGATTTGAAGCAGTCTGTTATTACTTGGTATTGCTTGACTTCCTCTCCATTAGAAGGTTCTATACCTACACCGTTTATTCCCTCTTTTATTGTTCTGATGCTGTTGTCATTTACAGATTAACCTCTCTGGTCCCCTTTTGTAATTCTTTTGGTTTTGCATAGTCCTTTAGAGTTCATTTCCTAGGTTGGTATCTGGCTAGTACAATCCTGTGTCCCATATTCAGCCTGTAGTCTGATATTGTTTGTTCTCAGATCGAAGGACTTCCTTTAATAAGTCTCATAAGTTTGGTTTGGTTTTTACATAGTCCCTTAATTTCTGTTTTTCTGGAAATGATGTAATTTCACCATCATAATTGAGAGAGAGTTTTGCAGGATATATTATTCTTGGCTGGCAATTTTTTTCATTCAAGGTTTTATATATGTCATCCCAGTGTCTTGTTGCCTGCATGGTTTCTGCCAAATAATCTGAGCTTAGTCTTGCTGTTTCTCCTCTGTATGTGACTTTGTTTCTCTCGAGCTTCTCTCAGGATTCTTTGTCTTTGGTATTAGCGAGTGTGATAATGATATGCCTTGGTGATTTTCTTTTGGAGTCTATCCTATATGGGGTTCATTTAGCTTCTTGGATGGTCAGCTTTTCATCTTTCATGATATTGGGGAAGTTTTGTGTCAGCAGTTCTTCAGTGATCCTCTGTGTTTTCTGTTTTCTCCCCGTTCTGGAACTCCGATGACTTGCAAATTTTTGCTTTTGATTGTATCGCACATATTTCTCAGGGTTTCTTCATTTTTATTTGTTCTTTTTACTGATTTTTTTCTCAAACAGAGTTGTATCCAAGTGTTTTTCTTCAGTTTCTCTGATCCTGTCTTCCATTGTTTCAAACCTGCTCCTCAGCCTTTCTGTGATACTGTCCATTTCTGAAATCTTGTTGTTTATCTTTTGGATTTCTAATTGTTGTTTTTGTATGATTTCTAGTTGTGAATTTATTTTTGCATTTTGTTCCTGTATTCTTTTCTTGAATTCTTCCATTTTTTCCCTGTATTTTCCGTGAATTTATCTGCATTTTCCATGAATTTGTCTATTTTTCCCTCAGTTTTGTCTGTTTTTTGCGTCAACTCTTGGATAATTCTGAATATTAAAGATTTGAATTCCCGATCAGTTAGGTCTAGTGCTTTTTCTTCTACTGGAAGGTCATTTGGTGTTTTATTTTGGACGCTAACTGGAACCATCCTGTTCTGTTTTTGTAAATGTTTTGATATTGTCTGCTGTCTTTGGGGCATTCAGTGGTTATTTTCCTCATTTATTGATTGTAGATTTGTTTTGTCCTGCTTTTTTGTTTTATTTGGTTATGTCTGAGCAGGCAGGCTGTGCATTATTTATTGTTTGCTCATCTGTGGGCGTGATACTTTTCATCTCCTTCTCCAATGAGCAGGGTCAGTCACTCAGGTTTGGTACAGCAGGGGAAGTCCAGCTGAAGGGGAGTTGCTGGGATAGGTTTTTAGTGGCACGTCCAGGGCTGACAGTGTGGACCGGGAATCAGTGTAGGGCAGGTTCCAGTAGGCTGTGCCTGTGCTGCTTGGGAGTGCGATGTTCAGCGCACCGTGCAGGTAGGCAGGAAGGAGGGAGTAGGTTGTGATGTGTTGCTAAGATGGATATGGGAAAGATGAGAGAGAGGAGAGAGGAACAGGAGCCAAAAACATATACACAAACAAAAAAGAGTGCTAAGCAAGCTTGCTATTGGAACGGATAGATGAGAGACTGAGAAAAGGGGAGAAACAAATGAAAAAAAGAAAAAGGGAAAAGAAAAAAGTGACTATATCGGGAAACTGGAAATAAAGAAAGACAAAAAGGGAATAAGAGATTGAAAACTAAACCAAGAAATGAACGAAAGAAAACAAAAACAAAAAACATGAAAAAAGAAATGCCCTCAGTGATGTCCCTGTGCGTCTGCACAGAGTAAGGGACTAGCTTCCAAGCTGCGTGGTACTGTCTGATTAGAAGGGGCTCCCAAGCGGCTCCCAAGCTGAGAAAAAAAGAAATCAAACAAATCAAAACAGAAAAAATCAGAGTAAAGAAACAACAAAAAAGCCCCGGGGGTCCCACCAGCGTGGCAGCATGGGCCGGGAAGCAGTTTCACAGTCGAGCAGTGTTTTGCAGCCTTTCAGGAAGAAGCAAAGATGGCTCACCGAGCCAGGTATTTGACAGAAGGAGGGGGAGGTTGTGAGAGGTAAGGAAGAAATCTAAAGAAGCAGAAAGAAGCAACACCAGCAGCCCAAAAATGGCACTTAGGGAGCTGGCCAGTGTGGGTGGGTGGAATCCAAGTGGCACTGGGGGGATCCTTGTGCTTCCCAGCCAACAGACTGTGGCTATAGGAAGCAGAGGAGGCTGAGTGGGGGCGAAGAAGGGTGGGAGGCCGGAAAGCCTATATCGTGGGTTACCGGTTGTTCTGTCTCCTGCTGGAAGCTTCGTGAAGCTGCTTTCTCGTAGCTCCTATTTGCTGACCTCCAATAGGAGTCCAGGATGGCAGATCTGTGCTGTAGTAGCTGATAGGGGACCTCTGCACGTATCTCTTCTCGAGCTCTGTTCTTGGTCAGTTTCTTATTCCATTAGGTGCTTGACTGAGTTCTTCTTGTCTTCATTTGATGCTTAGGGTTTCAGGATTGATGTGTGACTCTGTTTGACTTAGTTTTTCTGATCTTTGCTGTGGAGGGATAGCGTGGTGCTTCTGACTATGGCACCACGTTGCCCGAAGTCCCCCTTTCATTTTCTTAACAGTGGTTTTTGATGAGCCGAAGCGTTTAATTTTGGTAAAGTCCAATTTGTTATTCTCATTTATGTACAGAACATTTTGTGCCCTAAGAAATCTTTGCAATTTAATTATATTAAAGCAAACCTAATATACAGCTAGATCTTCACTGAAGTTGAGAATGAGAGCAAACAATGAATATGAGTCTGATAAAGAACATCTCAAAGAGTGAATCTAAAATTTACTGAGTATAAAAGTATTAAATACCCATTTCTGTTCCCAGTATCACACGTATCATCTGTCTTCAATTTTTTTTATCATAAACTTTTAAGTCTGTCTCCATGGTTCCCAAACTATACCCCAGTGTCCTGACCTGCTGTGGGGTATTTTAAAATTTTCAACATCATTTGGACACCACACATACTAGCTCAATGTAGTTCACAGTTTCAACGTTAGATCTCTTTTACTTTGGGTAACATCTTATCTTTAAAGCAAGTACTGCCTGAAAATCAGTGTGGAACATCAAATGAGGGAAGTAGTGGTGTCCAGTCTGATTCCATGTATGGAGATACTGTGCAATACCCAGTGAGAACACAAATGTCTGTAAATAATGTTGGTTAAAAAATGAAAAATATTTTTCTTTCAATTTATGTGTATTAATTTTTTGAACAGGTATTCAGTTGTTTGGATGAAAATACTAAGTAGTTGGGATGTAACCTCTTAATAAAATTGTTAGGTATTATTTTTGTTCTATGGGTCACTGTGAAAAATTACTGAGACACTAAGGGTACCATGAACTAAGAAAGTTTGGCAAACTCTGGACTATACTAACTTTGTTTTCTTCTTAGAGCTTTATATAGTTTCAGCTTCCATATTCATGTTTTGTGTGTGATATGAAGTAAGAATCAAAATTTGTTTAATAGTATTATTATGCATAAGTTTACCCACTGGTTCCAGCACGATATATTGAAGAGTTTACTTTCCTCATTGAATTGGCTGCTGTCTTTATCAAAAATCTATTGAATGTAAGTTTGTGGGTTTATTTCTGGACTGTTTATTCTGTTCCATTGATCTGTTTGTCTATATTTACAACATATGACATCTTTACTATTCAAGTTTACAGTAAGACTTGAAATAAGTTAGTATGAGTCTTCCAGCTGTATTCTACTTTCAATATTATTTTGACTATTTTAGATACTATTTCCATATAAATTTTTGAGTATACTTGCTAATTTATACATTCAAAAGAGCCTATGTGGAATTTGACTGAGATCGCATTGTATCTATAGATCAATTCTGGGAGAATTATATCAACAACATTTAACCATCTAGTCCATGAACATGGTACATTTCTCCACTTAATTAGGTCTTTCAGCAATGTTTTCTGGTTTTCAGTGTGTGGTCTTGCATGTCGTTTGTTATAAAATATTTTTTTGGTTTTTGATGCTAATACAAATGAAATTTCATTTGCCAATTGTTTGCTACTCATATATAGGAATATTTGAATACATTGATCTTTTATTTGTGACCTTACTAAATTTACTTATTCTGATAGTTTTGTAGATTCCTCAGGATATTCTGTGTAGACAATAATGTAACTACAGACAGTTTTACTTTTTTCCTTTCAGTCTTCATGCCTTGTATTTATTTTCCTTGCCTTACTGCACTGGCTAGGATCTTCAGTGTAATGTTGAATAGAAGTGGTGAAAGTGGACATCACTGCCTTCTTCCTGGTCTTATTTTATCATTATGTATGATGTTAGCTGTGGGTTTTTTGTAGATGTCCTTGATCAGATTGAGGAAGTTCCTTCCTATTCCTAGTTTGTTGAGAGCTTTTTTCATGGGGGGAGAAAAAACATTGCCATCCAGTCAATTCTGACTCATAGTGACCCTATAGGACAGAGTAGAACTGCCCCTTGGGTTTCCAAGGAGCAGCTGGTGGATTTGAACTGCCGACCTTTTGATTAGCAGCTGCGCTCTTAACCACTACACCACTAGGGCTCATGAATAGAGGTTGAATTTTGTTGAATTCATTTTTTTCATCTGTGGAAATGATCATACGGTTTTCTCCTTTAATATGTTAAATGTTAATATGGTGAATAAGATTTTTTTTTTGAATGTTTAACCAATCTTGGATTCTTGGGATAAACCCCGTGTAATCATGATGCAAAATAAAAGGAAAAAAAAGTGATGTTTATATATTGCTGGATTTGATTTGCTAATAAGAATTTTGGCATTGTGTTCATGAGGGATATTAGTCTTAGTTTTCTTGTAATGGCTTTGTTAAATTTTGGAATCAGAGTTATGTTGGCGTCATAGAATAAGTTTGGAAATGTTCCCACCTCCTCTATTTTTCTGAAAGAATATGCAAGATTGGTATTTTTTCTCAAGTGTTGTGGTGCAGTGTGTTTCTCTTATATATGGCTTTTCTAGTCTTGGGTTTATAAGTCTGCCAAAATGACTGACTAGGCCACAATCTTCCAACAGACTGATCAGTATACTGTGCAAATAGAGTTTGGTCTGTAAAATCACCCAATAGAATTAGGTGACCTTGTGGGAATTAGTAACTATGCACTTTGAGTGACTGTAGCCTACTGAGGGGATTGGTCAGTTGTAGTCTGGCTGGGAGGGCCATGCCTTGAAATTGAATATAAGGGCTAACTCCACAGAGGTTGAGGGGGGACTCACTACCATCAGGAAATGCCTGGAGTGGAGCACATCCTTTGGACCCAGGGTCCCTGCGCAGAGAACCTCCTAGACACAGGAGATAGAGAGCTGTAACACTGAAGATGGCATGAGATGGCAAGAAACAGCAGCAACCGGAGCAGAACACAGTGGCAGAGAAACAGCAGCATCAGTATGAGTGGCAGGAACGAGGAGACTTGAGCAGAGTGGCTGCCATCAGCTTGCCATCCCATGGAGCGAGAGAGCTGAGCACCTTCTGGCAGGAGGCTTGCTGGCAGAGTAGGGTGACTCCGGGCCCTTATTGGCGGAGCTAAAGAGCTGTAATCCTTGCCTGAGCAGGGCAGAGGCCCAGAGAAAGGCCATCTGCCTGCGGGCACAGCTGAGAAGATGAGAGCTGTCTTGGTGGAAAGCTGTCCTGACTGGTGAATTGAATCCTGTCGCCAGAGCTGTAGCCTGTTACTTGACAAAGCTGATCCTGATCCCAAGTTGTAGCATGTTACTTCTCTAATAAAACACATAACCATGAGTATACTCTGTGAGTTCTTTGTGGTCACTGGTATGAGTTATCAAACCCAGCAGAGAAAAAGAGAGTGCTTTGGGGTGGGGAGGGACGGCTGGTTTCAGAAGTGGTGAAAAAGCTTTATGTTGATCCTGATTCTCATACCCCCTTGTGGATTTAGACACGTTCTGATGCTAGATTTCAATTGTTTGATAAAATTAATCAGTGAAATCTGGGCCTGGGGATTTCTTTGTGGGAAGATTTTTTTAATACAAATTTAATTTATTTAATAGATACAGGGTTATTGAGATATTTTATGCCATCTTGTATTGGTTTTGTAAGATATTTTTTGAGGAGGTCTATTTCATGTTGTCAAGGCATTGATATTTGTTAATCAGCCTTTCATATCTGTAGGGTCCATAGTGAGGGCCTCTTTCTCACTTCCTGATATTAGTGGTACTTTGTATTTCTCTTTTTGTTGATCAGGCTTCCTAGCCATTTATTAATTTTGTTAATCTTGTCAAAGAACAACCGTTTTACTTTATTAATTTTGTTAATCTTGTCAAAGAACAACCGTTTTACTTTGTTAATTTCCTCTATTTTTACCTTCTATTTCGTTAGTTTTTGCTCTTTATTGTTTCCTTCCTTCTGCTTACTTGGATTTAATTTAATCCTCTTTTCCTAGCTTAAGTTGGAAACTTAGATCATTGGGGTTTTGTATGTTTTAGTACATACTTTATTTCTTGAACTCAAACTATAAAACACTGTCTCCCTTGTGGCGAGTGGCAGCTAAAATCCTTGTTCAATTCTCTTAGCCTTAGCCAGGACGTTTTATCCATTCTGTCACTCTCTGTCTCTTTATAGGTGCACTGAGGCCATTTATACATTCAGTGTAATTATTGATAGGTATCAGTCTATTGCTGTCATTTTGTAGTGCTTTTTTTTTTTGTGGTGCTGACTTTTTCTTTGTTCCTCTTACTCTCCTGTGCTGAATTTCTTCTGTTTGGATTTTTTTTTCATTTCTTTTGTTTTTGTAGGTTTCATTTTTACCGAGACTTTATGTTTTTATCTTTATTTTGATGAGTAGGTTTGTTAACTTTGTTTGTGGTTACCGTGAAATTTACCCTTATCTTTCTAAGTTTGAAGCAGTCTATTATTACTTGGTATTGCCTTGCCTTCCTCTCCATTAGAAGGTTCTATACCTATACTGTTTATCCCCTTTTTTATTGTTCTGATGTTGTTGTTATTTACTGATTAATTGCTCTGATTCCTTGTTGTATTTGTTTTGGTTTTGGGTAGTCCTTGAGAATTCATTTCCTAGATTAGTATCTGGCTGGTACGATACTGCATCGTAGATTCAGCCTGTGAGCTGATGTTGTTTGTTCTCAGATCGAAGGACTCCCTTTAATAATTCTTGTACGTTTGGTTTGGTTTTTACATAGTCCCTTAATCTTTGTTTATCTGGAAATCACCTAATTTCACCATCATATTTGAGTGAGAGTTTTGCAGGATATATTATTCTTGGCTGGCAATTTTTTTCTTTCAAGGTTTTATATATGTCATCCCATTGTCTTCTTGCCTGCATGGTTTCTGCCAAATAAGCTTAGTCTTATTGTTTCTCCACTTTATGTGACTTTTTGTTTTTCTCCAGCTGCTCTCAGGATTCTTTGTTTGTCTTTGGTTTTAGCGAGTGTGATTATGATATGCCTTGGTGATTTTCTTTTGGGGTCTATCCTATATGGGGTTCGTTGAGCTTCTTGGTCAGCTTTTCATCTTTCATGATATTGGGGAAGTTTTGTGTCAGCAGTTCTTCAGTGATCCTCTGTGTTTTCTGTTTTCTCCCCATTCTGGAACTCCGATCACTTGCAGATTTTTGCTTTTGATTGTGTCCCACATAATTCTCAGGGTCTCTTCATTTTTCGTTGTTCTATTTTTTCTGAGTTTTCCTCAGAGTTGTAGCCAAGTGTTTGTCTTCAATTTCGCTGATCCTGTCTTCCACGATTTCAGACTTGCTCCTCAGCCCTTCTGTGATACTGTCCATTTCTGAAATCTTGTTGTTTATCTTTTGGGTTTCTGATTGTTTTTGTATGATTTCTAGTTGTGAATTTATTTTGGCATTTTGTTCCTGCATTGTTTTCCTGAATTCTTCCATTTTTTTGTATTTTCCATGAATTTGTCTGCCTTTTCTGTGAATTTGCCTATTTTTCCCCTCGTTTTTGTCTTTTTGCTTCAACTCTTGGATAGCTCTGAATATTAGGGGTTTGAATTCCCTATCAGGTAGTTCTAATGCCTTTTCTTTTACTGGAAAGTTGTCTCGTGTTTTATTTTGGACACCTATTGGAACATCCTGTCTTGTTTTTGTAAATGTTTTGATGATTGTCTGCTGTCTTTGGGGCATTCGGTAGTTATTTTACTCACTTATTGATTGTAGATTTGTTTTGTCCTGCTTTTTTGTTTTATTTGGCTATGTCTGAGCAGGCATTCTTTGTCGTTTGCTCGTCTTTGGGCATACTTTTCATCTCCTTCTCCAGTTAGCATCGTCAGTTGCTCAGATATGGTACAGCGGTGCAGGTCTAGCTGAAGAGTTGCTGGGATGGGTTGTTTGTGGCACTACAGCCACCAGGGTGGGCCGGTAATCAGTGCAGGGCAGGTTCAGGTAGGCCTTACCTGGGCTGCTTGGTGGTGTGATGTTTAGCACACAGTACAAGTAGGCAGGATGGAGGGGGAGACTGTGATGTGTGGGGCTAAGATGGGTATGGGAGAGAGCAGAGAGGAGCGGGAGCCAAAAACATACAAACAAAAAAGAGTGCTGGGGAGCTTGCCACTGGAGTGGAGAGATGAGAGACTATGAAAGGGAGAGAAACAAAAAAGAGAAGAAAAATGAATAAATAAAAATTAGAAAGAAAGAAGAAAAGCAAAGCTCCCAGGGATCACTCTGGTGCGGCTGTGAGGTCTGGGGAAGTTGCTTCCAGGCCGTGAAGTACAGTCTGGCTAGAAGGGGTAGAGGTGTCACTCAGTGCCAGGTATTCAGGGGACAGGAAGGGAAGGAAAGTATAGAGAAACGAGAAACTGAGTAATGAAGAAAGACAAAAAGGGAAAAGAAAACAAAACAAAATAAAGAAGAAAAACAGAAAGAAAAATAAAAGTCTTCCCCTCAAAAACAAGAAAAAAGAAACACCCTTGGGGATCCGTCTGCGCAAACTGAGGGTGTAGGTCCCAAGCTGTGCAGTACTGCCTGGCAAGAACAGGCTCCCAATTTGAGAAAAGAAAAAACAAACAAGCAGACAATTCAAAACAAACAAAAAGCCCCGGGATTCCACCAGTGTGGCAGTGTGGCAGCACAGGCCGGGAAGCAGTTTCACATTCGAGCGGCGT
Organism: Dugong dugon; assembly: GCA_030035585.1. Classification (NCBI taxonomy): domain Eukaryota; kingdom Metazoa; phylum Chordata; class Mammalia; order Sirenia; family Dugongidae; genus Dugong; species Dugong dugon. The sequence continues at coordinate 38,420,787 of CM057478.1, forward strand.
TTCACAGCCTTTCAAGAAAGAAGCAAAGATGGCGCACGGAGCCAGGTATTTGAGAGAAAGGAGGGGGAGGTGATGAGAGGTAAGGAAGAAATCTAAAGAAGCAGAAAAAAGCAACTGCAGCAGCCAACAAATGGCACTTAGGGAGCTGGCCAGTGTGGGCGGGTGGAATCCAAGTGACATCGGAGTGAAGGTGGTGCTTCCCGGCCAAGAGACTGGCCATAGGAAGCAGAGCTGGCTGAGTGGGAGTGAAGAAGGGTGGGGGGTGGGAAAACATATATCACTGTTTACTAGTTGTTCTTTCTCTTGCTGGAAGCTCTGTGAAGCTGCTTTCTCGTACCCCCTGTTCACTGATCTCTGATAGGAGTCCAAGATGGCGGATCTGTGCTACGTTAGCGGATAGGGGACCTCTGCATGTATCTCTCCTCGCTCTCTGTTCTCTGTCAGTTTCTTACTCCATTCAGTGCTTGGCTGAGTTCTTTATCTCTTCATTTGATGCTTAGGGTTTCAGGATTGCTGTTTCCTCTGTTTGGCTTAGTTTTTCAGATCTTTACTGTGGAGGGATGGTGTGGTGCTTCTGCTTATAGTGCCATGTTGCCGGGAAGTCCCATAGCTGGGACATTTGAGGCTGCCCTGTGCATGCATTGTTCCAGGATTATTCAGCAATCTGGGCAGAGTTTATACACAGAATTTGGGGCTCTTCCTTTCAGTTTCTCCTGCCTGCGATTTCCGACCTGAAGTTATGGTTGTCCCAAACTCTTTGTCTTCAGATCCTTCAAGCCAGTAAGATTGAGGATTTTCTTTCAGAATTTTGGTTAGCCCACATGGCATACTGGTGCCTCTCTTCAGGCTAAAAGCCGTAATTTAAAAAAAATAACACCTTACCCATGTCATACCCTCAAGTGTTCTCTCCTGTTCAGAATCTGTCCCCTTTTATTCACTTTCTATTTCTTTAGAACCAGATCATTGATTTAAAAAATTTTAAGGGTAAAAATATAAGTTTTCCTCTAAGCATTGTTTCAGCAATATCTCACAAATTTTGGTATGTTGTATTCTCATTATCATTCAGTTCAGATAATTTCTAATTTCTTCTTTGACCCATGAGTTATTTAGGAGTGTGTTTAATTTCCAAGAATTTGGAGCTTTTCTACATAGCTAGCTCATTGATAGTGATTTCTAACTTAATTCAAACTTAAGCTCTTTTTTTTTTCAATTGTGGCTTATATTATGGTCCAGCATGTGGTCTGTCTTGGTGAATATTCCATGTATACTTGAAAAGATCGTGTTTTATTTGTTGGATACACTTGTTGCCATTGAGTCAGTTCCGACTATAGTGACCATATAGAACAGAGTAGAACTACCCCATAGGGTTTCCAGGGCTGTAATCTTTATGGAAGCATACTGCCACATCTTTCTCCCATGGAGTAGCTGCTGGGTTTGAACCATCGACTTTTTAGTTGGCAGCTGAGCCCTTAACTACTGTACCATCAGGGCTCCCTGTGTTTGGTATAGTGTTTTATAAGTCTCAAAAGGTTAAGCAGGTTGATAGTATTATTTGAACTATATCCTTACTTTCATTTAAGAGAAGGGTATTTCAGCCCTCAATTTCCAGCCAATCTGGCAGCCCCATACTCCATCTTCTGAATCCTGAAGCCAATAAGACTATGGCTTTCTGCTTGTGTCCTAGTCTTTCTGTGCTACTTGGATGGGGCAGTGTTGTCGGGGAAAATGAGGATCTCACGCTATTTAGTTTCCTTCTTTCAAAGATTGTCCTTTTGGTTACTCTGCAGAGCCCTCATATAATTATTTTTTATGTTTTGTTCAGAGTTTATAATTGCTATCTGCAAGAAGTTTAGTCTTATATGATCTATTCCACCATTACTGGAACCTCCTAACATTTTTTTTTCCTTCAAACTATTACAGTAAATTGAAAGAAAGTTAAGTTTTACAGAATTAAAGTACATCTCATATTCAAGCACAGCACCATTTGTTGTTCACTGTGTCTGGAGCAGGTAAGTCCATTTACTGAGGATATTTATATCCTTTTCATAGGTGTTAGGAACATGACAAGACCTGTGGTTTTATTTTTAACTAAAGATATTTAGAATTTGCTACCATGAATGTATTAGAGGTGACCACTTTTTATTTTCAGGTAATTAACTTTTGACATCTAATATTTTCTTTATTTAGATGAGTTTGGTGCTTTGGAAAGTGTGAAAGCTGCTAGTGAACTCTATTCTCCTTTATCAGGAGAAGTAACAGAAATTAATGAAGGTCTTACAGAAAATCCAGGACTTGTTAACAAGTCTTGTTATGAAGATGGTAAGTTGTTGCTAGAAATTTTTCATAGAACTATTGCTATAGTTAGTTAACATTTAATCCAAAGTTTAAAGCAAGCTTAGTTGATTGTGACTTCATCTTTTTTCCATTTCTATTTCTATTAAATAGGGACATTCTGCCAGATTAGCTGAATCTATAAGAGGATATTTAATATCCACCAGTTGCTCCTTGGAAGCCCTGTGGGGCAGTTCTACTCTGTCTTGTAGAGTCGCTGTGAGTCGGAATTGACTTGATGGCAGCGGGGTTTGGTTTTTGGTTTTCTGACCATAAAACATTGCCTTACATTGCAGAGTTCTTAGCATTATAGTTGAAGGCTCCTTGGTTACTATAGTGTTTACCTTTTCAGATGTAAAGCATGCACTCATGCTTTTGTGATGTAACTGGTAATAGAATTAATACCTCATTGCATTAATTTTCATTATTCTCACATATATTAGTTCATTTTGATTTTTATGATAACCTAGTGAGGTAGTCTAGCAGCAATTTTCTGCAGTTTTTAAATGAAGAAATTGAGGCCCCAAAGAGTCACCTATTAGGGTCACACAGCCAATAAATGGCAAAGCCAGGGTTAGGTTGTAGTTCTCTGTTACCTGTCATCTATCCCTTCTTATTCCTTACTACTGCTTCCTAATGCCCTTAACCTCAGTAGTTACAGTGTTGGTGTTCCTTTTGTTAAAGAAAGATATACCTGGCCTTGTATATTTGGATACCTTATTTAAATTCTAAAATGTCAGTTGATGCTTATTACAACCTAAGAGTTCTCAGTCCATATGGTAGAGTCCGTTCTGGCTATAATTCTTCTCAGTTGTGATAATGAAGTCTGTTCATTTAATTCTTAAGGCTAAAATTTAAAAGCTCCTTGAACAAACAATAATAGTGATTTATTATGTAAAGAATACTAGATTAATTTGAGGGATTCAAATGTTTATTTTACATTTTGACTGAATTTTATTTTTACTCTTTAAAAAGGCAATTTGGAATATAAGATACAGGGTTTTGTGGTTGTTTTTTTTTTTTTTGGTTGCAGGTTGGCTGATCAAGATGACACTGAGTAATCCTTCAGAACTTGATGAACTAATGAGTGAAGAAGCATATGAGAAATACATAAAATCTATTGAGGAGTGAAAACGGAGCCTCTAAATAAACTAGTATGAAACCACTTACCCCAGCATAGTTGTCTTAAATTAGTGGATAGAAGAATTAAAATAACTTTTAGCAATACCAGTGGAAAACAGAAACTTCTTGTTGCAATTATGCTTTAGAAGAAAGTATCCCTTAACTATCTAATGACTGCAGATAAACACAATATACATCTTTTTCACAACACCCTGTTTCAGGTTAGGGTCTAGTTATAATATTCAAAATTCATGAAATTATCTGTGGCAACAATAGTTAAAAAATTATGTAATTAAAGGGTAACATTGTTATAAACCTTTTATAATATTATAACTATTGCTGACATCCATACCTGGATTTGGGTCAAAATACCTAATGATCTTTCCACTGGAAATAACTGGGAGTGGAGATAAGTTTTTGTAGCTGTACAGTGTCACAAGAGGAATAATACTATCTTAATTTTACAATGTACTGCCTTTGCTGGTTCTATTTTTATACAGTGAACCAGCAGCCTTGCAGCAAAATAAGAAACAGTTTAATAATAAAACATTCAATTTCTTCATTAATCATGTTTTTTGTTTTGATGTTAATATTTCATTTAGTGATTCTGTTAGTATTTGTGAGAATGCTAATTTTAACTTAATGCAGAGTTCTTTTTAAAAAGGAAATGTAAGTTATATCAATGAAAGGTTCTAAGAAAGTATTTCCTTTTAATCACAAACCTGACTCTTAAGCAAAATTCTGATTGCCTGATAGCTTTAAGCACTTAGCTTTCTCATCTTTCAAAACTAAATCACTGACTTTGTTTTTCTATCATGCTAGGATAGAAGAGAAGAGGAGAAACAAGGAAAGGTAGAAGTTTTGATCAGCATAGCACATGGTGGTCTTAAGAAGTTAAACCATGGTTCAGGCTTCCACTTAAGTAGTGGGAATAGAATTGGACATAAAGTGTGAAGCTATATGAACTCAGACACTGAATACTGTTTGCAGCTTAAGCATAAAAGTTAGAGTACCAAATGTGGCATTTTTAAGGGGCTAATATAGCACCAAAGGAGCCCTAGTGGCACAATGGTTAAAACACTCAACTGTTAACTGAAAGGTCAGCGATTTGAACCAGCCAGCCACTCCGCAGGAGAAAAGATCTGCCAGTTGGTTCTCATAAAGATTTCAGCCTAGGAAGCCATATGAGGCAGTTCTACTCTGTCCTATAGGGTCGCTATGAGTTAGAATTGACTTGATGGCATACAACAACAATATAGCACTAAGGTCCTTGGGTGGTGCAAATAGCTTGTGCTCATCTATTAACTGAAAAGTTAGTGGTTCAGACCCACCCAGTGGCACCACAGAAGAAAGGACTGGTGATCTACTTCCCTAAAGACTGCAGCCAAGAAAACATCATGGAGCAGTTCTAGTCTATAACACATGGGGTCACCGTTAAGTCAGAATTGATGGCAACAGGTTTGGTTTTAATACAGCGTTGGTGGTTCAGTGGCAGAATTCTTATCTTCCATGCAGGAGACCCCAGTTCAATTCCTGGCCAATGCACCTCAAGTGCAGCCACCACCCATCTGTCATTGGAGGCTTGTGTGTTGCTGTGATGCTGAATAAGCTTCAGGGGAGCTTCCAGACTAAGACAGACTAGGAAGAAAGGTTTGGTGATCTACTTCTGAAAAATTAGCCAGTGAAAACCCTGTGGATCACAATGGTCTGCTGTCATTGTGCATGGGGTCACCATGAGTTGGGGGGTCGACTTAATGGCAGCTAACAACAGCAACCATATAGCACTACCAACAATCATGAAGATGGCGCAGGACTGGGCAACATTTCATTCTGTTATGCATAAGGTGGCTGCCATAAGTCATTACCAACTCAACAGTAACTAACAACAACAAATATGGCACACACTAATTAAGCCAGATGTGGTATGCTGATACCCTTCCCAAAGACACACATACTTGCTCTTTAACACTTTTCTGTGAGGTTTTTGAAAGGGTAGAACATTATAGCAACTTTTCAATACTAGATTATAGAGCCAATTCCACCCTCATTTCTATACCAGTGTTGCCAAAGAAATAGGGCCTTCCAAATTGACTGAATCAACAAGGCAATTAATTTCTTTGATCTCGTGTTCCTTTTGAATGGTTCTGGCCTTATAGGGCTACTTAATAAAGTTCTTAAAGAATGCTTTCTAATAGTTGAACCTCAAGAAATGGAATAGGTTACCCTGGAAGTGTTAAGAAATCTTTTATATCACCTCCCAGGGAGTTTAAAGTTGATACCATTAGGTTTTAATAAACCACCTAGACGGTTCTCTGCATAGGCACACTGGTGTTCCAACCCTTAAGCAAATCAGGATTTCCAAATTAGATGGAATCTTGGAGACTAACTAGTTTAACTCTTGTTAAAGAGGAAAACTGAAACCCAAGGAGATAGAGTGATTTTGCTTAACTCTCCACATTAAGCCCAAAAGCTTGGGATACAGGAGAAAAGGGAAGGTACGCTGTAAACCAGAATGAACTGAGTTATTCTTATTTGCTGTCCCCTGTTTCATTTTTGTTGTTTGTTTGGTTTTATTTACAAGGAACACAGTTAAAAATTCATATTTGCTAAACATGTTCACAAATTAAAATAGAATTTAGTCTTGCAGATTATAATAAATCAGTTCTAGATCTTTTTATCTACAAGTACACGCACACATATATATATCCTTGTGTTATTTTTTAATGAAGTCCTCCAATTTTTAATCTTTAGTAATTTGATTTGTATGATTAATGGTAGTTATCTGTAAATAGCAAATCAAACACACTTAACAATGTTTAACGTAACCACATTAAACCTGATTCTCATCTCCAGTTACTCTCAGTGAATTCATTACCTGTATACCTTTTTTTAAGACCCTTGGGTGGCACAAACCATTTGTGCTTGACTGCTAACCTAAAGGTTGTTTTGAACCCACCCAGTGACACCACAGAAGAAAGGCTTGGCAATCTGCTACCATAAAAGATTATAGCCAAGAAAACCCTATGGACCAATTCTACTCTGTAACACTTGGGGTTGTCATGAGTTGGAATCGACTTGATGGTAATGGGTTTGGTTTTTTTTGTTTACTACCTGTTTTTATAGTATGGCTTTGATTTTTTAACCACTTAATGACCTGTGTTTCCATACTATCTCAGCGGCACGTTGCCCTGCATTAGAACTCAAAATTGCTCTACCATTAAGCTCCCAAATGCTTATCTTCCTCTCCACTCCAATTACCTCGTAAATGTTGAACCTTCTCTTTGTTGTTGGTGTTCGGTGCCATTGAGTCAGTTCCCAGTGACCCTATGTATAACAGAATGAAACACAGCCTGGTCCTGCACCATCCTCACAATCATTGTTATGCTAGAGCTGTCACTGCAGCCACTGTGTCAGTCTGTCTTGTTAAAGGTTTTCCTCTTTCACTCACCCTCTACTTTACCAAGCATGATGTCCTTCTCCAGGGGTTGGTCCCTTCTGATAACGTGTACAAAGTATGTAAGACGAAGTCTCATCATCCTTGCTTCTAAGGAGCATTCTGGCTGTACTTCTTCCAGACAGATTTGTTCTTCTGGCAGTATATGGTATATTCAATATTCTTTGTGAATACTATAATTCAAAGGTATCAGTTCTTCAGTCCTTCTTATTCACTATCCAGATTCCCCATGCATGAGGCGACTGAAAATACCATGGCTTGGGTCAGGTGTGCCTTAGTTCTCAAAGTGATATCTTTGCTTTTTAACACTTTAAAGAGGTCTTCTGCAGCAGATACGCCCAATGCAGTATGTCATTTGATTTCCTGACTGCTGCTTCTCTGGGCATTGATGCTGGATCCAAGTAAAATGAAATCCTCGACAACATCAATCTTTTCTCCATTTATCATGATGTTGCTTACTGGCCAGTTGTGGGGATATTTGTTCTCTGTATGTTGAATATAATCAATACAGAAGGCTGTAGTCTATGCTCTTCATCAGTAACTGCTTCAGGTCCACTTCACTTTGAGCAAGCAAGATTGTGTCATCTGCATATTGCAGGTTCTTAATGAGCCTTCCACCAATCCTGATGCCACATTCTTCTTCATATAGTTTAGCTTCTCGAATTATTTGCTCAGCGTAAAGATTGAATAAGTATGGTGAAAGGATACAGCCCTGATGCACAACTTTCCTGACTTTAAACCACGCAGTATCCCCATGTTCGGTTTGAATGACTGCCTCTTGGTCTATGTAAGAGTTCCTCATGAGCATAATTGTTTTGGAATTCAGTTTCTTTGCAGTGTTATCCATAATTTGTTATGATCCATGCAGTCAAATGCATTTGCATAGTCAATAAAACACAGGTAAACATCTTTCCAGTATTCTCTGCTTTCAGCCATGATCCGTTACATCAGCAATGATATACCTTGTTCCATGTCATCTGAATCTGGCTTGAATTTCTGGCAGTTCCCAGTCAATATACTGCTGCAACCGCTTTTGAATGATCTTCAGCAAAGTTTTTTTCTGTGTGATATTAATGATACTATTTGACAATTTCTGCGTTCTGTTGGATCACTTTTCTTTGGAACGGGCTCGAACACAGATTTCTTCCAGTCAGCTGGCCATTAAGCTGTCCTCCAAGTTTCGTGGCATAGATGAGTGAGCACCTCCAGTGCTGCATCCATTTGTTGAAACATCTCAATTGGTCTTCTGTCAATTCCTGGAGCCTCATTTTTTGCCAGTGCCTTCAGTGCAGCTTGGACTTCTTCCTTAAGTACCATTGGTTTTTGATCAAATGCTAACTCCTGAAATGGTTTAATGTCGACTGGTTCTTCTTGGTGCAGTGACTGTTTGTATTCCTTCCATCTTCTTTTGATGCTTTCTGCATCATTCAGTATTTTCCCTGGATAATACTTCAGTATTGCAACTTGAGGCTTGAATTTCTTCTTCAGTTCTTTCAGCTTGAGAAATGCAGAGTGTGTTCTTCCCTTTTGGCTTTCTAACTCCTGGTCTTTGCACATTTCATTATAATACTTAATTTCCTCAAGCCACTTTTTGAAATCTTCTATTCAGCTCTTGATTACTTCATCATTTTTTTCCATTCGCTTTAGCTACTCTATGTTCAACAGCAAGTTTCATAGTCTCTTCTGACATCCATTTTGGTCTTTTCTTTCCTTCCTGTCTTTTTAATGACCTTTTTGCTTTCTTCGTGTATGATGTCCTTGATGTCATTCCACAACTCGTCCGGTTTTCAGTCATTAGTGTTCAATGTGTCAAGTATTTTCCTGAGGTGGACTCTAAATTCAGGTGGGATATTCTCAAGGCCATATTTTGGCTTTCATGGATTTGCTCTTATTTTCTTCAGCTTCAACTTGAACTTGTATACGAGCAATGGATGGTCTGTCCCACAGTTGGCCACTGGCCTTGTTCTGACTGATGATATTGAGCTTCTCCATTGTCCCTTTCCATAGATGTAGTCAATGTGATTCCTGTGTATTCCATCTGGCAAGGTCTACACTATATAGTCACCGTTTACGTTGTTGAAAAAAGGTATTTGCAATGAAGAAATCGTTGGTCTTGCAAAATTCTGTCATGCGATCTCCAGTGTTGTTTGTATAGCCAGGGTCATATTTTCCAACTACCAATCCTTTGTTTTCAACTTTCACATTCCAGTCACCAGTAATTGTCAGTGTATCCTGATTGCATGTTGGATCAATTTCAGACTGCAGAAGTTGGTAAACATCGTCAATTTCTTCATCTTTGGCCTCTGTGGTTGGTGCATAAATTTGAATTATATTCATACTAACTGGTCTTCCTTGTGGGCATATGGATCTTATCACTGATAGTTTGACAAAGAATGTGACACCCTTCCTCTTCAGTTTGTCATTCCCAGCATAGTAGACTATATAATTGTCTCACTCAAAATGGCCAGTACCAGTCCATTTCAGCTCACTAATGTCTAGGATATTGATCTTTATGCATCTCATTTCATTTTTGTTGACTTCCAATCTTCCTAGATTTGTACTTTGTACATTCCATGTTTCGATTATTAATACGTTTGCAGTTGTTTCTTGTCATGTTGAGCTGTGCCATTTGAATAGTCTAATACATCATATAAAGTAGTCTTTCTACAGACTTCACAGGCATTCTTATTCATAGTTACGTTCTGTAAAAAGCAGTAATGTATGGCTGTCTTTACAAGCACTTTTTTCCCTCTAAATTTTATTTGTTTTTTTTTTGAGATCATATGACACTGATTACATTGAGTTGTGCAACCATCCTCACCCTTCTTTTTCTGAGTTGTTCCTCCCTCATTAACATAAACTTTGCCCCCTCAGGTTCTGATCTAATCTTTTGAGTTGCTGTTGTCAGTTTGATCCCATCCAGATAGTTCTTAAAGAAACATAATACTCAAGGCAAACCTTTTTACTAGTCAAGATAAACTAGTGTTCGGTTTCCAGATGACTTCAAGAGATGTTTTTGGTTGAAAGTTTAAAGATTATCTCAGTGCAATAGTTTCAGGGGTTCATCCAGCTTCCATGGCTGCAAAATGTCTGGAGTCCATGAGAATTTAGTATTGTTCTGTATTTTCCCCCTTTTGATCAGGATTCGTCTATGGAATCTTTGATCAAAATGTTTAGTAATGAGAGGTGGGGCTAAGATGGCGGAGTAGTCAGATGCTTCCCGTGATCTCTCTTACAACAAAGACCCAAAAAAAACAAGCGAATCGATTATGTATGAACATCAATGGCAAAGTTGAATCGGGCTGAGTGGCGGGGGAGGGAGAGATGGTTTGGAAGCAGCAAGGATTTGCCAGATCTGAGCCGGTGGGAACCAGCGCCCTTCAAGCCAGCTCTGCTGGTGTGCACGGTGAGGCAAGCAGTGGCACTCAGGGTGTTCTCCACATCAGGAGAGACTGAGCAGCAGAGAATATACTTGAGCCTCCAGAACCAGTGAAAAGTGACGCTCAGTCGGCAAAAGATAAGTATGTGCTTCTGACCTACCACGCGGACCAAAAAACACTCCCTTTGGGAAAAACCTCTCTCCCATTTACTTCCCCCATCCCTGCTCTGCACCGTCCCGGTCCCGGGCTCGCTTCTGCAATTTCTGAGTCCCCTGGGCTGGAATTAGGACCTGTCATGCACCCTGAGCCATTCTCCTGGCCTTGGACAGGGAACAAATTAACAAACAGGAAAAAGTAATCTGCCAGCTCCCCTAAGCCAGGAACTCAGGGTAGGCACAGCTCCTTTGCCTAGGCACAGGCATAAGGGGGTCCACAGACTTTGAATGCCTTTCACCCCTGCATAGACCCGTGTGGGCCCACTGCCACAGCGTAGGCCCTCATTAGCACAGTACAACAGGGTATATTCCTGAAGCCTAACTTCAGCTGTATTAGCTATATGGTGAAGTGGCAAGATTGTGACATTTGACGCTGCCCATTAAGCAGGGTCCTTACCTACCCACATCAGGGGTCTGAGGACTGGCGGCTCCACCCATGCCACCTAGCCACCCAAGATGGGTCCAAGAATAAGTGGTGCTTCCTAGTCCTTATGGCCAACAGCATTGGGTGCTCATAGTTTGGATGCAAAACCTACCCACCTACCCACTCTAGGAAACAGGGACATGCTTTCCTCCCAAACACTAGGGCAGATGTCAGCTCCCTGCCTTGCTCAGTGCATGAACCACTACTGCAGCCAGATAGCTGAGCCTACACCAATCACCCCTGCATATCTAGGACTGTAGGTGAGAGCCTGCACCACACACTTGGTGAGCGACTACCTGGACAGCTGAGCTAAATCCATAAAAGAAAAGTAAATGGGCTCTTGGGCTCACATACCTAGTAACAGACCTAACCACCTGGTGACAGGACATTGGAGCTTCAAAGGTGCCAGTAATCGAACTAGCTCACACAAGCAGCCTGTTTGGGCATATCAAAACAAAACAAGAAGCTAGGACACAGTAAGCAAACATAAACAAATAATAACTTACTGATGGCTCAGAGACAACAGGCAATATTAAATCACATAAAAGCAGACCATGACGGCTTCAGCAAGCTCCCAAAACAAAGAAATTTTCCACGGGAAGAGAACTTATTGGAATTACTGGAGGTAGAATACAAAAGATTAATATACAGAACTCTTCAAGAGATCAGGAAGGAGATCAGGCACAACACAGACCAAACCAAGGAACACACAGACAAATAGTGGAACTTAAGAAGATTAGAGAAAAGCATAATGACAAATTTAACAGGCTGCAAGAACCCATAGAGAAACAGCAATCAGAAATCCCGAAGATTTAACAATAAAATTTCAGAATTCAACAACTCAACAGAAAGTCATAGGCGCAGAATTGAGGCAATGAAGTCAGAATTAGTAAGACTGAAGAAAAAGCACTTGATACCAACTTATTTGAGGAAAAATCAAATAAAAGAATTAAAAAACCCTAAGCATTATGTAGGACTATCAAGAGGAATAACTTGTGACTGGAGTGCCAGAATGGGGTGGGGGGCTGTAACAGAAAATACAGAGAGAATTGTTGAAGATTTGTTGACAGAAAACTTTCCTAATACCGTGACAGATGAGAAGATATCTATCCAAGATGCTCATCGAACCCCACATAAGGTAGATCCCAAAACAAAGTCACCAAGACATATTATAATCAAAGTTGAGAAAACCAAAGAGAAAGAGACGATTTTAAGAGCTGATAGGGATAAGTGAAAAGTCATCTACAAAGGAGAGTCAATAAGACTAAGCTTGGACTACTCAGCAGAAACCATGCAGGCAAGAAGGCAATGCGATGATATATATAAAGTCTTGAAGGAAAAAGAATTGCGAGCCAAGAATTATATATCCAGCAAACCAGTCTCTCAAATATGATGGTGAAATTAGGGCATTTCCAGATAAACAAAAGTTGAGGAAATTTGCAAAAATCAAACAAAATTACAAGAAATACTAAAGGGAGTCCTCTGGTTAGGAAATCAATAACATCAGATAACAACCCAAGACTAGAACACAGGACAGCAACCAGACATCAACCCAGATAGGAAAGTCACAAAAATAAATCAAAGGTAAAACACTGAAAATAGGGAAACACGTCAATATGTAAAAGATAACAACATTAAAACAAAAAAGAGGGACTAAAAAATAGTCATAGATCTTTCATATGGAGAGAAAGTCAAGGCGATACAAAGAAATAAGTCTGGTTTAAACTTAGAAAAATACAGAGAAATATTCAGGTAACCACAAAGAAAACTAACAATCCTATACATAAAATAAGAAACAAGAAAAATATAAAGACTCAGCAAATACAAAATCAACAACAATGAAAAAGATGAAGAGAAAATACATAAAGAAAAACAACTCAGCACAGAAAATTAGGTGAAACAAAGAAACTGTCAACAACACACAAAGACATCAAAATGACAGCACTAAATTCATACCTATCAATAATTACGCTGAATGTAAATGGACTAAATGCACCAATAAAGAGACAGAGAGTGTCAGAAAGGATAAAAAAAAAAACACGATCCAACTATATGCTGCCTACAAGGGACATACCATAGACTTAAAGACACAGACTAAAACTCAAAGGATGGAAAAAATATATCAAGGAAACAACACTCAAAAAACAGCAGGAGTGGCAATATTAATCTCCGACAAAATAGACTTTAAAGTAAAATCCACCACAAAGGATAAGGAAGGACACTATATAATGACTAAAGGGTCAATACACCAGGAGGACATAACCATAAATATTTATGCACCAATGACAGGGCTACAAAATACATACAACAAACTCAACAGCATTAAAAAGAGAGAGAGACAGCTCCACAATAATAGTAGGAGACTTCAACATACCACTTTCAGTGAAGGACAGAACATCCAGAAAGAAGCTCAATAAAGACATGGAAGATCTAAATGCCACAATCAGCCAACTTGATCTCATAGACACATACTGAATACACCAACCAACAGAAGCCAGGTATACTTGCTTTTCCAATGCACATGGAATATTCTCCATAATAGACCACATATTAGACCATACAAGCTTAACAGAATCCAAAGCATCTAAATATTACAAAGCATCCTTTCTGACCATAAAGCCATAAAAATAGAAATCAATGACAGAAAAAACAAGGAAAAAATCAAACACATAGAAACTGAACAACACTTTGCTCAAAAACTACTGGGTTATACAAGAAATGAAGGATGGAATAAAGAAATTCACACAATCAAATTAGAATGAAAACATATCCTACAAGCACCTTTGGGACACAGCAAAAGCAGTGCTCAGAGGTCAGTTTATAGCAATAAGTGCACACATCCAAAAAGAACAAAGGGCCAAATTCAAAACATTAACCCTACAACTCAAACCAGTAGAAAAAGAGCAGCAAAAGAAGCCCTCGGGCACCAGAAGAAAGGAAATAATAAGGAATATAGTAGAATTAAATGAAATAGGGAATAGAAAAACAATTCAAAGAGTCAACTAGATCAAAACCTGGTTCTTTGAAAAGATAACAAAATTGATAAAGCATTGGCCAAACTGACAAAAGAAAAACAGGAGAGGGAGCAAATAAGCCAAACAAGAAATGAGATGGGCAATATCACAACAAACCCAACTGAAATTAAAAGAATCATAACAGAATACTATAAAAAATTGTACTCCAACAAATTTCAAAACTTAGAGGAAATGGACAAATATCTAGACACTCACTATCTACCTAAACTAACACAGAGGTAGAAGAACTAAATAAATCTATAACAAAAGAAGAGATTGAAAAGGTAATTAAAAAGTTCCCAACAACAACAAAAAAGCCCTGGCCTTGACGGTTTCACTGGAGAATTCTACCAAACTTTCAGAGAAGAGTTAACACCACTACTGCTAAAGGTATTTCAGAGCGTAGAAAAGGATGGAATACTCCCAAACTCATTCTATGAAGGCAGCATAACTGATACCAAAATCAGGTAGACTACAAAAAAAGAAAATAACAGACCAATATCCATCATGAACATAGATGCAAAAATCCTCAACAAAATTCTAGCCAATAAATGTCAACAACATATCAAAAAAATACTTCACTATGATCAACTGGGATTTACACCAGATATGCAGGGATGGTTCAACATTAGAAAAATAATCAATGTAGTCCATCACATAAGTAAAAACAGAAGACAAGAACCACATGATCTTATCAATTGATGCAGAAAAGGCATTTGACAAAGTCTAACAGTCATTCATGATAAAAAACTCTCAGCAAAATAGGAATAGAAGGGAAATTCCTCAAAATAATAAAGGGCATTTCTACAAAGCCAACAGCCAACATCATCCTAAATGGGGAGAGTCTGAAAGCATTCCCCTTGAGAGCAGGAACCAGACAAGCATGCCCTTTATCACCACTCTTATTCAACATTGTGCTGGATGTCCTATCCAGAGCAGTTAGGCTAGAAAAAGAAATAAAGCGCATCCGAACTGGTAAGGAAGAAGTCAAAGTGTCTCTATTTGCAGATTATATGATCTTATACACAGAAAACGTCAAAGAATCCATAAGAAAACTACCGGAACTAATAGAAGATTTCAGCAAAGTATCAGGATACAAGATAAACATACAAAAATCCGTTGGATTTCTCTACACAAAGAGAACTACAAAGAGGAAATCATTTACAATAGCCCCCCAAAAGATAAAATACTTAGGAATAAATCTAACCAGAGACATAAAAGACCTATACAATGAAAACTACAAGACACTACTGCAAGAAACCAAAGGAGATCTACTTAAGTGGAAAAATATACCTTGTTCATGGGTAGGAAGACTCAACACTGTGAAAATGTCAGTTATACCCAAAGTGATCTACAGATACAATGCAATCCCGATCCAAATCCCAATGGCATTTTTTAATGAGATGGAGAAACAAATCACCAACTCCATATGGAAAGGGAAAAGGCCCTGGATAAGTAAAGCATTACTGAAGCAGAAGAACAAAGTGGGAGGCCTCACACTACCTGATTTTAGGACCTATTATACCGCCACAATAGTCAAAACAGTCTGGTACTGGTACAACAACAGATACATATACCAATGAAACAGAATTGAGAATCCAGACATAAATTCATCCACCTACAAGCAAGCAGCTGATATTTGACAAAGGCCCAAAGTCCATTAATTGGGGAAAAGACTGTCTCTTTAACAAATGGTGCTGGCATAATGGGATATCCATCTGCAAAAAACTGAAACAAGACCCGTACTCACACCATGCACAAAAACTAACTCAAAATGGATCAAAGACCTAAATATAAAATCAAATGATAAAGATCATATAAGAAAAATAGGGACAACGCTAGGAGCCCTAATACATGGCATAAACAGACTACAAACCTTAAGTAACAATGCACAAACACCAGAAGAGAAACTAGATAACTGAGAGCTCCTAAAAATCAAACACTCATGCTCATCAAAAGACCTCCCCTGAAGAGTAAAAAGACAACTCACAGACTGGGAAAAAACTCTGTCTATGACAAACCGATCAGTGTCTAATCCCTAAAATCTACAAGTTACTGCAAAACCTCAACAACAAAAAGACAAATAACCCAATTAAAAAATGGACAAAGGATATGAAGAGGCACTTCACCAAAGAAGATACTCAGACGGCTAACAGACACATAAGAAAATGCTCATAATCATTATCCATTACAGAAATGCAAATCAAAACTACAATGAGATACCATCTCACCCCAACAAGCTAGCATTAATCCAAAAAACACAAAATAATAAATGTAAGAGAAGTTGTGGAGAGACTGGAACACTTACACACTGTTGGTGGGTATGTAAAATGGTACAACCATTCTGGACATTGATTTCGCCCTTCCTTAAAAAGCTAGAAATATACCCATACCTCACACCATATACAAAAACTAATTCAATATGGATCAAAGACCTAAATATAAAGCCAAAAACTATAAAGTTCACAGAAGAAAAAACAGGACCAACGCTACAGGCCCTAATACACAGCATTAACAGGATACAAACCATAACCATCAACACACAAACCCCAGAAGATAAGCTAGATAACTGGGATCTTCTAAAAACCAAACACCTATGCTCTTCAAAAGACTTCACCAAAAGAGTAAAAAGAGAACCTACAGACTGGGAAAAAATTTTTGGAAAGTGCAAGTCAGACAAAGGTCTAACCTCCATAATTCACAAGACAATCCAACACCTCTACAACAAAAAGACAAATAATCCTATTAAAAAATGGGCAAAGGAAATGAACAGACACTTCACCAAAGAAGACATTCAAGCGGCCACCAGACACATGAGGAAATGTGTTCACTAGCCATTAGAGAAATGCAAATTAAAACCACAATGAGATACCATCTCACCCCAGCATTACTGGCACAAATCAAAAACACTGTAAATAAATGTTGGAGAGGCTGCGGGGAGATTGGAACTCTTATGCACTGCTGGTGGGAATGCAAAATGATACAACCATTTTGAAAAATGATATGGTGCTTCCTTAGAAAGCTAGAAATAGAAATATCATATGATCCAGCAATCCCACTCCTAGGAATATATCCTAGAGAAATAAGCTGTCACACGAATAGACGTATGCACACCCACGTTCATGGCAGCATTGTTCACAATAGCAAACAGATGGAAACAACCTAGATGCCCATCAACAGATGAATGTATAAACAAACTATGGCACATACACACAATGGAGTACTACGCAACGATAAAGAACAATGATGAATCTGTGAAGCATCTCATAACATGGATGAAACTGGAGGACATTATGCTGAGTGAAATAAGTCAATTCCAAAAGGACAAATATTGTATGAGACCTCTATTGTAAAAACTCATGAAGAAGTTTACACACAAAAAGTAACAATTTTTGTTGGTTATGAGGAATGGGAGGGGTGGGGGGGAAATACTAAATAGACGATAGATAAGTCGTGTATTTGGTGAAGGGTGAGACAGTACACAATACTGGGGAGGCCAGCACAACTTGTACAAGGAAAGGTCATGGAAGCTCCATAGGAACATCCAAACTCCCTGAAGGACTGAATTGCTGGGCGGAGGGCTGTGGACCATGGTCTCAGGGAACATCTAGGTCAATTGGCATAACACAGTTTATAAAGACAATGTTCTACATTCTACCTCGGTGAGCAGCGTCTGGGGTCTTAAAAGCCTGTGAGCAGCCATCTAAGATACTCCACTGGTTTCAGCCCTTTGGGAGCAAGGGAGAATGAAGAGAACAGGATACAAGGAAAAGATTAGTCCAAAGGACTAATGGACCACAGCTACCAAGGCCTCCACCAGATTGAGTCCAGTACAACTAGATGGTGCCCGGCTACCACCACTGACTGCTCTGACAAGGATCACAACAGAGGGTTCTGGACAGAGCTGGAGAAGGATGTAGAACAAAATTCTAACACACACAAAAAAGACCAGATTTACTGGCCTGGCAGACTGGAGAAACCCCAAGAGTACGGCCACCAGACACCCTTTTAGCTCAGTGGTGAAGTCACTTCCAAGGTTCACCATTCGGTCAGGGATTGGACAGCCCCATAAAACAAAACAGCATTAATGAGGCACAGCAGTCCAGGGACAAGGACTAGAAGGCAGAAGGGGACAGGAAAGCTGGTGATAGGGAACCCAAGGTTGAGTAAGGGCAGTGTTGACATGTAGTGGGTTTGTTAACCATTGTCATAAAGCAACGTGTACTGTTTAATGAGAAACTATTTTGTTTTGTAAACCTTTATCTAAAGTGAGAATAGCAGCACAACTAGAAGAATGTAATTGATGTCACTGAATTGTGTATGTAGAAATTTTTGAAATGGTGTATCTTTGGCTATGTATATTTTCACCAAAAAGAAAGAAAAGGTCGAGAAGGGCAAGTGTTGACATGTCGTGGTGTTGTTAACCAATGCCATAAAACAATATGTGTACTGACTGTTGAATGAGAAACCATTTGTTCTGTAAACCTTCACCTAAAGTTCAATGAAAAAAATATAAAACCAAATATGTTTATTAAAATAAGAATAAGCTAGTGTAGGGAGTTTATTGCAGTATTCTATTTTGCTCAATATCATCAATAAATTTAGTATTTGTGCTGAGAAATAAAATAGTTAACATATTTTGAATCCTCAGAACTTGTATTTGTGCTAATAAAATATAACTTATCAGAATATAACAGAGGCACCAAACTTGTAATACATTATGTTTAAAGACTTAAAACTAATATTAATGTAAATAAGAAATGCATTCCAAATATTCCTACAACTAAAAAAAAAAAAAAAGAACTTACTAAAACAAATAAAAACAAGCAAATAATATAATGAATTTAACTAAAGCCTATGCTGTTTTTTTATCCACTAAGTAATTGTGAAATATTATAAAGATGTTATGTTTATACTTCTGATAAATGGAACAGTAGGGAGTGAATATTATAGAGATTATTAGTAAGATTTTATAATGTCATACATTTGATGATAATTCTATCTGCTATCATCTTTTTGGGGGAGAGGGTAATCTCTGTTGAGAGAGGGGAAATCTTTATTTGTTGTTATATGTCAATGAGCGACCCCATGTGACAGAGAAGAACTGCCCCATAGAGTTTCCTAGGCTATAATCTTTGTGGGAGCAGATTGCCAAGTGTTTCTCCCTGGGAGTGGCTGTTGTGTTCAAACCACCAACCTTTCCACAAACGGCTGAGCCCTTAACAATTGTTCTACCAGGGTGCCTTAATCTTCATTTAGACTTAGTTATTCTTAAACCCTCTTCCTCAATTAAAAAAAAAAAAGGTTCTATGGTCACAAATGTACTCTAAATAACTTCAGGATAAAGAAGATACAGCCAAGTTATTTTACACAAATAGAGGAATGAAGTTTTGAAGTCTGTAGTTTTTTAAGTCTGTAGTTACTTTTCCTTAGTCTCCTTGCATTCTTCATGCCTTTATAATAAAACAAAGGAAAACAAAAAATTAACCTGTTCATATATTATACTCTAATTTACTTTCATTTATTTCTATTTCCAATATCCATTTTTTATTAACCTCGACAGAAATGTAACACCATTTAAGAATAACCAAAAGGTCAGTTTCCTTATATCTAAATTATATGATTATATATGAAATAATTTCATACATGAATGTGTGTAGCTATATATACATATATAATAGAAAAAAAAAGCTAGAAATAGAAGTACCATACCATCTAGGAATCCCGCTCCTTGGTATATATCCTAGAAAAGTAAGAGCCAGCACACGAGTAGATATATGCACACCCATGTTTACTGCAGCACTGTTCATGATAGCAAAAAGATGGAAACAACGTAGGTGCCCATCAGTGGACAAATGGATAAACAAATTATAGTATATTCACAAAAGGGAATACTATGCAATGATATAGAATAACGATGCATCTTATAACATGGAGGAATCTGGAAGGCATTATGCTGAGTGAATTTAGTCAGTTGCAAAAGGAGAAATACTGTATAAGACCACTGTTGTAAGAACTCTAGAGAAGGTTTAAACACAGAAAAAAACATACTTTGATGGTTACAAGGGCGGGGAGGAAGGGAGAGGTGTATTCACTAACTAGATAGTAGACAAGACTTATCTTACATGAAGGGAAGGACAAAACACAACAGGGGAAGTCAGCACAACTGGACTAAACCAAAGCTAAGAAGTTTTCTGAATACAACCAAACACTTCAAGGGACAGAGTAGCAGGGGTGGGGATCTGGGGACCATGCTTTCAGGGGACATCCAGGTCAACTGGCATAACAAAATTGATTCAGAAAATGTTCTTTATCCCACTTTGGTGAGTGGCGTCTGGGGTCTTAAAAGCTAGCGAGCAGCCATCTAAGATGCATCAATTGGTCCCAACCCACCTGGAAAAAGGAAAACGAAGAGCATCAAAGACACAAGGGAAGTATTAGCCCAAGAGACAGAAAGGGCCACATAAACCAGAGACTCCATCAGCCTGAGAACAGGAGAATGAGATAGTGCCTGGCTACCACCAATGACTGCCCTGACATGGAACAGAACAGAGAGCCCCTGATGGAGCAGGAGAAAAGTGGGGTGCAGAACTCAAATTCTAGTAAAAAGACCAGACTTAATGGTTTAACTGAGACTGGAGGGACCCTGGAGGACATGGCCACTGGACTCTCTGTTAGCTGAAAACTAAAACCATTCCCGAGGTCAACTCTTCAAAGATTAGACTGGAACTAAGAGACATAAAATTACACTCGTGAGGAGTGTTCTTAGCTCAAGTAGATACATAAGACTAAATGGGCACCTCTTGTCTGGAAGCGAGATGAGAAGTCAGAGAGGGTCAGGAGCTGGTTGAATGGACACAGGAAATCAAGAGTGGAACGGAGGAGTGTGCTGTCACAGTATAGGGAGAGCAATAGGGTCACATAACAAAGTGTGTAAATTTCTGTATGAGAAACCGACTTGAATTGTAAACTTTCACTTAAAGCAGAATTAAAAGAATAGACCAGATCAGACCCCTTGCCGTGGGATCGATTCCAACTCATAGCAACCCTATACGACAGAGTATAACTGCCCTATACGGTTTCCAAGGAGTGGCTGGTGGATTCGAACTGCTGACCTTTTGCTTAGCAGCTGAGTTCCTAACCACTGCGCCACCAGGGCTCCTCCATAAAGATTTACAGCCTTGAAAACCCTATGGACATAACTACTCACTTTTCAGGATTAGTTTTCTTGGTTTGAAGACTTAGGGTCATAGTCTCATGGGACAATTCAGTCAATTGGCATAATATAATTCATAAAGTTTATGTTCTACATTCTAGTTTGGTGAGTAGTGTCTGGGATCTTAAAAGCTTGAAAGCAGCCATCTAAGGTATAACTATTACTCTCTATTTGTCTGGAGCAAAAGAAGAAAACCAAAGGATCAGAGAAGGAATGGGACTGTATGATTAATTGTCTCCATGAACTACGACCTCCTCTACCTTGAGAAGAGAAGACTAGATGGTGCCTGGCTATTGCTACGGAACATTCTGACCAGGAACACAACAGATGGATCCTTTTAGAAAGGGAGAGAAATGTGGAAGAGAACTTCAAATTCTCAAGGAATCCAGACTTACCGGACTTACTGAGACTGGATGAATCTCTGAGATTATTGCCCTGAGACACTCTGAACTTTGAACAGAAACTATCCCCTGAAGTCAACTTTTAACTAAATAGCAGGTTAACTCCAAAAGTAAAGAATTACTTTAAAAAAAATTACATATATGAGACCAAACAGACGATGGATATTCTAAAGCATAAATGACAAGGTTGGGACAGTGAGGCTATGTTAATAGGAATGGAACAACTAGAACAGAAATAATGACAATGCTGACACAATGTGAAGCATGTAACCAATGTCACTGAACATTACGTGTAGAATGGGAACCTGCTTTTCTGTGTATACTTTCTCCAGAATTACAATAAAATATTAAAAAGTAAAAAAAAGAGAAAAACAGACAGCAGGCTGGATTTGGTCCAATGCCCATAGTTTTCTAACCCCTGGTCTAGATAAAGCAAGATTGGCCATGAGTTGATCATTGATGAGGCTGGTCATGGGTTTAAAGGGGGATTATACAATTCCCTCTACTTTGTGAATGTTATAACTTTTCCAGTATTTTTAAGTATTACTATAGAAATAATCTAAGTATAAGGTTATCGGAAATAAGGTGAATGGCATAGAATGTATAATACCTGCTAAATGAAGAAGCAGACCACAAGAACATGTTCCCAATTGTTCAATAAAACAAACATTCATGTAGAGCATGCATTCTTAGCAGAGGTGATACTGACCCCAAAGGAACAAAAAATTGGTTCTTGGGGGTGAAAAAAATCTTAGGTATTACAATGGTTTATGGTCCTCCAAAGCTCGATCCTCACCAACAAAATCATATTCTTTGGTATTTCATTTCTTTCAGTGGGCTTTCCTGGGTATCACATGAGAAGCACTGACCTTGCACTCATGGAGGGTCCACAAAATAGATGCAAGATCAGTGCTACAAAACTACTAACGATGGTTGTGACTGGAAGACTTTCTCTCAATCATCATATTGTGAGAGGTGGCCTGTGCGTACCTATTAGCTGCCTTGTGGATGTTGTGCATGTTTGATCCTCAGTGCTTCTGTGTGTGACTTTGGATCTGACATTTAAATAAAAGAGGTGGAATGGCTGGGTTGTGGGGATCAAAAACAACTAAACTTCTTTATAAAAAAAAAAAAAAGTTCAGTAATTGTAGCCAGGCACCATCTAGTTCTTCTGTTCTCATAGCAAAGGAGGCAGTTGTTCATGGAGGTAATTAGCCACACATCTCATATCTTCCTCCTATTCCTGACTATTCTTCCTCTGTTGCTCCAGGAGAATAGAGGCCAATTGTTGTGCCTTGGTGGATGGCTGTTGCAAGCTTTTAAGACCCCAGGTACTACACAGCAAACTAGAAGGTAGAATAAAAGCACTAAATATGTTATTAGGCCAATTAATTGGGATGTTCCATGAAACCATGACCCTAAACCTCCAAACCAAGGAACCAAATCTCATGAGGTGTTTGGTTGTACATAAGCAGCCTCAGCAGCTACTGTTTTCGTTGTTGTTGTAAATATATCTGTCACACAACTTTTGCCAATTCAACTTTTTACAGGTGTACAACTTATTGACAGCAATTACAATAATCAGCTGTGCAACCCTACTCTTAATCCATGTGATTTCACCATTAACTTCCCTTTCCTCTGGCCCTGGTAACCACTAGACAACTTTGGTCTCTATAAATTTGCCTTTTTTGGTCTTTTTATATTAATTGAGCTCATACAATATTTGTCCTTTGGTGCTTGGCTTATTTTGTTCAGCATGTTTTTAAGCTCCATCCATTCTGTAGCAGGTATCAAGACTTCATTTCTCCTGCTGGCTGAGTAGTATTCTATTGCATATATGTACAACATTTTGTTTATCAATTCATCTGCTGGTGGGCATTTATGTTGTTTCCACCTTTTGGCTATTACGAATAGTGCTGCAATGAATACTGATGTACACATCTCTTTTTGAATCTCTGCTTTCAAATCTTTGGGTAGATACCTAGGAGTGCAATTGCTAGGTCATATTATGGTAGTTCTACTTTTAGTTTTTGAGGATCTGCCACAGTTTTCCAGAACAGTTATACCATTTTGCATTACCAACAGCAATGGATAAGGGTTCCAATTTCCCCACATCCTCACCAACATTTGTTATTTTCCATTGTTTTTTTTTTTTTTTTAAAAAAAGAAAAAAAAAAAAAACCTTAGGTATCCTAGTGGGAATGAAATGGTATCTCACTGTGGTTTTGATTTGCATCTCTCTGATGGCTAATGACGTGTTTTGTGGCCATCTGAATGTCCTCTGTGGTAAAAATGTGTATTCGAGTCCTTGCCCATTTTATGGTTATAACTTTTTGTTGTTGTTGAAGTTTTATATATATTTTGGTTATTAGATTCATGTCAGATACATGGTTTCCAAAGATATTCTTCCAGCTGGTAGCTTGTCTTTTCACTTTTTTTTGTAAAGTCTTTTGATGAACAAAAGTTTTAATTTTTTTGAGTTCCTATTTATTTATTTCGTCTTCTGCTGTTTGTGCTTTTGTTATTATATTATATAATCCACTGTTGAAAGCTAGGTCTGCCAGTGTTGCCCCTCTTTGTTCTTCTAAGAATTTTATGATTTTAGTTTGCACATTTAGGTCCTTAATCCATTTTGAATTTGTTTTTGTGTGTGGTGTGAGGTATAGATCCGTTTCATTTTTCTGCATGTGGAAATCTAATTTCCCCAGTACCATTTATTGAAGAGACTCTTCTTTCCTCATCGAATAGACTTAGCACCCTTGTGAAAAATCAGTTGACCACAGATGTGTGGGTTTATTTCTCAATTCTGGACTCTCAATTCTATTCCATTGGTCTATGTGTCTATTGTTATACAAGTACCAAGCTGTTTTGATTACTGTAGCTGTATAGTATGTTTTAAAATCAGTAAATGTGAGTCCTCCTACTTTGCTCTTCTCTTTCAACATTGTTTTAACTATTTGTGGTCTCTTGCCCTTCCATATAAAGTTGAGGATTGGTTTTACTATTTCTGTAAAAAAGGCTGCTGTAATTTTGACTGTGTTGAATCTATAGATCGCTTTGGGTAGTATTGACATCTGAACAATATTAAGTCTTTCAATCCATAAACTGGAATGGCTTTCCATTTATTTAAGTCTTTAATCTCTTTCAGCAGTGTTCTATAGTTTTCATTGTATAAGTCATTCACATCCCTAATTAGATTTATTCCTTGCTATTTTATTCTTTTAGATTATATTGTAAATGGAATTGTTCCCTGAAATTCCCTTTCAGATTGCTCATTGCTGGTGATTTTTGTTTGTTGACCTTATACCCTGCAACTTTGCTAAATTACAAATGCCTTTTAGTCCCAGTGCTACAAAGGACTTATACGCTGATGTTTTTCCCCAGCAGAAATATTCACCTGAGTTGGGAGTCCAGACTCTTCCACCTAATGCCTGACTTTGTATGTCCCTGGGTGACACAAAGGGTTTGCATTTGACTGCTAACCTAAAGGTTGGCAGTTTGAACTTGCCCAGCAGTACCACAGAAGAAAGGACTGGCAATCTGCTTACATAAATATTACAGCCAAGAAAACACTATGGAGCAGTTCTATTCTGTAACACATGGGGTTGCCATGAGTCAGAATCCACTTGATGACAATGGCTTTAGTTTAGTTTTTTTGAGAAGAGGTTGCTGACCCTGGCTGCATCTGGGGTACCAGCACCATCAGGGCAGGAGGACTGTCCTGCAGTATGTCTTTAACATGCTGCAGTATGTCCTCTGCTGATTTATGGTTTGGGACTCACTGACTTAGGGTACTTTTAATCATTTGTGTAAAAGCTGCCAATGCCTGTTCACAGGGCTGTGGTGATACATGACAGACGTTCAATGAGTGCTCTTTGGTATTGCCAGTGCATTCAGACTAGTACTCTCGCAGTCAAGTTAAGTGGTGATGCGAAATTGAATAAACCCTACTGTGAAGTTTTTGGCCTGTGTAACCCTAGCATAGTGATTTAGGGGGGCATTTTGGGGACAGATGGCAATGTCTAGAGACATTTTTGGCTGTCATACTGGGATGTGGGGGATTGGCTGCTACTGGCATCCGGTGAGTAGAGACCAGGGATGCCACTCAACCTCCTACAATGCACAGCCCCACAACAGAATTATCCGACCCGAATGTCAACAATGCTGGGGTGGAGAAGCTCTTGCTGTTGCAGTTGTGCTGGGTCATCGACAGCAAGGCCCTGCTTTCTCAACCCAGTCACGGGCAATGGCTGTTGGCACCGACCCTTTCGCGGCTACACAGTACCTCGCAAAGTGTACTTCGCAAAGCAAGCCGGGCCGGAATTCCTCAGATGGTACCAGCGGGTTCGGCAGCTTCTTCATACGCCCCGTGGAAAGCGGGCGCCCGCGCGCACAGCCTGCCGTGAGCATGCTGCAACCGCCACCCGCCAACCTCACTTCTAAGGTGCAACTTTGTTGCGAGAGGCGGGGCCCGACGTCACTTCCGCTGCGACCCCCCCCAACTCAGCCTGCCCACGGCCCCGCCCCCAACGCGCCTGTAACCCAGGGCGACGACCAGGCTGGCAGCGGAGTGAGTGTTCCCCTAGCTGGCCGGGACTAACTACCCCGGAGCCTTCCACCCTGCTCAGTTTTACATGAGGGTGTGAGCGGCCGCGGCTGCGGCCGCCTCCCCGCTACGGGGCAAGGCCCCAGGCGCCCCTCGGGCGGCGGAGCGAGAGACTCTGCTCAATTGGAAGGAAACGGCCTTCTGAGGCGGGGAAACAAACAGGAGAGGTAGTGCGCCCTTGAGGCTGGAATGGGAATGGGTGCGGCCTGGGGGAGGAGCAGGACGGAATGGGTGGGGCAGTGGGAGGAGTCGTTGAAAGGGCGGAGCTCTGTGAGGGAGGAGCCAATGGAGGAAGGGGAGGAGCTTGGTCGGTCCAGGGGCACCGTTTCTCTGAAGGGGATTGTTATCGAAAGAAGGGAAGGCGTCTAGGTGGAAAGGTAGAAAATACTTGAGGTATAAAGGAAGATAATGGAAAAAGGGGAGTAGCTGGTGGGAGAAAGGAATGGGCTTGTGGGGAAGAGGAGGAACCAGCTGACAAGGGCCGGGGCTTTGGGAGAGACAGGTGGATTTTTTGTGCTTGATGATTTATAATTTCATATAAAATGTAATCTGTGTGAGAGCTGGGAAGATAGGTGTTGCTTTATTCTTTTATTCTCAGTATTGGACACTTAATGAATGAATGTGAGTTGAGCAAGGAGTAAAGTTGGGAACTGAGAATGGAGTAGAAATGGTCTGGTGAGAAGGATGCTGGAGAAATCGCTTTCCTGGGAATCATTCAATGAATATTTAATCAAGGCCACTATGTCCTGTGAGTAAAAATAAGCATAAGACACAAATAATTAACATAAGATTTATAGCCTTGAATATGTAAACAAATTGTGCAAGTTGAATGGTGCAAGTGCTTAACTTTGAGGCAAAGGTTCAACCCTTGCTGAGTTGTGTTCCAAAACTGTAAATTAAGCTGGAATTCCAGTGGCATTTTCCTGTAGAAACTATGTTACCTCTGGTCAGGATAGTCAGGCCAATCTTCAAGACCTATTAAGACCAGTTATATATACCTGAAGTTGAGGTAAGAAACTTAACTTTCACCATGGCTAACAGTGTTTCTATTAATTTATTCTATTCATTCAACACACGTTGTTGGGGATCGACAGGAACATCGTTCAGAATTCCAAGTGAGGGTGCCAGAAGCCCATCTTCTTCTGGCTGAAATCCTGACAATAGATTGGAGATTCCTATAAACCCGTAGCTTTTAGGAAGATGAGGGTACAGTGTAGAGCCAGTGAGGAGTTGGGGTGAAGCAGTAAGGAGTTTTGAGAATTAGAGTGCTTTTGACATGAGCACCCTGGACCTTTAACCTCTTTTGGCCATCAACATTCCTCTACTCTTAGTAGATTAGGAATATGCCAACTAGGTGTTAGGATCTAGGGTAAGGCGTTTGTAGTCTGACTATATAGCCAGGCAATGATGAATCTGTTGCAGTAACTCCACATTCCCCTTTTGTCCAGCCCATTGTAACTACCAAAAAAGTTGTGTCTCTATGCATTTTCCTATTCTGGATATTTCATATAAGTGAGATCATACAATATTTGTCCTCTTGTATCTGATTTATTTCACTCAGTATAATGTTTTCTAGGTTTCTTCATGTCATAGCATGTGAAAAAGAACTTCATTCCTTTTTATGGCAGAATAATATCCCATTTTGTTTATCTGTTCATCTGTTGATGGACACTGTTTTTTCCTACCACATTTTAAGAGAGACTTTGACAAGCAATTGTGCATTTTTAAGATGATGAAGAATTTGAGATTTGTGTCTGGAGAAATGATAGCTTCATATATTTTCAGGGCTGTCATACGTTGCTTTTGGGAAGAGCACCAGACTGAGGAGCAAAATTTTCAGGCTTGCAAATGTCTTTATTTGAGAACATTCTAATCCTTAGAGGTTCCAATGGAATGAAAAAAAAAAAAATGCTTGTAATGGGCTCTTGGTCATTGAAAGTATTTGAGCAGAACCTGAATTATTGTCTGTATTAGTTTTCTATTGTTGCTGTAACAAAGTAATCACAAATTCAGTGGCTTAAGACAACATCCATTTATTAGCTTATAGTTGTGTAGGCCAGAAGTCCAGGGCAGCATGGCTGTGTTTCCTGTCTCAGATCTCACAAGGCTGAAATCAAGGTGTCAGCCAGGCTAGTTTAGTATCTTATCTGGAGGGCCTGGGAAAGAATGCACTTCCACACTCATTCAGA
The DNA here is from genome assembly GCA_030035585.1 of Dugong dugon. Classification (NCBI taxonomy): domain Eukaryota; kingdom Metazoa; phylum Chordata; class Mammalia; order Sirenia; family Dugongidae; genus Dugong; species Dugong dugon. The sequence continues at coordinate 38,449,139 of CM057478.1, forward strand.
TTATTGGCCGAATTCAGGTTTCTTGCAGTTGTAGGACTGAAGTCCCAGTTCCCTTAATGCTGAGTTACTTTTTTAGTGTGAATTTTCTACAACACATCTATGAGAGCAGCAACATAAAATGTGTCTGTTTATCTTACTCAGTTGTGGTATTGGTGATCCTCAGCAATTGACCAATGGAAGCTTAATGAAAGCCTTTGTTTATTTTTGGAGCAAAACGCTATGCACTCTGTAAGCTGCAGATTATTTAGGGTGTTAAAGCTACATTGACTTTGCCAGATGTGTAACAAAGAGGCATTTGGTAGTCTCTGTACTGCTCAGTTCATTAGCAGACTCCATGAATTATAATATAGTGTCAAAGATCCAAACAGTAATGTCTGTTCTTTTTGTGCATTTCCAACCCATTCTTTCGTGGTTCAGTAAATCGATGGGAAGGCCTTGTGTACTTTGACTTTAGAATAATTGGACAATTATTTATGGAATTCGTCTGAATCACCTTCATAAACTCTATCATTTGATTTTGTATATCTTTGTTGTACATCTTTGTTGTACATACTGTTGTTTTTCGGTATATCCTTGTTCAAGATCTTTACTTCAACTTAAAATGATACAAACTGTGTTATCCATTCTTTGATATCTTGATTTCAGTTTGCTCAAGGTCAAAATCCACAGTATCCTCACCTCCACCATTTCCCTACATTCCATTTCTTGAAACACTCATTATATAATGACTTTTAAAAGGACATTTACTATGGAAACTCTCACACTTACATAAAAGTAGAGAGAATAGTACAGTGAACTTCCATGTCCTCGTGCCCATCTACAGCATACACAATTCATGGCCACTTTTATTTCATCATTCCCTCCCTAACCACCCTCTCCATGGATGGTATTGTTTTGATGCAAGTCACTGATGGCTTATGTTTAATTGTTAGGGTTTTTTATGATTTGGGGGCTGATAAATTTCCTTTCTGTTCCTGTCTTTAAATGCTACTAGAACAGATATTTACTGGATCATAGTGAATTTCCATTGACTGTGTTCCTTAGACTCTCATTCACCTTCTTCATTTTGTTTCCAGATATCTTAAGTTCTTGGGTCAGGTTTTTGGGGGCTTATCCTTGTTTATCTAAGCATATGCCCTGGGGGGTTGGAGCTCAGTCAGCAGTTTCTTCTTTGTACATTTTGGTTCTAGTCTTCAATAGCTCGTGTAATAGAGTTGCTTAATACCTTCTGGCCTATATCTTTGTACTTTGCTGCTTTGTACTCCAAATCCAATTTTCTAGTTGTGTCTGCAAATGCATTTCCAGTGGGAGCATTTTCACTGGGACCTTTGTGTTTTTTTGATGTGATTTTCTTGGAAAACAGTAGTATGGATTTTGATGCATACTTTATAAAAGTGATTCTAACTGAATCAGGTTGCAAAGCTCACTGGAAGTCAAGAGAAGTAGAATAGCATTAGCTAGTAACTTCAAATCTGTCAATTAGGCATAATTTTACTATCAGAAAATATGAGTATTATGAGTGCTGATTTCCACATTCTGATGTGAAAGTAAAACTGCATACAGTTTATAAGAAATTGCATTTCCACTGTTTTAGTTGCTCTTTGTGTTGTATGCATTTCTGTTTATCATCTGCTAACATGCACTGGAAGACAAGAATGGGCAGTAAAACTTTAAGGTACGTTTATAGGAGGAAAACTTAAAATTAAGCCTTCTCTATCCATTAACTTAATTTTTTTCTTATTAGGAAAAGAACATCGATATTCTATTTTAGTAGTCCAGCTTGAAGAAGACCGGTGTTCAGAAAAAGCACCTAGAGATCTGGTATGCAGTAATCTGACCATTTGACTAATAATACTGCATTTACTGACTCAAAGATGATTCTTAGTTTTTGATCATAAGAAGTTAGTATATTTCCCCATGAATTATTATTGTTACTTGGGTTTCTTTTGGTACTTTGTAATACAGTGTGCCTGGAACCTTTTCTGGTGCCTTCACTGGGTCCTGCTTCAGTATCCTGGACCTCCTGCAGCCCAGCATGGACTTCCCCTTACCAGGCGTTGCTCTGGAGGGCAGAACTAGGACCTGGGAGGGGGTGGAGGATTTTGAGGGTACATGGAAAACAGTGTTGGAAAATAGGGAGCAATTTGTAACAATTACAGTAGTAGTTTTCAGACTTCGCCGATTTTTAGAATCACCTAGGGTGCTTTAAAAAAAAAAAAACCTGAGACCCTCCTCTGCCATGACACCAGAACTGGATGGTACCTGCCTGCCAATACTGAACATTTTGATCAAAGATTCTATAGAAGAATCCTGATCAAAAGGGGGAAAATGTAGAACAGAATTTAAAATCCTCATAGAATCCAGACTTTCTGGGGCCATGGAGGCTGGATGAACCCCTGAAACGATTACTCTGAGATAATCTTTAAACCTTAAACCAAAAATATCCCCTGAAGTCTTCTTAAAACCAAACTGATTTAGCTTAACTAGTAAAGAAGTCTGCCTTGAACATTCTGCTCTTCCAAGATCTATCTATATTGGATCACATTAACAACAGCAACTCAAAAGATTAGTTAGGAAACTTAGAGGGCAGTGAGTTTATGTTAAGTGGGGAGGAACAACTCAGAGAAGGAGGGAGAGAATGATTGCACAACTTGAAGAATCTAAACAGTGTCACTGAATTGTATATGTAGAAACTGTTGAATTGGAAAACAAAACAAAACAAAAAAAACTTCAAGGCCCAGGTTGTGCCTTAGACCAATTACGATCCGAATCTTTGTGGGCTGGGGTCCGAACAACAGTATTTTTTTACAAAGCTCCCCAGGTGATTCTAAGGTGCAGCCAAGTTTGAGAACCAGTCAAGTCGAGCACTTCTCCATTGGAACTGGCTCTCCAAGTGTAAGTTGTCTGTGAGTGGAGGTAATTCAAATGAAGTTTAAGTCAAGCTCAGAACATTTTTCTTGTTGAGTTGAACATCCTAACTATTGGCTTGACAGCAACACGTTAACTATACTTAATTTCTCCTAAACAGTACCTATTTCTTTGCTATATAAACTTCAAGTTGAAATTTATTTTAATAAACGGCTTTGCTTTTGAGTTGTATACTTGTTAAGTCCATGGAGTTCTGTGGGACAAATGCATCTGTAACTCAGAAGAGAACAAGGTTTGAGTGTGCTTTTTTGGCCTGGGCAAAATCTGAAGTTCTGTTGTTGTTAGCTGCCATGAGTTGGCCCCAACTCATGGCGACCCCATGCACAATGGAACAAATGCTGCCCAACCCTGGGCCATCTCCCAGTAAGATGTGAATTAGACCTTTGTGATCCATAGGGTTTTCATTGGGTGATTTTTGGAAGTAGATTTCCAGACCTTTCTTCCAAGTCCATCTTGGACTGGAAGCTCTGCTGAAATGTGTTCAGCATCATAGCAACACGCAAGCCCCCACTGACAGACAGGTGGTGGCTGTGCATGAGGTAAATTGACTGGAAATCAAGCTTGAGTCTCCTGCATGGAAGTCAAGAATTCTACCACTGAACCACCACTGTCCCCTCAAGTCTGAAGTGAAATTTCAAAATATGAAAGAAGCAGGCTGATTTGCACAATCTCTCTGGTCCTGAATCATGCTTCTGTTTGTAAACAAAACAGTGCTTCTAGTTTTTAGTCACTTATAATATCATTTTTTCTTTCAGATTTTATTCATTTCCTCTGGTGTCCGAAGATATTTGAACCTTCCATAGGTAAATGGGACTTTCTTCACTACCATCAAAATGCCAATTTAAGCCTATGTATAAAAGCCGAGATGGTTATTAAACTGATAGTGTTATAAGAAGTACTGATCTTTACCTCGGGAGAAAATGAAAAAAAGAAAAAAAAAAAAAATGGGTTTCAGGCCTTGTTTGAGTGAGAGAAAGCAAGGTCTGTGTACCCAGCAGCCAGCAACCTCTGTCTCATCATAAGCAAAGAATTCCTCAAGAAGGCACTGGCTGCCTGTCAGCACTAAAGCTAGACCCTTGAGGTCGCTGCACAGGCATGAGAGTTAATCTCCTCAGCTGAGAGGTCCCCAGGAGGAGCCCCTGACTGTGGGAAGGTACTATAATCATGCCCTTTTTATAGATGAGCAAACAGACCCAGAGATGTAAATACTTGCCCAAGGTCACCCAGCTAGTTAAATAGAGGAGACATGATTGGAACCCTGGCTGTTTGGCACCAGAGTCTGTGCTCCTAAAAATTATGATCCTTTGGATTATCAAAGCCAAGTCCCATTTTTCAGTGCTAAAAAACATCCAAGTTTATAGTTATTATTTGTTAGAAGGTTGGTCCAATAGGAGCTTCACCTCCTTTGCCAGAAGCTGAAGCCTACCTGAGATCTTTACACCTCTTTACTCTGCCTTTTGCATTTTCATCCTCAACTTCAGGCTGGTTCCCCTTATAATTCAGAAATGGTCTGTGAAAGTCCAGAAGTGATTTTAAGCAGTTCCCAGGGCTATATACTTCTTTGCAACTAGCGGAGTCCTGGTGGCATAGTGGTTAAGAGCTCGTCTGCTAACCAGAAGGTTGACAGTTTGAATTCACCTGCCACTACTTGGAAACCCTAGGGGGGGCAGTTTTGCTCTGTCATGTAGGGTCGCTGTTGAGTCGGAAGCAGGTATCAGCGGGTTTGCAACTGGCAGGACCGAGAGAGTGCCTTTGTCTCATCGGTTTCAGAAAAAGTGCATTTTGATTGAGCCAGTTTAGGTCACAAGCCTACTTGTGAAATCAGTCTTTTTTTTTTTTTTTTAACTGAGATAAAATTCACATAACATAAAGTTCACCATTTTAACCTTTTAAGTGTACAGTCCAGTGTTTTTTTTAATGATATTTACATTGTTGTACAATTATCACCAATATTTAATTCCAAAAATTTCCATAACCCCGAAAAGAAATTCTGTCTCTCCCAATTCCCCCCTCCTCCATCCACTGGCAGCCACTAATCTACTTTATGTCTCTATGGATCTGCCTGTTATGGACATTTCCTATAAATGGAATCGTACAACTGGCTTTTTTCACTTAGCATAGTTTTCATCCATGTTGTAGCACGTATCAGTACTTTATTCCTTTTTATTGCTGAGTAATATTCCATTATATAGATAAACAACATTTTTGTTCATCCGTTCATCAGTTGATGGACATTTGGGTCCATCACATTGTGGCTATTGTGAATAATGCTGCTTTGAATATTCATGTGCAAATTGTATGGACATACGGTTTCAATTCTTTTGTATAATGTCTTAGTTATTTAGTGCTGCTATAACAGAAATACCACAAGTGGATGGCTTTAACAAAGAGATATTTATTCTCTCACAGTTTAGGAGAATAGAAGTCTGAATTCGGGGTGCCAACTCGAGGGGAGGGCTTTCCCTCTCTGTCGGTTCTGGGAGAAGGTCCTTGTCATCAATCTTCCCCTGGTCTAGGAGCTTTTCAGGTGCAGAGACCCTGGGTCCAAAGGATGCAGTCTGCTCCTGGTGCTGCTTTCTTGGTGGTATGAGGCCCCCCTGCCTCTCTGCTTGCTTCTCTCTTTTATATCTCAAAAGAGATTGACTCAAGATACATCCTAATCTTGTAGATTGAATTCTGCCTTGTTAACATAACTGCCTCTAATCCTGCCTCATTAACATCATAGAGGTAGGATTTACAACACATAGAAAACTCATATCAGATGACAGAATGGTGGATAATCACACAATACTGGGAATCATGGCCTAGCCAAGTTGAGACACATTTTGGGGGGGGCACAATTCAATCCATAACAGGTAGGTACTTAGGAGTGGAATTGGTGGGTTATATGGTAATTTAATGGTTGACATTTTGAGGAACTGCCAAACTATTTTCCAAAGTGGCTGCACCATTTTACATTCCCACCAACAATGTATGAGGACTCCAGCTTCTCCACATCCTTACCAACACTTGTTATTTTTCCTTTTTTTGTGCACCAGTATTTATTTTGGGGGGTAGAATGGGCACATAGGGGTAGAGGTGTGGGATAGGGAGTGTACTTATTGACTTAGCCTGAACCACATGCTTCACCGGCTTCCTTAGAAGTTCAGGGATCCCCAAAGCAGATACCAAGGGTTGTTAGGAAGAGGAAGGAGGGAAGAGGGGTGTGACCACAGCATCATCAGGACATTTTTGGAGTGGGAGGGTAGGGTTAGGGTTAGGGTTAGGGTTAGTAGGTTACTTACCCTACTTTGTACCCCATCACCGGGGATAGTGCCTGTGTTAAAGTCTTCCTATCCTCTTCTTTACTCCCAACTTTGATCTGTAATTAAATCCATTAGTCTTTAATCAAAATCAGCCTTACATTTTATAATATCAATAGTTGACATGGATGACTAATGGCTAATTTGTTCTCAGTCTATTCCTGAATGTGTCTTGAAGATATTTCACCTGAGTTATTAAATTGCTTTTTAAAAATTTAATATTAAAAACTAAGTTCAATCTGCGTTTCAAACTGCAGGCAGAAGATGTTAAAAACTTTAAGAAACAGTCGTAGCAATGGATCTCTGTCAGAAAAGTGAGACTGATTTAGAAAACAATGAAAATCAAAACACAGAAGAAACTGAACCAACCTCTACTTGTTCAGATGAAAGAAGCGAAAGGAATCATGTTTGTTGTCTTCTGAATATCAGTGACATTACGCTTGAACAAGACAAGAAAGCCAATGAGTTTGTTATTGGAACTGGATGGGAAGAAGCAGTAAGTATCTTCTTGTATTAGATCTCTTGAACATCAGTGTTTCAGTCAAATCTCTTCTCAAAAATAGAGTTACTGTCACCAAAGAAATATGGAAACCATGAAATATAGAAACCCTGGGGACAGAAGTAAAATATTGATGATGATGATGATGATAGCAGTACCTTCTGTGGAGCACTTAGTATTTAGCAAGCACAGTAGTAAATGTTTCATATACATTAATTCATTCAACTTCTCAATAGCCCCGTGAGGCAGGTGTTATTAGTAGCCTCACTTTTCGGATGAGCTGAGGTACCCAAAAGGTGAAATAATGTGCCAGATATTACAGCCAGTAATTGGCTGAAGCAGGGCTTGAATCCGGGTCTTCTGGACCCCAGAACCCGAGCTCCTTAACCTCTGTACTAAGCTACCTGGGAGGTGTGAGGTTTCTGTCCTAGTGGTTCTACTCAGAACTCTGTGGGTGTACTTAAATTGTTCTTAGAATCAATAATAGAAACCACATTCTAGAACTGTAAGGAACCTTGCTCTATTCCAGTGGTTATCAGGTGACGTTTGTCAATGTCTGAAGCCATTTTTGGTTGTCACAACTGAGGGGTTGCTCCTGGCATCTAGTGAAAAGAAGTTTTGTGTGTGTGTTGGAATATATCCAAGGCATCAGCGAGGCTTTTTGTGAAGAGGAAACACTTTGGAATAAGAAAGAACCAGATTCAAATCCAGGTCTGCCACTTATCAGTAGCTAACCTGGTGGGAGAGTTCATTTCCCTGAGCTTTAGTTTCTTCATCTGTAGGTTAGGGATATACTACTGCCTACCCTATGGGATGTTGTGAGGAGGATGTGAATGCCTAATTCCCTGCCAAGCGCTTATTAGACTTTTTAAAAAGTGTTTCTTCTTAACCCTTAAGACTTTTGAACTGGATTTGGGGAGCTGACATGTGAAGTGAGGAGTCAGAGGAGGTGAGGCAGGAATGGTGGTAAAGAGATGTGCAGGATGACCGCCCCTTAGCAGGCCACCCTGCCTGGGAGGCTGGCGCCATCTTCAGGCCAGGAGATACCACTGCTTATCACATATGCTTCTGGTACTGTGCCTCTGAATAATGCGCAGCACCCGCATGTGCCGTAAGTTGCTGTGATGGCTTTATTTTTCAAAATAACATTTCAATACAACGTTTTTTAAAAATAAAAATAATTCAAAAACATCTATGAAGAGAATATCAACATTTTAAATAAAGACAGCGTCTGTAGGGCCAGGATTAGGGTAAGGTAAGTGAGATGAGTCGTGTGAGGGCAGGGTCAGATCCTGTCTTTATTTAAAAATTTGTTTTTTTTCTTCATGGATTGTTTTGCATTGATTTTTCTGTATATTTTTTAGCACTTTTCGGTTTACAGAAAAACTGTGCAGAAAGTACAGAGTTCCCATTTACCCCCTCTTCCCTGTACATTGTTTCTGCCATTAACATCTTGCATTCTTTTTTATATTTTATTGTACTTCAGGTGAAGGCTTACAGAACAAATAGTTTCACATGAAACAGTAATATACATGTTGTTTTATGACATTGGTTAACAACCCCCTCTAACTTCTCAACCCTTTTTTTTTTTTTGGTGAAAATACACATAGCCAAAGATACACCATTTCAAAAATTTCTACATGCACAGTTCAGTGACATCGACTACGCTCTTCCAACTGTGCTGCTGTTCTCACTTCAGATGAAGGTTTACAGAACAAAATAGTTTCTCATTTAACACTTAGTACATATATTGCCCTATGACAATGGTTAACAACCTCACAACACATCAACACTATCTTTACTCAACCTTGGGTTCCCTATTACCAGTTTCCTTGTCCCCTTCTGCCTTCTGGCCGTTGTGCCTGGACTGCTGTACCTCATTAGTCCCATCTGGTTTTATGGGGCTGTCCACTCCCAGGCTGAACGGTGAACCTTGGAGATGACTTTACCACTGAGCTAAAAGGGTGTCTGGGGGCCATACTCTCGAGGTTTCTCCAGTCTCCTTTAGGCCAGTAAATCTGGCCTTTTTTTTGTGAGTTAGAATTATGCTCTACATCCTTCTCCAGCTCTGTCCAGAACCCTCTGTTGTGATCCTGGTCAGTAACATCTTGCATTCTTTGCTACATTTATTATAATTAATGAACCCATTTTGACACATTATTTACTAAAGTCCATAGTTTACATACTTTACACAGGTTTACCGTTTGTACTGTAAGGTACTCTGGGTTTTGACAGATGCTTAATGTCATGTGTCCACTATCACAGTGTCATGCAGAACAGTTTCACTGTCCTAAAAATGCCCTGTACTCTACCTGTTCATCTCGTTTTGAGCCTCAGTTTCCTCCTCTAGAAATTTGGCATCAGAACACCTAAAACGACAACAACAGTGTCATGGTGAGGAATAATTAAATGAACAAATGCTGGTAGATCCTCAGCCTCCAGTATAGTAAAAGCGTGGTAGCTGTGTTTGTTTTTTAAGATAGTGTTGCTTGATTTAGCAACTGAAAATACAGGATGCCCAGTTAAATTTGAATTTCAGGTAAACAGCACATAATTTTTTTGGTATAAGTATGCCCAAATATTACTCTGTATCAGGCAACTCTATTTTAACGATGACATCCATGGCAAGGTCACCCATAGAACTCTGGGCATGGATGGAAGGCTGGGGTCCGCAGGGGTGCCTGGGGCATGCAGGGCTTCTGTGCACCCCAGCAGCTGCCTCTATGCAACTGCTGCCTCCAGCCCCCTCTAAGGAGCAGTGCTTCCCAGGGTACGACAAACAGACTGGGGATCAAGAGTTCGTTTTAGGTGGTACAACTATACACAGTTTTTGTTTTATTTTAATAGTTCTGAATGTGTATCTGAAAAAAGAGTCAGCACATCAAATTGGTCATTTACAGATTTTGCTTAGTATGAGGCTAAAAGAGGTATTAGGAGCCCTGGTGGTGCAGTGGTTAAAGTGCTCAGCTGCTAACTGTAACGTTGGCAGTTCAAACTCACCGTACGCTCTGAGGGAGAGTGATGTAGCAGTCTGATCTGCTTCCTTAAAGATTACAGCCTTGGAAACTCTGAGGGGCACTTCTGCTTTGTCCTGTGGGGCCACTGTGAGTCAACAGGCAATGAGTTTGGTTTTTTGGTTTTTAAAGGAGGTATAAAAACCAAAAGCAAAAAAAAGAAGAAAAAGGAAGTCAATTTTTTTTTTTTAATTTTTTTTATTGTACTTTAGATGAAGGTTTACAGAACAAATAGTTTCTTATTAAACAGTCAGTATACATATTGTTTTATGACATTGGTTAACAAGCCCACGACATGTCAATACTCTCCCCTCTCAACCTTGAGGACTTTTTTTTTTTTGGTGAAAATATACATAGCCAAAGTTACACCATTTTGAAAGTTTCTATATGTACTATTCAGTGACATCGATTACATTCTTCCGGCTGTGCTGCTACTCTCACTGTCCTTTTCCAAATTATTCCATCACCATTATCTTCAACTCACTGTCCCCTAGGCTTCCCATCAAACCTTTTGAGTTGCTGTTGTCAATTTGATCTCACATAGATAATTCTTTTTTTTTTTTTGTACCTTAGATGAAGGTTTGCAGAACAAATAGTTTCTCATTAAACAGTTAGTACACATATTGCCCTATAACAATGAAAGGGAAGTCAATTTTAAGAAAGATACCAGTTAAAATAAGACTGCCAAAATGAGATGTGGCTGAAATTAGGGTGACTAGAGTTTGGGACCGAGCAAAAGCCCTGGTGATCTGCTCCCATAAAGATTATAGCCTAGGAAACCCTATAAGGCAGTTCTTCTCTGTCCTGTGGGAGTCGACTGACACAACAACAGAGTTTGAAAAACACAGAGTGACGCGCTGCTTTTCTTGCAGGTCCAAGGCTGGGGCAGTACTTCTCCAACAGCCTGCATCTGGCCAAGGAAGAAAGTGAAAAAGGTGAGGGTGGCAGAAGGTGCCGGCAGCTGCTTACTCTGTGTCAGTATCTCCCAGGGGAGCCCTGAGGCCAGGCCGCAGACCGAGCCTGGGAAATTAGAGGCCAGGGCCCTGGCTGAGGCAGGACCAGGAAAGGATCAGAGCAGCCCCTCCCAGAGCCAGGGGCACCCCCCCGGCCATAACACAGCTTCCAGGGACATCAGCAAAACCTGCTTTCCTCACTACAGTCAGGGCGAGAAAAAAAGTCTGCAATTAAAGGAGTTTGTTTGGTGTACAGATGACTGGACTGCCTCCGAGACTGTTAAGGGCAAGGACCCCAAAAGCCACGAGCATCCTGGTGGAAATATAGACAAGGGCTTTTCCATTTCCGATTCCTTGGCTTCCAAAGCCCTCTTAGTTCTGCCCCCGCTGAAGGCTTCATCTCCAAATGGGTTGGATGCTCTGGGTAAGAAGAGTAAGAATGTTTTCTTGCAGCAGGAAGAGGAGGGGCTGAGTGTGGAAAAGGTTGAGGGTGTGGCTTATACATGTGAACTGAAAACAGTGGACGGGAAAGGTGAAAGGAGACCTGTTGAGCTGGCCAAGCACCTTAAGGTCAAAGACTCTGCACCCTTCCCTCCCCAGGCGGCCCGGCCCACCCTGCTGGCCAACCCCCAGCCATGCTGCCTGCACTGGTCCCTGCTGCCTGAGCGAAGCCTGCTGTGCCCACCCACGCCCAGCAACATGCGATATCTCGCCACCTTGCGGCTCCTGCAGAAACAGGGAATGCAAAACTACAAAGCCAAATTCAAACCCAAGGAGCCTCGACCTTCCACGAACACCCAAAAGCACATTCTCACAGAGGCCAAGCGGGAAAATAGGCCCCAAACGCTGGAGACCAAAGTGTTCCCAAGACCTCTGTTGCCATCCCTCACAGTGAGCAGAGTTGTTATTCCCGGTCTCCACTCATAGACTCCTCTGAGTTATCACAATATAATTCCCTGGAAACGAGCACAGTTTGAAATTCATCTTTTCTCTCTCTCTCTCCTCTCTTTCCTGCCCCATGCCTATTTTCTCTCTTTTCTGTCTCTCATCCTTTTAGATGAGAACTGGATGAAATTGAACCCATTGGATAGGTTTTTGTTTGTTCTCAGAAAACCATATTCATGTGTTAGCTGCTTTCCTGCTGCTTAGCTATTTACATGATGTAAGCTGGTGATGCCAGTCTGGGCCCCTGACTGCCCTATTTGCTCCATTGCCAGTGGAAGCTAGGTGGGTGTGATGAACTGAAAGGGCCTCCTTCAGCATGGCCCCCAGTGCCAGCCTGGAGCTGCCTGGCAGAGGCTCCTTTTGCCTGACCCCAGTGCCTTAAAGCTAAGTACGCTGGGCTAGTTTAGACCAAATTGGTTCTTGATTTTTAGGACCAGGTTAAATATCTGCTGCCTCATTTTGTCCTACAGTGAGGGTCTGGAATATTGCTTTAATAGAAGACTTTATAGCCTGTGGCCAAGTGTGAGATGGGTGTCATCCTTGCGTTGCAGCCTCATGCTTGTCCTCTGTGTCTGAGAAGTTTTAGCCTTGGCTCTATAAAATCCAACTTGGAAAGTAGGCTTAAGAATAGGTGATTTGAAAAAAAAAAGTCACTGTGATTATTGTCACCCGTATTCTTCCCCTGACCTTCACCTTGTACCTAATTTTTAGGAACTCTACAACCCCAGACAGACCTTTATAGAATGGAGCAGTTACCTCCTTCCTTCTCCTGTCTCTCCTAGACGCTCCCTCCATGCTCATTTTACCCTAATGTGTATTTCCTAAAGTTGTATTAAATTGTTGTTGTTGTTGTTAGGTGCCATTGAGTCTGTTCCGACTCATAGTGAGCCTGCATACAACAGAACAAAACAAGGCCCGATCCTACGCCATCCTCACAGTTGTTGCTGTTTGAGCTCATTGTTGGAGCCACTGTGTCATTCCATCTTGTTGAGGGTCTTCATCGTTTTTGCTGACCCTCTGCCCTACCAAGCATGATGTCCTTCTCCAGGGACTGTTTCCCCCGATAACATGTCCAAAGTACATGAGATGAAGTCTCGCCATCCTCCCTTCCAAGGAGCATTCTCCTTGTACTTCTTCGAAGACAGACTTGTTCGTTCTTCTGGCAGTCCATGGTATATTCAGTATTCTTTGCCAACACCATAATTCTATGGCATCAATTCTTCTACGGTCTTCTTTATTCTTTGTCCACCTGTCGCATGCATATGATGCAAATGAATATATCATGGATTGGGTCAGGCGCACCTTAGTCCTCAAAGTGACATCTTTACTTTTCAATACTTTAAAGAGGTCTTTTGCAGCCAGATTTGCCCAATGCAGTATGTTGTTTGATTTCCTGACTGTGGCTTCCATGGACGTTGATTGAGGATCCAAGTAAAATGAAATCCTTGACAACTTCAGTCTTTTCTCCGTTTATCATGATACTGCTCATTGGTCCAGTCATGAGGATTTTTGTTTTCTTTATGTTGAGGTGTAATCTATACTGAAGGCTGTAGTCTTTGGTCTTCATCAGTAAGGGCTTCAAGTCCTCTTCGCTTTCAGCAAGCAAGGTTGCATCATTTGCATATCACAGGTTGTTAATGAGTTTGCCACCAATCCTGATGTCACATTCTTCTTCATACAGTTGAGCTTCTCAGGTTATTTGCTCAGCATACAGATTGAATAAGTATGGTGAAAGGATACAACCCTGATGCACACCTTTCCTGATGTTGAACCCCACAGTATCCCCTTGTTCTGTTCAAATGACTGCTCTTGGTCTATGTGCAGATTCCACATGAGCATAATTAAGTGTTCTGGAATTGCTCTTCTTCACAATGTTATCCGTACTTTGTTATGATCCACACAGTCGAATGCCTTTGCATAGTCAGTAAAACACAGGTAAACATCTTTCTAGTATTCTCTGCTTTCAGCCAAGATCCATTTGACATTAGCAGTGATATCCCTTGTTGCACGTCATCTTCTGAATCCGGCTTGAATTTCTGGCAGTTCTGTGTCGATGTACCGCTGCAACTGTTTTTGAATTATTATCTTCAGCAAAATATTACTTGTATTTGTTATTAATGATATTGTTCGATAATTTCTGCATTCTCTTGGATCACCTTCTTTGTAATGGGAATAAATATGGATCTTGTCCAGTCAGTTGGCCAGGTAGCTGACTTCCAAATTTCTTGGCGCAGACAAGTGAGCACCTTTCAGCGTTGTATCCATTCATTGAAACATCTCAATTGGTATTCCATCAATTCCCAGAGCCTTGTTCTCCACCAATGCCTTCAGTGCAGCTTGGACTTCTTCCTTTAGTACCATCGGTTCTTGATCATATGCTGCCTCCTGAAATAATTGAATGTCAAACGATTCATTTTGGTACAGTGACTCTGTATTTCTTCCATCTTCTTTTGATGCTTCCTGTGTCTTTCAGTATTCTGCCCATAGAATTCCTCAGAATTGCAACTCGAGGCTTAATTTTTTTCTTCAGTTCTTTCAGTTTGAGAAGTACTGAGCATGTTCTTTGTTTTTGGTTTTCTAACTTCAGGTCTTTGCACATTTCATTATAGTACTTTTACTTTGTCTTCTCGAGCCACCCTTTGATATCTTCTGTTCAGATCTTCATCATTTTTCCCTTTTGCTTTAGCAGCTCTACGTTCAAGAGCAAGTTTCAGAGTCTCTTCTGACATCCATTTTGGTCTTTTCTTTCTGTCCTGTCTTTTTAATGACCCCTTGCTTTCTTTATGGATTATGTCCTTGATATCATTCCACAACTCGTCTGATCTTCGGTTATTAGTGTTAAATGCATCAAATCTGTTCTTGAGATGGTCTCTGAATTCAGGTGGAATATACTCAAGGTCATATTTTGGTGCTCGTGGACTTGTTTTAATTTTCTTCAACTTCAGCTTCAACTTGCATATGAGCAATAGATGGTCTGTTCCGCAGTTAGTCCCGGCCTTGTTCTGACTGATGATATTGAGCTTTTCCATCGTCTCTTTCCACATATGTAGTTGATTTGATTCCTGTGTTTTTCATCTGGTGAGGTCCACATGTATAAAGCCAAAAACTTGTTGTTGTAGAGTCAATTCTGACTCACAGCAACCCTATAGGACAGAGTAAAACTGCCCCATAGAGTTTCCAAGGAAGGGCTGGTGTATTCAAGCTCTAGAGCTTTTGGTTAGCAGCCAAGCTCTTAACCATTGCACCATCAGGGCTCCATAGGCGCCATTTATGTTGTTGAGAAAAGGTATTTGCAATGAGTAAGTCGTTGATCTTGCAAAATTCTATCATGCTATCTCCAGCATCATTTCTATCACCAGAGCCATATTTTCCAACTACAGATCCTTCTTTGTTTCTTACTTTCTCATTCCAGTCACCAGTAATTATCAATGCATCCTGATGCGTGTTTGACCAATTTCAGACTGCAGAAGTTGGTAAAAATCTTCAGTTTCTTCATCTTTGGCATTAGTGGCTGGTACGTAAATTTGAATAATAGTCGTATTAAGTGGTCTTCCTTGTAAGCGTATGGATATTATCACTGATAGTGTTGTACTTCAGAGTAGATCTTGAAATGTTCTTTTTGATGATGAATACTCCATTCCTCTTCAATTTGTCATTCCCAGCATAGTAGACCATATGATTTGTCTGATTCAAAATGGTGAATACCAGTCCGTTTATGTTCACTAGTGCCTAGGATATTGATGTTTATGCATTCCATTTCAGTTTGACGACTTCTAATTTTCCTAAATTCATTCTTCGTACATTTCACGTTCCTATTATTAATGGATGTTTGTAGCTGCTGTTTCTCAGTTAGAGTCGTGCCACATCAGCAAATGAAGGTCCTGAAAACTTTTCTCCATCCATGTCATTAAGGTCGACTGTACTTTGAGGAGACAGCTCTTCCCCAGTCGTATTTTGAGTGCCTTCCAATCTGAGGGGCTCATCTTCCAGCACTATATCAGACAGTATTCCACTTCTATTCAGAAAGTTTTCACTGGCCAGTGTTTTTAGAAGTAGACTGCCAGGTCTTTCTTCCTAGTCTGTCTTAGTCTAGAAGCTCAGCTGAAACCTGTCTACCATGGGTGACCCTGCTGGTATCTGAATACCAGTGGCATAGCTTCCAGCATCACAGCAACACGCAAGCTACCACCGTACAACAAACTCACAGTCACGTGGTGGATATATCAATTAGCCATGTATAAATAAGTTATATCTTAATGCCAGGTGATGTTGCTATGTAGGGAGATGCTCTGAGAAGCCACTTTGTAATGTGAATAACCATTTAGTTGCTTTGCAATTGCATAGTTGGAATTTGCTTAAGGTGGGTTGTGCTTGTATAACCCTAAACGATGGCGTGAACAGGATACATATCTGTATTTGTAAGGTCTGTTTTCCGTAATTGGACTTTGCAATGTCTTGTCTGTTAGGTTTGGCTTTTTGTTTTGTTTGTTTTTAAAAAACACCAGAGATGCTAAAATGACTATAGTACAACAGTTATTAGAAGGTATAGTTTGCCTGTTGAGGTTGGATAATTCTACAGTCTGAAAATAATTGTTAGGTATTTTTCCTCTTCTTCCCTGAATGAGGGAACTGTCTGAATCTACTGTGAAGAGGAGGCCCGGTTTCCCACTGTTTCTGTGCAGAGAAGGTGTGAGACCGCAAACTGAAGACTTCTCTGCTCTGGCAGCCTACTGCCTAAGTCAGTGGTTTTTCAAGACCCCTTTTTAAAGTAGCACAATAATGAATAAGCCTCATGTGTGAAACAGTGAAAAGTGTTGGTTTGTGGGGAGGGACCCAGCGCCACCTGCTCAGCCCAGACGTAGTTACTTCCAGAGATCTTGAAGCTGTTTGAAAACACTGATCTAAGTTACAACAGAATATTTTTTTTTAAATAAAAGGTCTTGTTCAGGTAAAGGTTGTACATTCTACAGATTTTGGTGAAAACATATAATAACTTAGAATTAAGAGGAAGATCAGCCTTAACAAAGGAAGGGCCTAAATTTACTACTAAAGATGTGTAGTGGCCTTCCTTTTGAGCAAATAATTAATTTGGTCAACAAAGTATTGACTGGAAGATTCCTCTATCAATAGAAAAGAGTATTTTGCATTTGGCATCTGTTTGCTTAGGTGGTTATTAAGGGGTTACTAATAAAGTCCCTCTGGAATCTTATTTGCATTAGCTGGCTTTCGCTTGTTTCTCTGTGGATAAAGTCACTCTGCCGTATTTTTATGCAAATAATGCACACCTTCTACATTTGTTTGCCAATTGAGTACCCCCCCCCAGGTATTTTTATAAGCACTATGCCACTTTTTTTACATGTTGCTGTAAAAAAATTAGCATGCATATGAAAACACCTTGAGGGGGTGGAGGGAGAGGGCACTGTTGGTAAACAAATGTAGAACGCACACGTTATTTTCATAAAAATACAGTTGTCCTTCAGATTAGATCAGGATGTTCAAACTGGTCTTTTGCTATTCAAGTATAGATGAAGGCTAAACGTTTAGTAGAGTTCAGTTTCCCATTGGGATTTTGAGTCACTAACAACAATTTCAGAGGAAATGGTGACATTTTAAGGAGTTAAGCTTATGAACATGTGAATAAAGGTCTAATGTAGGTGCTGCGGCCCTCTTTCTAACACAAGGTGGTGATCTCAATTAGATGTTTAGTTCCTTTTTGTTGCTATTGTTAGTTGCCATAGAGTCAGTTCCGACTCATGGTGACCCCATGTGTGCAGAGTGGAACTGCTCCATAGGATTTTCCAGGCTGTGACCTTTTGGAAGCAGATTGTCAGGCTTGTCTTCTAAGACACCTGGTTGGGTTCAGACTACAACCTTTTGTCTCTTAGTTAAGTGCTTAACTTTTTGCGCTACCAAGGGAGTCTTGGTTCCTCTTAGTCCCCTTCAAACAAAGCGTGGAAGCTCCAAGTGACATTCCTGCTTGTAATATTTCTGGATCTCTTGTTAGTAAATCTTTCCAAACTCCTGTTTGTCTTGAACCCTCAAAAATCACAAGAAGAATTTTGGTCGCATGCAACAGTGCTCGTACAGTGCCTGAGGTCACCCACTGGGTGAGGCCATGTGAGGCCTGGGAAAGCTGCTGAGGGTCGAGGTAAACCAGGGGAGAGTCTGGGAACCTTCTAGACAGACAGAGCGTAGACCTTACAGAGAGATGATGAAGTTTTAAAGGGCAAATGGAAGTCTTTAAATCAGAATAAGGCCTGGCTACGTTTGGATAGGAGCCCTCCCTGGTGGCTCAGTGGTTAACAGCCCAGGCTGCTAACCAAAAGGTGGGCAATTTGAATCCACCAGCTGCTCCTTGGAAACCCTATGATAAGTAATAGGACTTTGGCTACTCCAGGAGTCTTTCCCTAATTTTTAGCTTTATTCTTTTTATTCTCGATTTTGCCCCAGTTGTAAAATTTACTTGTACTTCAAAGGCCATGCCATAAAACAATTTGAACCCCTAGTCAAATTTACAGATTTTCTCTAAGTTCTGGAAGTTCATTAACTCAGAGGGAGCGACTCATTTCACTCTGGGACCTGCAGCTGGCCCAGCAGGCAAAGCTACAAGGCTAGAGGCCCCTCCTGGGGAACATTTTGTGTGGGGCTTGGGGCCAGCGCAGCCTTGATGCTATGGTTTAGGCTACTTATTAACAGGCCAGGGAGGACAGAGACAGAGGGGCCCCTGTGGCCTAGACCACTGGAAGACCAGGACAGTCCTGGCCTGGCACAGCAGGGGCACTCCCACTGTCTGTGGTCAAACTGGGACCACTGGAGCCAGGAGCAGATTCAACGCCATACATACTCTTGATTACCAGGCTGAGCCCTGCTCAGAGTTCTGATAGCAGCTGAGCGCATTGACCATTTGCATCACCCAGGGACTCCTTCCAAGAGTCTCTCTAGCAGTAATAGTAGGCCCACTCATCAGAGCCAGGAAGAGCTGTTGGCATCTCTTATTCCTCCATATGGAAAATGTGCATTATTGTTCTGGCAAAGTTTTCAAGATAATTCTAAGATTAGTGTCTTGTGTTTATATTTGGTGCCATTATTCAGAATTCTTTAAGTTAGTTTTAAGCAGTATGCTCTTTCCCACATTTACTGCTTGTGATAAACTGGTGTAAACGTTAAGAGGCAGACAACATGATGTATGGCACACCTTAGTAACCACTGGCAAATACTATATATGTATGTATTAAAATTGCTTTTTTCCCCATTTAGCTCAAACTACAAAACTTTCCTCCCTGTGTATCTTTTAAAATGAAACAATTTCCCTGCTTATTAAAGAGTAAGGACAGGTAACTTGAAAACATACTATAAACTAGTTTCTTATTTTCAGCACCACAAAAGGGTATTATTCTGCCAGGCTCTAAATGTGAGAGAGCTGTTAATCATGTCGTTTGTTTTATCTGGCAAGTGATCTTAAGAAAAGAGAAGTCTCACGTTTAATTTGGGATAAATACCATAGGTTCCGATACTGTGTTCATGATTGTGTAAAGGCTTAGTTTCTTTAGCTATTCACTCAAATCCCAGGACTGATTTCTCTAATTCAATTCCAGGAAAATAGGATGTCAGGAAGGTACTTATCATTATGGTAGATATTTAGAGAACTTTAAATCTGAGTTCTTATTGTTCAGATAATAGTTAGGCCTTGTTACAGAAAAGTGATTTAAATGATTTTAAAATATACCACATCCTTAACGAAAAAGAAGGTGCAAAACAAAAAAAAATTACCAGCTTGCAATCCTTTAATAGTACTATATTCTCAAATATAGCAGACCAAAATTTTTTTTCCATAAACTGAAATAAGACAATATAGAGCGAATAATTCCTAAAGCAGTTTTCCAGAGTTTGGATGGTTTCTCAAAATAGTAAAAAAATCTTAATTTTATAGGCATACTTTTTAAAATAAAGAACAGTTGTTGGGGACAGTTTTATGGGTAAATATCCTTTGGTGATAAGTTAACTCAGATACACTTCTGCCAAATTCTCACTGTAGGACGGGCTCTGCATTTTCTGAAGTCACTAAATTTCTCGTTACAGCACAGGAAAAAGAAGATAAAGTAGGAGAGGGATCAATTTCAAATTCATTCCTAAGCAGAAATATGTTTGGGATGCAATTATAAAACCAACCAAATATTTTGCCCAGGACATGGAAGAAGCAGTGGATCACCAGAGAGAAAGAGTAGAAAGCTGCAAGCAGAAGCAGTGAGAAAATGGAAAGCTTGGAACAAGGTCTTATTTACACATACCATGCCAATAAGCTCACTCCTTTAAGGCAAAAAAAAAAAAAAAAAAGATACTGTTTACATTGAGGTAACATAGGTACTTTTGCGAATAACAAAAGTCACCATGGAGGTAGATGGCATTTCAAAGATTTTTTTCCTTTTCAGAAATATTTGACTATTTCATCGATAAACTACAAAGAATATCACTTGTTTTTTTCAGCCTTATGTCATAATAGTAATTTGCTCCAGAGTAAGATAACAAAAGTTAATGGAAGGGTCACGGCAGTAAGTTTCTCATAGGCCACGTTTCATTATTTTGGAATTTGTGGATTTAGAACAAAGTTATAAATGTGTTTATTTTGTTATTTGTCATGCAATATAAAATTTGCAGTTAGTTTTTTCTGATGTTTGTTGAAAGAGCTGAATGAACATTGGTACTCTTCCAGTATGAGTACTATAGACAGTGCTGCTTTCATTCATTCATATAGTTTGGGCATTTGCTCCTTTCAAACATGCATATTTTTAAGTGTAATGCCCACATGTTAAGTTTGAGAACACTGACAACCTGAGAATCATCTCCATTTGTTCTTCAGCCTGCCTCTGGATATGCAAACTAATGTATCAGTGTGTCCGCTAATAAATACGTTTCAGACAACCGAGAGAATCTTTTGAAATTAAACATTGCAAAGCAGTGGTATTTAGTTATCTTCTTGGCTGTAAGAACATTCTACTAGCCAACACCTTGCTGAAGAAACTAGATTAAAATTCAGGTGTTTTAGATGTTGGGAGTATGAGTGTGCCAGAGATATGAAACCGAAAGTTCAACATGCTGTCCTCTCCAGGAGTGCCGCAGTCAATCAATGGCACTTTAAAACACTTCCAGACGAAAGCACATACAAACATGTGAGATACAAGAAAAATAAAACTGCGTATAAAAAATGGTATTAAAAAATGGATGTAAAAAATACTTGAGACTTCAAAGTCTTTATCCCTAAATCCTTCATAGTTACATGTTCATTCTTGTCTTTAAAGACCTTCAGAGGAAAAGTTTAAGAAGCAATACCTTAAACATACCAGATAGTAAGCGCCCCTGGAAGGATCCCTGGTGGCACAGTGGTTAAAGCACTTGGCTGCTAACCAAATGGTTGGCGATTGAAACCCACCAGCTGCTCCTTGGGAGAAATATGGGGCAGTCTGCTTCCGTGAAGATTTACAGCCTTGGAAACTCTATGGGGCAGTTCTACTCTGTCCTCTAGGGTCTCTGTGAGTCAGAATCAACTCGATGGCAATTGGTTTTGGTTTGGAAGTGTTCCTGGAGTCAATATTAGATAGAGGTTCTAGAATTAGAGAAACATTCTAAAATTGAGGCCATCAAGGGTTAAGTGAAAACATCACCTTATTTGCTACTCTTAATGAAACAACTTCCTAACTAGACTAATGCTGTTCATTTTCTTCAGATCCAAAGTAGCTGCAAATGGAACTGAGTATCTTTCAGAGAACTGTTACATTTTTCTAGTTTTCTCTTTAGCTCAAGGGAATCAGAAACACATTCATTTGGATATCCTGCAAATGAGTGACTAAGCCCAAAACTACTCATATACTGTCCCTTATTTTTCTGCTTAAATTAGAGCTACATTATTTACAAAGATAAAAGTCACTCGATTATAAAATGGTAGCATTTGGCAAATGCATGAATTGGATTAATTTCCTTTGAATAAATTTTCCAAAAAGTTAAATCCTAAAGTTTCTATTTTTTATCTAAATCAAAATAGAAACTTCAGTAATGGAGTGTTTTCATTTTCTACTAAGAAAATTGTTAGCATCTCTTCATGAACAAAGGTAAAACAACAATGAAAAAAAGTAGGCACAATCATTTCATCATACGACTTTCAGATGATGAGTCTGTGAAAAGTTAAGGCAACGAAGAGATTAAAAAATTCACAAAAAACAACCAACCAGTAGAATTCTCACTTCTCTTTAATTACTAATTTTCAGATTTTACAAATAATCTTAGAACAATTCAGATAACTAAGGTTCTCAGGAAAATAGTTCTTACTTGTACATGAAGAACTATTACATGCTCCAGTTTTCTGCAAATAACTATTGGCTGTATTAACAAATATTGTCACAGAAACAAAATATTTTTTTAAAGCCATAAACCACTGCATTTATATTTACAAAAAGCCATAAACAAACATGCATTTCTCCTTTCTTAGGAGGATTTAAATAGCTGTTTAAACATTAAGGCAGTGACAATTCTAAAACATAATGAAATTCTAAGTTAAGGCTTTATGTTTGTTTTGAAACCCATATTCATAGGCAGCTGTGACCTAAGAAAACTCTTTAAGTTGAATTCATATGCCCAGAATATATGTTATTTATCCCTTACCACCAATTCCTCTGTTATCAGATGTATGGAATATGAATTAGTAGCAATACCCATCATTTTACTTTATTAGTCCCCTTACTAGGCTTTATTGTGAAGATTTAGCCTTCAATAGCACAAGCTTGTGCAAAAGAAGGGATGGCGCATTCTTTGTAAACTTAGAAAACTTAACAAACTGCACTGAATCTTTTCTGAAAGTTGGCCCACAATTAAGAATTCAGGATGCCCTAAATATAGAAAACCCCAAAAGCATAGCTGACCATACTGCCATCCTCAAACAGAAAATGTTCTTGATTATTGAACCAGTAGGTTTTTATCTTCTTTATTGTTTGAAGAAGACTGTTTGGTATCACTCTTTTAAAAAAAAAAAAAAAAAAAAAAAAAGGCAGAATAGCATATTTTAGATGGATCTAGTCTATAATTGCTAGCCCCAAGGCACACATACGAATATTCTTGCTAGTCCAATGTCTTTCTTTGCTTATTCAAGCAAATGATTAGTGGATGAAAGGAAGGGGAGTTACTTGAAGTAACTGCATATTGCACTTGCCCCAGTAAGCTTAGTAGAAGTGCAGAGCATTGAAATTTAGGGGGGAATGTCCATTTCTCTTCCCATCCATTTTTAGACACAACTCAGATCCAGCCTGTGAATGCACTTTGGGAAGCAGCTCTTGGGCACCACTCTAGCCTACTGTGGAGAGCAGGAAGGATGTTTGTGGGGCATGCTCCACATGAACTAACAGGTGGTTCCAAACTCAGTGTTTCCAGTTTGGATGACTGAAAAAAAAAAAAAAAAAAGAACTAGAAAGATCACTATTTACATATAAGTGCTATTATTCCTTTAACCCTTTCATGACCTGTGGGACATATCCCACCTACTTTTTCTGACTCTCCGATTTCTTGGGACTCTACTTTTCCTGCTAAAAGAATTTGCTGCCCTCCAGTGGGGACTTGCATAACAGTGAAAGAAATGTTCACTGAAGGAAAATAGTTGGGTTATCGGCCTTAAATGTGAGGTAGTCCATCCAAGAAGTGTGATTGGGTAAAATTTTTTTCTCTTTTGGCTTTTGTACAGCTAGATAAAACTTGTAAGCATATTTATGGTTTCCTTGTGGTAGTTAGGGAGCCCTGGTAGGTTTGGTTTGTTTTTTTAATCACAAAAAATTCTACCAGCCATAACCAGTGGGACAGATGGCCACCCACCAATCCTGATGCCTGAGAACCCCCTGAGGTTTGTAGGACCCATGTATTCCCAAGTATTTCTCAGAATCCATATTACCAACCAAAAAATTTAAACACACTCCATGACTCAGCATGTTTCCATTAATGAAAACACATGGTATTAAAAAAAAAAAAAATCAAAGCAGAAAATAATAGGGTCTTGAAAGGGTAATTTTACAGCCACAAACCTCTTGTGAAGAAAGTACTATACACTTATATTGGTATGAATAATAGTTCACCTAGAATACAGATGGCATCGACTACATGAACACTATTTCAGAAGTTAAAGACAGCTGTAGTTTTCCTTTGTGTCTTCGAATCAGAAAAGATGGATATGTTAAAGCAAATGAAGCTGCAAGCGGCATGAGTCTCAAACCACGTTGAGCGCTGTTGTTTAAATCTATGTTAGATGTTATCAGGAAACAGGAATTTCTAACAAGCACTGTCGAAAAGATATTTTAGGTACAATTTAAGTTACACTTCAACTAAAACACTTTGAAGATTTGAAAAGTTTGTACCCTATTACCTGGTAAGCTTGACTTCAGCTAAATGGCTATATATTGTTTTTAAAGGTGTGAAATACTTTTTTTTTTTTAATGATGGAAAGACCAGCTGTGAAGGAGCAGTGGTAGGCAACACACAAAAAAAATCACTTTTAAATCAACATCTTATACTTTATAATACACTTACATTTATACACAAATTCATGTTTACAAGTACAGAAGGCAAAGAATCTAAGCAACTGCATAATCAGCTAATACCGTTGTCCTCATTCCCCATTTTCTAAATCCAGGAGGAGATTGTAAATCCCACCCCACGTGGGGACTCCACTCTCAGAAGTTGGAGACTGTGTGTAGTTCCGCACACGTCTGGGTTTCTACAGAACTGAACTGAGACTCCATTGTGTTCCAGGCCAAATCGGCTAGAAGAAAGTCATCCATTGCTGTTTGAGTTTCATTGCTGGTGAAGAACAAACTCCCCAACGTTTCAAAACCAGTGCTCATTGTCTGGGTTTCTGTACTATTCAACTGCACTCTGCTTTCTAAAGCAGCTATGTTTTTAGTAGTGGAGATTCCTTCTGTTTGGGTTTCTGTGTCAGATGAATCAGTACTCACTGAAAAGCTGGAGTGTTTCAGAATACTTCCCAGAGGCAGATGAGGGTTACTGTCTAAAAAGAAGTTTAAGTCTGTCTGTGTCTGCGTATCAAACATTTCAAGGCCTAAGAAGTTAGAATTCTCCCTACAGGTGTAGGACTGAGCAGAGGTATCTGCAAGTAAAAAGTCTGTTTGGGTCTCTATGTCCAGTGATTCTAAGACTGGCTCAGTGTTCATGTTACTAAGTTCACTCTCTTCAGTTTGAGTTTGGATATTTGAGGCTGAAAAAAACTCTTCAATATCAAAATCGATTCCCGGATTCTGGGTTGCGCCAGATGGGAGCTGTGCGTCAGGTCCAGTATTAGCATCAGACAAGAGACTACGGTTATCTAATGTTTGACCAGGCAGATTACTCGACAGGATATTTTCTAGGTCACTTAATAGGTCTATGGTTTGGGTCTGATTATCTGTCATGTTTTGTGAAGGAAGCATACTATTCTGTGCATTGAAGTTTATAACTGGTGCAGATTTCTCCATATCTTGATTTAGAGTCTTTGGGTTGTTCTGAGGTAACAAACCATGAGTTACAGTGTCTGCTACTAAACTGTTGCTTATAATATGGTCTGTGGAAACACTGTATGATGAATGGACACTCTCAAAAATGTCTCCACACATTACAGCTTGGTCCATCTGTACTCGGTTGTCTGCAGAACTCGGCATTCCACTGGTCTGGGTTTCTCTGGAAATTCCACTGGACTGGAAACAAGCATCTATAAAGGCATCGGTCTGCGCGGCTATAGATGAAGTTACCTTAGAACTGGGCAAAAATGTCTGAGTATGAACACTAATGGGAAGTGAAACTTGAGAACCAAACGTCAAGTCCGTTTGAGAGCAAGATGATACAGAGGAATCTGGGGGAGCCCACTGTGCAGAAGGCATAAAGTTTTGTGAGGCATAAGACAGATCTGTCTGTACATTGATTGAAGAAATGCTGTTCTTTTGACATGTATTCCCTAGTTCTTGTAAAGTATTAGATGGACTTTTACCCAGGTTCACCTGAACACCTGTACTAATTGGCTCAACAGCAACAGGATTTACAATTTTTGAAAAAGGAAGGCTCTCCTTAAGAGAGCAAGCCTCTGAATCTAGGCCGAGAACCAGGGTTCCTATTGACAAGGGAAGTAAGTGCACAGCACCTGTGGCAGAACCCTGGTGATCGACACCTACCACCACAGGCTGGGCCGAGGAGTCAGCTGTAGGCACAAAGACAGGCATAGGAGACAACTGCATAACAGGTAGTTTAACCAAAGCCACCTTGGGCTTTGGTAGAAGCAACTTCTGAGGATATCTTGGAGGTGTTGTAAGAGTCTGTTTTCTGGCATTAGAGCTGCAAGAGTCTTCAAAAGAAGCTACTATTTTTATTCCTGAAGTTTCTAGTTCTTGAGTGTCTGGTCTAGGGTTTGGCTTACTGATCAATGATTCAGTGGTCTTACTGGACAACTTCTGGCTGTGCATGGAATTTTCCATTTTCCTTTTCTTACTAGGTGGATCCCTGAAAACAATGAGAGTAAAAAGAAAATGTTAAAATGCAGTTGTCTTCAACCATGGCACTGGATCTTCATTTACTCACAAACACTATGTCCCACATTTATAGCAGAGGTCAGAATCGGGGCAGAGAAGATAAATCCCTTCTTTTACAGCTCTTGAGAATTGGCCTATTATGGGAGATGGAGGTTCAGAAACATGCAAACAGAGAAGGAGGAAGCATGCTTTTTTTTTTTTTTTTTTTTTAAGCTCTAAGTATTAGAACTCAACTCAGATCTGTAAATATAAGGAAGCTAACTGATTATGTAATGGAACTTCCATCATTTCTAAAGTCGGAAGATAATACACCGAATATAAATTTGACCTTTAAAATGAAGTACAGTTTCATAATAAAACTTATTCTTTAACAATCTGCTATCTAGAAAATGCTGGAAGTTGAGATTTTCAAATAGGAATCATAGGGGAACCTCAAAAGGGGTTGGCAGAAAGAATAAGAACAACTGGATCAAAATTACTGGCCCAGATGTGGGTCCTTTGCTAGTAATGCTGCCACTTCAAAAAGTTCCCTTCTTCTGTATTACATATTTTCTCCATTGTTCCTTCTCTCTCTCCACAAAAATGGCTCTTCAGGGAGTTTCATTTGAAACTCCTCCCTCAGCCATCGACTTTTTGGCAGCCACTTCCTTCACTGTCACCTGTGCTCTGCAGGGATCTCATGGCCAGTCCGGTAGATGTGTGACTGCAGTGCCGTTCTGCTGGCGTACGGACAGCCGCACGTGCACTGGAAGGTCTTGCCGCAGTCCTCTGCGTGTCTTTTCAAGTCCCACTCGGTGCCATACGAATTGCTGCACTTACTACACTTATGCTTCTTCTCAGCATGCATTTTCATAAAGTGCTAGAAGAACCAAAAGTGACTAAAATGAAAAACAGAAGCTGCTCAAAACATTTAAAAAAACCATCAACATACCTACATTAACAATGTCTTTAGATGTATAAAATATGCAGTCCAAAGCAAAAGAATTTAAAAGAAGGCAAATGGCATATACCTCTTCACATCGTCACTTTTGCTTTGTTACATGTGAGGAGAGCGTTTTGGAAATAATCCTTGGTGCCCAGTATTTAGGTTTCAGCTACAAATAAGTGCTGTCAGCAGGAAAAATATCTTTGTGATACTTTTCCCATGACACCCTCCAGCAAACCCTTGGGCAAACAGTTAACAACCTCTTCCAGTCCTGAGTCATCCCTGGGCCCCTCCTTTTCTTCAGATACTTCCTGTTGTAATTCCCCACCTCCCCATCCTTCTTACTCCGTATGGGAGGGCATTTCCTTTGCACCTTCTACATGTATGCCCTCCTGCATGTGTGCAAACATTCACACAGACCCCCAAGCACACAGGTCTATTCTTGGCCAAATTGGTCTACTTATCCTTATCTCAGAACCCACTTCTGGACACCTTCATCTCCAGAGCAAACTGCGTTTCCTTCCACTGTCATTATATGCACACTTACTCTTTCCCCACCTAGGAGACACTGGGCCTCTGTTCTCACAGCTTTCTGCTGAATTCTCTAGTCATGTTTGGTCTATGTAATGAGACTACACATTTGGGTTATATCATCTGCATCCTCAGGGAAGTATAATTAAGATGAATAAAATACCTGTTTTACAAGAGAAAACTGAGAAAATGGTCTGTCAGGGCCTCTGGGGCATCCTTCAATTGGACAACAGTAGAATTTTGGTGCAGTTTTCAAATCTTTTCTTATTGTTGGATTCACTATGCCGTCCTGCAAAAGAAAAATTACTTTAAATAATTACTTTCAAAAAACCAACAGAACAGACTAGGGGTTGAACAGGAATGACTGAAAATGGATACAAGGATCTTTTTAGAATGATGGAAATGTTCTCTAAGTGGATTGTGGTAATAGTTGCACAACTCTGTAAATTTACTAAAAAATCATTAAATTATTTAATGAACATGGGTGAATTTTATGGTATGTAAATTGCAGCTCAAAAAAGCTATTAAATTAAAAAAAATTCTGCTTCTATCCACTCCTTTAAAACTCTTCCTCTTAAAATCTCTCCTTAAAGCCAGCTTTTCTATTTGTAAGTGGAACCATATTTAGTTACCCAGGCTCACGATTTTGGTATCGTCCTTAGGTCCTCCATTCTCTATTATCCCACCCCTAAGTGTCTTAGTCTGAGCCCCTGGAAAAAAAACCTCCTTGGACTATGATCTAGGGCCTTCCTAATAGGTAACATTATGTAATGAGACTGTCTTTTACCATCACTGTCCCCTAAAATAGAAGAAGCTAGTTGACACAACTTTTATATAGTAGCTTGAATATAAGCACCGTGATGTTTGAAATTTAATAATCATTATAATGGCCAATTCTAATACAGCATTCACAGCTGTCCTCAGGCACTGTCCTAAGTACATTAACTCATTTAATGCTAACAACCCTTTGTTTTTAAGTATGTGATTGACTGCTGAGATAATTTAGCTTGGGTGCTCTAATTGTCTTGTTGCCCTGGATGTGCCAGGTATATCAGGCCTGAGACCCCTGGTGACCCTCCCAGCTGGCCCTGAGGAAAGGGAGGCAATGAGGGACCTCTCAGCAGGTCAACTGAGACAACGGGCCCTGCACTAGGCCTTAGCTGCTGCTGCAGCACCTACAGTAGAAGTCTGCCCTTCTAGTATATTCCAATGAGAAAGGATCCATTACTTTTGGAACATGCCACTTCCTTCTCAATAATCACTGTGTACCTAGAGAGGTGAGAAATTAATCACTACTTTGGCTAAGACACCCTTTTCTTTCCCACTGGATCTCAAGAGGAACATGCTGATTCGGCTGTCTGTACCCACTCATTTTGAGGGGGAAAAGCAGCTGTTTTTATTTTATTTTGAAACGGTATAATTTATCTTTTTTTCTGATTTCGAATTCAGTCAGTTCTTCCTCCATGTCTTCAACACTGGCCCATCCTTTTATAGTCCTACTGGCACCACACTGTCGAGGCATTCATTTGGATTATTTATCTCCCAAGTAATTTCCCTTCCTCTGTTAATGTAATAAAAAAATTGATATTCCAAAAATAATTGATACATGTCACATAACACTTAAAAAAAGGCAGGTAAAAGACAATCCAAACTCCATTTTATGCCCCCAAGCTACAATATCTTTTCCTGTTCCCCTTTCATACTCTGTCCTACTTAACACCTTTCTCACTTCCAACTCTACCCACTCTATCCATTGTTAAAGATGATTTTCCTCCTGTGCAGGCCCAGTTCGAGCCCCACACCTTCCTGGCTCTCTTCTGGCAGCATGCAATGGTGGAAAAGCATGTGCATCAGAGATTTGGTCTGTAAGCCACTTCTACCACAGATTAATGGTGAGACCTGGGACAAGACATTTAACCTCTGAGCCAGTTAACTCATTTATAAAACTGCAATAACATCAAACTCTCAGGGTTATCTAGAGGCTTAGAGAACATGTATATATATTTTGATTAGCACAGAACCTAGGCCAGATCTCATCCTCAACAAACATTCACTCCACTGTTTTGCCCAACTCCCCGGATCTAAAGATGTTCCTCCTCTGAATTCCAAGATAGTGCCTGACTTAAGCTACCTTAAATGCTATTATTTTCTTCTATAATTCCTGCCCCGAACTAAATTTCCTAAGGACAGAAACTCTTTTATACACCTTTGGTACTGTCTCCATGCTTAATGCGGAGAACAAATCACACACTAAATGCAGAGAATTTTCAGAAAGGCAGTCCAGTGCAGTGCGGTGGTTCCCAACCCTGACAGCCGCAGAAGATCACTTGGGGCACTTTAGAATACATCTGTGCCTGGACCCAATCCCAACCATTCTGATGTAACTGGTCTTAGGTAGGGATTAAGGATCCATATTTGGTATTAAAAACTTCCCAGATGATTCCAATGTGCAGCCTAGCTTAAGTACCACTGGTACAGTGGTTAAACTGGTGGGTTCTGGAGTCTCTACTCTGCCACTTTGCTGTGACCTTGAGCAAATGAAGCTGGCTCAGTTTCCTTATCTGTAAAACAGGCAGAATAGTATCTACTTTAGGGTTGTTGACAGGATTTAGTTGATACACATAAAGGGTTTAGAATAGTGTTCATCACATCATAAGCACTCGATGTTAGCTATTTGCTATAGAGATTCTAATTTCCTGTTTTGCTGTCTGCCAACCAATACCAATAAGCTAATCTAAAATAGTACTTTACATTAAACGAGGTCCTTATGAAAGTCCCATTGAAACATGGCTTTCGTTAAACACTGGCATCTGTTAACTTTAATGACAACTGATCTGTTCCCCATCACCAACCTCATCCTATTAACCAATTCATCTAGTGTTTTGTTTCTTATGGTATACTTTTAATGAACTTACATTTTTTCCATCTAGTGTTTTCAGTGAGAAAAAACAAGAATGTGTGTGTGTTTGAGTGGATAAAATGAAATGTGAGAATACTATGCAAGACTCTAAAATCCTTCATTCTCTTGACCATTATCAAATCCCTTTTCATCAATTTATGTTCCAGGGAAATGTCCCACTTCTCTGTTCCTAGGCTGTCAAATGCTCCATAAAACTCTCCTGGCCAGGTTACTACAAAATTCAAGACGACTTATAATACATCTGTAAACCCTGGTAGCGTAGTGGTTAAGAACTGTATCTGCTAACCAAAAGATCAGCAGTTGGAATCCACCAGATGCTCCTTGGAAACTCTATGAGGCGGTTCTACTCTGCCCGAAAGGGTCGCTATGAGTCGGAATCGACAGCAACAGGTTTAGTTTTTTTTGGTTTATAATACATCTGCAACGCTGCTTAGTGAGCTGCTTACTATCCCCTCTCAAACCCCCTATCATGCTCTGGTAGCACCTGCTGACTTCTCCTCTGAAATGGTCTACATCTCCCAGCCTCTTCTTTCTCCTGCTGTTATCATTGTTCAGTCAGGTCCTCATGACTTGCTCTGTGAACTTTGTTATCAACCTCAACTAATTCCTATGCCTTCAATTTCTGTCTTTTTCCTTCAAGCTTCATCTTTCTAAAGTATAGCTCTGATCATGTCATTACCTCCTGTAAACATCTTCACTGGCACCCCAATACTACCCAAGTCCAAATTCCCCTCGCCTGACATTCAGAGTCCCTTACCATACCAGCTTCAAACTACTCTTCTCGTCTCTCATTACTTGTTATACCTAATGGAACTACTTACAATTCCCCAAACCTTTTCAAGGGCAGGAATACATTGTGTCTTCTGTTGCCCTGGGGAGTGTTTTGGACAGAGTTCAATGAACACTTGTAGCATTAAACTGAATATGTTCCAGTGGTTGTCTAAGTCACGCATTGGGGTGAGACCACTAAACACTGTCACACTGGATGTGAATAATCCCACTGTGGCCAGTATTACAAAGGCAATGGCAACAACCTGACACTGTTGCTTTCCTCCTTTCTGACGGCCAGCTCCTCAGCCCTCCTACTACCTCCCCACCCCAGTTACTGAGCTTCTACCCATTCTTGTCCTGTAATAATAAGCTCAAAGGGTAAATTGGCTGAAATGAGAAAAGGTGAGATAAAAAAAATGGTGATGGTACAATAAAACATGAATTGCAGTGAGAAAGTGATGTTTTTGTCCTGAACAAAATTTACCAGACGTTTTGTACTGTATCTTTTGTGTGGGGCATAACTGAAAAAAAAAAAAAAGGACCAAGAATACTTCATGTTTATAAACTATTTTAAGTGACAGAATTTGAAAAGGAAACTTTGAAAGGAAACAATTGAAAAACAAGATAGAATAAGGTACACACCCAAAAGAAAAGCCAAAGGAAGGACAAAAGTGAAATACAGAGGGTGAAAAGAGAGGATTGTAAGAACCATGGCACCTGACTGCTTTCACAGAAAGCATCCAAAGAAAACTAGTCTGGTTTGTCTTCTTATTGTAAACTTAAAATGCTAAATCTTTGCGCAATATGGTCTACAGAGCAAGCTGGAATTATTAAAAGCAAACCCTGGACATAATACAACATCCTCTAAGGCACATTTTAAAAATGCGAATGTTGCTTGATAAAAGGTTCTTTAAGTGCCCTCCTGTCACCTTCAAGGCTTTCAAATAGGAGGAATAAAAGAACCAGAAATGCCCATTTACTCCTACTCTTACTTTTCCTGAATCACTCACTTTCATTTCTCCATGAAGCCCACTGTAGACAAGGCTGGGCTTCGAAATCTCCAGATTTCCTTACAGGATAAGGAATCTGGACATAAATCTTAGGAATCCCATAATACAAAATGGCAGCATGTACTCTATACCTACAACTCAATTCCCTATCCTTATCCACCATCCTTTGGAAGAATTTGTTAATCATTTATGTGTTAAGAAGGGAGTATTTAGTTGGGGGAAGGAGGGTTTATTGTGAGGAAAGATTAGAATAAAATAAGAACCATAAAGCAACTAATGGGGAAGGAAATAAAAGATTATGGTGATTCAGAAAATACAGAAACAAAGAAACTTGAATTATGCAAGTAGCTTTAACCAAGACAATGAAAAAGAACATGTCCACTGGGTATTAACACAATCTGCCAAGCAGATATCCTCAGAGCAGCTTTAGGGCAGAAAGCCGGCGCATACACTTGATCAATGGAGGTGTTTCTAGTCACACACAGGCTGCTCTCAAAACTAAAGGGAGCCTCCTTGTCAGCCCTTGTCCCCATGCCTTTCTCTTCTCCCTCCCTCCTTCCAGTACTTTGAGTACATTAAATGCAAGAATACTGTTTGAACTGAAGAGACTTCTACTCAGTAACCATACTAAGGGTAGAGATTTGCCACACTGGGGCACCACCTTGCAGATATGGCTATTCTGTCACACAGCTCACCTTCATTAAAGACAATGAATCCCCTTTCCACCAAGACACTAGATGGTCAGGGGCTGCTGAGCAACATGGTTAGGAAAGCACAACAAGACAGGAAAGTGAGCCTGTGTGCCTAGAAAGAAACAAAACTGGTTCTGGGCAAGGTTTCCATAATTCCTGGTGAAAAAGGTTGCCCAGTGACCTAGGAAGGAAACCCAGAAGAGTCCATCTTTTTGTTGTCCAACAGTTTCAGTTCAGAAAGCATCTTGGATGCACTCTGTTGTCTTCAGTTAATAGAAATCTGAAAAAGGAATCTGACTAGACCTGAAAGAATGATTTCATACAGGTTCTATGCAAGGGAAGATACTGGTACTCAGAAATGCAAAAGTCCAGTAAAGGTCTGACTGCCAAAATTTGTATTTGCCTCAACTGTATTCTTCCTTCTTAGGCCTATTATATTTTACTTATTGGTATCTTCTGAATTCCCAAATTTTACATATTTTAAGAACATAATTAGAAATAAACCTATTGTATACTATCAACCTAGTCCTGAAGATTAAGTGGTATCTTTATGCTAACAGATGCTTAAGTTTTGAGAGATACAGAGCTCCCAACAGCAATTCCAGGGGAAAAAAAAACCAATATAAACTGTTAAGAAATGCTTGCTAGAGTGATGTCCAGGCCAACACCATGGAGGGACCTGCTCAGACTGGCACCTTCATTTGATGCTCAGAGGTGTACTGCTTGCTATAGCTACTGATCGCTAAGGGGATCATACTGAAGGTGGGTGTTATATATGAGCTAAAGAGAACCAAGGGATTGGGCTGTAGAATTCCTACGAATACATAGCTCATCCACCAAAGGTGAGAAAAGGACTATCTAGTTAAAAGTCTGTGTAAGACAGAAAACAGTAGATTGAACATCATTCCCAGTTATTGTACATCTTTATGCTGGAAGAAACTGAAAACTATTCTGAGGAAAATTATGGCCCTGCCTGCAAGGGCTTCCTCAGCATACCTCCATCTTCACAACGAGTACAGTGTTATATCTGTAGAGTTGGTGGTCAAAGCAGACCACCCTTCATGGGCAACACATTTTTCTGCCCTACTAGAGAACCTAACCACAAACTTTCTGCTGTAAAATTCTTATCAAATGCCTAATTCTAAAAAAGTTTTCGGGAGGATTTACTTGAAAGATATACAGAACATGTAGTACTCTGAGTAATCTAAATTTACTCCTGAATCAACTCGGACCATCAAAAGCTACATTTCCACAAAACTGCTTTCAGTTACTTGTGCTTTCATATTATGTCACTGCTGGCATAGAAAGACACTAAGAAGTGGTGGAAGGAAACTTCCCATTGTAATGACTGAGAAATTATGATTTAATAGGTCTGGGGTGGGGCTGTACGTCTGTATCTTTAATAAGCTTTCCACGGATGTGCATCAAAGGCTGAAAATCACTGCCCCATTTCACATAATGTAGAGGGGTGGTTCTGACTATTGTCACATCATACTGTATACTCTTTTAAAGGGGTCACACGGGAGAGATTTCCCTTAGAGGATACTTGTAAGTAACTGATGCTGGTTAGAGACAAATCTGCAGTTCCCTTCCAACAAGCAGGCATGCCGACCATAACGGCCTCTGGGAGGTTCTGTGGGTGTGGTGGAAAGAACTTAGAACCAGAAACACAAGTTTAAATCCGAGCACCACGTACGCTGTGTAATATGTCTCTCATCAATTCAGTGGGCATAATACGCACCTCGCAAAGCTGCTGTGAGAACTAATGAGATAAAATGCGTAAAATGCCTGAGCCAGTGCCTGGCAGGAAATAAGAAGCCAGTTTAAGTAACGGCCTGTCTTAGCCTGACACTTGAATGGCATGACACAGTACTTTCCTATTATTATGGGTTCATGCGCACTTGTTCTTAATTTCCTCTAGTTAGGCTTCCCTTATTTGTTTACCCTGTTTTACGTATTTTAAAGCCACCTCAAATTCCAACCAGGAAGAGGCTGAGTACAAACAACTGCAATCCACAAACTGTGGAAACGCTACATTCCCCCCGGAAAGCCAGGACTCTGCGCCTCCTTTTCCGTGCACGCATGGGGCGCCGGGCGCTTTGTTGGAAGGCGAGCTTGCCGGGCGCCTGAGGACAAGGTCCAGGCCACAGCGCCGAGCAACCCGCGGGACCCCCGGTGCGACCCCCGCGGCAGGTCGGGCGGAAGGGCGCCGCCCCTGTCGGGCCGGGCTCACCTGCAGGCGGTGGCTCTTGACCAGGTGCATGTTGAGCGCGGGACTATTGGGCAGGATCTTGCCGCAGCCGCGCACGGTGCACAGGATGTTGGTTCGCACGGCCCGGGACAGCTCGCTCACCGACGGCTGGATCAGCTCCCGGGCCGGCGGGGCCGGCGCCGCGGGCTGCTGTCTCGCCACAGAGAGCCGCGGCCGGCTGCCCCTCAGCCGTCCCGGGGGCCCCCACGGGCCCGAGGCGGCGGCGGCACCCCTCGCGGCCGCCGGGACGGCCGGGACGCCCGCCCCCAGAGCCGCGGGCCCCGCCGCCACCGCCTCAGAGGCCGCCATGGTTCCCGCACGGCACCGGGCCAAGTACAGGCCCCGCCTTCCGCGGCGGCCACTTCCGGAAGAGGGCGGGGCCGCCGGCTCATTACCATCCGGCGGGACAGGGCGGCCGCTGAGCTCGCGCTTCGTACCGCTCCGCCTCGGGACCGCGGCGCCCTCTGCCGGCCGCCGATGCCAGGCGGGACCACTGCAAAGCTTCACCTGGGTACCTGGGGACAGGTAAAAGGTATTTGACTCGTTGATCCATTCTTTGCCTTCCTAGGAATTTGACCTCAGGCAATATAGTTGGATAGGAGAAAATGCACCGTGTGCAGGAACTTTAATTCTGCTTCTTGAAGACTGAAAAAAAAAACCCGTTGCTGTCGAGTTGATTCGACTCATAGCGACCTTGTACGACAGGGCAGAACTGTCCCATAGAGCTTCCAAGGAGTGCCTGGTGGATTCGAACTGCCAACCTTTTGGTTAGCAGTTATAGCTCTTAACCACTACACCACCAGGGTTTCCTTAAAGATCAGACAACCGCGAAGGTCGAGAAGGGAGAGTGTTGACATGTGGGGTTGTTAACCAATGTCATGAAACAGTGTGTACTGTTTAATGAGAAACTATTTGTTCTGTAAACCTTCATCTAAAGTACAAAAAAAAGAAAAAAAAAGATTAGACAACCCAAAAGTTCACAGCAGGAGAGGCGACAGTACACTAATTACAGCCATCACTTGAGGGTTTATCTTGTGCCAGGCACTCTGGTGTACCCTTTTCATTTAGTATCTGTCTTAGGATGGGTTCTCTAGAGAAGCAAAACCAGTGAAGTGTATTTATACATATATATAAATAGAGATATTTATCTCAAGGAAATGGTTCATGTGGTTGTAGAGGCTGGCAAGTCCCCAGTCTGTAGTCAGGTGTCAGGCTGGAGGCTTCTCCTGATTCACACAACTGCAGGGGCTGACAAATCTCAAGATCAGCAGGCAGTACTGCAGGCAGCTGGCTCAAGTCCCAGGAAATGGAGGTCAGATGATGATATGCTGGATGCAGGATCCACAGCAAGCAAGCAAGCTTTGTCAGAATGTCCATATATATACTGGATGCAGGCCTCACATGGGAGGAAACTCTCCTTACAGCTGCTTGGCTGATCACATCATGGAGGATGACTACATCATTACATAACTGCCAAACTACATCATTACGTAACTGCCAAACCACTGAGAATCATGGCCCAGCCAAGTTGACATACAACCTTAACCATCACAGTATCTCATTTTGTGTTCAAAACAACCCGGGGGTGGGGGGGCAGAGGTGTACTGTAAGTCCCTCCCCTTCTCCCTATTTTCTTGAGAAGGAAATCTAGGCGTAGAGAAATGAAGTCACTTGCCCTTTGGTCACACTGCACTTACTGCTGCATCTGTTCCCAACACACTGCATTTAAATGCAGTATATGTCTCTGGGCTGTCAAGTACTTAATAGATTGTTCAGTGACTTCTCAACCAGCACTCTCCTCTCCTTAAGCAGAAGCCTGGCTAGGAGGGATGCTGGTTACAGTCTCAGGTGGCTGCACTGTAAGCTGGATAACTAGTCTTTTCCATTCCAACCTCCAGTTCCACACCCCTGCCAAGCACCAGAGAGGGCTGGGAGCCAGCCATCCGGGAGTCTGTAGGGCCTCTGTACAAATGCAACATACACATTCACGCACTGAGCAGAAGGACCTAGTACTTACGGAAAGATGCCCTAAACAGACTGGTGATGATGGTCTACACTGAAAAAAAAGAAGAGGGGAACAAAATGAAGCTAGAGATAAGATAACTATGTAAGAACATACAAGTGAATCCCCAGTTACTAAGATCAGACATTCGGTGCGCAATTTTCCAGTGGCCAAAGCAGAGAAGACAGCACCAATTAAAAAATCCCTAGTACCTACAAGACATAAACATATCACCTGGGCTGGTCAATGAAAGACACCAACACTCTATGCTTCACTAAAGCCTTCCGACCCCCTCTCCATGGAGTCCTAGTGGCACAGTGATTAAGCCCCTACAAACTCAGCACCTCACTCTGAGATAACTGAAGCAGCTATTACATTTGCTAGTTAAACTTAAAAACATAATACTTTTCACATAAGATAGGCTACAACCTGTAGGCAGTACCATTACGTTATAAAGCATTGCTTAGCCTTTCTTTTTCTTTCTGATGGTAAATAGAAAAGTACAGAAATGGCCTTTACATCTTGAGTTGTTTTCTTCTTAGGGTGTAGGACTCAGCCACTCTTCTAACTGGTTCTCCCTACGCCCAAAGCAAAGTGCGTTAAGACTGGGTTAGAGTGAAGTCTGGGATCATGGAACCCAGACAGGCTAGCTGGAGAGGGTAAACAAACAACTAAAGAAAAACATCATTGCCACCGAGTCTGACTCGTAGAGACCCTACAGGGCAGAGTAGAACTGCCCCATAGGGTTTCCAAGGCTGTAATCTTTACAGAAGCAGGCTGTGGAGCACTTAACCACTGTGCCACTAGGACTCCGTGGAAATGGGGTAGGAAGGCTTTAATGAAGCTAGAGTGTTGGTGTCTTTCATTGACCAGCCCAGGTGATATGTTTATGTCTTGTAGGTACTAGGGATTTTTTAATTGGTGCTGTCTTCTCTGCTTTGGCCACTGGTAAATTCCACGCCAAATGTCTGATCTTCTAGTAACTGGGGATTCACTTGTAGGTTGTTACATAGTTATCTCTAGCTTCATTTTGTTCCCCTCTTCTTTTTTTGTCCTCCCATTTGCCCAGATTCCCTCACCTTTTAATTGTGCCATAACTGTAATGTGTTTTTATAACCTCACATCCTTTTGGAACAAGACAGGGAATAGATTTTTAAAAAGGTAATTATTATAAAAACACATGCTATTTAGTATTGCTCACTGAAGGATTTTCATCAAAACTAACCGATGGACCAGTTTTTAAATATCTTTATTCACAAATCAGTATGATATCAGTCAGTTTGAATGTCATATATGTGACAAAACAGATTATGCAAAGTATAGTTACAAGAAAACCATTATTTTATATATCTGATTTATTTGATATGCTGCCTCCTCCAATGATAATGTAATAGACCCAACTCTGCCCTTGGAATGGACCAGTTTTATGTTTCTCCTAGAAAGTTTGATTTGGGTGTGGTTTCTTGGTGCTGCTTTCTGTGATCCAAAGCTTAAGAGAAAATATCTGGAAGTCAGCAATTGGAACCAGATCTCCCGAAGACTGAGGATAGGGAAAAGGACCCTAGAGTCGATGCCCAACAGGCTCAACCAGTGTGCCATTCCTGCTTGATTTCAGAGCAGTCAGGCATCATAAGGTCAAGTCTGGAGCCACATATATGTATATCCCTTCACATCTCAAATGCCCACATTTGCTATACTCTTCACGATAATGGGGGGAGAAGGGGAGAATGAATCCCAACAGCTATATGAACATTTCTAAAATTTCAATACCAAGGACTAATTTCTAAAATACAGTTTATAGATAGAAGCGATCCAGTCAGCCATTAATTAAAATGGATGTGCAACATAGTCAAGGGGCTCCTGTGCCCACAAAACCACATAAATCTCATTTATCTTTAATTTTAAAATAATTCATTCCCTTGTTGGGAATGCAAGTGAGCAGTGGAGAAAGTGGAGCATCTGCAATACCTGAAATAAGAAAGAAAAAAAAAAAGAAATTTAAAATAATCACTGGGGCAAAGATTTGAATCAGTTTTAAAATGACCAAGATTAGAGAGTAGATGAGGATCCCCCATTAAATGCAGAAGCAGAAAGAGCAAAAGAGGGCATGATGGGATATCACCTGGAGCAAGGAGAAAGCTTGGAGTAATGAGTCAGCAAAGACAGGACTGAGGGTAGGTATGTTACTTTTTGTAGCTTGTGAAATAAGCTAACTACTTACCGGCTGGTGCTAAGGATTTCAGTGCTTCCAGAAGATGTGGACTAGAGAACTTTATCATGCACCTAAGGGGTTCTTCCCTATCAGCCAAGATGCCCCCATTTAAGTTACTTTTGAACTTCGTCTCAAGCTGTCAACAAATACATTTATAAATGATTATTAAACATGTCAGTTGCAATGGTAAAAAAGAATTATATCAGAATTATTTCTATCATCAAGTTCAGGGATTAATGGGGGTAGGGACCACTTAATGTGCTAACTGCAAATTTTGAGGGTGATCAGTACATTAAATGAGCTCGCACATAAAAATGCCAAGCATGCGTAGTACCTGACACAGGTGATGGTGAGTGTCACTTCGGCCCTCAGCTGCCCTTGACAATGTGTATTCTTTATGCGAAACTAGCATTATCTTTTGCAATCTGTCACTTCAATATAAAAATGTCATGTCTTTTGAGTTACTACTGCTATTTCTTTTTAACTTCTTATTAAAAAGTTTTCAAACACAGAAAAGTAAGCAGCACCGTATAATGAATGCCCATGTGGGCATCAGTCAGCTGGAACAACTGTCAACATGTGTCCAGTCTTGTTTCATGTTACCCCCCCATTCCCTACCACCCACTCCCAAATCCCAGACAGCATAGCATCCCATCTGTAAATATTTCAGTATTGCTAGAAGAAAAGGTCTCTTTCTAAAAATTTAACTGCAATACTACTATCACAGCTAAAAAAAGTAACAATTCCTTAATATCATTGAATATCTGAGTACTGCTACTTCAACAGGTAGTTGGCTCTTAGAGTCTAAGCTACAAATTTTCTTACTTAAAATGATCCTTAAACTTTAAAATTTAGTACGCTGAAATATTTGGGGGGGGGCGGTGAATAATGTCAGATTGTGCAGAATAAAGAGAGAAAAAAAACAAATGTGGCAAAATGTTAACAATTGGCGAATTGAAGCAAAGGGTAAATGGATGTTCATTGTAATATTCTTGCAGGTCTTCTAAAGGTTTAACACTTTTCAAAACAGAAGTCAGGGAAAAATTGGTAGCAGGTATGAATATACATGCACCCTGACTTATGGAATAGAGCCATCATAAGGTGCATGTAAAGGGAAGTTCTGTAATCAAATCTCATGTATCCTAGACCAATGGTTCCCCAACTTTAGTGTGCAGGATCAGATAGAGGGCTTGTTAAAAACAGATAGCTGGGCCCCATCCCCAGAGTTTCTGATGCAGCAGGACTAGGATGGGGCCAAAAACATGCATTTCTTATACATTTCTGGGTGATGCTGATACTGCTGGTCTAGGGACCATACTTTGAAAACCAGTGTCCTAGATTATGAGCTGTTTAAAGGAACTGAGATAAAATCTGCCATTAAGGGAATCCAACCTGTAAGCTGTTAATCAGCTTCTCTCACTGCAGACAAATCCAACTGAACAGGCTTTGGGCCAATGAGAGCAGATCAATGGCAGAATTAAGAGTGTGGCCCGGAGCTGTCGGGATATTGAGCTAAGAATTTTATTGGAGGGCTATTTGACAATTTTATTATACAAAATTAAAGTGATAAATGAAAAAGAACTCCTTAGAATTGTTTTGCACTTAAGGAGGGTTCGGGGGAGGGGGAGGCGGTGAAGTGTTGAGCGCGGGCTCTGGAGTCAGATTACAGTGTCATGATATAAACCTGGAGTTATTCTAATGGTGGCAGTGGGCTTGCATTAAACACCTAAGCCTCTCACATGGCCTTCCTGGTGAGCAGTGGCCAACTTCTGAAATGAGGTAGGTTTGAAGTGCTGTCTAGGTAACTGATGACAACTGGGCTATGCAATGACTTATTTGTTCAATAAGTATCCATAAGTACCTGCTGTGTGCCAAATAATGTTTTAGGTGCGATGGGTTAGAAGGGTATAAAACC
Source organism: Dugong dugon (assembly GCA_030035585.1). Taxonomy (NCBI): domain Eukaryota; kingdom Metazoa; phylum Chordata; class Mammalia; order Sirenia; family Dugongidae; genus Dugong; species Dugong dugon. The sequence goes on from CM057478.1 coordinate 38,490,552, forward strand.
TACAGTTTAGAGTTGGACACTTTTTTCCCTCAAAAATACATATCACAGCCTAGTCTGTTACACATGACTGAATGAATGTATAAGATGCAATGAAAAGGCATATTCAAAATTTCAAAAGTTCTCCTTTGCTAATGGAGGAACTTATAATAAGGAGGGCTATTTAATGATTTTATCATACCAAATTAAGTGATAAATGAAAAAGGAACTCCTTAGAATTGTTTTCCACTTAAGGTTTTTTTTTTCCTTTATTCTTTTATAAAATACTGGTAACTTGTTGTTAGTGTTTACAGCCACTTCCTACCTTGTATTGTGCAAATTCTAGTCTCGGTTGAGGACAGTCTCCAAAAGTTTCTCGCGTCACTCTTTGGACTCTCTCTTTTTCTATTTTGTTTTCATGAATGACTCTTAAATCCACTAGAGGTGGAAGATTTCAAATGAAACAGCTATTAGGAATATATTTCATTCTTAAAGCATCTTATTTTTCATACCTAACCCCTCAACTTGCTTGTACAGTAAAACCTGTGAAAGCTGGAACCTGTGTATAGTGAAAACTTGTCAGAGAAGGAAAACTCAAATGTTTTCCATTAAAATGAGTGATAGAAAAGTGGTAAGACTACACCGTCAAAGGCGGAAACTTGCGAGACCTGGAAAAACAAGGCAGTCCCGTTGAGTTTCAGCTCTCACAAGTTTCACTGTATAATTTTAAAATAATTTTTATTGTTTCTTCTCTTGATTGTAATAATTTCTTATTGTAGAAAAGCTGGAAAATGACACATTAATAAAAAAAAAGAAAATTAAAATCACCCATAATCCTACCACCCAGAGATAAGCACTGTTAACATTTTACTATATTTCTGTTTTGGCCTTTCTAGGGACTTTCACACACACACATACTTTTAAAAACACATATATTTTTTATATGTTTATAAAACGTGTATTTATGGTTGGAATTATAAAATACACACAATTTTGTATCCTGCTTCCTTCGCTTAACATGAAATAAAGAGCAGTTCCTATGCCATTGAAAAGACATAAAACTGTTTAGTCATAAGGACTGCGCTATTTCATTTTCCTGCCGAATTGTGGCTAGGAGACATTTTTCATTTTTATACATTTAGATTATACCCTACCACTCTTCTAAACTTTTTGATTCACTTCAGAAGTTGTATATTCTATACTGTTGGGCTTCCTGGAAGAGACTCATGCCATCTGTGAGTAGTGATACAGTCACAATTCTGATAATTCAAGCGGCTTACTGAGCAGTCAGAGCCTCAGCTCAAGACTCAGGTAGACCCCATTTCACTCTGGTCTCTGCCAATTCCTAGCTGTAGGACTTTGCCTAGCAAGTTACTAAACCTCTCTGAAACCCAGTTTCCTGATGAATAGAGGGTAGCACAGCACTACTGTGCAGATTAAGGGAATAATACATATAAACATATAAATACATCTTAGTATGGTGCTTGGCACAAAAAAAAAAAACACTCAACAACTATTAGCTAATTTTTGTTTCCTTTACCAGATGCCATTCTGGTAAATTCTAAGAGACCTGTGGTAGCTTAGCTCCCCTTCTATAAAATTTTAATTTTCAATTATCTGAAAGCAATGAAAGAGTTTTGAATGAGGACCCAGGTACATATATGTTGTACAGAGTGACAGAAATCTAAAAAAGAAACAAAACCCTTCTAATTTCAGTTTTATCTTAAGCACACATACTATTTGTATCCAGCCACAGGCTTGTTTCCTGTAGAGGTGCAGTAGAATTGTGAGTTTCAAAGAACTAGAAGACAAAAAAGGGAAAAACAGTAAATGTTTTCTTAATTTTAACTGTTTTTTTGTGGTAAATGTAACAAAACATCTGCTATTTCAACATTTTTTATATGTACAATTCAGTGACATTAATTCTGTTTATCTTGTTTAACTATCACCACTATTTACTCCCAAATCTTTCCATTGCCCTTAACAGAAGCTTAGTGTTCCCCAGGTAATAAGTCCTCCTTTACCCCTCCCTACTGCTTGCCCCTGGTAACCACAAATAAACTTAGGTCTGTATATACTTGTCTGTTCTAGAAGTTTCATGTAAGTGGGATCATATAAGATTTGTCCTTTTGTGACTTATTTCACTTAGCATAATGTTCTCAAGATTCATCCATGTCATACTGTCTATCAAGACCTCACCTCCCTTGATAGCTGAGTAGTATTCCATTACATGTATACACCACATTTTGTTTATCATCATGCGTTGATGGCCACTTAGGCCAGTTCCACCTTTTGGCTATTGTGAATAGTGCTGCAGTGAACATTGGTGTACAAGTATCTGTTTGCAGTCTTGCTTTCAGCTCTTCTGGGTATATACCTACGAGTGGAATTCCTGGATCATATGGTAATTCCATCTTTAACGATTTGAGGAACCACCAAACTGGCTTCCACAGAGGCTGTACCATTTTATAATCAATCAGCAGTGGACGAGGGTTCCAATTTCTCCACATCCTCGCCAACGTTATTTCCCATTTTTTAAATCATAGTCATCTTAGTGGGTGTGGAGTGGTATCTAGTTGTAGTTTTGATTTGCATTTCCCTAATGACTAATGATGCCCTGGTGGCGCAGTGGTTAAGAGCTCGGTTGCTAACCAAAAGGTCAGCAGTTCAAATCTACCAGCCATTCCCTGGAAACCCTATGGGGCAGTTCTACTCAGTCCTTAGGGTCGCTATGAGTCGGAATCGACTCGATGGCAACTTTTTTTTAAATGACTAATGATGTTGCGCATCTTTTCATGTGCTTGTTGGCCATTTGTATTTCTTGCCTGGTGAAATGTCTATTCAAGTCCTTTGACCATGTTTTGATTGGGTTGTTTGTCTTTTTGTTAAGTTGTAGTTCTTTGTATATTCTGGACATTAAACCCTTACCAGATATATGGTTCCCTGTAGGTTGTCTCTCTACTTTGTTGATAAAGTCCTTTGATGAACAAAAGATTTTAATTTTGATAAAGTCCAATTTACCTATTTTGTCGCTCATGCTTTTTGTGTCATACCTAAGAATGTGTTATTAAAAACTAGGTCCTGAAGCATTACACCTATGTTTTCTTCTAAGAGTTTTATGGTTTTAGTTCTTACATTTGGGCCCTTGATCCATTTGGAATTAGTTTTCACATAGGGTATGAAGTATACGTCCAGGTTCATTCTTTTGTTGTGGAAAGCCAGTTGCCTTAGCACCGTTTATTAAAGAGACTTTCCTCATTGGATGGACTTAGCACCCTTGGTGAAAATCAACTGTCCATACGTGTACAGGTTGATTGATTTCTGGACTCTCAAATCATTCCGTTGGTCTATGTACCTCCTAATTTTAATATTTTGAAGTATAGATATTAACTGGTTTTAGTGCATAAAAGTATGCCAAATCTTATTATCTCTTTTTTTTTTCCAACAAGAAGAGATCACAGGCCATATCCCGCTGAGTTGGGCATTTCTCCCACAGCAGGATGTCCACAAGGAGTCTGCTGGGGTGAGCCACATGGCTGTTTTGTTTGAGGAGCTCTGTACTTGGTTATCATAAAAACAGATCTGTAAGATTAGATGTGGACAGCAAAAGCTACAGGGCTCAAAGACAGGGTGATTGCAATGTGATTCCTTCCTAATCTTAAAAAACTCAGTGAAATTCCTTTTGGAAAAATAACTTGCATACTGCAAATCTGAATCTCTCTAACCCCTAATTCCACCTTCCCCCAATGAAGCTGTTGTTTTTGTAATTAAGTGTTGACAATGTGAAGTTTCCTAGGACTGTAAGTTTCACATTATAGCAGAACAGTTTATACCAATTTAGTGGGAAGGTGATGGGTGGGAGGGTGACGAGTGGGAGGGGAGGGGGCGGATATGGGAGGAAATCATTATTTAACTTCTTAATGTTAGATCTTCTTTTCCTCAGAGAGTAGCTTGTAGACAGCCATCACTTCTTTCCACTTAGAACAGATGAGAATGCATTAAGTTTAACATATTCAAGGGCACAAGATATACACAGAGCATTAATAATCCACCTACAGAAGTCTGAGCACATGAGCCTGCATTTGTCATGCAGAGGAAAAACATAGCCTGGGCCCGGTGAATGCGGACAGGCTGTTTCTTCTCATTAAACAGAAACAGTACATTTAAATAATACTAACAAATAAACTGTAGGACTTAATAAACCATTGCTTTCTCCTTAATTCTAACCCAATGCATCACCTACTTCACTCATGAGTCAAAAAAAAATTAACTATATATCTCTCTATATTATAACGTGGTTTTTATTACTTGGCTTGGAGGGTTCCTCACCAACGTTATTTCCCATTTTTTAAAACACAGTCATCTTAGTGGGTATGGAGTGGTATCTAGTTGTAGTTTTGATTTGCATTTCCCTAATGACTAATGATGCCCTGGTGGTGCAGTGGTTAAGCGCTCAGTTGCTAACCAAAAGGTTGGCAGTTCAAATCCCCATGTACAACAAAACGAAATGTTGCCCAATCCTGCACCATCTTCAAGATCATTGGTATGCTCAAGTTGATTATTGTGGCCACTGTGTATTTTGAGTGCCTTCCAACCCAGGGGGTTCATCTTCCAGCACTATGTCAGACAATATTCTGTTGTGATCCACAGGGTTTTCAGTGGCTAATTTTTGGAAGTAGATTGCCAGGCCTTTCTTCCTAGTTTGTCTTAGTCTGGAAGTTCTGGTAAAACCTGTCCACCATGGGTGATCCTGCTGGTGTTTGAAATACCAGTGGCATAGCTTCCAGCATCATAGCACCATGCAAGCCACCATGGTACAACAAACTGACAAATGGGTGGTAGCTATACTATATTATAATTAGCTTCAAAAGACTGTGTCAAGTTCTCTAAGGAGAAACTTGGAAAAGCAACTTGGAAAAGCTGCTTTGGAAACTTGGATCTATAACACAAATTCCAGTGGCTAATGAGCCCTGGTGGTGCAATGGTTGAGCAGTTGGCTGCTACCTGAAAGGTCAGCAGTTTGAACCCACCCAGCGGCTCCAAGGGAGAAAAGACCTGGTGATCTGCTTCCATAAAGATTACAGGCTAGGAAACCCTATGGTACAGTTCTACTGTGTCCTATGAGGTTGCTATGAGTTGGAATTGACTCAACAGCACACAACAACAACAAGCAATATAAAACATAATAAAAGTATAAAAAGATGATAGTGAGAAATTATTTTGTTTCATGTTAACTTCTTCTTTTTTTTCTGTTTAATTTATTGCTAGATGTGCCCTGAGACCATGGTCATGTTAACTTCTTGAAAGCTTTCTCTTTATTTCAATAATATCTAAAGTGATCTCTCTTGTTGGAGGTAGACTCTCCCACCTGCTCCGTGGCTTCTAACCCATGCATGAACCAGACAATAAAGATTTAAAGAGATTTGTCTCCAACTGGCTCACCTGATTATACTGTTTAAAAACAATAGCCTTAAGAGAGTCCAGATATCGGCTCCTGAGGTCCATTTTCACAATCTGATGGTGTTTGCTAGCAATCATCAGTGCCTTGAAATGAAAATCAGCGAGACTATTAGGATTACTGTGCCCATGTTTATAATATTTGCCAAAGTAAAATGCAGGATCTACCATCAATGAACAGTTTTCACTGAAGAGTGGAAAAGAAATCCAGAGCTATATAATCTCATGGCTAGTTACTCGGCTTAAATGATCAAAAAAGTGGCTAATGGCATTAAGATTCTCATAAATGCAAAGTCTTTTCTACCATTTTTTAAAAAGTAATCTTGTTTAAAAGAATTATAATAAATTAACTTCAGACTTAGGAATAAACAATGAATGCTCAAAATGTTAGTTTTAGAAAACCAGTTATCTAACAGTACAATGATCCTGCCATATGAAAATGCAAATATGTATGCTTTAGTGCAAATATTGAAGAAAGAAATGTGTATTAAATTTATAAAAGTTTTCCATGACCCAGGGAAACAAGGCAGAGGACTGAAACAGAATGAAGGGAATAAGATATTTACCTACTAGAGAGTAGTTTGCTTTAAAATATGCAACATAAATGAACAGTAGTCTTTAAGGTAATGTTTCAACTGGCTGTGGCAGGGTGGAATCACCCCACTGTGAGTGGATGAACGACCACTATGAATCATGGAGGAATAGACCTCAGATACAAAGAAGTAGCGTGAAGTGTTAAAGGAAAGTAGAAGCAAGCAGCAGAAGTCTTGCTGCCATTTCAATAAACAACAAAGGAACTTAAGGGACAAGAAAGCACAAGTGCTGGGATCCTATAGCTTGTTGGGGTCACAACACTGGAGTGCTTGGGGCTCCTTTAGCACCTCGATGGTGCAGCCAGGACAGTGGAGCTGCTTACCTACAACCAGCTCAAGTGGTAGCTCTGGAACCAATTTGGGGGCCATTGCAGTTGTGAATGCTAATAGAGAGGGAAGCTGCAGCAGTCGCCAGTCCAACTCAGGGAAGGCTTACTATGCAGAAATATACTAGGAAGCCTGAGATACCAAAGACAGAGCCATACGGAGAAGCAGGCTCTGATCAGAGGCTACTACAGCTTATTTTAAAGCAGTTTTCTTGGGTACAGAATGTGGGGAAATGATTACAAATGAAAACAATGTTCACCAATAGGCAAATGATGCAGTTATAAGAGAGCAGTGAGGTATATTCATAGGCGACCACATAGAAAGGGTCTGCTCAGTTAAAAAAGCAAATTACAGAACGGTATGTAATAAAAATCTTCTGAAAGGAGATATAGCAAAACTGTTAACAGTAGTTATTTGGGGAGAATGGAATTGGGGAAGGGGATATGAAGTTTTGAAACTTTCATTTTTAGAGACTTCTGTGTTGGTTGAATTTCTTACTTTAAGTATGCATTGCTTCTAGATTAAAAGACAAAAAAGAATAGATCTAAATCAATGTCTCTGCCATGTTCCCACTTGCAGAATAGCGACGCGTTCGGTTCCTTATTTTAGGAGATCAAGAATTATATGTGGTATTCCATATTGAATGCTTATCCAGCAGTTTAAACCTACATAGCCCTTTGCATAAGGATAATAAAATGTGATACCTTATAATAATTTGTTCCATACCTGATCCAGGAGGGGTATATTCCTCTTCAGCCTGGACAGAGACATGAACACATATGGAGTCTGGGGATAATATACCACATAAGTAGCTTTATACTGGTTTGGTTTTGTGTGATGTGTTCCCCAGGCAATTCGAATCCAAACTGCATTCTCCTCAGCACCTCTGAAGCTGACCGTCACCTTATTAAAAAAGATTTGGGTTTCCTAATTAAAATCTCATTGCGGCACCGCTGATGGTTGTTTTTTAGGGGTGCAATATGTCACTGTAATCTTGCACGTGGATTGAGATCTGGCAGTCTTTTCTCCTATTGTTCATTACAGTGTTTTGGGAATCTTCAAGAAAATATTTTGTGGTTGTTTTGCAAAGACACATTTATGCCTTGCAAAGTCTTCCAGAAGAGAAAAGTTAAAAAAGCCACAATCAGGGTATGACATCAAAATTTTTCAATAATTTCTCAGGCTTGTCCTGAAAAACTGTGTTCCTCCATCTGTAAGATTCTTGATCTCTTATTAAGTAAGACAGCCTTATGGATAAGATTCCCATTTTATAATAAAGCCCTTTTAGCAACTAGGACAGACCTAGCATGCATTATAAAATTTAACAGTAAGATTTTTATGTAGTAATGGTCTTAAAAATATACCAATCCTAATGATTTTATGCATTTACCTCAGATGCTAAAAAAAAACACAAAATGCCTAAGATTTTGTGTTGTCTTGTAAACCTGACAAAATAATTCTAGGGTTCATCTGGAAAACTAGCCAGGACACTCTTGACAAAGAAGAGTAACTGAGGGTAGGGTCAGTGTTGACTTGCCTCAACGGGTATTAAAATATTTTTAAAAACTACAGCAATTAAAGGAATTTGCAAAGACTGTGCCTGATTTGGAGCCCTGGTGGCACAGTGGTTAAGAGCTCAGCTGCTAACCAAAAACGGTCGGCAGTTCGAATCCACCAGCCATTCCTTGGAAACCCTATGGGCAGTTCTACTCTGTCCTATAGGGTCGCTATGAGTCAGAATCCACTGGATGGCAACAGGTCTGGTCTGGTCTAATCTTTTTTTTTTAATTATTCTGCTTTAAGTGAAAGTTTACGATTCAAGTTAGTCTCTCATACAAAAATTTATACGCACATTGTTATGTGACCCTAGTTGCTCTCCCTATACTGTGACAGCACACTTCTCTTTCCACCCTTGATTTCCCGTGTCCATTCAACCAGCTCCTGACCCTCTCTGCCTTCTCATCTCGCCTCCGGACAGGAGTTGCCCATTTAGTCTCTTGTATCTACTTGACCTAAGAAGCACACTCCTCACGAGTATCATTTTATGTCCCTTAGTCCAGTCTAATCTTTGTCTGAAGAGTTGGCCTCAGGAATGGTTTTAGTTTTGGGCTAACAGAGAGTGCAGGGGCCATGACTTCCAGGGACCTTCCAGTCTCAATCAAACCATTAAGTCTGGTCTTTTTACTAGAATTTGAGTTCTGTACCCCACTTTTCTCCTGCTCCATCAGGGACTCTCTGTTGTGTTTTTTTTTGTCTGGTGCCTAATTTATTTATTTGCTAGCATTTGCTGGGACTGTGGGGAGCATGATGGTCAGAGTCCCAGTCCCAGGGGGCTTCCAGGCTGGGGAGGAAGACTGACAGTTAAACCAGGAACGGTGATGAATATTGTGTGGGCGAGGAGAGTGAGATTAAGAGCACAGAACAGGGGGGCACAGTCTAGGAGGCCAGGGAGGGTTCTCTGAGGGAATACTATTTAAATGGAGATCAGGATAGGCAAGGCCAGGGTGGGGTAGAGGTTGTTCCACAGAGAGGGAACAGCCTAAAAATTAGGAGAGCAAGACAAGTTCAAGAACTCAGAGAAGCTTAGTTTAGCTTGGTTGGAGTATAGAGTGGCATAGATGAGAGCAGTGAGGCAGGCACTGGGTCAAGGAGGGCATGGAAACAACAAACCAATGAGTAAGATACTGACTCTGGAAGTAAACCCAAGGAGTCTGAGGATCCATGGATGGAAAACCATCTGAGAAAGCAGAACTGGTCAACAAATGGTATGGGGACAATGTGATGGCCTTTCAAAAAGCATTTGATAAATTAAGTCCTATCCCTACTTCCCTTCCTGCCTTCCTCCAAGGTAAAAGCTTACCCACATTATAGAAGGAAGGCTGAGTATGGGACCATGCAGATACTCCAGTGAAGGATGGAGTTAGTCGTGGAGAAAGTAAAGATGCAGTTAGGTTGGGCAGAAGTCAACCAGGAGAGGGTAAAGATTCAGGAATGAGGGGTCATTGACTGTCGATTGTCTGACATGTGACCTTCTTGAGCACAAGAAATGAATGTTGTGTTATCTTTCTTTGCCCAGCATCTGGCACCTGGCCAAGAGCTGAGTGGCGAGAGCCTGCCCAATATAGAGGCAAGGAGCGTGGCCTCTGCAGCCACCTGCCTGGGTCTAAACCTGCCTCTGCTGCTTACCACTTGTGTAACATAACTCACTTCATAGCAAGAATGCAACGTTTAATTGCAAAGTGCTTAGCACAGGGCCTGGTTTTATGTAGGGGTTTGCAATCGGTGTTTAGAGAGACCAGGCCAAGGGATTTTTGTGATAAAAATATCACTGGTGCCCTTGAGCAGTGGTTCTCAAACATGACTGTCCATCAGAATCCCCTGGAGGGCTTGTGAAACCACAGACTGCTGGGCCCACCCCCATAGTGTCTGATTCATTAGATTACGGGTTGTTGTTGTTAGGTAGCCACCAGCCACATGTGGCTGTTTATTAACTTCATTAAAGTTAATGGGGTAGAATAGTATAGAATTTACTCACTAGATTTCTTACAAATTAAAAACTAAAACCAAACCCATTGCCGTTGAGTCAATTCCAACTCCTAGTGACCCTACAGGACAGAGTAGCACTGCCCCATAGGTTTCCAAGGTTGTAATCTTTACAGAAGCAGACTGCCACATCTTTCTTCCGCAGAGCCACTGGTGGGTTCAAACCACCAACCTTTTAATCAGCAGCCAAGAGCTTAACCACTGTGCCACCAGAGCTCCTTAAATTAAAAAACAGGGTAGTAATAAATTGTAAGTGCACAGGTACCATGAAATTGAATTTAATGGAAATTTTGAAGAATTTTATTCTTACATTTTTTAATGCTCTCCGAAGAATTTTTGTAAATGAACTTTTGAACTGTTCTATATCAAAAAGGTCAATGTCTTCACCTGTCAAAGTGAAAAGAAAAATCAAGAGGTCTGCATCTTTAATAAATAAATACATTTGCAAAGACCTTGAAGCTAAGCATTTTGTGTAACCTCAAAGAGCAATAATGATCAAATCACACAAAAGCTACTAGTACCTCTAACACAACACCACCAAATATATTTCTCATTTATTCACAAGTGTAATAATAACCTCACTTTAAAAGAAAAGAGACGTAAGAGGAACGTACTATTATTCATTTTTAAATTGCCAAAATTTCAAATATAAATACTGTTTAAAATGGAAAACATTACCTCGTCCTTTATTCATCTTAAAAACATCCCAAAGTTTCTGGTGCCGATGAACCTGAGTATCTAAGAGAGGGAGGAAGAGTATTACTTACTATTATATCAAAGAACTTTGAAGTAATTTCAACAATATGAAATCAACTGGAGCAGATAAGAGTAATTCACAAATCAGATTATGTTGTGTGCTGTCAGCTTGATTCTGACTCATAGCGACCCTACAGGACAGAGTAGAACAGCCTCATAGGGTTTCCAGGGCTGTAAAGCTTTACGGGAGCAGACGCCAGGTTTTTCTCCTGCAGAGCTGCCGGGCAGGTTGAAGCGCTAACCAAGCAGTCGTGCGCTTAACTATTGCACCACCAGGGCTCTTGAATCAGGCTATTCAGATTTTTACTCAAAATACAAACTTTATATGGGATTAAATTTACTTCAGACAATAGGAAATTTAGAGGCAGTGAGATTATGTTAATAGGGGAGGAACAACACAAAAGAGGGTCAGAATGGTTGCACGACCTGAAGAATGTAATCAGTGTCACTGAACTGTACATGTAGAAATGGGTGAATCGGTGTATGTTCTGCTGTGTATATTCTCAACAACAAAAATAAAATAAATTATAAAAAAAATGTATCTCAGGTACAACAAATCATAATTAATGCAACCAACCTAGATAATAGAGAAGTTTTAGCATTTATTTTTATTTTAGACCATATATTCGTTTTCCACATAATATTCTACACATTCCGTAGAATGCTACATTTATCCAGCATGACAGGGAATGTCGTGCTTGGCATAACCATTGTCCCACATCCCTGAAATTCCTCAGCATCTAGCAAACTGCCCTAAACATAGTGAGCATCCAATAAACATGCTGAAATCTATGGACACCTACTTTCCAGTTTACTGTGAATGTGACTGAAATTTCCCTTGAAAGTGCAGCTATCATCCTAAGGAATACACTGCGTCCCCTGCAGCTGCCACTCTATTGCTCTGCTCTCCTTCCTAGCAAAAAGCCCTTGGAGAGTTACTGTCCTCACTGCTTCTAGCTCCTCACCACCTAGTCTCTTGTCAAGTCACTCCAAACAGTGTGTGTCTACCACTTCATTAAAATCGCCTTTCCTATGGCACCAGTGATCTCTACATCACTGTTTCTCCATCCTTATCCTTCTTGCCTAGCAGCATTTCAGAGTTCATTCATTCACTAATGCACTGAACAAATATTTATTGGATGCCTGCTATGTGCTGGCACTGTCTTAGGTACTTGGGGAACATCAGTGAATAAAAGGAAAGATCTCTGTCTTCAAAGAGCTTATATTCTAGCAGGGGCAGACGATAATAAACAATAAACATCATCCATTCAAAAATTGGATAGTATGGGAGAAGGTGACAAGTGCTATGGAAAAAAGAAAAAGTAGAGTGAGGTTAGAGGATTCGAGAGTGTAAGGATGGGGCAGGTAGCACAGGTAAACAGGGTGGTCCCACTATGCACTCACAGACCCCTCTCTATTTCCTTCCTTTGTAGCATTTATCACCATCTGCAAGGTGCATTTTTGTGATTAATTAATCTGTCTCCTTGATTAGACTGGGCTTCTAAGGGAATATGAACCACCTCTGTCTTGTTCAGCAGTGCTGGGCATACTGCCTGGCACATAATGGGTGCTTAATGTACATGTGAATGAATGCATGAGAAAGAGTAAACGTGTGGATCCACCTTTTATGGACTAGATGTAACCCAATCATGGAAAATCAGACAAACTAAATCAGAGACATGTTCTCTCAATACATTCAGCTGTGCCATGTGCTAAGTGACAGAGCTGGGATTTGAAACCAAATATCCTCTATTCTAGAATCTGAGCCCTTACATATTTCATACAAAATTGCTTCCCTGATGAAACAGATTGCTAAGTGTAAATTCAAATCATCAGAACTTACAAATGATGTCTAAAAGGGCCGCGTCATTGAGACTTGCACACTTCTCCTGAAAGAGAATAAATTATTTAGTAAATGTGGTGATATATTTGATTTCATCCTATTTGAAGCTATTCTTAGGATTGGTTAGAACAGACAATTAGCACCCTCTCAATACTTTACTGACACCCTGTCTTCAATCTACCACCTACTGTTAGTCACCACAGGCACTCAGCTGTTGTCCCACAGTTCACTCATTTATCACCTGTAACTTTTTGTTTTGTTTTTGAAACAGCTTTATGGATGTATAATTGATATTAAATAAACTGTACATACTTAAAGTGTACAATTTGATGTTTTGACATCACCATAACCAAGACAGTGAACATACCCATGAGCCCCCCAATTTCCTTGTGTCCCTTTCTAATACCACCCCTACCCCTTTCTGTCCCACCCTACGCAGACTGATCTGCATTCTGTCACTATAGATCTGTCTGCATTTTCTAGTGTTTTATATGAATAAGTATGTACTCTGTTTTTTTGGGGGGGTCTGGCTTCTTTTACTCAGTATAATTATTTTAATATGTATTCATGTTTTTGCACCTATCAATGTTGCTGTTGTTGTTAGGTGCTGTCAGGTTAGTTCCGATTCATAGCAACCCTGTGTACAACAGAACGAAACCTTGCCTGGTCCTGTGACATCTTCACAGTTGTTGCTATGTTTAAGCCCACTGTTGCAGCCACTGTGTCAATCCATCTCATTGACGCTCTTCCTGTTTTTCACTGATCCTCTACTTCACCAAGTCTGATGTCCTTCTCCAGGTACTGGTCCCTCCTGATAACATGTCCAAAGTACGTGAGATGAAGTCTCGCTATCCTTGCTTCCAAGGAGCACTCTGGCTGTACTTTTTCCAAGACATAAACTTGTTTGGTATATTCAGTATTCTTCACCAACACCATAATTCAAAAGCATCAATTCTTCTGTCTTCCTTATTTATTGTCCAGCTTTCAAATGCATATGAGGCAATTGAAAATATGGCTTGGGTCAGGCGCACCTTAGTCCTCAAAGTGACATCCTCGCTTATCAACACCTTAAAGAGGTCTTTTGCAACAGATTTCCTCAATGCAATACGCCCTTTGATTTCTTGATTGCTGCTTCCATGGGCATTGATTGTGGATCCAAGTAAAATGAAATCCTTGGCAACTTCACTCTTTTCTCTATTTATCCTGATGTTGCTTATTGGCCCAGTTGTGAGGATTTTTGTTTTATGTTAAGGTGTAATCTGTACTGAAGGCTGTGGTCTTTCATCTTCTTCAGTAAGTGCTTCAAGTCGTCCTCACTTTCAGCAAGCAAGGTTGTGTCACCTGCATATCACAGGTTGTTAATTTGTCTTTTTCCAATCCTGATACCCTGTTCTTCTTCATATAGTCCTCGGATTATTTGCTCAGCATACAGACTGAATAAGTATTGTGAAAGGATGCAACCCCGATACACACCTTTCTTGACTTTAAACCATGCAGTGTCCCCTTGTTCTGTTCGAATGAGTGCCTACTGGTCTATGCACAGGTTCCTCATGAGTACAATTAAGTGTTCTGGAATTCCCATTCCTCACAATGTTATCCATAATTTGTTATGATCTACACAGTCGAATGCCTTTGCATAGTGAGTAAAACACAGGTAAACATCGTTCTGGTATTCTCTGCTTTCAGCTAAGATCCATCTGACATCAGCAATGATGTTCCTTGTTCCACATCCTCTTCTGAATCCAGCTTGAACTTCTGGCAGTTCCCTGTTGATGTACTGCTATAACCACTTTTTAATGATCTTCAGCAAAATTACTTGAGTGTGATATTACTGATATTATTTGATAATTTCTGCATTCTGTTGGATCAACTTTCTTTGGAATGGGCACAAATATGGATCTTTTCCAGTTGGCCAGGTAATTTTATTCCAAATTTTTTGCCATAGATGAGTGAGTACCTCCAGCGCTGCACCCATTTGTTGAAACATCTCAGTTGGTATTCCATCAATTCCTGGAACCTTATTTTTCACCAATGCCTTCAGTGTAGCCTGGACTTCTTTCTTCAATACCATGGGTTCTTGATTATATGCTACCTCCTGAAATGGTTGAACGTCAACCAATTCTCTTTGATATAGTGACTTTGTGTATTCATTCAATCTTCTTTTGATGCTTCCTGTGTTGTTCAATGTCTTCCTCAGAGAATCCTTCAATATTGCAACTTGAGGCTTGAATTTTTTCTTCGGTTCTTTTAGCTTGAGAAATGTCGAGCATGTTCTTCCCTTTTGGTTTTCTAACTCAAGGTCTTTGCATATTTCATTATAAAACTTTACTTTGTCTTCTCAAGCCGCCCTTTGAAATCTTCTGTTCAGCTCTTTTACTGCATCATTTCTTCTATTCACTTTAGCTACTCAATGTTCAAGAGCAGTTTCAGTTTCTTCTGATATCCATTTTGTTCTTTTCTTTCTTTCCTGTCTTTTTAATGACTTTTTGCATTCTTCATGTATGATGTCCTTGATATCATTATGCAACTCATCTGGTCTTCAGTCATTAGTGTTTGATGCATCAAATCTATTATTGAGAAGATCTCCAAATTCATGTGGGATATATACTCAAGGTCGTATTTTGGTTCTCGTGTACATGTTTTAATTTTCTTCAGCTTCAACTTAAGCTTGCGTATAAGCAATTGGTGGTGTTCCACAGTTAGACCCTGACCTTGTCCTGACTGATGATATTGAGCTTTTCCACTGTCTCTTTCTACAGATGTAGTCCATTTTATTCCTATGTTTTCCATCCAGTGGGGTCCCTGTGTATCGTCGCCGTTCATGTTGAAAAAAGGTATTTGCAACGAAGAAGTCGTCAGTCTTGAAAAATTCTATCATGTGCTGTCTGGCGTCGTTTCTCTCACCAAGGTCATATTTTTCAACTACACATCCTTTTTTTTTTTGTTTCTAATTTTTGCATCCCAATCACCAGTAATTGTCAATGTCTGTTGATTGCATGTTTGATCAATTTCAGACTGCAGAAGTTGGTAAAAATCTTCAATTTCCTCATCTTTGGCATTAGTGGTTGGTACATAAATTTGACTAATAGTCATATTAACTGGTCTTCCTTTAAGGCGTATGTATAGTACCCTATCACTGACAGTAATGTACTTCAGCGTGGATCTTGAAATGTTTCTTTTGAAGATGAATGCGACACCACAGAATCAATAGTCCATTCCTTTCTATTGCTGAGTAGCATTCCATTGTATGCATACATTACGATTTGTTTTTCCATTTACCTGCTGACGGTAATTTGGGTCGCTTCCAGTTTGGGGCTATTATGAATAATGTTGCTATGAACATTTGTGTGGACATATGTTTTCATTTATTTTCCTAGGAGTAGAAAAGCTGAATCATATGGTAGGTGTACACTTAACTTTTAAATAAACTGCCAACTGATTTCCAAACTGGCTGTACCATTTTACATTCCCATCAGAAGTCTGGGAGTTCCAGTTCCTCCACATTTCATTTACCACTAGATATAGTCAGTCTTAAATTTTAGTCATTCTAGTAAGTGTGTTGGTATCTAATAAGTGGTATCTTATTGTGGTTATATTTTGCATTTTCCTAATGTCTAATGATTTTGAGGAACCCTGGTGGCACAACAGTTAAGTGCTCAGTTGCAAACTGAAAGCGGCTCCATGAGAGAAAGACATGGCAATCTGCTCCTGTAAACATTACAGCCTAGAAAACCCTATGCAGCAGTTCTACTCTGTCACATGGGGCCACTACACGTCGGATTTGACTCAACAGTACCGAACAACAACAATTTTGAGCGTATTTTCATATGCCTATTTGCCATCCTTATTTACGTATATAGATACTTATAAGCTACATCTTTATATCTACATATAAATCTTTAGATTTAAATATATAAATACTTATAAATTAAAATATTATTTACATACTTCCTTATTTTCTATTATTTCCTCAGTATAAACTTTCAGAACTGGAATTGCTAGGTCAAAAACTACATATATTTAAAAGGGAATGAGGTAGAGTCTAAGGAATTCTTTGTACCATACCTGCAACTTTTCTGAAAGTCTAAAATTATTTTAAAACAAAAAGCAAATAAGTAACTAAACAAATACACATGAAAGAGAAAATCTTTTTCCTCAAAACTTTGCCAGTATATTTGAGTATTATTACCTCTTCATTTTTGACAATCTGATAGGTGAAAAAAAGTATTGTTTATTATTTTAATTTGCACTGTGTATTTTGTTTTCTCCCATGGTATCCACTTGTCTATCAGTTTGTCGTACTGTAGTGGCTTGAGGGTTGCAGTGACGCTGGAAGCTATGCCACTGGTATTTCAAATACCAGCAGGGTCACACATGGTGGGCAGGTTTCAGCAGGGCTTCCAGACTAAGACAGATGGGAAAGAAAGAACTGGTGATCTACTTCTGAAAAAACTAGGGAGTGAAAACCTTATGAATAACGGTGGAATATTGTCTGATATAGTGTCAGAAGATGAGCGCCTCAGTTTGGAAGGCACTCAAAATACGACTTGGGAAGAGCTGCCTCCTCAAAGTAAAGTCAACCTTAATGACATGGATTGAGTAAAGCTTTCAGGACCTTCATTTGCTGACGTGGCATGACTCAAAATGAGAAGAAACAGCTACAAACATCCATTAATAATTCGAACATGGAATGTACGAAGTATGAATCTAGGAAAATTGGAAGTTGTCAAAAATGAATGGAATGCTTTAAGATCAATATCCTAGGTGTTAGTGAGCTAAAATGGCCTGGTATTGGCCATTTTGAATAGGACAATCATATAGTCTACTATGCCAGGAATGACAAATTGAAGAGGAATGGCGTTGCACTCATTGCCAAAAAGAACATTTCAAGATCTATCCTGAAGTACAGCACTGTCAGTGATAGGAAAATATCCATATGCCTTCAAGGAGGACCAGTTAATATGACTATTATTCAAATTTATGCACCAACCACTAATGCCAAAGATGAGGAAATTGAAGATTTTTACCAACTTCTGCAGTCTGAAATTGATCAAACATGCGCTCAAGATGCATTGATAATTACTGGTGATTGGAGTGTGAAAGTTGGAAACAAAGAAGGATCATCAGTTGGAAAATATGGTGCTGGTGATAGATATGATGTGGGGGAAAGCATGATAGAATTTTTCAAGACCAACGACTTCTTCATTGCAAATACCTTTTTTCAACAACATAAATGGCGACTATCCACATGGACTTCACCAGATGGAATACACAGGATTCAAATCGACTCTATCTGTGGAAAGAGATGCTGGAGAAGCTCAATGTCATCACCCAGAATAAGGCAATGAGCTGACAGCAGAACAGACCATCAGTTGCTCATATGGAAGTTCAAGTCGAAGCTGTAGAAAATTAGAGCAAGTCCACGGGAACCAAAATACGACCTTCAGTACATCCTACCTGAATTTAGAGACCATCTCAGTAATAGATTTGACGCACTGAACACTAATGACCGAAGACCAGACGATGTTTGGAATGACATCAAGTACATCATATATGAAGAATACGAAAGGTCATTAAAAAGACAAGAAAGAAAAGACCAAAATGGATGTCACAAGAGACTCTGAAACTTGCTCTTGAAAGTTGCTAAAGCGAATAGAAGAAATGATGCAGTAAAAGAGCTGAACATAAGATTTCAAAGGACCACTCGAGAAGACAAAGTATTAAAATGAAATATGCACAGACCTGTCATTAGAACATGCTCAGCATTTCTCAAGCTGAAAGAACTAAAGAAAAAATACAAGCCTCTAGTTGCAATATTCAAGGATTCTATGGGGGAAAACACTGAATGACACAGGACGCATCAACAGAAGATGGAAGGAATACACAGAGTCACTATATCAGAAAGAACTGGTCGAAGTTCGGCCATTTCAAGAGGAAGCATATGATCAAGAACTGATGGTACTGAAGGAAGAAGTCCAAGCTGCACTAAAGAGAATGGGAAAAAAGAAGGTAGTGCTCACTCATCTATGCCAAGAAATTTGGAAGACAGCTTTCTGGCCAACCAACTGGAAGAGATCCATATTTGTGTCCATTCCAAAGAAAGGTGATCCAATAGAATGCGGAAATTATCGAACAATATCATTAATATCACACACAAGTAAAATTTTGCTGAAGATCATTTAAAAATGGTTGCAGCAGTACATCAATAGGCAACTGCCAGAAGTTCAAGCCGGATTCAGAAGATGATGTGGAACTAGGGACGTCATTGCTGATGTCAGATGGATCTTGGCTGAAAGCAGAGAATACTAGAATGATGTTTACCTACGTTTTATTGACTACACAAAGGCATTTGACTGTGTGGATGATAACAAATTATGGATAACATTGTGAAGAATGGGAATTCCAGAACACTTAATTGTACTCATGAGGAACCTGTACATAGACCAAGAGGCACTGGCTTGAACAGAACAAGGGGATACTGCATGGTTTAAAATCAAGAAGGGTGTGCATCAGGTTACATCCTTTCACCATACTTATTCAGTCTGTATGCTGAGCAAATAATCCGAGAAGCTAGACTATCTGAAGAAGAATGTGGCATCAGGATTGGAGGAAGATGTATCAACAACCTGCGATATGCAGATGACGCAACCTTGCTTGCTGAAAGTGAAGATGACCTGAAGCACTTACTGATGAAGGTCCAGGACCACAGCCTTCAGTGTGGATTGCACCTCAACATAAAGAAAACAAAAATCCTCACAACTGGACCAATAAGCATCATCATGATAAACAGAGAAAAGATTGAAGTTGCCAAGGATTTCATTTTACTTGGATCCACAATCAATGCTCATGGAAGCAGCAGTCAAGAAATCAGTCGACATACTGCATTGGGGAAATCTGTTGCAAAAGACCTCTTTAAAGTGTTGATAAGCAAGGATGTCACTTTGAGGTCTAAGGTGTGCCTGACCCAATCCATGGTAGTTTTATTCACATCACATGCATGGGAAAGCTGGATTATGAATAGGGAAGACTGAAGAAGAATTGACACCTTTGAGTTATGGTGTTGGTGAAGAATACTGAATATACCATGGATTTCCAGAAGAACAACCAAATCTGTCTTGGAAGAAGTACATCCAGAATGCTCCTTAGAAGCAAGGAGGGTGAGACTTCGTCTCACATACTTTGGACATGTTATAGGAGGGATCAGTCCCTGGAGAAGGACATCATGTGTGGTAAAGTGGAGGATCAACAAAAAGAGGAAGACCTTCAATGAGATGGATTGACACAGTGACTGCTACAAGGGCTCAGCCATAGCAAGGCTGTGAGGGTGGCACAGGACCAGGCAGTGTTTTGTTCTGTTGTACATGTGGTCGTTAAGGGTAGGAATTGACTTAAGGGCACCTAACAACAACAATTCCTTTTTTTTCTTTATTTCTTTTTTAATTAAAAATGTATTTTTATTTGTGTAATGTTCGGTGTGCCAAAACATTTCCACTTGGCATACCTTTTTTTTTTTTTTTAATTATACTTTAGATGAAGGTTTACAGAGCAAATTAGTTTCTCATTAAACAGTTAATACACATATTGTTTTGTGACATTGGTTGCCAACTCCACGACATGCCAACACTCTCCCATTCTTGGCCTTGAATTTCACATACCAGCTTTCCTGTTCTCTCCTGCCTTCTTGTCCTTGTCCCTGGGCTGGTGTGCCCATTTAGTCTCATTTTGTGTCATGGGCCTGTCTAATATTTGGCTGAAGGGTGAACCTCACAAGTGACTTTGGTACTGAGTTAAAAGGGTGTCCAGAGGTCACACTCTCGGGGTTCCTCCAGTCTCTGTCAGACCAAGGAAGTCTGGTCTTTTTTTTATGAGTTTTAATGTTGTTCTACATTTTTCTCGAGCTCTATCTGGGCCCCTCTATTGTGATCCCCATCAGAGCAGTCACTGGTGGTAGCCAGGCACCATCTAGTTTTGCTGGACTCAGACTTTTTTTCTTTCCTGATATTTAAGGATTCTCTGTAAGCTGAAAATGCCAATTGTTGTTGTGTGCCGTTGGGTCAATTCCAACTCATAGAGACCCTACAGAATAGAGTAGAATTGCCCCATGGGGTTTCTAAGGGTGTAAATCTTTTCTTCTCCTCTAGAGTAGAATGTAGCCCTTATTGTTTCACAGTTTAGTAGGTGCACTAAATCCGCTCTGGACTAAGGAAAGAAAGAAAGAAAAAGAACAAAAAGGAAAGCATGTTGTTCAAGGCTAATCATTTTGAACATTGTTACCTCACAGAGCAGAACCAATTCCTGAGCAAGAGGCTCCTTTCTCTGCCGGAAGTTTACAGTCTGCAGTTGACTTTCAGACAAAAAGTCCCAGGCTTTTAGGATTGTCATTATGTTAGTCATTGGAATTTTCAAGAAGATCCTCTTAATAAACTCGGCAACAGTCTCATCCATCTCTTCGGCACTTTAACAAAACAAAAACAGCACAACAAAGTATTAACGAAATACAAAAGCTTAACTGTGAGTTTTTCAGCTTATCTTTAGCCAGGATTTTGATTTTTAGGTCAGATACAAAAATGTTTACCTTTTTTTTAGCCATTCTGCAAACAGTGTTTCAACATGAGGATTAATTAATTTCTCCTTAAGCTGTATATGTAAATGTGTTTTAGAGTTTTTCAAAATTAGTTCTCTCTCTCCTTTGTGGCTAGAGCATTTTGATCATTTGATGGCAATGATATATAAATCTTTCACTCATTCACTGATTCATGTAAGAAATTACTGGGCACCTATGTGTGCCAGGCACTTTTCTAGGCACTGGAGATAGATGCATCCACAGACAAGATAGACAAAAACCCGTGCCAGTATGGAACTTCCACCTAGTGGGGAGAGAGACAATAGGAAATGATAAAATATGTTAAAAGTAATAAGTATTGTGGAAAAAAAATGGAGTAGTGTTAGGTAGATTGCGAATGAGGTGGGAGTGGGGAGTGGACAGAGTAGGCCTCCAGAAAAGGTGACATTTGAGCCAATCATTGGAGGGGAGGGAGAGCCATGTGGCTATCTGGTGGAAGAGATTTCCAGACAGTGGGAGCAGCAAGTACAAAAGCCCTGAGGTGAGAGCTTGTATGGAGGTAGCCAGGGACCAGCAAGGAGACCTCCAGTGAGGCCGGAGTGGAGAGAGCAAGGAGGGCAGAAATGAAGGCAAGGTCAGAGATCGTGGAGGGCCCAGTAGGCAACTGCAAGAATTATGGCTTTAACTCTGACAGAAACAGCCCGCTAGAAGCTCCTGAGCAGAGGCGGGACAAGCTCTCACTTATGTTTTCTACCAGGATTAATCTGGCTGCTGTGCTGAGAAGGAACCCTAGGGAGGCAAGGGCGGAGGCAGGAGGCCAGTTAGGAGGCTACTGCAATGAAACAGGTAAGAGATGATGGTGGACCAAGGTGGGAAGTGGTCAGATTCTGGATATTTCTGAGAACCCATAGGATGTCCTGATGGATTAGATGTGGGGTATGAGAGAGAGCAAGGACTCAAAGATGATATCAACGATTTTACCAGGCAATTCAAAGGATGGGGTTGCTGTTACCTGAGACAGGGAACACTGTGGGTGGGGCAGGGAAAATCTGAATTCCATTTTGAACCTGTAATTCTTAAGAGAACTGTTAGACTCCGAGTGGACATACTGAATAAATAGCTAGATTTGTGAGTCCAAAAGATACACCAATAGCTGGAGATAAGAGAAGATTGTAGCCTCTTTATTCTTTAAATGAGTCACCACTTAAGATAGAACAATTACCTGCACTTTTCCAGCCCCATGCTGAAGATGACATTCTTTACCTGTCCAAAAGGTTTTGAGCCCCAAATCTAGTGTGGCTCCCTCAGCAACAGGCAAGGCAATCATCTTCATGAGCATGACCAGGGGCTGTATTAAAGATGGGGCATAGGGAAGGGGGATTCTGAACCCTTTTACTACTCTCCTCAGGGCAGAACTGTGCGCCAAGTGTCGCAGCTGATCTCCACTCTGATACCTCATTTATGGACAATGATGGCATGTCCCACCCTCCCTCCTTTTGGATATAGAACATCAAAAGCAAAGAAACATGATTTCTAAACAAAGATTAAGCAGGATATCTGCAGACTTTAACTTCTCTTAACATCCTATCTTTCAGGCAGGAGCACTCAGATCTTGGTGTCTGTGTTTAAGACAATAGGCAGTCAATCACATCTTTGTCCATCATGACGTATGGGATGCCCAAGGACACAACAAAGGAGTATCCCCCTACAAGAATCCTGGCTGTGGCTTATTTCTACCATACCTTAAGTGTCTTTTTCTTATTTATTTTTGTTGTTGTTATTGAGAATACATACACCAATTCAACAGTTTCTACATGTACAATTCAGTGACATTGGTTATATTCTTCGAGTTGTGCAACCATTCTCACCATCCTTTTCTGAGTTGTTCCTCCCCCATTAACATAAACTCACTGCCCTCTAAGATTCTTATCTAATCTTTCGAGTTGCTGTTGTCAATTTGATACCGTGTAGCTAGTTCTTAAAAGAGCATAATGTTCAAGGCAGATCTTTTTTTATTAAGCTAAACCATTTTTTGGTTTAAAGAAGACTTCCGGGAGTATTTCTGGTTTAAGGTTTAAGGATTATTGCAGGGCAATAGTTCCAGGGGTGCATCCAGCCTCAGTGGCTCCAGAAAATCTACATTCCATGAGAATTTGTAAATTCTGTTCTGCATTTTCCCCCTTTTGATCAAGATTCTTCTATAGAACCTTAGAGCAAAATGTTCAGTAATGGTAGCTGGGCACCATCCAGCTCTTCTGGTCTCATGGCAAAGGAGGCAGTTGTTCATGGAGGCAATTAGCCACACATCCATTTCCTCCTCCTATTTCTTACTCTCCTTCTTCCTCTGTTGCTCCAGGCAAATAGAGACCAATTGTTGTGCCTTGGCTCTTAAGCATTTTTTGAATATTGGATATAATTTTCAAATGCCCATTTTTGAAAAGATATGGCTAGTTAACTGTATTTTAAAAAGATACTGAAAATGATAGAGAAAAAGAGGAATGATTAGCAGTCATTTCGAAAGAGAAAAATAGCTGAATTAAGAATGTGGGAACAAAGTCAGGATCATGAAAATTGAGTCTTACTTGTTTCCTTGTCAAAACACAGGACCATACTGCCTTAGAGTGAAGACTAAAATCCCTACCATGGTCTACAAGGCCTTGCATGGTCTGGCCCTAGCTGTCTTCCCATCATCTACCACTTTCTCCTTGCCTTTTTGCTCAGCTATACAAAGGATCTCTCTCACAAAGGACAACTGTACCTACTGCCGTTACCCTGCCTAGAAGGGTCTTCCTGCACAAAATCACATGGGTGGCGTTTTCTTGTAACTCAGGTCTTGGCTTAGGTATCTTCTCAGAGAGGCTTTTTCTGATCACACAGTCTAAAGTTCCTTCCCTACCTTCCACTGTGTATTGTCTTTACAGAACTATATGGAATGAACTTGTTTATTGATTATTATCTGTACAATATTGAGATCTACAAGGGTAGGAACTATATGTCTTATTCACAGCTACATCCCTAGAATCTCCAACAGAATCTAGTCAATCAGTAAATCTAGTAAGCCTGAGAACCCGTCCAGTGTGTACTTGATAAATACTTGTGGAATGAATGACTAGGTAGTCTCACTAAGCAGTGTGCCTGAGGCGATAAAAAAATAGGCAAGGATTAGGATTCAACTGTCAGTGAATTATCAAACCAACACTTCTCCCAAACCACCACAAGGCAGGGGGGATGGTGAGCTTGAAAATTCAGATTCCCCGGCCTCATCGAGTTAAACTAGGAGATGAGGGACGCCGAGTAAGGCTTGAGATTTTGCATTTTTAAACGGCACCTCGGATGCACAACACCATTCCAAAGAATTCTAGTAGTAGGACAGCACACTCAATTTCACCAATAAAGTTGGAGAAGCCTTGGAAAAACTTTTGATTCGCAATGATTACTTTTATTTTTTTCTACTTCCTAGAGCTTAGCACAGTGTCTGGCATTCAGTAGGGGCTCAAGATATATTTACTGAATGACCTCATGATAAAAAGATCCCTTTTAGATAACGTTCCTGTAGATACACGGCCAAAGAGCCGCAACAAAGAGCATAAGGAGTGATGCGAGACGCGGCAAGGACGAAAAAGGACGAAAGCCCCGGTGAACTACAAATCAAAACATAACAACTCTAGGCAAACAAAGATGTAAGAAGCTCCAAAAGTTCAGCAGCAAATCACGTGCCGAGCCGGAGCCACGTCCGCCCTGACGCGTCCCCTACGTATGGCCCCACCCTGGCGGATGTGACGTAACGACCGAGAGGTACCGCCCTCTCCCCACCACATCCCCCTCTCCCTCCGTAGTCCCCGTCGGTCCATACCTTGGGACTTACAGCAGTAAATAAAAAGTCGTCCCAGAGGCCTGCGATCTGGCTTTCTCGAGGCTCCCACCACCGTCTGAGGTCCGATCCCATGCCACCAGGGATCTCTTACCGGCTCATATCTCCAGCCATGTCACTTCTCAGCAGCTGTTCCCGCCCGCAGTGCCTTCAAAGCCACCAATTGCAGTTCCCGCCGCTCTCAGTGCCCCGCCCACCGGTGGTAAAACTTTGGACCGTACCCTCCGTACAGGGGATCGGGTGGCGGGAGAGCGGAAGGAGCGAAACCCATCGAGCCCCGCATCATTCTTCTTAGTGAAGAATTTTGTTAAATACTAGTAACCTCATTCACGATATCTGGTTTTCTGATTCAGTTTGTTGTTTTGGCAATGCCGTGCCCCAGTGGACTCGCCGCCCCTCCCCGCACAGCGCCCGAAAGTGGGCCAGTCCAGGCCGGCTGGCGCACGCGCCTCAGTGGGCGCCCAGCGTGGGCGGGGCGAGCGGAGGCTAGCTGTGTAGGGCGTACAGCTCCTTCGCCGCTCGCTCTTGGCTCCTCACGCAGCTGGCCTCTGAATCGGGCATCTTCGTTGAATACAGTTTCAGTCCTCCCCGTGTGGTTGCGAGTCGGGTGAGTTTCTGGAGTCCTGGCCGTTCTGAGGGGCGGTCTCTTACTTGGCATCACGCTAGCTGCGGGCGTCGGGGGATTCGCGGGAGCCCGGCTTGTGCATTCTCATTTCGCCTGCTCGCGCGCGCTCCATTTGTGTCCCTTCCCGCCGGACCTTACGACCCAAAGGCTCTCGCAGGTTCGGGCCAGGGAGACTGTCGGAGCGGCTTTTGCACCCTCAGCCCTGGAGCCGAGCATTGCGTCTGGGCCTTGGAGGCGACCCGAGGGACTTTGCGAAGTCTCTGCCCTCAGGAAGCGTGGGTGCTCACGAGCGGCCTTTGGAGCCAGACCTCTCCTCACTGTCCGAATCGGCCCCGCCACAGGCTAGCTGTGTGACCTTGGGCGGGCTCCTTCCCCGAGCCTTGGCTTTCTCGTCTCTAAAATGGGTACAGCCTTTCTCAGCGGTTGTGAGAAGGGAAGCCTTTAACACAGTGTCTGACAGTGAGCACTCGAGAATCTGTGTTATTGTTATTTAGGAAGTTAGAATTTGCATGTAGATTATGGGAACCTGTTAGAGCGCGTCTCAGTTGCTGTGACTTGTCGCTAATCCGTCTTGTGTTCTGAGACCCGGTAAGATCCCCATCTGCACACTTTCCAAGGAAAATAGACATTTCAGTCTCTTATTGGATTTGAGGATGACTGTGCTTGTAATTTCGCAATAGGTATTCTATGAAGAGTCTTAAGTGGATAGAAATTTTGGAAACCACGCTGGCAAAGGAATTCTGTTGTGGCACATTTGTATCTCCTTCCGTGTAAATGCAGGTTTTTGCACTTGTTTACTGGATTTTAAGTAAGCCTTATCTTCATTCTCTTTTTACTGTGTTGAGGACTGAGCTAATTCTTAATCGCTGTTAATCATCATAAATTCAACCTTACTATGCGTTTACAAGAATACTCTCTCTAGCCTCTGAGTTCTTTGACGTGTGTATTCGCAGCATGCTCGTCATCTAGTAAGTGCTGATAAATGTTCAGGGAAAAATGCAACGTGGTTCCAGTGGAAGTTAGAGTAGTTTAAGGCACCCCGGTGGCGAAATGGTTAAATGCTGGCTGCTCACCAACAAGTTGGTGGTTTGAACCCACCCAGTGGCTCCTCGGGAGAAAGACCAGCCAGTCAGCTCTCAAAAAGATCACAGCCTTGAAAACGCTATGAGGTAGTTCTACTCTGTCACAAGGGGTCGCTGTAAGTCGGGAACCGACTCTGTCGGCACCCAACAGCAACAGAGTAGCTTAAGTCTTTTTCCCGGGCAAGGTGGTAGTGTGGGATGGTCTACTAATCTCTTACTTGATAGCATCTGTTTAAATTTGGTCACTTTGTGGGTGGGATAAATGGAAGTGTGTAGGATAGGTCGTCCCCTGATATGTCTGCTCCTTTTGCTGAAATAAGATTCATGGTTTGAAAAGGTTGGAGAAATACTAATTTAACTAATTCCAGTGCTTTCTGAAATTTAAGCTTTTAACAAACATCTTTTAGAAAGCATTAAATATTAGTTTGCAGTTTTTCCAGAACAGATTATTCAGACATTGAACAAGAATTTTGCCTTTGTTTTTCGCTTGTTTTAAAATATTAGAAACTGTAACTGTAGTATAAATTTCTTTCTGGTGCAGCCACACAATAGCAAAATCTTTCTAAATAAAAATCAAGTGGCATTAAAATATAGGGTTTCCCCTCTGTGATTATAAATGTGCTGAAGTGTGTTATTAGAATGCTTACCCTTTTTCTTTACTAGAGTTAATATTTTGCCTACTCTAGATTTATTTATTTTCTAAGGTTGTGCCACCTGGTGGTTGAAATCTGCTGTCTATCCTGGAATACTCAAAGGAGACTTTTACCTCAGAGTCTTGGTAGAGTAAGGTGAAGGAAAGAATAAAATATGACTATAATTTTTATGTCTTTAATGAGAGTACCCTACTGCGTCTACCCTCCCAGCTTACCCCCGGTGAAACTTTAAAAATTGCTTTGCAGGGGTCTGTTACGCAGATATCAAAACTCCAGGTTTTGTCACAGCTGAACATTTTGAATTGTCTTGTTTTGATAGCGTTGAAATCTATGTACATACACGACAAAGAGGGAGGGAAATGGCATGGGAAGGGAACTGTTGAAACTGTGGTTAAGTTTACCATTCTAAATGTTTTCAAAATGCTAGTGTAGAAGTGAGACTGAAATTTTGTGTTTAACTAATAGCAGTTTGAATGGCATTTCTCACTCTCTATCTCTCTCTCTCTCTCTCTCCCTCCCTCCCTCCCTCCCCCTGTCACTGCATGAGGTCCTTATCACGAACAAGTGCTCCCTTCACTTTTGCTTCGACAGTGCTGCTGATGTTCACAGTTACCCTGGCATTACCTTTTTGGAATTATTTTCAGTATTAGTGGTAGCATGTGTTTATCATTTGTGAATTTTATTTTTGAAAGTGGCTTAAAATCATTTACGTGTGACTTAGGTTTGGGTAGAAACTTAAGATTGCAACACAAGACTACCCTCTGTGACATCCTCCATTGATATAATCAGTCTCTTTTTGGGCACACTGTGATAGATAACTCAGCTTCACACAGCCCCCGGTTTCACTGTTGGACAGCTCCATGAGGTGACATCTGCGGATTACTGCAACAGTCAGTGGTCTCATCTTTGGAACATGAGTCCATGTGGAGTTACTCTTACTGTGATATTACCTGGAATATGTAAATAAAGTGACATAAAAAGAAGAAGAAAAAGATGACATCTGCTTCTGCAACTTTTGTCCTTTGGTTTCCAGTCCTGTCCCCAGAAACATCAGAGTATATTTGGTTCAGCCTTTCCCATCATGTGACTGAGAGCATTTCAGATTTACAGACAATATTTTAGATGTGTCACATTCACTGTTTACTATTTCAGATATTCTCACATATGTTATTTTAAACCCCGTGACAACTCTGAGATACAGGTCAAGAGCTAATTCCATTTTATGAAAGAGGAGATTTAGTTCTCAGATTAAGTAACCAAAGTGATATAACTTGTGAATATGTGAGTCCACAGCTTTTGCCTTCAATCCCACATCCTCTCCCTTCAAATTCATTGCTTGTCGTAGTTTAAGCAGGTTATTTCTTTTTCATATCTCCTGTTGTAGGCCTTTCTAAGTTGGTAAATATTCCCGATTTCATCAGTGGTTCCTTATTAAAACCTAGTGTCCATTCTGAGCATCCCACCCAGGAATATTCAAACTGTCAATATTCTCAGTGTGGCTGACCAGTGATGAGTAACGTGAAGCTATTCTTTTCCTTGATCTAGACGGACCTTTATTTCTAATAATGCAGGATAATGTTACATTACCTTAATTTGGAACCTAGTCCCTAGAATTAGCACCTGTTGAACTTATAGCCAACTAGAGGCTCTTTAGGAAGTTGTTTTGTCAGTCAGAATTTATTTTATTCACAAATTGCTGTGAAGGGAGCTCTTTCCTATTCTAAACATGGGAAGATCTATCTTGATAAGAGATTATGTTGGGTAGTTGCTCTGCCACTTACAGTGTGGCATGGGGCTTAGTTTCACTATGCATGTGGTTAGTGCATATTTTGACGTACAATAAGGCAATTTCTTATGGTTCAACCTATTTTAAAACGGAACCTACTTCATAGGTTTGTTGGGTATTATAGATTTGTGCCTAACACATGGTAAAAAGAAAACCAAACTTGTTGCTTTCGAGTCAGTTCTGACTCGTAGTGACATGGTAAGTGTTCAACAAATTATTTTCTAAACTAATAATGTAGATATCTTTTTTTTATGGCTTTAAAGAAATTTTAAAATAAGAATATGGACTATGTATTTAGCTTTTCTTCATAAAAAATATTTTGAGTTATGATAATGTCATTAGAATAGGTTTTTTAAAATCACAAATGGAAAGTATTAGCACTTGTTTAAATGTGTTCTGAGAGAACAGTGCCATTGTTTTATAGTCATGCTTTGTACATTACAGCCAGAAGTACAGCAGTACATCCATTTATGCATCAACACAAAGGCAAAGCCAGATAAAATGAGGTGGATGGAAGAGAGTGTAGGAGAAATGGTAGATAGAGGGAAAGGGGAAGAAGAGAATCTCCAGGTAAAAAGTGCATGCATGCACACACGTGTGTGTGTGTTGGGGGACAGAGAGGATGTTTGGTAAAGCAAAGAATTTGTTAGATAAGGCACAAGGTGTATACAGCTTTGGGTTAAATATTATCTTCCTACCAAAAAGGATAGGAAAAGGAAACAAAATTAAACCATATTATTCTTTGATCTAGGATTCCTACTCTGGCGGGGTTTACAATATCTGAAGTAAACTTTTGTTTTGGGGGAGGGAGATATATCATTATATGTATCTATACTTAGATATAATATGCATGTACGTATGCATCTCTGCAGCCAAAGTATATGTCTTTTCAGGTATTTACTTTTCCAATTAAAGAGGTCATTTCAGTATATCATAAGCTTATTTCTCAACTGTGAAGGCATAAATCTGAGGGCTAGTTGATAGAAATGTGCAAAAATATTTTCTCAAATACACTTGCAAAATAAAATGTTAAAGATAACTTCTAGGTGACTAAAGCAGTGTACTTTTTCCTTTGGAAAAAATAAGCGAGGCAGCCACCAGATAACTAAGGTGCATAATATTGGTACAACATTAAAAGAAAAAAAAAAAAAATCCGTTTCTGTAGTTGATTCCGACTCGTAATGACCTTATAGGATGGAGTAAAACTGCCTCACCGGGTTTCCAAGGAGCAGCTGGTGGATTTGAACTGCAGACCTTTTGGTTAGCAGCCAAGCTCCAGTAGTACGATATTAGATGACTTAAATTTCTGAACTGTATGAAACCTTGTTTTTCTGAGACAAAGAAATTGGTATCATTAAAAAAAAAACTTTATAGCCAGTGGCAAGCAAATAAAACTTGAACTTGGCGGTATTTCCATTTTTCGTCTCAAATACTCTAATACTTAACTGGGCACAGTGGCCTAATTTGTGATCTTCAGCAGTACTGTGTGTATATATATGTGTATATAGTAGCATAGTAATTACTGAATGGAACTGTTGTCTACTGGCATTTTTATAAGTTAAATCTGAAATAGTAATTATACTATAATTTCTGGAATTTGTTTAGACTTTTTTAAGAATTTTATTTATTGGGAGTGGGAGGTGGATGGGCAATTTGAATTTCTTGCAACTGTTTTTTAATAGCTTATTGAAGTTTAAATTACATACTGTAAAATTCACCCCTTGTAAGTGAATTCAGTAATTTTAGCAAATTTATAATGTTGTGCATCCATCAACACAATTCAGTTTTAGAACATTTTCATCAGCCAAAAAGGTTCTTTATGCCCATTTACAAATTAATCCCTGCTCTCACCCCCAACCATACGCAACTGGTGATCTGCTTTTCGTCTCTACAAATTTACTTTTTTTAAACGTACATTTCATATAAATGGAATCATTCAAATAGTCTTTTCATCTGTCTTCTTTCACTTGGTATAGTGCTCTTTTGAGGTTCATACATGACAGAGCATGTATCAGTAGTTCATTCCTTTTAATTTCTAAATAGTATTCCATTGTATAGATACACCACATTTTGTTTACCCATTTACCTGGTTGTTGGAAATAGTAAATTCCAGTTTTTGGCTACCATAAATAATGCTGCTATGTACATTCACATACATGCCTTTGTGTGGACATATGTTTTAATTTCTCTTAGATTTGTAGGAGTGGTAATTTTAACTTTGTGTGTCTGTGTGCTTCAGGTGAAAGTTTACAGAGCAGTAAGTTTCTCATTAAACAGTTAATATACGGATTGTTTTGTGACATTGGTTGCCAACCCCATGATGAGTCAACATGCTCCCGTTCTCCACCCCAGTTCCCCTGTTTCCATTCGTGCAGTTTCCTGTCCCTTCCTGCCTCCTCTCATCTTTGCTTTTGGGCTGATATGCCCATTAGTCTCATATACATGATTGAACTACAAAGCACGTTCCTCACGTGTGTTATTGTTGGTACTATAGACTTGTCTAATGTTTGGCTGAAGGGTGAACCTCAGGAGTGACTTGAGTACTGAGTAAAAAGCGTGTCCAGGGACCACACTCTTGGGGTTTCTTCATTCTCTGTCAGACCAGCAAGCCTGGTCTATGTTTAACTTTTTAAGAAACGGCCAGATTGTTTTCCAGAGTGTTTGTACTGTTTTACATGTGAGGTCCGTTTTCTCCACATCCTAACCAACACTTGATGGTGTTGACTTTTTGATTTGAGCTATTGTGGTGGGTGTGCCGTGGTATCTCATTGTGCTTTTAAGTTGCATTTGCCTA
This sequence comes from Dugong dugon, assembly GCA_030035585.1. Classification (NCBI taxonomy): domain Eukaryota; kingdom Metazoa; phylum Chordata; class Mammalia; order Sirenia; family Dugongidae; genus Dugong; species Dugong dugon. The sequence goes on from CM057478.1 coordinate 38,522,421, forward strand.
ATGACTAATGGTGTTAAGTATATTTTCATGTGCTTAACTAAGCATTCTTTTATTGTTTTTGGTGAAATATCTATTCAGATCTTTTGCCTCTTTTTGGTCTGTTTAAAAAAGTTGATTGTCTTATTGAGCTATAAGCATTCTTTATATATTCTGGTTACAACTCCATTATCATATATAACTTGCAAGTATTTTTTCCCAATCTGTGGCTTGTCTTTTCATTTTCTTAATGATGATTTTTGAAGCATAACAGTTTTTAATTTTGATGATTTTTTTAATCAAGGTCTTCTTTTATAGATTGTGCTTTTGATGTATCTAAGAGCTATTTGCCCAGCCTAAGGTCATGATTTTCCCCTGTGTTTTCTTTCTTGGAACTTTGAAAAGATTAAAGCAATTAATTGGTTCTTTCTTTTGATAATCTTTCTGAGCTAAAAGGAATGTTGTTGTGTGCTGAGGAGTCGATTACCACTCATAGGTGCAGGAAAAAAAGAATATGTAAATAGTGCTGAATAACTGTAGCAGACACCTCAGAATAATGTTTTTCCTTTGACTGTGGCTACTTATTTTCCACTTTGTGAATAAACCAATTAAGCTTAATTTCAATGATTTCAGCCTTCTGTTCTCAGTGTAGTAATTGCATTTTATGGATTTATCTGCTAAATTTGAACTTTCAGAAATTTTTTTCACATCTGCTTCTTGTTTCACTCGTTGTTTAGGTTTTCTCAGCCAGATGTTAGGAAGAAAGCAGTCTAAATTAAATCACACTAATGTGAGACTGACTAATGACCCTTTAAACCTCTCAGAGGAATATACATTATTAAAAGGATTAATAATGTAGTTCTCAAAACTGGTAGAATTTCATCTGAACAAACTGAGCAGTAATCAATTTCAGGAATGTGAGAAAGGTATTTGAAGTCAGGCTTATTGATATAGGCCAGTGGTTTTTGCTTAAGTACTTATTTGTAGGATTGGGTCTTTAGAGGATTCCTGTTCTGCTTCTGAACCTGTGGGTCCTTTAAACACACCTGATAACTTACTGAATATATTAAATCATTGGATAAGGAAACTGAGGTTCAAGTTTAATAACTTGCCTGAGGTCACACAGCTGGTTAATGGTCAACATTCTTTTTTGATAAAGGTCACTGCAAGTTCTTATTGAAAAGAGTTTTAGGTTGCAGTAACAAATATATTCATGCATATTCAAGACACTCTTGTATCCACAGGTTGCTCTGCTGTGATCCATCACCTTCTCCTAAAGATGCATCCTGACTTATCTCCACACTTGCACACTGAAGAATGCAACATCTTGATTAACTTGCTAAAGGAATGTCACAAAAATGTAAGAGTTCAGAAAAATGACCATAAAGCAAAAATAAAACAACACACTAGTGTAAAATGTTATCTCCGTTGATGGAAGGGAATGATAATGTTTTAGTTACAGATCTTGGAGCTTAGTAAAGATTAGCAGTTGATGTTTGTGATTTTTCAGAAACCATCTCCTTTTATGATAGTTAAAAATCAAGCATGATAGTTTGTTAGGGAACTCTTTGAAATAGTGTATAACAGTTGGATTCCATGTTCTTACAATTAAAGGTTTTCCCTTCCTAATTATAGGGCACTAGTACAATTATGTTCAGCTCTGACTCTTCTGAGCATAATGGAATTATTCTAAGACTTTCTTTTCCTTTAATGGCTACTATTGTGTATGTTTAAAGGAAATTAAAACATTTTATATAATTAGATGTTAACTAGATCTAATTTATGATTGGCCTAATTTGACAGGTTTACTTGTTAGTGGAATGGAATTGAAATTCCACGGTTAAAACCAAAATAGAAAAGAAGCTCGTTCTTGGAAAGCATTAAATCAGACAGATATTTTTATAGATGTTGAATATTTAGCTTTTTTTTCATATATTTGGTGCATGACATGATTGTTTTAAGAAGCATTTGTGTTTTTCTTTAACTTTGCGTGATGTATTCGTTAATTTTTCTCATATTTATAAACTGTAGACATATCAAATTATAATAATAGTAAGCATCATTTAAATGAATAAAATTTAAAGACTGAAAATAAGGTAATAACTAATATCCCTGGCCAGTGAAGTCAGATATTTTTACTGGATCAAAGAATGTTGTTGGCTGCAGTATGCTTTAGGCAAACTGTATTCACCATACATTTAGATCAAATATTGGGAACTCTTCTTATACTCCCCACTTAACCGATCCAAAGAAAAAATGAGCCAGACCATATAAATAAAACACAACTTTAGATTTTTAAAAGGAAAAACATAAAATGCTTACTTTTTTAAGAACAGGAAAGGATTATTTGTGTTGACTTAATGTTTCAATTCTGTATATAGCCAGTAATAGTAAGAAACAGAAAAGGATAGAACATCTGCTGGAAGAAAGAAGCACAGTGGGGAGAAAGACTGTCAGAAATAACATTTCAATCTTGTCTTTGAGGATTTTGCCAATACAACCTTGTAGAAGTGTGTCGTGTATTTCGTAACACTAGATATAAATAAGGATATCAGCTCTTCATATTTATTTCCTAAGTCATTCAAATTAAGTCAAGGGCCGGTTTTTCAATCCTTGCTTTTACTTAATCTTTATTACATTTTTATATTTGCATATTGCCTTTTGGTTCATGACTATTATTTATTTATTTATTGTACCTTAGATGAAGCTTTACAGAACAAATAGTTTCTCATTTAACAGTACACATATTGCCCTATGACAATGGTTAACGACCCCACGACATGTTCAACACTGTCACTTCTCAACCTTGGGTTCCCTATCACCAGCTTTCCTGTCCCCTCCTGCCTTCTAGTCCATGTCCCTGGACTGCTGTGCCTCATTAGTCCCGTTTTGTTTTATGTGGCTATCCAATCCCCGGCTGAACAATAGACCTTGGGAGTGACTTTGCCACTGAGCTAAAAGGGTGTCCTGAGGCCATAGTCTCGGGGTTTCTCCGGTCTCTGTCAGGCCAGTAAATCTGGTCTTTTTTTTTGAGTTAGAATTTTGTTCTACATCCTTCTCCAGCTCTGTCCAGGACCCTCTGTTGTGATCCCGGTCAGAGCAGTCAGTGCTGGTAGCTGGGCACCATCTAGCTGTACTGGACTCAGTCTGGTGGAGGCTGTGGTAGCTGTGGTCTATTAGTCCTTTGGACTAATCTTCCTTGTATCTTGTTCTCTTCATTCTCCCTTGCTCCTGAAGGGGTGAGACCAGTGGAATATCTTAGATGGCTGCTCACAGGCTTTTAAGACCCCAGATGCTACTGACCAAGGTAGAATGTAGAAGATTTTCTTTATAAACTGTGTTACGCCAGTTGAGTTAGATGTTCCCTGTGAGTATGGTCCCCATAGCCCTCTGCCCAGCAATTCAGTCCCTCAGGGAGTTTGGATGTGTCATGACTAGTTTTAAATTGGAATCAAATTAAACATTCTTTTTTTTTTCTCTTTCAAAAGGATTTCTTATAGTAAAGGTGGCATCTCAACTCACTGGAACTAAAGATAGACTTTTTAGAAAATTAACTTTATTAAAGCATAATTTACATACAATAAATGCATCTATTTTAAGTGTAGAGTTTGATGAGCTTTGACAAATGTAAACACCAATATAGCCACCATCACAGTCAATATATAAAACATTTCCATCACATCAAAAAATTCCCTTGTACCACTTTTCAGTCAACCCCCAACTCCCGCTCCTGGCTTCAATTAACCACTGAACTAGTTTGTCACTGTAGATTAGTTTTCTGTGTTCTGGAGTTTCTTATAAATGGAATTTACATTGTATACTCTTGTGCTTTGCTCAGCATAATTTTTTGAGGTTCATACATGCTCTTGCATATATCAGTAGTTCATTTCTTTTATTTCTGGGTAATATTGTATGAATATACTCCAGTTTACTTATTTGCCTGTCGATGGACATTTTAGGTTGTTTGCAGTTTTTGGCTGTTTTGAATAGAGGTGCTATAAACATTCATGTACAAGTCTTTGTATGGACAATTTTATATTTCTCTTGGTAAATACTTAGGAATGGAATGACTGGATGATGTGGTATCTGTTTAACCTTATAAAAAACTGCCAAACTTCCCACCAGCTCTCTGGCCTCACCAACGCTTGGTACTTTTAAGTCTTTTTTAATGTTAGCCACTCTATATGAGTATAGTAGTATCTGATTGTGGCTTTAAATTTTATTTCTGTGATGACTAATGATTTTGATCATCTTTTCAGGTGCTTATTGACTATTCATAACAGTTCTTTTGCCCATATTTAAAAGGTGGTTTGTCTGTCTTGTTATTGAGTTATATGAATATTTTGTATCATTTGGCTTACAAATTCTCTTGATACATATCTTGTATTTTCTCATTTCAAGGATGTGTTTCAAAGAGCAGTTTTTAAATTTGATGAAGTCTGATTTATCTTTTTTTTTTTCTTTAATGGTTTATGCTTTTTGTATTCTAAGCATCTTTGTATATTCCATGGTCACAAAGATTGTCTCCTATGTTTTCTTCTATGAATTTTATTGTTTTAGCTTTTATATTTAGGTCTATGATTCTTTTCAAGTTAATTTTTGTATATGGTGTAAGGTATGAGTTGAGGTTCATTTTCTTTCCCTATGGATATCTAGTTATTCCAGCACCATTTGTGGAAGATACTATCCTTTTCCTACTGGATTACCCTAGCCCCTTTATCAAAAATCAGTTTACCATATATGAGTGAGTCTATTTCTGGACTCTCTAGTCCATTCCATTGATGCGTATGTTTGTCCTTAACATAGCACCACACTGTCTTGACTCCTGTAGCCTTTAGTAAGTCTGGAAATCAGAAAGTATAAGTTTTCCAACTTGTCCTTTTTCAAAATTGTTTTGGCTATTCTAGTTCCTTTTTATTTTCTTATAAATTTTAGAATCAGCCTGTCAATAATTTTACGGTGGAGAAACTTGGCAAAGAGTTCCTTACCCAGATGATCAAAGTTACATCACCAGTAATAGGAGAAATTTGTATGTGCCTCTTGACATGATACACCAAAAAGGACACATCACTCCTACAGTATTTCTGCCAAAAATGCATATCCTGAATCTAGTCATGAAGAAATACCAGTCAAACCAAAATGAGGAGGATTCTGCAGATTAACTGGCCTGTGCTCTTTAAAATGTCAAGGTAATGAAAGACAAAGAGATTGATGACTGTTCCAGATCAAAGGAGACTAAAGAGACACGATTCTGGATTGCATTCTGGACCAGAAGTAACAAGACTTTTTTTCCCTTCTGCATAAAGGGCATTATTAGGTGAACTGGTGAAATTTGAATAAGGCCTGCAAATTAGATACTAGTATTATATTATTATGTTAATGTCCTGATTTTGATAATTTATTGTGGTTATTTATGTCCTTCCTTTTTTAGGAAACATACCTGTTTAGAGAGAGGTAAGGGCTGTCATGTCTGCAACTTAATCAGTGGGTTCTGGAAAAAAACAAACAAACAAAAAAAAAACCCTGTGTGTATATGTATATGTAAGAAAAGAAGAATGTTAAAGCAAACGTACTAAAATGTTAACATTTGGAAAATCTGGGTGAAGAGTATTTGGGAATTCTTGGTACTAGTCTTATAACTTTTAGGTGAGTCTGAAATTGTCATAAAGTGTTTAAAAAGTGCTTCTAATTTATCGTGTCAGAAAATAGTGACATGTTCATTTATTCTGTATCATCAGGAATTACCTTACCTAAGTCATATCTCTGGAAGCTTCTGCTTTTTAAGCATTAAAACTATAAAACAACAACAAAAAACCCAACCAGTTGCCATCAAGTCGACTGACCCATGTGTGTCAGAGTAGAACTATGCTCCATAGGGGTTTTTTTGGGGGAAGGTATTGTCTTGGTTGTATTTCTTTTTAAACATTTTATTGAACTATATAATACACATACCGAAAAGTTTAAGTATATAGCTCGGTGAACTTTCACAAGCTAGCATACCCATTTAACCAGCACCCTCGTCAAGTAATAGTATCACCAGGGCCCTCAACCCCTTGTGCTCCCTGTCAATCCTACCCTTGCCAAGGACAACCCACCATCGTTATAGCTCCTAACACTGTTACAGATCTGCCTGGTTTTGCACTTGATATAAATAATATATACTACATGTACTCTTGTAAAATAATTATTTCTTTATAAAGCCCAAACTTTCTACCTATTTTCCTGATTCTGTAAGCATACCAAATATATGTCCCTTCAGATCTCAGTTGTTTAATCTGTAAAATGAATGGATTAAATTACTTCTAGCCCTGAATTTGTATAATTCTGTATTTTAATCTTTTTTGTTGATAAGCCAGCATTCTGAATGCCGTTTTTTGGGCTGGAAGACCACAGTGCTCTCCAACCCTCTTGAAGTATACATGGCTGTTTTATCTCCAAATGGCCCTAGCATACTGTGCTTTTATCATTCTTCATGTGTTTTATAGGTCTTCTGTGGTCTTTGTAGACAAATGTCATTTCCATAGCTGTCACTGTCTACTGGCGGCTTTTGATCTACTGGTCTATTTTGCCTACATTTGTCAACAAGACTCAGATTATGTATAGTTAAAATCCAGAATTTAGAACAGCTGTTTTCCTCAAAACTTAGAAGTCCTTATGTATTTTTTTTCTGATTTATAGAAGTAATATGTAAGTAATAATGCCATTGTAGGTAGTGTAAAAAGCCTAGGAAAGTGTAAAGAAAATAAAAATTACTTTTTATTCTACTATCCAGAGATAAAGTCATGAACAATTGGGTTTATCTAGCTTATATTTTAATATTTCTTTTTTTTTCCCCTCTCTGTTATCTTCTTCCTGTTGGCATTTTAAAATGCCTACATCTTTTCCATCTTGAGAAAATGAAAACATAAAATCCTTTTTCGATAATCCCAATCTTACAGTTTCCTATATCTGGCTTCCCTTTCAGAGCAAGCTATTCAAAGAATTGAAAGAACACTTGCTTTCTCTTCTATTTTCAGTTTGGTGTCTACCTTCACTAGGGTCCTAAAACTGCCAGAGTCACCAATGACTGCATTGTTGCTAAATTTGGTGGACATATTTGGTAATTTCCTCACTGGTCTCCCAGGCAGCGTTTGATTCCTTCTCAAAACACTCTTCCACAGGCTTCTACCATACCCTTCTCTCCCCTTGTTTTCCTTTAATTTCTTTGTTCACTGTTCAGTCTTTTTAGGAGACTCCTCTTTTCTCTACCTTTTTCCTAGAAAAATTCATTCATTCCAATTGTTTCTAATCTTTATCTTTAGCTCAGATATCTTCCCTGAGTTCCAGATCTGTTTATCTCAACTATATACTGGACTTGACTGTTCTACAGTTAAACTCATCATGTCCATCCAGACACAAACTCATCTTCCTGTTTTAAAAGCCTTCTCCTCCAAAAAAAAAAACCAGAGAGTCTTCTCCTCCTTTCTCAGTGAATAATGTTTACTTGTCTCAGCCAGAAACCAGTGTTGTCTTTAATTCCTCCATCTCCCTTGCTTGTTACATCTGAACAGTCATCAAGTACTGCCCGTTCTCTGCTGAGTATCTCTTGAATCAGTTGTTCTCCATTGCCAATGCCACTAATGTAGTCCATTCCAACATTATCTTACTAGGGCCACCTGTAACTGCCTTCTAACTGGTCTCACTGTTTTGTGCTCTGTCCTAATCCACTTTCTACATTGTATTTAGAAGAATTTTTCAAAAAAATAAGTTTAATCTGACAAAGACTGGAGGAACCCCCGAGACTATGGCCCCCAGACAATGCTAACCCAGAACTGAAACCATTCCCAAAGCCCACTTTTCAAACAAAGATTAGACAGGCCTGTAAAACAAAAAATAGCACATGTGAGGAAAGTGCTTCTTAGTTCAATCAAATATACAAGACCAGATGGGTGACTCCTGTCCAAAAGCAAGATGAGAAGGCAGGAAGAGACAGGAACTGGATGAATGGACACGGAATCTGGGGTGGAAAGGGGAAGCGTGCTGTCGTATTGTGGGTATTGCAACCAATGTCACAAAACAATATGGGTATGAATTTTTGAATCAGAAATTAACTTGAGCTATAAACTTTCACCTAAAGCACAGTTTTAAAAAAAAGTTTAATTGTTCTTCCCCATCAATGTCTTTCTTTGCATATAGAAAAAAATCTAAATTTTCTAACTTGTATTTCAAGGCCTTCTTGAAACTGGTTGCTACTTAACTCTTTAGTGTCATCTCTTACCCACACTCCCCCCACCCCATCCCTGCGTATTCTTTTCTACAGCTGTGCTGAGCCATTTACTTCCTGGAGTATGCTATTTTCTCTCTTCTAAGCCTTTGCACTTGCTCTCTTTCCTTTGAGAACATTCTCACTGTCTCTACTCCTCATTTGCTAGACAGGTTTTATTCCTTCTTCAGGTTTTACTCCCTTTTCTCCTCTCCTGGCCTAGATTCTCTTTGATACAGCTGCTGTGCACAGCAGTAGCACCATGCATTTCCACTCATATAAAACATTTCCTGCTTTATGGCAGTTATTCTTACACTTTTTGGTCTCAGGACTCCTCTACACTCTTAAAAATTATTGAGGACCCCAAAGACTTTTTGTTTATGTTATAGGTACCAGTTTAAAAATATTTAGTTATTGAAAATCACAATAATAAACTTTATTACATGTTAATATGTTTATCTTTCATAAAAAATCTTATTTAAAAAAAAGTGAAGAGTGGCATTGCCTTTGCATTTTGCAGTTCTCTTTAATGTCTGACTTAGTGGAATTACAGCCGGATTCTCATCTGCCTCCACATTCAGTCTGTTGCAATATCATACTTCATGAGCCTCTGGAAAACGCCACTGTACCCTTGTGAGAGAATGAAAGTGAGTGAACAAGACAAATAAGGTCTTTGTATTATTCAGAAAATAGTTTTGACGTTGTGGACTCCCTGTAAATGTCTTGGGAACCTCTGGGTGTATACTCTGAGAACCACTAATTTATGGAAACCACTTCATTGTCTCCCCTTTGACTATGTGCTATGAGAATAGGATCCAGATCTCTCTTGCCCACTGTTGTATCTCTGCTCCCAGGGACAGTGTCCTCCATTGATCAGTTGAATGACTCATATCTTCAATCAGTTGCTCAGTTAGTTTGGTTCTCCAGGAATAGACATCAGGCACTAGAGGCTTGTACGATGTGTATACAAGAGGATTGCAATTGATGGGCATTTCTTTTTACCAACTCCACTGGGGCATTTTGGGTTTAGTGTTTTTCATGGAGTATCACAAGAGTGTTAATTCTGACTTGAGCTTAGTGTTGAGGGGAAAGTAGACATGGGAATTAGTTTTTGTCTTAGATTTTTAAAATAAGATACCTAGGTATGTATATGGTGTGATAAAAATAATATAAACAAAACTATGACGCATTGCCTTACATTCTGATTATTTGTGTTGTTTCTGCTTGACTAGAAGGTATGTGGAAATGCATTGTCCCTGTTTATTTGTTGTCAATGAATTAATTTAGGCAAAATACATACTAAATATTTATTCTGGAAAGGTCATTAGGTAGTCATTAAGACATTTTAGTCTATGTTAAATACTTGACAGAAAAACTCTCACTATTTCTTCATTGTGGACCAAAAAATTATATATAGAGTGGCAGTGAAGCAGGAAAAAGAAAATTGTATGAGGCATGTCTTCCTAATTATGTGTTGTCTGGTTTCCATGAAAGCCTTAGTTTCAAAGAAAAGGAAAAGATGTGCTTATTACAACTACAAGTTCAGTGTTTATGGCATGTCGTTATGGAGATTGCCATGTTATCCGACCCGCCCTTAAAAATGGTGAAGCACAAACATACTAATTATGGCCCTACTAAAGTTCAAGGTCTTTAACTGTCTTATCTTAGCCTGCTTTGGAGCATTCATAGTTTAGTTGTAGGACCTCAAACCACTAGGAAATTTTTTGTTTTTGTTTTTTAAGCAAAGCAGCATTTTGCATTTCAGACACAGATTTCCTAATATTGTGAATTAATAACTTATTTATATGGCCTATACTGACAACCTAATAATAGCGTTAGGTATTTCTGGTGTATTTTGAATATTTTGAACAGGAGCAAATGAGAAAATGGCTCTGCTGCCAGGCATTTAATAAATAACTTTTCTGTGGGACAGAATGTTTGCTACTGAAGTAAGTTACTGTTTGCTCATCAGTAATGTGGCCACACTGCAGTTTGACCCCACTCCCTGTAAATAGGGGATGAGTTGTGCTGTGATTTTAACGGGTCCTTTAACAAAAGGGGTACTAGGGAGATAAAACTGCTTATATTTTGTGAGGTGATTGCTGGCTTAATAGACTTCCCCTTTTATCCAGGGAAAAAGTCTTTTTACTTTTCATTTCTACTTATAAAGCATTTATTCCTCCTTTGTAGGAAGGACCAAATAAAGCCTGTTTATATTTTAGCTTAACTGCTAACCTAAAGGTACCACAGAAAATAGGCCTGACAATCTGCTTCCGTTAAGATTGTAGCTAAGAAAACCCTATGGAGCAATTCTTCTGTGTAACACACAGGGTCGCCATGAGTTGGAACTGACTCGATGACAGCTAACAACAACCACATGTGATTTAATATCATTTGCTTATTATCAAGGTGATACATTAAACCCATTTCTGTAGGAGTAAGTTTAAATTCTGCCAGAGACCTTAGCACGTTACAGAATGAACTGTTTTACCCCTTTTCTTGCTTTTAGCACAGCATTCTGAAATTTTTTGGTCATTGCAACGATCTTGATCGGCAGATGAGAAAATGCCTGAAGAAAGAGGTAAGAAAAGTGTCGAAGAATGGAATTAGTTGAACAATAGAACAGAACGTTTTAGAACAATATTATATATTGCTGCCATCATTAATTTTTTCTCAAATGTTATATATAATTATAACAGAGAAGATTGACTTTCTATGTATGACCTCGCCTAAAGCCAGAAGTGAAAGCTTCCTCTGGGGACAATTTTAGAACATTGCTATTTTTTGGCCATGCACTCAAGTGAAAACAACTTCCTAACTATAATCACGGCAGCTCATCTGAATGAGTTTTAAGATTTGGAAGATTTGGAAGAGTGAATCTCTGTTCACCAGAAATACTTATATCAGCTAACTGTTAGCTATGGACAAGTAACTAAAACTCTGGGCCTCAATTTCCTTATATGTAATGAGGAGGTTAGACTTAGGCTCTTTCTACCTTTAAATTTTTAAATTTCTTTGTAATTATGATATGTACAAACCATACAGGTCTGTTTTGACTTGTTTGGGAAGACTGTCAACTCCTGAACCCGATTTTAGACTATGACTTGGTCTTGGGCTAATACCTTACAGTACCTAGTTCTTTTGCCTTTTCTCAAGTACTGCTAACCCTGCAGAGTGCATCTTAAGCTTTTGGAAAGAAATTTAATTCCATTTCTATTTTTGACATCAGATATTTTATATCAAGCACATTTTAAATATATAACTAATGAAAAATCTGTCTCCAAATCTTTGTTTTCTGTATTTTTGAACCTTTTTGTTCACCTATTAAGCTTCATGTTAAAAGGCATTATGCATAATATTTGAAGCTATCCAGCACCTATCTTTAGTTTGTATATTTTTCACTCTGGTGTTTTGGGGTTTTTTTTTTCATTTCCTAAAATCTCTTTTCAGGGTGACACATACCCATCTTTACTGTTTGAAGAAATTTCTGTAGTTCTGAGTTAGAGGCCATAATTTTCTCTGTGTGCACACATATGTACATGCATAAGTATTTTAAAATTATTTTTGTAAAAACTTTTTGCTTTGTATCTAAAGGCTAGTTTATATGGAAACTAAACTTAGGGCTGTGTCCCTGTCTTAATAAGCTTACGCAAAAATAAAGTCCATACTATTTTATATGGTATAGCTGTTTATTTTTCACATGCTTTCAGTTTTATAAGATGCTTTTTTTCCTTAGCTCTTTTTTCTTCTTCTTATAGTTCAGTAATTTTTCCATTGGTTAGGTGATTAGATCTTCATAGGAGATTTTCTTCCCAGGTGGTTCTGATCTCTGTTAGTGACTATCTGAATGTTGTGGATATTTTTCTTATTTTATCCAAGTTTGTTTTCATATAAATTTTAGATTTTCTCCTTGACTTATTTTCTAAGTCCACTATGTGGTTTTTATGTGGCTTCATTGCCTGGTTTTTAGATGTTTTTCCGCCTGTTCTTTCATTCTCTAATCCTCTGAACCTGTGCTCATTTATTTCCTCTATGCTTAGTGTTTTCTAGTTTACCATTTATTGCTGCTAGTGCTCTCCTCCTACCATTTCCTTCATGTGTTATTTGAGTACTTCATTTCTTGAAACTTAACTAGAAAAAGGTTTGACCAATTCTTTCTGAGCCCCTCTATGCTGCTGTTTCATTGCTTTTGTTCTTTTTATTGAAATAATCACTAACTTTGCAGCATCCTGTTTTGTTCCTCTTATTTATTTATTTAGGTTAACTAACTTCCTGGTCGGTCTGTCTATCTATCTATGTATCTTTAGTGTTTGATGGAGTTTTGTGAATAACCTCATATTCAACCCTCCGCCCCAATTCAGGAGCCATCTCAACTCCCCTCTAAAGCTATCTTAACATATGTTTTAATACAGACCATATTTCAGTTTGCTCAGTAGCTTACTTTATTGACTTGACTGATACAAAGTATTATATTAGAATCCTAGAATTACAACTTTAGATCTAGAAAACTTCTTAAAGATTATCTAGCCCAACTCCTTATATATGAGGCTGCTGGCCCAGAAGAGTAAAATAACTCGAAGTCCTGATTCTCCACAAACATTCTGTCTCAGAGGCAAGGGGGAGGGGATTTGGTCAAGTCCCTGGTTACCTGTGTGTCATAATCTTTACTTTCTGTAGCATCTTTTACGATATCTCTGACTCCTAAAAGATTTTGATATTTAACTGTTTACCTTTCATTCTCCTTTAAAATATGTCTGTATTGCTGTATATATTATAAGCATGTAAATTTATACATATAAAAACATTTTTCTTCAAGTGTATGTGCTTTAAACATAGATTCATCTGTTTGAGAAATTCTGAGTCCTTATCTAATAGCCAGGTTCCATGTTTTCTTGTTATTTATAACCTACAGTCAGATTAGAATACTAGGCTGTAGACCTCCGAGGTGAAAACTGCATTTAGATCCAATTGATTACAGAAAAAGGATTTTGGGAGAATCAAGTTTAATGACTATTCGTGATGACAAAAACAAAAACCTGCAAAGTTCAGTTGACTGTAAGTTTCCATACGAGTCAATAGGTAATGTGGTTGCTAAGATCCAGTTACTCTTTTGGGTAATATTTATAGAAGTGTAATGCATCCAGGTCACAAGAACCCTAGGAGGTGTACTGTAGTTCATGTCTGTCAGACTACATCTAGAGCACTGTGTTTAATTCTGGTTGTGATATTTTTATAAGGGGCATTGATATTAAAGTGCTTTATAAACTAAAAGGCATTTTCTAGATTAGAATGGAGAATCCAGGGGTCTTTGGAACAGTTGTAGGTACCAGGGATGTTCACCCTGAAGAAGAGTAAGCCAAGATAGTAGATTAGCTGTAAACAGATGTTTGGGAGACTGTAGCAGGCAAGAAGAATTAGCAGGCAATAGGACAATTTACAGGGCGACAGTTTTTGGTCTAACATAAAGAACTTTGGAAAAAGTAGAACCGTCCAACAGTAAAACAGGCTACTTCTCAAGGTAGTGAGCCCTCCATAACTAGAAGTGTTCATGCAGAAGTTAGATGATTTGCTAGATAGTGAATCCTGGAGAACAAGGACAAAACTAATCTTCCTATATATTTATTGAGTTTATATTTTGGGAAGAAATTAATTCAGCAAATATTTATACACATATTGGGGCATTGTAGTGTATTGAAAGAAATTGTACTAGAGATCCTCTAAAGTTACTCTTTCCAATCTCAGACTAAGTGAAATAGTAGGAACATAAGAATTTTGTCAATAAAAACATTATTTTTATTTTGTAAGTTTTTGTAAATACTTAACTCACATAAATAGTGACATAATCTGCTGTCTTTTCTTTCCCCTCTTTTTCCCTTTTATTTTCCAGTATGTGGAAGGGAGGACCAAGAGCAGGGAGCATGGCAATGTGATGCGAAAGAGACTTTTTAATCCTTCAGAGGAGTCCGAAAAATGAATTATATTTTTGCTGAGAGAAGACTGGAAGATGCTTGGTTGACAGTCAGAAGAATCCTATCTTATTTGGTCTCCGTGATCCTTGACTGGAAAGTGTGACTCACTTTTGTACTTGAAGAAATGGAGGAACCCAAGATTCTGTGTATTTGTTGAGTGGATCCTTTGGCAGTAGTAGTCTCTCACGGCTGCCAACAAACCTGACTTCTAACATGTTCCCTTCCCTTTGTCTACAACCAACTAACATTGAGTAACTTGCCTCCCTCAATAAAATAACTTATTTTAATCATATTTTCTCCTTTATATTCTCCTGGAATTAGGGCAAGCTAATGCCATTAGACTTCTCTTTTTGACAATGTGGAGATTCTGAAACTTAAAAATTGAAGGCATGAGCTGGGGCAAAAAGTTTCGAGGAAATCTAACCATATTAGCTCTATGAAAATGTTGCAACTTTATTGTTTTTAAAAAGCTCTTTTCTCAAGGGTTAAATATTTGTAATTAACATTGATAAAGTTGCATTTTGCATTAAGATTTTAATATTAACAGCCTTTTCCCCTCTTGGTTGAATGTGCCCACCCTGGGTGTCAGTTAATTCCTGGCATTGAACTTAGTCCAGCTTGTCTCTTCTCTGCCTGGGTGTAGGACGCTTTGTCCCAGATCATTTCTAGCAGTCTTCTCATCAGTGTTCCTTCTGAGTCCTGTGGTACTCTGGAAATCAGCAACCTCCAGCGCTGGCCACAGCAGGGGCCTGGTCTTCTTGTCAAATAAGGTGTGATAGAACAGATTGTCAGCTCCTTGTAGTGGGATTTTGTGTATATGTCTAGCATGAGGCCTTGTTGGTGCTGGCATTTAACAAGTGATCGCCCATCGTAGGAGGTGTTCAAGGGGCCAGACATGCACTTAGCAAGGTTGTTACAGAGGATATCAGACATTAGATGAAGGGATGGGGGAAGAAGCAGAATTAATTCTGAGGTCCCTTCCAAAACTGAGATTGCGTGAATATTTTTATTCAGGCCCCTCTGAATGTCAGGCAGTGTAGATACAGAAATGAGGCATGAAGGAAGAAGGAAGTCATTCTAAGAAAGCTACTTAGAAAAGGTGACCTTTGACAAACTGAGTGACATTCTGGCGAACATGAAATGGTTTAGCATGACTGAAATACAGAAGTGGGTGCTGGAGGAAGATCACACAAGTGGCTTTGAATTCTCTTGGAATTTTATCTTCAGTGCTGTGATGATGAGTTGCAAATTTTAATGTGGTGATTAGGGGCTTCACAAGAGGAGGTTAGTACTACGAAGAAAATAAAACAGTGATATAATAGGGAATGACAGAGATGAGACGATGTTACATAGAAAGAGATGGTTTGGAGAGGAAATGGCATTCGATTTGAGATCTCAACATCAGTTAAGGAGCCAGCCACACGGAAATTAAGGCAAAGAGTGTGGGGGCAGAAAACTATGGAAGTACAAAAGCCCTGAGGAGCAAAGAGTTTGAGAAACAAAGTGCAGTAGAACTGGAGCATTGTGAGCAAGGGAGAGAGTGGAATGAGATGAGAGGAGAAACGTGGACAGGGGGCTAGGTCACGCAAGTCTTGGATGCTATGGCTGGGAACTTGGATTTTCAGAGTAATGGGAAGTCATTAAACCCCTTGCTATTGAGTTGATTCCCATTCACAGCGACCCTAAAGGACAGAGTAGAACCGCCCCATAGGGTTTCCAAGAAGGGAGCCCTAGTGGTGTAGTAGTTAAGAGGTTGAGGTTGGCTTCTAACCACCAACTGCTCTGTGGAAGAAAGATGTGGCAGTCTGCTTCTGTAAAGATTTACAGCCTTGGAAACCCTATGGGGCAGTTCTGCTTTGTCCTGTAGAGTCGCTATGAGTCAGAATTGACTTGATGGCATTGGGTTTGGTTTTTTAGTTTCATCTTTATGGAATCGGACTGCCACATTTTTCTCCTGTGGAGCAGCTGGTGGATTCAAACCACTGACCTTTCGGTTAGCAGCAGAGCGCTTAATCATTGTGCTACCAGAGCTACTTGAGAAGTCATTCAGAGTTTTTAAATAGGGATATGCTCTCACTTGCAATTTATAAAGCTTTCTGCCTGCTGGATGAAGGATGGTGTATGGTTAAGCTAATTCAACCTAAATTTAGTTACTTAGATTTTTTAAGCCTCAGGTTCCAAATCTGTGAAATGGAGGATGTCTGTACCTATCACATAGGGTTACTGTGAGGATTAACTGAGATAATGTATGTAAAACCAAAAAAGAGAGCCCAAATCAGTTGCTGTCGCATTGATTCTGATTCATGGCAACCCCATGTATGTCAGAGTAGAACTGTGCTCCATAGCGTTTTCAATGGCTGTAATCTTACAAAAGTACATCTCCAGGCCTTTCTTCCAGGGTGCCTCTGGATGGACTTTAACCCCTCACCTTTTTGGTAGTAGCTGAGCGTGTTAACCATTTGTACCACCCTGGGACTCTAAATGTATTTAAAACTCTTAGCAAATTATCTGGAACAAAATAAGGACCCATTCAATATTGTTATTTTAATTGTGGTAAAAATATAACACAATGTTTGCCAATTTAATGTTTTTCACATGTACAATTTAGTGATATCAGTTACATTAATCATGTTGTACAACCGTCACTAATACCATTTCCAAATTTTCTGTCACTATAAACAGAAACTCAGTGCTTCCTAAACAGTGACTCCCCCCTTGCCCCCTCCCTCCTGCCCCTGATAACCGCTAATAAGCTTTGGTCTCTATATAGTTGTGTATTCTAGATATTTCATATGAGTGAGATCATACAATATTTGTCCTTTTGTGATTGACTTACTTCACTCAGCATAATGTTTTCAAGGTTCGTCCATTTTGTAGCATGTAATAAGAGTTTATTTCTCTTTATGGCTGAGTAATATTTCATTGTATGGATGTACCACATTTTGTTTGTCCACTCATCTGTTGATGGACATTTAGGTTGTTTCCACCTTTTGGCTATTGTGAATAGTGCTGCAGTGAACATTGGTATACATG
Organism: Dugong dugon; assembly: GCA_030035585.1. Classification (NCBI taxonomy): domain Eukaryota; kingdom Metazoa; phylum Chordata; class Mammalia; order Sirenia; family Dugongidae; genus Dugong; species Dugong dugon. The sequence goes on from CM057478.1 coordinate 38,539,641, forward strand.
TGTCTGTGTCACTGTTTTCAAGACTCTTGAGTGCATACCTAGCCGTAGAATTGCTGGGTCATGTGGTAGTTCTATGTTTAACTCTTTGAGGAACCAACAAACTGTTTTCCACGTGGCTATACCATTTTGCATTCCCACAAGCAATGGATAAGGGTTCTAATTTTTTTTTTTATCTTAGCCATCCTAGTGGGGGTGAAGTGGTATCTCATTGTGGATTTTATTTTTATCTCCCTAATGGCAATCTGCTCCTGTAAAGATTTACAGCCTAGAAAACCCTGTGGGGCAGTTCTACTCTGTCTTATAGGGTTGCTATGGATTGGAATCGACTGGAAGGCATATGGCAACAACAATGGCTAATGATATTGAGTATCTTTTCATGTGCTCGTTGGCCATTTGTATTTCTTCTTTGGTGAAATGTCTGTTCAAGTCCCTTGCCCATTTTTTGATTGTTTGTCTTTTTGTTAAGTTGTAGGAGTTCTTAATATATTCTTGATATTAAACTCTTATCTGATAATATGTTCCTCAGATTTTTTTCCCTGTCTGTAGGTTGTCTCTTTACTTTGTTTTTAAAGTCCTTTGTTAAACAAAAGTTTGATTTTTATGAAATCAGTGTAGCTGTTTTCTCTTTTTTTTGCTAGCGTTTTTGGTGTTGTATCTAAGAATCCATTGTTAAAATCTAGGTCCCAATGCAATACCCCTGTTATTTCCTTCTAGGAGTTTTATGGTTTTAGTCCCTATATTTCATTTAGTTCTTTCATTCTTGATTCATTTTGAAGTAATTTTGGTGTTTAGTTTGTAGTATGAGTCCAGCTTCATTCTTTTGCATGTGGATATCCGGTTGTCCCAGCATCATTTATTACAGAGACTGTTCTTTCCTCAGTGCAAGGACTTATTAGCACCCTTGTTAAAAATCAGTTGACTGTAGATATGTGAGTTTATTTCTCAGTTCTGTTCCACTGGTCTAACAATATTGGTCAATATTGTTACTCCTAATAAATACGTCCAAATTGGGCTATCAGAAACACGTCCCTCCGCACTTTGGTAGACTGCACCAAACCACTTGGAGTGGTCCCAGTTGGGCAGAGCTCCAGCTGAAGGGTGAGGGGACTCCAGGATGAGAGGCTTGGTATGGGGCAGGAAGAGGGGCCAGACTACTTCGGCCCCTAGAAACTCATCCCAACTGGGACCTATCTCCTGGCTCCCTGTATAGACTTGCCTTTTCATAGAATGAGCCAGTCCCAGGGGTCTGCTGTTTGCATTTCTTCCCATTGTCACACCACTTGGTTTAGGTCCCGTCTCCATTCTTGCCTACCTTCCCCAGCCCACTGGGGATCAGAGTGAAATACTCACGATTTTCTGCTCTGGAGCAAGCGCACTTTCCTCCTGAGGATTTCTAGGGGTGTGTGTGTTTTTTTTGTAGTAGAAGCCTAAGGGGCTGGAGGGAGATTGGGGTGGGGGGGAAGCAGAGCTCCCTGTGTCTTCCTGCTTTTACCTAGCCCCTACAATGCACCTGGCACTGTGCTAGGTGCTGGTGATAACAGTGATGAACAAGAAGGACATAGTCCCTGCCCTCGGGCAGCTTACTATCCAGCAGAAAGAAACAGGCAAATCAAGTAACAGTTATAGTAATGTAGGGCAGACACTGATGAGTCGGGGTGGCCAGGAAAGGTCTTGTGAGTAACTAAAATTTAATCTGAAACCTGAAAGATGAGTGAGCCAAGAGAGGGTGGGAGAGACTTCCAGGCAACAAACCAGCTTATACAAAGGGCTAAAGATGGAGAGATTGTGGCTGGAGCTCAGGTACGCATGAGGGACTGGCAGAGTGGTAAGTGATGAGGGTTCATGTCATGAAAGACTACTTCAGCCCTGTTAAGGAGTTTGGCATTTCTTGTGAGGGCAATGGGAAGATATTGCAAGATTTGTACAGGATACAGAGTGAAGTAATAGATTGACTTCACTTATTTCATTGTTGACTTCCAGTGCCTTTGGATCATAAAGAACCATCTCTCGAAGAGTCCAGGCCAAGGTTTTCCTGAGAAATCTAATTTTGCAGAATGCTGTGAGCCTTGATGCTCTGGTCACAATAAATTTATTAATGCTTTATTGCAAGAAGCTCTACACAATTTTACTTAAGAATGAGGATAGAGAATTGAGCTTTCTCTGACCTCTATAAATGGAGTTTAAAATCAGGTTAATCTCCATGGAGTTTTTAGCTTGAAGTACAGAGAGTTTCCCTGAGAAAGAGCTTGGGCTCAACCAAATAAGTTAGGTCATTACACTGCTTGGTGGACATACAAGAAATCAATTTGAGCTTAGGAAAATACCAAGTCCCAAAGTCCCAAGTGGGCTGCCCTTTCTACTACACCTTGAGATTGAAATTGGGGCCCTTTAAGTGGTATTATATGCAAGGATCCTGATATGCCCAAAGCCTGCCCTAACCTGCAGTCATGCCCACCTCCCCTCATGAGGTCACTGAAGGAGATGTACATAATGGAGAGTGGGAGGGAAAGCACTGGAGGCTTTACTACTGGGCTCCTGTCTCAGTGGTCTTAGAGCTGGAGCTGATGGCCTAGGCTGGAGGCCCATGGGCAGTTTCCTTCTCTTAAATCTAATCCCACTGGCAGCTGCTCACATGGGAAGATAGGAGACTGTAAACAGGAGTTCATAACAATACTTTAAAAAGTATGCCTTATTGTCATTGAAAGTTGCTAGGGTAGCAACTCATTACTTTTAAAACCTTTTAAAAAAAAAAAGAATCAAATATTGATCCTGACTCCTTGTAAACTCTGTCCAAAGTAACCAAATGGGTGATGAGGGAAAGTTCTTTTTTTACGTCTTTTCTAAGACATAATTCGCATACCATAAAATTGTCCCACTTAATGATTTTTAGTATATTCACACAGTTGTGCAACCATAACTGTCTTAGTCATCTGGTGCTGCTATAACAGAAATACCACAAGTGGATGGCTTTAACAAAGAGAAGTTTATTTCCTCACAGTCAAAGTAGGCTAACAGTCCAAATTCAGGGTGTCAGCTCCAGGGGAAGTCTTTCTCTCTCTGTCGGCCTTCTCATCAGTGTTCCCCCGGACTAGGAGCTTCTCGGTGCAGGGGCCCCAGTCCACAGGATGCACTCTGCTCCTGGCACTACTTTCTTGATGGTATGAGGTCCCCCTACCTCACTGCTCACTTCTGTCTTTTATATCTCAAGAGATTGCCTCAGGACACAATCCAGTCCTGTAGATCAGGTCCTGCCTTACTAACACAACTGCCACCCATCCTCCCTCATTAACATCACAGAGGCAGGTTTACAACATACAGGAAAATCACACAGTACCAGGAATCATGGCCTAGCCAAATTGATACACAATTTTTTGGGGGACATTAATTCAAACCATGACATTCCACCCTTTGCCCCCCCCCCCAAAATCACATCCTTGCAACATGGAAAACATATTAACCCCATCATATCATAGCAAAAGTCTTAACTCCAAGTCCAAAATCCAAAAATTCCTCTTCATCTGTGAAATCTAGAATACAGGTTATCTGCTTTAAAAGGTACAGTGGCAGAACAGGTGTAAGCTAGACATTTCCATTACAAATGGGAGAAATTGCAGGGAAAGAAGTGATAACAGGTACCAAGCAAGTCAGCAGAACACATTACATTAGCCCTCAAGTCTTTGAAAATAACCCTCTGTTCTCTGAGACAATTTACACAATGGCCCTGCCCTCCAGACTCTAGGTATTGGCCACAGTCTCTAGATTTTGAGTGGAGGTCCCTGGCCCTGGGCTTCAGCTCCGCCTTCCAGGCCCACTGGGACAACAACTCTGCTCCCTTGGCTTTAGGAGCACCATTCTCCTAGTCCATCGGAGTGACAACTCCACCCTTAGAAACACCAGAGGCCGTGGCTCCACCCTTTGAAACCCCTGAGGTCATGGCCATACCTTTTGAGACTGAAGCAGCTCCTTTTCTTGTGTCCCTTGTCTCTTCAGCTTCTGCTTCCTATGGCCTCACACCCACATCTGCCCTGCTGGGGCAAGTGTTCCAAAGCTCAGTAGCTCCACCGGTAAGTGCCTGGAGGCATTCCACTCCGCCAGGAAGCCTTCTACGCACAGGCACTCAGCTCTCGCTCCTGGGGTTGGTCCCAGCACCATCTTTCACCGGTCTCCTGGTTCTGCTGCTGTTGGTTCTCTGCTGCTGTAGGTTCTCTGCTGCTGCTGGTCCTCTGTCACTGCCGCACGTCTTAAAACCTCTTCCACATTCTAGGTATCTGTTAGAGCAGCACCCCACTCTCTCGGTACCAAATTCTGTCTTAGTCATCTAGTGCTGCTATAACAGAAATACCACAAGTGGATGGCTTTAACAAAGAGAAGTTTATTTCCTCACAGTCAAAGTAGGCTAGAAGTCCAAATTCAGGGTGTTTGCTCAAGGGGAAGTCTTCCTCTCTTTGTCGGCCTTCTCATCAGTGTTCCCCCGGATAGGAGCTTCTCTGCGCAGGGACCCCAGTCCAAAGGATGCGTTCTGCTCCTGGCACTGCTTTCTTGATGGTATGAGGTCCCCCTGTCTCACTGCTCACTTCTGTGTTTTATATCTCAAGAGATTGCCTCAGGACACAATCCAGGCTTGTAGATCAGGCCCTGCCTTACTAACACAACTGCCACCCATCCTCCCTCATTAACATCACAGAGGCAGGTTTACAACACACAGGAAAATCACACAGTACCAGGAATCATGGCCTAGCCAAATTGATACACAATTTTCTGGGGGACATAATTCAAACCATGACAATAACCACAATGAATTTTAGAACATTTCCATTACCCTAAGAAAAGGAAGTCTGTACGCCTTAGCCATCACCAATCTTCCTATAATTTCCAGCCCTCAGCAACCACTAATCTACTTACTGTCACTATGAATTTGTTTATTCTGGCCATTTCCTATAAATGGAATTATACAATATGTGGTCCTTTGTGTCTGGCTTCTTTCACTTAATGTTTTCAAGGTTCATCCATGCTGTAGCATGTGTCAATACTTCATTACTTTTTATTGCTGAATAACAGGCAAAGTTCTTCACTGAAGAATTCCAGCTAATATACATAGAAAGAGTGATAAAATTAGTTAACCACCATTTTGCAACCCCTATCAGTCGGAATTGACAGCAACAGGTTTGGTTTTTTTGGTTTTAATGTAATGATAGGTCCCCTGCGTGATACAAATGTTTTGCCCTAGACTACTAACCTAAAGGTTGGGGGTGACAGGCCTAGAAAACAAAAAAACGACACATGAGGAACGTTCTTCTTAGCTCAATCAAATATATGAGACCAAATGGGCAACTCCTGCCCAAAAGCAAGATGAGAAGGCAGGAAGGGGCAGGAACTGGTCAAATGGACATAGGGAACCTGGGGTGGAAAGGGGGAGTGTGCTGTCACATTGTGGGGATTGCAACTGATGTCACAAAACAATACGTGTATAAATTTTTGAATGAGAAATTAACTTGAGCTGTAAACTTTCACCTGAAGCACAATCAAGTTAAAAAAAAAAAAAATTAACAGGAGGGAAAAAAAAGTTGGCACCACAGAAAAGGCCTGGCGATATGCTTCCATAAAGATAACAAACCAAACCAAACGTTGCCATTGAGTTGATTCCAACTCATAGCAACCCTATGGAACAGAATAGAACTTCCCCATAGGATTTCCAAGGAGAAGCTGGTGATTTGAACTGCTGACCTTTTGGTTAGTAACTGAGTTCTTAACCACTGTGCCACCAGGGCTCCTCCATGAAGATTAGAGCCAAGAAAACCCTGTGGAGCAGTTCTGCTCTGTAACACATGGGGTTGCTAGAGTTAGAATCCACTTGACCACAGTAGGTTTTTTGTTGTTTATTTTTTAATATAATAATGGATCAATGATGTGTAAAATGATCAATGAATATTTAAAATGATTAGGTGAAAGAAAAATTGATGGGCAATTATAAAGTGGATGTGTCAGACTGATGACCGTTGAACCCCATTGATCAATTCTAAAATCATGAAAAGTGAGATTACAAGATATTGTATGCTGTTTTTTTTAAAAAAAAAAAAATGTAATAGGAAGTACTTATGAAGTTTCATTGAATCTAATCAAGCTTCTAGATTAGCTTCCAGTTTACAGGAATCTGAGGGATAGAGGAACAAGTTACACAGCAATCAGAGAAATCCAGATATGTGACATTCTACAAGGCAAATGATCTCATTGTCTTAGCAAATAAATGGCATTTAAGGGGGTGGGGCTGTTTTAGCTTAAAACAGATTTAAGAAACCAGTGAAAAAGAAGAAAAGCCTCAATGAGATGGATTGACACAGTGACTGCAACAGTGGGCTCAAACGTAGCAACAATTGGGAGGATGGCGCAGGACCTGGCAGTGTTTCGTTCTGTAGTACATAGAGTCGGTATGAGTCGGAACTGACTCTGTGGCACGTAATAACAAACAACAACCAAATGCAATGTTTGACTCTTGTTTGGATTCTGATGGGAACAGATTGAAGAAAAACATTTTGAGATAGTTTGAGAAACTTGAGTACGATTGGGTATCCGATTATGTTAAGAAATTACTGTAATTTTGTTAAGTGTGATAATGGCATTGCAGTTATGTACAAAGAGACCCTTATCAGTTAAAGATGCATTATTGAAGTATTTACAGGGGGAATGATAGATGTGTGAGATTTCTTTAAAATACCAGCAAACAAAGTGGGTGTAGGGGCAAATCAGATGAAAGAAGATTGGCCATGAATTGATAACTGTTGAAACCGGGTAATAGGTTCATGAGGATTTATTATACTTTTCTCTCTTCTTTAATGAATGCTTGAAATTTTCCAAAATAAATTCCTTTAAAAAGAGCCCTAGACTCTTAGAATCAAGATGCAATTTCATCTAGAAATATAACTTATCAGAAATACGTGCTTTTCTGAGAAAAAGACTCAGAATTGCTGATTCTTCTTTTCATAAATGATTAGGTTTTATTATGGTCTTTTTGACTCTGAAGGTTTCTGGATTTTTCTGCTAAAGACAACGGGCACCCTTTCAAATAAATACAAATATCAGTAATGGAAATGCAAGAAGTGGAATCGGAATATGGTCAAAATATGAAATATGTATGCCCACATAGAAATCAATTCATAACTATTTTGAAGGTGTTTTTTTTTTTTTTTCCTCCTGAGGGCCTCATTTTCCATGACAAATTCTTACAAATCGAAAATGTCTATTTCAGACCTTGTTGAGAGGCAGAGTACTGCCATGGTTAGGACTTTGGAATCAGTCAGACCTATATTTCAGATCCCAACCCTGATTACCTGTGGTGATGGAGGGTACATTTACTTGAACTCTCTGAAACTCAGTTTCTTCAACTGTGAAATAGGAATAATTAAAGTACCTACTTCATAGAGTTGTGGTAATGATTAAATAAATGTCCTAGTGTTTGGAGCGTTGCAGGTGCCCAAGAAGTCTTAGGGTGTGTCTGTGTGTGAGAGGGTGAAGAGAGAGGGTGAGAGAGACAAAGAAAAAACTGGAAACTCAAAACATAGCTGTTTAAAGACAAATGTCTCTTATCTGGTTTTAAAACCCACCTCAGTTGAGATAGACAACTTCCTGTTTGAGCAGAAGGAGTTCACTCCTCTGAAGTTAATTTGTACAACATTCCTACATTTCTGGAGTCGCCTACTTAGAAATACAATTCCAAATATATTTGTTTCATTTTCTTTTATTTGCAAAAAACTGGACTTGATTTGTCTTCTCAGGGAAGAAAGTGAGATGAAAACCAGGTGTAGGGATGCTTTGATTTATTGAGGAAGGCACTGCTAGGTACCAGGCTACACAGAAGAAGACCCAGCTTATGTTCTCAAGAAGACCTGGGGCATAGCTGTATGTTTTAAGGTAAGGAGGAAGAAGAGGTGGTGGTGTGAAAGCAAGTGTTAGAGTCAGAAATTTTCAGTTGGAATTTTGGCTTCCTCACATATCTTTGACAAGTTACCTCACGTTACTTCTTTGAACCTTGGTTTTCTCATCTGTAAAATAGGGATCTTGGCATCACCATTTGTTGTGTGGATCAAGATTTTTGAATTATAAAGAGCCATACAAAATTTAGTTACCATTTTCTAGACAGAAACTTCTTTTGGCACCCTGAGAGGCAACAGAACAAGCTAAGAGTGGCCCATGAAAGGTGCTCTGCATGCTGTGGGGCTTTGGGAGCTCCGTAGACTGTCTGGGGGCATGACTGGAGTCTAAGGAAAATCTAAAGAAGAATGCAAGCCCCATTTGTCTTGTTCTTGGTCTCCCTGTGCTGCTCCTGGGCCCAGACAAGGAAGTTTCTCAGGCTGTGGTCTTTGGCCCAAATCGCAGCAGACTTCTTGCCGGACTTATAAACTCTACGTCAGTTTGTTTGGAATTAAATTCTTTCCAGTGCTAAATTCTTGACTCTATTCCGATTTGCCTCTTATTTGCCTAGTGTATGAGTTTCCTATGGCCACTGTAACCAGTGTAACAAAGGACCACGAACTTGGTGGCTTAAAACAACACAAATTTATTCTCTTTCAGTTCTGGAAACTAGAAGTTTGAAATCAGTATCATTGGGCCAAAACCAAGTTGTCAGCAGGGCCACCTTCCCGCTGGAGGCTCTAGGGAAAAATCCTCTGCCTCTTCCAGCTTCTTGTGGCTACATCTCTGCCTCCATAGTCGCATTTCCTTCTCTTCTGTGTCTGATCTTCTTATAAGGAAATTCATGATTGCATTTAGTGCCCACCTGGATAATCCAGGATAATCTCCCCATGGCAAGATCCTTAACTTAATCACATCTACAAAGACACTTTTTCCATATAAGGTAACATTCACAGGTTCCAGGGATTATGACTGATATCTCTAAGGACCATTATTCAGCCTACTACACCTAGTAATCTAATAATAGTGGATTTACTTGAAATCAATACTGAGTGTGTAACTGGATGTGTGGAAGTTGCTGCTTGCCCACCATGCTCTCCAGAGGAGAATTTTCCTAGCTTACTGAATAGTTATTTGACTTTGATTAAACAAACAAACAAAATATAAATATACATAACTATAAATGTATTTATATATAATATATACCTGTTGCCATCAAGTTGATTCCAACTCATAGCGACCCTATGGGACAGAGTAGAACTGCCCCATAGGGTTTCCAAGGCTGTAATTTTTACGGAAGCAGACTGCCACATCTTTCTCCCTCGGAGCGGCTGTTGGATTCAAGCCACCGACCTTTTGGTTAGCCACTGAGCATTTAACCACTGTACCACCAGGGCTTCTTACATAATATATAACTATATATGTAAATATATATAAATGAATAATATGTGTGTGTTTTGTTTGTGTATACCTCTTCCCTTTTCTGCCCCTACTGTGAATTACTTTTTCTTTGTGTGAGACCATCATTACTAGAAGGCTGATTAACTCTGAATGTGCCCAGGGTCATACTCTGCCAATATTTAAAATATTCCTACATCACCCCCAGTCTCCAAAACATGTAGAAGAGGATGTTGACCATGATTTAGGTCAGGAAAACCCAAACTGTATTGGATCTGAGAGGAGACAGCATTTGTTTAATCAGCTGGGTAAGTGATGTTTCTCTAGTAGCTTGCTCATAAATTTGAGAATATAAAGAATTGGCCCTGACACAGCCCAAGAACAGCTTGTAACTCTGATTTGGAATGTCATGTTTTACTGTTACTTAATCAAATCTGAGACCAGTGGTTGGGGAAGTGGGTTTTGTAAATACTCCTCTGAAGCTTTCAAATTTCAACAGAAAACAGATACCAAGTGTTTTCATTATTATCAGTGTTCAAAATTATTGGAATAAAACACAAATCTCCTTAGTAAAGTAAAATGCCAGTAATGGCTGGGATTGGGGGAGGGTGGAGTGTAGGGGGAGAAAAATGTATTTGTAAAGTTTGAATGGGGAATAAGTTGACTGGAAGACTTTAATTTTTGCAGGAGAGGCCTAAAAATGAAATATTTATCACCAGAGGGATATAGAAACACAATTATAATTTAAAGTATGAGTCACAACACTGTCTTGTTTCACCAGGGAACAAAATTACTTAGAGGCAGAACTTTTAAGAATACAAGGTTCTTTCTGTCTGCTCACATCCTTGGGTTAAATGGCAGAGAGTGTCTCTTCTGTTCTTCTGAGGCGGTCAGTGGCTTTATTACTGGCCATTTGTCTGGGGTTGCTTTTCAAGGAATTGATGATGATGTTGATGATGACACTGAGTGTTTACTAAGTGGCAGGCATTGTACTTTGTCCTTTATCTGCATTATCTCATTTAATCCTCACACTACCTATAGAGTAAGTATCATTATCCTCATTTTATAGATGAATAAATCGGGGCTTGGAGACATTTGGCAACTTGCCTGAAGTCTTCCAGCTACTAAGTGTCAGAGCTGAGATTTGAACCCAGTGCTTTCTGAGCTAGAGCTCAGCTCTTAGTCATTTGCCCTCTTCTCTCTAAATAAGGGTGGAACTTCCCTTCAGGTTCTGTCCAAAGCTCACCTGACTGCTTTGTCAAATTTTGCTCTGCGATGTTCAATTATGGTCACCCTCATCAGGGAGGGATTAATGTGCATAAGGTTTGGGCTGCTTTGCTGTGTCTAAGCATTTACGCATTTTTTACTGCGACTGTATCTCCTCGAACTCCCTCATATTTCTAAATGGGAGAGGAGATAAGATTTGATAGCTTCCTAGGGATAGAGAACAAAATCTTTTCCCTACATCCAAAGAAATTTTCACCCACTTCCTGACAGGAAGGATATTTTTCCTTCAGATTCCTAGCCTATTTTTGACCAATGGGTTAACACCGTGGTTTTCAGAGTATATGTGTAGCACGCACTTGAGTTCTGTGAACTGAGGCCATAGAATACTGCGTTCACTCGTGCATTCATTCACTCAACAAGCATTTATTGAGCTCCTACTGTGTACCAGGCCCTGGGCTAGTTGTTGGATAAACACTTGTGAACATGACAGACCTCTCCTCTGGCCTCCCAGAACCACAGCATTTTCAGTGAGGGCACTATTGACTTCTAGGCCAGACACTTCATCGTTGTGTAGCTAGCATCTTGCAGCATTGTGTCCTGCTCGTTGTAGGGCATTTAGATTTCTTGCCCTGACCCGCTGAATTCTCAGGCAGAGACAACTAAAAAATCCCACCACGCATTCCCATATGCCCGAGAGGGTACCACTGCCCTGGTGTAAATCAGGTAAGATCAACTCACAAGAAACAAAGTTCTGATGGAGTCCCTACCATTCCCATCTTGGGTGGGGTGCACACCTACTTCTCTTCCGGGGATTTGGCTCATACTAAGTTAGAATAGTAGAAAGAGGTATTTGAAAAAGCAGAGGGAAACCAAATCCGTTTAGCAGGGTCCTATGCTGAGAAGAAAGATTGTATGTTTAGATGCTCCCTGCTGAGGCTGGACCAGGAAGACTGCTGTCCTTCATCTCTTTCATCTCCCTTCTCTCTATGCATCCCAGCCCCTGCCCTACCCCCAGCTCCATCAAGGGGTGAAGCAAATGCCCCTGAATGGCTGGCAGCCTGCATCAGAGGCTGAGGAATACCCTGGCCTGGGGGGAGAGTGGAGGGCTTTAAGTAACCTAGAGTGCCATTGGGGAAGGAGAGAAAGGAGGAAGGACTCCTTGATAAGACTGAAAGGCAATTTGAGGGCAAAAGTAAAGATACCTTTTGCTCCTTCCTCTAGATTCTATGTGTGTGCTGATCCAGCTAATAGCAAGGTGTTCCCGGTAAATGCATTGTCCCTTCCCTTTCTTCTTACTGGTAACAACACAGAGAAGAATGAGGCAGGGACCCTGCCCTGAAAGAACTCATTTTTTGACCTGTCTCTCCCTCATGAAACCCACCAAGTGCTAAGCATTGTCTAGGGTATGCAAGTGAATGAAATAAACACAATCCTTGTCCATATACGGTTTAGAGACTAGCAAGAGTGACACCCAATTTAAAGAAGCTTTACAAATTTAACGTTGGACACAGCATGTGTCGGCAGGGATTCAGAGGGGCAGAATTCTTATACACAGTTGCTAGAGATGTAAATTAGTATAACTACTGTTGAGAACATCAAAAATTAAAGATGGTCACCCCTTGTTGTGTGCCATCGAGTCGATTTCGACTCATAGTGACCCTATATAACAGTAAAACTTCCCCCATAGAGTTTCCTAGGCTGTAATCTTTACAGGAGTAGATTGCCAGGTCTTTTCTCTTACAGAGCATGCTGGTGGGTTTGAACCACCAACCTTTCAGTTAGCAGCCCAGTGCTTAATCACTGTGCCACCAGGGCTTCTTGGTTATCCCTTGTGACCTAATAATTTCACTCCTAGAAATATGCCCAAGAGAAGCTCTCCTGCATTGCACAAAGTCACATGCTGAGAATGCTCATAACCACTTTCTCTGTTGCAGTTTAAAAAAGAGGAAAGGAAAAAAAAGAATCAACCAAAATGCCCATGAACAGGAGAATGGATAAATGAATTGTGGTACATTCATACACTGGAATGCATCGGTGAAAATGTGTAAACTGGAAGTTCACATATTCCTATAGATGCATCTCACGAATATGATGAACAAGAAAAGCAAGTTGCAGAGTAATGTCTACAGTATGATCCCATTTGTATTAAGCTGAAAAACAACATATTGCTTAGACATATAAACATTTAGTAAAAATATAATGAAATACATAAACCAGCTGCCATCGAGTTGATTCTGACTCATAGCAACCCAATAAGACAGAGTAGAACTGCTCCGTAGAGTTTCCAAGGAGTGCCTAGTGGATTCGAACTGCCGACCTTTTGGTTAGCACATGGGAATGATAAAATCCTAAATCCAAATTAGTGGGTAACTCTAGGGAAGAGGAAGGGGATATAATTGTTCAGGGGAATACAGGGATCTTAACTATTGTTTGGCTATATTTTCTATTTTAAAGTGAATGGGATGGCAGGCATATTGGTATTATTGCATTATCGTTTATATATACCTACCCAGAATCCATTTGCCTCTTCATCCTTTCTTACAGAACTTCCATTTTGTTTAGGTATCCACCCCTCCCCTTATGCATCTAATGGTGGGGAAGCTGACCCCACCATTAGTTTCCAAGTGCAGTTGGTTTAAGGGTGATCCCATCCTTCTTGCCAGTGATTGGTTCAAGAAAGTGTAGGTAGTCCAATTCTGGCCAATTAAACTAGGAGCGTGCTCATGAGGAACCTGTACATGGATCAAGAGGCAGTTGTTCGGACAGAACAAAGGGATTCTGTGTGGTTTAAAGTCAGAAAAGGTGTGTGTCAGGGTTGTATCCTTTCACCATACTATGCAGTCTGTGTGTTGAGCAAATAATCCGAGAAGTTGGACTATAAGAAGAAGAACAGGGCATTAGGATTGGAGGAAGACTTATTAACAACCTGCATTACACAGATGACACAACGTCACTTGCTGACAGTGAAGAGGACTTGAAGCACTTTCTGATGAAGATCAAAGACCACAGCCTTCAGTATGGATTACACCTCAACATAAAACAAAAATCCTCACAACTGGACCAATAAGCAGCATCATAATAAATGGAGAAAAGATTGAAGTTGTCAAGGATTTCACTTTACTTGGATCCACCATAAACACCCATGGAAGCAGCAGTCAAGAAATCAAACGACACATTGCATTGGGCAAATCTGCTGCAAAAGACCTCTTTAAAGTGTTGAATAGCAAAGATGTCACCTTGAATAGCAAAGATGTCACCTTGAATAGCAAAGATGTCACCTTGAAGACTAAGGTGCACCTGACCCAAGCCATGGTATTTTCAATCACATCATATGCATGCAAAAGCTGGACAATTAATAAGGAAGACCGAAGAAGAATTGATGCCTCTGAATTGTGGTGTTGGCAAAGAATATTGAATATACCATGGACTGCCAAAAGAACGAACAAATCTGTCTTGGAAGAAGTACAACCAGTACATCCTTAGAAGCAAGGATGGCGAGACTACGTCTTACATACTTTGAACACGTTGTCAGGAGGAATCATTCCCTGGAGAAGGACATCATGCTTGGTAAAGTAGAGGGTCAGTGAAAAAGAGGAAGACCCTCAACGAGATGGATTGACACAGTGGCTGCAACAATGAGCTCCAGCATAACAACGATTGTGAGGATGACGCAGGACCAGGCAGTATTTCGTTCTGTAATACATAGGGTCGATATGAGTCAGAACCGACTCTACAGCACTTAACAACAACAACGACCCAAACTTGGAGAGGTTTGCTGAAGGCTTCTGTGAAACACATTGTTTAAGGAAAGAGCTACAGGAAGTCAGTCTTCCCATCCCTCCCCTCCTGTCTCTCCTCTCCCCTCCCCTCTCTCACCTCCTGACCCCTCTCCTCCCCTCCTGATCTACAAAGAGGAAGCATGTAGTCCTGCTTGCCCACTGTAGCCTTCCTCCAATAGTGAGAGGAACAACCTTAAAAAGTCACTAACATTGTAAATGGCAGAGTAGAGAGATGATTAAATCTGCGTCAGTTGTGTCAACCCAGCTCTGAAGCCCGCCCCACCTTTGCTCTTCCAGAATGTCAACCAATAAGTGTTGTTGAGATTTGAGCTACTTTGGTTTGGGTTTTCCATTGTCTTGCAGCTGAAAAAATTCTGTGCCACATAGGTTGCTATGGAAGCATACAGCAGCCTTTTATTAATCAGCAGGAAAATGAAATGTTTCTTAATTTACTCAATTTTAAGTTTTTCTTCTCAGTTCTAGAAAAGGTTAGCCACTGATAAAAATCCATGAACAAGAAGCAAATAAATATTAATGGAAAAGGTCATAAAGAGTCCAATGTGGTTAGTGGGCCAGCTTGCCTTTTTCTGAGAACATGTATTAGTTTCCTGTGGCTGCTGTAACAAATTACCACAAACTGAGTGGTTTAAAACAACAGAAAATTTATTCTCTCACAGTTCTGGAGGCCAGGAGTTCAAAATCAAAGCATTGGTAGGGCGTGCTCCCTCTAAAAGCTCTAGGAAAGACCATTCTCTTCCTTGCCTCTTCCAGCTTCTGGTGGCTGTTGGCATCACTCCAATCTCAACCTCCATGTTCACACAGCCTTCTCCCTGTGTTTTGGTGTCTCTATCTCTTATAAGAATACTTTTTGATTTAGGGCACACTCAGATAATCCAGGATGATCTTATCTCTAGATCCTTAATTATGTCTGCAAAGACCCTTTTGCAGATATACAAATTCTGGGGATTAGGGAGGTTCTGGGAATTAGGAAGTAGACGTATTTTTTTGAGGCACTATTCAACGAACTACAACATGATTGCTCTTTGTTGTGATTTTATAGTGCAAATAGATAACACGGTTCTATTTTCAACCTGAAAAGTGGTTCCTGATTCATAAAATAGAAATAAATAAATCAGTTTTTACTGGTGCTTCACAGAAAGCATTGTCTTCTCATTCAAGTTGGGTAACTACTTAGTTCAGACATGAGACAAGATTTTTTTTTTTAATTTAAGACTTTAACAGAGGAAACAAAGTTGTGTGATATAAGACATGTTCTTGATAGTATAAGTGCCTGTCTCCCTGGAAGAGAGGCGTATTAAACCTCAGATACTTCCCAGGACAAATGTGGACGAAGAGGCCCAGCATCAGATATAGGGTTGCCAGGGAAGAAAAATATGAATAAAATTAACAGAGAGCAAATGAGTGTGAGAAGAGAAAAATTAGTCATGTTTTGAGGCCATTTAATCTCCCTTGAGAGATTGTAGATGGATCTCAGAAAGACAGCTGTAGACACTGGAAAGGAAAGAAAGGACATTGGACTTGAAATCAGATAGACCAGTTTCATGTTTCCATACAGTCTTGGGTAAGTAATAGGTTCTTGCTGAATATGTTTTATCTCTCCTAAGTTTTAGGAAAATTGCACTTCCTGACAAAAGTTTATTTCAAAAAAATGGGGATAATGATACACACCTCTCAAGGTTTTTATGAGGACAAAATGATTTGTACTCCGTGAAAAGTACCCTATACATGTAGGGGTTCAAGAAATGTCAGTTGAATGAGAATCTAAACTGGAAATGTCTGCAAGGAGCGACAGATTGGGAACGCCTACTGGGGGAGTGTGTTATCACAATTCTTCAGATTCACCAGTTTCTATAGGCCTTCACCTTGAAAGAGAAAGGTCAAGATTAACAAATTGGACTCCAGTTTTTAGCCATGATAGAGTAACTGTTATGGATTAGCCCTCCCACTGTAAATGACCATAAACCTGGACAAAATATATGGGCAACTTTTGTACAGAGAGTAGACAACATACATCGCAAGACTGTGATCCCTGAGAGAAGGGAAACTTGTGAAGTGAGTCTCATAATCGGCTACCTCCCTGCCTGGGGGCAAGTTTCCTAACTGTTGCATAGAGAACTGGAATTCAAGCAGCCCAAGATTGTTCCACTGCCTGAAGATCAGAGTACAGGGCAACTGAAGAATCCAGAATCTGTGGGCAGGATATCAGAGAGAAGTGAGCCTTTGTGAGGAAGTGTCATTTAGACAGAGATCTGAATGATGAGAAGGAGAAAGTCGGGTGAAGGTTGGAGGGAAGAAGACTCCAGACAGAGGGAACAGCATATGTAATGGCTCAGGGGCAAGAATGAGGTTGATGTGAAGAATGAGAAGGCCATCATGGCTGGAAAGGAGGAATTGAAGTAAAGGTAAGAAGCCCCATTCTGTCCAACTTGAAAACTTCTTGTGTAGAAAACTGGGTAACTCAGTGTTTTAGTCATCCAGTGCTGCTACAACAGAAATACCACAAGTGGATGGCTTTAACAAGGAAAAATTTATTTCCTCACAGTTAAAGTAGGCTAAAAGTCCAAATTCAGGGCATCAGCTCTAGGGGAAGGCTTTTTCTCTCTGTCGGCCTTCTTCTCTTTGGTGTTCCCCCAGACTAGGAGCTTCTCTGTGCAGGGATCCCGGTCCAAAGGACGTGCTCTGCTCCCTGCACTGCTCTCTTGATGGTATGAGGTCCCCAACTCTCCGCTTGCTTCCCTTTCCTTTTATCTCTTGTGAGATAAAAGGTGGTGCAGGCCACACCCCAGGGAAACTCCCTTTACATTGGATCAGGGATGTGACCTGGGTAAAGGTGGTGTTACAATCACAATCCCACCCTAATCCTCTTTAACATAAAATTACAATCACAGAATGGAGGCCTGGCCCAGACAAATTGATACACACATTTTTGGGGGGACAGAATTCAAACCGTGACACTCAGTCTCTTTAGGAACTGTCTAAGGGAATCCTTTTTCTGTTCCTCCCTCATTTCTCCTGCAGTAGTTTCAGATGAGAATGACTAGAAATCTTGGCAATTCAAGAGAAAAGATCCAGCCATTTCCTTCTTCCGAGTCCCCAGTGATTATGAGAGATGGTAAATTACCTGAAAATTTTTCTGCTATGCATTTGTGTATAATAATGCTGAAAATTATTAATGTGACCTGGATTCAGTATGGATCAATTGAGGGACCATGTCATATTAATGCAGCAGTAACGACAACAAAAGCAATTGTGTAGCCAAAAGTGAAAATAATTCTAAGCCTCACATGCCCGATAATATTTAAGGGAATCAAATTCGCAACCACAACAATACTCACATCCCTGTGGTAGTTATAAAATATGTCCACAAAGTCTTTGACACTCTTCCCTTCAAAAGGTAGAGCCTAATCTCCTTCCCTTGAGCATGGAATGGACTCAGTGACTCACTTCTAATAAATAGAATATGGTGTCTGATTTCCAAAACCAGGTCATAAAAGGCATTGCAGCTTCCCCTTGTTTACTCTCTTGGATCACTCACTGTTAGGAAAGTCCACTGCCATGTTGTGAGGATACTTATGCAGTCCTATGGGGTGACCCTTGTGACAAGGAACTGAGGCCTCTTGCCAACAGCCATATGAGTGAGCCATCTTGAAAGATCTTCCAGTCCATCAAGCCTTCAGATGACCTCAGCCCTAGCTGACATCTTTACTGCAACCTCCTGAGAGACCTTGAGCCAGAACAACTCAGTTAAGCCTCTCCTGAATTCGTGACCCCACAGAAATAGTGAGATAATAAATGTTTATTGCTTCAAGCTGCTAAATTTTGGGGTAATTTTTAGGCAGCAATAGATAACTAATTCAATTCCCTTCCCCAGTTTATCTCAGTCATCACCTCTCACACTATGCAAATATTCCAAAACCTCTCTTCTTGTTTCTTATTCTCCACTTTTTTTCAAACCTTTCGCAAATACCCTCAACTCTGCACTGCTTCTCTCTCTGTCTCTCTTGTTTCTTGTTTGTTTTTGTTCTGTTTAGCCTTTTCATTGCAAATCCCCATTCCTGCTTCTCTGGTTCTCCTCTCACTGATTACCCAGATTCTCCCAGTAAGACCCAAAAGTGGGGTAGAGTATAGGAGAAGGGGGGAGAAACAGGAAATGCTGACCGAATAACACTAGCTTTTCTTTAATAGAAGTGAAAGGGGAAAAGCTACAAATACACATATATCAATTATTTTTGCCCCATTACATTAATATTTATAACCAAAATTTGTTATTTGCTTACTATATGCTGGGTATTGTGCTAGGAGCATTAGATGTATTCATCTAATGTTCATCTTTTATTATCCCATTTTTTTCAAGGCGAAAATTGAGGTACAGAGAAATTACTTGCTCAGAGTTGGAGATCTGTCAAGTGACAAAAAAAAAACCAAACCAAACACGCTGCCATCAAGTAAATTCCAACTCATAGTGACCCTATAGGACAGAGTAGAACTGCCCCATATGGTTTCCAAGGAGCAGCTTGCTGGTGGATTTGAACTGTTAACCTTTTGGTTAGTAGCCATAGCTCTTAACCACTGTGCCACCAGGGCTTTGTCAAGTGGCAGGGCCAAGGATTAAAGGTCTGTTTAACTCAAACTCTGTGGTTTAAACCCCTATGCATAACTGCATCAAGTTGGGCTCAAAGTGGCCCCAACTCATTTTTAACTTTTACAAAATCACAGGGCTGACTGCCCACAGATTCAAAGCCAGCTAAGACATTTTTAAGCCTGTCTTGCTTAATCTCCCTTTTTGAGCCAAAAAGAAATCCAAGGTCTCCAACTAATACTGAACTCATGACGGCCTTTCTCTTCAACCTCGGACAGAATTTGCAAGTGGGAAATTCCTGGAATGTCTGGGTTTTGGAAGTGAAGTCTAATTTGTCCATAATTGAGCCAGCCCATGAAATGAAAACCCAAGGAAAAGATGATCCCAATCTCTGCCTTTCCATTTGTCAGTAATTATGATAGGTGACAGGACCATTTGCCCCATGAGATTGAAATTACATACCATTGGTGCGTCATTCGACATACAAACCTTCCTCAGCATTGTGAGGTTTGGCACTGAAAAATAGTCACCCCATTGGCTCATGCCTTCCTAGGCTTTGGGAAGGGCACATACCTTTTAAAAATATTTTTATAATTAAGAGAGTAGCCTAATAATGCAATAGAAAACAGAAAGGGAGATTACTCATAACCCAGTGCCCTGAGACAATGATTATTCTTATGACACACTCACCAGGCATCCTCGTGGGTCATTATATTCTGGCCTTTCTTTAGGTTCTTGTTTGGGTCTGGATGTTGAAAGCTCTAGCACTCAGTACTATTTTTTGTTTTTGCCTCTGAAAACTGGCCTGTCTGCAGCTGAGACTCTCTTTGCTCAGTTTAAGAGTCTGGGAGCTTTATGTTCTCCTGCCTTCAGCCCTGTACCCTGGGATGAAAGGTAGATTTGTCTTAAGTTCCATTGCTCCAGCACTTGCTAGTTCTTTCATATGCTCAATTTCATTATTGTTTGTAACTATCTTCTCCATACTGTCCACACCCTTTACCATATGACTCCCAGGAGTTATTCCAGTGAGTGGAATATTTTTTTTTCAGATCTTATTCCAGTAGGTAAAATACATTGTCAGACTTGGCCATGTGGCTTGTTTTGGCCAATGGAATGTGAGTGGACATGATTTATGCCATGTCTAAGCAGAAGCTTTCAGTGAGATTGCATCATTGGCCTTGACCTCTTGCCTTCCTACCTTCTGCCATAAGATCAGCAAGTCCCAGATGGTGGTTACTCCTTCAGCCTGAGTCCTAGAATGAGAGAGAAGACGTGTGAAGCAGTGCTGAACAGAGTTGCAGTTGTAAGCCACTGAGATTCTTGGAGTTGTTTGTTACAGCAAAAGCTGACTGACACACTTGGTTCTCTCGGTAAGCTAGTCCCCATATCATCCTCACTGAAGGTATCTAAACTACTTCCAGCTTCCTTCCCAAACTGAGGCATAAGATCACTCTGCTCTCACTGTTAAGATTCAAATATTGACATTTCGTCATGTTTATGGAGGGCACTATAACATGGTGATTGAGTTGGAGTCAGAGAGCCCTGCCTTCAAAGTTCTGCCCTGCCGCTGACCTCTGTGTAATTTGGGCAATTTGCTTAACCACTTTTTTCCTTATTCTCTGCATTTTGGAAAAGAGAATAGAATCTACCTCAGAGTTTTGATGTGAGGAATAGATGCAATAAATGGTAGTTATTAGATTTATTGTTCTTACACTCCTACCCACTGACTGACTCTATCTGTCCAGGCTGTGATGAGGGAAGTTCACAGAATGGAAGGAAGAACTCCTAGAACCAGAACTGGAGGCCTGATGCTGCTGGAGCTTCTGCTGCTCACCTCTCATGCACACCTCTCATCTCTTCTTGTTTCTGAGCAACTTTATTCCCTCTTCTTGAAGATTAGCTTTCTCCAAGACCCAAGAGGCAGAGGACCTTCCATGCCTTTTCCATTTCCAATGATCCCAGGGAAGAGCTCTGATGGGCATGATTTGGGTCATGTTTCCATCTCTAAGTCAATCTCTCTGTCCTTGGGGGTGTCCAGACAACTGTGCATGGTTCACATGCCCTCTCCTGTGACCAGAGGCAAAGGCACAGTCCATTTCTAGAAGCATGTGGAGGGAGCATTAAGAAAGTAGTACAATAACAAAGTTACCACAAAGACCAATGTGTGATTATTATAACTTAGACGTGGCTTTGTGGTCATTCTTGGCATCATGGAAAAAACATGGGTATGGAAGTCAAGCAGCTGTATCACTGAGAACATAGCTTAACCTCTATAAACTTTGATTTCCTCATATACAAATGGTGATAATTTCTCCTTCACAGGTTTGTGATGATTAGATGAGATAACATATGAAAGCATCTGGAATGTGCTCGACAAATACTAGTCATTATTCTGTTATGTTCTGTTATACTTGCACTTGGGGCCGCCCAGACATAATGCACTCCCTTCTTTCCCTATTTCTTACTTTTCAATGAAGAAGAATTTGGATGGTTTTAAGAAGGGTTTCTCAGCTAGGATGCCTGAAACACTTGCTGCATTAGTAATTCTTAACCTACTTGGGTAATGAACCCCTTTGAGAATCTGATGGAAGCTGTGGACATTCTCAGAAAGATGCACAATTGCATCGGGGGTCCATGAAACTCCAGTAAGCCCAGCCATGGGACCCCAGGTTCAGAGCCCCTGTACTAGATGGGTAATCCTACCAAGAAAACTCTTGTCACCTGTGGGACAGTGCTTGGATGGTCACTGCCTGCTTTTCCTACATGACCCTCCTTTGTCCATGCATCCATGTCTGACCAATGCTTCCTCTAGTGGACACATTCTAGGTCAGGTAACTTAGAGTCTTGGCATGTTGTATGCCTTCAGTCAATCTTTGTTCAATTAGGTTACAGTAATTCTTTCCAGCCACAGAGACATTCTAGCTCTTTCAGGTGATCACATTCTTCTGTTTTGATGCATGACATGTGGATTTTAAAGTTTTTCACTCAAGGGATGTTCTTACTTCAAAGTTCTCCAGCAACATTAAGATGTTTTCCTTGCAATAGATAAAAAATTCACATTCAAAATGGCTTAGGCAAAGAGAAGGGATGGAAAGTTCAAGAGTTGAGTCTGACTTCAGGAACTGTTGCATCCAGGGGCTTGAATATCACCATCGGAACTTGGCCTGGCTGTCTGTCTCCAAGCTGTGCCTTCCTCTGCTTTGGCTCCACTCCCAAGCAGCATTCTCCTTGTAGTGGCAGGATGGCTGCCAGCAGTTCCAAGCTTACATCTTATTTACTCTCAGAAATGTAAAGAAGCTCATTTCAAAGCAGCTTCCAGTGACCTGCCTGGGAAAAAGCAAACCTAAGACTATCTCCTTTCTCCATCTCTAACTAGAACTTAATCACATTTGTCCTTAGTGATCACTTACTGAGACCTACTGTGTTTGAGGCTGTGTGGTAGATGGAGGGGCAGATTGAGACATAACTTATAGGGTAAATATAACACAGTAAAATATATGCTATAATAGAGATGGGAAATAGATGTGATGGTAACTCAGAAGAAGGATGGTAAATTCTGCCTGTGGGAGTCAAAGAAGACCTCCCTGAATAGGGGATATTTGAGCTTTGTCTTGAAGCACGAGGGAGAGTTTGCCAGGGAGAGAAGCAGTGAAGGGCATTCTAAACAGAGGAAGCAGTATATGCAAAGGCTTGTTGTTGTTAGGTGCATTTGAGTCAGTTCTACTTATAGGAACCCTATGTACAGCAGAAAGAAACACTGCCCGGTCCTGTGCCGTCCTCACAATCATTGCTTTGTTTGAGCCCATTGTTGCAGCCACTGTGTCAGTCCATCTCGTTGAGGGTCTTCCTCTTTTTCACTGACCCTCTACTTTACCAAGCATGATGTCCTTCTCCAGGGACTGGTCCTTCCTGATAACATGTGCAAAGTACGTGAGATGAAGTCTTGCCATCCTTGTGTCTAAGGAGCATTCTGGCTGTACTTCTTCCAAGACGTATTTGTTCATTCTTCTGGCAGTCCATGGTATATCCAATATTCTTTGCCAACACCATAATTCAATTACATCAATTTTTCTATCTTCTTTATTCATTGTCCAGCTTTCACATGCATATGAGGTGAATGAAAATACCATGGCTCGGGTCAGGTGCACCTTAGTCCTCTAAGTGACATATTTGCTTTTCAACACTTTAAAGAAGTCTTTTGCAACAGATTTCCTCAATGCAGTATGTCGACTGATTTCTTGACTGCTGCTTCCATGAGCATTGATTGTGGATCCAAGTAAAATGAAATCCTTGGCAGCTTCAATCTTTTCTCTGTTTATCATGATGATGCTTATTGGTCCAGTTGTGAGGATTTTTGTTTTCTTTATGTTGAGGTATAATCCATACTGAAGGCTGTAGTGTTTGATCTTCATCAGTAAGTGCTTCAGGTCCTCTTCGCTTTCATAGGCAAGGTTGTGTCACCAGCATATCGCAGGTTGTTAATCCTGATGCCCTGTTCTTCTTCATATAGTTCAGCTTCTTGGATTATTTGCTTAGCATACAGATTGAATAAGTATGGTGAAAGGATACAACCCTGACGCACACCTTTCCTGACTTGTTCTGTTCTGTTCTAACAACTGCAAAGGCTTAGAGGCTTGAAAAAACAAGGAGTGCTCAGAAACCAATGAAGAGTTTCATGTAGCTCAAAGAGGATGCTTGGATGGCAGTGTTAGATGAGAATGGACTGAGACAAGTTGACAGGAAGTACAAGTCTTAGTTTATCATAATAAGGATTCTGGCTTTATTGAGGGTCAATGGTGTGCTGTTGAAGAGTTTTAAGCCTCTGACATAACCAGACATACATTTTAGAAAGATCACCCTGGCTACATTGTAGAAGATGGATTAGAGGAGAAAGCATAAGATGCAAGAAGCATTTAGGAAGCTAATGCCGTTTTTCAGGAGAGATGTGAAGAAGGCCTTAACTGAGGCAGATGAAGAAGGGCTAGGTTTGCAGGCTCTTCAGGAGGTAGAATTAACAGACCTGGATGATTGGATGGATAGGAGATGAGAAAAAAGGAAGAGTCTACAGAAATTCTCAGGTTTCTTCATTGGAAAAATGGGTAAATGGTGGTGACCTTCACTGAGACAGGGAAGATGGGAGAGGAGCTGGTTTAGAGGTAAGGGGGAGACAGTGAGTTCAGTCTTAAACAGGTTAGTGCTTTTAGGCCATCAAGTTGCAGCTGTGCATGTGTCAGCTGGGTTCTGGAGTCTGGAGCTCTCGAGAAAGGTGGGCCTGGAGGGGTAGACATGAGGGCTGTAGGGGGTGGGAGTGGAAGCAGTGATAATCTAGATAGGGTGTCACCACTAGAAAGAAGATGCTGTTGTTGTTTTCTCCTGTCCTTGCACATTGCACTCAAGATTCAAAGTCCTAGGAGAGAGAGTCCAATTGCCCAAGCTTGGCTTGAGGAAGATGCAGACTTGGGTTTTCAGCCACCCAAGATTGCACATTTGGGGCAAAGGAATTTCCCCAGAAGAAATAAAGATGATATTAACCACAAAAAGGAGGAGGAGATGCCAAGTGACCCCCAAATGACAAGTGTCCTCTTGTTACTCTCTCACTTATTTCAGGCTCGGTTTTCCTTGTGGTGCTTGCTCTCACCTGCCCCTGCTGAGAGGTTAAGTGAGTTAGTTCACCTAAAGCTCTGGCACCCTCCATCTGCATCATGGCAATTGCTTTTTAAGTGCTTGTTATTTGCATATTTATACTGTTAAATGACAGATTCTGGAGTCAAGTTATGAACATTTTTAACAAAGATTTTATTTGGGAGTAACCAAATCACCGCAGCAAGGAAGACTGGCACTCAAGAGAAGATACCAAAGACTTCAGTTTGAGAAAGATAGCGTTCTTCTTTTATAAGAGGCTTTGAGGAAGTTAGTTGGGAAAAAGGGAGTAGGTTCTGGAAAGATGTCATTTAAGCAAAGGTAGGTTGTTTAGAAGCGGGGCCAAAACTGTGATTGGGCCATGTGTTCTTTTTTTCTTTTGAAATAGGTGCAAGGATTCTTGACTTTACTACGATGAAATCTCAAGAGAATGTGGGTTTGGAAAATACTAGTTAAGTAAGATTTATATTATAGGTGGAAGGACCTGGGTCTGGTCTAAACTGGTTATGATCATTTCTGGTTGACAATACTAATAAGCCAATACATAGTTCTTTAGCTAGTGGACATGGGGCCAAACCATTTCATAGAAAATATTTCAGAAAGGAGGTATTTCCCCAAGCACTTGGTCACCTCAGTCTCCCCGGCATAAGTAAATACAATGACCTAAATCCCTCAGGACCAGGTTTGGATAAAGGGGAGTTGGCCGGCGCCTGGAGCCCATCAGTGATAACCTGGCAACGCCACTTCCTCATGAGTGGATCAACTAGTATATTGAGCATGTACTATGAGCCAGCTACTCTGCTAGGCACTTTCTGCACATTATTTTACTTAATCTTCCCCTGACCCTGAGATGTAAGTGGCATTGTCTCCATTTTTAAAATGTGAAAAATGGGGCTCAGAGACAGCAGGTGACTTGCCCAAGGACACTAGGCTGGAAAGTGGCAGAGCTGAGATGACACTCAGAGCCTATCTCTCTATAGGTCCAGGGCTCTTGCCACCTTGTCACCCATGTGGACCTGGTCACACACACACACACACACACACACACACACACACACCCCTCCTACCTGGTCCAGCTGCAGAGGCTGTGTGTGTGTGAAACCATGTCCATGTGGGTCTCTCTCTGGCCTGGAGGGAACTGGAGGAGACGATCAACAGAGGCCAGGGTCTCTGCACATGCTGCTTGCTGCTCCCTGAGGATCTAAACAACCCCAGCAGCTTCTCCCAGGGAGGAAGGAGCCTGTGCTCTGACCGGAGGTCCCATGGGGCAGCTTAGGTTTAATAAAGGAACCTGCTGTTCTCTTCCAAGAAGCCTGGCTGGCCCAGGAGTCTGAGAAGGGATTTTCCCCTTCTCCAAGAAAGCCAGGTTGGATTAAACTGACAACTCTTGGCGTGAGGAGGAGGCCGGGGCGGTAGGGAGCCCGGTGCACTTTCTTTAGAGTCTGTGAACTCCCATCTCACCAAAGCACCAGTTTGCCTCAACAGTAGCTTTGGCTGCAAAGATCAGCCAAGAAAAGAAGGTCAGTGTGCGGTTAGGCCTTTTCTAAGGCGGTGCTTCCTGTGGCCCCTTGCGCCCCCTTCTCCAAGTCTTCGCCCCTGCTCACGACTTTCTCTCCCTCCATGCTCTCTGCTCCTTTTTCTTCTGCTCTTTTCCTCACCTCTTCCCTTCTCTGCTGCCTCTTCTCTTCTCTTTTCCCCTTTTATTTTATTTCCCTTCTCTTGTCTCTTTCCTCTCCTTTTTCAGGCGCCTTTCTCCTTCCTGTCCTCTTGGCCTCTCTGTCTTTCTGTCCATCTGACACCCTCCTCTCTTCCCCTCTTTCTTGCTCTCCTCCTTTAACATCTTGGCATGTTTACTTTTGGTATCATTAGTTAATAATACAACCAATCTATTGTCTTTTAAAGAGATAGCATACTTGTTTTAAAGGAGATCAAAAGATGATGCAGCAAAGTTCAAATATGAAAAAAAGAAAAATCTCACCACTCAGAAATAACCATAGTCAATACACATACATGTATATAAACACACATATATAAAGGATATATAGATTTTAAATAGAGATAGAAATATTTTATAAAAATAAGATTATAAAATGGATACTATTTTTTAATAAAAAAGTATTCAATTTAATTTTACTTGAATCCAATTCAAGAAAAGAAACTACAGTGAAAATAGAAACAATGGTTGAATTTAAAATAAATGTGTCTTTACCGCAAGAGATATAATAAAATATTCCTTTAAGGAGAGAGAGAGAGAGACAGAGAGAACATGAGAATATTAAATGGTTGAAGATTTTAAAAAGCTACATGTTTCCGTTTTAGCTATGATTAATCCCTACTAAGATGAATCAGCTCGACGGAAGTGGGTTTGGTTTTTAAGATGAAAGGAGCCCTGGTGGTGCAATGGTTAAGGGCTTGACTGCTAATGGAAAGTTCAGTGGTTCGAACCCACCAGCTCCTCTGCAGGGAGGAAGATGTGACAGTCTTCCATAAAGATTACAGCCTTGGAAAACCCATGGGACAGTTCTACTCTGTCCTATAGGGTTGCTGTCTTAGTTATCTTGTGCTTCTATGACAGAAATATGGTAAATGGATGGCTTTATCAAACAAATTTATTTTCTCACAGTTTAGGAGGCTAGAAGTCTGAATTCAGAGTCCCAGCTCTAGGGGAAGACTTTCTCTGTCTGTTGGCTCTGGAGGAAGGTCCTTGACTCTTAAGCTTCTAATTCCTGGTTCATTGGAGATCTCCATGTGTCTTGGCGTCTATCTTACCCCATCACTCTCTCTGCTGACTTGTTTAATCATTTTTTATATCTCGAAAGAGACTGAGTCAAGATACACCCTACACTAATCCTGCCTCATTAACATAACAAAGACAACTCATTCCCAAAAGGGATTATAACCACAGGCATAGAGGTTAGGAGTTACAGCACATATTTTGGGGGGACCTAATTCAATCTATTGGAACCCTGGTGGTGCTGTGGTTAAGCTCGGCTGCTAACCAAGAGGTGTGCTGTTCGAATCCACCAACTGCTCCTGGAAACCCTATGGGGGCAGTTCTACTCTGTCCTGTAGGGTTGCTATGAGTCCAAATCTCCTCGACAGCAATGGGTTTGAATAATTCAATCCATAACTGTTGCTATGAGTCAGAATCGACTCAACAGCAACAGTTTTTTTTTAAGTAGGATGAGAGCATTAATACTTAAACATTTCCTTCTATCACTTCTCCCTTTGTTTCCTGATTTTTTAAAGTTACATAGTTACATTATAATTATATGTACTTTTAAAGGTTTATGCCATTCCCATTCAATTATATAAATATATTTCCCATAATTCTTTAGTATTGCTATGTTTAAATAGACTCAATGTTCACCACACCTTTTCTATTCCTGAATTATTCATTTTAAGTCACCTCTTACTGTCCGGATTTCATGTTCAAGTCATTGTGTCAAGAATGACTTATGGGTCCTGTTGTCCCTTGAGCAGCATCATGGCTGGGCATAACATTCTCAAGATATACTTTCTGTCATTCAGAACTTTGTAGACATTATTCTATTGTCCTCAGTCCTTGAGCACTGCTGTAGAATGGTCTGAGGATAGCAAGATTTTTTTTATTCCTTGTAGGTAATTTATTTTTGTCCCTGGATGCTGGAAGAACTCTTTTTGATTCTATATAATCCAGCTTAACTGGAGTATATCTGGTGTTGAGCATTCTGAGTAAAACTTTCCTGAATTGATTGTGCCCTTTTGAGCTAAAAAGTCACTTCTCCCTTCACTTCAGATGATTATTTTGTACTATGTTTTTAAGAACATCTTCTATTCCATTTATTGGATTATCTACTTAAGGAATCAAATATCTGTATGTTGGATAATTTTTGTCTTCCATGTCTATTAGCGTCTAACAGTTTTATGATGTGTATCGTTTTAACTGTAATGCAAGCCTTTCATCTACTTCAGTAATTCAATTTTCAGCACAGGGTCTATTCTTTCTTTGCTGGCATAAATTATTTATTAGTTCTTCAATACTGTTGTTTTGGTCCTTAATTTGTTTTCTTAGTTTTTCAATCTCCATTTAAAAAACAAACAAACAAACAAACCTCATTTTGACCTCATTTTGTTGCTTTATCATCTTGTTTTGGAGCTCTTGTTTTATTGAGATTCATGTTCTTATTTACTACCTTTTATAGCATGAAGTAAGGAGCCCAGGTGGCACAGTGCTTAAGGGCTTGGCTGCTAATCAGAAGATTGACGGTTAAACCTACCAGCCGCTCTGCGGGAGAAAGATGTGACAATCTGCTGCTGTAAAGGTTACAGCCTGGGAAACCTTATGGTCAGTTCTACTCTGTCCTGTATGGTTGGTATGAGTTGGAATTGATCGAGGGCAATGGGGTTATAGCATGAAGTAGTTGTAAGGGATTTTTTTCTATTCTTTGAGTCATCACTTTCTTCTCGGTTGAGTTCTTATTTTTACATGCTATGTTCTGTTCCTTTTTTCTTTGTTGCCTCCCTCCCTTCTGCCTTCTTCCTTCCTTCTTCCCTTCCTCCCTTCCTCCCTTCCACTCTTCTTTTCCTCCCTTCTTCCCTTCCTCCCTCCCTCCCTCCCTTCTTTCTTTCCTCCCTCCCTTTTTTCTTCCTTCTTTGTTTCTTGTTTGCATAGTTTCTGTGATGTTTCTTTTCATCTTTCTCATCCTTTGGCAGCTCTGACCAGACATTCTATTTGCAGTTGTGTAGTGTGGATGACTTCTTGACTCTCTTCCTACCCTATTTGAAACCAGATTTTTTCCAAGCAGTATTTTGATGATTAGGTAAAAAGGACCCCTGATGACACAATGAATAAGCCCTCACTTGCTAACCAAAAGGATGGCAGTTTGAACCCACCCAGCCAGAGGCGCTGTGGACAAAAGGCCTGGTAATCTGCTTCCGTAAAGATTACAGCTAAGAAAATCCTCTGGCAAAGCTCTACTCTGTCACATGGGGTTGCTAGGAGTCGGAATTGACTTGATGGCACCCAACAACCACACTGACCTGTGGCCTGGGAGAATGCTGGAGGGAAGCAGAGAGATCAGCAGGGCAAATCCACTCTCCGTTAGAGTTGACTGGGCTCTATTCTGTCTTCTAAGATTATGCTAAATATCCTGGATCAAGGTTCACTCCACTCAGTTGGAGGGTGTATACCCATTTCCATGGTGGATGGGATATCCTCATGTTTTATTTTCCAATGCAGCACATGGGTTTGGAGACTTCATTTCTATCTATTTTCTTTTCTCTGTTGTTTCCTGCCCTGTCCCTATTTCTCCCTAGCACCTCTTTCATTTATTTTTGTATTAGATGAGAAAAAGGTAAGAATTAGGGGAATAATGAAAACTTGTATTTTGTCAATTTATAGGCACAACTTCTGGGAATGTGGTGGGTTGAGAGCCATGCCATGTTGTACTTTTTGTTTTGCTCCAGATTTTTTTTCTTTCTTTAATTGATATCCTTTGTTACACCTTTGGTCTTCTTTGATTGCTGTTGATGACTTTTTGTTTTTTTGCTGGTTTTAACTATTTTCCCATGATACCTATTGTCCACAGGCCCACTACTTTGATTCAAAAACATTCCTTTCTGGCCCTTGTCCATATTCATTCATTTGATCATTCATTCATTCAGTTAACATCTATGTCTAAGACACTGTGATAGTTATATTATTTCTACCCTGTTGCTTCTAAGCTTTATATACCTCCCCATTAGTTTTGTGATATTTCTCTTTCTAAAAGTTTTAAATTTTAAATATTTAAGTTTGTCAGCCAATCTTTTTCTTTGCAATTACTTCATTGAGAAGATTTTACTTAAACAATTGTTCTTGCCTGTGGGAGAATTCTAAAAAACACAACACACACATTTGTCCATTGTCCTTTCCTAGAGTGACTGACATTTGTCAAGACCTCATCTTCTGCCATGACGGGCCAACTCTGGGTATCTTGGGTAAAGGGTCACAATCCTGAGACCTCTCTTGTTGTGAGCCCTTGATTTTAATCTAATTTTAAAGTTAGAATTTTAATTACTAGTGGCAGAAATGAAAATGACAAAAAATAAATATGTTCTCCTGGAGGCAAAAATGATTCCCTGATACAGCAGAGGTGCAGCAACTTGGGGAGGTGAAGAAGCGAGGTAGTGTCTCACCTGGTTAGAACACTATGGCATGCTCAGAGTAAACGTTACTTTAAATTCAAGGAAGTGGTTTGTTTTTACATTAGGTGAATACTCCAGTAATCAAATAGTTTCCTTGGCAACTTCCTAAAACAACTAATAGATTATTTCCAATTCCTAGTCCAGGTCATTATTAGGGTTGAGCTTGCATAGCTTCCAAGGAGATGTGTGGGGGAAGTAGGAAGCTCATGAGACCTGATTTGCACAGGGACTCTTGTACCCTAGGGAAAGGGGGCATATGCATATGACCAAGATTCTGGGTGTTTGCCAGATCCCTGTGACTCAGCTTGATCCCAGCCAGGGATGCATCAGACACTCTTCTCTGTCCCCTTCGGTGGTATGTCTTGCTGAATAGGAGCAGCTACCCTGAGCCTGGGTATAAAAATGGCTTGGGGCCATGTCTGACCAACTTCAAAAGGGGAAAGGAGAATCAACAGCCCAAGGCTGATTGCCATGAGGCAGAGGTCAGACAAGCCTCCTCTCTCCCAATCCCGGACACCAACTGTCCCTCCCACAGCACTCTCTACTGGGTTTGAGAATTCATTCAATGGCCACACAGAACTCACAGACCATATTCACAATTATGGGGTTTATTAGGGAAGTAACAGTTACAATTCAGGCTCAGAACACTCAGGATACAGTTCTTCCATCAGGATAGCTTCTCCCCAGCTGTGCTCACAGGCATGCCTCTCACTGGCCTTCAGCCTTTGCCCAAAGGCACTCAGCTTTCTCTGTCCATGGGCTGGGAAGCCCACTGCATTGTCTCCTGCTGCCGGGTCTCTCCTGATGGTTTCTCCTCTTTGGCGGTGGTGAGCTCCTCCTTTCTGCTCTGGAATTGGCTCTCTTTTAAGGCAAAACTGACAAATCCCCTTGGTAGGCCACAATTACCGTATCACAGAATCACCTGAATGGAAGTTACAAGACCATAGCTAGAAAGGTCACACACAAAAGTAATTAATCCACTGCACCAGGAATCAGGAACCTGCCTCAGGGAGTAGCAGGATGCTAAGAAGGGTGCAATCTGTAATGGGGCCACTGTGTACTATTTACCAAGTGGGGAATGCAGACTTGGTTGGAGCAAAGTACACAATAAGCTATTTTCTGTGTGCCACCCCACTGAATTATTGCCTCCTGAAAGTGTGGCTAGGGTTATATAAGTCTCCCCAGCCCTAGAAAGCTCCAAGAACTGTTGGAGGAGGAGAGAAGCACAGAGGGACTTGTACAGTAGAATTATGAAGTTGTTCAGAAGTAAGAAATGTGTGACTAATTTGATGACTCTGTCTCAGCAGTCAGCCCCTTAGGATCTCAGGGTAACAGGAGAGAAATAGATACACTTTGTATTGAAGAGTCTTAGGTGATTTAACTGACCTCATGAGACCCACCTGGTGTTGTTGTGGTAAGCCTGCTCTAAAAAAATATAAAAAGCCTTGGTTTGTAGCATTTGCCTATTTCCATAGTGTAAAGTCTTTCACCATGACCAATTTCAATCTACTAATATGACATTACTGAACATGGAGTTGGAAAGCCAAGAGTGCATCAGATCTTGCAAGCTGGTCCAGCACACATTTGACCCACCCACCGAGATTTTATAAGTCCCCATATTAACAATAACTACTCTAGCTTTTTCCCAGTACTCTCTCTCCTCTCTCTCATCACCTTGACAGTCCACTTAAGATAAGGTGCAGGGGGAGAGGATTCTTTTCCAGTGCATTTGGGGGCCTTGGCTTAGCCTTTGATTCATTCAAATAAAAGTTTTTGAGTATTAACCACGTGAGAGGCACAGTCATATGTGCTGTATTTTCAACCGTGAACAAGGTAGCCAAGGTCCCTACCCTTTTAAGATCTTGCTTAGAAATCTCCTCAGCCAGATATCTAAGTTCATCACTTACAAGTTCTACTTTCCACCAAACATATGAACATAATTCAGACAAGTTTTTTGCCACTGCATAAAAAGCATTGTCCTTCCTCCATTGTCCAATCACACGTTCATCGTTTTCTTTTAAAGTCTCACCAGAAGCACATTTAACATCCACATTTCTAGCAATACTTGTTCTTGGTGCCATATGTATTCTCTAAGATGATGGAGATTCCCTATAGCTATCCTTAGTTCATTTTGAGCTCTCATCAGAATTTCCTTTGACGTCCATAATTCTACCAACAATCTCTTCAAGGCAATCTAGGCTTTTACTATTAGGCACCTTAAAACTCTTCCAGCATCTACCCCTTGTCCAATTCCAAAACCACTTCCACATTTTAGGTATCTGTTACAGCAGCACCCTCATTTCTTGGTACCAATTTCTGTCTTAGTTAGCTAGTGCTGCTATGACAGAAATACCACAAGTGGATGGCTTTAACAAATAGAAATTTATTTTCTCACAGTTTAGGAGGCTGGAAGTCTGAATTCACAGGGTCAGCTCTAGGAGAAGGCTTTCTGTCTCTGTCGGCTCTGGAGGAAAGTCCTTGTCTCTTCTGAGCTTCTGCTTCTTGATTCCTTGGGGATCTCCATGTGGCTTGACATCTCTCTTGCTTGCTTGTTTAATCTCTTTTATATCTCAGAAGAGATTGACTCAAGACATACTCTTCACTGATTCTTCCTCATTAACATAAAAAGACAACCCATTCCCAAATGGGATTATAACCATAGGCATAGAGGTTAGGATTTAAAACACATATTCTGGGGGGACACAATTCAATCCATAACAGCCATGATCTTTTTATTTACCTCCTCAGGGAACAAATTCCTTTTCTTCCAAGCACCTATCTCAGTTTATAATTATACATTCATTTGTATGATTTTTTGATTAATGTCTGTTGCAGCCACTAGACTATTAACCTCCACTAGGGCAAGGGCTGTGTCTGTTTTTGTTACCATCATCTCCTTAGGATATAGTCCTTAATAAAAATGTACTTGATGGATGAATTGGTGGATGAATGAATGGATGGATGAATGAACTAATGAATTGAAAATTTTTTGGTCAATTTTCTGAAGCTAGAAAGCCATGCATTGTGTAAATGCATTCAGGAATATCCCAGGCTAAAGAGGGTCTGCATTCTCTTAGGATAAATGTCCTTCATGATTTTGCCTTTGAGCCTTATCCCAGCTTTATCTCCTGGCTTTCCCTTTCTCAAAATCTAGGTTCCCGCCATGATGAACCTCTTGCAGATCCTCCAAGATGTGGACCACTCTCTGCACTCCCCACCACCTTGGCCTCCACACATTATTCCCATTGCCTGGCTAATTCCTACCTAGCCATTACTCCTTGGCCCTCCAGTCTGGCACGGTAGGGGACTTCCCATGTGTCCCCTTCGTACTCCTGCTTCTCCCATCATGACGGGTATTAAGTGAGATTGTAAGTGCCAGTTCATTATTGTAACTTCATTGTCTAGTGCAGTGCCTGCCACATTAAAAAATAAATAAAAAAATAAATAAAAAAATAAATAAACCCTTTGCCGTCAAGTTGATTTTGACTCATAGCGACCCTAAAGGACAGAGTAGAACTGCTCCATAGGGTTTCCAAGGAGTGCCTGGTGGATTCAAACTGCTGACCTTTTGGTTAGCAGCCATAGCTCTTAACCACTACACACATAGTAACTTCTTAATAAATGTTTGCACAATGAATGAATGAACTGTCTTAGTTATCTAGTGCTGCTATAACAGAAATATCACAAGTGGATGGCTTTAACAAACAGAAATTTATTCTCTCAAGGTCTAGGAGGCTAGAAGTCCGAATCCAGGGTGCCAGCTCGAGGGGAAGGCTTTCTCTTTCTGTTGGCTGTGGAGGAAGGTCTTTATCATCAATCTTCCCCTGGTCTAGGAGCTTCTCAGAGCAGGGACCCTGGGACCAAAGGACATGCTTTGCTCCTGACACTACTTTCTTGGTGGTATGAGGTCCCCATGTCTCTCTGCTCACTTCTTTCTCTCTTTTATATCTCAAAAGAGATTAATTTAAGACACAACCTAATCTTGTATATTGAGTCCTGCCTCATTAACATAACTGCCACTAATCCCACCTCACTGACATCATAGAGGTAGGATTTACAACACATAGGAAAATCACATCAGATGACAAAATGATGAACAATCACACAATACCAGGAATCATGGACTAGCCAAGTTGACACACAAATTTTGGGGGGACACAATTCAATCCATAACATGAACATAACATGAACAAAAAAAAATTCAATTAGCAAAAAGTGAGCATATTAAGACCTGATATGTCACCAGGATTCATTAATGAGAAATTCTCTCCTTCTTCTCTTCTTCTTCCTCTTCCTCCTCCTGCTGCTTCTCCTTTTTTTGGATTATGTATTTTCTAAAATTTCTACAATCATCATGTGTTTATTTTATAATAATATAAGAAAAATAACTCATTTGTTTTATTGCCACAAAGAATGAATTTTGCATTCTGATTTAGGATCAATACCTCATAACAATGAGATGTTGAACCCTGGGTGTTTCTCCTCGAAGACCAGCAGCAGCCCCCCATTCTGGCTGGATCTTTGTTGTTGAGCTACATTTGAACATTTCACAGGTTTTTTTAGTCAGTTAAGATGGATGTACTCGAATGACAAGTCTAAAAAAAAGGTCTTTAAAATGCTAAAAGCAGGCAAAATAACAAACGACGTTTAATAGGAAGCAAAAACACTCTGAAGGGACAAAGCACTACATAGCATGGAGAAATGAATTAATTTTGACAAATACTTGTTACAAATATGAAATTAAGGTGGACATGTCCTTAGACGAATAAGCTGAAAGTGCTCCAAAGTGGAAGTAGGGAAATGACTCCCCAGAATGTGTGCTGTGCATGGCCGTTTGGGTAATTGTGCTGTGTTCTGTCTATTCTGTATGGTCCTTAAATGTGAGGATACACCCATCCCACCTGTGGATAGAGGAGGGTCCTGCCTGAAGGAAAACGTATTTCCCAGGTCAATCACTTGGTGTGAGGTGGGTCCTCAGACAGGAAAAGAGAAACCAGAAGTTTTATCTCGGGTGGGTAAGAAACTTCACCCTATTTTATCTCTGGGTCTTATTCTTTTGGATCTTGACCTCAGGGAATTGAAATGTCTAGGAAAGTGCCTTCCCTCTGGCCCCCACCCCAATTCATTCTCTATAAAGCCGTTTGTTCTAGTTATCTAATGCTGCATAAAAAATCCCCCAAAACTTAGTTGTGGCATACAAGCATTCTTTTTTTAATTTAAGGATTCTGTGGTAGAGTAGTTCAAACAAGACACAATGAGGACAGCTTGTCTCTATACCCCAATGTTTGGGGCTTCAGCTGGGTGGCTTCATTCACTTCATTCATTCATTTCCCTGGTGGTTGATATTGGCTCTTGGCTTGCAGGTGGGTCCTCAGTTCCTCTCCATGTGGTTCTTTCCATGTGCTCTGTCTGTCTGGGCTGATTTGGGCTTCCCATGACAACTGGCTTCCCAGAGCAATTGTCCCAAAAAGAACAAACCAGGCAGAAGCGGTATCCTTTTGATGACTTATCCTAGAGAATCCGTCACAGCAGTGTCTTTTATCTATCACATGCAAAAGGCAAATAAAACCACACAGAAGTTGGCTGGGAGCCCAGCACTGCTTGAGGCTTTGCAGAGGAGGTGGATACTTTAGCTTCCCCAGAATCCTTTTCTGGTCTGCACTGGGAGCAGGGAGAGGCTATTAGCTCCATGCATACCTGTGTGTCCTGAGCCTTATTTGCCCAGACAGTTGTAGGAGAGCCTTGGGTTCATGTTACTGCTTGGATATGGGTAGAGAGCTGGGCAGTGGATTCCAGGCCAAAGGCAGCCCTGAGCACAGGTATACAATGCCCTTGATGGTTTCCCAGGGCCTGACAACAGGACTGATTTGTGCACTAACCAGCCAAGGGCAATCTCAGCTCCCCATTTCTGCAGTTTTGGAGTTGGTTAGAGGTGCAAAACTCAGAGGATATATATCTATATATCATATTTATATATCTGCATTAGCAGTTTTCCCCACTCTTTTGTTTCAACCCTGGAGGGAGAATGACCCTGGTCATTAGAAGGAAAAATGGGATATTTCTTTCTGAGAGGCTGAAAGCAGGTACCAGAGTTCACTTGGGTTATTTATCAAGAGAAGAGTATGGAGAGAGCTGCTAAAAGAGTGGCCGATGGAATATTACCTTCAAGATGAACATGCTGTGCACAAGCCTGAGAACATTCTCAATCTTCAGGGTGGTTCATGAAGGGAAATTATAGCTGATAAATTCTGGAAAAATGAAAACAAAATAGTCCAGAAAGGTTGAAAGCAATGAAAGGTGGCTAAACAACTTGATTGTGGATGTTTGTGTATCTTGAGATTTTATCCTGAATTCTATCTTAAGAAGGATTATTTTTGTTTTGATTAAAAAAAAAAATTAGGAACTTATTTTTAATATCTTTTTAAAACTTTTCTATTCCTTCATTTCTCCTCCATCCATCCCAACACACTCCCTTTCTCTATTTGCTGGGCATGGTAGTCAGGGTGGGCACGGTAGTTTATTTAAGTACATGTATATCCACATAAGTAGATGTATGTGAAACCTTGCCTCATCAAGCAAATACTACAAGTAAGGGTAGTGAACATAACCTGAAAGATCAGAAGCTATTTTGCTTTGATGCTTTAATTAGTTTTCTTTATTTAATGGAATAAACAATTCAGTGGAAAAGTATGCTAAAACTATCTCTGTAGGGTTATACTAGGAGTTCCCAAGGGCCACATATAAATTATCTGGTGAGCTTGATAAAAATACAGATGCCTGGGGTTTACCCTTAGAGATTCTAATTCAGCAGGTCCTGGGTGAGGCCTGGGAATCTGCTTTTAAAACATTCCTTCAGATGCTTTGAGGGTACTACTAGCCTTGGCAACTACAGGTGTACACCGTAAACTATTGCCCAGGCAGTGTGTCCACCTGAGGAGGTGGGCTTAAAGCTGGAATGAGAGGCCAAGGCAAGGCCTGGTGAGGGAACACCCCATGTCTGCCTAGTGTGGACTTCCCAGCATCCATTCCTCCTCAGGGGTCCCAGCTTTTTGTTTGGGGCTTCATCACTTCCCCTTTCTCAGTCCAGGTGTTTGGGTGGGTCCCCTCTCTCTTTCCCCAGTGATGGGTGTGAGATATTCACCTTAGCCAACCAGCATAATGCTATCCTTCTGGCTAAGTGATTGGCTGAAGGATGAGCATGTGACTTAAATTTGTCCAATCAGAGTGAAACCCAGAACTTGCCCAGGAGCTACCTGCAAGAGAATTTCTCTTTTCTGCTGGACTTAAACCTGGGAGGGCAAGAAGGGAAAGTTTGTCTGAGCAGTAGCCAACACAGCAAAAGATGGAGAAAAGCTGGTGACACTGTTGAAACCTCTGAACCCAGCCTCGGTCTGCTTTGACCCAGGTTTTTTCTGTTTCGTAAGTCAATAAATTCCCCTTTTTGTTGAAGCTGTTTTGAGTCGCCTCTGATAACGCTGCCCTCCTTTGATGACAGGCCTGTGCTTGCAATCAGCTCTGCCCTTGGCTTGCCCTCTTTTGATACTATTGTGCATTGAACATTTGCTCTCCTGTGGCCTCCACACTTGTGTAATTTATCAAAGAGGACTGCCGGCACAGGTGACTGGGTCATCGAAGATAGCATTTCTGAGTGGCAAACTGTTCCCAAAATAGGATACTTCCTGCTCTTGCATTTGAAATGGCCTCACCATCAAGTCACACAGAGAGGTTTTGTCTCCTACATTTGTAGATGTTAACATTGCAACAAAGACCTAAGAAGTAATATCCCTTTTTTGGGGGTGAGTACATATAGAAGTAGCAGTTGCCAGAAACCAATGTGCCAGATAAATGTACTTGGTGGAGTCTTATAAGAGAATGGCATTTCTTAAAATCATGAATGACTTTTATTAAGATTATACAAAATTAACTAGCATTTTTATAATCATTTACTTTTTGCAAAGCAATTTCATATGTATCAGCTGGTTGAATCAACCCAGGTTAAAACCACCCTGTGATAGTTAATGTTATGTGTCAACTTGGCTAGGCCATGATTCTCAGTATTATGTAATTATCCTCCATTTTGTGATATAATGTAATCACCCCCATGATATGATCTGATATAATCAGCCAATCAATTATAAGGGGTGTTTCTCCAGGGGTGTGGCCTGCACCCAATGTATATGGTCATTCTGGCAAAGCTCGCTTGCTTGCTCTGGATCCTGTTTCCAGCTTGTCATCATCTGACCTCTGATTCTTGGGACTTGAGCCAACAGCTTGTCATCTGACCTGCTGACTTTGGGATTTGCCAGCTCCACAGCCCTCTGAGCCAGCAGCCTGCTGTCTGACCTGCTGATTTTCGGTTCATTAGCTCCTAGAACCATGTGAATCAGGAGAAGCCTCTAGCCAATGCCTGACCCATGGACTTTGGAACTTGCCAGCCTCCACAACCATGTAAGCCATTTCCTTGAGATAAATATCTCTCTCGCGTGCGCGCACTCTCTCTCTCTGTATATATATATGCTTCACTAGTTTTGCTTCTCTAGAGAACCCAGCCTAAGACACACCCAAGAGAAAGCAGTCACTGCTCCTCTTGAGAGCACTGATTCTATACATCTCTCCTTTGTGGCTTCCATAACTGGCCCTTCCCTTCCTTTCTTCAAACCTAGAGGTGGTAAGTCTGGGTTACTGCCACT
Organism: Dugong dugon; assembly: GCA_030035585.1. NCBI lineage: Eukaryota > Metazoa > Chordata > Mammalia > Sirenia > Dugongidae > Dugong > Dugong dugon. The sequence continues at coordinate 38,579,048 of CM057478.1, forward strand.
ATACCGACCCCTCTGTTCCCTTTCTCCCACCTCCTTGAGTCCTGGAATTCAAAGGTCATTGAAATTAGTTTGAAATTCATGTTTGGCCAGCTTGTACAAGTCTCTCTCTTTAATTATTATTTTTTTCTTCCTATAAAGAAAATTGGCTTCAAAGAGATCTCCATCCCAAGGTTAGGTGCTGATCTTGAAAAGGACACACAGTCATGGGCCCCCTAGGGATAACTCTCCAGGTTCAAAATGCTGAGTAAAGCCTGGGCTGTTGCTTTCTGCTTTTCTCCCCTTCTGCCCCTGGATTGCAGGGTGGAGGGAACGAGTAACTCTTTGTGAACTCAGTGACAAGAGGGTCCAAATGGCTTAGAGGCAGGACTGGCCTAATGTATAAAGGGCTGGTTATTAAAGGTTCCCAGATGCCATGGCACACAAGAGAGATTGAACTTGGTAGGACACTGTAATCTCATTTATCGGATCCATTAGAAATAAAAGTATTGAGATAAGTGTTTGCAATCTTCCTCATCCCTGCTTGTCTGTGTTATGGGTATTATGGGGGCCTCTTCTGCCTTTCCTCATCCTTCAGAATCAATTAAATTTAATGTTATTCTGGACTCCAGAATATGGATATCCTCCAATCTAACCATCCATTTGTCCATCCATCCATTTATCTCTATTCAGCAATTACTTATTAAGTACGTTTCTTGTGACTGGCACTGTACTGGGTTGTTATGTGCCTTCAAGTTGATTCTGACTCATAGTGGGATATAATCAGGGGCTCACAATCTGGTAAAGTGGGTGCTCAGACCTCCCTGGACCCCTTGGGTGGGATGTCTTGAGAACTTCTTGTCCATAGCCCCACCTCAAGTTCCCCTACACAGTGTAGGTCTGGCCTTGGGTGCCCGGAGGGACTGGGGGATTCTTTGTGGGGCATAAGTACCCTCAGTTCTCCAAAAGGAATGTGTTTTAGGGTGACCAACTGTCTCAGTTTTCCCAGGACTGAGAGGTTTCCTAGAAAGTATAACTTTCAGTGCAAAAGCCAGGGGAGTCCCAAGCAAACCAGGATGGTTGGTTACTCTGGTTTAGTGGTTCTTAACCAGGGGTGATCCTCCCACCCCTGGGTATCTGGCAATGTCTGTAGGCATATTTGGTTGTCACAACTGGCAGATGGGTTTGCCTGGGCCAGGATGGAAACTGAATGGCTATGTGTGGCTCCCAGGTAATTTAGGTCCCCCATCTTCACAATCTGTGGTTATGCTGCGTCATTGTTTCTCAATCTTGTTGGGGCACAGACTCATCTGGAGTGTTTGTTAACAACCAGGTTTCTGGGACCTACTCCAGTCCCACTGTATCAGAATCTCCAGGAGAGAAGACTGGGAACCTATATTTTTGTCATGCTCCCCCAGGGATGCTTGCGATCAAGTGCATTTGGGAAACTCTGTGTCACCAACGGAGGCACTCAAAGCTGAAGAGGCTGAGGGCTCTTTGTGGAGCAGGAGAGAGGCTGGTCCTGGCTACCTCAGTGGTGGCTCCTTCACACTGGGACCAGAGAGCAGAAAGCGTTTCTGTTGCCTGTCAGCTCCTCACCATCCTGTCCATGAGTTACTCGAGTTGGGAGGTTAATTGCCCTGAGCAGATGTTCCCACAGCTGGAAGGGCTCTTTGAGGTCATACGGGGATCGCCGTTGCTATCATGTGAGGAAGTATAGGCCCTGGGAACAGGTCAAGTGACTTGTCCAAGGTCATGGAGTGAGAGAAGGGGTGGAGTCAACACTAGTTGCTTGAGGACTCTGTGTCTGAGACATTTTCCATTACTCTGTGCACTCTCTCCAGAGCTAAGAACTGAGGGTCTGTAGGTAGCAGAAAGCAGGCAGGCTCCTCAGGATCTACTCCTGGATTTTGTCTTCTAGCAGAGCAGGAAACTGTTATCTCTTCGTCTGATTTTGTTTACATCCTGCAACGTTCTACAAAGGGTTTTGAACCTACTTATAAAAGACCCACGTACAGCAACATGGCAAAATGTACATAGGAGTTAAAAAATCAAACCCAGATAAATTATACGTAAGAATGGGTAATCATCCTCAAATTTGACTATGAGCTTCCTGCCAGCCAAAGCAAAAAGGGAGACACTGTTAATCACATAGCTTTTGTGCCAGAGATTTAAAAACATTATGTGCTTTCTACAGGAGCAGCAGGAAACAGAATTTTTCACACAGGCCTGAATGTAAGGGCAATGTGTAGGATGGTTTTTTCAACATCATCCCTGCTGCAATGTTATAACCACTTTCACAAGACTATATTAATAAGACTTGATTAAAGCCAAGAGCATATGTACTAGTTTCCTAGGGCTGTGTAACAAATTACCACAAACTGGGTGACTTCAAACAACAGAAATTTATTCTCTCACAGTTCTGGAGGCTAGAAGTCTAAAATCAAGGTATAGACAGGATTGGTTCCTTCTGGAGTTTGTGAGGGAGAATCTGTTCCAAGCTTCTTTCCTAGCTTCTGGTGGTTCTGGCAATCTTTGGCATTACTTGGCTTGTAGACGCATCACTCCAGTCTCTGTCTCCACATGGTGTTCTCTTCTCTGTGTCTCTATGTCCCTGTGTCTTCACATGGCCTTCTTATGAGGACACCAGTCATTGGATTTAGGGCCCACCTAATCCAGTATGACCTCATCTTGACATGATTACATCTGTAAAGACCCTATTTCCAAGTAAGGTCACATTCACAGGTACCAGGGACTAGGAATTCAACGTATCTTTTGCAGGGGCATAATTCAACTCACAACAGCGCATATGAAGGGAGCAATAATTTTCAGGGTTAAAGAAAGTTTTATGGCAGCACTAGTTACTTGTGAAGGGTCTAAATAATATTTTGGTACTGATATAAGGAGGATATTTAAATGTTTGGACAGATGACTCAGTAATTCTGCTTCTAGAAATCTATCCTATGGAAAAAATTAGAGTTGTGGGCAGAAGTTTATATACCAAGGCATTCACTGCAGCATTAATTAATTCATTTCTCAAATATGTATTGTTTCTATAGTGTTAGACTCTTTTAGATGTGGGTATGCAGTGGTGATCTAAATGGTCATAGAGCTTATAGTCTAGCGGTATTGCTCTTATTAATTACAATGTCATTGGCGTGTTGTTGTTGTGTGCCATTGAGTTGATTCTGACTTATAGTGACCTTATAGGACAGAGTAGAACTCCCTTGTAGGGCTTCTTAGGCTGAAATCTTTACAGGAGCAGATCACCAGGTCTTTTCTCTTGTGGAGCAGCTAGTGGTTTCAAACTGCCAACCTTTTGCTTAACCACTGCACCATCAGGCCTCCTTGGCATAGACAAACACAACTGTGTGTGTGTGTATGTGTGTGTAGTGGGAGGGGGAGGGGGTAGTAGAAGACCTCATATCTGATGGTACTGAACCAATACTTTGTTGGCTAACTGGAAAAGTCAGTTAAAGTGGGGGAACAAATGCAACTGACTCTTGGCAAGCCGAGATGAGTCATGGAGTGGAGATAGAAGTGTTTAGGCACACCAGGAAGTACCATATTAGCCTTAAGGGTTCAGTGGGCATTGTCAGAATGATCTACAGAAGCGAAAGAGAACATTGGTTAATCTGGAGAATGGTTAGGTGAAGGTGGGTTAAAGCTTCCACGGCATGTAAAGCAAATGCTGCTGATGTCCTGCCCATATATGTTGGCCTCCGCATTCTAGTAAGTGCCAATGATGCCCTTCTACAAGCACCTGTGGCTCACCACCTGAAGGCTTGCGCTAGCTCATGTAATTGGAATAGGTTGGAAGTGCCCAAGAGCTACTGATTTCAGGAATAGCCCTCAGCCAGTGGTGGGTGGGAGTGGGAGGACAACTCTGAGGCATCTTCTACATTGTCTTCCAGACTTCTCCAGTGGGATTGAGTCCCAGTTGCCCACAGTGGTTGCCTAGTCAGTAAGGCACCCCTTTATTGGTTGACTTCCATTTCCTAACTCATTTCTCCACTTTCCTACTGGCACTTCTCCCAGAAATACTTGCACTCAATTCTTAACTTAAGATCTGCTTCTGGGAGAACTCAAAAATCAGAAAATCAAACACAGTCGATTTTATTTAAAAGATAGCTGTGGCACTGTAGACAGAAGCACCATGCCATCCCTCCACAGCAAAGACCCGAGAAACTAAAACAGAGACAAACATCAGTCCTGAAACCCTAAGAGTCAAATGAAGAGATAAAGAACTCAACCAAGCACTGAATGGAATAAGAAACTGACAGAGAACAGAGAGTGAGCAGAGATATGGAGTGGAGGTCCCCTATCAGCTAATGCAGCATGGATTCACCATCTTGGACTCCTCGGCCACTGAGATTGGTGGACACGGAGTATGGGAAGGCAGCTTCACGGAGTCCCAGCAGGAAACAGAGCACCCGGTAACCAGCAATATATGCTTTCCCACCCCCCACCCTTCTTCCCCTTGCTCGGCCTCTGCAGCTTCCCAGGGGACCATGGTCACTCAGCTGTGGAGGCATTGGCTCCCTTCCACTTGGATTTGCCCTGCTCACACTAGCTGGCTCCTTCAGTGCCATTTTCTTGTTGCTTTTGTTGCTTTTTTTTGGCTTCTTTTGGTGTCTTCTCTTTCTCACCTCCTTCCTTTCCTTCCTCTCGAACACCTGACTCCATGTGCCATCTCTGCTTCTTCCTGACAGACTGTGAAGCACCGCTCAGCTGCGAACTGCTTCCCTGTTCTGCGCTGCTGCACTGGTGGGGTCTCTGGGGGCACTTTTTCTTTTCCTTTCTGTTTTTCTTCATTTCTAGGTTTATCGTCTCTCTCTACTTTCCTTCTTTTCCTGTCTCCTGAATACCTGGCGCTGTGTACCACCTCCACCCCTTCTAGATGGGCTATGATTGGGAGCCACTTTCCTGGTCTGCACCACCGTGCCGGTGGGATCCCGGAGGCATTTCTTTTTTTTTTTTTTTCTTTTCTTTTTCCCTGTTTTTGTTTATTTCTCAGTTTCTCATCTCTCTCTACTTTCCTTCTTCTCCTGTCTTCTGCATACCTGGTACTGTGTACCATCTCCACCCCTTCTAGACGGGCTGTGCAGGGCCAAGAGGCTTGGGAGCCACTTCTCCGGTCTGCGTCACCAAGCCAGTGGGCTCCCTTGAGGATTTTTTTTCTTTTCTAGATTTCTTATCTCTCTCTACCACCCTTCCCTTCTTTTCTCCTGAACACCTGGCAATGTGTGCCATCTGTGCTCATTCTAGATGGGCAGTGCAGTGCTGTGTGACTAAGGAGCCACTTCCCTGGTCCGCACCACCACACCAGTGGGCTCCTTCAGGGCATCTTTCCTTTTTTTTTCTTTCTCTCTTATTTTCTTTTCTCAATTTCTTATCTCCCTCTACCTTCCTTCCTTACCCTTCTCCTGAACTCCTGGCATTGTGTGCCAACTGTGCTCCTTCTTGATGGGCTGTGCAGTGCCACTCGGCTGGGGACCCACTTCTGGTGGGCTCACTTGGGGCATTTTCCTTTTCTTTCTTCTTTTTTTCAGGTTTATTGTCTCTCTCTACCTCCCTTCCCTACCTTTCTCCTGAGCACATGGTGCCATGTGCCATCTCTGCTCTTTATGGACAGGCTGTGCAGGGCTGCACTGACTGACTGGGCACCTGCTTTTGGAGGGCTCCCTTGGGGCATTTTTTTTTATTTCTTCTTTTTTTTCTCTTGGTTTCTTGTCTCTCTATACATCCCTTCCTTTCCTTCCTCCCAAACACCTGGCATCTTTTTTATTCTTGGTTTCTTGTCTCTCTCTACACTCCTTACATTCCTTTCTCCTGACCACCTAGCTGTGTGTGCCTTTCTCTCTCCTTTTTTTAAAATCTAGTTTCTTAGCTCTCTCTCCTTTCCTTTCTCCCACCCATCTAGCTGCGTGTGCTGTATCAGTCCCTTCTTGATGGCTGTATCTCACCACCTGGCTAGAAAGCCACTGGCACATGGCTTCCCTGGGTCTGTGCCACTCCAACAGCAGGCTCTCTCAGCGCTTTTTTTTTTTTTTTTTTGGATCCTGTTTCTCTCTCCTCTTTCTCTTCTTTCCCACACTTACTTAGCTCCACACATCATAACCTTCCCATCCCTCCTGCTTATCTGCACTGTGCACTGAACATCGCACCCTCAAGCAGCACAGGCATGGTATACCAGAACCTGCCCTGCACTGATCCTTGGCCCCACCCTGTTGGCCCCAGTACTTACCACAAACAACCTATCCTAACCCTTCCCCTTCCACTGGACCTGCCCTGCTCCACCATAGCTGAGTGACTGGTCCTGCCCATTGGAAAAGGTGGTAAGAAGTATCATGCCCACAGACTAGCAAACAACAAAGAATGCCTAGCCCACCTGCTCACACATAACCAAATAAAACAAAAAACCAGGATGAAACAAACAAATCTACAATCAATAAACAAAGAAAATAACTACCGAAGGTCCCGAAGACGCAGACAATACATACAGAAAACATATAGAAAAACAGGACAGGGCGATTCCAGTAGAAGTCCAAAATGAAACACCAGATGACCTTCCAGCAGAAGAAAAGGCACTGGAACTACCTGATAGGGAATTCAAATCTCTAATATTCAGAGCTATGCAAGAGTTGAAGGAAAAAGCAGACAAAAATGAGGAAAAAATAGACAAAATCATGGAAAAGGCAGAAAAAATCATGGAAAAGACAGACGAAACAATAGAAGAATTCAGGAAAATAATACAGGAACAAAATAACAAAATAAATTCACAATAGAATCATACAAAACCAGCAATTAGAAATCCAAAAGATAAACAACAAGATTTCAGAAACGGACAGTGTTATAGAAGGTCTGAGGAGCAGGTTTGAAACAATGAAAGACAGGATGAGCAAATTGAAGACAAATACTTGAATACCACTTTGTTTGAAGAAAAATCAGAGAAAAGAACAAAGAAAAATGAAGAAATTCTGAGAATGATGTGGGATACAATCAAAAGCAAAAATTTTCGAGTGATCAGAGTTCCAGAACAGGTGGAGAAAATGGAAAATGCAGAAAGTATCATTGAAGAATTGCCGGCAGAAAACTTCCCTAATATCATGAAAGATGAAAAGCAGACTATCCAAGATGCTCAACAAACCCCATATAGGATAGACCTCTAAAGAAAACCATCAAGGCATATCATAATCACACTTGCTAAAACCAAAAACAAAGAAAGAATCCTGAGAACAGATCGAGAAAAATGAAAAGTCACATACAGAAGGGAAACAATAAGACTAAGGTCTGATAACTCAGCAGAAACTATGCAGGCAAGAAGGCAATGAGGTGACATATATAAAACCTTGAAAGGAAAAAATTGCCAGACAAGAATAACATATCCTGCAAAACTCTCGCTCAAATATAACGGTGAAATTAGGACATTTCTAGATAAACAGAAATTAAGGGAATATGTAAAAACCAAATCAAACTTACGAGAATTATTAAAGGGAGTCCTTTCATTTGAGAACAAACAATATTAGATGACAGTGTGAATCTAGGATGCAAGACTTCCTCAGCCAGATACCAACCTAGGTAATGAACTCTCAAGGACCAATCAAAACTAAAAGATTTACAACAGGGAACCAGAGAGGTTAATCTGTAAATGACAACAACATCAGAGCAATAAAAGAGGGAATAAACAGTGTACATATAGAACTTTCAAATGGAGAGGAAGTCAAGGCAATACCAAATAATAAAAGACTGGTTCAAACTTGGGAAGATAGGGGTAAATTTCAAGGTAACCACAAAGAAAGTTAACAAACCTACGCATAAAATAAAGAAGAAAACCATAAAGTATCAGTAAGCACAAAATCTACAAAAACAAAAGAAAGAAAGAAAAAAACCCACAAACAAAAGGAATTCAGCAGGAGAGTAAGAGGAACAAAGAAAACATCAACATCACAAAAAAAAAAAAAAAAAAAAGCACCACAAAATGACAGCAATAAATTCCCACCTATCAAAAATTACACTGAATGTAAATGGCCTAAATGCAGCCATAAATAGACAAAGAGTGACAGGATGGATTTAAAAAAAAAAAACAAAAACAGAACCTGTCAATATGCTGTCTATAAGAGACACACTTTAGAAACAAAGACACAAATTTATTAAAAATGAAAGGATGGAAAAAAATATACCAACAAAACAGCTACCAAAAAAGAGCAGGAGTGGCAATATTAATCTCAGATAAAAGAGACTTTAAAACAAAACCCACCATAAAAGACAAATAAGGCCATTATATAATGATTAAAGGGACAATCCATCACGAAGACATAACCATAATAAATACTTACACACCTGTCATGGATTGAATTCTGTCCCCCAAAAATATGTGTCAACTTGGTTAGGCCATGTTTCCCAGTATTGTGTGGTTGTCCTCCATTTTGTGATTGATATACTTTTCCTATGTGTTGTAAATCCTAATCTCTGTCTGTGGTTAATGAGGCCAGATTAGATTATGTTAAAGAGGATTAGGGTGGGATGTAACGCCCTCAGTAAGGTCACATCCCTGATCCAATTAAAGGGAGTTTCCCTGGGATATGGCCTGCACCACCTTTTATCTTACAAGAGATAAAAGGAAAGGGAAGTGAGCAGAGAGTTGGGGGAACCTCATACCACGAAGAAAGCAGTGGTGGGAGTAGAACCTGTCCTTTGGACCCAGGGTTCCTGCACGGAGAATCTCCTAGACTAGGGAAAGATCGATGAGAAGGACAGTCCTCCAGAGCCAACAGAGAGAGAAAGGCTTCTCCTGGAGCTGATGCCCTGAATTTGGATTTTTAGCCTCTTTACTGTGAGGAAATAAATTTCTTTTTGTTAAAGCCATTGACTTGTGGTATTTCTGTTATAGCAGTGCTAGATAACTAAGACAGCACCCAATGACAGGGCTGCAAAATACATAAAACAAACTCTTAACAGCACTGGAAAGAGGAATTGACAGTTCCACAATAATAGTAGGAGACTTCAACACACCACTCTTGGTAAAGGATAGAACATCTAGAAAGAAACTCAGCAAAGATACAGAAGATCTAAAGGCCACAATCAGCCAACTTGACCTCATAGACATATATAGAACAATTCACCCAACAGCAGCAAAGTACACATTCTTTTCCAACGCACATGGATTACGTTGATTGATTTTCTAGTGTTGAACCATCCTTGCATACCTGATATGAATCCTACTTGGTCATGGTGTATTATTTTTTTGATATGATGCTAAATTCTATTGGCTAGAATTTTGTTCAGAATTTTTGCATCTATATTCATGAGAGATATTGGTCTGTAATTTTCTTTTTTTTGTGACATCTTTGCCTGGTTTTGGTATCAGCATTATGCTGGCTACATAGAATGAATTTGGAAGCGCTGCTTCCTCTTCTATGCTCTGAAATAGCTTGAGTAGAACTGGTACAAGCTCTTCTGTGAAAGTTTTGTAGAATTCTCCAGAGAAGCCATCTGGGCCAGGGCTTTTTTTGGTTGGGAGTTTGTTTTTTTTTTTATTACTTTTTCAATCTCTTCTCTTGTTATGGTTCTGTTCAGATTTTCAACATCACTTTGTTGTAGTTTGGGTAGGCCGTGTGTTTCCAGAAATTTATCCATTTCCTCTAGGTTTTCAAATTTGTTGGAGTATAGTTTTTCATAATATTCTGTTATAATCCTTTTTAGTTCAGTTGGGTCTGTTGTAACGTCCCCATTTCATTTCTTATTTGGGTTATTTGTGTCCTCTCCTGTTTTTCTTTTGTCAGTCTGGCCAGTGGTTTGTCGATTTTGTTGATTCTTTCAAAGAACCAATTTTTGGTTTTGTTGATTCTTTCTATTGTTTTTCTGTTCTCTATTTCATTTATATCTGCTCTGATCTTTACTATTTCCTTTCTTCCTGTGGTTGTGGGCTTTTTTTGCTGTTCTCTTTCTATTTGTTTCAGTTCTGTAGTTAATGTTTTGATTTTGTCCCTTTCTTCTTTTTTGATGTGTGCATCTATTGCTATAAATTGTCCTCTGAAGACTGCCTTTGCTGTGTCCCAAAGGTTTTGGTATGATGTGTTTTCATTCTCATTTGATTCTAGGAATTTTTTGATTCCATCTCTGATTTCTTCTATTATCCAGTGATGTGTAAGCAGGGTATTATTCAGTTTCCATGTAGTTTATTTTTTTTCCTTGCTCTTTCTATTATTAATTTCTACCTTGATGGCATTGTGGTCAGAGAAGATACTTTGAATTATCTCAACGTTTTGGATCTTGTTGAGTATTGCTCTGTGGCCTAAGATGTGGTCTATTCTGGAGAACGTTCCATGTGCATTGGAAAAGAATGTGTACTTTGCAGCGGTTGGATGGAGTGTTCTATATATGTCTATGAGGTCAAGTTGACTGACTGTGCCCTTTAGGTCTTCTGTATCTTTGCTGAGTTTCTTCTTAGTTGTTCTGTCCTTTACTGATAGTGGTGTATTGAAGTCTCCTACTATTATTGTGGAAGTGTCAATTTCTCTTTTCAGTGTTGTTAGAGTTTGTTTTATGTATTTGGGAGCCCTGTCATTGGGTGCATAGATGTTTATTATGGTTATGTCTTCATGATGGATCATCCCCTTAATCATTGTATAGTGTCCTTCTTTGTCTTTTATGGTAGATTTTGTTTTAAAGTCTATTTTATCTGAGATTAGAATTGCCACTCCTGCTCTTTTTCGGTAGTTGTTTGCTTGATATATTTTTTTCCAACCTTTGACTTTTAATAAATTCACATCTTTGTTTCTAAGGTGTGTCTCTTGCAGACACCATATTGATAGATCCTGTTTTCTTATCCATTCTGTCACTCTCCATCTCTTTATGGATGCATTGAATCCATTTACATTCAGTATAATTATTGATACATGTGGGTTTGTTGCTGTCATTTTGTAGTGCTTTTTTTTTGTGGTGCTTAAGTTTTCTTTGTTCTTCTTACTCTGTTGTGCTGAGTTACTTTTGTTTGTGGATTTTTTTTCATTTCTTTTGCTTTTGTAGGTTTTGTTTTTGCTGAGACTTTATGTTTTTTGTCTTTATTTTTACAAGTATGTTTGTTAACTTTCTTTGTGGTTACCATGAATTTTATCCTTATCTTTCTAAGTTTGAATCAGTCTACCATTACTTGGTATTGCCTTGCCTTCCTCTCCATTAGAAGGTTCTATACCAATGCCATTTATTCCCTCCTTTATTGTTTTGATGTTGTTGTCATTTATTGATTAACTGCTCTGATTCCCTGTTGTATTTCTTTTGGTTTTGGATAGTCCTCGAGAGTTCATTTCCTAGATTGGTATCTGGCTCGTATGATCCTGCGTCCTAGGTTCTGCCTGTGAGCTGAAGCTGTTTTTCCTCAGATCGAAGAACTCCCTTTAATAATTCTTGTAAGTTTGGTTTGAATTTTACATATTCCCTTAATTTCTGTTTATCTGGAAATTACCTAATTTCACCAACAAATTTGAATGAGAGTTTTGCAGGATATATTATTCTTGGCTGACAATTTTTTTCTTTCAAGATTTTATATACGTTATCCCATTGCCTTCTTGCCTGCATGGTTTCTGCTGAATAATCTGAGCTTAGTCTTATTGTTTCTCCTCTGTATGTGACTTCTTGTTTTTCATGAGCTGCTCTCAGGATTCTTTGTTTGTCTTTGGTTTTGGCAAATGTGAATATGATATGCCTTGGTGATTTTCTTTTGGGGTCTCTTCTATATGGGGTTCGTTGAGCTTCTTGGATGGCCAGCTTTTCATCTTTCATGATATTGGGGAAGTTTTTTGTCAGCAGTTCCTCAGTGATCCTCTCAGTGTTTTCTGTTTTCTCCCCCGTTCTGGAATACAAATCACTTGTAAATTTTTGCTTTTAATTGTGTCCCACATAACTCTCAGGGTCTCTTCATTTTTCTTTGTTCTTTTTTCTGAGTTTTCCTCAAACAGAGTTGTATCCAAGTGTTTGTCTTCAATTCCACTGGTCTTGTCTTCCACCGTTTCAAATCTGCTTCTCAGCCCTTCTATGACATCATCCATTTCTGAAATCTTGTTGTTTATCTTTTGGATTTCTAATTGTTGTTTTTGTATAATTTCTAGTTGTGAATTTATTTTGGCATTTTGTTCCTGCATCATCTTCCTGAATTCTTCCAGTTTTTTGTCTGTATTTGCCAAGAATTTGTCTATTTTTTCCCTCATGTTTGTCAGCTTTTTGCCTCAGTTCTTGGAGAATTCCAAGTATTAGAGATTTGAATTCCCTATGAAGTAGTTCTAATGCATTTTCTTCCAGAGGAGAGTCATCTGGTGTTTTATTTTGGACACCTACTGGAACCATCCTGTCTTGTTTTTGTAAATGTTTTGATATTGTCTGCTGTTTTCAGGGTATTCAGTAGTTATTTTTCTCGTTTATTGATTGTAGATTTGTTTTTCATCCCTTTTTTTTAAAAAAAATTTGACTATGTCTGAGCAGGTGGACTGTGTGTTCTTTGTTGTTTGCTTGTCTGTGTGCTCAATACTTTTCGCCTCCTTCTCCAACTGGTAGGGTCAATCACTCAGATATGCTACGGCAGGGCAGGTCTAGCTGAAGAGGAGTTACTTGGACGGGTTGTTTGTGGCACTCACTACAGCCACTAGGGCGGGTTGGTAATCAGTGCAAGGCAGGTTCCAGTAGGCCGTGCCTGTGCTGCTTGGTGGTGTGATGTCAAGTGCACGGTGCAGGTAGGCAGGATGCAGCGGGGAGATTGTTATGTGTGGAGCTAAGATGGATATGGGAGAGAGGAGAGAGGAACAGGAGCCAAAAACATACAAACAAACAAAAAAGAATGCTAGGGGAGCTTGCTGTTGGAATGGGGAGATGAGAGACTATGAAATGGAGAAAAACAGAAAGGGGAAGAGAAAGAAAAGAAAAGAATGAATAAATAAAAATCAGAAAGGTTAAAGAACCGCAAAGTTCCCAGGGATCCACCGGTGCAGCTATGAGGTCTGGGGAAGTCGCTCTCAGGTGTTGCAGTACAGCCTGGCTAAAAGGTGTAGAGGTATACAATGCCTGGTATTCAGAGATCAGAAAGAGAAGGAAGATATAGAGAGACGAGAAACTGAGCAATGAAGAAAGACAAAAAGGGAAAAAGAGGGAAAAGAAAACAAAATAAATTTAAAAAATTAAAAAAAGATCAAGAAAGACCCCCCAAAAAAAACAGAAAAAAAAAAAAAAAAACAGTGAGAAAAGAAATGCTCTCAGGGATCCCTCTGCACATCTGTGGAAGCTGAAGGGGAGTTCCTTACCATGCAGCTCCACCTGGTCAGAAAGGGCTTCCGACTCAAGAAAAGGAAAAGAAAACAAACAAACAATTCAAAACGAACAAACGAACAAAAGCCCCGGGATCCCACCAGCATGGTATCCCAGACCGGGAAGCAGCTCCACACTCGAATGGAGCTCTGCAGCCCCTCAGGAAGAAGCAAAGATGGCGCACGGAGCCAGGCACTCAAGCAAAAGGAGGGGGAGGTGGCAAGAGGCAACCAAGAAATCAAAAGAAGCAGGGAAAAAGAAAAAAAAAAGCAACACCAGCAGCCAACAAATGGCACTCAGAGAGCCAGCTAGTGCAGGCTGGTGTTTCTGGACGAGAGACTGTGTCCGCGGGAAGCAGAGGAGGCCGAGTGTGGGTTAAGAAGGGTAGAGAGTGGGAAAGCGTATATCACAAATTGCTGGCACTCTGCAGCCCCTCAGGAAGAAGCAAAGATGGTGCACGGAGCCAGGCACCCGAGTGAAAGGAGGGGGAAGTGGCGAGAGGCAAGTGAGAAATCAAAAGAAGCAGAAAAAAAAAGCAACACTAGCAGCCAACAAATGGCATCCAGAGAGCCGCCCGCTTGGGTGTGTGGAATCCAAGCAGCTGGTGCTTCCTGGTCAAGAGACCGTGGCCACGGAAAGCAGAGGAGGCCGAGCAGGGGCGAAAAGGGGTGGCGGGATGGGAAAGTGCACACTGAAAATTACCGGTTGTTTTGTCTCTCACTGGATGCTCTGTGAGGCTGCTTTCTCGCACCCCCGTTTGCTGGTCTCCGACAGGAGTCCAAGATGGTGGATCTGCACTGTGTTAGCCGGTAGGGGACCTCTGAATGAATCTCCCCTTGCTCTCTGTTCTCTGTCAGTTTTCTCACTCCATTTGGTGCTTGGCTGAGTTCTTTATCTCTTCATTTGATGTTTTAGGGTTTCAGGATTGTTGTATTCTCTGTTCGGCTTAGTTTTTTGGATCTTTGCTGTTGAGGGACGGCGTGGTGCTTCTGCCTAGAGTGCCATTTTGCCCTGTTTTCTCCAACGCACATGGAACATTCTCCAGAACAGACCACATCTTAAGCCAAAAAGCAACCCTCAACAAAGTCAAAACATCTCTGTTTTGATACATCCAAAGTATCTTCTCTGATCACAATGCCATCAAAGTAGAAATTAACAACAGGAAGAGCAAGGAAAAAAATCAATTACATGGAAACTGAATAATGCCCTGCTTAAAAACCACTGGGTAATAGACAAAATGAAAGATGGAATAAAAAAATTCCTAGAATCAAATGAGAATGAAAACACATCATACCAAAACCTTTGGGACACAGCAAAAGCAATGCTCAGAGGTCAATTTATAGCAATAGATGCACACATTAAAAAAAGAAGAAAGGGACAAAATCAAAACATTAGCTACACAACTCAAACAAATAGAAAGAGAAGAGCAAAAGAAGCCCACAGCCACCAGAAGAAAGGAAATAATAAATATCAGAGAAGAAATAAATGAAATAGAGAATAAAAATACAATAGAAAGAATCAACAATACCAAAAGTTGGTTCTTTGAAAGGATCAACAAAATCGACAAACCACTGGCCAAACTGACAAAAGAAAAACAGGAGAGAATGCAAATAACCCAAATAAGAAATGAAACGGGGACATTACAACAGACCCAACTGAAATAAAAAGGATCATAACAGAGTACTATGAACAAGTATACTCAAAGAAATTTGAAAACCTAGAGGAAATGGACAAATTTCTAGAAACGCACTACCTACCCAAACTAACACAATCTGAAATTGAAAATCCGAACTGACCCATAACAAGAGAAGAGGTTCAAATGGTAATAAAAAACTCCAAATAAAAAAAAGCACTGGCCCAGATGGCGTCACTGGAGAATTCTACCAAATATTCAGAGAAGAGCTCACACCAGTACTACTCAAACTATTTCAGAATATAGAAAAGGAAGGGATACTTCCAAATTCATTCTATGAAGCCAGCATAACCAAAATCAGGCAAAGACACCACCAAAAAAAAAAAAAAAAAAAATTACAAACCAATATCTGTCATGAAAATAGATGCAAAAATTCTCAAGAAAATTCTAGCGTATAGAAGTCAGCATAATGTCAAAAAAATAATGCACCACAATCAAGTAAGATTCATACCAAGTATGCCAGCATGGTTCAACATTAGAAAATCAATCATCCACATAAATAAAATCTACCACATACAGGAAAGAATCACATGATCATCTCAATTGATGCAGAAAAGGCATTTGACGAAGTCCAACACCCATTCCTGATAAAAAAAAAACTCTCAATAAAATAGGTATAGAAGGGAAATTCCTCAACATAATAAAGGGCATCTATACAAAACAAATAGCCAACATCATTCTTAATGGAGAGAGGCTGAAAACATTCCCCTTGAGAACAGGAAGAAGACAAGGATGTCCTTTATCACCACTCCTATTTAACATTGTGCTTGAAGTCCTAGCTAGAGCAATAAGGCTGGAAAAAGAAATTGGTAGTGAAGAAGTAAAACTGGTAGTGAAGAAGTAAAACTGTCCCTATTTGCGGATGATATGATAGTATACATAGAAAACCCAAAAGACTCCATGAGAAAACTACTGGAACTAATAGATAGATTCAGCAGAGTAGCAGGATACAAGATAAGCATACAAAAATCAGTTGGATTCCTATACACCAATAAAGAGAACAACAAAAAGGAAATCAGGAAATCAACACCATTTACAATAACCCCCAAGAAGATACAATACTTAGGAATAAATATAACCGGGGATGTAAAAGATCTAAACAAAGAAAACTACAAAATACTACTGCAAGAAACCAAAAGAGATCTACATAAATGGAAAAACATACCATGCTCATGGATAGGCAGACTCAACATTGTGAAAATGTCAATTCTACCTAAAGCAATCTACAAATACAGTGCAATCTGGATCCAAATACCAACCCCATTCTTTAAAGAGATAGAAAAACTGATCATTAACTTTATATGGAAAGGGAAGAGGCTCTGGATAAGTAAAGCACTACTGAAGAAGAAGAATAAAGTAGGAGGACTTGCACTACCTGATCTCAGAACCTACTGTACAGCTACGGTAGTCAAAACAGCCTGATACTGGTACAATGACAGATACACTGACCAATGGAAGAGAATTGAGAATCCAGATGTAAATCCATCCACCTACAGTCAACTGATCTTTGACAAGGGCCTAAAATCCATCAAATGGGGAAAAGACAGTCTTTTTAACAAATGGTGCTGGCAAAACTGGATGTCCATCTTCAAAAAATGAAACAGGACCCATATCTCACACCATACACAAAAACTAATTCAAAATGGATTGAAGACTTAAATATAAAACCCAAAACTGTAAAGACCATAGAAGAAAAATTAGGGTCAATGCTAGAGGCCCTAATACACGGCATTAACAGGATACAAACCATAACTAACAACACATAAACTACAGAAGATAAGCTAGATAACTGGGATCTTCTAAAAATTAGATGCTTATGCTCATCAAAAGACTTCACCAAAAGATTAAAAAGACAACCTACAGACTGGGAAAAAATTTTTGGCTGTGACAAATCCGACAAAAGTCTAATCTCTAAAATCTACAGGAAAATCCAACACCTCTACAACAAGAAGACAAATAATCCAATTAAAAAATGGGCAAAGGAAATGAACAGACACTTCACCAAAGAAGACATTCAAGCAGCTAACAGACACATGAGGAAATGATTGCAATCACTAGCAATTAGAGAAATGCAAATCAAAACCACAATGAGATATCATCTCACCCTGACATTACTGGCACGAATTTAAAAAAAAAAAACCAAAAACTGAAAATAACAAATGTTGGAGAGCGTGTGTGGAGATTGGAACTCTTAAACACACTGCTGGAATGCAAAATGATACAACCATTTTGGAAAATGATATGACACTTCCTTAGAAAGCTAGAAATAGAAATACCAGATGATCCAGCAATCCCACTCCTAGGAATATATCCTAGGTTTACACACAAAAAGAAATGATCTTTGATGGTTATGAGGGAGGGGATGGGTGGGGATGGAAAAACACTAAATAGACAATAGATAAGTGGTAACTTTGGTGAAGGGTAAGACAGTACATGATACTGGGGAAGCCAGCACAACCTGTCCAAGGCAAGGTCATGGAAGCTTCATAGACACATCCACACTCCCGGAGGGACTGAATTACTGGGTTGAGGGCTGTGGGGACCCTGGTCTTGGGGAACATCTAGCTCAATTGGCATAACATGGTTTATAAAGAAAATGTTCTACATTCTACTGTGGTGAGTAGAGTCTGGGGTCTTAAAAGCCTATAAGTGGCCGTCTAAGATACTCCTTGGTCTTACCCCGTCTGGAACAAGGGAGAATGAAGAAAACCAAAGACACAAGGGAAAGATTATTCCAAAGGACTAATGGATCACAACTCCACAGCCTCCACCAGACTGAGTCCAGCACAACTAGATGGTGTCCTGGTACCACCACTGACTGCTTTGATAGGGATCACAATAGAGGGTCCCAGACAGAGCTAGAGAAAAATATATAACAAAATTCTAACTCAAAAAAAAGGCCAGACTTACTGGCCTGACAGAGACTGGAGAAACTCTGAGAGTATGGCCCCTGGACACACTTGTAGCTTAACAATGAAGTCACTCCTGAGGTTCACCCTTCAGGCAAAGATTAGACAGGCCCATAAAACAAAACAAGACTAAAGGGGCACCCCAGCCCAGGGGCAAGGACTAGTAGTCAGGAGGGGCAGGAAAGCTGGTAATAGGGAACCCAATGTCGAGAAGGGAGGGTGTTGACATGTTGTGGAATTGTTAACCAATATCATAAAACAGTATGTGTGCCAACTGTTTAATGAGAAGCTAGTTTGTTCTGTAAACCTTCATCTAAAGTACAATAATAAAAAATAATAAAAAAAAGATAGCTGTGGGTAGGCCACTTGGAAACTCTGTGCCCCTTCCATTCCTGGCCCCCAAATTCAGTTCTAGGGTCTGTTGTTTAGCCAAACGCAGATGTGTGAGAGTGGGCGGCCACATACGGCCAAGCTAGCTGTTCACAAGGAAGCTGCCTCCACATCACCTACTCTGGGCAGCCTCAGATGCACTCAGATTTGCCCAAAGTGTATGTGTACACTTAGAAGTGTATGTGTGGGGTGTTGATTTGGGGCATCACAAGGGAGGGTAGAACTAGCCAGGTCAGACTGAGCTTCCTTTGACTTTGCCTTAGTGACAGATGGGAGCCATTTCCATTGGCCTTGATGATCATTCATTGAGGCTTTTTGTGCTATTAGCCAGTGTGGGTTAGTATAGCAGGGTGGATAAGATTCCAGGCTCTAGAGTCAGATAGATGTGGGCTTGAAACCTAGAGTTGCCATTTACTAGTTGTTTGGACTTGAATAACGTCTTAGGCTGGGTTCTCTAGAGAAGCAAAACCAGTAAAGCGTATAAATATATATATAGAGAGAGATTTATATCAAGGAAACAGCTCACATGATTGTAGAGGCTAGAACGTCCCAAGTCCGTGGATCAGGGTAGAGGCCTCTCCTAAGTTATGCAGCCACAGAAGCTGGCAAGCCCAAGATTGGCAGGTTGGAGAGCAGGACTCCTGTTCACAGGCTGTGAAGGTTGACAAATTCCAAGATCAGGAGGCAAGACCACAAGTTTTCTCCTGATTCACGTAGCTGCAGGGGCTGGTGAACCCAAGATTGGCAGGTCAGAGAGCAGGGCTCCGCTCACAGGCTGTGAAGATCGATGAATCCCAAGTTCAGCAGATAAGCTGACAGCTCAAGTCCCAAGAATTGGAGATGAGACAACAAGAGGTATCCACAGGATCCAGTGTGAGCAAAAAGGCAGAACGTCTGTTTATATTCAGATGCAGGCCACATCCCCAAGGAGACTCCCTTTCATCTGACTGGCTACTCACAGTATATTCAATTATGGGAGTGATCACATTAAAAGACTGAGAATCATGGCCCAGCCAAGTTGACACACAATCTTAACCATCACAAATAGTTTACTTAAGTTCCTTTCCTCAGGTGATTCTCATAAAAATAGAATGATAGAATGTTATGCACTGTATCTGGCATACCATATAATAGAAATGTGGCAATTACTAATATTGGGGGGTGTGTATGTGCACACGTTTTATGTATCTGCCTACCTACCCACCCCCCCACCCACCCATCCATCCATCCATCCATCTATCCATCCATCTATCCATCCATAGATATAAATATATCTATGCCCTGGTTTCACAGTAATTAAGAGCTCGGCTGCTAACCAAAAGATCGGCAGTTTGAATCCACCAGCTGCTCATTGAAAACCCTATGGGGCAGTTCTACTCTATCCTATAGGGTCGCTGTGAGTCTTAATCAACTCGACGGCAACAGACAACAACATATGTATGTATAAGGAGCCCTGGTGGTGCAACGGTTAAGTGCTAGACTGCCAACCAAAAGGTTGATGGTTCGAACTCACCCAGTGGCTCCGTGGGAGAAAAGACTTGGTGATCTGCTCCTGTAAAGATTACAACCTAGGAAACCCTATGGCGCAGTTCTACTCTGTCACATGGGACCGCTATGAGTCAAAAACAACTCGACAGTACCTAACACAACAACATATGTGTGTGTGTGTGTATACCCAAAATATAATTTTGCAGTTTGCAGATTCTTATACAGCCTAGAAAACTTGGCAGGATCCTCATGCTCCAAAGTACTTATCTGCAGAGAGATAAGATCCATGAATGGGGTAAAAGATCTACTTTCTTCAAAAAAAATTTCTTTCAGTATTGAAATTTTCAAATATACACAAAAGCAGAAAGAATAATATAATGAACCCCCAAGTATCCATCACCCAGCTTCTGCAGTTTACCCACATTTTGCTAATTTTCCTTTATCTCCCCACCCTCTAATATTTTCTTTTTCCTGGAGTATTTCAAAGCCAATTCCAGGCAATAAGTCATTTTAGCTGCCTTCTTCAGTTTGCAACACTGATTGATTCGACCTCATTTTTCTTCACACGGTGCTGAAGCCTCTCTTGTAAGTGCCACAAGGACCATTGTCTGCCCCTGGTTGCAGGGTCTCAGTTGTCCCCTCCCGAAGCCCTGGGAACCGGCTTCCTCGCCCTCCCCGTGCGGGCCATTTCCTACCAGGGCTGCTGTTTGTAGTGCTGGCTTTGAGGCCGTATCTCATTTATATCCAGGTGCCTGTGCCAGCTCCTCTGGACTTATCTGGTGTAACTCATGCTGAGCGCCTTGTCTGGGCTTGAGGAAGGCACTGCTGCCTCTACGTTTCACATTAAATATCTTTGTAAAAGGCCTAGTGTTCAAGCTTGCTTCTCATTTCCAAGGAGGCATTTGACTGATGACCTAAAGAATTGTTTCCCTGTGACTGACATCAAAATGCAATATCGCAGCCTCCCCGTTCTCTCCCAGCAGGAGCTGGGTGAAAGCTGAGACTTTCAAGTGTCACCAGCATCTTCTGAGGAGGCATTTACCCCGATGTTGCCTGTCTCAGTCTGTCCCATGGGGTTGCCATCAGTAAGTCAGCATCCTCCCTGGGCAGCTCCAATGGGATGCATTTTCTCAGAAATCGATGTGAAAGTCCTCTGAGGAACGGTGAATGAGGGCTCCCTGCCCCCTGGGCCCTGCGAGTGTCCTCGCTCGAGTCTGCAGCCAGCCCGCAAAGGCACAGTTTGATAGAGCCTTGAACTCCACTGAATGCAAAGGCTCTAAGAGGAAGCTGTGGTTAGCCTTCTCTCTTGGCTTCAGACCATGGTGGTCCCAAGCTGCCAAGGTAGGTCCTTTTAAGATCCCCATAGGCCCTAGGCACTCTTGCTTTGTGAAGTCCCTTCCTACAGCAGATCATCATAATAAAAAGTACCCACATCCCACATTAAATGCAACTCATGTATAAGAGCTGAGTTGCAGATGACTAGCTGACTTTCTGTAGACATTAAATTAAACATCTATTATGTTTACATTCTAAAATGCTGCATTCTGTAGATACTCAATTACAGGGCAAATTCTTTTTATCATTTCAGTTTGAATCGTATTTGTAGGCTCTTGGTACGCTTGATGTTCTGAGATTTTTGCTACATGGATCCAGGACTTCCCGTCATCCTGATACCTTGAGTCCTCCCTAGCATCCCTAGCATCCTTTCCCGTGTTCTGTCTCAGCAGATCAAGCACACACAACAATCGCACAAATTCTACTCTGCAAATTGAGAGGAAGCGAAGAATCCTAGCCCTAATTGTGTACCTGTACCCTGGCCTCCAAAGGGGACTGTGGAATTTTTAAGGTAAAAAGGCATGCAGGTTGCACTGAGCACTTTCTTTATCATTGCCAAAGGCATCCTAGAGAGGGCTCACTGGGGACATTTATTATTATATTTTGTGTGCCCAGGACCTCTTTGTTTTCTTCTAGCTATGTAGCACAGGTATTGAGAGCCTAAACTGGGGAGCTAAGCTGCTAGGATTCAAATCCCAGTTCCACTGGTGATGTATGCACAACTCTGTGAATATACTAAAAGCCATCAAATTGTACAGTTTAAATGGGTGAATTGTATGGTGTGTGAACTATAACTCAATAAAGGTAAGTTGAAGATTTTTACAACTTGCTACAGTCTGAAATTGGTCGAATATGCAGTCAAGATACATTGATAATTACTGTGTATTGGAATGTGAAAGTTGGAAACACAGAAGAAGGATCAGTAGTTGGAAAATATGGCCTTGGTGATAGAAAAGACACGGGATGTCATATGAGAAAATTTTGCAAGACCAATGACTTATTCATTGGAAATACTTTTTTTCAACAATGACTATTTTTTATAATCAATGACTGTACACGTGGACCTCCTGTGGATTACATGGGAATCAAATTGACTACATCTGTGGAAAAAGATGATGGAGAAGCTTGATATCATTTTGTCAAGACAAGCCAGGGGCCAGCTGTGGAACAGACCATCAACTGCTTATATGCAAGTTCAAGTTGAAGCTGAAGAAAATTAAAACAAGTCCACAAGTGCCACAGTACAACCTTAAATACATACTGCCAGAATTTAGAGACCATCTCAAGAATAGATTTGATGCGTCGAACACTAATGACCAAAGACCAGAGAGTTGTGGGAAGACATCATGGTCATCACACATGAAGAAAGCAAAAGATCATTAAAAAGACAGGAAAGAAGGAAATTACCAAGATGGATATCAGAAGAAACTCTGAAACTTGCTCTTAAGCCTAGAGTAGCTAAAATGAATGGAAGAAATGATGAAGTAAAAGATCTTAACACAAGGTTTCAAAGGGCAGTTTGAGAAGATAAGGTAAAGTATAATGATGAAATTTGCAAAGACCTGGAGATAGAAAGCCAAAAAGGAAGATCACGATCAGCATTTTTTAAGTTGAAAGAATTGAAGAGAAAATTTGAAGAGAAAAGTTGCATTTCTGAAGGATTCTATGGGAAAGATACTGAATGATGCAGGAAGCATCAAAAGAAGTTGGAAAGACTACAGAGAGTCACTGTACCAAAAAGAATTGGTTGATGTTCAACCATTTCAGGAGGTAGCATATGATCAGGAACCAGTGGTACTGAAGGAAGATGTTCAAGCTGCAATGAAAACATTGGTGAAAAACCAGACTCCAGGAACTGACGGAATACTAATTGAGATGCTTCAACAAACAGATACAATGCTGGAAGTGGTTACTTGTCTATATTAAGAAATTTGGAAGACAGCTAGCTGGCCAACTGACTGGAAGAGATCCATATTTGTGCCCATTCCAAAGATAAGCAATCCAACAGAATGTGGAAATTATCGAACAATACCATTAATATAACATGCTAGCAAAATTTTGCTGAAGATAATTCAAAAATGACTGTAGCCACACACTGACAGGGAACTGCCAGAAGTTCAAGCTGGAATCAAAGAAGACGTGGAGCAAGGGATATCATTGTTGATGTCAGATGGATCTTGGCTGAAAGGAGAGAATGCCAGAAAGATGCCGTCTTAGTCTAGTGCTGCTATAACAGAAATACCATAAGTGGATGGATTTAACAAACAGAAATTTATTCTCTCACAGTTTAGTAGGCTAGAAGTCTGAATTTAGGGTGCCAGCTCCAGGGGCAGCCTTTCTCTTTCTGTCGGTTCTAGGGGAAGGTCCTTGTCATCAATCTTCTCTGGATTTAGGAGCTTCTCATCACAGGGACCACAGGTCCGAAGGACACCCTCTGCTCCTGGTGCTTCTTTTTTTGGTGATATGAGGTCCCTCTCCTCTATGTTTGTTTCTGTCTTTCATATCTCAAAAGAGATTGACTCAAAATATAACCTAATCCTGTAGATTGAGTCCTGCCTCATTAACATAACTGCCTCTAATCCTGCCTCATTAACGTCATGTTGTTGTTGTTATTAGGTGCCGCAGACTTGGTTCCAACTCATTGCGACCTTATGTACAATGGAACAAAACACTGCCCGGTCCTATGCCATCCTCACAATCATTATGCCTGAGCCCATTATTGCAGCCATTGTGTCAATCCATCTCATTGAAGGTCTTCCTCTTTTTCTCTGACCCTCTACTTTACCACACATGATGTCCTTCTCCAGGGACTGGTCCCTCCTGATAACATGTGCAAAATACGAAAGATGAAGTCTTGCCATCCTTGCTTCTAATGAGCATTCTGGATGTACTTCTTCCAAGACAGATTTGTTCGTTCTTTTGGCAGTCCATGGTATATTCAATATTCACCAACTCCAAGCTCTAAAAGCATCAATTCTTTGGTCTTCCTTATTCACTGTCCAGCTTTCACACACATATGAGGTGATTGAAAACACCATGGCTTAGGTCAGGGGCACCTTAGTCCTTAAAGTGATATCTTTGCTTTTTAACACTTTAAAGAGGTCTTTTGAGGCAGATTTGCCCAATGCAATGCATCATTTGATTTCTTGACCACTGCTTCCATGGGCGTTGATTGTGGATCCAAGTAAAATGAAATGCTTGACAACTTCAATATTTTCTCCATTTATCATGATGTTGTTTATTGGTCCAGTTGTGAGAATTTTTGTATTCTTTATGTTGAGGTGTAATCCATACTGAAGGCTGTGGTCTTTGATCTTCATCAGTAAGTGCTTCAAGTCCTCTTCACTTTCAGCAAGCAATGTTGTGTCATCTGCATAATGCAGGTTGTTAATGAGTCTTCTTCCAATCCTGATAGCGCATTCTTCTTCATATAGTCCAGCTTCTTGGATTATTTGCTCAGCATATAGACTGAATAAGTATAGTGAAAGGATACAACCCTGACACACATCTTTCCTGACTTTAAACCACGCAGTATCCCCTTGTTCTGTTTGAACAACTGCCTCTTGGTCTAAGCACAGGTTCCTCATGAGCACAATTAAGTATTCTGGAATTGCCATTCTTCTCAGTGTTATCCATAATTTGTTATGATCAACACAAATGCCTTTGCATAGTCAGTAAAACACAGGTAAATGTCTTTCTGGTTTTCTCTGCTTTCAGCCAAGATCCATCTGACATCAGCAGTGATATCCCTTGTTCTATGTCCTCTTCTGAACCTGACTTGAATTTCTGGCAGTTCCCTGTTGATGTACTGCTGCAACTGCGTTTGAATGCTCTTCAGCAAAATTTTACTTGTATGTGATATTAATTATATTGTTCTATAATTTCCACATTCTGTTGGATCAGTTTTCTTTGGCATGGGTACAAATATCTATTTCTTCCAGAGATTAACTCATAGAGGTTAGGATTTACAACACATAGGATAATCACATCAGATCACAAAATGGTGGGCAACCACACAGTACTGGGAATCATGGCCTAGCCAATTTGATACACATTTTGAGGAGACACAATTCAATCCATAACAGATGTTTACCTGTGTTTTATTGACTATGTGAAAGCATTTAACTGTATGGATCATAACAAATTATGGACAACATTGCAAACAATGAGACTTCCAAAACATTTATAATTGTGCTCATGTGGAACCTGTACATGGATCAAGAGGCAGTCGTTGGAACAGAACAAGGGGATATTGTGTGGTTTAAAATGGAAAATGTGTGTGCCAGGGTTATATCCTTTCACCTTTCTTATTCAGTCTGTATGCGTAACAAATAGCCCATGACACTAGACTATATAAAGAAGAATACAGCATCAGGATTAGAGGAAACTCATTAACAACCTGAAATATGTAGATGATGACCTTGCAAGATGACTTGAAGCACTTACTAATGAAGATCAAAACTATAGCCTTTAGTATGAATTACACCTGTACATAAAGTGTGTCTTATTTTCCTAGGACCATAACAAAATGTCCCAAAGTGAGTGGTTTTAAAGAACAGAAATTTATTGTCTCGCAGTTCTGGAGGCTACAAGTCCAAATCAGGGCATGGGCCTCCTGAGGGTTTGAGAGGAACAGTTCCATGCCTCTCTCCTAGCTTTTGGTGGCTGCCTTGATGTTCTTTGCTGCTTATAGTTGCATTGGCCTCAGTTGTCACATGGCGTCTGCTTCCCCCTGTGACTCTGATTCTGTATTTGTTCCCCCCTTTTGTAAGACACCACTCTGAAGGAATTAGGATCCATCCAATTTGTCTTAGGCTAGGTTCTCTAGAGGAGCAAAGTCAGTGATGTGTATGTATGTATGTGTGTGTATATATATATATATATATATATATATATATATATATATGTATATATGTAAACATACATAGAGAGATTTATGTCAAGGAAATGGCTCATGCATTGTGGAGGCTGGAAAGTCCCAAATCCATGGGTTAGATGTCAGGCTGGAGGCTTCTCCTGACTCATGTGGTTACAGAGGCTGATGAACCCATAACTGGCAGATCAGATGGTAGGATGCTTGCTCATGGGGCTGCCAGAGTTGGAAAATCCCAAAACCTGCAGGTCAGATGGCAGGCTGCTGGCTTATGTCCCAAGAACCAGAGGTCAGAGGATGACTAGTCAGATGCAGGATCCAGAGAAAGTTATGTTTGCCAGAACATCCATATATATTGGATGCAGGCCACACCACCAAAGAAATTCCCTTTTCAACTGATTGGCTGCTCGTAACAGATCACATCATGGATGATGATTACATCCTATCTGCCCAACCAATGAGAATAATCGCCTAGCCAAGTTGACACGTAACTTTACTACTCCACTACTCATACACTACTCCAGTATGATTTTACTGATAATATCTTCAAAGAAAAACCCTATTTCCCCAAATCAGTTGACATTCACAGATACAGGGCTTAGGACTTCAAAATAGCTTTTGAGGGGACACAATGAAATCTGTAACATAAGGAGACCAGGGAAGCGATACTAATTAATTCTGCTCTAAGGGAGGAAAGCAATGTTATTAACCCAACCACTTCTGCATGCTAAGGATTGTGTCAAATGCCAGGCATCTGTTCAGCTGAGCACAGTTCTCAAGGTGGGCCCGGAGCTGACTTTGGGAGTGGAAAATGGGAAGAGTTCATTATTTTGTAAGATAGAATGAAAGGCATTGAAGTTCCCGAGTGTAATCAAGAAGTGAGGGGGTGAGAGAAGAAGATGGAAGGAGCAAGGAAGAAAGAGGAAAAAATAGCAAGAAATCTGTATCAGCCTGGGGGTTCTGTATGGAGTAAAGTAACTGGCAAAGAATCTCTGGTGGTGGAGGTGCCACAGGAATTTTAAGAACAGGATATCCAATGTTTGAATTCCTTGCTTTGTTCCACCTCACCTAAACTTTCAGCTGTGTCTCCTAAGCACACAGACTTCTTAGCGCAGTTTGTTTGGTTTTGTTTTCAAAAGGAAATTGAGGGAAGGTCTGGGTGCAGACGCCTGCAGCAAAGCGAAAGCATCCACAGTGTGATACAACACACACACCCAGGACGCCTCCCTGACAAAGGGGTTTCACGCGTCCTGTTCATTAGCTGCTTCCAAACTCACCAGCTGGTTATGAAGCCTCTTTCCAGATTGTGCCTTCTGCAGCCTTTGGAGGTGCCCAGCAAGACTTTGCTGATTGACTGATTGTCTCAAAAGGGTTTTCCTTGGAGAAGTCTCCTAATGACTGTCTTTCCAGTTCTGTCCAATAGCCGGACCTTGACAGTGCTGCTCCCAAGACAACACCGAAATTGCCCACTGCTGCTTTGAAACCACAGTAAGGGAACTGGCTGCACTCAAAGATGCAAGGTTCACTCAGCAGCTTAAAAAATTTTTTTTTTTTTTCCTGGTCAAGTTTCTGTTCTGCTAGCAGTTCTTACTTGTGACCTAGAAGCGGCGAATACCCCAGGGAACGATGGTGTCTAAATTTCCTCCTATTTACTGGTCTCCACCACCAGGAGACCTGGTCCTAGAGACCTAAGCTTCCCAGGATCCTCTGCAGGCCAGCCCTTCTGGTACCCCTCCTTCAGCCACATCTCCTCTCAGAACCCTCATCCTATCAGATGCAGGCCCAGAGCTGGATAGCAGCCAATCGTAGCTATGAATGTTGGCACCGGGCTTAAATCCACACCGGCCTCCGTCCTGCCTGCAGCGGGTCCTGTTTCGCCTTCCTGTTCTTCTCTCTTTGCTCTGGCCAAGGCGAGTGTGCAGAGTTTCTTGGTCCAAATCATACGCAGACAGCTGGGATTTGTATTACTACATGCATACTTAGTTTTGTACTAGGATATGTACTCTGGAAATGTTGTCTGTGAATGAATTTTCCTTTTACACATCGGTTTGTTTGATCCGTTAGCATATACATGCCCGCTTTGTGAAATTCCCAAGCCCTCTTTCAACAGAAGTAATCACTTGTCTTGTTCCCCAGCTCTGGCAGGGAGCAGGGTCAAGAATCTCCTCTTATATACACCACTCAGTGCCCACAAAAAACCCATTGCTGATGAGTCGATTCTGACCCTATAAGATAGAGTAGATCTGCCCCACAGTTTCCAAGGCTGTAATCTTTAGGTGAGTAGACTGCCATATTTTTCTCCCCTGGAAGGGCTGATGTGTTTGAACCACCAACATTTTGGTTAGCAGTAGAGCGCTTTAACCACTGCACCACCAGGGCTCCTCTCGGTGCCCATGCCCATCTGAATCCCCTCAAGCCCTGCCTCGTCGTCTTTAGCATCATCTTTCATTTATTGTGAGAATATTGAAACCTACTGTGTGCCAGGGACTGCCAGGAGCTGAGGACATTGTGCTGAATAAGACAGACAACGGCCCTGTGATTGTGGAGCTTAGAGTCTAATGGGGCATATAAGTAAGAAAACAGATGACTTAATCCACTGATGTAATAGGAAAGACTGGAACGTAGACGAGGGACACTCAATCCAGGCTTGGAAACTCAGGGAAGGAGTCAGGAAGAGATGCCGTATACACAGGGCCCCCAAAATGTCAGCAGCAGGGAGGGCTGGTGGATGCTAGCATTACCCGTGGCCTTAAGTCATGTCGTGCATCTATTATACAGGCAAATGCCATAATAGCATCAGATGTAATTAAATGGGGAAAGACTTGACTCAGTGGTTGGTCTATTTTTGGTAAAAAAAAAAAAATCTCTTCATTGGCAGCCTTTAAAAATGGAATTTTAGTGAATTGCTTGTCATGTTTTCACTGGGAGAAAATGTAGAGTCAAGACTTTGTTTAGCATCCTAATGGATAAGCTCGTTCCCTTTGTAAAGCTCCAATAGGAACTCCCAAAGTCAGCCTCATTCATAAGCCCCACTTTCTAGCATTGACTATAAACTTTCTATAAGATGAGTGCTTTAAAAATCTGTGTGTGTGGGGGGGGTGGCAGGGAAAAGAGTGGCACAAGTGGTTAAGCACTCGACTACTAGCCAAAAGGTTGGTGGTTTGAACCTACCCAAAGGCACCTCAGAAGACAGGCCTGGCGATCTGCTTCTGAAAGGCAACAGCCTTGAAAATCCTATGGAGCAGTTCTACTCTGTACATATGGGGTCACCATGAATCAGAACTGACTCATGGGATATATCCCATTGCCGTCAAGTCAATTCCAACTCATAGCGACCCTATAGGACAGAGTAGAACTGCCCCATACGGTTTCCAAGGCTGTAATCTTTATGGAAGCAGACTGTCACATCTTTCTCCTGAGGAGCAGGGGATGGGTTTAGTCACCTAACTTCTGGTTAGCAGATGAGCATTTAAGCACTGTGCCACCAAGGCACACACACACACATACATGCACACACACACACCCTCCCTGTCTCTCTCTCTATATATACATATAGTGTGTATATGTATATTTCATGTCAATAAAAGTAGATAACATTTATTGGGAGCTTACCTTATACTGGAAACACCGGTGGCAAAGTGGTTAAGTGCTACGGATGCTAACCAAAGTGTCGGTAGTTTGAATCCACTGGGCTCTCCTCGGAAACTCTATGGGGCAGTTCTGCTCTGTCCTATAGGGTTGCTATGAGTCGGAATTGACTCGACGGCAGTGGGTTTTTTTGTTTTTCTTTTTTACTTTGTCCCAGGTGCTAAGTGCCTGATATGTATGGTCTCATTTAGTCCTCCTAACCACCCTATCTGGAGCCCTGGTGGCGCAGTGGTTAAGAGCTTGGCTGCCAGCCAAAAGGTCGGCAGTTCGCATCCACCAGCCACTCCTTGGAAACTCTATGGGGCAGTTCTGCTCTGTGCCATAGGGTTGCTATGAGTTGGAATCGACTTGATGGCAACAGGTTTGATTTTGTTTTAACCACCCTATCTACCACCCATCTGTCAGTTTGTTGTACTGTGGTGGCTTGTGTCTTGCTATGATGCTTGAAGCTATGCCACCAGCATTTCAAATACCAGCAGGCTCACCCGTGGTGGACAGGTTTCAGTGGAGCTTCCAGACTAAGACGGACTAGGAAAAAAAGCCTGGCGATCTATTTCTGAAAATTAGTCAATGAAAACTCTATGGATCACAACAGAATATTGTCTGATATAGTGCTGGAAGATCAGCTGCCTAGGTTGGAAGGCACTCAAAATACACAGTGGGTGCAACAATGGACTTGAGCATCCCAATGATTGTTAAGATGGTGCGGGACCTGTCAATGTTTGGTTCTGTTGTACATGAGGTCGCCATGAGCCAGAACCGACTACATGGCAACTAAAAACAACCACTACCATCATTCTATAGAGTAGAACGATTGGATTCTTCAGTGTACAGATGAGGAAAATGAGGCAAGCGAGATTGAGTCACTTGCCCAGAGTCTTACAGTCATTGCCCAGTGGGGGTGTGAACTCAGGGAGCCTGCCTTTGGAGCCTTGACTCCTAACCATACTGCCTCTCAAAAAGTCCTCTTTGCTCTTTGATTTTCCACATGCAGAACGGAGCACCCTTCAAGGTCCCTAATTTGATTCATCATGTTTAGGGGCTGTATTGCTCTGGGGGATCTGAGCATGAGAAGAGAGAGTGGAAAGAGAGTCATATGAACCAGAGGATAAACTCTTACAGCTCCCACAGGGGGTGGGTGGGAACTGAAATCCAGCACATGCTTCCCTTGTCAAGCCCAAAGAGGGCGCTATTTTCCAATTCTGTAAAGGTGCCAACAGGGCCAGCCCTCACCTGCCCTCCCGCACACCAAGGCGGCAGCGACCTCTACTGCCGTGCAGACCACTGTGCTGTCTTTTTAAAAAATGTTTTTGTTTTATTTAAATTTTTTTTATTGTACTTTAGATGAAGGTTTACAGAACAAATAGTTTCTCATTAAACAGTTAGTACACATATTGTTTTATGACATTGGTTAACAACCCCATGACAAGTCAACACTCCCTTCTCGACCTTGGGTTCCCTATTACCAGCTTTCCTGTCCCCTCCTGCCTTCTAGTCCTTGTTCCTGGGCTGTTGTGCCCCATTAGTCTCTTTTTGTTTTATGGGCCTGCCTAATCTTTGGCTGAAGGGTGAACCTCGGGAGTGACTTCACCGCTGAGCTAAAAGGGTGTCTGGGGGCCATACTCTCAGGGTTTCTCCAGTCTCTCTCAGGCCAGTAAATCTGGTCTTTTTTTGTGAGTTAGAATTTTGTTGGTGTTTTTTTTTTTTTTTTTAATTGTACTTTAGGTGAAGGTTTGCAGATCAAATAGTTTCTCATTACACAGTCAGTACGCATATTGTTTTGTGATGTTGGTTAACAAACCCACAACATGTCAACACTCTCCCTTATCGACCTTGGAGGACATTTTTTCTTTTTTGGTGGAAATATACATAGCCAAAGATACACCATTTCAAAAATTTCTACATGTAAAATTCAGTGACATCGATTATGTTCTTCCAGCTGTGCTGCTATTCTCACTATCCTTTTACAAATTATTCTATCACAATTATCTTCAACTTACTGCCCCCAGGCTTCCCATCAAATCTTTTGAGTTGCTGTTGTCAATTTGATCTCACTTAGATAATCCTTTTTTTTTTGTACTTTAGATGAAGGTTTACAGAACAGAATAGTTTCTCATTAAACAGTACACATATTGCCCTATGACAATGTTTAACAACCCCACAACATGTTAACACTGTCCTTCCTCAACCTTGGATTCCCTATCACCAGCTTTCCTGTCCCCTCCTGCCTTCTAGTCCTTGTCCCTGGACTGCTGTGCCTCATTAGTCCCATTTTGTTTTACGGGCTGTCCAATCCCTGTCTGAACAGTGAACCTCGGGAGTAACTTCACAACTGAGCTAAAAGGGTATCTGGGGGCCATACTCTAGGGGTTTCTCCAGTCTCTGTCAGGCAGTAAATCTGGTCTTTTTTTGTGTGTTAGAATTTTGTTCTACATCCTTCTCCAGCTCTGTCCAGGACCTTCTGTTGTGATCCCAGTCAGAGCAGTCAGTGGTGGTAGCTGGGCACCATCTAGCTGTACCGGACTCAGTCTGGTGGAGGCCTAGGTAGTTGTGGTCCATTAGTCCTTCGGACTAATCTTTCCCTTGTATGTTGTTTTCTTCATTCTCCCTTGCTTCTGAAGGGATGAGACCAGTGAAGTATCTTAGATGGCTGCTCATAGGCTTTTAAGATCCCAGATGCTACTCACCAAGGTAGAATGTAGAACATTTTCTTTATAAACTATGTTATTGACCTAGATGTTCCTGAGACCATGGTCCCCACAGCCCTCCACCCAGAAATTTAGTCCTTCAGGGAGTTTTGATGTGTCTGTGGAGTTTCCATGACCTTTCCTTGTACGAGTTGTGCTGGCTTCCCCAGTATTGTGTACTGTCTTACTCTTCACCGAAGTTACCACTTATCTATTGCCTATTTAGTATTCCCCCCGACCCCTCCCATCCCTTGTAACCATCAGTTTTTACAGTAGTGTTCTCATACAGTATTTGTCCTTTTGTGATTGACTTATTTCACTCAGCATAATGTCCTCCAGTTTCATCCATGTTATTAGATGCTTCGCAGATTCATCATTGTTCTTTATCATTGTGTAATACTCCGTTGTGTGTATGTACCATAGTTTGTTTATCCATTCATCTGTTGATGGGAATCTAGGTTGTTTCCATCTTTTTGCTGTTGTGAACAAAGCTGCAATGAACATGGGTGTGCATATGTCTTTTTGTGTGACGGCTCTTATTTCTCTAGGATATGTTCCTAGGAGTGGGATTGCCAGATCGTATGGTATTTCTATTTCTAGCTTTCTAAGGAAGTGCCATATCATTTTCCAAAATTGTTGTATCATTTTGCATTCCCACCAGCAGTGCATAAGAGTTCCAATCTCCCCACAGCCTCTCCAACATTCGTTATTTCCAGTTTTTTTTGATTCATGCCAGTAATGCTGAGGTGAGATGGTATCTCATTGTGGTGTTGATTTGCATTTCTCTAATGGCTAGTGATCGCAAGCATTTCCTCATGTGTCTGTTAGCTGCTTGAATGTCTTCTTTGGTGAAGGGTCTGTTCATTTCCTTTGCCCATTTTTTAATTGGATTATTTGTCTTTTTGTTGTAGAGGTGTTGGATTTTCTTGTAGATTATGGAGATTAGACCTTTGTCTGACTTGTAATGTCCAAAATTTTTTCCCTCTGTAGGTTCTCTTTTTGCTCTTTTGGTGAAGACTTTTGATGACCATAGTGTTTAATTTTTAGAAGATCCCAGTTATCTAGCTTATCTTCTGGAGTTGGTGTGTTGTTAGTTACCACTGCACTGTTTTGCTTGACCATGGGTGCTGGTCAGGCTCTTCAGAGCCAGTTTTCTCCTAGGTACCTGCCTCATTAGTAAGATTTGGGACTTTGGAGACTCAACATGATTCTCTTTGCCCCACATCCTGGAGCTGTGGGTATGCCCCACCCCATTCTCCTACTCAACTGCTGGGATCTAACACCAGGAGGAGGTTTCAGGTTTCTCATTTTTCTGGGAGGGGAATTCTCAGGAGAGCAAAGCAAAGGGACCAGGGAAGAGGGGAGAATGAGGAAGAGAAGAAAAGAGAGGAAGAACTAGTATGAGAGGATGAGTGATGGGTTACCCATTTGAGGTCACTAATTAAAGCTGTAGGATAAAGGGCCTCACGTCTCAGGCCATATATAATCCCTACCCTCTAGGCCCTTCACAGCTAATGTGGGAGATAAATTGGATTAATAGGATTAACAGACATTTACAAATAGATACAGAGCATTGGATTTTCATTTTCTTGCAAGTTACTTGTAAGAAATATTAAATGGCAGATATAAGACCAATTAAATATATTCTTGGAAAGCTAACTTCTCTGGCCAGAATAAGAAATAAGACGAAGTCTTTTCTTTTAAAAAAGATTCTTGTATTTCTTATATTTCCACTATACAGGGGATGCGTGTCTGGATTTGTGCATAAGTGTCTTTAGGTGTCCTTGCTTCTATGTGCCTGTACTTGTGTGTGTGTGTGCACGTGGGGCTCTTTGCACAAGACATTAGTAAAGCAAGGATTGCAGTTGCTTTGGAAACAGTGTTCTTGCCCTGCCACAGCTGGAACAAGGGAGCATGGCAGGTTGTGACATAATGCTGTGTCACTTGTGATTCTTTCTAGGATATGGAAGCTCTCAGGCCATTGGTTCCTTCCCTTCTGTCCATGAATACACATGGGCCATGTAGAACTGTAGGAAAACAAGGTGCTAGAGGTCTTTCAAGGAAGTTATGAAATCCTCATTTGAAGGCAAATCTGGAGAAGAAAGCCATTTAACTGTGTAGAGTGGCCTTGGATCCTTATTTTCTACTGATATCATTATTGTTAGTTGCCATCGAGTCAATTCTGACTCATGGTGACCTCATGTGTGCAGAGAACTGCTCCATAGGGTTTTCAAGGCTGTGACCTTTCGGAAGCAATCTTCAGGCCTGTCTCCTGAGGCACCTCTGGGTGAGTTCAAATCACCAAACTTTCAGCTTAACCATTTGTGACACCCAGGGACTCCTACCAATTTCTCCCATCCTCTGAGTCTCTTCCTGAGGAGGTAGGCACTAGGGAGTGGTAGTACCCCTTCTGGCTACTAGGGGTACAATTCAGGACATTCTAGGGAGTAGCCTGTATTTTATATAATGGAAGTGTTAGCAGCCACATTATATTTTGGGGGACAGAGAGTTTTTGTGATTCCTGCTGACAAATGAAATGGCACAATGAGAAAACACCTGGTTAGAGTGCTGGCCTTTGAAAAAGCTTGTAATGACAAATTTAGATTTATTCAGAGTGTGTGTTGGCTTATTTATTTTTTTAAATAAGGAGCTTATTCTCATATCTTAATATCCTTAACTCATCTAAGAAATCTAGGAGCTATAGAGTGAGGATCCACATATAAAAGATACAGTCCATGTTCTGAAGGAGTTCAGAGACCATGGGGAAGGCATGTAATTCAAGAGGTAATTTGCAATACAGTGTGACTAGTGTCAAGAAAGGAGAAGTGTCTGGTTGTGGAGCACACAGAGGAACTTCTAACCCAGCTGGGGGTGGGGAGGTGCTCTTCTCTGCCTCTCCCCAACTCTGTTCTTTAATCATGACAGCCTGGGAACTTACTGTTCCTGACCAATGAGTCAGCTGAGAGCAGAATGGTAATGAGCAAGGGAATGTCAATGTCAATGTTACTTGGGGCAGGGCGGGGACACACCAGCAGGCCCCGCTTTATTGTAATCTGGCAGATAAAAGTCCTGACTGCAAGTTGGTATGGCTGTTAGTGACTATTACAAGTGACTTCACAAGTGACCACAAAATGGAAGTGAGATATGGATACTAATAATGACAGGAATAGCTGCTGTTTATTTTGTCTGCAGTATGGCAGGCACTGTGTGAGGGACGCTGCTACCTTATTTTATTTAATCTCCACTAATCCTCACCCTGGCACCCTGGTGGTGAATTGGTTAAGAGTTCATCTGCTAACCAGAGGTCGGCAGTTTGGATTCACCATCAGCTCCTTGGAAACCGTATGGAGCAGTTCTACTCTATCCTATTGGGTCACTATGAGTCAGAATCGACTCAATGGCAGTGGGTTTTTTTTTGAATCCTCATCCCAAAGAGCCCTGGTAGTGCAATGGTTAAACCAGGGTCAGATTATCCAATAGGCAAGGTAAGCACGGTGCTTACCTTACTTACCAGATCATCTGTAGTAAATAATTTCACATTTTTTCGCCACATCAAAGTCTGCTTTAGGTATGGCTGGCATCTATCTCTTTCCCAGCCCCACAGCACCTTCCTACAGAATCAAAGCCTCTTGTCAAATTTATAATCCCTGACAAGGATGGATTACCCAGTAAGCAAGGTAAGCACAGGTTTACTTGTGCTTACTTACTAATCTGAAATGACCAATTTCACATGGGTTTCACCACATCACAGAACTATGTGATCTGAAAGAAGCATTTCTTTGATCCCACTTTTAGGACCAGGGTTAAATTCATCACACAAGAATGCTAAGGTTTCCCTAGGAACTTTTTCCCTTTAAAACTTAGCCATTCCTGCTTCATAAAATTGTTGTTAGGATCAAGTGAGATAATTAATATGATTGTATTTGAGAATTATAAAGTGCTGTATAAATGTGAGGGAAATCAGGTTTATCGTATTAAGCCACAATCTAATTAGGAGAGGAAGAGAGCAATTTACTGGGTGAATAGCAGAGGGTTCAGAGGATCGGTTGGAGGCTAGAGACCCCACTTCTTTCTGTCTTAGCCCCTGGGAATCTAAGCACCTTAATTTGCCTATTAAGCTAATTATAGAGAAGGCCTTTTAACCTTCATATAGTTCTCCCTCCCCACAGAGGGAACAAAACCTCCATTGCTTACCCCTAGTCCAAAAGAACGGCTTTTTCACCTTACCTTCAATTTTTGGTTTAGTGTTCCACTCCATGAACTCTTTGACATTTTCAGTTGTGGCTACATTTGGGAACCATGCTTCTTTATTCTAGTTACCTCTTTCTACCAAGAAAAAGAATGTTTTTAGGTGATAGTGTGCTGGTAAATGTTTTACAACGAGCTCTCTGGAAAAATGTATGCATATGCATGCACATATATTTATTATCAATTTTACTGATACAAAGGATGTGTAAGCACACAATTTACAAATAATAATAAAATACACAATACTCTTCATTGTAAATTCCACACGGCCAATTGATTTTTACAGGATACCTTTGCTGATTTTTGTCAGATTCCTGTATCTGTAGCTGTAATCATTAAGGTTGCATGTCAGCTTGGCTGGGCCATAATTCTCAGTGATTTAGCAGTTATGATGTAGTTTGGCAGTCATATGATAATGTGGTCACTTCCATGATGAGATTTGATAGGATGTGATCACTTCCATAGTGGGATCTGCTGTGAGTAGCCAATCACTTGAAAGGGAGTTTCCTTGGGGTTGGGGGTGTGGCCTGTATCCAGTATAAGTGGACTTTCTGGCATGGCTTGTGGGCTTTTGCTTGCTCTGGATCCTGTAACTGTCTCCTGTTCATCTGAGACCTCCGGTTCTCGGGGCTTGAGTTAGCAGTTCACCTGCCATCTTGCCTGCCAGTCTTGAGATTCATCAATCTTCGAAGCCTGGGAGCCAGAGCCCTACTGTCTGACCTGCCGATCTTGGGTTCTCCAGCCCCTGAGGCTAAGTGAATCAGGAGAAGCCTCCAGCCTGACCCACAAACTTGTGATGTTCCAGCCTCCACAACCACGTGAGCCATTTCCTTCATATAAATCTCTCTCTATATATATTTATATGCTTTACTGGTTTTGTTTCTCTAGAGATCCCAGCCGAAGACAGCAGCCAACCTATGTCTGCAACTGGTCAGCGAGCATAGTTCCAACATGAATGTTGGTTGATATTTTCTTCATGTTAACTAGTAAGATGCAGGTGAAAAAAACCAAAAACATACATTGGCACATTTGTCAATGACGTGAGTGGCTTCTTTGCTGAATAGGATATTGTTTTTGGAAGAATATTTCCTTAATTTTTTTGTGCTATTCACAACAGACTATAGACATGACATACTTTTAAGTTTAATCTACATTATTAATATTTTCTCCATCACTTTCTTAAGCCTAGATAACCAACAAAACAATAAATGAAGCCCTGTTTCATAGCATTTGCCAGTGTCTGTGGTGTAAATACTCCTGAAGCTACCCATGTGATGTCTCTGAACAAGGAAGTGGGAACAGATATGCAGTTGCACCCCATTATAATAATATTCCCACATACAATAGGCAAAATTACATCAAGAGCATAGATAATAGTAAAATGTAGTAAAATAATTAGGAAGTGTGAATTTTGAGTATTTATTACCTTTGTTTTTAATATAATTATCTAATTATAATCAAGTATTCTTATGATTTCATATTTATATGAAAAATCAAGATTCGTTTTGGGTATAAAATATAAGGTATGGATACACCTTCTTGCTTTCCCTAAAATGGCTAGTGAGTTGTTTAAGCATTATTTATTAATCTATCCTTTCTCTACTGGTTAAAAATGACTCATTTGACATATGTTAAATTCTCACACATACTTTATTTTTTTTATTGTGTTTTAGGTGAAAAGTTACAAAGCAAATTAATTTCTCATTAAACAGTTAATACACAAATTGTTTTGTGACACTGGCTGGCAACCCTGCGATGTATCAACACTTTCCCCTTCTCCACCCTGGGTTCCTTGTTTCCATTCGTCCAGTTCTCCCGTTCCTTCCTGCCTTCTCATCTTTGCTTTTGGGCTGGTGTGCCTATTAGTCTCATATAAATGATTGAACTATGAAACATGTCCATTACATGTGTTATTGTTGGCTCTATAGACTTGTCTAAGCTTTGGTTGAAGGTTGAACCTCAGGAGTGACTTCAGTACTGAGTTAAAAAGGTGTCTTGGGGCTGTATTCTTGGGGTTTCTCCAGTCTCTGTCAGACCAGCATTTTTTTTTGTTTTTTGTTTTTGGGGAATTTGAATTTTGTTCTGCATTTTTCTCCTGCTCTGTCTGGGATCCTCTACTGTGATCCCTGACAGAGCAGTTGGTGGTGGTAACCAGGCACCATCTAGTTGTTCTGGTCTCAGTCTGGTGGAGGTTGTGGTACGAATGTGGTCCATTAGTCCTTTGGACTAATCTTTCCCTTGTGTCTTTGGTCTTCTTTATTCTCCTTTGCTCCAGCTGGGGTAGGACCAGTACATATATCTTTGATGGCTGCTAGCATCTCACACACATACTTTAATCTGTTCTTTGACTTTCTATTTGGTTAAAGCAATCTGTTCGTTCTCCTAATATAATCACACTGATATATTTACATAATTAAAAATATATTTTATTATATCTTCTTATTACTCTTTCTTTTAGTAATTCTTCTGGCTGTTATCATATCTTAATTCTCCTATATAAACTTTATAGTCATTTAAAAAAGTTGAAACCCGTAGAGATTTTAATTCATATAACATTGATTAGTTTAAGGATAATTTAAATCTTTACTATAGGAACCTGTACGTAGACCAAGAGGCAGTTGTTTGAATAGAACGAGGGGATACTGTTTGGTTTAAAATCAGGAAAGGTGTGCACCAGGGTTACATCCTTTCACCATACTTATTCAATCTGTATACTGAGCAAATAATCCAAGAAGATGGACTACGTGAAGAAGAACGAGGCATCAGGATTGGTGGAAGACTCATTAACAACCTGCGTTATGCAGATAATACAACCCTGCTTGCTGAAAGTGAAAAGGACTGGAAGTACTTACTGATGAAGATCAAAGACCACAGCCTTCAGTATGGATTACACCTCAACATAAAGAAAACAAAAATCCTCACAACTGGACCAATAAGCAACATCAGGATAAATGGAGAAAATACTGAAGTTGTCAAGGATTTCGTTTTACTTGGATCCACAATCAATGCCCATGGAAGCAGCGGTCAAGACATCAGATGACGCATTGCACTGGGCAAATCTGCTGCAAAAGACCTCTTTAAAGTGTTAACAAGCAAAGATGTCACTTTGAGGGCTAAGCTGCACCTGACCCAAGCCACGGTATTTTCAATCGCTTCGTATATATGCCAAAGCTGGACAATGAATAAGGAAGACCGAAGAAGAATTGATGCATTTGAATTATAGTGTTGACGAAGAATATTGAATATACCATGGACTGCCAGAAGAACAAACTAATCTGTTTTGGAAGAAGTACAGCCAAAATGCTCCTTAGAAGGGAGATTGTAGAGACTTGGTCTTTCGTACTTTGGACATGTTATCAGGAGGGATCAGTCCCTGGAGAAGGACATCATGCTTGGTAAATAGAGGGTCAACGAAAAAGAGGAAGACCCTTGACAAGATGGATTTACATAGTTGCTGCAACAACAGGCTCAAACATAGCAATGATTGTGAGGATGGTGCAGGACCAGGCAGTGTTTTGTTCTGTTGTACACAGCATTGTTATGAGTCAGAACCGACTCTATAGCACCTAACAACAACATAAAATTTTGTAGTTATTTTCATATAAATTGTACACATTTTTTGTTAGTTTATATTTCTGTTGCTATTAGGAATATGATCTATTCCCATTATATTTTCTAACTGGTTATATTTGGTATGTAAGATTGATTTTTATATATTTAGTTTCTAACTATCCACTTAAAAGGCTTTTATAATTTTCTAGTTGACTCTTGTGTTTTCTAGGTAGATAGTTGTAATATATGCAAATTATGATAATTTTAGTTTTGAATATCTATGCCCTTCGTTTCATTCTTTTATCTAATTTGCATAGACTAGCATTTCCAGAAAAAATGTTATATAATAATACTGATTGGATTGTCTCCAGTTTAATGGAATTATTTCTAGTGTTACACATTAAGCATGTTAAAGACTTTTAACTTTATATATAATTAAATCATGTTATAGAAGTATCATTTTACTACTTTATTACTTTTTAAAATAAAAAATGAATATTAAATCTTACTAAAGGCAGCCTTGATATTGATGATCTCATCAATGTCATATGATTTTTCTTTGATTTACTACTAAATTTCCTAATATGAGCCATTCTTTCTGAGGATAAATTCTATGGGGTCATATGCTACCAGATTCCATTTGTAAATATTTTATTTCTCAAAGCTTTAAATCAGTAATCACAATGAGATTAATCTCTAAGTTTTATTTTTCTGTGTTATATTTTCTGGTTATAGTTTCAGTGTTATGATAAATTCATAAATGTATTTGGAAATCTTTCTTTTGTCCAGAAAGCATCTAAATGGTCTGGTCCTTGAAGACTTGACAGAATTTTTCCAGAAAGTTTTTTAGGTCTTGTGCTTCTTTGAGAATTAATTGTTTTACAATTTTCTCGATTTCTTCAGTGGTTATTGAGCCTGCTTGATCTACTCTCTCTCCTTGAGTTGTTATTGTTGTTGTTAGGTGCTGTTAAGTCAGCTCCAACTCATAGTGACCCTATGCACAGTAGAACGAAACACTGCCCAGTTCTGCTCCATCCTCACAATCATTGCTAAGTTTGAGCCCATTATTGAAGCCACTGTGTCAATCCATCTCATCGAAGGTCTTCCTTTTTTTGCTGACCCTGTACTTTACCAAGCATGATGTCCTTCTCCAGGGACTGGTCCCTCCTGATAACATGTCCAAAGTACATAACATGAGTTCTTACCATCCTTGCTTCCAAGCAGCACTCTGGCCATACTTTTTCCAAGATAGACTTGTTCATTCTTCTGGCAATCCACGGTATATTCAATATTCTTCACCAACACCATAATTCAAAGCCATCATTCTTCTCCGGTCTTCCTTATACATTGTACAGCTTTTGAATGCATATGAGGCGAGTGAAAATAACATGGCTTGGGTCAGGCGCACCTTTATCCTCAAAGTGACGTCTTTGCTTTTTAATACTTTAAAAGAGGTCTTTTGCTGCAGATTTGCCCAATGCAATACGTCGTTTGATTAGTTGGTTGCTGCTTCCATGGATGTTGATTGTGGATCCAAGTAAAATGAAATCCTTGACAACTTTATCTTTTCTCCATATCATGATGTTGCTTATTGGTCCAGTTGTGAGGATTTTTGTTTTCTTTGTGTTGAGATATAATCCATACTGAAGGCTGTAGTCTTTGATCTTCATCAGTAAGTACTTCAATTCCTCTTAGCTTTCATCAAGCAAAGTTGTGTCATCTGCATATTGCAGGTTGTTAATGAGTCTTCCACCAATCCTGATGCCATGTTTTTCTTCATATAATCCAGCTCTTGGATTATTTGCTCAGCATTTAGATTTCATAAGTGTGGTGAAAGGATGTAACCCTGGTGCACACCTTTCTGATTTTACACCATGCTGTATCCCCTTGTTCTCTTCTGATGACTGCGTCTTCATCTATATACAGGTTCTGCGTAAGCATAAATAAGTGTTCTGGAATTCCCATTCTTTTCAATGTTATCCATAATTTGTTATGATCCACATAGTCGAATGCCTTTGCATAGTCAATAAAACACAGGTAAACATCTTTCTGGTATTCTCTGCTTTCAGCCAAAATCCATCAGACATCAGCAATGATGTACCTGGTTCCACATCCTCTTCTGAATCTGGCTTGAATTTCTGGCAGTTCCCTGTCGATATACTTCTGCAACCTTTTCTGAATTATCTTCAGCAAAATTTTGCTTGCGTGTTATATTAATATTGTTCGATAATTTCCTCATTCTGCTGGATTACCTTTCTTTGGAATGGGCACAAATATGAATGTCTTCCAGTTGGTTGGCCAGGTAGCTGTCTTCCAAATTTCTTGGCATAGACGAGTGAGCAACTCCAGTGCTGCATCTGTCTGTTGAAACATCTCAATTGGTATTCCATCAATTCCTAGAGTCTTGTTTTTCGCCAATGCTTTCAGTGCAGCTTGGATGTCTTCCTTTGATACTATCAGTTCTTGATCATATGCTACCTTCTAAAACGGTTGAACGTCAACCAATTCTTTTTGGTGCAGTGACTCTGTGTATTCCTTCCATTTTCTTTTGATGCTTCCTGCGTTGTTCAATATTTTGCCCATAGAATTGTTCAAAATTGCAACTAGAGGCTTAAATTTTTTCTTCAGTTCTTTCAGCTTGAGAAATGTCAAGCGTATTCTTCCCTCTTGGTTTTCTAACTCCAGGTCTTTGCACATTTCATTATAATACTTTACTTTGTCTTCTCGAGTGGCCCTTTGAAATCTTCTGATCAGCTCTTTTACTTCATCATTTCTTCCATTCGCTTTAGCTACTCTATGTTTAAGGGCAAGTTTCAGAGTCTCTTCTGACATCCATTTTTGTCTTTTCTTTCTTCCCTGTCTTTTTAATGACTTTTTGCTTTCTTCTTGTGTTATGTCCTTGATGTCATCTTACAACTCATCTGGTCTTCAGTCATTAGTGTTCAGTGCATCAAATGTATTCTTGAAACGGTCGCCAAATTCAGGTGAGATATACTCAAGCT
Organism: Dugong dugon; assembly: GCA_030035585.1. NCBI lineage: Eukaryota > Metazoa > Chordata > Mammalia > Sirenia > Dugongidae > Dugong > Dugong dugon. Next base: position 38,622,145 of record CM057478.1, read on the forward strand.
CGTATTTTGGTTCTCATGGACTTGTTTTAATTTTCTTTAGCTTCAACTTAAACTCGCATATGAGTGATTGATTGTCTGTTTTGCAGGGGGCTCCTGGTCTTGTTCTTATTGATGATGTTCTGCTTTTCCATCATCTCTTTCCGCAGATGTAGTCAATTTGATTCCTGTCTTTTCCATCCGCTGTGGTCCACGTGTATAGTTGCCCTTTATGTTGTTGAAAAAAGGTATTTGCAGTGAAGAAGTCGTTGGTATTGCAAAATTCTATCATGTGGTATCCGGCAAGACCATATCTTACAACTACCGATCCTTCTTTATTTCCAACTTACGCATTCCAATCATCAGTAATTATCAATGCTTATTACTGGCATGTTTGATCAATTTTACACTGCAGAAGTTGGTAAAAATCTTCAATTTCTTCATCTTTGCCCTTAGTGTTTGGTGCATAAATTTGAATAATAGTCGTATTAACTGGTCTTCCCTGTAGGCGTGTGGATATTATCCTATTACTGACAATGGTGTGCTTCAGGATAGATCTTGAAATGTTCTCTCTTTGATGATGAATGCGAAGCCATCTCTCTTCGATTTGTCATTCCTGGCATAGTAGACCATATGATTGTCCAATTCAAAATGGCCACTACCAGTCCATTTCAGCTCACAAATGTCTAGGATATTGATCTTTATGCATTCCATTTCATTTTTGAGGATATCCAATTTTCCTAGATTCATACTTTCTGGTTATTAATGGATGTTTGCGGCTGTTTCTTCTCATTTTGAGTCATGCCACTTCAGCAAATGAAGGTCCCGAAAGCTTTCCTCCATCGACGTCATTAAGGTTGCCTCTATTTTGGGGAAGCAGTTCTTACCCAGTTGTATTTTGAGTGCTTTCTAACCTGAGGGGCTCATCTTCTGGCACTATATCAGTCAATGTTGTGCTGCTATTCATAAGGTTTTCACTCCTCAGTTTTTTCAGAAGTAGGCCACCAGGTCCTTCTTCCTAGTTTGTCTTAGTCTGGAAGCTCTGCTGAAACCGGTCCATCATGAGTGACCCTGCTGGTATTTGAAGTACCGGTGGCATAGCTTCCAACTTCACAGAAATACACAAGGCACCACAGTAGGACAAACTGACAGACACGTGGGGCTCCTTGAGTTACTTTTGTTAATTTACATGTTCTTGGAAAATCCTCTACTTCACCTGTGTTTGCAGATTTATTGACATAGAATTTTTCAATGCATTATTTTATAATTCTTTAATTTTCTTTTTTACTATTATTATCTTCTTCTGCTCTTTCTAATTTTAAAGTCTTTCTTTGGGTCCTACTTGACTAGTTGTGGCCATGTCAGCACCTGGCATACTGCCTGGCTTGATACATGCTTTAAAATGTTGAATAAATTAATGTGAGGAGGCCCCAGGACTTTGGTTTATTTGCCTTCTTAAGGGACCACAGGCTACCTTGCTGAGAAGTCTCTGAGTCCTTGGACTTTTGATGGCCTGTTCAGTTTTCCCCTCTCTCCAGCCATGCCAGCTGCTCTGACCCTGGTGGAGACACTTACTCCTCAGAGAATATTTTCTTGTACTCTACTGCCGTATCAGAGGGAAAATGATAGTTTAACCACTCTGCAGACTTGGATTTAGGCTATTGTTCATCCAAGACGGGACAAGGGTTTTTCACTGGGGTGCTCCCTGTCTCCCTGGCTAGCTCTCACTTCTATGCTCTGCCCTACAATTTGGGGGTCTAAGTGACATTTTAATTGTCCTACATATTCTTCGATAATTTTACTTCTTTTTGCTTATGTCTTTCCATTTTAGAGATGGAAGTTTTGGATATTTGCCTTGTAGCTATAATTCTCGGGGTCTTCTCACTTTTTAACCATCGTAAAGAATTTCAAACATTTAATAGAAGACGACAATTAAGAGAAATCATAATCTAATTTCTCAAGATTCTGATGTAGTTTTATCCAGTGGCTTTTTTTGATGCACTTAAGTGCGCAAATTCACTCATACTTTCTTTATCTAACCAAACTGGGACCATAATGTACATTCTTTTAAAACCTTTTAATTGAAGTATGACATACACACTGAAATGTGCACAACTCAATGAATTATATCTAAGTGAGCATGGCCATGTAACCACCACCCAGATTAAGTAATAAAATGGTACCAGCCCTCCAGAAGTCCCTCACCTGCACCCTACAAATTTCTATCGCCTCTCTCCTCTCCAAAGTTAAGCACATCTAACATAAATTAATTTTGCCTATGATTGGGCTTTATATAAGTGGAAGATATAGAATATACTATTTGAGCCTGCTGCTTTTCCTTAACATTTTGCTTGTGAGATTTATCCTTGTTGTTGAGTGTAGAAGTAATTTATGCATTTTTACTGAGGATTGTTTTCTGTTGTATGAATATACTACAATTTATTTATCCACTCTACTTTTGATGGATGTTGGGGTTATTTCTATTTGTGTCTATTCTGAATAATGCTGCTATGAACATTTTTTTAATATATCTTTTAGTGCAATGTATACTCATTTCAATTGAGCAAATACTAGGAGTGAAGTTTCTGGGTCAGGGGACATGTATACCTACAATTTTAGTAGATAATGCCAAGCTGCTTCTGAAAGTGGTTGTAACAATTTACACTCTCATAAGTGTAGAGCACATCCCGTTGCTCAGCATTCTCACTCGAACTTAAATCTGTTGTTGTCAAATTGATTCTGACTCGTAATAACCCTGTAGGACAGAACAGAACTGCCCTATGTGGTTTCCAAAGCTGTAATCTTTGCGGGAGCAGATTGCCACATCTATCTCCCATGGAGCAGCTGGTTGGGTTTGAACTGCCAACTTTTCAGTTAGCAGCCAAGCGCTTAACCATTGTGCCACCCGGGCTCCATCACCAAAACTTAGCATAATAGTTTTGTTTTTTAATCCTTTTTACACTTAACATCACATCGCGAACATTTTCATGTGCTATTCATGTTGTTATTATTTTTAATGGGCTGTATAGTTTTATTGTATAGAGCAGGGCTCAGCAAACTTTTTCTGTTTAGGGCCAGTTAGTAAATATTTTCAGCTTCATGGGCGGTACAGTCTCTGTTACAACACTCATCTCTGCCACTGCAGCAAGAAAGCAGCCATAGACAATATGTAAATGAGTGAACGTGGATGGCTTTTTTCCAATAAAACTTTATTTACAAAAACAGGCAGTGGGCCAGATTTGGCCTACAGGCCATGATTTGCGAACCCTTGATATTTATTCAATTTCCTGATTATAATAGCTTTCAAACTTGTTTTTAATCAGAAAAGATACTTAAACCCACAACAAACATTATATATTGAACACCTACTATGAGCTGAATACTGTGCTAGGTTTTGGGGAATCCAGGAGCATATTACTTATGGATAAATTCTTCGTGTATCTTAAATTCTAGTTGGGGTAGACTGATAATTAAAAGAAAATGTGTATCTTAACTGGAACTCAGTGTGTAAAATAGACAAAAGCAGAACTATTTGAATTGTTCAACCAGCTTCTGAATCTATTGGTTGTCCCTACGTTTAACTCTAGAACTGTATTGAACACAGCTTGAAAACTATGACCCAATTGTCAGCTGTCAGTAATTGACTGGTTTTTGTTATTATGCCACTGCTTTGAAACTTTTTGTATATACATCCTGGATCACATTGTTTTCTTATAATAGATTTCTAGCAGATAATTTATGGGGTCAAAGGGTATGACTATTTTTAAGGCTCTTGTTATATTTTGCCAAAACATTTTTCAGATTGTGCTACCATGTGTGTTATATCTCACCTTTGCCAACATCCAATATTAGCATTTAAACATATTTGCAAATTTGATAGGTGAAGAATATTGTTTTAATTTGCATTTCTTTGATTAGTTGAGTGCTGAACATTTTTTCATATTTATTAGTCATTTGCATTTTTTTCTCTGAATTGATGGGAAGAGAACATTTTGAGCATAATTTAAATAAGGGAATTGAAAAGAAATTAATGAATAACTTTTTTTTTTCTCAGACAACAGACTTTGAGTTGGAATTAGGTCATGGTCACAAAGGGTATCTACTGAAAAGCAGACTTCTGTAGAATCTATTGGGATAGCCAAGCCTGTATTTTATTCTAGATGCATATCTTCTCTTAATTTGATAAGTAAAATAATGTTATTTTTTCAAGTGTTTAAAAATAGTATTTGAAAATTCACAGGGAAAACTTTAAGTATGAGAGATAAACAGTATGATGTCATTGCTTAGCAGAAGGGGAAAAATTTAGATTTAATGAAAATAACTGGGTGGTAATGACACTTGGAGGTTGGTGAGAAAGACAACCTGGGTAGTTTAACCACTTCCCCTTTCCATATTATTACAAAATCTTCATAAACAAAATACTCACTTGCGGAACACAATTCCTTCTAGTATATAAAAATATATTTAAACACTTTCCTATTTTGAAATATGGTTTGCTTCCAACTTTTTTGCATCTAGCATGTTTAAAAAAATTTAAATGGCATGTTTTAAATTTTTATTACTTTAATTGTAAAGCAACACTTTATTCAAAGGTTGACTTGTCAAAGAGACATTCCCTTCTTTAGTATCTCTTCGATTTCTTATATCATTTTTTTCTTATCCCAGAGTTCTCTTAGATTTTAATTATCATACAATATTCCAAAAATACTTAAAGGTAGAAATAAATAATGAACCCACATGAATCTATTACCCAGCTTCAACAATTAGCACATCTTGTCAATTTTGTTTTATCTTTCCTCCTCCCCTATCTGCCGTGCTGCCCTGCCACACACACATGCCTTTGTTTATTGCTGTTGTTGGAGTATTTTAAAATAAATATAAAACACTGTATAATGTATTGACAATTTTAAACAATGTTTTAGATTATTTATCTATGGTAAAAGTTCTCATTTCTATTATTATATTTATCTTTTTTTAAAATAATATTTTATTGTGTTTTTGGTGAAGGTTTACACAGCAAATTAAGTTCCCATTTAACAATTTCTATCCATATTGTTCAGTGACATTGATTACGTTTTTCACAACGTGTCAACATTCTCATTTCCATTCTGGTTGTTCTGTTTCCATTAATCTAGCTTCCCTGCTCCCCCTTACTTTCTCATCTTTGCTTTAGGGTAAATGTTGACCATTTTGTTTCACATAGTAGTTTTGTTTTTTTTGTTTTTTTTTTTTTAGAAGAGCACAGTAGTGGTTTCAGTTCCAGGTTCAGTAAAAGGGTGTCTCAGGGCAACAGTCTCAGGGGTTCCTCTGGCCTCTACTGGTCCAGTAAGTCTGGCCTTTTTTAAGAATGTGGATTTTGTTCTATGTTTTTCTCCCATCTATTGTGTCCCTGGAAAGAACAGTCAGTAGTAGTAGCCAGGCACCATCTAGTTCTCCTGGTCTCAGGATAGATGAGACCATGGTTCGTATGGGCTATTAGTTCTGTAGAGTAGTTTCTTCTTTGAGTCTTTGGCTTCCTTCTTTCTGTTTTGCTCCAGACGAGTAGAAACCAATAGCTGTATCTTAGATGGCTGCTGATAAGCTTTTAAGACTCCAGACGCTACTCACCAGCCTAGGATATAAAATATAAACTTTATGAACTATGTAATGCCAATTGACTGAGTTGTCCCACAAGACTATAGTCCTAAGCCTTCAAGTCCAGTAAACCATCTTGTGAGGTGTTTGGTTATGTCTAGGAAGTATGCATAACTGTGCCCTCTTTGTACTTTAGTATATGTATGAATATATGCAGAACAAAAAAATGTATATAGCTATGCCTGCAGATACACCTATATGTGCACACATATGTACACGCATATACCTTCCTATACACATATATGTATACTTATCTGTGTAATCACACATATATTTTTTGGTTGATATTGCTGTTGTTGCAAAATTGTATAGTTACAGCATTTACCAAAAACGTCCCTTATACTTGTGTACTTCTTAGTGTCATCATTTACCTTGGTCATATTGTGCAGACTTCACCCATGTTTATCTTACTAAAAGGTTTTAAACTAATTTTACTATTTGCTGTGAAAATAAAGGCAATAGCCTTTTATTGTAGAAAAACTTCAAGCAAAAAAAAGAAAAACCACCTTTTACGATAACATTTATATTTTGGTTTAGATCATTCTCAGTTTTTTCTATATCTATGGTCTGCTTTTTTCCCCCACTTAGTAATATATTGTGAACATCTTTCCATATAAATATTTTTTTCTTATCATTTTAATGGCTGAATAGTATCATAGGGAAGGAAATAGTTGACTTAATCAAATAATTATTGCTGGAAATATATGTATTGTTTTAATTTTTTGCTATTACCTTGCTGTAATAAATATCCATGTATCTAAAACTTTGTATAATTATTTCCATAGAATTAATTCCTAGAATGAACATATTTTTCTATCTTTATTGGCCATTTAGTTTCTTCTTTTGTGTGTTGCCAAATCATATCCTTCTCCTGTTTTTTATTGGTGACTTCAAATTTTTCTTGTTGATTTTATATACGTTGTTGTTGTTGTTAGGTGCTGTCAAGTTGGTTCCAACTCATAGCGACCCTATGCACAACAGAATGAAACACTGCCTGGTCCTGCGCCATCCTCACGATCGTTGCTAGGTTTGAGTCTGTTGTTGCAGCCACTGTGTCAATCCATCTTGTTGAGGGTCTCCCTCTTTTTTGCTGACCTTCTACTTTACCAAGCATGATGTTCTTCTCCAGGGACTGGTCCCTCCTGATAACATGTCCAAAGTATGTGAGATGAAGTCTCGCCATCCTGGCTTCTAAAGAGGATTCTGGCTATACTTCCTCCAAGGCAGATTTGTTCGTTCTTCTGGCAGTCCAGTTCTTCTGGTGTTGGTGAGGAATATTGAATATACCATGGACTGCCAGAAGAATGATTTTATGTATAGTAAAGAATATTTGAGGAGCCTGGTGGGCAGTGATTAGGCACTCAGCTGCTAACTGAAAGATCAGTGATTCGAAACCACTAGCTGCTCTGTGGAAGAAGTATGAGGCAGTCTGCTTCCACAAAGATTTATAGCCTTGGAATCCCTATGAGTTCTACTCTGTCCTGTAGGGTCGTTATGAGTTGGAATCGACTCAACAGCAAAGTATTTAAGAATATGTACCCATTATATGTCAGTTGTTTCACTTTTTAATTGTCCAAGTTTGTCATTTATCCTATGTGGCAGATTGTATTTCCCAAAGATGATCGTGACACTCCTCCCATCGAAAGGTGGGTTGATGTCCTCTTTAATCTGAGTAGGCTTGCAATTCACTTGTAATTTTTAAGATTAGGCAGAAAAGGTGATACAATTTCCACCTTGTTAAATGGGACCTCCCTTTTGGAACTCTAAGCTGTCATGAAAGAATTCAACTACTATGAGGCAGCCATGTTGTAAGGAAGCCCAGGCCACATGGAGAGGTCATGTGTAGGTGTTCCAGTTGACAGATACAGCAGAGATCCCAGGCACAGATACCATCAGCACCCAGACAGGTGAATGAAGACACCTTCAGATGATTCCAGTCCTAGCTGTCAAGTCACTTGCAGCCTTTGAGTGTTGTCTTAGGCTGGGTTCTTTAGAGAAGCAAAACTAGGGAAGCATTTATATGCACATATATAAATATAAATACATATATATAAAGAGAGAGAGAGAGAATTGATTTATATCAAGGAAACGGCTCACACGGTTGTAGAGGCTGGAAAGTCCCAAGTCTGTGGGTCAGGCTGGAGACTTTTCCAGACTCATGTAGCTGCAGGGGCTGGAGAACCCAAGATCCAGACTGCAGTGGCTGACAGATCCCAAGATCAGCAGGCAAGCTGCTAGCTCAAGTCCCAAGAACTGGAAGCCAGATGAAAAGGAGCCAGATGCAGGATCCAAAGTGAGCAAAAGCCAGCAAGCCTTGCCAGAAAGTCCACCTATATTGGATGCAGGTCACATGCCAAAGGAATCTCCCTTTCAACTGATTGGCTACTCACAGCAGATCCCATTATGGAGGTGATCACATTATATCAGATCTCATCATGGAAGTGATTATGTCATTACACGACTGCCAAATTACATCATAACTGCCAAACCACTGAGAATCATGGCCCAGCCAAGTTGACACACAACTGTAAAAATCACATGTGTTCTCAGCCGAAGCTCCAGACATCATGGGTCAGAGACAAGTTAGTTTTATTTTACCCAGTCCAAAATCCTGACCCACGGAATCTGTAAGCATAATAACATTGATTTAAGCTAGTGAGTTTTGGGGATTCTTTGTTATGTAGCAATAGTAACCAGAACACACTATAATTTTGTTATGAAGTTATTAACATATAGACATTTAATATTTTTGTTCTGCCAAATATTTCAATCTTTTTCTTTGATTTCTACCTTATGACTAGAACTTTTCCATGCATAGGTTGAAATAATGTTCTGCCCCATTTTAAAATGGTACTTTCATGATCTTATTGTTTACATTGTTCAATCTTCAAATTCCTTGACCTCTCTGCAGCACTGAGGATGGTCACCGCTTTAGCTTCTTGCCTTGGACTATCAGACTCCACGCTCTGTTGGTTTTATCACTCCTTTCTGGATATTGCTTTGTCTTAATTTTCTATGCATGAGCATCCTTCTCTAACCCAATCTTTAAATTTTGGAGGTCTTTAGATTCTATCCTGGACTCTTTTTATTTTCTCACTCCGTTCTCTCTCTAGGATACCTCATCTACCTTTGTAACTTCAGTAACCATTTATGAGTTGATGGTTCCTTGAATTTACATCTCCATTCCAGACTCTCCTCTGAGGGCTTCTGGGCAACATGGCACTATAGGCAGAAGCACCACGCCATCCCTCCACAGCAAAGATCTGAAAAACTAAGCCAAACAGAGAAAACAGCAATCCCGAAACCCTAAGCATCAAATGAAGAGATAAAGAACTCAGCCAAGTACCGAATGGAATAAGAAACTGACAGAGAACAGAGAGCAAGGAGAGATACATGCAGCGGTCCCCTATCAGCTAATGCAGTCATCCGGGACTCCTATCAGAGACCAGCAAACAGGGGGTACAAGAAAGCAGCTTCACGGAGCTTCCAGCAGGTGACAGAACAACCAGTAGCCAGCGGTATGCACTTCCCCACCCTCCACTCTTCTTTGCCCCTGCTCGGCCTCCTCTACTTCCTGTAGCTACAGTCTCTTGGCCGGAAGCATTGGCTTCACCCCAGTGTTGCTTGGATTCCACCTGCCCGCATTGGCCAGCTCTCTAAGTGCCATCTGTTGGCTGCTGGTGTTGCTTTTTTCTACTCTTTAGATTTCTTCCTTACCTCTCACTACCTCCCCCTCCTTTCTCTTAAATACCTGGCTCTGTGTGCCATCTTTGCTTCTTCCTGAAAGGCTGTGAAATGCTGTTCGAATGTGAGACTGCTTCCCGGCCTGTGCTGCCACATTGATGGGATCCCGGGGCTTTTTGTTTGTTTGTTTTCTTTTTCTTTTCTCGAATTGGCAGCCCATTCTAGACGGGCGGTACTGTGTGGCTTGGGACCTACCCCCTCAGTTTGTGCAGATGCGCAGAGGGATCCCTGAGAGCATTTCTTTTTTCTTGGGTTTTTCTTTTTCCTGCTTTTTTGGGGGGGTTTCTTGTTCTTTTTTTAAAATTTGTTTGTTTTGTTTTCTTTCCCCCTTTTTCACTTTCTTCATTACTCAGTTTCTTATCTCTCTGTACTTCTCTTCCTATCCCCTGAATACCTGGCACTGAGTGACACCACTACCCCTTCTAGCCAGGCTATACTTCACGTCCTGGAAGCAATTTCCCCAGACCTCATAGCTGCACTGGTGGGATCCCTGGGAACTTTTCTTTTTTCTTTCTAATTTTTATTTATTAATTTTTTTCTTTTCCTTTCTTTTTTTCTTCTTCTCCTTTTTTTCCTCCATTTCTTAGTCTCTCATCTCTCCACTCCAATGGCAAGCTCCCCTAGCACCCTTTTTTTTTGTTTGTTTGTATGTTTTTGGCTCCTGTTCCTCTTTCCTCTCTCCCATACCCATCTTAGCTCCACACATCACAATCTCCCCCCTCCATCCTGCCAACCTGCACCATGTGCTTAACATCATACCACCAAGTAGACCCGGTACAGCCTACTGGAACCTGCCCTGCACTGATTACTGGCCCACCCTGGTGGCCGTAGTAAGTGCCACAAACAACCCATCCCAGCAACTCCTCTTCAGCTAGACCTGCCCTGCTATACCATATCTGAGCAACTGACCCTGCCAATTGGAGAAGGAGGTGAAAAGTATCGAGCCCACAGACGAGCAAACAACAAAGAACACACAGCCCACCTGCTCAGACATAGCCAAATAAAACAAAAAAACCAGATGAAACAAACAAATCTACAATCAATAAACGAGAAAAATAACTACCGAATGCCCAGCAGACAGCAGACAAATATAAAAACATTTACAAAAACAGGACAGAATGGTTCCAGTAGGTGTCCAGGATAAAACACCAGATGACTTTCCACAAGAAGAAAAGGTACTAGAACAACATGATAGGGAATTCAAATCTCTAATATTCAGAGCTATCCAAGAGTTGAAGAAAAAGCAGACAAAAATGAGAAAAAAATAGACAAATTCATGGAAAAGGCAGACAAATTCATGGAAAATACTGACCAAAAAAAAAAAAAAAATTCAGGAAAAAAATGCCAAAATAAATTCACAACTAAAAATCAGACAAAACAACAATTAGAAATCCAAAAGATAATAAGATTTCAGAAATGGACAGTGTCATAGAAGGGCTGAGGAGCAGATTTGAAATGGTGGAAGACAGGATCAGTGAAATTGAAGACAAACACTTGTATACAACTCTGTGTGAGGAAAAACTAAACTCTCCTCTGAGCTCAAGAATGAATATCCACATATTTCCTTTTCATTTCTATATGGCTATTCCATAGGTACCTTGAAATAAATCCCATAAGTCCAAAACCAAACTCATGATTTTGTATGATTTCTCTCCTCACCCTCTTAGTTATCTAGTGGTGCTGTAACAGAAATACCACAAGTCGGTGGCTTTAACAAACAGAAATTAATTTTCTCAAAGTTTAGATGGCTAGAAGTCGTAATTCAGGGTGCTGGCTCTAGGGGAAGGCTTTCTCTCTCTGTCGGCTCTAGAGGAAGGTCCTTGTCTCTTTGAGCTTCTGCTCCTGGGCAGTCTTCATGTGGCTTGGCATCTCTTTTCCCCCATCTCTGCTTACTCGTTTGCTTGTTTAATCTCTTTTATATCTCAAAAGAGATTGAAGATACAGCATACACTAATCTTGTCTCATTAATATAACAAAGACAACCCATTTCCAAATGGGATTATAACCACAAGCATAGAGGTTAGGATTTAAAACACATACTTTTTGGGGACACAATTTAATCCATAACATTCCACCTTTTGCCCCCCCCCCAAATTCATGTCCTTGCCATATGCAAAACACATTCATCCCATCACATCATCCGAAAATTCTTAAAATCTCATCTTCTGAATCATCTAAATCAAATATGGGTTAGACTTCAGGCATATTCCATCTTGGGGCAAAATTCCTCTTTATCTGTGACCTTGTGAAATCTAGAATACAAGTTATCTGCTTCCAAGTCACAACAGTGGAAGAGGCACAAGGTAGACATTTCCATTATGAATGGGAGAAATCGGCGGGAAAGAAGGGATAACAGGCACCAAGCAAGTCAAAAATCCAGCAGAACAATTTATATTAGCCCTCGAGGCTTAAAAATAATCCTCTGTTCTCTGAGACCATCTGGGCAATGGCCCTGTACTCCAGACTCTGGATGTTGGCCATGCACTCTGGATTCTGGGTGGAGGCTCCTCGGCCCTGGGCTTCGGCTCTGCCATCCAGGCCCTCTGGGATGACAGCTCTGCTCCCTTGGCTTTAGGCGCTCCATTCTCCTACTCCATCTGAGTGGCGACCCCACCCCCTTGGCCCTGGTAGGAACTGTTCTTCTGCCCCTTGGGCATGGCAACACTGCCCCCTCAGCTTTGGCCCTTGGCCCCATCCCCCTGGCACACCTTAATGGCAGCCCGACACTCGGGAACTGAGTTGACAAAGATCTGACTCTTAGAAACCTAGGTGTCTGTGGCCCCGCCCTCTGAGATCCAGGAGACCGTGGCCCTGCCCTTCAAAACCGAAAAGGCCCTGCATCCTGTGCCCCTTATAACAGTCCTGCTGATCTCTGAGCTGCTCCAGGGATGGTCCTTTTCTTTTCTTAGAGGACAACTGATGTAGCTCCTTTGGCCTGTTTCCTACCTGTAGAATTCCAAGAGGCAGACAGCATTTTTTCCTTTCATTCTTTCTGTGTCCCCTTCAGTCTGAGCTGATGGGTTTTATGCTATGGTTGTTGGTTAGATCCATCAGTCACAGGCTTAATCTCTTTAACAACAGATTGTGTAGCCACATCCTTGGTGAGCATTCTGGAACACATGTCCTTAGTTTGTACAAAAAAATTTTCCAAATCTTTGAGTTTTGTTTTCATTTTACACAGTTCATTTTTTAAGTCCATTTCTTTCCTCTCACATCTTACTATAACAGCAAGGAGAAATCTGTGGCCGCTTTAAGACCTTGCTTAGAAATCTCCTCCGCCAGATATCCAAGTTCATCACTTGAAAGTTCTACCTTCCACCAAACATGTGAATATAATTCAGACAAGTTCTTTTCCACTGCATAAAAAACATTGCCCTTCCTCCATTGTCTAATCACATGTTCATCATTTTCTTTCAAAGGCTCACCAGAAGCACATTTAACATCCACATTTCTAGCAATATTATGTTGTTGTTGCCATATGTATTCTCTAAGACAGTAGAGACTTTCTTTATAGCTCTCCCTACTTCCTTCTGAGCCCTCACCAGAATTTCCTTTGATGCCCATAATTCTACCAACAGTTTCTTCAAGGCAACTAGGATTTTACTATTAGGCACCTTAAAACTCGTCCAGCCTCTACCCATTGCCCAATTCCAAAACCACTTCCACATTTTAGGTATCTGTTTGAGCAGCACCCCACTCTTCCAATACCAAATTCTTAGTTATGTAGTGCTGCTATAACAGAAATACCACAATTGGGTGGCTTTAACAAACAGAATTTTATTTTCTCACAGTTCATTAGTCTAGAAGTCCTAATTCAGGGTGCCAACTCTAGGGGAAGGCTTTTTCTCTCTGTTGGCTCTGGCAGAAGGTCCTTGTGTCTTTGAGGATTTACAGCACCTATTTTTAGAGGACACAATTCAATCCATAACACTTTACTTCTGCCAAACTTAGTCCCTCTCCTGTGTTCTTAATTCTATGCATGGCACCACCTGTCTTAGTCATTAGTCTGGAAACCTTGGGGTCATCTGTACCACATCCCTTTGTCTCATGCCTGCAGAACATCAACTACCAAGTCCTGTTCATTTACCTCTTAAATAGCCTTTACATCTCTGTATTTCTCTATTTCTTCCACCTCGATCTTTGCCATCCATACCATCATTGTTTCTCCTGCTTCAGTAGACTTCTCATTGGTATCCCTGTGTCCAGTTTTTGCCTCCATCCAGTCTACTCTGCCTACTTACCCACTGCTGTCTAGTCGATTCTGACTTATGGTGACCTCATGTGTTACAGAGTAGAACTGAGCACGATAGGGTTTTTTTTTTTTTTTTTGGCTGTAATCCTTATGAAAGCAGATTGCCACCAGGTCTTTCTTCTGCAGTGCTGCTGGGTGGGTTTTACCCCTGAACTTTCAGTTAGCAGCAGAGTGAAAACCATTTGCACCACCCAGGGACACAAGTCTGGCCTTATCACTCTTTTACTTAAAGTATTTCAATGACTTCTCATTGTTTTGAGAATAAAGACAACTATCCTTCATATGTGTGGCCCTTCATGGTTGCACACACCCCACCCCCACCCCCTACCCCCACAATTATCCTGCTGCATTGTCCAGCCTAACTGGCCATCCTCCAGTCCCTGGAACTGCACGCCCCTTCTGGCCACAAGGTCTTCTCTGCATATGCCCACTGTCTGCCTGAACCACACCTTGCCTGTTTAATTCCTGCCTCTCCACCCGGCTTCAGAGCTCTCACATTGCTTCAGGGAATCCTCCCCTGAACACTGAGGTTAGGTCAGAGCCCCTGTACTGTGAATTCCTTGACCCTGGACTTATCTGGCTTCATCACAAATGTAATTAAATAACCGATTGTGCAATTCAACCTTTGATGTCTGCATTAAGATTGCCATGTAAATTAAGATAGAAGTAACTGGAAGGCAGATTAACAGGCAACTTTATTGGCCATGTGACACACCTCATACAATACCATACCTGTCAGATAACATCTTGGTCTAAGCAGAGACAGAGAAAAGATAGCGAGAAAGAGAGAGACTGACTGACTTACGCACAGACTTATTTTTAAACTGAATTCTCTTTCCTCCTCTCGTTAATTCTGACCCTGATGGGGAAAATGTTATTGGGGTGGCAGGCTAAATGATCTTGTTATTGCTACTTTTGCCCTTTGTTCTGGGAGATTCCTTCTGTCTTCTTGCGAGTTTTTGGCTTTCTAACTTCAGCATCTGCCCATAAATGCCGAAGAAGCTGGGTTTTAAACATCCTGGTGCTTGATTACCTCTCCACCCACTATGTTTAACAGGTAAGCAGGAAACCACCTAACGTCTATCACCAAGGGAAAGGGAAAGTGCCAAAGGGTTATCACCTGGTGGCTCTGTTCACCAGATAAAAGAAAGGCAAGGTGGAAAGTGAAATATTACCAAGTCCTGGAGTAGCTGTGACTGTTTTTGTTGTGTGTTGTCAAGTCGATTCCGATTCATAATGACCCTATAGGACAGAGTAGAACTACCCCACAGGATTTTCTAGGTTGTAATCTTAACGGGAGCAAATCACTAGGCCTTTTCTCTCACGGAACTGCTGGCGGGTGTGCACTGGCAACCTTTTGGTTAGCAGCTGTCTTAGGCTGGGTTCTCTAGAGAAGCAAAACCAGTGAAGTATATATATATATAAATATATAAAGAGAGGTTTATCTCAAGGAAATGGCTCACAAAGTTGTGGAGGCTAGGAAGTCCCAAATCCAGGTGTCAGGTGTCAGGTTGGAGGCTTCTCGTGACTCATGTGATTGCAGGGTCTGATGAATCCAAAGCTGGCAGGTCAGACTGCAGGCTGCTGGCTCCCGTCCCAAGAACCAGAGGTCAGAGGATAACAAGTCGGTTGCAAGATCCATAGAGCAAAACCCAGCGAGCTTTGCCAGAACGTCCATTTGTGTTGGATGCAGGCCGCATCCCTGAGGAAGCTCTCCTTACAACTAATTGGCTGATCATATTAGAAAACATCATGGAGAATGGAGAATGACTACATCATTTCAAGACTTCCAAACCACTGAGAATCGTGGTCTAGCCAAATTGGCACATAACCTTAACCATCACAGGAGCCCAGTGCTTAACCGTTGTGCCACCAGGGCTCCCACTGTGTCTAGATCCCTGATATTTAATTTTAGAATATTTTCCCAGTTCTTTTGTAGTCATTGCAGCACACCTGTAGGCTAGATCCCTGGTTGTAGGGATACCTGGAGTCTCCTTCACTATTGTACCCTCACTGTCCAATAATGTTCTTGCTTGTAATTTTTACTTGGTAAATATTTGTTTAATGTGTGAAGGAATTAAACTCCTTAAGCCACTTGGAATTCATTTTATTGTATGCTGTAATTTAGGGAAGTAGCTTTAATTCTCTCCACAAATAGTCAGTAACCTTAATGGCAAATATTGAATAATTTATCTTTTTCCTATTAACTGAAAACACTGTACTTATTATATTCTAAAATCATATATACATGATGCTGTTTCTAAATTTTTGATTCTGTTTGTTAATCTGTTGGTCTATTTTATACCATTACCACTGTTCTTTTAAAAAGTGCTTTTGACTTATGCTTTTTCAGTGTCCAATGGAAAATAACTTTTTTTTTTTTACAGGAGGACATAAAGTGGGATAAGGTATACTTTTAAACTAACACTTGGTTGTTATTTTTTTTTTTTTATTGTCCTTTAGGTGAAGGTTTACAGGACAAATAGTTAACAACCTCACAACATGTCAACCCTCTCCCTTCTCGACCTATTTTTTTTTTTTTTTGGTGAAAATATACATAGCCAAAGGTACACCATTTCCAAAATTTCTACATGCACAGTTCAGTGACATTTACTATGCTCTTCCAGTTGTGCTGCTATTCTCACTTTAGATGAAGGTTTACAGAACAAAATAGTTTCTCATTAAACAGTACACATGTTGCCCTATGACAATGGTTAACAACCCCACTACACATCAACACTGTCCTTACTCAACCTTGGGTTCCCTATCACCAGCTTTCCTGTCCCCTTCTGGCTTCTAGTCCTTGTCCCTGGACTGCTGTGCCTCATTAGTCCTGTTTTGTTTTATGGGGCTGTCCACTCCCTGGCTGAACGGTGAACCTCGGAAGTGACTTCACCGCTGAGGTAAAAGGGTGTCTGGGGGCCATACTCTCAGGGTTTCTCCAGTCTCTTTCAGGCCAGTAAATCTGGTCTTTTTTTTTGTGTGTTAGAATTTTGTTCTACTTCCTTCTCCAGCTCTGTCTGGAACTCTCTGTTGTGAACCTGGTCAGAGCAGTCAGTGGTGGTAGCTGGGCACCATCTGGCTTGCACTGGACTCAGTCTGGTGGAGGGCTTGGTAGCTGTGGTCCGTTAGTCCGAAAATAACTTTTTTATAGAAATGTTTTCATTGATTGTAGCAGAATATAATACATGAACATCTTTAAAACTTTAAAAGCCAAAATCACAGAATAGCAAAATACTGCATTCTGCTAACACATTTTGGTTAATTTATACAGCACAGCCAGTCATTTTATTTTCAATTGTGTTTTTCTATTTTTAAAATAAAATACAAAATATATTAAAAGTAGCTGTACATTCTGCTGGGGAAGCCTGTTTACTAGGGTAAAGCGACTTGTAGGAGTTTATGGCAATGTGATTCTCTTTCTTTGTCTAATTGTGAGTGAGCTGGAAGAAGTCCAAACTTCTAGACTTTCAGAAGGAAGTAAAGGAAATTGTATAATGCATAATGCATTTCTGCCATGGCTTCTCCTTCCTCGTTACTAATTTTTAAAATCTTCTTGACTGTTCTCACTCATTTATTACTGCAGATAAACCTTACAATTAATATGTCAAATTCTAAAAGGAAAATCCTGCTGATATTTTGACTAGAATGATATTTAAAGATTAATTTGGGAACATTTTAGATCTTTGCAATATTGAATGTTTTCATCCAGGAACATGATATGCCTTTTTACTCAAGTTGTCTTTGATATCCCTTAATAAGTTTTTTTTTTTTTGCTTTATATGGGTCCTGCAGCCATCCATCTATATCCTATTTTGTCCTACCCTCCTACTTCCTTCTCTCCCTCCCTCCGTTCCTTCCTTTCTTCTTTCCTTTTTTTTTTGGCTATCTATTGTGAGTGGTTCCCTCCACTCCTCATTAACTTTTCAAAACTGGTCATATATTAAGAAAATAAATATTGCACATTTGCACTGTACCAGTGTTATTCCTGATATATAGGAAAGCCATTGACTTTAGAGTTTTTTGTATTCAGACATTTTAGAAAATGCTACTAGTATCAATAATTTGACAATTGATTTTTTTGTTTTGTTTTGTATATACTTGTGTTGCATGCAAATGAAGCTATATCTGTTTCCTTTCCAATAGATACTTAACTTACTTTTTTTTTTTTTTTTTGCAGTATTTCAGTGGTACACAGAACTTCCACCATAGTCTTAAATAGTAGAAGTGATTATGGGCATCCTTGTATTGTTGACTATTTTAATGAGAATGTTGGTTCTGTTTTGTTTATGGTAAATATGCTGTTATCTGCTGGTTTGCCATGGATATTCTTTACTAAATTAGATAAGTATACTTCAGTTCCTATTATACTGGAAGATTTTTAATTATTAGGGATGGATGCTGTATTTTATTAAGCATTATTCTACCTTTATTGAAATGGACAAAGTTTTTTTCTATTTAATCCTATTAATTTGGAAGCATCTTTGCATTCTTAAATAAACCTTATTTTGTTATAGAATATAGATCTTTTAATATGCTGTTTAGTTGTTGTTGTTGTTGTGGTTAGGTGCCATGGAGTCAGTTCCGACTCATAGCAACCCTATGTACAACAGATCAAAACACTGCCCGGTCCTGCTCCATCCTTACAATCATTATACTTGAGCACATTGTTGCAGCCACTATGTCAATCCATCTTGTTGAGGGTTCTTCTTTTTCTCTGACCCTCTACTTTGCCAAGCATAATGTCCTTCTGCAGAGACTGGTTCCTCCTGATACCATGTCCAAAGTACGTGAGATGTAGTCTCACCATCCTTGCTTCTAAGGAGCATTCTGGTTGAACTTTTTCCAGGACAGACTTGTTTGTTCTTTTGGCAGTCCATGATAAATTGAATATTCTTCGCTAACACCACAATTCAAAGGCATCAGTTAAGCTGGTTGATGATTGCTGTTTAGCCTTCTTTAAATGTTATTTTGGATTTTGTGGTGATATTTATAAGTAAGATTTCTAGAGAGGGAGAAAGAGATATAGTTATACGTCATTTTTCAGTGCTAATGTTCTGTTTTTGTATTTTCTCTCTTTCATTTCTTTTTTCCTTTTTAAATTTGCTAAAACATCCTCTACTTAATTGGCCATTTCAAAGAATCGATTCTCGGATACATCAGTTCTACAGATTCTCAAATGTATATTTTCTCATATATTAATTCCTTCTTTTATTATAATTGCTTGAGTTTATACTGGTTTATAACTTCCAGTGTTGAATGTTTATTGTCATTATTTCTTGTTTAATAATAAAGGCACTTAAGAATATGAATATTCCTCTGAATACAGTTTTGACTAAAATCTTTGAAATGTGCTGTTTATTGTTTTTGGAGGAATTTTCTAAATTGTCTCAATATATAGTTTTTATTTACAACCTGACCCAAGAAGTACACTGTAAAGAGTTAAATTTCCCAGTGGTATAGGGTGAGAACACATGATGTGTACAGTTTATTTTTGAAAAAAAATTTGAGCCTTTCTTTATGATGAATAGATAATCAGTTTTTGTACATGTTCTCTTAACATGTGAAAATAATGCTTATTCCCTTATAGTACAAATTTTGATAGTGATCTCTTTAATTAATCTTACTAATTATAATATTCATATTCTATCTCTGTCTGTCTGTCTACCTATTTTATAAAATACCAAGTGTGTTAGTCTACTTTTTTTGTCAGTTCTTCCTTAAAATTTTTATAGTAATTGCTTAGGATAATACAGTGTAATAATTTTTATAGTATGGCTGTTGTGTGTTTAGAGACTATACCTTTTCCCAGGCAGTTGCATTTTATGTGAGGGAAGTGCTCCTTAAGACTTAGCAAATTCAAGACTGATTTTCCCACTTAAATAAGTGTAAAGTCTGTGTACAGCATTTCTGGTGTGCATAAATCTTCAAACACTATAGTGTATTTTTGCTTTACTGCTTTTTTATTTTTCACCATTATTATATATTTTACAGTGGGCATATTGTACTATGATGGCTTTTTACTTTTTGTTATGAATTGAATTGTGTCCCCCAAAATGTGTGTCAACTTAGCTAGGCCACTATTCCCAGTATTGTGTGGATGTCCTCCATTTTGTGATCTGATGTAATTATCCTGTGTCTTGTAAATCCTGACCTTTATGATGTTAATGAGGCAGGATTAGAGGCAGTTATGTTAATGAGGCATGACACAATCTACAGGATTTGGTTTTATCTTGAGTTAATCTCTTTTTAAATGTAAAAGAGAAAAGTGAGCAAATAGGAGAGGGACCTCATTACCACCAAGAAAGAAGAGCCAGGAGTGGAGCATGTCCTTTGGATGGGGAATCCCTGCACCGAGAAGCTCCTGGACCAGGGGAAGATTGATGACAAGGACCTTCCCTCAGCTGACAGAGAGAGAAAGCCTTCCCCAGGAGCTGGTACCCTGAATTCGGACTTCTAGCCTCCTAAAGTGTGAGAGAATAAATTTCTATTTGTTAAACCCATCCACTTGTGGTATTTCTGTTATAGTAGGGCTAAATAACTAAGACACCTTTCTTGTAAGGTCTTGTTATACCTAACTAGTATCTTAAAATTATTAATTTGGGGGTACCATTTTCAGCAATAGTCAATGTATGTTATTTAATAAACATTGTTATAAACATACAAATTGGTTTAAATTATAAGCTATTTTTATCATATACTGTAGTGAAGTAATAAATACCCACCAAAATCATCTGCAGAAGTACTAATACATTTAACAGCAATATGGGTCCTAGGGAGCCCTGATGGCGCAGTGGTTAAGAGCTCGGCTGCTAAACAAAAGGTCAGCTGTTTGCATCTGCCAGCCTCTCCTTGGAAACCCTGTGGGGGCAGTTCTTCTCTGTCCTGCAGGGTCACTATGAGTGGGAATCAACTTGATGGCAACAGGTTTGGTTTTGGATGGGACCTAGGACAATGAAAAAGGATTGTAAATATATTTGTTTTCTGCTAACATGGGGCCATCATGAGGCAACATCCTGAACTATCATCATCATCATCATCATCATCATTTTAGGAAACACCTTATAATACTTATAATGCTAGGCTGTGTTTAAGCACTTTAAATATATTAACTAATTTAATACTCATAACATCATGTGAGATGGTTATTGTTATTATTGCCACTTCATAGATGAGGAAACTGAGGCACAAAGAGGTAAAGAAACTTGTTAAAGGTCACACAGCTTGTAAATGGCAGAACTAGAATTTAAACCCAGGCAGCTTGGCTCTGGAGTCCAAACTCCTAACTACCACGCTGTGTTGTGTCTCCATAGTTTACATCTCACTTGGTTGGAATTTTGTGATTTTTCAAGTTTTAAAAATGCTGGGCTTTGCATTATTTCAAATTTTGCACACAAAGTAAGACTTCTAAATGTTATTAATAAATATTAAAGCATATTAATAAACATCACACTATTTAATTTACTTAATTCAGAATCACACAAAAATGTAACTACTGTTTTGACAAATGTATAGCAGAAAGTTTTCATGCGTTTGTCTATATTGCGATTTTACTATCATTATTTAAAAGAAATCTTTGTCAACAGAGATGTAAAATGACAGATTATTTCAATTTGCATCTTTATTAAATTAAAAATGAATTTTTTCAAGAAGTCAAGACATATCAAGAAATCAAATGACGTATCACATTGGGTAAATCTCCTGCAAAAGACCTCTTTAAAGTATTAAAAAGCAAAGATATCACTTTAAGAGCTAAGGTGTGTGTGACTCAAGCCATGGTATTTTCAATTGCCTCATATGCATGCAAAAGCCGGACAATGAATAGGGAAGACCGAAGAAGAATTGATGCAGTTGAATTATGGTGTTGGCGAAGAATATTAAATATACTATGTACTGCCAGAAGAACGAACAAATCTGTCTTGGAAGAAGTTCAACCAGAATGCTCCTTAGGAGCAAGGATGGCGAGACTACAGCTCACATACTTTGGACCAGGGACCAGTCCCTGGAGAAAGACATAATGCTTGGTAAGGTAGAGGGTCAGCAAAAAAGAGGAAGACCCTCAAGGAGATGGATTGACACAGTGGCTGCAACAATGGATTCAAACATAGCAACAATTGTGAGGATGGTGCAGGACTGCACAGTGTTTTGTTCTCTTGTACATCAGGTCACTATGAGTCAGAACCGACTTGACAGCACCTAACAACAGGTGTCCTTTCTATAGATTTCTTGCTTATGTCAATTTTTCTACTGGGGTTTTAGTAGTTTGTGTTTTGATTTCTGAAAACTTCTTTCTATTTTAAATATATTAACTAACCCTTTAAACTGAAAGGAATTTGACAACATAGTGTGATTTTGAATTATATTTGTTGCAACTTTTTGTTTGCCTTTGTCTCTGAATTTTCTTTTTGAGGTTTTACTTGGGTAATAGACGTTTTACATTTTTATGTTATCAAATCAGTTGTTCCCCTTTTTAATTGATCACATATACATTCCTTCTCTTTCGAGAGCTTGGCAAATATTTAATAGTGTTTGTTCTCTTTTCCTATGATATGATTTTATTTAACACTTTAATGCATATGGGATTTCTGTTGGTGTGTAGTGAAAAGAGAAATTCTTACTTCAAAGTGAATCTTTACACACCTCTTTCCTGTTGTGCTAACATAATTAATGTCTCTGATTTCTAATACACTTAGTTAAATTAACGTACACAATAGATTCTATTTCTAAATGCTTGGTGTGGTTCCACTGATACCTTTATCTGTTCTTACGTAGTATCACACTGTTATTGCACCTTGAAATATTTGTCAGGGCTAGTCTATCTCCATTAGTATTATTTTTTTTATTTTTCTTACCTATTTGTTCAGCGTCTCTTAAAAAAGACAAGTAACAGAGGACTCTAGAGCATGGGCTTTGGAGCCAGACTTCTCAAGCTGAAATCCCAAGCCGATGCTTACCAGCTCTAAAATCTTGGGCAGGTGCTTAACCTCTCTGTATGCCTCAGTTCCCTCATTTGTACAATGAGAAGAATAATAGTATCTTCTTCTTGGGGTGGTTGTGAGGATTAATGGAGTGAAAACGCTTACAGCACATAGAACAATACCTGGCACAGAGTAAGTGCAACACAATATTAACATTAGCTATCATCACAAATTTTGTCAAGTTCAAAGCTCATCCCATTGGAATATTGATTGGACTTATATTAAACCACACCCATATATTGTTTGGAAAGAACTAGTAACTCCCCATTCAGGAACATAGCTTGTTTTCTTCAAGTCATAGTGTACATTTTATCAATAAGCATTTTTAATTGTACTCAGTGTTCTAAGTGGATTTTTAATTAACTAAAGCAATTAACATATGGGTGGGGAGATGGCATTCTGATCATTCCAGATTTACCTAGATGGGACCATTGAACTGAATACTCATTACAAGTCTCTTGAAAAGGATAAGAGGCCCATTTATTGGGTATAGTGAATAAAGAGAGTAGAAGTGGCATCAACCACTTATCTCCAGGATGAAAGAGTCTTGATGCTAAGGCAAGAGCCTGTCTGATTTGGATATTCTTCCTAGGGCTGGCAGCAGTGGCATTGTGGACTAGGCTTGGCTACTTGTGGGTTACCACCAAACACACATATTGCAGAAGAAGGCAAGGGTTGAACACCTCAGCCTTCCAACCTGGACCAGGCTCCAGCCCCTTCTAGAGTGTGTACTTCAGCTCCAGTTAGAAGCAGGAACTTCAACCTCAAGGTTGTGACATCAGAAGCAGGGGGTTAACTTGCACAGATTCCATTACTCCTGACATTATAAGTGCACGTATTAGAAGCACTTAGTGGTTCACATTCTTTATTTTACTCAACTAGTCAATCAATGCCCATGGAAGCAGTCGTCAAGAAATCAAATGACGTATTGCATTGGGCAAATCTGCAAAAGACCTCTTTAAAGTGTTAAAAAGCAAAGATGTCACTTTGAGAACTAACGTGTGCATGACCCAAGCCATGGTATTTTCAATCACCTTATATGCATATGAAAGCTGGACAACAACAAATAAGGAAGATAGAAGAAGAATTGATGCTTTGAGTTAAGGTGTTGGTGAAGAATACTGAATATACCATGGACTGCTGGAAGAATGAACAAATCTATCTTGGAAGAAGTACAGCCAGAATGCTCCTTTAGAAGGAAAGATGGTGAGACTTCATCTTACGTACTTTGGACATGTTATCAGGAAGAACCAATCCCTGGGAAGGACATCATGCTTGGAAAAGTAGAGGGTCATTGAAAAAGTGGAAGACTCTCAACAAGATGGATTGACACAGTGGCAGCAACAATGGGCTCAAACATAGCAACGATTGTGAGGATGGTGCAGCACCATACAGTGTTTTGTTTATGGCATCGCTATGAGTCGGAACCAACTCAACGTCACCTAACAACAGTCAAGGTTTAAAATGTTAGGAACTACACCTTCTCCTCACTTATAGGCTATCTTGTTATCTGACATTTTTCATTTATGACAATAGTAAAAAATCTACTATCTGACTATTTTACACATTAATGACATATGTCTGGCAGTAATAAACTCCAAGGTGTGAGGCAAGAATAATGTGACTGTGATGGTTAAGGTTATGTGTCAGCTTGTCTGGGTTATGATTCTCAGTGGTTTGGCAGTTGTGTAATGATGTAATTTGGCACTTATGTAATGAGGTAGTCATCCTCCATTTTGTTATCTGATACGGTCATCCTTCATTTCCTGTAACTCCAATTTTCACATAACAACTTGGTCTTTAGAAACTAACTATACTGATAAGTGAGGAGTGGGTGTACAACATGCTTACATTTAGCACTTGCAGACCTGTACAATGTGGTTATTTTTGCTTTCTTATCAAGCATATGCTGTTCATGAACAAATTTGGACTTATTCTCATTTCCTTATCTTTCAAGGCTAGATATTTATAAACCACTTAATAAATATAATATATAAAATATAATTTTCTTCATATGTCCTACATATTTCTCATTTGGATGTTTCATAGATATTATAAATCTTTTGTTATGACTGTGAGTTGGATTATTTTTTTCTTAATGTTTTCTAATTTATTATTAATAATATTAAAGGAAAGTTTAGATTTTTTAATATATGTTTTAGCAAGCCACTTTGCTGTTCTGTTTTTTCTTTCATAATTTTTATTCATCAAGTTTTCCTTGTGATCATTTCCCCTCTACCCCACTGACCTAAAAACTATACATTCTTTTAGTGTCTTCCTTAAATTTTTAATGCTCAGGTTGATTTAAGGTTTCAAGTTATTTAATATCTTTATCCTCTTTCCAAGAATATAACAACATTAAAATGCTTTAACTCTGATCTGCCTCTGTCAGTTTCCATGTTGTTATTGTTTAGTAGTTCCATCTTGTTTCTTTTTTTTTTAATTTTTTATTTTGAAATAATTATAGATTCACCTTCCAACTAGTTTCCTCTGTTGTATCTTATGCAACCATAGTGCAATATCAAAACCAGCAAATTAACATTTGTGCAATGTGTATGTATAGTCCTTTGTCATTTTATCACATGTGTAGATTCATGTAACTACAACGAAAATCAAGATGGAGAACTATTCCTTCACCACAAAAATCTCCCTCCCTAACCCCTGGCAACTGTTAATCTGTTTTCCATTCTATAGTTTTATCATTTCAAGAATAATATATAAATGGAATCGTGCAGTATGTGATCTTTTGAGATTGGCTTTTTTTCACCCAGTATACTGTCCTTGAGATCCATCCAAGTTGTTTTGTGTTCATTCTTTTTATTGCTGAGTAGTTTTCCACAGTATGGATATACCACCATCTTGTTCTTAATCCCTCAGCATTTATCGTTATTACTATCTTTTATCCATTTGCCAGTTGATGGACATTTGGTTGTTTCCTGATTTGGGCAATTATGAGTAAGGCTGTTATAAAACATTCATGTACAGATATTGGAAGGGATATATGTTTTATTTCTTTTGGGTAAATATCTAGGAATGAATTTTCTGGATCATTTGGTAAACTGTATGTATAACTTTATAGGAAACTTTCAAACTGTTTCCAAAAGTGGCCGTGCCATTTTTCATTCCCATTAACTATGTATGAGAGTTCCATTTGCTCTGTATCCTAGCCAACACTTAGTATTGAAAGCTTTGTTGTTGTTTTTTCAATTCTGTCATTCTAAGAGCTGTGTAGTGGTATCTGTTGTGGTTTTAATTTGCTTTTCTCTAACAACTAATTATATTGAGCATCTTTTCATGTGACTGTTTTGCCATCTGCAGGCGGTCTCTGGGTTAAGAACATTCGAGTTACAGACAGCTTGTAAATTTGCCCTCATTTTGAAACAACTGAACCAACCCCTCCTCGCAACAAATTCTTCATCACAATCACCTTTGCTGGCTACACATGCAGCTTTTAAATCACTGAAATGGCTTTGAGCTTTTTATTGCACTAAAAAACCAAAACCAATCCCACTGCCATCGAGTCGATTGCAACTCATTAGCGACCCCATAGAGTTTCTAAGGCTGTAAATCTCTACCTGCAAAGCAGCTGATGGTTTCCAACTGCTGACCCTGGTTAGCAATCGAATGCTTTAACCACTGAACCAACAGGGCTCCTTTTCCTTGCGCTAAAGTAAGGCTAAATAAGAGCTGTATACACCTGTCCCAACTTACCTACAAATTCTTAAAGACACACTCAAGAATGGATCTCATTTGCAACCCGGGGACTGCCTGTATGTATCTTCTTTGGTGAAGCGTTTGTTCAAATCTTTTGCTCATTTTAAAACTGGGATGTTTGTTTTCTTATGAATGTGTTTTGAAAGTTTTATTTTGGACACAAGTCCTTTACCAGATATGTGTTCTGCAAATATTTTCACATTGTCTGTAGCTTTTCATTCCCTTAACAGTGACTTTTGAAGAAATGTTATTAATTTTGGTGAAATCTAATTTATCATATTTTCTTTTATAGTTTTATAGTTTTTGTGTCCTATGTAAGAAATCTTATCCTATGCCGAGATGACAAAGATTTCTCTTATGATTTCTTCTGGAAGTTTAGGCTTTACATTTAAGGCTATGACCTTTTTTTTTTTTTAAATAAGCTGTGAAGTAGGAATCAAGGTTCATTTCCCCACATCCCACGAATTTTGCTATGTTGTGTTTTCAGTTCAAAACAGTTTCTAGTTTCCCTGATTTCTTTTGTGCACTATGGATTATTTAGAAATATGTTATTTAGTTTTCATATTTGGGGGCATTTTCCAGACATCTTTCTCTTACTGACTTCTAATTTAATTCCTCTAGGTCAAAGAACATATTTTGTATGACATGAATACTTTTATTGAGTTGTATTTCATGGCTCAGAATATGATCTATCCTGGTGAATGTTCCAGGTACACTTAAAAAGAATATATAATTTTACTGCTATTGGTAGAGAGTTCTATAAATAACAATTAGATCAAGTTGGTTCACAGCGTTGTTCAAATCTTCTACATATTTACTGATTTTCTCTTTGCTTGTTCTATAAATTATTGAGGTGGTTTTTAAAATAAACTTTAATTGTAGATTTGTCTATCCTTATAATTACACTGTTTTGTCGTTAAGTATAATGTTATCTGTTGGTTTTCTTATATGTTTATTGTCAGTTTAATAAAGTTTTTTTCTATTTCTAGATTGCTGAGTGTTTTTACCATGAATAGGTGTTGAATTTTGTGAGATGTCTCTTCTGCATGTGTTGAGATGATCATGTGCTTTTTATTTCTTACTCTGTAAAATGGCTAATTACATTGCTTGATTTTTGAATGCTAAACCAACATTATGTTCCTGAGATATACACCAGTTGGTTATTGAGACAGATACGGTTAACTATGCGGGCGGAATAAAAAGAGCTGTTAAAAGATTACCACCTGGAAGTTGGGTAAACAGGAACCACAGCCTGTCAACATAAAATAAGGTTAAAAGAACTCGGGAATTACTACTTCCTCCTTAGTGTTTTTTCCTAGTCCCTTCCCCTTCCTTACAGGCTCTGCATGTGCAGAACAAAGTGTGACTGCTGTTTGATCTCACTTGGCCTGCCAAAGGGGGTGTGGTACAGAAGATCAGTGTGCCTGTGCCATATCCCATATCCCATAATAAGTGATGCCAAGAACTGCCGAGGGGACTCTGTCTTGAAAATCAGTGGGTTCCATCTTGGATTCCAGACGCGTGTGCAACCTAATTAGTATGCACTACCATTCCAGGGAGTACCCACCCTTTCAAAGAAACCCACTGAATATTCATTACTCTACAGTCCCCACAGAACCCATATAAGCCCTAGTCTTGCTTCCCCTTGCAAGTCAGTCTTTTGGAGAGGCATGAGCCCCGACTGTCTCCTTTTACTTGTCACAAGTAAAAGAAACCTGTTAGAGCTGAACCCATAAATTGTCTCCTCAGTGTATTATTACAAGAAAAAGACAAGGACTCATTGAGTCCGGAGGGCCTCCGTCCCCTTGGCGGTAACATTATGACATATTATCCTTTATGTATTACTGAATTTGATTTGCTAATATTTGTTGAGGATTTTTGTATTTATGTTCATGAGGGACATTGGTCTTTAGTTTTTTAAAATTTTTTATCATGTCTTGTTCTGATATCAGGGTAATGCTGCACTCAAAATGATGTGTGAAGTGTTCTGTTCTCTATTTTCTGAAAGAGTTTGTATGCGTTTGATTCTATTTTTAGATATCACCAGTGAAACCATCTAGACTTGGAATTTTCTTTGTGGAAATGTTTTAAATTATGAATTCAATTTCTTTAATATGCAGGGCTATTCAGATTTTATATTTCTTCTTGTATCAATTTTTGTATTCTGTGTTTTTCAATGAATTTGTCTATTTTTATCTAAGGTGTCAAAATTTTTGGCATAAAATTGTTAATATATTCTCTCATTAGCTTTTCAGTGTCTGTGAGATCTGTAGTGATGTCTTATTTTTATTCCTACTATTGAAATTTGTTTCTTCTCTTTTTTTTTCTGATCTAAATTTTAATCATCTTAATTCTCCCTTTCAAGAAACTAAATTTTGGTTTTAGTGATTTCCTCAAATGTTTGTCCATATTTTATTCATTTATTTCTTCTATTATCAGTATTATTTGAATTTTCCTATTTAGAGTGGGTTTAATTTTCTCTTGTTTTTCCCAGGGCTTTGAACCAGTTCATTTTGGTTCTAACCCCTGCTGAGAATTTGAAATTCTAACAAGTTCCCAGGTGATGCTAAAGCTGCTGGTTAAGGAACAATTCTGATAACCACTAGTAGAGCAGTAGTTCTCAAAATTTATCATACATAAGAATCACCTGGGGATCTTGTTAAACTATAGATTCTGATTCAGTATATCTGTGTTGGAAATGCAAATTCTCAGCAAGGGTTCAAACTGGAACAAACTGGTTCGAAGCCCTGGTTTTTCTAACTTCTTGATTTTATAATTTTCTCCTTTTCTAGTACAAACAGTTAAAGCTATAGAGTTCTCTCTGAACACTACTTTCTGTGCAATCTACAATTTTTTTGTTTTTGTTTTTTTTTTTGCTCTTGAGTTCAAAATATTATCTAATTTCACATGTGATTTATTCTTTGACCTATTTTTTTAGGTGTATTATTTAGTTTTGAAATATTCAGGGATCTTCCAGATATTTTTCTGTTCGGTTATAATTCTGTTGTTGTCAGAGAATGTACTCTAATGATTTTAATCCTTTCAAATGTATTGAGATCTTTTACATGGTCCAGTATATGGTCTATCCTGTTCTATGTCTCGTGTACACTTCAAAATAATGTGTATTCTGTTGTAGTTGGGTGTAGTTTTGTATAACTTTCAATCAGGTCGGTTTGGTTGATAGTGTTGTTCCAAGCATCTACATCCTCGCTGATTTTTTTTTTTGGTTGTTATTCTATTAATTACTGACAGAGGAGTGCTGACATCTTAACTATTATGTGTGTATATATATATATATATATATATATATATACACACACACACACACAAACATACATGTGTGAGTGTATATTTATATGTATAGGCTTTCAGTTCTGTCAAATTTTTATTCATGTATTTTGAAGCTGTTGTTAGTTTTGTACACACTTAAAATTGTTACATAGTCTTTAAGAACTGACACTTTTGTCATTATGAAGTGTCCCTCTTAATCCCTGGCAATATACCTTGTTCTGAAGTCTACTTTGTCTGATATTAATATAATTAACATGATTTAATCCAGCTTTCCTATGATTAGTGTTTGCGTGGGTGTATCTTTTACTTTTAACTTATCTGTGTCTTTATGTTTAAAGTTCATTTCTTGCAGACATAGTTTCCTGTAGCATATAGTTGTTTTTTTTTTATTCAGTCTGATAATTGTTCTGAGTATTTATACCATTTACATTTAATATAATTATTGATATGGTTCCTTTTTCTCTTAAAGAAATTAAAAAATGATTTTTATATTTATCTGAATATTTATATTTACCATTTCTAGTGCTCTTCATTTCTTTTTGTATATCTGACTTTCCATCTGATATCACTTTCTTTGACCCTGAAGTACATTTATACACCTTTTTTATACTGCAGATCTAACAGCAATCCTCCACATTTCTGTCAGATTGCTGTACTGTGGGGGCTTGTGTGTTGCTGTGATGCTGGAAGCTGTGCCACCAGTATTTCAAATACCAGCAGGGTCACACATAGTGAACAGCTTTCAACTGAGCTTCCAGACTAAGACAGACTAGGAAGAAGGACCCGGCGGTCTACTTCTGAAAAGAATTAGCCAGGGAAACCCTTATGAATATCAGGAGAACATTGATACAAAGCTGGCAGATGAGCCCCTCAGGTTGGAAGCCACTCAAAATACAACTGTGGAAGAGCTGCTTCCTCAAAGTAGGGTCAACCTTAATGATGTGGATGGAGTCAAGCTTTTGGAACCTTCACTTGCTGTTGCGGCATGACTCAAAATGAGAAGAAACAGCTGCAAACGTCCATTAATAATTGGAACATGGAATGTACAAAGTATGAATCTAGGAAAATTGGAAATCATCAAAAATGAAATGAAACACATAAACATCGATATCCTAGGCATTAGTGAGCTGAAATGGACTGATATTGGCCATTTTGAATCAGACAATCATGTGGTCTACTATGCTTGGAATGACAGCATGAAGAATGATGTTGCATTCATCATCAAAAAGAACATTTCAAGATTTATCCTGAAGTACAACACTGTAGTGGTAGGATAATATCCATACGCCTAGAAGAAAGACCAGTTAATATAACTATTATTCAAATTTACACACCAACCACTAAGGCCAAAGATGAAGAAATTGAAGATTTTTATCAACTTCTGCAGTCTAACATTGATCGAACAAGCTCCAGGATGCATTGATAATTACTGGAGACTGGAATGCGAAAATTGGAAACAAAGAAGAAGGATTAGTAGTTGGAAAATATGGCCTTGGTGATAGAAACGATGCTGGAGATGACATGATAGAATTTTGCAAGACCAATGACTTCTTAATTGCAAATACCTTTTTTCACCAACATAAACAGCGACTGTACACGTGGACTTCACTGGATGGAATACACAGGAATCAAATCGACTACATCTGTGGAAAGAGATGATGGAAAAGCTCAATATCATCAGTCAGAACAAGGCTAGGGGCCGACTTCAGAACAGACCAGCAGTTGCTCATATTCAAGTTCAAGTTGAAACTGAAGAAAATTAGAGCAAGTCCATGAGAGCCAAAGTATGACCTTGAGTATATCCCACCTGAATTTAGAGACCATCTGAAGAATAGATTTGATGGGTCAAACACTAATGACCAAAGACCAGAAGAGTTGTGGAATAACACCAAGGACATCATACATGAAGAAAGGAAGAGGTCATTAAAAAGACAGGAAAGAAAGAAAAGACCAAAATGGATGTCAGAAGAGACTCTGAAACTTGCTCTTGAACATCGAGTAGCTAAAGCAAAAGGAAGAAATGATGAAGTAAAAGAACTGAACAGACGATTTCAAAGTGCAGCTCGAGAAAACAAAGTAAAGTATTATAATGACACTTGCAGAGACCTGGAGATAGAAAACCAAAAAGGAAGAACAAGCTCAGCATTTCTCAAGCTGAAAGAACTGAAGAAAAAATTCAAGCCTCAAGTTGGAATATTGGTGGATTCTACAAGGAAAATATTAAATGATGCAGGAAGCGTCAAAAGAAGATGAAAGGAATATACAGTTACTGTACCAAAAACAATTGGTTGACGTTCAACCATTTCAGAGATAACACATGGTCAGGCACCAATGGTACTGAAAGAAGAAGTCCAAGCTGCTCTGAAGGCATTGGCAAAAAACAAGCCTCCAGGAATTGATGGAATATCAATTGAGATGTCTCAACAAATGGATGCAGTGCTGGAAGTGCTCACTTGTCTATGCCAGGAAATTTGGAAGACAGCTACTTGGCCAACAGACTGGAAGAGATTAATATTTATACCCATTCCAAAGAAAGGTGACCCAACAAAATGTGGAAATTATCAAACAATATCATTAATATCACACACAAATAAAATTTTGCTGAAGGTCATTCAAAGCAGTTGCAGGAGTACATCGACAGGGATCTGCCAGAAATTCAAGCTGGATTCAGAAGAGGATGTGGAACCAGGGACATCATTGCTGATGTCAGATGGATCCTGGCTGAAATCAGAGAATACCAGTAAGATGTTTACTTGTGTTTTATTGACTATGCAAAGGCATTTGACTGTGTGGATCATAAAAAATTATGGATAACATTGTGAAGAATGGGAATTCCAGAACACTTAATTTTGCTTGTGAAGAACCTGTACATAGATCAAGAAGCAGTTGTTTGAACAGAACAGGGGGTACTACATGGTTCAAAGTCAGGAAAGGTGTGCGTCAGGGTTGTATCCTTTCACCATACCTATTTGATCTGTATGCTGAGCAAATAATCCAAGAATCTGGACTATATGAATCAGAACAGGGCATCAGGATTGGAGGAAGACTCGTTAACAACCTGCAATATGCAGATGACACAACCTTGCTTGCTGAAAGTGTAGAGGACTTGAAGCACTTACTGATGAAGATCACAGACCACAGCCTTCAGTATGGATTACACCTCAACATGAAGAAAATAAAAACCCTCACAACTGGACCAATAAGCAACATCATGATAAATGGAGAAAAGACGGAAGTTGTCAAGAATTTCATTTTTCTAGGATCCACAATGCCTGGGGGCTTTTCTTTTTTCTTGGTTTTGTTATTTTGTTTTGTTTTCTTCTCCCTCTTTTTCCCTTTTTGTCTTTCTTCATTTCTCAGTTTCTCATCTCTCTATACCTACCTTCTCTTCCTGTCTCCTGAATGCCTGGTGCTGTGTGCCACCTCTACCCCTTAAAGCCAGGCTGTACTTCACAGCCTGGGAGCAACTTCTCCAGTCCTCGCACCTGCACTGGGGGGACCCTTGGGGGCTCTTCTTTTTTTTTTTTTCTAATTTTTATTTATTCATTTTTTTCTTTGACCTTTCTTTTTCTTTTTGTTTTTCTCTATTTCTCAGTCTCTAATCTCTCCACTCCAATGGCAAGCTCCCTTAGCACTTTTGTTTGTGTGTGTGTATTTTTCAGCCCCTGTTCCTCTTGTCTCTCTCCTCTTTCCCATACCCATCTGTCATGGTTTGAATTATGTCCCCCACAAAATGTATGTATCAATTTCACTAGGCCATGATTCCTGGTACTGTGTGATTTTCCTGTTTGTTGTAAATCTGCCTCTATGATGTTAATGATGGAGGATGGGTGGCAGTTGTGTTAGTAAGGCAGGACCTGATCTACAAAACTGGATTGTGTCCTGAGGCAATCTCTTGAGATATAAAAGACAGAAGTGAGCAGTGAGACGGGGGACCTCATACCATCAAGAAAGCAGTGCCAGGAGCAGAGCGCGTTCTTTGGACTGGGGTCCCTGTGCCGAGAAGCTCCTAGTTCAGGGGAACACTGATGAGAAGACCGGCAGAGAGAGAGAGACTTCCCCTGGAGCTGACGCCCTGAATTTGGACTTATAGCCTACTTTGACTGTGAGGAAACAAACTTCTCTTTGTTAAAACCATCCACTTGTGGTATTTCTGTTATGGCAGCACTAGATGACTAAGACAGAATTTAGTACCGAGAGAGTGGGGTGCTGCTCTAACAGATACCTAAAATGTGGAAGAGGTTTTAAAACTGTAAATGGATAGATGCGCAGCAGTGACAGAGGACCAGCAGCAGCAGAGAACCAACAGCAGCAGAACCAGGAGACCAGTGCGAGCCAGCACTGGAGCCTACCCACGGAGTGAGAGAGCTGAGTGCTTGTGCAACGAAGGCTTCCTGGCAGAGTGGGGTGCCTCCAGGCACTTATCGGTGGAGCTAGGCTTGCCGACCCACGGAGCAAGGGAGCTGAGTGTCTGTGTGCAGGAGGCTTCCTGGCAGAGTGGGGTGCCTCCATGTGCTTATACCGGTGGAGCTACAGAACTTTGGAACACTTGCCCCAGCAGGGCAGATATGGGCGTGAGTCCCGAGGGCTGAGAGGCCACAGGAAGCAGAAGCTGAAGAGACAAGGGACACAAGAAGCTGAGCTGCTTCTGTCTCAAAAGGTATGGCCATGACCTCAGGGGTTTCAAAGGGTGGAGCCATGGCCTCTGGTGTTTCTAAGGGTGGAGTTGTCACTCCGATGGACTAGGAGAATGGTGCTCCTAAAGCCAAGGGAGCAGAGTTGTTGTCCCAGTGGGCCTGGAAGGCGGAGCTGAAGTCCAGGGCCGAGGGGCCTCCACTCAAAATCCAGAGACTGTGGCTAATACCTAGAGTCTGGAGGGCAGGGCCATTGTGTAAATTGTCTCAGAGAACAGAGGATTATTTTCAAAGCCTTGAGAACTAATGTAATGTGTTCTGCTGACTTGCTTGGTTCCTGTTATCACTTCTTTTCCTCTAGTTTCTCCCATTTGTAATGAAAATGTCTAGCTTGTGCCTGTTCTGTTCTAAATTTCACAGATGAAGAGGAATTTTTGGATTTTGGACTTGGAGTTAAGACTTCTGCTATGATATGATGGGGTGAATATGTTTTCCATGTTGCAAGGATTTGATTTTTTGGGGCCAAAGGGTAGAATGTCATGGTTTGAATTATGTCCCCCCAAAAATGTGCATATCAATTTTGCTAGGCCATGATTCCTGGTACTGTGTGATTTTCCTGTATGTTGTAAACCTGCCTCTATGATGTTAATGAGGGAGGCTGGTTTGCGGTTGTGTTAGTAAGGCAGGACCTAATCTACAGGACTGGATTGTATCCTGAGGCAATCTCTTGAGATATAAAAGACAGAAGTGAGCAGTGAGACGGGGGACCTCATACCATCAAGAAAGCAGTGCTGGGAGCAGAGCGCATCCTTTGGACTGGGGTCCCTGTTCCGAGAAGCTCCTAGTCCAGGGGAACACTGATGAGAAGGCTGACAGAGAGAGAAAGACTTCCCCTGGAGCTGACGCCCTGAATTTGGACTTTTAGCCTACTTTGACTGTGAGGAAACAAACTTCTCTTTGTTAAAACCATCCACTTGTGGTATTTCTGTTATGGCAGCACTAGATGACTAAGACACCATCTTAACTCTACACATCACAGTCTCCCCTCTCCTTCCTGCCTACCTGCACCATGCGTTGAACATCACACCCCCAAGCAGCACAGGAATGACCTACAGGAACCTGCCAAGCACTGATTCCTGGCCTGCCCTGTTGGTCCTAGTGCATGCCACAAACAACCCATCCCAGTAACTCCTCTTCAGCTAGGCCTGCCTGTTGGAGGATGTGAAAAGCATCATGCCTACAGATGAGCAAACAACAAAGAATGCACAGCCCGCCTGCTCAGACATAATCAAATAAAAAAGCAGGATGAAATAAAAAATCTACAATCAATAAACAAGGAAAATAACTACTGACTGTTCTGAAGACAACAGACAATATCAAAAAATTTACAAAAACAGGACAGGATGGTTCCAATAGTCATCCAAAATAAAACACCAGATGACTTTCCACCAGAAGAAAAGGTACTAGAACTACCTGATAGGGAATTCAAATCTCTAATATTCAGAGCTATCCAAGAGTTGAAGCAAAAAGCAGGCAAAAATGAGGAAAAAATAGACAAATTCATAGAAAAGGCAGACAAATTCATGGAAGATACAGAAAAAGGTGGAAGAATTCAGAAAAATAATACAGGAACAAAATCCTAAAATAAATTCACAATTAGAAATCATACAAAAACAACAATTAGAAATCCAAAAGGTAAACAACAAGATTTCAGAAATGGACAGTGTCATAGAAAGGCTGAGAAGATTTGAAATGATGGAAGACAGGATCAGTAAAATTGAAGACAAACACTTGTATACAATTCTGAGGAAAAATCAGAAAAAAGAACGAAGAAAAATGAAGAAACTCTGAAAATTATGTGGGATACAATCAAAAGCAAAAATTTACAAGTGATCGGAGTTCCAGAACAGGGAGAAAACAGAAAACACAGAGAGGATCATTGAAGAAATGCTGACAGAAAACTTCCCCAATATCATGAAGGATGAAAAGCTGACCATCCAAGAAGCTCAATGAACCCCATATAGGGTAGACCCCAAAAGAAAATCACCAAGGTATATCATAATCACAGTCGCTAAAACCAAAGACAAAGAATCCTGAGAGCAGCTCGAGAAAAACTAAAAGTCACATACAGAGGAGAAACAATAAGACTAAGTTGGGATTATTCAGCAGAAACCATGCAGGCAAGAAAGCAATGGGATGACATTTATAAAATCTTGAAAGAAAAAAATTGCCAGCCAAGAATAATACATCCTGCAAAACTCTTGTTCAAATATGATGGTGAAATTAGGACATTTCCAGATAAACAGAAATTAAGGGACTATGTAAAAACCAAACTTACAAGAATTATTAAAGGGAGTCCTTTGATCTGAGAACAAACAACATCGGACCACAGGCTGAATCTAGGATGCAGGATCATACCAGCCATATACCAACCTAGGAAATGAACTCTCAAGGTCTATCCAAAACCAAAGGGATTACAACAGGGAACCAGAGAGGTTAATCCGTAAATGACAACAACATCAGAATAATAAAAGAAGGAATAAACAGTGTAGGTATAGAACTTTCTAATGGAGAGGAAAGCAAGGTGACACCAAGTAATAATAGACTGGTGAAACCTAGGAAGATAAGGGTAAATTTCAAGGTAAGCACAAAGAAAGTTAACAAACCTACTCATAAAAATAAAGAGGAAAAACATAAAGTATCAATAAAAACAAAACCTACAAAAACAAAACAAATGAAAAAAAAATCCATAAACAAAAGGAATTCAGCACAGGAGAGTAAGAGGAACAAAGAAAACGTCAGCACCACAAAAAAAAAAAAACAAAAAAAAACAGAAAAAAAACTACTAAATGACAGCAATAAACTCACATCTATCAATAATTACACTGAATGTAAATGGCCTAAATGCACCCATAAAGAGACAGACAGTGACAGAATGGATTAAAAAACAGGATCCATCAATATGCTGTCTACAAGAGACACACCTTAGAAACAAAGATGTGAATTTACTAAAAATCAAAGGATGGAAAAAAAAAATCAAGCAAACAACTACCAAAAAAGAGCAGAAGTGGCAATACTAATCTCAGATAAAATAGACTTTAAAACAAAATCCACCATAAAAGGCAAAGAAGGACACTATATAATGATTAATGGGACGATCCATCATGAAGACATAACCATAATAAACACCTATACACCCACTGACAGGGATCCAAAATACGTAAACTCTAACGGCACTGAAAAGAGAAATTGACAGTTCCATAATAATAGTAGGAGACTTCAACACATCACTCTCGGTAAAGGACAGAACATCTAGAAAGAAACTCAACAAAGATACAGAAGACCTAAAGGGCCCAAACAACCAACTTCACCTCATACATGTATGTAGAACACTCCACCCAACAGCAGCAAAGTACACATTCTTTTCCAATGCCAATGGAATGTTCTCCAGAATAGACCATATCTTAGGCCACAGAACAATCCTCAACAAGATCCAAAATGTTGAGATAATACAAAGTATCTTCTCTGACCACAACACCATCAAAGTAGAAATTAACAACAGGAAGAGCAAGGGGAAAAAATCAATTACATGGAAACTGAATAACACCCTGCTTACAAACCACAGCG
Organism: Dugong dugon; assembly: GCA_030035585.1. NCBI lineage: Eukaryota > Metazoa > Chordata > Mammalia > Sirenia > Dugongidae > Dugong > Dugong dugon. Next base: position 38,659,995 of record CM057478.1, read on the forward strand.
TAGTAGAAGAAATCAGAGATGGAATAAAAAAATTCCTAGAGTCAAATGAGAATGAAAACACATCATACCAAAACCTTTAGGACACAGCAAAGGCAGTCCTCAGAGGACAATTCATAGCAATAGGTGCACATATAAAAAAAGAAGAAAGGGATAAAATGAAAACATTAGCTACATAACTGGAATACATAGGAAGAGTACAGCAAAAAAAGTCCACAGCCACTAGAAGAAAGGAAATAATAAATATCAAAGCAGAAATAAATGAAATAGACAATAGAAAAATAACAGAAAGAATCAACAAAACCAAAAGTTGGTTCTTTGAAAGGATCAACAAAATCGACAAACCACTGGCCAGACAAAAGAAAAACAGGAGAGGACACAAATAACCCAAACAAGAAATGAAATGGGGGACATTACAGCAGACCCAACTGAAATAAAAAGGATCATAGCAGAATATTATGGAAAACTATATTCCAACAAATTTGAAAACCTAGAGGAAATGGATAAATTTCTAGAAACACACTACCGATACAAACTAACACAAAGTGATGTTGAAAATCTGAACAGACCTATAACAAGAGAAAAGATTGAAAAGGTAATGAAAAAAAAAAAAAAAAACTCCCAACAAAAAAATGCCCTGGCCCAGATCACTTCACTGGAGAATTCTACCAAACATTCAGGGAAGAGCTTCTACCAGTACTACTTAAACTACTTCAGAACATAGAAAAGGAAGCAACACTTCCAAATTCATTCTATGAAGCCAGCATAACCCAGATACTAAAACCTGGCAAAGACACCACAAAAAAAGAAAATTACAGACCAATATCGCTCATGAATACAGATGCAAAAATTCTCAACAAAATTCTAGCCAATATAATTCAGCACCATATCAAAAAAATAATACACCACGACCAAGTAGGATTCATACCAGGTATAGAAGGATGGTTCAGCATTAGAAAATCAATCAATGTAATCCACCACATAAAGAATCACATGATCATCACAATTAGCACAGAAAAGGCATTCGACAAAGTCCAACACCCATTCCTCATAAAAACTCTCAATAAAATAGGTATAGAAGGGCAATTTCTCAACATAATAAAGGGCATCTATGCAAAATCAACAGCCAACATCATTCTTAATGAACAGAAACTGAAAACATTCCCTTTGAGAACATGAACAAGACAGGGATGCCTTTTATCTCCACTCCTATTTAACATTGTGCAGTAAGTCCTAGCTAGAGCAATTAGGAAAGAAAAAGACATAAAGGGCATACAAATTGGTAATGAGAAGTTAAACTGCCCCTGTTTGCAGATGATATGATACTGTACATAGAAAACCCAAAAGACTCCACAAGAAAACTATTGGAACTAATAGAAAGTTTCATCAGAGTAGCAGGATACAAGATAAACATACAAAAATCAGTTGGATTTCTATACACCAATAAAGAGAACGATGAACAGGAAATCAGGAAAACAATAACATTTATAATAGCTTCTAAAAAATAAAATACTTAGGAATAAATCTAACCAGAGATGTAAAAGACCTATATAAAGAAAACTACAAAACACTACTGCAAGAAACCCAAAGGGATCTACATAAATGGAAAAACATACCATGCTCACGGATAGGTAGACTCAACATTGTGAAAATGACAATTCTACCCAAACCAATTTACAAATACAATGCAATCCCGATCCAAATACCAACAACATTCTTCAAAGAGATGGAAAAACTAATCATTAACATTATATGGAAAGAGAAGAAACCCCAGTTAAGTAAAGCACTATTGAAGAAGAAGAAGAATGTTGGAGGACTCGCACTATCTGACCTCAGAACCTATTATACAGCTATGGTAGTCAAAACAGCCTGGTACTGATACAACGACAGGTACATTGACCAATGAACAGAATTGAGAACCCAGATGTAATTTCATCCGCCTACGGTCACCTGATCTTCGACAAGGGCCCAAAGTCCATCAAATGATGAAAAGCCAGCTTTTTTAACAAATAGTGCTGGCAAAACCGGATATCCATCTGCAAAAAAAGAAGCAGGACCCATACCTCACACGTTATACAAAAAGTAATTCACAGTGGATCCAGGACCTAAATATAAAGCCAAAAAATATAAAGTTCATGGAAGAAAAAATAGGACCAATGCTACAGGCCCTAATACACAGCATTAACAGGATACAAACCATAACCATCAACGCACAACCCCAGAAGATAAGCTAGATAACTGGGATCTTCTAAAAATCAAACACCTATGCTCTTCAAAAGACTTCACCAAAAGAGTAAAAAGAGAACCTACAGACGGGGAAAAAATTTTTGGACAGTACAAGTCAGACAAAGGTCTAATCTCCATATCTACAAGAAAATCCAACACCTCTACAACAAAAAGACAAATAATCCTATTTAAAAAAGGGCAAAGGAAATGAACAGACCCTTCACCAAAGAAGACATTCAAGCGGCCAACAGACACATGAGGAAATGCTCGCGATCACTAGCCATTAGAGAAATGCAAATTAAAACCACAATGAGATACCATCTCACCCCGGCATTACTGGCATGAATCAAAAACACTGGAAATAACAAATGTTGGAGGGGCTGCGGGGAGATCAGAACTCTTTTGCACTGCTGGTGGGAATGCAAAATGATACAACCATTTTGGAAAATGATATGGCGCTTCCTTAGAAAGATAAAAATAGAAATACTATACGATCCAGCAATCCTACTCTTAGGAGTATATCCTAGAGAAATAAGAGCTGTCACTCGAATAGACATATGCACACCCATGTTCATGGCAGCATTGTTCACAATAGCAAAAAGATGGAAACAACCTAGATGCCCATCAACAGAAGAATGGATAAACAAACTATGGTACATACACACAATGGAGTACTATGCAAAGATACAGAACAATGATAAATCTGCAAAGCATCTCATAACGTGGATGAAACTGGAGGACATTACGCTGAGTGACATAAGTCAATCACAAAAGGACAAATATTGTATGAGACCTCTATTGTAAAAACCCATGAAAAAGTTTACACACAAAAAGTAACAATCTTTATTGGTTACCAGGGATGGGAGGGGTGGGGGGGAATACTAAATAGTCAATAGATAAGTGGTATTTTTGGTGAAGGGTGAGACAGTACACAATACTGGGGAAACCAGCACAACTTGTACAAGGAAAGGTCATGGAAGCTCCATAGACACATCCAAACTCCCCGAGGGACTTCAACAGAGGGCTGTGGGGACCATGGTCTCGGGAACATCTAGCTCAATTGGCATAACATAGTTTATAAAGACAATGTTCTACATTCTACCTTGGTGAGTAGTGTCTGGGATATTAACAGCCTATGAGCAGCCATCTAAGATACTCCACTGGTCTCACTCCTTCAGGAGCAAGGGAGAATGAAGAGAACAGGATACAAGGAAAAGATTAGTCCAAAGGACTAATGGACCACAGCTACCAAGTCCTCCACCAGACTGAGTCCAGTGCAGCTAGATGGTGCCTGGCTACCACCACTGACTGCTCTGACCGGAATCACAACAGAGGGTTCTGGACAGAGCTGGAGAAGGATGTAGGACAAAATTCTAACACACACAAAAGAAGACCAGATTTACTGGCCTGAAAGAGACCGGAGAAACCCCAAGAGGATGGCCCCTGGGTAGCCTTTTTGCTCAGTGGTGAAGTCACTCCCGAGCTGCACTGTTCAGCTGGGGATTAGACAGCCCCATAAAACAAATGAGGCACAGCAGTCCAGGGACAAGGACTAGAAGGCAGAAGGGGACAGGAAAGCTGGTGATAGAGAACCCAAGGTTGAGTAAGGACAGTGTTGACATGTAGGGGGATTGTTAACCATTGTCATAAGGCAACGTGTACTAACTGTTTAATGAGAAATTATTTTGTTTTGTAAACCTTCATCTAAAGTGAGAAGAGCAGCACGACTGGAAGGACGTAATCGATATCACTGAACTGTGCATGTAGAAATTTTTGAAATGGTGTACCTTTGGCTATGTATATTCCCCCCCCCCAAAAAAAAAAATAGGTCAAGAAGGGAGAGGGTTGACATGTTGTGGGGTTGTTAACCAATGTCATAAAACAATATGTGTACTACTGTTTAATGAGAAACTATTTGTTCTGTAAACCTTCACCTAATGTACAATAAAAGGAAAAAAAAAGATTAAAAAAAAAGTCAGTGAAAGGACAAAAAGAAAAAAAAAGTTCTACATTCTATCTTGGTGAGTCGTGTCTGGTGTCTTAAAAACCTATGTGCAGCCATCTAAGATACTCCACTCGTCTCAGCCCTTCAGGAGGAAGGGAGAATGAAGAAAACAACATTCAAGGGGAAGATTAGTCCAAAGGACAAATGGACCACAAATACCATGGCCCCCACCAGACTGAGTCCAGTACAACTAGTTGTCCAGCTACCACCACTGACTGCTCTGACTGGGACCACAATAGAGTCACGGATAGAGCTGGAGAAAAATGTAGAACAAAATTCTAACTCACAGAAAAAGACCAGACTTACTGGCCTGACAGAGACTGGAGAAACCGTGAGAGTATGGGCCCTGGACACCCTTTTAGCTCAGTAATGAAGTCACTCCCGAGGTTCACCGTTCAGCCAGAGGTTAGACAGCACCATGAAACAAAATGAGACTAATGGGGCACAACAGTCCAGGAACAAGGACTAGAAAGCAGGAGGGGACAGGAAAGCTGGTAATAGGGAACCCAAGGTGGAGAAGGGACAGTGTTAACATGTCGTGGGGTTAACCATTGTCATAAAACAATATGTGTACTAACTGTTTAATGAGAAGCTATTCTGTAAACCTTCATCTAAAGTACAATAAAATAGAAAAAACAAAAAAACCTTTTTTTAGCATATACCTGAATTTAAAACTAGTTTTTTTATTATACCATAGATCCCATATAATGTTCTAAGATTTTTTTCTCTCTTTTTATCATTCTGCTCATTTGAGGTTGTTGTTGTTACATGCCGTCGAGTCGATTCTGACTCATAGCAACCCTATAGGACAGAGTAGAACTGCCCCATAGAGTTTCCATGGCTGTAATATTTAGGGAAGCAGACTGCCACATCTTTCTCCCATGTACCACTGGTGTGTTCCAACTGCCAAACTTTCAGTTAGTAGCAGAGCACTCAGCCACTGTGCCACCAGGGTTCCTTGTTTGAGTTTAATGTATCTAAAGCTAGAAATATCATGTTATTCTGTAAGAAATCAGATCATGGCCTTTCTGGCTAAATGATCTTCCATTGTAAAACTATTTAATGGGATGATCTTTGAACCTTACTCAACACTTTACTGTTTTCTCTTGAACTTCAGAACATTTTATGGACTCTCTTGATTTCTTATCACAGAATCTCCAGGTGGACTCTGCCATTTTTGATGATGGCAAGGAACAGGAAGAGCAATTAACTGCTTCCATAATAGTTGGCATCAACACTCAGACATTATCAACAAGTAATATCATCATCTTACTATTCAACATTTTCTTCACACAGGAGAGTTTCTAAGCAACCTAGATGAGTCTACATAGATGATTGTTGCTTACAGAGTTGCAAGCACAATGATGGAAAAAGATGACAGGATGAGAACATTCTAAGGTGCTGTCAAGCGTATAGGTTCTGCATATCCCGTGTACTCATCCAAAAGGTGGTTTGTTATCTGTCAGCTGCATAAACTTCTCACGAACTCCACCACACTTTCTCCTGCACCTTTCTCTCTTTCATTTACATTTATCCTTCCTCTGGTCTGTAGTTACAAGAGTTTTTCCAACTGAGAAATGATTTTTTTTTTTTACTGAGACATTTGTGTAATTCTGATTTGGTACATTATATTCCCATCATTGTAACGTTACATTCTAAGTTATCCCATACATTCATCCTTATATACAGAACTTTATACAAAGTCCACTTCCACATATATTTAACCAGACCCAAATGTTTTCTTATTTTAATAAACTATTGTTCAGTCTTTAGGTATATGACCCATTGGACTCTACATTGATTTTTATTTTCTGTCTATTCCTTCTTGAAGAAATCCTGGTGATCTACTTCAGTAAGATTACAGTCACTGAAAACACTATGGAATACAATTTTATTCTGAAACATGTGGGGTCTCCATGAGTCGGAATCGACTTGACGGCAACTTTGTTTTGTTTTGGTATATCATACAATGGACATTTTTTGTCAATAAAAGGGAATGAAGTACTTATACATGCTAAAACGTGGTTGAGCCTTGAAAGTACTATGCTACGTGAAAGAAAGGACACAAGGGACCACATATTGCATTATTCTGTTTATAGGAAATGCCCCAAATAGGCAAATTCATAGAGACAGAAAGTAGATTAGTGGAGGCGAAGCCAACATGGCACTATAGACAGAAACACCATGCCATCCCTCTGCAGCAAAGGCCCAAAAGACTAAGTAAAACAGACACAAACATCAATCCTGGAACCCTAAGCATCAAATGAAGGGATAAAGAACTCGATCAAGCAGGATTAGCCATCTTGGACTACAGCCACCGAGGAATGTGGACAGGGAGTACGGGAAGGCAACTTCACAGAGCTCCCAACAGGAGACAGAGCACCCAGTAAGCAGGGATACACACTTTCCCACCCCCCGCCCTTCTTCCCTTTATATGGCCTCCACTGCTTTCCAATGGGCCACAGTTGCTCAGCTGGAGAGACACCAGTTCACTGCGGCCCGGGTCTGTCCCACCCCCAAAGGCCAGTTCCCCCAGTGCCATATTTAAAAAAAAATTTTTTTGTTTCTTCTCTGTCTCTCTCCCTTCCTTCCTTTCCTTTCTCCTGCCCAGCTAGCCCTGTGCATCCTGCCTGAGCTTTTTTGACAGATTGTGCCACACTGCTTGGCTAGAGAGCTACCAGCATAGCCTCCCTAATTCTATGCCACCCCCACCAGCTGGCTCCCTCAGCACCATTTTTTTCTGTTTCTTCTCTCTCCCTTCTTTCCTTTCCTTTCTCCCACCCAGCTAGCCCTGTGCGCCATCCCCCTCCCTTCTCAATGGGCTGTACCATACCGCTCAGCTAGAGAGCCGCCAGCATTGCCTCCCTGGTTCCATACTGCCCCCACTGGCTGGCTCCCTAAGCACCATTTTTTCTTTTTTTCTTTCTTCTCTCTCTCTCCCTTCCTTTTTTTCCTTTCTCCCACTCAGCTAACCCTGAGCCCCATCTCTGCCCCTTCTCGATGGGCTGTCACACCACTTGGCTAGAGAGCCTCCAACACAGCTTCCCCAGGTCCATGCCACTCCATGGGCCAGCTCCCTCAGTGTCATGTATTTTTTTTTTTGTTTCTTCTCTCTCTCGTATTTCCTTTGCCTTCCCACCTAGCCCTGTGCACTGTCCCCACCCTTTCTCAAAGGGCTCTACAGCAATGCTCGGCTAGGGAGCCACTAGCACACAGCCTCCTCAGGTCTGTTCTGCCCCCACCAGATGGCTCCCTCAGCGCCGTATTATTTTATTTTGTTTGCTTTGTTCTTTTTTCCATTTCTTCTCTCTCTCCCTTGCTCCCTTTCCTTTCTCCCACCCACCTGGCCCTGAGTGCTGGCACATGGCCACCCCAGGTCTTCCCCACCTCCACCCACCAAATCCCACTACACCATCATTTCATTTACTTTTTTTCTGTTGCTTCATTTTTTATTTTATTTTATTTTGTTGCTTTTTTTTTGCTTCTGTTTCTCTCTCTTCTTTCTCTTTTTTCTTTCACCCACTTAGTTTCACACACCACAACCTCTCCCTTCCCTCCTGCCTGTCTGCACTACACTCCGAGTGCCACACCCCCTAGTGGCACCAGCATGGACCCCTGAACAATTGGATCTCACCCCACACTGCCTCCCAGCCCCACACCATCAGCCCCAGTTAGTGCCACAAACAACCCACCCCCAATCCTCACCACTGGACCTGCCCTGCTGCACCACAACTGAATGATCAGCCCTGCCCACCTAGACAAGGTGGTGGGAAGTATTAGGCACACAGATGAGGAAGCAACAAAACACATGCAGCTCGATGGCCCAGACATAACCAAATAAAACAAAAAAGTGGGAAAAAACAAGAAAATCTACAATCAGTAAACAAAGAAAATAATTCCTGAATGTCCTGGACACAGCAAACAATATCAAAACATTAAAAAAATAATAAAAAATAAAAAGGACAGAAAGGCTCCAGTAAGCAACCAAAACAAAACATCAGATGACTTCCAGTAGAAGACAAGGTACTGGGACTACCTGATAGGAAATATTCAGGGCTCTCCAAGAGATTGTGAAAGAGATAAAGGAAAATACAGACTAAAATAGGGAAAAAATAGACATAATCATGGAAAATACAGACAAAATCAGGGAAAACACAGACAAAACAATGGAGGAATTCAGGAAAATAATACAGGAACAAGATGTTAAAATAAATAAACAATGAGAAATCATGCAAAAACAGCAATTAGATATCTAAAAGATAAACAAGATTTCAAAAATGTACAGTGCAAGAGAAGGTTTTAGGTGCAAATTTGAAACAATGGAAGACAAGATCAGTGAAATTGAAGACAAATCCATGGAGTCCACTTTGAGGAAAAATCAGACAAAATAATGAAGAAAACCTAAGAACAATGTGGGATACAATCAAGAGTAAAAATTTGCAAGTGTGATCAGAGTTCCAGAACAGGGAGAGAAGACAGAAAACACAGAGGGGCTCATTGAAGATTTGCTGAAAGAAAACTTCCCTTTTATCATGAAAGATGAATGTTGATGATCCATGAACCTCAACAAACCCCATATAGTATAGACTCCAAAAGAAAGTCACTAATACATGTCATAATCAAACTTGCCAAACCCAAATATAAAGAAAGAATCCTGAGAGCAGCCTGAGAAAAAAGAAAAGTCACGTATAAAGGGGAAACAGTAAGACTAATCTCTGATTACTCAGAAGAAACCATGCACGCAAGAAGGAAATGGGATGACATATACAAAACCTTGAAAGAAAAAAATTGCCAACCAAAAATAATATAGCCTGCAAAAAGCTCTCATTTGAATACGATGGGGGAAATGAGGACATTTCCAGATAAACAGAAATTAAGGGATTATGTAAAAACCAAACAAAACTTACAAAAATTATTAAAGGGAATCCTTCGGTTAGAAAACAAACAACATTAGACAACAACCTGAATCTAGGACACAGGACAGCATTAGAAAGATATCAACTTAGGTAATGAATTCTCAAGGATAAAACAAAACTAAAAGATTTACAACAGGGAACCAGAGACATCAATCTGTAAATGACAACAATGTCAGAACAATAAAAGAGGGAGTAAACAGTGTAGGTATACAAGTTTCAAATGGAGAGGAAGTCAAGGCAATATTAAGTAATAAAATGCTGGTATAAACCTTAGGAAGGTAACCACAAAGCAAGTTAACAAGCTTACTCATCAAAATAAAAGAGAAAAACATAAAGTTTCAGGAAACACGAAATCTATAAAAACGAAAGAAATGGAAAAAAAAAAAAAAAAAACTCCACAAACAAAAGGAATTCAGCACAGGAGAGTAAGAGGAACAAAGAAAATATCAGCACCACAATAAAAAGCTCTACAAAATGACAGCAGTAAACTCACACCCATCAATAATCACACTGAATGTAAGTGGCTTAAATTCACCCATAAAGAGATAAAGAGTGACAGAATGGATTGAAAAACAGGACTGATCAATATGCTGTCTACAAGAGACACAACTTAGAAACAAAGACATAAATTTATTAAAAATTGAAAGATGGAAAAAAATATATCAAACAAACAGCAACCAAAAAAAAAAAAGGGAGAGGTAAAACTAATCTCAGATCAAATGGACTTTGAAATGAAATCCACCATAAAAGACAAGGAAGGACATTGTATACTGACTAAAGGGACAATCCATCATGAAGACATAACCATAAAAAATACACACCCAATGACAGAGCTCAAAAATACATGAAACAAACTCTAACAGCACTGAGAAGAGAAATTGACAGTTCCACAATAATAGTAGGAGACTTCAACACACCACTCTTGGTAAAGGATAGAACATCTTTAAAGACACTCAACAGAGATACAAAAGATCTAAAGGACACAATCAACCAACTCGACCTCATAGAAATATATAGAACACTCCACCCAACAGCAGCAAAGTATACATTCTTTTCCAATGACATAGAATGTTCTCCAGAATAGACCAAATCATAGGCCAACAAAATCCAAAACATTGAGATAAAGAAAGCATCTTCTCTGATCACAACATTTAAAAGTAGAAATTAACAACAGGAAGAGCAAGGGAAAAAAATCAAATACATGGAAACTGAATTACACCTTGCTTAAAAACAACTGGGTAATAGAAGAAATCAGAGAGAGAATCGAAACATTCCTAGCGTCATCGAGAATGAAAACTCATCATACCAAAACCTTTGGGACACAGCAAGGGCAGTGCTTAGAGGTCAATTTAGAAGCACACATCAAAAAAGAAGAAAGGGACAAAATCAAAACGTTAGCTATACAACTCAAACAAATAGAAACCGAACAGCAAGAGAAGCCCACCGCCACTAGAAGAAAGGAAATAATAAAGATCAGAGCAGAAACAAATGAAATAGAGAACCGAAAAACAGTAGAAAGAATCAACAAAACCAAAAGTTGGTTCTTTGAAAGGATCAACAAAATCGACAAACCATTGGCCAAACTGAGAAAAACAAAAAAGAAAAAACAAAAAAACAGGAGAGGAAGCAGATAACTCAAATAAGAAATGAAATGGGTGACATTACAATACACTCAACTGAAATAAAAAGGATCACAACAGAGTACTATGAAAACTATACTCCAACAAGTTTGAAAACCTAGAGGAAATGGACAAATTTCCAGAAACACACTACCTACCTAAACTAACACAAAATGAGGTAGAAAATCTGAAAAGACCCATAACAAGAGAAGAGATTGAAAATGTAATAATAATAAAAAAGTCCTGGCCCAGATGGCTCCACTGGAGAATTCTACCAAACGTTCAGAGAAGAGCTTACACCAGTATTACTCAAACTATTTCAGAACGTAGGAAAGGAAGGGGCACTTCTGAATTCATTCTATGAAACCAGCATAACCCTGATACCAAAACCAGGCAAAGACACCACAAATAAAGAAAATTACAGACCAGTATCTCTCATGAATATAAAAGCAAAAATTCTCAAGAAAATTCTAGTCAATAGAATTCAGCATCACATAAAAAAAAAAAATAATATACCACCACCAAGTGGGATTCGTATCAGGTATGCAAGGATGTTTCAACATTAGAAAATCAATCAATGTAATCCACCACATAAATAAAACAAAAGAAAAAAATCACATGTTCGTCTCAATTGAGGCAGAAAAGGCATTTGATAAAGTTCAACATCCATTCCTGATAAAAAAAATCTCAATAAAATAGGAATAGAAGGGAAATTCCTCAACATAGTAAAAGGCATCTATACAAAACCAACAGCCAACATCATTCTCAACTGAGAAAGGCTGAAAGCATTCCCCCTGAGAAGAGGAACAATATAAGGATGACCTTTATCACTATTTCTATTTAACATTGACCTGAAAGTCCTAGCTAGAGCAATAAATCAAGAAAAGGAAATAAAGGACATCTAAATTTGTAATGAAGAGGTAAAACTGTCCCCATTTGAGGATGATATGAGACTATACATAGAGAATCCAAAAGACTCCACAAGAAAACTACTGGAACTAACAGAAACACTCAGCAGAGTAGTGGGATACAAGACCAACATACAAAAATCAGTTAGTTTCCTATACACCAACAATGAGAACTTCAAAAAGGAAATCAGGAAATCAACACCATTTACAATATCCCCCAAGAAGATACAATGCTTAGGAATAAATCTAACCAGGGACATAAAAGACCTATACAAAGAAAACTGAAAAACACTACTGCAAGAAACCAAAAGAGACCTACATAAATGGAAAAACATACCATGCTCACAGACAGGTAGACTCAACATTGTGAAAATGTCAATTCTACCCAAAGCAATCTACAAATACAGTGCAATCCTGATCCTAACACCAACAGCATTCTTTAACAAGATGGAAAAACTAATCATTAACCTTATATGGAAAAGAAAGAGACCCTGGACAAGTAAAGCACTACTGAAGAAAAAGAACAAAGTAGGATGCCTTGCACTATCTGATTCAGAACCTACTATAAGCTACAGTAGCAAAACAGCCTGGTACTGGTACAATGACAGACACATTGACCAACGGAATGGAATTGAGAACCAAGCAAATAGGCCCATTGCTACCTCGTGTCCACCCCGCATCTACCTGCCGGCTCCCACCGCACCACCATTTCTTTTCTTGCATTTTACTCTATACTTCTTTCTTTTCTTTCTCCCTCCCACCTAGCCCTGTACATCAGCTCTCTTCCCTTCTCGTTGGCCCTTGGGCCCACCCTGCCCCCATCACTGGCCCCCACCACACAGCCAGTTTTTTAATTTATTTTTTTCTCTTTCTTCTTTTTCTTTCTCACACCCACGTAGCCATATATGCCACTTACCCCGCTTCCTGCTGGATCCTGCCACACCGCTAGAGAGCCACCGGTGCACCGGCATGCTACTACCAAGGTCCACCGTACTCCTACTTGTAACCCCCACCACACAGCCAGTTTTTTCTTCTTTTTTCCCTTTGCCCCTCCCACCTTGCCCAGTCTTTCACCTCCCCTCTATTCCACTGGCCTCCAGGTCCACCGCCCTCACTCGCCAGCACTTTTTTCCTCTTTATTCCTTTCTGGAGCCCTGGGGGCACAGTGGTTAAGATCTATAGCAAGCTACAACTTCTAACCAAAAGGTCAGCAGTTTGAGTCCACCAGCTACTCTTTGGAAACCCTATGGGTCAGTTCTACTCTGTCCTATATTGTCTCTGTGAGTTAGAATCAACTCTATGGCATTGGGTTTCATTTTTGGTTTTGGTTTTATTCCTTTCTTACTTTTCTTTCTCTGTCCAACCTAGCCCTGCACCTTCCTTCCTTCCCACCAATCCCCACAACACCACTGTGGATAGAGTGCCATGGGCGCAAAGGCCACTGCTTCCCCAGATCTGCCCTGCCCCGACACACTGGTCCACATTGCACCATGATTTTTTTTCTTTTTCTTTCTGCCTCCCACTCCCCGACGGCTCCCAGGTCCACTTAGCCCCCACCAGCAGCTACCCTTTTTTGTTGTTGTTCTATTTTTCCTATCTCTTCTTTTCTGACCCCCAACCTAGCACCATACATCACCCCCCCCCTTACAGCTGGGCCCTGCCTTGCCACCACTAGAGCATCCCTGACACTGAGGCCCACTGTCACACTGGGACCGACTGCCCTTCCCACCATTCAACTAGCTACTGAACAGTGGGAAACGAGCCTGTACCACTCCCTGTCCAACACCCCTGCCTATCTGGTGAGGAGCTGTGAACACTCCCACACTGCTGGACCAACATCAGGAGGCAAAGAGTGCCCCCCAGTCTGCCGTCAGCCACCTCACTAACTTAGTGTACAATGAAGCTGGCTCACCCAGCCTTCTTCTGTCCTGCCCACCCAGACAAGGTGGTGAGAGTTATTGTGCCCACACATAAGCAAGCAGCAAAGCACCCCTGACCCGCCTACACTGACATATCAAAACAAAACAAAGAAGCAGAATGAAACAAATGAGTATACAATTAATAAATAAAGAAAATACCTTAACGTCTCGGAGACAGCATACAATATCAAAACATATAAAAATGCAGGACAGGATGGCTCCAGCAAGTGACCCAAATAAAAAATTGGATGACCTTCCAGTAAAAGAAAAGGTAACTACCTGTTACAGAATTCAAAAGACTAATATTTAGGGCTCTCCAACAGATTAGGAAAGAGATTAAGGAAAACTCAGACAAACCAATGAAAACAATCAAAATCAAGGAAAACAGAGACAAAGGAATAGAAGAATTCAGGAAAATAATACAAGTACAAAATGTCAAAATAAACAATAAGAAATCCTGCAAAAACACCAACTAGAAATCCAAAACATCAACAACAATTTCAGAAACGGACAACTTAATAGGAGGTTTTAGGAGCAACTTTGAAGCAATGGAATACAGAATCAGTGAGATGGAAGACTAATCCATGGATGCCACTTTGAGGAAAAATCAGAGAAAAGAATGAAGAAAAATGAAATAAAAAATCCTAAGAGTTATGTGGGATACAATCAAAAGCAAAAATTTGTGCATGATCAGAGTTCCAGAAAAGGGTGGAGAAAATGGAAAACACAAAAAAGACTGTTGAAGATTTATTGGCAGAAAACTTCCCAAATATCATGAGAGATGAAAAGCTCACCATCCAAGAAGCTCAATGAACCCCATATAGGATATACCCCAAAAGAAAATTACCAAGATATATCATAATCACACTTGCCAAAACAAAGACAAAGAAAGAATTCTGAGAGCAACTCGAAAAAAAACAAAAAGTCATTTACAAAAGGGAAACAATAAGACTAAGCTCTGATTACTTGGCAGAAACTATGCAGGCAAGTAGGCAGTGGGATGATGTCTTAGTCATCTGGTGCTGCTATAACAGAAATATCACAAGTGGATGGCTTTAACAAAGAGAAATTTATTCTCTCACAGTCTAGGAGGCTAGAAATCTGTATTCAGGGTGCCAGCTCCAGAGAAAGGCTCTCTCTCCCTGTCAGCTCTGGGGGAAGGTCCTTGTCATCAATCTTCCCTTGGTTGAGAAGCTTCTCAGCATAGAGACTCTGGATCCAAATGCTCCCAGCTTTGCTTTCTTTGTGATAGGAGGTTCCCCTGTCTGTCTGCTTGCTTCTCTCTTTTATATCTCAAAAGATATAAAAGACTCAAGATACAATCTAATTTTGTAGATTGAGTCCTGCATTATTAACATAACTGCCTCTAATACTGCCTCATTAACATCATAGGGGTAAGATTTACAACACATAGGAAAACCTCATCAGATGACGAAGTGGTGGATAATCACACAATACTGGGAATCATGGCCCAGCCAAGTTGACACATATTTTTGGGGGACACAATTCAATTCATAACAGATGACATATATAAAACCTTGAAAGAGAGAAAAAAAAATAAACCTGCCAACTGACACCAAAAGAGTAAACAGAAAGCATATAGACTGGCAAAAAATTTTTGGCTGTGACACATGCAACAAAGGTCTAATCTCTAAAATCTATAGGAAAATCCAACACCTCTACAACAGAAAGACAAATAATCCAGTCAAAAAATGGGCAAAGGATATGAACAGACACTTCACCAAAGAAGACTTTAGGCGGATAACAGACAAATGAGGAAATATTCACGATCACTAGTCATTAGAGAAATGCACATCAAAACTACAAGGAGATAGAACCTCACCCCAACATTACTGGCAAAAATCCAAAAAACAGAAAATAACAAATGTTGGAGAGGCTGTGGGGAGCTTGGAACTCTTAATGCACTGCTGGTGGGAATGTAAAATGGTACAACCATTTTGGGAAACGGTATGGCACTTCCTTAAGAAGCTAGAAATAGAAATACCACACCATCCAGCCATCCCACTCCTAGGAATATATCCTACAGAAATAAGAGCCATCACAAGAATAGACATATGCACTCCCATGTTCATTGCCGCATTATTCACAATAGCAAAAAGCTGCAAACAACCTAAGGGCCCATCAACAGATGAATGGATAAACAAACTATGGTACATACATGCAATGGAGTAATACATAACAATAAAGAACAATAATGAATCTCCGAAGCATCTCACAACATGGATGAATCTGGAGGGCATTATGCTGAGTGAAATAAGTCAATCACAAAAGGACAAATACTGTATGAGACCACTATTATAAAAACCCAAGAAAAGGTTTACACACAGAAAGAAACGATCTTTGATGATTACAAGGAAGGGGAGGGACGGGGAGGGAAAAACAATAAGTAGACAATAAATAAGTGGTAACTTCGGTGAAGGGTAACACAGTACACAATACTGGGGAAGTCAACACAACTTGACCAAGGCAAGGTCATGGAAGCTTCATAGACACATCCAAACACCCTGAGGGACTGAATTACTGGGTTGAGGGCTGGGGACCATAGTCCTGGTGGGCTTCTAGGTCAGTTGGCATTGCATAGTTTATAAAGAAAATGTTCTACATCTTACTTTGGTGAGTAATGTCTGGGGTCTTAAAAGCTTGTGAGTGGCCATTTAAGATACTTCACCATTCCCACCCTATCTGGAGCAAGGGAGAATGAAGAAAACCAGAGACATAAGGGAAAGATTGGTCTAAAGGACTAATAGACCACAACTACCTCAGCCTCCACCAGCACAACTAGATGGTGCCCGGCTACCAGAATCAACTACTCTGACAGGGATTACAATACAGGGTCCCAGATAGAGCTGGAGAAAAATGTAGAACAAAATTATAACTCACAAAGGAAGACCAGAGTTACTGGTCTGACAGAGATTGTAGAAACCTCGATAGTGTGGCCCCTGGACACCTTTTTAACTCAGTACTGAAGTCACTCGTGAGGTTCAACCTTCAGCCAAAGATTAGACAGGCCAGTAAAGAAAACAATAATACATGTAGCTCAACCATCTATATGGAACTACATAGGCACACCAGCCCAGGGGCAAGGATGAGAAGGCAGGAGACAGGAAAGCTGGAGGAATGGAAATGGGAAACCCAAGGTCGAGAAAGAGAGAGTGTTGACAGGTTACAGGGTTGGCAACCAATGTCACAAAACAATATGAGTATTAATTGTTTAATGAGAAACTAACTTGCTCTGTAAACCTTCATCTAAAGCAAAATAAAAAAAAAAAACATAAAAATAAAATAAAGTATACCAGCTAAGAAAAAAAGAAACTAGATTAGTGGCTGCCAAGGACTGGATGTGGGGAATAGAAAGATTAGAAGTATGAAGGCTAAGGTAGTAGGGTTTCCTTTTTGTGTAATTAAACTGTTCTTAAATTGATTCTGGTAACAGATGTATAGTGAAACCTGTGAGAGCCGGAACTCAACAGAACTGCCTTGTTTTTTCAGGTCTCGAAAGCTTTCTGCCTTCGACAAGGTGCAATCTTACCAATTTTCCATTGCTAGTTTTAGTGGAAAGTATTTGAGTTTTCTTTCTCTGACAGGTTTCTGCCTTACACAGGTTCCAGCTTTCATAGGTTTTACTGTATAATTCTGAATATACTAAAAGCCATTGAGATATACACTTTAAATGGGTGAATTGTATAGTATGTGAATTATATCCTTATAAAGATGTTAGAAAACACTATGGGAGCAAAGAAAATGTACGAAACACTGCCAATATCTTGGTGGTGGGAACTCACATTTACAGGATACATAATCCTCATGACAGCTCCATTCTCAGAGAATCGATGTCACTTGTCCCTGGTCATGAAGCAAAGCCAGGACATGACCTCACTGTTTCTTCTCACTTCCTCATGGAAGAGGTGGTGTTTCCGTTCCTCCTTGAAGTATCAGCAGGAGCTCACCAGGCCAAGCTGGATGGAGAGATGCATTCAGGAAGTAAGCACATGGCCAGAGTCCCAGCAGGAAACATAGCACATGAAATATGGATAATTTCAGGAGAGATCAACAAAGTGACTGCTTACAAAGGTGTGGGTAGAGTTGAAGGGAACCAAACCAGGGATAGTGACCATCTGAGGTGGAACCATCCCAGGCCTGAAGGATCAAGGAGAGGAGGATGTTATGGGAGCACCAAGAGGCTAGCTGTATATAGAAGGATACCTTACATAGAGGGACACAGAAACACACAGTGCCCAGCACAGAGGGAGTCCAGGGATAGCTACTCTGATTCATTCTCCTCCTGCTGTCTGATCTCTCGCTGGTACCGTTCATTGGATGCACCCAACAATAAGCCAGAGTGCAAAAGAGCCCATTGATGTAATCCACCCATGTCAGTCGGCCTCTTAGGGCAGAGAGTCGCTGGAAAGGCATGGAAGGTAGACCTGGAAGGGCAAATGGAAGGAATGCAGCACGGACATGGAGGAGCAAAGTTAATGGGATGTTCTAGGGCTGGTAAAGGGTACAATGAATCATGCCTGCTATCAGGATGCTGATGTACCAACTTTTAACACTGAATATTCTCAAAAGGGTTTTGCTGTTATCTCTGGGAAACAGTACCATACGAATTGCCTCCACGTTGATTTCGACTCATGGCTACCCCATGTGTGTCAGAGTAGAACTGTGCTTCCATGGGGTTTTCTTTTCTTTTCTTTTATTGTGTTTTAGGTGAAAGTTTACAGCACAAATTAGTTTCTCATTCAAAAATTCATGCACAAATTGTTTTGTGACATCGGTCACAATCCCCGCAATGTGTCTGTACTCTCCCCATTTTCCATTACACACTGGGTTCCCCATGTCCATTTATCCAGTTTTCAAGTCCCGTCCTGCCTTCTCATCTTTGCTTTTGGGCAGGTGTTGCCCATTTGTTCACATATACTTGACTGAACTAAGAAGCACGTTCCTCACGTGTGTTATTGTTTGTTTTACAGGCCTGTCTAATCTTTGACTGAAAGGTGGATTTCAAGAATGGCTTCAGTTCAGAGTTATCAGGGTGTCCAGGGGCCATAGTCTCGGCGTTCCTCTAGTCTCTGTCAGACCAGGAAGTCAAGTCTTTTTTTGTGAATTTGAATTTTGTTCTACATTTTTCTCCTGCTCTGTCTGGAACCCCTTATTGTGATCCCTGTTAGAGCAGTCAGTGGTGGTAGCCAAGCACCATCTAGTTCTTCTGGACTCAGGGTGGTGGAGGCTATGGTTCATGCGGTCCATTAGTCTTTTGGACTGATACTTTCCTTGCGTCTTTTGTTTTCTTTATTCTCCTTTGCTCTGAACGTGATGGGATCAATAGATGTATTTTAGATGGCTGCTCACAACCTTTTAAGACCCCAGAAGCTACTTAACAAAGTAGGATGTAGAACATTTTCTTTTCAACTATGTTATGCCCATTGTTTTAGATGTCCCCCGAGACCATGGTCCCCAGTCCTCAGCCCCAGTAACTCCGTCCTTCAGGGTGTTTGGATGTGTCTAGGAAGCTTCTGTGGCTTTGCTTTGGTCAAGTTGGGCTGACTTTCCCTATACTGTGTGTTGTCTTTCCTTTCACCAAAGTTAACACTTGTCTATGATCTAGTTAGTGATTTTACCTCCTCACCTCTCCCTTCCCTCTTACCCATCAAAGATTGTTTTTTCTTCTGTGTGTAAACCTTTTCTTGGATTTGTATACTAGTGTCTCATTCAGTATTTGTCCTTTTGTGATTGACTTATTTCACTCAGCATAATGCCCTCTGCCCTCCAGATTCATCCAAGTTGTGAGATGTTTCTCGTATTCATCATTGTTCTTTATGGTCGTGTAGTATTCCATTGTGTGTATGTGCCATAATTTGTTCGTTCATTTGTTGACGGGCACTTAGATTATTTCCATCTTTTGGCTATTGTGATTATTGTTGCAATAAACATAGGTGTGCATATGTCTATTTGTGTAATGGACCTTATTTCTCTAGGTTACATTCCCAGGAGTAGGATTGCTGGATTGTATGGTATTTCTATTTCTAGATTTTTAAGGAAGTGTCATATCATTTTCCATAGTGGTTGTACCATTTTGTATTCCCACCAGCAGTGCATAAGAGTTCCAAACTCCCCAAAACCTCTCCAACATTTGTAATTTTCTGTTTTTATGATTCATTCCAGTAATATGGGGTGAGATGTAGCTCACTGTAGCTTTGATTTGCATTTCTTTAACAGCTAATGATCTCGAGCATTTCCTGATGTGTCTGTTAGCTGCCTGAATGTATTCTTTGGAAAAGTGTCTGTTCATATCCTTTGCCCATTTTTAAATTGGATTATTTGTCTTTTTGTTATTGAGGTGTTGAAGTATTTTATAGATTTTAGAGTTTAGATCCTTGTCGGATATGTCATAGCCAAAAATTTTTTCCCAGTCTGTAAGTTCTCTTTTTACTCTTTTGGTGAAGTCTTTTGATGAGCATAAGTGCTTAAATTTTAGGAGCTCCCAGCTATCTAGTTTATCTTCTGGTGTTTGTCCAGCTATCTAGTTTATTTTTTGGCATTTGTACAGTATTAGTGATGGTTTCTATTGAATTTATTCCATGTATTAGGGCCCCTAGCATTGTCCCTATTTTTTCTTCCATGATTTTTATCGTTTTAGGTTTTATATTTAAGTCTTTGATCCATTTTGAGTTAGTTTTTGTATCTGGTGTGAAGTATGGGTCATGATTTATTGTTTTACAGATGGACATTCAGTTCTGCCAGCACCATTGTTAAAAAGACAGTCTTTTCCCCATTTAATGGACTTTTGGCCTTAGTTAAAAATCATCTGATCTAGGTGGAGTAATTAACACCTTGGTTCTTGATTCTGTTCCACTAGTCAATGTGTCGGTCACTGTACCAGTACAGGCTGTTTAACTACTGTTCTTTTTCTTCAGTAATGATTTGCTAATCCAGGGCACATTTCATTTCTATATAAAGTTGATGATTAGTTTTTCCATCTCGTTAAAGAATGCTGTTGGTATTTGGATCAGAACTGTGTTATATCTATAGATTGGTTTGGGTAGAATTGACATTTTCACTATCTTGAGTCTTCCTATCCATGAGCATAGTATATTTTCTCATTTATGTATGTCTCTTTTTGTTTCTTGCAATAGTGTTTCGTAGTTTTCTTTGTATAGGTCTTTTATGTCCCTGGTTAGATTTATTCCTAAGTATTTTATCTTTTTAGGGGCTGTTGTAAACGGTATTGCTTTCCTGATTTCCTTTTCAAAGTTCTCATTGTTGGTGTATAGGAATCTGACTGATTTTTGTATGTTGATCTTGTATCCCAGCACTCTGCTGAATCTTTCCATTAGTTCCAGTAATTTTCTTTTGGATTCTTTGCCTTTCTCTATGTATAGTATCATATCATCTGCGAATAAGGATGACTTTACTTCTTCCTTTCCAACTTGGATGCACTTTATTCCTTTCTCTTGCCTTACTGCTATATCCAGGACTTCCATCACAATGTTAAAAAGAGTGGTGATAAAGGGCATCTTTGTCTTGTTTCCATTCTCTGGAGGAATGTTTTCAGCCTCTCTCCATTAAGAATGATGTTGGCTGTTGGTTTTGTATAGATGACCGTTATTATGATGAGGAATTTCACTTCTATTCCTATTTTATTGAGAGTTTTTATCAGGCATGGGTGTCGAACTTTATCAAATGCCTCTTCTGCATCAATTGAGATGTGATTCTTCTCTTTTGTTCTATTTATGTGGTGAATTATGTTGATTGATTTTCTAATGCTCTCGTTAAGCAGCGTGGTGTGGCCCATCTGGTAGGGGTAGAGGTAGTGTTTGGGGCTAGGTTGGAGGGAGAAAGAAAGGGAAGAAAGAGGAGAAAAAAATGGCAGGGCAAGAGCTGGCTGGTCAGAGCAGGTGGACCTGGAGTGGTGGCAGGCTGGTGGCTCTCTAGCCGAGTGACGTGGTGTGGCCCATGAGGATGGGGTGGTAATGGCATACAGGGCTAGGTGGGAGGGAAAAAGAACAGGAAGAAAGAGAAAAAAATGGCCTAGTGGGAGCTGGGTGGTGGGGGCAGGGCAGACCCAGGGTGGTTGTGGGCCAGTGGTTGTCTAGCTGAGCAGTGTGGCATGGCCTGTCAGGAAAGGGGAGCGGTGACATATGGGACAGAAGGGTGAGGGGTAGGAAAGCATGTTTCTCTGGTTACCAAGTGCCCTGTCTCCTGTTGGGAGCTCCGTGAATTGCCTTCCTGTACTCCCTGTCTGGGGTCCTAGCTTGCTGTGTTCCAAAATGGCGATGCTGTGCCATGTTAGTTGGCAGGGTACCTCCACTCTGTATATCTCCTTGTTCTCTGTTTTCCATCAGTTTCTTCTTCCATTCGGTGTTTGGTCTAGCTCTTCATCCATTCATTTTATGCTTAGGGTTCCAGGATTGACATTTGTATCTGTTTTACTTAGCTTTTTGGGTCTTTGCTGCAGAGGGTCAGCATGGTGCATCTGTCTATGCCACCAAGTTGGCTCCACCCATCCACAGGATTTTTAATGGCTGATTTTTCAGAAGTAGATCACAAGGCCTTTCTTCTGAGCATCTATGGGTGGACTCAAACCTTCAATCTTTTGGTTAGCAGCTGAGTGCTTAACCATTTGTACCAACCAAGGACTCTGTGGGGAACAGAGGAGAGAAAAATGGTGACTTGGCAAAAAGACTGCATTTTTGTTTTGCTTTTATCTTTCTTCTAAAGCTGCTTTTAGTTCAAAGAAAGTGCAAAAAAACCAGGGATGAAAATATTCTTAAACTGATTGTGGTGATAGATGCACATACACTTTAAATGAGTGAATTGTATGGTATGTGAATTATATTTCAATAAAGCTTTTAGAAAACACTGTTGTTCAGTTTCTATTGCTGAACAATCTTTCTTTTCAGCGGTAAGTATTCTCTTTCTCATATATATATATATATATATATATATATATATATATATATATATATGAGGTTATATACATATATATTTATATATCTATATACAAAATCACACACACATGAATATATATAAGCACCCACATATATAAACACACACACATATATATCACAGATGGACAAAAAGATGTCCTTGATTGACCTTGGTAAATTTATTACTATATCGGGTCTCTCCATCTTTGCGGGCTAAGAAGCCAGGTCTTCCTTCATACCAGAGTTGATTTGACCTAGGATCTTAGACTCATAATAACAAGGCTCTCAGAGACCAATGTGTAGAACAGATACCGGTTCACTGGTTTATAAAAAGAAACAATGTTGGAGAGATAGGATACCTGCAAAAACTTGATTAGCACCTTTTTGTGCACAAAAGCTTCGTGGGAATCCAAATCATGATAAGAAGATGGCTTGGAATGAGAACAAAGTGGAGTTGGTTGCATGATTGGAAGTTACTGGCATGGCTTGCTGTGTCTGGCTTAGCAGGGGAGTTATACCTGCCAGAAGAGCAGAATTTTTGTGATGGTTGAAAGGGCAGCCTGTTCCTTAGATCACCCTTGAATGGGAAGCTCCAATATTTCTCTGTGACTCTCCCTTCCTTCAACTGCTGAACAATCTTTCTTTTGAGTGATAAGTATTCTCTCTCTCATATATATATGAGAGGATATAGATATAGACAGGGCCCTGGTGGCACAGTGGCTAAGAGGTACAGAGAGCTACAGCTGCTAACAAAAGATCAGTAGTTTGAACCCACCAGCCACTCCATGGAAACCCTACGGGACAGTTCTATTCTGTCCTATAGGGTCAACAGATGGAATACACTGGAATCAAATCAACTACATCTGTGGAAAGAGACAATGAAGAAGCTCAATATCATCAGTCAGAACAAGGCCACGGGCCAACTGTGAACAGACCATCAATTGCTCATATGCAGTTCAAGTTGAAACTGAAAAAAATTAAAACAAATGCACAAGAGCATTTTAAAAAATTAAAACAAATGTACAAGTAAACACCGAGTATATCCTAACTGAATTTAGAGATGATCTCAAGAACAGATTTGGCACATTGAACACTATGACTGAAAAGCAGATGCATTGTGGGATGACATCGTGGACATCATACATGAAGAAAGCAAAAGGTCATTAAAAAGACAGGAAAGAAAGAAAAGACCAAAATGGATGTCAGAAGAGACTCTGAAACTTGATCTTGAACATCGAGTAGCTAAAGCAAATGGAAGAAATGATGAAGTAAAAGAGCTGAACAGAAGATTTCAAAGGGTCGCTCGAGAAGACAAAAGTAAAGTATTATAATGCAAAGACCTGGAGTTAGAAAACCAAAAGGGAAGAACATGCTTGGAATTTCTCAAGCTGAAAGAACTAAAGAGAAAAATTAAGCCTTGAACTGAAATATTGAAGGATTCTATGGGCAAAATATTGAATAACACAGGAAGCATCAAAAAAAGATGGAAGGAATACAGAGAGTCATTGTACCAAAAAGAATTAGTGAATGTTCAACCATTTCAGGAGGTAGCATATGATCAAGAACCAATGGTACTGAAGGAAGAAGTTCAAGCTGCACTGAAGTCATTGGTGAAAAACAAGACACCAGGAATTGACAGAATACCAATTGAGATGTTTCAACAAAGGGATGCAATTATGGAAACACCCACTTATCTATGCCAAAAAATTTGGAAGACATCTACCTGGCCAACAGACAGGAAGAGATCCATGTTAGTGCCCATTCCAAAGAAAGGTGATCCAACAGAATGTGGAAATTAAGAAATAATATCATTAATATCACACACAAATAAAATTTTGCTAAAAATAATTAAAAAACGGTTGCAGCAGTACATCAACAGGGAACTGCTAGATATTCAAGCTGGATTCAGAAGAGAACATGGAATGGCGGTTATCATTGCTGATGTCAGATAGATCTTGGCTGAAATCAGAGAATACCAGAAAGATGTTTACCTGTGTTTTATTGACTATGCAAAGGCATTTGACTGTGTGGATCATAACAATGTGGATAACATTGCGAAGAATGGGAATTCCAGAACACTCAACTGTGCTCATGCAGAACCTGTACGTAGACCAAGAGGCAGTCATTCAAACAGAACAAGGGGATACCGCATGGTTTAAAATCAGGAAAGGTGTGTGTTAGTGTTGTGTCCTTTCATCATACTTACCAATCTGTATGCTGAGCAAATAATCCGAGAAGCTGGACTATATGAAGAAGAACGAGGCATCGGGTTTGGAGGAAGACTCATTAACAACTTGCTATTTGCAGATGACACAACCTTGCTTGCTGAAAGTGAAGAGGACTTGAAGCACTTACTGATGATCAAAGACTACAGCCTTCGGTATGGATTACACTTCAACATAAAGAAAACAAAAATCCTCGCAACTGGACCAATAAGCAACATCATGATAAACAGAGAAAATATTGACATTGTCAAGGATTTCATTTTACTTGGATCTACAATCAACGCCCATGAAAGCAGCAGTCAAGAAATCAAATGACATGTTGCATTGGGCAAATCTACTGCAAAAAGACCTCTTCAAAGTGTTAAAAAGCAAAGACGTTACTTTGAGGACTAAGGTGCGCCTGACCCAAGCCATAGTATTTTCAGTAGTCTCATGGGCATGTGAAAGCTGAGCAATGAATAAGGAAGACCAAAGAAGAACTGATGCATTTGAATTATGGTGTTGGCAAAAAATATTAAATATACCAGGCACTGCCAGTAGAACGAACAAATCTGTCTTGGAAGAAGTACAGCCAGAAAGTTCCTTGGAAGCGAGGATGGCGAGACTTTGTCTGACATACTTTGAACATGTTATCAGGAAGGGTCAGTCCCTGAAGAATATCATGCTTAGTAAAGTAGAGGGTCATCAAATAAGAGAAAGACCCTCAACGAGATGGATTGACCCAGTGGCTGCAATAATGGGCTCAAATATAGCAATGATTGTGAGGACTGGGCAGTGTTTTGTTCTGTTGTACCTAGGGTTGCTATGAGCTGGAGTTGACTCGGCAACACCTAACCACAACAAGAAAAACATATATAGACATATATAAAAAAACACCAAACCCATTGCCATCGAGTTGATTCTGACTCATAGCAACCCTGTAGGACATGGTAGAACTGCCCCCATGGGGTTTCCAAGGAGCGGCTGGTGGATTCAAACTGCTGACCTTTTTGGTTAGCAGCCATAGCTCTTAACCACTGTGCAACCAGGGCTCCATAGACATATATAGATATATACAAATATATATATATATATATATATATGATACCCAGTTAAATTTTAATTTCAGATAAACAATGAATTTTTTTTAGCTTAAGTATGCCCCAAATATCGCATGGAACATAGTGTACTAAAAAAATTATTTATGTTTATGTGAAATTCAAATTTAATTGGATATCCTGTATTTGCTAAACCTGTAAATCCTATTCAGTGGAGAAATCTTATTTTCTAAGATCCAGATATTCATTTTTTTGTGTGTGCTACCTGTGAATCTCCTTAACTGCCCTTATTTATTTGCTTATTCAAGAGATCTTTTGCCACTTACAGAAGCTTCAATGGTCAAGTGTTGTGTCTGTTGTGACTAGTCTTCCTCTTCCTAGCTCCTGAGTATCCTTTAATAGGTTATTTATAAAATGAGGCATAGGTCTGGTTGTTGCAAGACCCCAAGTAGAGTCTGGTTTCTAACTGGTGGAAGATGAAAAGATTTCTACCATAGCAGGAATGGGTGTGTGTGGTAGAAAGTCGGCGGAAGTCCATTGCTGAGGGCCAGAGAAGGTGCCTCTTGGTGCCTAGATGTCTGTGCTCTTCCAGCTTCACAGATGCAAAGGACTAAGTCCCTTTGTTCAGCACCTCCATGGCCACTTAGGCACTGTGGATACTAGACTTGGTCATACATGATGATGCATCCCTTGCCTTGGAGTCCTTGGGTCCTCACGGGCCACACTCTTTCTGGCATCTGTCATTTCCGGTCCATGCCTCAAGGTTCTCAGATGCTGGTCTTATTCTCTTGCCCTGCTCAGAGTGAGGAAACCCCACAGAAACTCTTCCCACTGGGGTTCATTCCCTCCCACCACATCAAAAATGTCTCAGGAGAGTGAGCCAGACAGGAATGAGAAGGGAATTTGGGTGTTGAATGCTTTGAAACACCTAAAAAATGCAAGCTGCTATAGAAAACAGCTATCAGATTAGGTGAGGGTGAAAGAATGTAAAAAAAAAAATAAAGGAAAAAAAAAAAATCTAGACGATTCCGGTCTCAGAATAAATCACAATTGTCTTTCTCGCTCCACTTTAAAGAAACCAATACTGAAAATTAGATAGGAGGCATATGGGTGTGGTCTATGAAGAGAATGTAACACAGAGCTCTTCTGTTGTCTAACACTGTAGCCACTAGCACCATGTGGCCATTTAACATTAACTAAAATTAAGTAACATTAAAAATTCAGCTCTTCAGTCACACTAGCTACATTTTAAGAGCCCAATAGCCACATGGGGCTAGTGTCTACTGTACTGAACAATACAGGTATAGAACATTTCCATCATTGCAGTACATTCTACTGGACAATACTGCAATCAGTTGTCCACGCACACACAGAAATTCTTGCCTCTCCTTTAAAAACATTGGTCAACCAACGTGCATGAGTATGTCTTAAGGTAAAATTATGTGTTTACCTTATGTATTGTTTTAATAGCACTGTTTTAACTAGTTTTAAAAATTCTAAGCGATCAGCTGTTAGTCCCCAAACCTCATTGGAGAATAAGCTTCTACTGTGGACATAAACAGTTGCATGCATACTAAAATGATTGAATACTGATTTAAAAGAGGGTAAGGGAGAAAGTACAAGAATGAGTAACAGGTGAAGCCTCTTTTGTCTTATAGAAAAAAAGTAAATAGTTTTTGATTTAGTTAGAGAAAACTTAATTTTAGGATGGACTTCATTGGAGTGGTGGATGATTCAGGACTTTCTTCATGATTCTGGAGGTGAAGGCTTGTGTAGCCTGATTGTTGTTGTTAGTTGCTCTCTAGTCAATCCTGACTCATAGCAACTTCATATATGTCAGAGTAGAACTGTTCTTCATAAGGTTGTCAAGGCTGTGACCTTTTGGAAGTAAATTGCCAGGCCTTTCTTCTGAAGTGTCTCTGGCTGGGTTCGAACCTCCAACCTTTCAGCCAGTAGTCTAGCGCTTAATAGTTTGTGCCGCCCAGGGTCTCCTGAAGTTCTGTCAACCTGCTGGAGATCAGATTGAAGAGTCTGTCCTGGCCACCCAAGCCTATCTGAGGTCTGACTGCTCCCTCAGGGAAAACTTCTTGGAATCAACCCCTTCCTCCTCCTCCCCCCACTCCTGGAAGACTAGTACTTTCCCCACCATACTTACTTGTGTTTCCTTTTTCTTCATATTTTTCTCCCCCCACTGTAAGCTCCTTGAGGGCAAAGACGATGTTCAGTCGTGCTAACTGCAGTATCTTCAGTACCTAGCACATACTAGGACACCAATAAGTATTAGTTGAATGGAAGATTAAATTAACAAAAAGATAAGGGCTTTTTGATCACAGGTGAGCACCAACTGAATTCTACTCCTTCAGAGAACAGGAGATTGGCTCCTGGAGGCAAGGGCATATTTTATTTACAATGATGCATTTTATCCCAAAAATGCCACCAGATTTTACAACTTACGTACAGTGGTGTCGGGGAAATACTACAGACTCATAAATATCCAGGCAGGTTAAAGCTGAAGAAAAAACAGCTGACGAATCAGTTGCTTGTTTTAAAAATCTCACTTCACAGTGTTTTTTTTGTTTTGTTTTGTTTTATCAAAGAGACAGGAAGCTAAATGTCTATAAATCTTTAAAAGTTAGCCTTCCCGTCTACACCCCCGTGAATGAGGACAAGCTCTTAAACCTCTCTGTTAACTGATGATCTCTTATCACAATTTCTTCATGAAAATTTATGATGTATTGGGTCTAGAGTGTGCTGATGTAAGTGGGACGAAACACACACACACATAAACCCAGCAAACTTTACTTCTGTTTAATCTTGAATAATAATCAGCAGTTACACAGGAAATAATCAGGATCTTTATAAATATAGCCAGTCTTTTACATTTCCATAGACAGCTTAAATGTGAAAATTCTATGGAGCAGTTCTACCCTGCACACATGGGGTCGCCACGGGTCGGAATTTACTCAAGGCAACAAACAACAACAGCAATCAGAAAAAAGTGTTAAAGTTCATTTTCAAGGGCTTGGGAATAAAAATACAACTAGCAAAGCATATGCCAAAACAGACAGTTGTGAGTAACTTCTCATCCCAGGACTCTCAAAGCCTTTGTGAAATAAATATCAATAAAGAACTTTCTTCTTAAATAAATAAGCTGAAGGAAATATCTTGATTTTCAGAACTGATACGATTTCAAAACAGGAAAAGCTTCAAAGCAGATGCATTAAAAAAAAAAAAAAAAGAACAAAATATTTCTTCCCCAGGCAACTTTTATGCTCTAGAAATAGCTGAGCAATGCTGCTGTTGACCTTTCCCCTTGTTCTGGAAGCTTTAATGGTAGCTTGGGTGCCATTTTCTCATCCTGGTTTTGAATAAATGCAGTGCCTTGAGTTTCTGTCCTAAATAAAATTATATTCTTTACAAGTTCTCCACTTTGAGAATGAAATGTGTGCCTGAATTACAAGAAGGAACAGACATGACAACTTTGCATTTTTACAGTTTGTGAAGACAAGGAAATCCTTATAACACCAACTACGAGTTTTCTCTACAAAACCCTCATGATTCCTCTCTATACTCTCTCCTCTTCAGAATCTTTTAGAAGACTCAAAGTTATGGAAATGCAACATAGTTGCTGTTGGAAACTGAATGGCTTCTTGTCTTCTTTCCCTTGACCCCTCATTGTTGGATTGTTGGCATTTGTAAACAAAACTAAAAAAACCCAAACCCGTTGCCATTGAGTCAATTCTGACTCATAGCGGCTATATACAAGGCTACCTTAAAACAGAGCGGAAACAAGGATTGGAGTGTAGCAGTTAAAGGCAGCTGGCTTTGTCCAGGACCTAGCTCTCCTGCTCGTACTCCTTTTCTTGACTTCTCCTCCAACTTGACTTTGACTTGTTTCCTTTGATGTACTGATGTGCTATGTCATCATCCTTCCTGCTGGAGAGGAGGCTGTGCAGGTGTGTTGGAGGCCACCGTTTTGGGTTCTCAAGAAGAATTACTTTGAGACTTTGGTCAAGGGGCAACATTCATGAGGAGAGGAGAGATTACACAGTAGTCCTAGTGCCACCTCGATGGTTACCTTCTCTAGGATGCAGTTCTTCTTCCTTCCTCCTGTATCCCTTGTAGTACAGTTAACCATTCTCTTTTGTGGGCCCTCACTGTACTCCATGAAATTTCTTTCGTACCACCCAGCCTTGGCTTCAATTAACTGTTGGTCCTTCATCCCCCCACCCAACATGGACACACTTAATTTTGAGCTCCCTGAAAAAAGCGACCATAACACTATTACCATCATCACCATCTCTAACATTTATACATCACAGATTATGTGCCAAGGCCTGTGCTAAGTGCTATGCATTCATTGTCTCATTTAAGTTCTACAATACTATGAGTTAAGTATTCTTATTATTCCCAGTTTACAGATGAGGAAACTGAGGCTCAGGAGGGATAAATGTCTTGCACAAACTGGTAATTGGCAGAGCCAGGATTAGAAACCAGGTCTATCTGATTCCAGGATCTGAGTTCTTCACCATGATGTACTTCCTCAAGACTTATTCTTCCATGGATCTCCACTCGTTAATACAGATCATAGCCCAAAGTAGTCCTAAGCCAACATTTATTGAATGAATGAATGAATAAGAGAGTGTGGAGAATTGAAACACACATTCCAGGTAACCAAATAACCAGAAGTAGGGCTGTTCTTTGGCCAAGCATAAAAGGTGGATGAGGTTTTCCTTGCCCCCCTTAAAAGATGTCTTCTTCCTGTATTTTACCTTGGGAGTACCTTAATCTTCCCATCTTCCTTTCTAGGTAGGCTAATATTTTTAAAGGATGAGGTTAACTTATTGATATGGTTAAAATATGGCCCTCATTCTAGGAGTAATGACATTGTAATGGAATATCAAAGTTTTAAAAGTTACCCTGAAAATAAAAACAAAAAACCTGGCTTAGAGACAGCCCTGGTGGAACCAAGTCCATAGACAAGTCCATGTATGTGTGTGTGGTGGTGGTGGGGAGGGGGCTATGACTCAAAAAGCTACTGAATGTGGATGTTAAACAGCTGAATTTCTCCTAATTGTGCCTCACTTCAACTGTATCCTCTTGATACTACTGATTCCCTAATAATTGGATTGGATGTAAGCCCCCAGTATATGAATGAAACATGAAAAGATTCATTGAGTCACTGGGACTTGCTAACAAACCCAAAATCAAATACATTAATTTTCAACCATATGTTTTGGCTTTGGCCAGCTAGACAAAGCTAATTTCTAGATTTAAATTGTTTAGGGGTCTTTTAAAGAGAGTGTTGATGGAGCTATTCATGGACTTCCAGTCTTCACCCAAGCCCATCACAGGAATACTAAGATGCAGCCAACACTACATCTTCACTGATTCTCTTTTGAAGAGCTGAAGCTATTATGAGGTGGTTTTTCATAGCAGTCAGGTACTATGAAAACCACATGACAAGTGCAAATCATGCTCAGTAGACCAATGATTGTCAACCAGGGACCAATTTGCCTCCCAGGGGATATTTGACAATGTCTGGGGACATTTTTGGTTGTCACAATTGGGGTGTTGCTACTGGAATCTTTTGGGCAGAAGCCAGTGATGCTGCTAAACATCCTATAATGCACAGGGTAGCTCCCCACGCAACAAAGAATTACCTGGCCCCAAATGTCAATAGCGCCTAAACTGAGAAGCCCTACAGTAGAGATTGCTGACGGACAAAACCAGGGAAGCAAAAAATGAGTCAATGGTGAAAGGGATGAGCATGAGGTTTAGATTGAGTTAGGCACTGTTCCATGTTGTGAAAAAACCACCCCTGGTATCTATAAAAGCTTTAATAAAAGTTAACCACACACAATAGCCTTGTGACAATGTTGTTTGGGGCAAAAAAAGGAAGATGGGTGGTGTCCAGAAGAAGCAAGGTAAAGAGGTGACCAGTGGAAAGGTAAACCTTACTCCATTTACTCCCCATTCCACCCCCACTCTCTGACACTAGAAATGGCACAGGACTTCTCATAGAACATGAGATGTGAGCTTGAGCCATTTTATTTGAATAATAAAAGAAAGTGTGCCCTCAACAAGCTAGAAAGAACTTGGGGGCATCTGGTTTACAGTTGTGTGCAGAGCGTGTAGATGTGTGAATTGGCACCAGAACTGAGCCAATGAGAAGAACTGCCAAACAATGGTGACACCTGCCAGCTCTGCAAAGTGGACTCTGCTCAGTCTCCTTGGGCAATTATTTCCTACACAAATACCTAGAAATTCTCTCATGACTTTCTCAAGGTCTTTTGGTGACACATGTAGCCTGAAGCTTTCCCAAGGAGCTGGGGTCCAACCCCTGCTTGCCCAACCTGACTGCGGTAAAGAGAGGAAGGGAAATGTGAGAGGAGACAGCTTTGAGATTGTGCAACCTGGGGTTGCATGTGCTGGAGCTGAGGCTTTCTGATGGCATCTCATACTTCATAAGCTGGATTGATTCTACCTTGTCTTCTGGACCTGTCCCCTGAAGATTTTGTGGGTTTGCTGCATTGCAAAAATCATGTCTGCTGGGTCTCCCTGCAGTCCTGGGAGTTCCCGCATGCCAAACATGCCACAAGAGGCTGTTGGAGAGGCTGCTTGCCAACAGTGAAGAGCTGGGAGATGTCAAGGCATTTTTTGCAGTCATTTTTCTTGCCCAGTCTTCATAATTTTCCATTAGTCAGGAGTATTAGTGAATAGTCAGGGTGTCCAAATGACAATAATTCACCTCAGTCCTACCAAGGCTGTCTAAATGCAGCTGTAGAAATCGTAATGTTTGTGCATTATTGCTGTGCTCTTTATCCCATAAACTTCTCCCTTCCCTGGTTCCTTGCTCATTAAATTACCCTTAACACTTTCATTTTCAGCCCTCCTCATCCCTCTTTCACTCCCCTTCTCTCCCTCCCTGTGATGGTTAAGATTGTATGTCAACTTTGCTAGGCCATCATTCTCAGTGTTTTGTCAGTTGTATAATGTTGTGATCACTTCCCTGTTGAAATTTGATATGTGATCATCCCCATGATGAAATCTGCTGAGTGATACCAGTGGGGGTGGGGCCTGTGGCAGCTCACCGCCCCTTCAGCCTTCATCTCTCAGCCCTACGCTGGCTACTTCCTTCCTGCTCGCCTTGCCAAGCTTTTTGGCTCATTCAGAATCCAGAAGCTGCCTCTTGTTGTCTCACCTCTGGTTCTTGGGACTTGAGCTAGCATCTTACCTGTCCATCTTGGGATTCATCGATCTTCACAGACTGTGAGCAAGAGTCCTGCTCCCCGACCTGCTGATCTTGGGTTCAGCAGCCCCTGCAGGTATGTGAATCAGGAGAAAACTTGCGATCTTGCCTGCCGATCTTGGAATTCATCGACCTTCACAGCCTGTGAGTAGGAGCCCTGCTCTCTGACCTGCCGATCTTGGGTTCACCAGCTTCTGTGGCTGTGTGATGGGAGAGGCCTCTACCCTGATCCACAGACTTGGGATGTTCTAGCGTCTACAATCGTGTGCGCTGTTTACTTGATATAAATCTCTCTCTAGATATATTTATATGCTTTACTGGTTTTGCTTCTCTAGAGAACCCAGCCTAAGATACTCCACCTCTCTCTGTCTCTCTCTCTGTTTTCCACTGGATCTTACCCTTAGCCTTCACTCGGCTAGTTCCTCCTCATTACTTGGGTCTTAATTCAAATGTTACCTCCGTGGAGGGGCCTTCACTGACCACGCAGCCTAGAGTAGCCCTTTCTCATCCTTCCTGGCCACTCCGTAGTAGTATTTTTTTATAGTACTTATCCCTACCTGCCTTGGCTTGTTTAATTATACTTACTTGGCTTATTGTCTTTCTCCTTTCATTAGAATATAAGCTCAGTGAAGACCAGGATCTCATCTGACATGTTCACCACTGTAACCTCAGTATCTACAACTTTGTCCTGCACATAATAGGTTCCCAATGAATATACATTTACTGAGTGAATAAATGAAAAAATAAATGACAATGGACAAATTTAATAGACTTCCTCACATCTCATCCTACTCAATGTCCTTGCTGATTTCCCACCACACTCAGAAGTATTGTTTACTTTTCCATGTAGACCAGATCCTACCTAATCAGATGTCTGTCTACTTCTCTTTCTATTTTTACTAGTTTTTATCTTGCTCAAAGGACATTGTCCTTCCTGTGCTTTGAACTTGCTAAGCTCATTCCTGAAGGTTAAGAGCACAGGCTCTGGGTCTGGCTTTGAATCCCAGCTCTGCTCCTTGCTAGCTCTATGATGCTGGGAAGATTTTTTCCCTTCTCTACCCTTCATTTTCCTCATCTGTAAAATAGAAGTACTGTTTGGACCTGCCTCATGGGTGATATCTACATGGGGAAACACACTCCAAGAATGAAGGACGTCTCAATAAATGTTATCTCTTATGAACACAGCATCAGTTAGCTCAGGGTTGCAGATTTCAATTAGCAAGTCTTTCTCCAGGAAATAAAAGTCATTCATGAGTGTGACTGAGTTCTCTAGTGAGATGAGTGTAAAGCAAGGAGGTGAAGGGTCAAAGACTGACTTGTGTGTTACATCTACACCAACGTGGTAAGAAGATGGAAAAGCCACAAAGAGAAGGCATCCTGAAAGCACAGGAAGCAGACTGGTGCAGACTAGTGGCTGAGTGTGGCTGCCTGAGATGAAGCCAGAAAGATGGGTTGGGTGAAGACTATGAAGGTCCTGGATTCTCGTCCCAGGGGCTTGGGATTTTATCTTACATTTCATTTGTTCTTTACTGTTTATGGTCATAGATCCCTTAGAAAATTTGACAAAATCTGTAGGTCATCTCCTCAGAAAAATGCGTTTGCACACACATGTGCAATTTTGCTTTCAATTTAATGGGGTTTATGGGCGCTCTGAAGTTCATCCATGGGTCTCAAGGTTAAGTTTTCCTCTCCATAATGGAGCATCACTTCACTGAGCCAGTTAGATCTGAATTTCAGAACAATAATCATGGAAGCAGCATAGAGGATGAATAAGGAATATTGAGTAAGAATCATAGCACAATCACCTTCCCTTCACATTTTTGCAAAATACTGAATTATTTTTTTTTCTGGAAATATTTAAATACAAAACAAAATTAAGGTTTTCTGTCATGTGTCCAAAGACAGAATTTTTAATAAAACAAAAAGGAACAAGGGTGCTTGTGTGCTTGAAAATGGTGCTTGAAAATGATGGTTCTGCTGTGAAGAGGAAGAACACCCAAGAGTCAACCTTGTCTTATCCCAATTCACTGGAATCATGTGGGGAGGTGAGGGAAAGGTGGTGTAGGGTGGTTGAATTTTGTGGCTTCACGGGTTAGAGTTGAGCTGCTGTTGAATGCTTGGTATCTGGGGCAAGGCAAGTGCCTGGTGAAGTTGCTGGCCATGGTCTAGCAGGCCTGGAGAGAGGCAGGAAGGTTGATCTTAGCCCTGGAGCCATGGAGAAGGAACAGCTCATTGAGTGGGATTCTTAGCTTATGTGTTGACAGCTCTTGGGATCCTTCTGCCACCCATGGCTCTATAGCAATGACCACTCTGCCCTAAAAAGTTAAAACAAAGATAAAGATAGTACTTCTTGGAAGATTCTTACATATCCAGAAAAACACTTTAGTTCCCCATGCTGGAATATATTTTCTAAAAATGATTGTTACGTTTTTACTACCACTACATGACCATGGAGAGAGCAAGAGCGAGCTCTAGGTTCAAATTCCGACATAGCCTTGTTGCATTTGGATAAGTAACATATCCAAGCCTCAGTTCCCCTATTAGAATAAAAAAGATTTTTGTTGTTAGGATTAAATTAGACAATATCCGTGTGGCTGACATTGTCTGTGGCCTACTCAATACCCAACCCCACCCACATTCATTTTTTGCTAACAGCATCCCAATTTATTCCACGATGATACAACCTTATCCCAGCTTGGGACCTGTGATCTAGATCTGGATAATGAAATGCAAGGGGAAGTATGCCAGAGAGGGCTGAGCTTCCAAATGAAAAGAAAAGGCATCACATGGATAAAGCCTTTGCCCTTTCTCTTTATTCTTCCTTGAACATTGGATGTGATGCCTGGGCCTGCAGCAGACATCTTGTAACCACAAGGACAAAGTCAGTTTGTGAATGATGGCAGAGCAGAAAGAGAGAAAGAGCCTAGATATCTGACAATATCACTGAGAAGCTGAACTACAAGCAGCAACCAACAACTTCTAGGCTTTTTGTTACATGAGGCAAATGCATTCCTGCTCTATGTTGTAGGCAGTCAAGTGCAATCCTAACAGTGAATCCTAAATATGAAACAACATGTACCCATCCCAATACCTGGCAATAGTGAGACTCTGTAAATGGCTGAGACCTTTCCTTTCCTTTATTTGTTCTGGTTTGCTTAAAGTTTTGCTTTTCCTGAGATGCATTTCTCAAGGACCCCATTTCTTTCTTTTGTGAATACCTAAAGCACATACCTCTCCATTATACATTTAATTTTATTCAAAACCAAAAACCAAGCCAGTTGCTGTCTAGTCAATTGTGACTCGTAGCAACCCTATAGGACAGAGTAGAATTGTCCCATAGGATTTCCAAGGAGCGGCTGGTGGATTTGAACTGCTGACCTTTTGGTTAGCAGCCCATTGCTTAACCACTATGCTACCAGGGCATCTTGTTTGACCAAATGTCACTTATCCAAACTAATCTTTCTTCAACACAGCTGAGAACCAGGGTGGGGGTTAGGGGTGTGGAGTTGGGTGGGGAAGGGCAAACGATTAGTGGCAACTGTGCAGAAACTTAGATGTAAAAAACTTCACACACTAAAAGTGACAGACATCTAAGCAGAGGACCTCAGATCTTTACTCATAGTTTATACACCGTTACTTGGAATACAATTTTTTTCAAAATTTGGCTAGATAGTTTCCCAGCCTACAGCAGATTTAAAGGTGGAACGTGGTTGGCAGCCTGCTCACAGCAAGAAAGTGATGACAATATGGGAGGAGACGAAAAACTATAAAAAGCAAAACTATGAAGTGAAAACTGTGGTTTCTCTAAGTCATGTTGTGTAGCTACAGGCACCCTGTACACCTTACTATCCCCAAGTAGATCCCTGTATCACAGCATAGTGTGATGGTTGACATTCAAGATCATCCAGAGACATATAGAAAAGGTTAATCCATGTTCCGTATGTTCTGCCTAAGGCAGGGAAATGTGTTAGCTCCTTTTGAAAGAGTTTCATAAAATTTTTTAAAGCTTTACATTGAAAGCAGTAAGCTTCACATATCCATAAAATTTCATTTCAGGTATTTGAATACACTTATTGTCTAGACATTTTACATGTTTGGGGATTGTCTTCCTAACTCTTATCTCTGCTAACACTTCCTAGAGTTAAACCATTATTAAAAACAAAAACAAAACAAAACAAAAACCAGTTGCTATCCAGTCAACTCTGACTTATGGCAACCCCATGCATGGCACAATAGGACTGTGCTCCATAGGGTTTTCAGTGGCTGCTTTTTCAGAAGTAAATAGTCAAGACTTTCTTCTGAGGCACCTTTAGGTGGACTCAAACCTCCAACCTTTTGGTTAGCAGCCCACTGCATTAATCATTTGCACTGCCCAGGGATTTTTAAACCATTATAGATGCTCAATATAGACCTATCGATTTAACTTACTTTTACTTGTAGAGACTATTGGGCATTATGACATCATTTAATCTTTCAATTTTTACTTTTAAGAGTTTGTGCCAAATTTGAAAGAACTAAGCTGCCCCTCCAAGTGAGAGCAGTTGCTCTGGTTGGTTGATCTCAAGAAACTTCAGTTGCATTGTCTGCAGGGGAGGAAAGTACAGAGCCCCAAGCTGGAAAGTGTAAACTGGTTAGATAATGATACCCCAGACTACCACTGCTACAGCCCCGGCAGTTGGAAGGAGGCAATGGGCTTTCAGTTTAGACCTCATCCATCGGTAGGGAGAGGAACATAGTTCCTCTCTCATCCCACCATTAGAGAAAGAGATAGCAAAGAGAACAGAATAAAGACAGACATAGGACATATTTAGGAGACGTAATTGGAGCATCACTCAGCCCTGTCTAACACTTAACACAGGCAGCTAGAATTTTGCGGAAAGGAAGTGAAGCCTCCATTTACCAATACCAGTTGCTTTCCAGTCGATTCTGACTCATGGCGACCCCATGTGTGGCAGGGTAGAACTGTGCTCCATAGGGTTTTCAGTGGCTGATTTTTTGGAAGTAGATTGCCAGGCTTTTCTTTCAAGGTGGCTCTAGGTGAACTTGAACATCCAGCCTTTTCATTAACAGCTGAGTGTGTTGGCCATTTTCACCACCAGGAACTGCAAAGTCTGCATAAACATGTTCTTAAAGTGAAGTTGAAACATTTGCAGACAACTCAGAATTACAAAATATGTACAAATTCCTGGATACAGAAACAGACACCCCAACTTGGAACAAGTGGGGACTCAAACCCAGGAGGAGGATCAAACTAGACCAGAGCAAAACACTTTTCTCTTGGCCATTCTGGCTAAGGGATTTAGAGCATTCCTTCTGAAGGACACACATTCTGGTCAGGAAATCCTCTATGTACTTCGTAGTATGATGTTTCTAATGATAGAGGATAAATGACACAGTTCTCATTCCACACCTTGGAATCATTCATTCTCAAATATGTTTGTCAACTTAGTAAGACACTAAGTTAAATAACCCTAGGTCTTGTTTGTTACAGATACTTGGACTGAGCAGACCTGAGTTTATGACATTCAGAGTAACCGAAGTGAGGCATTCAGTCCTCCTATATCAAGGACTCTTCATCTACATGTCCATGGATTATATTCAGGAGGAATGAGAGGTCCCTGACAATCTATAGAAAATTCTGTGTCTAGCAGCACATGTGTATTTTCATGGATAGTGAATTAAGAGCTTTCAATATGTTCTCAGAGATCTTGTCACCCTAAAAGGGCTAGTCAACACAGCTTTATAGAATACTGTCTTAAAATGTTATTATTTTATTATATAAATAGTATGTTGTTGAAGTGTTTGAAATGCATATGAACAAAAAGAAGAAATTACTCACCCCGAAGGATAATTCTTTAGCTATTCCTCCAGTTTGTAGATATTTTAAAAATTATATTTTTACACTTACACAAAACAAAAATATACATCTAAATATGCATACATATTATATCTCTATGTGTACATATATACAATTTATTCTTAGAACAAAATAATTGTATATAAGCATTTGTAAATTTAAAAGAAATTTTTTTTATTGTACTTTAGTTGAAGGCTTACAGAGCAAACTAGTTTCTCATTAAACAATTAGTACACGTTGTTTTGTAACATTGGTTGCCAACCCCACAACATGTCAACACTCTCCCTTCTTGACCTTGGGTTCCCTATTACCAGCTTTCCTGTCCCCTTCTGCTTTCCAGTCCTTGCACCTGGGCTGGTGTGCCCCTTTAGTCTTGTTTTGTTTTATGGGTCTGTCTAATCTTTGGATGAAGGGTGAACCTCAGGAGTGACTTCTTTACTGAGCTATAAGGGTGTCTGGGGGCCATACTCTTGGGGTTTCTCCAGTCTGTCAGACCAGTAAGTCTGGTCTTTGTGTGTGTGTGTGTGTGTGTGTGTGTGTGTGTGTGAGTTAGAATTTTGTACTACATTTTTCTCCAGCTCTGTCCGGGCTCCTGTGATCCCTGTCAGAGCAGTCGGTGGTGGTAGCTGGGCACTATCTAGTTGTGCTGGACTCAGTCTGGTGGAGGATGCAGTAGTTGTGGTCCATTAGTCTTTTCAACTAATCTTTCTCTTGTGTCTTTGGTTTTCTTCATTCTCCCTTGCGCCAGACTGGGTGAGACCAGTCGAGTATCTTAGATGGCGGCTCACAGGCTCTTAAGACTCTAGAAGCTACTCACCAAAGTAGAATGTAGAACATTTTCTTTATAAACTGTATTATACCAATTGACCTAGATGTTCCCTGAGACCATGGTCTCTGCAGCCCTCAGCCTGGTAATTAAATTGTTTTTTCACTTATTTTATCATGTATGTTATTTCTTATAAACACACATTTACATCATTATCCATAATGGTTATATAGTATACTGTAGTATAAATGTATCATAATTTACTTAACCTTAAGGAGTCCTGGTGGTGCAGTGGTTAAGTGCTGGACTGCTAACTGGAAGTTCGGTGGTTCAAGTCCACCAGCTGGTCTGCTTCTGTAAAGATTTATAGCCTTGGAAGCCCTATAGGGCAATTCTACTCTGGTCCTATAAGGTTGCTATGAGTCAAAATCAGCTTGACAGCAACAGGTTTTTTAAGATTTTTCCCTATTATAGGTGACACTGCCATAAATCTGCTTGTGTAGACATTTTTGCCCATTTATCCAATTATTTTTAAGGATAAATTCCAGAAAGTAGACCTTCTGAGTCACTTTCTAAGTCTGCCGATGTTTTGTCAAATTGCTTTCTAAAAAAGTTTATACCAATTTACACCCTAAAGAGCAGTATATGCGAATGCTTCTTTCCAATTCCTTTGCTAACATTGGGCACAATTATACTTTATATCTCTGTTAATAAGATAGTTGAAAAAGTAATCTCATTATTTATTTGCATTTCTTTGGTGATTAATGAGGCTAAGCATAACTAACTAATCCGCTGTTGTTGAGTTGGTTTCAACTCATAGTGACCCCATGCATGTCAGCATAGAACTGCACTCCATAGGGTTTTCATGTCTGTGACCTTTTGGAAGCAGATTGCCACGCCTTTCTTCTGTGGTGCTACTGCGTGAACTTGAACTGCCTACTTTTCAATTAGTAGTCCAGCACTTAATCATTTGCACCCTCTAGGGACTCCTGGGGCTAAGCATAGGGTTAAGCATATGTTAACTTTTTTTTTTTTTTCTATTTGTATGTCTTTTGAGAATTGGCTTTGATTAATGGTTTTGGCCCCTTAGGGCATTCATCTTTTTTTAAAGAACACTTTACATATGAATCCTTTGGCATATGTGTTGCAAATAAATTTTCCAGGTTTGTTGTTTGCTGAATATTCTTCTATAAGACATTTTCATCTTTTATGTCACCAAATCTTTAAATTGTTTCATTTAAGTGTTGTTTTTCCATTTTATGTTAAAATAGACATAGTTTATATAAATATTCATCAATCTTTTCTTCTAGAGATGTCATAGTTTATTTTTACATTTCATCTTTATACATTCTCTGTCACTCAACTTTCCTTAGGTTGTGCACAGTAACAAATGATCCCCAAATTTCAGCGACTTGTATTAATAAATATTTATTTCTCACTCACGTAAAATGTTGGCTGCAAGTGAGTTCTAGCGCTGTTCCAGGAGTGTTTCATTTTGGGACCCAAACTGAGGGGCATTCGCTATCCCAGTCTCCTGACAAAGGAAAAAGGAGCAAGGGCGGAACCATGCAATAGCACATAAAACTTCTACTAGGATGTGATGTATGTTGCTTCTGTTCACATTTCACTGGCCAAAGCAAGTCACATGGCTGAGCTTAACGTCAATGGGGAGTGGAAATATAATAATCATATAGAAAGGGTAGTGTATAATTCAGAACAAAGTACAATCTACCATATGTTTGGAGTAGGGTTTAACTTTATATTTTTCCAAGTACTTAATTGTTTCAATATCATTTATTTATAATCTGACTTTTCCACACTGGCTTGTGATGCCACTTTCTGATAGGCACTTCTTTCTGTTTCTGGACTTTCTATTGGGTTTCATTGATCTATTTTTCTAGTCCTGCATCAGGACTAGTGGTACTTTTAAAGACTGCTACGGCAAGGCACATTTTATTTCCTGTCCTTTAAAAAAAAGTCTTGAGCATTCTCTGTGTTTATTTTAGTTGACCTTTTGAAACCTGGATCCATTTCCAAAAAGAAGTTCTATCAAGATATTGATTGGAATTACATTGCATTTATGGATTAATTTGCAATATTTAATCATCTCATCCACAAACATAGTATATCTTTTTATTTGTCCAAGACTCTTTTTATCGTTCTTAGAATTTTTTTATTAAAAAGTATGTCTTATCTTAAAAATTATTTTCCCAAGAAATTTTAGAGTTTTTTTGATACTTTTGTGAAATGATTTCCCCCATGATATTTTATAAGTGGGTGCAACTAGTATCTAAGAAAGCTCTTGTTTTGTTTTATATTTTGCCACGTTTTTGAACTGATGTATTTGTTTTAGTAGTTTTTTAGTTGGTACTCTTTGGGTTTTGAAACCAAATAGTTATACATGTTATTGTACTTAGTGTATTATTTTTTTTTCTAACCTATTGCACTAACCAAAAATTCCAAAGACAACGCTGAAAAATAGTGATGATTTGAGGGAGGTGGGGCCAAGGTGGCGGAGTAGTCAGACACTTCTGGTGGTCCCTCTTACAACAAAGACCTGAAAAAAACAAGTGGACTGATTATATATGACAATCTAGGAGCCCTGAACATCAAAGGCAAAGTTGAGGAATTGGACTGAGTGCCGGGGGAGGGAGAGATTTGGAGGCAGTGAGGAGTTGCCAGACCTGACCTGGTGGCAGCTGGAGTTCTTCAGGCCGGATCAGTTCCTGGTGCACAGTGAGGCAAACAGCGGTGCTCAGGAGGCATTTTCCACATCAGGAGAGACCCAGCGGCAGACAAGCTACTCGGCCATCCAGAACCAGTGAGAAGCAGCCCTCAATCAGCAAAAGATAAGTACTTGTGTCTGGCCTACCATGTGGATCAAAAACACCCCCCTTAGGGAAAAACCTCTCTCCCATTTACCTCCCAAGTCCCCACTCCCCACTCTGCACTGGGTCCAGGATGGCATCAGCAATTGCCAAGTCTCCTGGGCTGGAAGTAGGACCCATCACACACCCTGAGCCATTCTCCTGGCCTTGGAGAGGGAACAAATTAACAAACTGGGGAAAAAACAATCTACTGGCTCCCCTAAGCCAGGAACTCAGGGTAGGCTCAGCTCCTTTGCCTAGGCACAAGCATAAGGGGTCCATGAACTTTGAGTGCCTTTCCCCCTGCAGAGACTTGTGTGGGCCCATTTCAACAGTGTAGGTCCTCATTACCACAGTACAACAGGGTATATACCTGAAGTCTAACTTCAACTGTTTCAGCTGTGAAGTGGCAAGTTCTTGACATTTGACACTGCTCTGCCCATTAAGCAGGGTCTTCACCTACCACATTAGGGTCCCGAGGACTGGTGGCTCCACCCATGCCACCTAGCCACCTGCGACAGGGGTCCAAGAATAAGTGGTGCCCCCCAGTCCTTACAGCCAAAAGCATTGGGTGCTGGTAGTCCAGCTGCAAAACCCACCCACCTATGCACTCTAGGGAACAGGGAAAAGTTTTCCTCCTGGACACTCGAGGGTGGCTGTCAGCCCCGTGCCGTGTTCAGCATGTGACACCCCTGCTGCAGCCAGATGCCTATGCCTACACCAATCACCCATGCCTGTCTAGGACTGTAAGTGAGAGCCTGCACCACACACATTGTGGCCCACTACCTAGACACCTGAGCTGAATCCATACAGGAGGAGTGGGTGGACTCCTGGGCTCACATACTTAGTAACAGATCTAACCACCTGCTGGCAGGATGTTGGAGCTTCAGAGGCGCTGGTGATCAGGCTAACTCACACAAGCAGCTTATTTGGGCATACCAAAACAAAACAAAACAAGACGCTAGGACACAGTAAGCAAACATAAAATAAATAAAT
This sequence comes from Dugong dugon, assembly GCA_030035585.1. Taxonomy (NCBI): domain Eukaryota; kingdom Metazoa; phylum Chordata; class Mammalia; order Sirenia; family Dugongidae; genus Dugong; species Dugong dugon. The sequence goes on from CM057478.1 coordinate 38,703,533, forward strand.
ATAATAACTTATTGATGGCTCGAAGACAACAGTTAATATCAAATCACATAAAGAGGCAGACCATGATGGCTTCAGCAAGCCCCAAAATAAAGAATCAAGAAATATTCCAGAGGAAGAGAATTTCTTGGAATTACTGGAGGCAGAATACAAAACATTAATATAGAGAACTCTTCAAGAGATTGGGAAGGAAATGAGGCAAACTGCAGTCCAAGCAATACAGGAACTTAAGAATATTAGAGAACAGCATAATGACAAATTCAACAGGCTGCAAGAATCCATAGAGAGACAGCAATCAGAAATCCAGAAAAAATTTCAGAATTAGACAACTCAATAGAAAGTCATAGGAGCAGAATTGAGGCAATGGAAGTAAGAATTAGCGAGACTGAAGATAAAGCAGTTGACACCAATTTATTTGAGGAAAAATCAGATAAAAGGATTAAAAAAAAATGAAGAAACTGTAAGAATTATGTGGGACCATATCAAGAGGAATAACCTACGAGTGATTGGAGTACAAGAAGGGGGGCGGGGAATAACAGAAAATACAGAGAGAATTGTTGAAGATTTGTTGGCAGAAAACTTCCCTGATACCATGAAAGCTGAGAAGATATCTATCCAAGATGCTCATTGAACCCCACATAAGGTAGATCCCAAAAGAAAGTCACCAAGACATGTTATAATCAAACTTGCCAAAAGCAAAGATAAAGAGAGAATTTTAAGAGTGGCTAGGGATAAATGAAAAGTCATCTACAAAGGAGAGTCAATAAGACTAAGCTCGGACTACTCAGCAGAAACCATACAGGCAAGAAGGCAATGGGAAGACATATATAAAGCCTTTAAGAAAAAAAAATAGTGATGATTTGAGACATCTTTTTCTTATTCATGATTTTAGGAGGAGAGGAAATCTTACTGATGTTTATAAACCATTCTTTTAATCCTAGAGTACTAGGATCAGTTAACCAAAACACAGTTGGATTTTATCAGATGGATTTCTTTTCATCCTTTAAGGTCTTTACATGGTTGTTCTTCTTGGATCCATTACCGTAGTAAATCCGATTGATGATTTCATAATGTTGAACATCTGGAAATAATGCTGCCTGAACAGAGTGATATCCTTTGAATATATGTTGTATTTGATTTTATATAATTTTAAATAAATTTTTGCATCTATATTTACAATTGTAATTTGTCTTCATGTTTCCACTTTTTGTCAGTTTTTTATGGTATAAAGTTATACTATTTTATAAAATTAATTAGAGAATCTCTCTATTTTTCTACATTTTTTAACAGTTTAAGGAGTTCCAAAAATGAATAACTTTCTTAAAAGCACTCACCTGTAATACTGCCTGGTCCCACAACACACTGGGAAAATTTTTTTGGATTTCTTACATGGTTATTTGTTTTTGACTTTTCTACTACTTGAGTCAATTTTAGTTATTAATAATTTAAAAAAACTTCCATTTAATCAATATTTTAAAATCATCGACATAGCATGTAAGGTATCTTGTATCATTTAAAATATTCCAGAAATTTTAAATTCAAAACAATTTTGAAATTTCTATTTACAAGATTTTTTAGATGTGAACATAGCTAAGACAGAAGTGTCAGCTCTGCCTGCCACCAACAGATGGCAATAACAGTCATTTATGTAGTTACTTTAGATTTAAGAACCAACGGACTTTGAAAGTCTTCCAGAAAGTGATCTCTTCAGAACAATACATTTTACCACTCTTAAAGTTATATAATTGTGCCTTGCTTCTTTTGTCTTTTGCTCCCTCTCTCCCTTCCTTTCTCTTTTTCTCTCTCTCTCCCTCCCTCCCTCCTGCCGTTCCTCCCTCCTTCCCTCCCTTCCTTTTTTCTTTCCTTCCACTTAGCTAACCTTGGAATTTCTTTGGTCTTTTCAAAGAATAAGTTCGGACTTATTTTTTGTCTACTATTTATATCTTTGTTAATTCCTTACTCTTTAATTTTCTATTCAGCTCTTTTAAAGTTAAGTGCTTAGTTTATTTATTTTCAATATTACTTAATAAAGAGAGCATTTAACTCCATAACTTTCCCACTGATTAATGCCTTGACTGTATCCCCCCCTTTTTTTTAATTGTGGTAAATATATAGGCAACAAAACACTTGCCATTCAATAATCTTCACATGTACACTTCAGTGACATTAAATAAGTTCATCATATTATTCAACCATCACCATTTGCATTGGTTTTGATATGGTCTATTTTCACTGTGGAAACCCTGGTGGTGTAGTGGTTAAGTGTTATAGCTGCTAACCAAAAGGTCGGTAGTCCAAATCCACCAGGTGCTCCTTGGAAACTCCATGGGGCGGTTCTACTCTGCCCTAGAGGGTCGCTATGAGTTGGAATCGACTCGACAGCAACGGGTTTGTTTTTTTTTTCATTTTCACTGTGATTAATTTCTAAGTAATCTGTCATGCAATTTTGATGTTGTTTAATACGTAATTATGTAGAACAAGGGTTTGTTTTACATTTCCATGAACAGAGTTCTTTAATATCTAAGTCCCTACAGTTATGAAATTGTATAAAACATAAAACCAAATTCCTTGCTGTCGAATTGAGTTTATTCCTACCCCTAGTAACCTTATGTACAACAGAACAAATGTTGCCTGGTCCTGCGTCATCCTCACAATAACTGGCATGTTCAAATCCATAGTTGCATGTGTTGCGGCAGTACATCTCACTGAGGGTCTCCCTCGCCCTTGTTGGCCTTCTTCTTTACCAAACATGATGTCCTTCTCCATTGATTGATCCCTCCTGATGATGTATTCAAAGCAAGCGAGTCAGACAATGTTCTGTTGTGATCCATAAGGTTTTCATTGGCTAATTTCCATAACTTTCTCCCTAGTCTTAGTCTGGAAGCTCCATTGAAACCTGTCCACCATGCATGACCCTGCTAGTATTAAAAATACTGGTAGCATAGCTTCCACATAACACACAAGCCACCACGGTATGACAAACTGACAGATGAGTGGTGGATGAAGGTGTATAGGGGAGTAAAATTTTCATGACATGAAATGTTCACTAATGAACTGACTATTTATAAAGTTGACCTAATTTCAAAATTCCTTGTAGGACTAGAGTCCATACCTGCCCATCTGGTCAGTTATGTTTAGCTGACTGTTGGATGTTTTTCTGACAAAACAAAGCAAATACATTGCAATTTGATTAAAAAGAGATCCTGCAGGATTTGATGAGGTTGATGAAGCTATGTTGGAGAATTGCTGGAATTGCCCAATTTTTTTTGACAAACGAGAATCTGGCAGAATGCATCTGGAAGAAAAGAACAGTCTACAGGATGATGACGTGGCAGCTTCAGAGGAGAATTATCTAAATAGAAAAGCATTGAAATAACCCTTAGGAAACTGATGAAGGCCTTGACTTTTTTTTTTAAATGAAAATAGCTATTATTCAAACATGATGGATGTTATATCATGAGATCCCAAATTTTGTCAACAATGTGGAAAATCAGTATTTAATTTAAAATTTTTATTCTTTATTTTCATTTAATATACCACAAAATAAGCTCAGCTTGGTAAGTTTTAACTTCAGTGTTTTCAAGATAAAGTCCCACTCCACCTGTTCTTCCTCATTATAAAATTTTGAACTTCCTTTCAAGGGAATTTACTTTAAAAGGATTATTTCTGTGATCAATTATCTTCAGGTAATACAATTATTAATTTACATATTTTATTGGATTTTTTTTCACATTTTATTATGGGTTCTATATTTATGTTTTCCATAATCGCCAGTTAAATGTACTATCATTTCATCACACTAAAAATTAAACTTATTAATTTTATGATTTAAATACTTTGTATCTTTTTTTTTGTATAATTTGTCAAAAACAATAATGGTATGTTTTAAAATTGCACTCTTTCTATCAAATTTTCTTTGTATTCCTAACATTTTAAAAATATACTTAAATAGAATATTATGATAAACAGAACAATTCAAAATGTTATAAATCTTATTTTAAATTTTAGTAGTAGTTAACATTAAATGTTTCACTTGTATTTTCTATTCCTGAAAAGCTGTGGGATTTCATAAGTACTTGCTGAATATTGCATAATATTATCATTTTGAATTGTATTTGTTACCACTGTAAAATATCCTTCTTTGTCTCATTTATTGCTTTTTGCCTAGATTTCATTTTCATCTAATATTCATTTTGCATTTATCCCATGTCTTCTCCTATTTTTTTGCTTTTTAAACATGTTATATTACTTTCATTTTATATTTGTATTTTGTGAAAAATAAGTAGTTTTTGGGCTAATATTTTTTTGGAGCTTAATTTAAGTCTTTGCCTCTCTTATGGGCATTTATCCCATTTACATTTGTTGTTATATTGGATATTGCCCCTGTCATCTTAACTCATGTTTTCTGTTTGGTATATTTTCTTGCTGTCTTCTTTATTTCTTGTCTTATGCTAGATAGATTATATTAACTTTGCTGTTACATTTGTCTGTGTTTTAGAGGCTAATATGTCATGTAAATTTTAGTGGTGGTTATTCTAGTGTTTCAAATTTGTTCTCTGGTTTTTATTTTTCTAATTACAGGGTCAGGAGCAAAGCAGTATCTTTGGGCTCCCCACCCTTTTATCCCCAATTTGAGATGGAATGTTTAGTACAATTTACTTTCCCCTTTCTTCACAGGTTTTAGTACCAGATTACTATTATATTGTTATTTTTTCATTCATTCTCAGGTTTAGGACTAGATGTAAAACAGTTTTAATACTTAATTATACTTAATTATTTAGACCAATTTCAGTGTTTATTGCTGATCTCTTTGATAGTCCCATTCCTGAGTTTTAAATTTGATTGGAATTCATAACTAGGTAATTTTTTTCAAGAAGAGCCACACGAAAAGTATATTTTCTAAGTGCTTGTTAATAGTAGAATGTTATTGTTTTGCCTTTACATATAAATGACTACTTTGTATAACTTGGTTAACATTTTAAATTTATATAATCTGGTCAGTCTTTAGCTCATTACAGTTTTCTTCTATTATATCTTCAGATTTCGATTCTTTCCTATTTCTTCAATCACACTTTTTTTAAATCATGTTTTTGTTCATCATTCTGCATCATATTTTCATTTATTTCTCTTTGTCTTAATATCTTTGTTCTTTTATTCTAAATTCTGGGAGATATTCTCAAGCTTTCTGTCCACATCACATATTGTCATTTATTGTTTAAAATGTTAATTTTAATTCTGCTACAACATTTTAAGTTTCCTTGAAACATTTTATTTCATCCATCTTCCTTTTTTATCTCTTTCTGTTCCCTATTCATCTCAACCTTTTCTTATGACTCTTTGGTCATGATTCATAGATCCTATTGTTTTTTGTCCTTTTTTGAAAATCTCACACAGGTTTGAATTTTTCTTTTCTAGAATTTGGAGTAGCTCATTTTCAGAGGCAGACCTTCCCCAGAATCTTCCTCTTATCAGATTTTTTGTTATTTAGGAGGTGTACCTTTTCCTCAGATAAATTCCATTTCCCCTCTTACCTTGCAATAAACAAGAGTGATATTACAGCCTTGTAGATATTTTCCAAAAATGTCACGTTTCATTTCTTTATGAAGAGAAAAATATTCTTCCTCTTCGTGTGTATTTTTAGCTATGCTGTTATTAAAACAAATAAAACAACACTTTTCTTCAGAAATAAGCTTGCCTTTAATGATCTCCTACCTATAGAAAAACATTCCTGAAAATGCTTTTACTGTATTTATATGATTATCTTTTGTTACATAACCTTGCTTTTAAAATAATAAACTATTTGTTAGAGCAGTTTTAGATTTACAGAAAAAACTGCAAAGATAATACAGAGAGTTCTGATATACCCTGCACCCAGTTTCCCCTATTATCAACATCTTACAGTAGTATGGTACATTTGCTACAATTATTGAACCAGTATTAATACATAATTATTAATGAAAGTCAGTACTTTATTCAAATCTCCTTAGTTTTAACCTAATATCCTTTTTTTCTGTTCCAGGATCCCATCAAAGATACCACATTACATTTTGTCATTATATCTCCTTAGGCTCCTCTTGGCTGTGACAGTTTCTCAGACTTTTCTTGTTTTTTGATGAACTTGACAGTTTTGAGGAGTACTGGTCAGATATCTTGCAGAATGTCCTTCAATTGGGATTTATCTTATGTTTTTCTCATGATTAGACTGGGGTTATGTGTTTTTTGGGAAGAAGACCATAGAAGTAAGGTGCCATGTTTATCACATCATATCAAATACACATACTCTCAAAATGACCCATGATGTTGACCTTGATACCTTGGCTGTGATTGTGTTTGTCAGATTTTTCTATTGTGAAGTTACTCTGTTTCCCCCTTTCCATACTGCACTCTTTGGAAGGACGTTACCATGCATGGCCCACATTTAAAGAGTAGGGAGTTATGCTCCACTTTCTTGAGGGGGGAGTAGCTACATAAATTATTTGGAATTCTTCGGCACAGGGGATTTTTCTTCCCCCTATTTATTTACTATTCAATTATTTATATCTAAATCTATAGTGAGTTGATAACTTAATCATTCATGGAGAAATTATTTCAAGTGACTTTAAAACAAAGTAATCTGACTGAACATCTTTTCAATGGTATACTCTAAAGACTGAAAGAACTTCAAAAAAATTTCTAGCTTTGTCCATTGAAAAGATCTAGAAACAATGATCAATCCAGTAGCCGCAGCCTAGTGCCCAGATAGTGGTCTGTAAATAACACCATCACCCCCCCACCCTGACCAAAATGAACCAAAGATCACTGATGAAATGGAAGATTGCCAGGTCTGGTACAGGAAATGGCCAAGATGAGTCTAAACATCTTATCTTACCAGAAAGCACGGATGCTATCAAAGTCTCAGGAGACAACTGAAAGAGAACTCCTGCTGGCCAAATCAGGTGCAATTTGAGCAACAATAAGAAGAACAATGGCAATGGAGTGAAACATATTAAATATGTTAAATTCATGAGTTTATAATGTCACTTAAAAAGTACCTCATGGATCCTTTGGAGGATGTTAGAGAACCAACTCATTATTTGGAAAATTGGTACAGAGAAAAGATGAAGCATTGAACCAACCTTTCCTGTGCAAATTTACCTCACAGAAACCTTATCAGGAAAAGTTTCATAGAATAGGAATCACAATACAGGGTCCTAGACAGAGCTGGAGAAAAATGTAGAACAAACTTCTAAATCACAAAAAAAATACCAGACTTACTGGTCTCACAGAGACTGGAGAAACTCCAAGAGTATGGACCGCGGATACCCTTTTAACTCAGTACTGAAATCACTCCTGAGGTTCACCCTTCAGCCAAAGATTAGACAGGCCCATTAAAACAAAACAAGACTAAATGGGCACACCAGCTCTGGGGCAAGGACAAGAAAGCAGGAGGGGACTGGAAAGCTGGTAATGGGGAACCCAAGGTCAAGAAGGGGAGTGTTGACATGTCATGGGACTGGAAACCAATGTCACAAAACAATATGTGTATTAATTATTTAATGAGAAACTGATTTGTTTTGTAAACCTTCATCTAAAGTACAGTTTAAAAAAGTTTCATAGACGTATCCAGCTGACAAATAAGGAAAGAATGACAGATAATCACTAGTTTGCAACCCCTAATTAAATAATGGATATAAGCAGTGATCAGTGGTGCTAAAATCACAAAAAGAGAGACAGTCAAGCATTAAGTACCTTCTGATGGGAGTACATGACACCAGCTATGATGTATTTTTGCCTCCTGAAACAATACCAAACCTGATCAAGACTCTATATCTAGCTACTGGTATATAGGAAATACTGGGTACAAAGGAACATGCTGAATGGCACTGCTGGCAAATGACTTGGTTTCTTTAATACATAAATTGCAAGGAAAAAGAAAGAGAGGAAGTACCTAAAGGTTAAAAGAGATTTAAGAGACACACAATTGGTGGTGGGACCAAGATGGCAGAGTAGTCAGAGGGTTCCTGCGGTCCCTCTTACAACAAAGACCCAAAAAAACAAGTGAATCAATTGTATATGACTATCGAGGAACCCTGAACATCAAAGGCAAAGTTGAGGAATCAGACTAAGTAGCGGGGGGAGGGAGAGACAGTTCAGAAGCAGCCAGGAGTTGCCAGACCTGACACGGCGGGAGCCTGAAACCCTCAGGCCGGATCAGCTCCTGTGCACAGTGAGGCTAGCAGTGGTGCTCAGGAGGCATTTTCCACATCAGGAGAGGCCCAGTGGCACAGAGTCTACTGGGCCATCCAGAAACAGTGAAAAGAGGTACCCAAGCAGCTAAAGATAAGTTCTTCTGTCTGGTCTACTGTGGGGGGTCGGGGGAGGGGAGACACCTCATTTAGGAAAAAACCTCTCTCCCATTTGCCGCTTCCCTACCCACTCTGCATTGGGTCCCGGGCCAGCTTCAGCAATTGCAGAGTCCCCTGGGCTGAAAGTAAGACCTTAACGCACCCTGAGCCATTCTCCAGGACTTGGAGAGGGAGCAAATTAGCAAACAGGGAAAAAATAAGCTGCAGTCTCCCCTAAGACACAGGATCTCTGGGTTGGCACAGCTCCTTTGCCTAGGCAGAGGCGTAAGGGGTCCACAGACTTTGAATGCTTTTCACCCCTGCATAGACTTGTGTGGGCCCATTAAAACAGCATAGGCCCTCATTACCACAGTACAATGGGGTATGTACCTGAAGTCTAATGTCAACTCTTTCAGCCTTGAAGTGGTAGGTTTGTGACATTTGACACTACTCTGCCCATTAAGCAGTATCCTCACCTGCCCATATCAGGGGCCTGAGGACTGGTGGCTCCACCCACACCACCTAGCCACCTGTGACAGGGGTCCAAGAATAAGTGGTGCCCTCCAGTCCTTACAGGCAACAGCACTGGGTGCTCATAGTCCAGCAGCAAAACACATCCACCTATGCTCTCTAGGGAACAAGGACACACTATCCTTTCAGACACTCAAGAGCAGTCATCAGCACCCTGCCTTGCTCAGCACATGGCCCCCTACTAAAGCCAGATATCTGTGCCTATACCAATCACCCATGCCTGTCAAGGACAGTAGGTGAGAGACTGCACCACACACTTGGTGACCAACTACCTGGACACCTGAGCTGAATCCATACAGGAAAATTTAGTGAACTCCTGGGCTTACACACTTAGTAACAGATCTAACCACCTGGTGACAGGATGTTAGAGCTTCAAAGGTGCCAATAATCAAACTAGCACACATGAGCAGCCTATCTGAGCATATCAAAACAAAACAAAAGAAGAAGCTAGGACACAGTAAGCAAATATAAAATAAATAAATTATAATAACTTATTGATGGCTCGGAGACAATAGACAATATCAAATCATATAAAGAGGCAGACCACGATGGCTTCAGCAAGCTCCCAAAATAAAGTATCAGTACATTTTCTGGAGGAAGAGAATTTCTTGGACTTACCAGAGGCAGCATACAAAAGATTAATACACAGAACTCTTCTAGAAATTAGGAAGGAAATCTGTCAAGATGAAGTGAAATCCAAAGAACACACAGACAAAGCAGTAGAGGAATTTAAATAGGTTATTCAAGAGCATAATGATAAATTTAACAGGCTACAAGAATCCAAAGAGAGACAGCAATCAGAAATCCAGAAGATTAACAATAAAATGTCAGAATTAGACAACTCAATAGAAAGTAATAGGAGCAGAACTGAGGCAGTAGAAGTCAGAATTCGTGAGATTGAAGATAAAGCACTTGACACCAACTTATTTGAGGAAAAATCAGACAAAAGAATTTTAAAAAATGAAGCAACTCTAAGAGTTATGTGGGACTCTATAAAGAGAAATAACTTACGAGTGATTGGATTACCAGAACGGGGGGATAACACAAAATACAGAGGAAATAATTGAAGATTTATTGACAGAAAACTTCCCTGATATCATGAAAGATGAGAAGATATCTATCCAAGATGCTCATCGAACCCCACATAAGGTAGATACAAAAAGAAGGCCACCAAGACATATTATAATCAAACCTGCCAAAACCAAAGATAAGAGAGAATTTTAAAAGCTGCTAGAAATAAACAAAAAGTCGTCTACAAAGGAGAGTCAGTAAGAATGAGCTTGGACTACTCAGCAGAAACCATACAGGCAAGAAGACAGTGAGAAGACATATATAGAGCCTTGAAGGCAAAAAATTGCCAGGCAAGAATTATATATCCAGCAAAACTGTGTCTGAAATATGATGGTGAAATTAGGGCATTTCCAGATAAACAGAAGTTTAGGGAATTTGTAAAAACCAAACAAAAATTACAAGAAATACTAAAGGGAGTCCTCCAGTTAGAAAATCAGTAACATCAGATAAAAACCGAGACTAGAACACAGGACAGAGCAACCAGATATCAGTCCAAATAGGGAAGTTATAAAAGTACATCAAAGCTAAAACACTGAAAATAGGGAAACAGATGTCAATACGTAAAAGATGGCTACATTAAAACAAAGAAGAAGGACTTAAAAAATGTAGACATAGATTTTTCATATGGAGAGGAAGTCAAGGCAATATAAAGAAATAAAAGACTGGTATAAACTTAGAAAAATAGGGGAAATATTAAAGGTAACCACAAAGGAAACTAAGAATCCTACAAGTAAAAATAAAAAAACTAGAAAAATATAAAGACCCAGCAAACACAAAATCAACAACAATGAAAAAGATGAAAAGAAAATACATACAGAAAAACGACTTAGCACAGAAAATTAAATGGAAAAAGAAACTGTCAGCAACACACACAAAAAAAGACATCAAAATGACAGCATTAAACTCATACCTATCAATAATTACTCTGAATGTAAATGGACTAAATGCACCAATAAACAGAGAGTGGCAGAATGGATAAAAAAAAAACACGATCCACCTATATGCTGCCTACAAGAGACACATCTTAAAGAAACAAGCAAACTAAAACTCAAAGGATGGGAAAAAAATATATCAAGCAAACAACACTCAAAAAAGAGCAGGAGTGGCAATATTAATCTCTGACAAAATAGACTTTAAAGTAAAATCCACCACAAAGGGTAAGGAAGGACACTATATAATGACTAAAGGATCAGTACACCAGGAGGACATAACTATAATAATTATTTACTCACCCAGTGACAGGGCTCCAAAATGCATAAAACAAACTCCAACAGCATTGAAAAGAGAGATAGGCAACTCCACAATAATAGTAGGAGACTTCAAAACTCTGCTTTTGGTGAAGGACAGAACATCCAGAAAGAAGCTTAATAAAGACACTGAAGATCTAAATTCTACAATCAACCAACTTGATCTCATAGACATATACCAAACACTCCACCCAACAGCCGCCAAGTATACTTTCTCTTCCAACCCACATGGAACATTCTCCAGAATAGACCACATATTAGGCCATGAAGCAAACCTTAACAAAACCAAAGCATCGAAATATTACAAAGCATCTTTTCTGACCATAAGGCCATAAAAGTAGAAATCAACAACAGGAAAAGCAAGGAAAAAAAAAAATCAAACACATGGAAACTGAACAACATCTTGCTCAAAAACTATTGGGTTATAGAAGAAATTAAGGATGGAATAAGCAAATCCATAAAATCAAACAAGAATGAAAACACATCCTATCAGAACCTTTGGGACACAGCAAAAGCAGTGTTCAGAGGTCAGTTTATAGCAATAAAAGCACATATTCAAAAAAGAAGAAAGGGCCATAATCAAAACAGTAACCCTACTACTGGAACAAGTAGAAAGAGAGCAGCAAAAGAAGCCCTTAGGTTCCAGAAGAAAGCAAATAATAAGAATTAGAGGAGAATTCAATGAAATAGAGAATAGAAAAACAATTGAAAGAGTTAACAAGACCAAAAGCTGATTCTTTGAAAAGATCAACAAAATTGATAAACCACTGGCCAAACTGACAAAAGAAAAACAGGAGAGGAAGCAGATCTTGCGCTTCTTAAAAAGCTAGAAATGGAAGTATCATACAATCCAGCTATCCCGCTCCTTGGAATATATCCTGGAGGAATAAGAGCCATCACATGAATAGATATATGCACACCCATGTTCATTGCAGCATTGTTCACAGTAGGAAAAAGATGGAAGCAACCTAGGTGCCCATCAACAGACGAATGGATAAACAAACTATGGTATAACCACACAATGGAATACTACACAATGATAAAGAACAACTATGAAGCCGTGAAACATCTTATAACATGGAGGAAGCTGGAGGTCATTATGCTGAGTGAATTTAGTCAGTCACAGAAGGACAAATATTGTATAAGACGACTAGAATAAGAACTCAAGAAAATATTTAAACACAGAAGAAAACATTCTTTGATGGTTACAAGCGTGGAGAGGGAGGGAGAGGGGTATTCACTAATTAGATAGTAGACAAGAATTGGGTGAAGGGAAGGACAGCACACACTACGGGGAAGTCAGCACAACTGGACTAAACCTAAGCTAAGAAGCTTCCTGAATACAACCAAACACTTCAAGGGACAGAGTAGCATGGGCAGGGGCCTGGGGACCATGCTTTCAGGGGACATCTAGGTCAATTGGCATGAGAAGGTTTTTAAAGAAAATATTCTGCATCCCTCTTTGGTGAGTGGTGTCTGGATCTTAAAAGCCAGACAGCAGCCATCTAAGATGCATCAATTGGTCCCCACCTACCTGGAGTAAAGGAGAATGAAGAACACCATGGACACAAGCAAAGTATTAGCCCAAGAGACAGAAAGGGCCACATAAACCAGAGACTTCATCAGCCTCAGACCAGAAGTATTAGATGGTGCCTGGCTACCACAATGATCGCCCTGACAGGGAACACAACAGAGAGTCCTTGACAGAGCAGAAGAAAAGTGGGGTGCAGAACTCAAATTCTAGTAAAAAGACCAGACTTAATGGTTTGATTGAGACTGGAGGGACCCTGGAAGATGTGGCCCCCAGGCTCTCTGTTAGCCCAAAACTAAAGCCATTCCCGAAGCCAACTCTTCAGACAAAGATTAGACTGGACTATGGGACATAAAATGATACTCGTGAAGAGTGTGCTTCTTAGCTCAAGTAGATACATGAGATTAAATGAGCAGCTCTCATCCGGAGGCGAGATGAGAAGACAGAGAGGATCAAGTGCTGGTTAAATGGACATGGGAAACCTGGGGTGGAAAGGAAGAGTGTGCTATCACCGCATAGAGAGAGCAAGTAGAGTCATAAAACAATGTATGTATAAATTTTTGTATGAGAGAGTAACTTGAATTGTAAACTTTTACTTAAGGCACAACAATTAAAAAAAAGAGAGACATGCAATGTATGGATGGTTTGATCCTGATTTATACACATTAACTTTTAAAAATAATTTCTGAGATTACTGGGGAAATTTGGACACCCAGTGGATATTTGGTGATATTGAGGAGTAGGCAGTAATTTAGGTGTGACGGTTGTATTTAAAGAAAAGTCTGTATATTTTAGATACACATATTGACATATTTTCAGATGAAATGAACTGATGTCTGGGACTTGCTTTAAAATAATCTACTGTGTGGGAGTAGGGAGACAGGGAGTTGTTCTTATACCTGGGTAATGGATACATGCAGGTTCACTGTATTATTCGCTGTAATTTTGCATGTTTGGAATTTTTCATTAAAAAAAGGTGAAAAAGAAAAAGGAGTAGGAGAAGGAGAAGAGGAGGAGGAAGAATAAGAAGAATGAGAAAACGGCTCATAGGACTTCAACAATACTCTTCAGTCGTGCTTCCTTAGGGCCCCTCCAGAAGCTTAAGGTGAAGAATGATGCCCCCAGGTCGTGTGTGGAGGCCTCTGGGCCTCTTTTCCTGGGCTTCTTTTGGGAGCTGCTTGAACGAGAACATGCACACGTACCTCCCAAGATGTAGCAGCAATGCAGTCTAAGTCTATATTTAAAAAAGGAACTTTTTCATAAAATCTTCAAAGATGTAACTCCACCCACAACAAAGACAACCTTTCTTAGGATTCTGCAGAGCTGCAGAAGGTCCCTGGGTGGTGCAAATGTTTTGCACTAGGCTACTAAGTGAAAGGTTGGTAGTTTGAACCTACCGAATGGCACTGTGGAAGAAAGGCCTAGCAATCTACTTCTGTAAAGATTACAGCCAAGAAAATCCTATGGAGCAGTTCTACTGTGTAACACACGATGTTGACAGGAGTAGAATCTACTAGACGGGCAACGAGTTTTGATTGTTCATGGAGCTGCAGCTCTCAAAGAGTGATCCAGGGAACCCCAGGACCCTTGAAACCATTTCAGGGGCTCTATAGGGTCAAACTATTTTATAATAATACTAACATGTTTTTGCCTTTTTCACACTCATTCTCTTACCCATATGCGGAGGCGTTTTCTAGAGGCTGCATGACTAGATAACTTTATCATTCTGATGACTAATGGAATGTGTGCTTGTGTGTTATTTTTATGTTCGTGCACTCCTGCGTTTTAAAAATTTCTTTTTTGTTTTTTCCAGCAAGTGAAATATTCCTTTAAATTTTTTTTATTGTACTTTAGATGAAGGTTTACAGAACAAACTAGCTTCTCATTAAACAGTTAGTACATATATTGTTTTATAACATTGGTTAACAACCCATGACATGTCAATACTGTCCCTTCTTGACCTTGGGTTCCCTATTACCAGCTTTCCAGTCCCCTCTTGCCTTCTAGTCCTTGCCCCTGGGCTGGTGTGTCCCTTTAGTCTTGTTTTGTCCAATGGGCCTGTCTAATCTGGCTAAAAGATGAACCTCAGGAGTGACTTCATTACTGAGCTAAAAGGGTGTCTGGGGGCCATACTCTCGGGGTTTCTCCAGTATCTGTCGGGCCAGTAAGTGTGGTCTTATTTTTTTTAGTTAGAATTTTGTTCTACATTTTTATCAAGCTCTGTCCGGGACCCTCTATTGTGAACCTGTTAGAGCCGTCGGTGGTGGTAGCTGGGTACCCTCTAGCTGTACTGGACTCAGTCTGGTGGAGGCCATGGTAATTGTGGTCTATTAGTCCTTTGGAATAATCTTTCCCTTGTGTCTTTAGTTTTCTCTATTTTCCCTTGCTCCTGAAGGGGTGAGGCCAGTGGAATATCTTAGATGGCCGCTCACAGGCTTTTAAGACCCCAGACGCTACTAACCAAAGTAGAACGTAGAACATTTTCTTTATAAACTGTTATGCCATTTGAGCTAGATGTTCCCTGAGACCATGGTCTCTGCAGCCCTCAGCCCGGTAATTCAATCCCTCAGGGAGTTTGGATTTGTCCATGGAGCTTCCATGACCTTACCGTGAACAAGTTGTGCTGGCTTCCCCAGTATAGTGCTGTGTCTTATCCTTCACCAAAGTTACCACTTATCTATTCTCTATTTAGTGTTTTTTCATCCCCACCACTCCCCTCCCTCGTAACCATCAAAGATTGTTTATTTTTGTGTGTAAACCTTTCCATGAGTTTTTATAGTAGTAGTCTCATACAGTATTTGTCCTTTTGTGATTGACTTATTTCACTCAACATAATGCCCCCCAGATTCATCCATGTTGTGATAAGCTGCTTAGATTCATCATTGTTCTTTATTGTTATGTAGTACTCCGTTGTGTGTATGTACCATAGTTTGTTTATCCATTCACCTCTTGATGGGCATGTAGGTTGTTTCCATGTTTTTGCTGTTGTGAACAATGCTGCAATGAACATGGGTGTGCATATGTCTATTTGTGTGACGGCTCTTATTTCTCTGGGATATATTCCTAGGAGTGGGATTGCTGGATCATATGGTATTTCTATTTCTAGCTTTCTAAGGAAGCACCATATCGTTTTCCAAAATGATTGTACCATTTTGCATTCCCACCAGCAGTGCATAAGAGTTCCAATGTCCCCACAGGCTCTCCAACATTTGTTATTTTCTGTTTTTTTGATTTGTGTCAGTAATGCCGGGGTAAGATGGTATCTCATTGTGGTTTTGATTTGTATTTCTCTAATGGCTAGTAATCGCTAGCATTTCCTCATGTGTCTGTTATCCACTTGAATATCTTATTTGGTGAATTTTCTGTTCATTTCCTTTGCCCATTTTTTAATTAGATTACTTGTCTTTTTGTTGTAGAAGTGTTGGGTATTCCTGTGGACTTTAGAGATTAGACCTTTGTCAGATTTGTAATAGCCAAAAACTTTTTCCTGCTCTGCAGGTTCTCTTTTTACTCTTTTGGTGACGTCTTTTGATAAACTTAAGTGTTTAATTTTTAGAAGATCCCAGTTATCTAGCTTTGCTTCTGGAGTTTGTATGTTGTTAGTTATGGTTTGTATACTGTTAATGTCATTTGTTGGGGTTTCTAGCGTTGATCCTATTTTTTCTTCCATGGTCATTATAGGTTTTGGGTTTATATTTAGGTCCTAGATCCATTCTGAATTAGTTTTTGTGTATGGTGTTAGGTATGTGTCCTGTTTCACCTTTTGGCAGATGGACATCCAATTTTGCCAGCACCATTTGTTAAAAAGACTGTCTTTTCCCCATTTGATGGACTTTGGGCCCTTGTCGAAGATCAGGTGACTGTAGGTGGATGGATTTATGTCTGGGTCCTCAATTCTGTTCCATTGGTCAAGGTATCTGTCGTTGTACCAGTACCAGGCTGTTTTGACTACTTTAGCTGTATAGTAGGTTCTGAGGTCAGGTAGTGCGAGTCCTCCTACTTTATTCTTCTTCTTCAGTAGAGCTTTACTTATCTGGGGCCTCTTCACTTTCTATATAAAGTTAATGTGTAGTTTTTCCATCTCTTTAAAGAATGTTGTTGGTATTTGGGTCCAGATTGCATTGTATTTGTAGATTGGTTTGGGTAGAATCTTCACTTTCACAATGTTGAGTCCACGTATCCATGAGCGTGGTATGTTTTTCCACTTATGTAGGTCTCTTTTGATTTCTTACACTAGCATTTTGTAGTTTTCTTTGTATAGGTCTTTTACATCCCTAGTTAGATTAATTCGTATTTTATTTTTTTAGGGATTACTATAAATGGTATTGTTTTCCTGATTTCCTTTTTGTTGTTCTCTTTATTGGTGTATAGGAATCAAATGGATTTCTGTATGTTTATCTTGTGTCTTGCTACTCTGCTGAATCTTTCTATCAGTTCCAGTAATTTTCTCATGGAATGTTTTGGGTTTTCTGTATAGAGTATCATATCACCTGCAAATAGGAATAGTTTTAGTTCTTCCAATTTGGATGCCCTTTATTTCTTTTTCTTGCCTTATTGCTCTAGTTAGGACTCCCAGAATAATGTTAAATGGGAGCAATGATGAAGCACATCCTTGTCTTGTTCCTATTCTCATGGGGAATGTTTTCAGCCTCTCTCCATTAAGAATGATAACGTCTGTTGGTTTTGGGTAGCTGCTCTTTGTTATGTTGAGAAATTTCCCTTCAATACCTATTTTATTGAGAGTTTTTATCAGGAATGGGTGTTGGACTTTGTCGAATGCCTTTTCTGTGTTGACTGAGATCATTATGTAATTCTTTTATGTGGTGGATTATGTTGATTGATTTTCTAATGTTGAACCATCCTTGCATACCTGGTATGAATCCTACTTGATCCTGACGTATTATTTTTTTGATGTGATGTTGAATTCTATTGGCTACAATTTTGTTGAGAATTTTTGCATCTATATTCATGAGAGATATCGGTCTGTACTTTTCTTTTTTGCACGGTGTCTTTGCCTGGTTTTGGTATCAAGGTTATAATGGCTTCATAGGATGAATTTCAAAGTACCCCTTCCTTTTCTATGTTCTGAAATAGTTTGTGTGTACTGGTGTAAGCTCTTCTTTAAATGTTTGGTAGAATTCTTCAGTGAAGCCTTCTGGGCCAGGGCTTTTTTTAGTTGGGAGTTTTTTTTTTTTTTTTTTTTTTTTTAACCTTTTCAATCTCTTCTCTTGTTATGGGTCTGTTCAGATTTTCAACATCACTTTGCTGTAGTTTGGGTAGGTAGTGTGTTTCTGGAAATTTGTCCATTTCCTCCAGATTTTCAAACTTGTTGGAGTATAGTTTTTCATAATACTCTGTTATGATCCTTTTTATTTCAGTTGAGTCTGTTGTAACGTCCCCCATTTCATTTCTTATTTGGGTTATTTGCATCCTCTTCTGTTTTTCTTTTATCAATTTGGCTAGCAGTTCGTTGATTTTGTTGATCCTTTTAAGGAACCAACTTTTGGTTTTGTTGATTCTTTCTATTGTTTTTCTAGTCTCTATTTCATTTATTTCTGCTCTGATCTTCATTATTTCCTTTCTTCTGGTGGTTGTAGGCTTCTTTTGCTGTTATCTTTCTATTTGTTTGAGTGGTGTAGCTAATGTTTTGATTTTGTCCCTTTCTTCTTTTTTGATGTGTGCATCTATTGCTATAAATTGACCTCCAAGCACTTTTACTGTGTTCCAAAGGTTTTTGTATGATATGTTTTCATTCTCATTTGATTCTAGCAATTTTTTGATTCCATCTTTTTTTATTATTCTTATTTTTATTTTTTCCGATACAAAAATTTATGCAAACATTGTTATGTGATCCTAATTGCTTGCCCCATACTGTGACAGCACACTCCTTCTTTCCACACCGGAGTCCCCATTTCCATTTAACCAGCTCTTGACTCTCTGCCTTCCCAACTCACCTCCAGACAGAAGCTGTCCATTTAGTCTCTTGTATCTACTTGAGCTAAGAGGCACACTCCTCACGAGTATCACTTTATGTTCCACAGTCCAGTCCAATCCTTGTCTGAAGAGTTGGCCTCGGAAATTGTTTTAGTTCTGGGCTGATAGAGAATCTGGGGGCCATGATTTCTGGGATTCCTCCAGTCTCAGTCGGACCATTAAGTCTGGTGTTTTTACTACAATTTGAGTTCTGCACCCCACCTCTCTCCTGCTGCATCAGGGACTCTCTGTTGTGTTCCCTGTCAGGGTGGTCATTGGTGGCAACTGGGCACCATCTAGTTCTTCTGGTCTCAGGCTGATGAAGTCTCTGGTTTATGTGGCCCTTTCTGTCTCTTGGGCTAATACTTTCCTTGTGTCTTTGGTGTTCTTCATTCTCCTTTACTCCAGGTGGATGAGATGAATTGATGCATCTTAGATGGCCGCTTGCAAGCTTTTAAGACCCCAGACGCCACTCACCAAAGCAGGATGCAGAACATTTTCTTAATAAGCTTTGTTATGCCAATTGACCTAGATGTCCCCTGAAAGCATGGTCCCCAGACCCCTACCCTTGCTACTCTGTCCCTCAAAGTGTTTGCTTGTATTCAGGAAACTTCTTAGCTTTGGTTTAGTCCAGTTGTGCTGACTTCCCCTGTAGTGTGTGCTGTCCCTTCCCTTCACCTAAGATAATACTTGTCTACTATCTAGTTAGTGAATAACCATCACCCTCCCTCCCCACCCTCGTAACCATCAAAGAATGTTGTCTTCTGTGTTTAAACCTTTCCTTGAGTTCTTATAATAGTGGTCTTATATAATATTTGTCATTCTGTGACTGACTGAATTCACTCAGCATAATGACCTCCGGATTCCTCCATGTTATAAAATGTTTCATGGCTTCATGATTGTTCTTTATCATTGCGTAGTATTCCATTGTATGGATATACTATAATTTGTTTATCCGTTCGTCCGTTGATGGGCACCTAGGTTGTTTCCATCTTTTTGGTATTGTGAACAGTGTTGCAATGAACATGGGTGTGTATATATCTATTGGTGTGATGGCTCTTAATTCTCTAGCGTATATTCCAAGGAGCGGGATAGCTGGATTGTATGGTACTTTTATTTCTAGTTTTTTAAGAAGCGCCAAATCAATTTCCAAATTGGTTGTACCATATTACATTCCCACTAACAGTATATATGTGTTCCAGTCTCTCCACAACCTCTCTAAAATTTATTATTTTGTGTTTTTTTGGATTAATGTTAACTTTGTTGGGGTGTCATTTGTCTGTTAGCTGTCTGAATATCTTCTTTGGTGAAGTGCCTGTTCATAATCTTTGCCCAATTTTTAATTGGGTTATTTGTCTTTTTGTTGTTGAGGTTTTGCAGTATATTGTAGATTTTACCGATTAGACACTGATTGGATTTGTTGTAGCCAAAATTTTTTTCCCAGTCTGTAGGTCATCTTTTGAACCTTTTGGTGACTTCTTTTGATGAGCTTAAGTGTTTGATTTTTAGGAGCTCGCAGTTATCAAGTCTCTCTTCTGGTGCTTGTACATTGTTACTTATGGTTCATATTGTGTTTATGCCATGCATTAGGGCCCCTAGCATTGTCCCTATTTTTTCTTCCATGATCTTTATCTTTTTCAATTTTATATTTAAGTTTTTAACCATTTTGAGTTAGTTTTTGTGCACGGTGTGAGGCATGGGTCTTGTTTCAGTTTTTTTGCTGAGGGATATCCAGTTATGCCAGCACCATTTGTTAAAGAGATTGTCTTTTCCCCAATTAATGGATTTTGGGCCTTTGCCAAATATCAGCTGCTCATAGGTGGATGAATTTATGTCTGGATTCTCAATTCTGTTCCATTGGTCTATGTATCTGTTGTTGTACCAGTACCAGGCTTGTTATACCATGGCGGTATAATAAGTTCTTAACCAGGTAGTGTAAAGCCTCCCACCTTGTTCTTCTTCTTGAGTAATGCTTTACTTACTCGGGTCCTCTTCCCTTTCCCTATGAAGTTGGTGAATTGTTTCTCCATCTCATTAAAAAATGCCGGTAAATTTGGATTGGGATTGCATTGTATCTGTAGATTCCTTTGGGTAGAATTGACATTTTCACAATGTTGAGTCTACCTATCCATGAGCAAGGTGTGGTTTTCCACTTATGCAGGTCTCTTTTGTTTTCCTGCAGTGGTGCCTTGTGGTTTTCATTGTATACTTCTTTTACGTCTCTGGTTAGATTTATTCTTAAGTATTTTATCTTGGGGGCTATTGTCAATGGTATTGATTTGGTGATTTCCTCTTCAAGGTTCTCTTTGTTTGTATAGAGGAGTCCAACTGATTTTTGTATGTTTATCTTGTATCCTGAAACTGCTGAAATCTTCTATTAGTTCCAGTAGTTTTCTTGTGGATTCTTTGGGGTTTTCTTTGCATAAGATCATATCATCTGCAAATAGACATACTTTGACTTCTTCCCTACCAATCTGGATGCCCTTTATTTCTTTTTCTAGCCTAATTGTTCTGGCTAGAACCTCCAGCACAATGTTGAATAAGAGTGGTGATAAAGGGCATCCTTGTCTGGTTCCCATTCTCAAGGGGAATGCTTTCAAAGTCTCTCCATTTAGGATGATGTTGGCTGTTGGCTTCGTATAATTGCCCTTGATTATACTGAGGAATTTCCCTTCTACTCCTATTTTGTTGAGAGTTTTTATCCTGAATGGGTGTTGGACTTTGTCAAATGCCTTTTCTGCCTCGATAAGATCATGTGGTTCTTGTCTTTTGTTTTATTTATGTGATGGATTACACTGATTGTTTTTCAAATGTTGAACCATCCCTTGCATAACTAGTATAAATCCCACCTGACCATGGTGAATTATTTTTTTGATACGTTGTTGAATTCTATTGACTAGAATTTTGTTGAGGATTTTTGTGTCAATGTTCATGAGGGACATTGGTCTGTAATTTTCTTTTTTTGTGGTGTTTTTACCTGGTTTTGGTATCAAGGTTATGCTGGCTTCATAGAATGAGTTTGGGAGTATTCCATCCTTTTCTATGCTGTGAAACACCTTTAGTAGTAGTGATGTTAACTCTTCTCTGAAAGTCTGGTAGAATTCTCCAGTGAAGCCATCTGGGCCAGGGTTTTTTTTTGTTGGGAGTATTTTAATTACCTTTTCAATCTCTTTTTTTGTTATGGGTTTATTTAGTTGTTCTACCTCTGTGTTTGTTTAGGTAGGTAGTGAGTGTCTAGGAATTTGTCTATTTCCTCTAGTTTTCAAATTTGTTAGAGTACAATTTTTCATAGTATTCTGTTAGGATTCTTCTAATTTCAGTTGGGTCTGTTGTGATATCACCCATCTCATTTCTTATATGGGTTATCTGCTTCCTCTTCTGTTTTTCTTTTGTCAGTTTGGCCAGTGGTTTATCAATTTTGTTGATCTTTTCAAAGAACCAGCTTTTGGTCTTGTTAACTCTTTCAATTGTTTTTCTATTCTCTATTTCATTTAATTTTGCTCTAATTCTTATTATTTCCTTTCTTCTGGCACCTGAGGCTTCTTTTGCTGCTCTCTTTCTACTTGCAGTTGTAGGTTTAATGTTTTGATATGGCCCTTTCTTCTTTTTGGATGTGTGCATTTATTGCTATAAACTGACCTCTGAGCACTGCTTTTCCTGTGTCCCAAAGGTTCTGATAGGATGTGTTTTCATTCTTATTTGATTATATGAATGTCTTTATTCCATCCTTAATTTCGTCTATAACCCAGTAGTTTTTGAGCAAAGTGTTGTTCAGTTTCCATATGTTTGACTTTTTCCTTGCTTTTTCTGTTATTGATTTCTGCTTTAACGGCTTTATGGTCAGGAAAGATGCTTTGTAATATTTTGATGCTTTGGATTCTGTTAAGGCTTGCTTTACGGCCTAACATGTGGTCTATTCTGGAGAATGTTCCTTGTGCATTGAAAAAGAAAGTATACTTGGCTGATGTTGGGTGGAGTGTTCGGTATTTGTCTATGAGATAAAGTTGGTTGATTGTAGCATTTAGCTCTTCTGTGTTTTTGTTGAGCTTCTTTTGGATGTTCTGTCCTTCACCAAAAGTGGTGTGTTGAAGTCTCCTACTACTATTGTGGAGCTGTCTATCTCTCTTTTCAGTGCTGTTAGAGTTTGTTTTATGCATTTTGGAGCCCTGTCATTGGGTGAGTAAATACTTATTATAGTTATGTCCTCCTGGTGTATTGACCGTTTAATCATTATATAGTGTCCTTCCTTATCCTTTGTGGTGGATTTTACTTTAAAGTTTATTTTGTGAGAGATTAATATTGCCACTCCCCTCTTTTTTGAGTTGTTGTTTACTTGATATATTTTTTTCCCATCCTTTGAGTTTTAGTTTGCTTGTGTCTTTAAGTCTCAGGTGTGTCTCTTGTAGGCAGCATATAGAGGGATTGTGTTTTTTTATCCAATCTGCTACTCTCTGTCTCTTTATTGGTGCATTTAGTCCATTTAGATTCAGTGTAATTATTGATAGGTATGAGTTTAGTGCTGTCATTTTGATGTCTTTGTTGTTCGCAGTTTCTTTGTTTCACTTAATTTTCTGTGCTGAGTTGTTTTTCTTTATGTATTTTCTTTTCATCTTTTTCATTGTTGTTGAATTTGTATTTGCTGAGTCTTTATATTTTTCTAGTTTTTTATTTTGACTTGTAAGATTCTTAGTTTCCTTTGTGGTTACCTTTAATATTTACCCCTATTTTTCTAAGTTTATACTAGTCTTTTATTTCTTTATATTGCCTTGACTTCCTCTCCGTATGAAAAATCCATGTATACATTTTTTAATTCCCTCTTTTTTGTTTTAATGTTGTCATCTTTTATATATTGACATCTGTTTCCCTATTTTCAGTGTTTTAGCTTTGATTTACTTTTGTGACTTCCCTATTTGTATTGATATCTGGTTGCTCTGCCCTGTGTTCTAGTCTTGGGTTGTTATCTGATGTTACTGATTTTCTAACCAGAGGACTCCCTTTAGTATTTCTTGTAATTTTGGTTTGGTTTTGGCAAATTCCCTAAACTTCTGTTTATCTGGAAATGCCCTAATTTCACCATCATATTTCAGAGACAGTTTTGCTGGATATATAATTCTTGGCTGACAGTTTTTTTTTCCTTCAAGGCTCTATATATGTCTTCCCATTGTCTTCTTGCCTGCATGGTTTCTGCTGAGTACTACGAGCTTCTTCTTTTTTTAAAAAAACAATTTTTTTACTGTTCTTTAGGTGAAGGTTTACAGAACAAATACTTTCTCATTAAACAGTGAGTACACGTATTGTTTTATCAAGTTGGTTACCAACCCCACGACATGTCAACATGCTCCCTTCTCAGCCTTGGAGGACTTTTTTTGTGTGTGTGTGTGTGAAAATATACATAGCCAAAGATACACCATTTCAAAAATTTTCTACAATTCAGTGACATTGATTACGTTCTTCCAGTCATGCTGCAATTCTCACTTTAGATGAAGGTTCACAGAACAAATTCGTTTCTCATTAAACAGTTAGTACACATATTGCCTTATGACAATGGTTAAGAACCCCACTACATGTCAACACTGTCCTTACTCAAACTTGGGTTCCCTATCACCAGCTTTCTTATCCCCTTCTGCCTTCTCCTCCTTGTCCCTTCACTGCTGTGCCTCATTAGTCCCATTTTGTTTTATGGGGCTGTCCAATCCCAGGCTGCATGGTGAACCTCGGGAGTGACTTTAGCACTGAGCTAAAAGGGTGTCCATGGGCCATACTCTCGGGGTTTCTCCAGTCTGTCAGGCCAGGAAATCTGGTCTTTTTTGTGTGTGTTAGAATTTTGTTCTACATCTTCCTCCAGCTCTGTCCAGAACCCTCTGTTGTGATCCCAGTCAGAGCAGTCAGTGGTGGTAGCTGGCACCATCTAGCTGTACTGGACTCAGTCTGGTGGAGGGCTTGGTAGCTGTGGTCCATTAGTCCTTTGGACTAATCTTTTCCTTGTGTCTTGTTCTCTTCATTCTCCCTTGCTCCCGAAGGGGTGAGACCGGTGGAGTATCTTAGATGGCTGCTTGCAGGCTTTTAAGACCCCAGACACTACTCACCAAGGTAGAATGTAGAACATTGTCTTTATAAACTGTGTTATGCCACTTGAGCTAGATGTTCCTGAGACCATGGTCCCCACAGCCCTCTGCCCAGCAGTTCAGTCCCTCAGGGAGTTTTAATGAGTCTATGGAGCTTCCATGACATTTCTTTGTACAAGTTGTGCTGGCCTTCCGCAGTATTGTGTACTGTCTTACCCTTCACCAAAGTTACCACTTATCTATTATCTATTTAGTGTTTCACCCCACACACCTCCCATCCCTCATAACCAACAGCAATTGTTACTTTTTGTGTGTAAGTTTTTTCATGAGTTTTTACAATAGAGGTCTCATACAATATTTGTCCCTTTGTGATTGACTTATTTCACTCAGCATAGCGTCCTCCAGTTTCATCCATGTTATGAGATGCTTCACAGATTCTTCATTGTTCTTTATGATTGCATAATACTCCATTGCGTGTATGTACCATAGTTTGTTTATCCATCCATCTCTTGATGGGCAGCTAGGTTGTTTCCATCTTTTTGCTATTGTGAACAATGCTGCCATAAACATGGGTGTGCATATGTCTATTCGCGTGACAGTTCTTATTTCTCTAGGATATATTCCTAGGAGTGGGATTGCTGGATCGTATGGTATTTCTATTCCTAGCTTTCTAAGGAAGGGCCATATCATTTTCCAAAATGGTTATATCATTTTGCATTCCCACCAGCAGTGCAAAAGAGTTCTGATCTCCCCGCAGCCTCTCCAACATTTGTTATTTCCAGTGTTTTTGATTTGTGCCAGTAATGCCGGGATGAGATGGTATCTCACTGTGGTTTTAATTTGCATTTGTCTAACAGTTAGAGAACGCTAGCATTTCCTCATGTGTCTGTTGGCCGCTTGAATGTCTTCTTTGGTGAAGTATCTTTTCGTTTCCTTTGCCCATTTTTTAAATTAGCTTATTTGTCTTTTTCTTGTAGAGATGTTGGATTTTCTTGTAGATTTTAGAGATTAGACCTTTTTCTGACTTGCAAATGTCCAAAACTTTTTTCCCAGTCTGTAGGTTCTCTTTTTACTCTTTTGGTAAAGTCTTTTTATAAGCATAAGTGTTTAATTTTTAGAAGATCAGAGTTATCTAGCTTATCTTCTAGAGTTTGCATGTTGTTGGTTATGGTTTGTATTCTGTTAATTCTGTGTTAGGGCCTGTAGCATTGATCCTATTTTTTCTTCTATGAACTTTATAGTTTTTGGCTTTATATTTAGGTCTTTGATCCATTTTGAGTTAGTTTTTGTATACAGTGTAAGGTATGGGTCCTGTTTCATTCTTTTGCAGATGGATATCCAGTTTTGAAAGCACCATTTGTTAAAAAGACTGTCTTTTCCCCATTTGAGGGACTTTGGGCCCTTGTCGAAGTTCAGGTGACCGTAGGTGGATGGATTTACATCTGGGTTCTCGGTTCTGTTCCATTGGTCAAAGTATCTGTTGTTGTACCAGTACCAGGCTGTGTTGACTGCCATAGCTGTATAATAGGTTGTGAGGTCAGGTAGTGCAGAGTCTTCCTACTTTATTCTTCTTCTTCAGTAGTGCTTTACTTATTCGTGGCTTCTTCCCTTGAAGTTAATGATTAGTTTTTCCATCTCTTTGAAGAATGTTGTTGGTATTTGGATCAGGATTGTATTGTATTTGTAAATTGCTTTGGG
Organism: Dugong dugon; assembly: GCA_030035585.1. Taxonomy (NCBI): domain Eukaryota; kingdom Metazoa; phylum Chordata; class Mammalia; order Sirenia; family Dugongidae; genus Dugong; species Dugong dugon. The sequence continues at coordinate 38,729,970 of CM057478.1, forward strand.
TAGAATTTTCATTTTCACAAGGTTGAGTCTACCTATCCATGAGCATGATATGTTTTTCCATTTATGTATATCCTTTTGTGTTTCTTGCAGTATTGTTTTGTAGTTTTCTTTGTATAGGTCTTTTATATCCCTGGTTAGATTTATTCCCAAGTATTTTATTTTTTTAGGGGCTATTATAAATGATATTGTTTTCTTGATTTCCTTTTCATTGTTCTCTTTATTGGTGTATAGGAATCCAACTGATTTTTGTATGTTTATCTTGTATCCTGCAACTCTGATGAGTCTTTCTATTAGTTTCAGTAGATTTCTCACGGAGTCTTTAGGGTTTTCTGTGTATAGTATCATATCATCTGCAAACAGGCCCAGTTTAACTTGTTCATTACCAATTTGTATGCCCTTTATTTCTTTTTCTTGCCTTATTGCTCTAGCCAGAACTTCCAGCACAATGTTAAATAGGAGTGTTGATAATGGGCATCCTTGGTCTTGTTCCTGTTCTCAAGGGGGATGTTTTCAACCTCTCTCCGTTAAGAATGATGTTGGCTGTTGCTTTTGCATAGATGTCCTTTATTATGTTGAGAAATTTCCCTTCTATACCTATTTTATTGAGAGTTTTTTTGTTTTTTTTTTTTTAATCTGGAATGGGTGTTGGACTTTATGGAATGCCTTTTCTGCATCAGTTGAGATGATCATGTGATTCTTTTCTTTCCCTTTATTTATGTGGTGGATTATTTTGATTGATTTTCTAATGTTAAACCTTCCTTGCATACCTGGTATGAATCCTACTTGGTCATGGTGGATTATTTTTTTGATATGATGCTGAATTCTATTGGCTAAAATTTTGTTGAGAAATTTTGCAGCTATATTAAAGAGAGATATTGGTCTGTAATTTTCTTTTTTTGTGGCATCTTTGCCTGGTTTAGTATTAGGGTGATGCTGGCTTTATAGAATGAATTCGGAAGTGTTGCTTCCTTTTCTATGTTCTGAAATAGTTTCAGTAGTACTGGTACAGGCTCTTCTCTGAATGTTTGGTAGAATTCTCCAGTGAAGCCATCTGGGCCAGGGCTTTTTTTTTGGTGGGAGTTTTTTTATTACCTTTTCAATCTCTTCTCTTGTTATGGGTCTGTTCAGATTTTCAACATCACTTTGTGTTAGTTTGTATAGTTAGTGTGTTTCTAGAAATTTATCCATTTCCTCTAGGTTTTCAAATTTGTTGGAGTATAGTTTTTCATAATATTCTGTTATGATCTTTTTTATTTCAGTTGGGTCTGTTGTAATGTCTCCCATTTCATTTCTTATTTGGGTTATTTGTGTTCTCTCCTGTTTTTCTTTTGTCAGTCTGGCCAGTGGTTTGTCAATTTTCTTGATTCTTTCAAAGAACCAACTTTTGTTTCTGTTGATTCTTTCTATTGTTTTTCTATTCTCTATTTTATTTATTTCTGCTCTGATCTTTATGTGGCTGTGGGCTTTTTTTGTGTTCTCTTTCTGTTTGCTTGAGTTGTGTAGTTAATGTTTTGATTTTGTCCCTTTCTTCTTATTTGATGTGTGCATCTACTGCTATAAATTGTCCTCTGAGGACTACTTTTGCTGTGTCCCACTGGTTTTGGTATGATGTGTTTTCATTTTCGTTTGATTCTAGGATTTTTTTGATTCCAGCTCTGATTTCTTTTATTACCCAGTGGTTTGTAAGCAAGGTGTCATTCAGCTTCCATGTAATTGATATTTTTTTCCTTGATCTTTCTACCTTGATGGCATTGTGGTCAGAGAAGATACTTTGTATTATCTCAACGTTTTGGATCTTGTTGAGGATTGCTTTGTGGCTTAAAATGTGGTCTATTCTGGAGAATGTTCCATGTGCATTGGAAAAGAATGTGTACTTTGCAGCTGTTGGATGGAGTGTTCTATATATGTCTATGAGGTCAAGTTGGCTGATTATGCCCTTTAGGTCTTATGTATCTTTGCTGAGTTTATTTTTAGATGCTCTGTACTCTACTGAGAGTGGTGTATTGAAGTCTCCTCCTATTATTATGGAACTGTCAATTTCTTTTTTCAGTACTGTTAGAGTTTGTTTTACGTATTTTGGAGCCCTGTCACTGGGTGCATAGGTGTTTATTATGGTTATGTCTTCATGCTGGATCATCCCATTAATCATTATATAGTGTCCTTCTTTGTCTTTTATGGTGGATTTTGTTTTAAAATATATTTTATCTGAGATTAGTACTGCCACTCCTGCTCTTTTTGGTGGTTGTTTGCTTGATATATTTTTTCCATCCTTTGGTTTTTAATAAACTTTTTGTTTCTAAGGTGTGTCTCTTGTAGACAGCATATTGATAGATCCTGTTTTTTTAATCCATTCTGTCACTCTCCATCTCTTTATGGGTGCATTGAGGCCATTTACATTCAATGTAATTATTGATGTGAATTTATTGCTGTCATTTTGTAGTGCTGACGTTTTCTTTGTTCATCTTACTCTCCTGTGCTGAATTCCGTTTGTTTGTGGATTTTTTTTTCATTTCTTTCTTTTTGTAGGTTTTGTTTTTACTGAGACTTTATGTTTTTCCTCTTTATTTTTATGAGTAGGTTTGTTAACTTTCTTTGTGGTTACCGTGAAATTTACCAGTATGTTTCTAAGTTTGAAGCAGTCTATTATAACTTGGTATGGTCTTGCCTTCCTCTCCATTAGAAGATTCTATACCTGCACCATTTATTCCCTCTTTTATTGTCCTGATGTTGTTGTCATTTACAGATTAACTGCTCTGATTCCCTGTTGTATTTATTTTGGTTTTGGATAGTCCTTGTGAGTTCATTTCCTAGATTGGTATCTGGATGGTATGATCCTTTGTCCTAGATTCAGCCTGTGAGCTGAAGTTGTTTGTTCTTAGATTGAAGGACTCCCTTTAATAATTATTATAAGTTTGGTTTGGTTTTTACATATTCCCTTAATTTCTTTTTATCCTGAAATGACCTAATTTCACCATCATATTTGAACGAGAGTTTTACAGGATATATTATTGTTGGCTGGCAATTTTTTTCTTTCAGGGTTTTATATATGTCATCCCATTGCCTTCTTGTTTGCATGGTTTCTGCTGAATAATCTGAGCTTAGTCTTATTGTTTCTCCTCTGTATGTGATTTCCTGTTTTTCACGATCTTTTCTCAGGGTTCTTTGTTTGTATTTGGTTTTGGTGAGTGTGATTATGATATGCCTTGGTGATTTTCTTTTGGGTCTATCCTATACGTGTTCATTGAGCTTCTTGGATAGCCAGCATTTCATCTTTCATGATATTGGGGAAGTTTTCTGTCAGCAGTTCTTCAATGATTTTCTCTGTGTTTTCTGTTTTCTCCCCCTGTTCTGGAACTCTGATCACTTGCAAATTTTTGCTTTTGATTGTACACCATATAATTCTCTTGATTTTTCTTCGTTCTTTTTTCTGAGTTTTCTTCAAACAGTTGTATCCAAGTGTTTGTCTTTAATTTCACTGATCCTGTCTTCAACCATTACAAATCTGCTCCTCAGCCCTTCTATGACACTGTCCACTTCTGAAATCTTGTTGTTTATCTATTGGATTTCTAATTGTTGTTTTTGTATGATTTCTAGTTGTGAGTTTATTTTGACAATTTGTTCCTACATTATTTTCTTGAATTCTTCCATTTTTTTGTCTGTATTTTCCATGAATTTGCCTATTTTTTCCTCACTTCTGTCTGCTTTTTGCTTCAACTCTGGGATAATTCTGACTATTAGAGATTTGAATTCCCTATCAGGTAGTTCCAGTGCCTTTTCTTCTACTGGAAAGTCATCTGGTGTTCTATTTTGGATGCCTACTGGAACCATCCTATCTTGTTTTTGTAAATGTTTTGATATTGTCTGCTGTCTTTGGGAGCATTCAGTAGTTATTTTTCTCGTTTACTGATTGTAGATTTGTTTATTTTGTCCTTTTTTTGTTTTATTTGGCTATGTCTGAGCAGGCGGGCTGTGTGTTCTTTGTTGTTTGCTTGTCTGTGGGCATGATACTTTTTGCCTCCTGTGCAATTGGTAGGGTCAGTCGCTCAGATATGGTACAGCAGGGCAGGTCTATGTGAAGAGGAGTTGCTGTGATTGGTTGTTTGTGGCACTTACTACGGCCACCAGGGCGGGTCAGTAATCAGTGCAGGCCAGGTTCTGTTAGGCCGTGCCTGTGCTACTTGGTGGTGTGATGTTAAGTGCACAGTGCAGGTAGGCAGATTGGAGGGGGAGATTGTGAGGTGTGGTGCTAAGATGGGTGTGGGAGAGAGGAGAGAGGAACAGGAGCCAAAAACATACAAACAAACAAAAAGGAGTGCTAGGGGAGCTCACCATTGGAGTGGAGAGATTAGAGACTATGAAATGGAGGAAAACAAAAAGGAGAAGAGGAAGGAAAAGAAAAGAAGAAAATGAATAAATAAAAATTAGAAAGAAAAAAAGAAAAGAAAAGCTCCCAGAGATCCCACCGGTGCAGCTCTGAGGTCTGGGGTAGTTGCTTCCAGGCATTGAAGCTCAGCCTGGCTAGAAGCAATAGAGGTGTTACTCAGCGCTAGGCATTCAGGGGACAGGAAGAGAAGGAAGGTATAGAGAGATGAGAAACTGAGCAACAAAGAAAGACAACAAGGGGAAAAGAGGGAAAAGAAAACAAAACAAATTAAGAAAAAGAACAAGAAAAACTCCCCCAAAAAACAGAAAAAAAACAAAAAAACAAAAAAAGAAATGCCCTCAGGGATCCTTCTGCCTGTCTGTGCAAAATGAGGGGGTAGGTCCCAAGCCGTGCAGTACTGCCCCCTAGAATGGGCTCCAAATTCAAGAAAAGAAAAAGAAAAACAATTTAAAACAAATAAACAAAGCCCTGGGATCCCACCAGTGTGGCAGCATGGACTGGGAAGCAGTTTCAAGTTTAAGCGGAGTTTCATAGCCTTTCAGGACAAAGCAAAGATGGCGCATGGAGCCAGGTATTTGAGAGAAAGGAGAGGGAGGTGCTGAGAGGTAAGGAAGAAATCAAAAGAAGAGGAAAAAACAACACCAGCAGCCAACAAACGGCACTCAGGGAGTCGGCCAGTGTGGGCTGGTGGCATCCAAGCAGCCAGCGCTTTCCGGCTAAGAGACTGTGGCTGCGGGAAGACGAGGAGGCCGAGTGGGGGTGAAGAAGGGTGGGGGGTGGTGTGGGAAAGCGTATATTGCTGGTTACTGGTTATTTTGTCTTCTGCTGGAAGCTCAGTGAAGCTGCTTTCTCATACCCCCTGTTGGTTGGCCTGTGATAGGATTCCAAGATGGCTGATCCAAGCTGCATTAGATGATAAGGGACCTCTGCGTATACCTCTCCTCACTCTCTGTTCTCTGTCAGTTTCTTATTCCATTTGATGCTCGGTTGAGTTCTTTATTTCTTCATTTGATGCTTAGGGTTTCAGGATTGCTGTTTCCTCTGTTTGGCTTAGTTTTTTGGGTCTTTTCTGTGGAGGGAAGGTGTGGCCCTTCTGCCTAGAGCACCATGTTGTCCGGAAGTGACAAGCTTATTCTTACTGATTCTCCTTTGTAGATGACTTTTTGTTTATTCCTAGCCACTCTTAAAATTCTCTATTTATCTTTGGTTTTGGCCAAGTTTGATTATAATATGTCTTGGTGACTTTCTTTTGGGATCTACCTTATGTGGGGTTCGATGAGCATCTTGGAGAGATATCTTGTCATCTTTCATGATATCAGGGAAGTTTTCTACCAACATATCTTCAACAATTCTCTCTGTATTTTCTGTCCCCCCCCACCCCCCGTTCTGGTGCTCCAATCACTCATATGTTATTCCTCTTGATAGAGCCCCACAAAGTTCTTAGGGTTTCTTCATTTTTTCTAATCCTTTTATCTGATTTTTCCTCAAATAAGTTGGTGTCAAGTGCTTTATCTTCAATCTCACTCATTCTGACTTCCATGGCCTCAATTCTGCTCCTATGACTTTTATTGAGTTGTCTAATTCTGACTTTTTATTGTTAATCCTCTGGATTTCTGATTGCTGTCTCTCTAAGGATTCTTGCGGCCTGTTAAATTTGTCATTATGCTCTTCTGTAGTCTTTTTAATTTCCCCTATTGCATGTTCTGCATTTCACTTAATTACCTTCCAAATTTCTTGAAGAGTTCTGTGTATTAATCTTTTGTATTCTGCCTCCAGTAATTCCAAGAAATTTTCTTCCTCTGGAAAATTTCTAGATTCTTTATTTTGGGAGCTTGCTGAAGCCATCATGGTTTGCCTGTTTATGTGATTTGATATTGACTGTTGTCTCTGAGCCATCAATCAGTTATTATGTTTATTTATTTATTTTATGTTTACTTACTGTGTCCTAGCTTCTTGTTTTGTTTTGATATGCCCAAATAGGCTGCTCTTATGAGCTAGTTTGATTATTGGCACCTTTGAAGCTCTAACGTCCTGTCACCAGGTGGTTAGATCTGTTACTAGGTATGTGAGCTCAGGAGTCCGCCCACTCCTCCTGTATGGATTCAGCTCAGGTGCCCAGGTAGATAGCCACCAAATGGGTGGTGCAGGCTCTTACTTACAGTCATAGACAGGCATGGGTGATTGGTGTAGGCACAGGCATCTGGCTGCAGCAGGGGGACACACTCTGAGCAAGGTATGGGGCTAATAGCTGCCCCCAAGTGTCCAGGAGGAAGGCGTGTCCCTGTTCCCCAGAGCACATAGCTGGGTGGGTTTTGCAGCCGGACTATGAGCACTTAATGCTGTTGGCTGTAAGGACTGGGGGACACCTCTTATTCATGGGCCTCTATTGCAGGTGGCTAGGTGGCATAGGTGGAGCCACCAGTCCTCAGGACCCTGATGTGTGTAGGTGAAGACCTTGCTTAATTGGCAGAGCAGTGTCAAATGTCAAGAGCTTACCACGTCACAGCTGAAACAGTTGAAATTAGACTTCCAGTATATACCCTGTTGTACTGCAGTAATGAGGGCTTACACTGTTGAGATGGGCCCACACAAGCCTACGCAGGGGGAAAGGCACTCAAAGTCTGTGGATCCTTTATGCCTGTGCCTAGGCAAAGGAGCTTTGCCTACCCTGGGTTCCTGGCTTAGGGGAGTCAGCAGTTTATTTTTTCCCGTTTGTTAGTTTGTTCACTCTTCAAGGCAGGTTGAATGGCTCTGGGCATGTGATGCATCCTACTTCCGCTCCAGGGGACTCAGCAATTGCTGAAGCCACTCTGGGACCCACTGCAGAGCAGGGAGTGGGGAGATAAATGGGAGAGAGGTTTTTCCCTAAGTGAGGTGTTTTTGATCCGCTCGGTAGGCTGTACCCAATTACTTATCTTTCACCAATGAGGGCTGTTCTCACTGGTTCTGGGTGGCCACGTAGACTCTCTGGCACTGGGTCTCTCCTGGTGTGGAAAATTTGCCTCCCGAGCACTGCCGCTTGCCTGCCTCACTGCTCACCCTCAAGCTGATCAGGTCTGAGGGGCTCAGGCTCTCGCCGGATCAGGTCTGGCACCTCCTCACTGCTTCTGAACTGTCTCTCCCTCCCCCTGCCACTCAGTCCAGTTCCTCAACTCTGCCTTTGATGTTCAGGGCTCCCAGATTGCCATGTATCATCAAGTCACTTGTTTTTTCAGGTCTTTGTTGTAAGAGGGTCCACCGGAATTGTCTGACTACTCTGCCACCTTGACCCCGCCTCTTGATTCCATCTTTGATTGTTTTCTATTACCCAGTGGTTTTATGCAGGGTGTTATTCAGTTGCCAGGTATTTGATATTTTTTCCTTGCTCTTCCTGTTATTAATTTCTACTTTGATGGCGTTGTGACCAGAGAAGATACTTTGTATTATTTCAATGTTTTGGGTTTTGTTGATTGTTGCTTTGTAGCCTAAGATGTGGTCTATTCTGGAGAACGTTCCATGTATGTTGGAAAAGAATGTGTAGTTTGCAGTTGTTGGGCGAAGTGTTCTATATATGTCTATGAGGTCGAGTTGGCTGATTGTGGCCATTATCTCTTCTGTATCTTTGTGAGTTTCTTTCTAGATGTTCTGTCCTTTACCAGGAGTGGTGTGGTGAAGTCTCCTACTATTATAGTGGAACTGTCAATTTCTCTTTTCAGTGCTGTTAAAGTTTGTTTTATGTATTTTGGAGCCCTGTCATTGGATGTGTAGATACTTATTATATGGTTATGTCTTCATGATGGATCGTCCTTTTAATCATATATAGTGCCCTTCTTTGTCTTTTACAGTGAATTTTGTTTTAAAGTCTACTTTATCTGAGATTAGTATTGCCACTCCTCCTCTTTTTTTGGTGGCTGTTTGCTTGCTGTATTTTTTTTGTCCATCCTTTGATTTTTTAATAACTTTACATCTTTGTTTCTAAGGTGTGTCTCTTGTAGACAGCATATTGATGGACCCTGTTTTTTTAATCAATTCTGTCACTCTCTCTTTATGGGTGCATTTAGGCCTTCTACGCTCATTGTAATTTGTGATAGGTTAGAGTTTATTGCTGTGATTTTGTAGTGCTTTTTTTGTAGTGCTGACGTTTTCTTTGTTCCACTTACTCTCCTGTGCTGAATTCCTTTTGTTTGTGGATTTTTTCCATTTCTTTTGTTTTTGTAGATTTTGTGTTTACTGAGATTTTATGTTTTTCTTCTTTATTTTGATAAGTAGTTTTGTTCACTTTCTTTGTGGTTACCTTGAAATTTACCCTTATCTTCCTAGGTTTGAGGCAGGCTATTATTACTTAGTATCACTTTGCCTTCCTCTCCATTTGAAAGTTCTATACTATTTACACACCGTTTATTCCCTCTTTTATTGTTCTGATGTTGTTATCATTTGCAGGTTAACTTCTCTGTTTCCCTGTTGTAAATCTTTAGGTTTTGCATAGTCCTTGAAAGCTCATTTCCTATGTTGGTATCTGGCTGGTGCAATATTGTGCCTTAGATTCAGGCTGTGGTCTGATGTTGTTTGTTCTCAAATTGAAGGACTCCCTTTAATAATTTTTGTAAGTCTAGTTTGGTTTTTACATATCCCCTTAATTCCTGTTTATCTGGAAATGTCCTAATGTCACCATCATATTTGAACGAGAGTTTTGCAGGATATATTATTCTTGGGTGGCAATTTTTTTTCTTTCAAAGTTTTATATACATCATCTATTGCCTTCTTGCCTGCATGGTTTCTGCGGAATAATCAGAGCTTAGTCTTAATGTTTCCCCTCTGTATATGACTTTTCGTTTTTCTTGAGCTGCTCTCAGAATCTTTCTTTGTCTTTGGTTTTAGTGAGTGTGATTATGATATGCCTTGATGATTTTCTTTTGAGGTCTATCCTGTATGGGGTTTGTTGAGTTTCTTGGACGGTCAGCTTTTCATCTTTCGTGATTGGGGAAGTTTTCTGTCAGCAATTCTTTAATGAGCCTCTCTATGTTTTCCATTTCTCCCCCTGTTCTGGAACTCTGATCACTTGGAAATTTTTGTTTTTGATTGTATTCCACATAATTCTCAGAGTTTCTTCATTCTCTTTTTCTGATTTTTCCTCAAAGTTGTATCCAAGTGTTCATCTTCAATTTCACTGATCTTGTCTTCCATTGTTTCAAACCTCCTTCTAAGCCCTTCTATGACACTGTCCATTTCTGAAATCTTGTTGTTTATCTTTTGGATTTCTAATTGTTGTTTTTTTATGAGTTCTAGTTGTGAATTTATTTTGGCATTTTGTTCCTGTATTACTTTCTTGAATTATTCCATTTTTTGTCTGTATTTTCCATGAATTTGTCTATTCTTTCCTCATTTTTGTCTGCTTTTTGCTTGAACTCTTGGATAGCTCTTAATATTAGAGATTTGAATTCCCCATCAGATAGTTCCAGTCCTTTTCCTTCTACTTGAATATCATCTGGTGTTTTATTTTGGATGCCTACTGGAACCATCTTGTCCTGTTTTTTTAGTAGGTTTTGATATTGTCTGCTGTCTTTAGGACATTCAGTAGTTATTTTCTTCATTTATTGATTGCAGATTAGTTTGTTTTGTCCTGATTTTTTGTTTTATTTGGTTATATCTGAGCAGCCTGGCTGTGCATTCTTTGTTGTTTGCTTGTCTGTGGACACAATATTTTTCACCTCCTTGTCCAATCAGCAGGGCCAGCAACTCAGTTATGGCACAGCAAGGCAGGTCTAGCTGAAGGAGAGGGCTGGGATGTGTTGTTTGTGGCACATACTGGGGCCAACAAGGTGAGCTGGAAGTCAGTGCAGGGGCAGTTTTATTAGGCTGTGCCTGTGCTGCTAGGGAGTGCAATGTTAGGCACACTGTGCAGGTAGGCAGGAGCAGGGGGGAGGGGTAAGTTGTAATGTGTGAAGCTAGATTGAGTATGGGAAGAAGAGAGAGAGGAGAAACAGGAGCCAAAAAAAGGAAAAAAAAGTGGTGTGAGCCTGCCATTGGAGACACTGGAGTGGAGAGATGAGAAACTGAGTTTGAAGAAAAACAAAGAGAAAGAAAAAAGAAAGTAAAAGTAAATTAAAAAAATGCTCTCAGGGATCCCACCAGCACGGCTGTGCAGACTGGGGAAGGCAGCTTCCAAGCTGCGCAGTACAGCCTATCTAGAATCGGTGGAGATGATACACAGTGCCAGGTGTTCAGGAGGCAGGAAAAGAAGGTAAGTAGAAAGAGACGAGAAACGAGAAATGAAGAAAAATAAAAACAAAAAAAGAAAGAGAAAACAAACAAAAAAGAAAAAAGAAAAAAGCCCCCAGTTATCCCACTAATGTGGCAGTGTGGACCCGGGGAGCAGTTCCCTAGCTAAGGGGCACTTCACAGCCTGTCAAGAAGAAGCAAAGATGGCACATGGAGTCAGGTGTTTGAGAGAAAGGAAGTGGAGGAGGTGAAAGGCAGTGAAGAAACCAAAAGAGGCCGAAGAAAGCAACACCAGTAACAAAGAAATGGCACTGAAGAAGCCAGCTTGTGTGGGAGGGGCAAATATTCACGGCACGGAACCGGCACCTCCCTTGCCATGGTCAAGGCCTGGTGGGAAGCAGTGGATCAGCCAGCTGGGAAGCCACGGATTGGCCCACTGGGAAGTGACAAAGACCAAGCAGGGAGAGGCAGGGTGAGGGATGGGAGAGTGTATCGCTGGTTACCAGGTGCTCTGTTTCCTGCTGGGAGCTCTGTGAATCTGCTTTCCAGTACTCCATGTCTGCTGATTTCCAACAGGAATCCAAGATGGTGGATCTCTACTGCGTTAGCTAAGAGGGGACCTGCGCTCGTAACTCTCCTCACTTTCTGTTCTCTGTCAGTTTCTTATTCCATTCAGTGCTTAGTTGAGTTCTTTATCTTTTCATTTGATGCGCAGGTTTCCAGGATTGATGTTTATCTCTGTTTTACTTAGTTGTTTGGGTCTTTGCTGTGGAGGATGGCATGGTGCTTCTGTCTATTGTGCCATGTTGGTTCCACCTCTTTGGTTTTAATTTCTAATATGCTGAACATCAATAGAAATAACCTACATAAATTAAAGGTCTTTGGAGCCTGAAATCATGTTTAAGAGTGTCAAGGGATCCTGAAACCTAAAAGTTTGAGAACCTCTGGTATAGAGAGCAGTTTAGCCACTTGAAGCCACATTGATAAGTACATCCCAGTTCCAATAAAGGTCATCGATTGACTACTGTGTATAAACAAAAATTTTATTTTGATCTTCCTAGACAGAGGAGTGTTGGGCTCACAAACCCAAGTTCCTCCTTCTTTCAATCCCGCCCCCCCCAAAAAACTAACAAAATTGATATTGTTTGCTCCCTTGCATCCACTCACCTCCTTTGAAAGATTTTAGAGTTACACGACCAGTTCTTAGTCTCCCAGTAGTCTCTGCAATAAATAATTTTTCCACAAGCACAGACCCTACAGAGAGCCTGGGCCTACTGATGGCCATAGAAACTCTACCTGTCCCTTCTAGAGCATATCCCAGGGATCGTGGCCTTTTCCTTGTTACAGCTATAAAATGGGACCAATGGTACTTACCTTATTGAAATGAGACATATATAACTGTTGAGTTCTGCCTACAATGTCTAGAAGGGATGGCCAGTTCACTTCATTACCAGCAATCAAACAGTCTTACATTGGACTCCATGAATAGTGGAATATATTTATCTTCCATCTTCAAGTCAGATCATTCAAAGACCATCTCAGTTGGGTATTTTGGAGTTCCTTCTTTTTAGTTCTCCCTTATTTCTCAGCCCTCCCCTCCCAGCCACAATATCTGTAGCCAGTCCTCACTACAGATTCACCCCTACATTTAAGGTCCTTGAGGCTTTGGATGTTGATCCTGCCTCTATCCTAGTGGAACAGTAGCAGATCCTTCTAGTGTAAATAGAGGAATTAAGAAAGAGGCAAAGCAAGCAAAAGGTCACACGTGGAAGGCATGTCATGCAAGGCACTTGTTCATGAGTGGTAGCTGCCATTGCTGACTGTGCCATTTCAAGTGTCCTTTTCACTTGCTTAGTGCTACCACTCCAACAATCTTTGTTTCAATCCATTGATCTCACAGTTTTTTCACCTCCATTCCCACACCATGTTATCACTTCTCTCCTTATCTAGCTTAGGTTTGGTAGCCATCATTCCATCATTATAATCACTTCCATATATACCCTCTTAACTCCCTTTACCCTCTGTCCTCTGTTGAACTTACATGGCAAATCGCAATCTCGGTTAAACTCAACAGTCCACCTACTCCAGCCTGCCCCTGAACAGGTGAATGTGATTGGATAAAGCACACCATCCTTACTGGTCTGACTGGTCTCACTTTAACTTATGATCACAAATATCCAGTGGGTCTTCAGGACCTCCCAGCAATGCCACTATATTTTCCTAGTCAATTCACTCTTCTCTCTGTGTCAACTTTTCACATCTTTTTATCTATCCTCAAACATCTAACGTAGAAACACCATGAGCTTTATTGTCCAAACCTGGATACTTTTGGGAGTGAAAGGAGATGCTATTAACAGTCTTGCTGGGACAACAGGCTAAACCAGTATTGTTCCAGCAGATTGCATCTCCCTATCTGATACTTTTCCTTTTTCCTCACTTTCATCTGATGATTTCATGGCTTATTTCATGGAGAATATAGAAATAACAGAAGAGAGCCCCAAACCTGTCAACCAACCTCATCTGCAGCCCTGCACTCAGCTACCCCTGCTCTTGCAATGGATGGACTCTGTGATTTTTGTTCAAGCACAGCCCCTCCACTTTGGCCTCTTGCATCCCTTCCCCACTGGCCTTTTCAAAGACTCTGTTGCTGTAGTTCTAACTTCCTCTCTCTGCTGCACAGCTATTTCCTTTTTTTCTTTCTTTGGTTATTTATTTTAATTTTTTTTGTTGTTGAAAACATACACAGCAGAACATACACCAATTCAACAGTCTCTACTTGTACACCTCAGTGACATTGATTACATACTTTGAGTTGTGCAACCATTCTCACCCTCCTTTTCTGAGTTGCATCTCCCCCATTAACATAAACTCAGTTCTCCTAAATTTCCTATCTGATCTTTTGAGTTGCTGTTGTCAGTATGATCCCATATAGATAGATCTTAGAAGAGCGCAATGCTCAAGGCAGACATTCTTTCCTAGTTAAGCTAAACTATTGTTTGATTTTAAGAAGGCTTCAGGGGATTTTTTCATTTAAAGTTTAAAGATTATCTCAGGGCAATAGTTTCAGGGGTTCATCCAGCCTCCATGGATGCAGAAAACACGGATTCCATGAGAATTTGAAATTCTGTTCTACATTTTCCCCCTTGTGATTGGGATTCTGCAATGATTTTTAATCAAAATGTTCAGTTTTGTTAGCTGGGCACCATCCAGTTCTCCTGGTCACGTGGCAAAAGAAGCAGTTTTTTATGGAGGCAACATTTCCTTTCTTCACTGCTTCATTTCTATCACTGTATAGACATGCTGTGATGTCGTCTATATTAAAAACCCTTCCTGCGTCTGACCCCACCTCCTTCTACTGTCCCACTTCTCTGCTCTTCCTAGCAAAGGTTTTGGATGAACCACCTGTGCTCAACTTCTCCACTTCCTGTCTGCCAAAACTCTCTTTACCCCACAGAAATCTAGCTTTCAACTTTACTGCTCCATTGATACAGGTCTTGTCAGTGTCAATGTTATCGGTTGAATTGTGTCCCCCAAAAGATATGTTGAAGTTCTAACCCCTGGTACCTGTAAACATGACCTTGTTTGGAAGTAGGGTCTTTGAAGATGTTATCTGTTAACATAAAGTCATACTGGAGAATGGTGGGTCTTAATCTGATATGCATGGTGTCCTTATAATAAAAAGGAGAAGAAACACAGAGACAGAGACACACAGAAGGAAGACAGTCATGTGAAGAGAGGCAAAGATTGGAGTTATGCATCTACAAGCCAAGGATTGCCAGGAAGAGGCATGGAAAGATCTTCCCCTCAAGCCTTTAGAGAGAACATGGTTCTGCCAACACTTTGATTTTAGACTTTTGGCCTCTAGAACTGTGAGATAATAAATTTCTCTTGTTTTAAGTCATCCAGTTTGCGGTACTTTGTTACAGTTGCCTAGGAAACTAATACAGTCACCAAAAATCTCCACATTACCACGCTATCCTATACACCCTCAACCCAACCAATACTCGTCTTGATAGTTTCCGCCTAGTCCACACTACTAAGATCTTGCACATAGACATCTGTAGTTGTCCCCACATTCACTGTTTTCCCATTTCATTCCATTCTCTACCCAGCAGCCAAGTGATCCGATCATATCACTGCCTTGCTCCAAGCCCTCCAGATGACTTCTTGTGCCATTTAGAATGGAAACCCAATTCTTCACCTTGGTCTACAAAGCCATATGTAAGTCTGGATCTTGGTCAGTTCTTCATCCTCATCTCCTACTGCACTCTTCCTTGCTCACTTGGCTTCAGCCACACTGGCTTAATTGCTGAACCTTATAAACACAGTGCTTCTTCCAGCCTCTAAGCTTTGCCCTTGTTTGTTTCCTCCTTTTCTCTCTGATTTTGTGTTCTAACTTTTTTCAGATTTCTGCTCAAATGTCACCGCCTTAGTGAGGTCTTTTTCTTTTCCAGACAAAAATTTATACATACACTGTTATGTGACACTAATTACTCTCCCCATTCTGTGACAGCACACTTCTCCTTTCCACCCCTGAGTCCCCATGTCCATCCAACCAGCTCCTAACCCTCTCTGCCTTCCCATCTCACTTCTGGACACAAACTGCCGGTTTAGTCTCTTGTATCTATTTCAGCTAGGGGCACACTCCTCCCAAGTATCACTTTATGTCCCACAGTCCAGTCCAATCCCTGTCTGAAGAGTTGGCCTCAGAAATTGTTTTATCTCTGGGCTGATAGAGAATCCAGGGGCCATGCTTTCTGGGGTTCCTCAAGTCTCAGTCAGACCATTAAGTCTGGTCTTCTCACTAGAATTTAAGTTATGCACCACACCTTTCTCCTTCTCCATCCGGGACTCTGTTGTGTTCCCAGTCAGGACGGTCATTGGTGGTAGCCAGGCACCATCTAGTTCTTCTGGTCTCAGGCTGATGAAGTCTCTGGTTTTTGTGGTCCTTTCTGTCTCTTGGGCTACTACTTTCCTTGTGTCTTTGGTGCTCTTCATTCTCCTTTACTCCAGGTGGTTGGGACCAATTTATGCATCTTAGATGGCCCCTTGCAAGCTTTTAAGACCCCAGATGCCACTCACCAAAGCAGGATGCAGAACATTTTCTTAATAAGCTTTGTTATGCCAATTGACCTAGATGTCCCCTGAAAGGATGGTCCCCAGACCCCTACCCCTGCTACTCTGTCCCTCAAAGTGTTTGATTGTATTCAGGAAACTTCTTAGCTTTGATTTAGTCCAGTTGTACTGACTTCCTCTGTAGTGCGTGCTGTCCTTCCCTTCACCTAAAATAATTCTTATCTACTATCTAGTTAGTAAATACCCCTTTTCCCTCCCTCCCCACCCTCGTAACCATCAAAGAATGTTTTCTTCTGTGTTTAAACTTTTTCTTAAGTTCTTATAATAGTGGTCTTATACAATATTTGGCCTTCTGTGACTGACTAAATTCACTCAGCATAATGACTTCCAGCTTCCTCCATGTTATAAGGTGTTTCATGGCTTCACTGTTGTTCTTTATCATTGTATAGTATTCCATTGTGTGGATATACCATAATTTGTTTAACCATTCGTCCGTTGATGGGCACCTAGGTTGTTTCCATCTTTTTGCTATTGTTAACAGTGCTGCAATGAACATGGTTGTGCATATATCTATTCGTCTGACGGCTCTTAATTCTCTAGCATATACTCCAAGAAGTGGGATAGCTGGCTCGTATAGTACTTCCATTTCTAGCTTTTTATGGAAGTGCCAAATCAATTTCCAAAGTAGTTGCACCATTTTACATTCCCACCAACAGTGTATAAGTGTTCCAGTCTTTCCACAACCTCTCCAGCATTTATTATTTTGTGTTTTTTGGATTAATGCTAACTTTATTGGGGTCAGATGATATCTCATTGTAGTTTTGATTTGCATTTCTCTAATGGCTAATGATCATGAGCATTTCTTCATATGTCTGTTAGCTGCCTGAATATCTTCTTCGGTGAAGTGCCTGTTCATATCCTTTGCCCATTTTTTAATTGGGTTATTTGTCTTTTTGTTGTTGAGGTTTTGCAGTATATTGTAGATTTTACAGATTTGATGCTGATCGGATTTGTCATGGCCAAAATTTTTTTCCCAGTCTGTAGATTGTCTTTTTACTCTTTTTGTGAAGTCTTTTGATGAGCATAACTGTTTTATTTTTAGGAGCTCCCTGTTATCTAGTCTCTCTTCTGGTGCTTGTACATTGTTACTTATGGTTTGTATTGTGTTTATGCCATGCATTAGGGCTCCTAGCGTTGTCCCTATTTTTTCTCCCATGATCTTTATTGTTTTTGATTTTATATTTAAGTCTGATCCATTTTGAGTTAGTTTTTGTGCATGTGTGAGGTATGGGTCTTGTTTCAGTTTTTTTGCACAGGCATGTCCAGTTATGCCAGCACCATTTGTTAAAGAGATTGTCTTTTCCCCAATTAATGGATTTTGGGCCTTTGTCAAATATCAGCTGCTCATAGGTGGATGAATTTATGTCTGCATTCTCAATTCTGTTCCATTGGTCTATGTATCCATTGTTGTACCAGTACCAGGCTGTTCTGACTGCCATGGTGGTATAATATGTTCTAAAATCAGGTAGTGTGAGGCCTCCCACTTTGTTTTTCTTCTTGAGTAGTGCTTTACTTATTCGGGGACTCTTCCCTTTCCATATGAAATTGGTGATTTGTTTCTCCATCTCATTAAAAAATGCCATTGGAATTTGGATCAGGATTGCATTGTATTAGTAGATCACTTTGGGTAGAATTGACATTTTCACAATGTTGAGTCTACCTATCCATGAGCAAGGTATGGTTTTCCACTTATGCTGGTCTCTTTTGGTTTCTTGCAGTAGTGTCCTGTAGTTTTCATTGTATAGGTCTTTTACGTCTCTGGTTAGATTTATTCCTAAGCATTTTATCTTCTTAGTGGGTTATTGTAAATGGTATTGATTTGGTGATTTCCTCTTGGAGGTTATCTTTGTTTGTATAGAGGAATCCAACTGATTTTTTGTATGTTTATCTTGTATTCTGAAACTTTGCTGAAATCTTCTATTAGTTCCAGTAGTTTTCTTGTGGATTCTTTGGGGTTTTCTTTGTATAAGATCATATCATCTGCAAATAGACATACTTTGACTTCTTCCCTACCAATCTGGATGCCCTTTATTTCTTTTTCTAGCCTAATTGCTCTAGCTAGGACCTCCAGCACAATGTTGAATAAGAGTGGTGATAAAGGGCATCCTTGTCTGGTTCCCATTCTCAAGGAGAATGTTTTCAAAGTCTCTCCATTCAGGATGATGTTGGCTGTTGGCTTTGTATAAATGCCCTTAATTATATTGACGAACTTCCCTACTGTTCCTATTTTGTGGAGAATTTTTATCATGAATGGGTGTTGGACTTTGTCAAATGCCTTTTCTGCATTGATTGATGTTCATGTGGTTCTTGTCATTTGATTTTTTTATGTGATGGATTACATTGATTGTTTTTCAAATGTTGAACCATCCCTTGCATAACTAGTATAAATCGCACTTGATCATGGTGAATTATTTTTTGGATATGTTGTTAAATTCTATTAGCTAGGATTTTGTTGAGGATTTTTGTGTCAATGTTCATGAGGCATATTGGTCTGTAATTTTCTTTTTTGGTGGTGTCTTTACCTGGTTTTGGTATCAGGTTTGGGAGTATTCCATCCTTTTCTATGCTCTGAAATACCTTTAGTAGTAGTGATGTTAACTCTTCTCTGAAAGTTTGGTAGAATTCTCCAGTGAAGCCATCCGGGCCAGGGCTTTTTTTTTGTTGGGAGTTTTTTAATTGCCTTTTCAATCTCTTCTTTTGTTATGGGTTTATTTAGTTGTTCTACCTCTGTTTGTGTTAGTTTAGGTAGGTAGTGAGTGTCTAGGAATTTGTCTATTTCCTCTAGTTTTCAAATTTGTTAGAGTACAATTTTTCATAGTATTCTGTTAGGATTCTTCTAATTTCAGTTGGGTCTGTTGTGATATCACCCATCTCATTTCTTATATGGGTTATCTGCTTCCTCTTCTGTTTTTCTTTTGTCAGTTTGGCCAGTGGTTTATCAATTTTGTTGATCTTTTCAAAGAACCAGCTTTTGGTCTTGTTAACTCTTTCAATTGTTTTTCTATTCTCTATTTCATTTAATTTTGCTCTAATTCTTATTATTTCCTTTCTTCTGGCGCCTGAGGGCTTCTTTTGCTGCTCTCTTTCTACTTGTTGCAGTTGTAGGTTTAATGTTTTGATATGGCCCTTTCTTCTTTTTGGATGTGTGCATTTATTGCTATAAACTGACCTCTGAGCACTGCTTTTCCTGTGTCCCAAAGGTTCTGATAGGATGTGTTTTCATTCTTATTTGATTATATGAATGTCTTTATTCCATCCTTAATTTCGTCTATAACCCAGTAGTTTTTGAGCAAAGTGTTGTTCAGTTTCCATGTGTTTGACTTTTTCCTTGCTTTTTCTGTTATTGATTTCTGCTTTAATGGCTTTATGGTCAGGAAAGATGCTTTGTAATATTTTGATGCTTTGGATTTTGTTAAGGCTTACTTTATAGCCTAATATGTGGTCTATTCCGGAGATGTTCCTTGTGCATTGAAAAAGAAAGTATACTTGGTTGATATTGGGTGGAGTGTTCGGTATATGTCTATGAGATCAAGTTGGTTGACTGTAGCATTTAGCTCTTCCATGTCTTTGTTGAGCTTCTTTTGGATGTTCTGTCCTTCACCAAAAGTGGTGTGTTGAAGTCTCCTACTACTATTGTGGAGCTGTCTATCTCTCTTTTCAGTGCTGTTAGAGTTTGTTTTATACATTTTGGAGCCCTGTCACTGAGTGAGTAAATATTTATTATAGTTATGTCCTCCTGGTGTATTGACCGTTTAATCATTATATAGTGTCCTTCCTTACCCTTTGTGGTGGATTTTACTTTAAAGTTTATTTTGTCAGGGATTAATATTGCCACTCTTGCTCTTTTTTGAGTGTTGTTTGCTTGATATATTTTTTCCCATCCTTTGAGTTTTAGATTGTTTGTGTCTTTAAGTCTCAGGTGTGTCTCTTGTATGCAGCATACAGAGGGATCATGTTTTTTTTATCCAGTCTGCTACTCTCTGTCTCTTTATTGGTGCATTTAGTCCATTTAGATTCAGTGTAATTATTGATAGGTATGAGTTTACTGCTGTCATTTTGATGTCTTTTTTTGTTTGTTGTTCACAGTTTCTTTGTTCCACTTAATTTTCTGCGCTGAGTCATTTTTCTTTATGTATTTTCATCTTTTTCATTGTTGTTGATTTTGTGTTTGCTGAGTCTTTATATTTTTCTAGTTTTTTATTTTGACATGCAGGATTGTTAGTTTCCTTTGTGGTTACCTTAATATTTTACCCCTATTTTTCTAAGTTTATACTAGTCTTTTATTTCTTTATATCACTTTGACTTCCTCTCCATATGAAAAACCTATTTTTTAAATCCCTCTTTTTTGTTTTAATGTTGTCATCTTTTACGTACTGACATCTGTTTCCCTATTTTCAGTGTTTTAGCTTTGAGTTAATTTTGTTATTTCCCTGTTTGTATTGATTTCTGGTTGCTCTGTCCTGTGTTCTAGTCTTGGGTTGTTATCTGATGTTACTTATTTTCTAACCAGAGGACTCCTTTTAGTATTTCTTATAATTTTGGTTTGGTTTTTGCAGATTCCCTAAACTTCTGTTTATCTGGAAATGCCCTAATTTCCCCATCATATTTGAGAGACACTTTTGCTGGATATATAATTCTTGGCTGGCAGTGTTTTTACTTCAGGGCTTTATATATGTCATCCCATTGCTTTCTTGCCTGCATGGTTTCTGCTGAGTAGTCCAAGTTTATTCTTATTGACTCTCCTTTGTAGATGACTTTTCGCTTATCCCTAGCTGCTCTTAAAATTCTCTGTTTATCTTTGGTTTTGGGAAGTTTGATTACAATATGTCTTGGTGACTTTCTTTTGGGATCTACCTTATGTGGGATTCAATGAGCATCTTGGATAGATATCTTGTCACCTTTCATGATAACAGAGAGGTTTTCTGCCAACAAATCTTCAACAACTCTCTGTATTTTCTGTTATCCGCCCCTGTTCTGGTACTCCAATCACTTGTAGGTTATTCCTCTTGATAGAGTCCCACATAATCCTTAGTGTTTCTTCATTTTTTCTAATCGTTTTATCTGATTTTTCCTCAAATAAATTGGTGTCAAGTGCTTTATCTTCAATCTCACTCATTCTGACTTCCATTGCCTCAATTCTGCTCCTATGACTTTCTATTGAGTTGTCTAATTCTGACATTTTATTGTTAATCTTCTCAATTTCTGATTGCTCTCTCTCTATGGATTCTTGTAGCCTGTTAAATTTGTCATTATGCTCTTCTCTAATCTTTTTAATTTCCTCTATTGCATGTTCTGCATTTTAATTTCCTTCCTTATTTCTTGAAGAGTTCTGTATATTAATCTTTTGTATTCTGGCTCCAGTAATTCCAAGAAATTTTCCTCCTCTGGAAAATTTCTAGATTCTTTATTTTGGGAGCTTGCTGAAGCCATCATGGATTGCCTGTTTATGTGATTTGATGTTGACTATTGTCTCCATGCCATCAATAAGTTATTATATTTATTTTATGTTTACTTACTGTGTCCTAGCTTCTTGTTTTGTTTTGATATGCCCAAATATGCTGCTTGTATGAGCTAGTTTTATTATTGGCACCTTTGAAGCTCTAACGTCCTGTCACCAGGTGGTTAGATCTATTACTAGGTATGTGAGCTCAGGAGTCTGCCCACTCCTCCTGTATGGATTCAGCTCAGGTGCCCTGGTAGATAGCCACCAAGTGTGTGCTGTAGGCTATCACCTACAATCCTAGACAGGCATGGGTGATTGGTGTAGGCACAGGCATCTGGCTGCAGCAGGGGGACACACTCTGAGCAAGGCAGGGGGCCAATGGCCTCCCCCAAGTGTCCAGGAGGAAGGCATGTCCCTGTTCCCTAGAGTGTGTAGGTGGGTGGGTTTTGCAGCCAGACTATGAGCACCTAATGCTGTTGGTTGTAAGGACTGGGGGGCACCTCTTATTCATGGGTCCCTATTGCAGGTGGCTATGTGGCATGGTTGGAGCCACCAGTCCTCAGGACCCTGATGTGAGTTGGTGAGGACCCTGCTTAACTGGCAGAGCAGTGTCAAATGTCAAGAACCTGCCACCTCACAGCTGAAACAGTTGAAGTTAAACTTCAGCTATATACCATTTTACTGCAGTAATGATGGCCTAGACTGTTGAGATGGTCCCACACAAGTCTATGCAGGGGGAAAGGCACTCAGTGTCCATGGATCCCTTATGCTTGTGCCTAGGCAAAGGAGCTGTGCCTTCTCTGGGTTCCTGGCTTAGGGGAGTTGGCAGTTTATTTTTTCCCATTTGTTAATTTGTTTACTCTCCAAGGCAGGGAGAATGGCTCTGGGCATGTGACGGATCCTACTTCCTGCCCACGGGACTTGGCAATTACTGAAGCCTGTCGGGGACCCAGTGGAGAGCAGGGGTCGGGGACCCAGTGGAGAGCAGGGAGCAGGGAGGTAAATGGGAGAGAGGTTTTTCCCTAAGTGGGGTGTTTTTGATCTGCGCGGTAAGCCGTACACAAGTTCTTACCTTTCGTGGATGGCTGCTTCTCACTGGTTCTGGGTGGCTGTGTAGTGTCTCTTGTGCTTGGTCTCTCCCGGTGCAGAAAACGTGCCTCCCGAGCATGGCTGCTTGCCTGCCTCATTACTCACCCCTGAGCTGATCAGGCCTGAAGGGCTCAGGCTCTCTGGTTCAGGTCTGGCAACTCCCTGCTGCTTCCAAACCATCTCTCCCTCCCCCGGCCACTCAGTCGGGTTCCTCAACACTGCCTTTGATGTTCAGGGCTCCCAGATTGCCATATATAATTGAATCACTTGTTTTTTTGGGTCTTTGTTATAAAAGGGTTCACTGGAAGCATCTGACTACTCTGCCATCTTGGCCTTGCCTCTATTTCAATTCTTATGAGGGTTATTTGCTTCCTTTCCTGTTTTCCTTTTGTCAGTTTGGCCAATGAGTTATCAATTTTCTTGATCTTTTCGAAGAACCAGTTTTTGGTCTTGTTAACTCTTTCAATTGTTTTTCTATACTCTATTTCATTTAATTCTGCTCTAATTCTTATTATTTCCTTTCTTCTGGTGCCTGAGGGCTTCTTTTGCTGCTCTCTTTCTACTTATTCCTTAGTGAGGTCTTGCTATCCACCTTATCTAAACCAGTACCCCCTCCCTCCCTCCAGCACACACCCACCTCAGTTCCTCTCCATCTCTTTACCTAGCTTCATTTTTCTTCATAGCTCTCATCACTACCTGAAATTATACTGGACATGTGTTTTGTTTTGTTGTTTATGCCTTGTATCTTCCACTCTAACATGAGCTACATGATGGCAGGGCATTGCTTATTTTGTTCACCTAGAATAATACCTAGTACATTGTAGACACTGAAGATATATGACTTTACTTCAATTATTATTATTATGGGAGTAAAATATTTTTAAATTAATGCTGAAAATAAATTTCAATTAGTAACAGTTTTCTGCTTGGCTTGGCAGCAATACTCATTTTTAAGGTTTTGATTTAATGCTTTTCTATAGGAATCTTGAACATTCAAGGAGATTGGCAACACATATCAGGTTTGAGGCTGGTAATAGTAGTTGTAGTAGTAATTATAATAGGTAAAATTATTCAACCCTTGTTATGTGGCAGGATCTTTGCATGGATTATCTCATTTAATTCTCAGAACAGCCCTATCACCTCGATTTACAGATGTGGTGTGATGGTTTTAAAATATATCCACAAATTCTTTTATAGTCTGCCCTTTAAACGGTGGAGTCTAATTTCCTTTCTCTTGGGTCTGGGCTGGGCTTGGATGGAATATGGTGGAAGTGTTGATGTGTGATTTCTAAGACAAAATCGATAAAAGCATTGCGACTTCCTCCTTGCCTTCTCTCTTGGATCACCCCAATCTGGGTCATAGTTTTCTCATGGACCAGTTAACATCTTTTCTCATTCTAGTCGTCTGACATGCTGCAAATCACCTCTGCATCAAATGGCTTTCTTAGCACGAACTAGGACATCAGATTACTTAGCTGCTGTATGCGAGAAGGATCTGAAGCTTCGAATGTTTTGGTTTATTTTGATGGATTTGGAGAACTAGAGAAAAAAGGTACAAGCAACCCCATTGAGAGGCCCATGTGATGAGGCACCGAGGCTTCCTGCCACTAGCCATGTGAGTGCACCATTTTGGAAGCAGATCCTTTGGCCCAGTCAAGCCTTCAAATAACTGTAGTCTTGGCCAACATTTTGACTGCAGCCTCATGAAAGACCCCCTGCCAGAACCATACAACTAAACTGCTCCTGAATCCCTAACCCACAGACACTGTAAGCTAATAATTTTTGTTTAAGTTTTGGGGTAGTTTGCTATGCAAATAGATAGCAGAAACATGTGGAAATAGGGCAGAGAGGTTAAGCGGGCAGCCTAAAGATTGGAACGCAGGCAGTCTGACTCTAGAGTTCACATTTTTAACTACCATGCTACACTGGAGATCAAGACTGTTATCTCAAGTAATACCAGAAGGGGAATATGCCATGGTATCCACATTCTACTACCACTTTCAAGGCACTGTACACATCTTTTCTTGGATATTAAACTGCTTGGTCACGGTGTATGGCAAGGCCCCGTCCTAGCTAGCCAATGCCCTTCCTTCTAAATTTCCTTTCTGTCTAAAGTTTGTTCCAGCAAATAGTGGACATCTGTTTTCCCAGCACCGTTTCCCCTATTTCTTTGGGCTTCTGCTCATCCCCAATTCCAATCATGTAATTCTGGTAAAGCTGCCAATCACTCTACCCTTCCTGACTTTTATGTGGGCATGAGACTTAATCCTGACCAATCATAGTGTATTGTCAGTGACTGAGTACAGTGACTGGGCCAAAAGGTGAGCATATGATCTATACTGGCCAAGCAGAGCCCTTCCCTGGGATGTATTAATACTGCTGGAGATCTCTAAGATGGGATGATGTGTGCTGCCAGGGACCATATTCTCAGCTGCATGGAGGAAGCCCACCTTCAGTAGCAAAACAAAATATTCAGCATGCAGAACAAAATGGAGAGTGAGAGAGGCCATTCTGTATCTTTTGAGACCTTGAATCCAGCCAACCCTGACAGCAATTCCATCCTTCTCTATGCGAGTCAACAAATTTTCTTTGTTTTAAGTTAGTTAAAGTTGAGTTTCTATCAGTGCCCTTGAGTTAAGATTAGTATGAAGAGTCTATCTCAGTTTGTGGAAGTTGGCAGGTATTTTCCATTTTCCGTGAACAACAAGGGTTCTACATCATCTGGAGAACCTGGAGCAGTATTGCTCGTTGATTGGGCCGACCTTCTCACGGAAGGAAGATGCTTCCCTTCATCTCTTAGGAAGCATCTGCCTTTGCTGAAAACCACTGATGCTCTGGGGGTAAGCTTAAAACAATGTTGTGACGAATAGGTAGCTCAGTCACTCAGGTTTAAAACAGTCATCTCTGTATCCTTTCTCTCTTTAGTTGTTTGTCCCTTCCCCCAATCCTTAACACACACACACACACACACACATCCTGTTAGTCATCAAGTCCTGTTGATCTAGATAAAATGTTTTATGGAAGTAGGTGGCGTAACTGTAATGAAAGTTGGTGGATTCTTCCTTCTGAACATCTCACAAATCCATTTTATCTTTTCATTTCTACTGCCACCATTGTGGACCACTGCAAATCTCAACTCCTTCAGTCCATTTCTCAGACTTTTCTAGAATTTATTTCCTAAAGCACACTTTAAAAAAGTTATTGTGGTAAAACACATACAACATAAAATTTGTCATTTTAACCATTTTTAAGTGTACAGTTCCATGGCACTAACCACATGCAGTGTTGTCCTGAAGCACACTTTCTTTTTCTTCAGTAATTTGCTTCTTTTTTTTTGTATTATTTATTTATATTTTTATTGTGCTTTAGGTGAAAGTTTACAGCTCAAGCTAGTTTCTCATACAAAAATTTATACACACATTGTTATGCGACCCTAGTTGCTATCCCTATAATGTGACAGCACACTCCCCCTTTCCACCCCGGATTTCCCGTGTCCATTCAACCAGCTCCTGTCCCTTTCTGCCTTCTCATATCACCTCCAGACAGGAGCTGCCCAATTAATCTCGTGTATCTATCTGAACTAAGAAGCACACTCTTCACGAGTATCATTTTATGTCTTATAGTCCAGTCTAACCTTTGTTTGAAGAGTTGGCTTCAGGAATGTAATTTTAGTTCTGGGTTAACAGAGAGTCCGGGGGCCATGTCCTCTGGGGTTCCTCTGGTTTCAGTCAGACCATTAAGTCTTTCTTTTTACTAGAATTTGATTTCTGCGCCCCACTTTTCTCCTGCTCCCTCAGGGACTCTCTGTTGTGTTCCCTGACAGGGCAGACATTGGTGGTAGCCAGGTACTATCTAGTTCTTCTGGTCTCAGGCTGATGGAGTCTCCAGTTTATGTGGCCCTTTGTGTCTCTTGGGCTAGTATTTTCTTTGTGTCTTTGGTGTTTTTCATCTACTTTGCTCCAGGTGGGTTGGGACCAACTGATGCATTTTAGAGGGCTGCTCGCTAGCTTTTAAGACCCCAGACGCCACTAGCCAAAGTGGGATGCAGACTAAAACACACTTTTCATTTAAAATGTCTCCACAAGTTTTTCACTACTGACTTGATAAACTGCAAACTCCTTAGCCTGGCACTCAAGACTCTCAATGAACTGACCCTCATTCCCCACCCAGTGTCCCATGCCCCCATGGATCAATCTTCTAGTCTTCTCTCCCCTCTCCCAATACAGCATTGCCTACTGTCTACTCCTGCTTCTTTCACCAAATTAGAACACTGTTCCTCCTTCAAGATCCATTTCCAATCCTACTTCCTCCATACAATATTCCCTGAAAATGCCAATCCACAGTGAGTGTCCCCTTCTGTGAACCCTGTAAACATTTGTTGTCTAGACTAGGGTTTTTCAAACTCTACTCACATTTCCAGGGATGATTTGGCCAGCAAAAGTCAACTTTTTGGTGTTTTTGTAAAACTACTGATTATAAATTCAAATTTGGCTGAGCATATTATTTCCAAATCCAGTTTCTTTCTGGACTTCTATTTCCAGATTACATCCTCTTGCTATGGTGGTGCATTTATTCCCAAGTACAAATTAAGGATCATTAAAATTTGTTTTGCTACCTACATATAGAGAACTTATTATTGGTTATTATTTAAAACTGTGACCATTGGGAAAATATCAATATAAAAAGGAAAGAGAACTGCTATAGCAATTTCCAGTTTCTAAACCAACCTAAGTATTCTTTCTTATTATCTCCACAACCTCACCCTTTTCCCCCCTCACTCTTTAATATGGAATTTTAACTAGAAATTGGCATCAAATTTGCTGTATTTTGACATATTCAATTCAGTCTGACAAACATTCACCAGGTACCTACTCTCTGCTATGAATAGTAATGGATGCTCATGATACAAAAATAAACACCACCATGCAGGAAGGACAAGAGTTTTCCAGATCAATTCAACATGGAAGGACATTTTAGGGAGAGGAAACAGCATATGCAAACACATGTGTCTTGGAATGAGCCAGACACAACTTTGTGGTCCAGAGTCTATGATTTTTTTTTTTAAATTGAAAAGATTTGGTGACTTTTAAAACTTGGATAACCTCTGGAGTAAATCATTCCCCTGGCCCTTTATCATACATTCTCCTTTGCCACTTCACTCTCCAGGAGGGGCAGGTCATGGTACAGATTCAGATACAAACTGCCGTTATTGAGTTCCTCTTTTAGGCTACCTTCTGGGATAGACCACTTCATGTCTACACACCAGTGACCATGGAATCAATTCCAACTCATGGCGATCTCACGTGTGTCAGAGTAGAACTGTGCTCCACAGGGTTTTTAGTGGCTGATTTTTTGGAAGTAGATTGACAGGCCTTTCTTCTGAGGTGCACCTGGGTGGACTCCAACCTCCAACCTTTTGGTTAGAAGCTGAGCACATGTACTGTCTGCACCACATACATAAAAACCCATTGCTGTCGAGTGACTCATAGTGACCCTATAGGACAGAGCAGAACTGCCCCATACGGTTTCCAAGGAGCAGCTGGTGGGTTCAAACTGTTGACCTTTTGGTTAGCAGCCAAATGCTTAACCACTTGCGCCAACAGGGCTCCACACCACATATGCAGACCGTCTAATTCTCACATCACCTTAGGGACTTATTACCATCTTCATTTTAGAGATGAGGAAAAGAAGGCTCAAATGGGTCACATGACTTGTCTCATAAACAGGAAATGACCGAGGGATGATATAAACCCAAGCCTACCTTACATCTGGAGGAAGTGACCAGCTGGGCATCTTTTTTGGGCTCACATGAGGAAGATCTCTCCTCCAATTTCCCAGCTGCCTACCTCCCCAAGTTCAGGCTCTACCACCTTTTATATAGAGAAGTCTTAAAGCAGAAGGGTGGCCATTTATCCACTGTATTGTTCGGAAGAGATGCCTTCAGAGAAGGTCTGGGTTTTAGAGAGCCTCTCCAGTCCCTCCAGCTCTCAAGCCTGGCACATAGTAGGCACTCCTGTTCGTTGAACGATTGAACGCATCATTACTGATGGCTTGTGGTTAGTCTCCCTCTTGAACTGAAAGTCCCCTGCAGGCAGGGTCCCAGTGTGTATGTCCAGTGACACTGCAGCCTCATGGACTTTGGGAGCTGTTCGTTGAATAATGGATAAGTGCATGAACGGGGGCAGAGGAAGGCCACACCTGGCTCTAAAGGCTTTCCAGGGTTTATGGGGTGGCCACGTCGCTCTGGCTCTCCAGGGCGCCTCTAGTTTAGCCATTGCTTCCCCGCTCCCTGGGGCCTCCACCTCTTACAAACCAGACTGGAGGAAGGGGCTGCGCCGCCCTGAGCGGCTAGGTCTCCTGGAGTGGCGCCCATACCCCTCCGGGAAAGGAGGAAGGTGGGCCCCTTCCCTCCGACCTGGAGCCTTCCCCGTCTACCTGCCTCCCCGCCCGTCCCCTCGCGGCCCGGGACCAGTCACGCCCGCCGGGCACCTGGCCCGCCACCCTCCGGGGGCCCCGGCAGCCGGCCTGGGGAGGGCCCGCGCGTCCTGGCTCCAGGACCGGTCCCCCGGGGCGCGGCCGGGCAGCGCCCCCGCCCCCCCGCCCGGGGGCCGGGCCGGGCTCCCGGAGGGCGGGGACTCGCCTAGTGGCAGCGGCAGCGTCCGGGCCGGCGGCGGGCGCGGGGCGGCTTCCTGCAGGCGGCGCCGGGGCGAGCCGTTGCCGGCTGCAGCCACCGCCGCTGGGTCGCCGGGTCGCGGGGGCCGCGGCGCTCGGGCCGTGTCCGTCCCTCCCGGGCGCGCTGCGCGGCCGTCGCTGCTGCCCGCGCTCGTGCCGCCGCCGCCGCCGCTGCTGCCGGTTACGCCAGCCCCGCCGCCGCCCGCTCTGATTCTGCGCATAGGCAGCCCCCAAGCCTGTCATTCTGCAAAAACACAGTTTACTCAACACACACCACACACACACACACATACACACACGCGCGCACACACGCGCACACTGGCCCCCTCGCGCACACGCACGGAGGGCGCGAGCGAGCAGACGCGCACACCCGGCGAGCCAAGTTCCGCAGCCTGGCATGGCTTCTGGGGACCTTTACGAGGTACGGGGACGCGGGGGCGCGGGCGGCCCCAGCCCGGGCGGCGGGCGGCGGCGGCGGGGACCGGGCCGGGCTGGGCCGGGCGCGAGCGGAGTTGGCGAGCCCGCGGCGCGGCGGCGGCGGCCGGAGGGCGGCAGGGGCCGGGTGCGCCTCCCGCCCGCCCTCCCGCGGCGCCCGCCCGCCCGCTCCTCTTTCTCTTTCTCTCGCACACACACTCTCTTACTCCATCTACTTTGCGGCCTTGGAGGGGAAGGAGGAAGCCGGGCGGAGCCGGGCGGGGGAGGTAGCGGTCCCGGGGAGGTGTTCTAGCCCGACGAGCCGCCTCGAGTGCAGAAAGTACAGGTAAAAGTCGGCGCCGGACGTGCGGGGAATGCTGGGGGCCGCGTCGCGGCCGGCGGAGTGCG
Source organism: Dugong dugon (assembly GCA_030035585.1). Taxonomy (NCBI): domain Eukaryota; kingdom Metazoa; phylum Chordata; class Mammalia; order Sirenia; family Dugongidae; genus Dugong; species Dugong dugon. The sequence continues at coordinate 38,759,714 of CM057478.1, forward strand.
GGCGGGGCGTGGGCGGCCCGGGCTGGGCCGGGGGCGCGAGAGAGGAGGGGGGCGGGCGACCGGAGCGGAGCCCGGCAGGGGAGAGGCTGGGTCCTGGGGGTCGGGGAACAGGGGAGAGGGGGACGCCTGAGTGGGGATTCGGGAGACACCCGCTAAACCGCTCCCCAGGGCCACCGGGGCACCTCCCCCTCCCCCCACCTGCTGCCCCCACTGCCGGCTCGGAAGCCCTCATCGCTGGGGTTTGGGGGCGGTCCTTGCGGGTGTCATGCCCATTAGGGGTGAAAGGGGGCGCTGCAGAGGGCCCTCGGTGGAAGGGAAGAGAACATGGAAGTCAGAGGTGGGTGGTAACACGTTGCTAGAGGACACTGGATGTGAGTCCTGCTCCCAATGCTCTGTGTCACCTTCAGGGGATACCTGTTTCCAGGTCCACACAGGTAATGGGTTGTGAATACTGTGGATAGACAGGTGCATTGAAAGCATCTTAGAAATGGTCAAGGAAGACATTTTCAGTCTGGCATCTTTGAAACAGTAGAAAAATACCCATGGCCTTTGAGGAGCTGGGACTAAGCTAGCTCTGGACACAACCATTCCTACTTTTGGTTTCCGGATAAGTGAACAAATCAAGAAACAACTCACATACCCTGGGGAGAATGCCCCCAAAGAAATCTTGGCCCCAAGAGAAGGTTCTGGATCAAGAAGCCAAGAGACCAACCGTCTTCAAGCAGAAGGCCTGTGATTCTCCAAGAAACGAGCATCAGGGTCAACCTGGACTCCCCAAATGTAAATCGGTTTACACTGCCTCTGCTTCTCAAGGCTTTTGGCTTAATTGAAATGAGCACCCAGAAGGCGGTGAAATTAGTGTTCACGGTAGAAGACTGCAGGGGTGATTCTTAAATCCCGTAAAGGTGAAATCACCCGCAATAGGCTTTTTCCTCTAGGCCTTTGTGGGCACTTGAAGCTTTTTGATTGGTATGAGAGAAGGAGAGTGGCTGGCAGGCAAGTTAGCATCACATCCTCCTGTGTGACCAGGATCTTTTGGGTGATTCTGGACTTGGTGAGGCCCAGTCATGGACCACTAGCACGTGTGCTCAGGTGGAGTGAATGGGAGATCTTGGTACTCTTTGAAAGAATGATGTAAGTCGCTCTCTTTTCTAACCAACTGACTTCCTCATCTCTGTGATAATAGGGGAGACGAAATTGGGTAGCAACCTGGTGAGGAACTTTTGCATATTGTGGCCAGTGGATCAACCAAGTGCCTTAGTCTTTTCAAGATGGCGGAGCAGTTTTTGAAACCTAAAGTTGAAGCACAGTAAAATGGGAGGTTTGATTGAGCTTCCTGAAGTATAACCAGCAATATTGAGACATTAGCCAAAAATAGATATTGTTCACGCTTAGCTGGTTGGGATCATAGATTTTTCTACCCATGGATACTGAACCAAGTTAGAGCTGCTGACCTTGTCTGGGTGAAAAGTTGCACTGGGAACGCCTTAAGAGGACATATTAGGAGCTGTCAGTATTTCCCCATTTGAAGTTTGGAACTTATGAATCTTCTGGGGATAATTTCTTACTTAATGTTCATCTCAAACTGCCCTCCTTAACATTGGTAATTATAGTTGCTGAATGAGTCTGTTAAGAGGGGAGTTTTCACAATGGCCTTGGAACCATCTTAGCACCTCAAGAGTTCTTACTGAAGTTCAATAAACAGGAAAATAATAATAATTACTTCTATGATAGTAGGTAATTGTACTAGATGTAAAATGCTTTTCCTGTGGCTGATTATTTGCATAGACATTACTAAAAGGGCTAAATTGCATTATGAGAATATAACCAATGTCAACATTATTATAACCTGTGTCTACATTAAGGAGCCCTGGTGGCACAGTAGTTAAGTGTTCTGCTGCTAACCAAAGGTTTGCGGTTCAAATATATAACATATATAGAGGAATTTAATTTGTTGTTCAAATTTAGCTTTAAAAACAGTTAAGAAGTGCTAATCGTACATTAGCGGAGCCCTGGTGATGCAGTGTTTGAGTGCTCGGCTGCTAACTGAAAGGTCAGCAGTTTGAACCCACCAGTCACTCCCCGGGAGAAAGATGTAATAGTCTGCTTCTGTAAAGATTTATAGCCTTGGAAACCCTATGGGGCAATTCTACTCTGTCCTGCAGGGTTGCTGTATGTCAGAATTGACTTGATGGCAGTGGGTTTGGTTTTTTTGGTTTTAACTGTACATTAGCATATATACTTCTAACTGTAAAATTATTGTGTGCATAAAAAATAGGCCATTGATTTATGGAGAAAGCTTGGAATATCTAGTACATTGACTGACCTTGAAAGGAAAAAAAAGAAGAAGAAAATAAATCCATTCTAAATTATGGTGTTACATTAGATATTATACTTGAGTGTATGTAAAATGGCTTCTCCTAACCTCTAACCGAGAAACCATACTTTGTTGGGAAAAATATTCAAAGAGGTCCCACACTGCCTGGAACAAGGGAGAGTGAAGAAAACCAAAGACACAAAGGAAAGATTAGTTCAAAGGACTAATGGACCACAACTACCACAGCCTCCACTAGACTGAGCCCAGTACAACTAGATGGTGCCCAGCTACCACCACCAACTGCCTTGATAGGGATAACAATAGAGGGTCCAGACAGCTGGAGAAAAATGTAGAGCAAAATTCTACTTCTACTGGTCTGACAGAGACTGGAGAAACCCCAAGAATATGGCCCCCAGACACCCTTTTAACTCAGTACTGAAGTCACTCCTGAGGTTCACCCTTCAGCCAAAGGTTAGACAGACCCATAAAACAAAATGAGACTAAATGGGCACACCAGCTCAGAGGCAAGGACGAGAAGGCAGGAGACAGGAAAGCTGCTAATAGGGAACCCAAGGTTGAGAAGGGGAGAATGTTGGCATGTCATGGAGTTAACAACCAATGTCACAAAACAATATGTGTATTAATTGTTTAATGAGAAACTCATTTGCTCTGTAAATGTTCATCTAAAGAACAATAAAAAAAACATTCAAAGAGAATTCTATATGTCTGTAGAGTAAGTCAGTAGTGGCCAACTTGAAATTTATTGAGATGAACTTGACAGTGATATTTCGTTGTGTGTTTGTCAACATTAAGTTTATTCATAGTTCCCAAAGTTCTGTCTTAAAAGGATTCACTATGCCATATGTCTTTCCTTTGGGGTTGATATACAAATCTGCTGCAAAAGATCTCTTTAAAGTGTTAAAAAGCAAAGATGTCACTTTGAGGACTAAGGTGCATGTGCCCCAAGCCATGGTATTTTCAGTTGCCTCATATGCATGTGAAAGCTGAACAGTGAATACAGAAGACCAAAGAATTGATGGCTTTGAAAAATGGTGTTGGGCAAGAATATTGAATTACCATGGACTTCCAGAAGAACCAACAAATCTGTCTTGGAAGAAGTACAGCCAGAATGCTCCTTGGAAGTAAGGGTGGAGAGACTTTGTCTCACACACTTTGGACATGTTATCAGGATGGACCAGTCCCTGGAGAAGGACATCATGCTTGGTAAAGTAGAGGGTCAACGAAAAAGAGGAAGACCTTCAATGAGATGGGTTGACACAGTGGCTTCAACAATGGGCTCAAACATAGCAACAGTTGTGAGGATGGCACAGGATTGGACAATGTTTCTGTTGTACATGTGATTGCTATGAGTTGGAACCAACTTGATGGCACCTAACAACAACAACGTACATACATGAATACATACATATCTACATATATGTGATAAGAAAATACTGCTTTCATTTTATTTCAAATAAAATGAATAACAACAGAGTATTTTTAGTTTTGATGAAAGAAATTTGCATTACTTAAATATTGACTCAGCTACAGTGACAATTTCCACTGAACATAGTGTCATGTATTCACCCCATGTCCAGCAAAAATAACACACTAAAAATAATACGACTTACGGGAAAAATGGTATTGAGGCAGACTGTTGAAAACCTATGGAATTTTGTAGCCAGAACACTAATAAAACCAAAAACAATTCTAATAAAATACAGCTTGGTTAAATCTTTATGGACTGGTGTTTGCGCTCAACGGCCCTAACGGCCTTCAACTTGGACTGCGTGTCCTTCCTCTCTCTGTAGATTGTACAGGGCATTCTCTTCCGATAGAGATCTTTTTCATTAAAATTCAAATCTGGTCCAGGGTAAAGTGTTCTTCATTTATCCATATAGAGGGACATATTTTTACACTAGTAGCTTTGCCAGGTAGATTAACATTGTGGAAAGTGTAGTGGTTCTCGAAGCCACTAATTCAGCCATTGCTCATGTTAAAAGAAGGCACTCGTGCATTTCCTGCTTTGTTCTAAGGTCTTCATATGTTGCTAAGTCTTGCTCTTCCCTGGTGAGAATTCTTGTCTGTGATTGCTTTAAAATATCCAGAAGCTAGGAAAAATTGCATATGGACCAACATGACTTGTTACACTAACATCATTCCCCTATTTACCAATCACATCTGAAGTAATTCCTGTCAAAGAACATGTGTTGTAGTAGCACAAATGGTATGTGATAGGACTTCTTGAGTGTCTTTGAAGCAGCAAAAATGTCTTCAGAGAAAATATATCAGTTGAGTTGGATTGATTCCTTGGCACACAGTAGGCCTTGATGAATATGGAATGTGTGTTTAGATTCTCCCACCTTTTGAAAGGTATTTTAAATTATTCCATGTGTAGTCATCATTTTCCTTATTCATTGTCTGGCAGGCATATGAGGTGACTGAAAATACCATGGCTTGGGTCAGGCTCACTTTAGTCCTTGAGGTGACATCTTGGCTTTTTAACACTTTAAAGAGGTCTTTTGCAGCAGATTTGCCCAGTGCAATATGTTGTTTAATTTCTTGACTGCTGCTTCCATGGGTGTTGATTGTGGATCCAAGTAAAATGACATCCTTGACAACTTCAGTATTTTCTCTGTTTATCATGGTGTTGCTTATTGGTCCAGTTGTGAGGATATTTGTTTCCTTTATGCTGAGGTTATGTTGAGGTGGAACCCTCAACAAGATGGACTGACACAGTGGCTGCAACAATGGGCTCAATCTAGCAGTGATTGTGAGGATGGTGCAGGACTGGGCAGTGTTTCGTTCTCTTGTATGTAGGGTCACTATGAGTCTGAACTGGCTCGACAGCACCTAACAACAACAACCAACAAGTCATCATCTTGCTTTCTAGTAGACTTTTATGCCAGTCACTCCTCATTTGCATAATATCATTTTTTTAGTGCCTTAACTGTTGTTAACAGGAGTTTATATGGCTGCTTGTGACCTGACAGATTGCTAAGGCATAGAAATTTTTGAAGATCTAAGCATTAGAGACGTGCATTTAGACTCTAAAGATGTAGGTCTTTCTGCAACTCTTGGAAGGTGACTGGGAGAGAGTGTAGGTAGGACTGAATTCATAGCACTGTCATTCACTTGTTCATTTCCTATTTCTAGAACATGAAGCGTATTCCAGGCACTGGAAGACAATGATCATTGTACCCTGCACAGGCATACAGTCTAATGGGAGATACTGTTAAGAAAACAGGCAGTTTACAGTGCTGTGGAAAAAATGTTAGGACAGGGGAAGATGGGTTCTTTAGGAGCATGGGGAGATCCGTGATCCAGCCTTAGGGGAATGAGAGAAGGCTTCCCAGAGGAGATGATGGCTATTGAGTTTAAATTAGGAAATGAGCATGGTCAGATTTACAGGACTTCTTGAGAATATTTATTGTCTCTGGTTTTTGAAAGCAGTTTATGTGTATTGTTGCATCTTTGGAAAATATGAGCATAAAGAAAAAGTTGTAATAACTGATAACTATTGTTATGCATTTAGCATGTAATTGATGTTCAGTAAATACTAATATGTCTAAATTAATTTAACGTTAGCTTTCTTGGTGAAGATACAAAGCTAAGAATTGTCTTTTATACATTTTATATGACTTAAAAAACCAAATTAGGAGAGAGTACATACTCTTTTATAATCTATTTTAATTTCACTTAATATATATTATGAGCATTTCCTTATGCCCTAAAATTTATTCTATGTCATGATATTGAATAACAGGTTAATTTTCTCTTGAATAGATGAGTCATTAGGTCTATAATCCCCTGTTGTTGGATATCTAGATTGTTCTTATTTGTAAACTGTTATAATTATTGCTGTGATGAACATCCATTTACATAATTATTTGTATGCATATCTGATTATTTTCCTCAGGATGAAATTCTGAGAAGTGGAATTACTAGCTTGAAGGATGTAAATATTTTGAATGCTGTCAGTACATATTGTCATATTACCCTTCAAAAATGGACAGTGGATTAGATTGGAGGAATACTAGAGGCAGGGTGACCATTTGATATGCTGTTTCAGTAATTGCAACAAGAGATGGTGATGGCTTGAACTAAGGGAGTGGTGGGGGGATGGAGAGAAAAAAATGGGATATAAATAATTAAAAAGAATCATCACAATTTGGTGTATCAGTCAGGATTAGGTTTGGTGAGGTTTGGTGATGTTTAATAGAAAACACAATGACAGTGGTTTAGTAAAGTTTATTCTCTTACATACAGTAAACTTGGAGTTAGGCAGCCCAGGGTTGATACGATGGCTCTGTGAAGTTCTTAGGGTTCCAGACTTCCCTGCCTCTGCTCTTTTATTTCAGCTTGTGGCTTTTGTTCTCAAGGTTACTTCATGGTCCAAGGTGGCCATGGAGCTCTAGCTATCTCTTTTGTAAGAAGAAGGAGGAAGAACAGAAGGGCAAAAGTTGAGTCATCTCTCTATAAACAGTTTTCCTGGAAGTTCCATACAATCCTGCTTTCATATCATTGGTCAGCACACAATTCTGTAGCCACATCTAGCTTCAGAGAAGTCTGGGAAGTATAGTTTTTAGCTGTGCTCCCCTCCCTCACATAAAATTTGATTTACAGTATGTAGAAATTGAAGGAAAGGCAGGAGTTGAAGGAAAATTTCTAGGTTTCTGTTTTAGTCTGTCCAGTGTATGGTTGAACCAGACATTGAGATAGGTAAACCAGGAAGAAGTATTGTCTGAAGGATGTAGGGGCAGTGGAAAAGCCAATGAGTTTGGAGTGTCTGTTGGACATTCAGATATAGACATCTGTATCAACAGGACATGTTAACATGAAGCTCAGGAGAGATAACTGGCATGGATATAGAGATTCAGAATCATTAGAATATAGATTATAATTAAAGCCAAAGAACAGTGTGTAAACTTGAGGAAGGATCCAATGATGGAGCACTGGGGAAATGGACATTTAAGGGATCGAAGAAGAGAAAGAATATCAGACTTACAAGGAGTAGCAAGAGGGGTAGGAGGAAATACAAGAGGCTTTGCTGTATTGAAGCCAATGGAAGATTGTATTTTAATAAAGAGTGGATGGCCAGTAATGCCCTTAACAACAAGTTAACAACAAGTAAGTCACTGTTAATTTTGGGGAGGATCCATTCCATAGAGTGGATTGGTGGGTAGAGGAGGGCTTGATTGCAATGTGATGATGAGTGGAGGCATGGAGAATGTGGTTATAGAGACATCATGTATGGGCAGCTTTTTTGAGTCTTGGGTGTGATGGTGAGGAGAGAGTGAATGTGAATATACAGGGATGAGGTAGGGAGAACGGATTAACCATCTCCATTCCCTTAGTTCTACATGTGATTTTTCATAAATTCCACTAACCTTTCTCCAGTTTACCTATGACAGTTGGGTCTGACATCTTCAGTAATTTTGGCTGGAGAAAAGAACATGTATAATGTAGTCATAAGAAATCTTCCTAAATACATTTTGCTTCCTCAAGGACAAGATTTTGCTAAGTGAGGACTAGGAGATAAAAAAAGTTCTTCATTAAGTGTTTGCCACTCTAGCATTCCTCCGAGAGGAGAGGTAGGGTGAACATAACACTTTGTGGGCTCTATTGATAAATCACTGTGTGGTTTGTTGTGATATATCAACTTGGCTGGCTACAGTCCTCAGTTATTGAAAGAAACACTAATAAATTGTGTTGCTGTGAAAGTGTTTTGTAGATGTGATTAAAGTCCATAATCAGTTGACTTTAAGAAAGGGCGATTATTCTAGATAATCTGGGTGAGCCTGATTCAATCAGGTGAAAGGCTTTAGGAGCAGAGCTGAGGCTTCCCTGAAGAAGAAACTCCTTTTGTGGACAACAGCTTTAGCCCATGCCCCAGAGTTCCAGCCTGCCTTCTCAGTGGCCTAATCTACAGATTTCTGACTTGCCTTCCAAGCTCCCACAATCGCACCACTCAATTTTTTGCAATAAATGTTTTAATATATATCTCCTACTGCTTCTGTGACCCAACCGAATGTGGAAATTATGATACAGTATCATTAATATCACACACAAGTAAAATTTTGCTGAAGATCATTCAAAAGCAGCTGCAGGAGTACATCGACAGGGAACTGCCAGAAATTCAAGCCAGATTCAGAAGAGGACGTGGAACGAGGGATATCATTGTTGGTGTCTGATGGATCTTGGCTGAAAGCAGAGAATACCAGAAAGATGTTTACCTGTGTTTTATTGACTATGCAAAGGCATTGGACTGCGTGGATCATAACAAATTATGGGTAACATTGCAAAGAATGGGAATTCCAGGACACTTAATTGTACTCATGAGGAACCTGTACATAGACCAAGAGACAGTCGTTCAAACAGAATGAGGGGATACTACATGGTTTAAAGTGAGGAGAAGTGTGTGTCAGGGTTGTATCCTTTCACCATACTTATTCAGTCTATATGCTGGGCAAATAATCTGAGAAGCTGTACTGGATGAAGAAGAATGGGGCATCAGGATTGGAGGAAGACTCATCAACAACCTGCAATAGGCAGATGACACAACCGTGCTTGCTGAAAGTGAAGAGGACTTGAAACACTTACTGATGAAGTTCAAAGTCTACAGCCTTCAGTATGGATTACACCTCAACATAAAGAAAACAGAAATCCTCAAAACTGGACCAATAAACAACATCATGATAAACGGAGAAAATATTGAAGTTGTCGAGGATTTCATTTTACTTGGATCCACGGTGAACACGCATGGAAGCAGCAGTCAAGAAATCAAATGACACATTGCAATGAGCAAATCTGCTGCAAAAGACTTCTTTAAAGTGTTAAAAAGCAGAGATGTCCCCTTGAAGGCTAAGGTGCACCTGACCCAAGCCGTGGTATTTTCAGTCATCTCATATGCATGTTAAAGCTGGACAACGGATAAGGAAGACCGAAGAAGAATTGACGCCTTTGAATTGTGGTGTTGGTGAAGAATATTGAATATACCATGGACTGCCAAAAGAATGAACAGTCTGTCACGGAAGAAGTACAGCTGGAATGATCCTTGGAAGCAAGGTTGATGAGACTTCATGTCCCATACTTTGGACATGTTATCAGGAGGGATCAGTCCCTGGAGAAGGACATCATGCTTGGTAAAGTAGAGGGTCAGAGCAAAAGAGGAAAACCCTCAACGAGACAGATTGACACAGTGGCTGCAACGATGAGCTTAAGCCAATTGTGAGGATGGCACAAGACTGGGCAGTGTTTCGTTCTGCTGTACATAGGGTTGCCATGAGTTGGAACCTACTCAACAGCATCTAACAACAACAACTGCTTCTGCTTCTCTGGTGATATCCCTGGCTGATGTAGTCAGGGATCTCTTCCACACCCTACCATTTGATAGTGGTGTGCTTCTAAGCAAGTCTTTTCATCATTTTGAATGTCAGTTGTCTCTGCTGTAAAATAAGACCTCTTCTAGCTTTGAAAACTCTCCTGATTGAGTCTATTACTTCAAATACACTTTTCCTTGCTTTTTTGTGGCTGTCATCATCTTGTTTGTATGCATGTATGAAGAGGAACAAACCTAGAGCCCTAGCCTCTGGACCAGAGTTGGTAATTCCAAGACCACACCCAGCCTAGGTGTTGGATCAGACTGGAGTTGCCCATGGAGCTGTGCTCAGGACAACAGACATTGTTGGGGCTGGAACTCTAGGGCTGGCCCATCCCGAGTCTGAAATTTACCCCTCCCTTGTGTCAGCCTCGGGCTCTGGTAGTTGAGGGGATGGTAAGAGTTGTAGAGTAGCTGCTTTTGGTCTCAGTCTACCCTTTCTTGTCCCTTCCTTCAGCTCATTCTCTCCTTCTGTCATTGCCCAATTATTGGTAGCCTTAACCAGTGGTAAAAGTCACTACTTTTAAAGATCAGACTGCTCCAGTGAAAGGCCCATCAGTGTCCAGACCTTTCTAAAGTGATGAGTCCCTGAGAAGCCTCAGAGGGCCATTTGCTTGCCATTTTATGTCCTAGTTTTTCTTATAAACTGTGCCACTCCCAAATTATTACCTCTTGGCTCCAGTCACCCCATTTTTCCTGGAATTCCCCAGTGTTGATCCATTGCCACATTGTTTTATAAGTGACTTAGAGGAGCATCAGCATGGGGACTTTAGGCACATGTCTGTGTGACTGGGGCTTTGCGCCGCATGCTGCCATTATAGGAATTCCCCCACTGAGAGGCCACCACTCTGTTCTCACATTCCTGGATCAGGGGATTTTCCTCTTTGCTTTTCATTTCCTTGACTTCTTCTCTGCTGTTTTTCAAATTTGACTCAAGGGGCCTCGCTAACAAACCATGGACGATACGCAGATACTGGATTTGAATTTTATTTAAAAATAGTTATTCGTTCAATAATACATATACCAATCAAATATTTATTAGATATCAACTACTTAGGAGCCCTGGTGGCACAGTGGTTAAGAGCCACGGCTACTAACCAAAACGTTGGCAGTTCTAATCCAGCAGCCACTTCTTGGAAACCCTGTGGGGCAGTTCTGCTCTGTCCTATAGGGTTGTTATGGGTTGGAATCGACTCAACAGCAGTGGATTTTTTATTAACTACTTGCCTAGAGTATCTTCTAAACTATGGTTCAGAATGAAATGATGAACACCCAACACCCACTGTGGTTATATACCACATTTTTAACACATTAGAGTGTCCATATATTAAAAGGTGCAGCCAGGTCAACTCCTTTTGTGAGCTGACCTCAGAATACAGCTTTTTCTTCCATCTTTGGGTATACATTTGAATTCCTGGTAAAATGTACCCTACTAGGAAGACTGTAGATCTACAGTGTTCTGAAAACAGTTCATGCCTGTGCATGTCTCCTCTCGTACAATTGTGTAAGCAAATACACTCCTACAGCATCAGTTCACCACACCCAGTTAAATGCTACTCAAAGTTCAGGTGATGGTCGGTAAATGCTGTAGTAGGTGTAACCATCAGGGTGTAATGATGACCGAATGGCTGATACTTTGCATTTTCATTTTGTATAAAGGGTAATATTAGGGTTTATTGAGTGTTCTAGGTCCTTCTGCCCTGAATTCTATTTTTTGAGAGAAGAGCATTTGTTGTATGTTAGAAGCTCGACCATGAAACAAACAATTCCTACTGCTCTTCTTTCAGACTTCAGGTTCAGCTAAAATGAAGAGTATTCTGAGATTGTAAGGCAAGATGATCAAATCAAACTGAACCTGATACCATTTACCCTATGCTTCATAGCAAATCAAAGATTTTTTTCTTATTACACAAGCAGACAAAATACAGAAATAAATCGGCTGCTGAGGCTGTTATAGGAAGGCAGCTACCTCGTTTGCTTTCATTTAAAGATTTTGCTATTAAATCAAAACAAACTTTATTGTTTTCCTAAGTTAACTCAGTGATAAGGAAGTGTTGTAAGTTAAATTTACAAAAGACACCTGCACTAAGAAATGATTACACGTGTCGGTTTTTATTGGTTAGGATTCCTCGGAAGATTTTATTTGGGGAAGAGGGTTTCATTGCTGAGTTCCACCAGTTTCTACTAGACTGTAAACTCTGTGAGGGCAGGGGCCAGGTCTCTGTTATTCATAAATATATTCCCAGCTTGTGGCACTTTACTGGGCACATAATAATCTTTCAGTAAATAATATTCATTGAATGAATAATTGAAAATGTTGGAAACCTATGCTTCAAGGTCACCTTGGCCTTCTCTTGAGTAAGCCTCCATTAGTACTTCCTTTATGACCTCAGTATGTCCTTTTTCTAAAAAGATTGCTTCAACTTGTCCTTGAAATTCAAGTTTCCATTTTGCCTTCCACCAGATCTTATATGTATTAGGTAACAAAAGTCTCTTAAAGCAAATTAAAACATTCATGCCATTGTCCTTCCTAATGAATGATGACTAGGTTGAGAGTAACCATTCTCTGTTAAGTCCTGTACGTGACAGTGCCCCTTTCACGCCCAGCACACACAAAGACTACCCTGTGGTTTGCAGTTGCATTTGCCATTTGCAGCTCTGCTCCCCCTTCCCTTTTTTTTCCTCTAGGCTCAGTGGCTTTGCCTAGTTTGTTCTTATTTAGATTGGGCTGCCTGGGAGCTGACTCTGAAATGGTTTTCCTGGGGAGTGCTCTCAGGAGATACACCTGGAAGGAAGTGAGGAAGGCAGGATTGGACAGATGGTGAAGCTGACCTGCAGTGAGGTTGCAGCTGAAGTTTCAGTTGATCATCTGGGGAGCTCCAGAGCTGAAATGACCCTTCAGATTTGTCCAAAATTGAGGCTAGGGGGCCAGGCCTTCATATCCCTGCATGAGTAGCTGGTCATTGGTGGTAGCCTGCCCCCAGGAGGGGACGTATCCTCGGGCAGGGAACTTCCCTGTGACAGAGGGCAATTCCCTTTCAGAGACTCATCTGTGAGCCTTAAGCAGCAAAGATATGCCTAACAGCTGGTGGTGGAGGGTGGGAATGGGCACAATGACCCTGAAAAAAGAACCTGGGAGGCATATCACATCATCCACTACACCACGTCTTCTTGCCATTCACCAGTTGGTGAGTCTTTCTGCTCTAAAAAACCTGTTGCCATCGAGTTGATTTTGACTGATAGCAACCCTGTAGCAAAGAGTAGAACTGCCCCATAGGGTTTTCAGGGAGCGGCTGGTAGATTCAAACTGCTGACCTTTTTTGGTTAGCAGCCATAGCTCTTAACCACTGTGCCACCAGGTCTCCCTTTCTGCTCTGGATCCCCCAAAAGATGTCTGCCTCCTTGGTTATACTTTAGGTTATTGGTTCCTTCCTTGAAGACATCATTTGTCATTTGCCAGCTTCTTGGTGCAGCCTGGGTCCTGAGCACCGACAGACTGGCCAGCTGTTAGAATGGGCTTGTGATTCCTGTGACTCCTTTTACAACCTACAGCGCAAGGATCACATGCAGGAAAATATTGCAGAAGCTGTAACTTCTGTTGGGTGTCCACCCGTATTCTTAAAACATTTTCTTTGACTGGTCCTCCTACTCCTCGGTTACCTTTGTGTCCCTGTCATCCTCTGCTTGTCCCTTAAACTTTGGAGCTCCTTGTGACTTTGTCCCAAATCTTCTGTTCTCTCCTTACGTGCACTCTTTGAGTGAGCCCGTGTGCTTCCTTCAGTGACTATACAGATGATTTGCAAGTCTCTGCCACTCTGACCTCCAGAACTATCTATATAACTCCACTTGGGCCCTTTAAACTCAAAATATCCGAAGTTGAACTTATTATCTTTCTCTGCAAAACTTGCTTTTCCTTCTGACCTCCTAGCCTCAGTAGCACCTCCATCTACCCAGCTGCCTAGCTAGAAATACGGCCTCCTTTGTTTTGCTGCGACACCATGTACATTCTGTTGGGTCAGCCTCCTTCATATTTCTTGACTCCATCCTTTTCTCTCTATATACACCACCACTTCCTTAATTCAGGAGACATTGCCCGTAACTTGGGTTGCTCCAACACCTCTCAGCTGATTTCTCTGCATCTAGTCTTGCCCACTCCAATTTATTCTCCGCAGTACACTCACAAGGACTGTCCTAAAACCCCCATTTTATCACCTCTCTCTCCTGATGAAATACCTTTAAGTGATGTATAAGCTTTTTGTGATTTGACGCTTGCTCATCTCCTGCAGTTTTTCCACTTGCAGCGTGTGCTGTATCCAGAGAGACCTACTCTCAGTTTTTTGAACTGTACTTCCTTTCTCCTTTAATCACACCCTTCTAAATGACTGGGACACTCTCCGTTACTCCCACCACATTTTTGCTTGTGTAATTCCTACTTATTCTTCAGATTTCATCTTAGGTTCACTATTGAAAAGGCTTCCTTGAATCATCAAGGGTTTGCTGCTCCTTCTTTGGGCTCCTGTAGAACGCTGTTCTTCTCTCATTGTAGCACTTACTTTAATATGTTGTAATTTATTAGCATATTTTCTATATCTTCCACTAGACTATAAGTTTTGTACAGACAGTGATTCTGTCTGGTTCAATCTCTAGCACCTAGCATGGTGCAAGACTGAAAATCTGTTTAATGAAAGAATTAATAGATTCAGATCTTTCACTTAGTTGAAAATTGTCTCGTATCTCTCTGCATTCTGTTTAGGATGAAGCATAAGGGCATTTTCAATCTTTCAGTTTTCCTAATGGCACATAACTCTTGAGTCTGTTTCCTATGTCTTTATTGATCAGTTTATCTGTGGACATTGCTTTCCTGTGAGCCTTACACATCGGCAGCATCCAGCTTCGTATTATCAATGAAGATAGTGTAGTCTTGTATTCAGAGGATTGCTGAATCTCGGAGTTGGATGGGAGTTTTGAAGTTATCTGCTAAGTCTTACGCTAACATTGCCAACAGGTGGTCAAGAGTGACAAACTCTTTTACTCTATTGAAGGAGAAAGATGCTTGAGATGCTAAACTGGCTGTTTGTGTTCATTAAAGTCTGAGTGTGTCGTACATGAAACAGTGTCTTCCTGGACTATTTTGGAGAGTCACTTTGAAAATCTTGACATCATTTTTACCTTCTTATGCAAGATTTAGCAAAGGGCACTAATGAGGCTCATCATAGCCTTGAGTAATGTTTCATTCTGTTGATGATGAAGAGTGGGTCAAGGCATGCCCCACCGACTGACATCACAGGCCTTGACATTATGGGGAACATCCAGTATCTTAACTTTTCCTGGAAATCTAAACTCATTTAGGAACAATTGGAACTCAGATCATGTAATAGAATCCAAAGCCCCGTTGAGTTAAAGAATGAAGGGGTAACACTTTAATGTCTTGATCTTTACATTTCTGTATTTGCTTGTCTTTGTTGCCACCTAAAACCACATTCACTCTGAAGAATGTGGTACACATGGAGGCACGTGAAACAGACTTTGGTAAGGGTCTTATAGTTAATAGAAAGAGGAAGGAAATCACACGATGGCTGCCTTTAGGATGTAAAAACATCTGGTCCTTTCTTCAAACTGTAGACCTGATTTTCTTTCTAAATTGATGTATATTTTGGTACCGTATAGAAAATAATAGATTGTTACTTTGCTTATCAAATATGACAGAAATGGCAGTCTTTGATATCTTGAGGCACTTCTTTGTTTTATTACACCCCCTTGCCTACTCTTGTGTGGCTATGTCTGTGGTATTCACTTTTTGGGAAGCTGGTGCCAACTGCATTTACTTGGCTTGTTTATGAATTGCTGTGTATCTTTTGAAGAAACCTAATTTCTGATAACTGGATGATGCACAAAGAAGTTGCTGAAGTGCCTCTGCTTCTTGTAGAAACTAATCTTAATAGAACTAGTAATAAACAGTAATAATAGCATTTAATGAGTGTTTGCTATGTGCCAGATACTGCACTAAGTTCTTTCTTTGCATGCAGTATCTAATTTAGTCATTCTTATGAGACAAAACCCCCAAAAACCTGTTGCCATGAGTCGATTCTGACTCACAGCAACCCTACAGGACAGAGTAGAACCACCCCATAGGATTTCCAAGGAGAGGCTGGTGGATTTGACTGGCTGACCTTTTGGTTAGCAGCCTAGCTCTTAAACACTGTGCCAGCAGGGCTTCTCTTATACAGGTACTAGTATTATCTCCATTTTATGATTCAGAAACTGAGGCTCACAGCTACCAGTTGGTAGAACCAGGATTTAAACCAGGCCATCCGAGGTGCCATTACTCATCTTTTGATAAATTATACAATGTTGGTGGTTTCCCTTCTAACTTCACTGCATTTGTTGCGGGGTGGTACTTCTTTGGTAGCACTCTCTTGCACTCATGCTTTGCACAGAATGCCAGGTCAGTGAATATTGCCTTAAGAACAAGAATACAAAAAAGAAAACCCACCTGCTTCTCTATGCTTATTGCACAAAGACATGGTTTAGCACGTCATATTGTTCAAGAGGGGGATTACATAGACCCGACTGTGTGTTGGCATGTGAAGGAGTTTCTGCAAAATGAGTTAATCAGGATGGAAAGGTGTCCCTCTGAGTCTGTCTGGATGTTTGTCAACATTGGTTTAAGTGATGTTACCTCAGAAAAAGTGATGGCTTTACCCACCTTAGTAATTGTGATGGTGGAATCAACTTCAATATTGGTGTGCCTTTACTCAGTCTTTAGCATGGAGTGGAAGACTGGTTTTGAGGGAAGCTGGTCCATTTCTTGGTTGGTGTGTTTGCATGCCTTCCTGGTTGGAATTGGCAAGGATAGTGTTTTGAAACTCTTCTCTTACTACCATATACTGTAATCATAGTTTGGTGCCTGGTGGATAATCATGCCTTGGTTGTATGCATTTGTGCTCAAAACAACCAGGCTTCCTCTGGGCGAGGCAAATAGTGTCAGGTTCTAGCAAACGAGTCCGCACACTTGATTTTTTTTTTTTAAATATTAGCAGAGCACTATTAATCTTTACTAAAATGAGAATGATATGTTCAAATGCATAGATTCATTTATACTAATATTTAAAGAAATACAAAGAACTAGAAAGAGATATATAATACTATTTTTACACCATTTGAGTGACAAGCTGTAAAGTACTAACAGTGATTAATCAGTGTGCTCTTCTGTAAGAAACTCTCATCTTGGATAAAGGAGAAAACTGATGTATGAGATAATACACAGACACACTGACACACACACACACACACACACACACTGTACACAGTTTCCTTCCTAGGTGTTGAACATTGAGTTGTCTAGATGTCCTGATGTTTCTACTGATTTTAGCAGAGAGCCTTAGAGGTGGGACTGTCTTAGATATCATCTAATCTAAAATTATCCATCATACACTATTCTTATATGATCACCCAGTTCCTTCTAGAACTCTTTCCAAGGAAAGGGGGTGCTCTACTTTGAAGGGCTGCCTCTTCCACTTTGTCATAGTGCTTGCTGTTGGGAAACGCATCTGTATGTTGTTGTTAGATGCTGTCGAGTCAGTTCCGACTCATAGCAACCCTGTGTACAACAGAATCAAATACTGCTCAGTCTTGCACCATCCTCGCAATTGTTGCTATACTTCAGCCCATCATTGCAGCCATTATGTCAGTTCATCTCATTGAGGGTCTTCCTCTTTTTCACTCATTCTCTACTTTACCAAGCATGATGTCCTTCTCCAGCAACTGATCCCTCCAGATAACATGTCCAAAGTATGTGAGACGAAGTCTTAAACCATCCTCACTTCTAAGGAGCATTCTGGCTGTACTTCTTCCAAGACAGACTTGTTCATTCATCTGGCAGTCCATGGTATATTCAATAAAAATGTCTGTATAGTGAGCCAAAATCTGCCGCCTTGTGCAGTTTTCACCTGTTGGTAAGAGCAATAAATTCAGCCACCAAAACCCTATCAGTTCCATTTCCTAGCTAGGGGGTTAAGTGTCCACTTCTTTCCATTTCCCCTGCTACCATCCAGTTCAGGTCATTCTTCTTTCCTATCTGCATTGAGCAATATAGCGTTTTAACTGGTCTCGCAACATTTCCTCTTTGCTACCTTCTATTTCCTCACAGTATCCAATGTGATTCTTTGGAAAAGTAATTCGGAACATGTCATTTCCCCCCTAAAGCTTTCAATGGCCTCCCCTTGCTCATGGGCAGATATTCCAAATACTTAATATGACCTAACCCCTGCCTACATTTCAAGGCTTCTTTTTCTTTTCTGTGTACCAGACTCACTACTTCTTTTCAATTCATGCAAATATCTTTGCTTCCGTACCATTACTGGTGCTCTTTCTTATACTGAAAGGCCCCTGGCCTTGCTAGTTCTCCTTTTCCCTCACTTCTCTCCTCTGAGTTGCTTCATCAAAGGTGCTGTCCCTGATCCCTAGACCAGGCTAGACCTCCTTGGTATTTATTCGGTTTGTATCCTGTGCTTCTCTTTTACAGTATTGATCATTGTAATAAGTTGATTATTTTTGTACTTATTTAGGAACTGTCTTCACGAAGGCAGGGCCATGTCTGTCGGGTTCATTGTTGTGTCCCTCACACCTAAAATATAAGAGAGGCTTGTGGAAGTCTTTCAAGTCTTAAAAGCTCTGAGACTGTGTCCTCCTCCAGATTAACCATCACTGTCTTTTTTTTTTCCCCCCCTTTTCCTATGATATTTTTTTCAGTAGCCTTCACCTTCCTAGTTGTTCTCTCATGAATATTCTCTAGATTATTTAGCACTCTACTTCAAGTGTATTATCTTGGATAATTCTCAGTTCCACGAGCAAAGTTCACATCTTGTAATTTGGACACTGGACTTTTAATTAATTTGGTCTCAGGAAAAACCAGGACCTAAACTGCAGAATAAATAGTTTAAAAATAACAAGAATGAAAACAGTAATCTTAGGACTTCTGGGCAATTGATAAAGTGGAATTCAGAGGAACATTTATAACCTTAACACATATATTAGAAAACAAAAAAGAAATTCAGCATCATCTCACAATGTTAGAAAATAAAACGGAGGAAACCATAAGGAAGGAATAAATGTAAATAAAAGCAAAAAAGTTAATAAAACAGAAAAGAGAAAAATAGTACAACGCATGTATTAAAGGTTGTATTAACATTTTTTAGATCCATGCTGTTATCTTGTTGAGTCATAGGAACCTTGAAATCAATTAAGATCTCCCAGATTCTTTTCACACAAACAGTTCCCAGTAATGGATTTACAGCCTTTACTAACACATTCTTTTCTTTTATTGTTCTAACCTAAATGTGTATTTTATGATTTCTGTTAAATTTTACCCTCCGACATTCCCAATTTTTAGCCTATTTAAATTATTTGGAATTTTGATTCTGTCACTTTTCTAATTGGATGTTCTTTCCACTTGTGGGGGCTTTTTGTTTTTGGGATGTAATGTAGGTGACATAGTGAAGTGTGTTGGACCAGCGAGTACCAAGTATGAAATCCTGTGGGTCTCCATCAGAAACCTCTGATCAGATTAACCATTACTGTGAATGAACAATCTTTTGGGTATGCTTTCAGCTGGTTAAAAGGAGCCTTAGTGGCACAGTGGTTAAAGCAATTGACTGCTAACCATAAGGTCAGTGGTTTGAAACCACCAGCAGCTCTGTGGGAGAAAGATATGGCAGTCTGCTTCCATAGAAATTTACAGCCTTGGAAACCCTATGGGGTTGCTATGAGTCAGAATTGACTTGATGGCAGTGGGTTTGGGATTCAGCCAGTTAATGGTTCACCTAAAACTATTCTTCTCTTATTGACATTTTCTTTTTGATCTTTACACAAAATAATCTTGATTGCCCTATCTTCAAGTTTGCAGATTCTTTTCTTTTGTCTTCTGAAATCTGCTCTTGAGCTCCTCCGTTGAATTTTTTATTACGGTTATTGTATTTTTCAACTCAGAATTTCTGTTTCTTTTTTTTTTTTTTAAATAATTTCTATCTCTTTGTTGATATTGCGTTTTTGGTAGATCATTGTCATACTTTAATTCTTTAGACATGGTTTCCTGTAGTTCTTTGAACATATTTAAATAGATGATTTAGTTTTTGTCTAGTAAGTTTAACGTCTGGGCTTCTTCAGGGACAGTTTCTATTGATTTCTTTTTTTCTTCAGTGTATGGGCCGTACTTTCTTGTTTCTTTGCATGTCTCATAATTTTTTTTTGTTGTTGAAAACTGGACATTAAAATAATATAACGTGGCAACACTGGAAATCAGATTCTTTGCTCTTTCCAGGATTTGTTTGTTGTTGTAATAGTTGTTTAGTGAATTTTTTGAACTAATTCTGTAAAGTTTTTATTCTTTGTCATCTGTGTCACTGAAGTTTCTACTTGGTTAGCTTAGTGGTCGCTTAGTGATTGAACAGAGATATTCTTAAAAGCCTGGAACCAGTAAGTCTCAGTCTTTTCCAAGGGGCTCTGCGTGCATGTTTGGGGCACACCTTTAACAGTCAGGCAATTGGCAATTTTGCCTTAGTTTTCACCTCCTGCTTGCACAGAGCCTCAAGGTCAGCCAGAGATGAAAGTTTTGGGACTGAAAGGTCGGTGGTTCGAACACGTCAGCTGCTCTGTGGGAGAAAGATGTAGCATTCTGCTTCCGTAAAGATTACAGCCTTGGAAACCCTATGGGACAGTTCTTCTCTGTCCTGTAGGGTTGCTATGAGTTGGAATTGACTTGACAGCAATGGGTTTGGATTTTTGGGCTTATGGATATCTCATTCCCCATCTTTTCCTTTTAAGCTTTTTGGTTAGCCTTTTGTTTGCCCCACCTGTTATCCACTACCTCAGGTGGCTGAGAAGGTAATCCGTTGCCTCTGGTTGTTTTAAAAAAAATACCTCTGGGAGAGAAGACTATTTTTTGCATTGGATGAGCTCTGATTTAGGCTATATAATTACATCCCTGTAAGTGGGGTCTTCTAGAGAACCACCAGACAGGTCAAATAATGACAGTTGTCTGGGAAGGGGGCTTTGAAGGAGCTCCAACCCCATTCGGCTCCCTTCAGTGGCTGCCAGCCTGCTGGTTTTCATTGTGATCACAGGCTGTAAGTTTGAAGGTCACTATGGAGCTGGTAAAGGAGGATATGAAAATAGGGCAATTTAGAACACTACAAAGCTTGCTGTTCTTACTAAGATTCAGCATTTATCTTGAATAAATGCTCCCTGGAATGCTGCAAACCTTTGGTTAATTTCTAGAGTTCTGAAGAAGTTGAATCTGATAGCTTTTGCCAGTTTTCTCATTGCTTTTATGGAGGTCCTTTCTTCACCATTTTCTCTGATGTCACCTTTCATGTTATTGACACATTCTTACCCGAAGTAACGTGGAAGATTTTGCCAAATGCTTTGTTGCTTTCAAGATATTGTACAGCTATGTCATCTTCCTTACGTATAACCCTGCAAAACCTATTAAAGGAGGAAATGATTGATGTGAAGGACTTGCTTCCATGTTGTTATTGAGAAACCACTCCACAATTTATACAGACCTATAAACTAACTTAAAACAGTCGTTTTATAATTTTTATCAAGAATGCACATAAAACTTCTTAGCAGTTTGTAGAATAGGAAAATAAGGGTATGTGTCTTTGTTCTCCATCTTTTTTTGTTATTGTTCTGAAATTTTTATTCTTCAGGATTTCTTAAAAATTGCCAGTCACAGTTCTGCAACTTTCCCTACAAAATTGTTTTCAGGTCTTCAGATTGTAGTAAGTTTAGGTCTGGAGGTTTTGAATCAGCTACAGTAATAGGTTCTTGTGTCTTATCTTCTCAACTATCTTATCTTTGTTTTCTCATATTTTCTTAATAAATACATTAGAAATATGATTATAAATAAAATACATGTTCACTGTTAAAAACTTAAGAAATATGAAACAGAACAACAGTACAGAAATAATGAGAATGCTCATGCGTTGTGAAGAATGTAACCAATGTAACTGAATAATTTGTGTAGAAATTGTTGAATGGAAATCTAAACTGCTGTGCAAACCTTCACCAAAAACACAATAAAATAGTAGTTAAAAACAAACAAACAAACAAAAAAAATGCTTGTTTCCACTTAAAATAAAATTAAGAAATATAAAAACAACAGAAAGAAAACAAGCAAAATAAAATCCATATGGGATTCTTCTTTGAATTGCATTAAATTTATGGATCATTGTGGGGAAAGTTGACATCTCATTGAAGAACATAATATTTCTATTTATTAAACTTCCTTTTATGTTCCTCAGTAAAGTTTTCTTGATACAGATCCTAAGTTTACTTATGTTGTTGTTAGGTGCCGTTGAATCAGTTCCGACTCATAACCACCCTGTAGGATGGAGTAGAACTGCCCCATAGGGTTCCCAAGGAGCAGCTGGTGAATTTGAACTGCTGACCTTTTGGTAGCAGCCAAGGTTAAATTTTTGTTACTTTTGTCAGTAGGGTCTTTTTCCATTTATAGTTTATTATTGTTTCTATATTTGAAGGGTGATTGTTTTTGAATATTTGTTTTGTAGCTATCTTCTGAATTGTTGTTACTCTATTATTTCATTCAGTTCTTTTGGGAATTACAGATTAATATGACCCTTAAATTATATTAATCTTACCTACCCTTTCTATTGATTATATCCTTATATGTTTTTCTATTCTTACTAGCCAGAATTTCTAGAAAACGCTAAATAATGTGATAGCTGGCATTCTTGTCTTGTTTCTGATTTAATAAAACTTCCCTTTGTTTTACCATTAATCAAGGCACTGACTTTTTTTTTTAAGATCTTTTATTATTATTATTAATTTTTTTTGTACTTTAGATGAAGGTTTACAGAACAAACTTCTCATTAAACAGTTAGTACACATATTGTTTTATGACATTGGTTAACAACCCCATGACATATCAACACTCTCCCTTCTCAACCTTGGGTTCCCTGTTACCAGCTTTCCTATCCCCTCCTGCCTTCTAGTCTAAAGGCATTGACTATTGATATGAGGTAGATAATAATCTTTTCCTGTTAATTAAAGTTCCTGTACTTAGGAGCCCTAGTGGTGCAGTGGTTAAGAGTTCAGCTGCTAACCAAAAGGTTAGCGATTCCAATCTACCAGCCTCTATGGGGCAGTTCTGCTCTGTCCTGTTGGGTCACTATGAGTTGGAATTGACTCAACGGCAACAGGTTTTGGTATACCTAATTTACTATTTTATCTTTTAAAACAGGAATGAATGTTATATTTTATTAAGTGCTTTTTTGATACTTAATTGAGGTGATTGTGTAATTGTCCTCTCTATCACTTGATATAATTTAGTAACAGATTTCGTAAGGCTAACCTTTCTGTTTTGGAATAAGCATTCTTAGTGACACTACATTTTTCTTTTAATCTGCTAAGTTCAGCGAGCTGCTATGTGTGTTTAGATTTTTAGTATTGATATTCATGAATGTGATTGATCTGTGGTTTTCTTTTTTTGTGTATGCTTACTTAGTCAAGTTTTTTCAAAAAATAATTTTATTTTGTTGTTGAGAGTATACACTGCAGAACATTCACCAATTCAGCGGTTTCTACATGTACAGTTCAGTGACATTGATTACATTCTTTGAGTTGTGCAACCATTCTCACCCTCCTTTTCTGAGTTGTTCCTCCCCTATTAACACAAACTCACTGCCCCCTAAGGTTCCTATCTAATCTTTTGAGTTGCTGTTGTCACTCTGATCCCATATAGATAGTTCTTAAAGGAGCATAATGCTCAAAGCAGACATTTTTTACTAGTTAAGCTAAAAGTTTTTAATGTCGGGATAATGCTGGTTTCATAAAATTAATTGATCAACATTTTAATTTTTTCCTCTGTTCAGGAACAGTTTATACCACATACCAATTTTTGACAACATTTTCAATGGTTATTGATTTTTTTCCTATTTTCTATTCTTGACTAATTTTTGGTAATTTGTATTTAGTATGAAAATTATTCATATTATCATTATTTTAAAATTTATTTGAAGTTATAAATAATTGTATATTTTTAAAATATCTTTGCGGTATTTGCCTTCTCTTTTCTAAGGTTGTAGATTTTTGCTTTCCCTCTTTTTCATTTTTTGAGTTGCCTGAGGTTTGTCTCTTACTGAATTTTTTTCATAAAATCATCTCAGCTTTATTTTCCTATTTCTCTGTTTACCTGTTCTATTTTTAATAAATTTCTGATTTTCCATCATTAATTTCTTTGTGTACTTCTTTGTACTTTTAATTATGAAATATATAAAAATACACAGTGTGTTTGTAAAATCTAATAATGATGATAATAATAATAGTGTACTAACCACAGTTTAAAAAGTAGAACATGTTTTTAGCCCTCTGCATCCTCCTTCCTCAAGGTATGCCCCTCTCTGTCTCTAAGAGGTAACTATTTTTCTGAATTTCTGGTAAATGATTTACTTGACTTTCTTTTAGTTTTAGAACATATTTATACATCCTTAAAATATATGCTGCTTAATTTTTCCTGCTTTTGAACTTAATAGAACTGAATAAAATTGTATGAATTTTTCTGCATTGTGCTTTTTTTGCTCAACATTATACTTTTGAGATTTATCCATGTTAATGTATGTAGCTCTAGATCGTTTTCTCTGGAGAATAGTATTTCTTTATGAAAACCTATGAATGTATATTCAAGTATATAATATGTAAAATATTAGAACACATACTATATAATATAAAATATATAAAATACAATATACAGATAGAAACATAGACAAACAAATGGGATTTATTTATCCATTCTATTGTTGATGGACATTTGAAATGATTTCACTTTCTTGTTTTGTTTTTTTGCTTTGCTATGTCAAGAACAAAATGGGAAATTGAGGGTTACTGCTTAATGGTGCTGAGTTTCTGTTTGGGCCAATGGAGATGTTTTGGAAATAGATAATGCTGGTGATTGCACAACATTGTGAATGTAGTTAATGTCATGAATTATACACTTAAGATTGTTAAAATGACAAGTTTTATCTTAATTATATTTTACCATAATAAAATAAAATATAAAAAAGAATAGAACAGAATTGTTAGTGGTTGTTTTGTGTATAATCTTTTTCCCAGTTTTTGTTGAAATAACTGGGATTTTAGATTTGTTTTTACATATTTAAAAAAAATATTATATGTCTTAATCTTTAAAAGAAAAATGAACAGCTTTTATATAGCCACATCGACTAGAATTAGACATCAAATCTAAATTTTACTCGTATCATTGCTTGTCATGAATTATTTGATACCGCATCTTCCTGCATGTATTACTTTATTATTTTGATTTACTTTTTAGCCAGTGGTGTAACTGTACATTTAGTTTTTGGTCAGGAGAATATATGGGTGATGTACTGGATGATGTACTTTCTGGGCTCTTGCAGATCTGAAAATGTATTTTTTTGTCCTTCCACGTGAACAATGTATGTAGCTTGATTGATTATAAAGAGTTTGTTGTACATTTGTTCTTTGAAAACCACAGTGTGGAGGAGAAGTCTGATGCTTATGGTTCTTGTAACACTTGTTTTCTTTATCCTTTAAATTTATAAATTTTAGAAAGCAGTATCTAGGCATTAGTTTCATTAATGTAGGTTGGTACTTAGATTTTTGTTCTGCAGTGAAATCTTTGAAAATTATGTCGTTTCTTATTACTTTCCTCCTTAATTCGTGTTACATTGATTGCTATATTGTGAGTTTTTTGTACATACTTCCCATATTTTCTCATTATTATTCTTCATCTTTAATTCTGAGAATTTGTTTAGCTACTTCTCTAATTCATTTATTCAGTTTTCTTCAGTTACCATTGTTGACATTGTTTATTTTGCAGAATAGTACATGTTTTTGTAAAACCTAGTTCTTTCTCATTTAAACAGTGCATAAAAATTTATTTTATACTTTTGCAGTTATCTTATTTTTAAACCTTCCTTTTTCATTTTCATGGATGTGATATTCTGAAATACCACAAAGAATGCTTATTGTATATTTTACAAAGTCTTCTGAAATTTTTACAGTACTGTTTTCCTGCGAATTGAGTGGCTTGATTCCCCAGTTTTGCCTCCTTATTTCCAGCTATGCAAATATGTCTGGTTGTTATTTTACCGGTACAAAGGCATGTTTGTCCAGTGTGGGAAGTTGAGCTAAGGTTCGCTAGTGATAGTGTTAGTCCCTCTTCAGATCTGTCGGTCTGGGATGAAGCGAGCCAGAAGAATTCAGTTTTGCTTTTCTGTATTAGTAGAAGGAGCTGCAGCCAGGGGTGTTGACATGATTGAGAGCTTCCAGTCTTTGCTGAGGACCCCTCCCTCTGTAGAGGCTGACAACTTGATATCAGCAGGTGCAGGGTCGCTTCTCTAACTGGCTTGGCTGTTGTCATTTTTCTTTTTAACTTAGCATGCCAAGATTAAGGGATAATAATGGTACCTACCTTTAAACACTAGGAGTCCCTGGGTGGCACAGATGGTTAAGTGCCGGGCTGCTACTCAGAAGGTTGGCAGCTCGAGCCCACCCAGGGGCACCTTGAAAGGAAGACCCAGTCATCTGCTTCTGAAAGGTTACAGCCATGAAAACCTTACGGAGCACAGTTTTACTCCGGGTCGCCATGAATGGGAATTGACTTGACAGCAGTTGGTGGTGGTGGTTTAGACTCAACCTTTTAGAGTTTGAGAATTAGTTGAGACAATGCTTGTTCAGTTTTAGTACAACTTGCACATAATAAGTGTTCAGTAAATGTTAGCCTCCACTACCACATCTGTCAGCTTATACTTAGGCTAATACTTTACTATTCTTAACTAACCTTTGGTCCATTCTTGTTGTCTCAATCATATAATGACCTGATAAATTACAGCTGGTTGGAATTTGACCATATTCCTGAATACATGTGCCATTAAGAATGAAGCTCTTTATTTCTTCCATTTACTCATGAAACATGGAGCCTTTGGCTCTAGGCATGGCTGAGGCGCAAGTAAGTACTGGTGAGTTGTGGGAGATGATGAAGGCTTGCTTGATGAAGGCCATCACATGCCAAGCTAATGAGTGAACTTTATTCGTAGGTAATAGGGAGCTATTGAGTGTTTTAAAGTAGGGACTGTGGTCAGAGCTATACTTTCAATAGTATAGGCTCTAGAAGTGGTCCCATTGCCGTCGAGTCAATTCTGACTCATAGCGACCCTATAGGACAGAGTAGAACTGCCCCATAGGGTTTCTTATATATTATATATATATATATATATATATATATATATATATATATATATATATATATACACATATGTATATATACATATATATATATACACACACATATATAATTTTTATGCAAGTAGACTTCCACATCTTTCTCTTGTAAAGTGGCTCGGGGGCTCGAACCGCTGACCTTTCGGTTAGCAGCCGAGTGCTTAACCGCTGCACTACCAGGGCTCCTTTTAGAAGTAATAGAATCAGATTAATAATAATACCAAAAACAAACAAAACAAAAAGCAAACCTGTTGCCGTCCAGTCGATTCCAACTCATAGTGACCCTATAGCTAACACTTACATGTACTCATTATATGCCATTTTCTCTTCCAAGCCTTTCATCTGCAGCATCTCTTTTACTCCTCAAGCACCTTTTACAGATACAAAAACAGAGGCATCAAGAGGTTGAGCAAGAAAGTTACAAAGATAGTAGACGTAGGCAGGAAGTTTGATTTCGTAGCTTACCCAGTCACTGTTGTACTCCTCTCAAGCAGGAAGCCCAGAAGCTTGGATACCAGATGGTGCAGATGAATAATGCTTGAGGCATTGACATTGGGAATAGGGTCGTGGAGGCCAAGTTCAAGAGATACAGGAGCTAGGTCTGACAGCTGCTGAATGGGGGGAAAAGGGAGGGCATGAAATGGAAATCCAAGTTTAGGATGTTACCAGGCTGTCTGGTATACTTGCTGTCTTCTCCCTTCACGGTCCATATTGTTGTTGTTAGCTGCCGTGGAGTCAGCTCTGACTCATGGCGACATCATGTAAAACAGATCGAAACATTTGCCTGGTCCTGTGCCATCTTCATGATCGTTGGTATGCTTGAGTCCATTGTTATGGCCACTGTGTATTTTGCGTGCCTTTCAATCTAGATAGCACGTCTTCCAGCACTTTATCAGCCAGTATTTTGCTGTAACCCATAGGAGTTTCACTGGCTGATAGT
Source organism: Dugong dugon (assembly GCA_030035585.1). Lineage (NCBI taxonomy): Eukaryota > Metazoa > Chordata > Mammalia > Sirenia > Dugongidae > Dugong > Dugong dugon. The sequence goes on from CM057478.1 coordinate 38,787,632, forward strand.
CTGGAAGCTAATAGACATAGTGTGGATATTTGACTTAGTATAAAAGACACAAGCTTTGAAAACATTCAGACTGGGCTTCGGATCCCAGCCCTTTGATGCATTAGTAGGGCTAGGTGGGGGGAATTGGCCTTAAATTTCCAAATTGTGATTTTTCTCTTGTTGAAATGGGAAGAGGAGACATGGTCTTTCAGGATTGATAGAAGGACTAAATGAGGTCGTTTGTGTTATGTGCTTGATACTTACGAAGCACTGGGTACATAGAAGGTACTCCAGAGAAGGGAGCCATTGTCACTAATTTTCATAGCATGAGAAGGTGGATCAGTGGAGAGAAGGCAGAACAGTGACGCTTCTGGGTAGGCTGTCCGCAGTAAACCTGGCCCGGTTTGGTGACAGCTTTACCACAACTTCCTTTGCTGCACTTTAGTGAAAGGTCAGGGTTCCTGGCACGTAGTAGATACTCGGTAAATATTGGTGGAATGAATTCCCGAGCACCAGCCAGCATTTCATTTGTATCATCTAGCATTCTGTGACTGCATAGACATGAGCTTTTGTAGAGTGCATAAGAAATGCCTTGGCCATTTCCGCTTTCAGTGCCTCATCTGCCTTGTTTATTGTTTGAAAAGTCTTTGGAGATGCGTTGGGCATGGAAGAAATAATAGGAAACCAAATTATTTTCCATTAGATGTTCATATTTTATGACCACCCAGGTAGTCCTTCATTTAGATGGGTCCATTTTCTGTAAATATAGTTGAGTGGAGGGATCTGTACGCAGTGAAAGCCCCATCCTAGAATAAATGGCTGCAGATATTCTCCCTATTGCATTCAACGCCTGTTAAAAGTAGTAAATGAAACAAAGGTCTCCTTCCCTGAGAAGCATAGCTTAGTATATTTAGTTCATCCAAAGTAAAATATGCCCAGAGAGGTCATTGACAAGTGCTGTATGCGCAAATACAGTTGGGATATTGCTTGATTCGGCTTCGTAATCGGGGAATAAAGAAAAAATCTATCTACATATTTGTTGTATAGTTGGATAAAAGTTCTACTGTGTTGAAGACTGTCTTCTACCTGTCTCCTTTTGGGAGAGTATGAGAGGCAGTATTGTGCGTTTATGGAGGGAATGCATAGACAGGTTCTGGGGCCACACTACTAGATTTGCAACACTGCTCCACCAGTAACTAGTTGGGCAACCGTTGGCAAGTCTTCTACCCTCTCTGGGCCTCAATTTCCTCATCTGTAAAATGGGGATATAATAATACCTGCTTTTTAGGGTTGTTCTGAGGATTAAATGACTTAGCATATATAAAAAATAATGCTTGGCATACAGTAAGCACTTAATAGATATTTTGTTATTTATGCCTGCAAAGATTATGTGGCTGACACTTTTTTATTCACTATTCAGATATTTTTTTATGATTATATTCACCACTTTTAAATACTTTATTAACCTTCGCCAATGATATTCAATGATATATGATAAATACATGATATACATGATCAGAAGTCATGTAGATTTGTGAAAATGTTTTCTAAAACATATATATTTTACTTCCACTAATCAAGATACCATAATTAATATCATAATGGATTGTATTCTCAAATTAGTATATTTTAATATATATACATATACATATGTATATATAAAATTTATGCTGGAACCCTGGTGGCACAGTGGTCAAGAGCTAAGGCTGCCAACCAAAAAGTTAGCAGTTCGAATCCACCAGCTGCTCCCTGGAAATCCCATGGTGCAGTTCTACTCTGTCCTATAGAATCGCCGCGAGTCAGAATCAACGCAATGGCAATGGGATTTTTTTTATATATTTTATTGTACTTCAGGTGAAAGCTTACAGAGCAAATAGTTTCTCATGAAATAGCAGTACACATGTTGTTCTATGACATTGGTTAACAACCCCACAACGTATTAAGCCTCTAAATTCTCAACCTTTTTTTTTTTTTTGATTAAAATTACAGATGGCCAAAGATACACCATTTCAAAAATTTCTACATTCACAGTTCAGTGACATTGACTACGCTCTTCCAACTGTGCTGTTATTCTCACTTAAGATGAAGGCTTACAGAACAAAATAGTTTTTCATTTAACAGTTACTACACATGTTGCCCTATGACAATGGTTAACAATCTCACAGCACATCAAGAATATCCTTACTCCACCTTGTGTTCCCTATCACCAGGGGGCTTCCTTGTCCCCTTCTGTCTTCTGGACCTTGTCAGTGGACTATTGTACCTCTTTAGTCTCATTTGTTTATTTATTTTTTTATTTTATTTTATTTTATTTAAACACCATTTCAAAACTTTTTGCTTACACATTTAAGTGATATTGACTATGCTCTTCCAATTGTGCTGCCATTCTCGCCCAAGATGAAGGCTTACAGGACAAAACAGCCTCCCATTTAATAGTTACTACAAACATTGCCCTATAGCAGTGGTCAACAATCTCACAATACATCGACAGTGTCCTTATTCAATTTGTGTTCCTTATCATCAGTTTCCTACTCTCCGTCTGCCTTCTGGCCCTTGTCACCGGACTCCTGTACCTCGTTAGTCCCATTTAGTTTTACTGGGCTGTCCATTCCCAGGCTTAACATCGAACCTCGAAGGTAACTTCACCTCTGAGCTGAAAGGGTGTCTGGGGGCCACACTCTTGAGGTTTCTCTAGTATTCTTTACGCCAGTAAATCTGGTCTTATTTTTTTTTTTTTTGGGAGTTAAAATTATGCTCTACATCCTACTCCAGCTCTGCCCAGAACCCTCTGTTGTGATCCTGGTCAGAGGAGTCATTGGTGGTAGCCGGGCACCATCCAGCTGTACTGGACTCAGTCCCGTGGAGGCCTTGGTAGCTGTGGACCATTAGTCCTTCGGACTAATCTTTTCCTTGTATCCTGTTCTCTTTGTTCTCCCTTGTTCCTGAAGGGATGAGATCAGTGGAGTATCTTAGATGGCCGCTTATAGGCTTTTAAGACCCCAGACAGTACTCACCAAGGTAGAATGTAGAGCATTATCTTTATAAGTAGTGTCATGCCAATTGAGCTAGATGTTCCCCGAGATCATGGTCCCCAGAGCCCTCCGTCCAACAACTCAGTCCCTCGGGGGGTTTGGATGTGTCTATAGGGCCTCCATGACCTTTCCTTGTGCAGGTTGTGTTAGTTTCCCCTGTACTATGTACTATCTCACCTCTCACCCAAGTTACCACTTACCTATTACCTATTTAGTATTCCCCCCAACCCCATCCCTGGTAACCAACAAGGATTGTTATATTTTGCATGTGAATTTTTTCATGGGTTTTTACAATAGAGGTCTCATACAATATTTGTCCTTTTGTGATTGACTTATTTCACTCAGCATGATGTCCTCCAGTTTCATCCATGTTATGAGATGGTTCACCGATTCATTGTTGTTCTTTCTCGTTGCATAGTACTCCATTGTGTGTATGTACCATAGTTTGTGTATCCATTCATCTGTTGATGGACATCGAGGTTGTTTCCATCGTTTTGCTATTGTGAATAATGCTGCCATGAACATAGGTGTGCATATGTCTATTCGAGTGATGACTCTTATTTCTCTAGGATATATTCCTAGGAGTGGGATTGCTGGATCGAATGGTATGTCTATTTCTAGCTTTCTGAGGAAACGCCATATCATTTTCCAAAATGGTTGTATCATTTTACATTCCCACCAGCAGTGTATAAGAGTTCCCGTCTCCCCGCAGCCCCTCCAACATTTGTTATTTCCAGTATTTTTGATTCGTGTCAGTAATGCCGGGGTGAGATGGTATCTCATTGTGGTTTTAATTTGCATTTCTCTAATGGCTAGTGATCGCGAGCATTTCCTCATGTGTCTGTTGGCCATTTGAATGTCTTCCTTGGTGAAGTGTCTGTTCATTTCCTTTGCCCATTTTTTGATAGGATTGGTTATCTTTTTGTTGTAGAGGTGTTGGATTTTCTTGTAGATTATGGAGATTAGACCTTTGTCTGACTTGTACTGTCCAAAGATTTTTTCCCAGTCTGTAGGTTCTCTTTTAACTCTTTTGGTGAAATCTTTTGAAGAGCATAGATGTTTGATTTTTAGAAGATCCCAATTATCTAGTTTATCTGTTGGGTTTTTTGTGTTGATGTTTATGGTTTGTATCCTGTTAATGCCATGTATTAAGGCCTGAAGTGTTGGTCCTATATTTTCTTCTATGAATTTTATAGTTTGAGGCTTTATATTCAGGTCTTTGATCCATTTTGAAGTAGTTTTTGTATATGGTGTGAGGTATGGGTCCTGTTTCATTTTTCTACAAATGGATATCCAGTTTTGGCAGCACCATTTGTTAAAAAGACCGTCTTTTCCCCATTTGATGTATTTTGGGCCCTTGTCAAAAATCAGGTGACCGTAGGTGGATGGATTTACATCTGAGTTCTCAATTCTGTTCCATTGGTCAATGTCTCTGTTGTTGTACCAGTACCAGGCTGTTTTGAGTACTGTAGCTGTATAGTAGGTTCTCAAGTCAGGTAGTGTGAGTCCTCCAACTTTATTCTTCTTCTTCAGTAGTGCTTTACTTATTCGGGGTTTCTTCCCTTTCCATATAAAGTTAATAATTAGTTTTTCCATCTCTTTGAAGAATGTTGTTGGTATTTGTATCGGGATTGCATTGTATTTGTAGATTGCTTTAGGTAGAATTGCCATTTTCACAATGTTGAGTCTGCCTATCCATGAGCATGGTATGTTTTTCCATTTATGTAGATCCCTTTGGATTTCATACAGCAGTGTTTTGTAGTTTTCTTTGTACAGGTCTTTTATATTCCTGGTCAGATTTATTCCTAAGTATTTTATCTTTTTAGGGGCTATTGAAAATGGTATTGATTTCCTGATCTCCTTTTCATCGTTCTCTTTACTGGTGTATAGGAATCCAACTGATATTTGAATGTTTATCTTGTATCCTGCTACTCTGCTGAATCTTTCTATTAGTTCCAGTAAATTTCTCGTGGAGTCTTTAGGGTTTTCTATGTATAGTATCGTATCATCTGCAAACAGGGAGAGTTTAACTTCTTCATTACCAATTTGGATGCCCTTTATTTCTTTCTCTTGCCTTACTGCTTTAGCTAGAACTTCCAGCACAATGTTAAATAGGAGTGGTGATAAAGGGCATCCTTGTCTTGTTCCTGTTTTCAAGGGGAATGTTTTCAGCCTCTCTCCATTAAGAATGACGTTGGCTGTTGGTTTTGCATAGATGCCCTTTATTATGTTGAGAAATTTCCCTTCTATACCTATTTTATTGAGAGCTTTTATCAGGAATGGGTGTTGGACTTTGTCAAATGCCTTTTCTGCATCAATTGAGATGATCATGTGATTTTTTTCTTTCCTTTTATTTATGTGGTGGATTACGTTGATGGATTTTCTAATGTTAAACCATCCTTGCATACCTGTTATGAATCCTACTTGGTCGTGGTGTATTATTTTTTTGATATGATGCTGAATTCTATTGGCTAGAATTTTGTTCAGAATTTTTGCATCTATATTCATGAGAGATATTGGTCTGTAATTTTCTTTTTTTGTGATGTCTTTGCCTGGTTTTGGTATCAGCGTTATGCTGGCTTCATAGAATGAATTTGGAAGTGTTGCTTCCTCTTCTATGCTCTGAAATAACTTGAGTAGAACTGGTACGAGCTCTTCTGTAAATGTTTTGTAGAATTCTCCAGTGAAGCCATCTGGGCCAGGGCTTTTTTTGGTTGGGAGTTTTTTTATTACCTTTTCAATCTCTTCTCTTGTTATGGGTCTGTTCAGATTTTCAATATCACTTTGTTGTAGTTTGGGTAGGCCGTATGTTTCTAGAAATTTATCCATTTCCTCTAGGTTTTCAAATTTGTTGGAATATAGTTTTTCATAGTATTCTGTTATAATCCTTTTTATTTCAGTTGGGTCTGTTGTAATGTCCCCCATTTCATTTCTTATTTGGGTTATTTGTGTCCTCTCCTGTTTTTCTTTTGTCAGTCTGGCCAGTGGTTTGTCGATTTTGTTGATTCTTTCAAAGAACCAACTTTTGGTTTTGTTGATTCTTTCTATTGTTTTTCTGTTCTCTATTTCATTTATTTCTGCTCTGATCTTTACTATTTCCTTTCTTCCGGTGGTTGTAGGCTTTTTTTGTTGTTCTCTTTCTATTTGTTTGAGTTCTGTAGTTAATGTTTTGATTTTGTCCCTTTCTTCTTTTTGGATATGTGCATCTATTGCTATAAATTGTCCTCTGAGGACTGCCTTTGCTGTGTCCCAAAGGTTTTGGTATGATGTGTTTTCATTTTAATTTGATTCTAGGAATCACTATTCAGATTTTTAACATTACTCTCCATTTTGCAGTGCTGTCGTTTATATCTTTTTCGGTGGGGAGGTGCAGAGGCAATTTTGTGCTATATTCTAGAGCTCAGAATCTGGAGTCACACCATTAGCTAGAATTGTGTCGTCTTGGACTATTTCTGCTCCTCTTGGAACCTCAGGTTTCCCATCTGTAAAACGGGTTAAGTAACAGTAGCATCTACCTCACTGAGTTGTGGTAGTTATTTTTAAAACTCTTGATACTTATTAATATCCTACTGCTTTGCAGAAAACTTACACCAAGTTTGACTCTCGTCAGCAACATTAGAGAATGTTATTTTCATTAAGCCTTGATCAATACTGAGTATTAGTATTAAAAAGCCTTCAGTAAATTTACTGGTAAAAAATCAATTTTTACTTTTATTTTCCTTTGGTAGTAAAGGTTAAACTTTTATTTGCCTATGTTTTATTATTGGCCATTTGAATGTCCTCCTTTGTGAACTTCCTCTTCATATCTTTTGCCTATTTTTTTAAAATAATATTTTATGATGTTTTCAGTGAAAGTTTTCCCATTCAACAATTTCTACACAAATTGCCTATTTTTTTAAATAACAGTTTTATTGAGGTATGATTCACATGCTATACAATTTAGCCCTTTAAGGTATGCAGTTCAGTGTTTTTTTATTATAGTCACAAAGTTGTGCAACCATCATCATAATCAATTTTAAAACATTTTAACTGGTCCAGAAAGAAACACCGTACCCATTATCAGTCTCTCCCCATTCTCCTACTCCCCGCAGCCCCTGGCAACCACTAATCCGCTTTCTGTCTCTCTGGATTTGCCTGTTCTAGACATTTCATGTAAATAGAATCATACATATGTGGTCCTTTGTGTCTGACTTCTTTCACTTAGCATATTATTTTCAAGGTTTATCCATGTTGTAGTATGTATCAGTACTTTGTCCCTTTTTATAGCTGAATCATATTCCGTTGTATGTATAGATCACATTTTATTTATCCATCCACCAACTGGTAACATTTGGGTTGTTTCCTTTCTTGGGCTGTTATGAATAGTGCTGCTGTGGACATTTGTATCCAGGTTTCTGTGTGGGTGCATATTTTCCGTTCTTTTGGGTATATAGCTAGGCGTGGAATTGCTGGTTCGTATGATAACTCTGTGTTTAACTTTTTGAGGAACTGCCTGACTGTTTTTCACAACACGTGTATTATTTTTTAATTGCGGTATAAGTGTTTTTCTTACAGATTTGCGTGCTCTTTTATGTTCAGGATTTCAGATCTTTGTCAGATTTTTGCGAGCATTTAACCTGTTTGCTTTTTAATACTTGGCCTACCATTCTGATGTAGTCACATTTATGACTTTTGTCTTTTATTCCTTCACTTTTAAACTTAGAAGTCCTCTGCTGTGCAGGGGTTGGATGAGTATTCGTTGCAGAAGGGGATGCAGAGAAGCTCCTCTACACTTCCCCTGGCCCACCTTGCAGTGAGCTTCTGCATTGAGGGCCTCGACCCAGATTCTTAAAAAGGCAAAGAGGCCTATTTGTTGAGTTCTGTAAAACAGATGTAAAAGATAGAGGTGGTACCAGCTGCCTGTTCCCCTGCTCCTCCACCCTTGGTACCAAGGCCAGGTGCGGTGTCTGGATGCAAGTAGTTGGGCGTGGGCCTGAATTTCTTTGCCCTTGGGCTTCCTTTTCAGGTACATGTTTTGTTTTGATGGGGGAAGTTGTCAGAGTTAAGTTAGACCCCAGAGCATCTCTGAAACAGCAAGGTGGATACTATGGCCACCCCACTTCCTGGTTGGGGCTCAGCCCTCTTAGAGAGTGCTTGCCCCTGTCCTGTCCCCACCCAGCAGCTCTTCACCAGAAAGCAGCTGGCACCTGTCTCAGGCTTTCCATCTGAATCCTGGGTTGACTTCTCGCTGCCCCATTTCCTCCCAAAACTAGTCTAGATTTTACTCGGGAGGATCAAGATGGTGTTCTGACCACTACAGGATTATCTCTGCTTTGTTGCACATTGTCTTAGTTATCTAGTGCTGCTATAACAGACATAATGACAAGTGGATGGCTTTAACAAAGAGAAGTTTAATCTCTCACATCCAATAGGCAAGTCCAAATTCAGGGCATCAGCTCTAGGGGAAGGCTCTCTCTGTCGGCTCTGGAGGAAGGTCCCTGGTCTGGGAGCATCTCAGTGCAGGAACCTCAGGTCCAAAGGACACGCTCTGCTCACGGCACTGCTTTCTTGGTATCACCAAGAGGTTCCCATGTGTCTCTGCTCGCTTCTCTCTTTTGTATCTCAAAAGAGATTGGATTAAGACACTATCTAATCTTGTAAACCTCATCAGTATAACCTCATCACAGTGATAGAATTTACAACACATAAGGAGATCACATATAACCTCATCATAGTGATAAGAGTTTACAACACATAAGGAAATCCCATCAGATTACACAATCATACAATACCGGAAATCACGTCCCAGCCAAATTGAAAGATATTTTTGGGGGACACAATTCAATCCATGACACGCATTCACATGAAAATGTACTATCAGATTCTATAGGTAGACAGCGTGCTTTTTTTTTTTCCCCCCTATTCCTGAAGGGAAATAATCAATATGATAGTTTGTGGGAAATTCCTTATTGCCAGACAGATACTTTGCCCTTTTGCTCATCCTCTACAGTGAGGTAAAAACCAAGAAGACTTTAAGAAATCATTTAATATGATATGCATTTAATTTTTTGTGGTGTATCATCAATACGGAATTAAGTCAGGATCTTATGTGAGGAGCTAAATTAAACCAATTCCAAGTTACTAACCAGTTGTCCTGGCGTAATTTATTTACTAAATCTTTGTTCCTCAATGATGGGGATGATTTCTAACCTAACCAAACCAAACCCACTGCTGTCGAGTCAATTCTGACTCATAGCTACCGTGTAGGACAGAGTGGAACTCCCCAGTAGGGTTTCCTAGGAGCTGGTGAGTTTCCACTGCTGACCTTTTTGTTAGCAGCCATAGCTGTTAACCATTGTGCTGCCAGGGCTCCATGATTTCTCCAGTATGTATTAAATACTGCATGTGCTCGTGTCTAATGGTGGTACATAAACATATAATAACATGTTTTTCATCTTTATGTTCTTTTCCATCGCTCTTTCTCTTTGTTCTTGTTCCAGTAACATATCCTATTTATCATAAATATTTCAGTATTGACAATGCTTGTCTCTCTTAATTATTCTTGTACTAAAAGATTATATTTTCTATCGTCTCATTGGGATAGTGATTGAGTTCGTCCTAAAAATTAAGTTGGGGAGATTCTGACACTTTATAATCTTTGGTCTTACCACTGTAATAAGATACTGGCTTCGTTTTTCCAAATTTCTTTTTATAGATCTCAGAACAGTTTTGCAATTGTCTTTATATAAAACCAAAACAAACAAACAAACCCGTTGTCATTGAGTGCATTCCTACTCAATAGAGACCCAGTAAGACAGAATAGGACTGTGTCATAGCATTTCCAAAGCTGTAATCTTTACGGAAGCAGACTGCCCCAACTTTCTTCTGAGGAGCAGCTAGTAGGTTCAAACTGCTGATCTTTGGGTTAGTAGCCAACCACTTAGTCACTGCACCACTAGGGCTCCTTTGTCTTTATATGTTGTTGTTCGGTGCCATTGAGTCTGTTCGGACTCATAGCTACCCTATGTACAACAAAACAAAACACTGCCTGGTGCTGTGCCATCCTCACAATCGTTATGTTTGAGCCCATCGTTGCAGCCACTGTGTCAGTCCATCTCTTTGAGGGTCTTCTTTTTCGATGACCCTCTACTTTATCATGCATGATGTCCTTCGCCAGGGACTGGCCCCTCCTGATAACATGTGCAAAGTACATGAGACAAAGTCTTGCCATCCTCGCTTCTAAGAAGCATTCTAGCTATGCTTCTTCCAAGACAGATTAGTTCAATCTTCTGGCAGTCCATGGTATATTCAATATACTTCGCCAACACCGTAATTCAGATGCATCAGTTCTTCTTCTGTCTTCCTTGTTCATTGTCCAGCTTTCACATGCAAATGAGACAATTGAAAATACTATGGCTTGAGTCAGGTGCACCTTAGCCCTTGAAGTGGCGTCTTTTGCTTTTTAGCACTTTAAAGAGGTCTTTTGCAGCAGATTTGCTTAATGGAGTACATAGTTTGATTTCTTGTCTGCTACCTCCATGGGCGTTGATGTGGATCCAAGTAAAATGAAATCCTTGACAACTTCAGTCTTTTCTCTGTCTATCATGATGTTGCTTATTGGTCCAGTTGTGAGGATTTTTGTTTTCTTTATGTTGAGGTGTAATCCATACTGAAGGTGTAATCCATCTTCATCAGTAAGTGCTCGAAGTCCTCTTCTCTTTCAGCAAGCAAGGTTGTGTCATCTGCAGGCTGTTAATGAGACTTCCTCCAATCCTGATGCCACATTCTTTTTTCATGTAGTCCAACTTCTTGGATTATTTGCTTAGCATACAGATTGAGTAAGTATGGTGAAAGGATACAACCCCAATGCACACCTTACCTGATTTTAAACCATGCAGTATCCCTTGTTCTGTTCAAACGACTGCTTCCTGGTCTATGTACAGGTTCCGCCTGAGCACAGTTAAGTTTTCTGTTTTCTGGAATTTCTGTTCTTTGCAATGTTATCCATAATTTGTCATGAGCCACACGGTTGAATGCCTTTGCATAGTCAATAAAACACAGGTAAACATCTTTCTAGTATTCTCTGCTTTCAGCCAAGTTCCATCTGACATCTGCAGTGATATCCCTCGTTCCACACCCTCTTCTGAATCCAGCTTGAATTTCTGGCAGTTCCCTCTTGATGTACTCCTGCGACCGTTTTTGAATTTTCTTCAGCAAAATTCTACTTGTGTGTGATATTAATGATATTGTTCGATAATTTCCACATTCTCTTGGGTCATCTTTCTTTGGAATGGACACAAATATGAATCTCTTCCAGTCAGTTGGCCAGGAAATTGTCTTCCAAAAGGACAACTTGACATAGACAAGTGAGCACCTCCCTCGCTGTATCCGTTTGTTGAAACATCTCAATCGATATTCCATCAATTCCTGGAGCCTTGTTTTTTGTCATTAACTTTAGTGCAGCTTGAACTTCTTCTTTCAGCACCGTTGGTTCTTGATCGTATGCTACTTCCTGAAATGGTTGAATGTCAACCAATTCTTTTTGGTACAGTGGCTCTGTGTATTCCTTCCATCTTCTTTTGATGCTTCCTGTGTTGTTCAATATTTTGCCCATAGAATCCTTCAATATTGCAACTTGAGGCTTGAATTTTTTTCCTCAGTTCTTTCAGCTTGAGGAATGCCAAGTGTGTCTTCCCTTTAGGTTTTCTAACTCCAGGTCTTTGCACATTTTATTATAATACTTTGCTTTTGTCTACTCAAGCTGCCCTTTGAAATCTTCTGTTCACTCTTTTTTTACTTCATCATTTCTTCTTTTTGCTTTAGCTACTCTAGGTTTAAGAGCAACTTTCAGAGTCTTGTGACATCAATTTTGGTCTTTTCTTTCTTTCCTGTCTTTTTAATGACCTCCTGCTTTCTTTATGTATGATGTCCTTATATAGATCTTTATATAGGTAAGGTATATTTCTTGTTAAGATTGTTCTTAGGTATTATGTAGTTACAGATATAGGCATTATGTAGTTATATAGGATAAAGAATGTTTTAAAATTATGTTGCACAATTGGCTGTTGTTGAAATATAGGAAAGTAAGTGATTTTTATACTTTCATTTTATCCCTAGCCACTTTATTAATTGCTTATTCTTGTTAAATATTTGTCATTCAGTCAATTCTTTTTTTAGTATACAAAATCATAGCATATGTAAAAAGTGTTTTTTGTCTTCTTTTTTTTTTTTTAACTTCAACAATGTCTTTACCAGTTGCCCTATCTCATTTTCAACACCATCTCTCACTATTTTACCCTATTTTGTCTTTTCTCCCTAGTTTGTAACACTCTCTGACACATTATACATTTCCGTTTTTGTTAAAACTGTTTATGATCTCCTAGTAGACTGTAAGCTATCCTAGGTGAACTACCCAGTGTTGCAGTTAGTGATCTATTTAGCTTATAAGATTTTATTCTCCAGCCAATAATAGAGGTCTATGTGAGAAGATGCTTGCAAGGAATACGACTATTTTGGCACTTAAAAAAAGAATTTTTTTTATTGTACTTTAGGTGAAGGTTTACAAGAACAAATATTCTCTCATTAAACTGTCAGTACACCTGTTGTCTTATGATATAGGATAACAACCCTGCAACATGTCAACACGCTCCCTTCTCGGCCTTAGAGGAACTTTTCTTTTCTTTTTTTTGGTGAAAATATACATAGCTAAAGATACACCATTTCAAAAATTTCTACATGTGCAATTCCGTTACATCCATTACATACTTCAGTTGTGCTGCTATTCTCACGTTAGATGAAGGTTTACAGAACAGAATAGTTTCTCATTAAACAGTTAGTACACATATTGCCCTATGACAATGGTTAACAACCACATGACATGTCAACACTGTCTTTACTCAACCTTGGGTTCCCTGTCAACAGCTTTCCTGTCCCCTTCTGCCTTCTAGTCCTTGTCCCTGTACTGCTGTGCCTCATTAGTCCCATTTTGTTTTATAGGGCTGTCCAATCCCTGGCTGAATGGTGAATCTCAGGAGTGATTTCACCACTGAGCTAGAACAGTGTCTGGGGCCCACAGTCTCGGGGTTTCTTCAGTTTCTGTCAGGCCAGTAAATCTGGTCTTTTTTTGTGTGTGTTAGAATTTTGTTCTACATCCTTCTCCAGCTCTGTCCAGAAACCTCTGTTGTGATCCTGGTTAGAGTAGTCAGTGGTGGTAGCTGGGCACCATCTAGCTGTACTGGACTCAGTCAGGTGGAGGCCTTGGTAGCTGTGGTCCATTAGTCCTTTGGACTAATCTTTTCCTCGTATCCTGTTCTCTTCATTCTCCCTTGCTCCCAAAGGGGTGAGACTTAGTAGGAGTATCTTAGATGGCTGCTCACAGGCTTTTAAGACCCCAGATGCTACTCACCAAAGTAGAATGTAGAACATTGTCTTTATAAGCTGTGTTATGCCAGTTGAGCTAGATGTTCCCCGAGACCATGGTCCCCACAGCCCTCCGCCCAGCAATTCAGTCCCTCAGGGAGTTTGGATGTGTCTATGGAACTTCCATGACGTTTCCTTGTACAAGTTGTGCTGGCTTCCCCAGTATTGTGTACTGTCTTACCCTTCACTGAAGTTACCACTTATCTATTGTCTGTTTAGTATTCCCCCCACCCCCACCCCTCCCATCCCTGGTAACCAGCAAGGATTGTTACATTTTGTGTGTGAACTTTTTCATGAGTTTTTGCAGTAGAGGTCTCATACAATATTTGACCTTTTGTGATTGATGTATTTCACTCAGCATAATGTCCTCCAGTTTCATCCATGTTATGAGATGCTTCACAGATTCATCGTTGTTCTTTATCATTGCATAATACTCCATTGTGTGAATGTACCATAGTTTGTTTATCCATTCATCTGTTGATGGGCATCTAGGTTGTTTCCATCTTTTTGCTATTGTGAACAGTGCTGCCATGAACATGGGTGTACATATGTTTATTCGTGTGACAGCTCTTATTTCTCTAGGATATATTCCTAGGAGTGGGATTGCTGGATTGTATGGTATTTTTATTTGTAGCTTTCTAAGGAAGCGACATATCATTTTCCAAAATGGTTGTATTATTATGCATTCCCACCAGCAGTGCAGAAGAGTTCTGATCTCCCTGCAGCTTCTCCAACATTTGTTATTTCTAGTGTTTTTGATTCATGCCAGTAATGCCGGGGTGAGATGGTATCTCACTGTGGTTTTAATTTTCATTGCTCTAATGGCTAGTGAACGTGAGCATTTCCTCATGTGTCTGTTGGCCGCTTGAATGTCTTCTTTGGTGAAGTGTCTGTTCGTTTCCTTTGCCCATTTTTTAATAGGATTATTTGTCTTTATGTTGTAGAGGTGTTGGATTTTCTTGTAGATATGGAGATTAGACTTTTGTCTGACCTGTACTGTCCAAAAATTTTTTCCCAGTCTGTAGGTTCTCTTTTTACTCTTTTGGTGAAGTCTTTTGAAGGGCATAGGTGTTTGGTTTCTAGACGATCCCAGTTATCTAGCTTATCTTCTGGGGTTTGTGTGTTGATCGTTAGGGTTTGTATCCTGTTAATGCTGTGTATTAGGGTCTGTAGTGTTGGTCCTATTTTTTCTTCTATGAACTTTATAGTTTTTGGTTTTATGTTAGGTCTTTGATCCATTTTGAATTAGTTTTTGTGTATGGTGTGAGGTATGGGTCCTGTTTTAGTTTTTTGCAGATGGATATCCAGTTTTTCCAGAACCATTTGTTAAAAAGACTGTGTTTTCCTCGTTTGATGGACTTTGGGCCCTTGTCGAAGATCAGGTGACTGTGGGTGGATGGATTTACATCTGGATTCTCAATTCTGTTCCATTGGTCAATGTGTCTGTTGTTGTGCCAGTACCAGGATGTTTTAACTACTGTAGCTGTATAGTAGGTTCTGAGTTCAGGTAGTGTGAGTCCTCCTACTTTATTCTTCTTCAGTAGTGCTTTACTTATTTGGGGCTTCTTTCCTTTCCATATAAAGTTAATGTTTAGTTTTTCCATCTCTTTGAAGAATGTTGTTGGTATTTCGATCGGGATTGCATTGTAGTTGTAAATTGCTTTGTGTAGAATTCTCATTTTCACAGTGTTGAGTCTACGTATCCGTGAGCATGGTATATTTTTCCATTTATGTAGATCCCTTTGGGTTTCTTGCAGTAGTGTTTTGTAGTTTTCTTTGTATAGGTGTTTTACATCCCTGGTCAGATTTATTCTTAAGTATTTTATTTTTTTAGAGGCTATTATAAATGGTATTGTTTTCCTGATTTCCTTTTCATCGTTCTCTTTATTGGTGTATAGGAATCCAACTGATTTTTGTATGTTTATCTTGTATCCTGCTACTCTGCTGAATCTTTTTATTAGTTCCAGTAGATTTCTCTTGGAGTTTTTGGGGTTTTCTATGTATAGTATCATATCATCCGCAAACAGGCCCAGTTTAACTTGTTCATTACCAATTTGGATGCCCTTTATTTCTTTCTCTTGCCTTATTGCTCTAGCCAGAACTTCCAGCACAATGTTAAATAAGAGTGGTGATAAAGGGCATACTTGTCCTGTTCCTGTTCTCAAGGGAATGTTTTCAGCTTCTCTCCATTAAGAATGATGTTGGCTGTTGGTTTTGCATAGATGCCCTTTATTATGTTGAGAGATTTCCCTTCTATATCTATTTTATTGAGAGTTTTTATCAGGAATGGGTGTTGGACTTTGTCAAATGTCTTTTCTGCATCAATTGAGATGATCCTGTGATTCTTTTCTTTCCTTTTATTTATGTGATGGATTATGGTGATTGATTTTCTAATGTTGAACCTTCCTTGCATACCTGGTATGAATCCTACTTGGTCGTGGTGTATTATTTGTTTGATATGATGTTGAATTCTATTGGCTAGAATTCTGTTGAGAATTTTTGCATCTATATTCATGAGAGATACTTGTCTGTAATTTTTTTTTTTTTTTGGTGGCGTCTTTGCCTGGTTTTGTTATCAGGGTTATGTTGGCTTCGTAGAATGAATTCGGAAGTGTTGCTTCCTTTTCTGTGTTCTGAAATAGTTTGAATAGTACTGGTATAAGCTCCTCTCTGAATGTTTGGTGTTATTCTCCAGTGAAGCCATCTGGGCCAGGGCTTTTTTTTGTTGGGAGGTTTTTTTTTTTATTACCTTTTCAATCTCTTGTTATGGGTCTGTTCAGATTTTCAACATCACTTTGTTGTAGTTTGGGTAGCTTGTGTGTTTCTAGAAATTTATCCATTTCCTCTAGGTTTTCAAATTTGTTGGAGTATAGTTTTTCATAATACTTTGTTATGATCCTTTTTATTTCAGTTGGGTCTGTGGCAATGTCCCCCATTTCATTTCTTATTTGGGTTATTTGCATCCTCTCCTGTTTTTCTTTTGTCAGTCTGGCCAGTGGTTTATCAATTTTGTTGATTCTTTCAAAGAACCAACTTTTGGTTCTGTTGATTCTTTCTATTGTTTTTCTATTCTCTATTTCATTTATTTCTGTCCTGATCTTTATTATTTCCTTTCTTCTGGTGGCTGTGAGCTTTTTTTTTTTGCTGTTCTCTTTCTATTTGTTTGAGTTCTGTAGTTAATGTTTTGATTTTGTCCCTTTCTTCTTTTTTGATGTGTGCATCTATTGCTGTAAATTGTCCTCTGAGGACTCCCTTTGCTGTGTCCCAAGGATTTTGGTATGATGTGTCTTCATGTTTCATTCTAGTAATTTTTTGATTCTATCTCTGATTTCTTCTATTACCCAGTGGTTTGTAATCAGGGTGCTATTCAGTTTCCATGTAACTGATTTTTTTTCCTTGCTCTTTCTGTTGTTAATTTCTACCTTGATGGCATTGTGGTCAGAGAAGATACTTTGTATTATCTCAGCGTTTTGGATCTTGTTGAGGATTGCTGTGTGGCCTAAGATGTGTTCTATTCTGGAGAACGTTCCATGTGCGTTGGAAAAGAATGTGTACTTTGCAGCTGTTGGATGGAGTATTCTATATATGTCTATGAGGTCAAGTTGGCTGATTGTGCCCTTTTGGTCTTCTGTATCTTTGCTGAGTTTCTTTTTAGATGTTCTGTCGTTTACTGAGAGTGGTGTGTTGAAGTCTCCTGCTGTTGTTGTGGAACTGTTACTTTCTCTTTTCAGTGCTTTTAGAGTTTGTTTTATGTATTTTGGAGCCCTGCCACTGGGTGTGTAGATGTTTATTATGGTTATGTCTTCATGATGTATCGCCCCCTTAATCATTATATGGTGTCCTTGTCTTTTACGGTGGATTTTGTTTTAAAGTCTGTTTTATCTGAGATTTAGTATTGCCGCTCCTGCTCTTTTTTGGTAGTTGTTTGCTTGATACATTTTTTTCTAACCTTTGATTTCTAATAAATTCACATCTTTGTTTCTAAGGTGTGTCTCCTGTAGACAGCATATTGATGGATCCTGTTTTTTGATCCATTCTGTCACTCTCCATCTCTTTATGGGTGCATTTAAGTCATTTACATTCAGTGTAATTACTGATAGGTCTGAGTTTATTGCTTTCATTTTTTAGTGCTTTTTTTGGTTCTGCTGACGTTTTCTTCGTTCCTCTTATTCTCCAGTGCTGAATTCCTTTTGTCTGTGGATTTTTTTCATTTCCTTTGTTTTTGTAGGTTTTGTTTTTGCTGAGACTTTATGTTTTTCCTCTTTATTTTTATGAGTAGATTTGTTAACTTTCTTTGTGGTTACCGTGAAATTTACCCTTATCTTTCTCTGTTTGAAGCAATCTGTTATTGCTTGGTATAGCCTTGCCTTCCTGTCCATTAGAAGATTCTACACCTACATCGTTTATTCTCTCTTTTATTGTTCTGATGTTGTTGCCATTTACAGATTAACTGTTCTGATTCCCTGTTGTATTTCTTTTGGTATTGGATAGTCCTTGAGAGTTCATTTCCTGGATTGGTATCTGTCTGGTACAGTCCTGCGTCGTAGATTCAGCCTGTGAGCTGAAGTTGTTTGTTGTCAGATCGAAGGACTCTCTTTAATAATTCTTGTAAGTTTGGTTTGGTTTTTACATATTCCCTTAATTTCTGTTTATCTGGAAATGTTCTAATTTTACCATCATATTTGAGTGAGAGTTTTGCTGGATATATTATTCTTGGCTGGCAATTTTTTTCTTTCAAGGTTTTATATATGTCATCCCATTGCCTTCTTGCCTGCATGGTTTCTGCCAAATAATCTGAGCTTAGTCTTATTGTTTCTCCTCTGTATGTGACTTTTTGTTTTTCTTGAGATGCTCTCAGAATTCTTTGTCTTTGGTTTTAGCGAATGTGATTGTGATATGCCTTGGTGATTTTCTTTTGGGTCTATCCTATATGGGGTTAGTTGAGCTTCTTGGATGGCCTGCTTTTCATCTTTCATGATATTGGGGAAGTTTTCTGTCAGCGGTTCTTCAATGATCCTCTCTGTATTTTCTGTTTCCCCCCCTTCTGGAACTCCAGTCCTCACAGATTTTTGCTTTTGATTGTATCCCACATAATTCTCAGGGTTTCTTCATTTTTCTTCATTCTTTTTTCTGATTTTTTCTCAAACAGAGTTGTATCCAAGTGTTTGTCTTCAATTTTGCTGATCTTGTCTTCCACCATTTCAAATCTGCTCTTCAGTCCTATGACACTGTCCATTTCTGAAATCTTGTTTATCTTTTGGATTTCTAATTGTTGCTTTTATGTGATTTCTAGTTGTGAATTCATTTTGGCGTTTTGTTCCTGCATTATTGTCCTGAATTCTTCCATTTTTTAAAATCTGTATTTTCCGTGAATTTGTCTATTTTTTCCTCATTTTTGTCTGCTTTTTGCTTCAACTGTTAGATAATTCTGAGTATTAGAGATTTGAATTCCCTATCAGGTAGTTCTAGTGCCTTTTCTCCTACTGGAAAGTCAGCTGGTGTTTTATTTTGGATGCTTACTGAAACCACCTTGTCCTGTTTTCATATATATTTTGATATTGTCTGTTGTCTTTGGGACATTCAGTAGTTGTTTTTTCATTTATTGATTGTAGATTTGTTTGTTTCATCTGGTTTTTTGTTTTATTTGGCTATGTCTGAGCAGATGGGCTGTGTGTTCTTTATTGTTTGCTTGTCTGTGGGCACGATACTTTTCACCTTCTTCTCCAATTGGTAGGGTCAGTCACTCAGATATGGTACAGCAGGGCAGGTCTAGCTGAAGAGGAGTTGTTGGGGTGGGTTGTTTGTGGCACTTACTATGGCAACCAAGGCAGGCCAGTTGTAAGTGCAGGGCAGGTTCTGGTAGGCCGTGCCTTTGCTGCTTGGTGGGGTGATGTTAAGTGCATGGTGCAGGTAGGCAGGATGGAGGGTGGAGATTGTGATGTGTGGAGCTAAGATGGGTATGGGAGAGAGGAAAGAGAGGGGACAGCATCAGGAGCCAAAAACATACAAACAAACAAAAAAGAGTGGTAGGGGAGCTTGCAGTTGGAGTGGAGAGATGATAGACTGTGAAATGGAGAAAAACAAAAAGGAGAAGAAGAAGAAACAAAAGAAAATAAAAAAGTGAATAAATAAATTTAGAAGGAAAAAAAAAGAAAAGCGAAGCTTCCAGCGATCCCACTGTTGTGGCTACGAGGTCTGGGGAAGTTGCCCCCAGGCATTGAAGTACAGCCTGGCTAGAAGTTGTAGAGGTGTCACTCAGTGCCAGATATGTAGGGGACAGGAAGAGAAGGAAGGTATAGAGAGACAAGAAGCTGAGTAATGAAGAAAAACAAAAAGGGAAAAAGAGGGAAAAGAAAACAAAACAAATTAAAAAAAAAAAAAAACAACAAGAAACCACCCCCCCCAAAAATGGAAAAATAAATGAAAAAAGAAATGCTCTCGGGGATCCCTCTTCACGTCTGCACAAACTGAGAGTGTAGGTCCCATGCCACACAGTACTGCCCGGCTAGAACAGGCTCCCAATTCGAGAAAAGAAAAAGAAACCAAACAAACAATTCAAAATAAACAAAAAAAGCCCTGGGATCCCACCAGCGTGGCAGCTTGGACCGGGAAGGAGTTTCACATTCAAGTGGAGTTTCAGAGCCTTTCAGGAAGAAGCGAAGATTGCGCAGGGATTCAGGTATTTGAAAGAAAGGAGGGGGAGGTGGTGAGAGGTAAGGAAGAAATCTAAAGAAGCAGAAGAAAGCAATACCAGCAGCCAACAAATGGCAGTCAGGGAGTTGGACAGTGTGGTCAGGTGGAATCCAAGCAGCCAGTGCTTCATGGCCAAGAGACTGTGGCCGCAGGAAGCCGAGGTGGTTGAGTGGGGGTGAAGAAAGGTGGGGGTTGGGAAAGCATATATCACTGGTTACCAGTTGTTCTGTCTCCTGCTGGAAGCTCCGTGAAGCTGCTTTCTCATACTCCAGGTTCGCTGGTCTCTGATAGGAATCCAAGATGGCAGATCTATGCTGGGTTAGCTGACGGGACCTCTGCACGGTATCACTCCTTGCTCTCTGTTTTCTGTCACTTTCTTATTCCATTTGGTGCTTGGCTGAGTTCTTTATCTTTTCATTTGATGGTTAGGGTTTCAGGATTGCTGTTTTCTCTCTTTGGCTTAGTTTTTGGGATCTTTGCTGTGGAGGGATGGCGTGGTGCTTCTGCCTAGAACGCCACGTTGCCCAGAAGTCTTGACACTGTTTTTAACATAACGGAGACAAGGGAAGAATTGATGCCTTGAATTATGGTGTTGGCAAAGAATATTGAATATACCAGGGCTTGCCAGAAGAATGAACAAATCTGTCTTGGAAGAAGTACAACCAGAATGCTCCTTGGAAGTGAGGTACAACCAGAATGCTCACATGCTTTAGGCATGTTATCAGGAAGGTCCAGTCCCTGGAGAAGAGCATGATACTTGGTAAAGTAGATGGTCAGCGAAAAAGAGGAAGACCTTTAACGAGGTGGATTGACACAGTGGGTACAAAACTGGGCTCAAGCTTGGCAATGATCATGAGAAGGACACAGGACCCGACAGTGTTTCGTTCTGTTGTACACAGGGTCACTATGAGTTGGAACCGACTAGACGGCACCTAACAACAAAAGAGGCAATGAGCTTTCTCAGTATATAGCAGGGTGCTTTCTTCAGAGCAACTGTTGGTGCCATTAAGTTCTAGCCTAGTTTAGGTGGTCAGTAGGCCAGTGCATTCCGAAGCTGGATAATATTGTAATTCCACTAGGACAGCCTGCTATTTTTAAAGGAGTCCTATAGCAAACCATCATTGTAAGACAAATAGTGACACCCAATTTATTAATCTAGATTTTCACCTTTTCCCTAAAATGACATATGCCTTCAGAGCGGAACACTAATTTCTAAACAGAGTCTTTGTGCCTCTACAGTTAATTTACCTGAAGACAGTAGTTCCTAGTAATTTCAGAAATAATCTGAGTCTCTTCCAGTGGAATTCAGGGACAAGACCTCAAAGGAAAAAAATATAGTTTAGGGTTTTTCTAGATGTTTCAAGGAAACTTAGGATTCCCCAGTAGGTTCCTGGTCTTAGGAAACCTTTGCAAGCATGGTTAGGCTTGCAGCAGTTTTGTGGGATCCCTGAATTTGCTTATTATTGTAAGTTTTAGTGAGTTAATTATTTCTCATTGTGGTCCCTCCCACTTCCCCTGCATCTTTATAATTATGCATTTGATCCCAGGTACCATTAGGGACCACTCCTGAGAGCGGTCCGTTTTTGATCTCCAAGGGGAGAGTGTAGGTTTTGCTCCCTCTTTTTAGCCACATAAGCAGAAAGCACTATCCAAAGCCAAAAAGAACAGTTTGATTGCTATGCTCAGAACAATCATCACAAAACTAACTACTCCAATATTTATCATGATTATTATTTATCATCTTTTTCTTGGCCATTTCTATAAGATGCTGTTTAAAAATGAGGTGATATTCAGTTGGTGTATAGGTCACAACTCTAATCAAGAGTTAGAATCATTTATTTACTGAGAGTACACTTTTGAGGTCAGTTCATTTTGAAGGGCTTGCCAAAAAATCACATTACTTAGGACTAGACTTTCTGTGCATATTTAACAATTTTTATAACATTAATATTTTTTTACAGTTCTAAATGACATCTGATTTCAGTTTGGAAAAGCTTGAAATATACAAAAACACAAGAACTTTTACCAGCACATCATGGTTGGTGGAAAATTCTCTCAATTGTTGTATGTCTCTAAGTTTGTGCTGCACTACTAACTGAAAGGTTGCTTGGTTTGAACCCATCCAGTGGTACCATAGAATAAAGTCCTGGCACTCTGCTTCCATAAGATTACTGTACAATCAAGAAAACCCTATGGAGCATAGTTCTACTCTGAAACACATGGGGTGTTTCAGAGTAGAATTGCCTTGATGGCAACGGGTTTGGTTTTGGGTTTTTATGGGAGGATATTTTCACAGGATGAAGAATTCTAAGTTAGAGTTTTATTTTCTTTAAGCTGTTCTGTTGTTTTTATTGAGAACTCAGCTGTCGGTTTTTACCGCTGCCTTTTTTTTTAAGGTTGTCTTAGTTACCTAGTGCTGCTGTAACAGAAATACCACAAGTGGATGGCTTCAACAAACAGTAGTTTATTCTCTCACAGTCTAGTAGGCTAGAAGTCCAAATTCCAGGCATCAGCTCCAGGGGAAGGCTGTCTCTCTGTGTTGGCTCTGAGGAAGGTCCTTGTCATCAATCTTCCCCTGGTTGAGGAGCTTCTCAGCACAGGGACCCTGGGTCCAAAGGACGTGCTATTCTCCTGGCTCTTGTTTCTTGGTGGTGCAAGGTCCCCATTTCTCTGCTTGCTTCTCTCTTTTATATCTCAAAAGAGATTGGCTTAAGACACAATCTGATTTTGTAGATTGAGTCCTGCCTCATTAACATAACTGCCACTAGTCCTGTCTCATTAACATCGTAGAGATAAGATTTACAGCACATAGGAAAATCACATCAGATGACAAAAGGGTAAACAGTCACAGTATTAGGAATCATGGACGAGCCAAGTTAACAGATATTTTGGGGGGGCACAATTTGGTCCATAACAAAGGTAATGTGACCTTTTCCGCCCTCATTCCAGCTACTTAAAAGAGTTTCTGTCTTTGGTTTTCTGCAGTTTTACCATGGTGTTCCTAAGCATAATTTTCTTTTTATTTATTCTGCTTGAATTTTTTGTGACTTGATGTTCTCTTTATTTTTAGAAAATTCTGGGTTGTTATTTTTTCAGATAATATATGTATACTATTCTGTCTCTCTTCTCCTTCTGGGACTCCAAGCATACATGTTTAGACTTTCTCACCGTGTCTGTTCTGCTCTTTTTTTTCCCCACCTGTTTTTACTCACTGCGTCTATCTGGATATTTTCTTCTTACCTGTCTTTCGCTTTACTAAGTCTCTGTGTTTTACATGCTGTTAAACTTATTTTTGAGTTCTTAATTTTAGTTAATGTGTTCTTCAGTTTTAGATTAACTTTGCTCTAATTAAAATCTCCATCTGGCCATTTATTTTCTTGAATATATAAATCATAGTTGTTGTAAAGTCTGGGTTTCGTATCTCTAGTATTGATAATAACCTGTGAGTCTAATGTTTATTTTGACTCTTGATCCTGTTTCCTAGTAATTTTTTTGAATATTTTATTGTGTTTTAGGTGAAAATTTATATAACAAATTAGTTTTCCAATCAATAATTGTTTCACCAGTTGTTCCTTGACATTGGTTGTAATCCCCACAATGTGTCAGCACTCTCCCCATTTCCTCCCTGGGTTCTCCATTTCTATTTTGTCCAGTTTCCCTGTCCCTCCCTGCCTTCTCATCTTTGGTTTTGGGCAAGTGTTGTCCTTTTGGTCTCGTGTAGTTGAATTGTTCTAAGGAGCATCTTCTTCATGGAAATTATTGTTTAGTTTATAGTCCTTTCTACTATTTGACTGAAAGGTGGCCTACGGAAGCGTCTTAGGTTCAAGTTAGAAGGTTGTCTCAGGGTAGCTGCCTGGTAATTTTTTATTGAATGCTGAACATTTCTACAGGTCATAAGTGATGTTCCCTTCTTATAAAGAGGATTCACCCAACCTACCTCATAAGATGATTTATCCTGTCCTCTAACAGGTAGAGAAGGGGCTGATAACCTCAGCTGAGTCAGAGATTTAGGCTGGTTTTCAGTCTTTGTAAAGCTTAGCTATCTCTTTTATTCCTCTTACCTAAGGTCCTCACTGAGAGCTTTAGCTGTTTATTTTTGCTCTGGTGGATTCTGACCTCTAATTTTCACCTCCCCAGCACTAAGAGCCTCCTGAAAGCAAAGCTCAACCATTCAGCCTCTTTCTGCCCAGCATTTTAGCCTCTCACCCTGCTTTGAATAAGAATCACCAAATACTTTGAGGGGGAACCAGGCGCAGAGTATTAGGCATACTTCTGTCTGCCTTCCTTCTATCCCAGCTCTTGACCCTCAAGTCTTGATTGCCCTTGATAGGTCTTAACCCAAACTTTTGTCTTCCTAGCCAGAAAGACTGCCGAAAGTCCTCCTTAGCTGCCACATGTTACTTAATCACCTTTCTGTTTGTGTTTCTGTCCAGCTTCTGAGCCTCCTACCCTATACCACTTAAGAGCTGGTAAGTGACCTAAGGGGAAACTGGACTGTGGTCATACCTCCATGAACTTCCTTTGTCTCCAGGATTTTGGTGCTTCAGATATGGGCTGTTTAGGCAGCTCTTGGATGCCATAGAACAGGTGATATATCTTATCCAACTTGCTTAGTTGCTGTTGGCAGGAGCATTGGTTTGCCAAAAGTTAATCCATCTTAGCTGCAAGTAGAAGTCTAACGTTTTTTGTTTTGGTTTAGGTTTTGTTTTTCTTGCATTATCTGTGTTGGTTTTGGAACCAGGGTTATTATGCCAGTTACTAAACAGAATGGGAGAGTCCCATAAAATCATCTGGGCATGGCACAACCCTGCTTTTGAGCAGAGTTTTCTAATTTGTTTCCTAGATATTGGCTTACTGAGGTTCTGCTTCTCTTCTTTAATCAATTTGATCATTTATTTTTTGGTTTGTTTTAACATAATCATTAATTTCTTCTGTATTTTCCAATTTATTTATTGTAAAGAATATATAATATTTTCTTATAATTATATAAGATCTCTCTGTTTTTATACTTTTTCATAGATAGTGCGTTAGGTTTTATGTTCTCATGCTCACTCTCTTTGGTGTAGTTTGCTAGAGGTTTGTCTTTTTTATCAGTCTTTTTAAAGAACCAGTTGTTAGATGTTTTTGACCCAGTATACTGCTTTTACTTTTTACTTCTCTTAATTGTTTTGTGCTTAAAAATTAATCTCTTTGAGAGGGGAATTCACTAATTGGTTAGTAGACAAGAATTATCTTAGGTGAAGGGAAGCACAACACACAATATAGGGGAAGTCAGCACAGCTGGACTAAAGCAAAAGCTAAGCAGTTTCCTGAACATAACCAAACACTTTGAGGGACAGATTAGCTGGAGATGGGGCCTGAGGACCATGGTTTCAGGGGACATCTAGGTCAGTTGGCATAAGAAAGTTTAAGAAAATGTTCTACATCCCACTTTGGTGAGTGGTGTCTGGAGTCTTAAAAGCTAGTGAGCGGCCATCTAAGATGCATCAATTTGTCCCAACCCACCTGGAGCAAAGGAGAATGAAGAACAGCAAAGACACAAGGAAAATATTAGCCCGAGACAAAAGGGCCACATAAACTAGAGACTCCATCAGCCTGAGACGAGAAGAACTAGGCGGTGCCCAGCTACCACCAATGACCGCCCTGACAGGGAACACAACAGAGAGTCCCTGATGGAGTGGGAGAAAAGTGCGGAGCAGAGCTCAAATTCACGTAAAAAGACCAGACTTAATTGTCTGACTGAAACTGGAGGAACCCCCGAAGCTATGGCCCCAGGATGCTCTGTTAACCCAGAACTAAAATCATTCCTGAAGCCCACTCTTCAGACAAAGATTAGACTGGACTATAAAACATAAAATAATATTCATGAAGAGTGTTCCTCTTAGTTCAAGCAGATACACGAGACCAAATGGGCAGCTCCTTTCTGGAGGCAAGATGAGAAGGCAGGAAGGGACAGGAACTGACAGAATGGACACAAGAAACCCAGGGTGGAAAGGAGCAGTGTGCTGTCACATTATAGGGATTGCAACGAATGTCACATAACAGTATGTCTATAAATTTTTGTATGAGAAATTAACTTGAGCTGTAAACTTTCACCTAAAACACACAAAAAAAAGAAAAGAAAAGGAAATTGGTTGAAAGGGCACTGTCATTAAGGGCAATAAAACATTTATCCATGGCAAAAAAAAAAAAAAATTAATCTTTTTGCTTTGATTAGGATCATTTTGCTGGTCATTTTTATTTAGCTTTTTGTCCTGAGTGCTTTATATTTTTTCATTTTTGTTATTTTATTATGAAATGTTAATATCAGGCTGTTTTTTACCTCTCTGAGTACATCTTTGGCTACATCCTATAAGTCTTAGTACGTGTTGAAGTTGTTATCATTATTTTATATATAGCGCATATGTTTTTTTGGATTACTGTCCTTAGCCAAGAGTTAGTTATTGGGCTGTTAGGAGTTTTTCTTTATCTCTTAGCTATTGATTTTTGTATTTATTGTTTAGTGTACAGAAGAAATAGCTGGTTAATTTCTGAGTTTTGATATTTATTATTTCTGGTGGACTATTACTTGTTAAGGTTTTTTTGTAAATGTTTCCAGGGACATTTAAAAAGATCTTGTTTTGCATTTATTAGTGTGGAAGTCCAAGACTACTACAGAAAATTGCTTTACATATTTTAAATAATTTATTTACTTTTTCAGAAGTTCTTAGTTGATCGTTTGCTCTAAATAAGACCCTGTGCTGGGTAATCAACACATATTTTTGTTAATTTTTTACTTTAAAAGTAAAACGTGATTATTGGAAAAAATTTGGAAAATAAAAGTATAAATTAAAAAAAAAATAAGTCACCCATAGTCACTCTCCACTCAGCATTTTATTTTGCTCAAGTTTCTATCAGTTTTGCTGTATATATTTTATTTTTACACAGTTGAACCACATTGTATAAACAGTTTTGTATCCACTTATATCTTGAATATATGTTTATATATTAACTGTTCTTTATGGCAATATTTAAACATGTGCAGAGAGAATGTACAATTAGCTCTCTTATATAACTTTCCCCTTCCTGATGGATTTCTTTATATTCCAAAAAACCAAACTTACTGCTGGCGAGTCGATTCTGACTCATAGTGACCCTTTATATTAAGGTGGGCTAATTTGGAACCCATGGCCAAATTGGGTTCCTAGAACTCTCAGCACAGAGTTGGAAGTTAGGAGAGCGGGAGACAGGGAACAGTTCAAGGTTAGGGATCGGAAGTTAAGTTGGGGATAGGAATGGAGTGGTGGTGGTGGTTATCGATGGAGATTGTGGCATTGGGCCTGGTGGTCATGGGAGGTACTGATAATAATGCATTGGGTTGTTTAATGTTATCTCCTTCGTTCTTCACAAGGATCCTTCATGATATGTCATTAACCTTGTTTTTCCATTGGTGCATACCAGGCCTCTGAGGGTTAAGTGATCTTGCTCACCGTTACCCCAAGAGTTTAAAATGGCAGAACCAGGATGCAAATCCATGCTTCTGACTCCAAAACCCATGGTCTTTCCTTTGTACTCTGTTGCCTTCTCAGAACTACCCACTAGTGTGAAATGGCCCCATAGTTGACCTTGTGTTCTGTGTGTGCTGGGCTTCAGGCAGAATACTGGGGGGCACAGCTGATGATGCCTTGTTTTTGAAGGGCTCATGGGCCAGTGGGGAAGACAAACAAATATAGAACATTCAGATATGGAAATATTGCATGTGAATTCAGGCAAGGCTTCCTGGCAATGATGATTGATCAGAGTCTTCAAATGTGAGTAAGAGTTTGCCAGGTGGGCAGAGGCTGGAAGGGTGTTCCAACCAGAGGGACCAGAGTAAGACAGGTAAATAGGTACCTGCACAGGAAACAGACTTGGCAGGAGTGTGTGAGGCTACAAGGCAAGGAAACTAGGGCATATATTCATTGGTTCTAGAGGAGTTTATGTAGACGGCTCTCTGTTGTGGCCATGCCTCTTTTGAGGTATGCAGACTTCTCTGGCCTCAGAAGTTGGGAACAAAACACATTTCTTATGCAAGAAGGGACTCTCTAGAGTGCACACCTCCACCCCTTCACACCGGCTACCACTGCCAGCAGCACCACTAGTACTACCACTGACAACACCAATGATAGTGATTACCAGCATTGAACACAAAGAAGGTCCTAGACTCTGTGCCTAGAGCTTTGCGTGTGATACCTTTTAAAATCTTTTCTCAGACCCCATGAAGTGTACATACTATTATTGTTGTTAGTTGTCCTCAAGTTAGCTCTGACTCATGGCTACTCATGTACAACAGAATGAAACATTGTCTTGTCCTGTGCCATCTTCACGTTTGTTGGTATGCTTGAGTCCATTGTTGTGGCTATTGTGTATTTTGAGGGCCTTCTAACTTAGAGGACTCATCTTCCAACACTATATCAGACAGTAGTCTGTTGTGATCTATATGGTTTGCATTGACTAATTTTTGGGAGTAGATTGCGAGGCCTTTCTTCCTAGTCTGTCTTAGTCTGGAAGCTCCACTGAAACCTGTTCACCACAGGTGACTGTGGTGATATTTGAAATGCTGGTGGCATAGCTTCCAGCATCATAGCAACACACAAATCACCACAGTATGACAAACTGACAGGTGGGTGGTGGGTAGGTATTATTCTCTTTTTAATAATGAGGCTACTGAGGCTTGGAGAGGTTAAGTACGGACTCAAGGTCCCACAGCTAAGAAGTTGCCAAGCCAGGATTTCAACCTAGATACCTCTGATGCTAGATGCTGTGTGGGGTTCAGGTTGGGAATGTAAATGAGGAAAATAGATCTTCTCCTAATTTTCTTGAAGCATATGGTCTTTTCATCTTTCTTTTGTTTTGCTGCTTTTGGGTACGGAGAGATATTTCTATGCTGTAAGAAAATCAATGGCACAATTATGATGAAAAATGGCAACTGACCCTCAACTTTGGGGAGACAACAGGGAGTAGTGGGGGTTGTGGCAAACCCGTGAGGGGTAGTGGATGTTACAATCCAGCCAGTGGTTGCCGTGTGGAATGCAGACCCAGGGCTGCCAATCTTCCTTTCTGTGAATTTTTTTTAAAAGAGAAGCTGGTAATACAGACTTCAAGTGAAATTTACCAGTTTTTAAAAGTGGACTCAGGTTTTTAAACAACCTCCAGCCAACAATAATAGATTTGATGAGTGTGTGATCTGTATGTAATGCCATACTGCCAAAGAACCTGCTGGAACCTCATTGGTTATCCTTTCCACCTCTTCCCCAACATACACCCTCATGCCTGGGAAAGGGGGCCTTTCTGACCTATGTAGTATAGTTCTTTCTTGGTACACCCTGGTCACCAAGGGTAGACCTTGTCTTCGCTGTCCAAGCCAGGAATTATTCCCAGTCTGTCTTGGGCATTTGGCTTCCTGTGCCCGGTTATGTACTTGGGGGTGTTTTTCCTGTCTTCAGCACTGACTCAGAAAAATCAGAAGAATACAGAACACTGGAGAGTATGCGGCAAAAATTGCTTAGAATTTGTACTTAAAATATCTGGCTGCTATAAGAGAACAAGAGGTCACTACTAGAGTTATGCCAGGTGGAACATTCAGAGCATGTCTAAAAAAGCCTTTTTCTTCCCACAGCATAATTCACTACTGAATTCATAGCCACGTGGGATTATAAAGTCAAATCTCCACAGGGTCAGCGGAGTAGGATAATTTTGTGTCAATTTATTGTACTCACAGCCCAATGCTTCAGCTCAGGCAGAAAGACTCGAATTTCACTCTCCCATGAGTCGGAATTGACTTGATGGCAACTGGTTGTTTTTACCAAGGTGCAGCCTAGCACCTGGGTGTAGTACTTGGTGGAGAGTTTCCTCATCATCAGAGCCAAGGGAAGAAGGAAGGTCTTGAGAACATGTCTAGTCTTGTGAGGTTCATTCTCTTTCTTCTCCACTCTTCAAATTCCAAGGAACTGTGCGCAGTGGCGCTGATACAGGCTGTACCTCCTGCCTATAGCAGGCTTACTGATCTACAGCACCAGGAAGAGGTGCGTCACCACTACAAAACCAACTCATAGCAACTCCATGTGTGTCAGAGTAGAACTGTGCTCCGTGGAGTTTCAACGGCTGATTTTTTTGGAAATAGATCACCAGGCCTTTTTGCCAAGGCAGATCTAGGTGGACTTGAACCTCTAAGTTTTCAGTTTAGCAGCTAAATGTGTTGGCCATTTGCACCACCCAGGGACTCCATTGTTGGACATAAGGTTGTATTAAAGTTCTTGCTACTGGTATTGATGCTGTCCTGGTGGCATCTTAGTGTTTAAGATTCTGGGTTAGGCAGTCACACTGCTCAGGTTTGAATCCTGGCACTACCAGTTTCGTGACTTTGGACAATTTTCTTGATCTCTCTATGCTTCAGTTTTCTCATATATAAAAATGGGGATTATATTAGGATTTCTTCTTATTTGTCAAGGATTAATTACTGTGCCTAATGTGGAGTAAGTGTACATGTTACCCATAACATGCGATGATGTTGGAAACTTTGCCCATAGTTCTGGTTATTTCCTTAAGATGTTTTCTGAGAATGGAATTACTGATCCAAAGGTGTGACTATTTCAAACATTTTTCACGAACATTGCCAAATTGCCCTTCAGGAATGTTGTAAATGAGTTTATCATTCACATCTCAGTACAGTATGTGAAGGAGTCCTGGTGGCGCAATGGTTAAACACTCTGCTGTTAACCAAAAGGTTGGCAGTTCAAACCCATCAGCAGCTCTGTGGGAGAAAGACCTGGCAATCTCCCATAAAGATTTCAACCTAGGAAACTCTGTGGGCAATTCTGCTGTCCTGCAGGATGGTTATGAGTCAGAATTGACCTGAGGACACACAACAACAGCAGCAGTATGTGAGAGTGCCTGTATACCTGAACTTCTGCCAGTGCTGTGCAATTTAATTGTATTTTAATCTTTGCCAGTTCTTGTGAAAAGTGCCAGTTCATTGTTTTACTTTTTGAGCTTTCATTACTGGCGAGTTTATGTATTTTTCACTCATTTACTGGTCATTTCATGTTTTTTTTTTTTTAAACACTTCTTGGTTTTTTCCATTTGTGCGTTCATCTGTTTTTACTAAAGTGGAAGATTTATTTCAATACTAAGAGTAACTGTTTATCTGCCATTTATATTGAAAGTCTTTTACCCATAATCTTTATTTTGTGAATTTAGATTTTGTATATCAGACTTGATATATGGAATCTAAACTTTCAGATGAGGCCTTCAAACTTGATATACAGAAATTTTAAGCCTTCCTGTGATAAAAAGCTTTTAAATTTTCCTGTAAGCTTAGAAGGAACTCTAGCTCTAAATCATAGGTGTGTGCATGTTAATTTGCTTATTTATTCTTACATTTATTTTTTGAATTAAACTAGATTCATGTTGGTTAATGATATGAAGTAGGTGTCTCACAGTTTTTCTTACAACAGTTAACCAGTTTTCCAAACTGCCTTTATTGAATAACATATATATAATTTAAAATGCCGTTTTTATTATATATTAAATATATTAGGTCTGATTCTTGGATTTCTATGCAATTCCGTTTTTTTGTCTATGCTTACACAGTACTACTTTATTGTAGTTTTATATTTTAATAAGTTGTAATGCAAATTCTGAGTCATTTTGCTGTTGTTTAAAAAAATACTGGGCTATTTCTGTTTCTTTTTATTCCCCCCGTATCTTATTTATTTAGAATAAATTCATCAGGTTTAAAAAATCCAGATGGGATTTTGATTGAAATTGCTTTAAATTTTAAGTCAATTTTGAGCAAATTAGCATGTTTGTAGTATTGAAGTTTCCCATCCACAAATATAGAAGTATCTCCATTTAGTAAAATCTTCTTTTTTTTTTTTTAATGTATCACAGTTAAGTTTTGTAGATTTCTTCATTTAATCCTGCACATTTCTTGTCAAATTTATTCCTAGGCATTTTATATTTTTGTTGCCTCCATAAATAGTGCTTTTCCATGCTATATTTTTTAACTAGTTATTGCTGATTGTTGATTAGATCTTTATTTTGTAACCAGACATCTTTCTGAATGTTCTTATTTGCTCCAAATTGTCTTTTAATTCATTCTCTTTGGCTATTTAGCTGTATAGTTAGATATGCAGGTAATGTTTTTTAGACCTTTTCCTATAGATTTATCTCTTTATTTGTTTTCTCCCTTACTGCATTGGCTAGAAGTTATAAAACAATATTGAATATAATGGCTCTGGACATGAGGATTGCGTTTTTAATGGTGGAACTGTATGCACTACAGAGCTTGGGTGGGTAGTTATGGTTGTACTTTTGAATTGCTGTTGTTATCTGCTGTTGAGTGACTCATGGTGAGACCATACACAACAGCTGGGTGTTGTGCTCCATAGAGTTTTCACTGTCTGATTTTTCAGAAGTAGATCACTAGGCCTTTCTTCCTAGACTGTGTTAGTCTGGATGCTCTACTGAAACCTGTTCAGCATCATAGCAACACGCAAGCTTCCACAACAGGTAGGTAGTGGCTGTACTTCAGATGCATTGGCCAGGAATCGAACCTAGGTCTTCTGCACGGGAGGCAAGAATTCTACCACTGAACCACCAGTACCCTTTTGGATTAGACCTTCCAAATATTTCTCAAATACCTAAGTCTGTTCATACTCCTGGCTGTTCCTGTCCCCTGCCCCCAACTCAGCCTCTTTAGAAGTGAAAGGTAAAGAATGAGAATATATATGTGGGAATGTTGGACCTTTATGTGATGGGGGTAGCAGTGGGGAACAAAAATGGCAAATTTCAGCCACTCTGGTTTTTGCTGCATCTTTTCTGGACATGTTCATTCCATGGGCTGTGCCAGGTTAATGAGGGATGCTGAATGGACCAGCTAGTCCTTGTGGGCATCAACCTTGCCTAATGAATTTATTTATTTTATTTTTTCCCATACAAAAATTTATACATACATTGTTTTGTGACTTTAATTGCTCTCCCCATACTGTGACAGCATGCTCCACCTTTCCACCCCTGCTTCCCCATGTTCATTCAACCAGCTCCTAACCCTCTCTGCCTTCCCATCTCACCTTCGGACAGAAGCTGCCCGTTTAGTCTCTTGTATCTACTTGAGCTAAGAGGCACACTCCTCACAAGTATCACTTTATGTCCCACAGTCCGGTCCAATCCCTGTCTGAAGAGTTGGCCTCAGAAATTGTTTTATCTCTGGGCTGATAGAGAATCCAGGGGCCATGCTTTCTGGGGTTCCTCAAGTCTCAGTCAGACCATTAAGTCTGGTCTTCTCACTAGAATTTAAGTTCTGCACCACACCTTTCTCCCTGTCCCTCCGGGACTCTGTTGTGTTCCCAGTCAGGACGGTCATTGGTGGTAGCCAGGCACCATCTAGTTCTTCTGGTCGCAGGCTGATGAAGTCTCTGGTTTTTGTGGTCCTTTCTGTCTCTTGGGCTACTACTTTCCTTGTGTCTTTGGTGCTCTTCATTTTCCTTTACTCCAGGTGGCTGGGACCAATTGGTGCATCTTAGATGGCCGCTTGCAAACTTTTAAGACCCCAAATGCCACTCACCAAAGTAGGATGCAGAACATTTTCTTAATAAACTTAGTTATGCCAGCTGACCTAGATGTTCCCCGAAAGCATGGTCCCCAGACCCCTACCCTTCTACTCTGTCCCTCAAAGTGTTTGATGTATTCAGAAAACTTCTTAGCTTTGATTTAGTCCAGTTGTGCTGACTTCCCCTGTATTGTGTGCTGTCCTTCCCTTCACCTAAGATAATTCTTATCTGCTATCTAGTTAGTAAATAACCCTCACCCTCCCTCCCCACCCTCGTAACCATGAAAGAATGTTGTCTTCTGTGTTTAAACCTTTTCTTGAGTTCTTATAATAGTGGTCTTATACAATATTTGCCCTTCTGCAACTGACTAAATTCACTCAGCATAATGACCAGCTTCCTCCATGTTAAAAGATGTTTCACAGCTTCATCGTTGTTCTTTATCACTGGGTAGTATTCCATTGTGTGAATATACCATAATTTGTTTATCCATTCGTCCGTTGATGGGCACCTAGATTGTTTCCATCTTTTTGCTATTGTGAACAATGCTGCAATGAACATGGGTATGTATATATCTATTTGTGTGACGGCTCTTAATTCTCTAGGATATAGTCCAAGGAGCGGGATAGCTGGATCATACGGTACTTGTATGTCTAGCTTTTTAAGGAAGTGCCAAATTGATCTCCAAAGTGGTTGTACCATTTTACATACCCACCAACAGTGTTTAAGTGTTCCAGTCTCTCCACAACCTCTCCAGCATTTGTTATTTTGTGTTTTTTGGATTAATGCTAGTCTTGTTGGGGTGAGATGATATCTCATTGTAGTTTTGATCTGCATTTCTCTAATGGCTAATGATTGTGAGCATTTCTTCATGTGTCTGTTAGCCACCCGAATATCTTCTTTGGCAAAGTGCCTGCTCATATCCTTTGCCCATTTTTTAATTGGGTTATTTGTCCTTTTGTTGTTGAGGTTTTGCAGTATCTTACAGATTTTAGAGATTAGACGCTGATCGGATTTGTCGTAGCCAAAAATTTTTTCCCAGTCTGTAGTTGTCTTTTGACTCTCTTAGTGAAGTCTGTTGATGAGCATAAGTGTTTGATTTTTAGGAGCTCCCATTTATCTAGTCTCTCTTCTGGTGCTTGTGCAGCGTTACTTAATGTTTCGCATTGTGTTTATGCCATGTATTAGGGCTCCTAGCGTTGTCCCTATTTTTTCTTCCATGATGTTTATCTCTTTTGATTTTATATTTAAGTCTTTGATCCATTTTGAGTTAGTTTTTGTACATGATGTGAGGTATGGGTCTTGTTTCAGTTTTTTGCAGGTGGATATCCAGTTATGCCAGCACTATTTGTTAAAGAGGCTATCTTTTCCCCAGTTAATGGAGTTTGGGCCTTTGTCAGATATCAGCTGCTCATAGGTGGATGAATTATGTCTGGATTCTCAATTCTGTTCCATTGGTTGCCTGACGAATTTAGCCCATCTTTCTTTTTCTAAGTTAGAGACTTTCAGCAGCTCTCCTGTCTTCTGTAATTTCTCCTCCACATCCCCTTCCCTCCCCTTTACCCACCACCTCTGCAGCCAAAGGGGAAGACAAAAACAAATAACCAGAAACTGTGACTTCGCTCCAAGGGCTTTTGTTCCTGAGCATAAATTAACATGACTCAGCTTGGTTTACGGCAGAGTCGGCTATTCTGTTGGGATAATCCTGATCAAGATTTCTGGGAAGTTGGGCTGCAGGCCTGTGTGTGGATGGAGCTCTGAGACGCGGGGCTTCTGTTTCTGGAGAGTTCCTTGACTGGCAGGGAGCGAGGTGGTGACTTCCCTCTGACCCTCCCTGCTTGAACGCAGAAGCACTGTGACTCACTCGGAGCTGACGCGTCCTCTCCGGGGCTGGTGCTGCCAGGTGTCAGTGTGGATGGCAGAGCCGGGTGAAGCCAGCACACTCTCGGGAGGCAGCAGAAGGGTCTGTTGGGTGTGCTGGGTACTGTCCCTGGGGCTACTGGAACCGAGATTCCCAGTGAACCTGCCCTGCTGAGGCTTACACTCCTGAGTCTTCCTTTCTAGGAGGCCTTCTCCAAATTTCTCCCTTCCTCCCAAGGTGTTCTTACATTGCCTCAGTCTTTTATAGGCATAGATAGATAGCTGCCATTGAGTCGACACCCATGTGTGGTGATGTTATGTACAACAGAATGAAATAATACCCAGTCCTGCATCATCTCCACAGTCACTGGCATTTTGAGTCCATTGTTGTGGCTAGTGTGCCAGTCCATCTCACTGAGGGCCTCCCTTGCCCTCACTGGCCCTCCGCTTCACCAAACACGATGTCGTCTTCCAGCGACTGATTCCTCTTGATAATGTGTCCAAAGCACGCAAGTTAGACAGTGTTCTGTTGTGACCCATAAGGTTTTTGTTGGCTAATTTTCAGAAGTAGATCACCAGGCCTTTCCTTCTGGTCTGTCTTAGTCTGGAAGCTCTGTTGAAACTTGTCCACTCTGGGTGACCCTGCTGGTATTTGAAATATGGGTGGCCTAGCTTCCAGTGCTATGGATACTACCACAGCACAACAACCTGACAGGCAGGTGGTGGCTAGTCTTTTATAGCTGATGATAATGATGATCAGCAGCTAGCATGTTTTCTAAAGTTATCTCCCTGAATTTTCACAGTAATTTTACATTTGTTATGATTATTATCTCCATTTTATAGATGAGGAAATTGAGGCTTGGAGAAGTTAAATAATTTTGTCCAAAGTTTTCTTTTTTAAAAGATAGCTTTATTAAGATATAATTCACATGCCATTCAATTCATGCATTTAAGTGTACAATTTAATGATTGTTAGTATATTCACAGAGTTTTGCAACTATCGCCCTACTGAATTTTAGAACACTTTTGTCACCTAAAAAAAGAAATTATGTGTGCCCCCATCCTTCCACATCCATAGCCCTAGGTGGCCACTAATCTACTTTCTGTCTCTATTTTATCAGTTGCCATTGAGCCAGCTCTAACTCATGGTGACTCCATGTGCATTAGAGTGGAACTGTGCTCCGTAGGGTTTTTAAGGGCTGATCCTTTGGCAGTAGATTGCCAGATGTCTCTTCTGAGGTGCCTATGGGTGGACTGGAACTTCAAAGCTTTTCAGTCAGCAGCCGAGCACATTAACCATTTGCACCACCCAAGGACTCCTGTGTCTTTACAGATTTTCCTATTTTATGTAAATGGAGTTGTACAGTATATGGGCTTTTGTGTCTAGCTTCTTTCACTCAGCATGACGTTTTCAAGGTTCATCCAAGTTGTAGCATGTATCAGGACTTCACTCCTTTCTATGGCCCGGTGTTACTTTTTGAACTTGAGGAGTCTGATTCCACAGTCTCAGAATTCACCTGCATTGCTGTCCTGCCTTCTCCCTAATGCACTGTAGACAAGTTCACGTTTCCTCGCTGTTTCTTCCTGGCTTTTCCTCACACCACGAGCCAGGGATTCAGCCTTGTACCTTAGTTGTCCAGTGTTGTCTATAACAAGTGCTTAGTGAACGTTGGTTGAACGCTGTGGGTTGGGACAGTTTTGTATACTAAATGCATGCAAAGAGATTGTTGGTGTTACTATTCTGCAGCATTTATGTGTCATGTTTTGCCATTAGAAATGAGAACAGACAAATGAGAGAATGCTCACTAAAGGATTCAAACAAGGTGAGTCATAAATGTACTGATGGTTGTGATGTGTCACCGTTTGCAACTGGAGTTAGGAACTGATGAATGGTCCACAGGACAGAGGTTAGCACATGTTGCCTCTCGGCCTTTGGCCAGCTGTGACAGGTGAGGTTTCTACAGTTTGAAGGTCACTGGCCTACATCATAAAGGGCTGGTTACTAAAGGCAAGCTGGATAGGTGACCTTTGTGCACAGGTGCAAGCTGACTGAAGTTTGCCGTGGCCACTGAGCCACTAAGTGTAACCTCAGGCACTGGACCTAGGTCTCTCTGACTCCAAAGCCCTCTCTCATTTCACTCCTTTCTCTGAACATGTTTGTGGACAGGCTACGTTGGAGGCTGGTGAGGGGCAAAAGTCTTGTCTAAAAGTAGGAACCGATTGCAGGTCCCTGACTGGGTTAGGTTTCTTTTAGAGATACCATGCAGGTGGAAACTGGTTGGAAAACAGTGCTGTGGCTTGCAGAGCCATTGGCACGCACTTCATAGGGAGTCATGTGATTATTTCTGTGAGGTCCCCAAGGAAAAAATGTCTATGAACAAAACTTCTGGGGTCTCTGCTGGCTCAGAGAATTCCCTTCCTATTCTCTAGCAGGGCCACTGGAGCCTTATGCCGTCAGCCATGGTGGTGATGGTAATCACTCCTGTTCATTGAGTGCCTATTCTCTGCCAGGCTTGGGGCTAAGTGCTTTGCATGAATTAGTTTATATTTATTTCTGATGATGAGGTGGTCATTATTAACTCCATTTTGCAGATGAGGAAACTGATACATAGAAGGGTAATAAAGCTTGCTAAAACCACCCAGCTGGTAAGTGGTGGAGCCTGTACTTTGTTTAGTACTTCTCTGTGCAGCAGTGTCATTCCATCTCAGAAATATTTTTTATGATGTATGTACCCAGCCATCTTAACCCATTGCTGTCAAGTTGATTCTGACTCATAGTGACCCTATAAGACAGAGTAGAACTTCTGTATAGGGTTTCCAAGGCTGTAATCTTTACAGAAGCAGACTGCCACATCTCTCTGTGGAGTGGCTGGTGGGTTTGAATTGCTGACCTTTTGGTTAGCAGCTGAGCGCTTAACCACTGTGCCACTGGGGCTCCTTTGATGTATGTACAGACCCACTATAATACAAAAGAGTACAGTTAATATAAATTTTCTTCATGACTTATTGTCAAGTACAATAGCTTGAGCATTGTATTCTTGGTTGCCAAGTTCTAGGATTTTTCTCACTTCAGTCGTACATCTTAGCCTGTTTGTTTACTCCATTGGAGTCTCTCTGTCTGCCGTGAGTTTGTGTTTCTTTGAAGAGTGCTTAACCCTGGTGGTGGACGTAAGGCAAGCTAGTGGTATAGTTAGAAGAGCATCGAAGTACCAAGAGAGAACATTGAGCTGAGGGATAAATGCAAGTTTTGTGGTGACTTGAGGCAGGGGGCACCTTTAGTGGACTGGTGAAGGAAACAGGATCAGTCCTCAGGGATTGGTAGGAAGCCTTTGGATGGAAAGGCATCGACAATGTCACTGTAGTCTGGGAGGATCAGTGATTGACAGTCGTTGGAACACATTGTGGTGCAAGGCCCATTACAACTTCCCAGGCTTTAAATGGAAGAAACAGTAGCACCCGGTTATAAAATTGGGAACCAGCGTCCAAGGCAGTGTGCTATAGCGTGTGGCAGTGATTCTTTGAACATCTCCATTTCCTGGAACATAGCCCCAAACTTAAGGAGCTGTGTCTGGACCCCCTTAGGCCCAGCAGAGTGTCTTCACACAGTGGGTGCTTATGCAGTAAACCTTGTTGCATGAGTAATTCCCAACCTTGTGCTTGTAATTGCCAGATAGACTGACTCCCTATGTGAAGGGCTCTTTCTGGGCTGTGTATCTTCCTTCCCAAGCCTACTTCTTTTTTCTGAGTTGCTGTCTAGTTGCCTTCTACCTAGATGTCCTGTCTCTGCTTAGCCTCCAGATCCACGCCTGTAGACCCAGAGTGTGTCAGGTTTCTAACTCAGCGTCCCCTTCAGTGCACCTCTGGCATTCTTGTCTTCATGGCCCACATCTCAACCATCTCAACTCCATGCCCAGGTCAAATGCCCCTCAGAAACTCCATAGGACAGACAAATAGTGATCTTGACCTGGAAGTTCTACTCCATGTAGCCTGGCTGTGTTGGTTGTGACTTGAAATCTTTTCTTCCCCAGTAGAAACAAGACTGATACATTGGCCAGATAAAATCTCAAGGGAATACTCTTGGAATACCGAGCTTTGGGTGTTGGTATTTCCTAATATAGCCTACAAGAAGATCATTTGTGAAATGTTCACTCAGCTGTCTAAATGAAGTTTGGGGGCTTAGTATTATAAGGTCATTGAATATAACTTTTATATATAATAGTTTATCTTTTACCTTTATTCCTGGCAACAGTTAGTAAGCAAAGCTAGTTTCCTGTTCAGAACAATTCTGGATGACCTTGAATATCTTGTCATCAGGAATAGACTTAATCCAATTGGGAGTTTTAAGAGGAAGAATTTTTAATTTCCTTGTGCTGCTGTAACAGAAATATCACAACTGAGTGGCTTTAAAGAACAGAAATTTGTTTTCTGACAGTTCAGGAGGCTAGTAGTTTGAATTCAGGGCACAGGGCAGTGCCTATAGTGGAAGGGTCTTTCTCTGTTGGCTCTCGGAGAAGATCTTTGTCTCTTAGCTTCAGCATAGCAGTAATATCCCCAGAGGGACTAGAATTTAGTAATTACCACTTCCTGCTGGATATGAAGAGGGAATAAAAATGCCTTCAAGGAAGCTGCCATAAACCTGTGCAGAGAGCCTTGGAGAGTGTCCAGTATTTTCAACATTTTTGGATGTTGGAATAGGGCAAGACCATTGCCTAGCCCAGATGGCCTTATGAAATGACTCAGAGTGCTTACAGCAGATATAGAAGGTGGTTTCCTACCCATTCAGTCCTTGACCACTCTCTAGCCAGCCTGAAATTATGGCCCCTTTGAGGTTCTGAGGATAGTTTAAATGAGAATAAATTTGGCAGAGACTCTGGAATGATCTTAAGAGCTTTTCTTTCCTCTTTTTTTTTGATAGGTGATTTTATGAATTCAGCTTCCCCCTATCTCATACACCTCACAATGAACTACTGTAACCTCCCGCCAGGGACATCAGTGATGTGGGGGTCGAGTCACAGGAGTGGTTATGGGAAAAGCGTTATCAGGAGACACAGGATACTTTGGTTTGTTGCTGCAACCTTCGCTCTTTGTCTATGGATGTTGGACGTCTCTGAGTCTCTTTTGGTCAGTGATGTTTTCGCATCTTTTGATATACTGAATAGGTCATGATTTTGAAATTATTGCTCCATTGCTTCTGGTGTTCTCTGTTGCTATTTAGAAATCCAAAGCTATTGTAGTTCTTGGTGCTTTGGATGTAAACCTTTATTTTCTTTTCTGAAAGATTTCGGAATCTTATCTCTTTTATTTATTTTTTAACATTTTATTATGCTTTAGGTGAAAGTTTATGTAACAAATTAATTTTCCAATCAATGATTTTTACAGAAATTGTTTCCCGACCTTGGTGCAATCTCTGCAATGCATCAGCACTCTCCCCATTTCCTCCCTGGGATCCCCGTTTCCATTAATCTGATTTCCTTGTCCTTCTCTGTCTTACTATCTTTGGTTTTGGGCAGATGTTGCTCTTTTGGTTTCGTATAGTCAACTATTCTAAGGAGTCATTCTTCACGGATGTTATTGTTTATTTTGTAGCCCCATCTATTATTTGCCTGAAAGGTGGCCTCTGGGAGTGTCTATAGTTTCAATTTAGAAGGTTGCCTTAAGGCAGTAGTCTCAGGGGTTCCTCCAGTTTCTTTTAAACCACTAAGTCTGGTCTTTTTTTCTTTTTTAATTTGTATTTTGTTCTACATTTTTCACCCATTCTACCCAGAACTGTCTATTGTGATCCCAGTCAGAGTGGTCGGAAGTGGTAGCCAGGCACCATCTAGTTCTTCATACTGCAGAATCTTATCTTTGACTTCAGCGTTCTGAATTTCACAGGACTATGCCTTGGGTTAGGTCTATTTTTGTTCATCATGTGGGATACCTGGTCGACTCTCTGAATCTGGAAACTTTGCCATGGGAATTTTCCAGAATTATTTTATTGTTTTCTTTGCTTGTAATTTCTTCGTTCTCATTTTCTTGAATTCCTGTTATACAGATGCTGAATTTCTTGGTTCTCTAAGTTTTTTATATTTCCTGTCATATGTGCCTTCTGATAATGTTGTTATTTGGTATTTCAGAAGATTTCCGTAGCTTTATCTTCTAGCCCTTCTAATTCTGCTCTCATGTTTTTAAGTTTCAAGAACTTCTTGGTTCTTTTAACATTGCTTTTTTAATAACATTCGGTTCTTATTTATTTTGCATGTGAATTATCCTACCTTATCTCTTGGAGAGTATTTAACAACTTTATTGTGGTATAATGGACATACAATAAATTGCACATAAAGTATAAAATTTAGTAAGTTTTGATACACATATATCGAAAACATTGGAGCCCTGGTGGCGCAGTGGTTAAGAGCTGGGCTGGTAACCAAAATGTTGGCAGTTTGAATCCACCAGCCCCTCCTTGGAAAGCCTATGGAGTAGTCTACTCTGTCCTATAGGGTCGCTGTGAGTTGGAATTGATTTGACGGCAACGGGTTTGGTTTTGATTTGTGAAACCATCACCTCAGTCAACCTAATGAACATATTCATTACTTCTAGGAATTTCTTCTTGCTTGTAATTAACCCCTTCCATCTC
This sequence comes from Dugong dugon, assembly GCA_030035585.1. NCBI lineage: Eukaryota > Metazoa > Chordata > Mammalia > Sirenia > Dugongidae > Dugong > Dugong dugon. The sequence continues at coordinate 38,829,778 of CM057478.1, forward strand.
ACTTACCCCTCTTTCCCCTGTCAAACACTGATCTAATCTCTGTCAGTACAGATGAGTTTACATTTCCTTTCCACGATATTATATAAATGGAATTGTATAGTATATACTTCTTTTTGTAAAGCTTCTTTCATTCAGTGTATTTTGAGATTCATCTGTGGTGTTGTGTGTATCAGTAGTTCATTTCTGAACTACTGTTTTATTTCTGAGTAATGTCTCATTGAATAGATATACCACAGTTTATCCATTCACTTATTGTGATATATTTGGGTTGTTTACAGTTTTTGGCTATTACAAATAAAGTTGCTATGACTATTCATATATGAGTCTTTGTAAGGCCATATACTTTTTTAAAAAAGTGTTTTATTGTGTTTTCAGTGAACGTTTACGCAGCAGACTATATTCCCATTCAACAATTTCTACACGAATAGTTAAGTGACATTAGTTACATTCTTCACAATGTGTGAACATTCTCATTATTTCACTTCTGGTTGTTCTTTTCCAGTAATCTAGTTTCCCTGCCCCCTTACCTTCTCATCTTTGTTTTAAAGTAATTGTTGACCATTTGGTCTCATATAGATGATTTTTAAAAGAGTGCAGTACTTATGGGTGATACTCTTTATTTTGTGAGCCAATCGGTTATTTAGCTGAAAGGTGACCTCAACGGATAGTTTTGGTTGAAGGTTTAAAGAGTGTCTCAGGGCAGTAGTCTCAGGGAGTCCTCTAATTTCAACTGGTCCAGTACATCTGGATTTTTTTTTAAAAATTATGCTTTAGGTGAAAGTTTACAGAGCAAATTAGTTTCTCATTAAAAAATTAATACACAAATTGTTTTGTGACATTGGTTACCAAACCTGCTATGTGTCAGCACTCCCCCCTTCTACTCCCCGGATTCCGCATTTCCATTCATCTAGTTTCCCTGTCCCTTCCTGCCTTCTTGTCTTTGCTTTTGGGCAGGCACGCCCATATAGTCTCGTATACATGATTGAGCTACGAAGCAATTGTGTGTTATTGTTTGTTTTATGTTGTTGCTGTTGTTAGGTGCCATCGAGTTGGTTCATACTCATAGTGACCCTGTGTACAACAGAACAAAACACTGCCAAGTCGTGTGCCATCCTCGCAATCATTGTTATGCTTGAGCCCACTGTTGCAGCCACTGTGTCAGTCCATCTCGTTGAGGGTCTTCCTCTCTTTTGTTAACCTTCTGCTTCATCCAGCAAGATGTCCTTCTCCAGGACTGGTTCCTCCTGATAATATGTCCAAAGTATATGAGACAAAATCCCACTGTCCTTGCTTTTAAGGAGCATTCTGGCTGTACTTCTTCCAAGACGGATTTGTGTTTTTTTGCAGTCCATGGTATAGTCAGTATTCCTTGTCGCAAACACTATACTTCAAAGGCCTCAATTCTTCTTCAGTCTTCCTTATTCATTGTCCAGCTTTCACATGCATATAAGGCGATTGAAAATAGCATGGCTTGGGTCAGGCTCACCTTAGTTCTTAAAGCGACATCTTTGCTTTTTAACACTTTAAAGAGATCTTTTGCAGTAGATTTTCCCAATGCAATATGTCATTTGATTTCTTGACTGCTGCTTCCATGGGCATTGATTGTGGATCCAAGTAAAATGAAATCCTTGTCAACTTCAATCTTTTTCTCCGTTTATCATGATGTTGCTTATTGTTCCAGTTGTGAGGATTTTTGTTTTCTTTATGTTGAAGTGTAATCCGTACTGAAGGCTGTAATCCTTGATCTTTATCATTCATCAGTAAGTGCTTCAAGCAAGGTTGTGCCATCTGTATAACACAGGTCATTAACGAGTCTTTCTTCAGTCCTAATGCCCTGTTCTTCTTGATATAGTCCAGCTTCTCGGATTATTTGAATAAGTATGGTGAAAAGATGCAACCCTCACGCACACCTTTCCTGACTTTAAACCACGCAGTATCCCCTTGTCCAAACAACTGCCTCTGGGTCTATGTACAGGTTCGTTATGAGCACAATTATGGAATTCTATTCTTCGCAGTGTTATCCATAATTTGTTAATTCACACAGTCAAATGCCTTTGCATAGTCAATAAAACCACTAAGACAGACTAGGAAGAAGGACCTGTCAGTCTACTTCTGAAAAAAATTAGCCAGTGAAAACCTTATGAATAGCAGCAGAAACTTGTTTTATAGACTTGTCTAATCTTTGGCTGAAGGGTGAACTTCAGGAGTGGCTTCAGTTTGGGGTAAGCAGGGTGTCCGGGGGCCATAATCTTGGGAGTTTCCACAGTGTTTGTCAGACCAGTAAGTGTGGTCTTTTTTTGTGAATTTGAATTTTGTTATGTATTTTTTTCCTACTGTGTCCAGAACTTTCTGTTGTGATCCCTGTCAGAATGGTCAGTGGTGATAGCCAGGTACCACCTAGTTGTTTTGGGCTCAGGCTGGTGGAGGCTGTGGTACTTGTGGTCTATTAGTCCTTTGGATTAATATTTCCCTACTGTCTCAGTTTTTCGTCATTCTCCTTTGATCCAGAGAGAGTAGGGCCAGTAGATGTATCTTAGATGGCTGCTCGCAGGATTTTTTTTTTTTAATTGTGCTTTAGGTGCAAGTTTACAGCTCAAGTTAGATTCTCATACAAAAATTTATACACACATTGTTATGTGATCCTAGTTGCTCTCCCTATAATGTGACAGCACACTCCCCCTTTCCACTCTGGATTTCCCATGTCCATTCAGCCAGCTCCTGTCCCTTTCTGCCTTCTCATCTCACCTCCAGACAGGAGCTGCCCATTTAATCTCATGTATCTACTTGAGCTAAGAAGCACACTCTTCACGAGTATCATTTTATGTCTTACACTCCAGTTTAATCTTTGCTGAAGAGTTAGTTTCGGGAATGGGTTTAGTTTTGGGCTAATAAAGAGTCTGGGTGCCGTGTCTTCTGGGGTTCCTCCAGTCTCAGTCAGACCTTTAAGTCTGGTCTTTTTACTAGAATTTGAGCTCTGACCTCACTTTTCTCCTGCTCCATCAGGGACTCTCATTGGATTCCCAGTCAGGGTGGTCATTGGTGGTAGTCAGGCACTGTCTAGTTCTTCTGGTCTCAGGCTGATGAAGTTAAGTCTCTGGTTTATGTGGCCCTTTCTGTCTCTTGGGTGAGTATTTTCCTTGTGTCTTTGGTGTTTTTTGTTCTCCTTTGCTCCAGGTGGGTTGGGACCAATTGATGCGTCTTAAATGGCTGCTCGCTAGCTTTTAAGACCCCAGATGCCACTCACCATAGTGGGATGCAGAACATTTTATTAATAAACTTTGTTATGCCGATTGACTTAGATGTCCCGTGAAAACACAGTCCCCAGACCCCTGCCACTCTGCCCCTTGAAGTGTTTGGTTGTATTCAGGAAAGTTCTTAGCTTTTTCTTTTGTCCAGTTGTGCTGACTTCCACAGTATTGTGTGTTGTCCTTCCCTTCATCTAAGATAACTCTTGTCTACTGTCTAGTTAGTGAATATCCCTCTTCCTCCCTCCCAACCCTCATAACCATCAACTTTTCTTAAGTTCTCATAATAGTGGTCTCATACAATATTTGTCCTTTTGCAACTAATTTCACTCAGCATAATGTCTCCCAGATGCATCTATGTTATGAGATGTTTCGTGGATTCGTCGTTGTTCTTTATCATTGGGTAGTATTCCACTGTGTGAATATACCATAATTTGTTTATCCATTCGTCCATTGATGGGCACCTAGGTGGTTTCCATCTTTTTGCTATCGTGAACAGTGCTGCAGTGAACATAGGTGTGCATGTATCTATTTGTGCGATGGCTCTTATTTCCCTAGGATATATTCCAAGGAGCAGGATTGCTGGATCATATGGTACTTCTATTTCTATTTCTAGCTTTTTTAAGGAAGTGCCAAATCAATTTCCAAAGTGGTTGTACCATTTTACATACCCACCAACAGTGTATAAGTGTTCCAGTCTCTTCACAACCTCTCCAACATTTATTATTTTGTGTTTTTTGGATTAATGTTAGCCTTGTTGGGGTGAGATGGTATCTCATTGTAGTTTTGATTTGTATTTCTCTAATGGCTGATGATCGTGAGCATTTTCTCATGTGTCTGTGAGCCGCCTGAATGTCTTCTTCAGTGAAGTGCCTGTTCATATCCTTTGCCCATTTTTAAATTGGATTATTTGTCTTTTTGTTGTTGAGGTTTTGCAGTATCCTGTAGATTTTAGAGATTAGACGCTGATCGGATTTATCGTAGCCAAAATTTTTTTCCCAGTCTGTAGGTTGTCTTTTGACTCTTTTGGTGAAGTCTTTTGATGAGCATAAGTGTTTGATTTTTAGGAACTCCCAGTCATCTAGTCTTTCTTCTAGTGCTTGTGCATTGTTACTTATATGGTTCGTATTGTGTTTATGCCATGTATTAGGGCTCCTAGCGTTGTCCCTATTTTTTCTTCCACGATCTTTATCGTTTTTGATTTTATATTTAGGTCTTTGATCGATTTTGAGTTAGTTTTTATGCATGGTGTGAGGTATGGGTCTTGTTTCAGTTTTTTGCAGGGAGTGTTTTTTGATCCATGAAGTAGGTTAGACGCATGTACTTACGTTTTGCCAATTGAGTGCCACTTCTCACTGGTTCTGGAGGGTTGAGCAGACTCTCCGCCACTTGGTCTTTCTCCCTGTGTGGAAAACACATTCTGAGCACCATTGTTTGCCTCACCGCACACACCAGCTGATCCAACCTGCAGGGTGCTATTTCCCACCAGGTCAGGTCTGGCAACTCCTCGCTGCTTCTGAACCGTCTCTCCTCTCCACTGCTGCTCAGTCCGATTCCTCAACTTTGCCTTTGATGTTCAGAGCTCCTAGATTGTCATATATAATTGATTCACTTTTTTTTTTTTGGGGGGGGCCTTTGTTGTAAGAGAGACCACAGGAAGCGTCTGACTATTTTGCCGTCTTGGCCTCACCACCTCTGCTCGCAGGTTTTTAAGACCCCAGACATTGCTCTCCATAGTAGGATGTAGAACATTTTCTTTATAAACTATGTTATGCCAGTTGACCTAGATGTCCCCCAAGGCCATGGTCCCCAGCCCTCAGCACCGTACCTCCGTCCATCAGGGATTTTGGATGTGTCTGTGAAGCTTCTATGACTTTGCTGTGGTCATGTTGTGCTGACTTCCCCTGTGTTGTGTAACTGTTTTACCCTTCACCAAAGTTACCACTTATCTACTATCTAGTTACCCACTCCTACCCTCCCTTGTAACCATCAAAGATTGTTTCTTTCTGTGTGTAAACCTTACTTTGAATTTGTGTGTGTGTTTTCAAACATTCAGTTCATTTGCTAGTTTCTGGGAATTAGTTATCTTTAAGGAAGAAAGATTAAGTCAAAGATGATAATTAATAATAACATTGGGTTTTTCATTCCAGAATGGAGACCTAAGACAAAACTGAGCTTTCAGAAGATTTAAAAAACTAATCTCGATCTCTCAATCTCCCTCTCCCTCCCTGCCTCCCTACCCCATTCTTTCTCTCTTTCTCTTTTTTTATTAGGTGCTATTAGTTTATATTAATACTTCCAACTTAGTTCTTACATTATATCATGCCTACTTCAATTATTTTATATTGAATTTTTATAATAGTAGTCTCATACAGTATTTGTCCTTTTTCGATTGACTTATTTCGCTCAGCATAATGCCCTCCAATTCATCCATGTTGTGAGATGTTTCATGGATTCATCATTGTTCTTTAGCATTGCATAGTATTCCATTTTTTGTGTGTACCATAATTTGATTATCCATTCATCTGTTGATGGTCACTCAGATTATTTCTGTTTTTTTTTGCTGTTGTGAATAATACTGCAGCAAACATGGACATGCATATGTCTGTTTGTGTGACAGCTCTTATTTCTCTAGAATATATTCCTAGGAGTGGCATTGCTGGATCATATGGTATTTCTATTTCTAGCTTTTTAAGGCAGTGCCATATTGTTTTCCAAAGTGGTTGTACCATTGTACATTGCCACCAGCAGTGCATAAGAGTTCCAATTTCCCCACAACCTCTCCAACATTTGTTATTTTCTGTTTTTTTGTTTTGTGTGAGTAATGTCAGGATGAGATGGTATCTCATTGTAGTTTTGATTTGCATTTCTCTAATGGCTAATGATCTTGAGCATTTCCTCATGTGTCTGTTAGCTGCCTGAATGTCTTTGGCGAAGTGTCTGTTCATACTCTTTGCCTATTTTTAAATGGATTTTTTTTGTCTTTTTGTTGTTGAGACGTTGGAGTATCTTTTGATTTTAGAGATTAGACCCTTGTTGGATATGTCATAGCCAAAATTTTTTTTCCAGTCTATAGGTTCTCATTTTACTCTTTTTGTGAAGTCTTTTGATGAGCATAAGTGTTTAATTTTTAGACAATCCCAGTTATGTAGTTTATCTTCTGGTATTTGTGTGTTGTTAGTTAAGGTTTGTATTCTGTTTAGGCTGTATATTAGGGCCCCTAGCATTGAACCTATTTTTTCTTTCATAATCTTGATAGTTTTTGGTTTTATATTTAGGCCTCTGATCATTTTGAATTAGTTTTTGTGTATAGTGTCCAGTTTCATTTTTTTTTATAAAGGAACATCCAGTTTTGTCAGCACCATCTGTTGAAAAGACTGTCTTTTCCCCATTTAATGGACTTGTGTCCTTTGTCAAAGATCAGGTGACTGTAGGTGGATGGATTTACATCTGCGTTCTCGACTCTGTTCCACTGGTCAATGTGTTTGTTGTTGTACCAATATTAGGCTGTTTTAACTACCGTAGCTATATAGTAGGTTCTGAGGTCAGGTAGTGTGAGGCCTTTTATTTTGTTCTTCAGTAGTGCTTTACTTCTGGGACCTCTTTCCTTTCCATATAATGTTGATGATTAGTTTTTCCATTTCATTTATGAAGTTGGTATTTAGATAGAGATTGCGTTATATCAGTAGGTCGCTTTGGGTAGGATTGACATTTTCACAGTGTTGAGTCTGTCTGTCCATGAGCATGGTATGTTTTTCTATTTATGTAGGTCTCTTTTTCTTTCTTGTAGTAGTGTTTTGTCATTTTCTTTGTATAGGTTTTTTACGTCCCTGGTTAGATTCATTCCTAAGTATTTTATTTTTTTAGGGGCTATTATAAATGGTATTGCTTTCCTGATTCCCTTTTTGTAGTTCTCTTTATTGGTGTATGTATTTGTGATTTTTGTATGTTTTTCTTGTATCTTGCTACTCTGCTGAAGCTTTGTATTCGTTCCAGCAGTTTTCTTGTGGAATCTTTAAGGTTCTGTACGTATAGTATCATATCATCTGTGAATAGGGATAATTTTACTTCTTCCTTACCAATTTGGATACACTTTATTTCTTTTTCTTGCCTTATTGCTGTAGCTAGGACTTCCAGAACAATGTTAAATAGGAGTGGTGATAAATGGCGTTTTTGTCTTGTTTCCGTTCTTGAGGGGAATGCTTTCATCCTATCTCTGTTGAGAATGATGTTGGCCATTGGTTTTGCATAGATGCCATTTATTATGTTGAACAATTTCCCCTCTATTCCTATCTTATTTAGAATTTTTATCAGGAATGGATGATGACTTTATCAAATGTGTTTTCTGCATCGATTGAGATGATCATGTGATTCTTTTCTTTTGTTCTACTTACGTTGTGAATTACATCAATCGATTTTCTAATATTGAACCATCCTTGCATACCTGGTATGAATCCCACTGGGTTGTGGTGTATTATTTTTTTGATATGATGCTGAATTCTGTTGACTAGAATTTTGTTGAGGATTTTTGCATCTATAGTCATGAGAGATATTGGTCTGTAATTTTCTTTTTTTATGTGTGGGGTCTTTGCCTGGTTTTGGTATCAGGGTTATGCTGACTTCATAGAATGAATTTGAGAGTATCCCTTTCTTTTCTATGTTCTGAAATAATTTGAGTAGTACTGGTATGAGCTCTTCTCTGACTATTTGGTAGAATTCTCCAGTGAAGCTGTCTGGGCCAGGAGTTTTTTTTTTGGTTGGGAGTTTTTTGGTTTTAATTTTAAATCTCTTCTCTTGTTATGGGTCTGTTCAGATTTTCTACCTCAGTTTGTGTTAGTTTAGGTAGATAGTGTGTTTCTAGAAATTTGTCCATTTCCTCTAGGTTTCAGATTTGTTGGAGTACAGTTTTTCTTAGTCCTCTCGTTATGATCCTTTTTATTTCAGTTGAGTCTGTTGTAATGTCCCCTGTCTCATTTCTTATTTGGGTTATTTGCTTCCTCTCCTGTTTTTTTTTTGTCAATTTCGCCAATAGTTTGCTGATTTTGTTGATCGTTTCAAAGAACCAACTTTGGGTTTTGTTGATTCTTTCTACTGTTTTTCTATTTCTGCTTTGATCTTTATTATTTCCTTTCTTCTGGTGGCTGTGAGCTCCTTTTGCTGTTCTCTTTGTATTTGTTTGAGTTGTAGAGTTAACATTTTGATATTGTCCTTTACTTCTTATTTGATGTGTCTGTTGTTATAAATTGACCTCTGAGCACTGCCTTTGCTGTGTCCCAAAGATTTTGATATGATCCGTTTTCATTCTCGTTTGGTTATAGGAATTTTTGGATTCCATCTTTGATTTTTTCTCTTACCCAGTGGTTTTTAAGCAAGGTGTTACTGAGTTTCCATGTTTTTGATTTTTTTTCCTTGCTCTTGCTATTATTAATTTTTACTTTTATGGCACTGTGATCAAAAAAGATACTTTGTATTATTTCAGTGTTTTACATTTCGTTGAGGTTTGCTTTGTGATCTAAGATGTAGTCTATTCAGGAGAATGTTCCATGTATGTTGGAAAAGAATGTATACTGTGCTGCTGTTGGGTGGAACGTTCTATATATGTCTGTGAGGTCACCTTGGTTGATTGTGGACTTTAAATCCTCAGTATCTTTGTTGAATTTCTTTCTAGATGTTTTGTCCTTTACCTGGTGTGTCAGAGTCTCCTACTATTATTGTGGAACTGTCAATTTCTCTTTTCAGTGCTGTTAGTTTGTTTTATGTATTTTTGAGCCCTGTTGTTGGGTGCATAGATATGTATTAAGGTTATGTCATCTTAGTGGATTGTCCCTTTAATCATTATATAATGTCCTTCCTGCTTTTTTTTGATTGCTATTTGCTTCATATATTTTTCCCATCCTTTGATTTTTAATATATTTGTATCTTTGTGTCTAAGGTTTGTCTCTTGTAGACAGCATATTGATGATCCTTCTTCTTTTTTTTTTGTCCATTCTGTCACTGTTTGTCTCTTTATGGGCGTATTTAAGCCATTTGCAGTCTTTGTGATTATCAGTAGATGTGAGTTTACTGTTGCCATTTTGTTGTGCCTTTTGTGTGTGTGTGTGTGTGTGTGTGTGTGTGTGTGTGTGTGTGTGTGTGTGTATGGTGCTGATGTTTTCTTTGTTCCTGTGCTGAGTTGCTTTTGTTTGTGGAATTTCTTTTAATTCCTTTTGTTATTGTAGATTTTGTGTTTATTGAGTCTCTATATATTTTTCTTCTTTTTTATTTCGATGAATAGGTTTGTTATCTTTCTTTGTGGTTACCTTGAAATTTGCCCTTATGTTGCTAAGTCTGTACCAGCCTTGTTATTTGATATCACATTGACTTTCTCTGTATTTGAAAATTCTATACCTACACTGTTTTCTCCTCCTTTTATTGTTTTGACGTTGCTGACATTTACAGATTGACATCTGTGGTTACTGTTTTAAATCTTTCAGTTTTGTTTTATCATTGAGAGCTCATTACCTAGGTTGGTATCCTGCTAATGCTGTCCTGTGTCTTAGATTCAGTCTGTTGTTGTTGATTCTGTAACCAAAGACTCTCTTTAATATTTCTTATAAGTTTCACTTGCTTTTTACAAATTTCCTTTAATTTCTGTTTATCTGGAAATGTCCTAATTTTTCCAGTGCATTTGAGAGAGAGTTTTGTAGAATATGTTATTCTTGGTTGGCAGATCTTTTTCTTTCAGGGTTTTATATATGTCATCTCATTGCCTTCTTGCCTGCATAGTTTCTGCCTAGTAATCAGAGCTTAGTCACATTGTTCTCCTTTGTATATGACTTTTCATTTTTCTCGATCTACTCTCAGGATTATTTATTTGTCTTTGGTTTTGGTAAGTGTGGTTATGAAATGTCTTGGTGATTTTCTTTTGAGGTCTATCCTATATGGTGTTCATTGAGCTTCTTGGATGGTCAACTTTTTGTCTTTCCTGATATTAGGGAGGTTTTTTGCCAGCAAATCTTCCATGATCCTCTTGATGTTTTCTATTTTCTCCCCCTGTTCTGGAATTCCAATCGTGTAGATTTTTGCTTTTGATTGTATCCCGCATTATTCTTACATTTTCTTCATTGTTTTTTCTGATTTTTCCTCAAAGTGACATCAATGGATTTGTCTTCAATTTCCCTGTTTTTTCTTCCATTGTTTCACATCTGCTCCTAAAACCTTCTATTGAGTTGTCCATATCTGAAATCTTGTTGTTTATCTTTTCAATTACTAATTGATGTTTTTGTACGATTTCTTATTATTTATTTATTTTTACTTCTTGTTCTTGCATTATTTTCCTGAATTCTTCTATTGTTTTGTCTGTATCTTCCTTGATTTTGACTAGATATTGGTTGATTTTGTCTGTGTTTTCCTAATTTTGTCTATTTTTTTTCCTTAGTTTTGTCTGTGTTTTCCTTGATCTCTTTCCTAATCTCTTGGAGAGCTCTGAATATTGGACTTTTAAATTCCATATCAGGTAGTTCAGTGCCTTTTCTTTTACTGGAAGGTCATCTGGTGCTTTATTTTGGTCACTTACTGGAGCCATCTTGTCCGCTTTTTTTATGTTTTGTTATTATCTGCTGTCTCCGAGACATTCAGGTATTATTTTCTTTATTTATTCATTGTAGGTTTGCTTATTTTGTCCTGTTTTTTTTGTTTTGTTTGGTTATGTCTGGGCTGTGGGGCCTGGTGTGCTTTGTTGCTTGCTCTTATGTGGGCATGATGATTCTCACCACCTTGGCTGGCTGGCAGGGCTGATCTCTCAGCTATGGTGCAGCAAGGCAGGTCTGGGATGGGGGTGGAGGGGCAGGAATGGGTTGTTCGTCTGCATCTCAGTGGTGCGGAGCTGGTGAGGAGGGGGGTTGACGCAGGCCACTTCCACTTGGGACATGGTGCATGGCGGGGTGGAACTAGCATGGAGGGGGATGTTGTGGGGCCAGTTCTGCTGGTGGCCACGTGATGCAGCAGGTCAGAGCTGGCAGGGAGGGGGGTGTTGCGGAGCCAGTTCTGCTTGGGGCTGCAGTTCTTGGCTGGATGGAGGCAGCAGGGAGAGGAGTGTCATGGGGCCAGTTCCACTCAGAGCTACAAGGTACAGCAGGGCAGAGCCAGTGGGGAAAGTGCTGAATTGGCACAGCTTCCGCTTGGGGCCATGGGGTGCAGTGGGGTGTAGCTGGTCGGGGGGCAAGCCAAAGTGGCGCCAGTCCCACTGGACTGTGGGACACAGTGGGACGGAGCTGCCAGGAAGGCACAGACCAGAGCAGGGCTGTTTCTTCTTGGGGCTGCAGGGTGCGGTGGGGCAGAGCCATCAGAAGGTGGGCCAAAATGCCATGCTAAGTCTGATGTTTTTAAGAATTTGATGTTTTCTTCCACATGTTTCTCCCAATTCTGTCTGGATCCATCTGTTTTGGCCCTGATCTTGGTCATATACTTCGATTTCTTTTGGGCAAATACTAGTAGTGGAAAGGGTGAATCCTATAGTAGATATATGTGTACGTTTTTAAGAAACTGCCGAACTATTTTCCAAAATGATTGTACCATTTTACATTCCTACCAGCAATGTGTAACTGTTTTAGTTTCTCTGCATCCAACAACTGTATGGTCAGTGTTATTAATTTTAGCCATTTTTATAGGTGTGTAGTGATATCTCATTGTGATTTTAATATCCATTTCCTTAATGACTAATGATGTTCAGAATCTTTCATGTGATTATTTGCCATTTGTGTACCTTCTTTGGTGAAATGTCTGCCCAAATCTTTTGCCCATTATTTTTATAGGGCTGTTTGTTTTCTTATTAAATTTTATGAGTTATTTATTCTGGATACAAGCTCTTTATCAGATACATGCTTTGAAAGTATTTTCTCTCGATCTGTGGCTTGTCTTTTTATTCTCTAAACAGTGTCTTTCAAAGAGCACAAGGTTTAACTTTGAAGAAGTTCAATTGTTAGTATTTTCTTTTTCAGATTGTGCTTTTGGTGTTCTATTTAAGAAACCTTTGGTTTACCCAAGGTCACAAAGATTTTCTTGTACAAGTTTTGTGGTTTTAAGTTTTACATTTAGGTCTGTGATCCATTTTGGGTTAATTTCTGTATATGGTGTGAGGTATGGAGTGAAGTTCTTTTTTTTTTTTTTTTCCTGCATAAAGAATATTCAGTTGTATCATCCCCATTTGTTGTACAGACTATAATTTCTCCACTCAGTTACTTTAGCACTTTTGTGAAAAATCAGGTGTCAGTATATGTGTAGACTTATTTCTGGGGTCTTTATTCTGTTCCAGTGATCTATCTGTTTATCTTTCTGTCAATATCACGTTGTTTTGTTTTATAATAAGTCTTGAAGTCAGGTAGTGTTAGCCCTCCAACTTTGTTCAAAGTTGTTTTGGTGACTTAGAATCTTTTTATTTTCATTTGAATTTTAGAATAAGCTTGTCAGTTTCTACAAAATCCTGCTGCAATTTTATTTGGAATCTCATTGATTCTATAGACCAACTTGAAGAGAATTGACATCATAATAGTATTGAGTTTATGACTTATGAACAAGGTCTTATTTAAGTCTTCTTAATATTTTCTCAACAATGTTTTATAGTTTTTCATTATATGTCTTGCACATCTTTTATCAGATTTATCCTTAAATATTTTGTATTTTTGATAGTATTATAACTGATGTTTTTAAAAAAATTCAATTTGTGATTGTTTATTGCTGGTATATAGAAATATAATTGACATTTGTATATCTTGTATCATGAAGTCTTGCTATAATTACATATTAGTCTATTAGCTTTTTTATAGATGTAATCTAATTATCAGGAGCCCTGGTGGTGCAGTGGTTAAGTGCTCGGCTGCGAACTGAAAGCTTGGCAGTTCAAACCCACCAAACATTCTGTGGGAGAAAGATGTTTCAGTCTGCTCCTATAAAGATTTACAGCCTTAGAAACCCTGTGGGGCAGTTCTGCTCTGTCCTGTAGAGTTGCTGTGAGTCAGAATTGACTCGATAGTAATGGATTTGGTTTTTTGGAATCTAATTATCTACATAGAAGATCAAGTCTTCTGGGAATAAAGCCAGTTTTACTTCTTTCTTTTCAACCTGGATGCCTGTATTTCTTCAACCTGGATGCCTTTACTTATTTTTCTTGCCCGATTGTACTGGAAAGAATCTCCAGTGTTTGTTAAATTGAACTGGTGAGAGCAGTCATCCTTGTGTTGTTCCTGATTTGAAGGAAAAATCATCCAGTCTTTCACTTCTAAGTAAGATGCTAGCTATAGGTTTTTTGGTAGATGTACTTCATTGAGGAGGTTCAACCCATTCGTAGTTTGTCGAAATTTAAAAATCAGAAATAGATGTTGAATTTTGTCAAATACTTTTCAGCATCTATTGAGTTGGATACACACGCAAATGTATATATCTATCTGTCTGTATATTTTAGTTTTTTAATATAATGATTTAAATTGATTGATTTTTGAATGTTAAACCAACCTTGCATTCCAGGGATAAATTCTACTTGGTCACAATGTATAATCTTTTTGATATTACTAAAATTTTCTGTAAAATTGTTTATATTTATGCTTACGATAGACATTGGTTTTTAGTTTTCTTGTAATGTCTTTTCTTCTGGTATCAGGATAACATTGTCCTCATAAAATGAGTTAGGAGGCATTTTTCAATTTTATGGAAGACTTTATGTGGAATTGGTATTATTTTTTCCTTAAATGCTTGGTATAATTCACCAGTGGAGTTTCTTTTATAGGAAGATTTTAAACTACATATTCAGTTTATTTAATAGATCCAGAGATATTCAGCCCTTGTGGCACAGTGGCTGAGCGCTCAGCTGCTAACTGAAAGGTCGGCAGCTCCAGCCCACCAGCCGCTCTGTAGGAGAAAGATTTGGCAGTCTGCTTCCATAAAGATCACAGCTTGGAAACCCTGTGGTGGAGCAGTTCTGCCCTGTCCTATAGGGTCGCTATAGGGTTGCTGTGAGTCAGAATTGTCTAGATGGCAACGGGTTTGCTTTGGTTTAGAGATATTCAAGTTGTCTATTTCTTCTTGAATGAGCTTTATGTCTTTCCAAGAACTTATTCATAAAAATTGTCATATTCATTGGCAAAAAAATTGAAAGGATAATATTCCCTGATTATACTTTTAATATTTATAGAATCTGCAGTGATGTCACTGTCCTCATTCCTGATGTTGTTAATTTGTATCTTCTCTTTTTGTCCTGATTAGTTTAGGTAGAGGTCTAGCAATTTTATTACCATTGGTAAATTACTGGTAAGTAAACTCTACCCTTTTTTGGATCTCACAGATTTTTCTCTAATGTCCTTTCCAAAGAGGTTTAGTGTCATTCGCATCACATCGTATCAAGGGTACATGCCCTGAATATGACTTACCACTGATGATGTGAGTTTGATCACCTGGCTGGGGTAGTGTTGCCAGGTTTCTCCACTGTAAAAATATTCCTCCAACCTTTTCCATACTCTCTTCTTTGGAAGGAAATCACCAAGCTCAGCTTACACTCAAGGGTGAGGAGTTAAGCTCCACCTGCTTTTGATGAGGGACATAATTTGATGTAATTCTTCTGTATGAGAAATTTACCTCTCCCATTTACTTATTTACTCAATCATTTTAAACTCATAGATATTTAGTTTATAATTTGAGTTGTTAATCTATTTGCATATTATTTATTCTGTTGTTCAGATTGTTCTAGCTTTGGCCATTGGGAGCTATTTCAGGTTGGCTCCTGTGTCCCTTTGTTATGCCTCCATCCTTTTGTTTTTATGAGTACTTCCTTACTTCCTGGCCCTGCAAGATGCTCTAGGCTCATCTTGTATATTCCCTGCCCCAGCCCTAGAATTAGCCATTTCTCCAAGGAGCCCTTATTCCTTTTATCGGAGAACTAAGATATTAGAACCAAGATCTGATTGCTAGGCATTATTAATCTTTTTTTTTTTCTCCTTAAACTAAAAATAATTGTGATTTAATTGAAAAAGATGTCTCAGCTGATCTTTCATTCAACAAATACATATCGAATGCCAAGCTTTGTACTTGGGGCTGTGTTTTTATTTAAAACTTGCTCTAAATAGCATTTCACTTTTTTATATGCAGTAATTAGAAATTCATTCCTAGTTTAATGTTATTTTGATAAAGGATTATAATTAAATTGGAGGCACGATTTTACAATTATTGTTTGTTGTGCTAAAATTAATCCCTTTGCTTTACAAATCCCTTTGTTTCATTGCTTATTTTAAAAATCAGTGCTTTTTATTAGGAGCAAACACATGGATTCATATTTATTTGAGTCATTAAATGCTTATCAAATAATTTTTCAAACATACACACAAGTAAAATACTGTAATGAATTCCCATGAACCCATCACCTAGCGTCAGCAGTTTGAACTCATGGCCAATCTTATTTCATCCAAAGTCCACTTTTTTTTCTACCCCCTTAGAGTGGCAAATTATTTTTGAATTTGTAGTAGATGTCACCATTTCTTTGTGACTCAGACATGCATAATAGAAGAGGCTTAAATAACATCTAAAGAACATTTAACAGTTGGCCTTTTTAAGAGCAAATGATTGACTAGTTGTCATCCCACTTCAACAGCTGAAAGATTTGTGCCTCAGTGTATCAGAAGCTCGTGGGTAGAATGACACTAAGAATGTTTGTAGCATGTGAGAATTTGAAAAAAATGGGCATTCACCCATCTGGGTCATAGAATCCAGATTCCACTCTTCTAAATAGCAGGGAGCATGCTTGTCACTAAAACATGACACTCACTGTGGGGTTGACAGACTTTCAGGAGTAAAATCTGCCAAGTATTTTTCAATTCCGTCTGGGTTAAGATTTCTCAGGTTGGTCACACCCTCCCCTTGCTAGAATTTCTTGTGGACTACTGGAACTTCTGCATCTGCTTTAGGCCCCAGGGACTGAGTGTAGTTCATAGGCTTGATAATGTGAATTTGAAATTTGCAGACTGAGATTTGTAAACCGTAGAAGGGGATTTGTAGCCTCCTTCATTCACTAAGTCTTTCTGGAGCACCTACTGTGGGCAGGTGTTAACACTGGGAATGTTGGTGGGGATTAGGACTAACATAGACCCTGCTACATGGGGCTTGCTGTCTAGGGGTCAAAGTGGATGGTAACCATGAATTGTAATCGATAAATTGTTGTAGAGGGAAAGAAAAGAGTGCTAAAAAATATAGGGGACTCTAATTTTGTCTAGAGTACCAGGGGAGACTGAGAAGTGACATGAAGCTAAGACCTGAAGGATGAATAGGAGTTGGTGAGACAAAGTGTGTGTGAGTGTGTGTGCGTGTGTGTGTATAAGAATGTATGTCTGTGTGTGTTAGTGTTGAGTGTGCATGCATGTATGTGTGTGCGTGTGCACGTGTATATGTGAGTGTGTCTACGTCAGTGTGAAGGTGCGCTTGTGCATGTGTCAGTGTGTGTCTGTGTCTATGAGAATGTGTGAGTGTGGCTGTGTGTGTGTATGAGTGTGTGCATGTTGTGTCTGTCTTTATGTGTATAGTGTCTATATCTGTGTATGTGTGTCCGTGTGTCAGGAGTGTGTGTGTTTGTACATGTCTGCCTATGTGTGTCTCAGCATGTGTCTGTGTGAGTGTGTGTGTGAGTTTGTGTACGTGTGTGTGTTGGCACAGAGTGTATGGCAGCTGGGAGTGTTCCAGCCTGAGGGAACAATACCCATAAGAGCTGTACAGTGGGAATGAGCTAAACATGTCCTTGGAACTGAAGAAAGCAGCACATCTTGAGTGTGGCTCAGGAGTCGGGGAGGGAGGCAGGGTCCAGAGCTTGCTTAACTCTGTAGGCTGTGATAAGAAACCTGAGTTTTATTCTGAATGCGGTTGAAACCGCCAAAGGGTCTCAGAGCAGGGCCTTTGCCAAGTTTGACTTTATAATTTTGAAACGTCCCTCTGGCTGTAGTGTGAAGAATGCATTGGTAGGGGGTCAAGACTGGAAGCAGGAAGACCAGTTGAGAAACTACTGCAGAGGTCCCAGTGAGAGATTTTGTGGCTTGGTGATGGAGAGAAGTAGACAGATTTGAGATCTGTTTGTGGAGTTCCAAGAGTAGTGGCTTGCAAACTTCTTTGACTGTGGCCTACAGAAAGAAACATATTTTGCATCATGGACCCAGTGCACAACTGTGGGTGTATGTATATGTGCATGAAACAAAAATGTCATAAAAGAACATTTTTGCTCCAAACAGTGCACACTGTTACATTTCACACTGTGCCATTAAAAATTAATTTCATGACTCACGATTGGGTTATGACCTGCAGTTGGAAAAATACTGCCTTAGCCGCCACCATCTAATCGTCTCTCCCCCTGCATTTGACAGAAGATGAACCTGAGGCCCAGCTAGGCATTTGGTATCTGTGTAGTATTGTGTGTGAGTCCTATGTATTTAAGGTGGGTGAAGAGTGTTACAGGACTTTATGAACCATGATAAGGAGTCTGGATCTTCATCCTAAATGAAGTGGGGAACCTCCAAAGTTTTAAAACAGATTTGTTTTTTGAGAAAGGTAGACCTAATAGCATAGAAAAATGAATCCTGTGATGGGAACACTTAATGCATAAATGTTTGTTCTATATCTTCTTCCTTTTCTTCTCTCTCCTCCTCCTCCTCCTCCTCTTCCTTCTTTTCATCCTTCTCCTCTTTCTCTTCCTTCTCCTTTTCCTCTTGCTCCTCCCTCTCCTCTTCCTCCTTCAGCAGAGTTGGGCAAACTCTTTATGTAAAGGACCAGAGAGTATATTTTAGGCTTTGTGGACCATACAGTCTCTGTTGCAGCTACTCAACTCTGCTGTTGTAATGTGAAATTAGCCATAGACCATAGGTAAACAAATGAGCGTGGCTGTGTTCCTGTAAACCTTTATTTACAAAAGCAGGTGGCCAGCTAGATTTGGCCTGAAGGGTGTGGTTTACTGATGCCTGTCCTTAGGAATGGAGGGGAATAACCTGTGGGATCAGTAAGAAAGGAGGACTGATTAAAATACCATCAGTGTGCTGGTGGGATGGTCCTCCCAGTAGATCAAAGCACCTGGACTGTGGTGGCCCTTGGGTAAGGCTAAGTGGGATAAAGGTACATTCTGACACTCAGAGGATTTGCATTTGGGGTCCTGGGCTTCGGAAATAGTTGTAGTTAAGGTCCTTACTTAGAAATGTCCCATCTCCCAGCCTCAGATTCAGCCATAGCCGGAATGTCTGTCTCAGTTCCCCAGTGCTTCGAGGCCGAAGCTGGACTTGATCCCAGGCCAGGGATTAATTAATACAGCCCTTCTGGGCAGAGCTCCATGCTGTAGGGCCACGCATCGGTGAATGTGGCCTTTGTGCCTGGAGAAACAGCTCCCAAGAGGAGGCAGTTGAGATAGCTTCTTAGGACTCTCTCTAGGAATTCCTGGATCTAAGCCACACACTTACATGCACTTGGAAATAAATGTGTAGCCTAAGCAGGTGCCTGGAGTGGGTCCCGTGACCCACAGGGGCAATAGAGGATGGATATAAAAGTGCTCCAGTGAGCTCGGCGGTTAGGAGGCCTTTGTCTTGTAGAAAGGTGGGGAAGGCAGCAGCATGAGGTCCTGCACTTCGGCCCCTCTGTGCCTTTGCTCATAATCTGCCTTTTGCTCTTTCCTTCTGCTTTGTTCATGGAAATCCCACTTGCCCTCCAAGGGCCAAGTATGGAGTCTTCTCCTCAATGGAGGCTAAATAATTTCCCCTCTTGTGTACTCCCTCAACCTTTTGTATGTTGGAGAGCTCAGGGGAGCTTATATGATGAGTAGTGTTACCAGTCTGCCTCCTGGAGTGGGTTATTAAATCTTAGAGTGCATGGTCTCTGGTTTATCTGTCCTTGAATTCCAGCTCCTAGCCCTGTACATGGAGGCAGCACCATATGTTGGAGTCATCATAGTGCTTTGGAAAGGACATAGGCTTTGAGGTGGCCTCAAATTCTGGTTCAGCTTATTATTCCTCTGTGATGTTGGGCAAGTTATTTGACTTCTTTGAACCTCAGTTTCCCCATCTGTAAAACAGACCTAATAAAACCAGTCTTGTTTGAGAATTACAGATAAAATATACATGAAACTTGTGTACCCATTCTATTGTTGATGACTTTGTCATTGGTGACTTGGTAAAATATGTCATCAAAAGGAGCTGGAGAGTGTTTGGGAGATCACTCTGAAATTTCTTAGTAAATTCCGAGAGTTTAGCATTGCATTTGTTTTCATCAAATCTAACATACCATTGCTTATAAGATACTGTCTTTATGAATCTCTAAACATTTGAATCACCTGGGGAGGTTTCAAGTCTCCTGATGCTGAGGCCACTTGCAGCAGAATCTTTGGAGTTGTGGCATTAGTTTAATTAATTAATTAATTAACAGACTTATTAATTAATTAATGGTATTTTTGAGACTTCCAATGATGCTAATGTGCAGCCAAGATTGAGAACTGCTGCATTAAAAGAAATACCACTGTCAATTAAATGATGACCTAATGCTTCCTTATCACTTAGAGTTATTATTTTAGTTTGTTCATAGAGCCTTTTAGGGTACCCCCTGCCCTCTGCCGCAGCTCCTGAAGAGTTCCCGACTCATCTCCACCAAAGAACTGAGCTGGTGCTATCTCAGCTGGTGGATACCAGAACTGGTTGCTGGTGGTTGTTGTGTGCCTTCCGGTCGATTCTGACTCATAGTGACCCTATAGGATCCAGTAGAGCTGCCGTGTAGGGTTTCCAAGGCTGTAATCTTTACGGAGGCAGACTGCCACATCTTTCTTCTGCGGAGCAACTGGTGGGTATGAACCGTGAACCTTTTGGTTAGCAGCTACGTGTGTTCACTATTGCACCACCAGGGCTCCTTTCAGAACTGGGGAATGTCCAGGATTTCACCCATGCCCTGCCTGATGTACAGTCCCGAGTCTGCAGTCAGGGAGCTCCTGGACTCTAGGGGAGGGGTGGACAGGGCAAAGGGACTGTGGGGAGGCCAGAATGGCACCAGGGCAAAGTGGGGAGGGGTAGGGAGGGAGGGGGTATGGCAGCTGAGCCTTCCCTGTGGCCACTGCTCGGGTTCAGCCCCGGAGCAGCAAAAGGGTCACCAGGCTGGGTAACTAATTGTAAGGCACCCTTGATTGAATCATTGATTTCATTCCTGATGGCAGTGATGATAAACTGTCAGATCCTGTGTGTTGTAGAATCAATGAAATATGATCCATTATTGCATGGCTGACACATCCGCTTAGAAGGAGATGGCCACCTGTGACGCAGGGCCTTTGTTCCTCAGCATCTTGGAAATGGATGCCTGGGCTCGGGATGGATTCTAGCATACAAGGAAGAATTGACAGCTCAAGGAACAGTTCAGTCTCATCACCCCTTCCCCAAATAGTCCTGGAATGAAGGACTCCCCTGTGGTTACTGTTTTGCCACCCTAACTTACCCATGCCTTGGTTAAGAGCTCAGGCTTTTGAATGATTTTGAATCCAGGCTCCAGCACATGTTAGCTATATGAATTTAGGCACATCTCTTAATTTTTCCAAGCCTCAGTTTTTCATGGAATGATAATAGTTGCTACACAGAGGATCAAGGAGCCCTAGTGGCCCAGTGGTTAAGCACTCAGCTGCTAACTGAAAGAAAGACCGGTGGTTTGAATCCTCCAGCTGCTCTGCAGGAGAGCAGTCTGCTCCCGTAAAGATTACAGCCTAGAAAACCCTGTGGGACAGTTCTCTGTCCTATAGAGTTGTTCTGAGTCAGAATCAACTCGATGACATCAGGTTTGGTTTCTTGGGACTCAGAGGATCATTGTGAGGGTGAAATAAGTTACTGCAAGTTAGGTGCTTAGTGTGTGCACACGAAACACCCAGCAAATTGCAGTGAATACTTTTCTTAGGGTCCCTTTTCTGACAGTGGCTGTCCTTTAGTAGCATTGTGATTATCGTGTTCTTTGTTTAGGCTCAGTATTAGGGATACTGGGAAGGAAGCCCCAAGCTGCCCGGGAGGAGGTGACATTGTCCTGGGGTCTTAGCAGAAATGTGTTTATTGTGTAAGAGCCTTTAAAGAATGAACACATTATTTTCTCTTTGTAGCCACTTCCTTATAATGGTCTGATGTGGGTTCTGTTTGGTTATTTTAGTCTATTCTCTTATTTAAGATAAGTTACCCCACATGTGACTCTAAAGAAAGCCTTTCAAGCAACCACACATGCTGAATTTCTGAAGAGATTGAGCTCTCACTATTTATTTTTAAAGCAGAAATGGCATTAAAAGTAGTAGCTGGATTCCTAGGCCAGCCTACCAAAGTCTCCAGTCACTAATGCTGAATTATAGTAATAGAGTAGCTTATTAACTACAGCCAACATGCATTTATACATTGGTCCAGGAGGAAAATGCATCCTGGGTTGCAGTTAGAAATGTCAGGGACATGTTTTCCTGGCAGCAACAACTCTTCCTGAAGCTGCATTGAAGGGCAGCTAGGGTAGAATCCTGGGCAAAGCGCTCTCAAGTTTTAAAGAGTTGTTGGCAGACAGCAGTGCTCTTTGCACTGTAGAAAAGTGAATATCCATCGCCTGAGTACTTCCTGTTGGGATGAGGTGAAACTGACAACCAGGGTCATTGGGAGCATTTCTCTACATGGATTGTGTTTGCACTGCATGGTTCTTGTGCACAAAATGTTCATAAACATGACAGGAATTAGCATCCAGTCTGCCTGGCCAAACCCACTGCTAGTTTTATCTCCTTGTTCTTTTGGTTTTCTGGCATTTAGAGTTCAGGTGATTGCCAGTGGCTTCTGGGATCCAGCATTGCCTTGTGGTCTTCACCATTATACCCCCGTGTCCACAAGGAGGGGAGAAATAGGGGGACTGGAAGTGGGGCTCCCTTCACGAGCTGAAAAATTCAACTCTTTGGTCTGCGTGGCTGTTTACAATTTCAGGGACCAGAAGAAGGCTCTGATTTCCTCTCTGCCCACCTCCCTTCTTTCCCTGCCCATTTCTGCCTATTGCAAACCTCACCTATGCAAAAATTCTGTTTTGCTCTGCCATTACAGGTGGTGCCTTTGCATGGTGAAGGCATGGGAGAAGGGGACACTGGTGGGAAATGATCCACATGCAGGAGATGCCAATGATGCTGTTGAAACCCTCCCTAAATTAACTGGGCTTAGGCACAGAGATGCCTGAGGAGGGCTGGGGTGGGAAAGAAGGTGACCCAGGCTGACCAGCAACTTTTCGGTTTCCCCTTGGCCCCATTCCATTGTCTCTGCAGAGACAGACACAACTTGTGAGCTAGGTGCTTCTTGTCCTCCCTGACTGCATAGCATGAATCACTTGAGGGTGGCCTCTTGGTTTCCTGCGGCCATGTCTTGGTTCACGGGAGAGATGCAATACCCCAGGGTCTCTGAATTAGGGGCCCAGGTGACGTTGTTTCCCTCAGGCAGCTTGAGGGACAGATACTTGTTTGTCCTAATTTTGAGTTGTTGGCTGGTCCCCTCGTTGGAAAAGCAGGAACTACCTACCAGACTAAAAATGTCCATTGATTCTCAAATTTAGTGCATGCAAATGACCCAAGACCTTGTTCAAATGAAGGCTCCTCCCTAGATGATGACGCTGAAAATTAAAATGACGAAGATCATGATGAGCCTGGCTTGTGTTAGAGCCCTACTGTGTGCTGAATACGTTTACCTGGACAACTACCCATGAGCCAGTCCTGTTACTGGTCCCCTGTACAAATTGGGAAACCGAGGCTCTGAGAAGTTAGATGATTTGCCCAAGTCCAGTGCAGAGTCCTGCTCCTAACCTCTTTGGTAGGTCTGGGGCCAGGCCCAAGAATCTGCATGTTTACAGACACCCTAGGGAGTCCTTGGACTCTGGGTTTGAGAACATTATACTGGACTTCAAGCTGCACAGGGGTCAGGGACTGTGTCTGTCTTGTTCACTGCTCCCTCCCCAGGGCCTAGCCTGGGCCAGGAACATAACAGGTGCTCAGCTGGAATGCATGAGTGTTGTCCTCTTCTAAGGAATCCCTTGGGAATCTCAGGGCCTCCAGCCCACTTCCCTGGGACTCAGCATTAAGTCATCAAGCTCAGAACATGGGTCCTAGTTCTGACAACTGAACTTTAGTCTTGTTGCCAAGAGCAATTCTGTTTCTGGGCTCTGCTCCCTAAATCCCTGTTTCATTCTCTCACCTCGTCAGTACCTTCCCTGTTTCTCTAGACCCCAGACCCTCCCTTGCTCTTATCAGTACTTTTCTTAGGTTCTGAGGTCTGTCTCCAACCCAAGCCTGGCTGCTGGTATCCTTTTACCAGGGCCATGTTTTCCTGGTGCTGCTTGCTAGCCCCTTGTTGTGGGTTCTCCATCTAATCTCCTACATGTGCTGTTGGGACACCAGCTGCCATATGCTGCCATTGTTTTGGGTGTCAGGGTACACCTGCCATACTGGACTTCAGCTCCTTCAGCTGCATTCTTTTCCTGTAGTAGCCACTTCTTGCTCCTGAGCCTGTTCACCTTCCCAGCCTGCCTATCTTGGGGGAAGTCAATCAGCTCTGTTCTAAGATGGTGAGATGATGAAGCTCTTGGGAACGGGCATGATTGAGTTCAAGTTTTGGCCTTTAGACAAGCACTTTAACTCTCAAAGCCTTGGTTTCCCCCATGTGTAAATTGGATATAATGGCCATAGCCTCTCGCTTAGTGGGTCATCATTAATGTGAAGATTAAATGGGATTGTATATATAAGATGCTAGCATCATGGCACCCATGTGGCTAGCGCTGTTTTAACTATTATGAGACGCTTTGCCATCCATCTTTAAACAAGTTGTGGGTCTCACTCAATGATAAGTATTGCATACTAACATTTTATTTTGAACTTTCTCTCTCAGTTTTGTGCCAAGACAAAGGTCACTTCTCCCTCACTCGGAGGCCTGGTACGGCAGGTAGAACATAGTCTTGGATTTCATTCCTTGTAACCTTAGGCAACTCATGTAACTCCTCCGAGTCTAAGTTGTCATATCTGTAAAGTGGGGATAGTAGCTACTTCTGGGTTTGTTGGGATGATTTAATGGCAGTGCTGGGAAAGCACCCCATCACAAGCCAATGGCAGAGGCTCTTGTACATGCAGAGTAAAGCTGGGCTCCGTTTGCCCCACTTGACAAGTGCCCACTGCACCATTTGACCTCTTAAGTGGAGATATGTATTGGAAACATACCTGATAAATGGGCTTTTGTTTTGAAACCATGTGGGCAAACTGTCCTAAGAACCACGTCACACTTTTCATGCTAGGGAATTTCTAGTATATAATGGAGATCTTCCCCCCATATTTCCTTGCATTCTCTGTAATTTGTTTCACACAGTTGTAATTAATTAATGATTTATTTCAATTACTTACATACTGTCTGTCTTCCTTCATGTGTCCCCATCAACTCCCTGAGGGCAGTGATTGGTCTTGTCTGTCCAGTTTGCTACTTCCATGTTCCCAGCAGGGTTCATGAATGCTCACTGCCTCGTTGATACTGGAGGAGACTGAGCAGGCATCTGGTTTAATCTCTAGTTTACCAAATGGATTTCTCTTCATGGTTCCCGAGAACGTAAAGCAGCCTTCTTAGATGCCGCTTAGGTAGAATGTTGAAAAGAGAGCTGGGGGCTCATGATCACCCCAGTTCTGGCTATTTCTGTCCCCACCAGCCTCCCCTTGCAGCAGTGGTTATGTTCAGTCTTTGGAGCATCTTACTCCAGTGCCATCAGGAAATTCAATACCCTCTAGCCCTGTCTGTTTCTAAGACAGGGCCCACCAAAAATAGTAAGGTGAGGAAGAGAACTGGAGATGCTCAAAAATCAATGTAGAAGACACACAAGGCATCCAGGACCCTGGAAAGCTCCTTGAGGAGGAAGCTGCTGGGCCTAAGGCTGGAGAGTGAGAACAGCTATGCCTTGCACTCTGTGCCTCTTAGATTGTCTTCATCTCTCTATCCGTTCGTCCATGAAATTTGAATTTGAGTATCTACCATATATCAGGAACTGCTAACTACTGGAGTAGACTGTGAGCAAAACCAGACCCAGTTCTCGTGACCAGTGGGTGGGACACACACTACTCAGTCACACTAAGGATGTATAACTACGAAGCAGTCTAAGTGTTCTGAAGGAAAGAGCATTTAATGAAGGAATCTGACTAAGTGTGGGGAGCCCGGGAAGAAGCTTCTCTCTGCAGAAGTGGTATTTGAGCTAAGAATAAGGAGCTAACATTTACCAGGTGCTTTTTACGTGCTAGGGCCTGCTACAATGATTTTTACCTGATTTATGTATGTTAACTCTTCTATCCTCCTAATGATCCTGAGGAATGAGGAACTGAGACACAGAGAGGTTTAGACCTCTGCCCAAGGACATAACCACAGACCACTGGCAGAGCTGGAACTGGAACCCAGGAAATCTGGTTCTGAACCTACTTCTTTCTCCATCTAAAGGGTGGTGGGGGCTAACTAGGTGAAGAGGAATGGGGAATGAAAGAAACCCCCCACCCCCCAGGTAGAGGAGTACAAGGGCCAGGCCTTGAAATGGGGGGGAGGGTGACTGCTGGGTGATTGGAGAAAGTTGCTGGAGGGCAGAGTGACGAGGAGACAGGAGGGAGAAGAAACAGGAGATGCAGGTAGATGCCAAACCATGCATGGCCTATATTCCCTATAATGGATTTTGCATGCTGTCGTTTGAGCAATGGGACGCCATTGAAACATTTTAATCAGGGAGAGGAGTGGTGCATGATCAGATTTTCATTGTGGAAACCGCTCTCTGGAGGCAGTGTGGAGAATGCATAGAGGAAGGCCAGGGTGGTGCAGGGATACCTGTTTGGAGGGTGCTGTGAGAGGCTGGTCAGCCGGGCTAGTGTGGTGCCAGTGGAGAGCTGTAAATCTTTTGGAGAGAAATTTAGGAGGTAAAATTGCAGGTAAAGGGAAGGAGCCCTGGTGGCACAGTGGTTAAAGTGCTCAGCTGCTAACCAGAAGTTTGGTGGTTCAAACTCACCAGCCACTCCTCGGGAGAAGGATGTGACAGTCTACTTCCTTAAAGATTACAGCCTTGGAAACCTTACAGAGCAGTTCTGCTCTGTCTTACAGGGTAGCTAGGAGTTGGAATCAACTAAGTGGCAGCAGGTTTTTGTTTAAGGACTAGAGCCCTCTGGTAATTATTCTGGTAATTAAAATAACTTTTCCCCTTGGATGACTGGCTTAGTGGTGGGAGGGGGCATAGGGGGGAGGTAATGATCTTCCAAAGCTTTTGGTTGATATTAATTATGGAGAGGGCAGTGATGCCTTAAGATCCCACAAGAATTTCTGTATTCTGAGGCCAGTGCCAAGGGTACAGGAATATAGTGTATGCTCTGCAGTCCTTCTTTCTCCTCATTTAGGGCCTGATTCAGATACAGCATCTCTTCCCCTCTCTCTGCTACTCTGATCCTTGTAGCCATAGTCAGGTCATGGCTTGGACCAAGGTCCTGGTTATGTTTGTACTCCAGGCTTCAGTTACACTTACTTTGATCGTATCTCAGTTGCTACTTTAAGTGAGTAAGACTTGTCCTCTCATTTGCATGAGCTCAACCACCCCTTCAGTGTTTATTGATGTTTCCATTTCAGGATTGTGTCTGATCCTGAGTGACTTCCTGTGAGTGGTCTCAGGCACTGGTTCC